>CM057449.1:1104280000-1109082500 GCA_016271365.2 Neoceratodus forsteri | reverse complement strand
AACAGCTGCAACCAGAACTGGCAGTACCCTTTAACTCTCACGAAACAAGAAACAAAGCCACTCGGCCAGATATTCAAACTCGCCCAAAATGTGCGCAATAGCAGGAACAAGCACAAGTCAATTGCGCATACGCAACAGATGCGATATTCAAATGTGAAGCAAGTAAAATTGCACAACCAGCCAATGTCTGAATATCACACAACCTGCTCCATAAGCGCAATCAGGAAGGAAACTGAGCACATATGTTGCACCATAGCGCAACAAGGCCAGCCCAGCTGAGCAGTCTAGAGCGCCATAGTGCAAGCAGGAGCCCCCAGCAGCAGAGCAATGGAACTGGACAACCAGGGAGGTTGGCAGGGCCCACCACCCATGCCACAGAGGGCACAGGAACACACTGCAGAACTAACAACACACCCCACACCGAAGCACAGCATCACTGGTGGAGGGACGGAATATCCACTGGCCCATGGGGACAAGCCAACAAGCACAGCTGGGCCATGGCGCCCAGCACACCCACTGGCAAGCAGAGACTGCCACACAAAGGGGCTGGACAACCCAAGGTACAACAGCCCCCTGCACAGCACACCCTGCACTGGAACCCCAAGACACCACCCATGAGCAGTGATTGTGACCGGCACTGTCGGAATCACTATGCCCCCGGCACAATGCAACCATGTGTACCATAGAACCATACAAGCCAGACCCACCAGGAGCTCACAGCGGTGTGTGGCAGCACCACAGCCAGACCGCTGAAAGCCACCACCACACCAGGACACCCCCCGCACACACACACAATCCCAGGACAACACCACACCAGATGCCAGGCACACCACTGCAACTGAGCACCTATAGCCAGCTGCAAATCAGAGACCGCCACGGTATTCATAACAAAATATATATATATATGTATTTCAAATCAATAACACAACAACAACAACAACAGGAACAACCATAACTATTTACAAATATATACAATACAGGGGTGGGAGTGCGGGTGCAAGGTAGGGGTGGGCGTGGGGCAGGGTGAAGAACTGGTGAGGGAAGGCAGGGTGTGAGGGAAGGGTAAAGGGGTAGGTGTGGGGCAGCTACTGCCCCAGGCTGCATATCAGCAGGCTGCCCGTCCCTGTGGCCTTCCCCAGCATCGGACACCTCTGGTTCATCTCCCTCAGGATGTGCAGGGACTCAGTGGACAGCTCCAGCAGGTGGTGGATGGCCTCATAACTCTGCGCAGGACCCGGACACCTAGGGCAAGGGAACAGAATCAATGGCTATGACTGTCCACAACCCTGTAGCCCACCCAATATGCATGGCATACAGCCAAGTGCCCCACCCTGTGATGGACTGCACCCACCACAGTGACCGTGCACAGGCCAAGCCCAACCAGGCAGCAACAGCCATATGTGCCTCTGCACACACACACTCCACCCATGTCCAGCACAGCACAAACCAAGGCAGTTCAGTGACATGGCTACATGGTGGGAAGAAAAGTGCCACAGCCATGTGCCCAGTGCATGCATGGACCACCAGTGGCGCACTCACAGACATGCAGTGCAACTGGACAGTGCTGACTGTCACACATCGCATGCATGGCAGTGTTGTCCATGGATGGTGGCCATGACCTTCCCCATAGCACACAATAGCATCCATGATGTAATGACACACCCTCATCAAGCTGCTGCTGTGGCGGCTGCTGCTGCTGCTGTGGCCCACACCGCTGCCACCTCTGCCGGCCACCTCCGCAGCACCCCTCTGTGCCTCATCACGGGCCCTCCTCCGCTCCTCCATGCCTGTGGGAAACAGACATTGAGAAACACATTAGTGAGATCCCAAAGCAGACAGCCCCTGCCCCAATGAGTGTGCCTGCTCACAGCCAGACCCATACATCACATACCTGCAAACACTGTCACAGTCAACCATGGACCAACCCTCCCCATGCTCTGGCCACAATACACAGTGTTACCCCTGCGGACAATACAGGTGCATAGATGGCTCACCCACCTGGCCTAGGCACAATGCCCCTCCTGGCACGGGACCTGAGAGGCACGCCAGCAGTGCCCGCTCCCTCCCTGCACAGGTCACTGTACGGTGCCTACACTGCTCCAGTGTTCTGCGCTGCCCAGTGACCTGCTCCAGCTTGGTGGCCACCTGCTGCCACACATGGTGCGGGCCATGTCAGGGTTCCTCCCCAAACAGTGGCCCATAGTGAGGCTCCACCACGGCCACTAGGTTGGCCACCTCCACCACTCCACTGGGAGCTCTCTCGTGCCATGTCTACAGGTTGATAGTAGGCAACATGGCACTTATGGCCTTGTAACCCCCGTGGAAATGTTGCGCCAATACAACTCCGTCTGTCCCTATTGCGCTGTTCATACAGCGCATCGGTCCTTATCGCACTGTTACTGAACAGCGCGATAGAGCTGCGAACATGGCAGACGACAGTGCCAAGGGGCAAAGGTCAGGCACAAGGTCATGGGTCTGTGGTGCAATGCCACGCACAGTGCCATCGGACGTCTACTGCGCCCAGCGCAATCAGTCACCTCGTGCCAGTGCCACAGTGGACTATTGCGCAGTTGTGCCACAGCGCCATGTGGTGACCAGTGCTGTAGCGCCACTGGCACAATGGTGGCCATGTCCCGAGTGCTGATTGCGCACAGCACATCATCAGTGCGACAGACTCCTGCGTAAGCTACCTGGGCATGTGCAGTGCGGTGTACTATGCAGTCATAGAGAACTGCGCCAGGCTCAGCCAGCTCAACACGTGTTACTACAAAGTGCAACAGCGCGATATTCAGCCGTCATATGCAAATCAGCTGATCAGCCATTCAATGGCGCTGTAGCCGCGATTTGCATCTCATTAAGTTGCTCCACTCTAATTTGCATGCATTGCACTATAAATGTGCGACAGTGATCTACAGTGGCCATATTTGGTTACTGCAGGTGATAGGTGGGTTGCATGCTGTATGATGGTATGGACTATGGTCATAGGATAACGCTGTATACTGCACAGTCACAGATGTCCACTTCCACCCATACAGACCATGACATGGCGAGCAAGGACTGGGTGAGGAGGATGATGGTGGGCAGAAGAGGAGACCCAACTTCACAAAGGCGAAACATAGGCACTCTTTGAGGCCTACCTGGATGAAGAGCCACTACTCAGTGGACAGCGGGGCACCCTCAGGCCCGTGCTGCTGCATGGGAGGGGTAGCTCGCTGTAAACCTGCACAGAAGCCACCAGCGCTCCATGCAGGAATGTAAGAAGAAGATGGGGACCGACAGGAGAGGGTGAAGGAGAAGGTGGCAGCCCTCAGGGCGCACGCACTGCCACAGGCGGGGGCCAGTCAGAGGTGGTGCAAATGACCCGGGCGGACCGTCTTGCTGCATCCATGCAGTGCAGTGCCATCAAGGGCATTCCAGGAGGTGGCTTCCAGACAGGTGGTAGCCCATCACTGCATGGTATGACATGGTGGGGGAAGGTGGATCCCATGCCTAACATGTTCTCACTTTCTGTTACAGATCCTGTGCGTCTTCGGGGACCGTGGCAGTAGGCCCGTGCGCACTGTGGACATCCAGCTAGAGTTGGAGGACGGCCCATCCACCTCTGCTGGTAGCCAGTGTGCATTGCACCAGTGTGCACTCCTGGCTGCCATCTCCGATGTCAGTGAGTCAGGTGTCTGGGGTGCCCTTCCTGTGTCTCAGCAGTCTGGCATGCAGGCATGCAAGCATGCCAGCATGCTGTGGCTGTGGCAGTCTGCACCATTGATGATGCAACAACCGCTATGGGCAGTGACACGTGTGTGTCACATAATGGACACAGCAGGACAGCTTGCTCCCATGGACCTAGCTGGTTCCAACGTGTGTGCCAGCACATCAGCACAGTCCCAGGCGTGCCTGTCAGCACTGGTGGGGCAGCACCGGTGGCTGTGCAGGTCTCTGGCACTGTTGCGGACACAGCAGTGGAACTACTGGTCCCTTGGGCACAGCAGGTGGAGGGCAGCAGCAGTAGTCACCAACCGGTCTGGGGGTACAGGGTTCAGTAGTGGCGCTGCACACACGCCTGTTGACTTGCCCATACCTGGTCCTGGTGAACAGCGCCTACCTTCAAGGGGTGTTGAGCATCAGGCCCTTCCATACCCTGGGGACAGGTTGCCGATGTGGCAGATGACCCGTTTGGCGAAGCACACCTGCCTGCTTCGGGCATCAGTACAGTGGCAGATGCAGGTTGCAATGTCCGTGGAGGCACTGTGTGTGGCTGTGGGTGGCACAGCAGGGACAACGTGATGATCCTTGCAGAGATAGTCCAAGCGGATGGATGTGACTGCCACCATTGACAGGCAGACCCAGGCATTGGTCGTTGTCGTGGCGCATTGGGCACACAGTCAGGTGCCCTGTACCATGCACCCCACGAAGCACGCTATCCACTCCCCATTCCGGCGTCATGCGACACCCAGCCTGTCATTGCGGGTTCTGCTGTGGGCATCCCGAGCACCCCTGGTGCAGGTATGTTCGGCATGCTGCAGACCCCTGTGCGGACAAGGTCACGCTCGTGCAGTGGGACCCCTGGTGGTCCATCAGTGCCACCCCATGTGGCCATGCTCAGCCTGCCAGTGCTGCTGGGTCTCGCGGGGCCGCCCATGCATCCGGTGGCCATGGCACAGTGCACATGACTGACCTGTCTCTCAGTGCGGGTCCTGTCTGGTGCTGCCCTGTGTGCAATGTGTGTCATGGTGGGCAGTGCACGGTGGGTGCCCTGCCCAACACGCCCGACACACAGACCACCTGCACACCACCCGACTGCTGTCCACAGGTGCGTGTGCATGATGATGCCTGCATTGTACTGTACACAAGGTGCAAGGGTGCCCAGCATCTGGCACACGTACATGGACAGTACAGGTGGTGGGGTGGCCTGTGGATCTGTGTGTTTGACATGTCTTTCCTGCTCTGCTGTGCACCTGCCCTGTGCACTTTGTACCTGGTGTGCGTGCGTGTGTGTGTCTGTCCATGTGGTGTGTAACTATTCACCCCTCCTGGTTGTGTGTTTGTGCGCCTGTACCTTCCACCCCTCGCCATCATGCACCCCTGGTGTGTTAACCTGTGTGTATGTGGGTTGTGCCCTGGACAGTGTTGGTTGCACATGGCCCCATGACTTACCTGTGTTGTGCAAGTGCTCCTCTGTGATGGTGTCCCGGTGCAGCTGGGCCAGCCAGATCAGTCGAGAGTCCACGCCGTCAAGGGGGCTGCTCATCCCATCATCACCGGTGTCACCAAGCGTCCCATCGCTGTCCCCTCCTCGACCTGTACGGCTATCCCACAGTCTTTGGCCATGTTGTGCAGGATACAACAGGCCAGGAATATCCCATAGGCCTTTGAGGGGCTGTACTGTGAGGCACCGCTGAGGTGTCTAGGCATCGGAAGCGTGCCTTCAGCATCCCAAACACCCGCTCGATGATGTTGCGTGTGGCGGCGTGAGCCTCATTGAAGCATTGCTGCGATGGGGTCGTGGGGTGCCAGTAGGTGTGAGCAGCCAGGGACGGAGTGGGTATCCACTGTCACCTGTGTGGAGATAGTGGAGGATAGTGTCATGTTCAGGACCATATTGTCCCTAGCCCTGTGTGCCACTCCCATGGCACCTGTGGCTTGCCCACCCATCCCCAACTTTGCCGCTCCTACATTCATACTCACCCACTAGGTGTCCTGTGGGATGTCCCCACTCGAATCTATGGCACAGTGCAGACTGGTACCATATGAATGAATCATGTGCTCTGCCAGGTGCGTGGCACAGACATTGATGATGCGCCCACTGGCATCACACACCACCTGGCAGTTGACACTGGAGAACCCCTTCCGGTTGTGATATGCGGCCCCATCAGGGCCAGGTGGCATGTGAATAGCCACATCGTGCTACCCTGTGGAACTCCTGTATGTTTGCTATACGCTCTGCCGGCGGTGCTGGGGAAATGGATGTACTCCGCGGCATGTGGCAGCAGTGCGCTGAGGAATTGGGTGAGGATGCGTGGCGTGGCTGACTGTGTTATGCCTGTGGTGTCCCCTGTTGGCCTCTGGAAGCTACCCGTGGTGAGCAAGCACATGCAGTCTGTTACCTTTGTCTCCACTGACAGGCGTGACTCCGTCGTGAGGTGCCTGCATCACATCACTGCACAGCTCACAGAGCCGCCCAGTATTGCCCTGTTCAGGTGGTACCGCCCACAATCTCAACATCCGAATACAGCAAGCTGACGCGGCATGGTACTGCCTGCTGGGGCGCATCGGCGGCCCTTCCATGGCCACGCCCCTGCAGCATGTCTTCTCACCCTCACTACAGCTTCCATGTGAAGGTGGCACTGTCCATCTCCTGGCTTGTGTCCCCCAGCTGTTGTTGTTCTGTTCCCCGCTGTCCTGACTGCTACCTCCACTCGCACGGGTACACCTACTGGCTTCCGAACTCTGTGGACCCACACGCCTTCAGCTGCCACTATTCTGTCCTGCTTACTCCCTGACCTGCACTGGTTGCTGCTGTGGTCTGCTCTCTTTGCTGCCTCATGAGCATTCCCTGTCAAGTTCTTGCACCTCTTCCTTGAGCCTTTTTTTTTGGCTCATTTCCATGAAAGCGCAACTTCGGCTGATCCACTGTTGCGCTTGCGCAAGCTCTGAATAGCATTGCGCTCTTTATGCATGGATCCACCCCTTCGGTTGTGCATGCCTTTATTTGCATTGCGCTGTTGCTCAGCATGTTTTCAGTGGCACAACTGCCTCCTGTTGAATATCGCTGAATGGCGATTGGACTTGGCGCTTACGTGAACCCTATGCGCATAGCGCAACCCTTTGAATATCCAGCCCACTGTGTTTTTATTTTCAAAACCCTCCCATGCACAGTTTCCAACCAGTAAACACACAATATGAATGCAGGAATGTAGCATTCCTAACACCCTAAGAAGTATCACTAGCAACCCATTCAGCAATGCAAAGCAACACACAACAGAACACAAAAATCCTCCACATTTTACTTACAAAGAAAGCAATATTAAACAAATACAGTACATAAAAGTGCACAATAAAAAGCCTCCCAATTACATATATTGAATATGCAATGGGAGCCTGTGGGATAACTTATTTATCTACACTTGAACAGTTTGAACTCAGGTGTCCTTTCTCATGGCTTACACACTTACTGAGGTTACTCAAGGTGAAACTGCTCTGGTGTGGATAAAAAAGTTATCCCACAGGTCCCATTGAATATCCCTTATATTACCTGACCACTACATCTGTTTATAAGTTGCAAAAACATTATTAATGCTCCAGTTATGGTCAAAGTGACAAAAGTTGAAAATGAGGCATTAGGGTTTCATAACACTTACCATCCTAAACCAGACAGAGGAGCAGGTGGGTGTGCCCTGGGCTTCTCAAGCCTAACACTCACCTCATTCCATCTGTAAATAAAATCAGATATGTAGACTTGTGCATTAGACTTGAGAAGCCCAAGGCACACCCACACCTGCTCTCCTGCCTGGTTTGGGAGGGTGGGGTGCCAGAAATCCTAACACCTCATTTCCCAACTTTTGTCACTTTGACCCTAACTGGAGCATTAACAAAGTTTTTGTAACTTATTTCCTTACTTTTTAGATAGTACAATAGTATCCTTGTTTTACTATGGGAGTGTAGGGTCCCATCCCTCTGTAGATGTGTATATGTATATAACTATGGAAGCACAGTGCCTTCTGGGCCCTGCACTTCCATTTATAGGACAACAGTGACCTCATGCACCTAGTACAGAACATTTTCAAATCCCACTCAAAACTTAATTCTGTATCTGCAACAGCATTCCATGCCACAGGTGCAAGAACATATTTGGCCAAGATTTGAAAAATGACAGGTATGAAATACATGAGGTAGGGTAATAAGAAGGCTATGTTTAAAATCTGGGGTAAAATGTTTAACATTTCTTAGTTACAAATGGGCATAGTGTAATTGCAATGAATGGTCATAACTTGATGCTGCCCTATTTGCAGACAACTCTCTGCCCTGATAGAGCAGGTTGCTCATCTTCAGGCCACACTGGACAGTAATAAGGAACCTCCCCACCCAGGGAGCACAACAGCCACCACCACTACCTCAGAATTTCTAAAGAAAGCACAGAAGTTGGACCACAGTGGGCTTAGAGGTGAGGGTGATGGAACAGAGGCACACCCAGTCAGTTTTACCATTCCACAATCCAGGCACTATTCTGATGGAACATAGTTCCCCTATGGATGCATCCACAGAGGAGACTAAGGAGGTTGTGGACAACTGTCACAAAGGAGCCCCAGAGGAAGGAGGCAGAGGACACCACAGGGAAAGAAAGCAGATCCTAGTGGAGGACTCAATCATTAGGGGATAGAACTAGGGGAACAGAGAAAACTGAAGTAAGGTGCCTGTCTGGCGCCATGGCTTGAGGGACAGGAAGCGATCCTCAGGATCACGAGAACAGCTGCACAGGAGACTGAGCTTGACATCGTGTCCACCTAGGGACAATTGACTTGACTCAACATGAGATATGAGCAGTGCATGAGGAGTAGTTTGTGGAGTTGAGGAGGGGCCTAAGGCAAGTAGCACACACAGTATCCTTCTCAGAGGTGCTGCCTGTTCATGGCAAGGGTGAGGTGAGGGTACTTCACACTATTCGATTCAATGGATGGTTAAAACAATGTTGCAGAACACAGGGGTTTGGCTTCATTGTGGACTGGGGTTCCACCTGGAGGATAACAGCCTATACTGGCAGGATGGTCTGCATCTATCCAGGAAGGAACAAGTCTTATGGGCAATTGGTTTAAATGTTTAATTGGCAAGCTTTTAAACTAGTCGGGGGGCACTGATACAGCAGGGAATTCCCAGCCTCCCTACAAAACAGGGTACTAAATGAGGTAAAGACCAGGGTACAAATGTCAGTAGGAGCAGAACATGGGTGAATGGAGAAAGCAAAGTCAATGAGGACAGGGACAGTGCTACAAGAGGTAAAGCCATCAAAAATGGAGAGTAATGAGTGCTAATGCCCATAGCCTGGGTAACAAGCTTCCTGAATTAGTGGTCTTGATGGAGGAGAAACATCTGGATATCGTGGCAGTCACAGAAACATGGTACACACAGAACCATGACTGGGACGTAACCATACCAGGATACACTATCTACAGAAGGGACATGGAGGGTAAAAGAGGAGGAGGAGAGGGTAGTAGCTCTCTACATAAGGAAAGGAATCAAAGCTACAGAACAAAAGGGTAAACAGGGAAGAGAGGAAGCACTGTGGGTCAATTTGGAGACAGGCAATGGCACCACAATCCGCACAGGGTTGTATACAGACCCCATCTCAGGGGAGAACATGGACAAGAAAATGATGAAGTATCCTTAGAGTGGCATAAAAGGGAAATATTGCTGATGGGGATCTGAATATGCCAGATGTTAATTGGAGTGCATTTGCAGCAGCCACTTCTAAGAGTGGGCTCATTCTAGATGCCCTTCAGGGGCATGCCTTAGACAACTAGCAATGAAACCCACTCGAGGGAGCAATCTTAGACCTAGTTCTCTCAAATGGAGATGGCGAGAGGATCGTAGATTTAGAAGTGGGTAGCCATCTGGGAACTAGTGACCAACAAACAGTATGGTTCACAATAAACACAGCAGTAGAGTCAAGTTTACAAAGGCAAAGGTACTCGACTTCATGAGGGCTGACTTTGCCAAAATGGGTGAGTGCCTAAGGAATGCACTCAGCAAAAAGGGCAGGAAGGAGGGTGGAAGAACAATGGGGAATAATCAAAACTGCCTTCACAGAGGCAATAAGCCTTTGTGAAGCCAATAAACAAAACAATGTAAGAAACCACTGTGGTTCTCAAAGGAGGTGGCAGGGAAGGTTAGGGAGAAAAGAAAGCATTCAGGAAGTACTAGAAATCACAGAAGGAGCAGGACAGATACTTGTATCAATTAAAGCAAAAGGAAGCAGGGAAGGCAGTCAGAACAGTAAAGGCCCAAACCGAGGAAAAGATAGCCAACTCAGTTAAGAAGGGGATAAACCTTTATAGGTGCATCAGGGAGCTAAGGAAGACCAATGGAGGGATAGCAAGGCTTGATAACGGGGAGAGGGGTGGACAGAGGTGACTGTGAAAAGGCAGAGATACTAAACAAATATTTTTGCTCAGTATTCACAAATGAAAAGGAGGTACCTAAACCAAACAATAGAAACACTCTAAATACAGGGTTGATACCAGCCTAATCACAGAAGAAAGGGTTCTGAAAGAACTCTTAAAACTGAAGGTAGACAAAGCAATGGGGCCTGATGGGAGTCATCCCAGAATTCTAAAAGAACTACAGGAGAACTAGTGACACCACTGACTACCCTCTTTAACAAATCATGGGAGAACTGGGTGGTACCTGAGGACTGGAGGAGGCAGATGTTATTCCACTTCATAAAAGTGGGAGCAGGGCAGAAGCAGAAACTACAGACCTGTTAGTTTAACCTCCGTGATTGGGAAAATGATGGGATCACTTTGAATGAAAGAATTGTTGAGTACCTAGAGGCCAGAGGGCAGAGGACCCAAGGCAGCATGGATTCACAGCGGAAGGTCATGTCAGAGCGAATCTAATAGATTTCTTTGACTGGGTGACCAAAGTAGTAGATCAAGGAGGGGCTGTGGACATGGCCTACGAGACATTAGCAAGGCATTTGACACAGTCCCACACAAAAGATTAATATACAAGTTGTCCAGTCTGGGAGTGGGTCCCAAGTTGGTAGCCTGGGTAAAGAAATGGCTGGAGAACAGGACACAGAGGGTAATAGTAAACGGAGTCCACTCTAAAGAAAGGGGGTTACTAGTGGGGTACCGCAGGATTCAGTATTAGGACCGGTCCTCTTTAATGTCTTTATAAGTGACATTGCAGAGGAATGGAAGGCAAAGTATGTCTCTTTGCAGATGACACAAAGATCTGCAACAGAGCTGATACACAAGATGGGGTGGAAAGCATGAGAAGGGACTTGGCAACGCTGGAGGAATGGTCAAATTTATGGCAGCTTAGATTCAATGCTAAGAAGTGCAAAGTAATGCACCTGGGAAACAACCCAGGGAAGAGTACACAATGGGGATGAGATACTCAACAACAACAAAATGGAAAGAGATCTGGGGGTAGTCATATTTGATTACCTAAAGGTGGGCAAGCAATGTGAGAGGGAAGCAAGGAGGGCTGGGGGATACTGGGATGCATAGGGAGAGGCATCACCAGTAGAAAACAGGAAGTTGTTATCCCACTGTACAGATAGATGGTGAGACCCATCTGGAGTACTGCATGCAGTTCTGGAGACCCAGTCTCTGCAAAGACATAGACAGGATGGAGGCGGTCCAAAGGAGGGCAACTAAGATGGTGCAGTGTCTACACCAGAAGACATATGAAGAGAGACTTAAGGAACTTAATATGTATAGCCTTGGGGATAGGAGGGAGAGGGAGACATGATAAAACTTTCAAGTACCTCAAGGGAACTGACAAAGTTCAAGAGGTAACATATTTTGGAAAAAGAGGTGTGCAAGAACAAGGGGCACAATTTGAAGTTTGAGAGGGACGGCTCAGAGGTAATGTGAGGAGTATTTTTCATGGAGAGGGTGTGGATGCATGGAACAGCCTTTCTGAGGAGGTTGTGGAGTCAAAACAATGGTGGATTTCAAGAAAGCATTGGACAGTCATGAGGCAATTCTAGTGGGTAGGGGTAGGAAAAAGTAGGCTGTTAGTTAACTAGGATCTGCAGCTTATCCATTAGGTAGGGAAATGGGCAGACTGGTGGGCCAAGTGTCATATCTGCCATCAAATTCTATGTTCTATGTAACTTGGCATTTTTCATATTTTATTAATTTTCAACATACTCTTCTTATGACTCCACCTCATAAACCCCATAGGTGAAAATGCTCAAATCCATGCCAAAACACCATTCCATGCCACAGGTGTGAAAACACGTTTTGAACAGGATGTGAAAAATGACAGCTGTACTGTTCATGAGGTGGTGTGAAAATGGCTATGTTGAAAATTTGGAGTCAAAATATTGAAAATTACCAAAGTTATGCGTCGTGAAAGGTTCAATGAACACACATAACTCAGCCATTTTTAGGAATTCTTTCACCAAATTTTCAACTTGGCCTTTCGGACCCCACCTCATGAATACTGGTGGTGAAATTTCATTATTTGGTCCCAAAAGGTGATTTCACGAGTGACCACAGAATCACCTTCTGGGCCCAGCTAACAAATGACCCAGTTGCAGTGTTCATGAGGTGGGGTCCCAAAAAGACC
This sequence comes from Neoceratodus forsteri, assembly GCA_016271365.2. Taxonomy (NCBI): domain Eukaryota; kingdom Metazoa; phylum Chordata; order Ceratodontiformes; family Ceratodontidae; genus Neoceratodus; species Neoceratodus forsteri. Next base: position 1,109,070,206 of record CM057449.1, on the reverse strand, counting down.
ATGTTGAAAATTTGGTGAGAAAATACAAAAAATGGCAAAGTTATGAACGTAAGTTCAAAATGCCATTGAAATACATTAAAGGGCACTTACCTTTATTCCTCAGTTCATGGTTTGGCTTTGAAGAGTGCAGACATGTTCTGGTCCACAGATGATGACAGCACACGACCTCGGAGTAGTACAGGTAAGGGAAGGTGGGAAGCTAAATACTCAGTGGGAGGGCAGGATGGGGACAGGGGACAGGGATGATGTTGATTGTGAGGGACCGCTTTTATTTCAGGGTTTTTATTTATATTTTATGCAGTTTTGCCCCATTTTCTCCCCTGTTCCCAGGGACCCTCACACATGGGTGTTGTGCATGTGTGGAGGCACATGTAGGCCTCCATGATGCTGGCTCAGCTATTTCTGCTCTCCCCTTGGCTATCGCCAGAGCTCCCCTCAGGTTGGCACCGCCATCCATCCCTACTGGGTGGCAGCTAGAGGCCAGGGAGCCTCCAGTCCCTCCCAGGAAGAGAGAGCTGCCTGCGGCAGCTCAGTCTCACTCCTCGCCCCTCCCCAGCTGACTCCTGACAACCCAGGCTAGTTCCCAAACCCCGAGTCGCCAGCACAGCATGAGGTGTAGTATCCAGAGCCTAACCTTCTATTTCAGGTTTAAAAAAAAGACATCAGAGGATGGTTTTCTTTTAGGCAGGTACAGATAAAATATAAATCTATTTCAGGACAGTGAGGGTGGGCTCACAATTTCCCACTCTGCTGAGGGGGAATTGTGAATGCTGACATGGGGATAGGGCCCTGTCGGGCAACTATCATTACAGCAACAGGCTGGAGAGGGCATCTGACACCAAGGGTCGGCATCCCAGGGTCTGATTATATAAATATATGTTTTCAAAAAACAGAGGAGGCAAGAGGGTGCCATTAGATACCAGGAAAATACATTACAGCATGGGGAATTATAATAAAGGATCCTTTTTCGTGGCTTGTGACACAAAAAAGATTCTTTTCATTTCACGAGTCACGTAAAAGTATTCCTAATAGTAAATAAAACACATTTATGGGGCATATCTCCAACATTGAAGTGCAGATTGCACCTAAGGGGGTCCTGGTCAGCCAGCTAGGTGTGGTGGTCTCTCTCTCCAGGATGTCATTTTGTAGCTTTTTAATTTTTTTTTTCTGAAAAACAGAAAACAAGATGGCGGCTGGTGAAAAATAATTTTTCTTACATGAAAAGGATTTATTCTAATGAAAAGGAATGGGTCTCACGAGACAGAATCCTTTTCACAAGAGCAAATCCTTTGTCAAACTTTCTCCCTCTATCCTTTCCCATTGAAAACTATGAGAAATGAAAATGTAATAACTTTACAACACATTAATGTTTTTATAAAACAAAACACACCTGTTCTGTTACCCAAGCTGTTTCTACCATAAAGAAATCACACCAAAGACCCACAGAGTCTGGACACAAGGCAATGAAGAAAAACTGCAAAAAGTGATGACTTTATGACTATTTGCACAGTTGATGTCTCAGAATCCTCACAACAAACTGGAACAAAACTTGTCACATCAAAGAGATCCACACCATGGAACAGCGCATGTGAAATTTTGTGCAAATCCATTGATCAGTTGCAAAGTTATTAAAGCAAAATCTGAGCTGTAACATTATTTATTTATTTATTCATTTTCAGATTACAAGTACCTTTGAGCACAGGACAGCTCATTTACAAAGGTGGGAGGGTAAAGACAGACAGACAAAGGATAACATAATAACTTTACGGATATCAGTGAATCATCACTATACATAAAAGACAGAATATTCTCAGTTACATTTGTAGAACAATATGGTGGTATAAACTAAGTGGAAGAAATAAAAGGGGTAGAAGTAGAGAAGGTCAGAAATTGTGTGGGACAGGTAGCAGCCAGGTGGCCTTGTCATGAGAAATGTAGTAAGCAGACATGGGTGAACTAGAGATAGTAGTGGAGGGATAGGAGAGAAGGGCATAAGGGTAGAAAGAGGGAAGGGGGTAGAGCAACATAGGAGAGAAAGTGCCAAGGGGTCAAGTGATGCCAAGAATCTAAGCAATGTTCTAGAACTAACTCATTAGCGATTGGGATGCAAAAGTAGAAAGCGGGCGAGAGGTTGAGAGCAAGGCTAAAAGGCCTGACAGGTTGCAGAGGAAAGGTTAGTTTCACTGGAGGGCAAATGCAGTAATTAAATGGGGCAATCACAGGTGATCTCATTCATGATGTGCTGGTGCAGGAGGCATTTAAACTTGGTCAGATGAGTTAGACTAGTTATCTCAAAGCCTAGGCCATTTAGCCAGGTAGGGACTCTGTATGGGAAAGTGCACTGGCACTGTGTAGTCTGGAACCTTAGTACGGTAGGAGCTCAGTATCAGGGGTCTAAATGTGGACCTTGAGGGATCTTGGCAAAAGGCAGGAGATTGCAGGTGATAGAGCTCCAATGAGCACTTTTTGCTAGTATACAAGATCGGTATTTGATCCATCCTTGGAGATTTAGCCAGCCAGTTTGTGCATAAAGATCACATGTATGGGTGTAGCAGTCTGAATCTGTGATGAGTCTACATGCTTTGTTTAGTGTTATGTTTAACCTTTTAGGGATGTAGTGGAGACAGCTTCATAGATTATCAAGCCATAGTCAATAGTGGATAGTACCGCGCTGTTAACAGCAAGTTTAAGAGCTTCCAGGCTCAGATTCCTTCCATGCCCAAATAGTAAGCTTAATTTCAAATTCACTGACTTGGCAAAGTTCTCAATGTGAGATGCATAGGTAAAATAGCTGTCAAGGGTTACACCAAGATATTTGAATTGTTCAACTTGTTCGAGGGGGCTCCAAGGTTGTTTTTACTGTCATGACATGTGACCGATGCTTGTGGCGGGTAAGGAGAACAACAGGAGCTTAGTTTTTTTGTAGTTTAGGAAGTTTGTGCAATTGGAACCATTTTCGACTTCAAGAAAACCAAGTTGGAGGTTATCCTCAACGCGGCAGGATCACAATTGCTTGTATACATGACAACATCGCCAGCGTATAGGAGCATTCACAGTTGACAGGCGTGTGATAGGTTGTTTAGGAAGATACAAAACAGGAGAGGGCCAAGAATGGACCCTTGTGGGACACCAGATCAGATGTTTTGTACTTCAGAGACTACGCCAGATATCTTCACCCATGCACCTATCTGCAAGGTAGATTTTGAACCATTTCAGCGTGTTTGGTGAGATACCGACTGTAACGAGTTGGTCGAGGAGTAGATTGTGATTCACGGTGTTGAAGGCTTTCATAAAGTCGATGAAAGCAGCACTAACTAGTTTGTTTTGTTGAAGGACTGATGGATGAAGCTGGTAAATTGTAAAAGAGCAGTGGCAGTGCTGTGCTTTTTCTGAAGCCATGCTGCTGAGAGCATTGTAAGGCATACTTATCAAGGTAGTCTACCAATTGGTTGGAAATTATATGTTCAACGACTTTCAATAGCGGGGAGTATTGATATCAGCCTGTAGTTAGAGTGCTGTGTATGATCACGGACTTATGCACAGGGTAACCTGTGCAGATTTCCATACTTGGGAATTGTGATAGAGTGAGGAATATATTTAGTATCCTGGTTATTGATAGGAGAACTTTAATGGTAAGTGCAAGGAGTTTGAGGTCGAACGAGTCTCCACTATGTCTGGATTTGCCCAGGACTCTTGTTAGAAGCTTTGACTTGGGTTGGGAAACCAATTTGAATTAGAAATGAGGGTGGTTTGATTTATTGTTGCCATGTAACAAGCAGAAGAGGCAAGGGCATCATCAAAAAGTCTTTGGGAGGACACCTGACAGATTGGTGAAGGGTGTTAAAGGTTTTGCAATGTGGAGTGAGTCAGTGATGGGATTGCCATTAAACATGCTACTCAACTCTAACTATAGGGGCACTATTGCACCCTATTAAATAAATGTACATATATATATATATATATATATATATATATATATATATATATATATATATATATATATATATATATATATATATATATATATATATATTATAGTGGCACTGTAGTGCCACTATAGTTAGGTTGAGTACCCCATTTAAGGTTAAATGGTGAAATTTTGCACTTTAATAACTTTGCCACTATATGATAGATTTCCTGAAATTTGTCAGGCACAGAGCAGTAGCATAGATCTTGGGATCTGGCAAGTTTTGTACCAGTCGGCTATACAGTTGCGGAGTTATTAAGCGACATTCCATAGCGCATTTACGCTTTTTAGCATTCTTTTCTCACCTACAGGTCGCACGGTTTGTGCAACCAGTCCAAAAACTTCAGGGAACATGCAGCAAGGGTCCCCAATGTGCCTTTCAAAGATTTCTTGAAAAATATTAAACGGTTCAAAAGTTACTCAAAAACAAGTTTCCCATTATTGTCAATGGGAAAAGTTAACAAAAGTTTGACAGTGTCACAAATGCAGTTTTAGTGTCATAAATGACCCCTGTAGTTTCATGAGTCAACCATTTTATTTTCAGTTACTGGTCACAGAAATGCTTGGCATTTAAATTTGGGACCCTCTAGGGACATAATTCTTTGTGTTCACCTAGTTGAGCCCTGAGGATGCTAGCCATGTCTTTTATCGGGGATTAAACACCCCAGAAATATGTTTTTCAAATTTTTGTAATCTGTAGTGTTGCAAAGTAGTGTCGCACTTGTGACACTTTAATGATTTGTTTTGTGAAAGTGTCGCAAATCATGACACTACTTTGCATCACTATGGCCAAAATAATAGGAATTGTTTGTCACCCTGCTGCAAAGAACGGTTTGGTCTTTTGACTGACATTTGAGGGAAGAAATTCAACATCCCACCGATATGCCTTTTAGTGGTTTGGTGAAAAATATTGTAGGGATGCAAAGTTACAGTACTCTCAAGCTGATGCTTTTCCCATAGACTAATATTGTGGCATCTGTCGCTTTTCTCGGGGCCGTGATCTTGAAACAGTGCGAGATACAGACTTTTGTCAGAAAAATGCTTAGCCCCTGCTAGGATCTAAGTACAAAACTAGCCAGGAAATTCATGAATCATATGAAATTTTAATTTTTTCTCGTCATACGATTCCTGAGATATAAGCATTTTAATATTCCAAGTGCTCATTTTCTGGTCCGAGGCCCATTATTATGCATACATTCTTTGTAGTCACTGTGTTTCTTGATGCAGCTGTTGGGGAAAATCAGGGTGTACACTCCACTTACTGTTACACTTGGCATTTCCACTTGCATTTCGTACCCGTTTGCATTAAGCGTTCCCTGTACGTCATCCGTGAGCATTACCCTTTGCATTTTCATTTGCGCTTGCGTTGTGTTACTAGTTACCATTTGCATCTCCACTGCTGTTTCTGTTTATGCTTCGATTTGCTTCACCAGCATTACCATTTGCATTTGCGGCCACCTTCCATTTGCCTTTGCGTTTGTCTTTTGTTTTGCGTCATCATTGCTGTTACTGTTACCATTTGCATTTTCAATTGCATTACCGTGACTGTCGCGCGTTATGGTTTGCATTTCTGTATGCACCTGCATTTCCATTTCTGTTTCCTTTGGCATTATTGTTGCTGTTGCTTACCATTTGCATTTACAATTGCGGTACCATCACCGTGTGAGTTACAGTTTGTGTTTCCATACTGCCTTGGGTTTGTGCGTTCTGTTTCCTTTAGGCGTTATTGTTGCTGTTACCATTGCCTTGCATTTCCAATTGCAATACCATGACTGTGTGCGTTACCAGTTGCATTTCCATACTTGTGTTTTGCATCTCCTTTGCGTCACTGTTAAGCTTTGGCATCACTTTAACGCTTTGTTCTATTACCGTTTGCGTTACCATTTACATTTGCATCACCATGTGAGTAACCATTTGTGCTTGCGTTGCATTGCACTTACCATTACTATGTGAAAAAACATGTGGTGGGAGTGAGGGGCCCGAAGGTCCAGCGTTCCCACCACCACATTCCATTCACTATTTATAGTCCTCATTCTCAAAGAAGGAAATTCATGGCAAAAAACCTTCATTTAATGCAACAGTTAGGGTTGTTCTACAGTGACAAAAAGCGAAATTGCCCCTTGCCCCCAACCAGCATTGGGGTATGCGTTAGAGATCATCAGTCCTAACTCTCACCCATTCTCCTATACTTCACCACCTCAGCTTCTTTACATGGAATGGGGTGTGAGTTAGGTCTGGACGACTCAACACACACCCCAATGCCGGTTGGGGTGGTGTGCGGCAAGGGGACTTTCAACCCTAACATCGAATTTCTTCACTTTTGTCGCTGTGGAGCAACCCTAACCGATGCATTAAATGGAGTTTTTGCCATGAATATGTGTGTGTGTGTGTGTGTGTGTGTGGATGTGTGTGTGTGTATATATATATATATATATATACACACACACACAGTGGAGTCAGCCCCAATGAAGTGCAGTAATTTTCAGTAATGACATGTCAGAAAATCCTGCATGTCAAAAAGGCTTAATTGTCATTGACTTAAATGGAACCTGCAGTAAACTGCAGCATTCTGTGATATTCTACAGCATTTCAGCATTGCATCCTGGCTGTCAGACACATACACACAGACATATGATGATGATGATAACATTTTTATTTTTATCCAGGAACAGAATTTAGTAGGGAACAGCATCCCTGCTTACAAATAATGCACTGTACAATAACATTTATATACCATACATACATTATATACCATAACAGTAACAACATATAATTACATCCATCTCAAAGTACGTAAGATATTTGATTCAAATAAGATAATGAAAACATAAAAACATTAAGGTACATTGCAGAATTACATAGGGAATAATATATATACTTTACCTATAAGTCTCACCAAACAATAGGAATCAAACAATTACCTAGGGGCATAACATGTGCATCCTTTACCTTTAAATTTCACCAGCTCCACTTCAAATGCTCTTACTATTTTCTTAGTTTTATCGATACTGGAATCAAATTCCAGATACTTCCTAAAGCAGGGACCAAGGCAATATTGCCAAATCTATTGTTGACTCTGGGCCAGTCAATTCTAAGGAAGCTTCTCTCAATCCATATCTAATTTCTTATTTCCATCAGCAATCAGAGACGCAGTAATGTGTTCGATCCCCATTCATTAACTTGAAACACCATTTAGCCCACTGTATATCCTTTTAACATCTGGGTCCATCCAATTTAAACTGTCATATATTTGACTGTGACGCATACCACATTTTCTGCCACTGGCAAATCTTGCAAGTCTATAGTATTCTTGGTTTTTAAATGACAAATTTGGGGCATTTCTATACACTATTGCACCATAATTCAGAACAGGAAGTATACGTTGATTTATTAGTTTAATCCTAGTTGATTTCCAAGGGGGCAGATATCTGCCGTAGGGCACCTCATTTCTGATTACACTTTTTACCATTAAATTCACATGTTCTTCACAAGTTAACCTCTTATCTATCCACACTCCTAAGTATTTATAAACGTTAGACCTGAGTACCTGCTGGTTATTAATAAAGAACAGTTTTAACTCCTCACCAGTCTGCTTTTTGTTCTTTCTCTCAAATGTCATGCATTGTGTTTTCTTAAAATTCATCAATAAACCTTCCCTCTGAACCAATTTTCCATTATTGTCATATCTTCCTGTAATTTGGCCTGCAGGATGTAATGGCTGTGTACGATGCCACACAATGGTGTCATCTGCATACATCCATGCGTCCCATTTCTTATGACATCAGGAGACCATTTACATAAATATTAAATAAGAGGGCGCAGGATCAATCCCTGGGAAACCCCTCCTCACTTCCCTTAATGGTGACAGGCTCTCACCAACCACTGTGTACAGCATTTTCTGTGCTAAGTATGATCTAAAACCAGGATAGAGAACTTTCATGCAGTCTGATATCCTGCAACTTTTTAAAACTTTACCATGGTCTACCAGGTTGAAGGCTTTACTGAGGTCCACAAACACGGCCCCTGTGCTGTAATTTTATTCATAGATACAGCTATGAGATTCTTATGATCAATAAGGGCATGCCCATGGACCTGCCTGACCTGAATCCATGCTGGCAATTTGTAATCATATTGTACTGATCCAGGTGCTCAGAGAGCTGCCTATAAAGAAATCTGTCAAGCATCTTAGATAACACAGAGAGCAGGATGATTGGCCTATAATTTGTCATAGATCTGGTATCCCTCCTTTATGTATTGGGACTATTTTCCCTAATTTCCATTGTTCAGGAACATAGCAGAATCCAGGCTCAATTAAACAAGTATGTAACTACAGGGGCCAAAATATCCCCACCCACGTTTACCTCTAGCCTGTCCAACTACTCCATACCCCTCAACCATGACCTCTCTATCAAGGACATTTTTCTGAAGCCAAGACTCGGAAAACCCATGATATCTGGGCAAATACTTTCGCCCATAGTCTTACCAAATCTACTTTCTTAATCAAACTACATGCATTCTCATGAGTTACTAATAACCCCTGATTGTTGTGGCCCAGGATTTGTCTCTATGTCCCTACTTGCAGCCAGAAGAAATAAACAATAGTCTACACACTGGGATCAATTCTTTGCAGAGTTGGTCTCCAAGAAATATACCCTACTTTGTAAAGTTCCACTCAAAGGAGAAGAGATTTCTTCTCCTTACCTGCAAGTGGATACTTGTGTTCCTGTATTGTCCCATTTGGTACCATTTGGCCAATAAAATCCCTGTGTGCTTCCTCTCAGTATTTCCTTTTGTAACTTATTTTACTTGTAATGAGTTCATGTAAGATGTGCTGTAAATCACAGTCTGTTTAATCAAAAGCAGAAGTAGCACACAGCATATTGTTAATACAGCCCTCATTTTAACCTTTTCCAAATTCCCAATGTAGGCAAACTGTTGTCCTCTTCTTATATCCCTATTATTAATTTTTTAAATGAACCCTATTAAAATTTTAACTGCCTTATAATTATCATAAAAGAAATAACCTTAAAATTATGTATTTAACAGTTTACTTTCCCCAATACAACTGTACTGTCATTCAATTACCAAATCCCAAAGATCTTACTGAAGCTTCTGAGGAAATTATTTAATTATAAGCTCTTCTCAAGCCAGATACATTTCCATCCCAATTCCTCGGACAATCACATTAAAGGCAATACAGCTTAAACATGCATCGATTGTTACCTCTCCTTTCTGAAATTATTCTACTTTCCTGTTCAATCTCTAAGTTCTTTTCTCAGCAGAGTGTCACTCACGCCACTCACTACCACTTGTGCTACGCTTGCGCTAGTGAGTGGTGTGAAGATTTAATGATAACAATCCCCACTTATTTTGTGACGTCAGTAGCTGCCTCCCTTGAGCCCCCTGCTCACTGACTGTGCAAATTTAGCAGTAGCAGTACAAACAGCTTGAGTCCCATAACATAACAATCTTCTGGACAGCCTCTTACTCCGCCAGGTAGATCTTCTGAAATGAGCAGCAGGGAATAAGCTCCTGGGGCAGAAAATATATATATATATATATATATATATATATATAGAGAGAGATAGTTATATATATCTATATCTTATCTCTCTCTCTCTATATATATATATATATATATATATATATATATATATATACACACACACACATATCTTTCTGTCTGTCTGTCTCTCTGTCTATCTATCTCTGCATATCTTTCACTGCAATCTATCTATATGTCTGTCTGTCTGTCTATTTATCTGTATGTCTATCTATAGCTATATATCTGTCAATCTATCTACACGTGCACATTTGAGCAGTGCCTGTCTGCAACCAACTACAGTGTGCTTTTGCTCTGCATTTGGACATGGAATTGAAAATTGTGAGAATACACTGAGGTGCAATTGTGTATTGAGATAGACCATACTTACAGATCTTGCCCCTCAGCTGCCCATAAATTTAGTTATTTATTTATTTGAATTTGTTAATCAGGTAAGGGACACTGGACCAAATGCCACTTTTCAGGCTTGACCTGTACCATAGGTATACAAACAAACATAGTATTACAAGCAATACAATGTTTTATATAACAATGATACAACATTATTTATAAAATCAAAACAATTACAAGTGCAAGCATCAAGAAGACAGTTTGAGTTTGAATAAACTTAAAGAAGTAAATGAATGCATTGATAAAGGTAGAGCATTCCAAAAACCAGGACCAGACGTGAAAAGATATTCAAACCCATTTTAGTATTACACAAAGGAGTGACTAATTGAACACACTCAGATAACGTAGAGCAGTATCTAAATGCAAAATATTTGCTGAATCCTTGAAGGAGGTCAATACAGTTGGATAAATTGCTTTGTGAACTAAACAACCAAAAATATTTAATTCAAGGTAACAGGAAAGCCAATTTGGTTGAGAATAAAGACAATGATGAATATGAGAAGGAACAAAAGAACAATACAACACACTGTATTATAAACAACCAGGAGTTTTGAGCTCTACTGGTGCCAGATATTCAAAATGAGCAAAGCAGAGTGCAAATATTTGCACTCCACCTTGCAATACAGCAGGTGTGCAAAATGCTATATTCAGAGGAATAGTGCAGGCTCTATTCTTCTGAATATAAGTCCGTATTTTTCAGCACTAGGCCCTTAGCTGCCTGACAGTGCCACCGAATTGGAACCACAGTGGCTTGTACCTGGCAAAATGGGTATCCCGTGATATAGGCAAAGCAAATTGAGCAACTCAAATTGAACGACTCAATTTGTGCACCCATAGAACTAGGGACCGTGAAAGTATAGCAAGTGGAAAGGAATAGTGAGGGTGGTGGGATACAATAGAAAATGATACTAGCTAGCAAGTGAAGAGCTTGATATTAGGTAGGATAAATGGATGAACTGAGTGAGCCACTGCTGAGCTGGCCACCTGGCGTGGTGGTACAGCCACTGCCTGTGATGCAAATGGACCCGACTTTGGGACTGCATGTAGGCAATTTATTTTTGTGCTGTTGTGGTTGTTGGACTTATTTCTTTTGTTACGATCTCCTGTTCCCCAGAGTGTGTTACCCCACCTGGGGTTGTACTCCATAATGGTCTCCCCATATACTGGGGTCCCCATGGAGTAGCCCCTCCTGTGGTTTCCTCTGTTTCCCAGTGTCCAGCCCTGTGATTTGGTTATAATTAGTTGGGGGTGCAGGGGGCTCACCCTGCAAAGAGGAGTTCGAGGAGATAATTCCCCCATAAATATTAAGTGTAGATTGTTCTACATATGAAATGTATGGTGTGTTTGCTGTGTTTGGTGGTCTGTGTTGTGCTGATCACCAAATTTGTTTTCAGCGATTTGCACTCACTGTTATGTGAGTCATGGTATAAACTTCATTCTCTTCACATGGTACTACCAAAATGTGCTGTATTCAAATGTCCCCAAGCAAATGAACCCACTGGGATGCAAGGTACCAAGGGACATTTTCATGCCAATTGTGGGCTCATTTGCATGGGGAATGAGGCTAGTTTGCTTGATACAGTCCCCAAATTGACCCAACTCAGTAAGCTGTCCCTGGAAGTTAGTGGCTTCCCCTCCCACTGATCCTGGTCCTGTTTACATAAACATATGTCCCTAGTGTCCAGTGGTCCCTCCATCCACCTGATCATCCACCTGATATATCTACACACATTTCTCTGATTTCCAGTGTAAACCCACATCCCAATCCCCGTATAGTCAATATGTGCATTTCATTGGTGTCTATCAGACCACCCTCCCCATCCCTGATCCCCAGTATAGTGAATGTAAACCATTCCTGGTGGTCCAGTGGATCCCCACACCCTAGCAGGTGAGTGTCCCACCCCGCTCCCCATCTTGAACCCGAGTCAGTGACGTACTAGCCCTCCTCCTCTCCACCACAGTAATCTACTGACTAAACTATCAATGACAGCATACTGTATACAGTACATGCTCACTGATAGCTCCATCAGCTGCTGGCCATTGTGGAGAGAGGAGGGCTGCATCAGTCACCAACTCTGGTTCGGGATGGGGTGGTGGAATACTACATGACAGGGTGAGGGGGGTCCACTGACCACCAGGGAATGGTTTACATTCACTATGCAGGGATCAGTGGTAGGGAGTGGGTTTCACTAAACACCAGGGAAATGCTAATATTGACTATACAGGACTGGAATGGGGTGTTACAGTGGACACCAGGAAAGCCTTGTAGATATACTGGGTGGTGATCAGGTGGGGAGAGGGAACACTGGATACCGAGGAATACTTTTAAATATATTAGGCAGGTGACTGGGTGGGATGAAGGACCACTGGGCACCAAGGACAACTGTTAAATATATCGGATGGGTGATAGGTTGGGGAGAGGGACAACTAGACACCAGGAATAATGTTATTGCTACCGAGAGTGGGAATGTAGGGAGGGAACACCACTGGACACCAGAGAACATCTATGTTTCTACCAGGACTGGGAGTGGAGGAGGGTGCCACTTCATCAGGGAGTACTGTGTTGGGGAGGGGCACCAGTGCACTACCTATGGCAACCGCTAAGGTTGTGCCAGATTAAGATAAGGGTTAGGTCATCGGTATTTGCTCCATGCAGGGGACCATGTAAAGTGCCCTTGTGCAGATCAAACAATCTGAATATTGGACTGCACCGATATTCAGATCCCTGCACTCAATTTGCATAGTTTTGCCTTGCACATCCCTCCACTGTTTGCCCCAGCTCAAACCAAGTTTGTCCGCATTGACCAGGTTTTTGAATATGATTTCCATGCAAAACCCAGTTTGTGAGCATAAACTGGGTTTTGTATCCAGGCAAACTTTGTATATTGTGCCCCTGCTGTCTAATATATATATAAAAAATATGCAAAATCAAAACAAAAGGGAAAAGGGAAGAACAGAACCCATGGCACTATATTTATGAGTTTTCATTGAAAATTAACTTTTAAGCTTATATACTACTCCCAGCCTCTGAATGAGTCTCTTCTGTAGCATTCCTGATATGATCTGAGTAAGAGAAGGGTCCAGTTGGACACCTACATACTTAAAAAGAGCAACCTGCTTAATAAGAGAGCCCTCTGAATCCTAAACTAATCACAGAAAACTCTGTTTCAGTAGAATTGAGATCAACACATTATAGACTTAGTTTTTAGAAGAATTTAAATGGACACTATCAACCCTTTATATTATTTCTAGTTGAAAACCCACATTTTCGATTACTTACAGTACCTACAGTACTCCAGATTTCATTGAGGTTGCCAGTTGCAGCAGTATTGGCTCTGACCAGAGTTTGTTAGTGTAGTGTTGTTGGTACAGCACAAACAACTGTGATTGGAACATAAGGCCCAGTGTGTGTGTGTGTGTGTGTGTGTGTGTGTGTGTGTCGTGTCTGTGTCTGTTAATTAATTAGCTATCTTTAATTAAAAGTCAAAACACTTGTACAGAAATCCTTCACAAGTTTTATACAAATCTACATGCTGCTTAAATATTTTTAACATCTGTATTATGGTTTTCAGATTCTTCACTCCAAATGATAGGTTTCAAATTCTACATGCTGCACAATGGTTTTCAAAATGGCATGGGGTCATAATCTTGCACAGAAAAACAAAGCAACAATGTACTGTGCTGTCAATACAGTGGGTACATTGCTAGTGTTGAACCATATCACCAAAACTAAATGTTGGTATAAAACAGTGGAAATTCTTTATTTTTGTAGGGTCACTGCCACCCGCACTTCATTACAGGGGTCTGCACCCACCGAATCCTCCTTATTTAAATAATCAACTTTGAGGGGGTTCAACACAGGATGGGGAGAAACATGGGTATGGAAAACCATATTGCACAAAGTGTGAAATTATAAAATAAACCTAAAGCTCCATTCATCTGGGACTGGGATTCAAGACCCAGTCCACAGACTCACTGCTTCCCTTGCTGCCTGTGGCTCATCCTGCTGAGCCATGGCAGCTGCTCAGTGGACCCTCATCCCAGCAGAGGTCTTATCCTCTGTGTGACTAGCTACCCAGGCAAGAGCACAAGGTGCAAAACTGTGCTTACACCATTTCATACTTTCGAAGTTTTCCACCTTGTCACTATATCCACATGCATTGTCTGTGATCGCTGTTTTGACTACGCCATTTTGTATATGGTGTATTGATCTGGTGCCTTTCAAAATATATGTACAGCATGAGAGTATTCATAAAATGTTCACACACAACTCCCTGAGGAAGGTTTTGAAAATCTACAATGTGCAATAGTTTTCAAAATCTATGTGCTGTGAGTCAGTTTTAAAATCTATGTGTAACCCACTTTTTACTGTGGCTCTCCCCTGGTCCCATCACTTCCCTTACTAGATGGCATGCAGTACAAGAATCTCTTTCAGCTGTGGCAGCTGTCCCTGTTCTTTCAGTTGGTAGCTATCACTGCTGTTCTTGTGTCTGTCCTGGAAGTTACCAGATAACCAGGCAATGAGTTATTTAGTTCTCACACTGCAGTGTGCTATACATGGAGAGATAGGACTTATGCACAGGACCCAAAGTATGGAGTTAGGACATACAAAGAAAGTTGGAGTCACCTCTCTGTTTTGTACTGGCCCTCAAGGGCCTGCACAAAGCAAGTTACCACTCTACTGTTTTGAAGGCTGAGGAAATTCATTTAAAAACTATGTTAATCCAGATTAGGGTTGCTACTGCTCAGAACTCAAACCCTCAAAGTTTGGCAATGTGGTATTATGGTTTTCAACCTAATGCCTACAAAGTTTGCAAATGTGCTATTAAGGCTGTCAAGTCTAACTCCCACCCTACTTTTTACCCAAGACCAAGCTACAGGTATGGGGTTATGAACCAGTGAGACCTGTAGCTTGATCTTGTCTCACCAGGATAGGAGTTAGAGTGGGGATTAGGGTTGTTATTTCCAAATTTTAATATGTTGGCTCTGCATGAGGTATCACACCATTGATGCATGACCCCATACCTGTAGCTTGGTCTTGGGTAAAAAGAGAAGGGGATGGAGTGGAGAGTAAGCTTGACAATCCTAATGGCACATTTTCAAACTTTGTGGCATTGAGTTAGAAACCATAATAGCACATTTTCAAACTCTGAGAGTTTGAGCATAGAGCAGTAGTAACCCTAATCTGCATGTGTTTGTCAGGGTGGGAATTCAGGCACAGATAATGGAAATTATGGCCTAGGGTGGCCATTCTGATGCTATGGTTGTCATTCTGACCCTAGGGTTGGCGCTGAGGCAAAGAGTATTGGCATTTCAGCCCTGTGATGGGTACTCCAGCCCTAGGAAGGGCAATATAGTCAGCTTAGCTTAGAGGGCTGGGAGAGGGCCAGGTGAAAAGAGGCTGGTCAACAGGGAGGAGAGGCTGGTTTTGGAGTTTGATGGATTATCCAGAAGCAGGAAGGCTGGTCAGCTGGGGAAGAGAAACTAGTCCAGGGTCTGAAGAGTGGTCCAACTACTGGGTTGAAGGTTGGTTAGGATAAGGAGGCTAGTCTGGTGCTGGAAGCATGGGGCCTCTGATTGGAAGCTGGTCAGCTGGGAAGGAGAAATTAAATTGAGGCCTGTAAGGGTGATTAAGGTGCAGGAAGGGTCAGATGAGGGAGGTGAGGCTAGTCCACAGGCTAGACAGGTGATCCATCTCCTGAGAGGAAGGTCAGCTCGGGTCAGGTAGCCGGTCTGGAGCCTGGAAGATTGGTACAGGAAAGCTGGTCATCTGGGATGGACAAACTGGTTCAGGGTACAAAGGCCGACCTAGCTGCTGGAAGTAGGTCAGATAGGGATGGGAGGTTGGTTCCAGGCTAGAAGATTTGTTTCACTGCTGGGAGGCTTGTCAACTGGGGATGAGAAGCTTGCATAGTGCCTGGAAGGGAAACAAGTGCTGGGAGGCTGCTCAGCTGGGAAAGAAAGGTTGGTCTGGGGTATGGAAGGGTTGTCAGCTTGGTGCTACAGGTTGGTCCTGGAGATGGAAGAGTGGTCCAGCTGTTGGGAGGGTGGTTGGTTGGGGATTATAGGCTGGATCAGTGGCTGGAATGGTGGTCAGATGTTGGGAGTTTGGTCAGCTTGGGGTTAGAGGCATTTCAAGGGCCTAGCGTGCTTCCACTGTAGTTAGGGTGAGTAGCATGTTCAGTATTAAACCCCTAACTTTGCACATTAATATCTTTGGCACCATTTGAAAAAATCAGTTGAAATTCTGCATGTGTTGTCTAGGAGGCAGGGTTCTGATCAGTGTAAAGTTCTGTGATGGCAGCTTATGCGGTCTGAGATCCGTATATGTCATTTTTGAATATATCAAATGTTTTTCCTTTATTTAACATGTTGCTTTGTTTTGTTTTTTTTGCTCTCACCTACAGCTTACATGGAATGGAATTTTTCCCCAAACTTGAGAGCACAGGTGTCATGTCCTAAGATAGGATCTTTGAAAGGTCTGGTGAAAAATATCAAACAGTTCCAGAGTTATAAGTCTTTAAGTTTTGTGTTCTCCTATTCTAAGCATGCACAGTAGGGTTTTGAGATAACGTTCTGGTGTGAAATTAAAATTGGATGTCGGAGGACCCTTCCACTTGCTTGGCACAGCACCAAACATTTTTGTGCTATGTGAACTCCCATCTTGTTGCTTTTATCCACAAACTAACAAACAAGGAAAATACATAAAAATTCTGCCATTTTAAAAACAATCATCATGTCCTAACTAAACAGACCTCATTCAGCTAGATTCTGATGGGGTCTTTTTACAGTAAGGGTCAGAAATACCTTTTCTGGGCACCCAAAATCCTGGGAACCCAGTTTTGTGAGAGGAACCTTTCACCCATTCTCTGTAAGAGAACAGCAGGACTTTCTTGGCTTCTGCAGCTGCAGCTGGAACCTCATTATTCGGGCTACAGTGAGAGCAGTGAGCCTCTGTTTCCCTGTTGCTTCCCAGAATTGACTGATCAGATATGACTTCACTCAATGGCAACAGCTTTATACACAGCTAGCCAGAAATTTGCTGACAGAGCCAAGGGAAGCTCCTCTGACCCCTCCCAGTGATCTGGCCTGGCTAACTGAAGAATCCTCTAGTAACTGAGCAAGCATCTTGTCCTAAGCGCCCAAGTAATTGCAGTTTCTTAGTGTAGTTTCTGGAAAGTGTTCTGAGTCGCTTCTTTTGGCAATGTCTTACAAAGTCTTAATTTTACTGTTCCTACACAGACATGGGTCCTCCTGAGAGACCTAAAACAGATCAGAACATGAAGCTCACAGTGGTACCCAAGTATGCCCTCAACTGTCTGGAGATGTTGATCATTGTCCTGTGTCTCGTGCTATCTGTTACCTCAATAGAATTTCATCTCTTGCTGAATTTCAAAGCCTCCCAAATGCAAGAAAGGGTGACTGTTTTAGAGAATGAGAAAGGGAAAATTTATGTTCATACATCAGTAGCAGATTTGCTCAGTGAGGATGGTACCTTATCACCCTCCTGCAGGATAAGGTTGATCAGCTGCTACAAGAGAGTGAGTCTGTTTCTTGTCCATCTCCTATCAGATGCCAACACCCACATGTAAATATAGCAGCCAATCTGTTGAGTTGTAGTTTATAAGACTTTGTCTGACAGAACGTGTCCTATGTTACTGGTGGGCAATACTACCACCCCTTAGTTCTACAGTCAGTTAAAGGCAACAGTCCATGCTTATTCTGATACCTAAAGCAGGATGGGGTCTGAGTGTGAGGGTCTTGACCTCAGCCCTCCAAGAGGGTTGATTGTGCATAGTAATTAGAAGTGTGTAGGTTTTAACTAAGTCCTGCATCCTTGGGGTGAAATGGTAGCAGTCTGCTGGTACCAGGGTAACTGTTTTGAACATTGCCCTTCAGGGTGTGGTGAGCACCAATGTATGGAATGGATGCCTTTAATTTCTCTTGTAAAATACATATACCTGGCCAGGACTAAACTAAAAATTGAACAGTAATCATTATGGTCTCTTCCAAGAGGGACAGGATGGACAGGGCAAGCACTTGAGCTGATGAGAAGTTACAACATCTATACACAGTGTGAGACATGTGCTCCTCTCCCCAGAAAGAAAAATACTATTAAGGAAATAAACATTTGTATGTGACCATAAACCATTATGTTTTAACTGGTCCTTGGAACAAATCGCACTAAATGTGTTCCTTGGTGGCAGTGGCATAGCCCAGAGGTTACAGCTTCTGTGAACAAACTCAGTACATCCCACAAATCGGAAACTGATTTCCAAAACTCCACTTTCAAAATATGTGAACCAGAGCAAGTCAGCTAACCTCCCTGTGCTCCCAGGACATGCTTGAAGCAACCTTCACCTTCCCACCACGAGCTATAAAATAATCTTTGCCTTCCTTGTAGAAAGCGAGACCCACCATTAGGTGATGATGGCAGCAAAGCTAACATCTATTAACATTTTAGCGTGTGCATGGGGGTGGTAATAACCAGCTGCAGATAGGGGTGTCTGGGGTTAGAGTCCCAATTTTCATCTTTCATACTGTCAGATTACATAAAATTAGAGGGATATTCCCAAACTGCCTAGAACCCTAGCACCTTTTATGACAAGTCTAGACCGACCCTGATAGTGGCTCAATGAGTAAAGCTTTTCTCCCTCTGGGACCAGAAGGTTGTTGGCTCTACCCCACACCAGGTACTTGAGAAAATACACATAACTGACTATTTAATGCAGTAGGAGGGTGTGCAACATTGCTGTGATGCCATCCTTTAGATGAGATGTTAAACCATGGTCCCTTCTGCCTATGGCTGGTGCCTGTCCAGGTGGAGGTTAAAGATCCAAAGGCATGTATTGAGAAGAGTAGGAGATTGTCTAGGCCAATATTCCCATGTTAATAGAAGAGGTCCATGTACTTCCACCTTGAAACATGTTACTACAGTTTAGTACCTTTCCTGGTCAAAATCACAAATAAAATAAACGGCTGTAGTCTATGTGCATTTCTCCTTCTGTGACTGAGCACATAGTACTTTTGCCTCACTGCTTTACAGCACCAACTGTAACCAGTCTTTACAAATTATGTTTCGATCTTCTTCAAAGCTGTGCCATAAAAGAGCCCCATGTTTCAGAAATACTTTCACAAGTTGGAGTTTGGTTCTTATCAGTTACTGCTCCAGTTTGTAGCAATTCTAAAGCCAAGTGGCCTCCTAACTCCAAGCAGGGTTGCTTTTTTGACATTTGTTGTCATCTCAGGACAAACAGATAAGAAGGTGGGTTTAGTTTCCAGCATCTTCACTAGATGGAGCTAAATCATGTGGAATATGATGCATCTTTTGAGGAATACTTCACATACGCACAAAATCTAACGTTATACTTCAAATGTCTGGGCAGGAGGCGATGCCAGGTGAAAAAGATGAGAGAAGGCTGAGGTGGCACTGGGGTGGCATGCTGGGAGGGATGGGGCAGCATTTTGTTTGGAACTCTCTTTCCTTAACAGTTCATATTATGCTGTATACACCATAGCATATGTGCAGAAATACAAGAGGGACACCTGCATGGGTTTGTTGGGCATCCAAACACTCTTGCACGGTCATTTCCATATGGCAGTCTCCTTTTACAAATACCATTTGCCCAGAGGACACATTCATGTTTACAGATGGTTTCAACATATGCCACTTCATAATCTTAAGGAAAATAAAGATGAAAAAGTGAAATAGTTATACAGGAAACCAGATACGAGCCTTTCTGAAAAGTCGCTTTCCTCCATGGGAGGAGAACCAACTGATTTCAAAACCCTTGTTTAACCATGACAGCACCCAGCCAGTGAGGGAAGCTCTAGGAAGCTGAAAATTCTTCTATAATCCACAGGGACAGATGTTTGTGAAAGCTGAGCTTTGGGAATTGCAGTGAAAGCAATGAAACACAGCCAGACTGCTGAATATATGGTTGGGTAGATTTGCATTTCATGGTTAAATTCACTGGTTTCAACATCGATTTTTGCTTGTGTCATTGCTGCATTACTTTATATTTTCATCCTGGTTTACATTATTTTTACTCTTCTTTCTCTCCCTGCTATGATGTTCCATACTATTTGGTCCCCTAGTGGGCCTTTAGCTCTTTGGGGTGCAGAGGTGCTGAGTAAGAAGTCCAATCTGCTCACAGTCCAGAACCTCCAGGACAGAGTGCATGTGATGACCCATTTGGATGTTGTTCTGGTTACACTCATAGTTCAATACTACAGGCAAACAGTGATGCAGGCAGACTTTAGTAGCTGAAAAACAGTGTATTTTGGCTTGGTTCAATGATGGGTTCATTGCAGCAGACAACTTAAGGTACTTGACTGCAGGGGTATGTATCTGGCTCAGCCATTGTGGTGGTGGTGGTGGAGATGTGGATTTTTGTAATTTAAGAAAATGGGTTAAACCTGCAGTTTTAGTAAAACGTTAGGAGACAAAATATACCCCCAATGAGCACAAGTACTACATGGAACTCAAGAAGGAAATAGTCCAACAGAGGGCACAAGTCAACACAAAGACAAGGCACTAGGAGGGTCTGACAAAGATTGTGATCATAACAGGGAGAGGCATAGGACAACAAAGCAGGGAGGGACACCACATCCTGGAGAGCCATGTGCTAATGGCCAAAGTCTGAATAACAAGATAGGAGACCTCAAGGCTACCATGGTGGAATCTGATGTGGACATTGCAGCCATCACAGAGACCTGGTGTAATGAAACCAGAGCTGAGAAGTGGCCATACTGGGTTACAATCTATTCAGTAGGGACAGAATACTCAGGAAGGGGAGGAGTGGCACTTTATATGAAAGAAAACATAAAGGCCACAGAGATTCAAAGGGAATAGGAGGAGGAAAGATACTGTGGGTTACACTAGAAAGAACGGGTCAGCCATCTGCGCTGGGGTAATATACAGACCACCAGTTCAAGGGAGGAGTTAGATAAGGAGATGATGCTAGCAGACCAAAGGATGGGCACAGGAGAGGTGTTGCTGCTCAGTGATTTCAATCTACCAGACATGGATTGGAGCCTCCCCAGCAGCAACAGCCAGGAGCAGCAACATCTTAGACTCCCAGCAGTAGGCATTCCTGAAACAGCTGGCCGTAGAACCCACATGGGAAATGGCACTACTGGACCTGGTACTTACAAATGGGGACAGCGGCAGGGGTTACAGTGGGGAACACCTGGGGAACAGTGATCACTGGACAGTGTGGTTTGAGATAACTGAGGGGTGGAATCATGCCACACAAGGACCAGAATCCTAGACTTTAAGAAGGTAGATTTCAGAAGGATGGAAAATGCCTAGAGAAGCACTGGTCAGAATAGGGAAAGGAATGGGGTAGAGGAACAGTGAGTGATGTTCAAAACAGGTATAGCATTGGCGACACAACTCTGTGTCAGACAGGTCAGCAAGGGAAGAGAAAGAAGAGACCGCTATGGTTTTCTAAGGAGGTAGCAGAAAAGGTTAAAGCAAAAAAGGCATTTAAGCAATAAAAAAGACACAGGAGGAGGGGGATAGAGGTAACAGGAGAAACAAAAGGAGGTGGGGAGAGAAGTTAGGGAAGCCAAGCTACAATCAGAGGAATGCATAGCAAACTCAGTGGTGAAGGGCGACAAAACCTTTACAGATACATCAGCGAAAAAGGAAGGCAAGGGAGGGATTGTGAGGCTGAAAGGGAGGTCGTGGCAGTGTACAGGATGATGACCAGAAAGCAGATATACTGAACAAATACTTCTTTTCGGTCTTTACAGAGGAGGGGCAGAAATGGACCAGCAAAGAATGATAAGGGCAGGAGGGGCACAGAAATGAATACAAGTACTTTTCCAAAAGAAAGGGTCCTAAGGAACTGGCAGCAATAAGAATTGATAAGGCTTTGGGACCAGATGGGGTACACCCCAGGGTACTGAAGGAGCTAAGAGAAGTGGTGGTTGAATCCTAATGATCCTGTTCAACCTGTCATTGGAAACAGAGGAGGTACCCAAAGACTGGAGGAGAGCTGATGTAGTCCCTCTATACAAAAGTGGAGACAAGAAGGAAGCAGGAACTACAGACCGGTCAGCCTGACCTCAGGAGTGGGAAAGGTCATGGAAACACTACTGAAGAAAACAGTGGATCACCTGGTTGTCAACAATCTGCAGGATTACAGGACCCAAGGCAACATGGTTTTATGGGAGGAGGTCATGCCAGACTAACCTCATTGACTTCTTCTGGGTAACCGGGGAGCTGGATCGAGGGTGGGAGTAATGGATGTGTCTACCTGGATTTCAGCAAGGCCTTTGACTCTGTGCTGTATAGAAGGCTGTTAAACAAGCTGGGAAACATGGGTCTGGGAAAGAAGGTAGTAAAGTGGGTAGTGAATTGGCTGGATAATATGACCCAGAGGGTGGTGGTAAATGGCATTCACTCTGCAGAGAGTAAGTATCCAGTGGGGTACCACAGGGACCAGTGCTGGGTCCAGTCCTCTTCAATGTCTTTATCAGTGACATCGCAGAGGATATAGAAGGAAAATGTGCCTGTTCGCTGATGACACAAAACTCTGCAACAAGATGGACATGCCAGGGAGTGGATATAATGAGGAAAGATCTTAAGAATCTGGAGGATTGGTCAAGGGATTGGCAGTTGGGCTTCAGTGCTAAAAGTGCAAGATAATGCATGGGCACAAATACCCAGGAGCAACATATCAGCTTGGGGAGATAGAATGCTCCAAACAGGAAAGGGACCTGGGGATTATCATCTCTGATGACCTCAAGGTAGGTAGGCAGTGGACAAGGCAGCAGGAAATGCAAACAGTATGCTGGGATGCATAGGCAGGGGAATGCAGCAGAAAAGGGAGGTAATAATTCCACTATATAGGACATTAGTGAGACCACATCTCAAGTACTGTGTTGAGTTTTGGAGGAATTATCTTCTTAAGGACATAGATAGGGTTGAGGTGGTTCAGAGGAGGGCAGCCAAGATGGTGCAGGGATTACATCACAAAACCTGTGAGGATAGGCTGAAAGAATTAAATATGTACTCCTGGAGGAGAGGGTGATATGATGGAGACATTTAAGTACCTCACAGGGAAAAATAAGGTATAGGAGAATACAATTTTTCAAAGAAAAAGATGCTCAAGGACTAGGGGTCACAAGATGAAACTGGAGGGAGGGAGGGAGGTTCAAAGGGAACGTGAGGAAGTACTTCTTCACAGAGAGGGTGGTGGACAAATGGAAAGCCTACCAGAACAGGTGGTGGGGGCAGAAACAATTACAGGTTTTAAGAATGCTTGGAATAGGCATAGAGGGATACTGGTAGTCATGGGGGGACAACCTAGTTCCAGTAAAGCATGAAAGAGCACAGTTGCTAGGGTTAATGGACAGACTAGGTGGGATGAAGGCCCTTATCTGCCGACAACGCCTCTGTTTCTATGTTAAGGGAGTCTTTGGTTTGGAAGATCGCTCAAGTCCCAGAAAGGCTTAACATTATTTTTTGTAAACACGTTTCCTCTCCCTACATCCTCTCTTCGTTTTCCAGTCTCTTTTCTTTCTCTCTCTCTCTACACTCTGTTTCTCTTAATTTTCCATTTTTTCTAATTTCTTATTCCTCAGGGTTTATCTCTTTACATTCTTAGCTGTGTTAAATTGAAGAACCTCTCTGTTCTCACCAACTCTTGCTCTCTCAGCTTCAAATGTGAAAATTGCCTCACCTGCTACTGTATCTCCCTCCTGCCAAGCCAAGTCATTTGTTGTTGCTATTATTGGGCCCTATGCACTAATGGGGCACAGTGGCTATTGCGCACAAGCAACTAGGGTGTGCAACCACCCGCACCCTCACGAGCCTCCGCGGGATGTACTAAGGGGCATGCAGCACACAAGCCCAATTCCCCGACCACACAAACAGCAACGTGCTGGGAGGGCAAGGCATGCCAGCACTATGACCATGCACCAAGGTGCATAGTGCTGGCCACAGGGTGCAGATGGGTGCACAGGCTATACCAGGGAGAATCCTGCCGTAAGCCTGATACTGAGCCCACAGGAATTGCACCATCAATGCTGAGGGACTGGGAATGGGCCCCCACCACTGTAGCCTACTAGGCGAGAAGAGGGCATGGGCGGGCGGTTTGGACTGTTCTCCTGGTGCTGGCCTGCAGTGTGAGGGCTGCCAACCACCGTCCCATAATGGCGACATGTGCACGTGGGTCTGGGTGCCTGCACAGGGCATTCATGCACCCAGACCCTAGCCTCTTCATGCAGGGATCCATTCCTGTTTAGGATGGGCATCCGATTGGATGCCCAGCTGTCTCGTGACTTCACCCCTGCCACCCTGCGGAGTCCTGTGCACCGGTTGGTGGGGCTGCGGTGTGCATCCATTGTGCATCCTGTCTGCAAGTGTGGTGCTGCACGGGCAGGTTACGCGGTGATTGCATGTAACTTGTGCCCATTAGTGCATAGGGCCAAATGTTGTCCAATCCCATGCTTGCTAAACTCAGAATGCTATAATGTGATGCACTGTCATACATACGAACATACAAAACTTGCTAGCAGAAACAGGCCTCACAGTCTATCAAGTCTGCTCATATGTGCAGCTAGCACCCTATATTGCAGTTGCACCACCCCCACCCCATTTACCTCCTGGAACTGCTCCGTGTCCTTTACCCAGCCTCACCACCTTGCCCTGTCCCATGCCCTTTGAAACTCCCCACCATCTTGCATGCCACCACCTCCTCTGGCACAGCGATCCATTTCGACACTGCCTTCTCAGTGAAATAATGCCTTCTCATCCCTCCTGAACCTGCCTCCCACCAATCTTAGCCAGGTCCCCTGTGTTCCTTCCTTCCTCAGCTTGAACAGCCCCTCTGTGCCAGATTTGTTGATCCCCCTCAAGTATTTTAATATTTCAATCATGTCTCCCTTATCCTTCTCTCCTCCAGGGTGAACAAACTCAAGTGACTCAGCCTTTCTTCATAGGTTCTGCCCTCCATCCCCTGTACCATTTTTGTCACCCTGCACTCTACTATCTCGAGCAGCTTGATATCCTTCCTTAGGTATGGACGCTAATATTGCACACAGTACTCCAACTGTGGCCTGACCAAGGATCTGTACAGGGCAGGATCACCTCCTTGTGCCTGGATGAGAATTCCTGTGCGATGTACCTCAGCATCCTATTGGCTCTAGCTGCAGCCCTTCTGCATTGAGCAGTTATTTGTGCTTCCCAGTCATCCAGAAGAACTTGATGCACTCTCAAGGTGCTTTTACGAGGCACCCTTCCAAATAGCAGTGGGTTTTGTTGCTCGCGTCCTGCTTTGTCTGCACTCAAGTGTGTGCATTTACAGCAGCTGTCACTTCAGTGCTTGGGCTGTTCCATCGCTTTCAGCCACATTTCCAGCTGAAGATGTCTCATCACTAGACATAATACCCAAGTTCAGCTAAATATGGTTTGAGATACTAGCAAGAAAGTTAAACTCAGAAACTATCTATTTTGCAAAACAGTGGCTAAAGAAGTACTTTAAAAGTGATCAGACAGTGGAGCAGGATACCGGGCATGAGCTTATACATATTAATAGCCCTGGGATATGAATATGCATTAGCACATGCCCAGTGTTACAGCTCCACTTTCCAATCACTTTTAGGTACTTTTCAGCCCCCATTTTGCAAAAGTGGCTTGTTTCTGAGTTCAGCTTTCTTACATAGATACATACATAGATACATACATAGACAGTGTCGGTAGATAGGCCTATGGCCCACCTAGTCTGCCCATTAAGTTTGCTAGTATCTGGTGCTATACTTAGCTGAGCTCGGGTATAAAATTCCATGCACAAGCCTTGGGACCCCGTACAATGAAGTGCTGCAGAGTAAGCAAGATGGGACCTGGAGGGTCTTGCAATACTCTCTCTGGGATTGATGTGAGCACTGCCGTACAAGTATATGGCAGCAAACAACCACTAAACGTAACGCAACAACAAACCCAGGAAAACAGGGAACACCAGATTAGCTTAATGCTCATTTTGTATGCACTCTGGGTTCCTGTACACAGCAAAAGGGTATTAATTCAGGTGCTCTGCACTGTTTGTTGTGGTGCAGAGCCCATCGTGTAAAATGGGCTTCAGACTGCACTGTTTCCACCACAGAGTTCTGAAATGTGGGTACTTCCACTCAAAATGAAACACTGACGGGGCGTGGCTTAGCTCCAGATGCAATGGCTGCTTAAATGAACGCTTCATCAACACCCCGGTTCCCTCCGAGCTTTACACAGCCTAATATCCAGTGAAACGAATATATGCAATTGGGGAAATGCTGTTAAACCTACCGGAATTAAAGAGATCTATCCTAAGCACTGTCGCTGTGTCTTACAGATCGAACTTGCATGGTTGCTCATGGTGCAGCACAAAAATCAGAGGCCTCAGCAGAATCGATATCAATGCAAACTGCAGAAATGTTTTAACTTTACTTAAACAAATGGCCAAAGTAACTCTTGCTTCTAACAAAACTACACTGCTATCCAACAGCTCAAGACACATATTACTCGACTGACAAAAAGCAGATCAAAACTCAACGGAAATAGAAAAGCTTACAGCCATAATTAGGGAACAAAGTAATCGATCCAAATGCTGCAAAATAAATCTGACGACATGGAGAACAGGAGCCATTGGAATAACATCCGATTCCTCGGCTTTCCTGAGGGGTGGAACATGGTAACTCCTTAGACTTTTATATGATGTTTTGCCAGATTTATTAAAATGCGAGGTTCACTGGGCTCACAATAGAGAGAGCCCATAGAACGCTTCAGCCCGACTCAAGAGCGCGAAAGACCGAGGGCTATTATGGCCCATATCTTAAATTTTGCAGACAAAGAGTGGATCACTGCAAGGGCAAGAGAGCTTGGGGTCTGTCCTGGCATGGCCATAAAATCTTAGTTTTCCAGGACTACTCTCCAGAACTGGCTGCTAGGCGGAAAGAATACACGAGGCCAGGAAATTAATGCATTCCCTGAAGATCAAGTTTTGCTGCGGTACCCTGCAACCATGCGATTAGAGATAAATGGTTCATATGTAACTTGCTACGCCAGATAGTCTAATGCAGTATCTACACTCTAACTGGCCTTCTCAGCTGAGCTCAGATCAGAATGTTAATCAGCAGTTAGATATAGAACAAAATCGGCAGAACATGATGGATTCAACTTGCGAACCACTTCGACCTACCCCCTCCTAGCTTCATTTCCAAGGCAGCTGACCAGCTCTTCCTGCCAGAAATCATAGTTCAACAATCAGGGAGCCATCCGGAAGAGAACACCCGCATGACAGGAATGAAGGTACATCCCGGACCCTTTAAACCACCCAGAAGATTTTGTGACGAGGTTTTCTATGCCAAACAGATTTGCAGCTCTAACCCGTGGACTCTGTAAATCAGTAGTGGACTTTCCTAATTACCCTGAAGAAGAAATGGTTCTAGAATCTGCTAAGATGGAGGCCTTAACTCAGGCTCTGGACAAAGTCGCACCATCCGAAACCATTCTAACGATATTGTCTGCTCCTCTTTGCCTTCAGCAACCCCTGCTGGAGAACGGACTCAGCAAGAACCCCTAGATGCAGAACTCCTGCAAATGGAAGACCAGTGTGCTTGGACCTAGGTAAGTGTCCCGATCTCTACTTTTCACATTCTCCTCCCACACTCAGTCAGGCATTAACTTGGTAGTAGGGAGAGGTTGAAATCAGCACTTGGACTTGATGCTGGATTATTGGCACTTCTTAATTTTGTTAGAATTGCAGTTCTCTTTTTTCACCCCTCTGTATAGGCTGGTTACACAAAGAAGCAAAAGTGATATAAGGGGATAGCGATAGGGGCTTTAATGCATAGCAGCTGCATTCAGAATCAAATTAGGGGTACTGTGTTAATGTTTTACTGCCCTTATGCTAGTAACAATAAGTTTTGTTTTTTTTTCTCTTTCCTCATTCTGTGTATTTATCTTGGGGCCCCTCTGGAGAAGAGGGGACATTTCAAGAATTAAAGGGGCCAAGGTAGGTACCCAGCAAAGTCTGTGACTCCTCCTGAAAAGTAGTGTCCCTATCTCATTTTGGAAATACACAGTAACCCTTGGTTAACCTGTTCTGCAGTACTTTTTCAGAGCTTATGACATAAGGTCATGGAATCCCTCGCTAGTAAGGGACCTCCATGCCTAAGTTCTTTTTCCCCAGGGAATGCTTTCTCTGTCTTATTTTTTATCACTGTCAGCCTTATGAAAGAGAATATAGTCATTTCCCATATTTTGTAGGTGGGTGGGCTATTAGGTTCGTTGTGGCCTTGGTCCCTAATGCCCACGCGTGTTGCCACGCAACACCGCGTAATATATGTAATAGTTTTGCACTTTGTGCTTTGTATAATAGTATTGTCTCTCCTGTTTTCTCAATTATCTTTAAAACACATGTTACAAAATGTATGTCTGTTTAAGTATGACTGGCTAACCTGACACCTATTGTGGTATGGATGACTTGGTATATTATCACTCCCTGATGTTATCTCTTTATTTAAGGTTATCTTAGCTAATATGTTTTACCTTTGGTCTGACCATGGATGATACAACCTTTATAACATGGAACATCAGGGTTTGAACTCTCCTCAAAGCGTAAACAAGTTTTAACCCATTTAAAAGGGTTAAAACCCAGGTCGCCTCTACTACAAGAGACCAAGCTAACCAGGCAGGATCACAGATATTTGGTGAAGGACTGGGTAGGTTAGAAACTCATGCCAGTGCTGCCACAAAAAAAGAGGTGTAGTTATCTTATTACACAAATCACTTCCTTGGTCTATTTCACAAAGTAAAGCTGATCCTCAGGGAAGGTGGGTGATAGCCTTAGTGGATACCCTGCATGGTCAGCTAATAATTGCTAATATATATGCACCAAACGAGGATAGTCCTTTTTTTTTTAGAACTCAGTTCAAAATTAGGAATGATGTTGAAACCAGATATACCAATTGTAGTGGGGGACTTTAATTTAACGCTTGTCCCTGCACTAGACAGAAGTGGTCATGGAGAGAGTATCATACTCGAGGAGCACAGGCTGTACTTAGTCTTAGCTCCGAATATCAATTAGTGGACATCTGGTGCTTAGTCAATCCCTCAGACAGGGACTACACTTTCCACTCTGAAGTACATGACTCCTCTAGTAGACTTGACTTTTGGTTAATCTCCAAGTCTCTGACACAATTTGTCTTAAAGACCAATATTTTCCCCACAGTCATCTCAGACCAGCGCGGTGCAGCTGACAATATTATGGGGAACTTCTACACTCACGGTCTACTTCCTGGAGACTGGACCCACTTTTTGCATGACCAAAATTTATTGAATGGGCCAAAATACAAACTCAGCTTTTCTTACAAGAAAACCCTGTGTCGGAGACCTCTGCCTCCATCACATGGGAAGCATATAAAGCCACCATGTGAGGCAAAATTATTGGATATGCCTCCCATAGACAGAGGTATAAAGAAAAGGAATATACTCACCTCGAAAGTGAACTTGCTAAGGCTGAAGGTGAGTTTAAGGCTTTACCCCACCCATCGCCTCACTCGAATCTGGAAGGAAAGTTTTACAACTCAGATAAACTTAATGAACTTCTATCCAGGAAGGCCGATTTAGCCCTCCTTAGGATTCGTCATACATACTGGGAGGGAGAGACAAAATGGGAAGGTCTTAGCATATCAACTCCAGAAACAACAAGCCCAATGGCATATAGCGGCTTGAAAACCCCATTACTGGTAAGGTTCAAACCAGCTGTCAAAGTGTAAATGAAATTATGACGCTGCTTTATTCGCAACTTTATACTTCCTCCAAGTCTAAAAATAATTCTGTAACCCAAGAATTTTTACAATCTATTGCTTACCAAAACTTCCCCACCCCATGCTGACGACCTTGAAGCCCCTTCACAACACAGGAAGTCAACACGACTTTGATGGTCCTAAAATCAGGAAAGGCTCCGGAGGTGATGGGTTTCCTGTAGAGTTCCTTCAGTTAATTTCTCCCATGATCTCCCTCTGTTATGTCAGGTCTTTACGGAGGCGGAAGACAAGGGCATTTTGCCGCAGACCCTAAGAGAGGCACTATAATAGTCCTTCCCAAAAAGGGAAAGCTCCAAGATCCCACTAGCAACCGCCTCTATTTCCTTGATTAATGCTGACAGCAAGGTATACGCTAGATATTGGCAAATAGACTTAACCCATACTTCCGTCTTTGATACACCCATCCCAAGTAGGATTTGTGAAAGGTAGGTATAACTCAGATCATTTGCAGACTCTTCTCAATCTCATTCACATAGCCAAATCTGCCCCGACACCTGTGGCTGCATTGGCCATTGATTTTGAGAAGGCTTCAACTCTGTGAAATGGGACTACCTTCACTCTGTCCTTCAGCATATTGATTTGGCCCTCATTTTCGAGCGGCTATAACAGCTCTTTATACAGCCCCCTCGCCAGGGTACTCACTAACTCAGTAATGTCAGACTCATTTCAACTTCATAGAGGTACTAGACAGGGCTGCCCCTATCTCCGTTATTATTTCTTCTAGCGGTGGAACACATGGCAGCAGCAATCCCAACATCCCTCTCTAACTGGATTACTGCAGGTCACCCACAACCCACCACCCTTATGTACACTGATGACCTGTTGGTTATATTGGGGATGCCCCAAGACCATTCGACCTCTTCTTCCCTATTAGAACACTTCTCTCATATCTCTGACTCAAAATCAACCAGGCCAAAACAGAGATTCTCCCACTTAATTTAAATGTCTCCCCATACCATGTCCCACTTTGGCCTTAAATGGTCACAACATACCATTACATACCTGGGAATCAAAGTAGGGATATTGGAAAATGGTAGGACAACAACTTAGACCCTTTACTAGCTAGTTGCAGGTGTGGAATTGGACCACTGGTCTCGTCTCAACCTTACATTGGCTGGGAAGATATCTGCCTATAAAATGACAATTGCACCTAAAATCTTTTATTTATTATCCCACATTCCCATATTTCTCCCTAGGGTATGGATCAAAAAATTGAAAAACTGTAGGTCACTTTTATGGGGTAATTCTAAACCCTGCTTTGGCAAAATATACTAAGGGCACATTGAAATTGGTGGATGGGGTCTCCTTGGATAGAGGGTTACAAAATTGCATACCAATGTACACAGACCCTGAAATGGTTTAACCCACAGTCTGATGAGTCGCCCCAATGGTTAACATTAGAACAAGGCCAGCGGATCCCCTGTTACAGCTACAGTGTTATGGCCTGGAGCCTCTAAGGAGCTTATGCTGCATCCCACCATAGGCCCCTCTATTCTCGATTGCAATACTTCACAAAAACTAAATATTTCAGCCCTTCCCTTACCATATACTCCTTATGGAATAACCCCAGTGTTACCATAGGTGGAAAACCTGTGATCTGGCCCACTTGGCAGGGGAAAGGTATCCTGTTTGTAAAGGATTTATTGGTTAAGGGCTCCATAATGGTAGATACATTTCAACAATTACAAAGTAAATGGAAACTACAGAGATCTGATTTTTGGAGTTATTTGCAGATCAGAGATACTTTGAAAATAAGGCTGCAACAGGCAGACGCGTTAAGGACCTTTCACACCCAGTGCATTCGTGGCTTGCCCTACAGAGGGGACGGCAGGTATAATCTATGCCCTAGTTAGAGATACCTTGCCTACCTCTAACCAATCTTCAAGGCACAAGTGGAAAAGGCTCTAAAATGCCACTGACTGAAACCCAGTGGAATCAATGCTGGCGGGTAGGACATAAAGTATTTACTGACGCTAGGAGCAGACCGATCCATAATAAAATAATGCATTCTTGGTATAGAACACCTTTAATGTTAAAAAATGCAAGTGCTCCTCATGATAAATGCTGGAGATGCCATGTACACGGAGGAGATCTATATCACATTTTATGGCTCTGCCCTTTGATCGTAGATGTGTGAAGTCTGTTCAAAGTGTAGCAAACTTAATCCTGTCATGTAATATCCCTTTCAGTCCCTCCCTTATGCTGTTGGGTCTTAAATCTGATGTCCCTAATCTTGACCCTCATTCATTTAGATGGCTGATGCTTTTAAGCATGCAAGTGAAGGTCTCTATCCTGAAAACTGGAGATCTTCTAATATACCTAATATAACGGAGATCCTCCCTGCTCTTACATATATTTCCTAATTAGACAGACGTTCTCACCTGATATCAGGGCTATGCCCTTTACCATTGTTGCTGGGCCCCACATGGCCTACCTGGCCTCCAGAGCAGGTGTTGGTTGACCTGGTACATTGTTGTCCTACATAACTTTATTTCCCAATTTGAGGTGATGCGTAATCAGTTCACTGAACTTAGATTTTATCTACAGTTTTCTATAATTGGTAATCGTGTGTTGTTTATACTGTATTCAATATAGGAGGACATTGTAAATAGTTAATAATGTTATTATTTACTTTTATGGCTAGGCTATTTGTACACTTTCTTTACAACTTGTGTTTTAGCTATAGAAGTTATGGACGAATAATCTATATTAGCACTTTGCCTCTCTAGGATTTACTTTAATTACCCTTAGTTACTTTGTGGCACCATATTACTTATTTTTCAGATGTTTCCTCAAATCTCGACCATAGGAAGGTATGGCTACCAGAATGCATGAAGCCTTGACTTATCCAGCAGTGGTACCTCCTCGGCGCTCGGATTTTGGTAAGAGTCAAGGTAGGTGCCTTAGGGTCTAGTAGAATCCTTGCAATTTTTTTTAAATTTATGATGCAATTCAAAGAGTGTCTTATATGTCAATTATTTATACTGCTGTTTTGTATATAGCCAAATGTAATGTTTTTTTTTTTTGTTCCTTTGTTATGTTGTAGCAAAATTAATAAAAACTTTTAACGTGAAAAATGAAACACTGACTGTCAACATGTGGTCAGGTCATCAAACATGGAGAATCAGGCTCAGAACTCTGTGGAAACTATTGCTTTCAATACAACAGTGTATTTGCCTTGTGTTTCGTATATCATTTTGTTACTACACATATTTGGTTTATTAGATTGTGACAGTTTCATTAGCGTGTAAATAACATACTAACATACTAAAATGCCAGCAGAATAGGCCTAACAGTCTTTCGTGTCTGCTCGTTTGGTCAGTCCCCAACCTGGGTGCTGACCTTGCTGTCCCCCGCCTTCTCTGGCTTCTCCCTTCCCAGTTCTGGATATTTCTGCTGCATTGGATTTTGCTTCCAGAACCCTTCCCTGTACCTGTCCCACCCCTCTTGAGCCCTCACTGTCGCTGCCTCCACCAGCCCCCTAGGCAGTGCATTCCATGGCTCCACCACCCTCTCAGTGAAGTAGCACCTCCTCCTTTCTCCCTGAATCTTCCCCTCCAGCTTCCAGCCATGCCCTCTAGTGGCCCTTCCTCCTTCCTTCGAAGCACCCTGACTGTTCCTCCCTATTTACCCTCTTCATCTACCTAAAGACCTCTATCATGTCCCCGGTCCTTCTCTCTTCCAATGTGTACATATTTAGCTCTTCGAGCCTCTCCTCATAGGTCCTGTCCCCAAGCCCCAAATCATTTGGTTGCCCTCCTCTGACCCTCTCCAGGAGGTTAATGTCCCGCTTTAAGTGTGGCCTCAAAACTGCACGCAGTACTCAAGGTGCGGCCTCACCAAGCAGTTATACAGAGGAGTATCACTTCCTCCTTCTGGAGGTGATCCCCTAGCGATGCATCCCAGCATCCTGTTGGCCTTGGCTGCTGCCCTCCCACAAGTCTCCGAGTTGTTCATCTTGACATCCACCACCACCCCCAGGTCCCTCTCAGCCATCGAGACTTGTAGCATTCCCCCAGGGTGTACACTTGACCTGGGTTTCTGGCCCCAGGTGGAGTACCTTGCATTTCCTGCATTGAACCTCAGCTTCCACTTTCTAGACCATCTTTCCAGAGCCTCCAGGTCCCCTGTAAGGCCACCCTCCCCTCCTCCCATCCACCACCGCCCCAGTTTCGAGTCATCTGCAAAGAGACTCATCTCACTCCTGATTCCTGTCCTTATGTCAGATACGAGGCGTTGAACAGAAGGGGCCCAGGACTGATCCCTGTGGGACCCCACTAATGACCCTCCTTGGGATGGGACTATCCCACTCAACTCACGACCTCTGGGTCAGGTCCTGGAGCCAATTGCCTCATCCATCTGATCATCTGGTTCCCCACCCATTTCTCCCAGCTTATCCAACAGGCCCACGTGAGGAACAGAGTCAAATGCCTTGCTGAAGTCCAGAAAGAGGACACTCTGCTGTTGTAACTGTCCACAGGGACCTCTTTGTTAACTAGGTGTTGCTCCTAAATTAGGCTATCCTGGTGTACAAAATTTCAAAATTACAAATGTATAAATAATACTAACTCATGAATACTGCCGTTTACTTAATCCAGCAGATTGGTGCAGTAGAGACAATTCAATTTGCACACACAATGTAAGCTGAGTTACTTCCAGATCCATTTACATTGGAAATGCATTTACACACTCCAGCAACCTCCTTCCCTCTTGTACACTCCACAAATGTATAGATACAGGTTCCAGCCCCTGGCTAATGGTACCAGCTCAAGGGATGGGCAACATGGGACAGGAAAGAGGTACCATGGCCTTCAAGGACTTCCATGCCTCAAGGCCAGGATTATGTCCCTCAACTGGTGGCTAGGCATATCCCCAAGGGCAGGCATCAAAGTTGGGGATTCCCCAACATCTTTCTCTTTACAGTACATCCACTTCTGCGAGTGCTCTTCTGATGGGACCAACTGGCACCTTGTTTTTTTTCCCTGCTCTCCTCTGGGATCTATGTTCCCTCTGCTGAGGTTCCTTCATTGGGCAAATGGTCTAGGGTACCCCCAGGCTGGAACCCATGCTACAAAAGCAAATGGGGCATGCCACCAAGGTGGCACCTCCCTCAACCACTTCTTTAAACTCTTGATTCTAACTGCCATAGACAAGGGGCCTATGCTGTTGCAACAAACACTGCCACCCTGGGGTTAACACTGTGGCTGCCAGTTGGTAACCTGCCTGTACAGCAGCAGACTCCCCTAGGGTGTGGCACCACATCCCTAAGTAGCCGTGTCAGAATGAGTAAGCACTCACACCTGTTTTCCTCTTTCAGTTTGGTCTGTAGTTTCTAAAGGGCTTATGTTTCTCCTGTTTTTACCTACTGTCTTTACATTGAGACTTATGGTCCCACTTAACCCCTTTTTAATTAACACCCATCTAGCCACTCCCACTGCATTTCCATCCACTAGCCTTTCTCTAAGCAGTTCCTCTTTCTTCCAAAATCAGCTCTTCTGAATTGCAATACCTTTGTTGGTAAGTGCCTGTCTTCTGCCTATAATTTTATATCAAACTACATAGTCTGGGGTCTTTGGAGCCCAGAGACTCGTAATGGTGACCTCCTCAATGTTGTCCCTGTTTGTGAGGACCAAATCTAGAATAGCCCCCAGCCTTGTAGGCTCCCTGCCTTCTTTGTCAGAAATGCCTCCTGTGATGCCTCTACTACCCTCTACTTCCTAGCACTTACTGCTACTAGGACACTCTGGTCCAAGCCAGGCATGTTGAAATCCTCCATTAGTAGCACCTCACCCTGTTCCACTACCCTCCTGATCTCCTCTTCCGTCTTCTTGTCTGCAATAACCAGTTGATAAGGCAGTCAATATTCTGCTCCAACCCTGATGATCCTTCCCCTGCTAGACTACCTGTGTCCGCAGTGTTTCCACACCTGCTCACTTTCTCGTGTTCTGACTTCATTGACCTTGATGTCTTTCTTTATGTATAAAAGCCACTCCTTCCGCACCCTCTTTCCTTCTATTTTATTTATTTTATTTATTTAATTAGTATTTCAGAAAGACCTTTGAGTGTGAGCTCTTTCCAAAGGTTCCATGTCAGGGTGTACAATAAGACAATACACATATTCAGTGGTTACAGAGGCCTGATCATTAGGCATTAAGAAGCACTTACATGAGAATTAGACAAATAGGAGAAAAACAGAGCAGTTTTAATAGAATACTAAGCTATTTCTAATTGGTTGCCTAGGTAGCACACCCTGAAAACCTCCAAATCTGTTGTTAGACTATGGCAGAGTAACTGCATAGGGTTTAACGCTATCCCAGATGGCGAGAGGCAGGGTAACAGTGAAACAAGGGGGACTGGGTTTGAACCTACCACAGAGAGTGAGAGGTGGGGGATAGTGAAATGGGGGCCTGTGATTGGGGATATAGTGAGTAGCCTGGAACTGAAAGAGTCATGGTGCTGTGTAGCCTGTGTCTCCATAACAGCCTAAAAATCTACCTGAGTATCTTCCACTGTTGGCTGTAGGTCACTGACCTTATTCCTCAGGCTCTTGGCATTCATGCATGCCACTCTGTTATGCATTTGCTTCCTTTTCATGTGTCCTTGTTTTCATCCCCAGACCCCTCTGCCCATACTTCCTTTGTTTCACATCACATTCATCCTGTATGTTACTGTAGCTCCTGTTCTTCCCAGTGCTGTAATTTCCTCTTTGAGTTCCTCTCTGTTGTATTCCCCATTCCATATTTGTTCACCCTCCTTTCTTACTATTTCTCTTCAGTACCCTACACTCTCCATGTTGTTTTGATCCTGCATACTACCCTCTCTGCCTTAATGTCACCAACCCAGCACGGTATTGGATAAACCTATGGCATTAAGTATTTGTAGCAGCAATCCATGGTCAACCAAATCAAAAGTCATGTCAGAATATCACTGTCCAGGGCAGAGTACACCATTCATGAATGCAGCCAAGGTTATCGATTTACCATGGCCTGCTCTAAAACCATGTTGATCTGAGAATTGATTGCATGCTAGTCACTCCAGTACCTTCTCCAAAGCTTACAAAATGGTGATAGGCAATTGTCTGTAGTTTTCTAGATTTGATTTCCAATTCTTTAAGATGGGAACTACATTCACAACTTCCAGATGCTAGGCAACTCTAATATTTAAGGACAAGTTATACAGATTAGTTAAGGAAGAAAATAACACTTGCTGTTAATCTTAGCAGTGGAGGGCTAAATCCATAGGGTTTCTGGCTCATCCACAACTGCAGAGAGCCGTGAAATGTAGCAGAGTGCCCCTTCACACAGGATGTGCGCAGTGCAGGTGCTCCATGGCACCCACATTGAAGGAACAGCCCTCTTTACACCTGATCCCTGACCTGCATGTCTTGTTGCACATACAGGTGGGATAAGGATGGGCCAGGCATGTGCCTGATTCTGGGGCATTCTTGTGCAGTGTGGAGAGCTGGCAAAGGGGTGAAAGCTGCACAGCTATAGGAGCTGCAGTAGAGGTTGTACACCCTCTGCCCAACTACAAATTCATATCTCATCCAGAGTAGCCCCATACAACACCGCCAATGCCCACCCCCCCGCCAGAGCCTCCATGGTGAATTGGGGTCATAACCTCACCAGCAAGTGTGAATTGGAAAATTACATTTTGCCAGTTGAGATACAGCAGTCCTGGAGAATTGCCATATCTCATCTGTTCCTACTCCATATGCAAGTGAGGCTCTACTTGCAGACTGGTATGAGCATCCAGTTGAATGCATGTGGCCCAGACCAGCTCCACCCACCACTTCTGCCCCTACACAATGTGTCATTCCACACCAGCAGACCACAGGAGGCAAAGGTTTTGGTTGCCTACAGGTGTGCTGGCATCCACATATCTGTGGGGCAAAGCAACTCAGATATGTGGAAGTCATGTGTATCTGATGTGATGTTCAGGATTGGCCCTTTAGGTTCCAAAATATAGATTCTAATCCTCATACCATCTTTCTCTGCTTGGAAACAGCACAGCTGGATTATGGTGTACAAAACGAAGAAGTAAATAAATATATAGTACTTTACAGGACAAACATCTCATCAGCCATAGCAAGGTGTGTTTCCACAATTATAGATCAAGGGAGCACTCCTGGCCAATCAGAGCACTCTATTCCTCTGCACGTGAGACACTCTTATTCTGTGAAGACTATCTCACACAAAGATGCCCTGGGAATGGCATGTTCTGGAACATTTTTTAAATAATATATTAATCGCCACAAAGTTATGTGCATATGTTGAAATTTTACTATGCACTTTCATAACTTTGTAGTTTTAAATATTTTGACACCAAATTCTCAAGATAGCCATTTTTACACCACCTCATGAACGTGACAGCTGTCATTTTTCAAATCCATTTCAAAATGTGTTTTGCACCTGTGGCATGGAATGATGTTTTGGTGGTGCAGAATTACATTCAGCAGGGATTTGAATATTTTCAGTACCAGGTTGATGAGGTGGGGTAATAAGAAGGATATGCTGACAATTTGGTGTACAAATATGGTAAATATGTCAAGGTTATGAGTGAATTTTGCAGTATTCAACATTCACTCATAACTTCAGTAATTTTATTATTTTGACTCCAAACTTTCAACAAGCCATTTTTCCACACCACCTCATGAGTGTGACATGTCATTTTTAAATCCTGGATGTGCTGTATTTTCAGACTTCTGGTGCTAAATGACATTTTGTCCAGTATACCATAAATGGTACATGTCATGTTTATAAGTCGAATCATAAAACAAGTATCTTGAAAATTTGGGGTCAAAACTGAAAAAAATATAATTGTTAACAAACTTTGTGTATAGTGCCACTCTGGACCTCAGCGGGTATGCTTTAGATCCTGTGCTGGTGAGCTGAGTTCAGTGGTGAGATCAGTGACCCATCTGGATGGAGTCAGGGTGGGGGCTGGTGCTGTTACATGACACACCACCAGCCAAACAATGAAAGGTGCAGGGTTGTCTGCACAGGCCCGGCTACCATATAGTGAAGACAACTGTCCTTTGGCATAGGGCACTACTCCTTTCCCTTGTGTGGCAGATGGCCTTGTGCATTGGCTGACAGATGCACTCTTTGCCCTGTGCATCTCAAGCTATGACCACATACAAGTACAGGGACCACAGGGCCTGCACTTCCACAGCCCACCAGACAACCCCATGAGTTCTTCACATCTGTCATTGCACCGAACTGCAGTGCTCACAGTTTGAGGGCCCTGCACATCTGTAGGTGGACAGAGTCTTCTCTTTCGCGGGGCATCCGATCTGTTCACACAGGTCCCGAATGAGGATACAATTCCACTATCTCAAAGAGAAAGGAAATTCTTTGTGAAAACTTCATTAATGCACCAGTTAGGGTAACTTAATGCCACCAAAGTAGGGAAATGTGCTGTTAGGGTTTCCAACCCAAAGCTCCATCTGCACCCCCAAGCAGCAAAAAGAAAACATTAGGGTTTTGGGTCTACAGAGTCTTGGTGAAACTGTGGTGGGTTTCTCTTGGGGTTGTAAACCCTAATGGTCATCCTCCCACCAGCCCGTAGCCTCCAATCAGAAGCACAAGGCACAGCTCCAAGCCACTGTCTCATAATGATACACTCTTTCAAAGACAGAGAATTATGCTTCCCACATGTTTCCAGCACATAGGGCTCTTCTTCATGCAGGGCCCAAAGGCACCGGCATGAAGAAAGGAGATCATGTGTGACGTTGTTTGTTCATGGAATGGGGTGGCCTTCACAGTTGACAACTCCAAAGGAAGACCTCCCACTGATTTACTAAGACTCCATAGAATTTAAACACCAATGTTTTACCTTTTGCTGCTTGGAGGGGTGGGCGAGGGTTGGGTGTTACAGATGGAAACCCTAATGTCACATTTCCCTACTTTTGTGACATTACATTGCCCTAACTGGTGCATTAATGAAGCTGATGTGTAACCTGGGTGCTGTGTAACAGTGAGCTACCACCCTGCCTATTGGGTCCCAACCAGGTTGAGGGTCTGGGCTCTGTTCGATGATGAATGGGGTTCTTCCCAAATAGAAATAAGTAATAGCGTGGTGCTTCCACCCAGAGTCAGTTTAGTGGGCCAGTTGTTTGTAGGGTACAACCTCCAGGGATACTGTACCTACCTACCTCTCTTTCTAGTCACCTCCCCCACACACACAGAATACCATATACCAACATAATACTCTATAATGCATGCAATTAAGAAATATCACTAACAATATGCTCACAGACAAGTTATGCAGTAATGACAATTACAGTTTTATTTTGGGTAAAGGGAATGGGAGATGCAAACAATTAAAGAAGTTGATAATGATTGCAACACAGTAATCACAATAGCAGTGTGCCTACCCCCACAGCAACACCATAAAGATAGCCCTCCTTCCTACTGGTACCAGTGTCCCTAACGAGTCTACCTGGGTACCTAGATTGTGGTGCAGGCTTGATCATTGTCACGGGTTGACCAGTGTTGGTGCATTAACTTTAACAGGAAAACTGCAAACAACTAGATTGAATTCCCCAGCTCAGGGCAGACCCTGCACTACTCACAGTTCTGACATTCACAGTACAGGGTTTGAGCAACTCAGCTGGTGCCAGTTGTCTCTGTTGATGCTGGGGCCTTGGATGGCAATGCTGGTGGTTGTAGAGTTTAGCTGTGAAGTCTGGCAGCTTGTCCTCATCAGGTGGTTGCAGGCTCTTGTAGCATGTCACCTTCGGGATGCCCTTCTGTAGAAGTTGGATTAGGCCAGTCTCAGGGACCAGGGTCACACACTCATTCCACATGTCAAGGCTTCTAGTTCTTAGGGGCAAATGTTTAGTACTGCCTAACATTGCCAGTACTGGGCTGACTCCCAGACCATACTGAATGACATGCAGTTCCTTCTCAAACTAAAGTTCAAGCAGTCGTTCACCTCCTGCAGATAACAGACACAGTTTGGTGGCAGCTTGATGCACTCACTGGCAACAGAGCAAACAGTCACTCTGCAGACTTCCATGCTTTCTGAGAGGCAATCTGTATCACTTTCTGGCTCCCCAGGCTATAGAAACCGAAGGACTTCTTCCAATATGAATTACTGTCAAGGCCACTGGAACCACACTCCAACTCTGGAAACTCAGTCCCAGACCCCTTAATAGTAAGGGGTTATTCTGCAGAGTACTAAAATTTCTTCTTTCAGCTGGAACTAGGAATCTGTCTCTCCCAGAATGTGGAAACTTCACAAGTCTCATTGCAGCCACTAACAGAAGCAGTGACCAACTTTCACAAAAGTCTCTCTTGCTCAACTCACAGCTCCACCTTTCCTCAGAGAGTTACAGCCATGAGCGGCACGAGCAGCTTTCTCTTCAACTGCCTCAACGTCACTCACAATTCAGCAATACAGCTGTCCATCACAGAAATTAATATGCATTTGAGTTCTCTGTTAGATCATTGGATATGCAAAAGGAGCCAAAAACAATGTTCACATCCTCTACCCAGGAGCCATAACTACATTCCTTCATGCTTCTCGATCACCAATTGGGCAGAAAAGGGTCAGGGTCACAGAGATGGCATTCATGTAAACAGTTTATAACAAATTCAACTTTGCATCCTGCTGCAGGCAAATTAAACTGTTTTAACACACAAATGTCCTTTCATTCAATAGTTGCAGCTGTGTACTGTCCAGTTTAAAAGTTCTAGTAGGTTACAAATTTGAAAAAAAATGTTTTAAGACCTTTTTGCTTACTAATATTGCAAAACCACCTGTGAGTTAAAACATGAAACTTTCAAACCAGCTCGTCGGCACAGCGGTTGGATTTCCTTCTGACATGTGAAGCATGAGGTGAGGAGCGGACTCGGGTCGTCGGAGAGAAGGCACGAGGGAGAAGGTTGGAGCATCCGTGCACTCGCCTTCTCCAGGGGAGGTGAGGATGTGAGCTGGGCACCTGCTGGCCTCTGGCAGAGGTCTGAAGCATGGCAGAATGTCAGAGCTCAAATTTCTGGGAGAGTGACAGGCGGCGTTCGCCTTGACATCAGTGCGTCACTCTCCGAGGGAGAAAACTGGAAAATGGCTCCCTAGCTAGCCAGATGATGGCTCTTCGGGCTCCCCACTGCCATCATGGCCCTGTGATCTCCCACCTCAGCAGCACGCAGGAGCCGATGCTGCAGTGCATTGGATGACCCACCAGTGCCTTCCTCTCGAAGGAGGGGACCCACCGTGAAGGGTTACACGGCTACCTCAGGGGCTGTGATCTGAGGCAGGGGTAGGTCACGGGATGGTGGACAGATGGGAATAGAACCTGAGGGCCCAAAGGAGGTGCTGGCGGGAGTAGCAAGAGGAGTATAAAAAAAAACATGAAACTTTCAAGTCAGTTAGAGTTTGGACCTAGGTGATTCTTTGCTAGGTTATTTAACTGAGAAATGTGTAAATAATTAAGACAATTTAGTTCCATTTTCTGCTATGTGCACTTGTTTTCACAAATTTCTCATAAGATTTTTCTTGTTGTTGTAAAATGGGTGTGCCAAATTTGTGACCTGAGGAAGCCATTTTCATAGTCAGTGATGAAAACGACAACACCATGTGGTGAAACTGGAGCAGTATATGTGCATGGCAGCAGACAACAGTCCATCCCAGCACCACTACTATGTCTGTTCCTTCCCCAGCTCCAGCAGCTCATTCAGTGTTATCCTTCCAACACTAGGATCCTAACCCCAGTGTCAGAGATCAATGAGATACAAAAATACGACTGCAAGGAGCCCTTCACCAGAGGCCATCACATTGAGCCCAGCTCCTCTCCACCTGCCCATATACTAAATATATGACTACCAGATCCCAAAACCTGGTGTTTCACTAAGTATCCCTGACCCCACCCTTATGACATTGGGACCCAATCCCAGTGTTTGGGATCAATGAAATGAAAAGAATGCATAGAGCTACCAGTAGATAGTATGGGGATAGTATGAAGGCCAGAATGAGGAGGTCATCAGTGTAGGATGCTGAAGTATAGCGGGAATTACTGATAGTGATACCTTGCATCATGGAGGATTGATGAAGAACAGCTGGTAGGGTTCCATAGCTAGAATGAAAAGAAGTGGAGGAGTGATTTGCCTTTCTGTCCCTGAACATAGGATGTCTGAGAAGGAGCTGTAGATGCCCTTTCCTTTGTTGATGACACTGGTGATTGTGAAGAATTGATAGATGTGCTATTGTCTGCATGGGAGAATTGCATTCTGATGAGTCAGCAGGGTTTGACTGCTGGGTACCAGATGAATACAGTCTGGAGAAGAACCACATAGGAATACCGCATATCACATTTGAGTGCAGTGTACTAGCGTGACGGGTACAAAACCCCACAAAACAC
This sequence comes from Neoceratodus forsteri, assembly GCA_016271365.2. Taxonomy (NCBI): domain Eukaryota; kingdom Metazoa; phylum Chordata; order Ceratodontiformes; family Ceratodontidae; genus Neoceratodus; species Neoceratodus forsteri. The sequence continues at coordinate 1,109,027,105 of CM057449.1, read as the reverse complement.
AAATGTTGCATGCAGTTTTGCACCCTGTCATGCATGGGTGGTGGGGAGGAGTGATGCAGAGGTCAAGACCTCTGCTGGGGAATGATCGTGAGCTGCCACCTGACACTGTGGAATGAGCCATGGCAGTGCAGGGTAGCTATGTGTCTGTGGACTGGGGCTCAAATCCTGGTCCCAGACTTTGGGAAACTGCATTTCTTTTTCTCCCCTGCCGGTGTTTCCCTTTGTCCCCATGTTGAACCCCGGTGTTGATTATATTCATGGGGGGTTCTAGGGGCACAGCCCCTAAGGGGTGGCAAGCAGAGGCCCCTGCAGAAAACAAAACCTTCTGGATGTTGTTGAGCCAAACTGTGTTTCAGCATTGTGTTACAGTGGCAGCAATGTATCCACTGTATTTACAGCGCAGTACATCACTGCACTGTTTTGGCATATGGCATTATGACCCTGTGCCAGACTGCTGTACGTTAGTTAATGGTGTTGGTAGGGCAATGTCACATTTGGTTAGAGAAGATCTCTCAATACTCAATGTCTTCCCTGCAGGAGGATGGCTTCAATGTTCCACTTAAAGTAGGGATCTAGCAACCTAGCAACACATAGATGTCATTCTCAAACATTGCATTTAGTCTCTGATCAGTCGGCAATCTGAGACTAAAGTCACTGTTAACATAACTGTGGTGGTGTCTTCTTTTGACTGAAAGTCGTTTTTATGTCATCAAGGAAAATGTGAAGAAATCTTATTTGAGGAAGAATTTGACTCAGCGTTGCACTGTCTGCACTGACATTATGTGGCAGCCTCAAATGACTCCAGTAAGGTGACCAAAGATTCGAATAGAGTCCAGCAGCTGGAACTGAGCATGATGTCTTCTTTACCTATTTTGATTCTATGTGGTGTAGTTACGTACAGCTTTTTTCTGTTCAAGACCTTTCCAGCATATAAATGTTGAATTCCAGTGGGCTGAAACTTCCTGCTTTAATGTATGCAGGGGTAAGTTTTGACCTCTGCAGCCCTTCAGGATTTTTGTGCTTTCACAGATTAGCTGAAATTCCCATATTTTCCTAACAAGACCTAACAGGTTTTTAACCTTTCTGTTTCCATTTAAGAAACAATGGCTTAGAAGATTTAAACTATGTACAAAACAAGGTATGTGTTGGTAGTTGCCATCTCTTACAGCTTTGACTATTTAGGCATCATTATCTAGCACTATGAACCCTAGAGATAAGGAATACAGAGTAAGCCATTTCTGGAATTAACTTTGCAAATATTCACAGCAGTGTGGTTTTCTAAAGTGGTGACACTAATACAGCCTGCTTCCTACTACTTACAGTAGAGTGGGCATTATTAATTTCTGACTGAAAACATGCCCAGTGAGCTGTGTCATGTAATTAATTGTCTGATTGCTGGTCTGTATATCTGTATTTATGTGAACCTGCTTCACCTCAGAGGTTTCAACTGCTTAGTGACTGCACTACACACAAGTCATACAACTGTAGAACAGCCTTTTTCAAGAATATGATCGACAGAGAATGGTGTACCATGGTTCAATCTGTTCATGAACTTGAGGAAACCTTTTTGGGCAACAAAAGCAAAAGGAGTTGACAATTGGCCAACAGCTCTGCAGTGACTCTATTTAACAGCTGGCATGTTGGATGCTTATGGCCATTTTGATGTCCTCACAACACTTTCTTTTAATGTTAGTTAACAAGAATTACAAGATATTTTTAATTTGGGGGATTGTATTTTGCACACTGTTCACAGGAGTACTGCTTTAGAGGATTCTACAATACGTGATAGTGTCAGAAGGAAGCCATGTTTGTTTGCCTGGGAAGACTGCAAGGACACATCAAGTGATTCAATGTCAGTTCCTGCTTCCTGGTCATTGTCACTATGGTCATCTTCACCATGACCACTTTCTCTTCCACTATCGACCATGCTAATCACTGTCCCTTACCCTGCCCCACTCAACTGGGTGTTCTGCCTTTGCATGTTGTATCATTACTGGTGTTCCAAAATGTCCGCTTTGCCACCACAACTGATGTTTTTGCACAGACTGCATACAGCGAGAGTTTTCTGCAGGGTCAATATAAAATAAATTCCACACTAAAGATTATCTTTTGTGCTATGTACCGGTGCCTGGCACTATTTCTTGCACAACCCAGGGACCTGGAGGAAACCCTACACCACCATTTCCTTACTGACATGAATTGTTCTCATTCATGCTCATCTTCTTATTCTTACATTTAACATATGATTTTTTCTGCACTTGCATCTCGTGCCTTACCATAGCATCCTCTCTATCTCTTCATCAAAACTAGAGACCTAATTGCCACAAAATTCAGAAGAACTGGAACTGCTGTTATCATCAGGTTGATCATAGCCTTGGCTATCCCATTCCCAGTCCCAGTATCACCACCATCTTTATCAGCATTCGCTGACTCAGCATCTAAGCTTATATTTGAGAGGATGCCTCCTTGTCTTTGCATGCTGCTTCAGCAGCTGGAAGTATCCTGGCACGTGTGACAAAATGTTCAGTACTCTCCGAGCAACTCCGTCAGTTCTTCCAAAACTCTACTATCATTTCATTACTAACATGCTTTTTGGTTCAGGAGGCCATTTAGTGCCAGTCCTGGTTATGTCATTATTGTCGCTATATTTCTTCATTAGTGCTAGGATTCATATTTTCCTCATCATTTTCAGTTGCATGTGCAGCACTGTGCTTCTATTAGACTTAGGCTTGGAAATATGAAACATACTGGACAAAGCCTGGAAAGGAATGGATATTGTTTCACTAACTGTTGTGGAGACAGACAGTGTAGCTGACTATGTCATAGATGGTAATACATGACGGGGCTTGGGGCACCTAAGAGACAGTGCAATACAGCCTAAATGGTTTGCTATGCTGCAGAGAGACAGCACACACAGTGTAGCTATGACAGGCTCAGGGCACCTAACAGGCTAACAGACAATGTAATATGGCCTAAATGACTTTCACTGGGAGTTTGGATAGACCAAAGACTCTCCTTCATTGAACATATCGAGGACTTGCTAAAAACGACTTTGGCAAAGGCTTGGACTGTTTTAGAATCAACCAATTTCTCACCAGAGATGCAAGAAACAACTGGTCCAATCCATTTTCCTATCATTGGTTGATTCACTTGACTTCCTCTACAGCCAATGCCCCAACTCTTACATGGCTAAACTGGACACACTCTACCATCGAGCACCTGGGGTTTATAATGGGACTCCCTTTGACACACATCACTGCACCCTATATGCGGCAGTGGGATGGACATCACTAAAGTTCAGGTGCCACAGAAGCGCTCTCTGGACCTATAGAGCCATCTCTAATAAGCTGCCTTATTATATCTCCTGCTGTCTTCCCTGAGTATAATTAGGAAATACACGTTAAGAAGTTACTCAGCTATTACACTTAAGTACCCAAAGCAAAATCCACTCGCATCAGCCATAAGCTTCGTGCTACCTACCTTATGGAACTATCTACAAAAACCCTCAAATTAAGCACTCTGGTCGGTATAAATGCTTTCAAGATGCTTTATTTCCGTACAATCAGAGAAGTATGTAACTACTTCACCCACTCAGACCCAGTACTGGTATATAGCCATGCCTAGACCCAATTTTAAGTACTGACCCCCAGCTTGCTCCTCACCAGCCTAATTTTTCTCTCTTATCTCCCTGTCTTATCAACACTAGGCCCATCCATCCCTTATTCTTCCTTTCCCAACCTCGGATAGGAGCTCACTACCCTGGGTTGTGACATCCTACCATGCCCGTGACTTTATAGCATTTAATCCGGGGCTCACATACTCCTTTTCTCCATCCACCTTCTCTACATCCAGCTTTACCAACTCCTTTCTGTGCACCGTGCCCTCCTAGCCTTTCTCCCCTACTTCCCTCCCTCTCTCCCTACCTTCACCTCTACCTGGTGTATATTTTTATTTTTATTTTTTCTTCGTTACTTCCTCCTGCAACCTTAGATAACCTGCTTTATCTTCCTATAGACACTTCTATGTATGTAAATACCGTGTAATCTGTACAATATCTGTATAATTCTATGTACATATGAACTTCTTTCTTCCTCTCTGTAAAGAGTATTATCTGTATTGCCTTGTAAATACCTGTGTTGACCTGTATATACAATTGTTCATGCTCCACCCAGGTCCATCTTGCAAATGAGCTTCTGCTCAATGATGACAACCTGGTTAAATAAAGACTTGATTGATTGATTGATTGATTGACTTTCACTGTGCTGCATAGAGAGAGACATATACAGTGTAGCTAATGTCACACAGACAGCACACCTTATAGAAGTGTAATACAGCCTAAATGGCTTTCACTATACTGCAGAGAGACACAAAATAGCTATGTCACATACAGGGCTCAGGGCACCTAACAGACAGTGTGTAATACAGGCAAAATGGCTTTCACTATCACTATGCTGAGAAACACACACATACAGTGCAGCTAATGTCACACAGGCAGGGCTCAGGAACCTAACAGACAGTGTAATGCAGCCTAAATGGCTTTCACTGTGCTACAGAGACATCGCACACAGTGTAGCTATGACATTGCTTGGGGCAATTCCAACAGACAGTGTAATGCAGACTAAATGGCTTTCACTATGCTGCAGAGAGATGTCACACACTGTGTAGCTATGACAGGCTCAGGGCAGCTAACAGACAGTGTATCGCCCTAAATTACTTTCACTACTGTATGCTGCAGAGAGGCACAGAGTAGCCATAGTCACAGACAGGGCTCTGGGCACCAAACAGATAGTACGTAATACAGGCTAAATGATTTTCACTATGATGCAGAGAGACACACACACACACAGTGAAGCCAATATCACACAAGAGGGCACCTAACAGACAGTGTAATACAGCCTAAGTGGCTTGTGCTATACTGCAGAGAGACATACATACATAGATACATAGACAGTGTTGGCAGATAAGGGCCTATGGCCCACCCAGTCTGCCCATTTGAGCTTGTAAGTTCAGTTTATGTTTTCCAAGAAGTCTGTTGCCCCTTACCCCTGACCTCCAGAATTCCTTTATGTCTATCCCATGCATTCTTAACTCCCATGATTGTTTCAGCCCCACCACTTCCTCTGTCAGGGTGTTCCACTAGTCCACCACCTGTTCTGTGAAGAAATTCTTCCTCACGTTTCCTCTAAATCGTCCTCCTCCAACTTCATCCCATGCCCTCTAGTCCTGGAACATCTTTTCACTTAAAATACTGTATTCCTGCACCCTGTTCCTCCCTGTAAGATACTTGTATGTCTCTATCATATCCCTCTCTCCTCCTCTCCTCCAGGGAGTACATGTTCAGTTCCTTCAACCTGTCCTCATAGGACTTGTGATGCAATCCATGCACCATCTTTGTTCCCTCCCTCTGAACCTTCTCTACCCTGTCTTTGTCCTTACGTAGGTAAGGTCTGCAGAACTGTACACTGTACTCGGGTGGGGCCTCACTAGTGTCTTGTATGGTGGAATTATGACCTCCCTTTTCCTGCTGGTGATGCTCCTATATATGCATCCCAGCATCCTTTCTTTACCTTCTGCCTTGTCACACTGTTTCCCTGCCTTGAGGTCATCAGAGATGATAACCCCAAGATCCCTTTCCTGCTTGGTACATGCTATATCCTCACCCCCCAACTGATATATTGTGCCAGGGTTTTGTGCCCCATATGCATCATCTTGCACTTCCTTGCATTGAATTTCAACTGCCAAACCCCTGACCATTCTTCAAGTTTCTGCAGGTCCCTTCTCATTCTGTCTACACCTCTGGTGTGTCTATACTGTTACAGAGCTTTGTGTCATCAGTGAACAGAGAATTCTGCCTTCTAGGTCCTCGCAATGTCACTGATGAAGATATTGAATAGGACGGTCCAGCACTGATCCTGTGGTGCCCCTGGTCACTCTTCCCTCTGTGGGTGACAGCCATTTACCACCACCCTCTGTGTCCTGCCACAGAGTAGCTATGTCACAGACAGGGCTCTGGCCTAACAAACAGTATGCAAACACAACCTAAATGACTTTCACTATACTGCAGAGACACCAGAGTAGCTATGTCACAGACAGGGCTGGGGCACCTAACAGACAGAGTGTAATATAGTCTAAATGGCTTTCACTATGCTGCTGAAAGACAAGAAGTAGCTATGTCACAGACAGGGCTCAGGCCTAACAGACAGTGTGTAAATACAGCCTAAATAACTTTCACTATAATGCAGAGAGACACAGAGTAGCTATATCACAAACAGGGCTGGGGCACCTAACAGACAGTGTGTAATATAGCCTAAATGACATTCACTATGCTGCAGAAAGACACAGAGTAGCTATGTCATGGACAGGGCTCAGGGCACCTAATAGACAGTGTGTAATACAGCCTAAATGGCTTTATACTGTAGAGAAAGGAGCTTGCCAGAGAGTGCCTTTTTGTTCCCTTCTCCTTCTCTCTTGAACACCACACTGGATGATCCCCTGATTCTCCCTTCAGTCTCCAACCCTTTGCTCCTTCGTGGACTTTTTTATATACTAAATTAGGCAAAAACATGCAAAGCATGCTCTGAATCCTCCACCTCCTCCACACTCCACTGCTATCTGTGCACTCACAGCAGACATGGAGCACAGACACCAGAACTGACCAATCAGATTGTCAGCCCAGAGTCATGTGCTCCTTTCTGCTGTGAGGACACAGGCTGCCCTTTCATGCCTGTTTCCAACCTTGAAGAGTCCCAGGACCCCACAGGCTAACTGTAATGCCTGTTTTAAAAGAAATTACCCATTACCCATCCCATTATCCATGTCAAAACTACCCAATCCATGAAGTACAGTACACTGTTACATCAGGTAAGGTAGTATATTACCTGAACTACCCTACTGGGTAAAAAATCGCTGATACCGGCCTACCCAATCCAGCTACCCAATGGGTAGCCCATCCTAATACATACATACATACATACAAACTGTATAGTACATACCTATCAACTGGACTGCATTCCTTGACATAATTCTTTGATTAGACACCATAATGTAAACATTGATTTTTTCCCTCTGAAACGTACAGTATTGTGTCTGTACCTATTTGATGTGGACTGTATTTTGACTTGTTTATGTTTCATAACTGTTTCTAATCTTTTCTACCTTACTATAACCTTCCAGGTCATGCCTGAATATAAGTTTACTTTGTCTAGTGTACTTACCTGGTAAACAAAAACTAAACAAGTAAATCATTTTCAATAGTTTTCTTCTGGCTGCACACAGAAGTCAAACCCTCCCACCCTCCCATTTCCACCCATCCAGGGTTGATCCACCTTTATAGGCATCTGACTGGACACACCTTCTTAAGAACACAAGGGAATTTTGGTAGCACAGTATGATGAAGTAGCCTCTGATATATAGACAGCAATACAATACAAGGGGTGTACTATTCAGTATATCAGTATAAATGCAGTAGGCAGTAAAGATAAAGGGAGGTGTAAAAAACTTACAGGGATAAAGAGCAACCACAGGGCACCTGATAAAAGAAGGAGGAATAAACCAGAGGAAGATGCGGGGGTGGAGGCAGTACACTGGGTGTGGGGCAGCAGTCTTTGAGGAGAACATTCTGGGTACTGGGTGCTACCCCATTTGCAGGCACCTCTGGGCTGAAGGCAGATGTGGCCAGTCTCCAAGCCGAGCTGGCAAGTGTACTGGGACCTTCACCCCACCCAGAGGTCACCATGTCCCCAGCCACTGCCACAGCGGCTGCCCAGGCAGAGGATGGTGTGGACTCAGGGAGGGTCAGATGGGGTCAGAAGCAAATTCCCAATCTGCCACAAGTCAAGAACTCCTATACTGTTCTGGAGGAGTGAGAGTCCCACAAGGAACCCAAGTCTGTGACCGGGGGAGGCAATGGTCTTCCAAGAGGGAGACCCAGTGGTGGAGAAAAGAGGACCCCAAGGCAAGAAGAAGTTACTCTTGTTGGGGACTCAGTTGTCGAGGAATGGATCTGGGCACAGATAGCAGGGAGGAAGGAGAGGTCAAGTGCCTTCCAGGAAGCACAGCTTGGAAAGAGGGAGTGGATCCAGGGATCACTAAAGCAATGGCAAGGAGAAGAGGGTTGAAGGTAATTGTCCACCTGGGAACAAATGACCTATCCAAGGACAAGGCAAACTTGGAGCAGGTGTGGGAGGACTTCAGAGTGTTGGGAGGGGCATCTGGGAAGGTAGCAAGCCCGTGACATTTTGGAGGTGCTGCCAGTCCACAGCAGTGGGGGTTAGGAATCTCTGTATCAGAAGCTTCAACACATGGTTGAAGGGCTGGTATAGTAAGAAAGGTATGGCTTCATTAGGGACTGGGGACCCCCTGGAATGATGAACGATGTGGCCCTGTACAAGGGTGATGGACTGCATCCTTCTAGGAAGGAAAGCAGTCCTCAATGAGCAGCTTAAATGCTTCGTTGACAGGCATTTAAACTAGCCAAGGAGGGGCAAACAGCAGCAGGAAATCTCAAGCAGCCCACCCCACAAGGCAGAGAAACCAGAACTGAGGAGCAGGAGGATGAGTGGATGACAGGGACACCTGAACCAGGCATAAGGGAAAAGCAGAGAAAATGAAGCAGCATAAGAAAGAAAACTAGGGAGGGATGAAGTAGGTGAGCAAAAACAGGAGTAGAGGGAGGATAGGAAGCAAAACATGGAAGGCCATCGTTGCAGATGCCGCAGCCTGGGAAATAAAATCCCAGACCTGGGGCCTTGCTAGTAAAGGCAGACATGGACATAGCAGCAATAACAGAGACTTGGTACACTGCTAATCATGGATGGGCAATAAATGTACCAGGTTATGCTCTGTTCATGAGGTATGGGAGTAAAAAGGGGGGGCCTATGCGTCAGAGAAGGTATAAAGGCAAAAGAGGTACAGGGTAGAACAGGGGAGGCTGAAGCACTATGGGTCACACTTGAGCCTGGTAATGGGGCACCAATCTGCACAGGGATGATCTACAGGCCTCCAGCAAAGGGGAGGAGGTGGATAGGGATCTAGTGAATGAAATACATGAGATGAAAACAGAAGGAAGCTGTGCTGCTGGGTGATTTCAATATTTCAGACATGGAATGGACCACCCGCAGCTGCTTCAACCAGGAGCCAAGACATCCTGGATTCCCTACAGGGGCAGGCCTCAGGCAGCTAGTGCTTGATCGCACCAGAGACAAGGTGATTCTGGACCTAGTACTGACCAATGGTGACAGAATCACAGAAGTCTGGATAGAAGGTCAACTGGGTGTCCAGCGACCACCACACAGTGTAGTTTAACATGGGAACAGGGACACAGTCAAGTCATACAATGGCAAGGTTCTTAGATTTCAGAAGGGTGGACTTTGCTAAGATGAGGAGATGTATCAAAGAAGCCCTGGTGAGGAGAGAGGTGGGAGAGGGAGTTGAAGATCACTGGGAAAACCTAAAAGGAGACATAGAAGAGGTGATGAACCAATGCATCAGGTTGGTAAACAAAGGCAAAGAAGGAGGAAACCACTCTGGTTCTCAAAGAAGTGGCAGACTATGTAAGGCCAAAAAGGCAGGTTTCAGGAAAAATAAGGAGACTCAAAAGGAGGAAAACAGGGATGTGTACCTAAAGTGTCTAAAGGAAGTGGGGAAGGCTTTTAGGAGCACAAAGGGGTGGACTGAGGAAAGATTAGTGCAGACAGAGAAGAAAGGGGATAAGACATTCTATAGGTACATCAGCAAAGAAGGAAAGCTGGGGGGTAGGGATTGTAAGGCTCAGAGGGATGAAGGGAGTGTGGAGGAGACCTGAAAAGGCAAAATACTGAGTAAATACTTCTGTTGAGTATTCACTGAAGAGGGAGGTCAGAAACCACGGTTGGGCAACAGATACAAACAGGGGTGGGGAAGAAGTGAACACCAGTCCATTTACTATAGAGAGGTCCTGAAGGAGCTCACAAAACTGAAGGTGGACAAAGCAATGGATCCAGATGGCATACACCCAATGATATTAAGGGAGCTGTGGGAGGAGCTAGCAGCACCTCTAGCAGCCATGTTCACTGAGTAACTTAAGATGGGAGTGGTTCCAGAGGACTGGAGGAGGCACATGTAGTCTCTCTTCACAAAATTGGTACAGTAGCAAGGAGGAGGCGGGCAATAGGCCTGTCAGCCTCACCGCAGTGATGGGCAGATCAGGTGGCACTGCTTAAAGAAAGAATAGTGGGAAACCTGGAATCCAATGGTGCTCAAGATCCAAGGCAACATGGAGTCACATCAGGAAGGTTGTGTCAAATGAATCTATTAGATTTTTGACTGGGTTATAAAGGAGGTAAATTGGGAAGCGCCATACCTCGATTTCATCAAGGCCTTCAACACCGTCCCACATAAAGGCTGGTTAATAAGATGGGTAGTCTGGGCATGGGACACAAACTGGCAAACTGGGTTAGAAACTTGTTAATGGACAGGAGGCAGAGGCGGTGGTAAATGGTATCCAGCCCGGGGAGAGGGGACCAGTGGGGTGCCTCAGAGGATTTAGTCCTTGGGACAGTCCTGTTCATTGTTTTCATCAGTAACATAGCGGAAGGGCTGGAGGAAAGGTCTGCCTGGTTACAGATGACACCAAGATCTGCAGCAGGGTTGATACTCCAGATGTGGTGGAGAAAAGAGGAGGGACCTAGGAAGCTTGAAGAGTTGTCCGAGTGTGGCAGCCAAGGTTCAGTTCAAGAAGTGCAAAATAATGCACCTGGGATGAAGGAATCTTGGAGAGGTTACAGGATGGGAGGGAGTTGCTGACAGTTACCAAGGAAGAAAATGATCTATAGGTTATCATTTAAGACAACCTAAAGGTGTATAAGAAGAGTACAAAGGCTGCAGGGAGGGCCAGTGGCATGGTGGGGTACATAAGCAGAGGTATCACTAGCAGAAGGAGGAAGTGGTGATTCCATTGTATAAACCACTAGTGAGGCCTCACCTAGAGTACCATGTACAGTTCTGGAGGCCGCATCTTCATAAGGACATTGACAGGGTGGAGGCGGTCCAGAGAAGGAACAAAAGATGGTAGGGGCTTGCACCAGAAAACATATGAAAGAGATTAAAGGACTTCAATATGTACTCACTGGAAAAGAAGAGGGAATGGGAAGACATGATAGAAACCTTCAAGTACATTAAAGGCATAAACAAGGTGCAGGAGGCGACATCCTCCAGTATGGAGGAGTACAAGAACAATGGGCTTGATATGAAATTGGAAGGTGGCAGGATAAGGGAAATGTGAGACAGTTTTCTTCATGGAAAGGGTGGTAGATGCATGGAATAGTCTGCCACAGGAAGTGGTGGGAGTGAGCACAGCGGAGGGATTTAAACATGCATGAGACAGGCATAAGGGAACCCAAAAGTGGGAAGGAGAGGAGAAAGCCATTGATCAAGTAGGGTCAGAGTCTTCAAACAAGGGTAGGGCTTACAGGCAGACTGGAAGGGCCTAGTGGTCCTTATCTGAGAACAGTTTCTATGTTTCTAGTGTATGTAACAGACTGTGATGTCATCAACGTTAGCCTATAAAATTGGCAGACTTGCTGGACATTTGTTTTTTCATGCCTACACAATCTATGTTTCTATGGCATCATTTGCAAGGCAAATGCAAGATTAAATGACACATGCACATCTGATGCAGTTTCTCAATAATTCTCTTTGCTACTGAGAAAGTATGCATGTATCTATATATGTATTTCTGTATATTATGTTGCATAATATATGGATAAATACATAATACTGCATTATATGGATACAGTACATGTAATCTAAATTATCCTCTTTTTAGCCTGTGTGTTTTGTTGACAGACTGTGCTACTCTGCAGGTGGCATGAGGCCATTCTTGTGGCAGGGTGTTCTGGGAGGTCATTTCAGCAGCAAGGCTGGTGTTCCAAACATTGAGTGGTCATACCGGCTCATGGTGGGTATTCTGTCACCCACAGTGGTCAATCTGGCCCTAGGATGGGCATTTAGTAACAAAGTAAAGGCATTGCAGCTCTGTGGTGCACTCCAGCCCTAAGTGGACATTGAAGCAAAACAGTGGACATTCCATCCCTAGGATATATATTGAGGATATATTGAGGCACAGAGGGTGGGCATTCTGGTGCTGGGGTGGCCATTCTGGTCCCAGAGTGGGCATTGAGACACAGAGAGCAGGCATTCCAGCCCCAGGATTGGCATTCTAGCCCCAGAGTGGGAATTCAGGCACAGACAATGGAAATTACAGCCCTGGAGAGGGCATTCTGATCCTAGGGTTGGCATTCTGACCCTAAGGTTGGCATTGAGGCAAGAGTGCTGGCATTCCAGCCTAGAATAGTCAATGTGTCAGCTTAGGTGGACAACCTGCTCTGGGGCTGGGATAGTGGGCCAGGTGAAGGGAGGCTAGTCAGCAGGGAGGGATGCTGGTTCTGCAGTTTGAGGATTATCCAGAAGCAGGCAGGGTGATCACCTGGGGAAGAGAGATTGGTCCAGGGTCTGGAAGAGTGATCCAACTACTGGGATGAAATTTGGTTAGGGAAGGAGGCTGATCCAGTCCTGGAATTGTGGTGCCACTGATGAGAGCTGGTCAGCTGGAAGGAGAGTTTGATTGGGGCCTGCAAGGGTGGTAAGATGCAGGAAGGATGATCAGATGGGGAGAAGTGGCGGTGTGTGGGCTGGAGAGGTAATCCAGCTGCTGAGTGAGAAGGTCAACTCAGAATAGGTGGTTGGTCTGGAGCCTGAAGAGGGGTCCAGGCACTGGAAGGCTGGTTGGCTGGGAAGGCAAACTGGTCCAAGGGTACAAGATAGATCAGGTGCTGGAAAGCAGGTCAGCTAGGGGTGGGAGGCTAGTAAGGGGCTAGAAGATATGCCTCACTGCTGTGAGGCTGGTCAGCTAGGGATGAGAAGCTGGGGTGGGGCCTGGAAGGGGCCCAAGTGCTGAAAGCTGGTCAGCTGGGAAGGAAGGCTGGTCTGGGAGATGGAAGAGTGGTCAGCTTGGTGCCACAGGTTGTTCCTGGAGATGGAAGGTTGTTCCAGCTGTTGGGAAGGTGGTTGCCTGGGGATTGTAGGCTGGATTGGGGATGATGGGAGGATGGTCATCTTGGGGTTAGAGGCTTGTCATGGGCCTAGAAGGTGGTCCAGCTGCTTGAGGCAGGTTGGCTTGGTGTGAGGCTGGTCCAGCCGCTGTAAGAGGTAGTCCTGCTGCCGGGAGGCTGGTCACCTGGAGAGAAGAGGCTGGTCTGGGTTGGGGTCCAAGACCAGGAGGCACATCAGCAGTGGAGAAGAGGTAAGTATGGAGTCTGTAAGAGTTAGCAATTTTCTTGGAGAAAGGTTGGTTAGGGTTGGGAGACTCATCTGCCTGCTAGAAGAATGGTCCTGCTGATAAGAGGCTGGGAAGGGAGGCTGGTCCAGGATCTTATAGGGTGATCCATGTGCAGAGAAGAGGCTGGTCTGGGGCCTGGAAAAGTGGTCCCACTGCTAGGTGGTTGGTTGGCCAGGAAGTTGGCTTGGGGCCTGGAAGGGTTGTCCAGGTGCAGGGTGGCTGGTTGGCAGGAGGAGAGTCTGGTCTGGGGGCTGTCAGGGTGATCCAGTTGCTGAAGGCAGGTAATCCTGGAGTGAGGGCTGATCTGGTGGCTGGAAGGGCAGTTCAGCTGCTGGACGTTTGGTTGGCTGGGAAGGTAAGCTGATCCTGAGGCTAAAAGTGGTCCAGCTGCTGGAAGGGTGTTTGTCTGGTGATTGTAGGTTGGTCTAGGGGCTGGAATGGTGGTCCAGGTGCTAGAAAGGTGGTCTGTTCTGGGTCAGAGGCAGATCTGGGGACTTTATGGGTGATCCAGCTGCTAAGAGGAAGATCAGCTAGGGGTATGATGCTGGTCCAGCGATTGGAAGGGTGGTCCAGGTGCTGGGAAGTAGGTTGCCTGGAAAGGATAAGCTAGTCCAGGGCTTTAAGGCCGGTCCAGCTGATGTGAGGCTGGTCAGCTGGGAGGGATGGATGGTTCAGAGGCTGGAGGAGGCCTGGATGGACCACCCATCCATGTGCAGAGAAATGGCTGACTGGGAATGACAGGCAGTTCTGGGGACTGTGTGCAGGGTGGATGGCTGACTGGGAATGAAGGCAGTTCTGGGGAGCTGGAAGGATTGTCTAGCTGCTGGGAGGTAAGTCAGCATAGAATGGGTCCTGTCTGTTAACTTGAAGGGTAGTCCAGCTGTTGTGATTCTGGGGTGCTGAGGAGGGTAGGCTGATCAGGGGCCCTGGATGGGTAGTCAAGTACAAGGATGCTGGTCAACTAAAGAGAAGAAGTTGGTTTGGGGTCTGGAAGAGTGATCCAGCTGCTGGTAGGAAGGTCTGCAAGGTGTAGAAGACTGGTCTGGGGCCAGGAAGGGTGATTCAGCTGCTTTGCAGTAGTCAGCTGAGGAATAGATGCTGGTCCAATGGCTGGAAGGGTGGTTGGCTGGGGGTCAGACATGGGTTCTGGTGCTGAAAGGGTGGTTCAGTTGCTGAGAGGGTGGTTGGCAGGTCCAGGGCTTTAATTGTGGTCCATGTGCTGTGAGGGTGGTCTGCTGGGGTTGGAGGCTGGTTCAGGGACTGAAAGGGTGAGTCAGCTGCTGAAAGGAAGGTCAGTTAGGGGTAGAATGCTGATCCAGGGCCTGGAAGTATGGTACCACTATTGCAAGGCTTGTCAGCTAGGTCTGAAGGCTGGTCTGGGGGCTGAAAGGGTGATCCAGTTGATAAGATGAAGATCAGTTAGGTGTGATAGGCTGGTCCAGGGGCTGTAAGGGCTATACCACTGCTGGAAGGCTTGTCAGCTGGAGTGAAGGCTGATCTGGGGTCTGGAAGGGTGGTCCAGGTACAGGGAGGTAGGTCAGCATGAGTTGTGCCTGTCTGTTGGCTTGAAGGGTGGTCTAGTTGATGTGAGTCTGGTTGACTGGTGAAGAGGCTTGTCAGTGGCCCTGGAAAGGTAGTCCAAGTGCGGGAGGCTGGTCAGCTGGGGAGGAGAGGCTGTTCCAGGGTCTGGAAGAGTAGTCCAGCTGCTGGCGGAAAGTCTGCCAGGGAATGGAAGCTGGCCTGGGGTCTGGAGGGCAATTAAGCTGCTGAGAGGTGGTCAACAGAGGGAAGAGGCTGTCCAGTGGCTGGAAGGGTTGTTGACTGGTGGTCAGATGTTGGTCCTGGGGCAGAAAGTGTGCTCTATCTGCAGAGATGGTGGTTGGATAAGGATTGTAGGCTAGTCCATAGATTGGGACTGTGGCCCTGATGCTAAAAGGGTGGTCTGGTGGGCATCAGAGTCTGGCCAGGGGTTGAAAATGTGATCCAGCTTCTGAGAGGAAGGTAAGCTAAGGGTAGGAGGCTGGTCCAGGAACTGAAAGGGTGATACCACTGCTGGAAAGTTTGTCAGCTATGGTGGAGGCTGGTCTGGGACCAATAAGGGTGGTCCAGGTGCAGGGTTGCTGATCAACTGTGGAAGAGAGAGAAGCTGCTTTGGAGGATAGAAAGGTGTTCCAACTGCTGAGATGAAAGGTTATCTAGGGGTGGAGGACTGGCTGCAAGGGCAGTCCTGCTGCAGAAACCTGGTCAGCTGGGAAATAGACTTGTATGGTAACTAGAAGGGTGGTGCAGGTGATTACAAAATGTAGCACACTGAAAGTTGAGTCTCCTGAAGGTGCTGCCTGTATCGTGAAACTCATAGGCTTAGAAAACAAAGAAAGAGCAGATCCATGCAATGAGGTGTTGTGCAATAAATGGTGTCAGAGATACAGAGGAATTGTCTAATGCAGTGGCATTGTAAAGTCCAGTGCACCAGTGTCATAATACATTGAAATAGTTCCTTCTGAACTTCTGCATCATAGCTTACTGCTTCATATTCTGCATCAGAACAGGTGTTATAATAGTCTCAGAGACCTCTTCAATGAAATTGTTTTCCATATCTCAGGCACAGTCTCCTCCTGGTCAATTAAATCAATGAGCTGTGACAGATGGGTCTCTGGATTGTCAGTTCACATTTACACCTGTAACCACCCCAGTATGCGAGGTGTGCTGACTAGACCTTGAGATGATAAAGGACAAAGTGTTGTGCCTTCAGGTGGATGGCACTTGGAGTCATGGTTAGAAATTGGCTTGGAAAGTGGTGTGGTACCTCCACCTATGGGGATATTTAAGAAAGAGTTGTTCCAGGGTGTTTCCTTACAGGAAATAAATACAACCCCTACCCTCTGTGACAGGGAATACAATAATACAATCCCTCCTTACTTATCACGCTAAGCATGACAATAAATAGCAAGGCAATTATGGCAAAAAACATAATCAGTTACAAATAAATAACCAGTAGGTTTATTTGGGAGCTAGAGAACAAGGTAGGGGATGAGACAAGCAAAGGTAAAAATAAACTAAGGCAGCAGTTTGCATTCATGCCCACCGTAAGATGTGTCTCAGCACCTCTCCCCCATTGGTATACCAGTTAACTCCACAGTCCCTCTTGTGGCTCCCAATTACAGTTTGAGTGTGCACCCAGATGCAGAATTATGGCCTGTGATGCTTGGACAGTGTGGTACCATGTAAATTTGGTCATAGACTGCAGCTACTGACTTGCACATAACACAACTGAATGGACAATAAAGCAGTTACTCCTGGCTGTAGGTTGTAGCTGTGGTCTTGATTCTAAGGTCACACAGGAATGCCCAGAAAGTATATAGCTACAGTAGCTATTTAGCTAAACAATAGGAATGATAAGTTCTGTGGGTAAACCCAGTACTCATGATATTTCCATGGGTACATCTACCCTGCTCAGGCAGATGATGATTGGAAGGCCTTTTCTGTAGGCTGAATACAGATGCAAGGGACCCAATGCATTCTGGTGGTGAAGAGGTGTGGGCAGTGAGACTTTGGATAACAGGAGCTCTGTTCTGTAAGCTTGGTACAGGTGTGGCAGACCCAACACGCTTCCAGTTGCAAAGGAGTGCGGCTGCGATGACTTTGGATGATGGCAGCTCTGTTCTGTAAGCTGGTTACAGGTATGGCAGACCTAACACACTTTCAGTGGTAGGAGTGCAGGCCTTAATGCTAAGGGTGATGATGATCCTCTTCACCTCATAAGGGGACTTGCCTTTACCCACTTCTGCAGGCAGGCAGTCACTTGGGACCTCAGCTGGTTTGATCCCGGTCAGGTTATAATCTTAACAGCTGCAGAAGGCAGTGACTCATGACCTTCCCAAATGCAGACAGCTTTCAAGGTAACCCCTGCTCAAATTTGATGCTAGAGCCCAAGCTTGGCACCCCAGATGCATTAATCCTGTTTTTCAGGGGTCTCAAGTCTGTTTTGGACAAACATTTTAGCCAGACAGAAATACCAAGTGAGACCTATTCACAAACACATTCCTCTCCTCAGAGGTTTTGTTTTGGACAAATCTGCTCTATTTGCACATTCCTCTCCATTTACAGAAATCTAGGGATTAAATAACAGTGGCCAGCATCTCACGTATTATTTATTATGCTAAACCCTGGCTCCCACTGTCTGTCAGTTTTAAGGAAAAGCATGCATACAAGTCCTGAGCCAGCTTGCAATTCAGAGCTGTTTTGCAGAGCTGAACTCCAAATAGATGCCAAATTATCATACGGTCATGATGTACTAATTTAGTTGATTTGGAGAGCTGAACTAGTATCCAAATCGATGTCACTTTCAATGGGACAGGATGTACTAATTTACTTGTTTTGCACTTTGTGCAACTTTGAGACCTGCCAGAAACTGAGCAACCTCCTTGCTGTGGGATCTCCAACAATGAAAGCAATCTAGAGGCCGGCTGAGCAAAAAAAGGTGACAGTGATGGTCACAGTGAGAAATGCAGTGAACAAGCCCACAGAACAAATGACTGTGTCCAGCCCAGCCCCAGGTCCAACAGCTGCAGTCTGGACCAGGACCAGGGTAAAGGAGTGGTGCAGGGGAAGGCAGCAGCAGTGTTCAGAGAGAGTCAAAGCAAGTCCCTTTTAGGAGGCAGTTACATACCTTCCATGCAATGATGCCCATATTCTTGTTAACTTGTGGCACTGTTTCTCAAAATGTTTTAAGTCTTTTTCATAGATGTTTAAAAAATCAACTTCTAATTTAAATTGTCCAATATTTGAGTCTGGAACAAATGAAGGTCCTTACTCAGGGCCCTTACCTACTCCTTGGTTAACAGTTGTACTGTAGATTAAGGACTGGTGTAGTCACTGTTGTGTTCTGGCATGTTTTCTCATAGTCATGGGTTTGTCCCAACATTTTATCCATGACCTTTGTGTCTTCCTTTTCCTCTGCCTATTCCATTCGGGTCCTTGCTGTTTGTTGGTTTGTCCGGGGGTGGGGGTCGATATCCTCTTCTCCCACTTCTAAAATCATCAACTCATCCGCTATTAGCAGAGCTTGAATCAGACATGTTCTGGTTGGGGTTAGAACCCTTGCTTCAGCTTCTGTTGTTCCTATAGCAAATGTTATTATGTTTTTCAGGAATTAATCTATGGTTGGGGTTCCTGTAAGTTATGATATAAAATATGATTGATGATCTATTCCAGCTTTGGGGATTATGAGGCTTCAGACAGGGTTGTCTGTAGTTGGTCTTCCCTTTATTTTGTGGGTTTATGTTAAACTGTTTTTCATTTTGGACTGACTACAGCCAGTTGGTCTTCCCTTTATTTTGTGGGTTTATGTTAAAACTGTTTTCATTTTGGACTGACTACAGCCATGTCTATGTGGGCTAAAGGATTCATACCTACAAGTATGTTAATGTGATATGTGAGAGTGTTCAGTCCTTGATGATCTCATTTTTAAAGTGTACTTTTTTTAAAAGGAATCACAATATTTATTGTTAATATTATTATACCCTTAAGTATTAACACTGCAATGATACAAGCATTTTATTATTATTTGCACATGTTCCAATTGACACAGAACTACGAGTTGCATTTAACTCTGAATATTAATCACTGTGTATATTTAAACAAGTTTTGAACTGCAATCGCTGCCCCCTGGTGAAGCCTTGGTGAAGGCAAATACACATGAGTCATACAGTAGTTCACCTTTTATGTTGCTTAGTATGAAGCTTGTTGTATGACTACCTTGTTGTGTGTGTGTCCACTTTTTGTTTTCTAAGGGTGGTGCAAGTGCAGGAAGCTGGCCAGTTGGGAGGGAGGCTTGTTGGGGGCTAGAAGAGTGATTCGCAGGTGGAGGAAGTTGGCTAGGGGCTGGAGAATGGTCTGGAGCCTGAAAGGTAGTCCAGCTGCTGGGAAGCCGATTGGTTTGGGTGGGTGGCTGGTCTGGTGACTGAAATGGTGATCCTGCTGCCAGGAGGTTGTTCAGCTTTGGAGGGTGGGCTGGTTAGGGGCCCTGGAAGGGTAATCCAGGTGCAGGGAGACTGGTCAACTGGGAAGTAGAGACTGGTCCAGGGCTGGAAGAGTTGTCCAGCAGCTGTGAGGAAGGTTGGCTAGTGGTAGAAGGCTGGTCTGGGGCCTGAGCGGTGATAGAACTTCTGGGAAGTTGCCAGCTGAGGAGAGGCAGGTCCAGTGGCTATAACAGTGATCTTCAGGAGATCGTAGGCTGGTCCAGGGGCTGAAGGGTGGTCCAGCTGCTTGAGGGTGGTTAGCTGGGGATTGAAAGCTGCTACAGGGGCTGGGATTGTGGTCTAGGTGCTGGGAGGGTGGTCTGCTGGGGGTTTTAGGCTGGTCTATGGCTAAAAGGGTAATCCATCTGTCGAGAGAAATATTAGCTAGGGGTGGGAAGCTGATCCAGGGGCTGGAAGGATGGTCCCATTGCTGGAAGGCTTGTCAGCTAGGGTGGAAGCTGGTCAGGTGCCTGGATGGGTAGTCCAGGAGCAGGTAGGCTGGTTGGCTGAGGAGGGAGGAGAGGAGAGAAGAGGCTACTTTGGGGGCTGGAAGGATGGTCCAGCTGCTGGAATGAAGGTTAGTAAGAGGCAGGAGGCTGATCCAGTGGCTGGAATTTGGGAGGCAGGTTGGCAGGAGAGGGTAGTGCAGGTAGACAAAGGCATGTCAGCTGGGATGGAGTGGCTAGTCTGAGGCTGGACAAATGATCCAGTGGGCAGAAGGAAATTGGCTTGGAGTTGGAGAATAGCCTGAAGCCTGAAAGGATGGTCCAACTGCTGGGAGGCAGATCAGATTCAGGTGGGTGGCTCATCTGCTGGCTTAAATGGTGATCCTGCAGCCAGGAGTCTGTTTGGCTGGGGAAAGGACGCTTGTCTGGGGACTTTTAAGAGTTGTCTAACTACTGAGAGGAAAGGTATTTAGGTTTCTCATCAACTGTGTCACTAGCAACTGTGACACATGGATTATGAGGGGAATCATTGAATGTCTTTTACAAAGTACCCAGAAAACTGACCGGGTGAAGTGAGACCATGCTAATCCATGCTGTCTGGTGTCTGCATGTAAAGCGAAAGAATAACTGCTGTGGGATTCAAACTTAAGCAGGAAAAGAAGGAGCAAAACAATCGCATAATGTACAGAAATGGTTAGCCAGAATCAAGAAGCACCCAGTGCTTCATGGGAGTTGTAGCCTAGATTCATTTAAAACCATTGCAGAAATTCCAGTGAGAGCCATAGACATGCATTTGACTTGCTACAATATATTCTTCTCTTCAGGAAACAACAAAGATAGACAGTCCTTTCTTTTTCTTTCTTTCTTTCTTTCTTTCTTTCTTTCTTTCTTTCTTTCTTTCTTTCTTTCTTTCTTTCTTTCTTTCTTTCTTTCTTTCTTTCTTTCTTTCTTTCCTTCTTTCTTTCTTGAACAGGTTCAAGAAACTGCTATAGTTCTCGGCAAGGGTCAGGGAAATGGTGAGGGCCAAGAAAAAGCCCTTCTACAAATTTAAAGAAATGCAGGGGAGAAGAATGGGAAGAATATTTGCTGAAAAATAGGCAGGCAAAGAGAGTGGTTAGGGAGGCAAATGCAGGCACAGAGCTGCATGTGCAGAAGGGTCAACAGCCAAGAAGAACAGTTCTTGGATATATTAGTGAAAAAGGAAGGAAAGGAAGGAATTGTTAGGCTAACAGAGGAGGATAGGGTGACTGAGGTGGATGGACAAAAGGCCACCATCCTTATTAATTACTTTTGCTCAGTTTGCATAAAGGAGGATTGTCAACCCTTGCCAGAGAGTGGCCTTAAAGTGGCCATTAAGAGGGTCATTAAGATGAGGCAGACAGCATTTACTATTGAAAGGATCTTGAAAAGGCTGACAGCCCTAAAGATTTATAAGCCCCAAGACTAGATGGGTTGCATCCACGGATACTCAGGAACAGGCAGTGGAACTGACTGATCCCGAGTAAGTCTATTCAACAGCCCTCAAAGGACAGGGGTGGGTCTAAACGATTAGAAGGTGGGGATGTAGTTCCACTCTATAAGTTGGAGCGAGGCAAGGAACAAACAGGGAACTACAGACCTGTCAGTCTTGCTTCTATAGTAGAAAAACTGATGAAGTCACTGGTCAAAGAGGATCTGATAAACTACTTGGATAGCAATGGTCTTCATGATAGTTAGCAGCAAGAATTCATAGCGGGAAGGTCTTGTCAGACTGACCTAATAGTTTTCTTTGACTGGCTGATGAGAAAATTGGATAGGGGCCATGCTGTGGATTTGCTCTACTTGATTTCAGTGAGGCTTTCGAGACAGTACCCTACAAGCGCTTGCTGAAGAGATGGAGAATCTGAGTGCAGCTAAGGTTATAGTACTACTGGGCAAGAAACTGACTAAAGGGAGGCAGCTGAGGCAGAGGTTGACAGGGCTAAATCGTAAGAAGGGCGGTCATGAGCGAGGTTCCACAAGTATCTGTCCTGGGTTCAGTCCTCTTCAATATGTTCGTCAACTACATTGGTGATGGGATCCAAGGAAGGCTGTTTCTCTTCACAGATGACACTAAGCTCTGTGGTAGGTTGGATAGTTATGAAAGAATAAAGGAAATGCAGTGAGGCTTACAAAAGTTGGATGGATCAAGGGTTTGACAGTTAAAATTCAACATGAAAAATGCATGGTGATGCACCTAGAGACGAGAACCCTAGGATGGAGTACTGGATGAGGTGGGGTGAGACTCAGTACCATGGGTGAGGAACAAGACCTGGAAATTCTCATCAGTGACTCCTAAAGTAATAAAGTCAGTGCAACAAGACTTATAGCAAGGCAAATAGTATGCTTGGCTGTATCGGGAGGTACTGATAGCAGAAAAAGAGATGTAATATTTCCCATATATTTATTTATTTAGTTTTTGTTGACGCGGTAAGTGCACTAGACAAATCCTGCCTATTTTCAGGCATGACCGGGGAGGATACAGATGAATGCCAACTGACCTTGAACCAGATGAAGCTGTTGGTGGTATTTTTAGTGAATGAGGGAAATTTGGCCAGGACACGGGAAATTCCCTACTCTTTTAGAAGTGCCATGGGATCTTTAACATCCACCTGAACTACCACCAATCCAGGCAGATGGGACCTCGGTTTAACATCTCCTCTGAAAGTCAGCACCTCAGAAGTGCAGCACCCCTCTCATTGCACTACAGGGTCAATACTGGGATATTAACCCAAGTGGCAGATGTGGGAACTGAACCCACAGCCCTCTGATCTCCCGGCCTCAGAGGCGAGAGTGCTACCTACTGAGCCACTGACACTGCATATAGATCCTGGTGAAGTCACACCTGGAGTACTGTGCCCAATTCTGGAGTTCTTATCTCAGGAAGGGTAGGGATAGGCTCAAGACAATGTAGCACAGGGTAATAACAAGTATTTAAGTCCAAATGAATAAGGGTACGATACGCAATCAAGACCAGGGCCATCAGTACAATCAAGGGCTGCTTGCCTGCAAATATCAATGTAAAAAATGAAAAGATTGCACTCATAGAGAGAAGCCACAGACAGGGAGCCATTTATGATAATTTTCTGTGAGCTCAAAATACAAGAAGATGCCATCTGGCAGCCCCAGTGCTTCGACCGTTAGGTCCTCCTCAGGGGTGTGTCATGGCAAGAGTTTGAACACTTTTTACTCATGACATCAAGGATCACATGATTAATGCTTGTAACATTCAAAAGTAAAAATGAAACATAATAAACAAAATTAAATTTCTAAATCTATAAGGACCAAATCCTCTCTGATAGGAATGAGTTCAGTCCTTTCAACTACACAAACTACATGAAGTGTCCACCCAGCAAGCAGTGAATAGTGTCATGATCCAAAGCGTGGCCATTGGTCTGGATTGCCGAGCCTCTTCCAGTTTGAGCTACATCGGACTCAGCAGTGACACACCTCTGAAATGCTGTTTATTGTAACAAAACTCTTCTTGCATGTGTAAAATGATTCCAGGCCAGCAGGGCATGTCTTATGAGAGTGCCTCAAGGCATCTAAAACGTATTCATTGGACTCAATGGAGACCAGGAGGAGAAGAGAGATATGATAGAGACCTTCAAATTCCTAAAACTAATGAACAGGGTAGACTGTGAGGAACTATTTAATTTGAATACCAGCTTGTGGTCACGTGATCATGAATGGAAACTAACAGGAGGGAGGTTCAGGGATGTGAGGGCATTCTATTGTACAGAAAGGATGGTGGTGCTATGCAACAAGTTGACAGCTAAGTTGATGGCTGCAAAAACTGTTAGTGGTTTATAAGCATGGTTGGGAAAGAATGAAGGATATAGTGGTTGCTTAGGGCATCAAAATCATGGAGGAGAATTGAGGGGATGGGGAGGGCTAGGGCCTTGGAGAAACAGTAGGCCCCAGTGCTAAATAGGGAACTCAGGATAGACAGGATGGACCTTGATCTTTTCTGCCATTATTTTCCTTCTTTCTTTCTTTCTTTCTTTCTTTCTTTCTTTCTTTCTTTCTTTCTTTCTTCCTTCCTTATTATAAATTGGGGACTGGGAAAGGCACATAAGATAAGTAAAAAAAAAATGTAACCCAAGGACTACTATATCCCTTGAAGGGCTGTGATCATTAAAAACATGGAAAACAGACAATGTACACTCCAGCCCTCAAGAACAATTCAGTGCTCTGGGAAGGGTATGGAAATAGTGATGATTAGTCCTGCAAGGTATCCAGCAGCCAGCAAGACAGGACACATATCAATTATGGCAGGGTCTTCACCTGTGTAGCCCACACTCCCAAGATGCTATATTCAGTGGAATGAGCGCACCAGTGCTATTCCTGAATATAGAGCCATGTTGACCAAGCACTAGAGTCACTTAGTGCTGGGTAGAACATGGCTTGTGCCTATGATAAATTTTGGATATTTAAATGGACCCATGTAAATGAGCTCATTGGGCATACAAGGCACTAAGAGGGGGTTGGATGCCCAGTATGGACTCATGTACAGAGGTAGCCGGTGGTTTTGCCCGATGCTGCCCCCACTTGCCAGGTCCCAGGGCTATCTCTGGTCCTAGTGGCCCTCCCCGCTGATTGCCAGCGTGATGATGAAAGGACATTTTACATGGTGCTACTTGTCCCCCACCGCTGATTGCCAGACCATTGTTACAAATTAAACTTTCCCAGGTGCTAGTGTTCCCCCTGTCAATCACCAGTCTGTTGTTAAAGGACATCTTTCCTAGTGCTAGTGGTCCTCCTACCACTGATAGCTGGCCCATTGTTAAAAATTAAACTGTTTCTGGTGTCCAGTGGTCCCCACCCGCCAATCATTGGCTCAATGTTAAGAATGAAATGTTCCTGGTGTCCAGTGGTCCCTCTCCCCACCTGATCACCCACCCGACACACAAACACCATTTTCACCCCACTCCTCCATCTCAAATCCAACTGGCAACCACACATCCCTCCACTCTCCACCATGGCCAGACACTGACTGAGCTGTCAGTGAGCACATATTATACAATCAGATGTTACAATACATGCTCATTGACAGCTCTGTTAACAAGCAGTCATGGTATAGAGTGGAGGGCTGTCTCAGATTGCCAACTTGGAATCAGAATAGGAGGGATCGGGGTGGTGGGGCACCTGCCAAGGGACAGGGTCTGCTAGATACCAGGGATGGCATTACTGTAGTATACAAGGGGTCAGGGACAGGGAGGAGTCCACTAGACATGAGGAAACAGCATTACTGTAGTATAAAAGGGATCGCATGGATACAGAGGGGGTCTATTAGACACCAGGGAATGGTTTATCTTTAATATATGGGGATTAAGATGGCATGAGGATATAGTGGACACCATGGAAACAGTGTCTGTGTGTGAAGTAGGAGATTGGGTGGGGAGACCACTGGACACCACAGACATTTCATTCTTAACACTGGGCCAGTGATTGATGTGGGGGGACCACTGGACATCAGGGATAGTTTAATTTTTAACAACAGGCTGGCAATTGGCAGGGCAGGGGCCATTAGCATCAGGGACAGTTAAATTTTTGACATTGAGCCAGCGATCAGCAGGGGTACCACTATCCCAGAGACTACTATGTTGGGGGTTGGGAAGCCGATGCACTTCCTCCACCAACAGCTAAGGTTGTGAGGAGTGAGTTGTGTTTTAGGTTGGCAGTATCTGTGCTGTGCAAGAGGACTGAGCAAACCAGCCTTAATGTACACATACTTTGAATATTGGACTGCACCAATATTCAGGTACCCACCATCATTTGCATTGCACCCTCCTCTGAATATTGCCTTGGCATAAATCTTGTTTGTCCACATTTACTGAGCTTTTGAATATGGGATTTGCATAAAGCCCAGTTAAGCCACACAAACTAGGCTTTGCACCCAGGCAGACTTTAGAATATCTGGCCCTCTGTGTCTGCTCAGCAACATGTAAACTCTCATTTCCCCACCAAACACTGCCCACACTAGTTCTTTCATTTGATGCTCAGCAACACTTCAACCCCCCACCTACCATTGACATAACACTGGTCACACCAATCCCAGCACCATAGAGCAAGTTATTTGAGCTGCTATTGTCCAGTTTCATTGGGTGAATTGTGTATCTATTGGACACTGATGCAGGAGGTAATTGATGGGCTTGATTGCGGGAAGAGCAACTGGGCTGTACTTGAGTGAAAGAAGGGCCCTATGGGCTGGGCTTGGATATCATTGGGATTCCACTGGGCTTGGCTTGGTGCAGGGGGACATATTAGACAGGGTTTAGGTGCAGGAGAGGACCAAGCAAGCTAGCTTTGGGTATAGAAGAGGATCTAGTGTGCTGGGCTTGTGTGCACAAGGGACACCGAAGGCTATGCATCGGAACACGAGGGACCTAGCATGCTTGGTTTGTCTGCTGGGAGGACCCAGTGGGCTGGGCTCGGGTGCAGGAGGTACATCCAATTGGCTGGGCTTGTGTGCAAGAGGACCCAACAGACTGAGCTTGAGTGCAGGAGGAGACCCAGTGGGCTGGGCCTGTGTACAGGAGAGAACCCAGCAGGTTGATCTTGTGTTCGGAAAGGAGACTCAGAAGGCCGGGCATCAAAGCAGAAGGGACCCACCATGCTGGTCTTGTGTGCAGGGGAGGACCTAGTAGGCTGGATTTGGTAGCAGTAGGGGGCACAGTGGGCTGGGCTTGCATGCTGGACAGGACCCAACATGCTGAGCATGGGTGCAGAAAGAGACCCACTGGGCTGGGCATGGGTGTAAAGGGGACTCAATGGGCATGGCTTGGGTGCAGAAGGGATCCAGTGGACTGGGCTTATGTGCAGGACAAGGACCCATTGTCTGGGCTTGGGTGCAGGGGAACCATAGAGTTGGGCTTGGAGCTGGATGGGATCCATCTGGCTGGATTTGTGTACAGGAGGGACACAGTGGGTTTGGCTTGCATGCACTGTTGTTCTGACGTGGTGCCTGGTTGAGATTTTGGATGCCAGATTGAGATTATGACTAAAGAACACTGAGGATTCTTGAAGAAGACAAAACATGTTAGCTTTGTCAGTGTTAGCTTCATATGAGCTGTACAGGACTGTTCAAGAGTCAATGTATGTTCTGGTGAGGCTTCATCAACAGGATTTGCACAAGGATTTGATCATTTGTGATGCCTTGCTCTGGAAATGAGGCTTGGGAGTCATTTATGTGATTCTGAGAGGTGCACAAAAACCAAACTACTTGAATATTTCTTCTCTCCTAGCATCTTATTACTGATCTCATCTCAAATATTACTTTCCCTGCAAATTATTTCTCCTGTATGCTGGGAGTTAGTAACTGCAAAAAATTCTAATTAAAAATCTCAAGTAATAACTAGAAATATTATTAAGTTGCAAGCTGGATTATGTTTAAGTTGAAAATTCAATAAAAAACCTACAGTATTTTTAAAGTCTGACTTCTCAGCTCATGCATAAGTAAAACAAAATTGTAACTGATGGCTAAATACTGTAATAAGTATTACGCATTAGTTGAGCAAACTCTCTCAACCAACTGTCAAGCTGAATGCTCAATTTTTAAGTTATTGCTTAATGAAAAGGAAAACGATTTGGTATTTGCTAACATAATTTTTTGTATGGGAAGCCTCTCTGTAGTACTGGATTGTGTATATAGCACCCTAAGACATAACCATACTCTTCCTCAGTCACCCCAATATGTTCCCCATCCTTGTTTTAAATTGTGGTTTTGTTTTCCAAATGTAAAAGGCTCCACATGAACATAGTGCCATATGTACTACACCAAGGTTAGCGTTCTGATGGAGGTCAAATTGTAATGAAAGAGATAATGTGACCTAAGTGTGAATTGACCAGGCCCCGAAATACTGTCCTGGTGCTCTATCACGCAGCTATAAGGCTCACATGGCAGCAGTTTGAGGTCCCCACAGTCAGAATGGGGACCAGTTGGCTGGGGTAGGATGGGACCCACTTGACTGAATTTGTGACGTTAGCAAATACCCAATATTTCCCTTTTGTTAAGCAATAACTGAAAAGTTGAGCATTAAGTTTGACCGTTGGTTGAGAGTTTATTCAATTAATGTGTAATGCTTGCTATAGTATCTAGCCATCAATTGCAAATTTTCTTTTACTTATGCTAGAAATGGGCAGACCAGTCCACTGAGAATCAGCCCCCATCTCATGATGCCTGTCAGACCTGGGTAGATCCAAACTCTACTGCAAAGTGTATTGGGACCATCAAAATACCCCCATCTGAAAAAATAAATA
Organism: Neoceratodus forsteri; assembly: GCA_016271365.2. NCBI lineage: Eukaryota > Metazoa > Chordata > Ceratodontiformes > Ceratodontidae > Neoceratodus > Neoceratodus forsteri. The sequence continues at coordinate 1,108,999,044 of CM057449.1, read as the reverse complement.
AATAAAAACAAACCCAGTCCCTGTAAATCCCAATGGAAATGCCCTTATAATGAAAAACAAAAAGATTTCATTTTTCAGGTTGGATAACTTCTCAGCCTCCTAGCCTGTTTTCATTCTCTTCCACAGTGCTTCAAGTCTGCATGCTTAAGCTGCTGCTGCAGTATGTGGGAACACAAATCAGCCAGCAGCACACAAACAAGCCTCGAGTCTGGAACTGTCCAGCGGTCAGTCAATCGATCGGTCAGTCAATCAAGAAGAAATAGGAGCCAGCTAAGGGATCAGATATGAGCCAGAAGTGACATCAGGTAAATGGGCAGAAGTTGATGAGTGGCTCAATAAACAGGCAAGCAGCTGATGGCAGCAGCATTGCAATGGACCAGGACCAGCCTGCCCAGAAGATAAAGATTTGTTTCTCAAGGTTAGAAAAATTGCTGTTTGTGGGCATCACGTGTTGTAATTATTATGTGTCATGAGGGACAGAGGTGAAACCACTTATGTGCACTGCAATAGAGTTTGAGATGGATGGTGAACTTTTTGGGGGAGGGGATAGGGACAGTTGGCACTGCAGGCAGCAGTCAGTTGCCAGGGCTGGTCTAGGGAAGGAGGTCAGAATGTTATAACTAGTGCAGAGAAGGGAGAAGAATGTGAGAATTAGGGCAGGGTGTGGGCAAAAATGGGAAATCTGGGGCAGGGAAGGCAGAAATGGGAAATCCTGGGCAGGACAGGGCACAAATGGAAATCTAGGGCAGAGAAGTGGGCAAAATGGAAAATCCTGGGCATGGAGGGGCAGAAGTGGGAAATCTGGGACAGGAAGGGGCAGAAATCTGAAAATAGGGATGATGGGGCAGAAATGTAAGAAGTGGATCTGGGAGGGACAGATATATGCATACGGTGGTAGGAAGGTGGCTGGAGATGTGCTAACCACACCCCAAAGAGAGCGTAAGGGACATGAGAATAAGGAAGAAAACATGAGACAGCAGAAAATGTAGAGTCAAAACACAGACCAACAAACATATGATTGAAAGTCTTTATTTTTGAATTTTCTCAGTACATTTTGTGAATGTTTTCCGATTTCCTAAAGGTTCTGATTTGAATCAAAACTAATCAGGACTCAGACCTGGATCCTGGTCCTGATATAAAGGTCAGAACCTTTCGGATCCTCCATCCCTAACTACAGTACGTATTAGCTGAGAAATCAGACTTTGAAAATACTGTAGTTTTGAACTGATTGCATATCATGCAGCTAGGAACAACTGTGATGAAACTTAGTAGTATAGTACTGGCCACTGCTAAGCAACAGGAACACAAATTGCAATGAGAAGGAAATAATGTGATCTAACTGGGAATTGAACTCTGGCCCATCCTGGTGCTCTACCACTGAGCTATCAAGTAATTGTGGGGATAATATCTGAGGCACTCCACAGTATTACATCATGGGTTGTGTTCACCTGATAGGTGGCTTGATGCACATGTGACATCTAAAGAATATAAGGAATGCCAGTAACTTAAATTGTTTTTGGAAAACAGTGTATAGACAATGTTTGTTGACTGAAGCAAACTGTAATTGTTTTAATAATTATTAAAGAGCTACTGACTCCTCAAAGAAAATTTAAAAACATAATAATTAGGTACAATTCTGCCTGCATTCCATTTATAATTTGTATATTTCTCCTCCCTATTATTTATTACTAAGGAATTTGCATGAATATATGATCTTTATCCCTTAGAGTCCCTTTAGAGTCCATCTGCCTCTATAAGCTTACTCCTGCTTCAAGTCATAATCCTCTGTTGTGACATCACAATATGTTGCCATGGGAGTGACTGTGAGGTCACAGGCAGTGTTCTATGACTCCAGGTAGGGAGAGTTCAGCAGGAATAGAGTAACTGTTCAGAAGCAAAGATCTTGTTTTCATACAGAGGGCCTCAGTAATAAATAATGGGGAGGAGGAATACAGCACTAATGGGAAATGCAAGCTGGTCTGTATCTAAATATTAGTTTTTTTAAGTTTTCCTAAGCGTGTCACCAGCTCTTTAAGCTGATTTATGTGTAAATGTTTTATGTCCTGGGTTGGCCTGTAAAAGAGCCTGTTGACCCAGTGTACTTACCTGGTTAACAAAATAAACGATTGAAAAGAACTCTGAACTCTTTTCCTAGGGACCTGCTCAAACTGGATCAGTTCAAATGTAAATCTGAACAGGCTGCAGCACAACTCATTAGCTCCTAGAGCAACAGCTTTTAGTTTGTGAGAGAAAATTCCAACTGATTCATAGAAGGCAAGGTAAGAGAACTTATGGCTATAATATTAGCACTGTGAGTTATTCTGCATTCTGGCTATTTAAAGATCAAATGCATAAGTTTAACAAAAGCTTGAATCCACTTGAATTCAAGTCCTTGTGTCATGATTAGTGTTTCCTGAAAATGTCATGCTGTATAGTTTGTGGTTTTCTATAAATCCACGTTTGTTAATGTGCTATGCAGCAACTAAAAACAGTGAAGATGTTTCTGTCCCTATCAGTGAGGCCTGCAGGTGATGACATCATTTTGTCTAGCCTGCTGCTTTGCAGTTAAGTCCCTGATTGAGTGAAGAAGCTGTTGCACTTCCCAGTCAGAGCAGTCTATAGTAGAGGTGGATGAAGTGGCCAAAATTCACTCTGCAAAGCAATTTGTGGAGTAACGTAGAATCTCGAAGTAATCCACAGCCTTGAAGTAAAGTACTTCGCATCATAATGAGAATACGAAGTCCATTGAAAACAATGCATTACTCCACCTTCCCCAACCACTTCTGCACCAATTTTAAAGAAGTACATAGAAATCAATGTACTTCACATTTCTTCACCTTGTTTGTGAGTTCCAAGGTAAATTTTGCAGTGATTCATGGGATTGCAGGTCACATGGGTTCTAGATTGTTTTGCACAGCCTCAGCTCTGTGTAGTGTGTGTGTGTGTGTGTGTAGAGGTAGCTGGAGACAGTTTGCTGTCAGAGCTCTGCGATTGAAACCCTCTAAAAGCTGTTCAAAAAGCCTTTTTGAGCCATTTTTTCTCAAAATTTAGTTCATCGATTGTAGGAAACCTTCCTGTGCTCATATCATTGAGTGTTTATTATTTGTGTGTGAATTTTGAATGTTAATTTAGAACATTCAGTCTGTGTACTGACAGACACTTGAAGTGTGCTTTGGTGGAGAGACGTATCTGTGGTGGAGGTAGATTAGTGGGAGAAAAAGGCAGTCTGTTTTGGTTATACTTTTCTTATACAACTGTGTTAATGACACACTAATATTTTCAGTAATTCTTGACATTTTTGCTGATTGTTGTGGTGCAGTAGTGCATAATTTCAGTCTGTTTAAAAGATTTGGTTATATTACTGAAGTGTTCAATTTGCTACACATTACTTGTAGTGTGTGTGTGTGAGTGTGTGTGGCGGCTTACCATCAAATCAGACTCCTTTTATTGTGCCACAAAGTAATTGTAGCAGTATGAAGCTGATATCCATCCACACTGCATTATTTTGTACTGCTTTGGTATTTTTGGTAGTGGACTGTTACTGCAGTTCACCCTCCTCCCCACCAACCGACAGAAGGTATTCTTTCAGATTTGGACTTGTGAACACTGGTTAAGGTGGTGTTGTGCCTTTGCGTCTCGTCTCTTGAGTGCACAGTGCTGGCTTAATCTGTCTGTGTGTTGCATCTCTTTAGGGCCTAATCTCCAGCTGTAACTTAAGTCACAGTTGTTTGTTTGACTTCCGTCAGAGTACCTTGTGGTGCCTATCTCGATGTGAACATTGTGCTCATTAAGGCGTGTTTTAAGTCAGGCGATCATCATGGAGTCATTCATGATACAAATCGCATGCTTCATCTTCATGGTCATGATGGCTCACAATTACAAAACTTTAAGTTTTGGGTTGTAAGTTGCATGTAACCCTGTTTTGTAGTATCTCAGCATGACCATTGTACTCATTAATATGTGTATTCAAGTCAGGGTATTTGGGGTGGTACAGGTCAGGAAGCACAGCCATAGGTATTTGCTTACAGTTCATTAGTCATGTCACACCAGTCACTCAGCATGAGATAAATCACGTTCTTCACTAAATCACAGCAGTTATATATATTTTTTCAGTTCTGATGATACACTGATTGGGAATCAGAGAAAAAAACTTAAGGTAGCAGTGTCTGGGTCTGTTGTTATTAAATCCCTCCCTCCTCAAAAAGTTGTGATGCAGTGGTTCCTGTTGAAGATGATGATGACCGGTGAGGGGTCATAATAGAAAATATCAAGTGCCAAAAGTGAATCAACAATGTACAAGAGGTAGCATAATCCAGAAAAGGAGATGTGCATGAGGAAGGACCCAAAATCTGAAAATGGGGACGAATCAGGGGCAACGTCAGGACCTATTTTGTTCACACAGAGGGTGGTGGGTGCAAGGACAAAATAAAACTAATAATCAACATTCTGATCAGACAGTAGCAGTTGAAGCATCCTGTAATTTATACTGGTGCCCTCAATTCGCTCCATCTGCTGCTCAACATTGTCAAGATGGTGGTTAACAGCCTCTAACTCACTCCACATCAGACCCAAATCGGCCTGTGTGGCAGGTAGTTGGACAGGGTCATCACTGTCACCTGCTGTAGGTTGTGGTGGTGGAGCAGCCAGCCACTTGATCCATGCCCTTCCCGCTTCACACCACCATGCACAGATGGACGCCATGCCCCCCATTTCTCCAGCAGGGCTAGCAGGTGCATTACTGCCCTGTTCTGCAACCTTGGCCTGCCACTGTACATGGTGGTGGTTGTACAGGTGGGTGTGCTGACCACCTGTGCCAAGGTGAGTTCCTTTGGGGCCACAGCACACCTCCGCACCACACAGATTACATTTCACTACACTGCTGTCCCCAGGCAGTGAGTAAAGAACTCCACACTAATGAGGTGCAGGGAGGACCATGCACAGGTGGGAGGGACCCAGGTGTTGTTGAGCCAGGAGCTGCTGCTGCAGTGAAACTCTCTTTAAAGCATGATTCACTTCCTTCCTGCCTGCCTGAAGCATGTGACCCAGACTGTGTAGCCACGGTGTGTGTGGGCTGCCTGTAAATTCTAACATCCTCCCTTAAAGGTTGAGTGAGCAACCAAATCAAAGTCATTATCACCATCATCACAAGACAAAGTGATGAAGTAAGCGCTTTCAATGGGCACTTTGCCTAGCCATAAAGTAATGTGAAGTGGTGTACTTGCATTTACTTCACTGGTGGAATTTAACTTCACTGTATCTCTATACACAACCTCTTTCTCCTACTACAAGGTGAAAGTGAAACTCTCAAGCATGAGTCCCTTCCTGCCTGCCTGAAGCATGTGAACTACACTGTGTAAGCCATGTGATGTGTCTGAGCTGCCTGTGAATTCTCACTCCGCCTTAAAGTGAAGTAAGGTGGAGTGAACAACAAAGTCATAATTACAATGTGAAGTGGTGAAGTGAGGGTTTAAAATGGACACTTCACGCAAGCAGAATGGTAACGAGTGGGCCACTTTGTGTCAGCTCTGGTGGAATTTTACTGCTGTATCTCTAGTCTGTAGAGCTAATGTTTTCACTCCAAGTTTTGTACTAACCTATCTGATTTATGTTTAGATAGATTAGTTTAAAATCTATCATTCTGTTCTCATAAAAGTTGATCATTTGAGCTTCAGTGCTGACCTGAAGTGGTATGAATGTTTGTGAGAAATCACATATCTGTATCACAATTATCAGTTCTTTCTCATCAAACCTCTGCATTGTTTTCTGGCTATATAACACAGGGTTGTTTAATGGATATAAAATCTAAATTTTGTCAGTGCATAGAAGTAGTTTGTCTTTGATGTAGCCTCCATAAATAGGTTCATGTTAGAATATTTTTATATCAGATTGACAAACAGGTGCCTGCCACACTCTGCTATTTCAGGAACATGTACTGTATGAACTCACAAAATTCAATTCTTTGAAGGTTTCTGTGTGAAAATACATCATGTGTGTATAACTAGAAATATTGTATGGCATCCTGATGCCACTGTCTCCTGCCGACAGTTGAGACTGCTGCATCCTGTTTCCTCTGTCCCCACTCCCACAGTCAGGGCAAAGCACCCTGTTACCCCCTATTCCTGTCTCCACAATCAGGGCAGCTGTGCTGTGCTACAGAGCCTCTTGCATCCACAGTTAGGGTTAGTGCAGCATGCCTTCCTGCCACCAGAGTCAGATCCTTTGGTACACTGCCCAAACTGCTCAAAAGGAAAAACAAAAATACTTTCATCCTGCATTATAGAATGGGGACAGAGGGTAGCAGGCGCAGCCACCCTGGCTGTTCATGCAGGAGACAGGAGATGCATAAGGGTACAGCAGCTCAAATTTTGGGACAGGGTACAGCAGACATGCCTGTTTGGGTCAAGAAACATAGGCAGCAGGGTGCAGCAAAGGATATGATTCTGGTGGCAGGGGCAACAGTGAAACTGCCCCAACTGTGGTGGCAGGGGACAGGGTGCAGCATATGCCCTGCCTGTCTTATGGCAAGTGGCAGCATGGTGCAGCAGCCCCATCTGTGAAGGCAGGGACTTGGGACTCAAGGGCTTAGCAGAGCACAGCAGCCCCAGCTGTGGAGACAGGAACAGGGGCAACAGGGTACATTTGCCTTGACTGTGGGGTGGGGGATGAGGGAAGCAGGGTGCAGCAGCCTCAACTGTTTGTGTAGGAGGCAGCAGGGTACAGCAGCCTTGACTATGTGAGAAGACAATGGGCAGCAGGGTGCAGCAGCCTCAAATAGGGGCAGAAAATGGGGCTTGTTGGTCAAACAATTATCATTTTGACACTGATGTCTAATCGCATCAGCTCAAAGCCCCAGTTCTAACACCTACTCCCTTTCTGTCCCCTCTTTCTACAGGACAAAATGGGGCAACCAAGAGCTGCTGGCACTGTAATGTACCCATTCCTCCAGGCCAGCTGGGCTATATATCTCTTGCACTGAAGAACCTCTTCACCCAAATGAAGAGAAGGAAGCAGGGAGGGACCCATCTGAATAGGTGATGGACTACCATAGCTCACTGGTCCCATTATTAATGCCCGATGCTGGGGCAAAACATGGAGCACTTAACTACCATACTCCTCCAAAATCAACAGGTTATGCAGCCCAACAGCAGCTATTGGCAGCAATGCTGGAAAAACTGGAGGCACTGACAGGCCCATGCCATCTCAATCTTCCTGAGCCCATACAGAGCCCTATACCAATCCCTCCAGGGAACCAAGTTCCTGAAGGGCCTCAGCCCCAGACACCCCAACCAGGCTCTGAAAATCATTCCGAGGAAGAAGGTGATGTGGAGGTAGACCCACAGCCCCTAATGGCAAAGCAGTGTTTTCAATATCAGATTCTGTTACGTCATGCAAACATCATGACCATAGTATGGTTCAATACCACAGCCCTGCTCCATAATCCAAGCTAATCCCATCACTTCAGTCCTTTGCCCTCTGCAAAAGGCCAATGTATTTCCAGTCTGAGAATCTATTGATGAGGTGGTGACCAAAGAATGGGAGTCCACAGACCCACCTTGAATCCCAGAGCATCAGTCATGGGACAAAATGTATCCTCTACAAGCAGACAAACTGGTATTATGGTGCACTTCTCCACAGTAGACCCACAAATTGCATCTCTGAACAAAGATCATACTCCCAGCAGAGCTGATAGAAAATTGGAGGACATATTAAAGGAAAACTCTGAACTACCAGCCTTGGAGCTAGAGCTGCAACTATAGCTATCTATATTACCAAGGCTCAGCTAGCATGGCTACACTTGCTGGTGATGAAGAAACTAGCACCAAAATCACTGGAAGCTCAACTGCTAAAAACATAATCTTTCCACAAAATATCTAGCAGACATGGCAGTGGATTCCCTCAAAATTAATGTCCGGTGGCAGTACTAGTCAATAGGGCAAGAAGATTACTGTATTGTCAATAAAACTGTGGGATACAGATAACAAATCAAAATTGGTGCTACATAAACTACTGTTCAAAGAACACTACTATTTGGAGAATGTTTAAGAAGCTCAAAGGAAAAGAGGATGGTAGGCCCTGGGCAAAGATTAGTCCAGTAGGTCCACATACCTGCCAGCTAGACACAGATCCCACCCTCATTCCTTTCAGAACAAGAGAAGAGGACACTACAAGTACAGGAGAAACAGCTCCAACCTTCCTACCCACCTACAATCAACTACACCAGGTTCAGAGGTAGAGGAGGAGCCAGCAGAGGCAAGGTCACAACTCCACCTCAGTCGGAACAATGACTGCACTTGCTGCAAACAATCCCAAACGTCTCAGTAGGTGCAGGTCTACAGCAGTCTGGTGAGGCATGGGACAGATCCACAGAAGACAAGTGATATTTAGAGATAATAAAAAGGGATCGCCATAGAACTATTGAAGTCCCCAAACAACACAGATTGATCATATTACCAGTGTCAAAACACAAGATACAACTGGCACAAGTCATCACATACCAGCGGATCTAATGCACAACAGGGCCATAGCAGAAGTCCCACCAGTAGAGAGGAGGATGAGGAGTATATTCCATCTTCTTCATGGTGCCCAAGCAAGCAGGAGGGCTATGACTGGTACTAGACTTAAAATTCCTGAATCACTCAGTACAATTCAAACCCTTCAAGAAGGAAACTATCAGATCCACACTAAGAATCATTCTCCCAGGGGACTTCCTGACATCTATAGATCTGAAGGATGCCTACCTCCACATCCCTGTGAGACCATCACATTACAGATTTCTCAGATTCCACATACTGGGAAGCATTTTCAATACCAGGTACTTCCATTCGGACTGGCATCAGCTCCATGGGTCTTCACGAAGATATCATATCGTACTAGCAGCCAAACTAAAGGAAAAGGGCATTCAAGTTATCCCATACTTGGACGACTGGCTTATCAGAACCAGATCCATCCAACAATCCATTCAGGAGACATAAATGGTAGTACCGTGTCTAGAGAGTCATGTTTGGGTAAACAACTGTCCCAATAGCTGCTTCAGGCCAGTCAATCCACAGAACACCTAAGCACTGTAATCAGCACAATAATGGGCCTAGTATATCCATCAGAGACATGATAGCTCAAATTACTCAGTTACGGAAACTCAAAGGCCACCCCTACAACTAATTTCACAAGAACTGGGATTAATGTCTCCTGCATAGACATAATCCTGTGGGTCGGATGGAACATGAGGCACCTTCTGTCATTCCTGATGTAACAAGGGCCAACATACGATCTCAATCTGTCCAAGTTAGTTACACTCCTCTCCAAAGGGATGCCACTGGACATCCAACCAAGTGATAATAGACACAGGCGTCAGTCTGTCAGGTTGAGGAGCAGTCATGGTGATATCAGTTAGCACAAGGAAAATAGTCCTTAGCCAAGTCAAAGCTGCCGTGACGTTCTAGAAATAAATTGCACTATTCCTGGCACTCTATACTCCAAATCACACAAGGAAAGCCACCCCAATGGCTGGATGTGCTGGAGAACAATAAACTGACATCCAAACCAAGAATTTCCACCATCCACCAACCAAATAAAATGCAAGACACACTGTTCAGTGCATAAAATGCAATAGCAGCTCTTTAATATTTTTATTTATTTATTTAGTTTTTGTTGACCGGGTAAGTGCACTAGACAAATCCTGCCTATTTTCAGGCACGACCCGGGAGGGATACAGATGAATGCCAACTGACCTTGAACCAGATTAAACTGTTGGTGGTATTTTTTAGTGAATGAGGGAATTTGGCCAGGACACCAGGAAATTCTCCTACTTTTTCGATAAGTGCCATGGGATCTTTAACATCCACCTGAACTACTACCAATCCAGGCAGATGGGACCTTGGTTTAACATCTCATCCGAAAGACGGCACCTCAGAAGTGCAGCACCCTCTCATGCTGCACTAGTGTCAGTACTGGGATATTAACTATAGTGCCAGATGTGAGAACTGAACCCACAGCCATCTGATCTCCCGGCCTCAGAGGCGAGTGTGCTACCTACTGAGCCACTGACACCAGTCGGCAAATACACCATACCTCTCAATGAGCACACCAGCAGCACCCTAGCAGTTAATCCTCCTGCTGGTTTTGCCTTAAGGCATCATCAGGAACAATCAATGCCCCAGATTATTCTCCAGGTACAAGGACAAACAGTCCATGAAGTGGATGCTTTATCATCGAGATAGGTATTCAATGTGGCTTTCATTTTCTCCACTTTCTCTCATTCCCCAAGTACTGAAAAAGCATATCAGGAAGAGAGTAATCCTGATCACCTGTCACTGGCCGAGGAGGTCCTGGTTTGCCATGATAGTAGCAATGGCCCTGGACCACACGGGATACTCCCCAACAGACACAGCATTTTTCAACAGGGGCTGGTGTGCACCCCAATCCTCACAACCTCAAATTAATGGTTTGGCTCCTGAAAGGGAGAGACTGCTAGAGGCAGGCTACCACCCCTTAATAATAAACACAATGATTATGTTAAGGAGGGTCTCCACAACTACTACCTATCAGAGACACTGGAACATATTTACAAAATGGTACAACCACTGAAATATGAACCCCCAAAAATACTTCAATAGCAGATATTCTGCTCTTCCTGCAAGAAGGCATAGACATGGGCCTGTCAACATCCTCTATCAGAGTTCAAGTAGCAGTAATAGGTGTGGCAAGAGGCCAAATACATGGTACCACACGGCATGCATCAGGATGTTATATGAGTCATAAAAGCTGCCACTAATTTATGACCCAGGTAAAGCCAATGACAGCACCCCTGGGATCTCAAACTTGTACTGAAAGCCATGACAGACTCACCCTTCAAACATTTAAACTCAGTGGCACTCAAGTGGCCAAACCTGAAAACAATATTTTTGGTCAGAATTTGCTCCGCTCAACACATTGGAGAACTACAGGCTCTAACATGCGGTGCCTTCTCCTGACTTTCCACAAAGACTGAGTGTCCTTGAAAATAATATCGTCTTTCATTCCCAAAGTGGCATCACTTCATACTGAGCAACAGGTCAAACTACCAGCAGACATTTATTTATTTATTTATTATTTATTTATGTCTTTGTGACTGGGTAGGAGGCTGATTCAAGGGACTGTTTTCAGGCATGACCCAGGCCATAAACAATGGCACATTTATTAAAACAGAATACAGGAAAAGTAACATGGCTGAAATGCAGGCCATTAACAATGAAGTGCAGGAATTATATTACAGAGGGTATTAACAAAAATGAGAATGCAATAAGGTACAAGGTAAAGTTGTAGAGTAGTGACAAGTCCATACAATCATCACAGGAAGATGGAGAACAATACAGTAAGCTGACAAATTACCAGGTAAATCATATAAAGTGCAGTTTCAAATAGGCACACCAATAGCAAAATCAAGTAACAACCAGGTGGATATTCAAAATTCAGTGCGACAGTCCACAATAAGCAAAGTGCAGTGGAGTCATCTATTGGGAGGAGAGAGGGCCAGGCAGGGTGGGAAAGAAGCTGGAGAGGAAGGGGTGTCACAGGGTGGGGCAGACCCCACAAGGTGGGGTGGAGGAGGAGAGGTAGCAGGGGCAGGGAATCATCCCAGCTTACACAGATGGAAGGTGAATTTGGCTTCCAGTAGTAGCCAATCTTTAAAGTGGCTTTGAAGGATAAGTGGGAGGTGGACGAGTGGAGAAATATAAGGAGCTTGTTCCATAAGGAGGGACATAGAGGAAAAGGCTTTGCTGCTCATGGTAGTGGAGATTCTGGGAACATGCCAGCAGAGGAGATACAACAAAACCTTAGCTGCAGGCCCTTGGAATGAAATGAGTGTTAACCACATACATCACCCGCACTAACGAGGATGCAGGCTAGACTGGCTATTCATCATACTACAAGGATGCAGGAAGGTCAGCCAACATCACGCTCCTCCATAGCATCATGGCTGAAGACTGCAGTTGTAGAGGATTATAAGTCAAGTAATTCGATACCACCTACAGATGGCCACATCATGGGCTGAGAAGAATATGGCCACCACTGAAGAAATATGTGCTGCAGCCACATGGTCATCTCTGCACAGCTTTACAAGACACTACAGAATTGATGTGTCACAAGACTCAGAACAAACTCTGGCCCCAGTTCTCCTAGTGGCAAAATCCAGGATGCCAGAATGTGGCACGTCTACCCCACCCAGGGATTAGAGTATTGCTTTAATAAACCCATGATGTAATGACTGTGGAGTGCCTCAGAGATTATCCCCACAATGGTAGTTTACTCACCTGGTAAAGGTGATTGTGAAGTATCCATCTCTGAGGCACTCACCCCTCCCAATAGACAATCACATTCAGCCAACATTTTTCAGTAACTGGCATGACATACGGGCCAGGACTTATAGGAAATAAATGTAACCCTATTTGAACTTACCTTTGCCTACAGTACATAATACAGAACCACAGGCCAGAATCCTTAGTTTCATTTCAGATACAGGTTTGGAAGACATTGAACTGATCCAGTTTGAGCAGGTCCCTAGGAAAGTGTTCAGACTTCTTTAGCAGCCAAATGTGCATCAAGCAACCTATCAGGTGAACACAACCCATGATACAATTACTCTGGAGTGCCTCAGAGATGTATACCCTCACAATCACCTTTACTTGGTGAGTAAACTACCATTACCATCTGAGCTTTGGTGAAGAAAATCCACCAAGTCATAAAATTTCTTTTCACTTCCCTGCCACACGAGACAGTAATCAATACAGTATCACCATACAGTAGGTTCAGCTTCAAAATAGAGTTTCTACTACGATCTTCAATGAATGCACTTCTAGCACTTCCCCAAAACTATTAGCATAATTGGGGAAAATGCAGCCACTGTTACAGTACCTCTGGTCTGCTGCTAAAAGTCTTTAAGGAGCGAGAAGGAGTTAAATTCATAGCAGTGTCAGCTGCTCAGCAGGATGTACACTTGCTTCTGAAGCTGAAAGTTCAGAAGTCTCTGGGTTTGAGCCCCACTCCAGAAACCTGGGGTAAAATCCCAATAGTGACACATTAAAGATCACATGGCATTTCTCAAAAGAGTAGGAAATTTCATTGGCATCCCAGTCAAATTCCCCATTCACTAAAATGCTACAAGCAGCTTAACCTGATTTAATATGCCAGTTTGCATCTGTATGAGCCCCGGACGAGGATGGAAATAGGCAGAACTGCAAGCCTTCCTTTCCTGGTCAATAAAACTAAATAAATATTAAATAAATTCAAAAACAAATCTAGCAAGCTGAGCAAGAAAATCCATCAAATGGGATCCCTATGCTCCCTTTGTTTCAGAAAAAAAAATCCAAAGTGCCCAATCTGTCCTATCCCTTGTGATGTGGAATATTTCAATGCAAGGATACTACAGTACATCAAGCATAACAAGTGACCCACCTGCCCACCTATTATGCAGATTAGAAAGTCTTCCAAGGTTCTCAGGATGTCAAATATATCTTTAAAGTAAGTGGTAAAATCTTCACCAGGTCCCAGAAAGGAATCCACAAGTTGCAAGATATCGTAGCTCAGTAAGATAGCCAACTCCTGCAGTTTTAGGGCTTCCCGGTAGGTTCTCAACTGCATATGAGTCTTGGGCAAGACATGGGTGTCAGTGGCTCAGTAGGTAGCACACTGGTCTCTGAGGCCGGAGATCAGAGAGCTGTGGGTTCAGTTCCCACATCGGGACATTTGGGTTAATATCCCAGTACTGACACTTTAGTGCAGCATGGAGAGGTGCTGCACTTCTGAGGTGCTGTCTTTGGATGAGATGTTAAACCGAGATCCCATCTGCCTGGATTGGTAGTAGTTCAGGTGGATGTTAAAGATCCCATGGCACTTATCGAAAAGAGTAGAGAATTTCCCCGGTGTCCTGGCCAAATTTCCCTCATTCACTGAAAAATACCACCAACAGCTTAATCTGGTTCAGGGTAAGTTGGCATTCATCTGTACCCTCCCGGTCGTAGGCCTGAAAATAGGCAGGATTTGTCTAGTGCACTTACCCGGTCAACAGAAACTAAATAAATAAAAAAATAAATAAATAAATATGCAGTTGGGGATCCACCTGTGAGACTCAAAGGCTGAATCTTAAACCATCACGTTATTATTCATGACTCTAGGCATTGCTAAGTTCTTCCACTTTTATTACCTATATATGCAAATTGTTCAATATTTATTCTGTTACTGTGTCACATTGTTTGTTTCTCCAGTCAGATGTTTGTTACTATACAATTGTCTGCTGCTGCTCCCTCCCCCCTTCCTGGGTTGCACCTGGAAATGAGCTTTAGCTCAGTGGGCCTTTCCGTTTACCAAATTTAAAATAAATAATTGTTATTATTTTGGGTAGTACAGTAAGTGACCAGAGGTTGTTTTCCTACCTACAATGAAATAAAACCATTAGTACAGGACTGACAACAAATTCATCAATTTACTCCTTGAAATCCATAGTTGGAACTTTTGCTATCTTCTTGTAATAATAATTATTCATCAAGTGTCAAAGGACCACTTGTTAGATTTCTTAGTGTCCATAATGTCAATGTACCCCTTGTTGTATATGTATCACTGTTAGTAACACACATAGGGTCCATTTCAGAAAGCCAGCTAGCTCATATGCACTTCTAGATGTGTCGCACAATAAAACAAGGGACAGATGGCATGGTGCAATATTCAAACAGATAAGCGATCTGAACTGACCATGCTAACTGTCTGAATATTGGGCCATGGGCGTAGTGCACAGCAGGCAGTCATCATGCTTTGTGCCATGCTACCAGAGTGCTGTGCGAAGACCACCTATAGGGTAGCGTGACACACTGGTTAGCGCCGTGGCCTATTGGTGATATTCAGCCCAAATGTACAGATGAGCCCATTGGCCATGCACAGTGCTAGCAGGTCATTTGCATACCCATTATGGCTCATCTGCGCGCGCATGTGGTCCAAGTGCACCGGACCAGGTACCCCCTCCCAGCCCTGATCCCCTCCTGGTATTGTTTTGTAAATCACTGGTGGTGCAGTGGTCCCCTCCTAGCTGTGATCCCTACTGCCTATATATTTATATAAGTCTGGTGGTCTAGTCCTCCCTACCCCTTCCACCATGGCAGGTACTGTCCCACCCTCCACCACCCCGATCCAACCCGAAAGCCAGCAACCAGCACAGCCCTCCACTCACCACCATGGCTGGCTGCAGACTGAACTCTCATGATGCACTTACTGTTGTACAGTATGCACTTCATGAGAGCCCAGTCTGAGTCAGCTGTGGTGGTGAACAGAAGGTGTGCCGGTCACCATCTTCAGGGTTGGGTCTGGGGTGTGAGGTGGTGGGACAGTACCTGCCAGGGTAAATAATAGACCAATTAGGCTCATACATAAATATATATATATGGCGTAGGGCTGGGCCAGAGAGGAATGCTGGACCACCAGAGATGTATAAAACATACTGGGAGGGAAGCCAGAGAGGGACAACTAGACTACCAGGACTTACAGATAAATATAGGAGAGTGGCTGGCACTGGGGAGGACCGCTGGACCACCAAGAATATACAAAAACATACCAGGGATGGGATCAGGGCATGGGAGGGACTGCTAGACTACCAAGGTACCCAACCCTTGATGATGCATAGATGAGGTCAGGACACCCACACCTCTATGCACTGTTAAGGGCTGGTTTCAGAAACATTAAACTGCACCACATGTGTGATTTTAGCACTTGAAATGTTCAATATCATTGCTTGCGCTGTGTATGCATGGGGGTTCTCTATCTATATGTAGTATTGTGTGCCACAGCACTATTGGGGGTGTGTGCATAGCGGCCTTTGAATATAGCCACACCCCCTGATGGCCAGCACTATTCTGGGTTAGTGTGGTGCAAGCCTGGTTTGTGCTGTGCTAACATTTTGAAAATGGGGCTTGTAATAGTAATTACAATATTCATCAAGTGTCAAAGGATCACGTGTTAGATTTCTCTGTGTCCATAATGTCAACACCCCTTGTTGTATATGCATCACTATTAGTAACAAACATAGTTCTTTATCTTTCTTAAGTACGGTGTTTTCTAAAAATCTGTGAAAAATAAGTACAGGACACCATGCTTTTATAATTGTTTTTATTTCTTACAGACAACATCTACTGTGAAATATCTAATTTTGATGTTGTCGTAATATTCGTCCACACAGCTGCAGAAATGTGCAGAGTTGGGACCCACACAATGAGCAGCAGCTACGGCCAGCAGATTCACCAGAGATAAAAAGTCACTTCAGCCAGAAGGGATACTCCATGAATAATAATGTATTCACCCACACACGACGCAAAGGATGCAAGTACAAATGCTACTGTACAAGTCAAGTTTGAAATACAGGACTGGTAAAAGGAGCAATTCCACAGGTTAGGTGGTCTATTCACCTGTAGACCTACTGTACATCTGGGGAAGATTCCTGGCTTGGACTCCCTCATTAAAATGGATATGACAGGCAGCAGCTCGATCCTCTTATACTAATTAAAGGTACAGATGCTGTGAAAAAACAGGACGCTAGAGCCAGCCCAGTGGCATGGAGGGCTGAGGCATTGGTGCCTTACCTCCAGCCTCTCCGGTGACCAGGTGTGAGAGCAGACCAGGATTCTTTGCAGACTGGCCTGATGGGAGGACTGAGCATCCCATCATCTCTCCTCTCTTGGGGATGGGGATTCTGAGTCCTGCCACTTGCCTGCCACGTAACAGAGGCTGGGTGACACCACCATCAGGTCCAGCAGACATAAGGGAGGTCCACCGATGGCACAGCGAATGCCTGTGCGGACGACCATCAAAGCAACAGAAATCATCTGATAGCCGTGCGTCACTGTGATGGTTACTGCTGGCAGGGACTGCCCTGCAGGTGTATCACACCTACCCCTGAGAGACAACCCTGAGCTGGAGTTACTAATCCAGAGTCAGGGGGGCAAAGCCTCCAATAAACAGAGACATATCCCCAACAATGCAATGCCAGTACTCGATTGTGGCTGTCGCTGTCAGGGATGTTGGTGCTGCAGATGTCGCAGCACCATAGTAAAACAATGAGGGACTTGTGCTGATGCAGCACATATCTGCATCATCACTCACAGATGTCCCAGGGGAGAACATGAAGAAAAATGCCTTGACTCACTTGGTAACCACATAGAGTGCTGCACAACCCTATGTGGCTGGCCACCTGCCTGCCATCGGTTCGGCAAAGTGGCGGGTTAACCTGTATGCATGAGACAGGTTGGTGACAGGACTGAGGGATGCTGTTGGGACCAGAAGCATGGCCAAACAACAAATGAAGAAAAAAAGTATGAAGCTCTCTTCAGTGGTCCAGGGAGGAAAATAAACCAATAGATAATACAGAGTGCATATTAAATTAAATTTACAACACACTCATAGAAAATAGATTCAACAAAAGAAAGTGTATTAAACATTACCTAATGATATTTCAAGCATAAATAATGATGACCTTTATAAAAGAAACAACTTACACTCAATTAGTCGATGTACAGTAGGTCTAAAACTAGAAAATGCACACATATCTGCAAATGGCCACTACAAGTAGAGACAATAGATACCAGAGCAATGTAAATTGCTGAAATCGTCAAGGCTTCTGATAGCTACAGTAGTTGGTAGAGCTGCCTGCAAGGAAACATTAGGTGGTCCCAGAGAAACCTGGGAATAGAGAGCTAGAGGAGTAAAGAAGGATGGGTTAATTGGAGGTCATTTCCTCCACGACAACTGACTGTCAGTAAATAAAAGTTTCCCAAAAGCCAGTAATTTAATGAACTCCACCAGGGAGCGAATTGTCGAGTCGGATTTCTTTGTATTATCCATGATATTTTATTAACATTTTGCTGCAGTAAGAATTGCCAGTGGAAACAAGAAGAAGCTTGTTTGTGAATCAGAGCAGCTTTTACTTTCAATTTTCAATGCCAACCCCTCCTCAAGGTGAAAGTTCCCTGTTTGCCTCTAAATGTACAATGTATAATGTAGAGGCATAACTGTTTGAAGGAAACTTTATGATTACTTAATGGAAGTAGAACAGAGTGAGAAATATGCTAGCAAAGCGTTAATTCTGTCCTGAGGTGGTCTATGAGTAGCTTCACTTTTCACTTTTCCTTGCTGAATGACACTCCATCAGTAAAACTTCTCTCGGTTCTGTTAAATGGTATGCCTCCCACACAGCGACAATTCTACAGCGACATACATTGATGCTGACAACATCGACATGCCACTGTAGAAGTCCACCTGGGACCCAGCAGCACTTCCTCCTGTCTTGCACCTCCCGAACCAACTCTGATTCAGAGTTGGAATCCGATAGTCACGGGAGTGTGAGAGGCAGAGCCTCCCGTAATGAGGGGGTTTCGAGGACAAATCCCCAAAAAAAAAACAGTGTCCGATGTGTATGGCTTCCTGCTGACTGCAAATCGCAGTTGACATGGAGTCTGTTGCTGTAGTGCTGGTTAACAACGTAGTTGTCGAACCGGCATTGTAGATCCCTGTTAAACTACAGCATAGTTATTTACTTCTGCCCAAAACTGAGCAGTCGCTTGAAATAAAAATTGATATGCCTGTTTTCTTTTGAAAGAGAGAGAAAGGTGTCTTAACCTACAAAGCAGGACTGTTTCTCTTGCTCCTAAGCTCTACGCTCTCTCTTTCTCCTCCTTTCTATGTACGCAGCATTCTCTGTCACAGCAAATATGGAGCAGCTGCACTCTCAATTTCTTAATGAAAAGCCGTTTCTGCCCATAAACCTGCACCTACAAATAAAACGTGAATAGGACAGAAACAACCCTGTTTGAAATGTTGTGCTCCTAGGTGCCACTTGAAAGAAATAAAAAGGAGAAACTAAGTAAAATTCAAAAGAAAACATAAATGTTAACTAAATGAAGACAGAGACACAGGATGTTGCTAAGGTGCCCTTCCTCTTAAAAACTAAGTCCTGGCAAATGTGTTTTAGAGAGTAGTTTGCTATAAATAAAATGAAATACTGTTCATTGTTGCTGTGGAATTAGGTATTGCTGAAAATATAGGCAGGCTGTAATGAATTAAAATACAGAGTTTACGTGCAGGAAAGATTATTTCACACTGTTCCACCTTAGCGTGACAGCGGTCTCTAGAGGCCTGTTTTATACAAATAAAAATGCCAGTCATGCTGTTCAGGGAGGAGCTATATGGTATTAGTGCCAATTATGTATTCATGGCACTTTCAGGAAAATACATATATAGGGAATATGATTGTTGCAGTACGAATGAATACACTAACCTTTTCTTTTATATAAATGCATGTTTATTAACCCAGAAATGTCTAATAGATAAAGTGGGCAGATCACTTGTGAACACTGAGCATGTTAGATTAGCTGGAGTTAGTCTCACTTACTGGAAGCCAAGGTAAGAGGAGGACCTACAGGGAGTAGGTTCATGGAAAGAGCAGACGTAAGGATCAAAAGCATTTTGCAAGATCAGGACTGTGTTTCTACTGTTGAGAATAGTACATTGTGATATTATTATTTCTTATTTTAGTTTATTATTTTTGTTCTTATTTTTCATGAAATAAGGCCACACTGAGGTGTGTTGTACCTGATTTCTATTGTTGTGTGCTATGCTTTACCCACACCCTCGAACCTACCTATTAAAAGACAATCAAAAATACTTTTAAATTAACTTTTCATCTTTTTCATTTTTAACTCATGAGCCATTGCAAAATAGAAAAAATGCACTCCAGGCTGTGTGTCGTGCTGGGATAACTAAATTTCTTGGGTGTTGGATGCACTCGGACTGTGGCACCCTGCACAACCACCCAATGTGTAACGTTATCCTAGCACGACACACACTCCTGTCATGCATTATTCCTTTATTATACAATGGCAAGAAAGAATGCTGGGCTCTGACTGGTCAGTCTGGGGCTGGACCTGTGATTTTATCCCAGCATAACATCACAGATTTAGTCTCGACTGGTCAGTCTGGGCTGGACCCATGATGTTATCCCAGCATAACATCACAGATCTAGTCTCAACACATATATGACTTAAACAAATCACTTCCCTGCCCATTCCATGCCACAAGCCAGTTTCACAGTCTGATGAGCTTCCTTAACCCGCAGTCAGCACTGGGGTTTTCAAAAAGGCACACATCTCTTCACTCTGCAACGAAAAGTTGTCCTGAAACTCATTGCCTACCTCCCACAGTGTCATAAAACCATCAACAGTTCATTCCTTCATGTAACAAAATGCACCAAGCATGTTTTTCTACATATTTAAACAAAGCATTGCACTGAGTGGCTCTCAAAACTATAACGTGCACATCCACATCCTCCTGTCCCCAGCCTCCTCAAGGCACCCATGCCGCTGAGCACTTTTGCTACTGTCCTGAGTTTTCTCCTGGTACAAATCAGAAATGCTACAAACTGTACTGGTAAAACATAAAATACAAATTAGATTGAAACACAGTTGCCTATTGGAATAGCAGCACCTGCGTTGGTCAACAGCACTGCACTCTCCTTGGTGGCAAACCTAAAATAAAACTTACTGCCATCTATTTGTTTTGCTCTTTTGTTTCTGAAAAACTTAGCAATATAACTTGCCAGAAGGTAAGGTGGAAAGGCCAATAAAACACAGAAACTGAGATGGACCAACAATGGGGAGACAGCGTTGTGGGGGGGCACAGACCTACAGCACACAGAAGCATGCCACCTGCTGGAGAAGCACAAAGGAACTTTTCTAAAATACTCCTCCATACTTCTAAATCAGTAAAAATGAAGTGTATTCATTGTATTTTTTTCAGAATATAATGAGCAATTGTATAATAAGAATAATGCACACCAAGAGTGAAATTGTTGTGCTGGGATAACATCACGTCTTGGATGTTGGATGCCTGGACTGCGACCTCATGCCCAACCACCCAAGGCATGACATTATCCCAACAATACACACACAGTGTTGTGCATT
Source organism: Neoceratodus forsteri (assembly GCA_016271365.2). Classification (NCBI taxonomy): domain Eukaryota; kingdom Metazoa; phylum Chordata; order Ceratodontiformes; family Ceratodontidae; genus Neoceratodus; species Neoceratodus forsteri. The sequence continues at coordinate 1,108,978,075 of CM057449.1, read as the reverse complement.
ATTCCTTCACTGTACAACAGAGAAATACAGACAGCAAAATGTAATGCATGATTCAGGAACTTTCTTAAATTTTCACCCTGTAACAACTGAATGTCTAACTGAGCTGAAAGGCTGCAGAAATAAGTGGGCATGGCACCTTGTTATAAGACAGACAGAGAAAACAAGAAAGTGCAGCTGTGATTATCATAAACTCTTGAATATTATATGTAGACATTTAAACTTGGCAGAAGAGAGTCCCAGGCAGCAATCAAAGAAAAGGTCTGTGGTCCCAGTCATCACTGAAATTCCTAGATTTTAGACTACTAATTCTTGGGTGTTGGACACACTCAGCCTGTGGCCTCGAGCCCAACCACCCAAGGCATGATGTTATCCCAGCACGACATGAACCATGCCATGCATTATTCCTTTGTCTCTTGTAGATGAAAGATTTCAACTGTAGAATAACTGTAATTGTGATTTCAAACTTGACTTGGTTTGGAGCTCACAATGCACCTGAAAGCCAGTCAACTGCACAGGTGCCCGCTCAAGAGTACTACTCAGACTCTGAACCAGATCCTAGACCATAACCTGGAACTCTCTGGAAAGTGGCAGGAACCCTATTTATGCCTGTTCCCAGACCAAACCAACAGGGCATCCCCTGCCAAGAGAAAACTCTGACCACCAATAACCCCTTATTTAAGAAGGGTGGTCATAGATAATAACTAATGACATTGATGTAATTGTCATTCCTTTGTATGTTCATATGTAGCTACTTTACCTTTGAACTATGAAGTGCCTTGAGCATCAAAGAAAATGTTCAAGATATAAAATGCCCATATATGTATCTAGCTATAACTTTCTAATTACCTGGCACAGCCTTATGGAGCCAGAACCACTCCGCTTCATGAGTCTCTCAGCCTGAAAACCCATGATATAATCTTCTCATTCCAAACATGCTTACAATTAAACACATATGGACAGACAGATAGGAAATATTTTGACATCACAAAAATTTACCAAATTTCTTTTCATGTGCTAGATAACAGGATACTTTCCTTGAATAGATAAAAATAAGGCTGCAAAAGTGTCCACAAATAAAAAAATTAGTTGAGAGAAAAAGATCTGAAGAGACTTCAAAGCCCTCTTCTGACAGGGAAGAGTACAGATAACTGCTCTCTCCAGATAACTGAAATCAAATTTATGTAGGACCAGGCTGAGGTCATGTGACTGTAAATAAGGGCTCTAGTACAGGATACAGGGAATATGCACTCCGCTAGTTTAAGAGGAACCAATACAGGAGTAATTCTGTAAAAATACACATATACTAAATCTGATATGAGACTGATAACATTTTGGAGTGTTATCTTTGCTAAGGATCTGTTTGGTAAATATATTTTGGATGATCTGAACATATGAGCCTTTTGAGAGGAGATAACTGTTTTCATAATAATGGCTGCAGCATTTGCTTCTGTTTTGGCCAATTAGCAGAGAAACATTTGTGTGGCATAGCTCTTGAAAAAATATCCATAATTAAAAATAGCCCAACCTGCACTCAGAATTTGTTAGGTACAGCTATTATGCCCTGGTTTCAGTGAAGTACAGTGTCCTCTCATTTAAGCACATATCTTGCTTTAATGATCATAGTTACTGTGTACAGTGCTGGGGGTGTAATTACTTACTGACAAATTGAGAGGAAATGCTGAGCACTTTCTTATTATATGTGTCCAACAGGAAGTAACTGGCATTACAAACACTGAGATGGAAATGAGCTCATGCCATGATGTGTGCGTGCTCAACAAGGTTAGTTTTTGATGGCATTTAGTGTGCCAGTGCACTGCCTGGTGCCAAAGTATTAGCACAATGAACAAAACTTGATTTGTGTCCTGACTACAGGAAGGAACACTAGCATTTCATATCTCATTCACAGAGCAAAGTGGTTTCATATGGCAAATGCTTACTTTGGGTTAGTATTGCAGACACACAACTACAATATACTGCAAAAGCAGAACCAAAGTGGCATTTGCTGTCGAAATAAAGGAGGAACTTGTTAGCTCAGCAGGCTCTGTGGTCAGTGACATAGTTTCTGGCAGACATGTTTTTTAACTCTCTTTGCTTAGCATAAGTTTTATTAAGTGTCTAAGCTCACACTGTAGGGAGACTATGTTGCATAGCACCATTGCCATGCTGCACAAAGTGCCTTTGTGGAATAATTAGAAAGGAAGACTCCTGCTCTACCATGTCCCTCTTAGCTAGCCAAAGTCCTAAGTGCTTCATTACAAGATTTCAAATAATCATGATTCTGTAAGAAATATACGGCTCATTGTGTGACTCCAAACAAGTAAACCTCCTTGTGTTTCAGCCCAGCCGGCAGGACAATTGGGGAACAGCCAGAGTGAAAACAAGTTGCTACAACTCTGTTGGGCTGATTCTGGAAAAGAATTGTAAACATACAGGCAGAGGCAATTTTTCAAAGACTTCATTGAGGAACACAATGAAAGTGAGATTTTTCAGAGATTTGGCATCACTGTAAGCTTAATTATTTAAGGGGTGGAAGGCATCGCATCAACCCAGCTCAGACTCATTGCTTAAGCAATAAGGCATGACAGGGGTGTAGGTTGGGGGTACCCACGCCTTGAGTGGTGTCACGAGGTGCAACCAAGTGACTTAACCACATAAGAAGTGGGTAATCCACCAGTAACCCACACCGTGGAGTGCCTTATTGTGATTATACAATGGACTTGTGTAAAATACATTTTAAATGTGTTTAAGCATGTCTTTTATAAATGCCATTTCTCAGCCGTGGGTTATTGCAGAATATACCACGGTCATGAGATGTGTTTTGACCAATGAGGTTACAAGATTTTCATACCCCACTGTATAACCCTTGTTATCATTCTACATATGTCTCTCTTTTTGTTTTCTGTCAGCATGGTCTTTACTGGCTGTGTATATATACAACCCCTTATTAGCCATTATAGGGCCTATCTACACTGTCTGATCTACGGTGTTGTGAGCAGTGCTGAGAGCTGCACCAGTGTAGATCAGGCAGTGTAAATAGGCGAGAGCAATCTGTGTTTTGCTGGGTTGATGTACCAGTGCAGGTGTTTTACCATCATGTAAATATGCTGCTCCACCTACAGTGGTGCAGCCCTGTGCACCTCACACCAACTTATTATACTCTGTATCACTCTCAATGTATTTGAGAGAGATACACCAACTTATTATACTCTGCTGTATCTCTCTCAATATACATTGACCTACAGCATAAGGTGCCATCCACTTTAAAGTTAAGTCACAGAGATTCTCACTTCTGACAACCCGCTGAGATCCTTAAGATGACAGAAAGTGAGTTTTATTTGCTCTTCAGTCCGCGCAAGAAAAACAAAAGATGATCCCTTAAGACGAGCCAACCAATCTTGTCTGCTTTGTATGACCTTTATTCAGATGGAGCATTCATCCTGTGACACAACAACAGCCAACAAGCCCCTCACCTGCAAACCAAGTGGAAATAGAATCGTGGCACAGAAAGTTCAGTTCAGCATCAGAACTGACCCTGTAGTGATTCTTCACTCCAGCGTGTAAATCGTGAGGTGGCAGCACTGTGAGAGGAGTGGTATGGCAGTGCAGACTGAGTACAACAAGTGGAGTATGGGTAAATGCAAGAAGTAGTGACTCTAATGCTGAAACTGCTACCTGCATGGACTGGAACACTGAGAAACATACAGCAGCTCCTCAGTGTGCTCAGTTTTTGTCAAAGTAATAACTTATGCAAGTAGTATTGTCAGCATGAGGAAGATGAACAGGGAGAAAACAAATATGAACTTGGGCATAGTGCAGTATTTCCCATCCCACTTAAGTTTACCGCTTGTGCCTAGGATTCCTTCATTCACTGGAAAATTTCCAAAAATGTTTGCAAATGTGTCAGCTACTTCATCATTTGCCAGATGCATGTGAAAAGCTGCAGGGATTTTAAACCTGTAATTCAGAGCTTGCTTCAGTTTGAGGGCTTTGAAGGTCTGGCCCTTGTGCTATAGTGGTGCAGATCAGATCAGGCTACTCAGGTACAGTACTGTGACCCACGGACTCGGATCTGGGTTCATGTCCCTGCCTGGTGACTAGACAGGGCCCACCTGGTTGAGGGGTTGAGTTTGTTCTTACTCCTGTGGGGGTTGTCCCAGAACAAGTAATAAATAGCATGATGCCTCCACCCAGAAAGAATAAGTGGGCCAGATGTGTGCAGTACCACTTCCTGGGATGCCATACCTTCCTCCTGCCTACACTGGAGTGGACCACCACCTGAGAATCACTAAGACAGTAGTTACCTTCACCAGTAAACACTGGTGTCCTGCCAAAATAGCGAGGGAATATAATCGAATGAACAACAGCGAGTGAAGTGTAGTGAAATGTCACATGGCCGAAGTGGTCATCACAGCACATGGTGAGTTGAGCGAAGGGGTCATCACAGCAAATGGTGAGTTGAGTGAAGGGGTCATCACAGTGAATGATGATTTGAGCAAAGGGGCATCACTGCGCATGGTGATGTCTACAAAACTGTGGGGTTATTATATGAATGTAGTTGACATGGAATGTGTTGTACTTGCTTAGTGTTAGTTACATTCCATGCTGCATTTGGTGGTGGTATGTCTCAGGGTGGCACTAGGCCAAGACTGTGATGGCACAAACCATACCACATGGGCAGTCCACAACCACGCAGTCCAAAACCTCACTAGACTGGTTGAACAAACCCCAAAACAATATGCAGTTGTTATTCCTGTGCGGTGTTTCACTGCATGTATTTGTTGTTGCAGTTTTGACCAGATAGACACTCAACCCCCCCGACACCTGACATCACCAACCCCAGACAGACATCCACTCAACACCCCCACTCACCCCCACCTCCGCCCCCATTTCTGTGTTCCAGTGGCATTTTGGGGTTTTGGCCAGAGGTTCCTCATTTTAGTGCTACTGTAGTGTGTCATTAGGTGGGTGGCATGCATCTTGTTGCCATGTGTAATGGGTAGAGCAGGGTGTGGGTTCAGTAGGGAGTGTTCATAGGTCTGGGACTGAGTCTGGCTGCTTTCAAATTGGAGTGTTCATTCAAGTCTGGCCACTGTCTGAACTAGAGTGTTTGTTAGTCTGTTTTTTTTTTTAACTCTGTTTGTTCACCTCCACCGGTGAACTCTCTCCAGCGACCTACTAGTACCCTGGTCTCCTACCTCCCGTCATGTCCCCTACCCTACTCCGTGCCTCCTAGCCCGGCATCCCTGGTCTGAACCATCCAGGGAAGGGCTGCCTTCCACCCAGGGCACTCTATTTATAGGGTTGAGCTCTGGACCCGGGGAGAACAGAGAGGCACGACTGACGCTGAGAGTGTGGAATAGAGGGGAGGCACCTTGCCCATCACCGGGAGGAGGGTATTTCTCTTAGTAAGTCCCACCCCTATTGGCTCGGATGTACAATGTGTCCTAGCATGGGCATGCATGCTTCCAAGCATGCCTACAGGGTCACTGCCACAGCCAATCCCCATGTGTTCTGGATCTCAGACTCCTTGTTCCTCTAGCCTCTGCCAGGAGTCCCTAGAGGCTGGGATCATGATCCCTTCCCACCCGGGACAGGAGAGCCATCTCTGGATGCTCGATCCTGTCCCTCCCCTGCCAACCCCAGACAACCCGAGCTTGCTCCCTAACCCAGGTCGCCAGAGGACTCGAGGTGTGGCATCCAGCTCCAACCCTCATAAGTCTGGCTGCTTTCTAAACTGTTGCGTTGCATTGCGACATATGTCAGTGTTTGTGTGGTTCAATCTAATGGTTATTGTCCTTGTATGTGTACAGTTTCGCATTTATGGGAACAATTCCTTTTGTTGGTGTACTATGTGTGTTATATTTAGTTGATTTCTGTTGTGATTCCTACATGGTGATTTCATAGACTGTTTTGCTGTGGTGTGCTTCTTGCATTGTGTTTCCGTTGCCTTTCTGCTGTGTGTCTTCACTTGGCATTCTGTTTGTCTGTGTAGGTTTGCAGGTGTTTATCATTGTTTAGTATTGGTGTGGGTATTTTCGCCTGTCATCTGTGGTAATTGGGGGATTGCTGAAGTTTCTTTACTAATTAGGTGTTTATAAAGGGGTTGTAGTAGTCGATTGTATTGCTGTGGTAGCACTAATGTTTTGCAGTACATTCACCTGGTGCCACTACTGAGATGTCAGTGGAATTTATCACTAGTCAGAAAGATAGATGGCTTGTGCTTTACAATGGCTATATGTACCGGAAAGATTAGTCGGTCGGGGACAAAGTGTACTGGTGGTGTGTGGAGTATGACAAATATCAGTGTTGGCTTGACTACACACCCTTGTCTGACATGGTAGTAAATTCCCTGGGGTGTCATAATCATGTAGACAATGCCAGCGATATGGCTGTTCATTGAGTGGTGTCTGACATAAAACATCGGGCTGTGGCAACCATGGAGTCCACCTCAGGTTGTTATGGAGTGTACTAATGTTGTTTTGGATACTGTTGTGAGCCAACTACCCTGACTGCAGTATTTGAAATGGACTGTTGTTCGTGCTCACAGGGCAGTCTTTGAGCCTCCTGCTTCACAGTCTTCTGTGTCCCAGTCAATTATCCCACAGCAATAAAAGATTACTAAAGGTGGGGAACCTTTTCTGCTTTATGACAGTGGCTGTGATGGGGATCATTTCCTTATTTTTACTGCTGAGAGTAATATTCATTTCATGGAGTGATGTACTGACTGGTGTCTGGATGGGACCTTTAAGTGTTCCCCACCTTTATTTTCACAGCTGTACACAGTGCATGGAGTTAAGTTTTCCTGTGTGATTCCTGCCTGATATGTACTAATGATTGCATGGAATATGGCTTGTTATGTTGGTGTTTTTCTGAGTTAAAGAACTTCAGTTCTGCTTGTGTCCATGGACCGCTTATTGATTACTAACAGGCCAACTTCAAGGGATTCTCTCATGTTTTCATGGATATTCAACTTCAAGTTGTTTCTTTCATTTTTCTTAGTCTGTGTGGGGGATGTGCCACAGTTACATGATGTTCACCAGATGTATGTGTGTGATGAAGACTTTGCTCTTCATGTCAGAATACTCCTTGCCTTGACTTTTGTTCCTGTTAATGATGTGGTTTCTGTGTATGAAGAGATGAGGCAGCTTCACTTTTTCCTGAACAATGATATATTATTATGCCTTTGTTAGATTATATTTATATGAAGACACAGGGATAGGTTATCTGGTGAGTCAATCTAGTAAACGACGACCTGTTCTCTCACTTGCATTTTGGAATGCAGTGGGGCAGCTAGGGAGACTGTTTGCCCTCGTACACAAGCTCGTCATCAGTGTTTCAGTGGATGTAAAGGTGTCTCGCCATCCTAATATTTGGAGGTTTATTAATTGCCTCCAAAGTGAACAGAAACTTTCTGAAATAGAGGTTGAACAGCTTGTGTCAGCTCATGCTTGTGCTTCATTGTAGAAAATTAATAAAGATATGAGTAAGAGGATTGCTTTCATTGTTTTTCAGCATGGCATATGGTCTAACTATGATTACTTATGTGGGATTGCTTACAACTTTCATTTGCAGGTTTGATTTGGGTACCTTTTGTTTTGAAATGTATAGTGTTGTTCTTTGTTTCGACAGTTTCTAAGCATTTTCATATGTATTTTCACTGCTCTATTATTACATGGCACTGCTGTGGTTGTGCTTTGTTTATTTCTGTTGCTTTGATACCTGGGTTTCTTATTTCTGTGGAAATAAATGTGGATGTTGAAGAGTACCTATTCTTGTTGTATTGTGTATCGCTTCTGTTGTTGTTTCATTTTGTATGTGTTTATTTTTACTAGTCATGTTCACTGTTTTGACTGTTCGGTATTATGCCTCTTCACTATTTTTGTTGCCACTGATTTTCATGCACTGTTTTTTTCTTCGCTATTTTCTTTCACTGTTTTACAAACATACAAACACATGAAAAGAGCCAGCAGAAGAAGACCACCTGGTCTATCGTGTCTGCTCAATAAGATGCAGGGTCTGGCCTACAATTAACTCCAATGACCCTGCCCCCCAGCTATCCCTCCCTCTCCCCTTGTCTCCCTTCCTTCGTCCCAAGGGTTCCCTTTGTGCTTGTCCCAGGCTCTTGTGAATGCTCCCACCATCCTTGCTGATACCACCTCCTCTGGCAGCTCATTCCAGGCAGATACCACCTCTCTGTATAGAAATGATTCCTTACATCCCTTCTGAATCTTCCCCTCCCCATTAATTTTAGGCTGTGCCCTAGTGGTGCTGTTGTCACTTATTTTAAAGAGACCCTCCTTTCACTAACTTAATTCCTTCATATACCTGAAGGTCTCTATCATATAACCCCTCTGCCTCCTCTTCCAGGAGTACATCCCCAGGGCTCCCAGTTTCTCCCCATAAGACCTATTTTGTAACCCCTTGATCATCTTGGCTTCTCTCCTCTGAACCCCTCCAGCATGCTGATGTCCTTCTTACGTAAGGATGCCAGTACCCCACCCCATATGCTAAATGTGGTCTCACCAATGACCTGTACAATGATAAAATAGCCTTGCTCCGCCTACTACTACTGATTCTCTTGCAATACACCCCAGCAGCCTGTTGGCCTTCACCACTGCCTTTTACACTGAAAGGTGGGCTTCAGGTCACTCATAGTTACTACCCTGGATCCTTTTCCTCTTTGGAAGCAGTTACCTGAACCCCTCCTATGTAATACTCTGTCCTAGTGTTCTCGGCCCCTATGTGCAGTACTTTGCACTTTTTGGCATTGAAACTAAATTGCCAGATTCCTGACCATCTCTAGTCTGGGGAGGTCCTCCCTCAGGTCCTGTGTCTCTCCTTGGTGTCCACTCAACCACAGAGTTTGGTGTCATCTGCACACAGGCAAATTTTGCCTTAAAGCATAGTGCTATAAACACTGTAATCAGATTGTACAAACTGGGAGCACATGCACAGAAGTAAAATTCAACCAATTAACTATGTTTGTGTTTAAGAACCAGACCTGGCAACTGGGAGAAAAAGAAGTTAGACAGTTGCAAGTCACCTTGAGCATTCCCACCCTATAGCAAGGTACTCTGAGAGCCACTGTACTGTGGGTCACTACCAACCTCTCAGATCCCACACAGTTGAGGAAGCCCCCACCCAATTAGGGGGCACAAAAGATGAATTATACTACAGGGGTGCAATAAACTCCTTAACTGGTATTAGTAGTAAAACAATAAGTTCAAGTATGTCTCAATAACCAATGACTCTGGGTAGCCAGGAATTATGCTAGAATCCCAGTGCAGGCCTGGTAACTACATTGCTTGGGTTTTTAGGTGCTGCACTTGATGAAAGTTAGCAAGCTTGCACTTACCCCCCAAACAGGCCATAGTGTGCTAGTACAATTTTAAAGCACTTGAAATCTAATAGGAAAGTGATTGAAACACAACTGTAATCCAAAACTGGAAAATTACTAAAGCCCCAGCCTGCAGTACCAGCACTCACATGACCCACAGGTAGAGAAGTTCACTGGAGGTGGGGAACAGCACACAGCAGCAGGTCAGGCAGCAGTCAGGAATAGGCTCCCAGTGACCTGGGGATGCAACACTCCAGACTCTCTCAGGCATCCTGCAGCAACACTGCCCTTCCAGCTCACATCTATCAGAATACAGCCCTCCTGGCTTGGCTCTAAAGATACAGGAGCACTTTACAGTGGCTTCCTGGTTCCCAAGGAGCCCAGACCCCAGGAGTGACCTCCATGGTCGGACCTCCGGATCAAGAGTACCCACATACTCAGGGTATGCACCCTGTTGCCCCCTTGTTTCCAATCCACCCCACTAGATAAGGGCTAGTAGGTCCCTTACCTGGCTCCAGAACAACCTGGGTAGGACTGAGGTCTCTGTCTCTGCTCAGTACAGCTCAGCTTGGTATGCAGCGATGGCCCACAGGCTCACACTCTCAGCAATTTCTTCTCACAGGTGCTCATCTGGCACAGATTCTGTGTTTACTGAATGAATCCAGCTGAGGGCACGAGGGCTGTTTGGTCTAACTAGGCCTCTCACTTGGTCTCACCAGCAGCAGGTCTGAACATCTCAATGTCCCACCAGACTGCAATAAGCTCCTCAAGAGTCCAGGAACTTCTCTCTCTCAGTTCAGTGTCTCACTGGACAGACAGGGCTGCCCATCTTTCCTTCTGCCCTATCCTGCCCTCAGATTGACCTTTTAGTCCACCAGTACAATTGGGAGGGTCCTCTGATGTCATTCCCCACAAGTGTTTGCTGTCCCTCTGGGGCTTTCTAGTCCACCAATTGCCCCAGCTACTAAGTCAGAGGGCACAAGATGTCTGTGCCTATGTCTTTTTAAAGTCTTGATTTTATTTTCTTTTGTGCCCCTAACTGTATGCTGGTTTGTTCATTAGTAGCCTCCTGGGCTACTATCAGATTATGTCTTTTCAGTGGTGGGGTAGTGGGTCCGTGGGTTGCATGTCTGGCAGGGTAAGGAGACAGGAAGCACTGGGAAGAGCCCCTTTAGCATGCACTTCCATTTGAACTGGTGGATGATCCACATGGTGCATTGAGGCACTGAAGAGGAATGGTTGTCCTGGTGTTCCTGGTCCCTCTGCCAGAATCAGGGACTGAGCCTGAAGAAACACCGCCAAGCAAAGGGTGCAGGAGGTGCTGCCAATAATCATGCTGCAGCATGGCCTCTCTCTCACTGCACCACACATGCAATAGAGTGATAGAGCCAGTCGCTGCATCACCAGCAACTGTTTGGGCTGGGACTCGGGAGGACAGCACCAGCAGTCCAGGTAAGCCCTCCCAAGGAGGGAGTTAGACTATCCTCTGGTCACAAACTGTTGTCCTGGCAATTTCATGAGTTCCATCCAGTGCTTGTCTGAAATACACAAAATAGGCAACAACAACTAACATTTCTATCTAGAAAAATGCTTTATTGCTAGGCTAGTCAAAAGGGTCCATAGCATCATAACCATGTGAAGAGATTCAGAATGAACTACAATTGTACTGATATTTCTACATAAACAATTGGTTCCTCGCTGACCAATATTCCCAGGACTCTGTAACCCCACATTATAACCCATGGCTAATGAGATTTGCTAGAAACCTACAAATATCTAAAAGGCATAAATAAGGTACCAGATGGTAGCATCTTTCAGAAAAAGAGATGTCCAGGAATGAGGGGACATGACATGAGGTTGGAAGGGGTAGACTAAGGGAAGCATGAGGAAGTGTTTCTTCTCAGAAAGGGCGCTGGGTGCATGGAATAGACTCCCAATAGAGGTGGTTGGGACAAACACAGTGGGGGATTCAAGCATGCATGGGACAGGCATAGGGAACCCAGCAATAGGAACGAGGATAGGTGAAGCCGGAGATCAAGTAATGTCTCTGGCTTTTACAGTAGACAGGGAAAATGGGCAGAATAGATGGGCCTAGGTGGCCCTTATCTGCCATCAATTTCAATGTCAATTTCTTCACAATATGGGGTAGGGATTGGGGAGTGACACATATTCCATAATGCACACAATAAAGGGAAGGGGTGTGTAGTGATGTGAGCGAAGTTTTATTGAGTGGCTTAATTTTAGCGACTCAATAAAACCGCTTAGAAGTTAGAGTGAGTGGTGGAAGAGCTACACTACTAAAGCAGGATATAAGGAGTTGTTTGGCCAAGCCCTGCTGAGCTGGCTATCTAGTGTAGTGGCATAATGATTGTTTAAATTTTCATGGTGCGGGGACATAGCCCCCGCATAAAAACACTTTTATTGTTGTGTGGATTGGGAATGTAAGAGACCGTTGTTGTTTGGCGGCGGTCGCCTGGATGTTGATAGCTATTTTGACATGGGCAGGCTTTTGGTCACTCTTTTGGTTAGTGAGATTTAATACTCACCTTTATCACACAGAACCAGGGAAGGTCCATGGGGGCACTAGGAGTGTCATAACTGAGTTTCAAAATGGGCCTTATAGTTCTTTCTGAATGTTGCAATGGGACTTCTTCAGGTTCCTGGGCAACTGAGGATGCATGTCCCTCCTGTTTGGGTGGTGAATGAGGTTCCTCAGAATAAGCTGGTTCAGTTACATTGTCTGACTCTTGGTCAGAGTCTAAGTGATCTTCCACATGCTGTAGTTCAGAGGCAGCTGTCTAACTGGCAGTTCAAAAGGCTCTGCATCTGGGTTTAACTGTGTTAGTGGCATATTTGGTATCTACCGATCATCATCAGAAACATTTAACAGATGGGGAATTTCCACAGTGGAATGCCAAACAAGGTCATCGTCTTCATCAGATAAATCTGATGCATTGGATGCTGATTCAGTGAAGGCCTTTCTGGAGGCCGAGTTGAGAGTTATCTAGGCTATAGGCAGATGGGCTAGTTTTGCTTTGGTGTCTATGAGAACCCCTGGTTTCCAGTCTCTGGGGAGTACTGGCCATTGGCAAGATCTGGCACATCCAACTGTCCAGTAGGAAGAGATGCAGTGAATTTTAATCCACTGGTGAAGTGAACGCAAAGGGACACTTCACGCTGGCAGATAATAACATGCGGCGGGCACTGTAAAGTGCTCACTTCAGATACCATTACTTCATGCTGCCATTATGCCTTAACGCCAAGTAAGGTGAAATGACAAGTAAATAGGCAGCCCCACACATCACATGGCTTACAGTACTGTAAGTCACATGCTTTAGACAGGCAGGAAGGAAGTGAGTCAGAGAAGCAGTTTCACTTTCTGCTTTGCATTTGCAGAGGGAGAAGGCTTTGTGGAGAGCATAGAGAGCAGTGTAGAGTCAGTGACTGAAAGTGCTTTTATTGCATTTGTGTGAAGAAAACAACAGCCTTTTAAAAAGCTATATCTTTATTTAGGGGCAGTTGAGCATGCACCTGTGCTCTCCCTGGCATCACGTCCTATCATTGCTGAGAAAGGGGCAGAATGTGGGGCTATTCTGAATGGGAATTCTCCGTCACAATACACACTGTAATGAAATTACGGGTGGTTTTTCCAGAAATATATTGCACTCTGTGGAGCAAGAAATATTCCACTGGAAGTAAAGCCCCACATATTAGGTTATGTTCATCACTATAACTATGTAACGTGGTGAATCTCTGTAAAGCAACAGCGCAACAATCTGTTGAGAATTTTGACCTATATTTTTAATGTTATGGTACAACTTCCTTTTCTACATCCTGACTGGAATGATATGAGAATTTCCAGTAACTGAGTTTGTTGTACTAATTTTTTCACATGTGAAATAATGAAAGGACCATTCCTTTTAAATTGGTGCTGACCAGGTTCTTTGTCATTGTTTTCCTCTGCTTTTCTCCATCACATCAGCTAGTTGTTCTATATCATTTTCTGTTGTAAATTAACAGTTAAGCAGCATGCAGTGTTTTATGACACCACGGAACAATATTTATTGAAAACAGCGGCAATAATACAAACCTGGTCAGAACAATATTGAAAGGCATGCTCATTTTTTTTTTGCAAAAAGTAGTCACCTAAGTAAAGCAGACAGAAATTGTGAAAATAAGCATATCATTCAAGTTATGACTCAGAGTAACTAGGCTGTGGCAATGTAAAGTAGCATAAACAAGCATTTGTCAGTGCCGAATGTTGCTTGCTTCTATGTGCTGTTTAGGTATTTGGAAGTCATTGGAGTGCAAATATTGAAAATTTGCAAACTTACGAGAGTGCGTAGGGACTGCTAACGACGCCAGAAACAGTCATTTTTAGGAATTTTTTCACCAAATTTTCAACATAGCCATTTTAGACCTCTGCTCATGAACAGTGTCACTGTGATTTTGTTAATGTGTCCCATACATTGAGTTTGCACACCGACTCGCCATTATGCGCTACATGAAGATAACACGCTTTGGGCAGGATGTGAAAAATGGCAGCTGTGCTGCTCATGAGGAGGTGTGGTAAATGGCAATGTTGAAAAATCTGGAGTGAAAATATTGAAAATTTGCAACTTACGAGCCTGGCAGGAACTGCGCAACGCACGCTCATAAACAGTCATTTTTAGGAATTTTTCACCAAATTTTCAACATAGCCATTTTAAGACCTCTGCTCATGAACAGTGTCACTGTGATTTTCTTAATTTGTCCCTGACATTGATTTCGCACACCGACTGCACCATTCTGCGCTACATGGCAGAAACACATTTTGGGTGAGATGTGAAAATGACAGCTATACTGCTCATAAGAAGGTGTGGTAAAATGGCAATGATGAAAATCTGGAGTGAAAATATTGAAATTTCGAACTTACGAGCTCGCGAGGAACTGCGCAACGATGCTCAGTAAACAGTTTATGAATTTTTACCGACATTAAACGATGGATTTTTGGGACCTTTCATGAATGATGTCACTGTCATGGCAGGTGTTCAGGCCCAAAGGGTGATTTTGCAGTCACTGCGCGAAATCACCCTTCGGCCCGGTAACGCCATGACAGTGACATCATTCAGAGATGGGGTCCCAAAACCCCATGTTGAAAATTTGCAAAAATTCCCAAAATGCCTGAGATATGCAACAGAAGTTGAAACCCCCTATCTAGGCCATTATACAGCTTACCGGCATTTCTCAGTTCAAGGGTCGGCTTTGAAGAGTGCAGATGTATTCCCAGTCCACCAAGATTGTCGCCGGAGTCCGGAGGTGTATGGGGTGGGGGACATGGAGAGGCTGGTGCGCAGTGGTGGGTGCGGTTGTGGGAGGGGGTCGGAGAGCCTCCGAGGACCGCTTTAGTTTTCAGGTTAAAAATAAATAAAAAGATGTCATGGGACTGTTTGCCATACTGGGTGGGCTCCAGCGTGGCACAAGGAGGTTGGGTGGTTCAGCCGACGGGGATTGGGCACCCCTGCCGGCCTATGGACTGATTGCCACGCCTCGGTGGGCTCCCAGCGTGGCACCTACAACTGGGGGAGGGAGAGACGCATCAGCCGACGGGGATTGGGCACCCGTCGCTATACAGTACGCGCAGGGCGCACACGCCCGCGTGTGGGGGGTGGGGGAGCTATACTTTATCTCTGCTCACTGAGCGTAGCTCCCTTCAACTGTAGGTCACTGCATTTTGGAGCGTGTCATAGACAGCTCCAAAATGCATTGGCCTACAGCCTAGGCCTGCCAGCTCACTGACTGAATTGGAGGAGGAGGTGACACCCCGAAATCTCCGATATCTGGTATTATGTTTCTGCACATGCGCAAGCAACATAAAAAGTACAGTTCAAAATTGTCACAACATTCTTGCAATGCTGCTTTAATTGATAATGTTAGTATGACATCATGAGCTCACAACAACCACACAACACACAAATGCAACCTCAGAATTAATGGCGACTCAGTCATGTGTGCAGTGGTGGCACAGAGTCCCCAGATTTTTTCTGCAGGCCCACAATGCATCCTCCTTATGTGCAGAAAATTGACAAGTGGTAATGAAGTGAAAACAGACTGTTTCAGCACATACAAAGTCCCCTGAATTAATGGTGCACTCAGTCATACACGCAGTGGTGGCACAGAGTCCCCATATTTTTCTGCAGGCCCAAAGGCATCCTTCTTGTGTGGCAGAAAATTGACAAGTGGTAACACAGTGAAATGAGAGTGTTTCAGCACATACAAAGTCCCCAGAATTAATGGTGCACTCAGTCATACGCAGTGGTGGCACAGAGTCCCCAGATTTTTCTTCAGGCCCAAAATGCATCCTCCTTGTGTGCAGAAAATTGACAAGTTGTAACACAGTGAAATGGGAGAGTTTCAGCATATACAAAGAATAAAATGATGACCGTGAGCGTCCTGTTGCTGGTCTAATGTGTTCTATCGAGGCGATTCGAGCAAAGGCAATGTGATCATCTCAACTGGATGGAAGGGTACCTTTGACTGTACACTAATAGTAGCCTTGGTGAGTAGATATATATAGATATATGTTTCTGTATTTTGTAGGTGAGGAGCCGGGTTGATATGGACATGTGCTCATGGTATTGTCCTGTATCACAGGTCACAGAAACTATTGTGTGCACATTCCAGTGCTCAATGAGAATTTTTGCATTGAAACTGGAAACGGATAACTCTGCACATGAAGGTAAGAATTTTTTGTGGGTGGGAGGAATCATATTTGCAGGTTTGCCTGTAATGGTTTCTTATTTTTTACTTCTTCACAGATTTCATCTGCATCCTTCTGGAGTCTGGTTGTTAATGATGGTCATGGTCATCGATTGAAATGACTTCTGCGTGTTGCATGTGTGCCCAAGCCCCAACCCCAGGAGGGGTGCCTGATGCTGAAGAACTTTTGATAAGACCACTGTGACAGGACAACAAAGCATCTCGAATTACCTAAAAAAGAAATGAATGACTTCTTACAACTTAATTGTTATTTGTCCCTCCCTGGTTCTCAGTCTCAAGTTAAATTACATTTCAAACATACATCTTGTCAACTAACTACAATCTGTGTGCAATATTTGCTGCAGTCTTTCCAAAACAATGAAACGGATTAAATAAAATCTTCATACTTACCAGAATGGTTTTCACATGGATATTGCATAGGTTTCTCTCTGTACGGTACAGCTGCAGTACCATTCCCCACCGAGTTTTAGTGATGGAGACTTTTGTGTTAACCTGTAAAAGAAACAAAATAAGTGTACCATTTGTGTTTTACCATTGCAGCTCAGAAAAGCTACAGAAAACAAAACATACAACTAAAGGAAGTGAAACAGCATAACAAACATGAGTACACATACTCACTTTATGGTTAAATATTAAGAAGCTTTGTGTCTGTGGCTGATGGATGAGGTGGTCCAGACAGACTCATACTCAGTGGTGGCAGTGGCTAATATCAGTCCTGGTGGTGGTGGTCCGGGGTCAACAGACTCATGATCAGTGGTGGCAGTGGCTAGCATCAGTCCCGTGGTGGTGGTCCGGGAGGCGACAGAATCATGCTCAGAGGTGGCAGTGGCTAACATCAGTCCCAGTGGTGGTGGGCTCAGTGGTGGCAGTGACTAACATCAGTACCAGTGGTGGTGGTCCACGGACAGACAGACTCATGCTCAGTGGTGGCAGTGGCTAACATCAGTCCTGGTGGTGGTGGTTGTCCAGGGTGCAGACAGACCATGCTCAGTGGTGCAGTGGCTAACATCAGTCCCAGTGGTGGTGGTGGTGGTCCGGGGACAGACAGACTCATGCTCACTGGTGGCAGTGGCTAACATCAGTCCTGGTGGTGGTGGTGGTCTGGGGAGAGACAGACTTGTGCTCAGTGGTCGCAGTGGCTAACATCACTGATGGTGGTGGTGGTCCAGGGCAGTCAGACCATGCTCAGTAGTGGCAGTGGCTAACATCAGTCCCAGTGATGGTGGTCCAGGGGCGGACAGACTCATGCTCAGTGGTGGCAGTGGCTAACATCAGTACCAGTGTTGGTGGTCCGGGGCAGACAGACTCATGCTCAGTGGTGGCAGTGGCTAATATCAGTCCTGGTGGTGGTGGTCCAGGGTCAGACAGACTCATGCTCAGTGGTGGCAGTGGCTAACATCAGTCCCGTGGTGTTGGTGGTCCGGGGACAAACAGACAGACTCATGCCCGTGGCAGCAGTGACGAACATCAGACCAGCTGGTGGTGGTGGTCCGGGGGTCCTACCGACTGGTGCTCAGTGGTGGCAGTGGCTAACATCAGCAGTGCTCCCATATCTACAGGGATTCCCGTATTTTGTGGGATTTATAGCTAAAACGGGCTATGGGGGGAAATGAGTATTTTCCTCAATCTACGGGGTTTGTTGCCAGTGCTACGGGGGAACAGAGGCGCACTAAAATGGCTGCCTGAGACTCTCACAGAGAGCGAGAGTAGTCTCTGATTGGTGCCTCCCAACCTCACACGCTGTGATAACGTGCCCCTGAGACTCCTGGGAGCTGTGTGATCATGTGCTGGGAGGCATCTCTGATACGCCTAAACTATAGAGCCACGCGTGCCCTCATGGCTCCAGGCTGGCTTAGACTGCCCAAGACAATACCCTGATAGGCTAGCCACTGAGCCCCTACTATAAAAACACAGCCATGTAGCGTAGGTGACGCGGAAGTTTAAATTCATTAGAGCTCAGAGCAGCGAGCGAGTCATGGAGTCGAGAGCGTGATCCATCGCGTAGACATCATCCGCAGCAAAGGAGGAAATAGTTCACCGTAGGTGATCCGGAGAGTCACAGCGGGACCAACTGGTTATTTTTATTGTTTAGTCCAGCCGCAGCGCCAGTTAGCCTAACTTAGGGAGAGCAGTAGAGGTTTGCCAGCGAGTCGTGGACACAGCGGGAGCAGTCGAACTGTACATCAGATCACAGTCACACCAACTCAGTGAGGCAGGTAAAAGTTCATTTTGGTTCACTGTTACACAGTAAGGTGTGATTTGAAACGCAGCAATAACCCGTCACTTGCTGTCTGTAATTTTATTTTTTAAATCATATAATTAATTTCATGTTTGCCCTTTATCTCCATCACTGATATCACATAATGGCCTATATCTGTATGTATGAGCAAATTTAGTTATTAGGAGAAAACAATACAGACGTTAAATGAGAGTTACTAGTACCGATGGTTTGATAAAAAATATAGGAAGTGTTTTCAGAGTGGGGTGTTGACAGTTTGTCTTATGTTTGGTATATTTGCTGTACTGTGAAACTCTCATTGCTAATGCTTGCCCATTGTGGGCAGTTGTAAGAAATAGTGGCGTGCCTCTTGTCCTTTGAGACTTTTCTGTCTTGCTACCTGCCTAACCTGATGACATAATCATTTGTTTGTGACATCTTAACCAGTTGTCATAAAATCATTATGAAGCCACAAGCAGAGGAGTATGACCTTAGGTGAGACAAGCAGCAAGGGCAGGTGAGAATCTTTTTTTTTTCACATTGCAGAAGAATATTAATTGCAAAATGGGTTGGAAGTGTCCTACTTCCATTTGGCTAAATAAGTTCAGAGATTCATATATTAAGCACAGAGAAATAGGCATGTTAAAACAAGCTGAGGCAGTGGGATTTGGAATTTAGGCAATCTCACATAAATCATGACCCACTTCACTCATCCCTGATTGCTATCCCAAACATGAAAACCTTCAGCAAGGCCTTAAAAGTAAAAAGTCTGTTAAAAAATCTTCCTCAACATAATACCCTCAGAGCCACATAAACACACTTTAAAAAGTAGTACTATTCATACTTTTGATTCCTGCTGTTTCTTTGACCATGAAACATCCCTTCCTGTCCTTTCAAATCACTAGGCATTTCTTTTATATCCACCTTGTTTGGGTAGAACGTGGTCACAATCAAATAGGGGATACATGTTCAACATTGTTGCAAGTGGGGCCTTTATTTGTACAATTGAAATGCTGCCCGAGCAATATAGTGTTCTGAATGTCTGCTTCAGCGTGGAGTTTAAAGCATCTTATTTTCATGGGCAGCATTTTTCTTTGTGGGGTGAATGTGGACTGAGCAGTATTTAGGGTATCATGAGGTAGACAATTGAGAGGCATAGTAACAGCGTCTCCAATTCTTGATGTAACATCACCAGAGTAATGAGCTTCGTGGCAGCTGTTATAGGTAGGAACCTTTGAAAGAGTCAGTCACCACGTTTACATGTCAGGAAGTAATCAGATAGCTGAAGAAATCAGATAACTGTTTTCTGCAGTGCTGTTTACATGCGGTCTCTTTAATAATCTGATTCAGTGCAACTGTTTACATGTCTGAGAGTTATCTCGTTTGATTTACATGGGCTCCAGTTGTAACATGACTATTTTGTCTACAGTATATTGTATACTTAGGATTCAGACAAAGGTATTCTGTCCACAAAAAGTAAGAGTACAGTTCTTATCTTCAACCACCTCACACCCCAACCTCTGCCCCACAGGTACAGCATTCCTACTTCTGCTTCTATTCCTGTTATGCTGTGGCTTGCTTTTGGCAGTTTCTTTAATTTGTGGAATCTGGCTGCAATTTGAGGTGATCTGTGCTTATGACCAGAGCGGGTCTGGTTTCAGAGTGGGCTAATAGGCAAGGATGCTGGTTTACTGTTCTCAGCTGGCACTTATTTTAGCAGTTTTGCTGTCAGTGTGAAACTCTATGATCAGATCACTTTGGTTTTCCTCCCACTATCATACCTCTCAACCTTTTGTCCCCCAAATGTGGAACATTGCCTTTCAAAATGTGGAACAAATTAGCAAAATGTGGAACACTTAATCAAATCTTTACCTAGGAAGCTCAGAACACTGTAAAAATGTTAGCATCTGTGTTCAGAGAATCTGTTATTAATTTAATAATATAAGTTTTGCATCATTTACTATAGATTTTGCTTTAAATGTTACTACTGAATGTGGGACAAGTCCTCACAATGTGGAACAGGGAGTTTTGTAAGTAAAATGAGGAACGTTCCTCGTAATGTGGTACAGTTGAGAGCTATGCCCACTATTGTCAAACCCTACTACTGCATTTCAGGCTTCTGCATTATCTCTACACATCATGGTATCAGCAAGCTATGTGCAGCGATGCTTAATCACTTTTCACCATGAAATAAGAAAGTAGTTTATACCTGGTTTTTATTTATGTTGGGTGATTCTAATGTGACTTACCTGACCTAGGGAGCCAAAAGTAGTACTCAAAGAGGTGGTGTACATGACCCTGTGAAATAAAAGATGGCAAAGGGTCACAAAGGATCTTCAGTTCTTAAGGGGATGAAAGGGTGGAAGTGACAGGAGTAAAAATAAAATTATACTTATCTGATAAGTTGGGTGCCCTCGTCCTGTCAGACCTGTAGGGGAAAAAAGAAAATAAGTTTGTTAGAAGAAACAATATAAGAAAGCAAAGCAGAGTAAAGGGAGTGTGGGTTGGGGAAGGGGACTTGGCAAAACCCCATTTTCCCTGAGTGGTGGCTGAGTGGTCAGTAAATTACTTACATGAGTGGTCGACTCAACAAGCTGGGTGACTTTGCAGCAGGGCCCTGAGGTGAATACGTAAGAGACCCCCACTCCTTTTGAAATCAAATTAGTATGTCGCCAATTCAGGCTGGAAAATATGCTTAACATCACAATTTACCCTGGGGTGATGGAGGGCAGGGTGTCCTCACTAGTCTGATTGTTTTTCTGTTTTATGCATGCCATATACAGCAGTACACCTCATTTAGAAGCCCATTAATGATTTGTATATGAGCAAGGGTGAGCAGCTAATATTTGTGAATGAAGTATGGCGTTCTCATGATTTAGCTAGCTCCCAACCAGTTACCTGCACATTGGCTGGGGTCCCAAACCATGAGTAAGCATATTTTGGCCTGATGCACCCTATGTAAAGGTTAGCCATTTGAGACTGATACAGTTTAGAGTAGGGACCCAGCTAATGGGCGGTCTACCTCAACGGGTAGCTGGGTGACTTCACAGCAGGGCCCTGAGGTGAGTACCAAGAGACCTCCACTCCTTTGAAATCAAATTGGTAAGTCGCCAATTCAGGATGCAAAAATATCATGTTTTGATAATAGCATCGCTGTGTAAGTGTGTTTAATAAGCACTGCAGCATTGTATTGAGCTCGGTCAATGGATGTCACTAAAATATTGTCGTGTCTAGTCTGTCTAGTTTAGTCCATCATTTCATTTTCGCTCATTTGTTCATTCATTTGTTCATCCTGGTTTCATCTGTTCAATTAATCTCGTTGGATGCCATCCAGTGGCACACTATGCTGTCATCTGCCTCCTGGGGATCCAGAGTTTGATCTTTAGCCTGGTGAGCATACAATCATGCTTTACACATGCTTAAGAAAAATTCACTTCTTTCGAGATTATGAAACACACAACAGACTTTTTATTTTATGTATTTAACAGAACCAGCAGCACGGACAGAATCCCATTGGTTGATATGTCTTCCACAAGAGTCCCGATCTGGATCTCCGCCATCACCTTCCACCCTGCAAAGAAAATGAGGTATCGTCAGAGCTACAGGAAAGACTGGGAACTTGAACCAGAATTCAAAGGATGGCTCCAGAAGAGTGACAAAGGGAAGAACATGCATTCTGCGTGTAAGTATATATCACAATTCTAAGATGCGTTTGGGGGTGCAAAATGTGAGGTGGTGCACAGAAGTATTGGAGAACATGCACGATTATTAAAATAGATGGCTAGTGTAAGCCAGGCATGCTAACTAGTGTAAGCCAGGGTGCTAACAGTGTAGTGATCAGTCAGGATTGAGTTTGAGTGGGTGGAGGAGATAGTGTTTTGTAAATTACAAAACTAATCTGTCTTTCTTTTTTTTTTTCTCTCTCTCTCTCTCTCTCTCTCTCTCTCTCTCTCTCTCTCTCTCTCTCTCTCTCTCTCTCTAGTCCTTGCAACAAACACATCAAGGTTGCCACTGGAGGAAGAACGATCTTTGTGATCATGGTCAAGGAGAAAACAAAAAGCAGAGTAAAGGAGTTTTTGCATGTTCTGGATGCTGATGTGGCATCAGCAGAATTGTTGTGGGCAAGGGCTGTGGCAGAGCATCACTTGCTATTTGCACTGGCAAACCACATGAGTGAGATGTGCCCAGTGATGTTCAAGGACTCAAAGATTGCAGAGAAGTTTGCCTGTAAGGAGAGCAAAACAGAATCGCTGTTGGTGAATGTATTGGAGAAGAGCTCAAGCTATCTGTTGTTGAGCAAATGAGAAAAATTTCAGTCTCCTCATCGATGAAAGCAATGATCAGACTGTTGCAAAGCAGCTGGCTCTACTTGCTCGCATCCTTGATGCCCAGGGACGGTGAGGTCATGCTTTTACAAGCTGCTTGAAGTCCAGGGAACACCTTCTGCATCTGGAGTTACATTTGATGCAGGGACCTTGTACAATGCCATCACTGAAGAACTCCGAAAGGATGAAATCCCCTGGAAAACATTGTAGGGTTTGGGTCTGATGGAGCCAAAGTGATGATAGGGGTAAGAAACAGTGTTCTCTCCAGACTGAAAAGGAGCTGCCAGTACATCTTCAATATTCATTGCATCTGCCATGTTGCCCACCTCGTAGCAAATGACGCTGCAAAGTGTTCCTGACGAGGTACAGAGCCTACCTGTAGACATCTGGTACTATTTTAAGAAAAGTGCCAAGAGAATGCAAACCTTTCAGACCTTTCAGGACTTCACCAACACAAAACCACACAAACTTCTGAAACCGTGTCAGACCAGATGGCTCAGTCTGCACCAAGTGGCTGGGAGAATTGTGGAACAGTTTCAGGCTCTGAAGTCTTATTTTGAAAGTTCTAGTGAAAGAAGTGCAACAGTTTTGGGAATCAGGACTGCTTAATGTTCCAGTCTAGTAAAGCTGTGCTTCATGTTCCTGGACTATGCATTACCACTCATTCTAGAGTTCAATCTTCTTTTCCAGCAGGAAAAACCAAATATTCACATTCTTCTCCGTGAGCTGGAGGTTCTGTACAAAAACTGCTGTCAAAATTCCTAACCACAGCTACTATTCGAGAAGTTGCACAAATTCAAGACATTGATGTCCTAAACACAGACTACCACCTTCCTTTGGACCAAGTCGCTTTGAAAATCTGATTGCAAGTCATTTGTACAGCAACTACAAGAGGAAGGGGAAGAAGAAACAGTTCTATAGTTTCTTTCATTAGCAAAGGATTTCTGGATTGAGGCATGCCAGCAAGTGAAAAGAAGAATGCCATTTGCAGACTATGATGGTGGCATCTATAAACATCTGGAGGCACTAAACCCAGAGAAACAACATGTCTCAAGTGCTAAATTAAAAGCTTTGACAGACCGCTTTCCCAACATTATTGGAACCAATGATGAAGTCAGGGATCAATTTGATGATGAAATATTGGAATATGAAATGATGACCTTCCCAGAGGAAAAGACCACCTTGCCAATTGACAGTATTGCAGCACATCAGAAACCTGAAAATCCCAGGAATCCAAGTGTCTTGAGGTTCCCCGACTTGGCAGGCTTATATCTGCACTGCTAATTCTGCCCCATGGAAATGCAGATGTGGAGCGCTTATTTAGTGATGTCAACTGTACCAAAACAAAGGACAGAAGCTGTATGAAAGGAACACACTGAATGCACTGCTGCATGTTTCCTTCAATAAAACAGAAGAGGACTGCTTTAAATTTAAGCCAACAAAGACCATGCTGGAACACTGTAGAAGCAAGGACAAATATTAAAGGTGACTGCACATATTTGCATCGTGGATGGATCCTAAGTGACTTTAAGAAACTTTGCACATCACTCCTCAGGACAGGTGCTCATTTTACCCTGAGTAACTTTGCACAATGTGACTCCTGGGTGACCATTTTAAGACTTTATATGTATGCACATATATATGCCTGTGTTAATCTCTTTATACCACCTGTTCAGTAGCAGTGCTTCCCTTGTACGTCAGTTCTTCCCCACCATTGCTTGTTTTCATGTTACCTGTAAATATCTTTTAGCTGTCATGTAATTATGTAATGTTTTTAGGTCAGTTTTAATTCTTAGTAAATATGAACCCTTAAAACAGACAGAATATGTGGTGTAGTGATTTTATTTACCATCCTAGTGATGCCAATAGCAATAATAAATTGGTGGGGCATACAGGAAAACCTACAGGATTTCATCAAGGTTTTACAGGAAAATACAGGAAAATGAGGGTCTGCTACAGGAAAATGCTTTGGCCGATCTGGGAGCACTGCATCAGTCTTGGTGGTGGTCATAGTCTGGGGGCAGACAGACTCATGCTCAGTGGTGGCAGTGGCTAACATAAGTCCGGTGGTGGTGGTGGTCCAGAGGTCAGACTGACTCATGCTCAGTAGTGGCAGTGGCTAATATCAGTCACAGTGGTGGTGGTCCAGGGGCAGACAGACTCAAGCTCAGTGGTGGCAGTGGCTAACATCAGTACTAGTGGTGGTGGTCCAGGGGCAGACAGACTCATGCTCAGTGGTGGCAGTGGCTAATATCAATCCCGTAGTGGTGGTGCGAGGTCAGACAGACTCATGCTCAGTGGTGGCAGTGGCTAGCATCAGTCCCGGTGGTGGTGGTGGTCCAGGAGGCAGACAGAATCATACTCAGTGGTGGCAGTGGCTAACATCAGTACCAGTGCTAGTGGTCCTGGGGTCAGACAGACTCATGCTCAGTGGTGGCAGTGGCTAACATCAGTCCCAGTGGTGGTGGTCCGGGCAAGACCGACTCATACTCAGTGGAGGCAGTGTCTAACATCAGTCCCAGTGGTGATGGTGGTCTGGGGGTGGACAGACTCAAGCTCAGTGGTGGCAGTGGCTAACATCAGTCCAAGAGGTGGTGGTCCGGGATCAGACAGACTCATGCTCAGTGGTGGCACTGGCTAATATCAGTGCCAGTGCTTGTGGTCCTGGGGTCAGACAGACTCATGCTCAGTCATGGCAGTGGCTAACATTAGTCCTCGTGGTGGTGGTCTGAGGGTCAGACAGACTCATGCTCAGTATTGGCAATGGCTATCATCAGTCCCAGTGGTGGTGGTCTGGGGGCAGACAGACTCATGCTCAGTGGTGGCAGTGGCCAGCATCAGTCCTGGTGGTGGTGGTCCAGGAGGCAGACAGAATCATGCTCAGAGGTGGCAGTGGCTAACATCAGTCCCAGTAGTGGTAGTCCAGGGATGGACAGACTTATGCTCAGTGCTGGCAGTGGCTAACATCAGTCCCGATGGTGGTGGTCCAGGATTCAGACAGACTCATGCTCAGCGGTGGCACTGGCTAACATCAGTACCAGTGCTTGTGGTCCTGGGATCACATAGACTGATGCTCAGTGGTGGCGTGGCTAACATTAGTTCTGGTGGTGGTGGTCTGAGGGTTGGACAGACTCATGCTCAGTGTTGGCAGTGGCTAAAAGCAGTCCTGGTGGTGGTGGTCCGGGGTCAGACAGACTTATGCTCAGTGGTGGCAGTGGCTAACATCAGTACCAGTGGTGGTGGTCCAGGGGTCAGACAGACTCACACTCAGTAGTGGCAATGGCTAACATCAGACCCAGTGGTGGTGGTCCAGGAGCAGACAGACTCATGCTCAGTGGTGGCAGTGGCTAACATCAGTACCAGTGGTGGTGGTGGTCCCTGGACAGACAGACTCATGCTCAGTGGTGGCAGTGGCTATTATCAGTCCTGGTAGTGGTGGTCCGGGGTCAGACAGACTCATGCTCAGCTGTGGCAGTGGCTAGCTTCAGTCCCGCTGGTGGTGGTCTGGGAGGCAGACAGAATCATGCTCCAACAGTGGCAGTGGCTAACATCAGTTCCAGTGGTGGTGGTCCTGGGCGGACAGAATCATGCTCAGTGGTGGCAGTGGCTAACATCAGTCCCAGTGGTGTTGGTGGTCAGGGGACAGACAGACTCATGCTCAGTGGTGGCAGTGGCTAACATCTATCCTAGTGGTGGTGGTGGTCCGGGGGCAGACAGACTCATACTCAGTGGTGGCAGTGGCTAACATCTGTCCCGGTAGTGGTGGTCCTGGGGCAGTCAGACTCAAGCTCAGTAGTGGCAGTGGCTAACTTCAGTCCCAGTGGTGGTGGTCCAGGGCAGACAGACTCATGCTCAGTGATGGCAGTGGCTAACATCAGTACCAGTGGTGGTGGTCTGGGAACAGAAAACTCATGCTCAGTGGTGGCAGTGGCTAATATCAGTCCCGTGGTGGTGGTCCAGGGTCAGACAGACTCATGCTCAGTGGTGGCAGTGGCTAGCATCAGTCCCGGTGGTGTTTGTGGTCCGGGGACAGACAGACTCATGCTCAGTGGCGGCAGTGACTAACATCAGTCCAGGTGATGGTGGTGGTCTGGGGGTTCAGACAGACTCAGACTCAATAGTGGCAGTGGCTAACATCAGTTCCAGTGGTGGTGGTCCGGGCAGACAGACTCATGCTCAGTGGTGGCAGCGGCTAGCAGCAGTCCTGGTGGTGGTGGTCTGGGAGGCAGACAGAATCATGCTCAGTGGTGGCAGTGGCTAACATCAGAACCAGTGTTAGTGGTCCAGGGGCAGACAGACTCATGCTCAGTGGTGGCAGTGGCTAATATCAGTCCTGGTGGTGGTGGTCCTGGGTCAGACAGACTCATGCTCAGTGATGGCGGTGGCCAACATCAGTACGGTGGTGGTGGTCCGGGGATGGACAGACTTATACTCAGTGGAGGCAGTGGCTAACATCAGTCCCAGTGGTGCTGTGATCTGGGGAGTGGACAGACTCATCCCCAGTGGTGGCAGTGGCTAACATCAGTCTCGGTGGTGGTGGTCCAGGATTCAGACAGACTCATGCTCAGTGGTGGCACTGGCTAACATAAGTACCAGTGCTTGTGGTTCTGGGGTCAGACAGACTGATGCTCAGTGATGGCAGTGGCTAACATCAGTCATGGTGGTGGTGGTCCAGGGTCAGACAGACTCATGCTCAGTGATGGCAGTGGCTAACATCAGTCCCGGTGGTGGTGGTCCAGGGGCGTACAGACTCATGCTCAGTGGGTTGCAGTGGCTAGCATCAGTCCCAGTGGTGGTGGTCTGGGAGGCGGACAGACTCATGCTCAGTTGTGGCAGTGGCTAACATCAGTACCAGTGATGGTGGTCCGGGGCAGACAGACTCATGCTCAGTCGTGGCAGTGGCTAATATCAGTCCTGGTGGTGGTGGTCTGGGGTCAGAGAGACTCATGCTCAGTAGTGGCAGTGGCTAGCATCAGTCCTGGTTTTGTTGGTCCGGGGCAGACAGACTCATGCTCAGTGGTGACAGTGGCTAACATCAGTCCCGTGGTGGTGGTCCAGGGGTCAGACAGACTCATGCTCAGTAGTGGTAGTGGCTAACATCAGTCCCAGCGATGGTGGTTCTGGGGCAGACAGACTCATGCTCAGTTGTGGCAGTGGCTAACATCAGTACCCATGGTGGTGGTCCGGGGCAGAAAGACTCATGCTCAGTGGTGGCAGTGGCTAGCATCCTAGTATCAGTCCCGTGGTGGTGGTCCGGGCAGACAGTATCATGCTCAGTAGTGGCAGTGGCTAACATCAGTTCCAGTGATCGTGGTCCGGAGGTGACAGACTCATGCTCAGTGGTGGCAGTGGCTAATATCAGTCCTGGTGGTGGTGGTCCGGGGTCAGACAGACTCATGCTCAGTGGTGGCAGCGTCTAGCATCAGTCCTGGTGGTGGTTGTCGAGGAGGTGGACAGACTCATGCTCAGTGGTGGCATTGGCTAACATCAGTCCCGTGGTGGTGGTCTGGGATTCAGACAGACTCATGCTCAGTCCTGGCACTGGCCAACATCAGTACAAGTGCTTGTGGTCCTGGGGTCACACAGACTGATTCTCAGTGGAGGCAGTGGCTAACATTAGTCCTGGTGGTGGTGTTCTGAGGGTCGGACAGACTCATGCTCAGTGTTGGCAATGGCTGACATCAGTCCTGGTGGTGGTGGTTCAGGGTCAGACAGACTCATGCTTAGTGGTGGCAGTGGCTAACATCAGTTCCAGTGGTGGTCCAGCTGTCAGACAGACTCATGCTCAGTAGTGGCAATGGCTAACATCAGTCCCAGTGGTGGCCGGGGCAGACAGACTCATGCTCAGTGGTGGTAGTGGCTAACATCAGTACCAGTGGTGGTGGTCTGGGGCAGATAGACTCATGCTCTGTGATGGCAGTGGCTAATATCAGTCCTGGTGGTGGTCCGGGTCAGACAGACTCTTGCTCAGTGGTGGCAGTGGCTAGCATCCTAGTATCAGTCCCGTGGTGGTGGTCTGGGGGCAGACAGAATCATGCTCAGTAGTTGGCAGTGGCTAACATCAGTTCCAGTGATCGTGGTCCAGAGGGTGACAGACTCATGCTCAGTGGTGGCAGTGGCTAATATCAGTCCTGGTGGTGGTGGTCCGGGGTCAGACAGACTCATGCTCAGTGGTGGCAGCGGCTAGCATCAGTCCCGTGGTGGTTGTCGAGGGGGTGGACAGACTCATGCTCAGTGGTGGCATTACAACATCAGTCCCCATGGTGGTGGTCCGGGATTCTGACAGACTCATGCTCAGTCCTGGCACTGGCTAACATCAGTACAAGTGCTTGTGGTCCTGGGGTCACACAGACTGATTCTCAGTGGAGGCAGTGGCTAACATTAGTCCTGGTGGTGGTGTTCTGAGGGTCGGACAGACTCATGCTCAGTGTTGGCAATGGCTAACATCAGTCCTGGTGGTGGTGGTTCAGGGTCAGACAGACTCATGCTTAGTGGTGGCAGTGGCTAACATCAGTTCCAGTGGTGGTCCAGCAGTCAGACAGACTCATGCTCAGTAGTGGCAATTGCTAACATCAGTCCCAGTGGTGGCCGGGCAGACAGACTCTTGCTCAGTGGTGGCAGTGGCTAGCATCCTAGTATCAGTCCCGGTGGTGGTGGTGGTCCGGGAGGACAGACAGAATCATGCCAGTAGTGGCAGTGGCTAACATCGGTTCCAGTGATCGTGGTCCAGAGGGTGACAGACTCATGCTCAGTGGTGGCAGTGGCTAATATCAGTCCTGGTGGTGGTGGTCCAGGGTCAGACAGACTCATGCTCAGTGGTGGCAGTGGCTAACATCAGTCCCAGTGGTGGTGGTCCGGGCAAGGACCGACTCATACTCAGTGGAGGCAGTGTCTAACATCAGTCCCAGTGGTGATGGTGGTCTGGGGGTGGACAGACTCAAGCTCAGTGGTGGCAGTGGCTAACATCAGTCCAAGAGGTGGTGGTCCGGGATTCAGACAGACTCATGCTCAGTGGTGGCACTGGCTAATATCAGTGCCAGTGCTTGTGGTCCTGGGGTCAGACAGACTCATGCTCAGTCATGGCAGTGGCTAACATTAGTCCTCGTGGTGGTGGTCTGAGGTCAGACAGACTCATGCTCAGTATTGGCAATGGCTATCATCAGTCCCAGTGGTGGTGGTCTGGGGCAGACAGACTCATGCTCAGTGGTGGCAGTGGCCAGCATCAGTCCTGGTGGTGGTGGTCCAGGAGGCAGACAGAATCATGCTCAGAGGTGGATGGCCAGTTTCCAATTCCATACTCAGGCAGAGGCTGATGCTTTTCTTCAGGAACATTTAGGGCCCTTCATGCAGCACCATCCAGTCCAGGCTACCGAGTCAAAGTGCCTCCATGCCAGCATCAGGAATAGCCCAATCCAGTCAAGCTGTTGCCAAATACACAAAGCCGTAAGTACTGTCTATTGTAACTGCTCCTGTCTGAACACCAAGCTGGGATAGGTACCAGACAAACATTTTCCTGCTACTGTTTGATCTAAAACTGTAAGATGAGTATTATGGACACCGGAAGATACCTAAAAATATAGGATTTAATGTTTGCTGTTCATTTTTCTTGCCAACCCATACCCTACTTTCTAAGCAGAAATTCTGCTTGACACTTTGATGCATAGGGCAAGTGTGCTTCATTGCCATCATGCCTGCCAGATGACCAGGTAAGTGACCATCAGTGGACCCAGACATACTTTCAACCTTTGTCACTGAAATGAGGGACAGAGACACCAAAATGAGGGACACTGTGGAACACTGACTCTCATAATTAAGGACACATCCTCAAAAATGGTGATGCAAGCTCAGAACACTGTGAAAACCCTTGCCTTCATTTATACAAAGTTTATTTTTCATTTAGCATCTCAAAATATTATTAATTTCTGCTTTAAAGTCTGAATTTACAGTCCATTTCTCTGTGCAGCACTTTTTCCATGTGGGACGAATGAGGGACAGGGCAATTTTGAGGAGTAAATGAGGGATGTCCTCATAATGAAGGACCCTTGAGAGGTATGGACACAGAAGTGGGGCTGATGTACTTTACTAACTGCCCCTGGATCCCAACATTGTAATGTTTATTCATGTGTTCTGTGAGTTTGTTGCTTAGTTTAAGAAACAAAAAGGAGCTTAGAGTTACAGGAATGTTGTTTCAGCCAGATGATTGCAGCTCCAGGTCCTTGACTAGAGCTAAAGGCAGAAAATCATGTAAAAAGAATAATCTCAGGCTTCTTTCCTTTTCTGCTATGTAGGATTAGTGGCAAATCAACTAATAAGAATGTTAATTCAGCTTCACAGCCTGGCACCAACGTTTTAGCTTAAAATGAGCCTGAAATCAGAGTTTTCTTTCCCACCGAGAGTAAGAGAGTGGTCATGGCAAGGTGAGATGGAGGGATCATTCCTAGTCAATTCCTGAAGCCCACTAAAGTATCAAGGGGGGAGACTGATGGCTTTGTAATTTCTCTTTTTAATCCTTTTCCAGTGACAGACTGAGGGAACATGCCCACCCCCAGGGTAGCTCATCTATCCCATATGCAAACAGGGGAGATTTTCCTATATAGTGTAGCCCCTAGGTGGTGCTATTTTAAGGGCTATTACCCCTGCCTGTAAGGCTATGCACAGGTTGAGGGGCCTGAGTTCTGCAAACAGATGCTTCCACCCGGAGGAATGGTATGGGGTAACTTAACTGCTCTGGTATGGCCCTCTGGGACACTATAACCACCCACCAGCCCTTCTAGTGACCTAAACAGTAACACAATGGTACATTCACATTCACTGAATAGCAGTACTAATATGCTCACGCCCTTTCACTTACCACCAGAGCTGGATTGGGTGCAACTGCCATGGAGACCCTTGGAAACAAGATCAGCAATGCAACAATGCAATATTACCACTGTAACCCAACTAATAATATGCACACTAGCCAGGTTAAACATAAAAGAAGACAATCAAATTTATTTAGGGACGTGAACAGGAGAGGGCATGAATCTAGCAGAATGATTAATGATCTGGTTAGAATCAGGATTGTTCAGAATGCACTGTAAGTCCCAGTTACACAGTCCAACAACCTTGGGTACCCAGCATGTCATGCAAGCTAGCTTGAAGCATTGGCTATGGTGGCCGCATTGCAGCTGCTGTTGAGGCCCTTAAGAAAAGGAAAACAGTTAACATGTACACAGCCCAAATATTTGTAATCTGAGCTGGATGGCTCAGTCCTTTGCAATAACCCAGAACAAACAATTAGATGGTACACAATGATTTTTGCTGTTGTTGCAGGGAGCTACCCTGAATTGTACTCACGCTACCCAGAGCCTGGATGCAGGACAGGCGAGATGAAGAGCTTGTGATGTTGATCTGGAAGGCCAGGGAAGTGGACTGACACAACTCACCTCTGGGTGGTTGCTACCCACTGATGGTGTTGGGCAGGGAGCCGAATCCCTAGCTGGTCTTTCGTCAAGATGGTCTCTGAATTGGGAGTAGCAGCCCAGGCCAAAGTGGCAGGGCCCAGGCAGGATGAACACTTCTGCAAAGTTTGTGATTGTCTGATAAGAAGCCTGCAGCTGGCGAAAAGATTCTGCCATGGGGAACAATTCACTACCCACTAAACACATTCAGCACATTTAAATAAATGATTTCTATGCCACAGTTCAGATACAGTCTGGATGCAAATTACAGCTTAACTGCGAAACCTTTCAATATGAGGCAAATTCAATCATCTAACAGGCCGATCGCTTCTGGAGCAAGTCTTCAGTCCAAATCCCAAGCCGCAGCAACAAACTTCTTTTTCTGCCGCAGATTTCACACATGGAAAATCAGAACCAGATCCGACTTCTGCAAAAGGCAGTTCACTGGCAGGAGAACATGGCAGGCAGGCCAGCACAACCTACTGCTGATTCCCCTACACTCCTTCTGGGAGCAGCTGTTTGAAAGCTTGAGCTGTTCACTCTTCAACCTCCAACTCTAGACTGATCCACTGCTTCAGGCAGTTCTTACTATTTCCTTTGTAATCCAAAATATACTGTTGGCTGAAGAAACTGTCAGTCACTGTAGGGACTCCCTCCAGGCCAATTTAGGTGCCAACAGTTAAAACTACAAAACTACAGAATTCCTTCCCATAAGACCCTGGTGACAGTCTCCATTTTAGGCCCCCAGTGGTTCGATTGGTCCAAATACTGGAAGTCCAGAACCTAACATGGTGGCTCCCATCCAAATGTTCGAGCTGCAATAAAAGCAGGTTAGACAAACTCTATCTTTACTATAACAGCAATTTAGCAATAAACAATTACAGTTCCTAAGAGGGTTCCTTCTGTGCAAGTAGCTACTGCAGAATGGAGTAAAATAACACACTGTCTGCCCAGACTAATTCTTAAACACAGCTTAGCCATTTTCTTAAAGAGACAGGCATGGAGGCTCACTAGGGCACTCACACAGACAAATAGATAGCACTGCTTAAGACTGGACACCAGCCTGACAGTGGGCATTTAGAAGCCCAGGAAGACATTACAGTAAACCCCAATTTGTAGGGGGTTACAATCATATTGAGCACCAGAGGGATGGGGTTACATAGGTAACCCACACCATCATCAGATGCCATTGATTTTGAATTGCTCATGGGTCAAACTGAAACCTTTTGAGCCCATCCAGGGCTCTTGGAACCCCTCCCTAATCCTATCCCTGTGTAATTATTCCTCTGTCCATTCATACCTTAAGTTAAGGTTGTGAGAGTAGGGAGGCAGCAGGGGTCTTATCTTCCTATTGCTACTGTGAGTACTGTGTAAGCAGTGGCTTAAACAGCTCCCCTTCACTTCCACTAGGGAACTGACTAGCATGCCTCAGCTAGTAGGAACCTCATTAAATAGGTATTTTCTTAATTTTTGTAAAGTGGTTTGTTTTACAATACCTGTGTGCATTTTATATACTTTCTGACCATAGCTATTTTTGAGAGGGGTAGAAAGTTACATTAATACTAATGTTGTGGGTCACTCTGGAGTTGGGGAACAAAACAGCCATCCATGCTGGAGTAGTTTACAGGCTTTCCACGCAGGGGAAGAATATAGATCTAGTATTAGTGGAGGCCATCCACAATATGGTGACCAAGGGGAAGTACTACTAATGGGTGACTTCAACATGCTGGATGCAGATTGGAATGCCCAGACTGCAAGTACATCAAGGAGTACTGACCTCATGTCTGCCATGTATGGGGCAAACCTAGGCAACTTGTAGGTTGAGCCCACCAGGGAGGGACTGTACTGGACTTAGCTCTGATAAATGGGGACAGAATCATGGATGTTGAGGTGGGCAGTCCCCTTGGTACCAGTGACCACAGAACTGTGTTGTTTAGAGTCAACATGTTGGCAGAAGAAAGCCATACACAGATTAAGGTCCTAGATTTTATAAGGCCAACTTCGTGGAGATGGGAAACAACTCAAAATTGCCCTGGCAGCAGAAGATATGGGGAGGGTAGAGGAACAGTGGCTTAGGCTCAAGAGATCCATAGCAGGAGTGACAAGTCAATCTGTCAGACTGCTTAACAAAAGCAAAAGAAACAAGTGGCCTCTTTCATAGTAACTTAGCACTCTTGCCTCCCACCCCTCCCCTGCATCCCTCTACCCCTCTTCACCCTTCCTCCCCTGCCCTTGCCCCACCTTTCCTCACATCCTCCACTCCCACCCCTCTCTTACTCTTCCCAGCCCATCCTCCAACATCCTTTCCTACACCCTGTGCCCTGTTTGTCTTGACAAAGCCCGCTGACCGATATCAATGTACTGTATGCATTTTCCAGTGCCTGAAACTCAATGTGTCTCTGTTGTTTACGTTGACTTCCATTATGATTTTGTGTCCATTATGATTTTTGTACCTCCTATTTACACTTTATGTAATGATACTTTACTGTCTTGTTTAATCTGTTGTCCTTTCTACTGATGTGGAACCTTTGTAAAAGAGCTCTTAGCTCAAAGGTATATGTAATCTGAGACTTAAATAAATAATAAATAAACTGTGGTTCTCTAAGTCAGTAGTCAAGAAAGTGTGAGAAATAAGTAAGGCATTCAGGAAATTCAAAGAGATACAGAAAGAAGAAGACAGACTGAAATATCTGGAGAAGCAGAGAGAAGCTGGGAAAGCTGTCAGAGGGCTAAGGCAAGAACGGAGGAGGGAATAGCACAGGCTATTAAGAATGGAGATAAGACCTTCTTCCACTATATTAGCAAGAGGAAGAAGATCAGAAATGGTATTGTTAGGTTAAAGACGGGATAGGGTGGGTGGGTGGAGAACAACCTTGAAGAAACTGAGATACTGAACAAGTATTTTTGCTCAGTATTTGCCAAGGAAGAGGCAGGGAGGGGCCAAGACTCACAACAAAAAGGTCTATGGGGGAAAGGTGGACACCAGCCCATTTACAGTAGATAGAGTCTTGGAGGAACTAGGAAAGTTAAAGACAGACAAGGCAATGGGGCCAGTTGGGATTCACCATAGAGTTTCAAAGGAACTCGGGGAAGTCCCTAGCAGATCCGCTGAGAGGACTCTTCAACCAATCACTAGAGATGGAGAGGTACCTGGGGACTGGAGGAGGGCAGAGGTTGTCCCTGCACAAGAGTAGAAGTAGGGAGGAGGCAGGCAATACAGACCTGTAAGTCTGACCTCAGTGGTGCGGAAGCTGATGGAGTCCCTGCTTAAGAAGATGGTAGTAGTTTCTGGAATCAAGCAGTGCAAAAGACCCAAGGCAGCGTGGATTCACTGAGGTAAGGCTCTGTCAGACTAATCTTATTAATTCTTTGACTGGGTGACCAGGTGGTGGATCAGGAGGGCAGTGGATGTGGCCTACCTGGATTTCAGCAAGGCCTTCAACACCATTCCACACAGAAGGTTGCTTAACAAATTGGAGAATCTGGGTGTGGACTCTAAAGTGATAAAATGGGTTAGAAACTGGTTAAAAGGCAGGACCCAGAGGGTGGTAGTGAATGTCATAAAATCCAAAGAGGGGAGGTGACTAGCAGGGTGCCACAGGGATCAGTGTTGGTCCAGTCCTATTCAATGTCTTCAAATGACATTGCAGAAGGACTGGAGGGAAAGATGCCTGTTTGCAGATGACACCAAGATCTGCAAAAGAGTTGACACACAGGAGGGACAAGATAAAATGAGAAACAACCTAAGACTACTTGAAGAATAGTCAAAGGTTTGGAGTTGGGTTTCAATGCTAAGAAGTGCAAGATAATGCACCTGGGACACAGAAACCCAAGAGAGGAATAGGATGGAGGCAGGTTCTAGCCACCACAAGTCAGGAGAGAGACCTGGGGTTATCATTGTAATGTGATAACCGCCTACTAGTTATGTGCATATAATTTTGATTTAAATATATGTTTTAGAGTTCTGCTTAGGAAACAGGCCAAAGCAGCAAAGCCTCATGGAACATGGGATTTTAAAAGAGATGAAAGAAGGGTCTGCCCTCTCACTGACCCAGTGGATAAATTAATTAAGAGCTCTGCTTGACACCTACCTGTCAGAGCCTATGTTAGCTGCTATAACAGGTTGTAAAACAGCCACTGTTTTGAACCTAGGAAACTAGCCATAAAAGACTGCATTTTTATGATATCAGGAGGTAAGCCTACTCTGACAGCTACCTGTGACAATTCTCACAGCTAAGATAGGTGTTTTGCGGATTTTGTTCTGAAACATCAAAGGGGAATGCTATTATAAACTTATGCTCTGATGAGGAAATAGACTGTCTTGTATTATAATTAAGATGTTGCTATCTTTCCAGTTTTCAAACAGGCAGTCAGCTGAGGCATTTCAGTATGCATTGGTCATGTTACAAACTAATTACAGGGCTAAGAGTGACCTCATGTGCTGTGACATCACAGGGAGGTTGGGAATGTAACTGTGAATACTATCAGCTGACTGAAAGGTTTGTCTCCCCATACGATACACAGGGTAATGCCAAACTTCACCCAACAACTAACACACCAAAATCTGTCCAATGGAAAATCATGTACACAATGCTCACAGCCTGGGAAATAAGATCCCAGACCTGCAGGCAATAATGTCAGAGGCTAAACTGGACATAGTAGCAATTAGTGAGCGTGGTTTACCAGTAACCACACTTGGGAGACTTCAGTACCTGGCTATTGTTCAGAAAGAGACCGAGGTGCAAAAGGGGGAGGAGTGGCCCTGTATGTTAATGAAAATATCAAAGCTACAGAAATTCAGAATACACATAAGGAGCCAGAAGAACTGTGGGTCACGCTGGAAACAGGAAATGGGACAGCCATAAGAACTGGGGTTGTCTACAGGCCCCCAGACCAGAGGGAGGACATAGACACATTACTGTTAGAAGATATACAAAACATGACAGCTAAAGGGAGGTTCTGATAATGGGGACTTCAACATGCTGGATACAGATTGGTCAATACCAGCAGGAACATCTGCCAGAACTAGACTCATAGTGGATTCCTGCAGGGGGCCTCAAACAACTGGTACAGCAACCCACAAGAGACAGGGCTATCCTAGATCTAGTACTGACTAACAAAGAAGGGATCACAAATCTCCAGGTAGAAGGTCACCTGGGGGCCAGTGACCATCACATGGTATGGTTCAATTTGGCTACTACATCTAAATCATCCCATTCCAAGGCAAAAATATGGGACTTCAGAGGAGCTGACTTTGATAAGATGGCCAACAGAGTTAAGCTAACCCTGGCAAAAAGAAACACAGGTGAGGGGTACAGGCAAAGTGGGCAAGCATTAAGGATGCAATACTTGAAGCAACATCCCATTGTGTTAGACAGAAAAGGAAGTGCAAAGAAGAAGAAAACCACTTTGGTTCTCAAATACAGTAGCAGAAAAGGTCAGAGCCAAAAGGCTGGCCTTCAGGAAATATAAGGGAACACAGCGGGATGAAGATAGGAGGCATACCAAACTGCCCTAAGGGAAGCAGGTAAGGCAGTAAGGCAGGCAAAGTCCCAAACTGAGGAAACACTAGCACGAACAGTAAAAAAGGTGACAAGACCTTCTATAGATACATTAGTGAAAGGAGAAAGTCCAGAGGGTATTGCTGTTTAATGGAGAAAAGGGAGCATGTGAGGAGGAGGACCCGTAAAGGCATCTATCCTAAATAGATACTTTTGCTCAGTGTTTACTGAAGAGAAGGTAGGGCAGGGCCCACAGCTCAGCATCATGGACACAGGGGAGGGAGGTGAGCACTACTCCTTCACAAAAGTAAGGGTCCTACAAGAGCTTGCTAAGCTCAGGGTGGATAAGGCAATGGGACCTGATGGCATACATCCCAGGGTACTTAAGGAGCTAAAGGAGGAACTAGCAGAGCCATTAGCAGAATTGTTTAGTGAGTCTCTGAGCACAGGAGAGGTCCCAGAAGACTGGAGAACAGCTTTATGTGATCCCGCCCACAAGAGTGGTAGCAGGGAGGAGGCAGGGAACTACAGACCAGTCAGTCTTACCTCAGTAGTGGGCAAGATTATGGAGGCACTCCTTAAGGAAAGGATAGTGCAACACCTGGAATCCATAAGGGCACAGGATCCAAGACAGCATGGGTTTACAAAAGGAAGGTCCTGCAAACTAATCTCATAGATTTCTTTGACTGGGTAACCAGAGTGGTGGACCAAGGGGAGCAGTTGATGTCACCTACCTTGACTTCAGCAAAGCTTTGACACTGTTCCACATAGAAGATTGATAAATAAGCTGGGTAGGCTCGTGGTGGGTCAGAAGTTGGTCAACTGGGGGCAAACTGGTTGACGGGCAGAAAACAGAGAGTGGTGGTAAATGTATAGCAGTCAGAAGAGATGCAAGTCACAAGTGGGTACTAGGGATCAGGCTGAGACAGAGTTCTTCAACATCTTCACTAGTGACCTTGCAGATAGACTAGAGGGTAAGGCTTGTCTGTTTGCAGATGACACCAAGATCTGCAACAGAGTAGATGATCCAGATGGGGTGGGCAGAATGAGAAGAGATCTGATAAACTAGCAGAATGGTCAGAAGAGTGGCAACTGGGATTTAATGCAAAGAAGTGCAAAATCATGCACATAGGGAAGAGAAACCCTGAAGCCACCTATAAGCTGGGAGGGAGTTGCTAGCAGTCACAAAGGAAGAAAGAGACTTGGGCATCATCATCACTGATGATCTAAAATCATCCAAGCAGACCTCTAAAGCAGTAGGTAAGGCTAGGGGCTGTTAGGGTGTATTAGTAGGGGTATCAAGTCGTAAGAGGGAGGTAATAATCCCTCTGTACAAGACACTGGTTAGGCTCATCTGGAGTACTGCGTGCAGTATTGGAGGCCACACCTTCACAAGGACATTAACCAAATTGAGGCAGTCCAGAGAAGGCAACCAAAATGGTGCAGGGACTGCATCAGAAGACATATGAGGACAGATTAACGGAGCTCAATATGTATACCCTTGAGCAAAGGAGGGAGAGAGGTGATATGATAGAGGCATTCAAACACCTTAAGGGCATAAACAAGGTGAAAGAGTCTAACATGTTTAAATATAAGTAAAATAGCAGGACAAGAGGACACAGCATGAGATTAGAGGAGGCCGATTAAGGGGAATGTGAGGAAATTCTTTTTCACAGAAAGGGTGGTGGATGCATGGAATGGCTTACCACAAGAAGTGGTGGCTATGAATACAGTGCAGGGCTTCAAACAGGCATGGATAGGCATAAGGGAGCAATAGAAATGACTATGAATAGATAGGCCACTGACAGAGCAAAGGCCGATGGCACATTTATAAGGTAGAAAAGAAATGGCAGACTGGATGGGCCTTGAGGTCCTTATCTGCTGTCAACTTCTATGTTTCTATGAAAGGACAGAATCATCTTCTGCTTTGGACTCTGAAAGAACAGACACTCTTGTTCCAACTTTGCAAGACTTAACACACTTGTGTTCTGGACATAAGAAGCACTTCTGCCAAAATTAGCAATTTCAGCACCACTATTTACCAACTGAAACTGGGGTATGATTAGTTACTCAATATAAGGTGCTTTGTTCATAATTGTCCATTTATTTTCTGACTGTACCAATAATGTTATATGTTCTGTGTTTGAATTTTATTTACTATTTTTAATTTTACTAAACTTTGTTTTCCTTAAAATCCTGCATGAGACATTTTCTCATTGTGAGTGTGAATGCTGAGACAGTGCTGATAATTCTGACATAACTGTTAAAGAGTTCATAGTGTGTCACCATAGGCAGCAAGGTAAGGAAATACCTAGGTCTCAATTGAGTCAGAGGGGATCGTGAACCAGATTGTGTGCCTGCTGGGTTAAGTATTGCACTGCTTTCCCGAATAGGGTGTGATATTTGGACCTTTACCTGGGTGTGCTAGCTAAAAGGGTTCATTTTTGACCCCAGGACTTGAGACTGGTAGTTGCTCGGACCCAAAACAGACAGGAGGGTTTCCCTGTTTGTCCCCTGTTCACATATTGCACTGAGGTTGGGCACTGTGGGAGCAGATGGTCTGACCCTCAGAGTGATTTGCTACAGATCATATCTGATGATCTGAAGTCGCCCAAACAATGTGAACAAGCAGTGGAGAAAGCAAACAAAATGCTGGGGTGCATAGCAAGGCATAACCAGTAAAAGGAGTGAAGCGGTGATGCCACTGTATAGATCACTGGTGAGGCCTCATCTGGAATACTATGTCTAATTCTGGAGACTACATCTCAGGAAGGGTGTAGACAGAATGGAAGCAGTCCAGAGAAGAACAAGAAAAATGATACATGCACTGCACCACAAGCCTTATGAGGAAAGACTCAAGGAACTTAACATCTATTCACTGTAAGAGAGAAGGTAGAAAGAGCATATGATAGAGACTTTAAATACCTTGGAGGAATAAACAGGATACAGGAGGGGAGCATATTTCAGAGAAAAAGTACACAAGGACAAGGGGACATAACATCAGACTGGAGGGAGGGAGTCTTGGGAGAATGCTAGGAAGTATTGTTTCACAGAGAGGGTGGTGGATCTGGAACAGCCTACCAGCAGATGTGCTAGAAGTGAAAACAGTATGGGGATTCAAAAGGGAATGGGATAAGCATAAAGGCACCCTGCTCTACAGCAAAGTGGGGAAAAGGCAGTCCAGATAAGAGTAGGAATTGCCAAACCAATTAGGGAAATGAGCAGACTAGGTGGGCTGTATGGTTCTTATCTGCTGACAGATTCTTTGTTTCTATGTTGTGAAAACCTGAAACATTTGAGTTATATTTGCTGATTTTAATCATTTACTTGATTACTCAGGGTGTCTGTGTGCTGGGGAGGAGTTGGAGAGGGATCTCACAGGAGACTGAGTCTGCTACTAATGTCTACTGTATATTCCTAACATAAGCATGATATCCACAGCACATTAAACATTTCCTGGAATGTCAGAGGACTTAACTGTCCCATCAAGGAAAGCAGGTGTTACAAAAACTGAAGGAAGTGGGTGTGATATTGCTATACTCCAAGAAACACACTGCTGTTAGCAGACACTCATAAACTGTGTTGCATGTGGGTGAGGCTTCACTTCCATAATGCATGCACTTTAAAGCAAAGAGGTATAGCAATTATTTGCAAGAAAGGTATACAACTGTGCATACATAAGGAACTACAAGATGCTGAGGGCAGAATCCTTCTCCTCTTTGGCACCTTCCAAGGGGAATCAATCATACTAGGCAGTGTATATCCACCTTACTCTCAAGACCCCAGTTTTATTATTCTATTCTTGTGAATTGCCTGGGGCCTACTCATGTTATAATATGGGTGTCTTTAACTTTGCTCTTGACCCTGATTAGACAGAATGGGCCCAGGTCCCAAGAATGAAACAGTAGTGGCAACTCAGGTGGCATTTAGCTTCTGCAGAAATGGTCTTCATGATGGTTGGGGGCTACACACACAGTGATTTCTCCTGCTACTCTTCTGCTCATGACTCATACTGTCAGCTCAACATTATTTTTGTGTCTCAAAGGATCCTAGCACAGGCATGGGGGACCCACACAACATACTTACCTCCCATCATGCCCCTGTGCTGCTTTCCTTGGCATTAATACTCCCAGATTGGTCATTCAGAACTGATATTTTCCCCTGTGCCAGGTAGACTGAAGTCATATGGGAAAAGCACAGCAAGCAACTGGGCTGGAATCCAAGGGGTGTGGTTATCAGACCCCTATGGCAAAACCCCAGATGACAATAGCAGGACAGCCGATCCTGTGAGTCATGGCAAGGAAATACGAGGATCCACTGTTTGGGGAACCTTACCATCCCAAAACTTGCCTGTAGCTTGCCCTTTGGTGGGCTCCCTGAGGGGCTGAGAGGAGAGGCCATGACCAACCAGAGGCCCCAGCCAAGGCTTATGCCTGGGGCATTATTCAGGAGGCAGTCTAGGGGCTTCACAGAGTTCTGTGGACAGGGTTGTTTCCATGGTTACCCCTAGGAGTGTGGATGTGCAATGATGTCAGTGTGGGACTGGACCACTCCCGCACCAGTCCCTCAAATGTCCAGCAGTACTCCAATGTGCATGGTGGTTCTGGCTGCTGGACACCCAGCCTCCTCTGGGTGTCACTGGTGTGCCAGAAAGATACTACCTTCCCCATCAGAAGTAGGAGTCATTCCTGGGATGCTCATCCAACCT
The DNA here is from genome assembly GCA_016271365.2 of Neoceratodus forsteri. Lineage (NCBI taxonomy): Eukaryota > Metazoa > Chordata > Ceratodontiformes > Ceratodontidae > Neoceratodus > Neoceratodus forsteri. The sequence goes on along the minus strand of CM057449.1, from coordinate 1,108,935,787 downwards.
CCCCAGTCTGACCCTCTGATGCACCCCGCTCACTACCGAACACAGGTCATCAGTGTCAGGCGGTGGAAGACAGTTGACTGGCAAATAAATAGGCACTTTACCTCACTTGCAGTGCCTCTTTGTGGTTTCTACCTAACAGGTGAGAGAATGGCATTTGACAGAGAAAGCAGTGTATTTATCTGACTATTTGTCTTACCCCAAGGTGTAAATCAGTAATCTGTACAGAGGTACAGTAAGGCCCCAGTGTGCCTTCTCTGCTGCAGAGCTAAAATAGCCCTCCTCCCTTTTTGAAATATCATCAAGAACAAGCCTCCATGCTGGTCCCTCACTCCTCCAGGCATGCCTCCATAGGCAAAGGCACATATAGTGAGGAACCCCCATGCAGGAGATTATAACAAGATGAGGGATATAGCTTCCAGTGCACTTTTAAATCAAAGAATGTACACTAGGATAGCTTCCACTATTATCCAATGATTTCTGACCTTAACATTTATTAACCCTAACTTTGTACCCCCTTTTGGCTGGAGATTATACTACATTAAGGGATGCTCAGATGTTTTAAACTTAATTAAGGATGACTGACCTTATCTCTTTTTTTTGCAGCTATGCCTACCCAGCTGTTAATAAAATATAACACTGGTGGCATTAACAGTATATGCTATGAACACCATAGAATGTTCGTATAATTTTCTCAATATTTGGAAAGATACAGGTAACAGAAGTGAGAAGATAGTGGCTATACAGCTGGAGAACCATTTAACCATCCATAACATCTACAAACCTCTCCAGTATGGTTTTTGAAAGAGGCACAGCACTGAGACTGCTCTGGTTCAGGTGCTCAGTGATCTCCTGATGGTGAGAGATTGGAAACACTGGTCCATCGTGGTGCTCCTTGATCTCTCCTCAGTTTTGACACCCTGGACCAAGGGGTACTGCTTGAGCACCTGAGGTTCGTCTGTGGCCTGACTGGTGTCATCCTCAGATGGTTTAAATCTTTCCTCACTGGCAGAACTCAGAAGGTGGTGTTGGAATTTATTCCTCTGATCCTCACTCTCTCTCTCTCTCTGTCATGTGGGTGCCCCAGGGCTCAGTGCTGTCACCCATGTTGTTCGTGAGTACATGTTGCCCTCGGAGACATTGTGTTGGTATGGGCTGAGGTTTCACACTATGCTGATGATACCCAGCTCTACCTGTCTTTGCACCCAACTAGGATAGTGCTCTCTCAGTTTTTGATAACTGCCTCGCTGAAATCCAGGACTGAATGAATTCTAGCTGGCTGAAGTTGAACTCGGGAAGACTGAGGTGATGGGAGTGGATCCTGATTGCTGGACAGGAGTATTGGGGTGGGGCAGACCACGGGCTTTTCCTGGGGCTCCCAGCTTTCCTCTGAACGGGTGCAGGATCTGGGGATGATGCTTGATAATGGGCTGACACTGCAGTCGAGGTGTCAGCAGTCATCAAGTCATCCTTTACCATCTGAGGAACATTGCCAGGATCAAGCATCTTGTTCCATCCAGTGACCTATCTACATTGATCCATGCCTTTGTGAATTTGCACCTTGATCACTGCAACTCCCTTTACTTTGGGCTATTAGGTTTATATCCACCACTTGCAGCTAGTGCAAAATGCTGCAGCCCCGTTGTTGATGGGAACTCCTCGTAATTGTCACATCACACGGTGCTGCTCTGAGCTGCACTGGCTGCCGATTCAGTGGTGGATCACCTTAAAGTCAGATTGCTGGCTTACAAAGCCCTACATGGTCTTGGCCCGACTACTTGAAAAGAGCTTCTGATCCCTTACTGCACCAAGCAACTGCCACGCTCGGCTGAAGAGGGTTGCTAGAGATTCCAAGGGTATCTTTAAAATCCTCCGGGGCCCATGCTTTATGTATGCAGCCCCAGTCCTTTAGAATTTCTATTACACCAGCTCTGGGAATGCATGACTGGGGATTTTAAACAGGCACTGAAGACATTTCTATGGATGCAAGCTTACCCTAATTATTAATGCTGTTTATCAGATTTTAGTGAATTTTTATTATTTAGCTGTTTTACCTGTTCTTATTTTAGTTTAATTTATTGTAATGTGCCTTGATAATCTTGAAAGGCTAAAAAAAATAAAGATGATGATTATTATTATTATTATTATTATTATTATTATTATTATTAAAACTCTTGGCATCAAATGTTTACTGGAACTTGATGCTCAGTGTAATTTAGTTGTTTTACTTGTCTGTTCTTAATACACAATGATCTTGTTACCACTTGTTTACTGATTGTTGCTTTCTTGTTACAAAAAGTGAAAAATCTAATAAACATCTTTATGGGAAAAAAATCCTAAAGTTTTTTTGATTGTTATGCATGCAGTGTCCCTTTATTTGGTAAGAGTACCTGGGCAAGGAAAGTTTCTTTATGGTTGTGAAAACAGTCTACACTATGTGTTGTGCTTTGTTTTCTTTTTAGAGTTGTTCCCTGACCTGAGGGGTAAAGTCACACCCTGAAGATAATAAACCTTGCAGCCCTTTTGGAGGATGTAAGAGGAGCAGCTAGTGATGTTCAAAGCTGAAAAGGAAGAATGGCTGAGATGCTTTGAGTCCACTCCCAAGAAAGAACTGAACCAACTAGCAGTGCTGCAAGCTGCAATGGAAGCACTCTTTGTAATCCAGGGACATATACAGAGGTTGGTCCAAGCTGAGAAGCCACTGAAGGAAGTGGTGCAGGGACACTGTGGGAGTTTAACCGATGGTTATGAGTATGTTGTCTACATGTGGGGAACTGCTAAAATGGTTTGTTTCCAGTGTGGGAAAACTGAGTGCATCCACAGTCTTTGTCCCTTTCAGGAAGGTGACTGTGTGGAATGCAACATTGTCACCTACAAAACCAGACCCCAGGTTATTAAGCAAAAATTTTCCCTAAGTTTCTCAAGTGGAGAAGAAATCAAAAATAAAGTCAGTGTATGTAGAAGGGAGAAATGGATGAAAATACTGTCCCTGGTACTCCCAGGTATGCAAGAGATAACAGAAATGTGAGGCTGCACCTTATTATGTTTGCGTGAAAGAAACTTTGATGTGCAGGCCTGCACAGAAAGTGGTTATGCAAATAAGGCTGATAGACAGAAACATAGCAGATGATGACAGAAGAGGACCTGTGGTCCATCAAGTCTGCCCAAGCGTGGTATCCGAGACCTATTGTGTGCTGGAGTTCTGCACAGAAATGTATACCTTAAACAGAAACATAGTCACTAATATGGACTACAGCAATATTACCCAAATGCAGGCTGAGGACCAAACAGTTGGGACCCTGCTAGATTTGTGGGGTGGGCTGACTTTAATGAAAGAATCACTTATGGGCTCACAAGTCTGTTCAGGGTTGACTGAAACAAGGATTCATGCATTCAGGGGACCCTAAAGGATACCTTACTGCCCCTATAGTGAAAACATATAATGAGGCATGTGTAAAAGTGATTGGAAAAGTTTCACAGGGTGGTTGACTTGAAAACTGTGAAGTGTTAGACCGGCATGCTGATGGGTCTAATCAAGAGACAATTGGCAATCAAGTAGAATTACCATGGTGGGATGTGCCTTTTGATGGAGATGGATTTCAAAACCTAGAAATTACTAGTGAGGGTGTTCTCAGACATACAAGAAGTGACCCAGTTGTCAAGAAAGAACCCAGACCCAGAAGTCAGTCAGTGAATAAAGGGTGTACCCCAAGATAAAGATATTCCCAGAAATCGAAATATACCTAGAGAGAGAGAAGAGTTACTTTGAAATATTTGGAAAATACTTTCAGGAGGTTTCACTGATGAGGAGGGCTAGAACAAATGTTCCCAAAGTTTGACCATGAACTATTTGGTACAGAGGGCAAGCCACGCAAATCATGTGTAGGCAGAAAAGGCAAGAGAAAAGGGTAGGAACCCCACTCTAAGATCATAGAAATTGGGATCTTAGTGATCCAGATTAAAGTACCTGCTTCATGACTGCAGTACAGTTGCCCAGGTAGACTGAAGTTTACATGGTCAGGCTAGAAACAGAAATTGATATACTCAAGTTAGTCAAAGAGAAACTAAGTGAGGAACTGCTGCTAAAGCAAGAATTAAAAGACTATTCAGATGTATTTCAGGGTACTGAAACACATAGAAAAGGGGAAGGCTAAATTGGTAATCCCCAAATCGGAAACTTAGCAAGTGGAAATCAAAATATTCAGGGTTGCCATAGATGAGCTGTGTGAGGAAGTGCAACAAAATGAGAAGAGATGACAGAATTAAAGAAATGAATATTCCAGGGCAATACAAGAAGAAATTCTGAATGCAGGAAGAGGTGCTGTTAGCTTGGGAACTTTTTCTGTCAGAAGTAAAAGTGGTTGAGAGAAATGTGAGTCTCATCAGGGCATGGGAAAAGTTAGAAAATCTAGCATGGTTGATAAAGCCATTGCTTCCAACATCCATGGGGTTCTTACTGCACAAGATACCGCAGAGACAACTCTCCCACAGGACTGTAAACCTTACAGAAAGAGTACAGAGTGAGGCTCCTTTTATGACTGCAGGGGCAGAACCCTGCAGACATTTTGCTTCAAAAAGGGACTCAACATCACTTCAAATAATTTTTCCCAGCGAAGAGCATGTCTGAGTCTTCTACACCAGGTAACTATGCCAGATAACAAAGTCCATTCCCAAAAACAAAAGTTGTTTCCTTAGCAGTTGCAACACCTCTCCTACTATGCCAGAGTCACAGATCAGTCATAATCCAAAATCCTTTTACATAACATCCTTGTTCTGTCTGTTGCAGTAATATTTCCTCCTAGGTTTTAAATTTCACACACACGCACGCATACACCACTGTGTTTAAAGATCATGTGCAACATATTTGTTCCCTAATTTTTTTCTGTAATAAACACTCTAGTACCATTCCTTGTGTTGCTGTGAGTTATTACTGAAAATCTTAACTAAAACAAGTCAGTAGTTTCTTTGCATTAATCTTGATTTGCCTGCTCTTTAATAGCCCCAAGCAGTCGTGCTGTTCTTGTGGCTCTGAGCCAGCATGTGGGAGTGTTGATGTAACTCCAGACTAGGAAGCACCTTCAGCCTGTTAGAGAAGTAGTTTTATGTGTATGGTAGCAGTTAGTGCTGTCAAGATTATAACATAGACTGAAACCCAAGACATATATTGATGGCTGAGGGCTGGCTGGAGTTCAATGGGCTGGAGTAACAAACCACTCCTCCAACCAGGCCTTAAAAGGTCCTCCTCCTCTGGACCAGTCCTTATTCGTTTTCTTCATTGCAGCTGGAGGTGCCACCCATCTACTCTTCCCTCCCTGTTCCTCTGCCTAAGGTTTTTGCCCATGCATTTGCGTCGCCTCTGGCCACCAGCTCGCCTTCCTTCCTTCCTTCCTTCCTTCCTTCCTTCCTTCCTTCCTTCCTTCCTTCCTTCCTTCCTCTGCTCATCCCTCCCACTCCCCATCCACGTTTGTTATCTACCCTCCAAGTTTTCCCCATCTGTTGCCTCTCTTGTTTGCCTCTGGTTTGTCTTTTCTGTTAGGTCCCCTTCCTGCAACTTGTCTCCTTGTGGCTGGCTTTTGCAGCTGCTTCATTTACCAAAAGCATGTTCTTTCTGACTGCCTGTTCCTGGTTTTCTGCCTGCAGCCATGATCTTTGCCTGCTGTGTTCCTATCTGTTCTTGACAATGGCCACCCAACCCACGCTGTGCTGTGATTCGACCCACTCTGAACACTGCAACTGCTCCGCTGCGGAATGGCTCAACCAGCTGCCTGTGGGATTCCTGGCTGGTGGTGTACACTATCTCTGCATCCTGGGATTACAGGTATGCACTTCGTCCTGGATTTCTCTCCATACTTTCCTTGTTGGGGACCTGTGTGTCTGTGGTTCTGCTGTGTGACTTGCATTGGGATAGTGCTTCTGTCCTCTGTGGGAGTTCTGCTACAGGATCATTGGTGGCCTGGGATACTGTGGGTCCCAGATGCCCGGAGTCTTCACGTGCTTGGTACTGCTCAGTTCCCAACTCCCTTTTCAGTCTCTGCATGGGGCCAATTGCAAACCATGTTAATTCCATTGATTTCTCAAGTGTTGCACTTTTAGACCAGATTTTGGCTTCCTGTCTGACACATTTCCATGCCACCTTATCGGGCTCTGGCCTCCAGTTCTTTTGTGTGTTCTTCACCTGTGCCTGTCATTTCATTTTCCCTCCTGCAGGGCTTGCCCTTTCCTCTCCTCTTTGACCTGTGCTTTCTTTTGGGGTTTCCCTATCCTGCCATCCCACTATTCCCTCCTGCTACCACCATACCTACTCATTCATATCACCTAAAATTCCCTCCTGCATATTGCCCTGCCTACTCATCTCCTCCTCCGACCCTATTCCCTCATTCTAGTCAAACCTATTCAGATGTCCTCTTTGTTCTGCCTACCTCACCATCAGCTGCCGGCTTTGCCTGGCAGCTCTTGTTCCTACCTTCATGCAGTTCTATCCATTCCTAATTTGGCTCTCAATGGACCCGGTTGGCATGCACTCCGTAGTTACCAATCATGGACAGCTTCCTCATGACATGAGTCTCATTCTCCTTTGCTCAGTATGACCTCAGGGTCTACTCATTCATCAGTTAATCTAGCATACCTCTCGTTGGGTCTTATGCTACCTCATCAAACTGCTCTCCATTCTGAGACATGCCTTCTGTGTTCATTGCTCCTTGGCTGGGCTAGGCCTGCTAGCCAATGGTCTTGTCTTTCACTCAAGAAATCCTCATCTAGAGCATGCAAAGCTTGGAGTGGGGTCCTTCTCCCTGGCCCATAGTGAGAATGTCTTCTCACCTGGGTTGACCTTCAGTCATCCCTCATCCCAGCGACACCTCTGGAATTTATGACTTCCAGCTGCGAGGGGTGGGCTGTCATCATCTGAGCCCCTTTGGCTGCCCAAGCAGATTCAGAGGCACCTTTATGTTATTCTCCATCAAGACTGCCTCTGGTTCACCTGGTCTGTTTCTGTAGGCTCGCATAGGCCAGCTGAGTGCCTCAACAGTTATCTCTCTCTCTCTTGCTTTTGAACTTCTAGTTACAGAGACATCACTCACAACCCTCAACAGCTGTCCTTTTAGAAGGACTAAGCTAGAACTTCCTCTAAATTGGAATATTTTCCTCCTCTCCAATCTCGACTCTAAATTGCAGTAGCTGAGCCATCATTAGTCAAACGTCCTTCAGCCGGAGAGGCAATCTAGGCCTTGGATCCCCAGGGTTTCCTCCTCAAAGTTTGTTTTCCTCTCCTTTATGCCAATGGTCATAATATTAAATAGGGCTGGAGTTTCTTTAGGTTCCATAGTTTACTTCCATGATTGGATGGAGTCAGATGGTGGCCCCAGCTGTTCCCTCTCTCCTTAGGAAGTCTGCCCTTCTCATCTTCTCTGCTTTCATTTCATTCATCATCCATGTTGTATCTTGTTCTTCTCCTGTCCTTCCCATCTCGTCTATCACCTTAATTTCCGGTCTCGATATATTCTGATTACTACGCCTCTTCAATGCTCAACACGCTTTGGTATTCCTTTTGGCTTCTTTTAAGCTACCTTTAGCCAAGGGAATTATTCCTTGTGGCACCTGTGGGGAGGGACCCTCCTCTAGGGCTCCTTTGCCGCACTTGCAGGGTAGTATATCCTATAGATAGAGAAGTGAACAGTCACAATGTATCAAGTCTCACAAGCATATATCTCATCCAGTTGGCGAAGCCCATTGAAACTTATGGCTGAGGACTGGCCAGAGTTCAATGGGCAGAGCAACAACACTCCCTCAACCAGGCCTTAAAAGGCCCTCCTCTGGGCCAGTTCTCATTTGTTTTCTTCGTTGCTCCCACCATCCAACCCTCCTCCTCCAGTGGCTCATCTCTCTTTCCCTTGGGCTTCTTCCTAAGCTACCTTTAGCCATGGGAATTATTCCTGCAGCCTATGGGGCCTTCCTCTAGGGTTCCTTGCATCGTATCCCTACAGGATGGTGCATCCCATGGATAGAGAGGCAAACAGCCACAATGTATCAAGTCTCACAAGCATGATCTCATCCAGTTGTGCAAGCCATTGAAGTTATTGCTAAGTCTAAGTTCTTTGAAATCTAATGCATTCCATTCATTTTACTGTAAGATGAATCCATTTGTCTGAGCCATTTGTTTAGCAATGTTTTGTCACCTTTTATTTAAGTCTGCTGTAATGGTCCTTGTCCTTTCCTTCCTGTCTTCCCATTTCACCTGTTGACAATGGGGGTTGTGTGTCTGCAGTGATAGCCTTTACTTGTACAAATTAAATAGTAAATTGTAGCCTCATGGACATGGCAAAGTGTACCTGTTTTGCTATACAAATCAGTAAGCATGAAAACCTGAAATACATACAAATAGAAGTAGGCTAGCCTGTCAACCAATGTAGCTGTTTCATCACAGCGATCCTACATAATTGTGATTCCCTGTGTATGTAATGGAGTGCTCCCCAACTGGTGTCCCACAGTTTTACATGGTATTTACTGTTATCTTCAAGTGTCACAGTGTGGTCTACTTCATTGCTCTTAGTGTTCATATCAGCACAATGCTTTTCCCCTGTTAGTTGTCACCAGTGGGAAGAGATGGTGACAGTATGTCACAGACCTTTTTCCTTGCATCTTTGTTGCTGGCTACTTTTGTTCCTTTGAGAGACCTTGCTCCTAAGAGCACAACCTAAAAAGTTGACTTGTAAGAGTTTTCATCCTTTGCTGTGCAGTACATTGGCATATTTATTAGCTTTCCTAATGAGTATATCTAGATGTTATTATATGCATTATGCTGTACTAAACGATCATTGTGACGCTAAGAATTGATTGTTCTTTATGATAAGTATTGCTGCCAGCTGTGTCTTTCTCATTTCTGGATGACATGCATATGCTACTAAAGGGATAGAAACATCAATTTGACGAGATCACCACCACTTGTAAGTACTGCTTTGGCAGTCACCCATAAATGCACAATGCTGATTCGTGTGGACCACGTGCTTTCTTGCGCATTATTTATTATTTTGCATACAGAGTGAACAGTTACTTACTATAACTATGCACTATTCACTGTCAGTGCACCATCAGTGTACTCATATATGTGTGACATGAAAGCACAACTTCATCAGCGGTGGTACTTCTGACAGATGGTGGTGACCAGTAGAACATCATCACTGGTACTGATAATTTAATGCCAAATGTGGAAGTACATGATGGCTGACACATACAGATTTACATTTCATGAAATGCACAGTAAGTGGCACAAGAGGGTGGCAGTAGAAAGCCAGAAGAACCAGACTACCCACCCCACAGAATAGTGCAGTCAACTTGGAGGACCATAAAGTTATGATATCACCAGAAGTAACTAAACTCATAAAGGGGGAACAGCGGTGGACAAGAAGAAGGCGTTAAAAATAGAAGTGACAAAGGAGGATTTAAAATGGCAAAGAGGGGATGATAATAGGAGAAATGGCAAAACATTGAAGGCCATGCATACCACTGCCTGTAATCTAGGAAATAAAATCTCAGACCTGGTGGCCTTGATGACAGAGGCTAGTGGACATTGTAGCTATTATTGAGATGTAGTATGGCAGAAACCATGACTGGGATGTAGTAAGAACAGGTTATACTCTGTTTGGGAGAGGCAGGGAGGGTAAATGGGGGCTCTTTACATCAGGGAGGATATTAGAGCCACTGAGATGCAGAAAATGTGGGGAGCGAGGGGTACTGTGGGTCACCATTGAGACAGGCAATGGCACAGATATTTGAATGGGGGGTATACAGACTCCAGCATAGGGGTAGGAGGTGGACAGGGTTCTTGAGAAATCCATCCACACAATGGCAGCTAAGGGGAGATGTTGTTGGTAGGTGATTTCAGTCTGCCAGATATACATTGGAGCATCCCAGCAGCTGCCTCAGCCAGGAGTAGGGACATCCTGTATGCCATGCTAGAGGCAGGCCTCAGGCAGCTAATGCTAGAGCCCACCTGGGAGGGTGCAATTTTGGACCTGGTACTCACCAATGGGAACAGAACTGTGGAAGTGTGGGTGGGCGGACACCTGGGGTCCAGTGACCATCACACAGTGTGGTTCAGTATGAGTACAGTAGCAGAATCAAGCCACACAATGGCAAGGGTCCTGCATTTCAGAAGGGCATACTTTACTAAGATGTGGATATGTCTCAAGAATGCACTGGCAGGAGGGATGAATGGGGGGGTTACTGAGGAGCAGACAGCCCATCTGAAAGAAGCCATAGTGGAGGTGACAAACCTTTGCATTAGGCAAGTAAACAAGGGCAAGAGAAAGAGAAACCACTATGATTCTCAAAGGAAGTGGCCGGGAAGGTAAGGGCAAAAGATGGCTTTTAGGAAGTACAAGGAAACACAAAAGGAGGATGACAGGGTAGTGTACCTGAATAAACAGAGGGAGGCAATGAAATCAGTCAGGAGTGCAAAGGCACAAATGGAGGTAAAATAGCACAGGAGATAAAAAGAGGACAAGACTTTTATAGGTAATTAGTGAAAAGAGGAAAACCAGTGGTGGGATTGTAAGGCTTAAAGGGAAAGAAGGAGAGTGTGTGGAAGAGGACCTGGAAAAGCATCAATACTGAACCAATATTTACCATTGGCCTCTGATATATTGTTTCACTGATGATCTGTGCTGTGTCAAAAAATGCTTTTCATGAAGCTAGAAATTGAACTATGCAATATAGACATTGCAGTGATGCAATAGCAAATAATTCATTTTCATAAGAATTTGATTCCACACATTTAAATATAAACATAATTGTCTCAGTGAAGATGCTGTGATAAAGATACATTGAACCCATGGGACCATGGGTCACACATATGTACTTGTCAATATTTATTTATTTATTTTATCTAGCTTTTGTTGACTGGGTAGGTACACTAGACAAGTTATATGCCTATTTTCAGGAGCGACCAGGAGAATACAACAAGGAAACAGATACAAGCAGAGTACATAACAATGAGTATAGCTGAGTACATTGAATCAAGAGAAACAGGCTAACATAGTCTACTGTAAGCAGTATTGGTAGTATACATATATACAAAAATAAATAGTCTAGGTCATTCAATGGCACAGACATTTGTCATAGTGTGTAAGAACATTAGCAATGTACGTGAGAACATTAGCAGATCCACAGAAACAGATTAGTTCCAAAGTATGAAATGAAGTAAATCACGTGTAACCAAGTGTGAGTCCAATGCAGAGACCATTGAGTTACGGAGGCTTGGGACACCCATGCAGAGGTCAACTTCAGATGCTCCCACAGGGAATTTCAGAGGCACTGGGAGAGGGCGGAGGAACATGGTCAGGAAGGAAGTTCCAGAGCCTAGGAGCACTTGTAATGAAGTCCCTATCCTCCATGAGGCTTCTGGTAAAGGAGACTTTACACCCCAAGACCCTGAGACCTGAGGGAGTAGAAGGAGGGGTCAGCAGGTAAGAGAAGCTGTGCCAGACCTGGGGGTGGTGCCAGTTCTGATCACTTTACCCACGAAACAGCCCAGCCCAAAGTTCTAGTGATTTGCCAAGTTTTACGTATAAATCATAGTGATGGGTGAGGTGAGAGGCAGCCAGGGCAAAGTGACAAATATTATTGTAGGTCATGTGCCACCGAGTAAGAAGAACCTTGAGGTGCGGGCAAATTGGTGAAGGCCATAACTAAGCAAGAGAAGCAGCACACCTCTGGCAAGTGCCAGATGAGCAGCAGATGTCAGATTTTCTTTGCCCTGTAGGCCAGACCCAGTTTACAGTTTACAGTTCTGCAGACATTTAGGATGTGGCTCCTAGGGTCCAGTTTGGGGTCAAGTGTCACCCAGGTATTTGATGGAAGTTGCAGTTAGGAGGGAGCACCATCCACACCATTGATGCACAGAGGGCAGGGGCGGCTTTTATACCACAGCACAGTTTATTAGTGATGGCTGATGTTAACTGCTGTTATTCTTTTTGTGATGTGTAAGGAAACAATACAGTTTAATAAGTAAAATGGTAAACTTTGAACCATAAATAACTGTTGTGATCTTTCAAATGCTTGGTATGAAAGGAAGCATGACATTTCTAAAGTCTTGGTACCATACTGGCAAGCTGTGTGAGAAAAGCCATACACAGACAAAACTCAATATTTACCAGATGTTTGCAATTTTGCAAGCAGCAATATGCCAACATACAGTGAGGTGTGTGTATGGCTATATGGTGCTGCACCGGTGCAGCACAGTTGGGCATGTGAATCTCATCCTGAGGTTGATTCAGGACTTAATGCATGGTGGTATGGCCCTCAAGGGTTACATGACAGGAATACAGCCAGCATACCGTGGCTGACCCTGACACTGGGTCTGTTGATGTGATCTTAGCCTGAGGTCAAAATTGCCCACGCTGGATACCTGCCATACCCCAACATGGCAACACCATCCAACGGTGCAATATTCATGGCCAGAGCACATGGTGCACTTCCACTACCTCAGAACTGGATATCACAGCCATGGTTCAGCATTGCACTTGACAGGTGGGGATTGATGTGAACCTCTGACAAACACATCCAGTGTGTAAATTCATTGCCCCAATAGTGCATCTGGAAGACACTGAGTGATTGTATATGGGTGTGGAATCAGGCTTTATAATGTTGTACATATTTGAACATAACAACCATCACTAAATTAAAGGGTGATGCAGGGGTTGGATTATAGTGCAGAAGTCACGCATGGAAATTTGGTTGAGGGGCCAAACTGGGCAATCACTGGGCAAGGTACCAGGGTGACACTACCATGCTAATATGTAAAGGCCAGGCAATTGAAAGATAATGGTAGCCTACTATGGTTATGTCACTGTTAATCCATTTCTGTCAGTAGACATGACACATACCATTTATCATACATCACAATTTGTAAAGAGATTCTAGCCATATTGGTCCTTGGAAAACAGGAGATGCTGGAAGGTTTGATACCATTTATTGGATCATTGGAGAGGAGGCACTGTGGGTCACCTTGGAGACTGGAAAGGGCACCACAATCCACACAGGGTTGTGTACAGACCCCCATGTCAGGGGAAGGAATGGACAAGGATATGATAGAAGGCATTCTTAGAATGGCAGAGAAAGGGAGATACTGTTGATGGGAGACCTGAATATGCCAGATGTTAACTGGAGCACATTTGCTGCAGCCACATCCAAGAGCAGGGCCATTCTTGATGCCCTACAGGTGGCAGGCATTAGACAGCTAGTTTGAACCCACTCATGAGGGAGCAATCTTAGACCTCGTCTCTCAAACGGGGGCAGTGAGAGGATCGCAGATCTAGAAGTGGGTTGCCATCTGGGACAAGTGACCATCAAACAGTGTGGTTCTCTTTAAACTCAGCTACAGAGTCAAGCCTTACACAAAAGTGAGGGTACTAGACTTAGGAGGCCTGACTTTGGCAAGATGAGAGAGTGCCTCAGAAAAGCACTAGCAAACAGGCTAGAAGGAGGTGTGGAGCAACAATGGGGAATTATCAAAACTGCCATCACAGAGGCAACAAGCCTTTGTGTGAAGCAAATGAACAAATCAAAATGAAAGAAAAGCCACTATGGTTCTCAAAAGAGGTGACTGTGAAAGTCAGGAAGAAAAAGATAGCATTCCGAAGTATAAGGAAACACAGAAGAAGCAGGACAGAGAGCTGTACCAGTTAAGGCAGAAGGAAGCAGGGAGGAAGTCAGAATAGCAAAGGCCCAAACTGAGGAAAAGATAGCCAACTCAGTTAAAAGGGGATAAAACCTTTTATAGGTACATCAGGGAGCATAGAAAGACAAAGGGAGGATAGTGAGGCTGAATAGAATGAACAGTGGGTGGGCAGAGAGGGACAGTGAAAAGCAGGAATACTGAACGAATATTTCTGCTCAGTATTCACAAAGAGGAGGGAAGTGCCTAATCCAATTAACAGAAGCACTCTTGATAGGGGGTTGATCCCAGTCCTTTCACAGAAGAAAGGGTTCTGCAAGAACTCCTAAAACTGAAGGTGGACAAAGCAATGGGTCCTGATGGAATTCACCCAGAATTCTAAAAGAATTAAGGGAGGAACTAGTGAAACCACTGGCAACTCTTTTAATAAATCATGGGAGGATGGTGTGTACCCGAGGACTGGAGGAAGGTGGATGTGAATCCCTTCACAAAAGTGGGTCCAAGACAGAGGCAGGAAACTACAGACCTGTCAGTCTGACCTCTGTGATAGGGAAAGTGATGGAGTGACTTCTGAAGGAAAGAATAGTCGAGTACCTAGAGGCCAGTGGAGCACAGGACCCAAGGCAGCATGGGTTCACAGCGGGAAGGTCATGTCAGACAAATCTAATAGATTTCTTTGACTGGGTGACCAAAGTAGTAGACCAGGGAGGGGCTGTGGACATGGCCTACCTAGACTTTAGCAAGGCATTTGACACAGTCCACACAAAAGATTAATAGTCAATTAACCAGCCTGGGAGTGGGACCCAGGGTGGTAGCTTGAGTAAAACATTAGCTGGACAACAGGACACAGAAGGTAATTGTAAATGGAGTCCATTCTGAAGAAAGTGGGGTTACTAGTGGGTACCGTAGGGTTCAGTATTAGTCCAGTCCTTTTAATGTCTTCATCAGTGACATTGCAAAGGGACTGGAAGGAAAAGTATGCCTTTTGCAGATGACACAAAAATCTGCAACAGGGTTGATACACAAGGAGCGTGGAAAGGATGAAAAGGAACTTGGCAAGGTTGGAGAAATGGTCAGAAGTATGGCAGATAGGATTCAATGCAAAGAAGTGCAAAATAATGCACCTGGGAAACAAGAATCAGGGGAAGAATACACAATAGGTGGGAGGTAGTAACAACAAAAAGAAAGGGACCTGGGGGTAACCATATCAGATGACCTTAGGTTAGCAAGCAATGTGAGAAGGCAGAAGGGAGGCTGGGGGTATACTGGGATGTATAGGAGAGGCATCAGCAGCAGAAAACAGGAAGTTGTTATCCCTCTGTACAGACAGTTGGTGAGACCCCATCTGGAGTACTGTGTCCAGTTCTGGAGACCCCATCTCCGCAAGGACATAGACAGGATAGAGGCAGTCCAGAGGAGGGCAACTGAAATGGTGAAGGGTCTGCAAGAGAAGCTCGATGAGGAGAGACTAAAGGAGCTTAATATGTATACCCTTGAAGAAAGAAGGGAGAGGGAGGACATGATAGAAACTTTTAAGTACCTCAGTGGAATCAACAAAGTCCAAGAGGGTAGCATTTTCAGAAAAGAGACTTGCAAGAACAGGGGACACAATTTAAAGATAGAAGGAGGGTGGTTCAGGGCCAATGTGAGAAGTATTATTTCACAGAGAGGGTAGTGGATGCATGGAACAGCCTTCCTGAGGAGGTTGTGGGGTCTAAAACTGTGGGAGAATTCAAGAATGCATGGGACAGACATAAGGCAATTCTTGTGGGGTAGGAAGAAATAGACTGTTGGTTAACTAGGATCTGTGGCCTATCCTGTAGGTAGGGAAATGGGCAGACTAGATGGGCCTCAGCGGTCCTTATCTGCCATCAAAGTCTATGTTTCTATGTTTCTATGTATCAACAAGTGTCTTGTACAAAGGTGGAATTATCACAAGCTTGGGCCTCACAGGTCCCTTCTTCAGGAGAATAGCAAAACTGAGCAACATAAGCAGTATTTATATCTACTGTGGAGCAATTTGTTAAAAAAATTGAAAAGAATTACTTAAAGGGAAGAATTGCAGAAATGTAGATAGAGATGAAAGGGGACTTGAGATAAATGTCTGTATAAGTAGCAAAGTAAAAGCGATGTGTGAGAAGAACTGGGGGAGGGTAATTAATAGGAACAGGTCAGCTGAAGATCAAAGGAAGCTAGAAAGGGTGATAAAATGACACACAGGAACACAGATAAGAAAGATCTGAGATACAAGGAGTTGAATAGGTAAGAAATGTTTAAGAAGTGCATAGAAGCTAAGAAATTAGAAGGAACAAAACAACAAAGGCCCAGATAAGCAGAGTGTGAGGTAATATAAACAGAGGTGTAAGAACAATCAAAGGGTGGGCAGGACTGAGCTGAAGAATTTATATGAGAGGCAGGGAGGAAATAAGGAACAGGTAATAAAAAAGAAACTCAGAAAAAACAATAGCAAGAAAATGACAGTTTACAATAGTGTGTCCTAAATCCAATATCCGATTCAGTCCACAAATGTTAGATTTAAATTGTTTTATATATTTCAATTCCTGTGTCCTTCTGTCCTGTGTGTTTTGAAGTTGCCTCTTAGTATCAAGACAGATACATTCAAGAGAGCGTGATCTATTTGTGAAAATGATTTCCTACTGGTTTGCTGCTAACCTGATTTACTATTGTGTGTTGGTGGTGATTCATCCTGGTTTTCATTGGTTGCCTAGTTTCCCCAATATACAGTAGCATCCATTGGTGCACTTCTTGCACTGAATTATGTAAACATCACAAGTAATAGTCAACACATGTGTTTGGGAGGCAGTATAGTGCAGTGGTTTGAGGCTCTGAGCTATAAACCTGGAGACCTAAGTTTGAATCCCACAGCCCCACTTGCATACAAAGTGATCCTGAACAAGTCACTTAACTTCCTTGTGCTCCCAGGTCACACCTGGAAACAAGCTCGCTTAGTGTGCCTCTCCTGATTAAACAGTTTCCCTTCCCTTCCTTCTGTTGACAATCATATGGTACTGTTCCTCAACAATGTAAGTAAGGAAAGCATGACAAGAGAGCATAGTAAAAACAATGAATTTTATTTTTCGCACGAATATATTGACAAAATTAGGTTGTTTTCAATAATGCACTAAGAACAAAGTCCTGCTAATACAATAGCAACAGATAACTTAGCATATTCATGTCATCAGTCAATGCTCAAAACAAGGGAACAATAATTGACACATTTCTTTATTCTGACTACAAATGGAATGATTTCTTACATTGACTTTCTCTCATTGCTTGAATACCATCTAAGTTACTCGATAGGGTAACTTATACTGGTGATAGTTCATTTCTGGCATGTATACAAGCAGGTCTCAGTGAAGAAGGTGGATACACATAAAGGAAACCTAAGGGCCGTGGGGAAATTATGAAGGAAAAGTTAACGGATGGGGCCAGGGTCAATGTAACAGTTCATGTTTGCAGGCAGAAAATGCTGTGCATAAGGATGACAGTCATCACAAAATATTCAGCATCTTGGTATCCAGTATACTAATCAGTCAGGAACTTTTCTCAGATTTTCCAACCCACACAAGCTGGAAGTATTTTTCTGTTCATCCATCCCAGCTTCTGCCAAATCCAGTGGGTGAATCCTCGTAAGCCATATGCATAAAAGCCTGTAGGGAACACAAAACAAATTAACAAATTTAGTTATTCTGATATCTAAAGGACAGTACAGATGCAGTACCTATGCTGAACAATAAAAACAACAGTCTTGATGTTGTCCCTGTGTCATAGATGGCTGAGATGCTATTTGTCTGAGCGCCATCCTTTGCAACGCCATACGGAATAACTCGAACTGATGAATGGTGCAGTGCAACACAATGGAGTAGTCAGTTACCAGTCAGAAGGCATCCACCCCTTGTACTGTGGTTCTAAGTCCACAGCTTTGGCATCTGCAGGTCTCCCCTACACCAAACATCCAACACTTCTACCACCACCCATCCCAATCCCACAAACACGGTTACGTGGTCAGTGGAGGGTGAGTGACACAAACATCCACATACCACCATCTTACAGAAGCAATAAGCACAATGCTTATTTGTGAGGGCACTGTGACAGGAACATCGTGACTTATAAATAAGCAGTGCCTTCTCTCATGTGCCATGCGGCAGGCGGCCAATGCACGGTGTGATGATAGCTGTGTCGCTACGTCCCAAAGACTCTGCTATGATGCTGGGGTGGACAGGGATGGATGGGGCCAGAGGGGTCAGATGTTTGGTGCCTCAGAGGTGGGGAATACAGGTTGCCAGTAGATGCTAGGGACCTGTACCGCAACCTGCAGTACGTGGGGTGGTATTTCTGTTGAGTGGTATCTGAATACTCTACTGGTAGGATTTCTGTTGAATGGTATCTGAATACTCTACTGTGTGTCACTGCATCTGTTACCAGGAAACTGGTAGGAGCTGCTAAAATGGGTACAGGAATTATTGTGTGTGATGGGGGTGGAGATGGGTGCAATGTTTCTAGTACTGGTTGCATACCAGTTGGGTGGAACTTCACTGCAATAGGCATGCCTTGTCAACAATTGCTGGGGGACAGAAATGGTAAGTGTACCATTATGGCAGCTTATTGGGGACAGGGATACTCAGGAAGATGGACGAGTGGACAACAGGAAAGGCAGTTTTGGTAACAGGTATGATCAGGCAAGGAAGACACTGCTGCACAAGGAAAACATTCACACATTGGTTATGGTATTGGGTGGATGGACTGCTGAGCAGCAGTTAAATGGGTTTCAAACATCATGCATGGGATCTGCAGTTGGGATGTACCAGTGGATGCCAGGGAACTTAGCTGTGTACATGAGGCATTGACTCTGGTGGTGGGAGGGAGCACTGGACACCAGGGATATTGTGCAATCATCTGGTGAGGGATGGGGTGTGTTGGGACCACTAACACCAGGGATTGCGCTGTGTCCTTGAATGGGCAATTGGTGGTACAGTACTGTGCTCAATTGCTCGACCATACAATAAAATGAGCACATACTGGGCATGCAAATGGCATCTTAGTCACTTGCATGTCCACTGTGCTCACGTGCATGAGTCCATTTGCATATTGAAAACTGAGCTTTGGTGCAAGTCATTGCGGTGGCATAGTTTGGAGCCATCTGCGATCTGGCAATATAAGGCTTAGCACTGTTCCAACATGTCCCTATATTCAGTTGATTAGGGCTGTTGCACTATTAAACAGAGTATTGCATCCTAGGGTACCCATGCCATCACAATGCAGAGCATTTTAGACATCTCATAATGCATTTTTGAATATTGACACTTTATTCACATAAATTACCTGTATTGAAAAGTGGCCAGTGGTGTAAAACAATGACATGCATTGTACCATTTTATTCTGAACTTACTCTTCTTGGGAGTCTTGTCTCTTACTGGATCTTTATAGTATATGCACACATGCAGCGATGATCTCAGGATGTATTTATCCAGGCTGTGAGACCAAAATACAGGGTGATCGGTTATGCATGTCAGGTGTGGAAAATCTTCAAACTGAATGGTAACCACAGTGTAGTAGTGACAGCATCTATTCTCCCATGCTGTTTTCATTGGGCCACAGCTTCTGCATTCACACCTGCAAGACAAAAGATTACAATGAACCAGTAGACAACTGAGGGAATCACACATTATGGCAATGCCACATTATGGAAATATTTAACATTATGATTTTATGATAAACATAATCCTCCTCAATGTCTTTATTTGCGACATTTCATGAGAGCTGGTGGTATTATAAAGAAATTAGATTTTGTCATGTGATTGATATACACATTCCAACCTCTTTTTATATGTATTTTTTGCCCTTGCATCATAACCCCAGTCTATATATTTATTCAGGGACTGGATTCCCACTCATGTCACTAATCTTATTCCTTTACTGAACTGTAATTTAATTACATCAAGAAATATAGAAACATAGAAGCTGACTGCAGACAAGGACAGCAAGGCCCATCCAGTCTGCCCATTTTTCTACCTTAAGAATGTGCCATAAGCCTTTACTCTGTCAATGGCTTATCTATTCATACTCATCTGTACTGCTCCCTTATGCCTATCCCATGCCTGTTTGAAGCCCTGCACTGTATTCGTATCCACCACTTTCTGAGGTAGGTCGTTCCATGCGTCCACCACCCTTTCTGTAGAAAAGAACTTCCTCACATTACCCCTTAATTGGCCTCCCCTAATCTCATGCTGGTTCTCTTGTCCTGCTATTTTCTTATATTGAAACATGTTAGAATCTAGCTGGCCTAGAGGCACTGAGGGCTGAGCACTGGATGCCACACCTCACGCCACACTGTCAATCACATTCGGGAATGGCGTGGGCCACCAAGGGTCAGCAGGGAGGAGATGGATTGAGCATCCGATGGACTGCTCCATCTCTGGGGAGGGTGTCTTCACGATCAGCGCATGTCTGACTCCTGGCGGAGGCTGGAGCTCAGCGGAGCACTGTCGCTACAACATGGGGGAGCATGGCAGATGCCTGGTGAGATCTTGGCGAGTGTGCCTGCCGCCAGCGTCGTGCACATCGAGATCTCGCAAGGCAGAAAAATAGGAAAAACCCTGGTGGCTGGTCATCACAGCTTGATGGCTGTCCCTGGCATGCCATCTCCGTGAGGTAACACTCTGAAGTGGATCCTAATGGGCGAGTAAATAGAGGGCTCCCGTCACCTCGCTGCTGGGGGGTAAGCATGGGGGTTACAAGGGTGAGGACCTGAAGAAGCAGAGGCTAGGGATGGCAGCTGGATGAGGGTCGACCAGGCCAGGAGGAAGAGAAAGTTATAGCCCCAAAAAAAGAAACATGCATCCACCACACTTTCTGTGAAAAAGAACTTCCTTACATTACTCCTTAATCGGCCTCCCTCTAATCTCATGCTGTTTCATCTTGTCCTGCTATTTTTCTTATATTGAAACATGTTAGGCTCTTTCACCTTGTTAATGCCCTTAAGATGTTTGAATGTTTTGATCAAATCACCTCTCTCCCTCCTTTGCTCTAGGGTATACATATGACGCTGCTGACCTGATCATCTACACTAGTTCTTCTAGTATTTCCTGCATAAACACATCACTTACTTCAGACTTCAGTAGGTCTTAGACTGGCTACTAGACCATAAACATGTACTAAATGAAAGAAAATGAAAGCCATGCTCTTAGGTTCTGCACGAAGATTAAGACCTGTTCTAATTTGCTGGAGGTTCTTCACCCGGCGGATTTCCACTTGAAAATGTTACTTCCTTCAAGTACCTTGGGATCCTGCTGGACCAGTCCCTGGATTTTAATCTTCACATTCAGTCCTCATGCAAAGCTGTAAACTTGAAACTAGGGTAACACAAAATGAGCTACATGTTTACATCCTCGGCCAAATTAGCATTGCCGCGAGGTATTCTGCTCCCAACCCTTACTTATGGTGCCTGTACTCTTACCTCTGCCCATAAAACCTCCCTACTAAAATGGGACGTAACTTATAACAATATATGCCGATTTGCCTCTTCATCGCCTCGACTCAAACATCACTGCCTTCTTTATAAGGATCTGAATTGGCTCTCACCCTCTGCCAGTAGACAATACTACCTTGGATCACTAATGGACTCAATCATCCGGAAAAAACACATCCCAGCTGGCAGCATTGCTGGTCCCTCAGCCATCCTCCTATGGCCTGCGATCAGCTGACAAATCCTTGCTCTATGTTCCGAGATGTCAGGACGGCTAAAGGCACAGGCCTTCCATTCTCTGCTCCCAGGCTATGGAATGCTCTTCCACTCAACCTCCAGCTGTCTTAGTCTCACTTTGGATTTAAAAGTGAATATCGTCGTTATCTATCCTTAGCTGATGCTTGTACATGCTTTGACCCAACCTGAAGCTCCTGAGACTTACCAGTAATGTCACTCCTGCTCTAATCCAGCTCCAAGACTGTCTCCCTTCCCCTCCCATATTTTTCCTTCTCTTTGTAAATAACTTCTTGACTACTAGCTCTCTTCCTTCTCGAACCTTGTTGCTGACCATCCACTGTTGTTTTGCCAATTACCACCCCTGACCTTCCTTCTGTCAGCCTTTCTTGTTATGTTTGAACATTCCTCACATTTCTCTCTATATAACCTTACTATCTTATTAACCCTTTCACTCTACAGGTCGGGTCCATGGTTTCTGCACTTATTATATATCTTACTGCCATTATCTCTATAATGCTTGCCATTATTTTTTGTTGTTTCTACCCATTGTATTTTGTAGCACTGCTGTACTGTTCCTCTATTTGTATTATTGTGCCCATGTTGCTGTTGTTCAACTGTTCTCCTTTTGTTGTACTCTCCTGGGTCGTGCCTGAAAATAGTCATTTTATGGCTAGTGCACCTACCAGGTTAACAAAAACTAAATAAATAAATATTGAGCTCCGTTAATCTGTCCTCATATGTTTTCTGATGCAGTCCCTCGACATTTTGTTACCCTTCTCTGGTCTGCCTCCATTTTGTTAATGCCTTTGTGCAGGTGGCGGCCTCAGTACTGCACGAGTACTCAGATGGGATCTAACCAGTGTAATGTATAGAGGATTATTACCTCCCTCTTATGACTTGTGATACTCCTACTAATACACCCCAATGTCCTTCTAGCCTTACCTACTGCTTTAGTGGTCTACTTGGATGATTTCAGGTCATCTGTGATGATGATGTCCAAGTATTTTCTTCCTTGTGATTGCCAGCAACTCTCTTGCCAACCTATAGGTAGCTTCAAGGGTTCCTCTTCCCTATGTGCTGATCTTGCAC
Organism: Neoceratodus forsteri; assembly: GCA_016271365.2. Lineage (NCBI taxonomy): Eukaryota > Metazoa > Chordata > Ceratodontiformes > Ceratodontidae > Neoceratodus > Neoceratodus forsteri. Next base: position 1,108,913,306 of record CM057449.1, on the reverse strand, counting down.
TTCTTTGCATTAAACCCCAGTTGCCACTCTTCGCCATTTTGCCAGTTTTTCCAGATCTCTTCTCATTCTGCCCACCCATCTGGATCATCTACTCTGTTGCAGATCTTGGTGTCTGCAAACAGGCAAACCTTACCATCCAGTCCATCTGCAATGTCACTGAACAAAATATTGAAGAAGACTGGCCCCAAAGCCTGATCCCGAGATGCCCCACTTGTGACTTGCATCTCTTCTGACTATATACTGTTTACCACCACTCTCCGTTTTCTGCCCGCCAACCAGTTTGCCACCCAGTTGACCAACCTCTGACCCACCCTGAGCCTACCCAGCTTATTAATCAATCTTCTATGTGGAACAGTATCAGAAGCTTTGCTGAAGTCAAGGTAGATGACATCAACTGCACCCCTTGGTCCACCACTCTGGTTACCCAGTCAAAGAAATTTATGAGATTAGTTTGACAGGACCTTCCTGTTGTAAATCCATGCTTTCTTGGATCCTGTGCTCCTATGGATTCAGGTGTTGCACTATCCTTTCCTTAAGGTGCCTCCATAATCTTGTCCACTAATGAGGTAAACTGACTGGTCTGTAGTTCCTCTGCCTCCTCCCTACTGCCACTCTTGTGGAGCAGGATCACATGAGTTCTACTCCAGTCTTCTGGGACCTCCTATGCTCAAAGACTCACTAAACAATTCTGCTAATGGCTCTGCTAGTTCACCCTTAGCTCCTTTAGTACCCTGGGTTGTATGCCATCAGGACCCATTGCCTTGTCCACCCTGAGCTTAGTGAGCTCTTGTAGGACCCTTTCTTTTGTGAAGGGACTTGTGCACATCTCCCTCCTCTGTGTCCATGGTGTTGAGATGTGGGCCCTGCCTACCTTCTTCTCAGTAAATACTGAGCAGAAGTATCTATTTAGGATAGATGCTTTTCCTTTGTCCTCCTCCACACACTCCCCTTATCCCCTTTGATCTTAGCAATACCCACTCTGGACTTTCTCCTTTCACTAATGTATCTATAGAAAGTCTTGTCCCCTTCTTGTACTGTTTGTGCTAGTGTTTCCTCAATTTGGGCCTTTGCCTGCCTTATTGCCTTCCTTGCTTCCCTTAGGGAAGTTTGGTATGCCTACCTATCTTCGTCCCGCTACATTTCTTATATGTCTGGAAGGCCAACCTTTTTCTATGATATTTTCTACTACTGTTTTGAGAACCAAAGCAGTTTCCTCCTTCTTTTGCTCTTGCTTTTCTCCCTAACACAATGGGATGTTGCTTCAAGTATTGCATCCTTAAAGCTTCCCACTTTGCCTGGACCCCTTCACCTGTATTTATCTTGCCAGGGCTAGCTTAACTCTGTTGACCATCTTATCAAAGTCAGCTCCTCTGAAACCCCATATTTTAGCCTTGGAATGGGATGATTTAGTTCTAGTGGCCAAATTGAATGATACCATATTATGGTCACTGGCCCCAGGTGACCTTCAACCTGGAGATCTGTGATGCTTTCCCCATTAGTCAGTACTAGATCTACATTAGCCCTGTCTCTTGTCGGTTGTTGTGCCAATTGTTTGAGGCCCTCCTCCTGCAGGGAATCCACTATGTGTCTAGTTCTGGTGGATGTTCCTGCTGGTATTGACTAATCTGTATCAGGAATGTTGAAGTCTTCCATTAGCATTAAATTCCCTTTAGCTATCATGTTTTGTATATCTTCTAACAGTAAAGTGTGTATGTCCTCCCCTGGTCTGGAGGCCTGTAGACAACCCCAGTTCGTATGGTTGTCCCTTTCCTGTTCCAGGGTGACCCACAGTTCTTATGGCTGCCTATGTGTATTCTGAATTTCTGCAGCTTTGATATTTTGTTGACATAAAGGGCCAATCCACCCCACCCGTTTAGCACCTCGGTCTCTTCTGAACAGTACACAGCCGGTACTGAAGTCTCCAGTGTGGTTACTGTGAGCCATGTCAATCAAGAGCAGATAAGCAATTGCAATGGATTAGATAAGTCGGGCAGTAAATATAACTAATCATGTTATGCTTTTCTTTTTATATAACTAATCATGTTTTACTTTTTCATTTACATTTATCATGCTCTCTGATCTCTACCACTACAGCTTGTAGTGCTGTGTGTTAATTTGAGTTGCCTAATTTACAGCCTCACAGTCTCCTCAAACTGGGAGGTCATGGAGGTCAGAGGAGACAGACACGCTCATGTGCTTTACAAAAATTCTCACTTGATAGAATTACCATCCTGCAATTTAAGTAACTACAATTATACTGTACAGTTTATATCTGTATTGATATTAACCACAAAATGAGATATTTACAAAGGTAGTGCAAAAACAACTACAGTATATCACACATTTCCATTCCGTGCCATGCATTTATACTAGCCCATAAAAAAATGTTCTATGATTGTTTAAAAACTGTTTCTAACTCCATTTCAGTAAACACTAGGGGCAAGGAGACAGGACTGGCAACCATTAACAAATAAAGAGCACAAAGGTTTTCCTTCAAGAACTGTATTAACAGGATCACTGTCCACACTTGTCAGTACCTTCTTTTTAAACTATTTTTACAAAATTTGCAGTACCCAATATATTAATAATTTGACTCCATGTCCTGTTGCATTTATCCCCACCCTTTTTATTGGGTTCTGTGGACACTGTTAGTGCAGTTCTTAAAGGAGAACTTTGCACTCTTACTAGTTTATAATAGACAGTGCAGTCACCTTGCCCCGTAGTGAAGTTCACCAAAATGGATTTAGAAAATATTTTTTGAAGAATTATTGAACAGTATGTCATGGGACGAGTGTACATGCATGGCACAGAATGGAAATGTGTGATATAGTACTTTGCTGCTACTGCAAATATCTCATTTGGTGGTTAATATTAGTACAGCTATGAATTGTATAGTATAACTCATGTTGCTTAAATCCATGATGATAATTCTATCAAGTGAGAAGATTTTAAGAAACACATGAGCATACCAGCCCTCATCTGACCTCCATGACTGCCCACTATGAGGTAATAGATAATACAGCTCAAATTAACACACAGCTTTACAAACTGTAGTGGTAGAGAGCAGATAGAACATGTAAAAGAAACAGTAAAACATGATTAATTAAATTCACTGCCAAACCTATCTAATCCATTGCAATTGCTTATGTGCTCATAATTGTTGATGCAATTACAGTTCAGCAAAGAAGTAACATTAGTAGCAGGCAAGTGTTGTACCAGTCTGAGGCACTGGATGCCTCACTTGTCATGCCAGCGACCCTGGTTCAGGAATGAGCCTAGGGTGCTGGGATTGGCTGTGAGGGAAAGATTTGAGCATCCACTGGACTGCTCTCCTTTCCCAAGGAGGACTGTCTCTCCTGCTGAATGACTGCCCCAGGTGGACGTGTGGTGGTAATGAGGGTCTGAGGAGGGCAGGGAAAGGCGGAACTGCAGGATTCCATGGTGTGTGCATGCCTCCACGTATATACATAAAGCTTGCATGCCCCAGTGAAGGGATGGGGACAGAAAATGGAAAATTGAAGCAGAAGCAGGCCCATGATGCTCCTACCATGCTTCCATCATGGGGTGTCCTCAGGTCCGAGCCAATCTGGACTGTTGCACTGGTGGGATGACCCTCCCTCCTGTACATATATAAAAAGGAAAAAGATGTTAGAATGTGCAAATCAATCACATGATGAACATCTCATCACTTTATAATACCACTAGTCTGTGAAGAGGGATACAATCTGGATTTAGGAACTAGAGCCTCATGGATGTAAGCTTTTGATTAATGTCCAAATGCTTGTGCTGTTCAAAAACACATATAGTATGTGCTTGTTATGATACAAATCTTTCTTACATTTTCACCACCATCAATAATACTGCTTTACAGCCATATTGGCTCTGACTAGAGTTTATTCTTCTCAGGTGGGGTGGTACTGGTGGTCTTTCCTGAACCTTCCCGGGCATTGCTCTGAGGGGTAGGTATGTGACAAGCTCAGTCTGCCATTTGCTCTCCATCATTGTCAGGAACAGAGAGGGTTTGTCAGGGGCTCTGGAAGCCAAACCAGGATTTGGCAAGAGATGCTTTTGGAGTTGGCCTTTCAGAATACTGTGCAGGAGACCTGCATACTTGCTGTCAGCCTTCCTTGAATAACTGGGAACACCTGCAGGCTAAGGAACTAAATAAAAGAACATACCTCAGTGTGAATGAGTTTTTATTTGGGGTTGGAATTTGCAAGAAGGTAGTTGTAAAAGCCCTGCAGAACACAAAGCTGAGGGAAGCTCTGAAAGATAGTGTGACAGAAGGTATGGGGAAAGTGAACCCTGTAAGCAGAGACAAGCAGAGTTCGAAGTCTACCCAGAGGCCTGCTTGCTTGCAAGTAGGGAGAGCTAACAAATGCTTTTGAGTGAACCAATTATGTATTAGGCTGAATTGGGGCCCAACAGTTAGTGGCCAGAGAATATTAGGAGAGGTACTGTAGTTAATTCCTGTTGTATAAAGAAGGGAAATGAATTGTTAGTCAGATTGATTGATTGACTGATTGATTGGAAAACTGGAAAATAAACTGTATAATGTTGAGCTTTTCAAACAAATGCAAAAACCAGTTCCGGTTTTGAACTTTGAAACCTATCCAAAAGTGAGGGTACTGGACTTCAGGAGGGCTGACTTTGGCAAGATGGGAGAGTGCCTCAGAAAAGCACTAGCAAACAGACTAGAAGGAGGTGTGGAGCAACAATGGGGAAACATCAAAATCATCACAGAGGCAACAAGCCTTTGTGTGAAGCAAATAAACAAATCAAAATGAAAGAAAAAGCCACTATGGTTCTCAAAAGAGGTGACTCTGAAAGTCAGGAAGAAAAAGATAGCATTACGGAAGTATAAGGAAACACAAAAGGAGCAGGTAAGAGAGCTGTACCAGTTAAGGCAGAAGGAAGCAGGGAGGGAAGTCAGAATAGCAAAAGCCCAAACTGAGGAAAAGATAGCCAACTCGGTTAAGAAGGGGATAAAACCTTTATAGGTACATCAGCAAGCATAGAAAGACAAAGGGAGGATAGGAGGCTGAATAGAATGAACGGTGGTGGGCAGAGGGGGACAGTGAAAAGCAGGGATACTGAATGAATATTTCTCAGTATTCACAAAAGAGGTGGGGAATGCCTAATCCAATTAACAGAAGCACTCTTGATGGGGGGTTGATCCCAGTCCTTTCACAGAAGAAACGGTTCTGCAAGAACTCTTAAAACTGAAGGTGGACAAAGCAATGGGGCCTGATGGAATTCACCCAGAATTCTAAAAAATTAAGGGGGAACTAGTGAAACATAGCTAGTCTTTTTGATAAATAAGTAGGAGGATGGTATGGTACCGAGGACTGGAGGAAGGCGGATGTGATTCCCCTTCACAAAAGTGGGACCAAGGCAGAGGCAGGAAACTACAGACCTGTCAGTTTGACCTCTGTGGTAGGGAAAGTGATGGAGTCACTTCTGAAGGAAAGAATAGTTGAGTACCTAGAGGCCAGTGGGGCACAGGACCCAAGGCAGCATGGGTTCACAGTGGGAAGGTCATGTCAGACAAATCTAATAGATTTCTTTGACTGGGTGACCAAAGTAGTAGACCAGGGGGGGCTGTGGACATGGCCTACCTAGACTTTAGCAAGGCATTTGACACAGTCCCACACAAAAGATTAATAGTCAAATTAACCAGCCTGGGAGGGTCCCAGGGTGGTAACCTGGGTAAAACATTAGCTGGACAACAGGACACAGAAGGTAATTGTAAATGGAGTCCACTCTGAAGAAAGAGAGGTTACTAGTGGAGTACTGCAGAGTTCAGTATTGGTCCAGTCCTTTTTAATGTCTTTATAAGTGACATTGCAGAGGGACTGAAGGAAAAGTATGCCTCTTTGCAGATGACACAAAGATCTGCAACAGGATTGATACACAAGGAGGTGTGGAAAGGATGAGAAGGGACTTGGCAAGGCTGGAGGAATGGTCAGAAGTATGGCAGCTAGGATTCAATGCAAAGAAATGCAAAATAATGCACCTGGGAAACAAGAACCCAGGGGAAGAATACACAATGGGAGGGAGGTAGTAACAACAACACAAAAGGAAAGGGACCTGGGGATAATAATATCAGATGACCTTAAGGTTAGCAAGCAATGTGAGAAGGCAGTAGGGAGGGCTGGGGTATACTGGGAGGCATAGGGAGAGGCATCAGCAACAGAAAACAGGAAGTTGTTATTCCTTTGTACAGACAGTTGGTGAGACCCCATCTGGAGTACTGCATCCAGTTCTGGAGACCCCATCTCCGCAAGGACATAGACAGGATAGAGGCAGTCCAGAGGAGGGCAACTAAAATGGTGCAGGGTCTGCAAGAGAAGCCGTATGAGGAGAGACTAAAGGAGCTTAATATGTATACCCTTGAGGAAAGAAGGGAGAGAGGTGACATGATAGAAACTTTTAAGTACCTCAGTGGAATCAACAAAGTCCAAGAGGGTAGCATCTTTCAGAAAAGAGACATGCAAGAACAAGGAGACACAATTTAAAGATAGAGGGAGGGTTCAGGGGCAATGTGACGAAGCATTATTTCACAGAGAGGGTAGTGGATGCATGGAACAGCCTTTCTGAGGAGGTTGTGGGGTCTAAAACTATGGGAGAATTCAAGAATGCATGGGACAGACATAAAGCAATTCTTGTGGGGGTGAAAGAAATAGGCTGTTGGTTAACTAGGATCTGCCACTATCCTGTAGGTAGGAAATGGGCAGACTAGATGGGCAAAGCAGTCCTTATCTGCTGTCAAAGTCTATGTTTCTATGTTTCTATATGTTTCTATCTGACCGATCATTTTACATGTTCCCAAATAACCTAGGTCACGAGTTACAGGTTACCTGTCACTCTACTCTTCCAGCTTTTGGATGTGAGCATGTATGCCTGAAAATGTTACTGCTATACATGTTTTAAATATTTCTTAACATTTTCTTTATCTGTTTTTGCACACCCAGAACACTTTTGTCACTATAGCTGTGTCTCACTTCAGGACTCCTGAGGAAGTCGAGAGCAAGCAGTAGAATCAGTGATCCTGGTGGTTTATTATTTTCTTTGCCTGCCACCTGTATGCAATTCAGTTGTAATTTCATATATAATGCATGTTTTGTATATTATTACAAGCACGCTGATAAAATTTGTCAGTGATTTAATATATCCTGATGACTGCTGCAGGTTTATATGTTCCATGAACCATGGAACAGGCTACCGGAGGAAGTTGTGAGGGCAGATACTGTAGAGACATTTAATCATGCATGGGATAGACACAAAGGCCTAGTGGGCAAGACAACAGGGAAATGCCTGCACAGTCTGGAAGGAGCTAGACAAAGAAGTAAGAAAAATTAGCAACAGGGCAGACCTGATGGACCAAGAGGTCCTTTTTGCCATCAGCTCCTATGTTACTCTGTTTTGTTATCACTGTGTATTGATTCCTTAGTCATGGCATGGTCAGTAACTGTGGAGCACTGCTTTTGTTCTCTAATTTTCAAATATGACTGACCAGCCCATAAAAACAATCATATTTAAATTTACTGTCTCACAAACTGAAGTACTGGCCCAAATCCAACTTTATTTAGTTTTGTCAACTGGTAAAGGAGGGCTAGGCAATTCTGCATATTTTCAGCCTTTTCCCAGGAGCTGCAGGAGATGCAAATGGTAACCAACTGAAACTGAGCCAGATTAAGCTGTTGGTGGTAATTTTAGTGAACGGAGAAAATTGTGCCAGGACACTCTGCTTAACATCTCATCCAAAAGATAGACACCTCGAGGGCAGCACCCCTGCTGCACTACAGTGTCAGTATTGGGATTTCACCCAAGTTCCTGGAGTGTGGCTAGAACCCACGACATTCTGATCTTCTCGACTTCAATGTATATAATCTGTTGAGCCACTGACACTGTACTGTCCACATACTGCACTACTAAAATAAATTGTCAGTGCTTTATAGTAGTTATCCAGGGTAGGATCCCACTGAGTTTTAAATTCTCAAATCTCTTTACCAAGGGGTGGTCAGGGCAAGAGGCAGCCTTATAATCCAACAAAAACACAGATGACATAAATACAAAGGTAGCTAGAAGCTCTATACAAACCAGTGTGGGTGCACTAAAGGTAAATAAGCTATTACAAGTTGACATCAAACACATTGATGTGGTCAGATGCAAGGACTATGACACAACTTGAGGGATGAGGGCTGGGAATGATGATTTTGTAGTGTACATAGATACATAGATACATAGACAGTGTCAGCAGATAAGGGCCTATGGCCCACCCAGTCTGCCCATTTGAGCTTGTAAGTTCAGTTTATGTTTTCCTAGAAGTCTGTTGCCCCTACCCCTGACCGCCAGAATTCCTTTATATCTATCCCATGCATTCTTAAATCCGTGATTGTTTCAGCCCCACCACTTCCTCTGGCAGGGTGTTCCACTTGGTCCACCAGCCGCTCTGTGAAGAAATTTTTCCTCACGCTTCCTCTGAATCGCCCTCCTCCAACTTCATCCCATGCCCTAGTCCTGGAACATCTTTTCACTTAACATAGTGTATTCCTGCACCCTGTTCCTCCCTGTAAGATACTTGTATGTCTCAATCATATCCTCTCTCTCCTCCCTCCTCTCCTCTAGGGAGTATAGCAGTCTCTTATTGTACAGGAGCCAAAGAAACCTTGAGCAATGTTATCAACTTCCTTGTGCTTCAGTCATCCTAGCTTAGGAAGCAGTATAGCGCAGTGGTCTAAGACTCTGAGCTGCAAACCTGGAGACCTGAGTTTTAATCCTATAGATCCCATTTGCATACTGTGTGACCCTGAGCAAGTCACTTAACTTCCTTGTGCTCCCAGGTCGCACCTGTAAACAAGCTTTCAGCTAGTGTGTCTCTCCTGGTTAAATAGATAAAAAATAAAAAAACATGGGTCTCTCAATGTGGAGGCAAAAGTAAGACACTGCACAGTACAAAGTCACTTAAGCAAACTTGAGAAAGATAGTAATAACTAAGCAATGGAAACCATGTGAGATAAAAAGTCCTTGAGCTTGCTAATGAGTGCTAATGCTTTACATAATATGACATGGTTCTAGTAACAGATTGACGCATTTGGTAAGGGCTTTGTGAATACATATGTTGCTGCTGACCTTGAAGGTTGTCAGTAGAAATGTCAGCCTGACACTATATTTGGCCTATGAATTGCTGGTATATTAATAAAAATGTGGAGTGCAGCAGAGTGACATAGAATCACAGTACAATGATGAATGAATTCCTGAAGCATTTTACTAATCAGGAAAGGCAGCATGCGTATGTCACTTGTGTTTGCTTTCTGCATTATTTGTTCACTCTGCCCCTTTCCCACTCTTACGGTAACCCTTGCAGAACACTGCTCTCAGTGAACACTTTTCAAAGTATATGTTATCCCATTCTCTACTTTTTCTCCTGAGAACTGTCATTACTATGATTCAAAGAACATGATAACAGTGTGGAAGAAAATGTCTGCAACCAAGCTGATACACATGAAAAAGGAAGCAGAGAAACCATTGGAAAGCAGCGGGATGAACAGGTGAAAGTAAGATCTATCATCCTCAGTGGAGAAACTACAGTAGGCCATCTTCAAACTTTCATCAGGGCTGGAAGGAAGTCAGGGTGGAATGAGATGTTGTTGCTTTATTTTTACTGTATTTATTTTAATTATTTCTGCAGATTCTTTTGTCCGCCTCTTGTATTCAGGGTTGTCTCCTTCTGGACTAGTGCCTAGCACAGTGAACTGTGTGGCAGGAAATCACAGGTTTTAATCTCACCACAACCACAGGCTTACCGTGTGACCCTGAGCAAATTATCAACTTCCTTGTGCTTCAGTCTGCCTAGCTCTAAAAGTAGGTAGTAGCTGGACCTGAGAGTCTGTGTCTGAATATTGCAAGAACTAGACAGGGTGAATATACAAAGGAAGAGTTCAAACAGAACTGCAGTGCATTGACCTGTCAATGGATGGTGAAACAAAGGAACTGAAATAAATTGTTGCCAAACGCAGAAATGTTAAAAATTGTTCAGCCACATTTAATGGTCCAATTATTGAATGATTTACATATAGGTGGATTGGAAACTTCTGGGATAGGAGATTCTTCAAAGGTGACAGACTTCACCTGACAAGTGAGGGGCTTGTGCACTGGGGCAGAAGTTGGACATCTATATCTGACATTTAAACTGACTGCTGTTGAGACTGAGACTAGGGGAGCAATGGTGGCAGGTGAGAGGAAGGGAATCCTAGTTAGCACTCCCCCACATTTGGGGCTTGTAGCAACACAGTGGGTACAAACTGGGGTTGTGGCACCAACTGGACTAGATAACACGACATTAGAGAACGGTAGTGTAAACTGTAATAAAAAAAAGGATAAGAGGACACAGAAAGCACAAGGGTTGATGGCAGACACTGAGGTGAATTTAGTGGCCTTAACAGAAACGTAAAAACAGGGCCAGATTAACAAGTTGTGGTGCCCTGGGCAATGGATGAATGTGGGACCCCATGACTTAACCAAGAGGAGGAGGTTTGGGCCATCTAGGCCCCAAAAGCTGAATGGTTTTGATGCGTTAAAATGCATTTGGAGAGTTTTCCAGCAACTTTAAATGCCAATCTTAGGGTGGAAATAGAAAGCTATTGCTTGAAGTTGGATGGCTGGAGTACATTCCCACTGAGTTACTGCTGGGTATGCAGATTACACAGTAGCCAGTTTCTCTGGGGGCTGCAAGCTTCACTTTCCAGCTGCTTTTGGGAGGGCTGCTAGTTGTACTTTATGTAGCTGCTGGCAAGGCAGTAGGCTGCCCCAGTTCTGGAGGTTGCAATTTGCACTGCATCTTCTAGTTTCTGTAGTGAGGCTGCACCTACCCAGCTCTGTGAGCAGGTTAGTGGCCATACTGCACCCAGCTGCTGTTGGTGCCTGCAGGCTGCATGGTATTTAGCTTCTGTGGGAGGCTGCAGACTGCAGTGTATCCAGACATTGTGGGGAGGCTGCAGGCTGATCTGTATCCAGTTGTTGGGAGGCTGCAGGTTGCATTGTAGGCAGCTGCTTTGAGTAGGCTGCAGGGAGCATCATTGACAGTTGCTGTTGGAAGCTGCAGGCACAGTATCACCTTATTCAGCTGCTGAAGTGGGGGTGCAGATTGCACTATATCCAGTTGCTGTGGAGACTACAGGCCACACAGTATTTAACTGTTCTGGGAGGCTATAGGCTGTATTGCAACCAACCACTTCGTCTGTGGGAGACTGCAGGCCACTGTAGGGAGGCTGCAGGCTGTAGTATCCTGCCACTGTGGAGGAGGCTACTGGTTACACTGATCATATGCAGCTGCTGTAGGCAGACTGAAGGTTTACTGTATCCAGCAGCTGTGAGGAGCCTATAGGCAGCACTGCATCCATTTACAGTAGGGACATCCTGGCTGCACTGTGAAAAGGCTGCCTGCATTGAGAGGCTGAATTTCTACCACTCCACTCTATTATACTGTGATCCTCTGTTTGACATGATGACAAACAAGTTACAAAACACTGGGGAAGATTAAGAGAAGCTGGCTGGTGCAATGATTAGTCACTAATGAGAGGCCAAATTTCTCCCACCCTCTCCCTAGTATTAATATGTTGATCTATCATCTTCTTCTATGTTCTCACAAGTGTGAAGACAGTCACATCATTTTATTTAGAATTTATTTTTAAATAACACAAACTTATTTTTTTACCTGATAATTGCCTGGTGGTGATTTGGGTCCGACTGTCCGCTGAGTCTGATGACTGCTCACCCGTGCTCCTTGACGATGATGCAATAACTCCTACTCGACAGTCAGTCTTACTCTCTGATTGAGTCTGACACCACACACAAGGTGGCGGTGGGCCAGGAACATTCTGCACTGCCTTACTTGACAGTCTGACTGGTCTCACTCTCTCTCTCGCTAACACGATTCAGCTGTTTTTTCCAGATCCGGACCTCGAGACCGATGGCCAACCCCTCTGAGAGTAAGGGACTAGTGAAAGGAGAGAGGATGATCTCTCTCTCTCTTGAGTCTACTCTCGATGACAGGAAAGGATTTGTCGGCTCTAAGAGGGAAGGAGTCTGTAGGGCACAGCACTGTTTTCTTGATCAGGGCAAGACCACCATGTGCACCAGACATGATGCATGGACCTGAGGGTGGGACTGAAAAGATCTGGTCTGTGGGGTGGGTAGGGAGCAATTCAGAATGGACCATATTGAAACAGCTCAATTGGCTAGGCCTGACCTACAGAGAGAACGCCCATCGGGAAAGAAAATACCACAAACGGCCAGCTGTTTGGATGGTCGAGGTGCAGGCAAAAGAACGGTTGATAATTGACACCCCCACCCCAAGATTTAGTCACACACATTGGGAAAGTACAGGAGGGTCAGGAAGAAGAAGAGAAAGAAAAGAAAAAGCAAACAAAAGAAATCAGTGGCCCCTCAAACTAAGGGCCCATGGCAATTTAACCCTCTAGTTAATCCAGCCCTGCATAAAAAAGTAATGACTGAGACCTGACTGTTGCTGGGTGGTCATTGTTTAGAAGGATAGAGGAAAGGTAGAGGGGAAAGCAGCCTTTTGTGGAAAGAAGGCATCCAGGTGGCAGAAGATGGTGCATCAGGAGTAGTAATGAAGAGACTGAGTCATCATGGAGAAGAAGAAGAAGAAGAAGAAGAAGAAGAAGAAGAAGAAGAAGAAGAAGAAAATCAGCATTTATATAGTGCTTTTCATACACACTGTATCCCAAAGCTTTTACACTTTTTTCCTGTGCTTTTCACGGCAGCCTCAGGAAGAAACCACACTTGGGGTGATCTATAGACCTCCAGGGCAAGGGAAGATAGAAATGGAGAGCTTGGGGAAAAGCTTGAAAGAAGGGTGGAAAGGAGGAAGTAGTGGTGGTGGGTGATCTGAACCTGCCAGATGTCGATTAGGATGTTCCAGTGGCCAGGAGCACCAGAAGTTAGGTCTTGCTGACACCTTCCAGGACCATCTGCTGGTACAGCTACTTGAGGAACCCACCAAGCAGACTACAATTCTCGATATGGTGCTCACCAACTCAGAGGTGATTTGAGCTGTGAGAATAGAGGAGCCACTGAGGAAAAGCAACAATAACTCCATTTAGTTTGAACTTGACCTTGGGTCCAGAAAACTAATCAAGAGCTGAAGTCCTGGATTTCAGAAGGACAGACTTCAACAGGCTGAGGGAGCTGGTCAGAGGAATGTTAGTTGGGGTGGGCAACACAAGTGGAGTAGAAGAGAGATGGAGGCAATTAAAGGAGCCATTCTTGAGGCATCTAAGTCATGCATGAGAATGGTAACCAAAAGAACAGGTTCAGGAGACCATTATGATTCTTGGCAAGTGTCCAGGAAATAGTGAGGGCTAAGAAACAGGCCTTCTTCAAGTATAAAGAAAAGCAGAGTGAGGAAGAATGGAGAATATATACTGAAAGATAAAGAGGCAAAGAGCGAATTAGGGAGGCAAAAGAGACACAAAGCTGCATATTGCAGAGTGGGCCAAGAGTGGAGAAAAACAACTCTTCTGATACAGTAGGGAAAAAAGGAAGAAGGAGGGGACTGGTAAGGTTAGCGGGGGTAGGTTAGCAGAGGGGGTATGGGTGATAGAGGAGGATGGGCAAAAGGCCACCGGCCCTTAATGATTACATTAGCTCAGTTTTACTAAGGAGAATTGAAGACTCCTAGCCAGAGTGGCATCAAAGCAGCCACTAAGGGGTACTGGAGATCAGGCAGCTAATTTTTACAAATGAAATGATCCAGAAAGGGCTAACAGCATTCAAAAATAGATAAAGCCCTGGGACAAGATGGGTTGCATCCAAGATCACAAGTAGTTGGCAGCAGAACTGGCTGAACCCCTGGTAGGGCTATTCAACAGCTTTCTAATGAAAGGGGTAACTCTGAAGGAGTGAAGTGCGGACATTAGTTCCACTCCATAAGGGGAGTGGACGAGGAGCATGTGGGTAACTATAGACCTGACCTGCCAGTTTTACCCTATTATAGGGATGCTCATTGAGGTACTAGTAAAAGATGACCTTGTGCACTACTCAGAGAGCAATGGGCTCCAGGATAGTAAACAGCGTGGATTAGTGGCAGGGAGGTTTTGTCAGACTAACCTGATTGTTTTTTTCTGACTGGGTGATGAGGGAATTGGATAGGGGTCATGCTGTGGATTTGCTCTACTTCAGCTTCAGTAAGGCTTTTAACTCAGTGCCTCACAGATGGTTGCTGAAGAAGATAGAGGATCTGGGTGTGGCTAAGGTCACAGTACAGTAAAATGAGTAGGTAACTGGCTAAAGGGAGGCAGCAGAGGGTTGTAATCAATGAGGTCAAGTAGCTGAGAGGAAGGTCATGAGCAGGGTACCACAGGGATCTGTTTTGGGCCTGATCTCTTCAATATGCCTATTTTCGACATATGTGAGAGTATCCAGGGTGGGCTGTGTCTCTCACCAATGATATTAAGCTCTGTGGGAGGGTGGATAGTGACAAGGGAATCAGCAAAATGCAAAGTGATGTACAAAAGCTAAAGAGGTGGTCTAAGGTTTGGCTGCTGAAATTCAACTCCAGATAATGCAAGGTAATACACCTAGAGGACAAGAACCTGAGGACAGAGTACTGGATGGGTGAGGTGAGACTTAGCTGTACAGCTCAGGAATGCTACCTTGAGTTATCATCAGTGACTTCCCCAAATAATTGAGTCAGTGCAACAAGGCATATAGCAAAGCGAGTAGGATGCTGGGACGTTTTGAGAGGGTATTGATAGAAAATGGAAGAAGTAATACTTCCCATACAGATTGTTAGTGAGGCCACATCTGGAGTACAGCACCCAGTTCTGATGTCCATACCTCAGGAAAGATAGAGAAAGACTGGGGTGGTGCAGCACATGGTAACAAAATGATTTTGGCCAACAGGGCAGGTCCTGTAAGGAGTACCTCAAGGCACTGTACATTACTCACTGGAGACCAGAAGGAGAGAGGAGATACAATAGAGACCTTCATGTTTCCAAAAGGAATTAATAAGGTGAAATGTTGGAAAGCATTTAGCTTGAATACTAGTTCATGTTCACATGGACACAAGTGTAAACAGGCAGAAGGGAGACTCAGAAGGGTCATGAGGAAGTATTATTTTACAGAAAGGTGGTGGAGCCATGGAACAGTCTATTTGACGAAGTGGTGGGTGCTAAAACTGTTGATGGGTTCAAGCACAATTGGCATAGAATGAAAGGTATAGTGGCTGCTTGGTGTGGCAGAAGCTGGTAGGAGAATGGAGGGTGGGAGGGCAAAAGACCTTGGAGGGACAATAGGTCCCAGGGCTAAATAGGGAAATAAGGCAGAATGAATGGACCATTGATCTTTCTGTGCCATCATTGTCTCTGTTTTATATTGTAAGGAGAGGCACTTGCAACAAACATAGCATTAATAGATTTATGTAGGTATGCAGTCTAATGAATATAGATGATTCGGTTATTTCAGGAGGTTTTGGTTCCCTGGATTCAATATGAAACAGATGGTAATCCCAGCTACATGTCTTAGACCTCTCCTACAACTGGACCCAGGTTCAAAATTAATCAAATGGTTAAGCTCAGTGTAATCACAAGGCAGCGTGTCCAGATGCTGAGCTTAGCGACTGGAGTAATTTTAACCCCAGATCCAGCTATATGAACCTAGACATATACTGTAGCTGAGCCTTGTTACCTGTTTCATTTTGAAGCAATGGACCAGAGCCTTCTGTCATGATCCAGTGATCGATGTTTGTGGAACACTAAGCATGACACGGTTTTCCTTTTCTTGGTCTTATAGATAGCAATATCGTGATTAACTAAATAATGCTATTAAGTACTTATCCAGCCCGATTAGATTAGTTTTTTTCTTTGTGAAAGATTGGGAACAAAGGATGAACTTGAACAATGTTAAATCTTGGTGTACTCTCAAGGTGAGGAGGGAGGAACGATGTAGGTCTTTTGATCTTCATTATTATGGTCAGAGATATTGAGTCAAAGGAAACATTAGCTAATATGCATGGACCATCATACTATGATTTATGATTAAACACAAAAAACAGAAATAGTGAATTACTAATATGTTTCAATCTAGTGGTAGCATAGACTGAGAAAATATGAAGATTTATTGGAATAAACCCTAGTCCTGAGTTAAATAGCTACAAGAGCATAGAGCAAGAAAAAGTATCCGTGAGTCAGCTAAACATGTTCATAATTCCAATGGAAAGGCTTCTGGGAGTGACTATATCAAAGTTATAAATTAGGATAGCTTCGTAGTTCAGTACCATTCTAATGCCTGTTTAAAGCTGTATCAGAGTTGGAATTGAAATGTTCCATTATGCATCTGACTAGGGACTACTCACCCCACACCCACCCGTCTCTCCCAGGCAGGTTTCTTTACTGTATCTTACTTATGGTGCTTTTACTTACAGTTTGGGTGGGTCACAGCTGGATGCCAGGCAGCTGGGTCTGTTCAGCACAGGAGGATGGATGGTACTGGTGCTATCCCTAGAGGGATGGTTGGTCCAATATTCCAAGACATACATGCCAGCTGATCCCCTCCCCACCTGCCAGCTGCACCATAATACTGACTGATGTGTATTGAAATCTCCTGACCATGACCCAACCCATCCTGACTCCTGAGTGAACTCCTCCTAAGTCTAAATCACAGTAGTCCCTCATAAAACTGATCTCATCATATTCACTGTGCAGTATTCCTGTGAGTGACCTGATAAACTGAGGAGATAAGAGGTGGCTGGCCAGAATAAAACTCATGGACTGCCACCAGATGTCTTTTCAATAAACAGTCCTGGCATTGTGGATTTTAGCCCAGGGTTTTGTTTTGAACAGCCACCTCTTCACCTCCTTACTAGTTTACCAGGTCACCCACAGGAGAGGACTTACTTGCACAGTGGGTTTGATGGGGTAAATCTTGGGAGGAACTACTGTGATTTGGAAGTTGGGACAGTTGTCAAGACAGGTTCAGGACTGAGCTGGACGGTTTCGTACATACTGGTTGGACTCTGTATAGTGTAAGTCTGGGGCTGGGATATAGCTAAGGCTAACTACTATAGCTACAGTATGGTCCTACTTGGGGTAAATGGGACATGGTGGGCCTTCTTAGGCTGGTGTGTACTTCTCAAATATCGGACTAACCCTGAATCTAGCAGAAGGCCAGACCCACCCATGGGGGTGGGTGGTTCTGCAACTACAGGCCAGGGTGTTTTTTACTGTTTACCATGTGAGTGGGATGTTTTTATGCAGATGCAGATTAGGATTTGGATTTAAATTCTGAATTGGTCCTTTTTGAATGAGCATTTTTTCCTTCATTTCTGAAAAAAAGGATGGAATCCAATCTGTCCAGGTCTCTAGGGTGGGTACCGAGCAGCAATAGTATAATATGGGTCCTAGATAGTTTAGTGCTTTCAGAAATCTGGTTGGCTGATGAGACTTGAACTGTTTAATGCAATCTCTTACAACCGCAGTTTTAGTGTTTTGTTGTAGTTTTTTTTAATATTTAGTTTTAATTTGTATTATTATTTAAGTGAGATACCACTGTCCAGAGTGTGCAGTTCTACTCCAGTATATGCACTTCTTGAGGGTTTGAAGGTAAATGCCCCAAGGCATGGCATATAGTGGAGTAGGACAGAACACTGTGTCGTGTGTTATCCCTTACATCTGACGGAGCAAATCATGTTGATAATATGCTAGCTAGTATTAAAGGGGCACTGTCAACCTTTTAGCATCATAATATTTCTAGTTAAAAACACATGTTATGATTGCTGTCCTTCTCTAAAATTCATTGATGTTGCTGGTAGTTTTATCTGCCTCCTTGCTTAGTAGAACTGTAATGCGTGCTAATGTATTGCTATACTCAACCTTGTTTTGTTTCATATCCTTGATCTAATCTTATTGCATACTTCCTGAACATTACAAACACCCCAAAACAGTGCAGCCACTTCTGATGCAATAGTCTCCTCCCACTGCATAATTAGTGGCTAGACTGTGTGGGGGGTTTCTTAAGTCCAGGAAAGATGCAGTGGGGGGGTGATCAATAAATGTAAAGAAACATGTTTTTGTGTGGTATGGTAGACAGTCTGTTTTTCACTTTTAAAAAGAAAACGTGATCAGAATCAAACTACCAGCTACATCAGCAGTCTGTAAAGAATGTGAACAATCACAACATGTGTTGTTTAAACTAGGGACACGTTGAGGCCCTAAGGGGTTGACAGTGTCCCTTTGAGCAAAAAACATGCTTTGTCACGGTTATTAAAGGAGATAGGAAATTATTTTTCATACTGTAGTTAACTGCCCTTCCATCTTCCTTTCCATGCCAGTCATGTATTCTGATATGCTTTGATGATTTTTGATAAATAGATAATCTAGCTTTAGGGTGCCTCAGACCTACATTAAGTTTCACACTCTTCACCAGCTACTGCTCTTGATTTTCATATTTCTAACACGCTCTATGACATCAGAAACTCCCATTCCATGCTATTCATCTGAATGGCCTGGAAAGGTGTTTGTGATATCATAGAATGTTCAGGCAGTATGAAAGAGACAGCAGCAATTGCTGAGCAGATAGGGATTCAGGGTCCTTAAAATGCAACAAAATCAGATTATTAATTTAACAAACAAGGTCAAAAGTCCAAAACTATCATCCTATTTCACTTTTGACTCTCTCTCTAAGGTTTTGAGAGAATAATCTTGATCAAATGATGAGGTATTTTCTTAAATACAGTGTTCTCATGCCTGCTCAACATGGTTTCAGGCCTGGTCCACACCACCACGGCCTTGGTGGGGTTCTAGCGCCAGTCCAGTTGGCCATGTATGGGGCCAATATACTGGGGCTGTGTTCGAGACCTCACCAAGGCCTTTGTCCTAGTTGACCATGGCCTTTATTATCCTTCCTCTTGACTCGGCCTGTCTGGTGACGTAGTAGGGTGGTTTAGGAGCTACTTGAATCAACGATACAGGTAACAAAGATAGATGCCCATTTTCTCAACCTGCTTGTATTTTACTGGGTGCCCCACAAGGATCAATTTTGGGTCCTCTTTGTTTTAATTTATTTTAAACACCCTTCCTCAGCTTCACTACTTCCCAGATCTTACTTTATGCAGATGGCTTGGTGATCCTCACGAGCAGACCAAATATTAACACTGTCCATAAAATTTGTCAGCTGATTTTCAGGCAGCCCATGACTGGTTTATAGATCATAGATTGGTTCTGAACAAAAAGAAAATCAAGTCCATGATTTTCCAAAAATCAAGAAAGAGAACAAGGAAAGATATTGAGTTATCGCTACAGACAGTGCAGGGAGACATTATTGAACAAGTCCAACAATTTAAATATTTGGGACTCTTAATTGATGAGGGTATGACATTTGAACCACATATTTCTAATTTGATTAAAGTTACTCATCAAAGATTAGGGGCCTTATATAGACTTAATTCTCTTTAGTTCCATCTACTAGAAGAATACTTGCCCAGAACTTTCTTATTCCCATTATTGATTATGGCTTATTTATCGTGCTGCAGGGAGGGATGATTAAATAAGTCAAAATTCTATTGAAACAAATCTCTAGATGTTCCACACAACTTCCAGGACACATCATTGTCTGTTAATAAGGAATGCAGGTTATCTGCCTTTAGAATCACTTTTATATTTCAATTGGGAATTGTGGCAAAGAAAATAGTGCTAAACAGGGTACCTGAGGTCTTTGATACCTTATTTAATAGACATATTAGCACTGTTTGCACAAGGTCTGTTGATAATACTTTTTGTAATACCTAAGGTGAAGATCTCTATGGGACAAAAATCATTATTGTATGTTCTCCCTTACTTTTAATTCCTTGTTACCCATTTTAGATTGCCTGAAAAGATCATTGATGTTATTTAGAAAGAGACTTAAAGACTATCATTTGCTAGAAAGTGAATGTAAATGTTTTATTTGATATATTTGTAATGTTTATTATTGATTATTTGTGATCTTATGTTAATGGTATTATTGTATAATTGTTTGTTTTGTATGCAAAACTGGTTGACCATGAAAAAGGGTCTGTGGCCCATGTACTTATCAGTATAAATAAATAAAACAAACAAACAAAACATATCAGAATACTGGTAACCAATAAAGAACAAATAGATGTCTTCTAGAAGTGTAAAAACTGTTTCCTAGCACCTGTAAGAGAGCAGACCTAAAAACATAATGCATCTTTAACCATGAATAAAACCTTGAGTAGGCCTGTGTTAGACCAGGCCTGCCCAGTGACACTTACTGCACATCATTCAATGAGGTTAGAAAATTGACAAAAAATAAAAAAGAGTATGTAAATCATAAACTAGGGATTCCCTAAAACAAACAATTTAGGATGGAACTTATGCGCCTCAGGAGAAAGAAAGTTTCAGTCTATGGAAATTCTTCAAATCAGTGATCACCGGAGCCAGCAAATGAAATAATATGATTTGATCAACCGAACAAACTAGACATTCCACTCAGTTCATGAAAATATGACACCCCACAGGTGATGTAGGAAAATATTTGCAAACATCTTGGTCTTTCGGCTGTGCGGGTAGTGATCTTGCAAGCACAGTATGAAAAGACTGGCTGATCCCCACGATAGTGACAGAAAGCTGGCATGAAGAGTAAGTAATGAGCCTTAGTGTTGTACAGTGTGTAGAAACATAGAAACATAGAAGTTGATGGCAGATAAGGGCTGCAAGGCCCATCCAGTCTGCCCATTTCTTTTCTACCTTACTGAATGTGCCATAGGCCTTGCTCTGTCAATGGCCTATCTATTCATACTCATCTGTATCGCTCCCTTATGCCTGTCCCATGCCTATTTGAAGCCCTGCACTGTATTCATATCCACCACTTCCTGAGGTAGGCCGTTGCATGCATCCACCACCCTTTCTGTGAAAAATAACTTACATTACCCCTTAATCGGCTCCCTCTAATCTCATGATGTGTCCTCTTGTCCTGCTATTTTCTTATATTGAAACATGTTAGACTCTTTCACCCTGTTAATGCCCTTAAGGTGTTTGAATGTTTCAATCATATCACCTCTCTCCCTCCTTTGCTCTAGGGTATACATATTGAGTTCAGTTAATCTGTCCTCATATGTTTTCTGATGCAGTCCTTGCACCATTTTGGTTGACTTTCTCTGGACTGCCTCAATTTGGTTAATGTCCTTGTGAAGGTGTGGCCTCCAGTACTGCACACAGTACTCCAGATAGGGCCTAACCAGTGTCTTGTAAAGAGGATTATTACCTCCTCTTCTAGCTTGTGATACCTCTACTAATACACCTCAACATCCCTCTAGCCTTACCTACTGCTTTAGAAGTCTGCTTGGATGATTTCACACCATCAGTGATGATGACGCCCAAGTCACTTTCTTCCTTGTGACTGCCAGCAACTCTCCTCCTAGCCTATAGGTGGCTTCAGGGTTTCTCTTCCTATGTGCATGATCTTGCACTTCTTTGCATTAAACCCCAGTTGCCACTCTTCCAACCATTTTGCTAGTTTATCCAGATCTCTTCTCATTCTGCCCACACCATTTGTATCATCTACTCTGTTGCAGATCTTGGTGTCATCTGCAAACTGACAAACCTTACCCTCCAGTCCATCTGCAATGTCACTGATGATGATATTGAAGAGGACTGGCCCCAGGACTGATCCCTGAGGTACCCCACTTGTGACTTGCATCTCTTCTGACTGTATACCGTTTACAACCACTCTCTGTTTTCTGCCCGTCAACCAGTTTGCCACCCAGTTGACCAACGTCTGACTCACCCGAGCCTACCCAGCTTATTAATCAATCTCCTATATGGAACAATATTGAAAGCTTTGCTGAAGTCAAGGTAGGCAACATCAACTGCTCCCCTTGGTCCACCACTCTGGTTACCCAGTCAAAGAAATCTATGAGATTAGTTTGACAGAACCTTCCTTTGTAAACCCATGCTGTCTTGGATCCTGTGCTCCTATGGATTCCAGGTGTTGCACTTTCCTTTCCTTAAGTGTTGTGTAGCATTTTAAGATGCATGTTATGTGCTGGATATCTACCAATTCTGTTTTCCCTTATCTACAGTATACTAACATAAGCATTTAAGTAGGCTGGCAGGCTCATTATGGTTAGTGTAATGATTTTAATGAGTGTGTATGAAATATGAATAATGTGTTATGACAATTTAATATATATATTAAGAGCTGAAGTTTTTATCACCTTTTTCTGCCCTATTTAAGATGTATTACTGTACTTTAAATGGGTGAGATATTCCCTTGATCGTGGTTATGCTGTAATACTGCTAAATAAATGGAACTTGCATGAGAGGACACTCTAGAAGCCTTACTTTATAAGGATGGTGATCAGCACGTGGACTAACCTTCCTGATAAGGTAGTAGGAGGCAGCAATGTTTGGCCACAGCATGAGCAGAGGCAACATCACGGCCATTAATCTTGCATCAGTGTACGTAGTCAAAATGATGTATAGTTGCTGTCACGCATCAGAAAAGATGCACAAGATGGGGCCCAAGTCATTTTGGCCATCACTTTACTAAGTTACCATGCAGCAATATAACAAGATATATATTTTTTATTTATTTTAAATTTGTTAACTGGGTAGGGACACTGGGCAAAAGCCCTTTTTGAGTCCAACCGAAAGACAGGTCAACAGTAACATACAACAAACATTAGACTAAAAAAATTTTGACTAACAATTACATAAATCAATAGATAACAAATAACATTTAAATTTAACCTTAAATCCCATAATTGAAGAAATACATCCAGGGAAAAGGGTAAATCATTCCATAAATTAGCAGCTGATGATGAAAAAGATCTAAAACCAGATTTCCTATTAACTGTAGCCCTCAGAACAGTTCCATGATTTGAACGCAGATTGACCTGAGAATCCCTAATATTTACCAGATCAGATAAAGGGAAAGAATTCCTAGTATAAATAGAATGATATACCAAATTACCAAGTGCACAGGCAAACTTTAATTTAGGAGATAGCCAACCTAAAGAAGAATATAAGACACAGTGATGTGTCATTCGAGAACATCAAGAACAAATCGACAAATATTATTGTAAACTACACTCAAAACCCTCCTCCCCTTACACCCAAACCAAAATATAAGAAAGAAACATAATCAAAATGAGGTAACAAGGTACCAATTGCAATTGTTCTATGAGATTCCAATGACAAATAAGCCTTAAATTTATATAACAAGCCCAATTTAGAGTTTATAGTCCTACTAACAGCCTTTACCTGTGGCAAAATCCCAAACAAGGCTCCAAAGAACTCCCAAATACTTGAATATGGTAACCTGTGCTATTAAATCACCACATTTATCAAGTATATGTAAAAACGGATTTAACTTTAAATGAGGAGCACTCCCAAATACCATGCACTTGGTATTTTTACATTCAAAATCATTTGATTATTTAACAGCCAAAGACCAAGTTTATCAAAATCATTTTGTAAACAAATATTAACCAATTCAATATTCTGATTCTGGTTATACAAAATCAAGTCATCTGCATAGAGAAATAATGACTAGCTGAAAAAATTGAAGGAATTTGATTTATAAATATTGAAAACAACAGGGGACCCAAAATGGATCCCTGTGAACACCTCTGGGATTTAACCATAAATTAGATAATGAAGGCTCAATAAACACTTGTTGAGATAGGCATTAACATACAAGGCACTATAGTCTGGGACATGACTACCTTAAAGAGCTCCTGATTCCGTACTCTCTGTTAGCCCCTTACGCTCCACTGAAGCTGACCTATTAGTCGTACCACCTTTTCATTTAAGAAGATCGGGAGATAGGAGTTTGGGTGGCTGCGCCACCCTTTGGAACTCTCTTCCTCCGTATATTAAGGCTCCCAGCTCGGTGGAGGCCTTTAAAACCTCCTTTAAAACTCATTTATTTGAAAAAGCTTTTAATCGGGGACCACGTGATGCAAGCTACTGGATAGTCACTCCTCTGTATAGCTCCAGCCTCCCTTTTCTATATTTTCATTTTCTGGTATACTTTCTTGATCTCTAAACCTCAAATTTCGAGTTATTCTGGTTCCCTAACTTTGTGCCCTTGCAGGGTGATTTCAAGAGAGAATGGACATTTACATGAAAAACAACAGCAGAAACACACCCCGCCAGTTACACCAGAGAAGGCCTCAAAAATCCATGGACTCAAGTGGAACAGAGAAGGAGATGTTCTGAATTTAGGGGCAGATCAAGAGGCTCACATTGTCCAGATTTTTGGAGGAATTTAAATCTTTCTGAGATGAGATCAAAGAGATGGCATCAGAAATGAAATCGCTCACGAGAAAAATAGAAGAAATAACCCTCGCTACCTCAGACAGCACAACTAGGATCTTCTCTCTAGAGAAACAAGTCAAGAGGTTTGAGCCTGAGATGGCAGCAACGCGTCAGAAACTGTCTAGATTTGAGGTCAAGATTGAAGACCTTGAAGGTCGGAATCGGAGAAATAATGTTGTGATCCTCAGGTTACCTGAGGGAGAAGAGGCCAGAATACCATAGCTTTTATCCAGAAGTTGGTCGAGAAGATTGCAGGCACTTCTCCATTTGGGGCTAAATATATTATTAAGAGAGCCCATAGGTCATTAAGACCGAAGCCCCTCCTGGAGCAATGCCCCAACCTATAATCTGTTGTTTCTTAAATTTTTAGAGCGGCAACATTTCCTGTACAAAGTGAGAGAACTCCAAGAAGTTCGCTGGGAGCAAGTTAAGCTTAGAAGAGCCCAAGATATCCCAGGTTCAGTCCGTTTGAAGTGAGTGGCTTTTCATCCTGTTGTCTCAAAAATTATTGTGGCTGGACTTAAATTTCGTATGGGATACCCGGCCAGGCTACAGGTACTGGTGGCTGGTTCCTGAGGCTACCTCACGAAGATCCAGAGGCAGCGCTTATGGGTTTAAAATTAGCACTGCCAGATCTCTTCAGAGACACATGAAAGGCCTTAGGGCTTTCTCGACAAGATGAGAACCGCTTTGAGAAGGCTGGGTATTCATGTAAAGGGACCTTCTGGAAAGCAACAGTCACACATTCTTGACTCTCATTTCAGCCCGAATATGGGGCAGAAAGGAATTTCTTTTTCTTTTTACAGTGATCTAGTTATGGATGCATACTCTTATTTGTCTTGTCTGAGTCTGGGGTTTGGGCCTCCGGTTTTATAAGTGTTCCAATCATGAAAGTGTATTCCTGCTTATCCTGTCTGGGTCTGGGGTCTCAAGTAATCAAGCGATTTCTTGCTAGTTTTGTACTGGCAGAAAATAATGCCTATTTAGCAACATCTGGTCTCCCCTCTCCTGTGGAAGTTTAGGGAGGAAGGGTTTGATGGAAGGCTTCAGCTTTTGGGAAATCCAATTATAAGGGCTGAGATGTCCCTTCCTCTGTAAGGCATCAGGGTGCTGTACCACACTCATAACACAGGAGGGAGCCTGTGCTCCATGCGTGAGAAGTGCCAAGGGCTCCCAAAGTAGGAAAGAAGCTGGATTTATTGGGACAAAGGTGCAGCAACTGGGAGGAGAGGAGAGGACTGGGGCTTGTCCATAAAGCTGGAGAGCCTGCTGAGACCAAGGTCCGTTTAATGCATGTTATGTTCGGCTGAGGCTGACTTCCGATTTTGGCACCACGGCCTTATCACACTCAACAAGACATATGCCCTTGTAAGCTGTGATGTTACTTGGGGCGATGTTTTATTAATATTGGCTTATTTCTAATAGCCCTTATTAGGGACAGGTGGTAGATACAAGGGCTTGGATACTGGGGATGTTGCGTTCTCTCTTCTATTTGTTGCTGGCATTTCAAAAAGGGAATGTATTATAAAGAATACAGGGTTTGGGGACTGCTTTTGGGGCTGGGGAGGTAGCAAATGGAGCATTGCTGAATGTTGTTAGCGATAAGAGGGGGTTTGGGTGGATGGTTTTTGGATTATGTCTGGAGATACGGATTATTTGGATTGTTCGGGGTAATTGGGGAGGGACAGGAGTTCAATGGGGTGGGAGACCGGTACAGCAGATTCAGGGGAATAGAATCACCTGTTACATGTTAGCAGGATATGTTAGATATTTTATCTGGATTATATCTGATATAATAGATGGCTCAGAATCTTAATATTGCTACGTGGAATGTGAAGGGATCAGGAAAAACTGAAACAATATCAGGTACTTAAACACCTGAGTTTGTTATGTGCCCAGATAACATTCATACAAGAATCTCATTTAGTGGATTCAGTAAAACAACTTCAAGACAACAGATAGGTAATGTTTTTCATGCTTCAGGGAAACCAATAGTTGGGGTCATGATACTGATTAATAGAGATATTCCATTTGTCCTTCTCAGGTATTTAAGTTCGGAAGGCAGATATGTTCTAGTGCAGGGCACTATTTGGGCCATGCCATTGGTTTTAGGTAGCATATATGGTCCAAATACAGATGATCCCTGTTTTTTATGAAATTGATTTCCACGATTCTTCCTATACTCCCTATTCCAATTATATTAGGGAGGATTTCAATTTAGTTTCGGATCCGAATCTGGATAGATCAAGCACTGGATCGAGGGAACGACACCTGGACACAGGGCCTTTAAGGAGAAGATGGATCAGTGTGGATTGTGCGATGTCTGGAAGGTCACACATCCTAATATTAGGGAATATACTTATCGCTTCACCAGTTCATGACATGCAATCTCGCACTGACTACCTATTGGTTTCTCATGAGCTCTTGCCAGAGGTTCTATCCACCTCGATCCAACCGGGTCCAATATTGGATCATTCTTTAGTTTTGGGTAATCTAGCTTTTCTTAATATCCCCAAAGAGAGACCAGATGGAAATTAAATGAACAATTACTAAAGAATGAAATGTATAGAAGAGAGGTGAAAGAGCAGATAGAGTTTTTCTTTTCTACCAACCCAATAGACAGTGCAAGACCGGATATTTTTAGAGGAGCCTTTAAGGCTTATATAAGGGTATTCTCATTAGCCTAGCTAAAAGGAGGAAGAGGGCACAGGAAATGGAGTTACTGTTTTTATTGTCCCAGATACGGTATTAGAAAGTATACACCCAGATATAATTTCTCAAGAGAGTCACAGAGTTATTAACATATAAAGATAAGTATCTGGGAATGTTAAGAGAAAAGGCTGAGTTGGCAATAATCTATACAAAGGCCAGTTTTACAGATCAAGGAGAAAAAGCGGGCGCCTGTTGGCCTTATGCTTAAAACAACAAGAATTAGCAAGATTTATACCCCCAATAAGGTCTCAGTCTGGCGGGACCCTGAAGGTATCCCCTCAGAGATAGTCCAGGAACTTGCTACCTTACGAACAATTATATAGGGACATGGTTAGTCCTCCGCCCATTCAAAAACTGGATGAGTATCTCAAGGAAGCTCATCTTCCATTACTATCTGACTCTCAAAAGAAATTCATATCGTCCCCTTTATCACAGGAAGAAATAGCAATTGTTATAAAAGACTTGCCTATGGGTAAAGTCCGGGTCCAGATGGGTTTGGCCTTATTTTATAAAGCTTTTATGGAGCAACTACTTCCTGTGTTGCATCAGCTCTATTTGCATATCTTGTCTGGCGAGATGGCAGATGCACATCTGTTTGAGGCATTGATAGTTTTGTTACCTAAACGGACAAAGCCCAGAAATGGTTCAGAGCTATAGGCCAATATCTTTGCTGAATCAAGATGTCAAAATTCTCTCGAAGATAATGGCAGATAGACTAACCCTGGTTCTTCGGATCTTGTGAGTATGTCTCAAGTGGGATTTATGAGAGGGGCGTGCATCTTCAGATCACCTCGTACTCTCTCCATCTTCTCGGAGTCCAGGGATGCCACATATCCTGCGGGGTTGGTCTCCCTGGACACCGAGAAAACTGACTCAATTTAACTGGACTTTTCTTTTCAAGCCCTCAAGGCATTTGGATTCCCATCCATGTTCATAGATTGGATCAGGGCAATTACGGTCTCCTACAGTGAGGATTTCAGGGAATGGAACCTTCTCCAAGTCCTTCACACTGCGGTCAGGAATGAGGCAGGGATGCCATCTCTCTATTACTTTTCAATCTTTACCTGGAACCCCTTATTCAGCATATTCTCAATAATGAAGGGATACAAGGTATTCCCATTAGGAATGAGGTAGAGAAAGTAACAGCATCGTTGATGACCTACTTCTACATTTGGCTAATCCGTTAATATCTATCCGAATATGTTAAGGGAGGTTGATGGATTTAGTAGTTTCTTGAATTATAAGTTAAATCCCAATAAGACATCCTTTTTCCTCTTAACCATAAAGTCTTTAAGACCGATATTATTTCTTTGGGACTATGCTGGTCACCCGGCTATTAAATATTTAGGCATAAAATTAATGTGTAATCCCTCTTTGTGGTTTAAGGAGAATTTGGACCCCCTTCTGCGGGGATCACCCAAGATTTAGAGATGGGATAAACTCCGTTATCTTTATGGAGTCGTATTAATATTATTAAGATGAATGTGTTTCCCATTTATTTTATCCTTTGTAGCATCTTAATTCATTTGTCCTCCTAAGCTGGTTTCAGAAAACACATAAATTAGATTACTAAGTTTATTTGGTCGAACAAGACCTCACGTTGGCATACCACAAGTTAGCTGCACCTAAGAATGAGGGGAGTTGCAGATTCCTTACTTGCCTATTTACTACTGGTCTAGTCATTTGGCTAAATACCTGAGATGGGTAAGGCCGTGTCCAGATAACATGAACCCGGTTTGGCTTAAGATTGAATTAGATTTTTCCAGTCTATGAACATGGACCCCTGACTATACTTTATCTAAAAATTTCTCAGATGCAAGATATTAATAAATGTCCCACTATCATGACCTCACTAAGAGTACATTCACAATTGTGCTCTTTCTTGCAGTACAATCAAAGTAATGATCTAGCTCAATCTATTTGGAATTCCCGGTTTTCACTATAAACAAACAGAAAATTTCCGTTCATGGTTCCCTCACTTAGGAAAGGGATAATAACTTCATTTCTGGATGAAGTTGGTGAGTGGCTCTCATTTTCTCAGTTCATACACAAGTTCAAAATACCTGAGTCTCAGACTTTAAAGTGTTTCAACTGAGACACTTGTTAACCATGGTCTTTGGGCACTCCACCCCATCCACCGACCTTTGCATTGGTATCTGAACTTTCCTTTACTAGTCTCTTCTGGTGTGATTTCTAAGATTTATCAAGTCTTGTTCCGATGGAGGTTTGGACACGGTGGTGGCCCCACCAACTTCTGGGTTTCATTTTTTTCCCACTATACTTTTAAGTGGCCCGTCCTCTGGATGTACTGTCATAAATATGTATCCCAAGATAGATTACGTCTCATGCAGTTCCATATCTTGCATAATTTATACTATACCCCAATTAAACTGATGAAATGGGGCCTTCTTGCTACCGATAGGTGTAATAAGTGTTCCCAGGATGCAGGATCACTTTTCCATTTTTCTGGTCATGCCTCCGGATAGTATCATTATGGAAGCAAATAAAACCAATCTGGACCCTTTACTGGGTCTACAGGACTATTTTATACTGGATATTTGCCTGTTGGGGATCTCTCCTCCATAAAGGTTAAAATCGGAGATTTCACATATCTATGGTGGCGCTTTCAGTCCAAAAGTCATTCTCAGGCGTTGGAAGGAAGGTTCGCCCAATTATATCGTGAGTGGCTCCAATGAGATCTTAGCAAATATACATACAGAGAAGGCTATTGCTAACCTTCAAAACAGGCTATAGGTATAAGGATATCTGGGATCCCTTCATACTTTAATTACGGTGGCTATGAAGTAGTGTGTAGCGAGGTTACCATCTTATTACTTTGGTATAGATAGTTGGCGGGTGATGACAGTGTTAGAATGAACTGCTGTGCTGGGGAGGGGGGAGGAAGGGTTGGGGGCAGTACAATTTGATCTGTTTTATGAATCCTATGTCAAGTGCTCATTACTGCCTCCTATAATGTGAAAATGTGGTGAATAAACTTTGAATTAAAAAAAGCTTTTAATCTGATTTAAATTAATTTATTGTGAGGTTGTTCATTGTATGTTATTGTTATTTTGTAAAGTGCTCTGAGCCCTTGGATAGGGCACTATATAAATAAAATTTGCCATGTCTTGCCTAATATTATAGATGGGCTAGCCAGGATTGTTAAATTTAAAGCAGCCAGCCCTGCTCTAGAATCTTGCAGTGTATACAGGCCTCTGATAGATTTCTCCTGAAGGTCCATTTAGTGGACCCCTTACAGTAATATCACATAGAAACATAATAAAATAGTAATTTTAGTTGGAAGGTACTCCAGGTCCATCATGTCTACCCCTGCTTCACAAGCAAATATGAATAGGAATGTTGTGCATCATGTACTAGTCCCCACTCTACTACCCAGGATATCCAGTCATTCAGTTGGTAAGCAGAATTTTGTCCAGGCTTATTCTGTAGGGCTTATACTGTCTTCATGGTCACTATCTCCACTGCTAGGCTTTTCCATTGGTTCACCACCATCTGGGAGAAGAAACACTTCCCAATGCTGCCAATAAATTTGTAACCTCTAATCTTCAGATGTAGCTCTGTGTCCTACCATAGGATGCGAGATCAAATGTATCTGTCTGTTCAGTCTGGTTGATACCCTTAGTATGAAGAACACTGCATTCCTGTTCCTCTCAGCCCCTTTTCTCCAGTGTAAACATGTTAAGGGCCTCCAGCCTCCTCTTAGCATGGTCTCCTTACCCCTGATCATTTTGGTGGCCCTGCATTGCATCTTATCAAATGCCTTACTCTTATTGTTTTTTTTATTCTTTGGTAACTGGGTATGGCCCACTGGGCACAAGCACTGGGGAGGTTAGGTGACTTGCTTGGGTCACACACTATATAAGTCGAGGTTGTGGGAACCCAACGAAGGTCTGCTGGACTTACCAAGCTCACTCACAGCTTGTTCTAACCTCTAGACTATACTGCCTGCTCCCTATATTTTGGTATTGAGGAGCCCAGGGCTGCATACAGTACTCCTGAAGAGGCATGCCCATACCTTTTAAAGATACAGGATTACTTCCTGCCCTGCTGGTCACCCCCTTGATGCACCCCAGCATTCTGCCAGCCCTCTTAAGAGCAATCACGTACTGCTTATTATGCATCAGTCTCTTGTATATTATAACCCTCAGGTCCTTTTCTTCCTCTTCCTCCTCCTTCACTGCAACAAGAAGAGCCCATGTCACAGTCACCCAATCCCATGGCACCCAGGTGTTTGTGGAGGAAAAGGAAAGAACAAACCAAGCAAAGCAGGATGACACAGGTGACCCTCCACAGGCTCCTCCACCACCTATTGGACACCCTGCCTCCAGCAAGTGCTAACATCCTAAGGGGCTTCGGTCCCCAAAGGTCCTACCACAAGGATCACATCTTGATAGCACAAGAAGACATGCAGAGACAACATAATCTGCATACATATTTGGTCTAGAGGAGGTCTAGAAAGTGGAAATGGAAAAAGTAATTGTGACTTACAAGTCAACAATTAAGTTAACTGATACATTCTGACAAAATTGGAGGAATGGAACCATATACAGTGCAGCATTCATGCTAGCTGGATGAAAGACACACTGAGTAAAAATCCATCTACCTTATTTTTGTCATAAGCTCTTAATGCAGTCTCCTTTCCTAGGATGTATTAGAACCCATTTTGGTCTCCTGAGCCTCACAACTGCAGAGTTCCTGTGAAGTATAGTACATTAAGGAATCCGCCCCCATGGTATTGTCCATACAGCCATTGGTGATGGCTCTGATGTATTTTTAATGTGAGTTCACAAAGGTCAAACAGTATATTCAGTATGAGTCAGGCCAGAAACACACCAGGGTACATACATTACAAAAGTTGTATGGCCAGTAATGGATGTGAAAAACAGTGTGTCATTGGATAGCAGAAAGAACTTCCTGAAACAGTGAATTTACACCCATTACAGCTGCTCCTTTTATGAAATCCACAGTTTCAGAGGCACCAAGTGAGTCCAGCACAATAGGGTCCATTTAGTGACCACATTTAATGTGATCCTCTATTGTCCTGGCCCCACTGTAAATGACATTATGGGGCTTCTCCAATAACTACGGCAAGTCTGTTCCGTTGATGGTCTGTTGAAACTGTTGTTCTCTAGTACCAGTTTGCACTAATTGTTTTTCCACAGCTTTTTGTGTTACACAAAATCCCTTGATAGTTACACTCAGTTATGTATCCACCTCACGCAACTAATTTTTGTGCAGTATTCTTTGATGATCGAATCCAGTATGTACTGTTATACACAACTAATTCCAGGTCACCACAGAAAATCAGACTTTGTTCCAGTGGGCTTATCCAGTAACCAAAACCAATAAACAGTGGCTACCCAGTCACCAAAAAACAAAAACCAGTGAGCTTACCAAGTCACCAATAATCAATAGCCAGTGACCTTGCCCTGTCACCCAAAACCAATAAATAAAGTCACTGTCAGTGATGAGTACATGCTGAGTACATGCCAGTGTTTCCTGATTATGTGTTTAAGATTACTGAAAAATTGGGTTCTATTCCATGACAAATGAAATTCCATTTGTGTCCTCAGAAAAAGGGTTCTTTGGTTTTAAGAAGTGACATCAATTCAGATTATGGACTTATCCTCAAGTGTACCATCTAAGTAATCCCTTCTCTTAATTCTGTCACTAAACTTGATAGTCTGCTGTTCAAAGGGCATTCTGCC
This sequence comes from Neoceratodus forsteri, assembly GCA_016271365.2. Lineage (NCBI taxonomy): Eukaryota > Metazoa > Chordata > Ceratodontiformes > Ceratodontidae > Neoceratodus > Neoceratodus forsteri. The sequence goes on along the minus strand of CM057449.1, from coordinate 1,108,880,518 downwards.
CACTGACCAATCACATCTGAGCAGACTGTGCCAGTGTAATAAACAGGCTGAAAAGCTGCACTGACAAATCACATCTGAGCAGACTGTGCCAGTGTAATAAACAGGCTGAAAAGCTGCACTGACAAATCACATCTGAGCAGACTGTGCCAGTGTAATAAACAGGCTGAAAAGTTGCAGAGACAGCCTAATCGCTTCTTAGCAGTTGGAGCCCCAGAGTGCCAGAATCACACACCATGAGGGACTCTTTCTCCTCCTGTTGCTCCTGGTCCCACTGGTAGGCATAAGATTAACCAAACAAGGACCCAACCAGGAATTTCCCACATATCTATTATTTCAGGGACAGGAGTGGTTTCTAAAATTAGGGATGGTCACAGGAAATGGGGGCTGCATAACTTCCATTAAGCCTCTGGTGGCAAAAGTCTATTCCTTTTTTTTTTTTTAGTTGTTTAACCAGGAGTAGCACACTAAGCTGAAAGCTTTTTACAGGAGCATCCTGGGAGCACAGGAAGTTAACTGACTTGCTCAGGGTCACACAGTATGTATGTAAGCTGTGGGATTCAAACCCAGGTCTGGTCTGCTGGATGTCACCAGATTTGCAGCTCAGAGCCTTAAACCACTGTGCTATACTGCCTCCCTAATGGGATACCCCACCCTCCCCATGGTAGCTCTACTGGGTAGCCAACTTGTCCACACAAGCTCAACTACTCTAGAACAACAAGGGTCAAGGCATCTTGATGCCAGTAGGATACCCTGGATGCATCTTAGCCACAAGCTTATACTCTTCCTCTTGTTGCTATCTGGAAATGCCCACCCCAACCCCAGACTGCCCCACCACAATATACGCCAAGGAAAAGCATGTCCCACTGCTGGGACCACCCCCTGCAGTCCATGAAAAAGGAGTGCTGAGAATCATCTCACGTAATATAAACATCCTCCTCCCCAAGCTCTCACAGATCCGAGCATGGGTGGAACAACTAAAACTGGATATTATTGTCTTCACTGAGACCTGGCTCTCCCAAAAATGTGAACTCCTCCATAACAATAGAGGGATACAACTCTTTCCACCAAGACAGGCTCTCCAAAGGGAGGCGGCTGCCTAGACTATGTCCACAATGACATCAAAGTGCAGATGCTGGAATGCAGCCTGCACACAAGCGAGGCTCAAATCCTTCACCTCAAACTCACCATTGGGCAGCAAAACAAATTCTACTTCTCACAATGGTCTACATACCCCCAGTGATGCAGGCGGCAGGACTCAAACTCTTTGAAGAGAATCTGCAGCAGCTGGGGAAAAAGTGGGAGCATGTAATTGTTGGGGATTTCAACATTAACTGGCATTCAAAAAGGAAACCACAGCCAGAGACCTGATAGCTGGCCTTTACCTTACCCAGATGGTCACCCTTCCCACAAGGCAAAACTACAAAACAGGAACCAGTACTCTCATTGACTGGCTACTCTGCTCCAATCCTGAACACATATCGGATGGCATGGTTCTGCCTGATAGCCTCAGTGACCACTCACCAGTCATGTGCACCTGGAAAAACAGATTCACAAAGTGCCCACTGAAGATCACGACTAATTGTGTGCTGAGACCAGGGCTATTAAATGCCTTTAAACACCACTTGACCCTGATTGACTGGTCCCTCTGGACCATGCAACTGATTGCAACCTCACCCTAGAGTTCTTCCACAACTCCTTTACCTGGGCTTGCAACATCTTCGCCTCCTTAAAATCAAAAAGCCAAAAGGACCTACACCCCTTGACTCAATACCCCTCTACTTGATCTAATGAGTGCAAGAGATAACCTCTGGCACAAGGCTAAAGGCCACAGAAAACATGCAGGATGTACTTGCATACAAAGCAGCTAGAAACTCCTGTACTAGGCTCATTCACTATGAAAGCAGCTATTTCAATGATCTCCTAAACAAAAGCTGGGTGTCCTCTAAGGGCTTTGGAACACACTGAAATCCCTAACTGGAAGGGCTACCAGGGCCTTACCTGACTTGATTGCCACTGCTGCAGGGACCATCCAGGAACCCCTGCTGACTGCAAATGAGTTCAATGCTATGTTCTCAGATCTCTCAGGAGTGCTTCCTAGAGAGTTCCTTAACCCACAAAATAGCCAGCAGCACAGCACCATTGCACCCTCCTCCACAAGAGATGAGTTGCGCCTTTCTATTTCAGGCAAGTTTCAAGATCCGAGACCATTAAGTATGTTAAAGAGGGTCCTTGGAAAGACAAGAATGGGGAGTGACCAAATAGATATGAAGCTGATTGCCCTAACGCTAGATGAGTTAGCAGCCCTGATTACAAAGGTATTTAATGCCTCACTAAGACTGGGTGTGTTCGCACACATGGAAATCTGTGCTGGTAATGCCAGTGTTCAAATCAGATGATAAACACACACCACCAACTATAGGCCAATCTCAATCCTCCACCCCTCTCCAAAGCACTTTAGTGAATAGTCTCTGACCAGCTCACTGACTTTCTCAATAGGCACAAACTATTCTGTAACCATCAGCATGGTTTGTAAAACACTCTACCATCACCGCACTGGTGGATTACATCACCCAGCTTTATGATGCTCTTGACCAAGGGATGGTGGTGGGTTAGTTTTCATTGACCTCACAAAAGCGTTTGACTCAGTAAAACACCATATACTACTAAATGTCCTGCTCTCAACAGTACTGGCCCAGAAACAGTCACCTGGTTCTGCAGCTACTGATGCAAAGAACTCAGTGAGTTAGAATTGGTGACACACTCTCTGACCCAAAGGTAGTGGTCCTTGGAGTACCACAAGGTTCCATCCTTGGACCACTCTTTTCAGCCTGTTCATTAACCACCTCCCGAAGCCTGCATGACAAACATTGTCTTATATGCCGATGATGCAGTTATATCTGTCACAGGTAGGGACCACTCAGCTATCACTAAATGCTTACTTGATAGCTTCACAAACTCAAAATCTGGGTCTGTCAACACAAATTGCTACTAAACCACAAAAAAAAAAAGCATGCTGTTCACAGTTTCACAGAACAAAAGGAATTTCAGCCTACTTCAAATACAGAACTTTAAAGGAGACACCCTAGAACAAGTCTCCTCATTTAAATATCTGGGTATCTACCTAGACAACACTCAATTTCTCCCACCACATTGATCATGTTGTTCATGTTGCAAAACTGCTAGCATGAAACTGGGTATCCTCCACAGGAACAAGCACTCGATGACACCTGCTGCCCTCAGATTATCCACAGGCAGCACAGTCTTGTCATCCATCAACTATGGCCTGCCAGTATAAATAACAGGGTCAGACACTGCCCTAAACCTGATAAAAATCCTCATTAACAGGGCCTGTTGTTTGCCACTTGGGGCCGACCGCTTGACACACGCCCATGTCCTCTACTCCAAAACTGGCTGCTTCCACTGCACTTAAGAGCCCAATACCAAACCTGTCTGATAGTAAAAAAGCCCAACTAGGTCTCATGCCAAAGTCCCTAAGCAGTCTTTTCAAGAGGCAGTGCAAACCAAACAAACCAGAAGCGTGTCTAAAGGTCACAACTAAATAGGCTAATGACCCAGAAGTAAGAGCAGGGTCATGCTTAGGTATAAAGTTAATCCCTCTCAAAATACTTCTAACATGTGCATTCACAATAAATATGCTGTGAAATAAAAACAGTGCCCAACGGTATATTGATGAAAGATATTCTGCTGCAGCAGTAAGTAAGTAAACACAATAGCGAGTATTTTGACCCCAAATGTCCAACAATCTTTTTGACCTGACGTTATGATCAAGCCAGGTGGAATTTTAAAAATCCCATCTGAAAGGTGATTTTGCTGTGCGACTGTGGAAACAAGTTTCAGAGTGGATTTGAAAATAAGACCTGCCATGTTCAGGAGGAGGGTAACACAAGGGATATGTTGAGCATTAGGGGCCAAAATATGCCAAAATATGCAAACAATAAAGTTATGAGTAAATGTTAGAACAATTTGTCTACCTTCAAGATCTTGTATGCTCAGGCTTTCATTGAGTCCTGCTACTGCACCCCTAATGTACCGCTAACAAAGGTACTCTATTGCCCCTTCCTCCCTGCATAATTCCCTAACTGAATTGTCACACCTGTACTCCTTTTGTTAGTCTATCTATCCCCATCTCCTAACTCCTCTCGGAGGTTTTATTGTCAGATTACACAATCTTACAGAATTGTACCAATTGCACATATGAGTCTATACATGATTTGTACCCAATTGTTGAACTCCTTTATCACCGTAAATATGTCCAATACTGTGTTGCACCTTATTGTTGTAATCCTCTGTCACTGTATATATGTGTTTTTATATTATATTGTTAAATGTACATGTTGTCATTACTATTGTATTACTTGTGCCTTTGCTTTTGCTGTGTATTCTTGCCCAGGTCCATCTTGAAATGAGCTACCTCAAAGATGTTTTGCCTGGTAAAATAAAGATGATTGATTGATTGATTGATTGAATTTGTTTTCTCATAACTTAGCTGTTTTATCACATTTTACCCCACATTTTCAACATAATCTTTCTATGACCACTCTGATGAGCATGACAGGTGTCATTTATAAAACAATGGCTAAAATGCCCCTCCAACAGAGGAAGGGTTAAAAGGTCAGGTTAGTTGATATCTTGGAGGTGGAAGACTAGGTTTGCTGGCCAAGGCACCTAGCTTCACCTGAGCTCTTTTCTTTTAGGTTGCTTGAAAGGACAGAGCAAAGAACCTTATCAGAGCAACAATAAGGATTAAGGCTTCTTTTGGCTAGGCAGGTTTACTGTGTGTTGTTATTTTATTTTGTACTACAGGGATTGTTACTGTTTGTTGTAACATTTTATTGCTTTATTTTCTCTGATTCAAATTGTTGTTGGTTGCTGGGTATACCTTCTGCTGCATTATTACAGGGTGTGCCTACAGGTGTTTGCTTACAGATTACTGCTATAATCTTCTGATTCAAATTGTCTTTTGCAAGGTATATCTTCTGTTACTGCTTTATTTTTCTCTGTAGCAAAGTGTTTCTTACAGGGTATAACTTCTGTGAAATTATTACAGGTGGTGCTTTACAGGTTTCACAGTTTTATCTGTCATTAGTATAAGCTTTCAGGGCTACTACATTTGTTGCTGGCCTGACTGTTTCTGCTCTTACCTCCTTGTTTCTTTTATCCGTGGTTCTTCTTTTTGGCAGGAGAAGGGCCCAGCCCCCATCCCCAACCACCCACTACATTCCTTTTTATAGAGTAGCACAGTCATGACATTTTCTGTAGCAAAGCAGGAAGGAGTGGATCAGAGGGGTTTCCACACAGTGACCTCATTTACAGGGTACTAGTAATTTAACTTGTTATAAAAGTTATACAAAACAAACAATCAAAGCACAAAAATCAAACTTGTGCTTTCATTTTCTTCCTGGTTATAAACCCAGCAACTTATCTGGAATGGATGTCATTAACTGCAGGTACTGTGGAACACTTTTCAGAAGGGCAGTTTACAGGATTTTGGACACTGTCATACATGCTGGGCCATTAGAGAGCTAAGGGCTCAGCTCCAAGCAACATGGGCAGAGATTGCACACCTCAAATTGCATATTCAAGAGGAAATATATTATAAGAACCGCCCACCATTTCCTTAACATCCAACAGAAGCAACTCAACCACAGAGGGTAGTTGGTCCGGGAGGTTGGCAGGTGGTTAGGAGGGGCAAATTGGGTGCCCCATCACCGGTGCTCTCCAACATATCACCTCCACAAACCATATAAAACTACAAACAGGTATCTGCCTCTGTCTCCAAAATCTAACAAAGGAGCAGAGGACACTGCAGCACAGAAGCTAGCACAACAAAACTCACCCAAAACAGTAACAAAGCAAAAAAAGCAAAAGAAATCCTAAAAACTTCTGATCATAGGAGACTCCATGATTTGGGGAGTTGATACATATCTCCAGCCAGGGTAATGGTCAGATGTCTCCCAGGCACATCAGCATGGAGAGACACTGACCACATTACTAAAATTGTTCAGGAAGCAGGAGAAAATATTGATGTCCTGGTACACAGAGGGCTAACGATCTTGCCAGCCATTCAGTTGTGGAGACCAAGGATCACGTAACCAGACTGGGTGACAAACTATCATCCATTTCATCTGGCATCTCCTTCTCTGAGATCCTGCCAGTCTGGGAGAGAAATGGATGGAAGGTCAGAAGGGAGATAGGGGAGCTAAACATGTGGCTCAAGGCTGGTGCCAGTAAAAAGGACACAAATTTGTAGGGTCGGACTGAAAGTTCTTTAAATTTGATGGAGTGCATCTGACTAAGGAGGGAGTCAGTGCATTGGGGCGAAGTTTGGTGTCTTTGCAGAATATTTAAACTAGCAAATGGGAGAGGGTGCAGCAACGAAGCGTCAAATGGGAAGAACACCCCTCCCCTCAGCTAGTGATCAAGCAGGAGTTCAGCATGTTTGTAGTTCATCTGCATCACCAGGTAAAGAAAAAGGTCCAGCTCCTGCTCGATGCACAGGAAATGCTGGACCTTGCCCAACTAACTAACACAGAAACCTGACCAATGGAAAATTATGTACACAAATGCTGCAGTCTGGAAAACAAGATCCCAGACCTGCAGGCAATAATGACAGAGGCTAAACAGGACATAGTAGCCATTAACGAGACATGGTTTACCAGTAACCACACTTGGGAGACTTCAGTACCTGGCTATGTACTGTTCAGAAGAGACTGAGGTGCAAAAAGGTAGGGGTGGAGTGGTCCTTTATGTCAATGAAAATATCAAAGCTACAGAAATTCAGAGTACACATAAGGAGCCAGAAGAACTGTGGGTCACCCTGGAAACAGGAAATGGTACAGCCATGTGAACTGGGGTTGTGTACAGGCCTCCAGACCAGAGGGAGGACATAAACATGTTACTGTTAGAAGATATACAAAACATGACAGCTAAAGGGAGGTTCTGATAATGGGAGACTTCAACATGCCAGATAAAGATTGGTCAATACCAGCAGGGACATCTCGAGAACTAGACACATGGTGGATTCCCTGCAGGAGGGCCTCAAAGAACTGGTACAACAACCCACAAGAGACAGGGCTATCTGAGATCTAGTACTGACTAACAGGGAAAGGATCACAGATCTACAGGTAGAAAGGTCACCAGGGTGCCAGTGACCATCACATGGTATGGTTCAATTGTGCCACTAGAACAAAGTTATCCCATTCCAAGGCAAAATATGGGACTTCAGAGGAGTTCATAGGAATCATAGAAACTATTCAAGCAATTATGGACTCTCATCCTATTTACTTGCCATATCCCCAGGTATTTCAGTGTTCAGAATACATAAATCATTTCCTTGAATTTCATACCCAATCTAGTTTTAAAAGTATCCATATTTGGACTCTCTATAACCATCACTGGAAGATTGTTCAGGATGAAATCACCCTTAGCTAAACCAATGTTTTCTTATTCTTAGACTCCATCTGGGTTAATAAAGTTGTTTTGGATGTTTCCTAGAGCTTACCCTGTCAACCATAAATGTAATTCCCGTCTCCTTATGCAATGAAGAATCCATATAGCTTTATAAAGCATACATGATCCCTCTGAATCTACGATAACATAATGAATATAGACCTAGAATTTCAATCCTTTCCTATAGGAGCTGGTTCCAATTCCTGCAATAGCCCTAGTCATTCTTCTTTGAATACTTTCCAACCTAATAATGTCTTGCCCCTTGCAAGGTGTTCACACCTGGACACAATACTCCAGGTGAGGGCCTAACTAGAGAACTGTATAACAGGATCAATACTTTAGCATCTCTACTAGAAATATGTCTAAGAATACTATTCTGATTTTGATTCGCCTTTCTTATCTGATTTGAGCAGTGATGTCTAAACTTAAAATCAGGAGTAATTATAATCCCAAATTTCTTTCTTGTGTAGTGATGTTTAACATTTTGTTCCTAATTTATAGGCGGATTATTGTTTTTTTCCCCAAATGCATGATCTTACATTTGCAGAATTCAGTTAAAGTTTATTAGATTCAGTCCATGCCTCTATATTATCAATAGCCATTTGCAATATAATACATCATTCATGTTATTTACTACTGCTCCTACTCTACAGCTGTCAGCAAATTTTGAAAGCCAAACAATGGGAGTATTTATTTTTAAGGTAGATATATAAATATTAAATAAGCAAGGTCCAGCACCGACCTCCTGGGGAACTCCACTTGTCACTGAGGTCCAGTCTGAATATACCCCTTGACCACCATCCTCTGTCTCCTGTACCTCAACCAGTCCGTAATCCAGCATATTACATTGGTCTCTAATTTAAATTCTTTCAGGACTTGATCAACTCCTTGTGGCAATTTATCAAAAGCCTTTGCTAAGTCCATAAAAATGCGTCTACCGAATTTCCTAAGTCCAGTTCTTGATTAACATTCTCATAGAAGGTTTATGCCTGGTTAAATAAAGTGATTGATTGATTGATTGATTGAGAAGGTAAAAAGATTGGTCTGGCAAGATCTAAACCTAGTAAACCCATGTTGTTCTGAATCCATCAAGTAGTTTTCTTCTAGCAAGAACAGGATTTTATCCTTCAATATACTTTCAAGTACCTTGCCCATAAGTGATGTTAAACTCACTGGTCTAAAGTTAGCAGGTGTAGTTCTGGGCCTTTTTCAGAATAGGGATGACTGTTGCCTCCTTCCAATCACTAGGGACTTTACCCTTATCCAAGGATGCCTGAAAAATATATGTAAGGCGTTGCCAAAATATTGGCCAATTCATGAATAACCATGGGATGAACCAAATCAGGACCAGGAGATTTATTGGTATCTATGTTTTAAGTTTATCCAACACTTTCCTAGGATCAATTAATATGGCACCAGTAGTTGGGAGATCACTATCAGTAGCTTGAGTTATGGTATTAGGTTAAACACAGAACAGAAATATTTATTCTGAATATTAACCATATCTATGCCTGTCTACAGCCTGTCCCTCATCATTCTTAAAAGGACCTATAGAGCTTGAAGTCTGCCTACCACTGTTTATATAGGAATAAAATATTTTTTTATCCCTAACTCTAGAGGCTAAGTCTACCTTGAACTTGGCTTTAGCTTTTCTAATTGCTGTTTTTACAGAGGTAGCAGTATTTTTGAAAGCTAGCCGATTGGTCTCTTATCCATCTCTTTTAAACTTTTTATAGATTTTATTTTTCTTATTAATCAATTTCTTAATATAAGGAGTGAGCCATGGTGGTTTTTATTACCTTTATTAAATTTATTGCTAATAGGTATATATTTTACCATAAGGTTTTTAAGTTGTTGGAGCAATAAATTCCACATCTCATTAACAGTTCTACCATTGAAGACTCTGCCCCAGTCCCATCCTGACTTTATAACTACTACCTTTACTGCAGCAATCCTACTCCTGCTCCCTTTTCGTCTACTCTTGGCTCTGTTTATGCATGTACTACTCTGCTCACCTTACCAAGCCTTGAATACCTCCTTTACCCTATATTTTCTGTTGCTGCTCAATTTACTAAAATGTATGTATTGCAAATACCGGTTACCATGTCTTGCATTGTTAGTATAATACCTAGAAATGTTCATCACTTTATACCACTTGTTTGCTCATCATCCAATGTGGTGTCCTCGTATGTATATCTTGCTTGTATTATATGATCACGTGCATACATGTTATATTACTATCTATCATTCATTTCATTTATTTTTATTTTTATTTATGTATGTTCAATATCAGTGTACATGTCACAGGACCTCCTTGTGACTGAGCTTGCTCAATGGAGTTTTCCTGTAATAAACTTGAACTTGAACTTGAAACTTGAACATGATAATTCCTTCCTGAACTGAATAAAATTGGCTTTACTAAAGTTAAATTTAGTTGTTAAAGCAGATTCATAGAGACCATGAGGTTTATTGATGTTAAACATCACCATACAGTGATCACTATTACCCAAGGATGATTAACACAAACATTAGTAATGTAGTTCCCCATATTGGTTAAAATAATATCCAAAGTGTTGTTGCCTCTTGTGTTATCTGTAACTTTCTGCTCTAAACCTAATTGGTCTAAGGCATCCAAAAAGAGTTATCAGTTTAGTAATACCCTGCCATAACTCCCACAACAAAAACAAACAACTCCACCTCTCCATTGCAACTGAACAAGGAGCCATCCTAGAGCAAACACAATCGTTCAAGTACCTCGGCATCACCCTTGATCCCCACCTCTCATATGCTGTCCATATCAGCAATGTTACAAAGTCTGCCAATGCGAGGTTAAGCATATTATTCCAGCACAGAAACACCTAACCCTGAAGCACTGTCAGTGGCCATCCAAAGCTCCATCGTCCAGCATCATAGACTATGGTCTTATCATAAATGGGTCTGCAACTACCACTGCTCTCAAGCGTGTCGACCTACCTGAATAAGGCCTGTCATCTCATCACTAGCTCCCATCACCGTGCCCACATGTGACCTTTATTCCCAATCTGGATGGCTTCAACTGGACAAGCGCGCCAAAATACCAAACCTGCATCATGAGCAAAGAAAATTATAATGGGGCTTGCCCACCCTGAGTGTCTATGCCTCCTTAAGCCTAGACATGGGAACGTCACTACAAGGAGATCCAATTCCCATCTACTACATATCCCATGATGTTGCACGACCCAAGGACAAAGATCATTCACTATCGGGCATCCAGTTGGCTCAACTCTCTTGGCAGCTACATAGCAACCACTCCAACCTCGGCCTCTTCAAGTCCAAGCTGCACCTCTCACTGCTTGTATCCTGTGATTGCCCATCTTAACATTTCCACTGTTCCAGCTGCACATGCCCCAGCACCCAGCACTTACAATCAATCTTTGCACCCCTAACACCTTACCTGTCTGTTCCCTTGACATGACCTCCTGGCTGAACTGTCTCCACACCTTGCCCACCTCCACCATATCTCCACTCCTGCCCCACACCAACCACACCTTCTGTACCCCTTATCCCCTGCACCTCCTTCCCCTCAATCTCCTACCCTCACTACCCCCACCCACCCACCCTCCTTCCTTTGTCTTACTCATAGCTCAAGTCTTTGTACTGGTTATTACATGTCTGTAAGTCAATGACTATATGTTTATAAATAAAAATGATGATTGTTGCACATGCTGGCGTGGAACCTTTGTAAAGAGCCTCGGCTCAAGGTATTGTAATCCTAGATTGAAATAAATAAATAAACTCTATATTGGGCAAATTCATATCTCCCAACAATGGATATTATCAGCTGGGTTAAGGCTGGTGATATGTTTAATTAAGTCGGTATCATGGGCCTCTGAATTGGAGGAGGGTGATAAACTAACTCAAAACAATTTTAGCACCATCAGGTGGTAATAGTTTAACCCACAGAGATTCTAAGTGTGACTCATCCATTATTACATCCTCACTGGTTACAGATTCATGATTATAAATCACCACTCTTCCTCCTTTCTAAAGTTCTAGATTTAGAATATAGGGTATATCCCTGTACTGAATATGCTCAAATATCATTCACGTCCCACCAAGTCTCAGTAATCATAGTAAGTTGTATATTCTGTGTATAAAGTAGAATTTTAAATTCTTTAAATTTGTTAATAAGACTTGTAGCATTAATAAGGCCCCTCCAGTCAGTAGCTTTTGCAACTCCAATAGGATGTTCAGTGGCATAGGTATGTTCTATCACCATATCCCTCCTCTGCCAGTTTAAATGAAACTGAATAACTTTGTTCAACCTTTTACTTAAAATTCTGATACCTGTATAGCTTAAATGAAGCCCATCCCGTTTAAATAAATGTTTCTCGCTGAAAGTTGTAGAATTATCCATAAAGCCTATTTTTCATTTACACAGAAATGTCTAAGCCATTTATTAGTATCCTTTATTATAATATTTTATATGCATGGTATGCAAATGTTGGTAGAATTTCTGATACTATAATCTCCCTTTAATTTCTCAAATTCTTCTGACTATCTCTTTTAAACTGGTCTGAAATAGTTTAAAATTAGTCGTAATAATGTCGTTGGTACCTATATGCAAAATTACCAAAGGAGAAGTTGTACCTTCAAGAAGTCCCTAACAAACTAGGTATGTCATTAATTTTTGCCCCAGGAAGAGTGCTAACTGTTGTGTTAGCTTTTCATCCATAATGCACTATTGAATCGACACCCGATAATGGAGTCACCAGTTACCACAATGTCCCTATTCTGTGTACCCACAACATCTTCTTCATTCTGTTTTTTAGTAAATTCAGCCTGCCACCCATTAGTCACACAGTCATTGTTCAACATATATTCCTGTGTAAGTGGTTCAAATTTATTGTGTAATGGTGAGGAGAACTAATAGGACCAATGTCACTCAATAATTGAATACAGTGTTCACTTTCATCACTTACTGTATTTTATTCTCCACAATTAATTCAGCAGTCTCGTCCTCTATAGTGACTATTGGTTCTAGCACACTCATGGCTACAGTAGCAATATATTCCTCAAGCATACTTATTTCGTTTTAGTCTCCAGCCTAGATAATAATTGCTTAATTTCCTCCTGCAAGGATGTGACTAACAGGCATTTTCACATATGAACTCCTTGCTACAAGGCTCCTCTGTCTACATTTTGCAACTAGAACATGGTTTTCTGGGCTTTCCTCATTTATTCTTCCCTTGAGACATTTTTGACTTTAGATAACAGAAGCAATAAGAACAGAAAATGGAACCTCACTTAAATATCCTATCAGTTAAACACAGTTCTACACTTACCTGGCGATTTATATATCAACCCCAGTGTCCCAGTAGCTCCAGCTGACACAGTTAACATGTGTACAATGCTGTCTCTGCACACGCCTCCATGTGCAAAATGCATTCCCTGCTGTGCTTGTCCCACTCACAGTTCAAGAGCCTTAATTAGCGAGCCTTGACCTGGAAGTCTTGAGACCAAGGTCACCTCTAGATCGTACACCACGAAAATAAATGTTTAAATGTGATCAAAAACAGTTCCCCAGTGCTAGAGTTAGCACTCTAGTTGTCTAGGTGCCCAGCACAATGAACAAATAATAAAATACTAAAATAGATGCTCTGTAGTTCTGCTTCACATGCACTGAACTACGTCTCTCTTCCTGATCAGGCGTAACATCTGACATGATCAGGGCTCCCAGTTATTTAAATAAAAGCAACTGTGTTTTGTATTAAATCATATACACACAATCTAAGCACACTCCTCTAGTATATTGTGGGCCAACCAGATGTATTTGTGCTAGCGCTTGCAGTTTGCGAGCCTTAAGTAGCGAACCTTGACCCGAAGTCTTGAGACAAGGTCACCTCCTAGATCGTACACCCAAAAATAAATGTTTAAATGTGATCGAAAACAGTTCCCCACTGCTAGAGTTAGCACTCCTAATCGTGCTTAGGTGCCCAGCACAATGAACAAATAATAAAATACTAAAATAGACGCTCTGTAGTTCAGCTTCACATGCACTGCACTACTGTCTGTGTTGCTGATCAGACCTAACGTCTGACATGACCAGGGCTCCCAGTTATTTAAATAAAGGCAACTGTTTTTGTATTAAAGTCATAGACACACAATCTAAGCACACACTCCTCTAGTATATTGTGGGCTAACCAGGTGTATTTGTGCTCGCAGTTCACAAACCTAAGTAGCAAGCCTTGACCCAGAAGTCTTGAGACCAAGGTCACCTGCCAGATTGTACAGCCCAAAAATAAATGTTTAAATGTAATTGAAAACAGTTCCTCACTGCTAGAGTTAGCACTCCTAGTCATGCTTAGGTGCCCAGCACAATGAACAAATAATAAAATACTAAAAATAGACACTCAGTTCAGCTTCACATGCACTGAACCACCGTCTCTCTTCCTGATCAGGCGTAACATCTCGAGCGTGACCAGGGCTCCCAGTTATTTAAATAAAAGCAACTGTTTTGTATTAAAATCATAGACACACAATCTAAGCATACCTCCTCTAGTATATTGTAGGCTAACCAGGTGTATGATAGGACAGCCAACAGAGTTAAGCTAGCCCTGGCAAAAGAAATACAGGTGAGGGGTACAGGCAAAGTGGGCAAGCATTAAAGATATACTTGAAGCAACATCCCATTGTGTTAGTGAGAAAAGGAAGTGCAAAGAAGAAGGAAACCACTTTGGTTCTCAAACACAGTAGCAGAAAGATCAGAGCCAAAAGGCTGGCATTCAAGAAATATAAGGGAATGCAGCAGGATGAAAATAGAGACATACCAAACTTCCCTAAGGGAAGCAGGAAGGCAGTAAGGCAGGCAAAGGCCCAAACCGAGGAAACACTAACACAAACAGTAAAGAAGGTGACAAGACTTTCTATAGATACATTAGTGAAAGGCGAAAGTCCAGAGGAGTATTGCTAAGATCAAAGGGATAAGGAGGCATGTGAGAAGGAGGACCATGTAAAGCATCTATCCTAAATAGATACTTCTGCCCAGTATTTACTGAAGAGAAGGCAGGGCAGGGTCCACAGCAGTGCACCATGGACACAGGGGGAGGAGATGTGCACTAGTCCCTTCACAAAATGAATGGTCCTACAAGAGCTCGATAAGCTTAGGGTGGACAAGGCAATGGGACCTGATGGCATACACCCAGGGTACTAAAAGAGCTAAGGGTGGAACTAGCAGAGCATTAGCAGAACTGTTTAGTGAGTCTCTGAGCACAGGAGAGGTCCCAGAAGACTAGAGAAGGACTCATGTGATCCTGCTCCACAAGAGTGGTAGCAGGGAGAAGGCAGAGAACTACAGATCAGTCAGTCTTACCTCAGTAGTGGGCAAGATTATGGAGACACTCCTTAAGGAAAGGATAGTGCAACACCTGGAATCCATAGGAGCACAGGATCCAAGACAACATAGGTTTACAAAGGAAGGTCCTGTCAATCTAATCTCATAGATTTCTTTGACTGGGTAACCAGAGTGGTGGACCAAGGGGAGCAGTTGATGTTGCCTACCTTGACTTCAGCAAAGCTTTCGATACTGTTCCACATAGAAGATTGATTAATAAGCTGGGTAGGCTCGGGTGAGTCAGGCGTTGGTCAACTGGGTGGCAAACTGATTGACGGGCAGAAAACAGAGTGGTGGTAAATGGTATACAGTCAGAAGAGATGCAAGTCACAAGTGGGGTACCTCAGGGATCAGTCCTGTCCAATATCTTCATCAGTAACATTGCAGATAGACTGGAGGTTAAGGTTTGTCTGTTTGCAGATGACACCAAGATCTGCAATGGTGTAGATGATCCAGATGGGGTTGTTAGAATGAGAAGAGATCTGGATAAACTAGCAAAATAGTCAGAAGAGGGGCAACTGGTGTTTAATGCAAGAAGTGCAAGATCTTGCACATAGGAAGAGAAACCCTAAGCCACCTATAGACTGGGAAGGGAGTTGCTGGCAGTCACAAGGGAAGAAAGAGACTTGGCGTCATCATCACTGATGACCAGAAATCATCAAGCAGACCTGCAAAGCAGTAGATAGGACTAGAGCAGGGGTTCTCAAATGGTGAGGCCAGCCTTCCTGGGAGGCCCCAACCTGTTCAGGGGAGGCTCAAGCAAGTCTGAAAAAGTAATGTTTTTAAATTTTGAGTTTTATATATTTTGTTTGAAAGGATGAAACAAACTGAAAGAGGATAATAGTAGCTGAAAGTTAAGTATTTATTTACAAATCAGTAACAAGAGAAGGTGAATGAGTCAAAGCTCATATAAGGTGTTCCCGGAGAAGGGTAGGAGTGAATACAATTCAAAGATAACTGCAAAACAGTCAAGCAATACAAAATGAACAATAGTGCAAACAAATATGAAGAATAAACTAATAATGAGTGCTGGTAATTGATCAATTTGTAGACTGATGGCAGAACAGCCCAAATACAAGGGTTGAGCATAGAAGTGCTAGAGGAAGGAAGGAGCAAAGTAATCCTGAAAGTTGCTTAAGAGCAGGGAAAGAGGGGTGAGGTATGTAGGAAGGTTATTCCAGATAGAGAGGAAACAGAGAAAGTAGTCTGACCCCATGAAGGTACTGCAACAAGGGGTAACAATGGTTCAAGAATCAAAATAGTGGAGCAAGTAGGCTGGCCTGTGTGTGTGTGTGTGGGGGGTTATAGTAAGCTGAATAACATTTATTTTTGTTTTATTTGTTAGTCAGAGAACACTTTTGAGCACAGGTGCTCTTTTCGAGAGTTCCACATCAGTGAAAGACAAAAACTGAATGAGAGCCAAGTACTCAATGGGGTTTCAATGTATTCATGGTGTACTATGCAAGTACAGTATATTAATTTTCTTTGGGGCCCAGGATTATTTCAGTTTTTGGGAGGCTCAAAATCTTTCCATGGATTTGGGGGCTCACTGTGACAAAGTCTAAGAACTGTTGGGCTAGATGGATGTTGGGGTGTATAAGTAGGGGTATCACAAGTCGGAAGAGGGGTAACAATCTCTCTTCGAGACACTGGTTAGGCCCCATCTGGAGTACTAGTGCAGTACTGGAGGCTGCACCTGCACAAGGACATTAACCAGATTGAGGCAGTCCAGAGAAGGGCAACCAAACTGGTGCAGGGACTGCATCAGAAAACATGTGAGGACAGATTAACTGAACTCAATATGTATACCCTAGAGCAAAAGAGGGAGAGGTGATATGATTGAAACATTCAAACACCTTAAGGGCATTAACAAGGTGAAAGAGTCTAACTTGTTTCAATATAAGAAAAATAGCAGTACAAGAGGACACATCATGAGATTAGAGGAGACCGATTACAGTGTAATGTGAGGGAAGTTCTTTTTCACAGAAAGGATGGTGGATGCATGGAACGGCCTACCTCAGGAAGTGGTGGATATGAATAAGGTGCAGGGCTTCAAACAGGCATGGGATAGGCATAAGGAGCAATACAGATGTGTATGAATAGATAGGCCATTGACAGAGCAAAGGCCTATGGCACATTCATAATGCAGAAAAAGAAATGGGCAGACTGGATGGGCCTTGCAATCCTAATCTGCTGTCAACTTCTATGTTTCTATGTTTCTATGAAATGCCATTCTGCACCACAAGTGTTAAAACACATTTGGGATCTGAAAAATGACAGCTGCCACATTCATGAGGTTCTGTGAAGAAATTGCTATGTTGAAATTTGGGGTCAAAATATTGAACATTACCAAAGTTACAGTCTTCGTTCATAAATTTCAATGCAGGCTCATAGCTTTGTTGTTTTAATATTTTTACCCCATTTCAACATAGCCTTCTTATGACACACAATTTCATGAACAAGCATGGGAACATTTTTAACTCCTGCCCAAAGGTGATTTAGCTCAACAACCATGCAATCAGCTTTAGGACATGAAAATACATTTTGGCCAGGATTTGAAAAATGACAGCTGTCACATTCATGAGGTGCTGTGAAGATATGACTTTGTTGAAAATTTAGGGTCAAAATTTTGAAAATTACCAAGTTGCAAGTCTACATTCACAACTTTCAATTTAGGCTCATAACTGGTTGTTTTTAATATTCTTACCCCAAATTTTAAACATAGCCTTCATATGACCATACTTCATGAACAAAGGTGGATAAACTTTTCAACTCCTGCCTGAAAGGTGTCTTCACATAGTGACCATAAAATCACCTTTTGGGACAGAGTTGCCTAATTTCGTTGTCATTGTTCATGAGGTGGGGTCCTAAAAAGGCATGTTTTAAATCTGGGGCACAAATATTTACAAATGACCAAGTTATGCTACTATGCTCAAAACCCAATTGAAATATAATGAACCACATGCCTGAGTTCCTCAGTTTGTGGTTTGGCGTTGAAGAGTGGTCTTATCTTTGGTCCTGGGGGATTGACATTGCCCCAGTGGGTAAGTAAGGGCTTGGGTGTGTGTGTATAGGGTGATGGGTGCTGATTGGGAGGATTGGCTAGGAGGACAGTAATGGATGCAACAGGCATAGATCGAAGGTTTTCTTTTCTACAGGGTTTATTAAAAAACAATTTTGTTTTATTTAGGTAGCGACACTCGAGGTTGGGCACCCCAGTGTCAGTGTTATATTTTGCAGCACTGAGGTGGGCTCCTCAGTGCTGCATAATAAATAGGCAAGATGAGGGGTAGCAGCTAGCATGGGGGATTGGGCACTCCTGTGCGGAAGATTAACATGGGTTGAACTTGCGGGGGGACAGTCATCAGGGCAGCAACAGACATTGATGGATTTTTTTTTACAGGGTGTATTTTAAAAATAAATAAACTATAAGGGATGGTTTTCTTTACTTGAGTAGTGACACATGGGGATTGGGCACCACCAGTGTCGGTGTTATGTTTAGCAGCACGGGGGCTGGCTCCTCAGTGCTGCATAACTAAAACAGGTAGAGTGGGGGCTAGCAGCTAGCACAGGGGATTGAGCACCCCCTGCCGGAATATTAACATGGCTTGGGCTTGGGGAAGCAGTTATGGCAGCGCTGCAACAGACATCAATTGATGGTTTTCTCTTTGCAGGCTGTATTTAAAAATAAACTAAGAGGATGGTTTCTTTATTTCAGGTGGTGACACTAGGGGACTGGGCACTCCAGTGTCAGTGTTATGTTTGTGTGGGATGGATGCTGAGTGTGAGGGTTGGATGGGGACATTAAAGGCAGGCAGCAATAGACATTGATGGGTGCTTTTCTTTGTTACAGGGAGTAATTCAACCTCAGTGGGCTGGTCATAACAGATCAGCTGTGCTTGCTGGGTGATGTAGATCAAGGAAAGGCCAACCTAAGATAGAATTACGCTCTTTCCTTTGAAATACCAAAAGTTTCCACCCAGCAACCCAGAAGATGTCTTTTTTTATTATTCTTTTTCATTCTGGTCACTGATGCATGGAGCCCCAACAGTCGACTTCCAGCCTGAAACCCTCCAGCCTCGATCCTCAATCCTCCGTCCCACCATGCAGGTTACCCTTTGTTCATTACCCTCCAGGGCAGGGCTGCCATCTCCTGCTCTGTGCTCCTTACAATCCAATGACCTGCCAGGCAGAGGAGATAAGTAAGATCCAGGAGGATAAGTCCAGCTGTGGGAGTGATGGTGGTGGAGCAATGTCTTCCCTCCATGCATCAGAGTTCCACTTTGCATGAAAGTTCTCCCTGGAGGTCTAAACATCCAATGATGTCCAGTGTGAGAGAGCACACTCCTGCACCAATCCCATGGACATCCACCATCACCTCCACCTCTTCTGTGGTGGTCCCTTCTGTTGCTCCCTCCAGTCTTCACTGGGAGTCTCTGGTAGCAGGAAGCCACAACACACCTTTCCCGAGAGAGGAGAGCAGTCCTCCAGACACTCATCCTCTCTCCCCCAGCCAACCCCCATCAACCTGGGCTCCTCCTAACCCTGATCATGGGTGTGGTACTAGGTGTGGCATTCAGCACCTCAACCCTCAGTGCCACCAGGCAGCCAGAACAGTGTCATGATCATCCTGGATTAGTGTGACACTGATGAGTCCTGCAGACCACTCTGCATTGGACTGACAGTGTCACACCCTTCAAAAGCCACTCTCCTAACAAAATGTTTGCTGCATGTGTGCATGACACACACAAAAAGATGAACTGCTTACCAACAGAGTGGTGAACATTTGACTGAATGTACTAGAGATGATATACCTCATAGCTCCCCACCCCACCCCAAGCCACCCCAAAACACATAAAATATAACACACATCTTATCCATATTACAGTCTTGGGTAAACTGGTTGGCACCAGAGTCAAAGGCAGTGGCCTCTCACAATAACACAGAAAAAGATTGGTGTGGGACAGCACCATGCAAGTCCCTATTGCTGTACCCTGCATCTGGAGGTAATATTTAGGATCAAAGATGAAAGCACCCAAGCTGGCCCACCAGTGCAAAGTAGCACCACCACTTGCGATGCCAAAGACCCAGGCTTAGAAGTGAGCCTAGACCCTTGGAGGACCAATCAAGGGAAAAGGAACAAGTGTCCCGATGGATGCTGTCCCTCTTTGGGAGGGAGGGATCCATGTCTCACTGCTATACCACCACCAGATGATCACAGGTGGGGGTACAGGGTAGCAGTGCATCAGTAGAGAACTTGGACCATTGTTGTCGGTGGGCATTTCTGATGTGCTAGTACCTGCTGATGCTGCCATGTCCCTGGGAGGAGTGTGACATAAAAGGGGAAAAACAGAACCTTCACCCGTCCTCCACAATCAACTTGGATCCCATTGCCAGGGCTCAGGACACCCCAGTCGCACCTCTGCTATGGGTGGACAGATACAGATGGGAAGTGCCATGGAAACGAAAGCATCTCCAGCACAGAGGGGTAAGTCAGGAGGCAACACATCAATGTGACATGAGTGGGATGGGGTCCCAGATACCTGACAAGTGGGATCTTGCAAGATGATATAAGGGCCAAGGAGGCCAGGAGGGTAAAACAAAAGAGATAAAATCATCCACTGAAGTGCCTCCATTACAAATTGAACAGGTATATGTGGCATTTTGCCCTTCTATTAGGGATGGGCAGAGTGGCTCTGCAGCACTTCAAGCCTTCCTGGACCTGTCCAGCTTGACTCTGATCGAGAATATTGAGCCTTTAGGGCTCAATCCAAGATTAGTGAAGTTGGCCTGGTGGACTCAAGGGTGGACTGTCTAGCATATGCAGACGATTTAGTATTAATTTCTACTTCTGCCCTGGGACTACAAAAAGTTGGAAACCTTTTTAGAACTTTGCAATAACCATAGATTAAAAGTTAACAAAGATAAGACTAAAATTATAATTTTGGGAACCAACACAGGAAACTACCTAGGTTTTCGATTAAAAAACAAAATAGAGATAGTTAAGCAATATGATTATTTAGGGTAAGATTTATACAAAACCATATATGGAAAGAACATACTCAGCTAATACAAAAAGATGAACATGGCCACAAATCGTTCAAAACCTTTAATGCTAAAATGGGGGCATAATACAGTAAGGGGATACTAAAATTTCTGAATGCAAAATTAAATCATATGCACTCTATGCTGTGGAAGTCTGTGGAACTACCAGGTTGGAGAAGCTTGAAATAATCTTTAATAAATTGTATAGGTATATTATAATGTTGCAACAGGCTATATCTGCAGCCATTCTCAGGCTGGAACCAGGACAATGTTCCTTTTCTACTATGGAGCTGGAGGACAGCTTCTCTTTATACTGTATTAACAAAATGCTTGGAAGAGAAATAAGATATTCAACAATGGGTTATGATTCACCCAATATTAAGATAATTAGAAATTCCTTTTCCCATATGTGTTGGGACATACACTTTGGGATATTTATTTGAGACCCTGGGATGAAATAGTTTCTCTGATAAAAGTTAGACTCAGAGGTATAAACAAAACTAATACATTTGAATGCCTTATGGAACTAAAACTATTTAGATGGTATAAACAGCTCAGATGTATACATGGGCTTGAACCCTACCTAGCTAAGATTACTAACCCCAAAGCTAGAAGAATCTTAACTAGATTTAGGTTGGAAATTTACTCAGCCCAATATATACATTTTAGACAGAAGAGATCAGGTATTGATACCCCATTTTGTAAATGTGGAAATTCTCAGGAAGATGACCTGAAGCACACTATTGTTGGTATGCCCTTTATATGGTCCACAATGGACTAAATGGTTGGTTGCATCATGGGTGGTCTTGGCCTCCCTCCTGAACAAATGATGAACTACTTTTTTAACTCGTGTGATAAATATATTTTAGACAAGTTGGTGGGATTTCTAAATGAAACACACCTATAAGGTAAATGTGCAAATTAATTGCACATCTAATGAGGAACCTTCACTTTTTATGATGAATATATGGAAGGAATACTTTTAATAAACTTATGTAGGCCTTGTGTAAAATCTGATGGAATAATATGTACTTATCAACTGTCAACATTATGATGTGATGAAATTTGTTTAAAAATATTTTTATGGAACTTGGTGCATATTTTAATTTGTAATTTGCTTATTGTAATAGCTTTTAGCGATCAATAAAACATTTTTTTTACTTTGGTTGGCCTGGTTCAGAAGTGCAGTCCAGTCCAACTCAATGGCACAGGAGAGCTAGCACTGGGGACGGGAAGCTGGATTACAGGCAGCAGCTGTTCCATGGATGTCTGTGTGGCGTGAACAGTGTGCACATGGCACTGGGAGAAGGGGATAAGGCATGCCTTGGGGGTATGGGGAGGGTACTGGAACCCAGAAGAACTATTAGCAAGGTCAGCAAGCAGCCAACATGTTACAGCAATAAAAATAATATCACTTACCAGTACTGCAAATCACTGAACAAGGAGGTCAGGGCAGGGTACCAGAAATAAAAATTAACTTTATTTTATTTTGGTCCCTACCAAATACTCTCTGGTCCCTGGACCTAATGACCAACAAAGACAATTCATGATACTGAGGCACCAAAGGCAGCCAACCAATTAGGGTCTTTTTGTTTGATTGACTGTTGCTCTTGCCATTCCTATGTGTCAGCCACCACATGTCATTTGTAGGAGACAGTGTATGCAGCTCATTTGGGGTTTGCATTGAAAAGAGGCAATGTGTGTCCACAGTCAAATGTTAGTCAGAAGAGACACCAACAATTCAACAACAGACAACAGCAGAGTGCAGACAAGATTGTTTTTAAAAATGAATAGCTACTAAGGAAACAACATTTTCTTGTTTTAGAAAAACTAAATTGGTGCAGGAAAGGATTTTGAAAAAGCGAGGTACAAAAGCTTGTCCTGCAGTCTGCAGTGCCATGATGAGGCAGACACAACTCTCAATCATCAAGCAACAACTGAAAAGAGAAAAATTACTATAGTAGTGCTAGGTATTAGTTTAATCTCTGTTTTGCTTGCAAAATCAATAAACAGAATAAAAAAATGTATATCACTAGTATCCAATAACTTTCTTTTCTTTCTGAAAATGTTTAAAAATTAAAACAAATTGATTATGAAGAAAGTAAGAACTAATAAGGGAGACGTTTGGATTTTTCATTAAAGAGCAGTTAATGCCTGCTGAGTCTGTGTTCCCCAGCTCTCTGCTGAACTACCTGGCCATAGTGCCTCAGTGATTCTCTGGGGTTCACAGCTGCTTGTGTTCCCAGCTCTGTGGCTCTGTGCCTGAGCTACTAGGTTTTAGTGTCCGCTGATTTTGAGGGGGTTGTCACATCTCAGACTTTGTATTTCTCTACCTGTGCCTAAATTACTATTAGGTCCTAGTGCCTCACTAATTATTAGCGGGCTTCACGCCCTCAGACACTGTGTTCCCTATCTTTGTGCCTGAACTACTACTAGGCCATACTGCCGTACTACAGATATTGAAGGAGGGTGTCACATCATAGATTCTGTGTTGCCCATCTCTGTGCCTGAACTACTACTAGGTCATACTGCTGCTACAGATACTGAAGGAGGGTGTCACATCATAGATTCTGTGTTGCCCATCTCTGTGCCTGAACTACTACTAGGCCATACTGCCGTACTACAGATATTGAAGGAGGGTGTCACATCATAGACTCTGTGTTGCCCATCTCTGTGCCTGAATGACTACTAGGTCATACTGCTGTACTACAGATATCAAAGGAGGGTGTCACATCTTAGACTCTGTGTTGCCCATCTCTGTACCTGAACTACTACTAGGTCAGAGTGCCATACAGCAGTGGATAAAGCAGACTTTCATAACAGGGAAACTCTATTGGTTGAGGACACCAACAGGGGCATCATGCAACCAGAAAATTTAGAAGAGGCACACATTCCTAACCTCCTTAGCAGGTCCAAGGGCATCCTGCCCCGGAAAATGTTTAAAATTGATGCCAAATAGTGCATTTTGGTGGCTTTTAGCAGGCTGTGGAACAGCTTGATGACAACCTACTAAAAAGGCAAGCAGAATCTGCGGTATACAAACAATTTGTGGCTTTTTACCCTCTTCTCTCCACTTGCTCACACAGTTGTTTCCTGCCTGCCCTCTTTAGCTTTTCTTTTTGTTTTAAAGTTTATTTCCTTGGCTTTCTGTTCTGCCCCTCAAAACACTGAAGGGCTATTAGCATAACACCACAGTGTCATTGCCTCCCTTCACTTGCTGAGAGATGACACTGCAGCCCTCAAGGCAGTGCTGCATTATCTGACAGGATTAAATTTTTTCCCCAGAGCCCTGTAAAGGGCTGTTTTTTCTTTAAATGTCTGAGTTTGTTTGAACAGATAGGAAGAATGCACAGTCCCTGTCCCACCAACTCAAAGGCTTGCTCTCTCACTAGCTCTGCAACAACAGCATTAACAACACAGTCCATCTATGGAATGTGGAGACTAAGCAAGAACATGTTAACGCATCGCAATGATGATCTTCTCATGCGTGGTTGACATGTGCAACCATTCTTGGATGCCTCCTACTGCCTGCTGCCACTTAGGATTGCTGTGAAGTCATGTGACACAGTCAGTCTGTGTTCACCAGACTCACAGTGGCAGTGTGGGCAGGAGCATAGCGGTACACTGCTTCCTGACATCGGAGATGTCATAACATCTATTGCTCAACGTTCCAATGTCAGGATCTTTCCTCCCTAGCTCCAACTATTCCACTGGGTCCTAGTGCCCAGCAATGTATCGTCAATAGGGGAAAATAAACTGCCCCATCAAGGGACAGGACCACTTTAAAAACATCTGTCCTTATTGAAAACCAGCTGGGGTTGCATATCGCTCCCCAAGTTCACCTGAAAGTGTACCATGAAGGGGTATGGGGAACTAATTCCTCAAGTTTCCCCTCATTTTACTCATTGCCAGACAGATTTTAAAGAAGGATGTCACACTCTAGAGTCTGTATTGTCCATCTCTGGGCATGGACTACTACTAGCTTATACTGCGGTACTACAGATTTTGAAGGAGGTGTCAAAACTTAGACCCTGTGTTGCCCATCTCTGTGCCTGAATGACTACTAGGTCATAGTGCCATACAGATTGTGAAGGAGAAGTATCACATCTTAGACTCTGTGTTGCCCATCCTTGTGACTGAACTACTACTACTACAGTGGGTCATAATGTCTCACGTATTTTGAGAGAAAGTGTTACATCTCAGACTCTGTGTTCCCCATCTCTGCATTTGAACAAATACTACTAATTAAGTAATAAGTTGGACTCCAAAAATTGATTCAGAATCAAAATCTGTTTTGGAACATGTGGACAACACAAGCAGTATGGCTGAAATTGGTACACATAGCAATAAAATATTTCCAAAAAGAAATTCAGACAAAAGGAAATTTACTGCTGCATATATAATTTATACAATTGATAAACATGAAGCAACACACCCAGAAAAGAAAAGATTGTTGGTGAATCCCTGATCAAAGTAGTGCAGCACTGTTGGCATTGCCAGAACAAAATCAGATAAAACACAAAACAGGAAGCCAAAACAGTTAGACCTAGAAAGTCAATGATTAAGGAAAGACTCTGCCTAGTGCCACTACACATGGCACTCCACGATATGCACTCATGCATGTCCGGCTCCTTCATCAGAAAGCAATGCCTCTGATGAAGAGGTTGCTCAGTAAATGTGGATGAACAAGATCATGATCACTATGTATCACAGTTATGCTCTTCCAAAGGTGATGAATCAGAATGTGAAACTGATGAGGCAGAGGATGCCACCTGGGTTCCCAAACCCAAAAGAAAAACACATACAGCAAGCACTACTGCTAGCCATAACCAGTATGGAAAAAATCAATAGCAATCATAGCAGATCTTTCGGGAATAGTCACAATGTGCATGAATCAGGATCAGAAGCATCAGCCACCAAAATAGCTGCAGTTCCTGGCATGACAACAAAATGTTCCACCTCAGTTGTGTGGAGCTATTTCTATATAAGTTCCAAAATTGAATGTTTTGCTGTCTGCAACTTTTGTCATTAGGAAGTTAGCAGGGGAAAGTGAGGGGCCATTTTGGGACAATGTCACTAAAAAGGAATTTGCAAAGAGCGCATCCAACCCTTTGGCTGGGCAGCAGTCCTGAGCAAGGGAAAATATCTGTGATGAAAAAATCCTACAGATAATAGTGAAGGTGAAGAGACCAAGAGACAGGGTAGAAAAACACATGTTCAGCTTCACTGGCAAAGGTATTTGGACAAGCTACAGCTTCACCACTGCAATCCCATGTTTTTGCCCCTGCACAAACTAAACGGCAGACCATTACTGTGATGCTTGAACAAAAACTGCCTATAGTAGATCACATCAAGTAACTTTAAAATGAATTAGTTAATAGCTGAATTTATTGCCAAGGACCTGTAACCATTTTCTGTGGCGAGAATAATGCTTTTTAGCGCCCTTTGCTCTATGTTACAGCATACCAAGCCATAAATATATTTCCACTGTGTCTGTTCCCAAAATGTACAACTGTATGCAAAGTAAAATAAAATTGACTCTTAAAGAGAGTGAAAGTGATGCTGTGTACCTGACACAACATGTGGATGAGTTCTCAAACCATTGATTATCTGTGCATCACAGCACATTGGATTCTCATAATTGTCTTCAAACACAACCACAGGCAGCAGAGTACAGACAGGAAGACAAAGAATGGCAGCTCATTGCATTAGCATGTTTGGTAAGTATCACACCGCTGACAATATTTTGGAAGAGTTGCATGACAACATTTCTGAGTGGTTAGAGCCCTAGGGACTCAATCCTGAATTTGTGGTTTCAAACAGTGGTGCCAATATTGTTAGTGCATTGAAACATAGTGGTTTTATCACATTCTGTGCTTGCAAATCATTAAATCTGTTTGCACGAGCTTTCATTTCCAGTGACAACAGTGTAGTATTACTAGTGGGAGCTGCAAAGAAAATGTGTAGCCATTTTAGTCATCCTGTAAAATCACATGGTATCTTGACTGACCTCCAGGAAAAAAAACAGCTGCCAATACACAACTAAATTAAGATGTTCTGACAAGATGGAACTCAACATTTTACAGTACAAGTGTGAGAGGCTTCTCACACAGAAGAAGCAGGCAGTCCATGAATATACCATGGAGAATAACATAGCAAATGGTGTGCTGAATTCATTCCAGTGGGGCCTCATGGAGTATCTTACATTGTTCTTGACTCTCTTTGAGGAAGCAACTAGACAGATTAGCAAAGAGAATGCCACACTAACCAGATTATTCCCATCATACGTTTATTGAACAAGGAACTCCAGGAGGCTGCGTAGAGGTTTTGAACAAAAGGAAGACACATCTGGTGTATCCCTTATGGACCGACTGATACAGCAATTCCAAAACTGCAGAAGACTTAACAATATCACAAAAGACAAACATGTTCTTTTCAACTCTTCTTGACCTCGGTTTAAGTTGCAACAGCTGCCTCCTTCTGATCGTGGTGACTCTTATCTTGAATACAAAAACATGCACAGGAAAAGGAAGGAACTGTATTTTGACAATACAGGTAAATCACATGATGTGGATGCTGCATTTGATGATGCAACATCTATTGGTGGTATTTGGATTTTGTATTTATTTATTTTAGCAGGAAAAAGCTCCACTGTGCAATGCTCATTTATAAGGAGGTCCTTTGCAATACTGAATACAATGCAGTAAACAATTTGATAACCTAGAAATAACAGCAAAACAGGAAGCAGTTTGATAGCACAGGAATAACAGCAAGTTAGTACAGTTCAAATACCATATAGGAAACATTAAGGCACTGTGTATGTCTATAACAGATATTGTGGTATAGAGCAATAAATAACAGCATAACATACGATGGTAGACAGTGAACTTTCTGCATATATATTATCACATAAAAAGATAACAGAGTGACAAAGTTACATTTACATTTTACATAGATAATTGCAGTACAATATTGTAACAGTACGTCAGAAATTACCACATGGTGTGGGTTGCAGGTATAGTGCTAATAGCAGGTGAATTTGTCTACAAAATGTTGATTAAGCAGTGTTTGGAAGAATTGAGGGCTGACAAGTGAGGTCAATTTGAAGTTTTTTGAGGGCATTCCAGGCCATGGAAGCAGCCCAGCTGAAGGCAATCTTTCCATATTTTGAAAAATGCCTAGTGGCATTGAGCAGGAGGTCATTGTGCTTTCTAAGATTGTATAGTGTTAGGGATCTGCACAGGAGTGTGGAAATATATTGAGAAGGGAGTTACTCAGTGCTTTAAAAGCCCAGGTGATTATGTGCCTAACTAAGCCTTCTGGTATCAAGAGAGGCATCCTACTGCCTTGCAAAGGAGACAATGGTGAGTGCTGAAAGGATCATTTCCAGTTAGTGCCACTGTACTCCTTCATCAACATTGGGTAGTCCTGCACAAAGTCCTCTTTCACAGTCCTTGAAAAAGGCATGTCATTCTGAAACACACACAGATGACTATCACACTTTTGGTCAAAACTCATGGAAACTGATAATTCAAAAGTTGATGTCATGAAGCCACCTTCTCTGTCTTTGTCTGATATTGCAGATGCCTACAGTATTTAGAGTACCACTCATTAATATTAATGATGACCTTTTTGAGTACTGGATGGGGAAAAAAAGACCTGGCCTGCACTACCTGCCTTGCTGTAAAGCTTATTAGTCACCCTCCCATTAGTGTTTACTGTGACTGCATATTTGGCATGGCTGGAAATGTCTCTGATAGCCACACAACACTTACTCCTGAAAATGTACAGCAGCTTAACTTCCTAAATGTCAATCTCAACAAATTATCTTACCAGTTCAGTGAACAGTGGCAGGAACATAAAAGCGATGATGACTAACAGCTGCAACAGGTGGTTCATGATAAGGTGCTTCCTTGGTGGTATTTGAAGACGATGGCGAATATATTTAATTATTTATTTCTGTGATTTCAGAGGACAAAAGTCAGCAACCATAACAGAAAGATCAAGCAAAAAAATTCCTTTGTTCATTCTTGTGAGGTGTATATTAATTGTAAGCCATAGACCAAGTAGGGTCTGCAATACTGCAGTAGGTAGGTAGGGAAATGGGCAGACTAGGCGGTCTGAGCAGTCCTTATCTGCCATCAGCTTCTGTGTTTCTATGTATTGCTGTATGGGTTTTCACATTCAATTTGGGAACCCAGGTGGAGTTTAATTTGTTTATTCAGCAAGTTAAAAATACAAACAGGCAGTGAATTACCTACATTTTAGATGTAATTATCTTAAACATGCGGATGCACTTGTACAGAATTTATTTTAATAAAAATTTGAAAAAAAATGAAACAGGCAGTTAGCTACCATATTTCAGTTGTTGTTGTTGATAGGGTGGTGAATACACTGACTAAATGGATGGCTGCTCTTGTATGGGATTTTTACCTCTTCAGTCAGATGTAATGTATCATTTAACCTTTTGACATAAAACTGGAGTATAAAATGTAAACTGGCTTTTTATATTTAATATACTGTGGCCAAGACATGCCATGTGTAAAGCAGTGGCTTTACCAATTTTGTTATCATCTGGGTGTTGCAAGTTACTGCTTATCGGCCCAGATCTGGTGCAATAGCGGCCCCCTTGGTGAGCCAGGGGCTTGCTCCTTCATGAGGGGTGGCACATGCCCAGTGTGCTACTGCATCTGAGGCCACCAGAGGCTATGCTGGCTGCCTGGGGTGAATGGCAAGACCAAGGTGGAAAACAAAGGAAAAACCTATGTCTCCGGCTGCCATGGTGACTGCCCATGCTGTCCTCAGGTCCCACATCGTGCAGATCCCCACCTGCTTGATGACGGGGGAGTGGCGATGGGGCTGGGGACCTGCAGGTAGGCCTGATGGCAGGAGTAGGTGGTGGCACAGCCAAACAGCTCTATAAAAAAATACCATAGTTGACTGCAGTTATTAGTTGTGGAAGCTTTAGGGTATATCCAAAACTGCAATGCCAGGTGGGGTGGGGACAAGGTCAATCAGATAAAAGTTAAGTTACAAAGCTGGCCCAACGGCACTGAGGGTTGAGGCGCTGGATGCCACACCTCACACAATGCCAACAATCTGCGTTCAGGAGTGAGCTCAGGCTGCTGGTAGTTGGGCGGAGGTGGGGCTGGGAGATGATAGTAGCAGTCGCTGAGCTGCTCTCATCTCCCAGATTGGGAAACAAGTTTCCTTGCTCTCAGCTGACACCTGGTGGAGGCTGGGTGTCAAAGCAGAGGTCTGAGGAACTGATGCAATGTTGGGAGGGTGGAGTGAACATGTGGTTTTGGGCGCGTGCCTTCACATACATGTGCCCACCATACATGCCACTGCTTTGAACAGGAGAAAAACAAGAAAAAAAGAGCCAAAAATATATGCAGATGTCTCACTCTGTGGCATTATGTGATGGCCCCTGATGTTCCTGGACCCCACTCCTTGTGGATCCCCACCTGTAAAACAATGGGGAGAGAGAGGCTGGGATCCAGAGGGGGCCTGATGACAGGCGTTAGGTGGCCACAGAGGAGCAAAATGTTCTATAAAAAAGGTAAGTTACAAAACACAAATGATACAGTAATTGGCCAATCTGGTGAATTTTATACCTCATGCTTGCAGTAAATTAAACTTAGCCACAGTTTCCTTCCTTCTGCTTTAATTGTCATTTATTTTTATATTTCAACTTTATTTAACCTCACTAAACATATAACATCAGGCAACAGGTGCAAGGGATGGGGCCATATGCTGCTTCGTAACAACCAGTAGGAGGCAATATATTTTTAAAGAGGAACAGTCAGTACAAAGGACCCCAAATACAAGTGTGAGGCTTGTCCCAGTGTGCACTTGCTGTAGAAACATTTAGTTTACAGTACCTACTATTTACTGTAGTATAGAAGATTACATCACATTAATTTTGCTTAGTTGCAAGCTGGCATCTTCTTTACTACAAATCCCAGAATTCCCTGCAGCTGACATCAGAGCACTAAGCAGCAGTGGGAGATTCAGTAGCCTACAGTGCATGTTAGGGTTATAAGCTCTGACCTTTTGTTGTGTCCTGCTTTTCTTGACTGGCTATGTACAGTCCTTTGTGACTGCACATAGCCAATGGAGGACAGCAGAACCAGCAATCAAAAGCTCAGAGCTTATATAAACTAACATGCATTGTAGGCCACTGAATCTTCTTACTGCTACCCATCTTCTCACTGCTGCCCACTGCGCTATACTACAGTACATAGTAACTAAACCAAAATGCTTTTGCACACAAACTGCACATTAGGACCAGACCCACTCTTGAGTGTGTGGGTCCTTAGGTGGTGACTGTCCCTTAACATCAGACAGGGGTGAAGGAAGGAACATGGACAGAATGGAGGACCTGTGCTGTTTGCTGTAACAGTGGTACATCAAATGGCAACCTAAAATATGTAACATTAGGGTTTCATGCAGGAGTATGTGGGATGACTTGGGGCTCGTGATGCTTGCTATAACACCAAGCAGGCTAGAGCCCCATCACATATCCTGCTCATGCTGCCTGTATCCCACCAAAATGCATGCCAGACTCAGTGAAGGTCTGCACTCTGCTGTTGTCTTTCCACTATTGAATTTGTTGCTCTCTCTCTCTGTCTCTCTGACTAACATTTGACACACTGCCTCCATTCACTGCAAGCTCCACATGAGTTGCACACACTGTTTCCTAGAATGTCATATGGTGGCTAGCACAGGAATGACAAGAACAACAATCAATCAAACAAAATAGGCCCTACTTGATTTAGCTCCTTCAGTGCTCCAGTATAAATGATGCCTTTCATACAGTTTGTTGGTCATGAGGGACTGGGAAGTACAGTATTTGGTAAGAGATTGGGAAAAAACAGTTCTTCTTTTTAATTTTGGTACCCTGCCCTGACCTCTTTGTTCAGTGAGTCACTACTGCAATAACGGTCAGTGTTATATATTTATTTTTATTGCTGTTGGCTGCTTGCTGACTTGGAAATGTCAAGAAAATACAGACACAATTTCTTTTCTTTAAAGTTACATTTTATTTTTTTTTAACAGTGAGAACTAAATGAATAATACTGATGCATTGCTCATACTCAGACTAAAAATAGGTCTAAAATTCATCAGAGTAAATCAGAACCTTTTGAAATAAATCATAGTTGGAATCAGAACCGGGTCACAGTTGACCTTCCATCCTACTTTCTATCATGGGTTTGGTGGCATGTATGCCCAATGAATGTAGAACTGACAAAGTCACTACATCAGACAAAAGCCAAAGGTAGTCAAGGCTCCATATGTACCAGTATACTGTATGTCCATTGTATCTCTCAAGTATGATGGAAGTGTAGACACCAAAGGTGGGATTTTCAACAGTCATAAAATGGGCAAAACTCTTATTTACATCGGGTGGGATTTTCAAAATTCACACAATGGGCACAACTCCTAGTTATGTAGGGTGTTTGTTATTGAATGCAACTCCTAGCTGTATCAGTGCCAATGCATTTGTCAATGCCAAATGTTTCCTTGTTGGTTTTGGCATTGGTAGTGCAGGAGTTAGAGAGATACATAATAGAAATGGCAGTGAAGTATTAATCTAACGCTTCCACCCCACTCTGCAGAGACTGACAGGCATTTGGGGTGTGCCTTTAGGTCATCAGCCATAACGCTCATGCCATTCCACCTCACTCCACCCGCAGACATCAATAGGTTGTGGTGTGCCTTGGGGTCTTGGCTCTTATGCTTACCCCATTCCATAAGAAAATAATCTGAGATGGGTGCAGTAGAGGAGAATGGGATGAATGCTAGGGCCAAAAGACCCCAAGGCACACCTCGATGCCTGTCACTGGCTGCAGGATAGGGGTTGGGGATGGACTGGCATGAGCATTATGGCCGATGACCCCAAGTCACTCCCCCAATGCCTGTCAGTCTCTACACAGTGGGCGTTAAGTTCAAAATCCTAATGCCTGGTGTTTGTTAGTATTTGCACTCCAAATTTTCATTATGGCTTTTGGGACCTCACGCATGAACAGTGGCACTATCATTTCGTTACTCATCCTGAAAGGTGATTTCACACAGTGACTGCGCAATTCTGCACCACAGGTGTGAAAACACGTTTCAGGCGGGATGTGAAAATGACAGCTGTAACTGTTCATAAGAAGGTGTGAAAAAATGGTAATGTTGAAAATCTGGAGTGAAAATATTTAAAATTGCAAAGTTACGAGTGTGCATAGAAACTGCACAAATCATGCTCATAACACAGTCATTTTGTGGAATTTTTTCACCAAATTTGCAACATGAGTTTTGGACCCCATCTCATGAACAGTGGCACTGTCATTTAGTTAATCAGTCCCAAAGGGTGATTCCACATAGCAACCACGAAATCACCTTTGGGACTGAGTTAACCAAATAACAGTGACAGTATTCACAAGGTGTGGTCCCAAGAACTACGTTTAAAATGTGGGGCCAAAATTCCTAAAACTGGCTGAGATATCAACCTAATGTTGGCCCCCCATTGACTCCCATTATACAGCTTACCATCACTTCTTCAGTTTGCCAGTTGGCTTTGAAGAGTGCAGATGTGTCCCGGTCCATAGAAGATCACTGCTCCAATACATCCAGAGGTAAGTATGGGGTAAGGGTGGTTAAGGGAGGTGGGTTAGCAGAGAGAGGTGGGGATGGGGGATCAGGGAATGGGGAGATGACGAGGAACCATTTTCTTTTACAGGAGAAAAAAGACTTGGGGAGGGTTTCTTTATTTTACAGGTTACTGAAAATATAATACATTTAGGCACACTGGGGTGGGCTCCCAGTGTGCCACAATATGTGTGTGGGGGCAGCATGCTAATATGGGGACTGCGCACCCTTATGTCGGCACTTGAAATATTTGGGTGGGTGGGAAGGGAGGTCATCTAACACTGGGAGTGGGCATTCCAGTTTCAGAAAACATAAATTAATAAAAATTATTTCGCACATTGGGGTGGGCTCCCAGTGTGTCGCAATTAAGTGGATGGGGATACATGCTGACACAAGGATTGGGCACCCCCGATGTCGGCAAATAATATAGACAGGTTTGGGCGATCCGACACCGGGAGTGGGCATCTCGGCGTCGAAACATAAAATATTTTGGCACACTGGGATGGGCTCCAGTGTGCTGCTACATTAATGGGGATACAAGCTGACAAGGAGATCGAGCACCTTGTGGCTGGCAGGAGCCGCCAATATGGAAAGCTGCGCCAGGCTCATTTATTTATTTATTGAAATAGTTCACCAGGGAGTAGTGTAGCAGTGGTTTAAGGCTCCTGAGCTGCAAATCTGGAGACCTGGGTTTGAATTCAAATCCCCACTTGCATACTGTGTGACCTTGAGCAAGTCACTTAACTTCCCTATGCTCCCAGGTTGTACCTGTCAACAGGCTTTCAGCTTAGTGTGCTGCTCCTGGTTAAACAATTGGGGAAAGGCACATTGAACAAATAAGTTGCTCGTGGAGCTAGGGGACAGAGTACTCAGCGGAGAGTGGACAGAACTGTAACTCCAGCCATGCTTTACTGTGCACTGTAATGCACATGGCTAGAGTCTTGTCAGCTGCTGCCAACAGAAGAAGGTATGTCTGTGTCTGGTTGCAAGGGAGGGGAGGTCCCACTGCAATGATGAAACTGTCCTCATTGCAGCAGCAGATTTCTTTCAAGTGCAACCCTCTCTCTGAAACTGCTGTCATTGGCAGCTTCCCCAATGGCATGAGGGATATGCCCAATAAAGCATCCACTGTATTGGCCTAACAGTGACACACCTCTGAAATGGTACTATCCTAATATTTCTAGCGCTGCACTGAAGCAAACATAAAAATGGCCCTGGTATATTTAGACCATGTTCTAGCTTGTTTCTTTTCTTTTTTAACCAGGAGAGACATTAAGGTGAAGCGTGTTTTACAGATGTGACCTTAGAACAAAAGGAAGTTAAGTAACTTGCTCTGGGTCATACAGTATGCAAGTGGAGGCTGTGGGATTCAAACCCAGGTCTCCAGGTTTGCGCTCAGAGCCTTAAACCACTGTGCTATACTGCCTTAATCTTGTTGTAGCTATTTCAAAAGTTGGACTTATCTGAAGAATTGCAATCTGTTTATAGTGCTTTGCATCCAGTTTTGGATTAAAATGCTAGACATTAGCACTACATACATACACTCATCCCTACATACTGTACACAAACCCGTACACAAAGAATTACATATACAAGTACACACACACATGCACAGCAGTACATTCAGATACACACATGAGCAGTACATACAGACACATGCACACATATATGGTACATACCATATAAATGTGCACATACAGCACTAAATACAGACCCAGACACAACACTGCATACACATACCCATACACAGCACGGCATACACAGGCACATGTGCAAACTGCAAAGCATACAAACATGCACACAGCACTACAGCTACATACACAGCATTATATACAGATGCAGGCTCAGCACTACTGTACATACTGTACACAGATGCATGTAAAATGCACTACGACACTCACACTCACACAGTACTACAAATAGACATGTGCAGAATTACTGTATATGCAGATACACACACTGCACTACATACACAGATGAGCACAGATAGCACTACATGCAGATGCTTTCAGTCAGTACTACATAGATAACTGCACACAAACATTGTAGTGATGCACACAGGCAGCACTATATACACAGGGATATAGTATGTAGTGAGTCATATGTTTTTATCTTCATGAGAGGTATGGACCTCTTGACCCCTCACAACTGGTGGGGCCACGAGTGAGGGATCAAGAGGGTACAGACCGCAAATGAAGATAAAACATGACACACCCACACATGCCATATTCAGTTTATACAGTGTGTGTGCTGCTTAAACTGCTGCGATTCATCTCTATGGATTTACAATGCAGTGCATCATCAGGCTCATCACGGAGAGTGGAAGTTGTTATTTCTTTGCCATTGTGCCTGAAGCATGCATCTGCTGTAGCATGAGTCAGAAGTGTGACGAACTGGAGTGTGAGATGGCAGATGGTGATAGAACCTGATTCATATGATAAATTTGCTATCTGATGAATCAGGTTTGTCATTGGCTCAGATAGCATTTTTATCTCCAGTTTAAACAGCATGCCCATTGTATAAACACTACTATACACATGCATCCACACACAGCAGTACATATTGACCCGACATACAGCACTGCATACAAACACATGCTCATAGCACTGCATATACTGGTAGGCACACACACATACACTACATGCAGTCTTGAGGCGCTTGAATCAGCCAGCTCTGTTACATTGCCCATTTGTCAGATTATTGGAAATTATGTTTCAGTCAGATATCGCCCAAAGTTAGTTAAGGCACCTGAATCAGTATCAGAGTTAGAATTAGAATTTCCAGCATATGACTACATGTAAAGCTTTCTCCACCTGGCAAACAGTACTAAAGTAAAGGGCAAGGCTTCCCACCCTCACAGCATCCCCCTAACTCTAGCTTATTTATTTATTGCAACCAGACTGCAACTGGACTGCTCCTGTTGAGGTTGTCGGGATGGGTCCTCCTGTGTTCAGTTAAGTGGTAGTAGCAATAGTTATAGTAGATAGGTATGGCCAGTACCATGTGGGAGTGGTAGTCCACAGATAGCCAGTGCTGTGGCTGCCCCCTGCCCAATGCCCCACCCAGTGCTACCTCACACTGCATCATATTATCAAGCCCAAGTCATCAGCCTGACTCCAGTTCCAGTCCCCAAGTTGTTCACCATTCACCTCTGTCCCTCCATCTATGAGTAACCACGTTTGAACCTCAAACATGAAGCAGTTTCCCTAAGTTCCACACTTAATCAAAAACAGACCAGGTCCAATACTCCTTCTCTGCCAGTCTCTTCTCCACTGCCTTCTGTGGTGTACTTCAATAACCTGGGAGCATGAGGTTATGGGGCGGATTGGCACAAAAACCCAGGGCCCACCATAGAAACATAGAATTGATGGTAGATAAGGACCACTTGGCCCATCCAGTCTGCCCATTTCCTACTTACACTATTACCACAGACCATGCCCCATCTACAGCTCATTCTCCCTCCCTCCTTTCCACTATGATTCCCTTGTGCTTATCCCATGCATTCTTGAACTTCACCACTGTATTTGCCCCCACCACCTCTGCTGGAAGGCTGTTCCAGGAAACCTCCACTCCTTCTGTGAAGAAGTACTTCCTCACATCTCTCTGACTCTACCCCCAAGATTCATAGCATGTTCCCTTGTTTTTGAGCAACTTTTCTTCTGAAAAACACTCCCCCATACCTTATTTACTCCCATGAGGTATTTAAAGATCTCAGTCATATCTCCCTCTCTTCCTCTGTCCAAGGGTGTACATACTGAGGTCCTTTAGTCTCTCCTCTTGACTTTTGATGCAGACCCTGCACTATATTAGATGCCCTCTCTGAACTACCTGCAATCTGGCAATGTCCCTGTGGAGATGTTATCTCCAGAACTGGACACGCTACTTGGGGGTCTTACCACTTATCTATACAGAGGCAACACCACCTCCTCTTTCTGCTGGTGATACCCTTCCTATGCACCCAGCAACCCATGGACCATCCCTACTGCCTTGTCACACTGTCTGGCCATCTTTAGGTCATTTGATATGATTAACCTCAGGTCTCTTTCCTGCTTGTATATCCAAAAGGAGTGAAGTGTGCAACAACAGCCATACACCTCATGTGTTGTTCATGCCCTATGGTGTACCTGTAATCTTTTGTGCAGTGGTAGAACTGTAAGACTGTAAGACCTCTAAAACAGAGGATCCAAGAATATGTGAGTTCTATAATTAATAATCAACAAGCTACATCAGTGAGCACCCATCTTACTCTTTGCCACAACTCACTACCTAATGATTTGAGATTTATGGGATACAGCACGTCCCACCATTGCCGGGGGATGACAGACCTAATAAGTTACTACATCAAGAAAGTATGTGGATTTTAAAATGAATAGTGTCAAACCTGATGGATTAAATGAAAATGAGGACGTCAATACATTTTAAAGAAAAATAATAAGGGTTTAAGAAATCCTTATAAAGGTGAATTACTATGTTGAACTTTTTTTTTAATAATGCCAAATGGCTAAGTAAGAATGTTAACAATTGTGTTCACACAGCTAACATTGCCTCTTTTTCTTTTCTCCTTCTCAATAGGATAACAGTTGAACTCAGATCCTGAGAATGCTTCCTACCTGGATATATAGATATAATATGTGCTATAAATGTGCTTTAACTATGGTAGGATTCTTATGCTTGAGCTTGTCTTCCAGGTTTAAAAATTAAATATTGAATTCTAATTGCACTATGTAGCCACTAAGATAAGGGTTCATTTTGTAGAAATTGTAATGTATTTTATATGAAATTGAATAGTGCACTTTAAATTTAAAGGTCTGGGATCTCATAGATCATGCATATTAATGAGTTAGGAACTTAAAGACTTGGAATGTCTTTATGCCATACCCCTTGAAGACTCGTGAGGAATTAGAGGCTAGGAGTTGTTTGTCTGCAGAAGTTCCTGTAGCCAACTGGCTAGGAAACAGAAAACAACTTTGAAATAAGCTTGAAATGAAATAATTTGCAGTCCGCTGTGCTGCACTGGGTGAATTACCTTGTGGACTGTGTGCTTCTTTCAACTATTTCCAAGTTATACTGTTACTGGTGTGGATGGCTGTTGTTGCGCACTTCACTCCTTTTGGATATACTGTTTATGTAGAGGTTAGCTGCCTTTTTGAAGTGCTGCACGGCTGAGTTATGTCCGTTTGATTTTGCGGTGACTTCCTGGATGTTTCTTTCCTGCTTGGTGGTTGTCAATGAGATGCAGCTGATTTAAAATCCACCTGCGAAGTGAGCATGAAGTGGCCATTTCACGTTGGCACTTCGCTACATGGAGTGCCCCATAGGAAAGGCCGCCTTGTTATTGTTTATTAGGCTTGGGTTCATTCTGCTTAACACAAGTAAGGCAGAGGACAACAATATTGGTAGCACCGCACTCCATACAGTCACCAGAATTAATGTGCATCCCCAAAGTGCTACTGTCTTGTGTTCAGAAAACTCCCCAGTGCTGACGAAGTGAAATGAAAGCATAACAAGAAATGCAAAGTCTCCTAGAATTAATGGCGACTCAGTCATGCTCCAAGTGGTCACACACAGAGTCACCAGAATTAATGTGCATCCTCAAAATGCTACTGTCTTATGTACAGAAAATTCCCCAGTGCTGGTAAAATGCTACTATCTTGTGTCCAGAAAATTCCAAAGTGCTGACTAGTGAAATGAGAGTGTAATAAGAAATGTAGTCTCCTAGAATAAATGGTGCACTGCAAACACACAGACAGATTAAGATTGCATTGCACACTCAAGGGATGACACGAAAGGCACAACTACACCCAACTAGTGCTCACAAGTCACAAATCCAAATCTGGAAAGGAACACATTTTGCCAGTTGGGGATTAGTGCACGCAGTAACAATCCACTACCAGCAAAGATACCACAAAGCAGCATAAAAAATTCATGCAGGTGCGGTGGACAGCAGGTTCACACTGCTGCAATTACTCTGTAACACAATAAAAGGTGTCTGATTTAATGGCATGCATGCACACACACTCACATACACACAATACAAGTAATGTGTAGCAAATTGAAAACCTTTAGTAATATAACCAAATGTTTTAAACAGACAAATTATACACTGCTGCACCACAACAATTAGCAAAAATGTCAAGAATTACTGAAAATATTACTGTGTGTACATTAACACAGTTATACAAGAAAATATAACCAAAACAGAAAGACTGCCTTTTTCTCCCAGTTAATGTACCTACACCACAAATACGCCTCTCCACAAAGCACACTTCACAGTACACAGACTGTTCTAAATTAACATTCAAAATCTACACACAACAATAAACACTCAATGATATGAGCACAGAAGGGTTTCCTACAATTGATGTACTAAATTTTGAGTAAAAAAATGACTCAAAAGGTATTTTAAACAGCTTTAAAGGTTTTGAATTGCAGAGCTCTGAGAGCAAACTGTCTCCAGCTACCACTACACACATACACCCAGGCCAGAACTGAGGCTGTGCAGAACAATCTAGAGCCTATGTGACCTGCAATCCCATGAATCACTACAGAATTTCATTTGGAGCTCAATTACAAGACGAAGTGAGGCGAATACACTGATTTCAATGTACTTAGCCTTACAATTGGTAGAGAAGTGGTTTGAGAGGCAGAATAACACAAAGTCATTGGTTTCAATGGACTCGTGATTCCTCATTATGAAGTGAAGTACTCTGCTTCACATTGTGGAGTACTCATGACCTGGCTGCTACTCCATGAATCACTCCACAGAGCGAATTGGGCGCTTACGCCCACCACTACTACTTACAGTACTGTAACTCACATGCTGTACAGGAAGGAACACAAATGCCTATGGTTGTACTTCCCTGATGAGCTCAGCCTCTATCATAAAACTCCCAATTTAAAAACTCTTATTAATGAGTACGGTGGGGGTGGTGAAGCCTGGAGAGATACTACAAAACAGGCTTACAATACATCCAAGTAACTAGTAAAAATGCATGTT
Source organism: Neoceratodus forsteri (assembly GCA_016271365.2). Taxonomy (NCBI): domain Eukaryota; kingdom Metazoa; phylum Chordata; order Ceratodontiformes; family Ceratodontidae; genus Neoceratodus; species Neoceratodus forsteri. Next base: position 1,108,839,998 of record CM057449.1, on the reverse strand, counting down.
GTGATTAGTGATGTGATTGTGAATTGTGATTTGTGACTGCATTTGTGACCGTGATGATGAAGAACATGATTTGTATCACGAGTGACTCGTGGTGATGGTCTGACTTAAAACACATGTTAATGAGTACAATGTTCATGCAGAATTATGCACCACACCAGTCCAGTACTCTGAAGGGAAGCCAAAGAAACAACTGTGACTTAAGTTACAGATGGAGATTGGGCCCTAAAGAGATGCAAATGCACAGACATATTAAGATTGCACTGAGCACTGAAGAGATGCAGACACAAAGGCACAACACCTAACCAGCACTCACCATCAGAAATTCAAATCTGAAAAGAATACCTTTGCCGGTTGGGCGGGCCATGGGGCAGTGTACTGCACTGCTGCAGTAACAGTCACTAGTACTAGTACCAGTAAAGATACCACAAAGAAGTACAAAAATCACACAGCTGCAGTGGATAGCAGGTTCACATTGCTGAAATTACTATGTGGCACAATAAAAGGTGTCTGATTTGATGGCACATGTCACACACATACTCACATACACACTAAGTAATGCGTAGCAATTTAAAAACTTCAGTAATATAACACATATTTTAAACAAACTAAAATTATGCACTGATGCACCACAACAATCAGCAAAAATTGCCAAGAATTATTAAAAATATTACTGTGTGTACATTAACACAGTTATACAACAAAAATATCACCAAAACAGAAAGAACTGTCTTTTTCTCCAAGTTAATCTACCTTCACCACAGATACGCCCCCCAAAGCACACTTCCACTGTCGCCAGTACATAGATTGAATGTTGTACATTAACATTCAAAATCCACACACAAACAATAAACACTGATATGAGCACAGGAGGGTTTCTACAATCGACGTAACTAAAGTTTCAGCAAAAAAAAAATGGCTCAAAAAGGCTTTTTAATAGCTTTAGAAGGTTTGACTCAGAGAGCTCTCCGAGCAGACTGTCTCGCACAGCTTCCTACACACTACCCCGAACTGAGGCTGTATAGAACAATCTAGAGCCCATGTGACCTGAAATCCCATGAATCACTGCAAAATTCACCTTTGGAGCTTAAAACAAGGTGAAGTACATTGTTTTCAGTGTACTTTGCCTTAAGAATTGGTGGAGTAGTGGTTTGGGGCGAGTAATGGAAAGTCATTGTTTTCAATGGACTTCGCGTTACCCATTATAACGTGAAGTACTCCTGCCAAGGGAGCACTCTGCAAATTTGCTTTCGCTTTGCAATTCACTTCGCTGGAACGAATTGGGGCCACTTCACCCATCTCTAGTTGTCAATACTACTCCATCCATTTTGTACTCTGCCTCTGGTTTCATGCCCCAAGTGCATTATTCTGCACTTTTCACACTGAAACTCAGCTGCCATACCCTTGACCATGCCTCTAGTTTTCTCAGGTCTCTGGATCATCCTTTCCACCGCCTCGAGTATCCACCCTATTGAAGACTTTGGTGTAATCCAAAAGAGGCAGACCTTCCTTCCCTCTTCCACAATGTCACTTATAAAGACATGAAAGAGGACCGGTCCTAGCACTGATCCTGAGGCACCCCACTGACACCCTCTTCCTTGAGTGTACTTCATTTACCACCACCCTCTGTTGCCTATCCCTCAACCAATTTCTTATCCAGTTTACCACCTTTGGACCTACTCCTCAACTACCCAACTTGCTTACTAGTCTCCCATGTGGAATGGTGTCAAAGCCTTACTGAAATCTAGGTAACCGATGTCCACTGCTCCATCCTGGTTCTAGTTCCTTGGTCACCCAGTCAAAGAAATCTATCACATTTGTTTGATGTAACATCACCTGATTAAGCCATGCAACCCTGGGTCTTGTAACCCACTGGATTCAATATATTTCACAATCCTTTTGTTCAGCAGTAATTCCATTAACTTTCCCACTACTGATGTAAGGCTGACTGGCCTATAATTGCCAGCCTCCTCCTGCTACCACTTTTGTGTAGTGGGACCACATCTACCCTCCTCCAGTCCTCCTGAACCACTCCTGTTTCTAGTGAACTGTTAAATAGAACTGCTAGAGGTGCAGTTAGTATTTCACTGAGCCCCCCACAATACCCTTGGATGCACCCCCGCCTGGCCCCATTGCTTTGTCCACCTTCAGATTAGCAAGTTCCTTCAGGACTCTCACCTCCAAAACAGGAATAGTGTCCACCTCCCTCCCACCACAGCTTTTGTTACTTTTTTGGTGGCCCATCCCCTTCTCCTTCCTCTGTGAATACTGAACGAAGGCATTTGTCCAGTATGTCTGCCTTTTCCTGGTCCACCTCTGCATAGTCCTCTTCCCTTTTTAACCTTACTGTCACACCCCAGGTCTTGCTCTTGTCACTTACATACCTAAACAATCTGTTGTCCCCTTTGTTACCTCCTGGATTATTCTCTCCTCAGTTTGCACCTTTGTTCGTCTTACTGCTTTCCCTGCTTCCTTCTGTTTCCCAATCCACCTCCTAATCTCCTCCTTCTGCCTCCTTACACCTTCTAAATGCTGCCAATTAGCTGTTACCTTTTCAGCTACCTCGTTTGAGAACAATAGCTTTCCATTTTCCTCTTAATTTTGCTCATTTGTTTGACACAGAGGTTTATTGCCTTTAGTGTGCTCCCTTTATCTTCACCCACTGTTCCTCCACCCCAGCCAGGTCACCCACCCTGCTAGGTCATCCCAGAGGCATTCATCCATCTTTTAAAATCTGCCTTTCTGACATTGGACCGCTGCCCTTGTGTGACTCCTCTTTCAGTCTACAATGTCTGGGCATGGTGGTGGTGGCCCATGATTTTGTGTCAGTCAGCCGCCTCACTCCACATGCTTCCAGCTCACAGAAGGGAGTGGGGAGAGCACAACTGAGTGTGTTTTAATGGTTTTATTACGTCAAAGTGTGTGGGAAAATTTAGGAAACTGCTTCTTGGGTGAGGTTCAATCATCACTCTACAAATGGAGGGAAGAGGTGAACAGTTAGCGATCATAGAAGGGGACTCAGAGCCATGTGGATGGTTGAGCCATGGACTCACTGGAAGATGACACAGTGGAGAGATGGCACTGGGCAGGGATATGGTATATGTGGCTATGGAACTAATGGCTATCTATGGACTACCTGCCTCATGCGGTATGGACTGTACCTACTTTCTACTACTGCCTACCTTATCGAATGGAGGAGGACCCCAGTCTCAATGACCTCATTAGGAGCAACCCAGATGATAGCAGTTAAGTAACTTACAGTGGGAGGCACCATGAGGGTGGGGGTTCAGCTATGAGAGGCCTCTACAGTACTTTGGAATTGTTTGCCAGATAGGTGGAGGTTTTATCATGTAGTCAAATGCAGAACAGATTGGAATCAGATGATTCTGAATCTGATTCATTTAGGGGAACTGTGATTTTCTGTCTTCAATTCCAAAATCCTACTTCCTAAAAAAGGTAGGAATATGACTAATTCAGTTCCATCACTCAGAATCCAAGTAACCCTAATACACACATAGCACTACACACACACAGATGCATGCATAGCACTGCATACTGACACAAGCAGCACATACATAGATGTTCACATGCAGTACTACATGCAACTGCACTCAGCACTAGATATCCATCTACACACACACAGCACACAGATACACACACACTTTCCCCTTCCCTTTCATGCTGTTCCTGACAATGACGCTTGACTGGTCAAGATGTTTTGTTTTTCACAATGTATTTCTCTAGGATAGCTCAGTTGAAATTCTATGCATTGACAGATACTGTAATCAACCCCCCAACACACACACACAGCACTGGTAGGGGCTTACACTTTGGGCCCAATGTAATGGCAAACATCATTTGTGCCTTTAGCCCAGGAGGGCTCTTTCACTTATGTGGTCAATGAGCTGCTTGACTACAGAAAATCTCAGCCCCAGGGCAGTCATCAGGCTTATGGTCAGATGTGATCTGGACCATTCAGCACATCAGGTGTTGTGTCCCAGTCCCAGGAAAACAACTGGGGCCTAGAGCAGTAAATGCTTACCAGGGCACCCAAGGAGGGGAGAGCAGTTTGCTGCTTGTTCCTCTCTCCTGCACCCAAATGTGTAATTTTTTTTACCTGTAAGGGAGGATTTGAGGAGGGAAAAACACAGAGGAGAGTAGGGAATGGGTGGGTAACCAACATCTGGGCCATGAAACATGGTTGGCGACAGGAAGAGCATGGGGAGGGAGCGGTGGTGTTTATTTATTATTATTTTTTTTACAAGGCCAGGAAGGGTGGTAGAGCACACAGAGTGAGGAGTGTTTCTTTTTCTTTTTTGCTGACACTAGGCTGGGATGGAGGGTTGGGCTGGGAGAGACCACAGAGGGAGTAAGCAAGTGATCCTTTTACTGTAAAATGTCTGTCCCTTAACACAGCTATGTGAAATGGTTAAATTTATCTTTCCTTGAGCACCACTGGGCAGAGCACAAGCAGGAGATTTCTGGTCATGACACATAATATCACTCTGGGAGTTTCCAATAGGTGCACTTGAGGAAAAACAGGTAAGTCAGACTTGCTAGTGTCCTGTTTCAGTGTCAAATGCAGGCCTGCATTAAATAGGTCTTCTCAGCTTCTCCACTTTTGAAAGAAGTCTCAAAGTGATTATAAGAGATGGGCTGTAATGTCACATCCCTCCAGTTAGCAAGCTTTACTAAGAATATATATATATATATATATATGTGTGTATATATATATATATATATATATATATATATATATATATATACACACACATATACACACACACACACACATACTGTATATACACACACTTCACACACACATATACACACACACACATATATATATATACACACACACATATATAGACACACACACATATTGTGTATATATATATATATATATATATATATATATATAAATATATAAAATGTGTGTGTGTGTGTGTGTATGTATATATATATATATATATATTATATATATATATATATAGATTTATAAAATGGGTAAGAAAAAGGAATTAATAGGCTCCATGGCATTGGACCAAACACCATCAGGCGTGTGCGTATATCAGGCACGACCGCTGCCACTTTTACCCTCAAAACAATTTTACCATTTTATAAGATAGATAACCCACTGTATGGTGTGCTGTCACGCTCTGAAATATGCATGCCTTGGTGGTCGGCGCATGAGGCCGCACACCAAGGCATGCATATATCAAGCGCAACCGCCACCTAAGAGTGGGTTATCTATTCATATATAAAGGATATACGATGGTGAGCTGTCAGATAAATGATTTATCACACAAGTGCTGTTTGACCTTGAAGCAACAAAGAACCCCAGAGCAAATGCACTGGGGTAGAGTTATCAGAGGATATTAGCCATGCAGCCAAATGTTAAAGAAAACACAAACTGCACATACCCCAATAATGCAAAGCATCATGGGAAGTATATGCAATTGGCCAGGAATTAATTTGGACTGGCTCAACTTTTAAGCAGAATTGCATGGTGCCAGAAGGTCTTCACAATACAATCAGCAGACTGAGAACAGCAGACACAGATACATGTTTCATCCTCATTTGACTCATCAGTGTGCCATATCTGTACCTCAGCCCACGGAGAGAAAGCCAGCCACCCTATAGGGGATCTTACTGCTTTGGGTCATGGGCAGCCCAAAGTAGTGAGAGAAAAGAGCAACAAAGAACCACAGAGCAAATGCACTGTGGCAAGGGTTATCCGAGGGTATTGGCCATGCAGCCAATTTAAAGAAAAACACAAACTGCACATACCCCAATAATGCAAAGCATCATGGGAAGCATATGAAATGGCCAGGAATTAATTTGGACTGGCTCAACTTTAAGCAGAATTGCATGGTGCCAGAAGGCCTCACTATACAATCAGCAAAGGCTGAGAACAGCAGACACAGACATGTGTTTGTTCCTCATTTGGACTCATCAGTGTGCCATATCTGTACCTCAGCCCAGGAAGAGAAAGCCAGCCACTCTATAGGGATCTTACTGTTTTGGGTCATGGGCAACCCAAAGTAGAGAGAGAAAGAGCAACAAAAGAACCCCAGAGCAAATGCACTTGGACTAAAAGGTGAAGATTTATGAATGATGCCCATTATAATTTTAAACTTTAAGAGTCCATGAAAACTCTTTCAAAAACTGTATGAAGGCTTTCCCATAGCAGACAGAAATCCAGAGATTGAGATGATTTAGTCTGGCCTTTACTGGTACCACATTGTCTTCATTTTAACATCTAGTGTTGTCACAGAGGGTAACACTGTACCTAACTACAATGTGACTGGGCACAGCTTCACACTAAGTGACCTCACAAAGTTCTAAAAATAGTGCAATGTAGTAACAATATAGGGCAGGCAGAGTTACCAGTATCTCTGGATCACAGCCATCCATAGATAAGTTTAAACATAGTAATCTAGGCAATGATGACAGAAAATGAACAATGGTCCATTCAGTCTTCCCATATAGTACTATCAAACCCCAGGACCTATTGTTCATACAGGGTTCTAGCCCTCATTATCCACCCCTTGTTCGCCTCCCTACACTACCACCTTAAGTAACCAGTATAACTTTCATTCTGTCCCAACCTTGCTTGAAACTATCTATGGGTTTGGCATCCACCACCTTGGCTGTCAGACTGGTACACAGTTCTGTCACCCTTACTGCAAAATAAAACTCTCATACCCTCTTTAACCTCCTCCAGTCAGTTTCCACTCATGCCCCTATGCTCTTGAACCGTTACTAATGTAACATAGTTCCTCACAGTTCATTTTGTTTATTCCTTTCAGGAACTTGAAGATCTCTATCATATCAACCCTCTCTCATCTAGTCTCATGTGAGTACTTGTTCAGTGCCTTGAGCCAATGCTCATAAGATCTGTCCTGTTAGACCTGAATCACCCAAGTCACCCTTCATTGCACTTTCTGTAGCCTGTCTTTATCTTTCCTGAGGTAAGAACTCCAGAACTGGGCAAAATAGTCCAGGGCAGCCTCAGCAATGATCTATAAAGAGATAGTAATACCTCTTTTCCTCTACTGTCGATGCCCTTCTGAAACATCCCAGCATCCTATTTGCCTTACTATAGTCCTTGTTACACTGGTTTAATTGTTTAAGGAGTCACTAATGATGGCTTCTATGTCCCTTCCTCATCTGTAAGGCTCAACTTTACCCCTACCATCCAGTACTCCATCCTGGGGTTCTCTTTCCATAGGTGCATCATCTTGCACTTTTGGCATTAATTGTAAATCTCACAAAGGGAAAAGAGAGCTGCCATTATGGGTTTGAAACAAGACACTAGTATTGTAATAAAACAAGGTGACAAAGGGAGAGGGTGGTGATTTTGGATACAGCTGATTATGTGATGGAATAAAATAGGCTACTTGAAAATGAAGTGAATTACTATAAATTTGTAACAACCTCAAAGTGATCTGATGCCTGAAATTCAGAGGTATTTCACAGATGGAGGGAGGAGAGGAGTACCAGAGGAGGTGGCTGATTCCGTGATACCTAAGTATCCAAAAATACCAACTTTCTATTGTTTACCAAAAGTGCACAAACCCACCAGGCCACCGACCTCCAGACTAGAATCTGCTTTGGAGTCACTTTTGTTGTTTCTTGACCACTACCTCAGGGAGTTCATTTCCATGATGCCCTTGTACCTGCAGGATTCAATAGAGGTGTTACAGTGTTACATTTCATATAAAATGTTAACAGAGATTACTATTATTGAGGGACTACTATTAGTAACAATGGATGTGGTTGATATGTATACCTCGATACCACAGGCCTAGGGGCTACAAATTTTGGCTGATATTTTGAACCTAATAATATGGAAGGCAAACCCAGCACTGCCTTCATGACAGAAATGGAAAGCCTTGTACTTACCAGAAATTATTTTAGGTTTTAAGACATTTTCACAGATCGGAGGGACAGCAATGGTGTCTGCTATGGCCCCATCATTTGCCAATGTGTTCATGTATCAGTTTTAAAATGACTTTATTGGCCAGGAAAATAATCCATGTAGAAATCCGATAGCCATGTATAGGAGATACCAAGACGATCTGTTTTTCTATGGTCTGGGACAGTGGAGGAATTATTACAGTTTCATGAGTATGTGAACAGAATGAATGAGACTATTCATTTCACATTTTTACCATTCAATTCCATTTTTAGATCTAGAAATTTTAAAACTGAAGGAAGATGGTTAGGTGCTAGGTTGTACAGGAAAACTAGTGGCAAAAATACCTTTTAATCTCTGATAGTCACCATTCTAAAACTTGATAAATAATATACATTATGGACAGTTCTTAACTATAAAAGGAACTGTTCTCAGGAAACAGAATATTCTAAAGCAGCCCATGACTTGAGAGTAAGATTTAAACAGAAGGGCTATGATGCAAAAGTGATTACACCAGCTAGAAACAAAGCCTCAGAAATTCCCAGAGCACAACTTTTGAAGTCTATACCCAGAACAGATCACCACCAAGGGATCCAATGTTTTCAACACTGTTTAATAGTGCCTTTGGCCATATTAAATCTATTATTCCAGGGAACTGGCATGTCTTGCAAACTGCAGATAGAGATGCATGTGCATTCAAAGACTCACCTTTAATAGTGACCAAAAATGTGATTATTTGAAAACCAGATTGGTTCATTCAGACTTGATTCCTAAAAGAAATAATGACTGGGTTTTCATTTGAATCACCCCACATTCCTGAAACAGAGGCGGTGCATTATGGGGCTCTGATAATCGGACTCAGAGTCAAAGGAACCTAATGTTGTGAGATGCCAGACCAAAAATCTGGGAAAGGTTATCAGAGGAAAGATCTTTAGGGACAAGTAAAAGGAACATGCAAAGGAAGCCATGCCTGTCTCCTTTGCTGAGGGTGGCCTCACAGACAGTCATCCCTGAAAACATTGACAAAAATACAGAATTAGCATAGACACGCTGAATGATGATCCAGAAGTTGCAATGCCAGTGACAACAATGAAAAAGGCATCCTTTTCCATTTGGTTTTTTTTTCATCTTGACCCAAAGAACAGTATTCAAGCAATATGCTGTTTATGTAAGGCCTCTTTCAGCATAGGAAGACAGGAAGCGACCTTGGTATATCAACCTTAATAAGACACTTACAGCAAACACAACCACTTCAATGAACCAGGAAAAGTCACAAGGTGACATGACAAAGGATGTTGCACAGGCTGAAAATGGTACACAGACTGGTGGTATAGGTAAATTTTTCCATAACCAGCTCAAAATCCTTCAGACACCCAGCAAGGCTTTGAATACATCACCCTTTATCTACCAGGTCTTTATCAAATGCAAAGCTCCCCAATTGAAAACAGAAAGAATTATTCTCTGTCCCCTCCAGCCTTTTCAGTGTGCCAATCACACCTCAGAAACAGTTAACAATGCATCAGGCTTTTGAACAGTGAATTAAACATGACTAAAGCCATCCAGCTGCTTAGCAGTTAAATAAGCAATATCTGCAATGACTGCATTGGACATGTGCTCTTTCTGTTGCTGACTCTGTTGACTTTTGAGAGGTGATGAAACTTGTTGCCTTTCAGTACGTGGTGCCATCACATACATATTTCTTCAGAACGGCTGTGCCAGTTCTTTACAGGAACTGCACCAGAAGGTAAACAGTGCCTTGCATTTATCAGCTATTAAAAAGTACATATAACAGCAGATACTGTATGTGGATAAGTGGTCAAACAGCAGACTGCATGACTGTCACCACCCACTGGATGTCATTTTCCTCTGCATCATCCTCTGGCACCACCAGGGACCAACAAAATCCTCAAAACAGGCCACCGTCTGTATTGCAAGCTTTGACAAAGAAAATCACAGTGGTGTGAACATCTTACAGGAGCTAAAGAAATGGTTCTCAGAATGCTTTCCCCAGGATTTGTGTTTCCAGATGACAGAGCTAACACAGTGAAAGCATTAAAGGATGGTGGGTTTGTGCATATATCATGCTTTGCACATACACTCAGTCTAGAGGTACAGGACTTCCTCAGTGAAGACAGGAGTGGGTAAAATATGCTGGGTGCTGCACAAAAGATATGTGGTCACTTCATGCACTCTGCAAAATTGTAACATTTGCAGGATCTGCAACAATATAATAACCTACTGATTCACTATTTAAAACAAGAAGCTTCCATCAGGTAGAACTCCACCTTTTAAATGTTACAGAGGCTCCAAGAACAATGCAAGAGTAGTGTACCAGTACACCATTGACAAGGCAGCAGAGAAAGGGATGTCACACTCACCTCTGGGCAGTGTAATCTTATGTCAGATGTTACATCCATTTGACGACGCAACACGTGAAGTGAGTGCTGACTGCAATGATAAGTCAAGTCATTCCACTGATATGTCTTCTAATTCAGAGACAAGAAAGATTCTGAGAAACATTTGAAGAGTAAGGTGCAAGCATAAGTGTCACTCCTGCTCAAACGTTGTTTTGTTTTGGAAGTGGACTACAGGATTGCCATGATGCTGGAATCTGAACATTATGGTATAGTAACAATGTTGAAAACATGTTTCAAAACAGTTGCCAGTTATTCTCCAATCTGGTACTGTAGACCTCAACTATTATAAAGAACTCTTTAATAAAGTTGCTCTAAAATGACAACAGAAACTTCATCCAGAAGTGCTGCAGCTGCTGATCATGAAAATAGCCATGTTCCCTTCCAAGGAACAGATCCCAGTGAAGCAAAAAAGAAAAAAAACTACAAGAAAATCCTTGCATTACAAATTGGAACCCAAGTGCAATTTATCTGGTGCCTCAAAGGAAAACATTTGGCCAGGACTCAATGACATAGAAAAAGACAATGCTATTACTACTTCCATCACAAGCTACTCAGCAAGCAGTATGATGGGCTGACTTATTAAAGCGCCCAGATAAGTAAATCTTGAGAAGACCCACTTCAGTATTGGCATGAAAAGGGCACAGTCTGGTCAGCATTGCAGAAAGTGCCCTTTACTATTTAAAGGACACTTTCAGCCCCTTATGCTTCAAACTGTCCCTAGTTTAAATGGTGCCATGTCAATTTGGAAAGGAATAATAGAGATGACAATATGATGATGACAGAATGGCGACTACAATTCACGGTGCCCATACATGGCGAACACTGTTATGGCAACAGTATTGAAAATGCTTGTTTCATGGGGCTTCACCCCACACCCCTTGCCCTCTGCACCCCTTACTAGAAACCAACCTGAGGTCCTTAGCACCCTGGAGGGGAATACATTTTTCACTGTAATGGTGCTCGCCCATCTTTACAGGCGCCTGCAATTTCGCCTGACATTGCTGTCTATTATTTTTTAGCCAAATTGATGTGCTACCAGTTTAAAACAAATTCTGGCCAGAGTCGATAGGGCTGCAGCTCAGAAATTTGGGGTAGAAATACTGAACATTTGTTTTTAATATTTTTATACCAAAGTTGCAACATATCCTTGTTATGACCCTGCCTTGTGAAGAAGGGCAGAGAAAATGTTCAACTCCTGGCCTAAAGCTGATTTTGCACAGGAATGTGAAATAAACTTTCAGGACACAAAACACGATTTGGGCAGGAGTTGAAAAGGGGTTTGCCTATTAATCAGGCAGACCTAATTGTCAGGGTTTTATGTGGAAATGGCCAAGGAAAAGGAGAGGGGCAGAGAAGGGCCTGTGATGTCAGCGGAGGAGAGGGTGAAGGAGGGATGACGGTGGATTGTGTGAGTAGTGGTGTCAGCCAGCCAGGACTGGCGTGGAGGCAGCAGGGGAAAGGGCTTAGGTAGGGGTATTTAAAGGTATGCAAGCTGGCTGTGAACCCACTTTTGCTGGAATTTTGTTTTGTTAAGTTTCAGCACAGTCGATTGACTGAGGTTTCGGAGAATCTAATTTGTGTTTTCATTTTGGGAGGTAAGATAAGGGTAATAAAGGTTCTAGGTATCGAGGAAAATAATTTGATAAAGTGTTTAAGTTGAAATGATAATTATTAGCTAAACAACAGGATGAAATGGTTGGCTTGTTTGTTTCTTTTAAGAAGATAACTGCAAATGGAACTATAACCTGGTTTAATAATAAGATAAAATTGTTGGTTGTTTTTTTCCTTGCTACAGGTGGGCTGAGACCATGCAGTCCTGCCAGTTGTAGGAGCTACTGGTAGGTAGTAGCACACCAGGGCCTGGATGGTTTGGACGCCATCTGGGTAAGCCGTAGGGAACCTGGTGGGCTGTGGCTGGTTTGTGGTAAACTGCTGTTTATAAAAGAAATGAGCTAAAGATTAAGATGGGGTATGTGAAGGGCAAAGTACAGAGTAGAAGGGTAGTAAGAGTGGTGCAGGGATGCCACATGTTGATGGATCAACCTGTTTGGGCCACAAGGGGAAGAAATAGTCATTAGTGGGCGAACAGGGGCTCCAGAGTACAGCAAATGAGGGTCTTGTTGGCCAGAAGGAGGTTATCAGAACGCAAGTTAAATGCAGTTGTTCTGGGGGCAGAAGTCCCAATTTGGCATCCGGAGGATTATGTGGAGGATGGGCAGGCCACAATAGGCTGTGACTACAGTGGCATCTGATGTCATGGGGGAGTCGGAGGACAGGGCTGAGCAGGAGGGCACAGGCAGTGCCGCAGCAAGGAAGGGTGGATTTGAATTTTCAAACCAGTTTTCCAAAAGCGATCCTGGAGTGAATATACATATATATATATATAATGTATGGGAAAGTTGAGGAAGCAACTGTATGGATGAGAGACGACGGGATGTACAGTAAGGCAAAGCTGTGAACAGGAAAGAGCAGGGCTTGGTGCAGCAAGAGAGATGAAGGTGCCCATGATTAGTGGGCGTATTCAAGCCTGGGGTGCGGCCAGAGTAGGGCCAGTGATGGAGGTGGACATGTGAGGTACGGTCACCATTTTGAGAGTTGGGTCATGCGGTCAGGCACAAAATGGCGGGCGGAGGCGAGGGAGTTTTAGGAGGTGGAACTTTGTTGGCTAGGCCCAGCAGTAATAGGGTTTCTGCAGGGCAGAGGCCCAACAGAAGCACATGAATGGGGTCAGGGAGGGAGAATTTGTAAGGCAACGATGGGGATTTTCTTTAAAATAAATAATAATGTAAATAGCAGTAAACAAAAAAAGCAAATGATTAGTTCCTTCAGGGAGCAAAGTAGGGTACCAACAAAGGTAAGGGCAAGGGCATGGAATGGGGGCTTCTGGGCAGGTCAAGCAGCAGCAAATTGAGGTAGGATTGGGACAAAAAAAATATAAATGTAATAAAAAATAATAATAATACAAGGACATATATATATATATATATATATATATATATATATATATATATAAAATAGATAAACCACTCTGAGGTGTGCGGTCGTGCTCTGATATGCATATGCCTTGGTGTGGTTATTGCGCACAAGGCCGCAGGCCAAGTGCATCAACCCCAAGGCATGGGTATATCAGAGTGCACCGCACACCTCAGAGTGGTTTATCTATCTTACAAAATGTCAAAATTGTTTTGAGGGGGTAGTGCAGTGCAAAGGTTGCACTCTGATATACGCAGTGTCATGTGATGTGTTTCCAGCCAACTACTAGACTAAGATTCTTTACTCATTATTTATATATATATATATATATATATATATAGAGAGAGAGAGAGAGAGAGAGAGAGAGAGAGAGAGAGAGAGAGAGAGCATATGTATATATATGTATAGAGACACAGCATATATATATATACCAAAAAGGGAAAGGAGGAAAATCTGTATCCAGGCAGCAGTGAAGCAGAGAAGAGGCTGTAAGGCTGGGACATATGGTACAGATAAGGAAGCAGAGGTCTGCCTGCCCCACTGAGCAGAGTGGAGTAGGTCACACAGCAAGTGGTTTAGGAGGGGCAAGTAGGATAGTGCAAAAAAAAAGAGGGGAAGAAAAATATATAACTAAGGAAAGAATGACAGGGGCAGGAGAAGAAGGGGGAGAAGGGGGGATTAGGTAAGCTGGTAATAGCATGTCCCTATTTGTGATCATAGAATTTCAGAATGTCACCAAAGAAGGCTGGAGGAAAGACAGTACCATCTGCTGGGAGAAGCTGGCTTAGTAGGCAGCGGATTTGATGGGCAAGTTCCAGGAGCTGTTGAATGAGGCACTGAAGGTGACAGACCTGGAGAAGGCGGGCAGGAAGAGAAAGGCCCAAGAGGAAGAAGGAGAGGCAAGGGGAAGCGGGCAGGTAGGCCATGCCCCCAAGGAGCCAAAGGACCAACAGAAAGGAGTAAGGAACCTGCCATGGATTTAATGGAGGAAGATAGTTTGAAGGATTACTTGGCAGGGATGATCATAGATTAAGGGGATATAGATAGGAGAGTTGTAGAAGCTCTGTTGGAATGGAAAGGCAAAAGAGGGAGGAGTTGAGAAAGGGGACAGCCACAGGGAAGGGCTGGCATGAGCAGGGGGTCCCAGGAATGACAATGAAGGACCACTTACAATCAATAAAAAAAACATTTGAAAGGGAGTATGTGGACATGATTGTGTTAGTGGATAAGGAGGTGGCCAAAAGGTACAAGCAAAAGAGAACAGTGGGAAATTAGAGATGGCAGTGGCATTGGCCATAGTGGGTAAGAGAGTGGAAGAAGCCACTTCAAAGGGAAATCTTTTGATGCTTGGATGGTGGGTTTTACCCATTTCATTGCCATCAAAACTAGCAAAGCAACCAGAATGGGCCATACCTCTGCTAACATAATCAACAATAATTAGGGAAGCTTATAAAATGAAAGGCAACTTTAGATGGCTGCATTTTGATGAGAAGTTCAGACAGAGAATGGCAAACCATGAGGTTGTGCGATGGGATTCACGCATGCAGATTTGTGGCTCAGGGCCATGTCACGGCAAGGGGTGGGTATACAGAAGCCACCAGGAGTACTTTGGGGGAGGAGCAAAGGCATGTTGGGGTTAAAACAAGGCCACCTGCAACTGGGCAAATTGCAAATTTCAACACATATGTTCTAAGTGTGGGGTTTCCACCAGTGCTACATTGCAGAGGGCAAGGCAAGTGGGGGGCCATGCATCAAAATGGTGGGCAGTCTTTTCACAGGAATTTTGGAATGGCAAGGAGATAGGGGATGAGACCTGGTTTCAGGGTTAGGGGTTTCGGGGAGGTGAATTTGGGACAAGGGTCTTGAAGCAGACAACAACAACAAGGAGATCCAGGGTTTAAGGAGAGGTTTCAAGCTGGTCAAGACACCAGTATGGGAAGGTGGTATGGGACTGGATGGAGAGATACCCAAATTAAAAGGCTAAGATTATACTACAGGAGGGCTTTCAGGAAGGTTCAACTTGCATTACACGGGTCCGGTGACCCATGGCAGCCAGAAATCTGGGGCTGTTGAAAGGGAAGGAGAAGATAGTGCAGAGGAAGATAGAGAAAGAGGTAGCAGCCTGACAGGAAGAAGGCCTTTTCAAGAGTCTCCATTACTAGAACTAAGGGTGTCACCTTTGGGGTTGGTCCTGAAGAAATAACTGGGAGAATATAGGTTGATACGCCACCTGTCATATCCCCTGGGGAGTCCGTAAATTATGCCATAGTGAAGGAGCAACAAGTAGTGTCCTATGCCATGCTGGAGTGGGTAGTGGTCCTGATCCGAGCTGAACCAAGGGCATGGTTAGCAAAGATGGACATTGAAGCAGTCATCTGGCTCCTTCAGTGCGGGCAGAGGATTGGCACCTTTTGGGTTTCCAATTTCAAGGGGATATTATTTTGATAAGGCATGCCAATGGTTGTCTAGTTGCTGCACGGCATTTGAAACTTTCAGCACATGGTTACAGTGGGTTTATGGGAAAAGTATGGACACAGGAGGATGGTGCAGTATCTAGACAATTTTTGCTGATTGACAACAGCCAGGAAGCATCGTGATCACATGTTTCTGGATTTTCAGGACATGTCTAAAGCAATAGGGGTACCCTTGGCCCCAGAGAAAACAGAGGGCTCCTCACACAGTCTGGAGTTTCTGGGTTTAGCGGTGGACACGTAAAACAGTGTTCTCAGGCTTCCATCTACCAAGGTGGTAATGCTCAACACTTTGATTGATAGGTTAAAAGGGCATAGAGTACAACTGAAGGTGGTGCAGCAGCTCCTTGTGCATTTAAATTTTGCCTGAAAGGCAGTGGTGCCAGGGTGGGTTTTACCCACAGACTGGCCAATGGCTATGGTGGGGGGCACGGCACCCCCACCATTGGGTAGGCATAACTAAGGGCATTAGGGAACATCTGAAGGTATGGGTGCAATTCTTGCAGTGGTTTAATGGGTGGCATTTTGGCAAGAGGAATGCCATTTAACACGGATTTGGAGCTATACCCAGACACGGCAGGGTCCCTGGGGATGGTCGCATATTTTAAAGGAGATTGGGTTTGGAACACTGGCTGGCAGAGTGGATTGATAGAGGTTTACTAAGGGACATCACGTTCCTGGAGATATTTCCTATCTGGGTGGCAGTCAGGTTATGGGGTGATAGGTTGGTAATCAGAAGGTAATATTGTGGTGTGACAATCGGCCCATGACAGAGGTGTTAAACAAGCAGTGGGGGTCCATGGAGTCAGTCACCATGGTGGTTAGGCATCTGGCAATTGAAGGACTCAGGCTGAACATGTCCTTTAAAGCAAGACATATTGAAGGGTGAACAATGAGGTGGATAACAGCTTTTCCCATCTACAGTTGGACAGATTCAGGTCATTCACCTGAAGCTGTGGCAGAAAAAATAAAGGTCCTACCAGACCTGTGGGAGATTGGCTGGAATGAGCCCAGATGCTCTTTCGTGGTTCCTGGGCACCCAGTATGGTGAGAGCATATGTAAAGGGTGTGGAAGGCTTTCCAGGAATTTTGGGGACAGATGGGTATAGAGATGTGAGAGGGTGTTGAAAAGTCAGGTAATAAGATATATAGTCCAGAAATGGGAAGAGTGGATGCTCATTCCACCATTGGTTTGCATTTGGCTGGAATAGGTTTAGCATGCAACCTTTGGGGGTGGGGGAACCAAATAGGGCCCCAGTGATCTGGAGGATGGTGTAAGGGAGGCAGAGGCTGCAGAGCAGAATCCTCAGACCAGAGAAGACCCATATCAGGGAGTCTCATGGAGGGGTTAGTTGGCACCCTGAGTTACATGTGCACATTGGCGCATTTAGGCATGCTTATTTGCAGCAGCTTTCTGGATGCTGCAGAAGGGGTGTTCTGGGTGGGGGAGAATGGTAAAAACAAAAGGCACAAGGAAGGAAGCCTGCAATAGGGATACATTAGATGGAGTAAGGACAGCCTGAAGGTGAAGCTGCAGCAGTTGAAAACTGATCAGTCAGGGTGAGGAACAAAGGTGGTCTTCCGCAGGGAAGTGGAAGGGAGAGCTGTGTGGTAAAGGCTATGGAGGCATATAAGGAATTGAGACTAGCAGGTGGGAGCAAGGTCTGTGTACAAGGCAATGGGGACCCGGTCACATTTTGTCAGGTATCTGCATTGGTGAAGAAAGGTATGGTGTTTTTAGGTGAGGATCCAGATAGCTTTGCCCATACTCATTTAGGATTGAGGCAGCATCAGAACTGGTGGCCAAGTGGGCCTCTTCTGACAATATTAAGAAGTTGGGCAGTTGCAATCCAAGTGTTATAAGAAATATATAAGAAAATAGATGTTTCGCCATGTTTTGTTTTCCAAAACACCGGGTAGCAGAAAAATGTATGGATCCTGAGACACCTGTTTATTTACTGACAGAACAGAGAGCGCCATCAGACCCGGGGAATCAGTTCTGCAGAGCACCTGAGGACATCAGAATATATTGAAAGGGATCCAGGGTTTACAATGGGGCAGATGCTGCCTTTGGCCAAGGATTTGAAATTAAAATGTCCAAAACCAGACATGCTAGTGGTACATGCTGGGGCAACAATTTAGGGGAACAACCTTGGTGGACTTGCTGCTGAAGATCACGCATGACTTGGGGATTTGTGGTCCTGGTGGCTGGAGGTAGTGATAGCTTGGTTGTCCATGACTCTGGAGGTGTGGAGGCAGGAACGAGACACCAAAGCAGTGTAAAAGGTGAGAAAAAGGTTAAATAGGAGGATGGCAGCTTTGATGAACAAAACAGGGAGCCTATACATCAAGCATGGAATAGCCCCTGACTACCAGGAGGATTATAGGCCTGACGGGTCCACTTGTCTAATGTGGGGAATGATTTATTCTTATTAAAATTGGAAGAAGCAACAGAGAAGTTTGAGGCCCAGGGAGGGAACGGAGGAAGCCATCTTCCTTAGCAGGAGCAGGAGATGGACATGTGGAAGGATGAGGAAGGAGGTAGAAGGGGACCAAGAAAGGGGAGAAAGGGGTTATCTGGGGGCAGGCACCTCATGGGTCAACACCCCAGGGGCATCAAGCAGAGAGGGTGATCTGGTTGTACACTTGACACCAAAGGAAAGGAAAGAAGAAGGGCAGTGGGGGTATCTGGTGACACACCAACCCAAGAAGAAAGGAAGAGAAGAAATGTGTAATGGATTGTGAAATTAAATGTGACATGTATATTTTGAGAAATATGTTCACATTGGACGTATAAAGAGATGAGTTACATTTGTAAATAGGGATGTTGTGAAAATAACACCTTGGCCAATTGATAACCATAAATATGATCTGAGAGTCTAGTTTCTCAGGAAATCCCATGCCAAGGGGGTTGCCTGATAATCAAGCGCAGATCTAGTTGTCAGGGTTTCCATGGTAAATGACCAAAGAAAGAGGAGGCATGAAGAAGGGACCTATGATGTCAGAGGGAAGGGAGGAGAAAGGAGGCATGAGAGAGGGATTGTGGGAGTAGTGATGTCAGCCAGCCAGGATTGGTGGGAGGCAATATAGAGAGGGGCTTAGGTGGGAGTATTTAAAGGCATGCATGCTGGCAATCAGCCCACTTTTACTGGAATTTAATTTCCCTCCACCCAACAGGATAGAACCGGTAGGGATGGGGATACCTAACACTCATTTCTCTGGGCCAGCAGATGAGGTCAACAGGCCCAATGAGCTACGGTTGGGAGAGTCTGTGACAGGGTTGGCAGGCAAGGACACCAGGAGAAGATGGGTTGCCAGTCGAGGGCAATAACTACCCTAAGAGGGAAGGGTAGTGATGAAAGAGAGAGGTAAGATGGGGGAAGGAATGAAGCATGAAAAAGAGGAGAGGGGACCTGGAAAGAGGATGCAGAGAGTTACCTGTTGGGCCAGGCACCTCATGAGGTCAACACCCGGCGCATCAAGCAGAGAGTCATCACAGAGAGGGTGATCTGGTGGTACACCTGACACCAAAGGAAAGGAAAGAAGAAGAGCAGGGGTATCAGGTGACACACCCAAACCCAAGAAGAAAGGAAGAGAAGAAATGTATAATGGATTGTGAAATTAAATTGATATGTATATTTTGAGAAATGTGTTCATATTGGATGTATAAAGAGAGACAAGTTAGATATGTAAATAGGGATGTAGTGAAATAATGCCTTGGCCAACTGATAACCATAAATACAGTCTAAGCATCTTATTCCTCAAGGAAATCCCCATGACAAATGACAGCTGTCACATTCATGAGGTGCTGTAAAGAAATGGCTATGTTGACAATTTTGGGTAAAAATATTGAATATTACCAAAGTTATAAGCCTACATTTAGAAAAATTCAACATAGCCTCATAACTTTGTTTTAAAATATTTTTACACCAAATTTAAAACATAGCCTTCTTATGACCCCTCCTCATAAATAAGATCCGAGAAAATTTTAAACTCCTGTCTGAAAAGTGATTTTGTGCAGGGACCGCAAAATCCTTCGGATGTAAAAAAAACATTTTTGGTCAGGATTTGAAAATGATAGCTGTCACATTCATGAGGTGCTATAAAGATATGGCTATGTAGTACATTTGGGATAAAAATATTGAAAATTCAAAAGTTATGAGCCTGCACTCGCAACATTCAACATAGAGCTCATAACTTCATTTTATAGATATAGTTATACCAAATTTTCAACATAGTTTTTTCTTATGACCCTGCCTCATGAACAAGGTCAGAGAAATGTTCAACCCCTGCCCAAAAGGTGATTTCACATGGACCATGAAATCACCTTTTGGGACAAATTCCTTAATGTCCTGCAGTTATTCATGAGGCAGGGTCCCAAAAAAGCATGTTGAAAATTTGGGCCAAAAATATGCAAAATGCCCAAGTTATGGCACTAAGTTCAAAACCCCATTGAAATACATTAAACCACATACCTGTTTCTTCTGTTTGTGATCCAGCTTTGAAGGGCGAAGATGTGTCTGTAGTCCAGAGAGGATTACAGTGTTGGGTCCCTGATGGGTAAGTAAGGGCTTGGGGGTGCAGGGTGGTGGTTGCTGAGCAGAAGGGACAGGTGGGGAATCAGGAATGGCCACAAAAACATTGATGTACAATTTACTTATGACTGAGAAAATGATCTGAAAAGATTGCAATGCTGGGGATTGGGCACCTCCCAGTGTCACCGTTATGTTTCTTGAGGTGTTTGGGGTGGTAGGTGCTGAGAGGGAGGGTCTGGTGGGGAGAAAAAATATATATTAAAAAAGATCACAGGAATACGATTGTGACACGGGGGGTGCACCCCAGTGTCATTGTTATATTTTAGGGGTGGGGTGGTGGGTACTGGTGGGTGTGTGCATTCACCATGGCTGTAAAAGAGTAAAGAAAATAGTGCAGTGTGACTTCCAACAGAGACAACTAGTGGAGTGCTTCACAGACGCAGAGGCGACTGTGTTGCAACTCCAACATGCTGTTCGGTCAGAAGGAATTAGTTGAGTCCTTTTCTGATAGCAAGAGGTCTGAAGGGCTAAAACACACTTTATTATAGTGTATGGTGGAGCGTCATTCTCCACGAAATCCATCATTTTCGAAACCTTGTAGTCACACACTAGTGACATTCGTAGTGCAACAGAATGATGTTTTCTACTGTACTGAACGCCACACTGTGTCCTCGAGCAGCATTTGACAGTTAGGGCTCACTCCATAGACTGGACACATGGCAAAAGCAGCAATGTCGGCGGCAGTACTAATGTTTAAGCGTTAAGCGTTCACAATGTAAAGTTCTTAAGCAGTTCAACGCTGTGTGAAAATGTTCAAAATGTAAAGTTCTTTTTTCTTCTAGTAACTGATTTTTTCCCCAAAACAACGTTCCACCATACACTATAAAGAAAAGTGCATAGGGAACAGTTGACAACAGGCATCTTTCACCTCGTTGGCACCTATGACGACGGATTACCTCTTGAGCTGCGCTCTCAAGGTAATCAATCTGTTGTCATAGTGCCAACTCAGTGAAAGAATAGCCCTGTTGTCAACTGTTCCCCATGCACTATCTATATATTGCTCACCTTATGGAGATATTAGTGATGTAGCTGGTAATTTGATTCTCATTCCTTTTTTTCTTCTTTTTTTAAGTGAAAACAGATATACTGGCATTGACACACTCAAATGTATTGTTTACAGAGGGAGGAGTGGAAACTTTTACATCTGGGGTGGCTGCACTGTTTAGGTGTTCCTAGTGTTCAGAAAATAAGCAGTTAGAGTATATCTAGGATTTTAAACAAAACAAAGTTGGGTATAATTACACCATAAGCATGCATTTCAATTTACTAAGAAAGGAAGCACTTAAAGTAACCAACATTACTGATTTTTAGAGATGGTAAGCAATCAGAAAATGGGGGTGCTCAACTAGAAATAATATTGAGGATAATGGCTGGGGATGGGTGATAACCATGCTGTAATCACCTCAGTGGTTGCTAGGGCAACATGGGAAACCTCGAGGCACACCTCGAGAGGTTAACTGTAGCCCTAGCAACCACAAGAGGATTTCATGCAGCTGTCACCTGATCCCCAGCCATCATCTTTTATAATGTATGATCAAAAAACACTGTTTGCATTCTATGTGTGAGAATTATGGAACTCTGGTGCATTCTTTTTGTTATGCCACTGTTTGGAAGTTCGAAGTGTGGTTAACAATTTTAAAATTAAACAGTGCATAACAAAGCTGTGTGGACTGCTGATTATGGTGGTCAATAGGCACTTACCATACATTATATGATGCTAAAAGAGTTGACAGTGTTCCTTTAGTTGCCCAGCAAAGAATGTCTATTCAGAAAAAATATTTCGCACTGCTTGCTATGTTGCTAATGGCAGGAGAGAAACCTCCTTCCAGAAAATGTTAAAATTCTAAGTTTTATTAAACTGAACTATAGTGTATTTGCTGGGTCTTTAGGGCCTCTTCCAAAACACTGCTTGGACAGTAGTGATGATGAGCCAATTGGAACAAGGTTGAAGAAGAAGAATATTACTGGGGAATGTGGCTACAGCCTGTCTCTCATGTCATTCGTGTCCTGTCTCACAACAGTCACCATTTTGTTTCTTCCAGTGAACTACAGTATATCAAGACTAGAAAAGCTAGAGGCTTCTCTCTGTCTCTGTGGGACATATGAAACAATTTCACTCCCACATTTATGTGTATTTCTCTCTCAGTCTTTTATTTGTAAGGTCAGCTTCAATTTGTAAATTAGTATTTATTGCACTCTCTGGTTTAGGCGTCTTCCAATTATGTACCCTATGCCAAATCTCTGTATTTCTTGGATAGCATCTTCCTGATGTAACTTCACTTTTAGTTCTGACCGATCTGCTGTAGTCGAATAGTCATCTGTGAAAGAAAACCTAAATAAAAAGAATATAATACGTCACATAACCAGGTGTTCTCTTTCACAATGCTACCTCAGTTTGTCTTCATAATTAACCTTTTCATTGCGTTGTTTCATGGTTCTGTTAGTGTCCTCTCTGTACCTGAAGTGAAAGGGCATGTAGAAAAGTTGCATGTACAGTGATAATACTGTGACAACTGTTATGTGTACTTAGCAGAATCTGGATACAGTTTTAGTCAGTGTTCATGAGTTGTCTGCAGCCTGATAAATGTTTCTTTTAAACCACTGAAGCAGTCATTGGCTCTCAATGACCGTCTCTCAAAGGCTGTGACAAACCATTGTGTACAGTATGCTTGTTCTTCAAAACTGGCATGCAAAGATCAGCTTTAACAGCCTGAGTCACAGAACCATTCTTTAGTTGATTTGTGGTAGTGTCAGCATACTAATTTGTAAAAATGTTTTTATTTTGTCTTTTAGAACTTGTAATACTAATGCCCAAGGGTTTAAGGAGGTCAGTGCAGGATGGTGGAATGAACACTGGTATGGGTTGTGCATCCTCTAATTTTATTAATAATTCATCAGTGCTGTGTGCTCTATAGAGGTCCAGGAGCAGGAGTGTATGTTGCTCTTTAAATAGATAATTTTTATTTTCATTTGCATATCTTATGTAGAGGTAGAATGGTGTCAAAATAGTCATTAGTTGGGTATTTGCCCAATGGTTTTAGTATGGGTGATACTGTAATCACATGGGGAGTTGAATGCTGGATGGCAGACTGGCTTCTCCTTTGGTAAATTATCTGGGGGTGGGAAATCTCCTGATAAGGTGCATGGCTAACCTGCTGCTTACCCATCAGGCCAGCCATGTCAGCTTGTTTAACACCTGTCTGTTCCATTGTTCACTGTGATAATGTCATTAAGTTTAGTCCTGCTTTATTCAGGTTGATACTTAACTCTGGCAGTATCAATTCTTGCTGCACAGCCATTTCTGATTCTATTCGTTATAAAGCAGCCTTCAAGTCAAGGAAATCTTAAGACATTTTTCTTGAAGACTTGGTCCCTTCCTTTTGTAAACCCATCCTATGCAAAAAGGACAAAGCACAGTGTTGTGTGAAATTTACATGACCCCCCAAACTCTTACAGCAACTGGTGATTCAAAGATTTGACAAAACCAAATGCTACAGCTATGACTACTCATGCATTAAATACAGTACCCTTCTGAACAAAGTGAACAGATAATTTTCTGAGTTCATTTTCCACAATCCTTAACAAGCAGTGAAGGTCGACCATGCTGTTTTAAAGATAGTTCAGGTGGTATGTCACTTGGATCTTGAAAATCTTTTAATTTTAATTTGTAATCGATCTCACATTTTCTCACTGTACATATATATAATATATACATATATACAGTGTATATATATGTATATATATATATATAGATATATATTCTTTGTAACATCTTCATTAATGCACCAGTTAGGGTAACTTAATGTCACAAAAGTAGGAAATATGGCTATAGGGTTTTCAACCCCAACCCCACCCCCAAGCAGCAAAGGAAAAACAACATTAGGGTTTAGGTCTCCAAAGTCTTGGTGAATCAATGGTGGTGCCTTCCTTGAGGCCACCAACCCTAGTGGTCCCCTCTTCCACCATCCCATAGCCTGTTGTCCAAGAACAAGGAACAGCTCAAGCCAATGCCTCATAGTGATTCATTCATCAAGGTAGAGGATTATGTCTCTGCGCCCCATTGCCAACACAGTTTGTTTAGTTTTTTTCATGCAGGGCTTTGCAGACCCTGCATGAAGAAAGGAGTTAATGTGATGTTGTTTGTTCAGGTAACACGGTGGGCATTAGGTAGACAACTCCAAGGAAGACCCCATCACTGATTCATCAAGACTCCAGAGACCTAAAACCTAATGTTTCCTTTTTACTGCTTGTGGGGTGGGGGTAGGAGATAGGTTGGATACCCTAATGCCACATTTCCTACTTTTCTGGCATTATGTTACCATAACTGGTGCATTAACAATGTTGTTTTTCAAATAATCTCTTGTTTTGAGATAGTGCAATCATATCCTCATTCATGCAGGCCCTTGGAGACCTATGTGAACAGATGCAGATGCCCTGCACACATGAGAATACCCTATCCACCTACAGAAGTGCAGGGCTCTTGCAGGCCCTGAATTATGTGCAGCGATGGATGTGAAGAATTCATGGGATTATCTGGTAGGCTTCAGAGTGCAGGGCCCTGTGGTCTCTGCACTTCTGTGGCTGCAGCTACAGATGCACATGGCAAGAGTGCATCTGTCAGCCAATCATAGGGCCCTCTGCCACCCAAGGGAGAGGTGCAAGGCCCTATGAGAAGAGGACAATTGTCTTCACTATATGGTACCCAGGCCCATGTGGACAACCCTGCACCATTCATTCCCTGGCTGGAGGGTGTCACATAACAGTGCCATTCCTACCTCACCCCATTCAGCTGGGTCACTGATCTCACCACTGAAATCAACTCACCAGCACGGGATCTACAAAGCATACCCAGTGGAGACAAGACTGGAACTACATAAAAGTTTAACATTTTTTTTTATTTTGACCTCAGATTTTCAAGATACTCATTTTATGATTCACCTTATAAACATGACATGTACCATTTATAGTATATTGGACAAAATGTAATTTCACACCAGAAGTCTGAAAACACATCTCATCCAGGATTTAAGACATGACATATGTCACGCTTATAAGGTAGTGTAGAAAATGGCAGTGTTGAAAGTTCAGAGTCAAAATATTTAAAATGAGTGAAGTTATGAGTGAATGTTGAAATACTGCAATGTTCACTCATAACCTGGGCAATTTACTGTATTTGTACACCAAATTTTCAGCATATCCTTCTTATTACCCCACCTCATGAACCTGGTAGGTGAACATTTTAAATCCCCAATGAAACGTCTTTCTGTGCCACCAAAATGTCATTCTGCACCACAGGTGTGAAACACATTTTGTCCAGGATTGAAAATGACAGCTGTCACATTCATGAGGTGCTGTGAATAAATGGCTATGTTAAAATTTGGAGTCAAATATTTAAAATTACCAAAGTTATGAGCAAGCATAGAAAAATGTCAAGGTACATGCATAGCTTCACCATTTTCCACATTTTGACTCAGATTTTCAACATAGCCTTCTTATGACACCACCTCATGAACAATGGTGGTGAAACTGCCACATCCCACCCTAAAGGTAATTTTGCAAGTGACCACAAACTCACTTGTTGGGTCTAATTTGTATAATTCCACCCCACTGATGATGGGGGATCCCAAAAGGCAATGTTGAAAATGTAATCAAAATATCTAAAAATGACAAAGTTATGCATCAAAGTTAAAACCCCATTGAGATACATTGAACCAGACTTACCTTAGTTTCTCATATTATAGTCGGTAGTTCCAGCAGCAAGACATGTCTTTGATCGAAGAGTGGATCTTCACCCTCAGATGTGTTCAGATGAGTGAGGGTGTGTGTGGGGGTGCAGGAGTTGTCAGTTGAGAAGGTCATGGTGGGGAGTTGGATCGTCGAGGAACTGTTTTCTTTTACACGTTTTAACATAAAAACATTGAGGAACTTTATTTTATTACAGATAACAGTGATGCAGGAATGGTGATCGGAGGGTTGGGGTGTCATGAGACACCAGGAAAACCATACATAAGCGGACAGTGATCGGAGGGTGGGGGTGCCACTAGACACCAGGAAAGCATAACATGAATGAGAGGACGGTGATCAGAGATTGGGGATGCAACTAGACACCAGGGAAACATAATGTGTATGAAAAGATGGTGACTGGAGAGTGTGGAGTGCCACTAGATACCAAGGAAACATAACAAGAATGAGGAGACAGTGATTGGAGGGTGGGGAGCACCATTAGACACCAGGGAAACATGAGCAGGAGAGGGGACACCACTAGACACCAAGGAAGTTGCAGCTCACTGCTCTCACAGCAGCCTGCAGCACGAGTTCCAGCTGCAGCTGCAGAACTCATGATAGTTCCACTATTCTCACACAGAGAATGCAGGTCAACAGCTCCTCTCACTAAGCTGGGCACCCCAGATTTTGGGGTGTCCAGAAGAAGATATTCTGGCCATTAATTGAAGAAACAAATATCAGAATCTACAGTAGGTAAATGGGTCCCATTTAGCTAGGTTCTGTGTCTGATTTTTTAAATGATGGAATTTTTATGTAATGTACATGCCTATGAACAGAAAAGAAATAAGACGGTGTGTCTCACAGAACAAAAAATTATTCAAACTGTGATAAGCAAGTGGTGAGAAATAAAACAAAATGGTCCTGTGACACTGAATTTTTGGTATCATATCAGAACGTTATCCCAAGAACCCTACTGAGATGCTCAGAACAGAAAAACACAAAACCTTGAAGCCTTATAACTCTGGAACCATTTAATATTTTTCTCCCAAATCCTTTTAAAAGCACTGCCTTACTTCCCTGTACTCCAAAAGTCTGGGGAAAAATTCCATTCTGTGTAGGCTATAGATGAGGGCAAAAAATCTCAACAGAGTATAGGGAAAAATGACATATGCAGATCTTAGAAACCACGTAAGCTGCCATCACAAAACTTTTCACAGATTTACATCTTTCCTCTTAGCAACACAAGCAAAATTTCAGCTGATTCCATCAAATGCTGCCAAAGCTATTAAGGTGCAAAGTTAGGGGTTTAACAGTGAACACCCTACTGAACCCTACCTATAGGGTCGTTACCGTCCCTATAATTTTTTGTACTTGGAGTAAAACTGTACCACATTCATAACATCATTCTCAGCTGCCTGCCTGCCCAATTAATCATGTACATCAGTAGAATAGCTCACATACACTGAGCGGTGACATTTGGTGGGGGCTGGAAACCTCCAGCTCTGCAATAGCACTCTGACCTACAGTAAGAGTGATAAAAGCTTTAACACCTAATGCATCAACAGTTAGTTCAGATACTGGTGTGAAGCCGTTTCTCTTTTCTGCACAAAGCATTGTAGCCACTGGATGAGACATCTTTCATTTTAATGCAGGATGCACATACACTTACTCACTGTTCACTGCTCACTGCTCGCCGCTCAGGACAGCCTACCAGAAGCTGCAGAGGGCAAAGTTTAATGGTAATTATGTTAAATAATTGACTAATTTAGAACAATTAACACCACAATTCAGGTCAGTATAAGCAGCAGTGTAAGTGTAAGCAGTGGAAGTCAGACCACGTTTATTGAATTAAGCAACCTAGTCAGCGAGTGTAAGGCGCAAAACTTATTGCAGTGAAATGAAAATGTTTTAGTATATTCTACAACTCTTTTATAGCAAAGCTATTCATGCACTCTCTGCTTTACACATTGTATTAGCATTTGGCTGCAGTAACATGCTCTCTACTTAATTGACAACCCATTGGTTATACCTATCTTTCTTTAAACAGGTTCAAACTGTGCTAAAATCATTTGGGTGTTTAATGAATACTTACTATTTTAACTTTTCCACTGTATTCCTTTCAATTTCTTGCATATTGTTATAATACTGCTAACACTGAGTGTATTCTAATGAGTTTCAATCTAAATTGGAATGATGACAGCTCTAAGAAATTGAAGGATCTATGTGATATTAGTGGTCTGTCACAAATGGCGACTGCTATAACCAGACCTAACAGAAAAACCCTGAGCGCAGCACCCTCCTAGACCTTATGCTAGTAAACAAACCTCACATTATCTCGCATACTGGAGTATTCTTCAACGATATAAGCGACCCTACTGCATGCATCAGACATCCTTCCCAAATAAAAAGCGACCTCCAAATTCAAACTGAAAAGATGCCGAAAAAGTTCTGCCAGTACACTTTCCTGAAAGATCTAAGCAACATTCGTTGGCAGGATTTCTATCTAGCCCCCACCTTTAATGAGGTATTTAACATCTTTCACAGCCTCTTACTGGGGCTAATAGACAAACACGCCCCACTAAGACTGATCAAATCAAAAGAAAACTCCTGGCTGGTTCTCTCCCATCCTGAAGCAAGCACTTAGGGATAGGGACTACTGGTGGAAAAAGTGAGGAAATCCCATCTGAGGCTGATTGGTTAGCATTCCGCACCACTAGGAATGCTTGTACCAAGCCAATTAGGTCAGAAAAAGCTAGGTACTTCCAAAAGAACTAGAAGACAATAAAAACATCTCTGCCAAATTTTGGAACATCCTCAAAGAAGTCGAAGGTCAGTCCACTGCAGACGCTCCTTCCAAACAAAATTGTGTCTGATGGTACCACCTATCGGACAAAGTTGATATACTAGAGAAGCTTAATGATCACTTTGCCACTGCAGGGCTTGCCGTTGACACCTCACCTATCAGCAAACTTAGCCCAGAAAGAGACTACACTGTTGGCTTCACTGATAATCACAACCATAACCAATCGCATCCCACCCCTTGGCTTCCTCACATTTATGTTCAAGCAAGTGGAGGACCTCCTCCTTTCTCTGGATACAAAAAGAGTGCAGGTGCAGATAATATTCAACCTTACTTCCTAAAACTTGGCCATACCTATCTGACCACCCCATTACACACTTATTCAACACCTCACTGATTCAAGGTGAGCTACCTGTCTTGTGGAAAACTGCCCACATCCTACCATTATTCAAGATGGGGATCAAGTGATCTGAACAATTACCGGACTATTTCTATACTATCCATCCTCTCTAAATTACTTGAAAAATTGTCAACATCCAACTTAGAGAACATTTGGATTCACAAAAGTTGCTAAACCGGCTCAGTCTGGCTTCAGAGCCAAACACAGTAGCCAAACACAGTACCGTATCGGCTCTTGCCAAAGTAACTACAGACTGGCAAATGGCCTTGGACTCTAAGAAGCATATGTTTGCCCTCTTCCTTGATCTAAGTAAGGCCTTTAATACTGTGGATCATACCATCATGCTTACTGCACTGAGTAACATCAGACTTGATAGTTCTGCCATTAAATGGTTCACCAGCTACCTAACCAATAGGTTCCAACAAATCAAAGCCATAGAAATCTGTCCCCACAAAATCCTTATTCGAGGAGTCCCACAAGGCTCCATCCTGGGCCCTATCCTCTTTGCAATATACATCAATAATCTGGACTCGCAGCTGGGCACAGCAAATGTGCATGTATTCGCAGATGATACTGTACTCTATACCACAAATTCATCCTTGGATCTGGCCCATGAGTACTTTCAGAAAGACTTCGTCACCCTCCAATACAACCTTCTCACTCATAAGCTCCTCCTCAATGCCAAAAAGACTAAAGCAATGATTCTCTCACAAAGTCTACTTATCACACAGATCCAAACACTCTTAGATGAACCCCTTGAAGTAGTTGATACCTTTAAATACCTAGGGTTCTGGCTGGATAACAAGCTCAACTTTCTGTGCCACTTAAATGAAACCTTGAAGAAACTAAGACAGCGATTAGGTTTATTCTATCGCATTAAACACCTACTCATGTTAGGAGCCAGAATGAGACTAGTACAAACTACATTCCCAGCTATACTGGACTACGCTGACTTCCTTTACAGTCATTGCCCATCAACAATGCTAAACAAACTGGACACTCTTTACCACGGGCTTTAAGATTTACCTTAAATCTACCCGTAGTATACATCACTGTCGTCTATACCAGGTTTCGGGATGGACCTCACTTTCAACTAGAAGAAAAAGAATGCTCTCCTCTGGTTTTTAGAGCATTATCTGATAACCTCCTGCATACATCTCGAACATCTTCAAATGGGCTAAAGGTTCCTATGGCCTGAGATGCTTCTCCTTAATCTGCTTCCAGATTCCTAGACTGAAAACTACCCTTGGCTCAGCAGCAATCAACTTCTCACTTCCATCACTTTGGAACACTATGCAAGACTCATTAAAATTATCCTCACTTCCAAGCATTTTCACATTTAAAGCTCTATTAACGGATTATCTGAAGGAATCATCGACAGTTTCAGATGCCTGATGACCCCTAAGCCGGGTGCCACTCTCAAATCCTACGCCTAAGTATCTCATCCACCTCACGTTTCTAACAACAGAAACCTAGGACTTACAAGCCTAGTTCCCTTAATCCAAGATGGCTCTGCCTATTCTCTACCTTTTACCTATTCTGCCCTCCCTTTTGGCTGCCTACTCTTTCACCCCAGTTTCTACCCTATTCCTTATTACCTCCTTATTTTTTATCATTTAGGTATGAGCTCTTACACAGCGGAGACTATATGGGATTGTTGTCTCTTCTCATTTCAGTAAAGCTTATCATTATGTACCTTTGCATGTTAATTATGTTGACCGCATCTATAGGCCCATATTGACCAAGTGCCTTCCACAATGTTTTTCTTTTTTTTTTTGGCACCATTGTCAGTCAGAATTGTAATCTTATGAAGTGTACTGTATTGTATTAATGCCCAGGACCACCTTGAGAATGAGCTTGCTCAATGGTGTTTATGCCTGGTTAAATAAAGTGATTGATTGATTGATAATTTGTGGTTACTTGTTGCCTGCCAAATAAGATTTCATGACCTAAAGTAGTTTCTCACACAGAGAATAAATCACAGTATTATTATTTTGCAGTGTCTGAATATTTCAGGTGCTACTACAGATGGCTGGGGCAGGAGTTT
This sequence comes from Neoceratodus forsteri, assembly GCA_016271365.2. Lineage (NCBI taxonomy): Eukaryota > Metazoa > Chordata > Ceratodontiformes > Ceratodontidae > Neoceratodus > Neoceratodus forsteri. The sequence continues at coordinate 1,108,808,653 of CM057449.1, read as the reverse complement.
CAAAGGGCAGGTGCAGCTCTTGTGTCCATATTTTGGAGATGTGCTGCATCTATCTAGATGTGTCCAGATGTTTGTGTACTATTCATAGACATCTGGGCACATTCAATAATTTCCACAGTTTATGGCAATATCTGCCACAAACATGGGACTCACATTCATTTTTTGACAAAATTGTGGAATTCCATCTCAGGAGTTTGATTAACTTTTGTGGTCTAACTTCTCGGGTGGAATTCCACTTTGATCAAAGCAATAGATGTGTCTGAAAATCATGCCCCTGCAGTCTGTATTTACCAGCTTTTAGATGTCATTTAAAAGTGGTAGTGTTGCAAGAAGTGCTTTTATCACACTGATTTGGCCTCTTTGATAGACCTGTTTGCTTCCTTATTCTTGTGTGCTTAATGAGCTAAAGGCTTGCATGTGTGATCACAGTCCTACCATGGCATTGCTGCTGTTATTACATTTCATCTAACTGTAGTGTCTTTGTTAAATTATCCAGGAATATAGACAAGCTTTCTGCAGTCGTATTATCTTACCTTCTTATTTCCGTGTAAGGATACAGGATTTAGAATCAGATCAGGTGGCTTGATTGCTAGTGGTAGAGTCACATTGGGGAAGCACAAGAATACTGACTATGGATGGACTGAGTGTGGCAGAGGAAGGGTGTGAGAGCTCAACCAGGCTGGGGCTGTTGGGCTGTAGTGGGCAAACAACAGTAGCAGCAGCAGGTGCAGCTTTGAACTTGAGGTGGTTAGGCAGAATGACCACCAGGAAACAGTCCAGTGGTGAGTCATTGAGGTTGTCACACTGTACTGGGCAGCACGAGAGGTTAGGCAAGAACACACCGGCAGGAGCAGCAATGGGTGGGCTCAGCAGAAACAGTATTTGGAGGTGGCAGCTGAGCATCCAGTCGACTCATTGATTCAGACAGCAGGCCTAAGCTTATCATGCAAAGATAACAGGCAGAGAGAGATCCAAATGCACTAAGAACAGTGATCACAGATAGAGATGCAGCAAAGTAAAATTCCACCAGCGAAGTGGTCTCAAAGTGGCCACTTCACGTTAGTGTTCGCTTCTGGCATGCGCCCATTTTAACCTCGCTTCACCACTTCGCGTGTAATTATGACTTTGCATTGTGCACTCCACCTTATTCCACTATAAGACGGGTGAAAATTCACAGGAAGCCCACACATATCACATGGCATACACAGTGTAGATCATATGCTTCAGGCAGGCACGCAGGAGGTTTGGGCAAAAACACTCTCCAATGTGGGCTGACTTACACATTTTGCATGGGTGTGACAAATGGCTTAGCTCTGTGAATGGCTGAGGGTTGGATGTGGACTTGTGATGAAGAGGGGTGCACAGGTGACAAAGTCCACAAATGAAGTTGTTTTCCCATTTTACGTACAGGGGTTGATGTACCATTTGCACTAAACATACTGCATTGACCACCACCACCATCACCACACTGGCTACTCTGACCACCACTTGACAAGATTTCTAAATGATAATTCTCCCCTCATCATGCCTGTAGTAATCCTCTGGTGTTATTTCATCGCTACTGCAGACATTCTTACTTGATCTTACACTCATGGAAGGGATAACATGCTCAGTAAAGTTGATAACGAGGATGAATGCCCACTATGGCATTAGCTGCTATCTGGGGCCGGGTCCACAGTGCCATGTGCTTGTTCTTAAGATGTGTATGCTGGCATCCCATGCCCAGACAACTCCCTTTTACCTCGACTCACACACATGGCAAAGTTGGCAGATTGCAACTGACTCATCATTTGCATCTTGGACAAAAAAATCACCAAAAAGGATTGTGATCCTCTACTTTTAACATGTCCCTGATGCTACTTATTGGACTCCAGTTTTTAACTCCTGAAATGGGGGTGTGCTACATGCTTTTTCAGGCTGGACACACTTGGACTCCAACTGACCACCATGACTATCTATGATTACTACTGGGTCAACATGATGATCATCAACAGGAACAGCTAAATCACAACTTTTTTGAGTGGGGGGTTAACACCAACAGATCCAAACACAGCCACCTTGACTTTCTTTTCTCCAGTTCCCAACAGGGGTCACTGACATCATTATCATATTAATCAACATCATCCGCATCCACATTTTCAGCTTGGATGCTGTCATGTGGAGAACATGTTCCAACTACAGCTCATCATCATCATCATCATCACCCGATATTTTTGCGCCACACTTTGAATCATTGGATGGCAAAGGCATGACCTCAACAGCACTGGAAGAAATGTGACATTGTGAATTATCGCCGCCAGGATCAGAATCATGTTCAGCTACCATGGGGATGTTAATGGGAAGTATGACATCATCTACACTGTCAGTCATAGCTTTAGACTCAACTATATTTTTTAAATGGTTAACTGGTCAGAAGTGAAACTAGAGGCAGCAATACTGATGCTAGCGGAAACTGTACTAACACCACCAGCTGGGACATCATCTCCTCCAACTTTGAGAGAAGCTACAGATTGTGCTGTAAAAACGTTGATGGAGAAATCCCTTTACTGATATCAGCTATGCACTTCTCAGTGCTACTATGCCCATGGACAATCTTGCCACTGGCAGCAGTGCCATGGCCAGAAACAGCTTTGCTTGCATGTCTCTTTGCAGGCATTTTGGGGATCACCAAGCAAATTCTAAACAAATTTAGATTTCTGAACTTTCAGTCTGGGCCAGAGGATGTAAAGCCAAAAAAAATAACTGTGGCTTGCAGATGGAGATTGGGCACTAAACAGATGCAAATGCACAGACAGATTAAGATTGCACTGTGCAGTCAAGAAGAGATGCAGATGCAAAGTCACAACAACACCTTAACCAGTGCTCACAAGTCACAATCCAATCTGGAAAAGAATACCTTTGCGGTTGGGGAGGGGGTGCAGTGCACTGCAGTAACAGTCCAAAACCAAGATACCACAAAGCAGTACAAAATCACGCAGGTGCAATGGATAGCAGGTTCACACTGCTGCAATTACTCTTGTGGCACAATAAAATGTGTCTGATTTGATGGCACGCATTGCACACATTACACACACACACATTACAAGTAATGCGAGAAATTGAACACTTCAGTAATATAACCAAATATTTCAAACAAACTGAAATTATGCACTGCTGCACCACAACAATCAGCAAAAAAAGTCAAGAATTACTGAAAATATTACTGTGTGTACATTAACATAGTTATACAAAAAATATAACCAAAACAGAAAGACTGCCTTTTTCTTCCAGTTTTAACCTACCTCCACCACAGATATGCCCCTCCCTCAAAGCACACTTCAAGTGTCTGTCATACACAGACTGAATGTTCTAAATTAACATTCAAAATCCACACACAAACAATAAACACTGATGATATGAGCACAGAAGAGTTTCACAATCAATGTACTAAATTTTGAGAAAAAATTACTCAAAAGGCTTTTTAACAGCTTTTAGAGGATTTGACTTGCAGATCTCTGAAAGGAAACTGTCTCCATCTACCATTACACACACTACACAGAACAGTCTAGAGCCCATGTGACCTGCAATCCCATGAATCACTGCAAAATTCGCCTTGGTGCTCAATAACAAGGTGAAGTGATCACAGTACGACTGATTTCTATGTTGCCATGGTAAAATCGTGCAGAAGTGGCTGGGGAAAGGCAGAGTAACTCAAAGTCATTGTCATCAGTGGACTTCGCTTTCTCATTATGACATGAAGTACTCCACTCATGTTATGGATTACTTTGTGGATTCAGCAATATGCGAAATTGCTTCTCAGAGAGCGAATTTTGGCCACGTCACCCACCTCTAATCACAGACACATAAACACATCCCTTAGAGTGTGTGGGGATCCTCCATGCATTTCTTTTCCCTTTTGTTTTGCTTATTGGCACTAGTGATGTGGTGGGATTACATCCCAAAATGAAACGAGAGACTGCAGGCCCCAGCTGCTGCTAGTGACACTTGAAAGGCAGGCGATTAGAGAAGAGGTGACTTGGTAGCAGCTGAAACACTAGTATATGCTAGGATCGCACCTACCTGACAAGAGAGTGAGACACACTCCATTGTTGCTCAGGACACTGTCTTGGGGCTACTATGTGCTGAGGGAACTGCTGTAAGGGTGAGTCGAGATGAGTTCTGGGAGTTCTGTGGCTGGCCATGACTGTGGGTGGAGTACACTTCTGGTTAGTTCTGTGGCTGCAGAACTGTGAAAAACTAAGGGCCTTGACCTCAGTAGAAAGCAATTTGCCAGTGTTGACAACCTCATGCTCTTCAGGTTCATCTTCACCACCTCCCCGCCACCTTCATATGGTAGGAATGCCGACATGATTGTGTTACATAAAATGTGCCCACATGCACTTTAATAAATGTTAGCATGCCAACATTTCTAGGTGGCAAATTTGTATGTTTGTCCCCATAATGGCACCTGCAGAACTGAACACCCACTTCACACTGGCACTTGAGGGGACAGCTCAGATATATGATTCTACTGAGGTCACTGCTGGACAATCAGTGACCTTGCTACTGTAGTATAGCAAGGGCTCATCCATGATGATAAGGTACCTGGTGTCCACAAAATATGCATTCACCATGCATTGCATCACATAATCCTGCTGTCTCATCAGCCTCCTCATCCTTTTCCTCCATGTCTTCAACTCCCACTTGGTACAAAACATCCCAACATTGATTCAATGGATTTTCTCCTTTACCTTGCATGTTTTCTCAACCTGTTACCATGCAAAGTGGTAGCAGTACCAAGCCTCTGGTGAGTTTCAGGTTGGGCATTAGATAACTTTGACTTTAGCATCTGGGCTCCATGTATCCATCTTGTTAGAAGATCAGCCAAATGTTGGACCTGATCATGTCCACTTTCAATTACTGATGCCAGGTCATATTTATAACATGCATCCGCATGGTGACAATATCAAAATCTGCAGACTGCAGAATGCCAGAAATATGGGTATTGCAGTTCAAGACTTGGAAAATGTTTTCTATTAAGGCACAACTTCCGGTATCACCATCTGCCTCAAGCATCTACTGTACATTCAACAGCATCTGGCTCAGCACACGTAGAAGTGGAATGGCCTGGCTGATACAGGCAGTGTCCCCACTCACTGCATGTACTGCACATTCAAATGGCCTGAGAATCATGATTAGGTCATCCATTAGTCACTACTCTTCTGTTGTTTGAGACATGGATACTCCAGCACTGTGATGGCTTGTATGTAGTAGCAGATATTCAGAGATGGCATTATACTTCTCGTACGAGTGCTTTATCATGTACAGTGTCAAGTTTCATCTGGTAACACTTCCAGCTTCATCCAGTGCTGAGGCAGCTTGTTCTGTATCTGTAGGTGCCTGAGCTGGCCACGGCCTTTCCAGAACAGGTAAGTGGCCACAGATGTGACTGGCCACAGTCAACATTGACTTGGTATTAGGATATGTGAGAAACTCCTGCACAGTGAGATTTAGTGTGCCAAGCATGGCACTCTGAGAATCCCACCCTCCATGTGTGATGTATTTCATTACATTCAAGTCATTTTTACATGCAGTGAAACACACTTTTGGTGAATGGGGTCACAGCCACTCATCAGTCTTGGTCAGGAACAATTCTAGCATTTTCTGACCCATACGTGATTCAGTCATATTCTTCACTGCCAATGTGACATGCTGGTGTATACCCAGAGTGTTGCTACCACCACAACTGGATTTAGTATAATGTTTCCATTTGTCAGAATAAAATACTACCACAGGTACCTGTGCCCAATGTGTGTAATGCACATATAGAAGATACCAGCTGTTTGACCACTGGTCCACATATCCATGCTGAGATGTATGTATGCTGATGTTGAATGCGGCAGGGCATATAATATTGTGTGTAACACTGTCCCATACAATTTAGGAATGGCACATGTGGAAATATATGTCCCTGAAGTAAGCTGTCATTTGGAACAGCACATGCTGTCAACCTTCTAAAGCCACATTCTCCATAAAGAGAATGTCAATTGATCAATTGACAGCATTTTGCTGTTGCTGCAGTCAGTTCATGTGCAATAGTAAGACTGGTAGATATTTGGACGGAAGCTCAACCATGCTATATAGTGTAGGCTGGACCTCTCTGAGTGTTGGGCAACTAAATAGCTGGAATCATCCTGGCAGCATGATTGACAGGGTGGTATTTGACTCCTGGGAATTCAAAGTGCTACTTGAATAAAAGCAGTGATTTGGGGTTCTGCAAAGCTGTTACTGTAGTTTGGTGCCTCTGGGTGATACTACCCCATCCACCACTACTGCTATGACCACTACTAGGCAGTATCACAGTCTCCTCATCTCTGTAGTAGTCATCCTCACTCACCCTCCCTCCACGGGGCTATTTCCCTGCCACTTCTGGATGCCTTGGCAAATGATGATGATAAGGAGAGGGCCCTACTTCACTAGCTTCCATCTGGTGTTGAGTGCATCATAAAGGTGCCTGTTCATTATGCATGTGTGTGTGTGTGTGTGTTGCCCAACAGTGCCAGGTTGGCTGCCCTGTTTTGTCCTGCTAATTCTTTCTTGACACAGCTGACAGAGATCAACTGATTCATCAGCTGGGTCCTTCATATAAAATTCCCAAACTAGGGAGTTGGTACCCTTGATTTTACATAGTGGTAGGAGTGGGACGGGGAGAAGAAGGACAGATATGGATGTTTTGGGAAGCTTTATGAACATTGACACTGGGTGACTGACATATATTGGGCTCATTATGAAGAAGAACAACAACAACCGGTGTGGTATGGGAGAGACTTTGGTAGTGGTATGAGATAGTGGTGGGCAAGCCGCTGCATCTTCAGCAACACCACCCTTCCTGTTTTTCTTTTCCAGCTCTAATAGTGTGTCCCAATCATCATCCACACAGCCACTGACATCCTCCTCCTGAGCACTGTGTTCATCATCATCATTTTCTCTAGGCTCTCAGTGCCTTCTCATTACCCAGAGCCTGACACACATTTTCAATGTAGTCATTTCTGACTGCACAACAGTCAGATCACTCTCCTCAGGCTGAGACTCATGCTCAAGCCCTGCACCCTTATTTGAAATGGGAACTATAATCACAATCATGCTCAGCACCACCACCACATGGAGTCATGGAGACACCAATAACCTCCTTCTCGGCCACTGTGCCTGAGCCAGAGATTTTGTACCTCTTGAACTGCTCCTCTTTAGCTACCTCCCCAGCCCCCAGCAGCATGGGTGACACAAATGTGGCAGAGAAAGAATTGGCCACACTAATGCCACTGCCACCATCTACTCTTTTCCTACTACTGCTGGCCCAGGAGCCCATAGAAGACGTCACCACAGAGCTAGATTTTAGCTGCAACACCTTTTGCCCCACAGAGATTTTGCACTTTTGCCACCTCCCAGCACCTCTCCCTTTAGCAGAGTGTTTCTTCCCAGTCATTTTATCTATATTTATATTTATAATATTGTGATGAAAAGTTTAAAGAAAGGCTGCAATACAACTACCAGCAGCAGACAACACCTCCCCAGAGGATTAGCAGTGTGATTTGAACAACAAGAAATAAAATAACAGTTTAAAGAGCTAATAATAGCTAATAAAGCCACCCAAAAAGTTCATTTTATTTATTTTTTAATACGACAGGGATTAACACATCACACACAACAGGGTGATTAGCAATTTAGTCTCACAGAGTGACAGAACAGCATCACTTTTAGAACTAAATAATGAAAAACTAATATAGAAACAGACTGACAAAATACTTCACTTAAACTAAACTACAGAAGTAAAATGAGAAATCACAGGCTACAGCCCAAAATAATTAAAAGAAAGACTGAGGAAAAATATGAGAACTCTCCTTTAGCTCAAATAGACCAGTGCACAGTAAAAAAAGGCCCCTGATCTTTCTGGAATGCCTTGCTAACTAAATACAATTCCTCTAACCCCACAGCAGTGCATAAATACAGACAAAACAAAACCACTACTTTAAACATTACAGACTGGATGGACCATTGGTCTCTTTCTGCCATCATTGTTTATGCTTCTATGTTTAAACTAAATAATCATCAAAAACAGAAACAAACAACACACATCTAGCAGCACAATGCCCTCTAAAACAATTTGTGAGCAATTTGGTTTCAAAAGACTCTGTTTTCAGATGGATGTTAAATGTTTTTCACTCAGACACGGAGGACAGACTTCTCCTTCTCCTCTCTCTCTTCAAAGACTGCACTAAAGGCAGCATCCTTACGACATACAGATAATTTCCATACCAGAAGACCTCTAATCCCATAGTATATTGTTAACTTCACCTGTGGGCCACTTCACTGGGGAAGTTTCCAAATCTACAATTCGAGATTATCCTCTGCTTGAACTTACACTTCACAAGGCAAATTGAACTCGTGAATTAGGTGAAGTTGCAAATTAATTCAGAAACTCATTTTTTCCAGCTTTGTGCACCACCAAATGTATACCAGTAATACTGTACACACTGCTGTGCAGCGTGCTGGGAAGAAGTGGTGTAACCCACATACCACAGCGATGTATGATGAGGAAAACATGACTGATGGTGGAGAGGAGGGTGATAAAGATGATGTGTTTTATTTAGAACCACTCAACTTCTATGATTTTTAATTTAATTCAATTAATATTATTGACTATCATGAGTTATATGTTTTGCTATATTTATATACTGGGAAAATATAATTTATGATGGCGGGAGGATGACGGCAAAGATGAAGAGGATGTGTTGTTTTCAAAACCAGTCAACTTTTCTGGATTTTATTCTAATATAATTATTTCTGTAGTTATTATTCTTAGATTTTTCTTTATTTATATACCAAGAAAACATAATTTGTTATGGCGGGAGGAAGAGGATGATGATAAAGGGATAAGAGGAAGCAAGAGATGAGATGAGATGTTTCTGAAACTGTCGGCACTAGAAAAAAAGGGGAACTTGACAGTTTATTGCAGATGTATAATGGCTCAGGCAGTATACTTAGTTTTCTACAACAAATTCATTACCGGCTGGGGTGTGTACTGTACATTGTGCCTGGCCCTGTATTTTGGATATGAGACCCTTTGACACGAAGTGCTGGTCTGGTACCAAGGGATGCATTTGTTGGCTCAGCCTGCTGCCACACATGTAGGCACACATGGTAGCTGGATTAATTAAATGAACCATAATATCCCACCACTTCCCATACCTGTACCAACCTAGCTGTCTATGATGCTGCTCCTGTTTAGTTTGACCTAATTAAGGATTGGCAGTGGACATGGGTGTTAGGAGGTTACCATGCCCAGGTTTTGAACCATCAGCCAGAACACTAGTTCACTAAATACAAGTAGACTTTGCTGATCCTGAGCAATTTTTATGGTTCCATGTTAAAATAGCGAAAAGAAAATAGCAATATTCAAACTAGTGCCGACTTAATAGCGTGCTATGTGCCGCGACCATACATAATAGAGCTACTCATGTTAGCTGTCATGAAACTAGCAATCGGTGGAGAGATGCCTGAAACAACAAAACACAGCACTATGGAATACACACATGCCACGTATACAAAACAAAACCAAAGTTTTAAGAATAAGTTTAGCTAAACAGAAATACTTTCATAGAACACTGTGTCCCATTTGAACAAAAAACTAACTTATTTAGAATCAAATGCAAGTAAATACTGCCATGGAACATACAATCAGTACCACAGCAAATATGTGATTCAAAACTACTGGATCCTGACAGCTGACTGTATGCTAGGGTGACCCTACTGACAAAGTTAACATTCTAATTTTCTGAAAATAACTGAATACAGATTTTACTCGCTCAGCAGACTGCATGTCAAATGGATATAGGAAAGCTCAATTTGCATACCTTCTCAGAAGAAGTGGCTGGCCTGTATACCTGACAGCTCTGTTTTCCTTAGCATCTTAGCATAATGGCTGTCCGCCCATGGGAAATAAGCTAAAGACATTCGAGCACAAATCCTTGATCTGCCCCTACAGAATTCTGGCACTGCATGAGCAGGTAAAGAGGTGAGGGATCGGATGGGTCTGCCAAGTCTGATGAATGCAGACATGGTAACCGGGTTCAAGATTTAACACATTCACAGTTTTTGTGTACATAATGGCAGACTTTGTCGCTAATTATGTTCGACTGCTATTACTGTGTGGTGGCTGATATTTATTTTGCTATTGTTGAATCGTGATTTTGCATTTGCGATTATGCATTCACTATTATAACGGGTAACCTTTTGATCACACTGATTGCAACATGCTTTCACAGGATTTGTGGTGTCATCTGTAAAATACTCCCACACTGCAGACTTTGCAGGAAACTGGGTGGAGGAAGGAGGTGGGTGCAATGAGAGTGGGGAAGGAGTAACAGGTATATTTTAACAGGTGATGGTGTGGGTGGTATTATGCTGCTCAAGGGTGGAGTGTATTTTTTTTTAAATAAAGGGAAATTTAAAAAGGGAACTTCACTGCATGAGGCAGCAATGAAGTCAAGAACTTCACCCTGCTATACATTATGCAAATCTCCCAACTTTGCTGGTGAATTTAAAATTTACAACACTCCCAGTTTGGGGTGGCAGGGTGAGCAGTTGGCAGCTTAGAAATATTTCAGACTCAGGCAATCTGGTATGAGAATGCTGTGATTTTGCTTATTGTAAACACAAATAGATTTAGTACCACCATGGTTATTCGAACAGTAATATTGCTAATTTTGAAGACAGAGTTAGTGACTTCAGGGATGTACTTAGCCTGTTTGTTACCACTGAGTTTGAGGTTGCAACATTATTGTGCTTTTCTCACCAAGGCTTCATTATCAACGATGCTTGAAATTTTCTCTTGTTAAATGTTGAGATTACAGTAATCACCGATACTGGTAAAAAATTTGTGATCAGTCACTTGCCTGATTTATGTTGGTGGCACAACAGCATCATTTTGTTGTTGAACCAAGTGCCTCCATGCATGATGGTTGCTTAGTTCTTTTCCCATCTGAATGTTACTGGTAGCGTAATATGCTATGGGACAGGTCCATTACCATCCTTTTACAATAGTCATAATCTTACTGATCCCCAAGGGCTGATTCTTAAACAAGGTGGCTGTTGGTTTGTAGAGTTGCTGGTTACTGATGATGACTATTAAGAAAGGGTTGCCATCTTGCAGGGCCACAGTTGGTTGATATAATAATGATAATAAATCTTTATGTGTTAAGCGTAATTCACAGTGTATCAAAGCGCTGTACAAAAAATAAAATAAACAATTTAAAATTGGTAAAAATTCTAAAAATATAGAAACACTCAATCTAGTTAAAATCATAGCATGTTACGCTACCAGTTTAGATGCATTCAGCAAAACAAGCCCATAAAGATGTGTTTTTAAAGCAGTTTTAAAGCTCTTTACTGTCAGGCATTCTTGTATCCAATGAGGTAGAAATTCCACAGTGTGGGGGCATCGAATGCAAATGCCTGAGCTCCAGAAGTTTTCAACCGCACTCTGGGAATCTCCAGCAATCCCTCGTTGGCTGAGCGTAGCAGTCAGAGGGACAGTAGGGGTTCAGAAGATCTTGTAGATAACTCGGACCCTGTCCGTGTAGAGCTTCAGATGTCAGCAAGCTGATCTTAAAGGTGATTGCACTGGCAGCCAGTGCAGTTCACACAGCGCAGGTGTAATGTGACTCGATCGAGTAGATCCAGACAACAGCCTGGCCATGGCATTCTGCACCAGCTGCAAGCAGTGAATATCAACCATGGAAGCCATAGGTATAGTGAGCTACAGTAGTCTGGGTGCGAGGTCACAAAGGCATGGACCAAGGTTGGAAGATCACCGAACGGAACAGGATGCTTAATCTTGGCGATGTTCCTCAGATTGTAGAAAAGAACTTGACCACAGCCACACTTGAGAATAAAGCATCAGCCCATTGTCAAGTATCACCCCAGATTCCACACCCATTCAGAGGTCAACAACTGGGCACCCCAAGCCAAAGCCCTGAGGACATCCCACCCTCTATCCAGAGATCCGTTTCCGCCACCAACACTTCAACCTTGTCGGAATTGAGCTTCAACCAGCTGGTATTCATCCAGTCCTGGATTTCCAATGCAAGTTGTTAAACACTGAGAGCGCACTATTCTGGTCGGGCACAAAGGACAGGTAGAGCTGAGTATCATCTGCATAGCAGTGAAAACTCAACCCATACCGCCTAACAATGTTTCCCAATGGCAGCATATGCACCACGAACAACACTGGGGACAGCATGGAGCCTGTGGGACCCACATGGCAGAGAAGTGGATCAGAGGAACAAGTCCCCAATACCACTCTCTGAGACCTGTCAGTGAGGAAAGAGTGAAACCATCTGAGGACCATACTAGACAGGCCACAGATAACCCACAGGCACTCCAGCAGCACCCGTGGTTCACTGTGTCGAAAGCTGATGAGAGATCAAGAAGCACCAAGATGGAACAGCGCTTGGTCCCTCACAATCAGGAGATCATTGAACACCCGAACCAAAGCAGTCTCTGTGCTATGTCTCTTATGAAATACGGACTGGAGAGGATCATAGATGTCATGGATAGTAAGATGGTTCTCCAGTTGCAGTACAACAACTTTCTCAATAATCTTCCCAACAAAGGGAAGATTAGAGACCGTCTATAGTTAGAAGGACAATCTTGGTAAAGAGAATATTTCTTGAGAAGGTGTTACCACTACCTCCTTTAGGGAGTTAGGAAACTCACCTGTCTCAAGTGAGCACCAGATTAGCTCTACAAGAACAGGGCCAATGACATCCACACACCCTATTAAAAGGTGGGTAAGGCCGGATCTAAACTACAGCTGGTTGGCGTATGCCTTGGAGAATCCACATGACATCCACAATCTCTGGCCAGTCAGACTCCATCCAACAAAACTGAGAAGTAGTCACCTCACACCAACCACCATCACCCTCCAGAGCGCGCTGAACAAATCTCCAATCTGATGTCGGCAACCTTATCAGTGAAGAAATGAGCAAACTCCTCACACTTTACTTGAGAAAATGCTCTCCAAACTTTCAAATAGGCTGAACTGCACAGTCTGTCTACAGTTGAAAGATCTGAGCTGGTTGGTCTGAGCTGTAGCAATCTCCCTGGACAGGAATTCAGCCTTCTTATGGGAGATTGCTGACTGATAGTCTCTATAATGCTCCATCAGTCTAAGTCTGTTGGCATCCAGGCCGGATCTGCACCAGCCATGCTCTAGCCTTATTCCAATTCATCTCAGCTCCTCAGGGCCCCAGCAAACCAGGGACTGAGGGCAAAGAGTGAGAGGGCAATACAGACAGGAGCCAGGGTATCCAGAGCCCCTGTCACTGCTCAATTATAAGCCTGAAGTAGGTTCTCTGGACCTCACTTGCACCTGGCATTCCCTATAGGTCTAACACCACCAAGAGACCTTCTGGAGTCACTCCCTGCAAAGGGCAGTATCAGATCATTTCCACAGGGGCAAGCCTATGAGGGGAGGCAAGAAATTGAACCTTATAGTGTGGTGATCAGACCATCCAACTGGTTCCACCACCAGGTTAGAGGTCTTCATCCCCAGAAGGAAAACCAGATCCAATGAGTGACTTGATTGTGCTTCGTAGAAGTAACTGCCTATGTGAAACACAATGAAGTCATTAGTCGGAGGAAGTCCTGACCAGACAGCAAGAGTTCATCATTGATCAGGCATTGAGTCCCCAGTACCATCAGCCTGGGAGACCTAACACCATGTCGATGATGAAGTCCACAACTTCCTGCAGGTACAACTTCCCACTTCTGGGTGGATGGTAGACGAGAATGATCTTGCACCCTACACCTGCGACCAAAGTGCACTCGAAGGACCTGGTATATTCAACTGGCACACCAACAAGGCCCAATTCTGATTTAAAATAAATTGCTACACCTCCTCCCTGTGATCTGATCTCGCACGGTGTATCACTGAGAAACTGTCCAGAATCGCTGCCTCCAAAATAGGACCAGCATTATCATTCAGCCAGGTGTCGGTGATGCAAACCAGATCTGATGGGCCAACAAGATCAGCTATAATACCCATCTTGCTTTTAATAGATCTGGCATTGCACAGCACTGTGTGGATTGAATGAGATACCAGGGCCAGCTGAGTTACTGGCCCACTAATCGTGGAGCCCTTGGGTACGGGCACCAGACAAGGAGGACCTTGTTTGGGATTCATTTCTCACCCAGGGGTCTCCTGGGCCCCACTTCCCTAATCTTGCCACTCAGCTCCCCCCTTGCAGGTCCAGGACCCCCCTTCTCCTCCTCCTCCCACTATCCCCAGAGCCCTACAGCGCTACCATGAACTGCAGCGGGCAATGGGAGACAGTTAAAAGGATGGAGGTCCCAAAGCTCAGAGGAGAGTAGTACCTGGCAGAAGAGCAACCTTTAAACACATAATTAATAAAATCAGAACCCAGCTCCCAACTGAGTCTAAAACAAATTCTAATCACCCCAAAACCAATTAACATACAACTCCCAAAATAAATAAAATAAAATATAAAGTATAAATAACTCCCTACCCTTCCCAACCCCAACTTATGCAACCCCTTAAATTATACTAACTTATAGATCCCCTCCACCAATAACAGATATGTATGTATAGTGAGGCAGAGTCCAAATAATAATCCGGCAGCCAAATGCTTCACTGAGACTCTCACCCCAGTGAGCAAATCTCTTTATATGTCCAGTGGAACACAATAAAGTCGTAATCCATCAGTTTCTTATTTTTGAAAATTATTCACAAAACTTATTTGCATATCCTCTCACCACCTTCATCCAAAAAATATAAAGACAAGAATAGATCACCAAATCACCACCGCTCCAGATAAAACTTCATCCACAGTCAGCACTATAGTAGCTTACACCAAATTCAAATCTCCATCCACAGTCTGATGTTACTACTGAAGTCAGGGCAAGGGAAGGAGGCCCCTGATCACCCGGGACCCCAACAAGAAGCCCACTGGTCACCAGTTAGGGAACTCTCCAAGAGCTGAGCACTACAGCCCTCCAGCTACCACCCCTCGGCACTTCACTAGGGAACCCAACCCAAGCCTCAACACCAATAAACTGTCTGAATCTTGTCGCCTTCAACCTGCCAACACAGAAAATCTCCAATGATCCAGCAATCACGATCAACCCAAATAATGGCCACTGGCGAGGGAGAAACCAACGCCACCTCAAACCACCAGAGACTAAAGTCCAGCTCCCCGGCTGTCCACCGACAACAACACGGTCCAGGCCCTTTCCTGCCTAGACCCCATCCTCCAACAGGAGACCCAGCAACAAAACCCCAGCAATTCCAGGCCACTTACAGCCCTCCCCAGTCCTGTGAACTTATGGTCACAATCCTTAGGCAATCGGCTGGTGTAAGATCCACAAGATGGTGAAACAGGACAAGGTGGCCAATAATAAGGAACACTGGAACTCACAACCTCCTGTAGTGCTGTACTCCTTGACCACATCTTTGGTATGTTTTGTAATTATTAACTAGGCATTTGATGTCACTGGTTTCAAAGCTTCCTTTGTGTGTACACAAATGGAAGGTGATCAACGGGTATAAGTTTGGCTTGAATGAACACAGATACATATAATTAAGTCACATTTTTGTGCAAGATAATGCCAACTTGTGCAAATTCAAGTGTTACAAAAAGTGCAAATTCAGCAACTTCAGAAAGCACATAACAAATAAAGATCTACCCCAGACCAACTGACCAAGCCAGCCACCATTAACCCCAGTGCTTGGCATAAGCCTTCCTCAGTGGGTGTGGTTACAGAACCCTGGTTACTTATATATATCATAAAGTGCTTGTTAAAAATTCCTTAATTACAGCTGGCCCAGTGGTACTGAGGGTTGAGGCGCTGGACGCCATACTCATGCCACGCTGGCAACCCATGTTCGGGAACAAGCACGGGTCACCAGGGGTTGGCAGGGAGGGAGAGGATTGAGTGTCCCAGGACAGTTCTCCTCTCCCAGGAGGGAGAACTGGTGCTCCCACTGAATAACTTCTCCCAGGTGGAGGTCTGGTGGCAGTGCGGATTGTGAGTGCCTTGAAGGAGGTGGCTGCTGCGAACCCATGGACACGCCGCAGGCTCCATGTACGCACATCCTGTGGTGCCCCAGCAATGGGGAAGGGAAAAATGGAGGAAAAACACCCCAGCTGCAGTTGACGATGATCCATCCTCAATAGCTCCACACCCAGTGACCGGTGGGCTCTAGGTAAGTTCCAGTGAGACCAGGGTGACAGGGCTGGGGGCTGGTAAGAAGGGGCAGCTAGGCAGAAAGGAGATAAACACCTATATAAAAAATTCTAAACTTAAACAGTCTCCTTAATTAAATCCTGAATCTTAGAGGACTGACTACATTAATTACTTAAATTAATCACATCTACAATGTTATGTGTTAGCTTAAATTATGCACTTCAGCATTAAATCGATCTTTTAAATAAAGTTACCACAAGCATATTCAATTGTATTTAAATATCAACAAATACTGTTTTAAATCTTTCCAGCATATAGGACCTTTATTTTTATTTCTTTACTTAAAGATCCATTTAAGGATCTCAATGAAGTCCATTAGGTTCTTAATATCATGGTGGTCCTTTGCTTCAGTGGTTAGTTCATGCTGAGATGCATCAAATAGTCCCTTTTCATTTGTCCATCAGGTTTCATTCAGTGGCTAACTTGTTTTATTTTCTGTGGCATTTGGTGTCCTTTTAATACAACTACAAGGAACAACAATATAAAACAATGTTACAATGGCTTCCAATGTGTTAATTTCTCATAAATAAAGCAACACAGTCACAATTAGATCTCAATAATTTATATTATATAGCATAACCCTCTTGATTAATCTATAAATAAGGCTTAAGGTCTAATGCATCATTAACTCCTTTGAGTTTTAACTTTGCAATCTCCATATCCAGGCAGTTTCCAATTGAGGTAGTTTAATATCAAGAGGCACTGTATTTTTCTTGCCATTCCTAGCACATTCCAAACCCATAAACCTAAGACCTTTGGTCTGCATTGTGTACATCCCAAAAATGTACCCCACTGAACAGTTTATATTTACATTGATTATAATTCTGACATGTTCTTGAATACAGTTTTTCAAAGGACATTTTGTCATACCAATATCACAAGGGCATACAAGTCCATAAACCACATGTGCTGTCCTGAAAGTTATACATTTATTTATCTTGATTTTTTAAGAATTGTAGGATGTATACGTACATTGTTCTCCATTACATACTTCTGCACTTCTTGAAACTTTTGTGGGGTAACCACATAGAACCATTTGTCTCATTTTCAGGATTGTATTTACTATGTGCAGCCAAATTTTTAAATTTGTTGTGCTTTTGAATGAAATGTGTGGTTTTCACCAAAACTGCTGATGATCTTATATCATTAATCAGAATGGGCCAATACTTATGTACATCCTTCCCTACCTTACCAGACATGGAGTAGTGTTCAGTACTTAAAGTTATTGAAACCTGCTGGTTATGCAATTTTCTTTAGTCATTAATAAATCTTTTTTTTTCCTCCAACTGGCTCTTTCTCCAGCATCCCATACCAGCTTCTTTTTTTTTATTTACACTATTTGCGGTCGCTGGCCACCCTGGGATCCACCAGGTCACAGACCCTCGATCTCACCTCCAGATTGGATGCACCTCTACCCTGGGACCCCTGGCTTGCCCCCAGGATGGGGCTGTGGCACTGCTCTCCCTATTCAGCACCATGGACGACAGGATAGACCAAGAAGGAGCCATCCTGAGGCTGCTCAGAGCCAAGGCCACATCATAGAGGGTGACCAGCAGCTCAGTTTTTCTTCCCTGAATGTGGGGGTGTGAACATGCAATGACAACCAGCGTCCATCCCGCCTCCAAGCACTTTCAAATGCCGGTAGCTGTGGTACCCCTGGCCTCTGCTAGGGTCTGTTGAGCCCGGACATTACCCCAGCCCTCCCAGAGAGGAGAGCAGTCCTGAGGATGCTTAATCCTTCTCCCTGCTGCTCTCTGACGCACTCCGGTCCATTCCCTAACCCAGGTCACCAGCTACAAGTGGAAATCCAACCACTGCGCCCGATGGGCCAGCCTCATACCAGCTTCTGACTGAAACCTGTCTCTAGAAACTGCTCCATCATTTCTTCAGACTGTGTTTCAAAATCATTCATTGTTCTACAATTTCTCCTTAGATAGATCATTTGACTAAAGGGAATGGATTTTTCAAACTCTTTGAGGTGCACTTTTATAATGTAAATACGAATTGCATGCTGTCTCTTTTCTAAAATTCCTTGAGATAACACATTGGCCATCTTTTCCTCCAATAATACATCCAGAAATGGCACAGTTGTTTCCTCTATCAGAGGTGTCACCCTAAGTCCCAACCTATTTTTAGGCAATTTATGAATTTAGGTATTCTTTCTTTTCACCTCCCCATACACAGATGACATCATCAATAAAGTGATGTCACATGATGACGTTATCTGCATATGGGAAGTTTTCTGAGAACACACCTCTAGCTCCCACAGCCCCAATGTAAGATTGGCATAAGATGGGGTCATACATGTTCCCATCATGGTACAAAGAATCTGATAATACTACTCACTACTGAATTCAAAAATTATGCATCAGGATAAAATTAATTTTTCTACCAAAAAGCTGGTTGATTAGGTATGGGACTTTTTTCCAAAAACGCTGTTATGCCATCATGATGGATGGATGAATACAGCTGCTCAATATCTACTGACATCCATGTAAATTCTTTGTGCCAAACAAAATTCTGTAACTTTGCTAGAAGGTCCCTGGTGTCTCTGAGGTAAGATCTCAATTTGCATACCTCCTTCTTCAAGAAAAAATCAACAAAGACTGACAAATTATCAGTTAGAGATCCTACCCAGAGTGATGTCACTGGTTTCAAACCTGTACATCAGCTCGATTCTTCTGTGGCATGTTCCTTGCAGACTTTGCCTTGTTCGCTTGTGTTTTTTTTCTCAGCTGATAGCACCTGCCTAGATTTTTTTCCCAAAGTCTTGTTCATTGTCAGGTACAATGGATATTATTTTTTAGGCAGCACTCAATGGATTAAAATTGTGAGTGCAGTTTCAATGGCTCATATACTGAGTCATTCTTTTCTTTGCCTCCATGGACTAGCAGCTTTGTACTGTATACTGCTGAATTTGTAAGAGTCAGTCTGTAAAGTTTGTGGTTCTTGTAATGCTCAGCTGTCTAGCACTGTATCATTGCTACATCTGAGGCTGTCTTTCTAGATGTATTCCTATTTTTACTTGAATTGATGAAATTCTCTGTGTCAGAGGGTGGTGAGACAGGGCACTATGTATTTGTGGGATCACTGGTCACCTTGACTATCCGGTGATGTCCAGGTCTGACGGTAGGTAGCACTCTGTAACATCAAGAAATGGTGAATCCTCTCTAAACTCTATTACTAAATCACTGGTAGCTATTTCCAAACTTATGCTCTGAGTGTCTATAACTTCATGGTCAGATTATTTGGCCAGTACTATAGATGTGTTGTACTTTTTCAGTTGACCATGAGAGACAGTTGTGAGAGGCAGTGTTGCGCGCATTCCAAAATAGAATGCAATCTCATGTGGCAACTGACAGGCTTGTGAATGATCTAGAGTGAGACTATTTTGTTTCTGGGTACCTAGAGGGAAATTATTTTGATAGTCTCACTCTAAGTCAAGGCAGACAAAACTATTGCCAGTAATTGTCATTCTTTATCCTTGCAGGCACTGCATACAATCTGATATAATATGAAATAATAAGATATGATATATGAGAAGATAATATAATCTGATATAATACAACATAATATTCTTCAACTGGGATACAAGGCAGTAGATGGGGCCAGACAGTAGACATACTGCACTTGGACTTCAGCAAGGTCTTTGACTTAGTCCCCCATAAGAGGTTGATCAAAAGGTTGGATAACCTGGGAGTAGGTGAAAAACTGACCATGTGTGGTGAACTGACTGGGAGCTAGTACCCAAAGAGTGTGGGGGGCATTCAGAGATTAGGGATGTCACTAGCAGGGTCCCACATCTGGTGCTGTATAATGTTATTTAATTATTTTGGTAACCAAATAAGGTGCAACAGGGACAAGTGTCTGCTTTCAGTGGTGACCAGGGAGCACTGGGATGGTTAAGTGACTGCTCAGAGTCACACAGTATGCAGATAGAGATTGTGGGAATCAAGCCCAGGTCTGCTGGATGTACCAAGTTCATTCACAGCTCATTCCTCTAACCTCTAGGCTATACTGCCTAATACTGCCTATAATGCATTCATCAGTGATGTTGAGGATCATATAAAGGGCAAAATCTATCTCCTTGTGAATGACATGAAGCTATTTGGGAGGATGGACACTGAGGAGGGCATTTAAGATATGAGAGAGGACAAACTGAGGTTAGAAAGCTGGTCTGTAATCTGGCAGCCAGGGTTCAATGCAAGAAAGTGCAAGGTCATGCATACTGGGTGCAAGAACCCATAGGCCAAATACAGACTACGGGGTGTGACTGCCTTGGTGTCAGAAGAAGAGAAAGATCTGGGAATTGCTATCACAAGAAATCTAAAACCTTGTATGCAATGCAAAAGTTAGTTGGTAAAGACAAACTGAATACTAGGTTACATAACTAGAAGGAAAGAGGCCATTCTGCCACTATACAGATCTCTGGTGTGATCACACTTGGAGTACTGCATGTAGTGATGGAGTTTCTGCCATAAGAAATACATAAACTAGATGGAGGCAGTGCAGAGAAGGGCTGAAGATGATCCTGGGTAAACAGGAAATCTCATATGAGCTAAGGCTGAGAACTATAACATTTACTTGTTCAAGGAGAGCAGGGAGTGAGGCAACTGATTGAGACCTTCAAGTACCTCAAAGGTATTGAACAAGGTCAATCTTGAAATCTTTTAGATTAAGAGAAATAAGAACACGAGGGAACACAGCTGCAAATTAATGTGTGAAGGGTCAGGAAGGAGTCCAGGAAACACTTTTTCATGAAGAGAATAGTGACAGGATGGAATGAGCTACCAGAGGAGGTTATCAACCAGAAAATTGTTGGGAATTTAAAGGGGTGAGATAGAGTCATGGGAAAGGTAAGTGTGCTGGGTGGGGGCCAGAGTGCCATATCACACAAATTGCATGAGCTCTGCAAAGAGGAGACTTGAAAGACTGTAAGGCTGCTTTCTGCTGGCAATGCCATATGTTCGTGATATATGAGAAAATAATAACATTATATCATTTTAAAAGTACTGCACTGGCAAGTGGGCGAAAACAAAAAATAATAAAGCAGTAGTACAACAAAAATGTTTTTCCCCAAAAATAGTGTTAGCTACATGTAATACAAATATTAGCATATCTGTCAAATCTACCTTTCTTGGTACCTCCGCAGCACACCATGAGTTTTTTCTCGATCCAAACGGGTTGCCAGGTCTACAATGTTATTTCTAAGCCAAATGGTGGCCATCTTTTTTTGTTGGGAAAAGAACTAAAACATTTACAGTAAAAATACTTACGTTTGGTGGAACTTGAAACTTTTGCCACCATATAAAACTGGAAGATGTCCTGACTATTTTACAGTGAAAAAGGTATGGTCAAATTCTTTGCCCTAAGTTCATTGCACTGCTGCTTTACATGCCTGCTGAAAACAGAAAATTGAGTTGGAATCAATGTTTCAACTATAGGTCTTCTTCTGGGATTATCTATAAATAGAAAGTAGAAACCTTAATTGAGAGATAAGGAGAAATAAGAGATGTCGTCAGAGGAAGGAAAATAGATGGGTGGATTGAGAAGAAAAAGTGATAATAGCCAAGTGAAGAACAGAAGTTGGAGAATAAAAAGGTGTTTATGGGGAGAGAGGGACATTGTAGGAGTGAATGGGCTGAGGAGTTCTCAAGTAGGGTCTAATTAACTGAGCATAGAAAGACGGCTGAAAGGTGACAAGTGTAGGGTAAAGAGATATGATGAAGACCTGTTAGGTCAATGCAGGGCAAGGCAATCCTCCAATCTGTCTGATGCAGAGTCTCCTTTGCTAAATAAACTTGTTACTTATTTTGCATTACTACTTGTTCCTGCAGCATTGATTTTCGAGTGCAGCTCATTTGCTTTTTGTGTGTTTCTTGGGCTGGTGGCCTTAGCTGTACCCCAGCAAGCTCCTGTGACACACTGCAAACTGTTCTGGAAGGAGACAGGGAAACCAGGAGAACATGAAAATGGATATGCACACATAGATGGCATGCCAATGTGATTATGCCCAACACATGTCCCAAATGGAGTGTGTGAAGAAATACCCACACACGCAATATGCCATACATGAATAAAAACAAAACTGTAAGCAGGTAAAAGGACGGATAATATAATTTAATAAGATAATTTTTATGTTATTATTTTATTTATGTGCCCTTGACTCCTTCCTCAGCTTGTTTTCAGAAGTCAATATGAGAATGGATGAGTGGCTTTGTGGAACTGGGCAGCAAATGAAACAGGATTGTTTTGGGAAACTAGACTTACATTTTGAATGGACCACTTCTTCTTGAGTATGGGAACCAGTATTTGAAAAATGAAAGGGTGAACTGGTGTGCTTCTGGATTGGGACGTGCTAATCTCCTGAAGTTCAACCATGCAAACTTTGCCCGTGAACCATATAAAGTTTGTCAAAGTTATCTTAATGGTGGACTAGTCCACACTGGTTCAACCTAACACAATGAATCAAGTAACAACAGTAGTAATGCCCTTCTGCAGCCTTGCGTAGCTCCACTCTTCATAGAGATGCAATTGCTGGCTCAGTAGAAATACATAGACTGGCCACTGCCAGAAGAAGGCTGATATGTGGTCAGTCAGGTGGGAACTTCGTGCCCTAGGTGCAGACTGCAGTTTGTGATTTGACTGATCTGCATTGTTTGGACCAGGTTGAACCAGGCAAACCAAAGTCTGTCTATTTCCCCAAAATCTCACTATCGGCCAAACGAATCGAACACCTGAAGGTTGAGGTGTTCCATTCATTTGTAGAACCAAACTTGCAGCCCTATTCTGGATGGCTTAAGATGATTTCATTACCAGAGGCACTGGATAATCATCAGGGAAAGCTGCTTGCACTGCAGTGGTAGTAGAACCAGTGGATATTTAGACACTAATGAACCTTGATTTTTTGACTGTACTATCATGTGCTCAGCCCTTGTCCTCAAAGCCACATAACCATAACTTCCAGTCCCCATCCCACGATAACCAGCTCCTTCTCCACCTTCATCACTTGAAGAACTTGTACTTTGTGGAACAGACATAGTGGAACATTTATCTTCCCCTTTCCTCTTCCCTACATTCCTTTCTCTTCCTGTTCTACTCTTTATGTTTCCTACATGCATCGACAATAATCCATGAGACAAATGACACAATGTAGCCACCACGAGACTCTAACAATCATAAATCACAATAGCCATTGATCATTGATAAATGCCCGTATGAAACCCATGCCTGATGTATGCACAGGCCACAGTACTGTAAAACTCACAAGGTGAGAAAGAAGGGTGACACCACCAGGTCACCCCCATCGCCATTGACAGATCTTACACAATCCCACTGAAATACCTTGTGTCTCATGAAGCAGTCTACTTTATATTTCAATTACTGTCTGACTGGCAGGCTTACACATACTGCACATAGTCAAAACAAAACTGAAAAATGGATTTCTAGGGACTTGGATATGATGTACTATCCAGACTTCTGACAGTGTTCCTTTCCTTTAAGGCCTGTCGGAATATGTCTTCAAACTTACTCCTCTCACCCACCGGGTGGTAACTCTGACACTACCCGTTACATCAGATCTTCCTTTCCACTGGAAGAAGAAGGTTCCCTCCTTACCACTGTCCGCGCTGAGCAGGCCTTTGCTTCAAACCTTTGCAAAACTTTGTGAATTTAGTTTCATCTTAGGCAATTTGTAAATCTCTATCATGGATGATTCGAAGTCAGTGCCAGGATTTAAGAAATGTGAGTGCAGGCAGATGTCCCAGATGGACCCACACACCTTGTGCATCTACTGCCTAGGCCATGAACACATGATCCCCAGGAGTGTGGCCTCTGTTGCACCTTGTATCCTTCTACTTTAGAAGACCAGCATGCTCTTGCTTCCTTTAGGGCACCCAGATGGAAGGGATCCTCTTGTTTGCTTGAAGGATGCCCATTGGGTGGTCTCCATGGCTGCAGGGTCCACTGAACAACTTGTGGCTTTTGAAGAGGCTGCAGCTCATACCCCAGAGCCTCTTCAGCTTTGGCTTTGGTGTCACTTTCCTTGGCAGGAGCATTTGAGATTTGTGCCAGTCCTTCCCACCTTTGGGCAGGGCCTTCTAAGGACAAAAATCCAAATCTTTGAAGAAGGAGACTAAAAAGATGTCTCCCTGTCGATCGTGGGATCACGAGTGCTCTTGGGCCTTGGATCCTCGTGTTTCTCTGAGGTTTTGACTATGGTCAGTCCTTCAGCCCAGGCCACTGGCTCCACGGTCTCCCCATCGGCCAGTTCGTAGAGATGTCCATCGACCAACCTGTTGAGATTTTTCTTGACCTGGTTGACACGGTGTCACCAGATGAGGCTGATACCTCCTCTGTAGGACTCCTTCACCACCCCTAGATCCACCACTTGTTTGTAACATAAAGTTCTTGTATGGGGGATCGTTTAACCAAGAAAGGCACACTAAGCTGACGCTTGTTTCCAATTGCAACCTGGGAGCACAAGGAAGTTAAGTGGACTTGCTCAGGATCACACAGTATGCAAGTGGGAGGTGTGTGATTCAAACCCAGATCTCCAGGTTTGCAGCTCAGTGCCTAACCACTTGCTATACTGCCTCCGTAATGTAGTCCAATGCCAGAGTTCATACTTCTCTCAGAAATCAAAAATATGCTTGTCTTGTCTTCTTTTCCATGGGAAATAATAATAGGAAGAAGAATCAACATTTATATAGTGCTTTTCATACACATTGTATCCCAAAGTGCTTTATAAGCAATGCTAGACTGGTAGTGAAGTGATTGAATGTATAGTGGCCCATTTCACACATTAATACCACACACGGCCTTGGACAATTGGCCAGGACAATGGGGTCAGGTAGTAATTATGGTGCTGCGGCCCCACATCTTATATCTCACAGTGATCTGCTCATATTTTCTCCCTTCTGTCTTCCCCTTCCCTGAATACAGTAGTACCTTGCAGGAGTGGCTTCTCAGTCCCCTCTGGTATTCATTCTTCACTCCTTCTCCCCACACAAAACTGGTGAGCTCATCACCCTTCTGCATCATGAATGCGGTAGTATAGTCCCGGGTTTTTGACATATCAAAATAAACAAATTATTCCAGTAAGTCAGGCTGATAGCAGCAGGAATAAGTGGAAAGATGGGCTTTCTATCCTTAAAGATCTAGGCTACCTTTGATTATACACTATTAAATTGTGGTGCACATCATTATTCATGTCATTTAATATTGCCTAATCATAGGTGACTTAGATCTTATATGGGTAGGAAAGACTATTTTCCCTTGTGCCCTGCTATCAGCCTAACCTGAAAATCACTTTATTATTAATACAGTATGTAAAAATAACATAGGAGACTGTATTAACTGTCATTCATGATGGAAGGGTAGTGAGCTCACCAGTTTTTGGGTGGGGAGCAGGAGAGAAGAATGAATGCCAGAGAGGTACTAAAGAGGCCATTCCAGCAGGGTACAGCTACATTCAGGTTAGGGAAGACAGGAAAGGTACATTGAGCAGATCATTGTGAGATCTGAGATGTGGGGCTGCCAGCACTGCGGATCAGTACCTGACTGTGGATGAGAACAGCCAGCGATGACAAATACTCAGAGTGGCAGGGTTGCACCTAAACTGTTACTTGAATTCAGTGTAGGGAGATTATCCTCAGGTGGGGAGAGGATGCTGACGTTTGTTAGAACAGTACCGAGGGAGATGTATTGCTCATTCAAGATTCGAAGGGAGGTAGCCAGCCAACTCACATTGTGGAGTAGGGCACAGAAAAGTACTGGAGAAGAATTGCTAGGAACTGTCCTGCAGAGTTCTGCAGATTACAGGTAAAGGAGTAGATTGCCACAGTCGTGGGTGGATTTGCTTAAGGTATTAGCATGCCTCTCTTGCTAATAATTTTGTTATCCATAGTTAGTACAGCCCTTATGAGGGCATGAACAGCAGTTTTTCTGCTGAGTCCTGATGCTTATTGATTGGCCCTCCAGGAAGACCTAATTGTTGGTTAATGAGGTGGGAAAAACACAGCAGGGGACAGTACATACTGCCTTCACTGTGCAGAAGGGTGAGATCCACCAGTGTTTACTGTGGGAGCAGAAGTCAAACACTGAGAAAGTGGACTGGACAGTGATTTGGGAGGCATTTTTAATGGTGCCAGCTGATGAAGCGTATCAGTATGGAGTGCACAACTCTCTGAGGTACAAGATTACAATCTGAGTCGTGATAATTCTCTTCATGAAACCGTAAGCTTCATGTGTGGCCCCAGGCAGTACTAAGGACAGGGTATGGATGGTGGGTGTTCAACAGAAGGCAGGCTAGGTGCAGGGGTTCATGTGGAAAAGACTACAAGAGAAGCTTATTTGTGGATTACCAAGAAAGTGTGAGCTTTGAAATTGAACCAGACCAGTCTTAGCTACAAAATTCAGGGTGTCACATAACCACTAGATCATCAGGTATTTTAAAGTGTTGTACTGTACTGCAGTTTGCCAAAGAGAAAGTCAGCCGGATTACAAAACATTTTCAGCAAGTTAAAGTAAACAAAATGAACAAAACCATAGCCTAACGTGTACTGAACAAAATAATAAAATAATCCATGTGTTAACACATGGTGTTGATCATTCCGTGAAACAATTCAAAACAAAGGGGAAAGAAGAACTAGTCAGCACTATAGAGAGCCATGTGAGTCTCTGCCTCTGGCTCCAATTATGTCATCATGACTCATCACTTAACACACTTGGCAGACATGTTAGGGAGCAAGCAAGGCTGTTTTTGAAAGTAAAAGGCTGGTTTCAAAGCTGGAAACTGCATTTATATTATTTACATAAATGCAGTTTTACTTATAAATGTAAACAGCAGCCTTAACTTTACCTCAGAATGAAGCCAGATTTGAGTTTGCAGTTTTAAAAACTGCTTGTTTAGGTACCCTTTTTACCGAGAATTTCATCAGGGTGACTCACCTGGGAGACCTTCCTAGTCGCAGAGCTTTGGCAGCACCCTGCCTTTTGCCCTGCACCATTGGCACAGACGGATTGCAAGTACTTGGTCCCTACTGGTTCCCTGTTGGTTACACCAAACATCCCTGGCTGAGATCTTGGTGGCTGACTCAGTTTTTCAGCATACCAGCAGTGTCAGGGACATGGGTAAGCTCTCAACAAGGAATCCAAAAATGGGTCATATGGCTAAAATGGTCTATGCGGCCTCTTCTCTCAGCCTTCAACAAGCGAATTCGCACTTTCGATGGCCCATTTCACTCTTGGCCTCTTAGGCACTCTCTATGAGTTGCTTCCCAGCTCCTGGCTGACTTACAGACCATAATCAAGCAGGTTCAGGACCAGCGCTGAACGATGGACAAGCAACAGCTGCAGACAGCCATGGACATCAGCGACTCCTGCACCCAGTCCATGGTTGCAGTGGTGACCATGCACCGTAGGGCTTGGTTGAGATTTTGACCTTACAGCAGTTGCCCAGCACAAATTGGTGGATGTCCCTTCTTGGGCACCAACTTGTTAGGGACGGGGTGGAAGGACAACTTACTCGCATACAGAAGTCTAGTACCACCCTGGACCTGGTCACTTCCACCTAGAGAGATCCCAAGGGCTCCTAAGCTCCAAAGGAAGCATGACTTTAGAAAATGTCACACAGTAATAGAACTGCCTTGGCCAGGTTCTCGAATCACATCAGTGAGGCTATGGATAGAGGAGAACCCACTGATGCTGTTTTCATGGACCTGCCCAAGGCTTTTGACCTGTTGATCATTGCCTGCTGCTCGGGAGCCTGGCTGAGAGGGGCTAACAAATTTTCTATTGGATTAGGTTAACGTTACTTAACAGATAGAGGATTGCAAGTTTCTTATGGCAGTACTCTTTCTAATAGCAAAGTATTAGAACAAGGAGTACCTCAGAGGTCGATATTAGGCCCACTTTTCTTTTCCATCTTCATTGATAGTATTCCTGAGAAACTGACTAAAACTCATAAATCATTATATGCAGATGACATCATTTTATATACTAGCTCCAATTCTACTGACAGTATAACTCAGAATCTGAATAATGATTTTCCAGAACTAGAAAACTGGCTAATAAAATCTACGCTATTATTAAACAGCACAAAACAAAGAGTATGTTATTTGGTTCAAAACAAAGATTACAGAAGTCAGGAAATCTAACTGTGTTTGATTGAAAGGGAACAAGGTTAGAACAAGTGGACCAATTTAAATATTTAGGTATATTTTGGATATTCAGCTAACATATGCATCTCATATAGGAAATATAACAAGAAAGGTTAATCAAAACTAGGGTATTGTTTAAACTTCAGAAGTCTTTGGCACTACAAGCTAGGATTGCAATAACTCAAAGCACACTGCTATCTCAACTTAATTATAATTCTTTTGTTTACTGCTCTATCCAAACAAGGTATGTTTAATCTTACAATTACTTTTCACAGCATTTGTAGATTTGTCTGTAAACAACCTTATAATACCCATCACTGTAAACTGTACCAGATCACTGGCTGGCTTCCATCTAACTTGAGCACTACTGTATCTACTTCCTTTGCTGTGTAACTGATAATGTTTTACGGCAAAATGATAGCTCCCTCTTTACCCACTGTTAAATACTAGAAATACTGATCATGACTTTAGATCAAATGCCAATCTTACAATAAGTAAATCAAAAAGTAAAATGGGTGATTGAGCTTTTTCTAGTCAAGCTCCAAAACACTGGAATACACTTCCTCCTGAATTTCAGTTAGGCATAAGTCATGAATCTTTTAAAAGTAAGCTAAAAAGCTATCTTTTAATCAATTGCAATGTTCTTCCTTCTTTAATTAATTGTTATTCGGTCATAGTGCTATGTTTATGGTGTTAATTGTACTGTAATATGTCTGTGAATTCAAACGTATAATCTGTGGTGTTAATTTATTGTAATATGTTTGAGAATGTAACTGCACAATGTTTTACATCTTGACTGTTCATTGCAATGGTCTCGGGTCCCATATGAAAAAGGGCCTTCAGCTCATATGTTTACCGATAAACAAAAGATAAATAAAATAAATAAATAGAAGCGTTTTTGGCCCCTCTCTGCCCCTGTGGCCAAGCTGTTTCAGCTCCAACTGGGCAGCAGACCCAAGTTTGGCATCCCTGGTTGGATTCGGTTGCTTTGGTCGTCCAACAGCCAGGTCCCTCCTCTGCCTATAAGCCTGCTTAGTGATAGGATGCAGGGTGTCCCTCATGCCCATCCTGACTCTCCTGGTTCCTCCAGTGGGGGCCGGCTCCACCACTTCCTTTCCACCTGGTCCACTTTCATCATGGATAGATGGGTCCTCAAGTGGTCAGTCAGGGTCTGTCTCTAGAGTCTGAGGCTTACCTGCTTTGCCAAGCCCATGCCCCACTGGAGGACATGGTGTCCACCAACATGCTGTCAGCCCTTCAGGAAGACATTGCCCAGCTCCTTCAGAAGAAGGTAGTGACTCCAGTCCAGGACCCTCCAGTGAACCCAAGGTTTGTCTGCAGGTACTTCCTGGTGCCAAAATGGATGGTGGGCTGGTGCCCCATCTTAGATCTGCATGACCTGAACACATTTTGCAGCCACACACTTTCAGGATGGTCACTCTGTCTCAGATCATTCTATGTCTGGAGCAGAACATGTGGTTCTGCTATCTAGATCTTTGGGATGTTTTCCTCCAAGTCCCCATCTGTCTGTCCCACCACCAATTCCTATGGTTCTGTGTAGCAGGGATTCTCTATGAGTTCCAGATCATGCCCTTCAGCCTATCCTCAGCTCCCAGGGTTTTTACCAAGTGTATTGCAGTAGTGGCAGCATACCTGAGGTGCTGAGGGGTCCGGTGTATGCCTACCTGGATGACTGCCTTATAGTGGGTTCCTCCAGGGAGGAGGTGGAGCAGTCCAGAAACCTGGCCCTACAGGTCTGCTTGTCCCTTGGCCTCCTGGTCAATGAGGCCAAGTCAGAACTTGAACCTTCACAGGTGAAACAATTCATTGTGGTGGGGCTCAAGTCTTGCAGAGCCAGGGCTCAGCTTCTAGTGGACTGGGCATACTGGGCAGAGACTCTCTCCTTTGCCCGATCATTTTGGGTTGGGCAGTTGCTCTCTCTCGGACTTCCTGTGCCTTCTGGGATACATGGTATCCCACACTAGCTGCACTCAGTGCAGGAGCACATCCTCATCGGGAGTTGACCACAGCAAAGGCTCCAAGGACTCTCCCAGCCGCACACACACTAGCTCCGCTCAGCACATGGAGCACTATCCTTATTGGGAGCCAACTGCACAAAGGCTCCAAAGACACCCCTCCCCACACACACACACACACACACACTCTAGCTCCACTCAGTGCATGGAGCACATCCTCATCGGAGTCGACCAAGCAAAGGTTCCAAGGACTCCCCCACCACACACACACACTAGCCTGCTCAGCACATGGAGCACATCCTCATCGGGAGCCGACCGCACAAAGGCTCCAAAGACTCTCCGCCCCCCCACACACACACACCCACTCTAGCTCCACTCAGCACACAGAGCACATCCTCATCGGGAGCCAACCGCAGCAAAGCTCCAAAGACCCCCACACACACACACACACACACACAGTCTAGCTCCACTCCAACACACAGAGCACATCCTCATCGGGGAGGCAGACCACAGCAAAGGCTCAGAAGGACCCCCACCCACACACACACACACACACATATACTAGCTCTGCTTAGGGCAAGGAGCACATCCTCATTCAGAGCCAACTATAGCAAAGGCTCCAAGGACTCCCCCCACCACCACCACCACTAGCTCTGCTCAGCACCACGGAGCACATCCTCATCGGGAGCCAGCCGCAGCAAAGGTAAAGAGTGTTGTTTTCAACAGCGGTTGTACGGATGCCTCTCTCAGAGAGCCACAGACTGTTGGGGTGGTGTTAGAAAAGATTAGTACTGGCTTGGACACTGTAATCTTGCACTCTGCTGTTTTTACCTTATTGTGTTTGTGCCTTAATTATTTTTCAGTTGGCAGAGTGTAACAGATATAAATATTGCAAGTTGATTCCATGTGCCATGCTGTTTGTGTGCAGGCATTTTAGATAATTTCAACAGAATATCCATTAATGCATTGTAATTCAATTCATACCAGAGTTTGAGTTACCTGTTGCCTGCTTCTTTGTTTGAGCTCCATTCTCTGGATGAGCCTGCACATGCACAGTTAAAGCTGGTCTCTTACCTTTGTTTAAACTTCCTGCCTTGGTACTAATACTTTTTGTTTCCCTGTACTATTTCAGGCTCCAGGACTCCCCACCACCACACACACACACACACACAGCTCCAGCTTAGCGCAGACACATCCTCGTCGAGGAGCCGACTGCAGCAAAGTTATGGAGTGTTGTTTTCAGCAGCAGCTGAACAGGTGCCTTCTCAGATAGCCACGGACTGTTAGAGTGTTAGCCCATGATGCTGCATCGGCTGCCCCTGCCCACCCCTCACCCCTGTTCCCAAAGAACTCCTCTTAACTAATCTCAACTTTCCACCTTCATCTCCTCTCTTTGGGGGTCCTTGTGCCTCCTTAAACTCCTCCCTTCATCTCTTGTCTCCTGCATCACCACTGCCTCCACTCAAGCAAATACAGGAGAATTAATCCAGCTTGGAAACTTCAGTTTTGACTGGCTCCCCTCATCACTTAATTCCTGTCAACAGTTGAAGCATTAAACCTCACCAATTAATTAAAGAACCTACCTGGCCCAACCCAAGAACTCAGTCCACACTCCCTGCTAGACTGGGTGCTCTCATCCCACCCACCTCACCGCATTTTGTTCTGCGGTATTCTACCCGATGTGCTCAGTAGGCCATTGCCCTACCGTTCGCATTGGAAGTCTCGTCCTCCTCCCATCACCTCCAAATATATCCAGTATCACACCCTCAAATCCCTTCATGTAAGTAAACTTCTTCACTACCCAGCCCAGGCAAACTGGTCTCTTTGTCCTTTCATCCTTCTCGGTCGACACTGCCCTCACCCACTTCCACCTCCATCTTCCAAAAGATTTGGGATGCCCATGCCCCACTAAAAAAACAAGAGTAAAATGTGCCCACCATCCCTGGATCACCCTGAAATCTGTCCAAATGCAGAGCTCATGATCATGCATGGTGCCACTTTAAATCCTCGGGTGATCAGGCCTCCCTTCAAACCTTTTGTGCCCTCTGCAATAGTTGTTCCATTAGCATCCATCGTAAAAATCTGATTTCTTGAAATCTTATTTGCAACCCTCTAATAGCACTTCATCCTCCTATAGGCAGGATCTCCAATTGCTCCTGCACCCCCACTTTGAATCCCCCTCAATCCGTGAGGCCAGTTCACTAATCTCCGATCCATCCCATGTTGTTGAAGCCTTAAATAAGTATTTCACATCCTGTGCTGTTCCCTCACAGGACCCCTACCCTCCCCCTTGCCCCAATCCTCTCACAGCTCCTGGAGTTTTCCAACTACCTCCAATTTTACCATCAGAGTCTTAAGAGCTCTTACTTCCTTAACCCAGCTAAGTCAAGCCCTGATGGTCTGCACCCTTAGCTTCTCAAAATCTTGGCTCTTTCAATTTGTTAGCCCTCTAACCTTCCTCCTAAATTTTTCACTCTCCTTAGCCACTGTTACTATAGCTTGGAAGTCTGCCACAGTCCTCCCTCTTTCAAAGGTGGCAACTCTACTATCCCTGAAATTACCACCCCATCTCCTCTCCTACTCTCACCAAAGTCCAAGAACTCTAATCCTCTCAAGGCTCTCAACAAATTCCTAGTCACTTCCAATATTCTTTCCCTGTTCCAGTCTGGTTTCAGAACTCCCACAACCATCTTTCCTCCTTCGCTTCACTGACGCCATCCACTCTGTCATGGATCTTGGCCAGACAGCCTCTGCCATTTTATCAACCTTGCAAAGCCCTTTGACTCTGTTTCCACCCTCTCCTACTTAATAAACTAAACCCGTTTGGCCTCTCCCTGCTTCAGTGTCTTGGTTCAGCTCCTATCTAACTGGCCATTTCCCAGTCAGTTTCAATCAACAATGTCCAATCACCCTCCCTCCCCATCCTTACTGGCATGCCCCAGGGTTCAATCATTGGACTTGTTTTCTTTCCCTCTTTATTAATGATCTCCCTCGGTATTCACCCATTCGGTATTCACCTGTATGTGGATGACACTGTCCTTTTCTGTCCAGCCCATGCACCCAAGCCATCCAATCCCACCTTCAAAATGATTTTATAGTGGTCACAGCTTGGTTTGTCTCCAACTGCCTTAAACTGAATACTAAAAATTGTTGCCATGAACTTTGGCACTAAACAAAAACATGCCAAGCTTCCCACCCTAACAATCTTCCCTCTGCAGCTAACAGTCCACTTGACAATGTCCTTACTTACAAGTACCTTGGTGTCTGGCTTGATCCCTCCTTGATTTCTCCATCCACTTTAGCGCATTACATACCAAACTGAGCTCTAAACTTGGGTTACTCTACCATCACAAAGCTAGTCTCTCCTCCCTGTAAGACGTGATCTCATTGTTAAATGGATCCTCCCAGCCTTTGACAATGCAACATAGTTTACAGTGCTGCCCCAGCCACCTCCCTCACAAAACTCAATGTTCTGTTTCATGCATTTTGAAGGGTTGCCTCTAATGCTCCCTCATTAAGGGTTTATGTGATTATCGGCGATCACTGTTAGGCGGCGACAACATAGCCGAAAAAATTTCAACAATGCAGTCTCAGTGCACACAACAAGGGCACTGGGGACTTAACTTTACAATAAAATGCAGGGGCTGTGCCCCCTGCACATCCCTACTTAAGGATTCTCAACTCCAGGGGATGCATGTCAGTTGAGGTACAACCCCCACAAAAAAATATCAAGTCAGGCGCAAAAAGGTACCTGCGCCTGGACCTGGAACTCAGCACCATACACTCCCAGCCCTGAATCCACCACCATGCTATGGGAGCAGCTCAGCAGCTCACTGTGGTGCCACCCTCACAATCCCTCCCTCCCATCCCACCCCTGACATGAGCGTCTCTCTCTCCTCCTGTGTTTATACACGTAGTGACAGGATGTTGCTATATTCGTGCCCCCATCTGGTTACCCTCCCTCCCTCGTCGCTGTGGTGTAATGTACCATAATTGAGTCACTGTTTTGGTAGGCACCCAATCACGTCGCCAAACCTCACAGGCTACCCTCATTAACTTACCACTGTGACCTTTACTCTTTCCTTTCCTTCCAGTCCCTCATACAGAGGCACTTCTATCACTGCTCCACCTTCATCGCTAAATTCTGGTTTGGGTCTCTCCCATCCTACCTTGCCTCTCTTCTTACTCCTGCTACTCCCTCACCCTACAACATGTGAGCTAGCTGTGCCCGCCCTTTCCTTCCCTCGTGTCTGCACCTCAGCTGTCAAACTCTCTTTCTCCTATAGATTTCCTTCTCTCTGGAACAGTCTTCCCTCCTAACCCGTCTCTCTCTCGCTCTCCCTCCTTCCCTGCTCTTAAACACTTACTCTGGCCAACCCTTATTACATCCTCTGCATCTGCTCTCCTTCCTGACCTCACTTACTCCTGTTTTCATTGTTCTCACTTCTCTTACTGTGAACCCACTGTATATAGCTATATAAACATTAATTTGTATTTATTAGAATTTCATCTTTCAAAATAGCAACTGTGATGTTTCGTTGGATGTAATTTTTATTTTTTTTTTCCAATTTTGTCAATAGCAGTTGTGATGTATATTTCTATTTAGCTTGTATTTACTAGAATCTGCACTCTTGTAAATAGCATTTGTGTTGTACAGTTCTGCATTTTGTAAATTCCTCTGTTGTTTTTGCCTTACTCTTGTACCTCCTCCCCGGTCTTTCCTGGAAAGGAGTGTCTGTTCATGGTGCTTTTCGGTCATCAACAAGAATAAATAAGCGGTGGCATGCACCAGTGTGGTCCTTGGGTCCAGTGGAGAATGCGCTCTCTACAATAGGAGCTTGCCTGACAATGGTCTCAACACCAGGGCCACTTGACCAGCCGGTCACAGTGACCCAGCTAATGTGGGACACCCTCCAGCTGTGGTTAGTCCCAGAACATCTGTAGGAAGGGATCCATTTTTCTGCCCATAGCTGACAGTCACCATCACAACTGATGCCTCTCTGATGAGCTGGGGTGCCCACCTGGGGAGACCACAGATCCATGGATTCTGGACCTCCAAGGGTCCTGATACCATATCAACCTGCTGGAGCTTCAGGCAGTTCAGTTGGCAATGACAGCCTTTGTTCTGCAGCTATCATGCTTCAGGTTGTTATTCAGGTCCAGATGGACAACACCATGACTAGGTACTCACCTCATAAAACAGGGTGGGACACACCCTTCCTCTGTGCAGGTAAGCTCTCCACATCTGGATCTTTGTGTTCAGCTTGGCCACTGATCTCCTGGCCATCCATGTGTCTGGCATTTCCAACCAGCTGGTG
The DNA here is from genome assembly GCA_016271365.2 of Neoceratodus forsteri. NCBI lineage: Eukaryota > Metazoa > Chordata > Ceratodontiformes > Ceratodontidae > Neoceratodus > Neoceratodus forsteri. Next base: position 1,108,772,896 of record CM057449.1, on the reverse strand, counting down.
GACGCCCTTAGCCGTTTGGGCAAGGCATCTCATGAGTGGTCTCTCCATCCAGAGGTACTATAGTACACAGCCTGCTCTCCTGATGGGGCACCCTTCTGGTGGATCTGCTCACCTCCAGGGACAATGCAAAGCTGAGGCTGTGTTGTGCCTGGCCCCTTCAGCAGGAAGGCTGCAGGATGCCTTCTCAAGGCCCTGGACCCGGTCCTCCTCTGGGCTTCTCGGAAGGAGTTGACCTGAAATACTATACCTTCAAATGGAAGAGGTTCTCCATTTGTGCCAGGGCAAGGGGCTTGACCCCTTATCTTGTCTGGTGGCTAGCATTCTTGACTACCTTTGGTCCCTGTCTCCATCAGGAATTTGTCGAGAACCTTAAGGTGCACATGGCAGCTATCTTGGCACACTGCATGGGCTGGTATGCCATCAGTGGTGCAAGAGAAGATGGTCTGGTGTTTTTTCAAAGGCCTTGACCACATTTCCCTCTGGTGCGTGAACCACCACAACCTTGGGACTTGTTGCTGGTGTTGGCAAAGCTCATGGGCAAGCTATTCAAAACCAATGTACAGGTGTGAAATGTCTCACTTGTTGTGGAAGACCACCATCTTGGTAGCTATTACATCTGCCAGAAGGTTCAGTGAGCTCCAGGTGCCCTCAGTGAAGTCTCCTTACCTGGTCTTCCATAAGGACAAGGTTGTCCTTCGCCCCAGCCGAAGTTCCTCCCAAAGGTCATGTCTGAATTTCACCTTAACCAGGTGATCAGTCTCCCAGTGTACTTCACCAACCACACCTCAGAGGCCAAGCACAGCCTCAATACTTTGGACCTGTGGTGAGTGCTCGCCACTATAAGGAGTGCAGAGCTAGAGTTTGGGGACAGGTTCACCAGCTATTTGTCACCTATGTTGAAGCTGCACCTGGCAGACCAGCAGCTAAGTCAGTTACTGGAAGGTGGATTATATCCTGCTTGAGCTGCTGTAGGCTGGTGGGTAGGAGCCTCCCACAGGGCTTAGGGCTCATTCCTCCCATCATACCACTGCCTCAGTGGCTGCTTACAGGGATATCCCTATCCAGGAAATCTGCTGGGCTACTACAGTACCTGAAAGTCAGCACATACCTTCATTCCCACTACCACATTGAACTTAAGTCATGCTGGGATGTTGGTTTTGGGGTCTCAGTTCTCCAATCTCTTTTCCCTAAATAGGGTATGTACCTTGGCCATTCCTCCTGGAGAACTGCTAGAGTCTGCCAGAAGTGTTGACAGTACATCATTTCCATGTCCCTAGAAAACAGGTTACTCACCAGTAACAGTAGTTCTAGGAGTGTATATGATATACAGTACATCCACACTGACCCACATGACCTCCCTGGCAAGTGGGACACCAGTCTTGCATCCAGTGAGTAAGATCTGATGTCATTAGGTGGTGCTGAGGAGTTACCAACTGGGTGAGTGGGAGGAGCCAGCTTGAAGATGTTCTGGCAAGCCTTAAAGGGAAAGAAACACTGCCAGAAGTGTGGATGTACATCATATACCATTCCTAGGACTATTGTTACAGGTGAGTAACCCATTTTTCTGTGCCTTGCTGAACCACCATCAGTCAGTAAAAAATGTTTGTCAAACACTGTAACTCTTTCAAAATCCCACTGCACCTTTCCCAGTCTGCTAAATTGAATCTGCAATTATTATACTGCTGGAGGCAAACAATATACAAAACAAATGCATATGGATTTCTGTGCCCTCAACACCCCAGCACTCGTAAAAAATATTTGTTGTATAAATCCTTCAAAAATCCCCTCAACCTTTTCCAGTCTACTAAATTAACTCTGTCCTGCTCCTGCTCCAGGACCAGCAACTGCCAGTGCCGGGTGCAGGATCACACTATGCACTCTCTCCTCTTTTGCAGCACAATTTTACTAGCCTGCCTGCCTGAAATTATAATTTTAATTGCTGGAATGTTAATGTACAAAACTAAAGCTGATCATGGGGTACTATTAATAAATGAAATTTAATGAGACCAAATGCTCCTACTGGGTCAGAATGTTGTATGCTTAATAGCATGTGACATTATGGCTAACCCGGAATAGCACTGTAGCCGAGCGAGGGTGCAATATCATGATACTGCTGTATGTGGTACTGTACCACCAAGAACTTCAGGCAGAGGATAAGACTCTGCTGGGATGGGGTTCCACCGAGCAGCTGCCATAGCTCAATGGACTGAGCCACTGCAGCAAGGAACCCAGGCACTGCTTCTGGAACCAGGTTTGATTCCCTGTCCCAGAAAGTTTTATTCTTTTATGAATTTCTGCAGTGTCAACTAGAACACCACCGAGGAGTTGAGAATCCTTATTGGGGGATTCACGGGCACAGTCCTCCATAATGGGGGTACTGGGCAGAGCCCTCAAAAGACTTATGCCGCGTGTCAGAATCGCTTGTATTGGTAGTGCAATTTTGCTATGCGGCAGAATGTCTTATGACATTATGACCCCATGCCCAAATGCTCAGTTGTACATTTTGGTTACAATAATCCCTGTTTTCAATATACCTTAAATGGCACAGTCTTAAAAACTACTACAAAGAAAAAGATTTAGGAATTTGGATTAACAAGGAACTGACTTCAATTGATCACTGTCGCCATACCTCACTTAATACAAATAGATTAACTAGGTCTATTAAAAAGCCTTTATCACAAGAGACAGAGATTGTTTGCTGAAGTTATATAAAACTCATATAATCCCACACTTGAACTCACGGGTCTCCATTATGGAATCCCTATCATAAAAGGAATGTCAATCTTATTGAAAAACACAAAGGAAGTTAACCAAATCTATCACAGGCATGAAATCAACAGTATAGGGGAGGTAGTAACAAAACAAAATGGAAAGGGACCTGGGGGTAATCATATCAGATGACCGTAAGGTTGGCAAGCAATGTAAGAAGGTGGTAGGGAGGGCTGGGGATACTGGGATGTATAGGGAGAGGCATCACCAGCAAAAAATAGGAAGTTGTTATCCCCCTGTACAGACAGTTGGTGAGACCTCATCTGAGCACCGTGATCCAGTTCTGGAGACCCCATCTCTGCAAGGACATAGACAGGATGGAGGCAGTTCAGAGGAGGGCAACTAAAATAGTGCAGGGCCTGCAAGAGAAGCCATATGAGGAGAGACTAAGGAGCATAATATGTATACCCTTGAGGACAGGAGGAGAGGAGGGACATGATAGAAATGTTTGCTACCTCAGTGGAATCAACAAAGTCCAAGAGGGTAGCATCTTTCAGAAAAGAGATGTGCAAGAACAAGGGACACAATTTGAAGATAGAGGACAGCTCAGGGGCAATGTGAGAGTATTTTTCCATAAAGAGGGTGGTGGATGCATGGAACAGTCCTGAGGAGGTTGTGGGGTCTGAAATCAGGGAGAATTCAAGAATTCAAGGGACAGACATAAGGCAATTTTGTGGGGGTAGGAAGAAATAGGGCTGTTTGTTAAATAGGATCTGCAGCTTATCCTCTAGGTAGGAAATGGGCAGACTAGGTGGGCCAAGTGGTCCTTATCTGCCATCAAAGTCTATGTTTCTATGTTAAACTAATTGACTTAAAATTATTCAATTTAGAAACAAGACAGAAAAGAGGTGATCTGCTTTTACTTTACAAAATCCTATAAAACCCAGTTTTAATGGGGCAATGCAGAATTACATATAACTTTAGGTATAATAATCTCAGATCACATAAAAACAATTGTGTGTACCAGGGCCAATACAGTGAAAAGATTACATTTTACACTGTTGAACTATTAGAACATGGAATTCCCTACCTGCACATGTGATACAAGCAACTACCTTTGAAACTTTAAAAAACTATTGGATGAGTTATTGTTACTGAGACAGAGAGAGAGAGAGAGAGAGGAGAAAGCAGCCAAAGCTTCCTTAAATCAAGGAGGTTATTTTCTAGACTACACTGAATTGAATTATTACTTTTGGACCTATGTAGTAACTAGTATTGATTCTGTTTTTGGTTGACTTTCCTTAGTTTAACTTTGATTTGCCAGGGAGGAACTGTAGCTGGGAGATATTTGCAGTCATTTGTGACTAGACCTGTTACTTAACCTCTGTGAAATAGGTGTCTGAAAGAAAGGAAGGCACTCCTGGGGTGGAGGGTCAGAGTTGTAGTTGATTGTTTCTGGAGTGCATGGGTTTACTCCCACCCACCCTACCCTCACCCCACCCGCCCCAAGCGCATAACTTCCCTTTATAGCAGGGGTTCTGACATCACTTCCCATAACTGCTAACAACATATACCTGTTCATATCCTTAAAGGCACAGCACACTGAAAAGGGGTAGAGACACTCACAAGCTTGCACACACTAAAATGAACAAAAAAAAAGAAAGGAAGAAAAGCATCTGTAACAGGTAGGGACACAGACATATGGGAGTGGTGCAATGCACTGGCTGTGGAGCAGCAGTCTGCCAGGAGACATTCTGAGACTGCATTGCTGCCTCATTTGCAGGCACCTCTCTGGTCTGAGGGAGGAGGCTGTCTGTCTCTATGCTGACCTGGCAAGGATTCAGGAAACCTGCTCCCCACCCAGGGACCACCCTGGCCACTGCCACTACCTCAGCGGTTGCCAAGAAAGAGGAGTGGTTGACCACGATGGCTCCAGGGAGGGTGAGGTGGTGGAACAGAGGTGCATCCTCCAGTTCTGCCTCTCCACAATTCATTTGCCACTCTGGTGGAGCATGGTTCCTCTATGGAGGTACCCACAGTGGAGACCAAGGAGGATGCTGGGAACCTCCACAATGGAGATCCACAGGAGGTGGCACAGGACCCACAGGAAGGAAGCAACTCCTGGTGGGTGACCCAATTGTTAGGGGTAGAACTGGGGGAGAGAGGGAAGGAGGTAAGGTGCCTGCCTGGCACCATGGCTTGGAGGGACAGGAAATGAATCATCAGGATCGTGGGAGCAGCTGCAAAGGGAGTGAGCTGGATGTCATTATCCACCTAGGGACAAATTACCTGGCTGAGAATGGGATCAGAGCAGTGCAACAGAGTTTGTGGAGTTGGGAGGGACTTAGACAAGTAGCACACATGGCAACTTTCTCGGAAGTGCTACCTGTCTATGGCATGGGTGAGGTTAGGTACCTGCACCATGGGATTCAATGACTGGTTGAAAAACTGGTGCAGAGCTCAGGGATTTGGCTTCACTGGGACTGGGTTTCACCTGGAGGGATGCAGGCCTATACAGGTGCAATGGTCTGCATCTATCCAGGAGGGAACCAGGATCCTGGGTGATAGGTTTAAATGCTTCATTGGCAAGCACTTAAACTAGCCAAGGGGAGGCACTGAAAAGGAGAAGGGAAATCCTAGCCCCCAAAAAATCAGGGTAGTTAGTGAGGTAAACATCAAGATAGAGCAGTTGATAGGAGATGGACAGGGTAATGGAGAAAAGACAAAGGCAGTAAGGACAGGATGGGACAAAAGAAATAAAGCCATAAAAATGGAGGGTAATGAGTACCAATGCCCATAGTCCAGGTAAAAGCTTCCCAAATGGTGGCCTTGATGGAAGAGGGATGCCTGGATATCATGGCAGTCACAGAAACATGATACAGAGAACCATGACTGGATGTCAACATACCAGGGTACACAATCTACAGGAGGCACAGGGAGGGAAGAAGAGGAGGAGAAGTAGCTCTCTATGTAAGGGAAGGGATTAAGCAACAGAACTAAAGGGTAAACAGGGAAGAGCGGAGGCACTGTGGGTCACCCTGTGGACTGGAAATAGCACCACATTCACACAGGGTTGTATACAGACCCCCATCTCAGGGGAGGAAATGGACAAGGAAATGATAGAAGGCATCCTTTGGATGGCAGAGAAAATGGAAATATTGCTAATGGGGACCTGAATATGCCAGATGTTAACTGGAGCACCTTGCTGCAGCCCCATCCATGAGCAGGGCCATTTTCAATGCCCTACAGGGAGCATGCCTCAGACAGCTAGTTTTGGAACTCACTTGGGAGGGAGGAGCAATCTTAGACCTGGTACTCTCAAATGGGGATGGAGAGAGGATCTCCAATCTTGAAGTGGGTAGCCATCTGGGAACAATGACCACCAAACAGTGTGATTCATGATAAACTTAGCTGTAGAGTCAAGCTTCACAAAGTGAAGGTACTGGACTTCAGGAGGGCTGATTTTCTCAAATGGGAGAGTGCTTCAGAAAACACTAGCAAACAGGCAAGAAGGTGGGGCGGAGCAACAATGGGAAACATCAAAACCACCATCACGGAGGCAACAAGCCTTTGTGTAAAGCAAATAAACAAATCAAAAGAAATAGAAAACACTATGGTTCTCAAAAGAAGTGGCAGGGAAGGTAATAGAGAAAAGGATAGCATTCAGGAAGTAGGAGGAAACACAGAAGAAGCAGGACAGAGAACTGTACAAGTTAAAGCAGAAGGAAGCAGGGAAGGCAGTCAGAATAGCAAAGGCCCAAACTGAGAAAAAGATAGCCAACTCCTGGTTAAGAAAGGGATAAAACCTTTATAGGTACATTAGGGAGCAAAGAAAGACTAAGGCAGGGATACTGAGGCTGAATAAAGAGGTAGGTGGTTGGATAGAGAGCGACAGTGAAAAAGCAGGATACTGAATGAATACTTCTGCTCAGTATTCACAATGGAAAAGCAGGGGAGATACCTAATCCAGTCAATAGAAGCAGTCTGGATAGGGGGTTGATATTAGTCCTTTCACAGAAGAAAGGGTTCTAAAAGAATTTTAAAACTGAAGGTGGATAAAGCAATGGGACCTGATGGGATTCACCCCAGAATTCTAAAAGAACTAAGGAAGAACTAGTAACACCACTGACTACCTCTTTTAATAAATCAAGGGAGGATGGTGTGGTGCCTGGGGACTGGAGGAGGGATGGATGATTTCCTTCACAAAAGTGGGAGCAAGACAGAGGCAGGAAACTACAGATCTCTCAGTTCAACTTCAGTGGTAGGGAAAATGATGGAGTCACTTCTGAAGGAAAGAATTGTTGAGTACCTAGGGGCCAGTGGGGCACAGTACCCAAGGCAGCATGGATTCACAGCAGGAAGGTCATGTCAGACAAATCTAATTGATTTCTTTGACTGGGTGACCAAGTAGTAGACCAGGGAGGGGCTGTGGACATGGCCTACCTAGACTTTAGCAAGGCATTTGACACAGTCCCACACAAAAGATTAATAAACAAATTAGCCAGCCTGGGAGGGGTCCCAGGGTGGTAGCCTGGTAAAACACTGGCTGGACAACAGGAAACAGAGGGTAATAGTAAATGGAGTCCACAGTGAAGAAAGGGGTTACTAGTGGGTACTGCAGGGTTCAGTACTGGGATGGTCCTTTTAATGTCTTTATAAGTGACATTGCAGAGGACTAGAAGGGAAAGTATGTCTCTTTGCAGATGACACAAAGATTCTGCATCAGGTTGATATGCAAGGTGGGTGAAAAGGATGAAAAGAGACTTGGCAAGGTTGGAGGAATGGTCAAATGTATGGCAGGTTAGATTCAATGCAAAGAAGTGCAAGTAATGCACCTGGGAAACAAAAACCCGGGAGAGTACACAATGGGGGTGAGATACTGAAAACAACAAAATGGAAAGGGACCTGTAGGTGGTCATATCCGATGACCTAAAGGTAGGCCAGCAATGCAAGAATGCAGTATGGCGGGCTGGGGATACTAGGATGCATAAGTAGAGGCATCACCAGTAGAAAACAGGAAGTTGTTGGCCCTCTGTACAGACAGTTGGTAAGACCACATCTGAGTACTATGTACAGTTCTGGAGACCCATCTCCCAAAGACATAAACAGGGTGGAGGCTGTCCAGAGGAGGGCAACTCAAAATGGTGCAGGGTCTGCACCAGAAGAAATAAGAAAAAGACTAAAGGAGCTTAAGATGTACATCCTTGAGGAAAGGAGGGAGGGGGGACATGATAGAAACTTTCAAATACCTCAAAGGAATCAACAAAGTCCAAGAGGGTAGCATCTTTCAGAAAAAGAGATGTGCAAGAACAAGGGGCATGATTTGAAGATAGAGGGGGACGGCTCAGAGGTAATGTGAGGAAGTATTTTTCACAGAGAGGATTGTAGATGCATGGAACGGCCTTCCTAAGGAGGTCGAGAGTCAAAAACAGTGGGAGAATTCAAGAATGCATGGGACAGACATAAGGCAATTCAAGTGGGGGTAGGAGGAAGTAAGATGTTGGTTTACTAGGATCTGAGCTTATCCATTAGGTAGGGAAATGGGCAGACCTGTGGGGCCAAGCGGTCTTTATCTGCCATCAAATTCTATGTTTCTATGTTTCTAACAACCCTTAAAATAAACCTACTGAGAGTAGGAGAGGAACTAAATTGGCTTCAAGACTACTTTGTCTAGCAATACCAAGTAAGTAATATCAAGTAAGTAGTACAATTCACTGATTGAAAACATTTTCTGATCAAAAGTCACTCTTTCACATAAAAGAGCTCCTTTGTGGCCAGTGCCAAGTCCTTCCCTGTGAGAGAGAGAGAGATGGAAATGGCACTACGATGTGAGCAGTGTTATGAGTTCTCGATCTCCAACATTCCTGATTAGCTGTTGCAGGTCATGTGGTTTACCAACAACTTAGACATGCTCAGAGTGTGCTCCAGTAAAAGTGCTGCGTCATGAATTTAAAGTGCCAAAGTGCTAAAGAGAAACAGAGTTCCTTCGACTAGCTTAAAAATGTCCAAAATGTCAGATTTTGACACAGTCACTGAATGAAAATGTGGTTGCTCATCCTTATCCCCTTTATGAAGTCAACAGTTGATCAAAACCATTTTCGTATGTTGGTGCCAAACAGTGGAACAAGTTGTCCTCAGAATTATTATTCTGCACAAGGAAGTTGTATCAAGACAATTGCTTTGGCAGTATACTACAGCAGCATTTATTAGTCATCAAAAATTCTGTCATATTTTTAACAAAAATATATTTTGACATACTTAAATACACATTCAGAATATTTTCAATGTTTACAGACTGAAAAACAGCTTCTGTAACTATTTGTTTAATAATGACTTAAGTCATTATAGTTATCCACTACTCACAATATTAAAAATATTTTCTACTGAGGATGCCTTTTGACAGAACAAATAAACTGGATTCATGCTGTGGATTTATTATGATTGTATGATGGCATATGTTTCTGATAGTAAACAGCACTGCACCACACCAAGAGGATTCATATATCATGGTGAACATTGCAAGGAAGCAGGAACTTTTAAAATCTTCAAAATTAGTTCAGAAATGAAATAAGTAAAATAAAATAACACTGGTATATTAATATTTTGCCAGAAATACATTATCACTACAAAAAATACTTGATCACTAATGAATACTTCTGATTTAAGTGTAGATGTGCATAGCATTGTTGAATTGATCTACATTACAAATAGAATAATAGATACATTCTGGTGTGTTACAAGGCAGTAATTCGCCGAGAGGATCTGGCACAGTAAACGAGGCCGAGAAGCTCAGAGGTTTTAAGTGCCCCCAGATCCTCGAGATGAATTACTGCCTTGTAACACCAGAATGTATTTGTTATTTTTGTAATATATGGATGCAAGAGAATTGTAGTTTCTACCTTTGCCATAGAGTCAGGAATGTTCGGTTGGTTGGTGGTGAGGTAATTTTGTTATGAAAAGCCAATGATTGTGGCAACTTGGAGAAGTTTTAACAGTTGAAAAGCAAAACCGAGCAGTGTTAAAGAAACTGCAAACAAAACAGTCGTAATTTGTTTTTCTTGTGGAACGAGCGACAGTTAGTGCGGAGAGCTAGTCGGACTCAGAGTCTGAGTACATCACGTAGCATCTTTTTTTCACTGCCTGAGGAGATTTTAAGTGCTTACTGCTACATTGCCAAAGAAGTTGCAGTGCGATCCAAAGTTATTTCCTGGTGAGGTAGAAAATTGAGCACTTTTGCTGGGTGGCTGCTCTGAAACAGACATTTTCATCAGAGTGTTACCACAACCTGAATGTGTAGTCGGCTTTTACTGTATGTGACAGTTACAGTAAAAGCCCGGCTTGCAGTCAGTGAAAGCTGCTCGAGTTGGCTGGTGGCGCTACGCTGTTGTGAGTTTGCAATAATACTATCGCTGAGATCTTCCATCGATAGTATTACGAGATCTCACTGATAGTATTATTGAGTTCCATCGATGGCAATATTGAGTTTTGGATGATGTATTACAGGAGATGTTTTGTATGCATTTTGGGGTATTATTTTAATTATCCATATATTACATACACAGTATACACAGACATTGACAGCAAAAGAAGGATCTTGGCCCACCCTACCTAACTATTCTGCCTTGCCCTAGTGGTAACCCGCACCCTCCTTACTAAACCCATTTGTCTGACCTATTCCTTCTTGAAGCTGCCAAATGGTATGGCCTGTATCACTTCTTCTGGTGGCTTATTCCACTTACCTACCACCCTTTCTGTGAAGAAGTGCTTCGGATTCTGAATGTCCTTTTAATCCCCCGCCACCAGATTTAGTGAATTCCTTCTCATCCGTGTGTTGAACTCAAGGAAAAGTTCCTTGGTGTCAGCTCTATTTATCCCATGCAGATTCCTGTATGTCACAATCATGTCACCCATTTCCTACTTTTCTTCAGGGTGCACATCTTTAAGTTCTACGAACACAAAGGAAGAATGGCTAGCACTAGGACATGGCTGTGGTGCTCCAACCAGGATAAGCAACAAAAGAGAAAGACAAAAGAGCACCTGCAGCAAGAATTACACTCAACAGCGGTAATGTGAAAACAAATCCTTACCGCTTATTTAGCAACGTGCAGAGGGAACATCTTGAATGAAAACAAGCTGTGGATGGACATCACCTGCCGTGGTGACTAAATGATGTCACCACTGCACTGCAAACTGATGTTTCGCTTGGTAGTCCAAAGCTCTTCAAAGTGAACCCCATACACCAAAGTGCCCCTTATATACAAAACAATATGCTGATTACATACATAATGAAGGAAATCATGGATTAAACCAAACATGCAATCTTAAAGATCATATACAATGGTTTTTAAAACTAAAAGAGGCAGCACCATTCAACAAACATTGCTATAAAACTATGTGTGTTCCAGGTATTGTAACAAAAGACAATGAATTCATACTTTATAGTGTCTTTTGTTGTGGTCCATTTCTCCAAGGTTGCTGGATGTGGAGTCAGCATGCTTCCAGGCTGCTGATGTAATTTGGGGTGCTACTCTACTGTGCCTGTTGGGAAGTTGTATAGCTGCTAGTATTACAATGTTGGTAACTTCACTGCTGTTGGTCAGTGTCTGCTTTACTATAATGTAGATTTAATAAGAACATTATCTACATTAATTCTTACTAGGGATGAATGTGTTAACCCTAGTAAAAGATCACTTTAAGTATGCAATAAAACATAACAGGGTATGTGATTATGGGTCAATAATCGCACACCTTTCAAGAGTGTTGTTAGGCACAAGGCACTTGTGCCAAGTGCCTTTAAACAACAGAGAGAGAAGTAGGATTATTGACCATAATCACAAACCCTGGAGTACTTTTATTGCATGTATAACATGTGTAGAAAATTGTTAAAGCTGCAAAATAATTAAAAAATCATAATACTTCTTGCAAAAACATTTTCATTTATTATTGTAACTGCATTTGGACATAAAGTAGTCCCTTTCTGTTAAATCACCTGACTCTTATTTGGTAATGGTTACAGCAGTATAATAGCTAATATGCTAATCTACATACAGGAACAAGGAATTCTGGGGAGATTTTAAAGTTGACTTATATTTTCCTTATCAGAGTTGCAGTCTCCTATTTTGGCAGTGATGACTGCAGTACAGTATGATATGTAGATGTACATAGAAAGGCAGTGGGTACAATATGAAGCTGTCTTCCATTTTTCTTTACTGGGAGATGCAGTCTCTTATTTTGTAGTGGTTATAATATTATAAGATCTCAAGTGTTTATTTTAAAATGAGGTATTGTGCATACAGTATACAGCTGACAAGATTTCTTTACTGAGAGATGCGGTCTCCTATTTCTGTAGTGAGTACAGAAATATAATAGTCTGTATACTAAGATACATATTGAGGAATTGTGGGTACAGTAAATATGGCAGCTGATTTTTCTATCTCCCTAATAAAATGCAGTCTCCTATTTCAGTAGTGTTCACAGCAGTACGGTCTGTGGAAAGCCTCTGAAAATGTGTTTGTGACCCAGGTAGGCCAAAAGGTCATTTTCCATTTAGAGTAGATGTTTCTAAGCACAAATAAAGAAACTTTTAAAAGGGTATCCATAACCTGGTATCAGATCATAGAATAAGAAGTTATTACCATACTACATAGGAGCACACATGGGCTTTGCCTTTTAACAGCTCCTTTTCCAATAGTGACAATGTTGTTTCACTTTTACTGCCTGCTGGTGAAGCAACAGGTCTGAAGTGTCAGCTCCTGTCAGAGAGTGGAGAGTAGTGATACTTTTCTATGTTTATGTTATTGGGCTTAAATGAGTGTAGTAGTTCTGGCATGTAATTATGCAACAATAATTACATGGCTCAGAGATACTTCCAGCCAATCAAATAGTACAATTTTTCTATCGTTATAATCTGGAGTAAAGAATAGCTGAGCCTGAATGTAAAGCCCTGTTTACATAACAGCAGCACTTCACTTATCGATCTGTTGCCTTCCCACTGTGCTGTGACTTAATTCACAATTTTCTATTTACACCCTCGAGCTTGATGCACCACAGATCGCACCGATAGGAGTGTCTGGGGGCTTGTGGGAAAATTACATCCACAGTGACTCTTGGCTAGGAAATAGGAGATCACAGTGGATCGAGCACATTGGTCATTCACACCACAGGGTAATCGCTCAATCCAGTACATGTCCCCTTTGTTCCATTGGATTAAAAACTGGAGCTGGAACACACTTACGGTGATGTGGTGTGTCCACACCACTGTCTTAGCAGTGCATCAACCAAGCGATGAGTTGATGCTGAAGAAAGATGTAAATGGGGATTTAAGTCAAGTAAAAAGCTGCCAGGGAGAAAACACTGGGCTGGCTAGTGCATAGAAACTCTTAGTAAGGTTTCAAAACAGCATTACTTCTCCCACCCCATTTACAGGGAGATGGGATAATTGTTTTATTGTTTTATTGCCATCCTGAGAAATCACCTCTATTGAATGTCAGGTGTGAATACGACAGCAGTCTCCAACATGACAATAGGACTCATGCCTTTCATCACAACATAAATTATAGAGTTTGCAAACTTTACATCAATGTGCTACTCTCCTGACTTTTGCACAGGCTAAAATAATCCATTTACATGTTTTTGTGCATTTCTGGTGTTGAGCATGACACAACCACAATCAAACAGCTTTCAATTTCTTGCAACAGGCACAGTGCAAGAAAAGAACTCTTACAGATATCAGCATTGTGACAGTCTCCTAGCTTATGTTTAGATGAAAGAATAGCACCCCAAATGACATCACCAGAGTGGAGACATTCTGATTACCACAGGGGATAGAAAGTTTCAGCATCTAGCAGTGGTGCTGAGGCAGACCATAAATGAGTATAAATGGTATGAAATTGTAGATTTTCATATAAACCACTAGGTAGACACTGTTTTTATAAAAATATTTAATGAATGGTGCTGACTGCTTAATTTCTGTACATTTCATCGCACATGAATAGTAAACAATAGCACCATTTCCAAACCTAGGAATACAGATTTACAATATATTAAAATGCATGTTGCACCAGTGCATCTAAATCAAAGTGGTTGAGTATAAAATGTTATGATATGTACTTTTAACAGCTAAAGTGCATTGTTACCAATACTAATAAATTCATATTGGCAATTTTTTATATTTTAAAACTGTCCAGTCACTTATATCAACAATGGAGATATACTTCAAAAGTTGCAGGATTGAAAATGTTTGTGAGAAATTAATTTCTAATATAAACCATTAATGCACCTTTTCAGTGCAACTACGCATAAAGATGCTAGGTTCAAATTGTGCAAGCAGATTTAACATAGTTCATTAAAAAAAAAACTTGGTTTAAACCAGGCACACAAACTTATGGTAAAGATCAGTGTTCAAAGATACCTAAAGTAAAATACCATTCCCTAAAACATAGAAACATAGATGCTGACAACAGATGAGGACCGCTTGGCCCACCTAGTCTGCCCATTTCTTTACCTACAATAGCACCACAGACCATACTTGAGCTCCGGCTTTACCCACCTTTCCCTACCTTTAGAGTTCCTCATGCCTATCTCATGCATTCTTGAAGCCTGTTACCTTATTTGCCACCACCACCTCTACTGGAAGGCAGTTCCAAGTATCCACTGCTCTTTCAGTGAAGAGTGCTTCCTCATATCTGTCCCGAGCCTCCCCTCCAGCTAAGTACTTCCTCACATCTGTCCTGAGCCTCCGCCCTCCAGCTTCATAGCATGTCCCCTTGTCCTTGAGCATCCTTTCCTCTGAAAATGCTTCCTCTTGAACTTTAATTATACCAAAATCATTTAACATACTACTGTATAGACATAAAAACACTCCATAAATGTATAAACCATTAGAGTGCTAATAATAAACGCCAGTTAAATAGCTGTTCATAATAATCCATGGTCATCAGTGTTATAGTAATGTACACAGATTTGCAAAAGGGGGAAGAACACTGCACAAAACTAAAATTAAAAAGCAATTCACCAAGCCACAGCAGAAAGGCAAGCATACCAGAACCTCAGTCAGAGAAAACATACACAGTAAACATTTTAGTTCAATACATCTTTTAAGTTATAGCTGTGAGATAGGTAATTCATCTACTACAAAGAAGCAGACAAATCAATATTGTCATTCAGACCCATTCCTCCATGTCCCCAATTCATAGATCAAATGACATTCTCTACATCCAATCAGTTTCTCAAGATCCACCCCACCCCCAGGGCCTAGGACAACTTCCTCGATCCCAACAAAATGAATGTCATTGTGGTATTAGGATGACTTTTAACATGTTTTACAATCACATAACTATCATCTCCACGTTGTAATGTTCCAGCATGTTTGCTTACTAGGGACTACAATATCACGGATAGTGTTAGGTCTATGAAAAACTATTTGTGGCTCTTGCTTACTAATTTTGTTAGTTTAGGTTCAACACTCAAGATTTGCCAATTCTGTATTATTATCTCCCTCACTTTACCTGATCATGAGGAAAAGTAGTAACAAAAGGGCAGGCACTACAGTAGGAGTATTACTATTTTCAACAACCTTAGAAACCAATATATTGGCTCTATCAAACTATCTGCCTCTTCAACTGCCCTTACAATGCACCAACTACTATACTCATGTTGTTTAAACCTATAAATCTGCTCAATTTTCCTCATTTCATACTCAATCAGTACAGTTACATAGAGTGTGAATCAATTGCCATTTAGGGATATTGCAGGTCACATGCAGGGTGGCAACTATAAAACAGCAACAAACTGTTACAGTCAGCAGATTTCAGAAACTAAGTTTTGCAAACATCCCATTGTCATGCCTATAAATCATAAGGTCCAAATAAGTAATCTCATAGGCACTGATTCTGTATTTAAAATGCAAATAGCTACTCATGCTTTCTAGCCAGGTAACAAAACTCAGCTTGTTCCAAGTGCCTTCCACATGACCAGTAAATCATCAACAAAACATTGCCACAAATCCAGATAAAAAATGGATTTGTGGCAGCATCATATAATATCACAGATTCCCATTTACAACACCAAGTTGGCATAGAATATAGTGGCCCCATTGCTGTGCCCCTCTGATTTTTACAGTATTTGTTCTGAAAATGAACATACTTCTTCTCCAATACCAACTTAGCTAGTTCTAATAGATACTAAGTGGGTAGAGATGCCTGTGAATATTCATCCCTCTGATCAATAAAGTGTTGTAAAGCCTCCAAATTTTCTGCATATGGGCTGGCCCGGTGGTGCTGAGGGTTGAAGCACCGGATGCCACCTCGCGCTCGATGGCGATCTGGGTTCGGACGTGAACCCGGTTGTCAGGGGTTCATAGGGAGGTTAGGATTGAGCATCTGGAGGACTGCTCTCCTATCCTGGGGAGGGATGTGCATTTCCACCACTCTGCAGCAGCCCCTGGGGACTCCTGGAGGCCCTGCTAGAGTCAGTGTGATGGAGGAGGTGCAGTGGACGCCAGCACATCAGTGCTAAACGTCATTGCACATTTGCACTCCTGGGGAACAATCAGGAGGAAAACCAGCAGCATCACTCGTGGCAGCTTGATGGACGTAGCTTCCTGAGCCCGCAGTGGCGCAGGTGTGAACCGACATGCCGGTATTGGATCCTGCTTGGTGCAGGGACCAAGGGGGGGTCCCTTCATGGATATAGCAGTATATGCCAGCTGGTTGTGTGTGGGGCACCCTGGCTGGTCGTCATGGAAAGCAGAGCTGGCTGGAGGTAAGGCAGAGTGGTGGCTGCACAGGAGGAAAATAAAAAGTGGATATAAAAACAAATTGTCTGCATGTGGTATCACTAAAACAACTCTGCTGCATGTCCAGGTTTCAACAATGTTAATGATATCTGTAGAATCCATGACATATGAAGGCAGACTCTTAGCAAAGGCTATAATCGATTGTCTAGGAAATATGGGAGGGTTCAGTAACTGACTCCCTTCCAGAGATAATTAGTCTATCTGGCAGGTGTAATAAATCTTTATGAATTTCAGGAAGATTGTAAATTATAGGAATCCTATGATGCTAGACAGTAAGTGCCCTGTAAGAAACATCAGACAAGTACCCCTCAGGAACCCATCACCAAAACATTTGTGAATCTGGGCCTTGAAAACTAATATCAGGTTACCAGGTAACTTTGCATAAAACCTGCAATCTGAAAGCTGATGATCTAGTTCAGCAATATATTCAGCTGAGTTCATAACCAAGACTGCCCCACCCTTGTCAACAGGCTTAATAGTGATTTCAGTAGTGTTCCCAGACAAATTTCGTAATGCTTCCCTCTCTGATCTAGTATAGTTTTGGTACATGCCAGATGGGGCTATATTTCTAAGGGTATCATGATCATATTTACATTTTCAACAAACATCGACACTGTGGTGTTATAAACAGGAGAAGAAGTTGATGTAGGACTAAGGCATGACTGTGTATCACAATAAACAATCTAATTTTTGGTAAAAGTCTCTTCTGCCATGTCTGGACTAGAATATAGACATTACAGTGTAAGGTTACATGCAAATCTATGTAAATCCACCATAGTGGAAAAAGTTTATATCCACTGCGGGAGAAAAGACAAACCCTTGCTCAGGGCCATCTCTTGCCTGGCGTTAAATCATAGTCAAATATTAATAACAGGAGTTAATTCCAATTGTGGAAGGGAGGACAGTAGCATTCAGATGCTGATTTAATGAAATCCTCTCCTTTTTCTTTTCCATGCCAAGCCACCCCTCCTCATCTTTCTCCTAACTATTCATATGGTTTGCTGAAAGTGTGTCCTGCACTTGCTCTGTCTGAGGGCTGTGGTTGTGGCTGGGTTTGTAGCTCTTCCTCATCCTTAAAAAAGTCTGGCTCTGAGCTTTCAGTGTCTGGAGGGCCAGTTGTATAGTTCATAACTATCTAAGATTACTGAGGATATTACACAGAGTAGTTTTCAAAATAGATTTAGAAGTAGCTGGCTGTGTCTCTCTGTTTTTATCATGACAGTCAAACACCTGGTTATTCTTATAATCATTCTCATCTCTAATACATGTTCTCTGTTTAGTACTTGTTAATTGCACATCATAGCGGGACACTTTCTCATGAAGCAATTTATTATGGACTGAAGCAATAAAAATAGGTAGTCTGGGGGCAGGCGGATGGGAACCCTGTGGGTACTAGCAGGAACAGGGATGGGGAACAAATCCAGATTTGGGTGGCTTACTGGCCATGGGGCCAGGATTAAGGGACAGACTGGAAACTGAAAGAGACATGTAAGAGGGCAGCAAGTCTAGGGCAAGTGGTGGTAGTTAGGATTCAATATGCCAGTTGTGGACTGGAATGTTCCAACCACAATTAGTCCTAGGAATCAGCAGACAACATTTGAATTAATAAATCATGATCCATGAGATTGAACATCTTGGTCAGCTCCATGAACACAGTGCCTGTCATAAAGCCTTTTCCCATGGCCCATCAATGACCAAGGCATCATCAGTCCTGTGATCTCATCTGGACCAGTGTTGTTCATCACGCAAAAGTTGGTATTTGTCAAGATATTCACACAGATGAGCATGAATTACATTTTACTGGAGTTTAGCAAACACCAGTAACAAAATCAGTCTATAATTATCAACCAACACAGTATTTTCATTTTTGTGCAAAGGAACAATCTGGGCCATCTACCATAAATATGGCACTTACTTAGTTTTGAAAGAGAGATTGATTAAGCAACAAAGGTATGACTAGGGTTACATTAATCATCTCTTAATCTCGCCTTAGGGATGTAATGTAGCACCAGGTGAAGCTGAGTGCCACAAACCTCCAGGGTTTATAAACATATGATTAATGTAACTGTTGGGAGCATCTTATTGCTTTTATAGCAATGTAAAGAAAAATGTCAGTTTTCCTCCTTTTGTTGGCATTTTTAAAATGACCTCATTTAGAGGAAATAGTCCCACTGCTGTGTGGAGTTCAGTGTGAGAACTGGTATTCTTGTTCTGTTCACTGTTTGATGTTTTGTTGATGCCGTTCTGCAAGCTAGTTGGTGCTGTGAGCATAGGCTAGCACCTATTTGAGGATTGTGTTAATAAAAAAAAAATTCAGGACTGAAAGATTAAAAAGGACTGAAATCATTTTAGATTGTAAAACACACACTTATTGTGTGGTTGCAAGTTTATGTTCTGGGACTGAAAACGTGAGTGACTTTGTTTATTTCACCTGGCAGCATGAACTACTGCACTGCTGCTTAGCCATAGTGCTGTTTGGATGTGCTCTGTATGAGGCCTTCCTACTAGCTGTCTTGGCAATGGCTTTGTGCAGGAAAAGTCATAGTGCCATGGCATCCCATGGAGATCTGCAGAAAGGAAACAACTGTGCACCTTTGTGTTAAATCATGGCTGCCACAATATTCTGATTAATTTTTTTTAGTTGTAGTGGACAAAAGGGTGGAGCGCTTTAGACTGTACTGTATATGATTTTCCTTTAAAAGAACTTAAGGCTAAGTCCTTTGTACAAAGGCAAACTGTTTAAAAACATGATTGTGTGAGGTGTCAAAGACAATGCTATCAGCACTACCAATATCAATAAGCAGGCACAACAATGGCAGTCAGTCAAACCGTCATGGAATGCTGAAGTCAAATCTAAGAATTCCAGCATCCCATGACAGACTTCGTGCTGGAATCATGTTGCATGTGATAAGGCTGAACATGGCTAATATTGCAAGATTAATGTAGCCTTTCTTAGCCTGTATTTGCCAATCATATTACAGCAATTACTGTAAAACTGCATTGCTATAAATATTTTGAAATGGGGACAGCAATACAAGGTGGTGCTAATTTAAGAAATTTAGGACAAAGTTCATCAGCACCCAGGGAATGTTCAACTTTTAGGCCACAAAGCAACTTTTACACTTGAGAACTGATCCTTTCTTAATATAAAATTGAGGATAACAATGTTCCCTCCTTAACATGCATTGCTACCCCTCTTCCCTTACCTTTGCCCTACCTTTTCTGAATAGTGTGTAACCTGCTGTGGTCATGTTCCAGTCATGGTTCAAGGATGCTCACGTCTCTGGTACCACAACCAGGACAATGCCCCTCAATGGCCAGTGCCTGAAGTTCTGACATTTTGTTGCCCAGACTCCTAGCATTTTCACATTCCATTTTCCAACATTTCCCCACCTCCCTTTCTCTTCTTCCTTAGTTTACTTGATCCTGCTGAGTTCAGTTATGGGGAGGCCAGCAAGGTCCCCTTGTTTCTGACATTTTGCGGTGCCTTGCCACTCTGCATCCCCTTACTAGTTATGTGTTGTACCAAACTTTCTCCCAGAACCCTCCCGCCCTCTTCATTGAGGTGCAAGCTGTCCCTTCTGCAAAACATTCAACACCTCCAAATTGGGTCCCAGTCCCCAAGGAACAGAAATCCTTCTTCTGCATCAAACCTTTAGCCATGTATTGAACTTCAGCATTATAAACTGTTCTAATGGTTCAGGTTTGGCCATGGTGTTATAGTGGTAGTCTCACAAAAGTTTACCGTAGTACGGTATACCAAGGGTGTGCAAGCGCAGTATCCATTGAATAACATGTATACAGTGGTACTGCACAATGATGTGCACTGTGTGGTACCAGCAAACTTTTTGTTCAACTACCACTGTACATCGGAGAAGGCTATAGCTTCTGGTCTCTCCTTTACTAACGTTCCCACAGTACAAAAGTCTACCCTTTCCTGTTCCAAGCTTTGCTTTTTCAAATCATTCATGCCCACATGCACAATCAGATCTTGCCCTTCCACCTCCTGTGAGGTCCAGTACCCGGCAATAAGTCTGTCTGCTGTCACCCAGGATAACAGAAGACCACCTCTTTGCCATCAGGGGTAAGACACAGTTCCTTCCAGAACCCTTTACTATTGGATATCCTCAACTGTATGTAATTTCTCTTGCCCCATTTGAGGCTTGACCCTTCCCCCAGTCTGCTAGTTGGTACAGACTGACTGCTAGGGCATGCCAGCTCCCTTGCCTCTACTTTTGGGAGATTGGGGACTTCTTCTTGCAGCAGACCAAACCTATTGCTGGTGCACAGCCCTGGTTCCTCTGGCTTGGGCTTCCCTCTCCCTTCTTTTCTTCTCACCCCTACTAATGTACAGACTCCTTCTCAGGCCTGAAATGGCCTATAAGGTGGTTGTGGCAGAAGTTCCTTAAGTGGCCTGGTGGCTTCAAGCATCAAGTAGTACATTTTAGCCCTTGCAATGTCCAGCTCCACCCCAGTGAATGAAACCTTCTACAGTTGAGACAGTTGTCAAACTCCCAGATAAATAAGTTGTTTGCCACTGTCCCACAACCCACACCCCTTCCCACCAAAGTGTTGCTCCTGCAGTGTGTTTTTACTGTAGTGGAGTGAGTTATGTATTAGTACTCCCCATGTATCCCTATGTCCCTCCCCAGAGCGCATCTGGAAACGAGCTATTATTAGCTCAATATGTCTCTCCTGGTAAAACGTTTGACATAAATAAATAAATGGCTCTCCCAGTTAAGGATCCTCCTGATACACCTGTGATGTTTTTAAATATAAATACACAATATACTGGAACCTCAGATTGGGTGTCCTTTGGATATGCTTACACACCTGCTTATTCAAATAGGTACCTATTTCTTCTGAGTCCCCTGCAGCCATAGGGTTTCCTGTGGAAGTCCTACAGACATCCCTAAGTTAGGTGCTCCACTCCTGTGGTGGGACATGAACTCAATGGGGTGCTTGGGAAAGTTCAAATATTCTTTCAATGTTTTGACTGCAATGTTTTGCTCATTTAAAACTGTCTTTGTGCTATACAAAATTATTTAAATTTTGTAACCATTCTTTATTGTCTGGTAATTTTGCATGCCCAACTCACCCATGAAAATGGTATTTTGCTCATAAGCCTAACTGATTAATGAATTGTAAATAAATAAAATAAATCTTCCCAGCTGATCTCTCCATCAGTCATTACTGTCAAACAACACGTCCCTGTTTTTTTGAAACAACAGCTGGAATGTGAATAAGCAGTAGTTATCAAAGCCATTTATTATACAAAATAAAAAATGGAATACAAGTACACTCCCATGGGCATGATGTCAGTAGGACCCTTTAAATTGTAGCCCTATAATTTACTGATTTGCATCTGCTATTCTAAGTATAGCCATGCAGTACTAACATCATTCACAAAGATTGAGAAATTCCCAAACAGTTCCCATAAGTGAAGAAAAGCACAACAGTAACATTATTTTTACAATACATTGTAAAAGTAATAAAATAAAAAACTGTGCCTTGTAGGACTGTAATTTGGTCTCTGTGTTATAGAGACATTTGGCATTCACTCATTTTTTCTCATGGTTTTATGAAGATGTCACCATAACACCTTAATAGGATCATAACCTTATTATACACTCTTAAGTTTACATACTGTAATGCTGAATACAGCTATAAAATGGATACTTGGGATTTCACTGGCTACAAAGCTGTCATTAAGAATTAATACAGTATGTGCTCGGAGAGATGATATCCCTAACCACACAAAGCCCTATGCATTAATGGTATCCCAGCCCTACATGCCTTTTACAGAGTACATACAGTCAGGATAGGTACATCCGGGGTGTCCAATGGACCTGTGGATGCACTCATTGTGCACACAACTCCTCACCCTTGCCCAGAACTATGTTGAGGATCCTGCACAACTATGTAGGTTGGTCCAGGTAGGGAATGGGAGTGGGCATGCCCACAGAGGGCCAGAGCTCAACATGCACAATGCCATTTGTGCTCTGCCAGGTTGGTGTTTGGGGTTTCCCATTACACCAGCCAGAGCTGCTGTAATGGCTGTGCACCCCTACTGGCCATCTTAGGGAGACATTGGCACCCTGCAGTTACAAACCCTAGCTCCTCTCAATGCCTTGGGTAGCTAAGGGGTGGTGGCAGGCTGCAGGGCGCTGACTGCTAAATCTTTCCATTTCATGTCTGCTGTTGGGAATGGCAGCCTGTACACAGGTCACCATGTCCCATGATCCCCTGCTCCCGTGGGGTGGAAATCCATTATGGAACCAGTTAAGGCTTCGATTAGAAGCCCCCAGTCCAGCCACAGTCAGCCCATGGCCGGCCCCACCCCAACAATGAACTATGCAGCCATGCTTGGGGCAACCCATATCTGCCCTTGGGAATATATACAGACCCTGTGCATCTCACAGGGGTTGGCTATGGGTACACACTTGTGTAGACTGATATGAACCTCTGACAGTGTGTACTGGGCCAAGTAGTGAATAGAGCCCACACAGAATAAAGCATTCTGACTTAAGCTGTCCATACAGTGCTGAGTTGAAAACTCTGACCATGTATTTTTGAAGCATGATTTTCTTTTCATACAAAACATCCTGAAGGAAATATTATGATTTATGTCTGCATTTCCTGATGACAGCTGCCTATATACATTCCATCTCTTTATGACATATGAAGGTCACTATTGCTCCATTAAACAAATAGGATTGCTTTTACAGTACTCAATGGGAATAATCTAATTTCTGCATTTGGAGAAAATAATGCTGTTGAAATTGAAAGGCATTTGGAAGGTGCATTTGGGAGAAAAGCTATTTCAGCAAAAACAGTAACAGGGCCATGCACTAAGCATGTAGCAATTAGTTTTGAAAATGCACATTTTACATATTTTATAATTATAATAATTTAAATGAAATGGATCACCCTGTTATTAGTACTGTAGTGACTGTAGATTATTTTTATGAAGCTGCTTTCTGGCAAGCATCCCAGGCTGCTATACTATAAACCATAGGATAACAACATATCAAAGAGCAGCCTCAATAAATGTTACAGTAAAATGGCAGGCACCTAAGGACAAATAGATAGATAAAAAATCTTTATTTTATGCAGGATAAAGACTATTTGGACAAAGGTTTTCTTTGCTAAGTCATCCTGTTTCTGGATATGTGAGCCTGGTTAAAAAAACAACTAATAGAATATTAAAATTGCTCACAGTGGAAGAGGATGCAATAAACACAGCAGGAACGGAACTGCAGAAAAGGAATATACACAGCAAGCTGTTATTCCCATCATATGCACTCTGAATGGTGGGACAATGGATCCTCATCCTGTACATTGACTGAAGATGATCTGATGGTGTTGTACCTGTCTGTGACTGATTTTATATGTTGACTATGATCAATGCATAAGCTTATTTTCAAGAATGTTATGACACTGAGAAAGGAGACTGAGCTGGGTTTGCCAATTATACTATAAATTAAAGCTCAAATATACTAGTATCAGCATGAGAACACAACCTTGTCTCCAACTGTTCTACTACTACATGAATATAGTTATGATGACTAATAAATGTACAAATATGTAATGAAAATGAAGGCTGAGACAGAAAGAGGACACTGCACATTATGACGATCCCCACTGTTTCAATTGTTGTAATATCCCATGCTGGTAATCTAGTTGTTTATCTAGAGAGATTTTAAAAATGTCCTATAAGAAACCAGCCAAGTGGCTGAGTGGTAAAGTTACCACTTGCCATGCTAGTGGCTTAGGTTCGGGAGTGGACTCATATCTCACAGGGGTCAGCTGGGGAGAGGATTGAGCTTGCAATGGAATGCTCTTCTCTTCTGGGGAGCATGGACTAACTGCACCACTCTTAGAGTGCCACCAAGAGGAGGCTTCTTGTCACTGCAGCATGTGCGGCATGGGAGGGAGAGCTGTCAACTCGGTAGTGCATGCATGCCACCACATGCACATGTGATGATGTTATTACCGTCAGTGATCTGGGGAAAAAATTGGGTGCAAAACACCCTCCTGGCAGGATGATGTGCCTGCCTACTGCAAGCCTCACACCACCTACCAAGACATGGCACCACATCTGGATGTGGTCTCTGGAGGAATGGAAGGCCTTCCCTCCTGGTACTACCATGGGAGGCCATCTGTGGAAGATCAACAGGAGGGAAGTTGTGGGATGGTGGGTGATGGAGTTGGATGGTGGGTAGCTGAGAGGGGCCTGGGGACAAAATACAGCTGGAAAAATAAATATCATGTGATTTAAATCTATATTGAACTTATCCAGGGAAGGTGTTCTACATAGTCACCCTTCTCTGGATAAAGAAATATTTCTGCCTCCATCTTAAGGCCTCACCAACTACTTTAAACTCATACTGTATAAAATAATTCTGTACCTAAGATATATATTTATTGGGGCTTGTGGTCACATGACCTGACTTGAGTTTTCTAAGTGCCTATATTCCCCTTAGAGTTATACTCTTTGGTCACTAGGAAGTACTAATTGCTATTTAATTCCTACCTATTCTATTTCTCCAACTACTCCACTTTGGTTTTCTGGTCCCTAGTGCTATCCTCCTATGTTCTTTTTCATTATTTGTTTTCTGCCTGACTCAAGGCAGCTTTGAACCCCAACCTTCTACACTAAAGGCAGCTGCCATATAGCTGCACTATTCCTACAGTTCTACTATTCCTTATACTTCTGCATCTATTTTATCTTCTGCCCTATTGCAGGATAGAAGCATGGAGGCTGATGCTGGCATCCCCACCCCCTAAACTTGAGAATCTGTCCACAGCTCTCTCCCCTCCCCGAGGCTCCCTGTTGTTTTAAGAAAAAACAACAACAAGAAAAACAGTAAGCAGTTACAAAAGTGATCTTGATCTCCCTACCCCAATTCTCTGCAAGCCCATCTTCAAATCTCTGGTCTAAAGCCCCAGTAACCCCTCTCCCCAACCCATAACCTCACTTCCCAGACTTGACTATGTACATCCATACCCTCTCCCTCTTCTCCTCCTCATTTGCTCCCTCTCCTCTCTTCCTGCACTCACCCTAGTCCCACTGTCTCTACAACTGCCTACCTTGTAATCCTCTGCACCTTCCCCACTAGACTTGCTACCTCCTCCCCTCTCCATGTCATATGCCTGTCTGTCCCCTCTTCCCTTCCCCTACATCACTCCCAGCATCTTACCACTGCAGATGTTAACCTTTGCTTCCCTAATCAGGGCCGCCAGACCTGCTCCCAACATCGCTTTGCACTGGAGATATAAGCTCCCTGCAACCTATTCATTCCTTCTCCCTACCCCTCCTCCTCCTCTCAGGTGATGTCGAATACAACCCTGGCCCCATAGCTGTACCCATGCCTCTCAGCTCTCACAAAGGCCTCTCAATAGCCCATATCAACATCAGAAGTCTCCTGCTCAAGAATGACCTACTAACTTGCTGGATAGCAGAGCAAGCTGTGGATATACTATGCCTAACAGAAACCTGACTCTCTGCTAAACCCCTGACTCCTCCCTCACTCTCCCAAGCTACACTCTACACAGTCTCAAAAAACTCCTGCACTCCTTGGTGCAATGACCACAGACGATTCTAGATATGGGTTCAATTATTTAATGCAAGAAATGCAGTACAGATACTTTGATTTCCAAAGAAACAAAGTCAAGGTCAAAACAAAGACTGCTCTCCTGTGTCTCAAAACACACCTTGTGCTTTGACCAGTCAGCTGGTGTTCATTAGGGGTAGAGTGTATCTTACTATACCTCCTTAAATAGCTTCACACATTAAATAGGGGACCCCTATTGTTAGCAATTTTAAATACAACATATTTTCAAAAAGTGACCATGGAGGGATTCAAACATGTTTGCTTCAATTTAACAAATAGTTCTTCTTTTACCAATTATGGGCCAGATATTCCGATAGCAGCACCACGTGCAAACTGTTTATGCCATGCTAGCCGGATTAGCGGGGTGTGATATTCAAAAGGGCCATTAGCGCGCGCAAACTGCATTGATGGGGCAAACCAATAATGTATGCAAGGTGCAAACAGAGGTGTGGCCAGCTCACTGTGATATTCAGTGCATAGCACCGTGACTAAGTGCCATTAAATGGCTTAGCACAGCACATTGTGCAGTGGAAAATACCACATGGAAAAAGCCCCCTAACTTTCGAGGCAGATGCATTCGCAGCTTCGTGCGTTGTTAGCGTGGCTTGCATCCCCAGCCAATATGTAGGCAACACAGCAGGGTGGTTGTGGGGTCTCAGACTGGGGGCCTGCAGAACAGTATGGGGCAGGCATGATGCACTCCAGGGGTGTGGTAGAAGGCCATAGGTTGGTAGGAAACTGGACTCAGCAGCCACTCCAGTAGGTAGGGACTGGGCAGAGTAGGTGGGTCAGGCGGTCCCCAGCCACCATCTAATGCACTGTCAATGGTGCTGTGTATGTTCTGTATGCTGCGTCATACAGTTGCAGCTGCCCTCTGACATGCCTGCCCAACACTGCATATGTCACTGTGGGCATCCCATGCCTGTTGTGCAGCATCTGTGAATCACACAACAGCAATATGGGTACAGTCCACTGTCGGTACACACCAGCATGATGGGCCTGTCACTCTGTACAGTGCTGCAGTCAATGCTGCCCACCATGCCATAGGCAGTGCTGTGTCCCACACCCCACTTGCCCCCATGCCACTGTATGTCATGACCTACAGTTGGACTATTGTAACCAGCACCACCACCAGTGCCTGTGAACTGCAGTCCCCTGGAGCACAGTATACCATGCAGTTCTAGAACCTGCAGCCTGCAGCTCCTGCCATGCTTTTCCCGACTGATCTAAGGTGGAGCTTCAAGACCCTGCTGCCCCTGTACTTCCAGACTGACCTATAGATGGAGCTGTGGGGCCCTGCAGTAACGTTGGGCAAACTACATGCAAATCAGGGCATAATGAGATGAAAATGTGGCTGTTTGCCCACTGACTGGATAATGAGGCTCATTGCGTGTCACTTTTGAATATGGCAAATTTTAGCCCAGACAAATGGCTTAACACCGCCTAGACCTGTGCATATGGCTGTGCGCTGTGCAACCGTCATGGCATCATTTTCATTTCTGTTGAATGTACATGCATATGTTCTGTTGCCTGCAGCTCTACTGCTGCCACTCTGTTGCTGGCACACACTTTGGCCACATATTCCACCTCTACAGACTCTCTTTAGTCCTTCTCCGTTGCTGTGCCTTGTATTGCTGTTGTGGTTTGCACTTCCTGGTTGCTATATTCAGTGTTATCTTATTCAGGGCTAAGTAAGCCCTGCACTCCCAGCCAGTTTGCCCATCTTCATTTCCCTGCTATATTCAGAGACTGTTTGCCCTGGGCTATTCCTTTTGAATATAGCTTGCTTTGTGCTCCAGGCTCAGTTTGCCTGCTGGGCAGTGCTAATTTAGCCCTGGGGCAAAGCTTTGAATATCTGGCCCTTAATATATAGAAGTAGATTACTAACCAAAATACATCCTATTGCATAGATTTACACATTAATACTGCATTTATAATACAGTTTCTACTTTTTAAGAAAAACATACAAAATGCTAGATCCAAGCATAAATACAAAACCAAAAAGCAGAGAGGCTATTTTATCATTGAATGTAACACAATATTCACAATTGCTGCTTACTATATCTATAAGCAATTACTATAAAAGGTATGTTAGGTCATGCCTTTTAAAACCATGCCAACATACTAATTCAATATGTACTTATTAATTTCACCAGAGGTTTGTAAAGTGCCTCTTTGTTTCAAATTGTGAATCTGTGTTATTTGTGCCATTATAAATAAAAGCTTAGCTATTTGTAGTAATAAAATATTTCATTAAACTAAGCTTAATTTAAGTGGCTATGGAGGGTTTCAAACATACCTTTATAGTAATTGATTTATAGATATAGTAAGCAGCAATTGTGAATATTGTGTTACATCCAATGATAAAATATCCTTCTCATTTCTTGGTTTTGTATTTGCATTTTGGATCTAGCATTTTGTATTATGTTTTCTTAAAAAGTAGAAAACTGTACTATAAATTCAGTATTAATGTAAATCTATACAATAGGATGTATTTTTGGTTAATAATCCACCTCTGTAGATTACATTGGTAAAAGAAGAACTATTTGTAATATTGATGCAAACATGTTTGAATCCTCCATGGCCACTTTTGAAAATATGTTGTATTTCAAATTGTTAACAATAGGGGTCTCCTATTTAATTGTGTCGGCTATTTAAGGAGGGCATAGTAAGATACACTCTACCCTAATGAAGACCAGCTGACTGGTCGAAGCACAGGGTGCGTTTTTGAGACACAGGAGAGTGGTCTTTGTTTTGACCTTGACTTTGTCTCTTTGGAAATCAAAGTATCTGTACTCGTACTTGCATTAAATAATTGAAATCGATATCTAGAATTGTCTGTGGTCATTGTGCTAAGGAGTGCAGAGATTTTGAGACTGTCTTCATGATACTGGGCTTGCAACCCTTCTTTGCACCCTACTCCTACAGGCTGTGCACACAGATCTTTTGAACTTTACACTCTGCACAGGCAGGACCATGGTAAAGAGCTGGGTGGTGTAGCTATCTGCACAAAACAGCTGCTTGTGAGTTCAGTAACTCACAAAGAAGCTTGCCTGCCTCCTATGAACTCCTTATCATTCAACTCTCCCTTCTGGCCTCACTGCCACTCTTCTAGGTGTGCTCTACGCCTCCCTGCCTATCCTGTGACTCCTCATCACCACCCTTACCACCCTGCCCAACCTAGTATCCAGAGGGAAACTGGTCATTGTAGGTGATTTCAACTTGGACTGGCTAGCCCCTCTTCAAAAGCTCATACCTCCAAAATCGAGTCCGTTAATCTCAAACAATTGATCAATGAACCCACCCACTACAACCCCACTCCCAAAACCATTCTTTATTAGATTGGATCCTTACCTTCCACCCTCACAGAATAACGTCCCTGGTATCCTTTATAACACACTAAGTGACTACTGTATTACTTACTGTATCAGGAAAACACAACTGCCCAAATCTGCCCCAAGTACATCAACACTTGCTCTCTAAACAAGTTGGACACTGACGCCTCCTTACCAGTCTATACGAAGTCGACTGCCAACCTGTGTACTCAGCCCTGATGTTGACATGGCCCTCTAGATTCCTACACACATTTATAAACATCTGGGACATCCATGTCCCTCTGAAAAGTCCAGGGTCAAGAAGTGGCACCACCCCTGGATCACTGAACCCGGCCCACACAAATGCAAGGAAAGAGACAAGGTTTGGTCATACTTTTAAATCCAACCCAAACCCTCAGAGTAGGCAAGCTTTTAACATCCTACATAATGCCTACACCAAGACCATAAGAAACGCAAAGGCAGACTGCTTTAGGTTGCAACTCTTGCATGCTAAGCCCCTCAATTCTGGAAAGTTGTGCACACACCTTTACCCACCAGCCCAGTCCTGCACCCCCACCTTCAAACTTCATGGCCAACCAGTCACTGACCTGACCAGCACTCTGAAATCCTGAACCAGTTTTTCACTTGTATGCCGTGAACACTGGGCTCCCCCTTCCCTGTCCCACCACCACCACCTTTCCTTAGCAAAGACTTCACGTTCACCCCTCTTACCAGACGTGAGGTGCAGAAAGCCCCACACTGCTTAACCCTTTAAGACCAGCTCGGATAGGATTCACCCCAAGCTCCTGCAGATCTCGGCCTCTGCAATCACATAGCCCCTACACATCTCCTTAACCTCTCGTTTTCCACAGGAACAGTTCCACAATCCTGGAAATTGGCCTGCATAATTCCACTTCACAAAGGCGGTGACCCCTCTTGCCAGGCAATTATAGGTATCGCTCCTCCCAGCCCTAGCCAAACTACAGAATCCTTGGCCCACACCCAACTAGCTGACTACCTTGCAACAAACAACATCCTCTCACCCCATCAGCCTGGCTTCAGGAAACACCATTCCACAATTTCTCCCTCCTAGGTGTCACCAACCATATCCAAACTGCCTCCGACCAAGGCTTCCTTACAGCAGCTGTATTTGTTGATTTAGCAAAGGCATTTGACTCTGTATCCCACCTCTTCTCCTGCAGATGCTTGAGGCAGCTGGACTTGCTCCCATCACTGTAAGGTGATTTCAGTCTTATGTAGCCACCAGATTTCAATCTGTTAGACTTGCTGATACCACATCCACCCTCCCTATCCCAGCGGAGTCCCTCAAGGCTCTGTTCTTGGTCCCATCCTCTTCTCCTCTTCATTCATAACCTTCCTCCTGCACCATTCATCAATACACATGTACACAAACGACACCACCTTCTTACCTCCGTCCCAACTTGCTTGAAGTCCAAGCTACCCACAAAGCCACTTCAACAACATTCAGCTCTGGTTCAGCCAAAACCAGCTGAAATTAAACACCACAAAACTGTTTCCATGGTTTTCAGCTCTCCCAGAAACTTTGCCGTACTACCTCCCCATCACCTCTCTCGTGGCTCCCCACTTGACCAAATCATCAGATACAAGTACCTGGGTGTTTGGGTGGACCCCAACCTGACTTTTTCAGCTCACATTGAATCTCCAAGCTGTGCCCCAAACTTGGCATGCTATACCAGAACAGGGACTGTCTCCCATTACCTGCCAGACATGAAATTGTCTCTAAAATGATCCTCCCATACTAGATTATGATATGTGGTTTACAGCTCTGCCTCTGTAACCACCCTTGCCAAACTGGATACCCTTCTAAACTCATTTTGTCACTTCCCTACAAACTCCTCCCTACACACCCACCACTGCATCTTTACTCCTCCTCGGACTAAGCCCCTTATCTCACAGGCACTATATACACACCCTCAACCTTATATCTAAGTACTGGTTTAACTTGCTCCTCTCCTATCTCGAGGTCTGTCTATCCTCAGACTCCCTATCCCCTATGAACTCAGGCACAGAAATGAAAGATCCTTCATCCTGCCCTGACCCTCTTCTGCAGTGGGCAAAGCTGCTTTCTCCTACCGGCTCCTTTACTTGTGAAACAAACTTACCCCTACTATCAGAAACTCACCCTCTCACTCTAACTGCAAGCAACAGCTACATCTTCTTCCTCCACCTTTATGTCACTGCCACAACTGAGCTAAACCCACAACTTCTACTGACTTTATTTATTTTATTTATTTATTTAAAAGCTTTACCAGGAAGGCATACTGCACGAATACTACTCAATTCCAGACGTGACCTGGGGGTTGGGAGCAAGGGGTCAATACAGTGTACAAGTTAAACAGTAGAACTTAAATACAAACAGCAGTGCATAATTTCAGGACACATTGTGCACAGAAAAGTACAGGCATGAGCTTTGATGCTTGAGCTTTACCTTCCTACAATTCCTCCCAGCACTTATTAAAGAATCATTATGTAGAGCACTTACTATTGTATAGTTCACTCTCAGAGATTCATCACATGTCATGTTTTTTGCTCACTGCTGTATTATATTGATTGTAATTAGCTGCTATTGTTCTGTTGACTAATTCTCTGCATTTATTGTCTGTATTTCCACTGCTCTTTCCCCAGGTCGCACCTGGAATCGAGCCTCGGCTCAGCGTGCCTTTCCTGGTTACCAAATATTTAAATAAAATAAAAATAAAATAAATATATTATACAAGCATCCATCCCTTAAAAATACTATGTGGCCCAGCCCGGTGGCACTGAGGCTGAGGCGCTGGACACCTTACCTTTGCTATGCCAGCGACTTGTGTTCGGAATGGACATGGGTTGTTAGGGTGCCGGCATGGGGGAAGGGTCAGAGCAGGATTGAGCAAGCGGATGGCAGCTCTCCTCTCCTGGGGTGGTCACTGCCCCCATAGTCCCTCCACCACCGGGTGGCAGTCTGGTGGTTAGCATAGGTGGTGAGGGTGACACAAAGGTAGGGCACCTGAGATGCAGCATGCGCATGCTCCACATGCATGCACACGCCCAAGGTAGGGGCCAGCATAGGAGAGAAAAGATAAAATACCATAAAAACCTGTATGGAAAAAAATACTATGTTAGAATTATTACCCATATGGAAATCCTTACCATATTTTGGAACTTTTTCTTTATCAGACAAGCCACTGATTTATAGTGTGGTAACATTTCCAAATCTATATGCAGTTAAAGACTTAAAAGTGGTAAATTATCTTGATATTGTTCTTATCAACAAACAACATGTATTCATTGAAGACAGAGATGCAAGTAAAAAAATGAAATACACAACAAGACAAGTTATACTATGATATACACAAACCAAGAGTAGTTGTTTGAAACAAGATTTAGCCATGTAAAGGAACTTTGGAGCTAGTCAGGCCAAAAATGCTGTTTAGATAACGATATACCAGGAAACACTGAATGCTTAAGTATGATTAGTGACTACATTATTGCAGTACTGATAGGATACACATTGCCAACTTAGCGCTGTAAGGGGCGGAACATCTGAATTTCCAGGTGCTGCTATCAGTGCTTCAAAATCATTCAATGCAAAGCTTAAAATAAACAGCACGCACCAAGGCTCATGTAATAAATTATTTTATTGCACCATATGCTAAAGTGCAAGCATGCAACAAATTATACAAAGTAACAAACAGGCTGTACAGTGGACGTCATCGACTATATATCTAAGTCGACTACTCCTTCTGGCGTGGAGTCTGGTAGTCAAGTCAGTATTTTATAGGCCCAGCTAACTACATGATTAGAATACAATACTTACATTCCAGCATGGATGCAAGTTTTGCAACTTTGAAATTTTCTTAATATTAAATACATTTGTATAATAATCTAAAATATTGAAAATTTGAGGCTTCGCTAATGTTAAAGTGCTCAGTGAAGACTACCACAGCCAATAATTACAAAAAAAGTGTTCAAACTGGACCGAGGGGAAAGCAGACCAAGTCCACGAGGAATCTTCCCTACCTATTGTAACACCACAGACCCTACTTGATCTCATACTTTACCTCCTCTCCTTACCACTAAGGTTCCCTTATGCCTATCTCATACATTCTTGAATTCTGTTGCTGATTTTGCCACCACCACCTCCACTGGGAGGCTGTTCCAGGCATTCACCTATCTTTCTGTGAATAAGTACTACGTCCATATCTCCACTGAGTCGCCTCACCACAGCTTCATAGCATGTCCCTTGTTCTTGAGCATCTTTCTTTCTGAAAATGCTTCTCTTAAACCTTATTTAAACCCACGGGTATTTGAAAGTCTCTATCATATCCCCCTCTCCTCCTTTCTTCCAGGGTGTACATATTGAGGTCCTTTAGTTTCTCCTCATAGGGCTTTTGATGCAGACCCTGTACCATTTAGTTGCCCTCCTCTGGACTGCCTCTAATCTGTCTATGTCATTCCAGAGATGTGGTCTCCAGAACTGGATGTAGTACTCTAGGTGAGGTCTCACCAGTGATCCATACAGCAGTAACATCACCTATATCTTTCTGCTGACAATACCCTCCCTATGCAATGTAGCATCCCACTAGCTCTCCTCACTGCTTTGCTACATTGTCTGGCCACCTTTAGGTCCTGAGAGATGATTACCCCAGGTCTCTTTCTTGTTTAGTGGTTGTTAATACTACACCCCCATTTGTCTTCCACCCTGGGTTTCTGTGCCCCAAGCGCATGATTTTGTACTTCTTCACATTGAAACTTAGCTGCCACACCCTTGACCACTCCTCCAGCTTTCTTAGTTCTCTAATCATCCCCCAGAGTGTCTATCCTATTGCAGATTTTAGTGTCATCAGCAAAAGGCATACCTTCCCTTCTAGCCCATCTGCAATGTCACTTATAAAGACATTAAAGAGGTCCGTCCCAGTACTGATCCCTGTGGTCCCTCACTGGTCACCCTCCCTTCCTCAGAGTGAACTCCGTTTATCACCACCCTTTGTCTCACATCCCCAACCAATTCCTTACCCAGTTTACCACCTTTGGACCCATTCTTACATTCTACAGCTTCTTTGTGGGTCTCCTATGTGCAACAGTGTCAAAGGTCTTACTGATATCTAGGTACAGTAGGCCACATTCACCGCTCCACCCTGATCTACTTCCTGGTCACCCATTTAAAGAAATCTATTGCCAGCTCTGTGGCACTGAGTGACAGCACATCACTCTGGCATGCTGGCGACCCAGGTTCATGCCCCAGCCCGGCCGACAGGAGTGGAAGCTGGCAGAGAGGGAGTCAAGAGTGTCCTTGGACAACCTCCAGGGGTGGTGGGAGGTGTTCGTTCACTTTACTGGTGGCTCCTGGTGGTGGCTTGTGGAGGTGATCTTGGCAGTGTATAGCATCACCCATATTGCTCGCCCCCCCACCCCAAGGACGCCATTACAGCCACCCAAAATAGGAGGTGGAAGGGCCCCAGAACAAGGAAACTTGCCTGCCCACCTGCTGGATGATGGCCACCATGTCCCCTGTGTGCCACGTAGCCTCGTCTCAGCCACAACCATCGATTCTCCTGGCTCCCACACCTGGTCAAGGTAGCATCAACAATCATCCTCCTCTGGCGTTGAGGGAGGCCCCTATGAAGGTTACTCCAGGTCTACTGGAATGCAGGGCCAATTAGAAGGATAGCCAGATGGTACTGTGGGTCAGCTGGTGGGCAGGAGTTGCGAATGATGCAGTGGCCCAAAGTGAAGTGGGCTGATGGGCATGGGAAAGAGCAAAAGAAAAAAAAGAAATCTATCAGATTTGTTTGATATGACCTTCAAACTCTCTTTGAATCCATGCTGCCTTGGATCTTGTAAGCCACTGGATTCACAATATTCCACAATCCTTTCCTTCAGTAGTGATTGTATTAATTTCCCTACCACCAAGTCAAGCTGACTGGTCTGTAATTGCCAGCCTCCACCTGCTACAACTTTTGTGAAGGGACAAGCCAGACATTGGAATTATGGAAACCTGGGGAATAGCAATAATGCTTGGGAAAGTAATCTTTCTGGCTATATTCAATACTCCTTAAACAGAAGAAACAGACACAGTGGAGGAACTGTGCTATTTATTAATATGGCCTTTAAATCTACAGACATCTCCACAGCAAGATTAATAAATACATGGACACAGAGACAATCTGGATTAGAATTTCCTAACCCTTGATTTCTTTGTTTTAGGACTATGTTACTGCCCTCAGATATACCATATGAAGGTACCCTACACATTATAACAGAAATAGAAACAGCATGTGAAAACAAAGACGTTATCATTATGGGAGATCTAAACTTTGGGATATTAATTGGGTAACATGTATAGCAACATTCAGTTCAAGCAAGTAATTTCTATCTGTTTGTGGCCAATCATGCTTAAACCAATATGCAGCAGAACTGACAAGAGGCAATACATTAGATATTGTTTTGGGACTTCAAATTTAAATTCAATTGTAATATTGGTTCACTCCTGTGCAACAATGACCATTGCTCCGTGAGTTTTAAAGAGCTGCTGACACCTCAAAATAACTTTGAAAACGTAGTATTTAGATGCAATTCTGCTTGCATTCCATATATATATTCTATAGATTTCTCCTCCCTTATTTATTATTGAGAAAACATGCATGAATACACAACCTTTATCCCTTAGAGATCATCTGCCTCTATAGCTTACTCCTTACTTCAAATCATAATCTTCTGTTGTGAGATCACAATCTGTGGCCAAGGGAGTAACTGTGATACCACAAGCGGAATATTATGACCTCATGATGGAAAAAAATAGAAGGAACAGATGAACTCTTCAGGAGCAAAGATCCTGTTTTCATGTAAATGATCTCAGTAGTAAATAATGGGGAGGAGAAATTATGTGAACTATAAGCTGAACTGTGCCTAAATATTCTGTTTTGATAAAGTTCTCCTGAAGGCGTAGCTGCTCCTCAATATTGATCTAATGTTCACTGCATATAATAATAATGTGTTTTAGGACTATAAAATGCAAATGTAACTAAACTAGATAACATATTGGCAAGTATTTATAGGGATATACTACTGAAGGACTGCAACACTGAAAACACATGGCTACAAAAAAAAAAGGGATCCATAATGTAAGCAATAGGTGCATTCCAAAATACCAAAAATCATCTAACCAAAACAGAATACCTAGATGGTTGGACAGAAAACTAATCTAATTTCTCAATAAAATCAAAAGCTTTCCATATATTCAAGAACTGTAATACACAGTCCTATAGGGAGAAATATAAATGGCTATTTAAAAATGCAAGGCTGTGATTATTTATTTATTTCACTGATTAGAAAATAACCTTTGAGCAAAATGCTCTTTCAAAGGTTCCACATCAAATAAAGTACATCACATAACAAACAGAGAGTTACAATGAACAGTGGTCTCATATTACAGTCAAGAAGTTACAATTGGCCAGCCCAGTGGTGCTGAGGGCTGAGGCACTGGATGCCACACCTCACACATCGGGTGACCTGAGTTCGAACGAGCTCAGGTGCAAGGGATCGATAGGGGAAGAAGAGGATCGAGTATCTGCTGGACTACTTTCCTCTCCCAAGGAGGATCCAGAGGTGTCTCTGGCACTGTAGAGACTCTCGTGGAGACCAGAGGTATCACTGGTACAGACGCTATTACGAGGGAGGAGTGCAGCGGACATCTATGTGTCACCGTGTTGACATCACTGCATGGCTGTGCTCCCAAGGGAAAAAACTTTAAGAGAAAATCCCCATCCTTGGGGATAGGTGAAAGCTCCTTAGTCCCTGCCTGGCCACATACCAACACCAGGCACTCTCCTCTCCCCAATCGCTCAGCCAGGGACATTTGATTATAGATAGACCACCCTGGGTGGATAAGGCACCCTACCTCAGAGGGGCTCAGAGCCGAGAGTCTGCCTGGCTGATACGATGGGAGGGAGGGTGTCATGTTGGCAGGTAGAGTGTGGGGTGATGTGAGGTAGCTGAGAGAGTTCCCCATGGATGGCGCAGAAAAATAGTTGAAACAAACAAATGAAGTTACAGTTGTTAGGACATGAGTGGTTCATCTACACATGTAGAAAGTATTCGGTACAGAGTAGAACCAGGTACAAGGAGAACCAAACAACATAAATGAAATCATAGTGAACAAAGATAAGGCTACAGGTACCAAAATATAAAACACTTACTAATAAAATTCAACCAGGGTACCACTAGAAATACAGGGAGCATCCAGGGCAGTGGAGAAGCAGCCCAGAATCAGACTTTGCCCGGTTTCAGGGATGAGGAGAGAAAGTCGAGTTAGGGCTAGGGAATTGAGGAGCAAAGAAAGGACTGGGCAAGAAGGCAGAGAGGGTACTCATAAAGGGCACAAAAGAACCACTATAAAAATTAAGCACAGGGACCAGGCAGAGGGAAACTGTTAACAATAAGTACAAGAACAGGGGAGGAGGAGGAGGAGGAGGTGAGAAGGCTAGGGGCCAACCCCACTATCCACCATGCAAGAGCCAGTGGTGCCTGGCAAGGACTGTCCAGATTACCTGCAGACACAGGCACTAGTGTCAGTGAGGTGAAACTTTAGTTCTGATTTAAAAGAAGGGAGGTTGTCAGTGTTAATTATGTGGGCAGGATCTCATTAAGCCAACGGGAGCCTTGTATGCAAAGGACCTTTGGCCAAGAGAAGTTTCAAAAGGGATGGCAATGAGCCCCAAGTTGAGCCCCTGGTCAAATAGGAAGAGTGACTAGCAAGTAGCATGTGTTTGAGGCATGAAAGGGCTATTCTGAGTAGAATTTTCTTGCCCAGGAGGCACGCCTGACACTTTTTCTGTAATTGAGGTTAAGCCAGTTTGTTTGTACATAGAGTGAATTGGAATGCATCAGGTTGTCGGCCCCAAGGTAAGTCTGCAGGCCCTCATTAAGGGAAGTTTTTACATGCATGAGCGCAATGTATGAGGCTGACCCATAAAACTACCAAGCCATAGTCGATTATTGACAGGATGGAGCTGGAGACTGTAAGACAGAGGGCGGTGGGTGTAGGATATTGTTTATGCCACTGCAGGATGCTGAGTTTGATGTTTACTGCTTTTGCTACCAGATCTATGTGCTGAGTATGAATGCGTGTCATCAATGATGACCCCAAGATACCTGAAGCTGTGTACCTATTCTAATGGAGCCTTGTTGTTAATTATTGCCAGGATAGGGTATGATTTCTTGTTCTGGGGGCTCGAGATTAGCATCATTTTGGTTTTCTTATAGTTAAGAAGCAGTTTCTGTGAACTGAACCAGTTCTGCAAGTAGTGGAAGGTGGTCTATAACTCCTTCTGTAGCTGGTCATGCTGCGTGCCACTGCTCAGAATGACTGCATTGTCGGCATACAGAATTATTTTTGCTTTCACATGCCTCAGGAGTCTATTTAATAACAGACTGAAGAGAAGAGGTCCCAAAATGGAACCCTGAGGGACTCCAAGTCAGATATCCCTAGCAGCGAAGCCACAGTCCCAATTTTAATGCAGTGTGATCATTGGGAGCCTCTGTGGACATTCCCATATGCAGCAGTTGTTTTAGTAGTAAGGGATAGTTGATGGTGTCAATGCCTTGGTGAGATCTATGAATATAGATCCCACTAGTTTGCTGCCATCCAAGACCTTATGCACATAGTAAGAGAATTCAACTAGCACCATTCCTGTGCTGTGGCTATTATGAAAACCATGATGCTGTGGACACTGAAGTTCATATTTCTGAATATACTCAGAAATCTGATCAGCCATGATTCTCTCCAGTGCTTTCGAGGGGGAGAGAGAATGAGAGATTGGCCAATAATTAGCCGTGCTGGCGTGATCCCCACTTTTTAGAACAGGGATCATCAGGCTAACTTCCAGGCAGCTGGGAATTTAGCCAGGGTGAGTGATTTCTTAAAAATCATGGTAATAGGGACAAGAATCTCAAGTGCAACTGCCACTAGCTTCATGTTGATGTTGTCACTACCTAGCCTTGTTTTACCAAGTACCTTCCATACATATATTCTGGCTTTTCTAACCATCACACGCCTAAAGTAGAAGTTAGAGTGGTTGGTGTTGCCAGTAGAGGTAACCAGTTCAGTGTGATTAAGGTAGCCAGAAGGGAGGACTGCACTAAGATTAATGAATGCTGAATTAAAGGATTCAACAATTGCATGCAGATCCAGCAAATGGATACCATTAACATGACACATTATAGGTTGCTTCCTATCTTCCTTTCCTAACAGATCCTTGATATTTTGACAAAATCTTTTATGTTTCCAGCTACTATCAAGCTGTTCTTTATAGTATTTCGATTTGCAAGCCTGGTGAGGTACATACACTTATTTTTGCAGCCCTGTACTTTGGAAGTCAGCAGGGTTGCCAGAGTTCCAGCCAAGCTCCACAGATTATCTCATGCCTTCAACTGGTCCAAGAGGTCCCAAGTGATCCACCCATTAGGTGAGCTTTGATTTTTCTTTTCCTGGGGGCAAAATATCACAGATCTCACTGAATTTGTCAGTGAAAAATTTCAGTGCCCGATCTATATCTGGGAGTCTGTTTAAATTGGACCAGTCAACTTCAGCTAAGGCAGATTTGAAGGTGTGGGTATATCCCTCTTAATAACATGGCTATGAAAAGCAATGGGGAACTTTTTCCTCTTTATTCACCCATTTACACAAAACTGGTTAATGATCACTTAGGCAGTCTGGAAACACTGCTACATTTTTGATCCCGGAAGGACAGTTGCATAGGATCCAGTCCAATAACCTGCCTTTGCCAGACTTGCAGGTCAATCTAGTATATTCAGATACCAACTGTGTAAAATACATGCTAGCAACCTGATCTTTAAATGCAACAGATTCCTCACTGAGCTAACTGATACTGAAATCACCAGCAATGATGATTTCAGA
Source organism: Neoceratodus forsteri (assembly GCA_016271365.2). Classification (NCBI taxonomy): domain Eukaryota; kingdom Metazoa; phylum Chordata; order Ceratodontiformes; family Ceratodontidae; genus Neoceratodus; species Neoceratodus forsteri. The sequence goes on along the minus strand of CM057449.1, from coordinate 1,108,732,522 downwards.
GTTCCTCTTGACCTTTGAGATCTCCGCCAGGACAGTGCCGAGCCCCAGCTTTGCTTTACCAGGCATCAGATAGACAGAGGTGATAGTGAGTGAATTGTTGTGTCTCCTGATGAGGAGATCAACTGCTAGCATCTCATATTTGCCAGTGACACCAGAGATGGGCAGCACATTCCCTGAACCGTTTCCCTTACATAAATTAGGCAGCCACCTCTTCTTTTCCTGTGCAATCAAGCTTATTGGTGCCATAACCCTGCATGGCAATGGAATTATCATTGGTTTTAGAGATAAGCCATGTCTCCATCAAGCATATGATGTCTGGGCTGTGTTGCCAGGTCCACGCTGGGAACTGGGCAATTTTAGGAAGCAGGCTGCATATGATCATGGCAGTGATTTTCAATCCACAGCCCTTCATCAGATCCTGCATCCTAGGGGTGAAAGGTCCAGGGTTGGGATGCACACCCAGACAGTAAAAGCAGCAAGAGAAATGAAATTCTTGCAGCAAGGATGAGCACCCTATTGGTCCAGGCCCTTTTCTGTGGGTAGTAGGAATGTTAGCATGCAGTCTAGGGCTAATGGTAGTGGCATTAGTTGGGCCAGCATGAGAATGCTGCTACTTATGGGGAATATGGATTAGGTGAGTAGGGAGGGTGAAGGAAGAACATCCCACCATTGGAGGAGCAAACCTGGTGCCATCCCAGTAAGCAACTTGCTAGAGGAAGGGTTGGGAAGGCTGAGTTCAGCAAGAGGAGATGTGGTTGGGAGGAGACATTGACCCACTCTAGGGTGAAGTCTATCAGAAATACCACAGAAATGATGGTAGTTCTGTCCATATTGGCTGCAGTGTGCTCAGAAACTGGAAATACTGCCTATTTGAAAAGCAAGCCAGAGGAGTGTCCGATTCTGGACGGGAGCCAGTCAGTGGCTGAGAGGAGAGCCAGATTTTATCAGCAGCCAAATCAGTGGCTGAGGCAGCAAAAGTGGGCAGAGCGTAGCTGCATTTAATTAAGGCTGGGAGGCCAAAATTTTGTTAGGTTTTAAGATGCGAGCAGCAGAAGGAAGAAACAGCCAAGAAAGCACAGTCTGTGTGGCTTCTCGAGCTGGCCAATTGGTAGAGGTAACTCCCTACCACAGGCAATCAACCACACTGGAGAAGAGGTAAACAGGTAGATTAGAATTAGAGAGAAACTAGGAGCAGAAGCAAGCTAAATAGTGCTTAGAAGCATAGAGGAATTAAATAAAATTCTCTATACTAAAGTGGCAGGCTAGCTAGATGGGTAACAACATATGTGAGTTCAGTTATATGCTCTACAGTAAAACTTAGGCAGAATTGTGGTTAACAGAAAACACACTAAAATGAACTTAGATTAAACAATGGAAATTCTGCTAGGTTTTAAGATGTGGAGCAGCAGAAGGAATAAACAGCCAAGAAAGCACAGTCTGTGTGGCTTCTCGAGCTGGCCTATCAAGTAGAGGTAACTCCTGACTACAACCAATCACCCACACTGGAGAAATGCACCTAATTTTGAGTCTCTGGAGCTAGTGAGGTAGCTGTACCTGCAATCTGTTCCAGCTGCAGCGGAGGGAGAGGCAGGCAGTGGCTGGATGGAAGTCACAACATGGGGAGCTCACTCAGTCAGGGGACTCTGTCTGTGATCCGTTCCAGCTGCAGCAGGGAGAGAGGTAGGCAGTGGCTGGATGGAAGTCACACCATGGGGAGCCTCACCCAGTCAGGAGGGCTCTGTCTGTGATTCATTCCAGCTGCAGCGGAGGGAGAGTGGGCAATGGCTGGATGGAAGCTCGCAATGGGGAGCTCACCAAGTCAGGGAGGTTCTGTTTGTGATCTGTTCCAGCTGCAGCAGAGGGGAGGCAGGAAGTGGCTGGAAGGAAGCCACACCATGGTAGAACTCACCTGGTCGGTGGGGCTCTGTCTGTGATCCGTTCCAGCTGCAGCAGAGGAGAGGCAGGCATTGGGTGGGTGGAAGCCACACCACGGGGAGATCACTCAGTCAGGGGGTCTCTGTCTGTGATTCTTTCCAGCTGCAGTGGAGGGAGAGGCAGGCAGCAGCTGGATTGAAGCTGCACCACGGGGAGCTGACTCGGTCAGGGTGCCAGGTGCAAACCAATTGCACCGTGATTGGCCACATTTGTGCCAGAGTGCTATATTCAAAATGCAAAGAAGAACACTGAATTTAAGTTAGCAATGGACACCAGGAAAACAATGGAAAGCTCTTTTTGGTTATATAAATTCTTTAAAGAAGCCAAGGTGTAAAGTAAGGCCAATCTCATGGGAAGAAGAAACAATAATGATCCACATAAAATGGCAGTTGTCTTTAACAGATTGTTTTGTAGTATATAAACAGTGAAAACATCCTGATAGCACAGCATTTGAGATAGGCAGTTTTGACCAGATATGGTTAACATGAGAAGAAATAATACAGGGACTGGATAGGATAAGCCCAGATTGATCACCAGGCCCAATCATATTAGTGGTGTCATGATGGTATTAATAATAAAAAACTTGGGGCCAGCTATTCAAAACTTTGTGCTAGGCGCAAACCAATTGCACCACATTTGTGCCAGAATGCTATATTCAAAAGGACAAATAGCACCGGCACAACATGTTAGCACCGGTGATAATAAATAATGTATGTGTGGTGCAAAGTGAGGGTGGGGACATGCATAGAGGCCCAATGGTATATTCAAAACTATAGCGCTGCACAATGTGCATTAAGCGTGACATGTAGCGTGGTGCAAATCACCCCTATGAAACAGTAGTCTTAACTCCAGGCAAGCCAAGGATGGAGGTAAGGACACAGCAGCAACAGTGAACAAGGCTGTATGCAGCCAATGAAGAGGCAGCAAGAGCGATGGCTGCCTGGGCCACCTCAATATTCACAGGCACCCACACTGTGGAATACAATACCCAACATTGCTTGGAAGTTAACAATCATGCACATTATACGATAGAGATAAAACTCCACTTGAAGCAGCAAACTAGTTGTGATTGTTAGTAATGTGTCACTACATTGCTATAGGTGAATTGTGAGTTGTTGTACATTGTATGTATATATTGTACACGGTATCATCACATGTAGTGGCTCTGGTCGTCTCTTAATATGGGCCATGGCCCAATGTGGCTACCTAGCAAACACAGTGATAAATCCATATGAAAGTATGAAATAACTGGCAGTATGACCATACAGCACACACCTCCAGTCCCCATTCGGGTACACAACACACTCCAGCACACACATGCAGCACTGGGGAACGGGAGGTGTTGAGGGAGGGTGCACAGGTGGCCAGGTTGCACCACATAATGGATTTTGCCTCAGGATGGGGCCATCTCCACAGTGCACATGTTACAGTGTCGTGAATACCCCGACACCGGGTGCATGTCTGATGGTATGTGCACCCCTCCCGTGCACATACCTCACAACTGTACAGGCACCACGGCACACATGGCCAGCCATGTGTATGTTACTGTGAGTATCCCATGCCAGTGGCCCAGCACATGGGACATGGGACAGCATGACAGTTGTGTCCACTATCAGAACACACCTGCCAGCTTGTCCTGTCACTGTGTGGAGAGCAGCACTCATTGATGCCTAACACACCATAGGCATTGCTGTGTCCTCACAAAACCAACCACTATGGTACTGTAGTGTCTGCTATGCACTGTAGCAGAGACTATAATATGTCCATGGCATGCAGCACCAACACCAGTGGCTGTGGTGCTAGTCCCTGGGGTACACTAGACTCTACTGCTGTGTACAGCTATAGCCTACAGCTACCGACATGTTTCTCCAGTCTGACATACAGGTGGTACTGTGGGGAAACCCAGCCTGAAGCTATCAACCTGTAGTTCCAGTCTAACCTACAGGTGGAGCTGTGTGCACCCTGCAATAGCGAAGGGCAATCCACATGGAATTACATGCAAATCAGGCAATAATGACATGCTAATGTGGCTATTGCCCACGGATTGCCAAATTAGGCTCATTTGCATAGCACTTTGAATGTAGCAAAATTTTACGCCGGGCAAACATGTTAGCGCTGCACAAATGAGTTTGCCCTGCACAAACTGTTAGAAACATAGCACAGTTCTGAAGTATTTGGTCTGCACTGTTTTTTGCAGTTTTGTGAATTCACTTCTTTGCAGCACATTGGCCACATAGTTCACCTTTGCCTTACTCCACATCTGTGTGCTCTGTGCTGCTGTTGCAGCTTGCACTTCAGTTGCTATAGTCAGAGCTGTCTTCTTTGCTGGGCTATGTTTGCACCGCACTCAAGGCCCTGTTTACACATCGTTGTTTGCACACTGTATTCAACTGATTTAGCCCTGGGACTGTTCCTTTGAATATAGCATGCAAATGGTTCCAGGCTATTTGTGCACGCCATTCAGTGCTAATTTTGCCCCAGGGCTAAGTTTTGAATATCTGGCCCTTGGTATACCCTTTAAAACTACTTTTGAGAGAAGTCTAAAAAGGTGATGTACCTAATGATTGGAAGGTGGCCAGCGCACTCCTTCATTTCAAAAGGAAATAAACATATTTAGAATTATAAGCCCATCAGTTTGACTTCAACCATTTGCAAAACTCTAGAAGGTATCATAAAATAGACTACAAACTTTACTAGAGATCTAGATGGGTGCAATATGGATTTACAAGAGGCAGATCTTGTTTTCAAATCTGCTATGTTTTTTATGAAAATATAAGCAGAAACATGGATGACAAAAAGCCTTGCAATGTTTTCTTTGTCAACTTTAGTAAGGATTTGATCTAGTCCCACATGGCGCTATTATAAAGAAGCTTTCATTGAGGGGAGTTCAACAGCAGTTGGTGAAATGGATAGCAAATTGGCTGTCAAATAGATCACAACGCTGTGGTTATAAATGAGTGTCCATCTAGTGAGGGAGCATTAACAAGCAGGATCCCACAAGGATCTATTTTGGTCCCTTTGTATTTTATATCTTTATTGCTGATCTTACAAGAAGCACTAGTTGCTAGTCTGCAGAGTATGCAGATGATGCCATGCTTGGTGGGGTCTGCTCTACAGTGGTGGATTCCCTTGGACTACAGGAAGATTTGGATGTTACTACCGATTGGTCAAAAACATGGGAATGAGGTATAATTTGAATAATCAATGAAGCCTGCTAGGATCAAACACAGTGTCACAGTTTCCCTGCATCACAAAATGGATTAACTCACATTGAAACTGCATTGTTCCCTGCAGTAATTTTACTGCAGAATTCTGTAGAGTTAGGCTTGATCCTGGTGAGCTTCACTGTAAGTGCAAAGTCACGCATTTAGGCTAACAACAAGGAAAATATGATTATCTATGTGGTAAACAGTTGACAGAAACATTATCCGAAAAAGATTAGGAGTATATCACCAACAATTTCAGCTTTTCAAAGCAAATAAATGAAACAATTAGTAGAGCTAATACCAGAGCAGCGCATCAGTTGTTGTGTGTGGGCGCAGCACTTCAGTCATTGCCATCTTGTCCATACATGGGATTTGAGGAGGGCTGCAGGTGGCTTCGCTTCCTGCCCTGACCCAGTTTTTTGTAATATATTCTGACATTGTATCTCTGAAAACAACAATGGTATATGGATTCATCCTGACAGTCAGTCGATTGGTCGGAGGGAAGATGGCGGCTGCACGCTAGCGAGCTGAGGAGGAGCTGCAAGATCTGGTTGAGTTTGTGCCTGATTTTTAATATGAACAGGTATGCCACCATTGCCTGAAACTCAACCTTTCAGACTTTCTTGTGCCTGCTGTCTTGCTCAGGTGTCCTCCCTCGTTTTTTTCTTCCTCTCTTCTAGGAGGAAGGTAGCTGAAAACGGTGGAATGGCTGAAAATGGTGAAGCCAGCTGGACAGGGAGGAGGTGGAAAGCTCTTTGGGTGAGCGAGTGACATGGGAGAGATACTGCATATGGGCCACTGAATACTTTGCTGCAATTTTTGGGAAGTGGCAGGCGGGGTTCAAACAAGGTTCAAGGCCGAGATAATATGCTTATAAGAAGAAACGTTGTGGTAGAATTCCAGAGAAGGACAACTTGAGGATTGTATCGTGCTAATCTATAAGATATAGATTAAGTAGCACATTACGTAAAAATAGTATAAACTACTCGAGCTGCCAAATTTTAAAACTGTTTGGCTTAGTATTTTGATTTATTGTATTTAAAGTCTTGGTAATAGCTTTATGGAGGACTGAAAATAAGAGGGTAATAAAGTAAAATAGGTATATAGGGCATGAACATGTTGGACTACATCTCGATTGTTTCTAATTTCCTCAACTGCCTTTTTTCACTCTTCAGCAGGAATACGGCTATACAGAATGACATATAATGATATATAGATGTTTTGAGGGTTCATATATATATATATATATGGAGTATTATGGTCCATGGTTAGGTAGGGTTATATTTTATGCACTTCCAGACATTTGGGTGATATGATTGGGTGGGGAGGGTGCTTTAGAGTGCATGCACTGGCATCTTGCTTCTGATTTAAGCCTGCAGTACCATATATAGAAGCAAATGGGAGAGAAATTTCAGGCGTGCAGCCCAGAGTATTCGTTTTCATATATACTATTCAGTCCAGCTAATTTAATCCGATTTCAGGTGGTATGAGTCAAGTTTAGTCCACGCTGTCGGCTAGCTCTCAGCAAATTAATATTAAACGAGCATTAAAATGGAGAGCAGTGTGAGGCAGAATTAATATTAACCCACTGGTATTGGTAACTTTAGTGGAAAACCTACTAAAAAATGTTGGTGGTGTGCTTTTGTACGCTGCTGATTTAGTAAGGTTGTGCATTGTGATTAGTGAATTTGTGGCACCCGCGACTCATACCTGTGACCAGCAACTTGCAATTTGATTCTATTTGTCTCTACCTGCTTTAGTTTGCTTTTCCTTACCTTGTCTCTGTTTTCCTGAGCGTCTCTGATAGTGAGGGTGTTGGAAGAGATAGAGGAGGACACACTGGTAATAAGAGAATGGAAAAGTAAGTACATTCTGCTTAGGAGGTTGACAACTGTTAAAACTGTTAGGGCAAGATATTCAAAACTTTGCCCGGGCTAAATTAGTACTGCCTGGCAGGCAAACTTAGCCGAGCACAAAGCAAGTCATATTCAAAAGGAATAACCCAGGGCAAACAGCTTCTGAATATAGTATGGAAATAAGGCCGGGCAAACTGGGCTGGGAGTGCAGGGCAAACTTAGCCCTGGAATAAGACAGCTCTGAATATGGCAACCAGGAAGTGCAAACCACAACAGCAACACAGTGCACAGCGATGTGAAGGTAGGTAGAAGTGAACTATGTGGCCAATGTGTGCCAGCAAATGTGTGGACCCAGTACAGTTGCGAGCGGCAGTGTATGTAAAAGGACAGTGTGCAAAACTGTAAAATATTCCACAAACTGTTTGCACAGTGCTAACATGTTTGCGTGGGTTTAGCACAGGGTTAAACTGTTAGCCCGGCAAACACATTTGTCCGCGCTAAACTTTGCCGCATTCAAAAGTGACATGCAAATGAGCCTACATAGGTAATCTCTGGGCAAACATCCAAATTAGCATCTCATTATGCCCTGATTTGCATGTAGTTTGCACTGGCTAACGGTTTAGCCCTGCGCTAAACCTGCACAAACATGTTAGCTCTGAAAACAGTTTGGGGAATCTTATACAGTTTTGAACACTGTACTTTCACATGCGCTGCTGCCTGCAGCTGTACTGGGACAACATGGCATAGGCACAGATAGTGGTGGTGCTGCATGCAACTGTCACACCGTGGGTCATGCCACAGTGCACAGCAGACACTACAGTAGCAAGGCGAGCAGTGTGTGGACACAACAATGTCTATGATGTGTGGGCAGTGATGATGACTGCACTATACACAGTGAGAGGTCCAACCTGCAAGTGTTTACTGACAGTGGACATTACTGTTACACTGTTGTGTGACCACAGATGCTGCACCTCTGGCATGGGATGCTCACAGTGACATAACATGTCCAGCTTTGTGTGCTGTGACAGTTGTACAGCTGTGCAGTATTGTGGCCGAGGGGCATACATTATCAAGAAAGGCACACTGGTGTTGGGGTATTCCAATACTGGCCCATGTGCACTGCATGCTGTGTTCCAGCCTTGTGGCCACACCTGGTCTGTGGCACAGCCTGGCCACCTATACACTCTCCCTTCAACATCCTCCATGCCCACAGTGCTGCATGTGTGTGCTGGCATCTGTTGGTGTCCACAGAAGAGTGTCCCACAGGTGTGTGCTGTATGGCCACACTGCCATGCTGTCCACTGGTGACAGGGTCACCACTTACTGCCTGGCATAGCTGGGACTGGTGGAAGATGATGGCATCATTGTGATGCCAACAGTTAGCAACATGATTCCTCTATATTTGGCTTTGTCTATGTGTCATATTTATTTGTTAGGGTCATGCAAAGCCACACAAAAGCCACGCAAACACCATGCAAAACTGATTGCCCAGGGTTAAGATACAAGATTTTCCTGGGCGTAATGTGCATAGCGCTAAGTGTCACGCTAAGTCACACAAAACCACTTAGCTGCACTAGTCGCTGAATATAGCATTGCCCCTGTATTCATGCAGCTCTGCCCTTGCATATATTATGATTTAGCCCAGTGCTAATGCAGATTGCCCGTGCTATTTGGTCTTTTGAATATAGCAGACCCCACTAATCCCACAGCTAAACCTGCGCCAACGGTTTTTGCATCATGCAAGTTTTGAATATCTGGCCCTTAGATTGTTAAATTAAAATAAGATTGAGACAAGAATAATTAATTCTGAGGTGTGTAAAATAGGTGGTGTTAAACCTTCATGGGGCAGATATTAGATGAATTATTAAGGCTAAGTAAGGTTAAAGGTTAGAGGGTCCATTGGACAGGTGGATAGATATTTCAAGTCCCTCCAAGAAACTATTAGGTTTTTCTTTCTTTGTAGTGACTGTATGGAAGTTGTCGCTTGATCCTGAGAAACGAAGGGGTGTTTGGAAGATCGGTTTGGTAAATTTAAATGGAAGACTGAGGACTTAAACCCGTATTGGAGGATTGGGGATAAAAGGCTATCGTGTTATACATGGATACCTAAATACTATCAGCTTACTAAAAGTATTCAATATTTTGGACATTTTGGACACTCTTCTACCTTGATTTTTTTTTTTTTTGCATATTTGCACATTTTGCAATTTCACACTTGGCACATGGCACTTTGGCTTATTTTGGATATCCTGTTATTCTGGGCATTAGAGCTATTAGAGCTATATGTATTTAACCAAAAAGCTAGACTAGATGCTGTTAGCAGCTAAGTAGAAGTTTCTGATTTTGATTATTTGTACCTGGTAAACCTTGTAATCCATCAATTTTAGAAATCTGTGTCTAGTTGTTTCTAGCTGTGTCTAATTATTTCTAATTACAGCTATTTTCCTGATTATGATCATAATTATTACTTTTACTATTAATTAATTAATACCATTAATACCATTTTCACTGTAATTTTTTTTAGTCCTGTTAATGGTAGTGATAATGGTTTATGTTCTCGTGCCTGGTACTGTGAATTGTTTAATTCCTTAATTGCTTAATTGCTTAATTGCTTAACTGTTTAATTGCCTGATTACTGTTAGTCTTGCTAGTATCTCTGTTAGCAGTTACTGTTGGTATTACACTTATTATAACTATTGACAGTCCTATTTTTCTTTTAGTGTTATTGTGATATTAACCATATGAACCCTTGTTTGGCATTTGGTATACTTATATAGACTAAAAGCAATAGGTAACTGGCTATTGGGGTATAAACCGTAATACTGAGGTCTACTGAGTACTAAGTGAATTAGATGGAAGATCCCTTACTCGTGATAGAAAATGAGAACTATAAGTAAAAGAAACACTGGTAATATGAGTAATGAGGGATATGAGGGATATGAAGGTAAATCTAACAGTAGAGACTTTGATGAAGATATTGTATGGTCTAAAGGAGCACAAAAGAAGGGAAGAATAAGGAAAGGCAAAGAAAACAGAACATTTTATTGAAATAAGTCCAGTTGAATCTAAAAAGTTTAAAAAGGGGCATATTTTAATTACAGAACATCTGAAAAAGGGCATAAACCCTGGAGAAATAGTATTGCCAAAAAAAAAAACTGAGACAGTAGTAGATCTCATAACCAAGAACCCTGGAATACTCACCAAAATTGAATTGGAAGGACATGGATGGTGTAGAATGGGAAATGGAGAGGAGATGATATTGGAGGAAAGAAAGGCTGACATACCTAAAAGCTCTGTGGGTCTGACCAAAGGAGTCAATTAGAAGGTTCAAAGGATCTGAGAACTGAGAATGAGAATAGGAGTGAAGTAAAAGAATTTGATCTATCCCAAATAATATCTGGTATGCAGGAAACCTTGCAAGGCCTGGAAGAGTTAGCAGAAAGGAGTCTATGGAAAAATAAAATTAAACATATAAATATACACCATTCATTTATCCCAATTTAATTGAGGCAATACAAGATCCACATGTGGCTAGAGTTGCAATAATGGAGAAACTAATTATTCTGAGAAGTGAAGTTAATGAACTTAAAAGGAAATTAAGGCAATTATGGTAAGATTGAAGGAACTATTACTTGTTAGGGGGATGGATGAGGTACAGATAATTCAGAAATTAGAAGAGGACCAGGAAGAGGAGAAACATCAAACTCTGATATGGAAAGTAAGCCTATAGAGCTTGACGCCCAGAGGACAGAATAAATATACAGAAGGATTGGGAGGAGGAAGGTCAAGTAGGCCAAAGAACAAGTCCAAGATAATGTATTGAATGTCCCTGAAAGCCTAAAAGAATGAAGAATAAAGTGAAGAGCAGTGGATGGAATAGTGAGAAGAGGATAATGATACAGGTGTACAGGGTGAGGAGGAAAATATTTTGAAAACAGAATATAAGGGAAATGGGGAAAAAGAAAGAAAAGTAGGGGTAAAACAGTGAGGAAGGAGGAAACAACAGAGCAAGGATTTTGGAGGACGATAAGAAGGATAAAGATAAGAGTGAGGTTGATGAACTAAGTTTAGAAGAACAAGATGGTTCTCAGGGAGAGCAGATGACTGAGGTTCTAGATTTGGATTTAATTGAGAAGGACCAGTAACTGGTTATGATTGGAGGCATGACATTTGACATAAATGAAAGTAGCATAGTATTGAGAATATTAGGATATCTAATTTGTAGTGACATCTTAAACTTGGATGTGCAGCTGAAGGATATACATGATGCTAGAGGGTTTTGTATGATGAACACAATTCTGCATTGCATTATTTTTAAACAACCAAGAGTGGCTCGGTATGTAATGAGAAACTCGGTCTAACTACAGGAACTTAAATTGAATGTGGAACCACCTATACTAACTAATGATTTGATTACTTGGGGGATGCAAACAAAGGAAGAACTGGAATTGTATTTTGATAAACAAGGAAATTCTCATGGTTTAGAGAGAAAGAATGAGAGGAAGTCTCCATACATAACACTTTCTATTTTTGGTATCATATGTGGGTATGAATAATAAAGCCAAATTAAGAACTATGATTACACATTTTATATGTAATATATTAGGGTAGAATTCAATGGGATGATATTATAGATGTTCAGAGAGCACATAGGTTCTGGGATGAGGGAGCTCAGATTGATTTGAGATTGAAGATGGGAATTTAGCTAAAATATTTTAGAAGTGAGTTTGAAGTTAGATCATTTAGGGTTTTAATAGTGGATTTTCAATCTTTGAATGTTGATACAGTGACAAATAAAGCAGAGAAGGCCCAACAGCATGTGGACTTAAGTCAAGAAGGAAAAAGGATGGAGTTTAATATAGCCACATATAATAGATTTCAAATGCATAAGGAAGAACAGCTGTGACCAGGAATGGTCTAGAAACTGATGAGGACTCTCAAAGTACAATTAAAAGAATATAAGTACTATATGATTTATTGAGAGAAATAAGGATCAGAAACAGGAATTTTGTCTTGGAATATTGCTGATTCACAAAATAAAGTAGCAGATCCAGAACTAATGGACTTTTAGCAAGGATGGATATAATATTGATTCAGGAATTCTGGCATGATAAGAAACAGAGAATAATGATTAATGGCTATAGTATGATTCATTCCCAGTCATAAAACAAAAGACAATGGGAAGGTATATGGGGGTTAATTGTGTATATCAGAATAGATGAGAATATAAGAATTTTAAAACAAATGGTGGAACAAAACTATATTCTGGTTAAAATCTACATAGAGGGTAGGCTGTTAATTATAGTAAATGTCTATAATCCACCAATAAAATTACCCCGTATGATAAGGTACTATTTAATAATATCATGCAAGAAGAAAAAGGTCTGGGAAAGAATCTGTAGAGATACTTATAATGGGAGATCTAAATATTAGATATGGGAATAAAACGATCTCAGAGCACAAGGATCAAATTTGTACAGCCCTGGATATCCCAAGCAGGAGTTCGAGGATAGTAAAACACAGATGAACATAAACAGTTGGAATACATAATAGAGGCACTACAATTAGTTATTCTAAATGGAAGATTACCATCTGATAGTTTTGGAAACTGGACTTGCATAAATGCAAAAGGGCAACTGTAATTGATTATGCACTGGTCTCAGTATATGATTACTGTAATTATGAGGACTTAAAATAGTTAATAGAACAGAAAGTGATCATTGCCTATTAGTACTATATAAAACAAGCATTTGTCAATGCCGAACGTTCGCTTGAAGGTATTTGCAGTGGTGTGTGGCATGTATGGTGCTTTACCCTAATGCCCTGTGCGATTGCTGGTATTTGCACAATAAATTGTCAGCATGACCTTTTGTTACCCCATTGTGCGCTACATAGGCGGAAACACGTTTTGGGCAGGATGTGAAAATGACAGCTGTACTGCTCTTAAGGAAGTGTGGTAAAATGGCAATGTTGAAAATCTGGGTGGAAATATTGAAATTAACAAAGCTAGGGTATGAACTGTGCAATGCACGCTATTAAAGAGTCATTGTTAGAATTTTTCACCAAATTGTCAACATTGGCATTTTAAAACCTCTGCTAATGAACAGTGTCACTGTGATTGTCTTACTGTGTGCCATACATTGATTTTGCACACCAAGTGCGCCATTATGCACTACATGGGTGGAAATACGTCTTGGGCAGGATGTGAAAATGACAGCTGTACTGCTCATAAGGAGGTGTGGTAAATGGCAATGTTGAAAATGTGGAGTGAAAATATTGAAAATTCAAGAACTTACGAAGGTGCATAGAACTGCACAATGAACACTTGAAACAGTCATTTCTAGGAATTTTGTCACCAAATTTTCAACACAGCCATTTTAAGACCTCTGCTCATGAACAGTGTCACTGTGATTTTCTTAATGTGCCATACATTAATTTCAGAACACGGACTGCACCATTGTGTGCTACATGGCGGAAACATGTTTTGGGCAGGATGTGAAAAATGACAGCTGTACTGCTCATGAGGAGGTGGAAATAGCAATGGTGAAAATGTGGAGTGAAAATATTGAAAATTCAGAAACTTACGAGCGCACGTGGGAAGTGTGCACACACACGTAAAACAGTCATTTTAGGAATTTTTTGCCAAATTTTCAACATTGACATTTTAAAACCTCTGCTAATGAACAGTGTCACTGTGATTTTCTTAATGTGTCCATACATTGATTTCACACACCGACTGCGCCATGTTTTGCTACATAGGTGGAAACACATTTTGGGTGAGATATGAAAAATGACAGCTGTACAACTCATAAGAAGGTGTGATAAATGGCAATGTTGAAAATCTGGAGTGAAAATATTAAAAATTCGCAAACTTAAGGCGTGTGTAGGAACTGCATACACGAACTCAAAAAACAGTCATTTTAAGGAATTTTGCACCAAATTTTCAGCACAGCCATTTTAGACCTCTGCTCTCATGATCAGTGTCACTGTGATTTTCTTAATGTGTCCCATACATTAAGTTAAGCACACCGACTATTGTCATTGTCGTTACATGAGGCAAGCACATTTGGGCAAGATGTGAAAAATGACAGCTGTAGTGCTCATAAGGAGGTGTGGTAAAATGGAAATGTTGAAAATCTGGAGGAAAATATTGAAAATTTGCAAACTTATGAGCGTGTGTAGGAACTGCGCAACACAGACTCAGAAATAGTCATTTTTAGAATTTTGCACCAAATTTTCAGCACAGCCATTTTAAGACCTCTGCTCATGATCAGTGTCACTTGATTTTCTTAATGTGTCCCATACATTGATTTCACACCGACTCATTTAATAGGCTACATAGGCGTAAACACATTTTGGGTGAGATATGAAAATGACAGCTGTACAACTCATAAGAAGGTGTGATAAAATGGCAATGTTGAAAATCTGGAGTGAAAATATTAAAATTCGCAAACTTACGGGCCTGCGAGGAACCGCGCAATGCACGTCAGAAACAGTAAATATTTTTTTGAATTTATATCACATCAACGTTTAGACTTTTCAGCGATGATATCACTGTCATGGTGTTAGTCAGCCTGAAGGGTACCTCACGCAGTGCCCGCGCAGTGCCTGTGAAATCACCCTTGGGCCTGAGTAACACCATGACAGTGACATCACTCATGAGAAGGGTCCCAAAAACCATGTTGAAAATTGGTGCAAAATTCACAAAAATGACTGAAATATGCAAAAGAACCCCCTCATCTAGCCCATTATACAGCTTCACGGCATTTACTCAGTTCACAGTTGGCTTTGAAGAGTGCAGATGTGTTCCTGGTCCACCAAGATCTTTGTGCCTGAGTCAGGAGGTAAGTATGGGGGTGGAAGGTAGAAATGCAGTGGTGGGGTGCGGGTTGTGGGGGGGTGAGAGAAGCACCATGGGACCGTTTTTCTTTACAGGAAAAAAAAAGATGATGGGATGTTTGCCACACTGGGGTGGGCTCCCAGCATGGCAGAAGATGTGTGGGGGCCAAGGAGCTGACGAGGATTGGGCACCCGTCAGCAAAACACAGTGGAGGTTTGCCACACTGGGGTGGGCTCCCAGCGTGGCAGCAGGGATGGCTTTGGGGGGCGTGGAGCCAACCGGGGATTGGGCACCCCATCAGCAAACAAAGTTTAAGCTTTGGGGGTGGCGTGATGTCTGGGGGGCGTGACACAGGGGAGGGCCTGAGGCGGTGCTCCATATGGCAGCAGTGTTCTGCTTTGAAGCAGAGGAACACCGCTGTCATACAAACTCCTGCACCCATTGGTGCAGGACCACCATGCCTGCTCAAGGGAGCAGTGATTGGTGGGAGAGGCACACCCAAGTGTGCGACTCTCCAAAATGTTCCTGCGCATGCGCAAGTGAACGTAAAAAGGGCAAGCCAGATTCAGGTTCTATCAAATCAAGATCATATGGAGATAGTGAATAGGAGAATGAGATGGGATCCAAATAAAATAATCAGGAGAAGAAATTGAGTGGTCAGTTTGTGAGAACTATAGCTAATGACATTCAGGATTTGTGGAGCTGGAGGAAATATAAAAGACATTATTGAGACATTTCAACAATTGGTTAATGAGGTAGAGAAGGATAAAAGAAGGATACTCAGATGCAATATCAGGGTGGTTTTATAAGAATTGTAGGGCTGAAAAAAGAAATGATCAAGACTGGTAAGAAAAACAAAATGTACCCTAACAAGAGAAATATAATAGAGCTGAATACAGCAAGGAAAAGTTATAAGAAGGTTGTCAATTTATGTAGAATGGAACATCAAAGTGAACTTTGGGATGTGATGATTAAGGCACTAGAGGACAGAAATGACAGGAAATTTTGGTCATTGGTAGCAAAAGGAACTTGTAATTATAAAACTCAAGATGGATGTCCATATTGAGCCTGCCATATGGGAAACTTATTTCTTGGATAGCTTTAGTGGTGCTAATTGTGTTCAAGATGAAGATGTAGGGAACTAGATGAGGTTTTAGATGGTTTACAGCAGCTGAGTAAGAAAGTATAGAATCTTTCAAAAGTAATAAAGTGCCTGGCCCAGATAGGATCTCTATAGATTTTTATAAACTTAATGTAAAATGGTGTTCAATTCTTCTTGCTGACTTTTATAATAAAGAAGCAATGCATGCATTTGTTCCTGATTCATGGTCAGTAAGTTTTACAGTACCTATTTTTAAAAAGGGTTCTAGGTCAGATCCAGTAAATTATAGACCAATTAGTCTTTTAGATGTGATGGTGAATATTATGCAAAGATATTGCTGAATAGACTAATGAAAATATTAGATCAGTTTCATAAAATCTCAGAGTTCCAGGCAGGGTTTAAAAAGGAGTAGGTACAAGAAATCAGGTTTTATCCTCTTGCATATAATTGAAAAATATTGTAAAATCAAAAACAAGGGCTATTTGTAGCATTTGTGGATTACTCATCGGCATTCAATACAATAGACAGAACATTGTTATGGGCAAAGATGGGACGAATGGGAATAGATAAGAATCTGATAATTCTGATTAGAAGATTGTTTACAAAGACATGGACAAAAGTTAAATATTCACAATCAGATGCTTTGACACAAGAAATTGAAACTAAGATGGGGTGAGTCAGGGATGTGTCCTTGCATCGACTTTCTTTAATTTATATATTAATGAAATTTTGCAAGATTTAGATAACCCAATTTATCATTGTACATATGTGGCCCAAAAGCAGACACCTATCCTGCATATGCTGACGATTTGGCAATTTTGTCAACATCTAGATTGAGACTACAAAGAGCATTAGATAGATTAGATATTCTATCAAAAACCACAATCTAAAACCTAATACTAACAAAACAAAGTGAAGGTGTTGGGTTCTAATAAGGGATAAAGGAAATTAAATCTAGCACAAAATAAATTAGATTCCGTATTAGAATACCCATATCTAGGAATATTAATATCTAATTACTGTAGATGGGGTGAACATGTGGGATGGACTGGGGAAAAATAGAACAAGCAATAAAACCTTAAGAGATTTAATAATATAGGGAGGTCTGACAGTAACACCTATGGTGAAGGCCATCAATGGGAAAGTAATAGCCAGGCCACCTACTTGGCTGAGATATTTGGAAAATCTGAGTAAATTGGAAGCAAAAGTAGATAAAACTTATAAACAAATTCTGAGACTTCCGGTAGGGATACCAAGCACATTAGTAAGAGCTGAGATTGGGCAAATAAAATTGAGCATATAATATATGTGAGGATGATAAACTTTTGGGTTAAATTATCATGGAAAAGATAATACTATAATTGTTAAGATTATGAGGGGAAAGGAAAACAGCTATCTATATATAATAAAGAATGGTTATTCTTTGTATACAGTCTGTTAGAGATACAGGGCTAAATCATTTAAGGAGCTATATAAGTCAGAATATACAATTGAGCCCAAGTTATTGTAAAGAAATAAAAAAAAATACATAAATATTCAGAAAAGAAAGATATGGATGGAATTAAAGACCTGAAGGTTGCAAGTTGGTTAGTTAAGAATACAAAGGAGCATAGGCAAAAGTTTTACCTTAATGCTATCCATCAGCAGAGTATAGAACAATTCTGATGAAATATAGATTTGAGGCATTTCTGAGTAATGTACTTGAGAAAAGATATAATAAAGAAAGTGCAATAGGATCAGAGTGTTACTGTTATTTCCAAGAGGCGGATGATCTGAGACATGTGACCCTTAGGTGTCCATGGTATAAGGATGTTAGGTATACAGTAAATACCTTGGGCAATACCTAAAAGGGATGAATTTCCAGATAGGTACATATTGGATCTGATTTTAACTCAGAAAATATTGATGTTCTAACTAATTTAGTAATATTCCTGACAAAATTACCAGTATCAGAAAGAAATGTATTCAGCAATATCGTCCTCTAGAATAAAAGATTCTATAACAGAGAAAATACAGGGTTAATGTAATAAAATGTATTTTCCTTTAATAAGTTAGTTTTGTTGGGAATTGTGCCTCTCGAAAGTGTAAAATGTGCAATATGAAAATATTCTAGTTTTATTATGTGACTATTAGGTAATATGGAAGCATGAATTGGGTAAATTTTTTTGTATTGTGATGTTTAAAATGTCTATAAGGATATTTAACTATGGTATTTGTTGTATCATGTATAATGGTAAAATGAATGTATGTACATTTGTAAGGTATTGTGATGTCCATGTGGAAACCTATTTATTGTATGTGATTATTATGTTTCTCTTGTAATGGTTGTAATGACAATTGGTTTTGTTGAACAATAAGAATACATCAATAAAATAATTTGGTCAGTCAAGAACAACATTAAGTCAAAACATCGGAATGTACTACTACCTATTTACAGGTCATATGTTAGATCTCATTTGGACCATTGCACACAGTTTTGGTCATCATACAAAAGGAGATATCCATCAAATTGAGAAAATAGAAAGGAGAGTCACAAAGTGGATCGCAAGCTTGGAACAATTTGATCACATTAATAGGCTGGAAATATTAAACCTCATGTCCTAGAAACTAGAGAATGATGGGGAATTTACCTGTGGAATATTATAAATGACCCATATTTGTTTACAGAACTACATTTTGAATAAAACAAGATAACAATGATACCATGGTCATCCTTTACAACTGCAGTACAGATGATATAATACTGTTAAATAGGGTTCATGGTTTACCCTAAGAGTGATAAAGGTTTGGAATTCACTTCCTGTGGATATTATAGTTTGTAAAGTAAAATCTTTCAAACATAAACTCGATAAATGGCTACTGGACAAAGAACGTTTGGGAAATAAGGATTAAGCAGATAGGATCCCGTGGGCAATTTGCTTTCAGCTCCTGATACTCCTCAGTATGAACCTCAGTATCTGACTTCCTGCAGTCCTCTGGAACCACTCCTGTCTCCAGTGAGTGGTTGAATAGGCTGTCAGAGGTGCAGCCAGCACCTCTGAGCTCCCTCAATATCCTTGAATGCACCCTGTCTGGCCCCATTGCCTTATCCACTTTCAGATTTGCAAGTTCCTTCAGGACTATCTCCTCTGTAAATGGACTAGTGTCCACCTCCTTTCCTTTATTGTTCCTGGCACTTATCTGTGGTCCCTCTTTCCCTTCCTCTGTGAATACTGAACAAGAGTATTTGTTCAGGATATTCTTTTCCTCGACCCCCTCCATACACTCCCCTTCCTTCTAAGCCTTACCATCCTGCCTCTGGTCTTTCTCATTTGCTTACATACCTGAAAATATCTTGCCACCTTTCTTTAGTGTCTGGGCTATTTTCTCCTCTGTTTGAGCCTGTGTGCTCATAATTGCTTTTCCTGCCTCCATCTGTTTTCCTGATACACCTCCCTATCCTCCTCCTCTGTGTCCTTATATCTCCTGAATGCTAACTTTTTGCCCTTACCTTCCCAGCCACCTCTTTTGAGAACCATAGTGGTCTGTTTTTCCTCCTGCTTTGCTTACTTGCCTGATGCATAGGTTTGTTGCCTTCACTATCCCCTTTAAGTTTTGCCCACTGTCCTCCACTCCACCCTAGTCCACCTCCCAGCAGGGCATCCCTGAGGTATTCCCCATCCTTTATAAGTGACCCTCCTAGTCCAGGACCCTCACCTTTGTGTTGTTCAATTCTGCAACAGTGTACAGTGATCACTGGTCCCGTGACATCTGCAACACTATCCCTGTTGGTGAATACAAGGTCCAGTATTGCCCCTTACAAGTGAGGTCTTTTACTAATTGCTGTGGAAAGCCCCCTGCAGAAGTCCAGGATGTCCATGCTCCAATTTGAAGCTGCAGTTGGGATGCTCCAATCCACATTCGGCAGATCAAAGTCTCCTACCAACAGTACATCCCCTTACTGGCTTTCTTTTGCATGGCTTCCACCAGACCCTTGTCCAGCACTCAATGCTGGCGGTCTTCATGCCAGTGTGAATTGTGGCTCCATTCCCTGTTTCTAGGGTGACCCACAGTACCTTCACCCTCCTGTATTTCCTGTATCTCTGTTGCTTTTAATCTATCCTCACATAAAGAGACACTCTACCTCTTTCTTTCCCACCCTGTTCTTGCTGAACAGAGTGTAGCCTGGTGTGGCTATATCCAAGTCATGGTTCTCATTGCACTATGTCTCAGTAATGGTGACAATGTCCAGGTCATCCTCTGCCATAATGGCCTCTAGGTCCAAGATTTTATGTCCCAAACTTTGAGCATTTACACAATGGCCTTCCAGATTCTGCTATCATGCTATTATTTTCTAATATAAATACCTAGAAAATTACTTAAGAAACACATTTGTGAATACTGATTGCAGAATAGACACTGGCATCTTTAAAAGCCTGAGTGCCCACCAACACAGCCTCATACAAAGCATTTTTTAAACCTTGAAGTAAAATACTAGCCTGTGATTGGCAAAACCATGTCACATAACCACAAATAGCTGGTGACTATTATTCTGCCTTATCTTGGCAATGGGTCATAGTCCTAGCAAAAGAGCACTAGTCCAAAAATTGTTGGCACATACTATCATCATCATTACAAAAAAAAGACCCCATTCTCCATTACCAGGCACTACAAAGCCAAGTAAATGTATAAATGCGATTTCTCTCCCTGGCAGTCTAGCAGTCCAGCCCCTTCTGACCATGCTAGCAACCTCCCCACTGCAAGGCATCATCCAGTTTTGCCTCTATTCACCTCCAGAGCTGTCCACAATTCAACTCTTACCCGTGATATCCTACTCTGGTTACCCTCTCTGTGCTGCTGCCTGCTGTGATAGAAATAGTAAGTGGCAAGTGCCATCTAAATAATGTAAGTGGGTGGGGTGTACTTAGAGATGCCATCTAAGTAATGTAGGGTGTGGGAGTGTACTTAAATACGTGATGTAACTAGTCTGGTATTCTCCAGATGTCTCTCTCTCTCTCTCTCTCTCTCTCTCTCTTGCTTCCTTAACTGTGCTGCTTCCTGACAGCATTGAAATAACTACTTAGAATCCCTATTAATCTCACAAATGGAGATAAAGCACACCAGATTAAGAATAAATAAAATAGTCTCAGTAATGATTTTTGTGATTTGTTCAAACTGTATAGCACAAATGAAATGTGTGTGTGTGTGTGTGTGTGTGTGTGGGTGTGTGTGTATATGTGTGTGTGTGTGTGTGTGTGTGTGGTGGGGGCAACATAACGTAGGCAAGTTTAATAAAGCTGTACCAAAGGTGTATTGGGATATAGTGGGAAAACTTGACCCCCTTGGAAGGACAGTTGCCTTTCAATAATCATAGTGCCCTCAGCCTTCAGCACAATAACAATTGTCAGGCATAGATCATCTCTCGGGTCAATATCTGACCACCGTATCCCTCAACTCCAATCAATTTTTGTATACTGTTGGGGCAGTTCATTAGACTGAAAAATAACTGTTCATCTGAAACGTTATATTGAAATCAGCTTGAGCAGACGTGTCAGAGATTCAGGAGAGAGGTACCAGATGGCATTTATTAAGAGAATCATGAAGAAAAGTGGAGGGTATGCAGAGAGAAAATCTGCTTAAGGTGAAAGAAATTTTAAGCAGCAGTGTCCAAGACTGACATTGGTCACTAGATTTGATTGGATTGCTCTGCAGGTGAAAATCAATCATAGCAATTGGAAAATTTTGGATAAGGATCAAGTAACCTCAAACATTTTCCAGAATTAGTTAAGAGTGACCATTTCTAGGGCAGCCAGTATAGGGAATCAAGGTGGTCAAATGCCATTTGGTTTCTGACAAACCATTAGAAACATAGAACCATAGAAATTTTCGCAGATAAGGACCGCTAGGTCCATCCAGTCTGCCTATAGGCCCTATACTCATTGCATGTGGCCACTGACCCTATGTGATCAATGGCTTTCATCACTCCCTCCTCTCAAGCTTTCCGTGTGCCTGTCCCAGCCTCAGGCATGCTTAAACCCCTGCACTCTGCTTGCCCCACTACCTCCTGTGGCAGACTACTCCAAGCGACCACCCTTTCTGTGTAGAAAAATGTTCTCACATTACCTCTTAGTCTACCCGTTTAATTTCATATTGTGCCTCTTGTTCTAGTACTCTTTCTACATTGGAAAAGGTCCCCCACCTGCACATTGTTTATGCCCTTGAGGTACTTGAAAGTTTCACTCATGTCCCCCATTGTCTTCTCTCCTCCAGTGAGTACATATTGAGGTCCCTTAGTCTCCTCCTCATTGTTTTGTGGTGCAAGTCCTGCACCAGCTTTGTTGCCCTCTCTGGATAGTCTCCACCTTATCTATGTCCTTGTGCAGTGTGGCCTCCAGAACTGCACACAGTACTCAGGTGAGCCTTACCAATGTTTTATACAATGGCATCACCTCCTCCTGCTAGTGATACCCCTGCCTGTGCACCCAGCATGCCACTGGCCCTCCCTGCTGGCTTTGTGCACTGCTTTGCTACCTTAAGGTCATCAGAGATAATAATCCATAGGTCTCTTTCCTCTTTAGTGACAGTCAGCTTCTCCCCAACATGTAACTCCTTCTACTAGGGTTCCCTCTACCCAGGTGTGTTATTTGCTTCTTTTGCATTGAACCTCAGTTGCCACATCTTGACCATCTTTCAAGCTTCTCCGGGTCCCTCTTCATTTTCTGCACCCTTCTGGAGTATCCACCCTGTTGCAGATCTTGATGTCATCTGTAAACAGGCAGACCTTTCCTTCCAGCCCTCTGCAATTTCACCAATGAAGACATTGAACAGGACTGGTCCTAATACTGATCCCTGTGTTACCCCACTAGTCACCCCCTCCCCAGATTGTACCCCATTTACCACTACCCTCTGACTCCTGACTGTTAACCAGTTCCTAACCCTGTTCACCACCTTGTCTCCCATGCCCAGACTACCTATCTTGTTAATCAGCCTTCTATGTGAGGACAGTGTAGAAGACTTTGCTGAAATCTAGATGAGCGATATCTACGCCCTCCCTGATTTATTTCCTAGTCACACAATCAAAAAATCTATTAGATTTATTTGACATGACCATCCTGCTGTGAATCCATGTTGCCTCAGATCCTGAGCACCGCTGATTCCATATGTGCCACTATCCTTTCTTTCAGCAGTGTCTCCATGATTGTTCCCACCACTGAGGTGAGGCTGACTGGCCTGTAGTTCCCTGCCTCCTCCCTACTGCCGCTTTGTGCAGTGGGACTATATGTGACCTCCTCCAGTTCCCTGGAATGACACCTATGTCAAGTGACTCTGTGAACAGGGCCACCAGAGGCACTGCTAGTTCCTTCGCAGTGACTTTAATATTCTTGGGTGGATGCCATCTGGCCCCATGGCCTTATCCACCTTCAGCTTTGTGAGTTCTTGCAGAACTCTCTCCACTGTGAATGGACGTTGTCCACTCCCCCAGTGCCTCTGCAACCCAGCTGTGGTCATGACCCTCTCGCTCCTTAGTGAATACTGAGCAGAAGTATTTGTTCAGTATTTCTGCCTTTCAGATAGAAACATAGAATTTCACAGTAGATAAGGACCGCTTGGCCCACCTAGTCTGCCCAGTTTCCTACCTAACAGATAAGCTGCAGATCCTAGTTAACCAACAGCTTACTTCCTCCTACCCCCACTAGGACTGCCTTATGTCTGTCCCATGCATTCTTGAATTCCCCACTGTTCTTGGCTCCACGACCTCCTCAGGGAGGCTGCTCAATGCATCCACAACCCTCTTGTGAAAAATACTTCCTCACATTACCTCTGAGCCATCCCACCTCTATCTTCAAATTGTGCCCCTTGTTCTTGACATCTCTTTTGCTGAAAGATGCTACCCTCTTGGACTTTGTTGATTCCCTTGAGGTACTTGAAAGTTTCTATCATGTCCCCTCTCTCCTTCTTTCCTCAAGGGTATACATATTAAGCTCCTTTAGTCTTTCTTCATATGTCTTCTGGTGCAGACCCTGCACCATTTAGTGCCCTCCTCTGGACAGCCTCCACTCTGTCTATGTCTTTGCAGAAATGGGGCTCAGAACTGCACACAGTACTCAGAAGGTCTCACCAACTGGCTGTACAGAGGGATAACAACTTCCTATTTTCTACTACTGATGCCTCCCTTGCATCCCAGTATCCCCACCCTTCCTTACTGCCTTCTCACATTGCTTGCCCATCTTTAGGTCATCTGATATAATTATCCCCAGGTCCTTTCCATTTTTACTGTTGTCAGTATCTCACCCCTACTGTGCACTTTTTCCCTGGGTTTATGTTTCCAGGTGCATTACTGCACTTCTTTGCATAGAATCTGAGCTGCCATACATTTGACCATTCATCCAACATTGCCAAGTCCTTCTCATCCTTTCCACTCCATCTTGTGCATCAACCCTGTTGCAGATGTTTGTGTCGTCTGCAAGAGACATACTTTTCCTTCAGTTCCTCTGCAATGTCACTTATAAAGGCGTTAAAAGGACCGGTCCCAGTACTGAACCTCTGGTACCCGCTGGTAACCCTCCTTTCTTCACTGTGGACTCCGATTACTACTACCCTTTGCGTCCTGTTGTCTAGATAAATTTTTATCCCCTCCTTACACTCTCCTTCTTTCCTTTGAGCCTCACAATCCCTCCCACCTGGTTTTCTTCTTTCACTGATGTACATATAAATGCCTTATCCCCTTTGTTTATAGACCATGCTAAACCCTCTTCATTAAATTGTCTAAGAAAGAAATCAACTGGCATTTATAAGTGTGCATACTAATGGATGTAAGCAGTAGGGGATCGGAACCTACCTGAAGCAGTAAAAGCTGGGCTACAGGTGCCAAAACTGGATACCAACATCTTTGGTTCAATGGAAATGTACATGCTTTGTTAATTAAATAAAGAACTTGTGGTATTAACCCTCTTACCACCAATGTTTCACACATGTAACTGTGTGCTTTATGAGGAGCCGTCTTTTGGATGAGACGTTAAACCGAGGTCCCATCTGCCTGTTTTGGTGGTAGTTCAGGTGTATGCTAAAGATCCCATAGCACTTCTCAAAAGAGTGGGAAGTTTCCCGGTGTCCTGGCCAATTCTCCCATTCACTAAAAATACCACCAACAGCTTAATCTGGTTCAAGGTCAGTTGGCATTCATCTGTAGCCTCCTCGAGTTGTGCCTGAAAATAGGAAGAATTTGTCTAGTGTACTTACCTGGTCAACAAAACTAACTAAATATACCTTTCCCATAACAACAAAGTATATTGATAAACTTTTTGATAGTGACATGACAAATTACATGTCAATTTTAAAATAAAATTCTAAAATAAAAATTTTTGCTCTTTTCTTAATGTCCATTAACGCATATCTGATGGCTTAAATTTGTGTGGTAAACATTCCAGCCCCCAGTACAAAATATTCCTCACTTTTGCAGGCTTTGCCTGCAAAAGCATCAGAAAGATAATAAAAGTCAGTCAAATTCATAGGGGCTCATTTGATAGAAATGTAGAAACACAGAATTTGCCAGCAAATAAAGACTTCTTGGCCTACCTAGTCTGCCCATTTTCCCTGCCTATAGTATCACTGCAGATCCTACTTGATCAACAGCCTATTCACCCCTCTTTCCTTTACTGACCCTGTTTTCACCCCAACACCTCGCTGGAGACTGTTCCAGGAATCCATTTACACTTTCTGTGAAGAAGTACTTCCTATGCTGAATCTAACCCCTCCAGCTTCTTATCATGCCCCCCATGTCCATCAGCATTTTCTTTCTGAAAAATACTTCTCTTCTGTTCCTCATTTACTCTTGTGAAGTATTTAAAGGTCTGTATTATATACTCCCAGTCATAGTTCTCATTGCACCATGACCCTGTAATTGCAACAATGTCCAGATCAGCCTCTGTCATAATGATCAGTAGGTCTGGATCTTATTCTTCACACTTCTAACATTTGCACACATGGCCTTCCACATTCTGTTACCTCCCTACTTGCCAACCTCCCTTTTCCTTCTATCCTTGCCAAGATACCCTCATTTCTGTCACTATTTATACCTATCAGTTTGTTTTTCTTGTTATCAGATACCCTTGGGGATTTGCATCCTTTATGGTTCTCCCTACTGACTACTTCAATTAGCGGGGATAGCTCACCTCCCTAGTTCCTTCATTCACCCCCTGAGCTAGTTTAAATGCTCACCTTTGTAACATTTAAACCACTCACTGAGGACCTGTGTTCCCTCCTGGATGGATGCAGGCCATCTCCCTTGTATGGCCTTTATCCATCCAGGTGGAACCCCAGTCCCCAATGTAGCTGAATACCTCTCCCTGCACCACTCCGTCAACCATTTATTGAAGCTCCTGGTATGGATTACCTATCACGTCCCTGTCATAGACAGGCAGTACCTCAGAAATGGTCACTGAGGTGCTACCTCCAAATCAAATCAAATCAAATCAAGCTTTATTTATAACACACTTTTCAAATGTCAAAGCATGAATACAATACAAAACATAAATAATCAATCAAATAAAATATCAAATTGTTTAAAAATAGGCAGCCAATAACTCATAAACTACTTGCTGAAGAGTACTCTCCAACTTCCTGAACTCCTCCTGCACTATCCTACCCTCTTCCCTGGCAGGTCATTAGTCCCTAGAGGGACAATGACATCCAGCTCTCCCTCCTGTCCAGCTGTGCTAGTGATCCTCAGGATCCAGTTTCCACCCTCTGAGCCATGACACTGGGCAGGCTCTTAACCTCCCTCTCCCTCCCTTCCTACCCCAAATCTATCCCCTCAATACTGAGTCCCCACCAAGATTGGCTTCCTACTCCTCTGGTGTTCACTGTCACCACTCCTAGGGATTCCCTCTATGGAGGACCCCACATCCTCCCTGGTCACTACTATGGGTGCCTCCATGGGACAGTCCTGCTCCACCAGTATGGTGTAGGAATTGTGTATAGGTTCTATAGGGAGGGATGTGCCTTTGAACTACCACCCTCACCCTTCCGAGCCCACCATAGTCCATCCAATCCTTTTCCTAGGCTCCCTTTGAGGCTCCTGTGTTGGACTTGGTGGTCCCTTGGGTGTAGGAGGCCCCTGAATACTAGCCAGCTCAGCCTGGAGTTTAGCAACCTCCTTCCTCAGCCCAGAGAGGTACAGAACTGGAGCAGCACCGCAATCTCCAGAAAGACTCCCTGAAAACTGCCAGCCCACAGCCATTGCACTGCACCACTCCCAGCATATCTAAATCTTAGCAACTGAAAGAAAAGAAAAGGTGTGCAAACAGAACCAAACAGGAGGCATCCAAATAGATGCAAAAAGGTTTATTGGAGGTGCAGAGACACAAAACAGCAGAACACTATACCCCAGCACTTTGAGTCTTCTGGACTCTTCATCGAGGGTAGGAGTTAACATGTATGGTGGCCCAGTTTGTGAAGGGCACCCTCTTAAAGAAACAACGTCTTAATTAATTATATACTTCAGTAATACCATGACATAGGATATAAATAAAAACACAGGCTACCTTACAGTGACAGCTTGACATGAAACACATAAATCCATTCAAAATATGACTTTACATAAAGTAAGGTAACTTTCAAAAGTCCATTTCCTTTAAGTAGAAAACAGCATCCATTGTTGTATGGCTATCAACTGGTTCATTCCAGTGTATATCTATAAAGAGGAAAGGGTAAACAAAAACAGAGAAATGTCATCAAAACCTAAAGAAACCTAAAAAAGAAAAAACGAATATACAATACTAAAATAAAATGAATGTAAACAGTGATTAAATTCAGAAATAAGTTGCCAGTAATGCATCCATGCTTTCTAATAGGCACAAAAGAAAAAAGAAAGAAATCAGAAGGATCAAAACACAAACAAAGAGTACAACAACATAGCCAAAAACATAACCAGAAAATCATCGAGTCACTTTAAAGTATCGTATTCAATGTATAAGTAGAGTGGAGGGATCCATTTTGAAAAATAACGTATTTATTTAGAGAAGGGAGTAAGCTCCCAATTCACATTTAAACCTCCTGGGAAAACTGCATTCAACTGAAAAATATGTCTACTCTCTCACTTTGCAGGACATTGTGTGATTACCTCCTCTCAAAAGTGCATTGGTCTATTGCTGTGAACCTGCAGGATGTCAGCACCAGACCATGATAGACACTCAAGTGTGTACCCACTGGAGTGTCACAACATCCATGTAAAATAGATCTGATGTGTTCCTGTATGGTTCTTTGAAGGCGTGTAGTCATTCCTACATATAAAGCAGGACAGTCACACCACAAAGCATAAACCATATGTGTGATGCGACAGGTAACAAGATGCTGAAGATTAATGCTCTTCCTATTTGTTGGGCTAGTAAAAGTATTACCCCATTGCAACTCTCAGGAAATTACCAATTCTGCATGATAGATCTGGTGCAGCATTCACTGAGCCAGTACACCTGAGTGCCACGAGGTCCCCTTTTATTATATCTGAATATTACCATGTCTGAGTTTGTTTTGCTTAACTTAATTCAAACCCTTTGCTACCCTACCCTAGATTGGGTGTTTCAACTATTCTCAAAATCTTTACTTGGCCCTAACTTACTTTAGACCTTTTATTTCCTATCTTAGATACAGCAGATATACATAAATGAGCAAGTTGATACAATATGTTGTATAAAGTAGCTTGCAAAACAGAGCAAATTCAGCTGCAATACATTAGAATTACATGCACAATTGAAACAGCAAACAGGATATTATACCCCAACTACATTGCATGGACAATTCACTATACTTGACTTAGTAAATTTAAACCCCAAATAACTGTTTTTGTAGTTACTAGAGTCCTACTGTGGGTGCAGAGTCTCCTGCCAACTGCCACTCCATGCTGATGCCCGCAGGACGATGTTCTTAAGCTGTGGCCCTTTAGCAAGGATTGCAGTGGAGGACAACTAGTAACCAAGCAATAAATACTAGAGGGAAGCCACTTCCCTTCCTGTAGCTAGTTCCTGATTGGAGTAGGGCCAGCACCCAAACAGCCATAGAAAACAAGATCTGGCACAGCCACTATGACTGTGAATGCATTAACTAGATAAGGGTGTTTCATGAGCTTAAACATAAACAGTTATTTATTTATTTAAAAAATAACAGATATACAATCCTCTGAGTCAGAGACTCATTTACAAAAGGCACCTCGTTGAAACTAATACAAAGACAGCACAGTTAACCAGTCAAAAACATTGACTCGGAGAGCAGACAGTTATAACAATCATTCACTGAGATACATGGGTAGCAGTAGATAAACAGATTACATAGTTTAAGCACACAGGCACCACATCAAGAAGAAAAAGCAGTTCAAACAATATACAATAGCTAAAGCAAATAGACATCAGGAGTCAAGAGAAGCCCAGAGTGTTCACATGAAGGCTGTTGCATATACACTAACTGAAACAAAGTACAGTACATTGAGAAAAGGGCATATTTAAGCAGTAGAGCATGACAGGGTGTGTGTTATCATGTAAAATGTCACTCCTAGGGTGGGTTGAAGCATGAGGTGAAGCTAAGTGCTTCCACCACCACAAGATTGACATTATTATAAGATAACACACACCCTGGAGTGCTATATTGCAATTATACAATAACTTGTTGTTATATACAGAATAAAAATACATTTTAAAGGATGTTTTGTTAGTGTGCAAAAATATTTCTTAAGAGAAAATGCAAGTAATGATCCAAACTAAGCTACAGTGATGTTATTGTGTAATAACATCACTGTTTCAATGGGTCAGCAGCCAATCAGCTTCTTACATTTTTCCTTGCCATTGTATAATTAAAAATAATGCCACCTTCTGAATTACAGTTACCTATATGTTTTGCATTTTATTCTATGCACTGTTACAGCAGTCAACTCAACAGAACCAGGCCATCATATACACGAAGGTACTGTACCCTAACTGAAAATGCTGCTGAGACAACTGTATGTTGTGACAAGGTGGAAGATAAACACAATGTTGAGACAAGTTGTTGAAGACATTTGATGTGTTTAATTGTTTTTTAGAGACTGATATACAGTTCACACACAAAATTCATATAATATAAAACTGCATATGCCCAAATGCCAATGTAAATTTGACACATTTCATTACAAGCTGTTCTCCTGAAGGAAGATATTACTATATAAGGCCTAAAAATGGGCATCAGGTAAATGTAAACTGGGGTAGGTATGTTATTGAGGGTATTGCATAGTTTATCTTTTATTGCTGCTCCACGGATCGGCAATATTTGCATAAGCTGTGCCCAGTCCAGATTTTACAGCTGTGGCCTGGGTCTGGTGATGTGGGTTTTACCCATACCCCACTGCATGTGCTAAGTGATATACTGTACAGATGGCTACAAAGTCTAACCCATTGAAGGTTGAAGTTTCAGAAAACCATTATGCTAAAATATCAAGACTCACTCCTCCTCACCCCCAGTCACAATTAATCCTCTACCAAAGTCATGCTTAAATATTGGTGCCTCTACATCCATGCCACTAAGCTTTTAATGAGAACATCAGGGTTTTATTTAACTCTAAAATTGATTAGCATTTTACTCATAAAAGTGCTAAAACTTTGTGAAAATGAATAGCTCTTGCCTCACTGTGTTTAGCAAACACAGCACTTCTAGAAAATCTATATAAATACTTTCTGTACAGTTAGTATCTTCCCAAGAAAAAACTGCTAATCAATTATTTAAAACCCTGCAACATACTTCTTTTTCTGCTGCTGTGAGTCTCCTCATCTGTGAAGTCCCATTCTGCTTGTGGCAGCCCCCTCAACCAGATAATTTATTTAAAACATTTTGTTGAGAAATGTTTGTTTTAGTATATCCATGGTCAGGAAAAATAAATTTGTAAAAGAAACCAAAATCCCCATTTATCAGTTCATTGAATCACAATACAGCATGTTATGAATTTCTCAGATTCTATGTATAACATGCAGTAAGTCAAACAGAAATTTGACACACAAATGCTTGGCTATTTTCAAGTGAAGCAAATGTGGTATTATCATTCAGTTATAAACACCTATAGTCACAAACTGCAAGTTAAGAAAATTCAGTAGAATATTAACACTAACCCAGAACTGCCTGCCTGAGAATGAAGTTGGTATATCATTTGAAAAAGGCAAAAATTGGGCTTCTTGCTACAGTATGCAATGGCCTGCAAAGATGGTGGTGTCACTTGGCTTAATGAGGTGCTGTGAGGTACCTAAGGAACTTGTTATGCAGAAAGTTCCAGGAGCACAGTCATAAAAACTGGAATAACAGGTTCCAAAGAGTAATTAACTCAAAAGGAATGTTAAAAAAATACACCATTCACTCACAGGTGTCAATGAATGTATTTGTTAACCATGCTGATTTATCTTCTTGCTTCCTTCATGGTAAAATGTGAAACTACATTTATGTTATTTTAAATAAAATGAGTGATAAATAGCTTGTCCAGTTGGATGGCAGCTCTGATAGTTGTTCCAGTCTTTCTTTTCACTGATATAAACTGAGCCAGGAAAAAGTAAGTAGGAAAAAAACAGCATTTTGTTTCTACAACTAGTTGCTAATTGTAGCTGGTATTTTTAACATGTGCAAGCCAACTCTACTTCTCAAACTTAAAAAGAAAAATACACTTCATCACAGACTGTGTTTACTAAGTACTGTGCCCATTTTAGTATATAAATGTTTAAGAAATACCTGAAAGCTGTCTATTTTCCTTGAAGTTGAATCCTTAAGCTATAGTTTCAGACATTTCTTAGTGTTTCTTTTGAGACACCAGGTGACTCTGATAATCATTTGTTCCAAGGGTTTTAAGTCAGTTTGAATGCAATTTAAGTATCTTCTGTTCTCCTAGTCCTTAACAAATTGCAGGAATCCAAAGATTAATTGTTCCTTGTCCACACCCAAACTCTAGTGAGTCTTCTTTCAGTATGATAGATCCACCTCATGCCCTCCCACATGAATAAAAAGGTGTAATGGACCTTTTTGGAGCTTCTTGGGTGGAGGTGGGTGGACCTTACTTTCCCCAAAACAATGCTGCCTACTACTACTACTAATAATAATTTTATTATAAGGCGCCTTTCAGTTGTCAAGGCGCTGTATATAAATAATAGATTAAAACAGTTAAAATCATTAAAAAGATTCAGCTAGATTAGGATAGTTAATTTAGTCAATATTCTAAAAATGCAGTTTCCCACAAAAGGTCTTCAAACCTTAGGTTCCATTTTTGTACCACCCATTTAAGAAAGAAAATAGTACCCTGCAACCATTGACTAACATGAAAGTGTATTTATTTGAGGGCAGAAAACATTTCTTGGAGGAGGGTAAGGCGAGGAGACTATTTACACCTTCAGTCAGTTCCACATTCAGAAAACATGACATCACTCCTTTGTACATGCAATACTTCTGTAGACTCCACCCACAGTCATAACAAGAAATAGCTACAGTAGGTGAGCCTAGAAGCCCCACAGTCCCTCATCACCTGGCCAACTGGTCCAATCACAGCTACCAATTGCAGCCCAAGTGCTGATTCAAATACCTCTATAATAGGGTGAAACAATTTTGCCAAGGATAATAAGGGCACAGGAATGCGGCAACAGCAAGGTGCGTGACAGGCAATTGTGTCACCACCTGGCTGGTCACACTGTATGTTGATATCATTGTGGGGTGCTTCACCCCCAGCACCCTGTCAAATAAATATAAACACCCCACCTTGCACACATTTGGGGAGGAGGAGGAGGACCACAGTAAGGGCCTCATGTTCCCATCCACCCACATCGCTACTGTGTCAAAGTCTTGACTGCCCAGACTGCTTCTGCCCTAATTTCCTCACCCAGATTCCCTTCTCCTCATTCCCATACATATTTGTCAGGATACTGATTCAATTAGCAATTTTGGAAGCCATGCCCACTTCCTGTAACTAGCTCCTGATTGGAGCAGAGGCCAGCACCCAAACAGCTGCATAAAACAAGAAATAAGCTCAGCTGGTGAGCCTTACAGCTGCACAGTCCGCTCATCACCTCGCCCCATTGGCCTGATCACAGCAAACCACTTGGAACCCAACTGAACAGACTGTCACACTAGCCACCAAGCGCTGATTCAAATAGTGCTCCTGGAAGCCATGCTCCCTTCCTGTAGCTAGATCCCAACTGAAGCAGGGGCCAGCATCAAAATGGCTGCAGCTATTATTACAATGATTTGAGTCTTTAGTATCAGATGAAATTTTTCATTTTCTGACCCATTTTGACTCATTCAGTTTTCTTTTCTTTGGTCCCGCTTCTTGTTTTTATAGTGATACTGCCATTACTGGAAATACTGTTAATAGACATAAACATTAACTACACTTACAACTATTATAAACCATAGTTCATATCAGGATATCAATACTATACGATACAAATATCTGTAGATGAATATAATTTATGTAGAACAGCAGTTATCAAACACATAATATAAAATTATGTATCTGTAACACCATTATAATCATTGATTTCTCCACCAATGATAATATACTCAGAGGAGAACTGTAATAAATAGAAAGTGTAGTAAACATCAATATTCAAAGAGTCAGTGGCTCAGTAGATTGCACACCTCACTCTGAGGCTGAAAGATCAGGAGGCTGTGGGTTCTATCCCCACACCAGGCACATGGGTTAAATCCTAATAATGACACTGTACTGCAGCATGAGGGTTGCTGGACTCCTGAGAGTCATCTTTGGATTAGACATTAAACTGAGGTCCCAACTGCCTGTTCTGGTGGTTGTTCAGGTGAACGTTAAAGATCCCATGGCACTTCTCGAAAAGAGTAGGGAATTTTTATTATAACTTCAAACCAATAATGTACAAACAGTGTTAATGCACACAAATAATAATCCATAAAACAAATTATACACATAAAAGTAAATAAGTATTACTGTCATACACTTATGAAAAATCGGAAAATTACAAGCAAAATAAAACAAAATTAGTGAAATTGAAAGATGATCCCCTCCCACTTACTAAAAAAGCAGGAAGTTTTTATCATAATTTACAGACAAAATACATGCAAAGTGGTATTATGTCAAACAAAATCATAAAAAGAAAAGTAGAAGCAAAAATAAGTATTACCTCATACATCAACCCCAAATTAAGTGATACATACTGTAAACAGGCCCCTGCAATAAAGTGTTGCTGCACACAAAACAACATAACTGGCAAACATAAATAAACATGTCAGTATACATTCAAGGAAAAAATCATACATAGAATCCCACAACTCATAAGAACCGTATAGTAGAAAATCAAAAACATAAATATTACAAATATACACTTACACGTGGGTTTCTTATTATAAACATATCAATAAAATGAGTAGTCTCATGGAGAAAAGAAATAATCAGACATATTATAGTGAAAAAGAAAAATAAGTTAAATGGGTAATATTTATTTATTTAGTTTTTGTTAACTGGTAGTGCACTAGCCATAAAATGACTAATTTCAGGCACGACCTGGGAGAGTACAACAATCAAAGACAGGTACAAGCATGAGTACAATGAAATTACAATAGCATAGGTGAAAACAGTCAGTAGTAATGAATACATGCATATATTATAATAGCAGAGTAAACATGGGCAGTCATAAAATAAACATTCCCATAATCCCAAAAAGCAAGAAAAAAGAGATTCTGATACCTAATACTGCTCATTCTATCATAACTCAGTATATATATATATATATATATATTAAGAAAACAGGATATACATTTCTATGGGCAAAGGCCATAACCATCTATTTACAATAATCAATGAAAAACCAGTCCAGTACTTTCTAATAATTATGGAGACATCCTTCTCCCCATCTGTTTAATCTACAAACTGCCCAAGTCAGTGAACCAAAAACTATCAATTGGTGATACGGTATACTAGTAAAGCATTTAGATATGTTGTTCTGTCTTGAGGAACAATCACAAAACTAGGTTTGTAAATATAGATAGAAAATAAGCAAGAAACAGCCACTATTACTGACATGCTGGAATAAAAGTTCTACAGATAGCAATTCCCCACTACCGATAAATGTAGGCCACTGATCCTGGTCCACATAAACACATACATATATAGAAGACCAGCAACCGTAATCTTCCATCTAGTCTATGGTGCCAAGACAAAGGGAAGAGGTTTACCTGTGAATCCAGCAAGGCAACAAAATGTATTCGCTTACATCCAAGAAATGGACTCCACCATGTCCGGAAAATCTGGAAAGGCACATTACATTGTTCTTGAACTTTCAATTTACACAGGATAGAATCAATTAAGTCAAATAACTGTACTCTGATATGAATTGTTGTTGTAAGACAGACGGCATTGTGTGTTCCAAATGTAATATTTAAAGTAAGTCAAAACAACCATAATGTTGTCTTATCACGTCTTAGTCCATTGGTGCGAAGTATCCTTAACAACAAAATGTCAGGGTTACCTGAGCAAAGGCAAACTCAACCATTTAAACTGTAATAACTTCCAAAATTTTGATATATGATACTTGAAAACAAGTGTGAACTTGTTTCAATTTATGGAAAGCATGTATGTCTGAGGCAGAATCTCTCATCACTGGGTTTATGTTTCAAATTTTCCTTCACATTGAGTTTATAATGAAGAGATAACTAATTAACATCCTACATATATATATATATTTATATTTATATTTATAGGGGTCCAAGGGAAGGAATCATTTAGAAATCTGCGTGACATCTAAAGATGATTGAGTTAAGAAATGTGGTTGCTCTATAAAAAGGTATCCATAATCCAAGAATAGAGAATATTCCTTGGTAAAGTGGAAACCTGATGTTTTGTGAGTGCCCATAACTTAATTTTACTAAAAGATAGTCTATAAGAGATGGTTAGATATGCTATTGATTTTGTTTAGGAATATGATCATCTATCTGCCATTCCTTCAAAAGTCTCCCAAACTGTCCAGAATCCATGGGGTCCAAATTTTGTTTCCTTATAGTAATAAAGGTTGTAAATTATAAGTCACAAACATAGGAAAGAAAAAGGGAATGGGGTTCGCCATATGAAGGCCACCTTGGGACACGGGTCTGTATAGAATACCTCTTTTATAGGGTTAAGCCTGCTGCTTGACACACAAAAAAAATAACTGTATACACTACTTTCCAGAGATTGTGGAAGTGCAAAACCACACTAAGGTGCAAAAATAAGATAATAGAAAGGTTTTGATCATAAAAATTAATTTCCGTTTGCCATTTTCCATCTGTTCTATGATATGACCTTTAATTGTGCTTTTGTCAAAAATGTTTCCAGTTAAATGTTACTAAATCCCTGCCCCAAAAAGAACAAGCCAAGAATTTTACTGGGATCTGGCAGTACTGGAATATCAATTATCTCTGTCATGTCAGTATAAGCATCTCCAATAAGATTGCATTAATTTTTCTGGAAATTAATACCAGACTGTGATACTGTTACATAAGTTAACACTTCCTGATTTGCTTTTAAACAAGAAGAAACAGAAACATAGAAGTTGACTTGCAAATGAGGACTGCAAGGCCCATCCAGTCTGCCCTTTTCTTTTCTACTTTATGAATGTGCCACTGGCCTTGCTCTGCCAATGACCCATCTATTCATACTCATCTGTATTGCTCTCTATGCCTATACCATGCCTGTTTGACCCTACTATATTCATATTCACCACTTCCTGAGGTAGGCCATTCCATGCATCCACCACCCTTTCTGTGAAAAGAACTTCATCACATTACCCTTAATCGGCCTCCTCTAATCTCATGCTGTGTCCTCTTGTCCTGCTATTTTCTTATATTGAAACATGTTGGACTGCGTGGTGGATGCATGGAATGGCCTACCTCAGGAAGTGGTGGATATTAATACCGTGCAAGCGCTTCAAGCAGGCATGGTATAGGGCATAAAGAAACAACCGATGAGTATGAATAAATAGGTGGGGAAAATTATGGAATCACTTTGAAAAAAGAATTGTTCAGTACCTAGAGGCCAGCAGAGCACAGGACCCAAAGCAGCATGGATTCACAGCAGAAAAGTCATGTCAGATGAATATAATCAATTTCTTTGACTGGGTGACCAAAGTAATAGACCAGGGAGGGGCTGTGGATATGCCCTACCTAGACTTTAGCAAGGCATTTGACACAGTTCCCACAAAAGATTAATAGTCAAGTTAGCCAGCCTGGGAGTGGGTCCCAGGGTAGTAGCCTGGTAGCAAACTGGCTGCACAACAGGACACAGAAGGTAATAGTGAATGGAACACATTCTGAAAGAAAGGGGTTATAGTGAGTACCCTCAGGGCTCAGTACTGGGTCCAGTCCTCTTTAACATCTTTATAGGTGTCATTGCAGAGGGTCTGGAAGGAAAGGTATGCCTATTTGAAGATGACACAAATATCTGTAACAGAGTTGATACACAAGGGGTAGAAAGGATGAGAAGGACTTGGCAATGTTGGAGGAATGGTCAGACATATGGCAACTTAGATTCAATGCAAAGAAGTGTAAAGTAATGCACCTGGGAAATAAAAATCCAGGAGAAGAGTACAATAGCAGGGAGGTACTAACAACAACAATAATGGAAAGGGATCTGATGTCATCATATGAGATGACCTAAAGGTGGGTAAGAAATGTGAGAAGTCAGTAATGAGAGCCAGGGGATGCTGGGATGCATAGGAGGGGCATCAGTAAGAAAAGGAAAGTGGTTATCCTCTGTACAGACAGTTGGTGAGACCCCATCTGAGTACTGCATGCAGTTTGGAGACCCCATCTACGCAAGGACATAGACAGGATGGAAGAGTCCAGAGGAGGGCAACTAAAATTGTGCAGGGTCTACATCAGAAACCATATGAAGAGAGACTGAGAGAGCTTACTATGTATACCTTGATGAAAGGAGAGACAGGGTGACATGATAGAAACTTTTAAGTACCTCAAGGAATCAACAAAGTCCAGGAGGGTAGCATCTTTCAGAAAAGAGATGTGTAAGAACAAGGGGCACAATTTAAAGTTAGAAGGGGATGGCTCAGGGTAATGTGAGGAAATTCTTTTCACGGAGAGTGTGTGGACACATGGAACCGCCTTCCTGAGAGGTTGTGGGGTCTAAAACAGTGGGGGAATTCAAACAGCATGGGACAGACATAAGGCAATTATAGTGGGGGTTGCAGGAAGTAGGCTGTTGGTTAACTAGAGTCTGCAACTTATCCAATAGGTAGGGAAATGGGCAGACTGGTGGGCCAAGTGGTCCTATCTGCCGTCAAAGTCTATGTTTCTATGTTACTTCACCTTGTTAATGCCCTTAAGGTGTTTGAATGTTTGATCATATCACCTCTCTCCCTCCTTTGCTCTAGGGTATACATATTGAGCTCCGTTAATCTGTCCTCATATGTTTTCTGATGCAGTCCCTGCACCATTTTGGTTGCCCTTCACTGGACTGCTTCAATTTGGAATGTCCTTTTGAAGGTGTGGCCTCAGTACTGTACACGCAGTACTCCAGATGGGCCTAACTAGTGTCTTGTAAAGAGGGATTATTACCTCCTCTTATGACTTGTGATACCCTACTAATACAGCCCCCAGAGCCTTACCTACTGCTTTAGTGGTCTGCTTGGATGATTTCAGGTCATCAGTGACGATGATGCCCAAGTCTCTTTCTTCCCTTGTGACTGCCAGCAAGTCCTCTCCCAGCCTATATGTGGCTTCAGGGTTTCTCTTCCTATGTGCATGATCTTGCATTCTTTGTATTAAACCCCAGTTGCCACTCTTCCCGACCATTTTTCTAGTTTATCCAGATCTCTTCTCATTCTGCCCACCCCATCTGGATCATCTACTCTTTGCAGATCTTGGTGTCATCTGCAAACAGAAAACCTTACCCTCCAATCCATCTGCAATGTCACTGATGAAGATACTGAAGAGGACTAGCCCCAGGACTGATCCTGAGGTGCCCCACTTGAGGCTTGCATCTCTTCTGACTGTATACTGTTTTTACCATCACCTGTTTCCTGCCCGTCAATCAGTTTGCACCAGTTGATCAATTTCTGACCCATCCCGAGCCTACCAGCTTATTAATCAAGCTTCTAGTGGAACAGTATCGAAAGTTTTGCTGAAGTCAAGGTAGATCTACATCAACTGCTCCCTCCTGGTCCACCACTCTGGTTACCCAGTCAAAGAAATTATGAGATTAGTTTGACAGGACCTTCCTTTGTAAACCCATGCTGTCGTGGATCCTGTACTCCTATGAATTCCAGGTGTTGCACTATCCTTTCCTTAAGGAGTGCCTTCATAATCTTGCCCACTACTGAGGTAAGACTGACTGATCCGTAGTTACCTGCCTCCTCCTGCTACCACTCTTGTGGAGCAGGATCACATGAGCCCTTCACCAGTCTTCTGGGACCTCTCCTGTGCTCAGAGACTCACTAAACAGTTCTGATAATGGCTCTGCTAGTTCCACTTTTAGCTCCTTTAGTACCCTGGGATGTATGCCATCAGGTCCCATTGCCTTGTCCACCTGAGCTTATCGAGCTCTTGTAGGACCCCTTTCTTTTGTGAAGGGTCTAGTGCATACCTACCTTCCCTGTGTCCATGATGCTGAGCTGTGGGCCCCGCCTATCTTCTCTTCAGTAAATACTGAGCAGAAGTATCTATTTAGGATAGATGCTTTTACATGGTCCTCCTCTTCACATGCTCTTATCCCCTTTGATCTTAGCAATGACCCCATTGGACTTTCTCCTTTCTCTAATGTATCTATAGAAAGTCTTGTCACCTTCTTTACAGTTTGTGCTAGTGTTTTTCTTGGTTTGGGCCTTTGCCTGCCTTGCCTTCCGGCTTCCCTTAGGGAAGTTTGGTATGCCTCCATATCTTTATCCTGCTTTCGTTCCTTAAATTTCCTGAAGGCCAGCCTTTTGGCTCTGACCTTTTCTGCTACTGTTTTGAGAACCAAAGTGTGTTTCTTCTTCTTTGCACTTCCTTTTCTCTCTAACACAATGGGATGTTGCTTCAAGTATTGCATCCTTAATGCTTGCTCACTTTGCCTGTACCCCTCAGCTGTATTTCTTTTTGCCAGGCTAGCTTAACTCTTTTGGCCATCTAATCAAAGTCAGCCTCTGAAGTCCCATATTTTGACTTGGAATGGGCTGATTTAGTTCTAGTGGGCCAAATTGAACCACACCATATGATGGTCACTGGCCCCCAGGTGACCTTCTACCTGGAGATCTGAGATCCTTTCCTGTTAGTCAGTACTAGATCTAGGATAGTCCTGTCTCTTGTGGGTTGTTGTACCAATTGTTTGAGGCCCTCCACCTGCAGGAAATCTACCATGGGCTGGATATTCAAAAGGTTGTGCCATGTGCAATAGGATTGTGCCTGCATAAGTCCAAAGTGTGCCATTCTGCCATATTCAGCAGGAGGCAGTTGTGCCCCCAAGTCAAGCTGAGCAACAGCTAATGCTAATGAAGGCATGCTCAACCGGAGGGAGGAACCATGCATAAACTGCACAGCCCGATATTCAGTGGCTGTGCAGAGTTGTGCAGGCACAACCCCAACCTGGCCTGCACAACTTTGAGCAAAAAAGAAGGTAAGTAGGGCCACCACAGGTGAGCTGCCGCATTGCCGGTGCAACACAGCAGCTGCCACCTGTGGTGACCCTGTTTCCTCTCTGTGCCCCTGTAGCCCAATCACGGGCATATAAGTAACCCCTCCTCCCGACTGGCCCAATGTCGGGCATAAGTGAAAAAACCCTCCCCCATGGCGATCACGGGCATAAGTGTCAAAACCCCCACCCCAACTAGCCGATCACGGCAGAACAATTCAACCCTCAAGAACATATCCCTGGTGGTCCAGTGGACCCACAAAGCCCGATCACGGGCATTAGAGTCCACCACCCCCCAAGGTCCACCTACCCTGGTGATCTGGTGGCCCCACCCACCCACCCACAGAGCCCCACCACCCGCTTCCCCATCAGGCCGGCGGCAGCATCTCACCGCCTTCGTCGTCACACCGCTAACCGACTGCTCAGTACGGCACGCCCATTGGTTCTGGAGCAAGAGCCAATGGGTGTGCAGTCCATACCGCATAAGGCAGTCCAGATATGTGAATAAACTGCCCTTCTGAAAAGTGTTCCACAGTACCTGCAGTTAATGATATCCATTCCAGATAAGTTGCTGGGTTTATAACCCGGTCATTCACATATCTGGACTGCCTTATGCAGAGGGCTGCCGCCATTGGCTCTTGCTCTGAACCATGGGCAATGAAGCCCTACCGAGCAGTCAGTCGGCGGGCGGGGTGGGGCGGCAGGGGTGAGATGCCGTCACCACCGGCCGATGGGGGAGCGGGTGGTGGGGTCCGTGTGGGTGGGGTGGGGCCACTAGATCACCAGGGTAGGTGGATCTTGCGGGGTGGTGGACTCTAATGCCCATGATCAGGCTTCGCGTCCACTGAACCACCAGGGATATGTTCTTGGGGGTTGAAATCTGTTCTGCCTGCGATCGGGCTAGTGGGGGTGGAGTTTTTGACACTTATGCCCGCGACCGGGCCAGTCAGGGGAGGGTTTTTTGACACTTATGTCCATGATCGGGCCAGTCCGGGTGGGGATTTCAACAGTTATGCCCGCGATCGGGCTGCAGGCGTCGTCCTCGACGGCTGCCGCCTGGCAGGGCGCCTGTATGCAAGTCCTTAGGATCAGCGCATCTGCATGCTAATGGCATGCACATGGGGTTATAATAGATGCAAATGGCCCTGTGTCTTGTATGAATTATGACCCCATTTGCATGTCACCTTTGAATATTGGAAATTTGCGCATTAAGCAATGGAACTTGCTCCACCGCATCTTGAATGCTCCACTCTGGCCACTTGCAGTGGCACTAGTTCCACTGCGCCATGCACAGTGGCTGTGGCCGGGGTGATATTCAAAGGAGTTGCTCAATAGCGCAACTCCGCTGAATATCACCTAGCTACACCCTCGTAACTATTTTGTGCAGCGTAAGGACTTGAGCCACAAATGGCTTAGTTTGAATATCCAGCCCCATGTGTCTAGTTCTGGCAGATGTTCCTGCTGGTGATGACCAATCTGTAATCGGCATGTTAA
The DNA here is from genome assembly GCA_016271365.2 of Neoceratodus forsteri. Classification (NCBI taxonomy): domain Eukaryota; kingdom Metazoa; phylum Chordata; order Ceratodontiformes; family Ceratodontidae; genus Neoceratodus; species Neoceratodus forsteri. The sequence continues at coordinate 1,108,690,500 of CM057449.1, read as the reverse complement.
AGTCTCCCAGTATCCGAACCTCCCTTTAGCTGTCATGTTTTGTATATCTTCTAACAGTAATGTGTTTATGTCCTCCCTGGTCTGGAGGCCTGTAGACAACCCCAGTTCATATGGCTGTCCCATGTCCTGTTTCCAGGGTGACCTGCAGTTCTTCTGGCTCCTTATGTGTATTCTGAATTTCTGTAGCTTTGATATTTTCATTGACATAACAGGCCACTCCACCTCCTCCCCTTTTGCACCTCAGTCTCTTCTGAACAGTACATAGCCAGGTACTGAAGTCTCCCCAAGTGTGGTTACTGATAAACCATGTCTTGCTAATGACTACAAGGTCCAGTTTAGCCTCTGTCAATATTGCCTGTAGGTTTGGGATCTTTGTTTTCCAGACTGCAAGCATTTGTACATGATTTTCCATTGGCCAGATTTTGGTGTGTTAGTTGTTAGGCGAGGTCTGGCATTCCCCTGTGCATCATATGAGGAGATGGACCGTTTTCCTTACCTGGTGATGCAAATTAACTACAAACATGCTGAACTCCTGTTTGACCACTAGCTGAGGGGAGAGGTGTTCTTCCTTTCGACGCATGGGGTGCTGCACCCTCTCCCCATCTGCTAGTTTAAATATTCTGCAAAGATGTCAAATTTCTGTCCCAATGCACTGACTCCTCCTTAGTCAAATGCAGTCCATCAAACTTAAAGAACTTTTGCTCCCAAAACTGTTGTCAGTTCCCTACAAATGTGTGTCCTTTTACCCAGCACCAGCCCTTGAGCCACATGTTTAGCTCCCCTATCTCCCTTCTTGACCTTCCATCCATCTGCCCTCTCCTGGACTGGCAGAATATCAGAAAAGAGATGACAGACCAAATGGAGGATAGTTTGTCACCCAGCCTGGTCAGGTGTTCCTTGGTCTCCACAACTGACCAGCTGGCGAGATCGTTAGTCCCTATGTGTACCAGGATATCACTGTTTCTCCGGCTTCCTGAACAATTTTAGCAATGCTGTCAGTGTCTCTCCATGGTGATGTACCTGGGAGACATCTGACCATTACCCTGGCTGAGATAGGTATCAACCTCGAATCATGGAGTCTCCTAAGATCAGAAGTTTTTGGATTTCCTTTTGCTTTTTTGTTTTGGTTCCTGTTTTTGGGTGAGTTTTGTTGTGCTAGCTCCTGTGCTGCAGTGTCCTGCTCTGCAGTGTCCTCTGCCCTTTGTTTGATTTTGGAGATAGAGGCAGATACCTTTTGTAGTTTTTCTATGGTTTGTGGAGGTGATATGTTGGAGAGCACTGAGGATGGGGCACCCAATTTGCCCCTCCTAACCACCTGCCAACCTCCCGGACCAACTACCCTCTGCAGTCAAGGTGCTTCTGTTGGATGTTAGAGAAATCGTGGGCAGTTCTATATATATTTCCTCTTCAATATGCAATTTGAGGTGCACAATCTCTTCCCATGCTTCCTAGAGTTGAGCCCTTAGGTCTTCAATGGTCAGCATGTAGACAGTGTCCTAAATCCTGTAAAACTGCCCTTCTGAAAGTGTTCCACAGTACCTGCAGTTAATGATATCCATTCCAGATAAGTTGCTGGGTTTATAACCTGGTCAGAGTAATTAGAAGGAAGAAAATGAAAGCAAAAGTTTGATTTTGTGTTTTGTTTGTTTGTTTTTGTATAAGTTGTTATAACAGGTTAAATTACTAGTCCCCCTGTAAATGAGGTCACTGTCTGGATACCCCTCTGATCCACCCTTCCTGCTTTGCTATAGGAAATGTCATTACTGTGCTACCCTATAAAAGGAGTGTAGTGTGGGTGGTTGGGGATGGATGTGGGTGGCTGGGCCCTTCCCCTGTTGAAAAGAAGAACCACAGATGAAAGAAACAAGGTGGTAAGAGCAGAAACAGTCAGCCAGCTACATCAACCAGGATTAAAACCAAATCATCAACGTAGGCTAGAGTCCACACTTCAGGACCTGTACTAGAAAAAGACAACCTGTTAGACAAGGGAGCTATTCAACCTGTGTAAAGTGAATCAATAGAAAGTATATATAAAACCAGGCTAAGTGGGCACCCCTGACAGACATCCCTAGCCACCAAAATTTCTTTACCCATCCATCCATTGACCAACAGGATTGTCATAGCCTTACTGTGACATGCTTGTAATATTTGTGTAACTGTAACAGGAAACCCATAAGCAGTCAAACAAGCACAAAATATTAATGTGAGACCCTATCAAAAGCCTTTGCTTGATCTAGAGATAGCAGGAAGCTCATGAGCTCCCCTCTTGACTGCTTTCTAACACATCCTCAGTAAAATCAGGTTGTCCAATATTGATCTCCCTGGCACTGCACACATTTGTGAAGGATGAATGACATCCATTATAGCTGTAGCCAATCTCATACTAAGTATTTTAGTAAAAATCTTAAAATCAGCATTCAGCAATGTGATTAGTCTCCAATTTGAGAGGCTCTCTCTATCTCCTGATTTATACATTAAAACCAAAATACCTTTTTTCATAGTAGGGGAATATCTGAAGATGATAGTAAAATGTTATAAATCTCTAAGACTTCCTCCAAAAGAACATTAGTTATTAATTTATATAGTTCATATGGAAGACCATCAAATCCGGTGCATAGCCCGACTTTGCCTGGGCTATTATAGAAAGAAACTCTTGTTTGGTAATAGGGTAGTGTTGTGCCCAAATACTTCAGAAAGATGGGGTAAATCACTCTGGGTCAACCAGTATTGAACCTCAGATTCTGGTACATGTGAGAGGGATTGCAAAAGTGTCCATATAATCATTAACTGCAGACATAATGACTGGTTTGTTAGTTACATATGAACCATCCTGTAATTGAATACAATTAATATCTTTAATAATGATGTTGTGTTTGGCAGAATTCAAATGGGTTTACAAAAGCAAATTTTCCTGTGTGCCAAAACGTTGTTCCACTTCTAGAGATTTTAATCTGGTGTACTGTAATTGTGCTAATTTAGCTTTTAATGATTGAATTTCTACTGAATAATCCCTAATGTTTCAGTTTGTAAGGAGGATAGTTCTAGATTTGTGATCAATTGCAAACTTATTGATCCATTTTAAGTTTACCATTGAGACCACCAATTTTCTTAAATAAATTCTGAATATCCTGCTTTGTAGTATCCCACCAGTCTAGAGGGAGTCAGTATAAAAATATACCAATTTCCTAGCCTCTAGGACTGATTGAAAACCCTGTTGTGTTGTGGACTTTTAAAAGATTAAGGTTCATTCTCCAGTAGCCTGGGCCTCTACCTATCCAAGCAAAATTAGAAATTGCAGCATTTAGTTGGGCATGATGTGATGACATTATTGGAGTTGACAAGGCATGCTGAACTCCTAAAGTGGATGATAAGAACACATAATTAATTCTAGTAGCCAATTGTCCCTTGAAGTATGTTTTCTGAGGCACCTTCCCACCATTAGTGAAAGCGCCTACCAGGGAAGACTGGTTAATCTATTTAGACAAGAGGCATCACAAAAGTTTTAGTAGTTTTAAACCTCTATCAGAGAGATATCTGCTACAATTAAAGTCCCCAGCTAAGATGATTTTCTTATTAGTATATAAGAAGGGTTGTATTTTATTGAATAGTACAATTCTAGATGCTTTGAGTTTGCGGGCACAGACATTAATCAGTCTAAGATTTACTCCTGCTATGTCTGTATCAAGCAAAAGGACCCTACCAGGCTCTACATCCACTAAATGAATTAATTTAGCAGCCGGTTAGATGCAGAGATCCCTACCCTGAACAACTATCTGTCCCTGGAGACTAATAAATCTGACCCCACAACCAGGCTAGTGTAGCAGTTTCTATCTGTACTGTAGTATGCAGTCTAGTGTCCTGAAAAAATATGAAGTCAAACATATGATCTGAAAAGTGAGTATCAGTCAGAGTTTCTTCCATTCTGACTTAATACTGTTGACATTCAATGATGCCAAGGAAAAGTCATACGTGGAAGATTTCATAAATGGACTCAAGTCAGGAGGGAGTAAATCTGGATGTTTTTTAAGCCACACCTAGTCCCCATGCATTTTTTCTTAACCTTAGCTGTAGGTACATCTTGTATAGATTCTCCTCAGAGCCCCTTCTGGTTGAGAGGAATGAATCAAAGTCGAATCAGATTCAGACTCAGCTTCTGCCTCACCTTCATGTAGGGCAGAACATTCTATTTTGCAATGGTATAGCTACTGGCATAATAGGGGTTTGCTGTATTGGTGTTTCATTTCTTACCTCTGCCCTCCTTTTTGGGACATCTGAAAGTCATCTACCAGGGAAGGGGCATTGCAAACACTCCACTGGCAGGGGTCCCTGCACTTTTCTTTGCAGTGAAGAAATTACAGTACCAGCATCTGAAGGAATTGCAGCAGTGCTTAGTGTAGAAGTAATGTCAGGGTGAATTAGCAGTCACCACCTCTGTGGGAGAAGCAGATGACCCCTGAGGCATGGTTCTATTGGAGTACCTTTGAGTGCGCTGATCTACTAACTGTGTTAACATAATAATCTTGTATTGCAAAGTCTGAATCTGTGGTGTTGTGTGCAGCCCATGGACAATCCATGAAGGAATGCCCTTCTTCACATAAGGAACACTTAGGTGGACTGTAATAATGAAATACTGAATGTCCGCTTCCCACATTGCACACATTTGGAGACATCGACGTGCGACTCAAGTGGTGGGCTGAGCCAGATTTATTGCAGTGTCGTGGCTGGCCAGGGTAAAAATAAAACCCTTATCTCTCCTAAATAGAAGCAATTAGGCAGATGCAAAATGCTAGTATCAGTCTGTAGTAAATTGACTTTAAACCTCCACCTCCATTCCAAAAACCTCATCATCAATAATGGGTTCAGGGTTCCTTCTATTTTGCACCTCTTCTGAAGCCCATATATAATGTTGGTCACATTCATGCCCCCATTATGAAATAAAACTGCATATGACTTTAAACGCTTGTTACATAAGATGGATAGCCTGAAAATCTTGCCATAAAGGATTTGTTTTGATTTGAGCATACTTATTCCAAAATCTATCCAGAAAATCCTGTGACCTGAAACTGACATCAAAAGAGTTTTCCCTGGTATGTGACTCAAAGTGCATACTTACGAGAAAAAATGCTCATAGATTATTTTAGCAGCACTTTTCCACATAAAACCTGTCCGGTAATTCATCAGTTCTCCCCAAAAACATGATCTCACAGCGTTTCTATTCTTCACCAGTTCAATAGGTTTCTGAAATAAGCTAGCATAAGTCGGTGACAAGTTTTGTGTAGAGGTGTGCGAGTCAGCATTTTTCTGATCCCCAGCCCCAGCAGTACAGGCTGATCTAAATCTATATCCACTTGTATATCTTGGAACATTTCAGTAACTCATTGGTAAGCATATCCACAGGTAAATAACTCACTGAGTCTGACTGTGTGGGTATCGTACCTTCTTCCTGTGTCATTAAGTTGCAAAACAGTGGGAAGGGCATCAGGCTGTTCAAAACAGCCACTTCCTCAAATACCAGGCTGTCCTCCTGCACAACACCCAAGATCGGAATCCGGTCAGGAATTCAACTCCCATTCTGTAGTTGTTGCCAGCCTGCTTTTTCTAAAGCTCCCTCCGTGATCAATTTACTCATGTACCAGGTCCTCTCCCTATGTTTGAGGAACTGGACTACAGGGAGGATTTAGGGTTCTTTGGGAGCAAGCTCCAGTCCAGAGGACACTAATACTTTAGTGGGTAATGAAGCAGCCAAATCTGAGAGGTACTCACCTCGCTTATGTTTCTTCTCCTCCTCTCTGCCATGGAACTTAGGACCTGGGATTCCAATATAGCCAATTCTGTTTGCAGTTGTCAGGGTCTCTTGCAATCTGCTCTGCAAGTTCTGGTGAATGCTGTGCTACAGGAGCTTGTGGTACATTCCTCGACTGGAGAGGTAAAGCTTGCTCAGTGTTATTTGTAGAGACACTGAACCTGGACTGTCTGCGATTTCAGAGATGTTATGCTGGCCACCATTTCAGTGCTCCCCGCCACTGCTGCTATAGTTTGCAAACCATCTCCATCTCCTTCCATGTGCACACTGGAATCTCCATCAGGGCAGGAAGTAAAGCCCCTGCTGTCCAAGTAGGGAATTTCCACGGTGTCCTGGCCAAATTTCTATTCACTAAAAATTCCACCGACAGCTTAATCTGGTTTAATTTTAGTTGGTTATCATCTGTATCCCCCGTCACCCCAGAAAAGTGACTTCCAGTCTCAGTGGGTCTACCGGCTCAACAAAATTCAATAAACAATAAATAAATCTCACACATGCAGCTCTTCTTCTCTCTTTATTTTGCCTTTTCTAGTCCTTTCATTCTTTTTTCTGTTTATTCTGTATGTTAATGTTCTTATTTTTATTCCAAAAGTTTTCTCCACTCTCCAGTATAGTTGTTGAAACAGTCACTGAGGAAGCTCAAGAACACAAGATACTTATTCACTTGCCAATTAATGGTGTTATATGGACCTCCATATTTTATGTGGATTAATTCTCCCACTAAAATTAACAAGATAGAAAAAAACAGCACAGCATTTTTATAATAAAATTTAAAATAACAGAGATGCACCTAAAACCCTGAGAAGATTTTTAAATTCAGCTTTATGAACTGATACACCATAGGTGTCTAATGGTTTTACAAATAAAATTCCATATAAATATTTGAACTTGATTAAATTAAATAGCTATTTAACTATTTAATTATTTAAAAACACTAATGTGTTACAAAAACATGCCAATAATGTTCAAGTATTTACTTCAGAAACTTTAGTGACTTATTATGACATAAAATGTATACCATTTAAACGTATTCAAATTAACATTAGTTCATCCACGCTCATCCTTTATTTAATTAATAAAGATCGACTTACCAAGGCCTTTGACCTTGTTAACCATCAACTCCTAATCAAAGGCCTAGGTGACTTCAGCTGCTTAGAGGAAGTGCTGGTCTGTGTCAGAGTTACTTTTTATTTATTTTTATTTTAGTCTTTGATAACTGGTAAGGCCCCTAGACACAAGTGCCTGTTTTCAGGGGTGACCTGGGAGCACTGGGCAGTTAAGGACTTGCTCAGAGTCACACAGTATGCAAGTGGAGATTGTGAGAATCAAACTCAGGTCTGATCTGCTGGATGTACAAGCTTGTTCACACCTCATTCCTCTAACCTCTAGGCTATACTGCCAGCCAAACTTGACAGGGCGCACAGAAAACAAAGATTGTTAATTGTTTTTCCCTGTGTTACTAGTCTCCATTGAAGTTCCACAGGGGACAATTCTGGGCCTCTCTCTTCAGTTTATTTCTGAATACACTCTGCTGTCATGCAGAAAGACCAAAATGCTACTTTATGCAGATGATGCAATGATTTTTACTGGGGTGTTAACATCAAGGATTTACAGAATGCCATCTAATCTGATATCAACTCAGTGCAACAGTGGTTCATGGATCAAGGCTTGAGCTGAACACCACTAAAATTAAATACATGATTTTCTGGAACTCCAAGAAAAAAATTGCCTGGATGTGTCAGCGCTACTATTAATGCCCTAATGGAGCCAGCATTGAAAAAGTCTCTATCTTCAAATACTTGGCTTCTACACAGACAACAATCTAACTTTTAGCAGTCATATTATGCACCTGATAAAATAACACACCAGAGACTAGGCGCACTGTACTGGATCAACCAATTCCTGTTACCCTCAACACAACACCTACTGGACCAAACCTTCCTGCTACCACTTATTGACTATGGCTTAGTTCTCTACTCCACAGCAGTCCAGTCTGAGTTCCACAGGGTCAAACCCTATATAACCAAATTGTCAGATTTGCTACACAACTGCCCGCCCAGATCCACCACTGTGTCCTCCAAAAAGGCTAATATGCCTCCCCTGATCACCAAAGTCAAGCTATGCATTGGCATCATGGCATGAAAATCATCATGAATAAAGCACCACCTATCTACAACTTTTTCTTTCAACCCAGAGCCCTGCTTACACACACCAGATTCTTGTTTACAGAAATAAAGGATAAGTGCTTACTATATTGCAGGGCTGCTCAACCAGGAATGCTTTGGCTTCACCACTCTCACACAATACGATATTTAGAGCAAAATATTGATGAGCAAATTAAATGGGCGATCTGGTAGCATGAAAGACATGATGGCACTTCAAATATGCAAAAAGAAAATAACATTTATTCTTCATACAATTTAACAATTGCAATAAAGTGCTTCAATATTTTCAATGCTTTTCAACAAAAATATGCAATGCTAACTACCATATAAGTTAGACCTACCCCAGTCCAGTGCACCAGCAGCTAATAAACCCTGCACTTCCTTGCCAGCATGGCTTCCTTAGGCCGGGATGCAGTTCTGTAAACCCTATTACCTATTTATACCAGAAGTGCATGTGCTAATCAATAAAAATTACATTAAATTAAATAACAGACCTGACAGCCCTGCTTTGCAAGAGTGACGGCAGCCTATATTAAGATCATCAGCCTCAGCCTACTTTAAAATCGCCATGCTTAGAAATATGCATTGATCAAAGGGATTTACTGTTTCAACTACCCAGTTTCTTTAATTGACTACCTCAGCATGTTACTGATCTGACTCTAACCTTCTCAGCCTTCAGATCTAACTTGGATAACTGGTCATGTAATTCAGATTCATGTAAATGCCTGTAACAGCTTTGTGTTTACTCTGTGAATGCACTTTACTGTCAATTTGTATTTTTCTGTTTGAAGGTACGCTGTGTCTCTACCTATGTCTGGTCACCAATGGAAATGGGCAGATTTTTGTTTATGGTCTCACCAGATGTTAATAAATAAATTAGAATTAAAACAATTACTCAGTCAACTAAATATAATACTGCACCCAAATTAAAACAAAAAAACACTTTATAATATATGAAATGCAGCTTAATTGGTGTTACTTGTACTATTTTAGAAACAAAATTGGCAGCAAGTTATTTTCTTAACCTGGACTCCAATTCACTTCTCAGTAAAACAGGCATCATAGTTTCAAATAACCCAGTGACTTTCCAGTTCACGCTTGCAAGCCACCTTGCAAAATAGTTCTAGGCTAAGAGATTTAAGTCCGCTGCTTGCTTGCTGAATCACAAAGGAGATGTAATGCATTTACCTACAGTCTCTTACAGCAAAATACTACAATATTTATAAAATCTTATAGCAAATGACTTTTCAGCAAAACTGCTTTGCCTAGTTGACTCTATAAGCTCTATACACAGCCACGTTCTCAGCACTATGGCTTCTTGCTTAGTGGCTGCCTCCACCTGTTGCAGCAGCACACAGGGCCTGTTTAAGTAGTATGCTGGCTCCACATCACTTGTTGCTATAGAAACCAGGTACTCCAGCTGAAGATTTTACCATATATGGAAAATGTCAAATGTCCATGGAATGTGGCACATGAATTTTCAAGCACCAGCAGTACAAAGTACCCTGATGTAGGCAGTAAAGACTGGTTTCAGTTTTCTTCTTAGTAATCAACAGTTGAAAATGGATTTAATTTACATGCCTGTAAATTTATTGGTAAATGAATACACTTCTATAGTACTATACTTGCATTCAGATACACTATAAACTATTTCCATATTTTGCACAGCTCAGTGTCACAAATTTACACACTTATAATTAGAAATGTGTGATGTTTTAAAACAATATCTTACCAAACCCTAATACACTGTTGATTAATCCAACACATAACTCTTTGTATAGTTTGGGAAAATTGTGCCATTTATTTGGGGAAAAGTAGAATAAAAAGCTTTTCAGCCCCTATTGACTAAAAACATTACCTGATCAATGTGTTGTATTAAATATAAAAATTGTGGAGGTATACTGACTGAGAGCAATCCCTGAAATGTACATATCCCAACTCCTGAAGATCTCTTGGTATATAAGCAAAGAACATTTTAACTTTGAATGTAACCCACCCCTAGACCCTAAATACCTAATAAGGGATACCTAATGGACCGCACTGGGATAATCATATTGATCCACCACATGAATGGATCAAACCCTTAACTCGTGTTGCAAAAGCTGTTAGTGTGTTAAGAAGTCTTATTCCTATTAGTGGAGATTAATGTGAATTTTCCAGTGTAGCCCATCATGTATGCTACTCATACAGCACATTTTTAAATGTATCATTTTTATGTGAACTCTTTTTCCATTAACATTTTTATTGTAAGTTTTGCATATACAACATTGCAGCAACAACAACAGCAAGTGCATAGTATAGTGAAATAACATGTCCCTGTGGCAAGGAAGAAATACAATACTATTATATCAGATTGACATTAAGTGGGAACCAAGCTTGCTCATACATTTAAACTGTTTAGGTACCTGAAACGATGTATGCAACCATTCCATGATTAATCCAGGAAGTATTATAGTTTTACACTGTTCTCTCTCTAATGTATGGTTCAGATAGAGGTGGTCCTCTAGTTCTGTACCAAGGAAAGCATAAGAACAAATGATAGGCCCTATGAAACTTATTACAGAGACAATGGAGTGTTCTGTTGGATATGAACTATACACAGTACTTATATGACTTAGTCAATGTCTCCGTGCCTACATTATTCTTCACCATTGATCACCCTTGTATCTATCAGATGGTTCCTGTCATGTCTGGAGAAATGCAGTAGTTCACTTCCCTTATATAGTCTCTGGTGAGTGTATTACAGATGGAGTGAAGTGGGTATGTGGATTAGAGGGAGAGGAGCTTCAGTAGAAGGGAAGGTAATGAGAAGGTTGCTGTAGTATTTCATGGAACCGTGCATATGACAGGGTGTATCTTGTCACTTGCTAAGAGCAGAGTTGCCAGCATCAGGGTGCCAAGATGCCTAAGTATAGGCTGAGCAGAATAGGCTTCAGAAAGGACTTCATCTTCCAGGAGGGAGAGCCAGGAGCTCCAGTCTCACCTGCTCTAGGTATGGGACCCACACTTGAAGATAGGTGGGGAGGTGCTTCTGCTCCATGTGCAACTTCTTCACATCTGGCAGTTAGTGTCAGAAGGTTTTCCCACTCCTTCACTGCTGGAGTGACAGGGTCTCCAGTGTTGCAAAATGATGTACTTAGCCACTGCTAGTGCACCAGTTAACCATAGGGTCTGAATGTTTGAGAGTGTGCAAGTACTGGATGGGATTCCCAGTAGTACTATAAGGAGGTCACAAAAAGCTGGCACCAGTATGATACTCTTACATCTTGCCAGATGTCAGTCCAGCAGCTGTGCAGGGTAGGGCTAGGATGTCTGAGGTGAGGAACATCACCAGCAGCCACTGTTGTCTAGAAGGTCTATTTTACAGAGCCAGAGGGGTCCTATATAAAATCCTTTAACCTGGGGGGAGAGAAGAGGGAACATAGGTAATACTTTACAGATAAATCGAATGTACATTTTCAATTACAGTTTAGTATGGCATATAGATAGCAAAGCAGTGCCGATAGAGTGAATGCACATATGCAAAATGGTTGAATAAGACATAAACATAGGTAGAAATGAAACAAATACATTTACAAGGTTATACAAATAGTACAACAAAGCAAAATATGCTTGAAGTGCAATAAACATTGTGAAATACAGCAGAATCTTCATTGACAAGTGCAGTTTGAGGAGTAAAAGTTGTGTAGGGCCTGGAAGATGGACCAGGGAGATGAAGATTGTCAGATGGGCATAGGTAGTGAGTTCCAGAGTGTTGGAAATGATAAGGAAAAGCACCTTGGCCACTTGTAGTAGTAAGTCGGGAATAGCCAGAGTGCAGAGTCAGTGGATCTGAGAGAATGGTGTGGGGAGGCAGAATGGAAAGGGAAGAGGATAGGTAAGAGGGAGAGAGCCAATCCATAATTTAGAGGTACACTTATGCAGTGCAAGAGTCATCTGCACCCAAGGAGGGAAAGCAAGGGAGTGGTAAAGAGCAGTGGTGGGCATGGGAGAGATTCAAGAGCAAAGCAACAAAAGCTTTGAAAAGGGAATCCAATCTGGATAGGACAGACTTAGGAACAGCACAACAGACTATGTTGCAATAGTTGGAAAATAGGAGAATCATTTTCTGAACAAGGTCATGCCTAGCTGGCAGAGGCACAGAGTATTCTTATAGAGGGCACCAAGCTTGGGGCGCAGTTTCTTCAGGATGCTGCCGACATGATCAGAAAAAGTTTAGGTGTTGGTCAAGCCAAACTCCTAAATATCTGAAAGAGGTGGTATCCTCAAGTGTGGTCCCAGCCAGGTGTGGAAGGTGGGTAGGAGGAAAGCCAAGAGACCTCTGCTTTGTGCCAAAGGTCATGGAGACTGTTTTCTTGGCATTCAGGAAAAGCTGATGTGACTTAAACCAGTGCTGAACATTACTGAAGTCGAAATGGAGGCTGGTGGTTACATCAGAGGGAGAGAGGGCCAGAAGTGAACAACACAGTGTCATCAGCATACATATGGGTAGAGGAGGAGGAACATACTGACAGCAGGTTATTTAGAAAAATAGAGAACAAAAGAGTGCCAAGTATGGAGCCTTGAGTCACACCAGTTGAGATGGGCAGTGGCGAGGATGTGGAATCAGCTATTTTAACTGCTTGAGTTCTTCCAACTAGGTAGGCTTAAACCAGTTACAGGCTGATTGGGATAGGCCAGCTGAGGAGAGGATCTCAAGAAGGAGGGTGTGGGAAACAGTGTCAAATGCCTTCACAAGGTCAACAAAGATGGCAGATGTGATATGACCACTATCCATGGCAGAAAGGATAGAGTCAGTAAGCCTAAGTAGGGTGGTGGTGGAGTGGTTGTTCCAAAATTCAGACTGGAATGGAATGGAATGAAAAAGGAGTCATCATCCAGGAAAGAGGGAGAGCTGACAGAGAATCAGGTGTCTCTGAAGTTTAGCCAGGGTAGGTGGAGTGAGAGGGGCGATAGTTCCCTGGAGCAGAGAGGTCACCACCTTTAGGTAGAGGAAGATCAATTGCATGCTTCCAGGCATTAGGGACAGTGGCAGTGAGGAAAGATAAGTTGAGTAGATCAGTTAGGGGATGGAGATTGGAGAGGCAGAAAGGTAGAGTAGCTTGGGGTCCAGGGTCCAGGTGAGTTGCCTTTGTAGGGTTTAGAGAGAGAAGCATTGGTGACATGTGGGAGATGGGAGAAAAGAAAAATTACTCACCATAGTAATATTGTTTCTTCTAATTGAGTCTTGTTGTATTCTGACTATCTGCAGTTAGCCCCAGCACTTGAACTGCTCTGAGAGGAAAGGTTAACCTATGCCAAGGCATAGAACGTTGATCTCAAGCTCAGTTTTCAAACCTCTGTCCCGATACCCTCAGTGTAACCATCAGATTCTTATAAGCACTATACTTAACTAACTAACAACCCAGAAATGGTTTTAGAAATGTCATGCCAAAAGGTAATAACATAGATTTAGGGTCCAAAGACTCAAGTCAAGACCCCCAAAAGAATCCAAGTAGGTAATAAAGTATATAACAATAGAACATAAAACAAAAGACCTCAAAAAGAGGAGAGGAGAGGAAATCAGGTACACCCCTGAGGTGCAACACTGTGCCTGCCCACCCACATCCCAAAACAGCTAGGTTCTAGGAGGGATGGGAGATCAGAATACAGCAAGTCTCCATTGGAAGAAGCAACATATACTATGGTGAGTAATTTTTCTTCAAACAACATGAAGTCTTCCTGTATTCTGACTATATGCAGACTCACCAAGCAGTACCCCCAAGGAGGAGGGAACTACTGAACCTATTTTGGGAACAGACTCTGCAGTACTGTTGTGCAAACCTAGCATCACTTCAACTGGATGTCAAGGGAGTAATGCTTGGTAAATATGTGAACAGTCTTCCATGTGGCTACTTTATAGATTTCCACTAAAGGTATATCTCTGGCAGCTGCGATCAAGCAGCTGTACCTCTGGTGGAGAGCCCTCAGGCCTGATGGAGGTTCTTTCCCCAGTTTTGAATAGCAGAACTGTATGCAGGAGACAATCCATCTAGCAATAGTTATCTTAGTGGCAGGTTTACCTATACTCGCCTCCCATAAGTCAGAAAAGTTGGGAACAGTCATTTCTATGGGGTTTAGTGGATTCTATGTAGTAACTCAGAACCCTTTACATCGAGACTGTGTAATATCCTCTTGCCAGAGGAGGAGGAGGAGTAGTCAGTGAAAATAAAGGCAGTGTCATAGATTGTTCAGATGAAAGTCTGACACCACTTTGGGAAGGAACTCCTATTTGTACAAAGGACCACCTTATCTCTGTGAAGTGAAATGAAATCAGGTTCCACTGATAAAGCCTGTAACTCACTGATTCTCCTGACAGAGGTGATAGCCACCAGGAACACAATTTTCCAAGTCAAGTATTTGAGCTCAGCTGTGCACAGTGGTTCAAAGGAGGCTGTATCAGCTGTGCAATGCAGATATTCAGGTCCTATAGAAGAGTAGGATCCCTGAAGGGAGGATTGATATGGACCAAACCCTTGAAAAGTTATTGAAAACTGGATGGGAGGCTAGAGAAGAGACCTTCCCAGCTGAAAGAAAGGCAGAAATAGCTGCCAAATGCACCTTGAGAGTGGCAGGCCAAAGGCTGAAATTGTTAAGATACACCAAATAATCCAAAGCAGTGGTAATGTCGGCTGAATCCAGCTGAGTGTGCCTCTGTGAACACTGAAACCCAAACCCTTCCATTTAGAATCGTAGGGTTTTTCTAGTGGAAGGCTTTGCTCAGCCTTAAGGATATCCAGAGCTGATTGAGAAAGATGCAGGCCTGCATATTCTAGCTCTTCAAGATCCAGGCCTAGAGTCTGAGTGTGTGAAGATTGGGTACAATATCCTCCTGAGATGAGGTTAGGAGGTTGAACTGTCTGGGAAGGCACAGTGGAATTGACATTGATAGTGACAACAGTAGAGGATACCAAGGCTGTCTAGCCCAGTCTGGGGCCACCAGAATCACAGTGCAAGGTTGGGATCTGATCTTGACCAGAACTCTGAATAGCAGAGGAAAGGAGGAAAAGAATAGAAAAACCTGTTGGTCCAATCCAACAGGAGGGCATCTAGAGGAACAGACCCCAGAAGAGGGGTCTGAGCAGAATAGAGGAGCTGATGATTGTCCAGGGCTGAAAAGAGATCTATCTCTGAATGCCCCATCTCTGAAAATGATCTGAAGAATGAGAGGGTTCAGGGCCCACTCGTGGTGACCTTGGGAAATCCTGCTGACAGCATCTGCAAGTACATTGTCCTTCCCTGGGAGATGCACAGCAATCAGAGAAATCTGCAGGAATAAGCTAGTAACCATATTTTCATGGCCTTGGTGCTCAAGGCCGAGGACCGAGTACCCCCTGCTTGTTGATGTACCACATGATTGTGGTGTTGTCTGTCCTGATCTGCACCACTTTCCCTTGAATTATGTTCAAGGATGTCTGGAGTGCTAGAGATATAAACACCAAAAATAAAAGCGGTTTAAACAAACCGACCGATTTTACTGTGACCGAACAAGTGAAGGAGAGGATCTCGGAGCGACTTCTCAGTTAAGCGGAGTAAAGAATCTGACAGTTACACTGAGGAGTACCTGGGACAGAGGTTTGAAAACTGAGCTCAAGATCAACGTTCTATGCCTTGGCATAGAGTTAACCCTTTCCTCTCCGGAGCAGTTCAAGTATTGGGGCTAACTGCATATAGTCAGAATAAAACAAGACTTTATGTTGTATGAAGGAGGAGCTCATGGCTGGCAGTTGTGGTGGAGGTTGGGTAGGTGTAGCTGGGGATGTATGTGGCAAGGATAGGGAGGTTAGCAGAGCTGAGGCACAAGTTGTAACATAGGATTTCAATTCTGCCGCTACAGCAGGGTGTTTGATTATGAGCTGGTTGTTCATTTTGATGACAGGAGGTGGTGGTTTATTTTGGGGAGAAGAGGAATGGACCACCTTCCAGAACTTAGGTTATTTATATTTGAGTTGAAAGTGGATTTGATATAGTCTGCTTTGACAAGCCAGGTGGCCTTAGTGCAGGAGTTTCTGAGTGAGCAATAGACAGAGAGATCTTGAGGAAGTTTGGTGGATCTGTGGGTCTTCCAGGCTTGGTCTCGAGCACCTTGCAGGCCAGTAGTTCAGGGGTAATCCAGGGGAGGTGAGAACCCCAAATTCTCACTTGCCTTAGTGGAGCACATTTGTTCTAAATACAGAGGAGGGTGTCTTTGAAATATACTAAAGCATGATCTATGGACTGGGCAGAGGCTATCGGAGTCCATTTAGCATGGGTGAGGTCGTGGTGGAGTGGAGCAAGGTCCAGGGAGTTGTATGATCGGATAGTAAGGAGATTGTGGGGCCTTAGGTCTATGGACATTTCTAACTAGGTAGATCATGTAATGATCACTGAGTGCATCAGATAATAAGCCTGATTGGACAATCCTGTGGGGAGGGAGGTAAGGGCCCAGTCTAAGAGAGTGTGGTTTAGTGTTTTGTGATTTAAACTGGTGGGTTCAGTAATTAATTGGGACAAGTTGAGGGCAGTAATGTTAGCACATGGTTTACCTAGGAGGGTGACAGCCAGTTCAGGTTGAGGTCACCTAATAAATTAAGCTTGTCAGAAGAAGAAATGGATCTTATTGTGGTAACTAGGTCGGTGGCTGTGAAGTGGTGTAAACCTGGCTGGCAATAAATCCCGGCTATAAAATCATCACAGAAAAGGGAGGTATCACTGAAGGACGAGTGCTTCATAGGCACCTGGGACTAAAGTGGACAGGACCATCGAGATTTGGAGTCAGGAGGAGGGTAGATAGCTATACCTGCTCCCTGCCAACTCGATCTTGTCAGGTAATAGAGTACCCAGTGATTGTTAAAGATACATCAAAGACTTTGTTTGTTAGTCAAGTCTCTCATAAAATAAGAATGTCAGGAGTGCGGAACTAACTTGAGGGAGTAGGAGGTTGCATTTAGGAAGAAGACTACAGATGTTAAGGATTTTAATGCACAATGGAGGGTCAAAGGTCCTCTTCCCACTTACTGTAGGTATACGATGGGAAATGACAGTGGAGGTGCCTGTTTCTTCACCAGGAGTCTGAGCTTGGATGACAAGTGCTGAAGAGAGCTAAAGAACATGATCCAGGGCTCCAGAGTACTCTGAGGAGATAGGGTATGAGTACGGAAGACTTTGACTCAGAAAAGGTCCCTATCTGTCTGTGATTATATTCCAGATAGGCCTAGTTCATGCAGTCCTTGGGTCCCAGTTGTAATGGTTTGTCATATTTTAGTCGACTGTTTTGTATGCTTTGAAAAAGGGAAGCTTTTGGATGGAGGCCCCAATCTGAGAAAATGAAGACTGGTGGAACAGGTGCCAGACCTTGTAGTTGTTCAAATGAGAACCATCTTGGAGTATGCTTGACTATGTCAGGCCTTTAGCATGAAATGACCTGGAAATCCTCTCATGTATCAGTTTAAGGTTTGGCAAACTGAAGTCTCCTGGCACCAGTGGTCATGCAAGAACTGCTTTTGATTTTGGGTGCTTTGCCCCACATGAAGGTAGATATATTGGAGTTCAGTGACTTAAAGAATGTACTGTGGATCTTCAGGGGACAGTTCGCCAGGATATATTGCAGTTTGGGGAGCACAATCAGTTTTAGGGCATTCCTTCCATTCCCCAGATTGAGAGCATACTGTCTCCCAGTATTATAATGTTTTTGTCAGTTTTTCATGGGTAAGTTCATGAAATGGGGTACTAATGTGCCCAATACTTTGTATGTTGATTTAAAAAATTAACAGCCACTGCAGTCATGATAAGTAAATGTAAAAGGTAGCCACAAGTACAGATACATTTCATAGTTTGAGAAACCTAGGTGCACCCATTTTATTTTTATTCCATGTCCAGCTCCAAAATGTCACAGATATTCCTAGCAAATGTGACATGCAAAAACACAGTACATTCCATTGCTTCTCTGAAGACTTTATTTTAGTTGCACTTCAGTAAATTTATGTTGAAAACTGCCTCAGGTGTTGTCTTTTGTTAATGAAAACATTTTCACCCTAGTTTTTCAATGCATATAACATTTCTGGTTCACTCAAAGTTTTGCGTGAGCGCATACAACTGTGGTGTGCAAACAAATTGCATTTTTACATGTTCCTAAATTTTCAGCAAAAGCATCCATCTTTTTTGAGTGGATGATTTTCTTTGGGATGGGGTCTTAAAAGTACTGCAGGACTGGCCACTAGGGCGCTAAACAGGATGGCAGCTTAGATCACAACACTACAACCCAGAGGAATATATCCGTTATAATCCTTTCTTTTCTGACCAAGTTCTACCTCTTCAAACTACAGAAGTTATGGGAGTACTGTACAAGGAATCTGAAAATCACTTTATTATTGTTGAAAGCTTTAACTGTAGTGGAAAAGAAATATCTTCCAGTGGAGCAGCCTATCCTGAGGGGGCAGGCCTACAGCATGGCTGAACTGCACATATTACAATCCTGGGAACAGCCCTCAGCGGAAATGATGTTTGGCCAACTCATGGCACAGATGTTGCAGGTCACCTTGGTGACAAACCGCAATACCCAGGTAGTCCAAAAGCTGGAGGCTAGGATGCTACATACTGAGCAGAGGGTCTCAGTGACAGAGAGTCAGATACAAGACCTGTTGGCAACACTAAGGAGCAACAGCACACTATACAAATAATGTGCAGCAAGATAGATGACCTTGAAAACTGAGGTTAGCGCAATAACTTTAGATTCTTGGGATTCCTGAGCACATGGAGGGAAAAGATACCAAAGGGTTTCTGCAATTAGTAATATCAGAAATGTTGCAGCTAGATCCACTGAGACCCTTTCAGGTGGAACACGACACCACACGCTGGCCCCATGCCCAAGACCCTGGGAAGGCCACGGCCTAGCATCGTTAGATTTATAGATTACAGAGAAAAGAGAAGGTCCAGGCCAGAGCCCGGAAAGCTGCAGGTGACGTGCAGATCAAACAAAATCCTTATTTTTCAGGACTTTTCTAAAGAGCTGTCTGATAGACCCAGAGCCTACACCAAGGCAAGGCACACAATGCACAAACTTGACTGCCGTTCTCCTTGCGATACCAGCCACAATGCGGGTAGTCCACAATGGGGTTCCATTTTTTTTTTTTCACTCTCCTGACTCCCTCACAGAATTTCTATGCTGCAACTGGCCAAGGGAATCTGAAGTAAATACCTGAAGCCCCACCAGCAAAAGTTAGCGAGAAGGCTGGACCGTCCTCTTCTCTCTCAGGTTAACCAGTCCGGGGTCTGGCATGATATTAGGGACCAGGCTTGGGAGCTCCCCTGAGGGTGAACTGAAAGAGGCACTCTTCTAAAAGCATGGAAGCAGAGGACACCCTCAGAGCAAGAGCAGGCAGACATATCGGAGCCATACATGGACACAACAAATCCTGACTCCTCCAGGGTTTTCACACCAATAATAGATATGAATCCTCGACATAGATCTCCGGATCCACAGCCAGACACCATCAATGCTCCCATGTTTGGCAGGCCTTCTCCTCTGCTGAAATCAAGTCACCGGACCCTTTCATCTTCTCCTCACCAGTCGCAAGATGGAGCCACAACAAACGAAGCACTGCACCCACCAAAGGTCTCTGGGGAGGCCTCTCCTGTTGTCAGTGATCCAGCCTTCTTCGTGGACCGACCTGGCAGATTCAAACTCCCAGACCGCAGAATGGTGAGACCTCAGCAACGTGGTCAGATAAGAAGCACTTTGTTTAATTCTTGATTCTTTGCTAAACCTTGGGAAACCAGATCCTGGAAAGACAGCAGTAGCTTTGGTGACCGTGGGAGAGACTCCAGCCGCTGTTCTTTTGCCATAGCAGCATCGCTCAAGTTTTGTGACTGCGGGACTCCCACCCTGGGCCTGGCCCTCGATCTGTGCCACTACCTTGCAGCTGAAATGCCCCTTTCCCATACCAGGAAGGATCCGCGGGGCTGACAAACATGCTCTGACTCACAAGGGCTAGTGTGAAGCCTCGTTTAACTTGATGGCACAGAGGAGTATCCATCACCTCCACAAGCTCTGGCGGATATTCTGAAGGGCTCAGTCCTTCTCACTGGTGGGGAGGGTGAGAGGAGAGCATCCTGGTGAGGTTATCTCAAACGTACTGTTCCAATTGGTGTTATTGTTCAGTCTGTTGGGTATTAATGTTTAGGCCCAATAAGTCTACTATTGGCCTGCTGTTTCTTTATACATGGAAGGCTCAGGCCCCTCCAGGGTGGGCAGGTGGGTTCCCAACCCTGTTTTTGCTCAGGGCTGGTCAAGCTGTGACCTGTATTCCTGAATCAGGACCGACGTATCTGATCCCTAATGCAGAGGACCCCCAAGAGGACCAGATCACAGATGCTCCCGGTATAGTTGACTAATCCCCCACTTACTCTTTTTCGTAATGGTCCCTGTAATGAGGGCATTCTGGTTGCCCTCAGAGGCCATTCATGCCCAGTTATACTAGAGGAGGCTGCTACCTGACCCTCTCCCCCAAGTCCTTCCACTCCATCATCAGCGATGCATAGCCATACCATTAGTACCCCAATACTCATGCAAAAATTACTGGTGCAGTGTCAACACCCTCTGCAGCTACAAAGAGCTCACGGATTAATACTGTGATCGTGTCAATGATGGTACTCCCTGTTGAGAGTCTTCCTCCCCAAACTCCCCTAACACACACTTGGGTTCCACACTGCAGGATAGCACCCTGTGAAAAGAGGGGGTCACAGCAGGCATTTGCAGCTGATGGGAAGCCTCTATATCCCCAATACGCATGGAAGGTTGTGCACCCTGTATATAGTTGGTTTATATGTATATGTTATTGTTTGTTTTCAATGCAGGAGGCACAACAGGGTTACTGCTAGATGTTAGATTGTGGTCAGTTGCTATTGTCAAGGAATACCTGGCATATTCACTCTCTCCATACCTGGTGCTGAATTTCTGGGACTTGTCTCTCTTGGGTGGACTGATCTTGCTCCCAGCCTGCTGGTTTACTATGATACATTTCCTGTAAAGATACTGACTCCCTCTCCACCAATAGGTGATACAACATTTTGACATGGAACGTCAGGGGCTTAATACCCCCAAAAAGGAAACAGGTTTTGTAGCACCTTAAAAGGCTGGGAATGAAGGTTGCATTGCTGCAGGAGGCCAAACTCATAGGAGGGGACCATGATAGACTAAAATGGGATTGGGCTGGCCAAGTCATACATGCCTCGGCCTTCCAGAAAGACAAGGAGTAGCTATACTGCTTCACAAGCAGCTTCATTGGACACTGGTGCATAGGGTGAGTGATCCTCGGTGCAGATGGGTGGCTGTACTCATGGACACAGGGGAGGACCTTTACCCTGGGTAACGTGAATTCCTAAATGAAGATTCGCCCTTCTTCCACGAGCTGGCCCAAGCACTGGGCCCTTGGCCCTCGGTGATACCCCTATAATATTAGGGGATTTTAATCTCACACTGGACCCACTACTTGGTAGATGCCCTCTAACTCAGATCCCCAATATGGGGCATCTCTGGCATTGAGCCAGCTACAAGATATGGGCCTTACAGATATCTGGAGTATGTCACCCTCCCAACAAGACTACACCTTCCATTCCTCAGTACACTGTTCCCTTAGTCATATAGACCTCTGGCTCACCTTTCCAGCAGTCACCAGGAACACCATTGACAACTTTATTCATCCATTAGTCATCTCGACCATGCCCCTGTGCATCTCTCCTTCACCTGGGCCCCCTCCCTACCTCTCCATCCTGGAGGCTGGATCCATTGCTGCTTCATGATCCAGACTTCCCAGCTTCAAAGGGAAGCCTCTGAATTTTTTCAGAATAACCACATAGCAGATACTTCAGCAGGCAATACCTGGGAAGCATTTAAAGTTACCCTGACTAGGGTGATAATGGGATTTGTGAGCAGGCACTACAACAGGAGGGAACAGCACCTTAAGGGGCTTGAAAACAGCTTCAGGAAGCAGAAGCTATCTTTAAGGTCCTCATGCCCCTTCCTCAGGTCAGAGGCAGGACACCATTGGCATCCCTGAAGATGCAAGTGAATGAACTTTTATCTAGGAAAGCAGAGATTTCTATTATTAGGCTAAAGCACAAATTTTGGAATGGAGGAGAGAGGGGTAAGATCTTTGCCTACCACTTCAAAAAGCAGCATGCTGAAAAGCACATCGCTGCCTTAGTGGATACAGGAGGTAAGACCACACCTCGACAGAAGGAATCAGTGGCTCAGCAGGTAGCACACTCACCTCTGAGGCCAGGAGATCAGAAGGCTGGGTTCTATTCCCACCAGGCACTTGGGTTTATATCCCAATACTGACACTGTAGTGCAGCTTGAGGGGGGTGTTGCACCCTGAGGTGCCGTCTTTCAGATGAGATGTTAAACCGAGGTCCCATCTGCCTGTTCTGGTGGTAGTTCAGGTGGATATTAAAGATCCCATGGCACTTCTCTAAAAGAGTAGAGGTGATTTATTGTAATAGAAACATAATTACACATCCAAAAGATAACATTTGTACAAACAGAAAATGAAAAAACCTTCAAAATTAAGCAAAACACTATACATTTATCTTCAAACGGTAAAGAACATAACCCCATAATAATATACCCAAACAATAAACAAAGCAAATAGCGTAGAGGAGAAATAAAACCAGAGAAACACTTGCAATAAACATTCATTAATTACAACATCTCCGACATTCCCTAAAAAATAATTTATCCCATAAAACCCAACCTTATTTATAAGGAAAAGAAGGAAGTGGGGCCTGGGGTCCGGGGAATAAATATCTACCTGCTATTTATATTTAATAATATGTGAAAAACCTTCCACCATTTCCTAACTTTATCAACATTATACAATTGCATATCTGTAAGAAAGATTTTGCTCAATTCATTTGCCACATACAAACTATATCCTTCTAAAGAGGTTTTCCTTTGATATTAGACCCATTGGCATCTTACTTGCCAAAGACAAAACTGTAAGCATGCAAGTAGTATTCTCAAAGTACCTTCTCATACTGCTTTAAGGATGGGGAAAGATACCAATTACCAAAATATCATAGTTTAGCTCAGCCAACCAAGGTAGTTCCCATTTCTTAGCCAAATATCCCTATAATTTTGTCGGAAAGAGCACTGTAGAAAAATGTTCCATGGTTTCCTCCTTGTTTATACATTCAAGATATGGACAAGACCTCTCTTCCTTTGCTTTATATTTCACGGTTCCCCTAACATTCAATCTCCCATACATCATAAGCCATTGAACCTCCCACATATATACTGGTAGCCTGGGATTATTAAGTTGTTCCAAAACATCAGAAGTCCGACCTATAGGCAATTTTTGAAGCTTGGCTCTAAAGGATAAATCAAGGTCATAATTTCATTATATAATTTCCTCAGAGAACCCCTATAATTTGATTTTTAGTTACCTTCCACTTATATAATTTCCGTTAGGCGTTAAAATATTCAGCAAGGACAAGTGTGGGATAATTTAGGTGCACAATGCAACCAAGCTGTTATATAACGACTCAGCAAAGATTTGAAAAGGAAATCTCCTGAACCCTGAGGGTCCCAAACAATGTTTTAATGAAAAGGAAAAAATAACGAAAACAAAAGACTACTGGGTCAACCATTCCAAAACCTCCTTGTTTTCTATCCAGGTAAAAACCCTTTTGACAGGGTTTAATCTATTGCCCTATAACAACTGGAAACAAATGCTATAAAGTCTAGTTTCATACTGGGCAGGCAGGGTAAATAACTGCCAGGTACTGTAAACATGGCAGAATAAATTGTTTTAAAACTTGAATCCTTTTTATTTTGAAAATTTAAACCTTTTCCATTTATTCACTTTTAATTCTATTTTATCCAAAACCAAAACCCAATTATCCTCAGGAAGATTTTGGGGTCCAAAAACTACCCCTAAAATTGTCAAGGGATCTATAGAAACCAATATAGAATTGTAATGAACAGGATTCCCATAGGAACAACCTAGTAAAAACCTCTAGACTTAGACAAATTAATCTTGGCATTTGACAAACTTGCATATAAATCAAATACTGAAAAAAACCCATTTGTGTAAACTCTTTAAAAAAGGCAAACATCATCTGCATACGCCTGTATGGTTATAAAAGAATTTGTACCAGGGATACCTCCTGACCACTAAGGGACTTACTCACTGCTCTAATTAGGGCTCTAAAGAAAGAATATAAAGAAGGGGGCTTATGGGGCAACCTGTCGTCACCACATGTCATGGTAAACCCTGTCCCTAATTCCCTTTAATTAGTGGGTACACCTGAGCAGAGGCATATAATCATTTAATTAGATTCAGCAAACCCACAGGGACCCTAAAAATTCTAAAGTGGGAGAACAAAAAAAATGACTAACTCTATCAAAGGCCTTCTCCAGGTCCAAAGACAGTAAGCACCCTGACTCACCTAAGTCATTCAGATGATCAATTACATCACATATAATACAAAGAACCGACTGAATTCTTCTATTGGAACCCTACAATGCTGAGCTAGAGAAAAAATTATCTCAGACATAACTTTCAATCTATTGTTAATCAAAGTGGTAAGTATTTTATAGTCAGAGTTTAACAATGTAATTGGTCTCCAGTCACGGAAATCCCCTTATCCCCTGTTTTGAATATATATATCTGTAACCCTTCAGAAAAAACCACGGATCAAAGCACCCTTTAAAAAATTATTAAAAACTAATGCCAAACAGTGAATCAATTCCAACTGAAAAGTTTTGTAAAATAAGTTAGATAAACCATCTAAACCTGGGGAGACATTGGGTTTCAGAGTTTAATTACCGTGTAATCTTTAAATGGGAAAAGGGTTGTTTGATGATATTTAAAATCCCTGGATCTAATTCTGTATCAAAAGGGGCCTAAAAACTGATTAACCTGTTGCAACGTAGGAGTATGATGGGAATTAAACTCCCAAAATGCTCAGCGATCTTATACCCTATAGATTCCACTGTAACCACTCTACCATCTCTGTGGTTCAAAATTCTAAAAAGGAATGATCCTTAAGAGATTTACACAACTCAAAAGGATCCCCAACCATAGATTTCATTATATGATTTGATATTACTGCTTGTAAAGTTTTTGTTCGGTCATATTGTAACACCCTCGCTTTGTGCCTTAATTGCTTCATTTGTATAGAAAAATCCTTCGAGAGGAATTTGCCAAATGAGCACATATTGTAATTGGGCTCTTAATTTCAAATAGGCAAAAACGAGAGTTCTGACTACTTAATCCCATATTTTTGAACCATAAAATACAGTCATCTTTAGTTTTTGCCACCATTCTCCCAAGTCTGGATACAAAAAACCACAGATAATCTAGCTTGTAAAATCAGTCTGATGGAATTCAGTACTAGTTGTTCTTGTAAGATAGAAGTGTTCAGCTCCATCTATTCCCTGTCTGCCATGTCCAACTAGTTCTCCTACCTTTACCTGCAAGAGAGCGTGATCTGAAAACTCTACTGGAATTGTAAGTGGATTAGTTACAGGAATTGTTTTAGAAATAAAAAGATAATCAATAGTAAAGCTTTTCCACCTTTGAAAAAGGTACCCCTAGGACAAGTAGCCCTGCAAGCATCACAGGAACTAAATCCGCCATTTTAACAATATCCCTCAAACAGTTAGAATCACAATAGGTTTTTTTTTGTTGGAGCCTCTCCCTGACCCTCCCATACTGCAGTTGAAATCTCCTCCCAAAGAATGGGAATGGACGTCACCAAGAAAGGTTGAATCCTTTCAAACAAGCTACCCTTTCTGACTTTGTTTGGGGGTTATAAATATCAATAAACCGAAAGGTATTAGTATCCCATTTCCCATCCAAAATCAGCACCTGCCTGGATCCAAATCAATCAATTTATACAAAGCAAAACTATAAGAATTGAAAAGAATCCCCACCCCATCAGCTCTGTTTTCCCAAAAGACCAAAAGGATGGTCCCCATAGCCAATCCTTCTAAATGAAACAATTTGTTCTCTGGAAAACATCCAAGTTTCCGCAAAACAAACAGAAACACGAAGATCATGAAGTAAATGAAACACCACATGTCTCTTCTGTGCATTTAAGAGACTATGAGTGTTTAAAGTGGCCCATAAAAACCATTTCCATTTATTTTTAGGCTAAGAGGAAAAACACAAACTACCTTCTCATTTTTCTTCCTTTTTTCTTTTTTCTTATACTCATCCCTAGGGTGTGCCAAAGAAGCCTGTAGTGACTTTTGGGAATCTTATCCCAATATCCATCTCTGAATCTCCCCAAAATAAGGCTATGTAGGGAATTTTAGATTCAATGGACTCTGGTTCTGGAGGTGAGATGGCCTTGGAATTTCTACTAGATCTTCTAGGGTAAAGGAGGTTGCAAAGGTAGAACCATGTCAGCCACTGAATCCTCATTTGGGGCTATATAACAAACTGGCTGTAAAAGGTTAGAAACTTCCTCTAAAATTTCTGCTTTCATCTCTTTAAGATGTGGAGCTGTAGGCCTGGTGGCAACTGCCTTCACCTGAGTTTCAGTGCTCTGGGGTACAGATGGGGGCTTTGAGATACCACCTCCTCTGCTGTTTTTCTCGGCATCTTGCGCTTTTGGATAATTAAATCCAAATTCCTACAACTGACCTTATTCTGTGCTGCCCATGGACAATTCCGAAGGCATAGTTCTGTTCCTCACAAAGATCACATTTTGTTGAGTTAATGCAAAACATGGTAACATGACCAACTTCCCCACAATTATCAGCAGTGGCTGATCACATGTACTAGACAAGTGTGTCCTTGATCCAGATTGATAACACGCCTGGGCTGCCCGCTATAAAACAGACCCCTTCCCAACAAAAGGAATTAGGATATGTTCCACTCCCAAATTAGACTGTCGTAATTTAACTTTAAATTTCCACCCTCCTGTCCAAAACTGCTCGGAATCCAAATAGGCTCTGGGTCACTTGAACCTTGCATCTCTGAGAGAGCCAGTAGGAAATATCTTCAACATGTACCTCTAATTTCTGAACATAACTGTGACATATTTGATTAAAGGTTTCGTAAGAGGATAACCAGAAAGGGGACCACAGAGGAAGAATTTCACCTGATTATACCTTTCCCAAAATAATTCTAATAAAGCAGAGGAACGAAACTGATATCAAAGTTATCTTCCCCAGATGTTTATAAAAGCAAAAACATCTCTCGGGAAAAAAACAAAATCTTTTATCATAGTTACCACATATACCTGTCTGGTCTTTCTTTCAAACCCCTTTATATCTATTATGAACAGCGCTATGCTGGGTGCAGCTTCCGCTTGCTTTGAGCAAATAAACTAGACATAAGAGGTTTTCCAAAGGTAGGCCTCACCTCAGATTTACTACTCTCAGTACCCAGTTCTTGTGGTGCTGTAAATTCCACCTGTTTTGGTAACATATCAACCTTCTTTTCACCCTCATGTCCTTTCTCATCTCCCTTTCATTATTATTTGTAGTTACAAGCTCAATACCAGGCTTCCACACAGGAGAAGATTTATTAAAGTCCAGAGATGAATCCCATGATAAGTCTGAGTCCATATCCCTGCCCTAATTTTTTCCACACTTGCTGCTACTAAGGCCTCCTGCGGGACCAATTTACATCATGACCCAAAGAATGGAGAGGAGAAACAGGCATCCCTTAGGTATTACAGGGAAGCTGCACTTCCTCAGGCAGTTTTGAGGCAATTTGTCCCTGCTTCTCAGGACTTTTAAAACTAAATTTGTTACCCTTGTTGGACATCAACCTCAGTTTGATAAATTACAGGGTGCTTTGCTTTTAAACCCACAACTCCTACCTTAGAGGGTTGAACACAAACCCAGTCTCTTTATGAATTTTAAATGTTGAAATGCCATTTTCGCATCACAGTACTCACGACCTTTTGGCTGTGTAGTAAGACATCAATGGAAACTACCCCAGTTCCTTTTAACATCGATTGCCTTTGAATAGCTAACTGTCCTCTTTCCACTGCTTCCTCTGCGATTCTTTGCAGCCACGGTTTTAATTTCCCAACTCGGTTTCCACCTAGTAGTCTCAGTGTAGCCATCGATAGATCAGCTAATCATAAATGTCCCTTCTTCTAACTCACTTCCGAGTTCACTGTACCCAGCGTCTCCTACAATAGCCGGTCTTAAAGCTGCAGCACCTTTCAACTTCTCCAACCTCCAGACAGAGCCTCCCGTCCTCAGCCATCAAGGAACTCCCTCGGCCAATGCGTCCGCGTACATCTTCTCCATTGAGAATGCTTCAGCAGTCGAGACTGCATCGTGGAACAAGTCGTTGATTCCAAATCACACCAACAGCCATACTTGTCTCAGTATGACTTTCCTGCTCAGCACCATTTCCAGCAACAGACACAACCACCTCCTTCATGCACTTAGCAACAGTGGCCATCCTGTAACAGATACTAGCTCCCCTACTGGCCACAGAGAGCCAGCAGAGTAGGGAAAGTTTTATTGAGACAACAATCGTACAATAGTACACAAAGCAAAATACAAAACAAAAGAAACACAGGATAAGTATTATACAATCATTCAGGTAACTGCAAAATCAGAGTCAGTGATCCAAGAAGAGCTTTCCAAAGTTACAAAAGTGTTGTATCTGAGTATAGAGTATGTTCATGCTCATAAATTTCTTTTTAAATCTTGTACAATCTTTTTTTCGAGCTCCAAATAGGAGCAGTCCTTTTGCTGTAAAGAAAACATGCAACACACCATCCAAATATTCCATTTAATGCAGACAAAACAAGGTTTAAAGTGTCCTGGTGCCATTTTGACCACTGGGGAGAAAAAACCCATATACAAGATTCAAATAAGTAACTCAATGAAGCAAGGGTATCCCATGCCTGTGCCAAAAGCACCACCAATTGTTGATAAAGGAACAGTCAAAAATAAATGAGGATAGTTTCAAGTTCTGCAATACATAATAAGTGAGAACACATTCTATCTTGGGACTGCTTATGTTTTGATTTGATTTTACATTAATCTTTTCATGGCATGAAAGCCAATGAAAATCCCACATTTGGCTGGAACCTCTTACATTTCCACAATAACAAAAGGGAAGGGAGGTGTTGACCAGGACACTTATCGAAGGGTATTGATACAGCACAAACCGTCAGGAGTAATTTCTTATATAAAACTTTGTGGGAATGATTTAATAACATCTGAACAGACACCTTCCATTGTTTGAGACGTAAAAACATATGTTTTACATTAGTTGGTATACCATCAGTTTGTCTTAACACAGTTAAGGATTTAGTTTCCATTGATGAAACCAAATCCTGCAAGAGTGATAAAACCAAGGTTCCCACCACCTTTGGGAATGAATCAATAAAGGCCTAAGGTTTGCAGTAAAAATACAAGAAAAAATAACAAAGGGTTAACCATACAAACGCCACCCTCAGGGATAGGTAAATAAGTGATATTCCGCTTTATCGGGTTTAACCTACTACCCAAAGAGCCTGAAAACAGGCTAAAGACAGCAGTTTCTAGCTGTCGTGAATAGGGAATACATAACTCAGAAAAAGGAAAGTAGAGATCAAATAGTTTTTAATTAAGAAAACACGCTTTCTTTTTCCTATCTGCCCCGGTTCCAGGAGGCCACCTGAAGTTTACCTTGTTGCATTTTAACAATCCAGTTAAACAAATCTGAGTCCTGTGTCCCAAAAAATTCCCAAGATGTGAATAGACCCTCAACTAAATGTAATGGCCAATACGGTCCAAGGGGAGGTTGTTGAACCGACCAATAACCAGACTTTTAGTGTAATTTAAAACAGCACCAGAGAAGTTTCCAAAATAGAGCACTCACAGAGAGAATGAAACACTGAGGCTGCATCAGCTACAAGAAAACAAACATCATCTCATGCATGCAATTGCTTATAAAGGCAAGCATAAGGCACAACTAGAAATAGACTGAATCTGAGAATTAGTATTCAGCCGATGGAGCAAAACATCAAGAAAAATACATATAACAATGGGCTTAAAGGACAACCCTGATTAACCCCCGCTTTATGGGGATCATGGGTCCTATCCAACCATTTACTACAGGCACAACAGTCACCGTTCTATAGAAAGCATGAACTCAGCATACCACAACATCAGGTACATGCAGAAAACGAAGTGCTTCCCATAAAAATCATGCCAACCGAATCAAAGCCGCCTTCTGATCTACAGAAACAACAAGTCCCGTAGCCAGACCTGCATAGCCATGAGAAAATAATTTCATAAGAGGATCAAATGATCAGAAATTCTCCTTTGAGCACAGAACAGGATTAGGCGGGATGCAAAACCACCTTGCTATCCTCAGCAAACGCTCACAATAATTTTCTAGAGCTTAAAGTCGGTGTTCAACATACATAAAGGTTCACCAATTCTCTAGAGAATGGATATCACCTTTCTGTTTATAAATGTAAATCAGTGCACTTTTAGTAAATCTAAAGGGAGAGTTCACATGTTAACAGAGAATTAAACACAGATGTAAGTTCTGAGGCTAAATGGTCACCCAGCACCTTATATAAGCCAGCAGGGAGACCATCCAGACCAGGAGTTCTCTGTACAGGTAATGAAGAAATAGCCAGTATCAAATCCTGCTCCGTGATAGGAGAACAAGCCTGGTCCTGACATAGCTGTGAAGGAGCTGGAATATCAAGGCCACTATACAAAGTCGCACTGTTACCAACCATAGCAGGGAGGGAGAAAAAGGGCTGTAGTATACTTTGTCACAATATGACAAATCTCAGTTTGTGAGGAACATAAGGTTCCTTCTGAATTTAGAAGACACATCATATTTTTTCGTGCCAACTGACGGAATTATATTCAAAAGGACAAATAACATCACGTGTGCAACAGTACAGAATTTATGTTGGTTATAAAGTTGTTGTGATTGCGTAATTGGAAAGTCAACATATCATTCTGTAGGACTTTTATTTGCTGAGTAAGGTCTTGCCTGTCATGTATGCTATGGTTAATAATGACTGAAATGTACCTCTTCTGCAAATAGTCTAGGTATTCTCCTACATTTTAAACGACTGTAAGTTTTAAAAAGTGACCAGATCATGTTTCGTGGTTAACCACCACTGAACAGGATCTTCATAACAAATAAAACAGATTTACGGGCTTGTATGAAGGACAGGAGGGACTGCATAAACATCGGAATCTGCAACAAAGATGTGTTGAATTTCCAAATACCTGGACCTTACGGAAGAGACAACAGAACCAAACCAACAGAAAGCAGCTTATGATCAGAAAACTCAACGCTTGAACTTTGGCAGAAATAATTGGTACTGTAGGAGGAAAACACATAATCAATACGTGTGGCTAGTTTACCCTTTTGGAAGGTAGGGGTGTTGTGTAGTAAAGGAGAGATAAGAGTCCGTTAAGTGGTGACTCGAACCAATTTACCCAATTCATGGGAATCACAAACTGTCTTTGTAGCAGCAAGGAGCTCTTATCCTGAAGACTCAGGCCACAATTAAAGTCACCAGCAAACAATACCTGAAAGGAAGTATGCAATATGAACGAAGCAAAGCAAATAAAGGTATCGATCGGTTTTGATTTGAGGGCATAAATGTTAATCACCTGGTAAGGACAGGACCCAATAACAAAATCTGTAATAAGCGCCTACCAGGGCTACATCAAACAATTTTAGTAAACGGAAGTCTGGGATATTAATTAATATTCCCAGTCCCTGAACAAGAATCCTGACCAATTGACCTAAAAGAAGGACCCAGTAACCAGTCCTGTTGTGTTTGTCGGATCTCATGTGTGTAAGTCTTGTATCCTGTAATAAAATTAAACCCAAAGGCAAAGTCAGAGAAAGGAAAAATCATTCTCCTTTAGCTATACGCTCATACTATTTACATTAATAGTATGGCAAACAAAGTGAAACATGGCAACAAAAAAGGAAAACAGACAAAAATACATTTTACAATTCCTTTTCCCAACCACCTCTTCCCTTAAGTTTTCTCTGGCTCGCTTCTGAGAAAGGCCAGTGCCAAGTTGCAGCTCAGGGTCAGTGGTACTCGTCCGGGAGAGAAGAAGCAATGGAGGAAGAGTCCGACTCACCTCCAGCATCATCAGAAAGGGGTTGGAGAAGTTCAAAAGAATTAGATAAGGGCACTGGGGAGGTTCAGACCACTCACAGGAGATGGTGCAACGCGAGGGTTGTTTCTCAGTGATCTTTCACGTATAACATTTGTAAGCTCTCGGGGCATAGTACTTGGACCTGGGACCGGTCCAGAACAGGAGAATTAGACTGGGTAGGATCAGGAACAGGAGAAATCTCAGGCAAGGGGTCATCCGTGAAGGAAACCATCTGAGGTACGACCTCAGAGGATACAACAGGCACTGAAGCCTGCAGTAAGGGCTGGGCTGCCCTAGGGGAGGTATAGCCAAGGTGGTCCGAGACGGCCTTCTGCGCCTGTGTAATAATAAAGCGCTGGTCCACACCACCATCATGAAATTCCTGGTATGTGCAGCCCATTTAAAATTCTGAAAGGTATGCCCTGTTCATCACATAGGTTACATCTACATTCATTCAAACAGTGTGCCCCTCATGGCCCAATTCCCCACAGACATTGCATTTCATTTTATCACATACATTACTAAGATGTGGGGTCACCACACCGATAGCAACTCTTGACCCGGGTAGAACAAGACCCCTATCCTGCCTATGAAAAAGAGTTAGGCAGATGTACAACCCCAGAATCATTAGATCATAACAAGACTTTAAACTTCCAGCCCCAGTCCAAATGTTCTCGGTATCCAAAATGGCTTAGGCTGTCCCTGGACGTCACAACGCTGTTTCAGCCAATACACAACATCCTCCACCTCAACTCCTCATTATGAAACAGAATAGTGATCGCCTTTAAAAGTGGGTTTAGAAAGAGGAATAGCCTGAAATGGGGTCCATAATGCAGTAGTCTGCAGAGAATTATACTTTGACCAAAAACGCCCAGTCCCTAGATGTTTGGAAACTAATGTCAAACGTGGTTTCACCAGAGATATGAATTAACGATATATTTCATGGAAAATTTTTTAAAGAATCCTTTAGTAGCTTCGTGCCACATAGACCCGATCAGATGGCTCAGGTAACCCCCGATATGCCAAGCGTAACGCATTGTGTCTCTTAGCAGCCTGGATTGGAAATTTAAAGAAAGAAAGAATATGAGCGGCTCAGTCCAGAAATTTTTTGGGGGCTGTGTGGTGGGGAGCCAGAGCCTCTACAGAAATAGTAGAAAGAGGAATCTGAGGTGGAGAACCCTTCAGATAATTCAACACAGGGTTCTGTGTAAGCTCAATTCATGAGGGAGACACAAGGGTCAGTAGTGATGTTTGAAGCACCTATCTTGCTTTGTAGCTCTGGAAAATCTTCAGGGTGGGGACCGGTTGGAGACAGACCAGACTTCCAACTTCCTGGGACAGTACCTGGACCCAGCCAGCACCTCTCAGCGCTGATTCAACAGTCCAAGTAGGTCTTTATTAATATTTACTGTAGATGATTCTTGTACATGTAGGGAGCTCTGTGATGAAATAGAAGCAGGTAGTGAAAAGGAAAATGAATCTGTTTGTACTGCAGGTAGCAGGGAGTAATAACTGTAGATAAGTCTTGTACATGTGAGGAACTCTGTGATGTAATGGAAGCAGGTTGTGAAAAGGAACCAAATCCATTTGTACTGCAGGCGGCAGGGAGCAGGCAGTGATTTTAGCCCCGACGACTAGTCGGGTCAGAGCCTGTCACAGCAACAGGCAGTAAAGGAGACAAGTCAGGAGAATATTCTGGAACTTCCACCTGGGTGGAATATGCATCTGTGCTGTCGGCTCAGGCGCTACTATATCTCTGTGCATTTTCAGTTTGCACTAGCAAACGGCGCTCTCGCTTCAAAAACGCTCCTGGATCTCTTGTGTTGTCAAACAGTGGTTTTCAGAATCAGATGAAGTAAAATCCTCCAGTAAGTCGACGGTAGGCATGGAGGTCAGCAAGTCAGTTCCATAAGAAGTAAGCAGAGGCTAGGTATAGCAGCCTTAGTATGAGCAGCAGAACTTAAAGTTGAAGCAGGAACAGCAACAGGCAAAACATCAGTAGTTAGCATCGTGGTCTCCATTTGTTCAGAGGTAGAGCAGAGACCAAATCTCCCACCTCCATAGCTCCCTTCTCAGAAGGCAAGGAGGCCCGCCATCTTGGACAGAGGTTCCCTCTGAAGAGTAGGGGCATTTCCCGGTGCCCTGGCCAAATTTCCCCATTCACAAAAATACCACCACCAACAGCTTAATCTGGTTCAAGGTCAGTTGGCATTCATCTGTATCTCCCTCCCTGGGTCATGCCTGAAAATAGGCAGAATTTGTCTAGTGCACTTACCCGCCAAAGAAACCTAAATAAATAAAACAAAAATAATGATGGACTTCTATTCCACGCTATATAAATCATCCAGAGTACTTGACCCCAAGGTGTCCTCCATTTCTAGAATCCTTACACCTTCCTAAAATCTCAGAGGATCAGACCTTGGCCTTAGATGTCCCAATCTCACCTCAGAAGGTGGCAGAGACTATATTACCTGTTAGAAAGGAAGGCTCCTGGAGGATGGGTTCCCCATCAAAATATGACAGCTTTGCAGCCCACAATCTCCCAATACTACAACAAGTGTTCACGAGCGCTTCAAGAAGGTACCTCCCCAGGAGGCGACCATCACTATCCTGTGAAAAAGGGTACAGATCCTCTAAAAAGCATTCAGCTACCAGCCCATATCCCCTTTGAATGTGGACAGTAAGGTGCTAGCCAAATTGTTAGCTAACAGACTAAACCTCTTCT
The DNA here is from genome assembly GCA_016271365.2 of Neoceratodus forsteri. Lineage (NCBI taxonomy): Eukaryota > Metazoa > Chordata > Ceratodontiformes > Ceratodontidae > Neoceratodus > Neoceratodus forsteri. The sequence goes on along the minus strand of CM057449.1, from coordinate 1,108,655,668 downwards.
CCCCAGTTTGATCCACCCATCCCAGCTAGGCTTTGTTAAGGGATGATTTAGTTAGGACCATGTTAGATCACTCGGAAACTTGATCCATAAGGCTAAAACATTGCCGCCCCTTCTGCAGCAATAGAAATAGATTTTGAAAACCTTTGACTCCTGGAGTGGGACTATGTCCAACAAGTGCTCGGCACCATGGAGTTGAGGGGGGCTTCCGGGCCTGGATAGGGGCATATACTCACCTCCCGCAGCTAGGGTACTCACCAACTCGATGCTGTCTCCCCCTTTATACTGGGTGGGGCACATGTCAGGGATGCCCTCTCTCCTCTACTTTGTCCTGGCAGTGGAACCTGGCTGCAGCTATTAGACAGAATCCATTAATCTCTGGGATACGAGTGGAAGAAAGGGAATACCCTACTCTCATGTATGCTGATGACCTGTTGCTTCCTATAGCAGATATTGCCACCTCCTCCCTCCATTATTGAGCACCCTGTCAGAATTTAATACATTCTCAGGGCTCAAGATTAATCAGTCAAAGATGGAGGTCCTCCTTGAACTCTAATTTGTACCTTCCACATGGTTACCAGCATGGCCTCTGTTGGGCTCTGGATGGACTCCCGTACTTGGGCATCAATTTCACTCCTAATTTGATAAACTCTGGGAAATGAATATGAAGCCACTTTTTACGCCCATTCAGATGGAGCTGGATAGATGGAGGCCTCTCCATCTCACCCTCTCAGGTAAAATTTTGCAATTAAAATGGTCACAGTACCGAAAATTATGTACCTCCTCTCACACATTCCTTTGAAAATCCCTCAATACTGGTTTACTAAGCTGGACTCCCTGCTGGTTTCCTTCATATGGGAGGGCAAGAAGTCTAGGTACAGCAGAAATAAGCTGAGAGTGCATTGGACAGATAGAGGCGGGGCCTTCCATGGTTCATGGGGTATAAATGGGCTTTTCAGATGGCTCAGATGCTAAAATGGTTCACATGCCCAGAGCAGAACTCCCTCAGTGGCTAGGTATAGAGAGAGGTCTGTGAGTGGGCACATTTATCTCTGTTGTTGTTTAATCACCCTCCAAGGGCATTCACTCTCACCCATGATAGGCCCCCTCTGGGTACTGAGCCAAGGTGCATAAGTTGGGTGCCCTTCCTTCTCCCCAAGACTCACTCCACTATGGAGCAATAGTGAGATCACTATCAATAAGCAATCAATTTCCTGGCCCTCATGGGAACTAGGTGGGCTCTCAAAGCTCTGGGATATGCATATCCCTGGCACAGATACCCTTGATTAATTTGAAGGGCTGAGGAGAACATATGGAATCCAGTCCAGAGATTTCTGGCACTTCCTCCAAATAAGGAGTGTGATCTCTGAATACACTCACAAGCAACACCACAGGCAGAGAGTCTCTCAGGCAGAATTTTGATTGGCCCTAGAAAGAGGCCAGTCTAGCTGAATATACGCTGCCCTTAGGGATACCATTCCATCCCAAGCAGAGGATCTAATAAATGGGAGCAGGCACTGCAGTCCACATCACAGATCTGGACTGGAAGACATGTCTCAGGCTTGCACATGGGGCATACCCTGATACTAGAAGGCAGCTAATACAGAATAAAATTCTTCATTCATGGTATAGGACCCCTGTGGTACTTGCCAAGGTTAAACTGGTCCAATCCAACCTCTGCTGGAGATGTCAGGAGCTCCCTGGTGACCTAATCCATGTTTTGTGGCACTGTAAGAGTATCCAGCCCTTATGGCAGGCAGCTGATGAGATGGGGTCCAGTATTTTTCAGAAACCCATTCCTATGTTCCCCAGCTGCTGATACTAGGAATCCAGTCCCCAGCCCCACTTAAGCCTCTCAGAGATAAAATTGCTCCTGACCCTAAGCATGCAGGTAAAGACTCCTCTTGTGGAAATGGCAGACACAGGTAATCCCATCAGTGGAGGGGTACTTAGCTCTTGGTTCAGGTGGCTACTGGTCCAGAATGTCACACACTGTATCTGCTGTCCTCCTATATATATCAACATGTGGAAACCCTTTATAATGTACTTGAAACCTAGGGAGGAATAGGCAGAAAAAGCTCCTCTTCACTTTTGTAAACCCTCCTCTCGTGTTTGAGTCTGGAGCTGGGGTGGAAGAGACACTTTTGTGGTTCTGGGGCATCCTGTGCCAATAGCAACTTGGAATATTATGAGTATTTGCTAGTTTATTCACTGACGATCTCTAGATAGGTTTGCTTTGTGTATGTTTTCTTGTATTTTGAAGTTCCTGATTGGAGGGAAGAGGCCATGGACAATCTTAGAACTCTATGGTTGTGCCAGCAATGCAGGTATCATCGAAAATAGTCCGGTAAGCCAATTTATATGGTATTTACAGGACATGAGCACCAGTGGGTATTACTCCCATAGGTTACTTCCGGCTGACAGGTGTTGTTCGTCCATCCAGGGAATGATACAGTTCTTTTGTTGCCCGCTTGTTTAGGCTCTGCTCCTCAAGTTATTGTAAGCCTGTCCCTCTAACTGTATTCATACAGACATATGTAACAGGTATGTAATATTATTGTTATGTATCCGACAGCTTTATTCCATGCAATGCTTGTTAAAGTCAAATCAATAAAAAGCATTAACCATAAAAAAGTACTGCAGGACATTGGTGAGAAAGGGTGCAGGCAATGCTTTTTTAACTTAAAAAGTTGTGTGGTGCCCACTGTTGCACTTGCAATGTTTGATGTCCCAGTTGCACATGCAACACTGAAGATGCTTTTCTCTCAAGTCTGATATGGAGTTATCCCACAACATAGTCCCTTTCTCACTCTTGGATCATAGTGTCTTGAAATGCTTAGCAAAATAAAGCAAAAGAAAAGTACATATTTTTAAAGTTAAACACCTGTTGTGTCCACTGTTGCACGTGCAACATTTGGAGTCCTCATTGCTGTGCAGCACTGAAGGTGATTTTTCTCAAATTCCTGCTAGGAGTTATCTCATAATCTGGTTCTTTCTTGACTCTTTAGTCACAGTGTCTTGACAAGCTTATTAAAATTGATTTATTGTGGATTTGAAAATTGGCCCTCATGTCACACTTTGGTAACCCCTTTTCATGAACTTACCTCATGCATAACATTAGTAATTGTTCCTGCTCTACAGTGACAAACAATGTGGGCTGAAGCTGAATTTCTAGGCAGGTAACTCTTGTTGATGCCATTGCAATGGTAATTCTAAAACAAAGGCCTGGGTACAGACCATGTTCAAGGGCATGACTTGGGATTTGGACCCATTTTATTTATAAGCTGAGAGGGCTGATTATCAATCAATCAATCAAAGTCTTTATTTACCAGGCGATCACCATTGAGCAAGCTCATTTTCGAGGTGGACCTGGGTTTGTTAACAAGGAACAAGGGACAATATACATGGGATGCAACACACAAGAAAATAGTAATAATACAAATAAAGTGAGATACAATAATACAGTATATACAAAGTATCAGCAGGTAGCATTGACAGCAAAATATGTTTGGAACAGAAGATACAGCTAGTTTTGGGTAGGACACAATTTTCATAAAAGTAAAGAAATATACATATCAGGTGCACTGAACACAAACAAAACCTAATATAAAAGATATATAGTGATATGATTGTGTCATCATTATCTTGGACAGAGCATTTAAGGAGTCACGGATGTCCACCAGAAACAGAGTAATGTCATCTGCAAATAACAGTTTATGTGACCATTCCCAACTCTGATACCAGGAAATTTGGTGGATACCCACATTTTGGGGCAATGGGTTCCAATGCTAGGAAAAAATATAGGAGAGGGAGCATCACTGCCTAGTGCCTCTCCCTAAGGGGAATAGCGGAGATACAATTGTATCTATAAGTACACAGGCTGTTGGATTGGAATATAGGGTTTTCCTAATGCAATGAACCTGTCAAGGAATCAAACCTTGTCATGCCATCAAACAGGTATGCCCACTCCACCCTATCAAGTGCTTTTCATCATCTAAAGAAAGGGTGGTACAGTAGATGTTGAGCTGTCTCTAACTTCCCACAATAGGTCCAAGATCCACCTAGTGCTATCTGTGCCTACTCTACCTGGAAAAAGAGTCTACTAGATCAGAATGTATCAGCTGTCCCATCAGACCCTCCTTATGCCTGGCCAGCATCTTTGCAAAGATATTGGCATCCACATTGATGAGAGATATGGGCTGGACCAGATAACACAAAATGCTGCCCTTGCCTTTTTAGGGATCTGTGTGATCAGCGCTTGCATGAACGATGGAGGCAAACATCCCGTATCCTAGACTCCATCAAATATTTTTGCCAGTCTGGGCACCAAGATCTTCAAAACACTATTTAAAACTCACTAGAGAACCTGTCTACCTCCAGTGATTTCCCTTGTGACATGGTGGTAATTGCTTCAGTAACTTCCCGTATTGAGAGGGTTGTGTCAGTGGTGTTCAAGACTCAGATGAGAGATGGAGGAGGTTGCTTTGGACATAGGATGAAAATATATTTTCAAATTTAATTTCACATGTATTTGAAATATACATTAATAAATATGTTTAAAATATATTTCTTTCCATATGGGATAGGATATCATAATGGTAACAGACCCAGCTTGTTGGAATAAATGGAAGCTACACTGTCCTCCCACTCTCTCCACCCAAACCCACCCCCAAATACCCACCCACCAGTTAAACAGTTTACACCCACAACAGGTGCATATGCAAGACACAGACCAGGAACTACAACCTAAGTATAGCTTGCCCTTTAACTAGGGAAGGCTGGTAGCAGTATAAATGTTTTACAGTGCCCTGATGGATAGGAAAGATATTAAAACAAAAAAATGAGATGTAGGGTGAGCCATTCCACTTGGTAGAGGTATACCAGCTGCTGACCCTATTGTCAGCAAATAAGACACTTGAGCCAACACTCTCATGGAACCTACGATAGACCAAAGGCGAGTACTCTTGCCACCACCCACCATCCATATCCCCAGCTATACACATTAGGGGCATAAGCATCAAGAAGGTTGCCACCTTCTTGAGAAATCTGCAGGTAGGATGGATGTTTTGTAGTTAGGTAAGAAGGAGGACAGTTCCTGCCCTAGCGGAAGCTGACTCCCAGTTCCCTTGGGGCCAGGATAAGAATTGAATGCCTGGCATGAGAGGCTAAAAGTTTGGTGGCTAAGAGGGACAGGAATGTCTGGAGAGGTCTGAGGCATGGCCTGTAATAACAATGGATCCAGAAGTAGTGTGGTAGCTCTACTGTCTGCAGTCAAGCCATTCCCACAGCCTGACAATTCTAGTAAGCTTCACTAACCATATAATTGCTCTGCCATCTGACAGGGTCAAACATTTAAAAGTGAAAGTGAACAATTTTTTAAACCTTGAAATAAAAAGAATTCATAGGACTTGTCTCCAGACTAACATGTACTTGAATGGATAAACATGCCATTGAACAGTAACTATTAATTTAATAAGAAGTAAAAGCAGAAGAACATTAGGTAAAACTACATGCTGAAATGAAACCACCTGGGTAATTAGTACCCTGCTTCTGTGTCCAACAGTGGTCATGGAGGAGATACAAAGAAGAAGGGTGAGTAAGCCAGATTTCATAACACCCTGCAGTCTAGGGAGGAAGTTCACGGTTTGTATGATGAACATGGTTATACCAATGTCTCTCAGCATCTTTTAGTGTTATTTTAGCTCTCACAGATTTACAAATAACTTGTCTTGCACTTTCTGTGTGGACATTGGGACATCCAGCAAGGTGGTTTTCAAGGTGGAAACACCACAACATGAAGGTACAGGTAAGTTAATTACTAAGTTTAAACTTTCTCATATTAAAAGTTACAGGTATTTGGGTCCCAATTATCTTTACAAGACAATTTAATGTTTAAAGGGTCACAGTTGTCACTGTTGCCAATAAGTTTGGAGCCATTGTGGGCAAGTATGTGAGATATGTTTTTCTTAAGCAACCTTCCACTTGCTATAATTCACTCCACAGAAGAATCCTCAGAATTAGCCATTCATAAACAAACTGGTCAGAGCCAATACGGCTGCAAAATAATTTTAGTGATGGTGATGAGAGGTGTGTAGAAGATGTAGTAGAGGAATGTTGGATGAATCAGTCAATAATTGTTGTGGTTTACATCAGTTAAGGGTTGCTGTGGTTTATTGAAGTTATATTGCATCTTGTGGAGATCCTTAAAATAGAATCCAGTATGTGGAAATGTCCTGCAATTATAAATGTTCAGATTTCAAAGCAGGGTCCTAAACTCTTGCAATTGTCCATAATAGTGCTCTCTGTGGCAGCAGTGACTGAGAGATCACTGTAGCTAAAATATGTAAGAAGTAATGTTTCCATGTGGTGGGCAACATCACTAATGGCACCCCATGGTTCACAATGATACTTCTACCATTATTAATACATAGCTACCACTTTAAACTGTAATTTCAATTAAGTGTAGTTCGGTAACAGAGAGGAAAACAAAGATACTGGGTGTAGGGAGGGCAGAGGGATAAAATCATACTGAGAGTAATACATATTGACTTGTACCTGTTATCATGGACATTTGCACATATTTAGCATTCTGCTGTACATTTTGGTCATTCATTATAGTTGCTGGATATATGCATGTATTTATGACATTTAAGCTATTATTATGGACATTTGCATGAATTTAGGATCCTGCTTTGAAATCTGGACATGTATAATTGTGCTACATCTGCACATCTTTACAATTCTATTTTGAACATGGGGATATTTATGGGGCTTTCAGATCAAATATGACTTTTGGGACACTAATTTATCAACATTTTACTATGGGTTCTTTTGTACTCCTTGATTTTACAGTTATGCATGTTACCCTGTCCTGAGATCTGTATATATATATATATAAACACACACACACAGAGGTTCTTTGTCTTTTAAATAGTTTTTTTATTTTAATGGGTTCACCACAACATATCCAAGACACACTGTCTTAGGGTAGCTGGTCCATTCCACTAGGGTGTCAAACAGATGAGGCATACTGATGAGTCCTGGTGGGACCAAACACGTGTCTATGTCTTCTGTTAGCACCCTTGCAAACTATTAATGAGAAGCCTTTTGGCACCATGCAATTCTGCTTAAAGTTGGACCAGCATAACATTCTGTGTGATTTGCATGTGTAGCTCATGATGCTTTGCATTGTGGGGCATGTGTGATTTTGTATTTTCTTGAAACTTGGCTTCCCAGCCAAATGCCCTTTAAGTGTAACCTTGCTCAGTGTTTGCACACAGAGGTTCTTTTATATATATATATGTATATATATATATATATATATATACACACATATATATATATATATATATATATAGAGAGAGAGAGAGAGAGATTAGCAGTACATTGAGTAATATGTAAAAGATAAGATTACATTGAAAGAGGTACCCCCTGTACTTGTGGAAATGTGGGTTATTTCATCCACACACGTTTTCTAATTAACAATTTGAAGTAAATAAATATATTGTGCTATTTACAGTGGTTTGTAGAAAAGAAAGTTTTACTACTATAAATCTGATTCATTCTGTTATCTTAAATCCTTAAAAGCTATTACATGTAGTGCTTCATAGATTAATAATAATCATAATGGGACCAATCGTAACTAACTCCAACACTTTTTTTTAATGGGACATTATTAAGACATAACAGGCAGATATTTAAACCATTGCACCAAGCGCAAAGTCATAGCATGGGAATAGCACTGGCTTTGTGTGAGGCTACAATATTCAAAAGCCTTATTAGCACCGGCGCTGTGTGGTAGCACAGATGCTAATAGTTAATGCTATGCAGCAGCATGGACAGGGAGCACCCATGAATGCCAGCAGTGTGGCAAATTCAAGGTATAGTGCCCTTTACGGGCATTAAGCGCAACCTGTAGATGCGGCACTAGAATACCCGCGAAATAAGCTGGCGTTAATGAGGTGGTGTCCTACCACAGCATGAGGTCCTTCTGACCCCTTCCCAGGTTAAATAAAAGTAGTTCCTGGTAGTCTAGTGGCCCACCCTACCCCCAAAGCACGAATCCAAGAGCCCCGTACATGTATTTTGCATATTGTTACCTGGTAGTCTAATGGTCCCACCCCCAAGCACAAATCCAGACCCCTGGTACGCGTATTTATCATATTTTACCTGGTAGTCTAGTGGTCCTCTCCACCCAGCTGTGACCTCCGTTACCCTGAAACAGGGCATACCTCTGTAGTCGGCGGCCGGCTCAGCGCCTCTCCACCATGGCCCAGCCGCCGACTGCGGTATTCAGGAGTGCTAGTGTTGAATACACTGGGCTCCTGAATCTCATAGCACGACTGGCCATGGTGGAGAGAGAAGGCTAGGCGGTCACGGCTCAGAGGTATGCCCTGTTTCAGGGGTAATGGGAGGTGCACAGCTGGGTGGGGCACTAGACTACTTGGGAATTCTTTTTCTTCACCGCGGATGGGGGTCAGGATTCGTGCTTGGGGGTGGGGACCACTAGACTACCAGGTAAAAATATGATAAATACGTGTACCAGGGGTCAGGATTGGGTGCTTGGGGGTGGGAACCACTAGACTACCATGTGAAAATATGATAAATACATGTACCGGGTTGGGATTGTTGCTTGGGGGTGGGGGCCACTAGACTACTGAGAAATCTTTCCTGTTACCACAAACAGGGGTCAGAATTCTTGCTGGGGTCTGCTAGACCACCAGGTTTTCTGTGCTGTGGGTCAGGGATCAATGGAGGAGGGCTGTCATACCTGTCAACCATGTCAATGAAATGAGGAATATGGACATTTTGGACACTCAAGTTGAGAGACAACGAGGGACACAGACCTTACAGGGTCAGGACACTGTGACACCATAGTGTTGACCCATACAATATATACTTCAGATATAGTGCTGTAGACTGTACAGTATTCATGCAGTACAGTCTGCATGCACAACACATCCACTGTGTAGGCAGCACCTTTTCCATGAGGACAGAGCGGTTGTAAGGGGCCAAATGAGGATGACCCTCATAATGATGGACACATGAGGGGTATGGGGGCTGTCCTCAGGCAGTGTGTGTGTGTGTGTGTGTGTGTGTGTGTGTGTGTGTATATACATATATATATGCACATGTATATACATACAGTACACACAGATATATCTGTGTGTGTGTATATATCTATCTGTATGGCTATATTGCTCTGTTGACCATTCCGACCAACAGGGAATGCTGTGTGCACCATGCAGTAGCACGGGCAAATTGCATGGTACTGTATGCTAAGCAGCATATAATGAGATGCAAAATGTGCCTGTTGCTTACGGATTACCTAAGTAGGCTCATTTGCATGGGAGCTTTGAATATAGCTCTGTTTGCCCAGGCTAACCAGTTTGCACTGGGCTAATGTGTTAGCGCTGTGCAATCAGGTTAGCCCTAGACAAACTCTCACTTAGCATAGCACAGTTCTGCAGTGTGTGGCTTACATTGTTGTTTGCAGTCATACCTCTCAACTGTCCTTGATTTTCAGGGACGTCCCTGATTTTACCTCAAAATTTTACTCTGTCCCTCCTAAAATTGTGTTTTGTGACCAAACAGTGGGGTTGTAAGCATAAAATAATGTCAAACATTAATGTTACTGACATGTTCTTCCTTAGAAAATGCATTTTACACTAAACCACTAATTCTAGCAGCTTCCTGAGTGGATGTCATCAGTTTTTAAGGTGTGTCCCTGATTTTAAACCTTTGTCCCTGATTGTGTTTTAAGCCTTGTCCATGATTTATGAGGCAGGAGATTGAGAGGTGTGTTTGCAGTAGCTGTGAGACATCTCTGTGCAATCACACACAATGTTCTCCACCTGCAGCACTGGCTTGCTACAGAGTCTAATGAACTGCAGTTGCAGTTTGCACTTCCTGTTGCATATTCAGTGCTGTCTTGTTCAGAACTATTTTTGCCCTGCACTCCCAAACCAGTTTGCCCGGCTTCCTTAGACTGCTATATTCAGCAGGATTAGCACCGGGCTATTTCCTTCAATATAACTTGCTTTGTGCTCCGGGCAGGTTTGTCCCGGGTAGTGCTAATTTAGCCCTCCCCGGGCAAAGTTTAAAATATGTGGCCCAACTAGTCTAAACTATCATTTCAATTAGGCGCAGTTCAGTGGTAGAGTTGAGAAGGCAAAGATGGTGGATGTGGGGGCTGGATATAATCATATTGAGAGTAATAAATGTTGAGTCTCATCTATTATCATGGACATTTTCATGTATTTTGCATCCTGCTGTACGTTTTGGACATATCTTACAGTTCCTAGATATTTTATGCATTTAGGACATTTAAGTTATTATAATGGATATATGCATGAATTTAGGATCCTGCTTTGAAATCTGGACATATGTAACTGTGGATACATTTGCATAACTTTAGAATTCTGTTTTGAACATTGGGATATTTATAGGGTTTCTGATCTGATAAAATGTTTTGGGACACTTATGTATCAACATTTCAGTATGGGTTCTTATGTAGTCCTTGATACTACTAATGTCATTTTGCAATTCTGTTCATTAGCCTGGCCTGATAGAAACATAGAAACATAGAATCTGACAGCAAATAAGGACTGCTTGGCCCACCTAGTCTGCCCATTTCCTACCTAACGCATAAGCTGCAGATCCTAGTTAACCAACAGCCTACTTCCTCCTACCCCACACTAGAATTTCCTTATGTCTGTCCCATGCATTCTTGAATTCCCCACTGTTTTTGACTCTCGACCTCCTCAGGAAGGCTGTTCCATGTATCTACCCTCTCTGAGAAATACTTCTTCACATTACCTCTGAGCCGTCCTCCACTATCTTCAAATTGTACCCCTTGTTTTGCACATCTCTTTTGTGAAAGATGCTACCTTCTTGACTTTGTTGATTCCCTTGAGGTATTTGAAAGTTTCTATCATGTCCCCCTCTCCTCCTTTCCTCGAGGCTATACATCTTTAGTTCCTTTAGTCTTTCTTCATATGTCTTCTGATGCAGACCCTGCATCATTTTGTTGCCCACTTCTGGACATCCTCCACCCTGTCTATGTCTTTGCAGAGATGGGGTCTCAGAACAGTACAGAGTACTCAGATGTGGTCTTACCAACTGTCTGTACAGAGGGCCAACAACTTCCTGTTTTCTACTGGTGATGCCTCTCCCAATGCATCCCAGTATCCCCAGCCCTCCTTACTGCCTTCTTACATTACTGACCCCTTTAAGTCATCTGATATGACTACCCCAGGTCCCTTTCCATTTTTGTTGTTGTCAGTATCTCACCCCCATTGTGTACTCTTCCTGGGTGTTTGTTTCCCAGGTGCATTACTTTGCACTTCTTTGCATTGAATCTAAGCTGCCATACATTTGACCATTCCTCCAACCTTGTAAGTCACTTTTCATCCTTTCCACCCCATCTTGCGTATCAACCCTGTTGCAGATCTTTGTGTCATCTGCAAAGAGACATACTTTCCTTCAGTCCCTCTGCAATGTCACTTATAAACACATTAAAAGGACCGGCCCAGTACTGAACCCTACGGTACCCCACTAGTAACCCTCCTTTCTTCACTATGGACTCCATTTACTATTACCTGCTGTGTCCTGTTGTACAACCAGTGTTTTACCAGGCTACCACCCTGGGACCCATTCCCAGGCTGGCTAATTTGTTCATTAATCTTTTGTGCGGGACTGTGTCAAATGCCTTGCTAAAGTCTAGGTAGGCCATGTCCACAGCCCCTCTCTGGTCTACTGTTTGGTCACCCAGTCAAAGAAATCAATTAGATTTGTCTGACATAACCTTCCTGTTGTGAATCTATGCTGCCGTGGGTCCTCGCCCCACTGGCCTCTAGGTACTCAACAATTCTTTCCTTCAGAAGTGATTCCATCATTTTCCCTACCACTGAGGTCAAACTGACAGTTCTGTCATTTCCTGCCTCTGTCTTGCTCCACTTTCGTGAAGGGCAATCCCATCCACCTCCTCCAGTCCTCAGGTACCACCCCATCCTCCTATGATTTATTAAAACCATCATCCTCCCATGATTTATTAAAAAGGGTAGCTCTATGGTGTTACTAGTTTGTATCTGGTGATATGTATCTGTGTATCCTGGATCTTCTGGAGATTCTTATAATAGGATTCTAAAAATGTGCAAATGTTCTACAATTATAGGTGTTCAGTTTTAAAGCAGGATACTAACTTTGTGCAAATGTCCATAATAACACATTTCAATCTGCAATGTACCAGCTGAACCACTGGAGAAGAAAACTCGAACATCCCTTCTTTCATCTTATTTTTAAAATGGGAATTTTTCTTTTCAAATGTACTAGAGCAAAAAAAATAATCAACTCCTTTACTTTAAAAGTGAGTTAAGAAGGCAGCAGTGAAATTTCTCCAGTTCTGGCACTCAGACCTTCTTTCTTGTCAGGGTAAAAATGTGAGACTAAGCGGACTCAGGATCCCATGTTCAATTCCACCAAAGAGATGAATGTGATGGTGTGCCACAAAATAGTGGCATCGTCAGGAGACAGGCTGTACTGAAGGGAAACCCTTCCTCTGTGCAGAATGATGACTAGGAGCCACTTGCAGACCTGCACCCACCAAGCAAAGGGCAGCCCTCTCCAGTTTCCTCTTGTGTCACTTTGGGATCTAGAGCCAGTCTCAGGGAGCCCCACCATGGGGAAGCTTCAAACTTTAAAAGAGAGTAAAAGATATTTCCCAGCGGATGGGGGTGACTGGGGTTGAGCAGTTACTGTGAGGGAACTCATATAGTATATACCCATAGCCTGAGATAAGACTACAGAAAGTGTAAAAAAAAGAATAGAAAAACACACAGGAGTAAATGACACTGCAATGCCCTGAAACAGTACTCTTTTGTTTCTTCATAAAGTGCTTCTCCACGTTCACTTCCAACAAGGGATACATGCAATGCAGTCTCACAAAATAGTGGCATACTCGGAGTCAGGCTGTAATGAAGAGGAAAACTCTTCCTCCACACAGAATAATGACATGGGGCTACCTGCACACCTCCCCAGCCCATCAAGAGCAGTTCTCTCCACCTTCCTGTCCTGTCCTTTTGGAATCTGGGGCCAGTCTCTGAGGGCCTCCATGAGTGAAAAGCCAAAGAGTTTAAACAGCAGCAGATGGCACGTTTCAGGGTTAGGGTTCACGGGCCTGTGGTAACTCCTGTGAGGAAACTGATAGAGTATATCCTGCTAGTCACAGAGGAGAGAGAAAGATTGTCACAAAAGAAGAAGTACAAATCATAGTGATGCTCCTGAAGCTGAATTATTTTGTAGCTACATACAGTACTAAATGTTGAAGGTGATCTGAGACAAATATTACACTGGTTATGGGCTTCACACACAAAGTATGCACAATGGATTCATTGTGTTTGTCCATTCAATAGTGCCCTCCATCATGCCTCTGTGCCTGTGTTTCCCCAGACATTTGACTGTTTTAAACCTGACCACTTCTGTCTTTCCATGGCACACCTCACAATAGTTGCACTACCAAGGGGAGTCAGTTACATCTATTGTGGTTCCATAAGGTGTTTACTGAAGGCATTTTCCAGTTGTGTATGCTTCAAGGCACACAGCTTCTCATTAATTCTGACCTTAAACTTCCAGTGACTGTTTCCTACCAACCTACCAAGCAAGCCCAACCAATACAAATTTGCAAGATTCAGTAAATATACTGCCTTGCAATTATGAAAGTCTCTAATTGCGTTTCTTTAGCAGCTATCTCATTACAGACACATTTGACCTTACTAATATAACATACAATTTACAGTTGTCACAGTAAAACAGGCAGAAAGTGTGAGTGCATGGGAGACAGATAACCTTTTAAATCAGTTGCAGACAGTGGACTGAACTTAATTCTGTGAACACTACATGTTGTGAAAACATTGCTAGCATGTTGTGAAAACATTGCTACAGTGTGATGAATGGAGCCAATGGACTAGCCAACTCAAATCACTCCTACTGCAATGAAATATTCCTTTGATGTTGGCTGGTTCTTGCATTTGAACACTCCATAGTCACCATACTATAAGGCTGCCCAATGACTTCTCTCATTATTGCTGGCATGTGCCTCACAATTACTATATATCCCTTTGCTGTGGATCTGGTACATTATAAAATATTACATGTCATGCTGCAGCTACTGAAATGTCAAACAGTGATCCCTCTGCCTTACTAAAAATTCAGTAATCAGAAAGGAATCACCTCACATTAAGCATTCCATCCACTCCTCACTCACTCACTCACTCACTCACTCACCTTGTGAGGCTTACAATAATATTAACAAATGGGAGAACTACCATACCCAGTATATAAGTGTAGCATGTGAGAAATTATAAATTGCAATTTTTATTTCCCTTTGATGTGGATCTAGTGGATCAGACTTTTAGACCTGGATCAATTTTGGAGTCAGGACTTGGTGGGAACAAGGAGCGTGGCTGAGTCAGTCCACCACAGAATAACAAAACTAAAAGAGAACAGAAGAGATAAAACTAAGGTGCAGGGTCAGGTCAGGAGACTTGGGACTTGGTATAGTGAGGAGCATGGAGTGGAGTCAGTCCACTACATAGTACACACAGAAATAAAGTAACTAAACTAAAATAAAATTAAAAAACTAAAGAGAGATGAGGGAAAATGGGGGAGGGGATGCTTCCTTCCCATGCTCAATGCAGCAGCTGAAGGAGATGGAAAGAAAGTGAATGAAAGTGTGACTGTGAGAGGCTGGGAGTCGGGACTTGGAGAGTTGGGCATGAGGAAGCCTGCTCCAGTGGCCAGGCATGCTTTTCTGGCTTACCCTGGTTGATGAGCAGAGAAAGAAAGTATCAGGCAAGCAGCAGCATACAAGTGAAATAAAAGAAAAATATTGACTTTTTGATTGAAATTGAGCACTGCAGGAAAGTCATTAGTAAACCATTAGTCACCCCAAGGGCTCAGGCCAGTGAGGCAACATTTGTTTTTACTTGGGTTGATTCTGAACCTGAATTTGAAGCAGACAACATCGAGGGAGAGAGTGAGAGAGAGAGAGAGAGAGAAAAGAGAAAAATCAACAAAGAGGGAAAAATGTTTTTCTAGAGAACTTACTGACATGGTTTGTTGGTAGATGCTACAAGCCCTGTCATTTATTACTATGACATAGTCAGGTACACTATCTGTCTCTGCAGTAGTTAGCGAACTCCTTTAATGGCTGTATTACACTGGTTGTTAGGTGCTCTGAGCACTGTCATGTATTACAGTGATGTAATCAGCTACACTGTCTGTCTCTTCAACAGTTAGTGAAAAATATCTTTTATAGCTGTATTACACTGTTTGTTAGGTGCCCCAAGCATTTTCATTTAGTACTGTGACATAGTCAGTTTAGTTGTCTGTCTCTACAGCAATTAGTAAAATCATTTGATGGCTGCATTACACTGTTTGCTAGGTGTCCAGAGTCCTTTCATGTATTACTGTAACATAGTCAGCTACACTGCATGTCTCAGTAGCAGTTAGTGAAGTCCTTTTATAGCTGTATTACACTTTTGTTATGTGCCCAGAGCCCTGTCATTTATTACTGTGACATAGCTAAACTGTCTGTCTCAGCAGCAGTTAGTGAAACAATATACTTTTACAGCTGTATTACACTGTTTGTTAGGTGCCCTGGGCCCTTTCGTTTATTACAGTGACATAATCAGCTACACTGTCTGAAACTCAAGCAGTTAGTGAAAGAATATCCTTTACAGCTGTATTACACTGTTAGCTAGGTGCCCTGAGTCATTTCATTTATTACTGTAACATAGTAAGATACACTGTCTGTCTCTGCAGCAGTTACTGAAACAATATCCTTTTATGACTGTTTTACACTGCTTGTTAGGTGCCCCGAGCCCAGTAATTTTTTTACTGTGACATAGTCAGTTACACAGTCTGTCTCTGCAGTAGTTAGTGAAATCCTTTTACAGCTGTATTACACTGTTTCTTAGGTGCCCCAAGACCTGTCATTTTTACTGTGACATTGTCAGCTACATTGTCTGTCTCTGCAGTAATTAGTAAAATCATTTTATGACTGCATTACACTGTTTATTAGGTGCCCTGAGCCCAGTCATTTATTACAGTAACATAGTCAGTTACACTCTGTCTCTGCAGCATTTAGTGAAAAATATCATTTTATAGCTGTATTACACTATTCAGTGCCCCAAGTACTGTCACGTATTAGTCTGACACAGTCAGCTACACTATCTGTCTCTGTAGCAGTTAGTGACATCCTTTTATGGTTGTATTACACTGTTTGTTGGGTGCCCCAAGCTCTGTCATTTATTACTCTGACATGGTCAGCAACACTGTCTGTCTCTGCAGCATGTGAAGGTTACTGAGTGTGACAGATGTACAGACTCAGGTAAAAAGTGTAGAACACACTTTTGGATTTATTTTCAAAAATAAAATAATAAATATACAGAAAAGAAATAGGTGATTAGTCCTTCAGTTCTGCAAAAACAGTGCACAGTTCCTCAGTGCACAACTTCCAGGCTTTGTTACAGCCAAATAGATTCCTAGCACATGAAAAACTTGCATGTACTGTGAGAAACAATGTACAATTCCCTCAGTGTACAACTTCTAGGCTTCATTCCAGCCAAATAGATTCCTAGCACATGAAAATGTTCATGTATTATGAGAAACAGTGCACAATTTCCTCAGTGCACAACTTCCAGGCTTCATTCCAGTCAAATAGATTCCTCCACAACAGTCAGGTCTCTAGTGACTGACTCATCTGACTCATCTCAGGAGGTAGGCTTTTATCCCTGTCTATAGATGATGTCAGCACCATGTGAGCTGTCTGACTCACAGTTCTCTAAGTAAACACAGGCAGGCTGACGCATCATGAATAAACACAGACAGGCTGACTCTGACCTTTACACATCTCTGCTTCACCTAGGATAGAATGTTTTGGTTTTGACTTCTTGTAAACCCAAAGCAGTTTACATAAATAAAACACAGAGTGCAAGGTTCCATGTTTCAGTTCTTTTCATTACTTACATTCCTCTGTGTCTGTCTATAGTACAGCACAGGAGAAGAGAAGCAACTTGCTGTCTCTTGTCTTACTTATATGTTCATATACAGTACTTGGGAGAAGGGAGGAGCAACTACAGTACTGAAAGTGGACAGATTTCACACTGTAGCTAGAACTGTAAACTTACAAGAACAGGACAGTGTAAAAGAAAATGCAACAAATTCAGACAGGGGCTCTGACCCTGTCTCACAGCAGTTAGTGAAACAACATTCTTTACATCTGTATCTGCTATGTCTCCTATTTCCCAGTCTTGTAAGTCTACTAAAAGGAACACAGTGCTGCTGTACATGCAGCAGTCAATGATGTGGACAATATGAATAATAGCACTAATGAATTAGAACATAGCAACAATAATAACATCACCAGGACTGGCATAAAATGTTCTGCACTAAAAGCATGTTAGCAATGAAATAGAGTTTTGGAAAGAACTAACTGGAGTTACTCATAGAGGTATTGAACATTTTGTCACATTTGCCAGGATACTTCCAGCTTCTGAAGTAGCATGCAAGGAGGCATCCTCCTCAAATATATGCCCAGATGCTGAGGCAATGAATGCTGATAGAGATGGTGGTGATAGTGAGGACTGGGAATGGGATAGCCCAGGGTATGTCCCACATAATGATGATGGCACATCCAGTTCTTCTGCATCTTGTGGAGATGAAGAGGTCAGTAGTTTTGATGAGTGGGTAGGAGAGGATGCTGCTTTAAGGCATGAGAGGCAAGTGCAGAAAAAGTCATATGCTAAACATAAGATGAGTAGGAATGACAACAATTTACCTCTACAAGGAAATGGCAGTGTAGGGCTTCCTCAAGTTCCCTTGACTGTACAACAAGTAGCGCCAGGCACCATGGCACAAACAAAAAAGGTAAATCTTTAGTGTGGAATTTATTTTATATTGACCTGCAGACAACTCTCGAGCTGTATGAAGTCTGTGCAAAAGATCATCAGTCATGGCAAGGAAACAGTTTGGAACATCAGTAATGATGTGACATGCAAAGGCAAATCACCTAATTGAGTGAGGCAGGATAAGGGGCAGTGTTGTCAGTATGGGCAGTAGCGGAGGCGGTGGTGGTGGTGACCATAGTGGTAATGAATTGAAACAGTAAGTGACATCAAATCACTTGATGTGTCCTTGCAGTCTTCCCAGACAAACTTAGATTGTTTTCTTCTAACACTATCAAGTACTGCGAATCCCACAGTAGTACTCCACCTGAAAAATGTGAAAAGTACAGTCCCTCAAAATTAAAAATATCTTGTCACTGTTGTCAACTAACATTAAAGAAAGTATTGCAAGGACATCAAAATTTAAGCATCCAACTTGCCAGCAGTTAGATAGAGCCATTGCAAAGCTGTTGGCCGACTCTCAGCTCCCTTATGCTTTGCTTCCCAAAAGTTTCCTCAAATTCATGCACCAGATTGAACCATGGTACACCTTTCCTGTTGAACATATTTTTGAAAAAAGCTGTTTCACAGTTGTATGATTTGTGTGTACTGAAGTCATTAAGTAGTTGAAATTCTCTGAGGTGAAACAGTTTCACATAATGACAAATATATGAACCAACAACCAAACAATTGACTGTTACAGCTCATTGGGTAAGTTTCAGTCAGAAAGTAATAATAATTCCCACTCTGCGAAAATGGTAGGAAGCAGGCTGTATTACGTTTCACCATTTTTTAGGACAATCACACTGCTGTGATTATTTTGCAGGAGCTGCAAGAACAATTTCAGAAATGGCTTACTCTGTAGTCATTATCTCCAGAGTTCATAATGTCAGATAATGGTGCCAACATAGTCAACACTGTTAGAGATGGCAACTAGCAACACAAATCTTGTTTTGCACATTGTTTACATTTTCTCATCCATAAGTTCTTAAAAGGAGACATACATGTTGAAAGCCTGTTCAGTCTTGCTAGGAAAATATGTGGGAATTTCAGCCACTCTGTGAAAGCACAAAAATCCTGAAGGGGCTGCAGAGGTTAAACAACTTACCACTGCTGCATATTAAAGCAGGAAGTTCCAACCCACTGGAATTCAACATTATGCATGTTGGAAAGGATCTTGAACAAAAAAAGCTGCACATGACTACACCACACAGAATCAAGTAAGTAAAGTAGACATCATGCTCAGTTCCAGCAGCTGAAGTCTAGCTGAATCTTTGTTCACCTTATTGGAGCCACTTAACATGGAAACATAGAAACATAGACATTGATGGCAGATAAGGACCACAAGGCCCATCCAGTCTGCCCATTTTTCTACCTTATGAATGTGCCATAGGTCTTTATTCTGTCAAAGGCTGCCACATGTGATGTCAGTACAGATAATGCAACTCTGAGTCAAATTCTTCCTCAGATATGATTCCTGAACTTTTCCTTGATGAAATAATAAAGAAAGAAAGGCTTTCAGTCAAAATAAGACACCACCGCTGTTATGCTGGCAGATGACTTGAGTGTCAGACTGTCAACTGATCAAGCCTTTGTGTGAAGCAAATAAACAAAACAAAACGATGTAAGAAACCACTCACGGTTCTCAAAGGAGGTGGCAGTAGGTTCAAGAGAAAAAGAAAGCATTCAGAAAGTACAAGGAATCACAGAAGGAGCAGGACAGAGAATTGTATCAGTTAAAGCAAAAGGAAGCTGGGAGGGCAGTCAGAACAGCAAAGGCCTGAACCTAGGAAAATATAGCCAACTCAGTTAAGAAGTGGTATAAAACCTTTTTAGGTACATCAGGGAGCGAAGGAAGACTAAGGGAGGGATAGTGAGGCTTAATAAAGGGAGGGAGTGTCAGAGGGTGACGGTGAAAAGGCAGAGATACTAAACAAATATTTTGGTCAGTATTTACAAATGAAGAGGAGAGGTACATAAAACAAACAATAGAAACACTCTGGATACAGAAGTTGATACCAGCCCATTTACAGAAGAAAGGGTTCTGAAAAACTCTAAAACTGAAGGTGGACAAAGCAGTGGGACCTGATGGGATTCATCCCAGAATTCTAGAAGAACTAAGGGTAGAACTAGTGAGACCACTGACTACACTCTTTAACAAATCATGGGAGGATGGGGCAGTACCTGAGGACTGGAGGAGGGCAGATGTGATTCCCTTCACAAAAGTGGGAGCAGGGCAGAAGCAGGAAACTACAGACCTGTTAGTTTAACTTCAGTGATAGGAAAATGATGGAATCACTTCTGAAGGAAAGAATTATTGAGTACCTAGAGGCCAGAGGGGCACAGGACCCAAGGCAGCATGGATTCACAGCAGGAAGTTCATGCCAGATGAATCAATAGATTTATTTGACTGGGTGACCAAAGTAGTAGATCATGGAGGGCTGTGGACATGGCCTACCTAGACTTTAGCAAGGCATTTGACACAGTCCCACAAAGATTAATATACAAGTTAGCCAGCCTGGAAGTGGGTCCCAAGATGATAGCCTGGGTAAAGAATTGGCTGGAGAATAGGACACAGAGGGTAATAGTAAATGAAGTCCACTCTGAAGAAAGGGGGTTACTAGTGGGGTACTGCAGGGTTCAGTATTGGGACTGGTCCTCTTCAATGTCTTTATAGCGACATTGCCAGGACTGGAAGGAAAAGTATGTCCTTTGCAGATGACACAAAGATCTGCAACAGAGTTGATGCACAAGGTGGGGTGGAAAGGATGAGAAGGGACTTGGAAAGGTTAGAGGAATGGTCAAATGTATGGAAGCTTAGATTCAGTGCTAAGAAGTGCATGGTAATGCACCTGGGAAACAAAGTCCCAGGGAAGAGTACACAATGGGGGTGAGATACTAACAACAACAAAAATGGAAAGGGACCTGAGGGTAGTCATATCAGTGATTGTAACCATTTTGAGGAAGATTCATTACTCTGTTGGAAACAAAAGAGAACAATATGGCCAGATCTAAAAACAACAACAAAATGGAAATGGACCTGCGGGTAGTCATATCAGATGACTTAAAGGTGGGCAAACAATGTGAGACGGCAGTAAGGAGGGCTGGGGGATACTGGGATGCATAAGGAGAGTCATCACCAGAAGAAAACAGGAAGTTGTTATCCCTCTGTACAGACAGCTGGTGAGAACCCATCTGAGTACTGTGTGGCAGTTCTGGAGACCCAGTCTCCACAAGGACATAGACAAGATGGAAGCTGTCCAGAGGAGGGCAACTAAAATGGTGCAGGGTCTGCACCAGAAGACATATGGAGAAAGACTAAAGGAGCTTAATATGTATAGCCTCGAGGAAAGGAGGGAGAGGGGACATGATAGAAACTTTCAAGTACCTCAAGGGAATCAACAAAGTCCAAGAGGGTAGCATCTTTCAAAAAGAGGTGTACAAGAACAAGGGGCCAGAATTTGTAGATGGGGGCACCTCAGAGGTAATGTAAGGAGTATTTTTCACAGAGGGTTGTGGATGCATGGAACTGCCTTCCGGAGGAAGGTTGCTGAGTCAAAAATAGTGGTTGAATTCAAGCATGCATGGGACAGTCATAAAGGCAATTCTAGGGGTGGGGAGAAAAGTAGGCTACTGGTTAACTAGGATCTGCAGATTATCCATTAGGTAGGAAATGGGCAGACTGGGTGGGCCAAGCAGTTCTTATCTGCCATCAAATTCTATGTTTCTATGTCAAATTCAAATTCTATAATCAGAGAATAAATGCCATGTTTCATAATGAAACCTATCTGTTGGCTGCGTTGCTAGATCCCCACTTTAAGTGGAACATTGAAGCCATCCTTCCTGCAGGGAAGATGCTGAGTATTGAGATCTTCTCCTAACCAAATCTGACATTGCCCCACAAACACCGTTAACTGATGTACAGCAGTAAAACTCTGCAGAACCATCAGAATGCACCTCTGGCACAGACAATAGCACATCTGTAAATTCTTCACAATCACTAGTGTCATCAGTGAGGGAAAAAACATCTACAGCTACTTCTCAGGCATCCTATGTTCAGTGTCATAAAGATAAATCTATTCTGAGTTGCCAGCAACAACATGGACTAGTATCTTGTAAAGAAAGTGCAGCTGGATCATCTCGCGGACTGTTAACCATCTCATGTAGCACAAGGATCCAGGAGTATTTTACACACCATACTGTGATTGGAAACGTTTGAGGAAGATCCATTACTCTGTTGGAAACAAAAGAGACAATATGGCCAGATCTAAAAAATCCTGCAATAATGTACCTCAGTTGTTCACCATCAAGTGTATATTCAAAATAGATACTTAATGCAGCTGAAGGAAGAGTCAGTGACCAAAAACACTGCTAAGTTCTGCAAATGTGGAACTGCTTACATTCCTCAAAATGAATGTTAATTTCTCAATTGTCCCAAACACTGAATGATGGGATTCTGACCCTGAACATGAACAACAGCCTGCAAACAGTGATACTGAATATAATGACTAGGTTGTGTACAAATAGAAAATCCTGTGTGGAGTGGGGTACTGCCAAATTTGGTTACTTAACATTGCTAACACATCTCTCTCAGCAATTGCAGCTGTCCCTCTGAAATAAATGCTGCCATGGTCACAGACAGTTTATGGACAAACAGGCACATTTGTCATTTTCTGACAATGTTGGCACCATTATTTTGAATTCACTTTCTTTCTTTTGCACTTTCTCATCAAATCGTTCTTTGACATGTCACATACTGTTCCAGTCCTGCTCTATATGAGCACTACACAAATTCTGGAAGGACTGTTGCTAATAACTTACAGGCCTTCTATCATACAGTAGTTGTTACTGCAGCTTCTTCCACTGGCATCACTTTCCTCAGTTTTACTGTCATTCTACTTAGACACTAACTACTGACAAAATATGCCATCACTGCCATCCTCTAGCCACATGCCACATTACTGTTAGTCTGATAAATCATCAGTTTATCATGTCTGGATGCCCACCATTGGTATACTTTTGGAAACAGCAGCTGGCTTACTCAGGGCAGCTGTGCCTCTCATCCACCCACCTCATCAATGCCTGCCATGGGTATAATTTTTGGAAACAGCAGCTGGCCCATTCAGAGCTGCTGCACCTCTCACATCTGCCCCAGCAATGCATGCCATAGGTATAACTTTTGAAAACAGCAACAGGCTCACTCACAGCAGTTGCACCTCTCGTACCTACCTCATCAATGCCCACCATGGATATAATATTTGGAAGAGAAGCAGGCTCACTCAGAGCAGCTGCATCTCTCATATCTGCATTAGCAATGCCAACCATGGATATAATTTTTGAAACAGCTGCAGGCTCACGTAGAGCAGCGCTGTCATCTCATACCAGCCTCAATAATGCTGGCCATCGATATACTGTTAAACCTGAAATTTTACTGTCAAACAACTTTCACTATTTTTGCTAAAGCACCAATCTGTGTGAAAATAAGTTTGTGCTAAGTAGAACTTTCAGTATTTTCCCATGATAGTGAATGTGGTGATTGTGACTTAGTGCTAAAATAAATTTATGCAATTATGGTTGCATTTGTGTTTGCGCTAAATTTACTTTCGTGAAAATAACTAGTTCTATAGTAATTTCTGGAAACTGCAGCAGACTCACTCAAAGCAGTGCCACCACTTGCATCTGACTCATCAATGTCCGCCACTGGTATAGTTTTTAGAAATAGCAGCAGGCTCATTTCAAAGCAGCTGCTCCTTTCACATCTGCCTCAGCAATGCCTGCCATGGGTATAATTTTTGGAAACAGCAGCAGGCTCACTTAGACCTGCTGGGACTCCTGTACCTGCCTCATCTATCCTCCATGGGCATAGTTTTTGGAAACAGCAACAGGTTACTCAGAGCAGCTCCACCTCTTACATCTGCCTCAGCATGCCCAGCATGGGTATAATTTTCAGAGACACCATCAGGCTCAGTCAGAGCATCTGCACCTCTTGCATCTGCAAAAGCAATACCTACCATGAGTATAATATTTGGTAACAGAAGCAGGCTCACTCAGAGCAGCTGCACCTCACATCTACATCAGCAATGTTTGACACGGGTATAATTTTTGGAAACAGCTGCAGGCTCACTCACAGAAACTACGCCTCTCATACCTACCTCATCAATGCCCACTGTGGGTATACTATTTGGAAACAGTAGGAGGCACACTTAGAGCAGCTGTGCCTCTCATGCCCACCTCATCAATGCCACCATGAGTATAATATTTGGTAACAGAAGCAGGCTCACTCAGAGCAGCTGCACCTCTCACATCTGCCTCAGCAATGCCTGCCATGGGTATAATTTTTGGAAACAGCAGTAGGCTCACTCAGAGGAGTTGCACTCTCGTACCTACCTCAGCAATGCCCATCATGGATATAATATTTGCAAACAGAGGCAGGCTTACTCAGGGCAGCTGCACCTCTCATATCTGCATCAGCAATGCCTGCCACAGGTATATTTTGGAAACAGCAGCAGGCTCACTCAGAGCAGCTTCTCCTCTCATACCTGCCTATGCAATGCATGCCATGGGAATAAATTTTGGAAACAGTTGCAGGCTCATTCAAAGCAGCTGCAACTTTCACATCTGCCACAGCAATGCCTGCTGTGAGTATAATTTTGAAACAGCAGCAGGCTCAATCAGAGCAGTTGCATCTCTCATACCTACCTCAACAATGCCTGCCTTAGGTGTAATTTTGGAAACATCAGCAGGCTCATTCAGAGAAGCTGCGCCTCTCGTACCTACCTCATCAATGCCCGCCATGGGTATAATATTTGAAAACAGAAGCAGGCTTACTCAGAGCAGCTGCACTCTCACATCTGCATCACCAGCACCGCCATGGGTATAATTGCACCTATCTTGCACTTCGGGGCTAACAACCAGAGGAGGAGGAGCTATCAGTTGGGGACTGTACAGCTAGAATACACTGAGAAAGAATGAGATCTAGGGTGCTTATAATGGGAGTATGAACAACTCAACTCAGTGCAGGAGTGTATAGCGGGGAATCTACTCCAGAAATAGGGAAGTGATCCTGCCCCTCTACAGGTCGCTGGTCAGGCCCGCACCTGAATACAGCATGCAGTACGGCACCCATTCTTGAAGAAGGACATCAGATTGTTGGAAGGTGTACAGTGGAGGGTGACAAAGATGATCCAGGGATTAAAGGGGTACTCCTATGAGGAGAGGCTGGGTGAGTTGAACATGTATTCCCTGGAGGAGAGGAGGGACAGGGGGACATGATAGAAAACTTTAAATATTTGAAGGGGATTAACAAGACTAGTAAAGAAGGGATTTTCCAGATTAGAAGGGGAGGGTCACGAGGGCACTAGATGAGATTGGAAGGGGACATTCAGAAGGGAAGTAAGGAGACATTATTTCACTGATGGTGGTGGGTAGGTGGAATACTCTGCCAGAGGAGGGGTAGCCTGTAGCACAGTAGACAGTTTTAAGAGGGGATGGGACAGAGTGCGAGGGGCATTTGTTAGGGAGGGTGGTGGGGCAGCTGCAAGTTGAGGGGCTATTTGCAAAATCGAGCAGACTCAACAGACCTTGAGGCTGGTTTCTGTTGGTGTTTTTGTATGTTCATATGTTCGTAATTGTTGGCACCAACTCCAGGCTCACTCACAGAAACTGCTCCTCTCATACCTACCTCATCAATGCCCACCATGGTTATAATATTTGGAACAGCAGCAAGCTCACTCAGAGCTGCTGCATCTCTCACATCTACCTCATCAATTCCCACCATGGGTACAGTGATGAAAGTGAACAGGAGCACAGGAACTTGGTTCCTGTACTTTTGCAGCAGGAACGGAGTTCCTGTACTTCTTCCCACTGACATTGGAACTGAAATTTTAAACCAGCAAAATAATGACAGTTTCTGGGCCTGTAACCTGAAATCAGGGTTTCCATAACAACATTTGACTTGTACAACAATGTTATTTTCCTAGAAATACTTCAATAGCGCTAACTGAATCTACTAGTGACTAAACAGATGGATGTGTCTTGACACAGCCATACTTTTAGATTGAGGATTGTCATTCTGCATTTCATATTTGCCAGTGCCTGAGTTCCTGTACTTCTTATCTGCCACTTGCACCACTGCATGGGTATAATATTTGAAACAGAAGGAGGCTCACTCAGAGCAGCTGCACTCCCACATCTATATAAGCAATGCCTGTCACGGGTCTAGTTTTTGGAAACAGCAGCAGGCTCACTCAGAGCAGCTGTTCCTCTTGTAACTACCACATCAATTTCCGCCATGGGTATAATTAGTTGGAAACAGCAGCAGGCTCATTCATTGCAGCTGCACTCTCACCCTACATCAGAAATGCCCACCATGGGTATAATTTTTGGCAACAGCAGCAGGTTCACTCAGAGCAGTTGTGCCTCTTGGACCAACCTCATCAATGCCCACCATGGGTGTAATTTTGGAAACAGCAACAGTCTCACTCAGAGCAGCTGCACCTCTCATATCTCATATCTGCCTCAGCAATGTCTACCATTAGCATCATTTTCGGAAACAGCAGCAGACTCACTCAGAGCAGCTGTACGCTCACATTTGTCTATGCAATGCCTACCATGGGTATAATTTTGAAAACAACAGCAGGCTCACTCATAGCAGTTGCACTCTCGCATCTACCTCATCAATGCCCACCATGGATATAATATTTGGAAGAGAAGCAGGCTCACTCCAGAGCAGCTGCACCTCTCATACCTATCTCAGTAATGCCGCATTGATATACTGTTGAACTTGAAATTTTCACCACAAATAACTTTCACTATTTTTGCTGAAGCACCAATTTGTGTGAAAATAAGTTTGCACAAAGTAAAACTTTTAGTATTTTCCCATTATAGTGAATGTGGTGATTTTGACTTAGTGCTAAAATAAATTTATGCAATTATGGTTGCTTTTGTGTTTGTGGTACATTTACTTTGCGTGAAAATAACTAGCTCTACAGTAATTTTGGAAAGAGCAGCAGGCTCATTCAAAGCAGCTGCACCTCTTGTACCTGCCCAGCAATGCCCGCCATGGGTATAATTTTTGGAAACCTAACAAAGAGTGCAATACAGCTGTAAAGAATATTGTATCACTGACTGCTGCATGGACAGACAGTGTAGCTGACTATGACATAGTGATAAGTGACAGGGCTTGGGACACCTAACAAACAGTGTAATACAGCCGGCTGTCAAAAACAGTCTTTCATTTTGCTATGGTCAGGGTATGGTAGGGTAATAGGTAGTAGAATGATTAGAGTAGTAACTACCTGATCCTAACCAACTACCCATTTTCATTGGGGTATTTTTAAGGTAGTTTAGAGGTACCTTCAGGTAGTATTTAGGTAGGTAGGGTATTTCATTACCCGCCCATACCTACTATGAATGGCTACATACTTCTTGGAAAGAAACACCTACAGGTAAAGGTGGAGGCATATCTTTTACATCAAGTACAACTAATTGGCAATGATGTACCATGACAATGTCCATCACAAAGTTGAAATAGCCACCAAGATCTTGAGAAACTTGAATGTTGAAATAGCAATCTATACCTAATAGCAAACATCTAAAAACTCTAAAATTAGAACAAGATCTCATCTCAGACACTGTTTAGAGTTTGGCCACTAGACAGTTCTACTTTTCATAATTTCCATACGACTGGAACTGATCATCCTAATACTAGCTCAATGAACAATAAAAACAGTCTTGCTCAATTGATCACCTTCCTCACTTGATGGAATGCCAGGAAGCAGCATAGCCTAGTGGTTAAAGTGCAGAGCCATCAATCTGAAGACCCAGGTTTGAATCCCACTACCACTACTTACTGTATTGCTCTAAGCAAGTCACTTAAACTCCTGTGCTTAACCTTTCTGTAATCCTCTCTAATCTAGCTAAGTGCTTCTTGAGTCTCCCTGTGTACTAAAAGCAGCAGCAATCATTTCTGTCCAGCTCACACCTGGAGATGGAAGTACTTTTAGGTACAGTTCAGATAAAATAGTCAAGGAGCCAGATACTGTCAAATACTGACTTGATTCAACATCAAAATATAAGCTTTTAAAGCATCTGCCAATATTTTATTAAAGGACAACAATGAAAAATGAGATATCAGTATATTTGCATAAATTGACTGTTTCCTGCTTTTTGAAACTACAAGTTGAGTCTTAAGAAGAATGCATTATAGTCAAGGGGATAATAATAGTAAACACATTGTTGCCAGACCAATGGTGCGGAGGGCTAAGGGACTGAGTGCCTTACCTTTTCCACACTGGCAACCCCTGTTCAGGAACTAATGCAGGTTGTCGGGAGTTAGTGAGGGAAGGCTGGGACAGGATCGAGTGACTGTTTGGCAGCCTCCTCTCCCAGATCAGGGTGGTTGACCATTTCAGCTCTTGGCTACGCCAAGTGGAGGCCTCATGGTAGCCATGGGAGCTGAGAGGCAGATACTGAGTCAGGGAGAGGGAGGAGCTGTGGTCCCAGGGCACATTTGCACCTCCACATGTCTGCACTACTTGAGTATGCTGCAGCTGAGGTGGGATTCTAGGAACAAAACAGAAGGAAAAGGAAGGCACAGCAAAAGCAGACGGACACCTAACAGCACACCTCCACCTGCCACACTGCCAAGATAGACCTGTCTGCTGAATTGGATTCAGGCATTGAGGAGAGGACAGCCCTACCTCCTGAACCTGCCATGGTGGAAAATCCATGGGATACTGGCCACAGAGGTAAGCCTGGGGAGATGCTGTACAGTGGCAGAAGGGCTGATAGGGATCAGAGCCTGCTGTAGCCCAAGGAGCATACAACAGGTTGCAGAAAGTAAACATATTACTCAAACCTTCATTCATTGTGATGGAAACCAGTTTATTTGTATCACCTGATAGTTTTTTTTTTATCTTTTCCAGAAATGTCCTAATGTAGATGTGTTTCATTACAAACTTTGAAAGTCAGAAGGCAATCTGCGACTCTGAAGTAGTTTGCAAGATGGATGAGAGTACTGGTAGTCGTCAAAGTCTCTTAAAGGTGTTCCTTTCATCTAAAAGACACTGCATATGTGCAAACAACAAAGGTCATGTAGTGGTGCCAGGACTCAATGCACCTACCAGTATGGCTTGCCCCAAGCAAAGTCAAAGAGCTAGGAAGTAGGTTTGCTCAGGGTGAAGATAAGCAAATATGTAACTTCAGTGGCGTTATGAAGTCCAAAATCCATATACTGAACAGAACTCTGCCCACAAGTTCTAAAGAAGTTCAAACTACTGTGTCAGTGCCTTTTAGAATTTCATGTTCTACCATCTCAACACTCCTTATAGTTGTTCCTGCCCACTAGCTAGCTGCTTCATCTGCCTAATCATCCACTCATTCTTTACCTCTCATTAAATGCTGTGCAAATTTGATCTCTGTTAATATATACATATATATTTATATATATATATATATATATATACACACACAATAGATAAACCACTCTGAGGTGTGCAGTTGTGCTCTAATATACACACGCTTGTGTGTGTTGCTCATATGAGGTCGCATGAGCTGAGTGTGCCATCCACCAGGGTGCGTATATCACAGCATGACCGCACACCTCAGAGTGGTTTATCTATCTTATAAAATTTCAAAATTGTTTTGAGGGGTTAAAAGTTGAGGTGTGTGGTCATGCTTGATATGCATTGTCACGTGATATGTTTTCTACAGTTTGGATTTGGAGGATATTATTATCTCATTTTATAAATATATATATATATACACATTATAAAAAAAAAAAGTAATTAATGCATCAGTTAGGGCTAAAGCGACAAATGTAGGAAATGAGATGTTAGAGTTAAGTCCCTAACCCCACCATCACCCACCACCCATCCTCCACAGACCGACAAATGTTAGGTGTTACAGGTCATGAGTCTAACCTCACCCCATTCCACGGTAAGCAGGTTGACATGTTACAGTAAAGGAGAATGGGGTGAGAGTTAGGCCTCATGACCCCATGGCACACCCCAGTGTCTGTCGATCTGAGGAGGATGGGGATGGAGTGGTGGGGGGTTAGGGGCTAAACCCCTAACATTTCATTCCCCCACTTTTGTCACTTTAACCCTAACTGATGCATTAACAAAGTTTTTGCAAGGAATGTCCTTACTTTTTGCAGAAGTGTAATATACCTAGTAAGGCTGAGTGTACTGATCACCAATGTAGCTCAGGAGGGTGGGGCAATGCTGGACGCTAGTGACATCCCCGCCCCCACATACTGGGAGAAAGATGCTGCCGTCGCCTCTAAATGAAGCCTGCCTCGG
Organism: Neoceratodus forsteri; assembly: GCA_016271365.2. NCBI lineage: Eukaryota > Metazoa > Chordata > Ceratodontiformes > Ceratodontidae > Neoceratodus > Neoceratodus forsteri. The sequence goes on along the minus strand of CM057449.1, from coordinate 1,108,625,424 downwards.
CTTCTATCAGCTCCCAGGCCAGCCCCCTCAACCTATGCCTGTCTGTCTGCCTATCTCTCTGTCTTCCCATCCATCCATCCATCTGTCTGTCTGTCTATCTATTTCATGAATATGTATGCAAAATCGCTAAGCAGGGTTTTTTGTGTGTTTATGTCAGCCATAGTCATTTTTCTCCACCTTCATATAAACATTTCAGATCATTTTGGTAAAACCATAATGGGTTACTTTTCATTGTCTACTTACAGATATAGGTGTACATAAAGACTTACCGAGTAATAAAATGATTGTGTGTATGGGGGAGGTAATTAAATAATATGAATATTCTTGTCCCCAAATACAGTAAAAGTAGCTAAAGAATGCAACTATATTATAAGTCTTCACTGTATTTATACTTCAGTGTTTTAGAAACATTCAAAACACACCATTCACCAATCATTCACCTTCTTGCACAGCTGAAAGTTATTAGATTGCTCCAGTATCTATGACTTTCACGCTAAATATACAACTCAGATCCCACCTGACAAAGTGATCTTAAAACAGCAAATATTCCTGGGTTCACTAGCCTATATGATTCATACATAGGGGTGCATGTGTTTTTAATGTCCACATACCCAATTTTGTCTTTAAAACATGCTATATCCTCCCATTACTACTTTGCTTAACTGTAGTTCAATGTCTTGGTGAATAGTGTATGAAGTCAGTAGTGCTTGTGTAACATAGTTTACTTTGTGGCTTTCTCTGTTCCCACCCTTGGTAGGAAACTGGGTAGTGAGTGGGAAATAGAAAGCCCAGTACCAAGGGTGAGCAGAGACGGAGAAGGAGGAGGCAGGGTGGATGGTGAATGTTTCACAATACACAAAACAGGGACTGCTGTAGGAGGCTGGCCTTTAAGAGGAATGTAGGAGGAGCTATTCCCCACATCCCCAGTGGAACCTTCAACTGGATGTGCTCCTGTTAGTGGACTGTGGATAAAGAACTGTTCCTAAGTGGTGATAGACTGATTGTTCCACTTCTGCCTTTTAGTTTTGAGTAGAGGTAGTGACAGAGCATCCGTAAAGTGATTTTGTACAAATTTCATAGATCGGAGAACTGCGGAGTGAAAGACTGGTGTTTTCCTTGGACATTTAAAATATATGCCTGCTGGGGTGACAGCCTCAGCAAAGCGGATTAAGCAGCCGGATTATGGACTGAACTTGATCCTTATATAGATATTTTGTCTTCAGCCTGAATTGGGTGGGGGCATGGATTTTAGCATTAGTTGTTTGAGGGTTATTTTTAAATGGGGTTTGGGTGGTATTGGAGTTTTACTTATTTTTAGTTTATTTAAGTTGGGGTGTGTGGGATTTTATTTATTATTTTAGTTGTATAGTAGTCTGGTGTGTGAGTGTTATTTTGGGAACTGGGGGCTGAAATCTGGCTTTTGTGTTTGCAGGCTGCTCTCTGTCAGGTGCTACTCCCTCTGAGCTCTGGGACCTTTGCCTTTGTAGTTGTCCTCTATTGCCTGCAGCAGTTTATGGTCACTGCAGGGCCCTGGGAATAGTGGGTAGAAGGTGGAGGGAGGAGTCCTGGACATGTGGGAGTGCGATGAGTGTCAGATTGGGGTAGTGAGGACCAGGAGATACCCTGGAGCAAAATGGGTCCTAGAACGAGGTTTGCCTTGTCTGGTACCCATACCCAAAGGCTTAGCCATTGGCAGGTTGGTAGCTTGGCCAGCCTAGTATCTCATCCAACTCGGTGGTGTTGTGCAATGCCAGGCCCATTAAAAACAAGACAGCTATTATCGCCGATTTTGTTAGGTCAACGGACCTGGCTTGCATCACCAAGACCTGGCTAGATGAAAATGCTGGCCTCATTTTAGAGGCAGCGATTCCAGCTATGTTCTCAGTGATACGCTCAAGACTGGATCTCAGGGGTGTGGGGGGTAGAAATCTGTTTTAGATTAGAATTGTGCCTTGTAGCTATGCCAGTTGAGGAGACTGGGTCCTTTAAGTGTACGGTGGTTGCAGGTGTAGGGTGCAATATCATTCTTGTCTACCGTTCACCAAGTGGTGAGAAGCACTTCCTGCAGGAAGTCACGGACTTCATTGTCAACATGGTATTGGGGTCTCCCAGATTGATGGTGCTGGGTGACTTTAATGCCTGGATCGACAACAAACTCTCTCAGTTTGGTCAGGACTTCCTCCAACTTATGAACTCATTGGGCTTCACACAGGCAGACCTGGTCTTCCTCCTGGGGATGGAAACCTCTGACTTGATGGTGGAACCAGTGGGATGGTTGGACCACCACACTATAAGATTCAGTTTTCAGGCTCATCCCTATAGGGCTGCCACTGTGGAGATGGTCCAGTACTGCCCTTTGAGGGTGTGACCCAAGATGGCCTGTTGGTGGAGCTGGACCTATTGGGATTACCGGTGTAAGCGAAGGTCAGAAGAATCTGCCAAAGCTTATAATAGGGCTGTGGCAGGGGCTCTGGATGTCATAGCTCCTGTCCAGGTTCATCCTCTCATCCTTTGTCCTCAGTCCCTTGGTTTGATGGACCATGAGGGAGTTGAGGCTGAGTAGGATGAAGGTTGGAGTGGTGTTGTGGAAATCACGTCTTGATGCCGACAGACTTTGATTGATGGACCATTTTAGGACTATCAATTGGCAATCACTCATAAGAAGGCAGAGTTACTGTCTGGGGAGATTGTTGCAGCTCAGAATCAACTAGCTCAGTGCTTTCAAACTGTGGACAGATTGTGCAATCCGGCCTGTCTGCAAGTTTGAAGCGTTGTCTAAGAAAAGCGTGGAGGAGTTTGCTCACTTTTTGCTGATAAGGTTGCCGACATCAGATCCGAGATCCGATCAGCCCATTCTTTAGGGGTAGCGTGTTCAGTGAGAGGTTGCTACTCCTCAGTGTAGCTGGTTGCACTTAGACCAGCTGGAGATTGGCTGTCATGCAGATTGTCCAGAGTTTGCGCCAACCTGCTGTAGTTTGGACCCCGGCCCAACACGCCTCTTAATGGGATGTGTTGATGTCATAGGCCCAGTTCTAGTGGAGAGAGTCTGAGTTTGTTAGATTCAGGTGAGTTTCCAGACTCCCAGAAAGAGGCGGTGGTGACACCCTCCTTAAGAAAACCTCTCTCGACCCAGACTGCCCCACTAACTACAGACCTTCTCTAACCTCCCTTTGTGGGAAGGTTATTGAGAAGGTGGTTGCACTGCAACTGGAGAATCATCTTACCATTCATGATATCTATGATACTGTCCATTCCAGATTTTGGAAGAGGCACAGCACCGAGACTGCCTGGGTCCTCAATGACCTCCTGGTGGTGAGAGATCGGAAGAGCTGTTTCATCTTGGTTCTTCTTGATCTACCAGCAGCTTTTACACTGTGGACCATGGGGTGTTGCTGGAGCATCTGTGGTTCATCTGTGGCCTGTCTGGGACAGTCCTCAGGTGGTTACATTCTTTCCTCACTGGCAGATCCCAGAGGGTGGTGTTGGGGATTTTTCCTCTGACTCATTCTCCCTGTCATGTGGGGTACCACAGGCTCTGTGCTGTCCACCATATTGTTTTATGTGTACATGCTGCCACTGGGGACATTGTAAGGAGGTATGGGCTGGGGTTTCACTGCTATGTAGATGATACCCAGCTATACCTGTCCTTTGTGCCCAATCAGGATAGTGCGGTCTCGATGTTTAACAACTGCCTCAACAAGATACAGGACTGGATGAATGCCAGCTGGTTGAAATAGAATCTCAAGACCAAAGGTGTTGGTGGTGGATCCGGTCACAGGACAGAGAGGCTGGTGGCTGGATGTCCCTCCAGGCTTTGGCTCAGTGGAAGTCAGCTGCTAACCTCTGAACGGGCACAGAATCTGTGGGTAATATTTGACAACGAGCTTACACTTTGCTCACTGGTGTCGGCCATCATCAAGTCTTCCTTTCACCATTTTAGGAATATTGCCTGGATTAAGCACCTTGTTCCGTCTGGTAACCTTCCAACACTGATCCACCCTTGTGACCTGTTGCCTTGACTACTGTAACTCCTTATACCTAGGGCTTCCAGGGATTGATATCCATCACTTGCAGCAGTTGCAGAATGCAGCAGCCTAGGTTGTTGTCTGGGCTGTCTTGGTCCAGTCATATTACACCTGTGTTGTACAAACTGCATTTGCTGCCAATTCAGTGGCGGATCACCTTCAAAGTTGGCTTGCTGACCTACAATGCCCTACACAGACAGGGTCCGGATTACCCACAAGAGCTTCTGCATCCTTACTGTCCCCTCCAACCACTCCACTCTGCTGACGAGGGATTGCTAGAGGTTTCCAGGTGTGGTTGAAATCATCTGGTTGGTGAGCATTCATGTTTGTGGCCCCTACCCTGTGGAATTCTCACTCATCAGATACAAGAGTGCCTGACAGTGGAGAGTTTTAAGACCACACTAAAACTTACTTGTTTGAGCTTGCCTTCTGTAAGAATATTTGAGAATCATATTGTGTTGTGATTATGGATGTTTTATCTGAATATTTATGCATTTATATGATCTTTGGGATAGTGCCTTTTATAAATAAAGTTGACTGATTGGATTGGATTGGATTGGATTGAACCTTGGGCTATAGTGCTTGTGTAATGTAGTTTACTTTGTGGCTTTACTCTGTTCCCACCCTTGGTAGGGAAACTGTAGTGAGGGGAATAGAAAGCCCAGTACCAAGGATGAGCAGAGTGCTGGAGAAGAAGGAGGCAGGGATGGATGATGGATGTTTCACAATGCACTAAGCAGGGACTGCTGTAAGAGGCTGGCTTTTAAGAGGAACTGGGAGGAACTATTCTCCACATTGAACCTCGGCTATATTATAGAAGTTACAAGTAGGACCCCACTGAAAAAGAGGAATTGCATTTTCATATAGGCTATAGTGGGGACATAAATGGCAAAAGAGTGTGGACAGCAGTAAGAAGCTTTTATTGCAGAGCTACTTGATCTTGATTAAGTTCTGCTATTATATGCCATGATGTCATGAGACCAAACAGCAGCTGATGCAACATTAAGCAAAAAGGTTTTGGGGAAAGAAAGTTGGAGCCATTAGCATTTGAACGAGATGTTGGCTGCTTTAATACCTTTTATTGGATCGACAACGAGTGCTATATATATGTAAAAGCATGGAAATGTTCAACAAGGTAATAAGTAATAAGCTCTTTTCTTTGCAACCCACAATCAAAATGTAAACAGTATATAAAGAAATACAAAAATCATAACATTGTCAATACAAAGGCACTGATATAATTTCAAAATTTTAGCACAGAAATGCATATTATAATTATTAATTTTCTATCATATCTCATACTATATTCTCATCTCTTTCTGTCCGTCTGTCCATCTATCTATCCATCCATCCATCCATCCATCTATCCATCCATCCATCGACCCATCCATCCATCCATCTATCCATCCATCTATCTGACTGTCTATCCATCTATCTATCCATCTATCTTTCCATCAATCTATGTTTCTGTCTAGCTATTTTAAATTACTAGTGGATCAGGTGCCCTCCCCAATATGGTTTCTTTCTCCCACCTCCCTTCCATGTGGCCTGCCCTTCCCAATTTTTTAATGTCTATGGACCAGGGTGCCCACAGTCAGTACTGCTTCTATGGACCCCACTTCCTACAGATCACCTGCCCACTTCTCTGAAAACTAGCCCAACACTGGGGTGCCCAATACCCAGTGTTGAACTGTCAAATAAAATAAAGAAACCATCCAGATACCAAGCGTGGAAAGCAACACTCAGTGCTATCAGTTACAACAGCTGTGAGGTCCCATTCCACTACAGCTTCACGGACTTTCCAGCTCCTGTCCTCTGTATTTGTTATATACTGCTGCTATGACCCGTATCACCTGCTGCAAGCAAATGATCCCATTTGACTTGTCTACATATTAACTTACAGACCTCTTATCATTGGCAGCAAGCAAGTGGTCCAGTTTGCTTTTACATGCTGTTACTACAGACAATTGTGGCTGTCTAGGTCACCTGTTTTGCTGCTGTGTGCAGCATTCCACATTTCCTCTGTTGCCTCGGTGAGTGGGGGCTGGGGAGCTGGCAACGGTACTCATCACCGAGGGGTGGGGCTGTCCACATCAAAGCCTGTGCTGCCTACAAGTGAGCCAGGTACTGGTGTGGAAAGCAGCACTCAGCATTATCAGTTACAACAGATGTGAGATCAAGTTCCACTAAGCTTCACAGACTTTGCTGGTCCTGTTCTCTGTGTTTGTTATCTACTGCTGCTATGGACCCTGTATCACCTGCTGCAAGCAAGTGGTCCCATTTGACCTGTCTACCTCCTGCCGCCATGGACCTCTTATTGGCTGTAAGCAAGTGGTCTGCTTTGCTTTTTACATGCTGTTATTATGGACAATTATGGCTGTCTAGGTCACCTGTTTTGTTGCTGTGTGCTGAAATTCCACATTCCTTGGTTGCCTCAGTGTGTGGGCTCGGGGGAGCTGGAAACCTGGTGCTCATCACTGAATGAGCAGGGCTATCCACATCAAAAGCCCTCACCACTCATAAGAACAAATGGGATGAACGTGAGTGGCACGAGTGCCCTCAGGAAAAGTTTGACAAATTTTATAATTTTGTTTTTGCACTGGACTACTTGACCACATTTATTTGAGACTACTAGGTAATATTATTGAACTGGACTTGTGCTTCTCAGCTGTCTCATAAAATGTTTTAACTTATGTAGAAATAATACTTTTATTTGCCTTAGTTTATCTAGCATTCATTCTATCCTGTATTAGATTACTCAACACTTATTTTGTCATTTTTAGCATTGTTCTCAGTGTTTGATGTATGCTGAGTGTTTGTATTATTTTTAATTTATATTTCCTTTTTATTCCACAAAGATACTATTCCATTTATTTTATTGGTTTTACATTTGTTTTCTCAAAAGTCAGCCCTCCCTAGTGGTAGTATGCCTTGGTGGTGGGCTAGTCTTAATTCACCTCTTGGGTGAAAGAAGGAGATTGTTGATCTGGCTCACGCCATTTCAATCATAAATTAAATTAGTTCTCTTAGTGTGAGAGCTAACATTCGTACATTATTCAATTTCATAAGTATTTAAATTCTGGTTTGTCCACTTGGTGGCTGCTTGTGGGTTACCACTTTCTATATGCATGGTTTTCCTTGGGTGAGACAATAAGAAAAACTGTTTTTCATAAACTGTTCCTCACTTGCTAACTATTCAACATTATATTATAAACAGCATTCCTGAAGTTGACCTTCCACACAGTGGACTTTGGTTCATTAGTTCATATATTGTAATTCTTTTTAGGGTGGGAGTAAGGGGTCTGATATTTTATTTATTGAAGTATTTTGTGTTTATATTTTATTTTGTGTTTGTTTCATTATATTTCTATTTACAAAATTACATTTTTTACTGTTTTCTTGTATTACAGATATGTCTCTGTTACTACATTATTTTCTCCAATCACAGTCCTGCTTCCTTTCCTCATCAATCATCCCTTACCAAAAGTGTCTCAGCATATTTTCACTTTTCCCACCCTTGGTCAGATGTTCCTTCAGCGATTTCTTTAAATCGCTCCATCCTGAAAGGGATAAAATTCTGTTTTCCGAATCTCTCATCTCTCTACCCTAGAAGGCTTTGCTCCTCTAAAATAAATTCTAAACACCCACTCTTATGGTTTTATTTTTGTTGTATTGGTACAGGTGTTTTACTTTAACTGCAGATGATATTGAAATTAACCCAGGCCCATCTTACGATAACTTGAATGTTTTCCATTCTAATGTTCAAAGCCTCACCTCAAAAGAGACCTGCTGATAAGCTGGTCTGCTTCTATTCACCTATCTGTTTTGCTGCCATGGAGACATGGCTGTATTCTTCATCCCTGACTCCCAATCTCCCAGACTACACAGTGTTCAGATCAGACAGAAACAAACACGGTGGGGTTCTGCTCTTTTGTTCACTCGTCCATTCCTTATTCCTTTATAAAATCAGATACTATGGGTGATCTGGTCAATGTGGTTTTGTTTTTTAAAGTTTCCAGGAAATGAGGTGCTGGTTGGCAGCATCTATTGCCCCCTCAAATTTAAAGTAATTAGATTTTCATATTTACAATCCTTAATATGTTCTTTTGAGGATTTTTCATTCTCTTCTTCTGGGGGATTTCAACACAAATTGGTTCTCCAGTAGAGGTCTTAGGTTAAAATCTCAAAGTGCCCCCCTAGGTTTAAATCAATTAATTACTGAACCAACACATTATGATTCTGTCAGAAAGGTTTTAACCCTTTTAGATTTGATTTATGTTTCCGATTTACCAGTTATCATGTCTGGTTGCCAGGAAATCTTTTAGTGATCATACTCTTATTTACTTCTCACTCAATTTTCACTTCTCAAAAGCATTCCTAATACTGTTAAATTTTGCAGTTCAAACATTTTAATTTTGTTGCTTTTCACACCAACTTATGCAAAATAAATTTGGGAGATTTATTTTAATCACAAATGTTGATGATGCATGGAATACTTTTCACCAGTTTAGTTCATTTCAAATTACCATGTTCCTATTATTTCCAAGTTAAAGGCCTGTGATAAACTTTATCAGAAGGCCAAAAACTAGGCTCTCAGAGGCATGGCAATTTTGGGAAATTTCATAATTATTGTGTCACCCTAATCAGGAAATCCAAATTATCTTTTTACGAGGCTCATTTAGCTGATACAAGGACAAATCCAAAACATTTGGGAAATTAATTGATCTACTTGGAAGGTGCATCTGCATCTAAGACCTTAAATTTATCCTATTATGGGTCTGCAGAACTTTCTAAAGATGGGATCTGTGGTATGTTTAACACCTTTTCTCTGAAGCTCCTGGTCTTTTATTGTAAAGGCCATTTTATCCAGTTGGAATTTGTGCCCTGATTATCATTCATTAACTCCTGCTTCTAGACCCAACTTTTATTTCTGGCACATTAGTCCAAATGAAGTGTTTCATCTTTTATCTTCCTGAGAGAGGACTCTGCCAAAGGTAATGACAACTTAGATAACTTTTTGCTAAAATCTTGCCCTGATATAATAATCCCATTACTAACTTAGATTTTCAACTTGTCTCTTACCACTCAGACTTTCCCTTCTGCCTGGAAACATTCTATAGTCATCCTCTTCATAAAGGTGGGGATAAATCATTGGTCAGAAATTATTATCCAATTTCTTTACTCCCCACTGTTTCCAAATTTATGGAAAGGATTGTTCATAAATAAGCCCTGAATTACTTAAACAATTATCAAGTTCTTTCCATTGCTCAGTCTGGTTTCAGGCCTCACCACTCAACTCAAACTGCTTGGACTGACTTCCATGATTCCATCTCTAGAGCTTTGGACAAGAGCCACTGAGTAGGCACTGTTTTCATTGACTTGTCAAAGCTTTTGATGTCATTAATCATCAATTACTGTTGGCACGTTTATATGACTTCTCTCTCTCAACACTGTTACGTGGTTCTCCTCCTACCTTCATGCTCAGTCTCAATCTGTTCTATGGGATGGCTGCCTGTCTTCTCCTCTTTCCACAGTCACAGGGTGCCACAGGGTTCTATTCTGGGTCCTGTTCTGTTCAATTTGTTTGTGGATCTGTTGCCTTCAGTAGTTAGCAAATGTTCAGTTCAACTTTATGCAGATGATACTGTTCTTTCTTTGACCATAAAAATCCTACCTTTCTCATCAATACTCTTCAGGCTGATTTTGAAAAAATATTCATAGGTTTTCCACAAATCTTTCACTTTTAAATAGTAAAAACTCAAACAATGCTATTTAGTTCTTAATCCATTGTTAATCAAGCACTCCCTGTCTTTTCCATTACTTTAAATAACAATCCTTTACAGTTTGTTCACAGATTTAAATATTTTGGTCTCATTTTTGACTCTACCTTAACATTTAAATCTCATATAAATTCCACTATCTCAAGGATCTGGCAGTGCATGGGCCACCTAAAATGGGACAGTCACTGCCTGTCATCTATGGATCGTAAATTAATTATGACTCAGGCAATTCTACCTATCTTAGATTATGGTGACACAATTTACCAAAATGCAAATGCCTCAAGCCTTTCTTTGGTGGACACTATCTATCATCAGCTTCTATGGTTTATCTTGAATTCTAAAAGGATGGAACACCACTGTACAGTACTTACCTAACTGAACTGGTTATCTCCCTCATCTCGACATACTCTTCACTGGTTAACTTTGATTTACTAAACTGTAAACCACCATACCCCAATTTATCTATCAGGTAAACTCTCAATTTCCATTTCTAGTCATAACTTGAGAGATGTCCAAAACCATGGCCTAGTCTTATCTAGAGTTAAAACTCATTTTGGAAGGAACAGTTTTTGTATGATGCCCCTCTTTCCTGGAATAAACTTTCTGCCTCATTGTGAAATTTCAGCTATTTGAATGTTTTTAAGCAAAACTTGAAAAGTTATTTTACATGAACAACTAACTTGTATTTGTTTTAACTAATTGTATTTTTATAACAAAAGATCAACCTTCATTGCACTGTGATTTATACTGCACATGTAAATTTGCATGTGTAGTTAAGTTCTGTGCAACTGGTCTGATAATGTTCTTGTAAGTTTTATTCCATGGCTTGGGATATTCTGCAAATGAGACTAGTTTCTCATGGAACCTATCCTATAAACTATTACACTTTTAAATAAAAAATAAAATAAATTCCTCAATGATTTTTGCTTTGTTTTTAAGAAAAAGAAAATGGTCCCTTGCAAATCTGACGATACCATCCAACCTCCCATTCAGCACTCACCACCCCACCGCACCCCACAGCTCTACTCACCTGAATATGTCCCACAGTGTAGAGCCACTCTCGATCAATAATGCATCTTACTGCTGGAACCAGTGGCTACAGTATAAGAAACTAAGTTAAGTGCGCTCACTGTGTATTTCAATGAGGTTTTGAACTTTGATGCATAACTGTTATTTTGCATATTTTCATCCCAAATTTTCAACATGGCCTTTTGGGACCCCACCACATGAACAATCATGGTAGAATTATGAATATCAGGCCCAAAGGCAATTTTACAATCCTTGTTGAAATCATCTTTCAGGTGAGATTTGAACATTTTCACTGCCACTGTTCATGAGATGGGGTCATAAAGATAGCTATGTTGAAAATTAGAGGCTAAGATATATAAAATGACAAAGCTATGAGCATGCATTGAAATATTTCTATGCTCATTCATAACTTTGGTAATTTTAAATATTTTGACCCACATTTTAACATAGCCATTTTTTCACAGCACCTCATGAATATAATAGCTGTCATTTTTCAAGTCCTTGCCAAAATGTGTTTTTGCACCTGTGGTGCAGAATGATATTTCAGTGCGCAATGACACTTTGGTGAGAAGTTGAAAATGTTCACCTGCCTGCTTCAATAAGAAGAAGGTGGGGTAATAAAAGGCTATGCTGACATTTGGTGAACAAATACAGTACAATGCCCAGATTATGACTGAACATTGCAGTATTTCAATGTTATCTCATAACTTCGCTAATTTATAATATTTTGATTCTAAACTTTCAGTATAGCTAGTTTTCAACACCACCCCAAAACATGACAGGTGTCATTTTAAAATCCTGGATAACACATCTTTTCACACTTCTGGTATGAAATGACATTTCAGCCAATATACTAGAAATGCTACATGTCATGTTTACAAGGGCAGTCATAAATGACTATCTTGAAAATTAGGGTTCAAAATAGAAAAAACATAAAAGTGAATATGTGAAGACTGAATGCATAAAAAGTAAATTTGTAAAGAGTGAATGTGCCAGACCCTGCAGTTCTAAAGGCAGACGGAGTCTTCCCATGGTGCAGGGCCCAAGATACATGTCTACACCTGTTCACACAGGTTCCGAAGGGACCTGCATGAATGAAGATATGATTCCACTATCTCAAAAGAAAGGAAATTCTTTGCAAGAAACTTTGTCAATGCACTAGTTAAGGTAACTTAATGCCACAAAAGTAGAAATGTGACATTGGGGTTTTAGCCTAACTCCCCACTACCAAGAAGCAGAAGGAAAAACATTAGGGTTTGGGGTCTCCAGAGTCTTGGTGAATCAGTGGTGGGGTCTTTCTTGTGGTTGTCATCCTAATGCTCACCCCATTCCCTCAGCAGACAATGTCACACATGATCTCCTTTCTTCACAAGGCCCTGCAGGCCCTGCAAGAAGAAAGCTACAATAAATTGCGCTGCGACATGTAGCAAGACATGCTTCTTTCCTTTGAAGAGTGCATCACTATGAGGCACTGGCTTGGAGCTGCACATTGTGCTTCAGTCTGGAGGCTAAGGACTGTGGGAGGGAGAGCATTAGGTTGACAATCCCAAGGAAGACCCTCTGATTCCAAAGTCTCTGGACATCCAAAATCCTAATGTTTTGCCTTTTGCTGCTTGGAGGGTGGGGTGGGAAGTTAGCCCTAACACCACATTTCTCTACTTTTGTAGCATTAAGTTTCCTGACTTGTGCATTTACAAAGTCTTTTGCTTAGAATTTATTATATGCATCCGCATAAATCTATTCAGGAGGATACAAGCTATCAAATAAATGACTTGTAGCTTTTAGTAATGGGGTGCATTAAACTCAAAATTGATCACACTTTATTACACTTTTCGGAATGGTCTACCTAACTAAAAGGCACTATATAAAACCAAAGTACTTGTTTTTCTGAATAGGATATGGGTGAATAAACCAGATAGACAAAATAATTCTGTAAAATGAAGTAATAGAAAGTGAGTGAGTACTCCGAGGTAGGCTAGGCAAATAGTAACAATTTTTTCTACTTCTGACAAGGTTAAATGAAACAATTTGTCACCATTTCTTGAATTTACATTCTTTATTTTGCATTATTGCTCACTAGATCCCAAAGCAAAGTGCCTGAATCAATTTAACAGTTCACAGTTTATCAGTATCCAAACAAAACATATAATATTGTATCATTTCCATTTCAAAGTGCAAATGTATAGTGCTCTCTGGTGTCAAATAAAGTGTTGTGCTGTGCTGTGCCAAATATATCAGGGACTATCTGCCTTTCCTCCAAAATGTACAGTATTTGTTTATTTGCAAATTGGTGACCCCTGACTGGGAAAGGCACTCCTGAGCCAGAGTTCATTTCCAGGTGCAACCCAGGGTAAGGTAACAGGGGATGCAAAACTCATAGCACAGACACAGTTCATGGTTACAATAAAGTACAATCAGAGAACATGATTTAAAACAGGAGAAGTGCAAAAGGGCAAGTAATAAAATGGATGTGCAGCTCTGAAAGTGGGCAGGGCTATGATACTGCACAGTATACATCAAGGGTACTGAAAGAATTCAGGAGATGTTGGCTTCCCACTGATCGCCTTATTTAACAGATTACTGGAATTAGAAATGGGTCTTGAGGACTGAAGGGGAGCAGAAGTGGTCCCACTACATAAAACCAGCAGAAGGGAAGAGGCTAACTAGTTGAGCCTCACCTCAGTGGTGAGGAAATTAATGGAAACACTATTAAAGAAAAGGTTGGTAGAGTACTGTATCTTGAATCCAGTTGGCTGCAAGACCAAAAGAATCATGGATTCATGGAGGAGGGAGGTCATGCCAGACAAATCTGATTGAGTTCTTTGACTGGGTGACTGGAGAAATAGATCAGGGAGGGCAGTGGTTGAGGCTTGTCTGGACTTTAGCAAGGCCTTTCAACACTGTGCCACACAAAAGATTAAGAAATTAAGCAGCCCAGCAGGGATCCAAAGTGGTGACCTGGGTTAGAAACTGGTTAATGGATAAGTGACAGAGGTGGTGGTTAATGGCACTCACTCTAATGATGGGAAAGGACCAGCAGGGTGCCACAGGGTTCAGTATTGTGACCAGTCCTCTTCAATGTCTTCATCAGTGACATTGCAGATGAACTGGAAGGGAGGTATGCCTTTTGAAGATGATACTAAAACCTGCAATAGGGTGGGCAAAAGGAAGAAGTGGAAAGAATGTGTATGGATCTTGGGAAACTTGAAGACTGGTAAAGAGCATTGCAGTTGGGGTTCAATGCCAAAAAGTGCAAAGTGATGCATCTGGGACATAGGAACCCAATAACTAAGCATATGATGGAAGCAGGAACCCCAGAACTAAGTATATGATGGGGAGCAGGAATGTGACTTTGGGGTTATCATATCTAGTAATCTCAATGTAGCACAGCAGTGTGACAAAGCAGTGGGTAGGGCCAGTGGGATGCTGGGATGCATAGGAGAGGCATCTCCAGCAGGAGGAGGAGGTGGTGTTGTCACTGTATCACTTGTTGGTGCAAACCACCTGGAGTATTGTGTCCAGTTCTGGATGCCTCACTTCCGGAGGAACATTGACAGGGTGGAGTCAGTCCAGATGAGGGCTGCTAAAACAATGTAGAGGTTGCATCAAAATCCCTATGAGGAGAGACTGAGAGATCTCAACATGTACATCCTAGAAGACAGAAAAGTGAGAGGGACATGACTGAGGCCTACAAGTACTTCACCAGGTGAACAGGGTGCAGGAGTGAAGTCCCTTTCAAATTAGCATGAGCACCAGAACCACAGGGCATGCATTGAAGCTGAGAGGCTAGGGGCATGTGAGAAAGTACTACTTTACTGAAAGAGTAGTGGATGCATGGAATAGACTGCTAGAGCAAGTGGTGGAGGCGAAAGTAGTAGAAGCTTCAAGCATGTATTGGATAGACATAGGAATATTACAAATGGGCAGAGAGGAGAGAGGGTTGCCAGAGACCAGTTAGGGTCTGTGAAACAGACTAGGAAGGGACGATTTGGGCAAACTAGTGGGCCAAGCGGTCCTTTCCTGCCAACAAATTCTGTTTCTGTGTTTCTGTTGTCTAGTTTCAGGTTTGTACGCTATCTTAACAGGGTCAGCACTATAAATTAGAACATGTTCTATATGATTTACCCTAGTAAAAAAGTAATTGATGGATTGATTCATTGATTTATATAGCAGCATGGGTTTGTGCTCTGTAGCCCAACATAATAGCGTCATCAAAACCTGTTTGAAATCAAGAAGGGCAGACAATGAAGAAACCACAAATGGCTACATACTTCATAGAAAAGAAAAACCTGCAGGTGGAGGTATAGCTTTCACATCAAGTACAACTAATTGGCAATGATGTCCATCACAAAGCTGGAATAGCCCCCAAGATCCTAATCAGGAAACTTGAATGTTGTCATAGCAATCTGTACCTAACCACAAACATCTCAAAACTTGAAAATTAGAACAAGATGTCATCTCAGACATCCTTTGGAGTTTAGTCACAAGACAGTTCAACTTTTCATAATTTCCATAGGAATGGAACTGATCATCCTATAACTAGTTCAGTGGGCAATAAAACCAGTCTTGCTCAATTGAGCACTTTCCTTACTTGATGGAATGCTAGAAGCAGCTTGGCCTACTGTAGTAGTCAGAGTGCAGAGTATCAATCTAAAGACCCAGGTTTGAATCCCACTATCACACTAATGGGCACACAAGGTGGGTCAGGCAGTCCTTATCTACCATCAAGTTCTAGGTTTCTATATTTCTGTGTTTACTTATTGTATGACTCTAAGCAAGTCACTTAAACTCCCTTTTCAACCTTTCTGTAATCCTCTAATCTATCTAAGTGCTTACTGAGTCTCCATGTGTACTGAAAGCAGCAGCAGACAATTCTGCCCAGCTCACACCTGGCGTTGAAGGTTCTTTTGGATACAGTTTAGATGAAACAGTCAATGAGCCTGGTACTGTCAAATACCGATGTAATGCACCCTCAATGCTAAACACTACAACACCATGTATTTGATAGATTGGGCCCTCCTAGAAAGATTTTTTTATTTATTTATTAGAAAAGTTGGATTTACAGCCTTGAGTCATGGACTCATTTACAAAGGCACCTCATCACGGGTAGTAGACAGAGTTACATAGTGTGGTTACAACAGTGAGAACAGTACAGGTGCAGAACATTAAAATAGAGTACATAGGTCACATAATAATGTTACTTTTTTTTATTTTAGTCTTTAGTAACTGGTAGGCCCACTAGGCACAGGTGCCTGTTTTCAGGGGTGACCTGGGAGCACTGGGCGGTTAAGTGACTTCCTCAGAGTCACACAGTATGCAAGTGGAGGTTGTGAGAATCAAACTCAGGTCTGGTCTGCTGCATGTATCAAGCTTGTTCACACTGTTCCTCTAACCTCTAGGCTATACTTCCAGAGGTTACAGGAACATTATAATAGGTTACAGTCATATACATATTACCCAAGGGTTATATTGGGGTACAGCCCTGGACATATCTAGATAATACCTGGAGAGGGTGGAGGTAGGGATGGGGAGTGGGGTGGGATGGAGGGGAGAGGATAGGCTGTCTGGAGGATGTTGTCAAGTCAGGAGGCCTGACAGGAGGATCCCACTGTGGGATTAATTATGAGCATTGAACAGATGGTTCCAGAGGGCGATTTTGAAGAGACCAGTTTTGGCAATGTCTGTGATGCAGGGTGAGAGGGAGTTGAACCAAGCAGGGCTCAGAAATGGAAGGACCTCTGGGCTAGAAGTCTTAGTTCTGGGCACCAGAAAGATGGCCTTGACAGAGCTATGGGTGGCACCAGATGAGGATGCACATCATAGAGAAGCAGAGACCCCGGGGAGAGCCTAGAAGAGCTTTTTGGTGAGTAGGCAGGTCTGGTAGCACAGACACTCCTCAAAGGTGAGTAGGTTGGTGGAGAACAGGCAAGTGTGAGTGCAGCTAGGGCTCCAGTCAGGAACTTGCAGGCCTTATTTACTGAGAGCAGGATTTTAGTCAAGGCAGTACTGAGCTCCGCGAGCAGTAAAATGGGCAAGACATAGTCCACTAGCGACAGGATGGAAGAGGTGATGACCAGCTGGAGGGCAACTTGGGGAGGCAATCTCTGTGACGGTATAGTAGGCCTGTCTGAGAATTTATGATGGAGGGTAGGGCATTGATGTGGGTGTGGAAGGTGAGAGCTGAGTCAAAAGTGATGCCTAGATATTTGTAAGAGGTCACTTGCTCCAGCAGGTGCAGAGTGCTGGGAGAATTAAATGGGGGCATTCTTGGTCATGTTTTGGTGATGGGAGAAGAGCATTGACTTAGTCTTCTTTAGGTTAATGACAAGCTGGTGGTCAAGGAACCACTTTTCAGCTTGGTTGTAGGAGTGCTGGAGGATACCTGGAGAGAAGAGGGATCAGGGTGGGAGGCAAAGAGAACCACATTGTTGGCATAGAGGAGCATTTTTCCTGTGCAGGAGCTGGGAGAGTGTTGAGGAAGAGGCTGACAAGTACAGGACCCAGAATGGAGCCCTGAGGTCCCCCAGAGTGAACGGGCTGGGTATTGGACAGGAGTCATTTATCTTCACATTCTGGGATCTAGCAGAGGTAGCTGGTGAACCAGGCAAGGGGACCAGTGGAAAAGCCAAGTTGGTGGAGGAGTCAAGCAGGAGGGGTGACAAACAGTGTCAAAAGCCTTGGAGGTCTATGAACACTGCGCCGGCAAGGTTGCCAGAGTCAAGAGCAGAGTGCAAGTATTGAGAGAACTCCAGGAGAGCAGTAGTGGTACTGTGTCCTGGGCAGAAACCATGTTGTTCTGGGCACATTATGTCATATTTGGCCAGGTACTCAGAGAGTTAAATAGACACTATTTTTCTGGGGCTTTAGAGAGCGGGGAGGATAGAGATCAGCCAGTAGTTGTTAGGTATGGGCCAATCTCCTCTTAATGTATGGGGTGATTTTTGCTGATTTCCGAGCACTGGGAAACTGACTGATGCATAGAGACCAGTTTAGTAGGTCGTGGGGACTAGGATGACATCTGAGACCAGGAAGAGGATCCTGGAGTCTAAGGGGTCACAGCTGGGGTTGTTGCTACAAGGGTTTTAACAGGTGCAGCCTGGCTACATGGGGGGATATAGAGTGCAGGTAGAAAGATGAGCAGTCCAAGGCCGGGGGCTAGAGGCAGGATTGGGTCAAAATTTGTTTGGGAGGACAGAACTTAGGTCAGAGAAGGTAGTATTGAGGCAATCAGCTATGCGAGTTGGGTCTGTAGTGATGGTGCCATTGATGGAGAGCTGGGATGGGGGGAGTGGGTTTTTCCATTAAGCTCTTTAATGCTATCCCAGAAAGTCCGGTGGAACCCCAGGTGGATGCGAGGGTGGTCTGATAGTGCTCTGCCTCGGCCTGTCTAATGGCCCAGGAGCACTGATTACATGCCACATTGTAGGCTTGTCTATGCTTTCAACTTGCCTGATTCAATAGCAATATGCCAGGAGATTATCCCATGCTTAAGTTTTTGGATAAGGAATGGAGAGATCTATGCAGCATTTTGTTTTGGTATGGATTCTGATGTGGAGGGTGAAAAGGTCACAGGCTTTGCTGAAGGCATTGGTGAAGAGGTCTAGGGTAGAGTCAGTATCGGGTCGTGATGGATGGGGACCACTCCAGCTGTGCTAGATGCAATTTTAGCTTTCTGAGGACCCTGGAGTATAGGTGCCATTGCAAGGTGGCCTGGGACACAGGTTTCATTATGGAGGATTACCAGAGACAGAGGACAGGTGAGTAATCACTGAGTGAGTCGGGAGGACGTTGATATCCCGGATTTTATGAGGGCAGTTCGATAGTACTATGTCTAGGAATGTGCTGGAGCCACTTGTCCAGTTGAATTTAGTGGGCTGGGTGACTAACTGGGACATGTCCAGGGCAGCAAAGGAGTCCCTGGTATGGGAGGCAGTGGTACCAAGCCAATTGACATTAAGGTCACCTAGGATGAGTTGCTCGGCTTGGTGTGTAGGGAGATGAGGTAGTCGATGAGAGACTAGACCGCTGGGTTCTGGTTCCTCGGAGGTATGTAGGAGACCATGAGGAAGAGTGGTCCCTGGCTGGGTCAGGGTAATTTTTAGAGTGAGGGCTTGGGCACCATAGTCAAGATGGGGGCAGGGAGCGATGGCTTATAAGGGTGTCCCGATTTAGATTGCACACCCACTGCCGCATTTACTAACTCGCCTTCCCTGAACAGGGTGTATCCAGGGAGGAAATAACAGTGTCAGGGATTTTAGCCTGCAGTATTTTATTTATTTAGTTGTTTAACCAGGTATAGCACACTAAGCTTGAAAGCTTTTTACAGGAGCGACCTGGGAGCACAAGGAGGTTAAGTGACTTGCTCAGGGTCACACAGTATGCAAGTGGAAGCTGTGGGATTCAAACCCAGGTCTGGTCTGCTGGATGTCACCAAATTTGCAGCTCAAAGCCTTAGACCACTGCGCTATACTGCCTCCATGCTAGATGTAGAAGTAAATAAAAATGCAGGCTTTTTGAAAGCATTCTGATGTTTTATTAAAGGACAACAATGAAAAATGAGATGTCAATATATTTGCATACATTTACTATATTTTGCTTTTTTGTAAACCACAAGTTGAGTCTTAGAGAGAATACTTTGTATTGAAGGGCATAATATTAGTAAACACATTGTTGCCAGACCACTGCATGAGGGGCTAAGGCACTGAGTGCTTACCTCTTGCCACACTGGTGACCCCTGTTTGGGAACGAACACAGGTTTTGGGGCTCAGTAGGGGGGGGGCTTAGAGAGGATCAAGTGGCCATCTGGCAGCCTCCTTTCCCAGAACAGGGTAGTTGACCATCTCAGCTCTTGGCTGCCACCAGGTGGAGGTCTAGTGGTAGCCCATGGGAGCCAAGAGGCAGATGCAAGTCAGGGGTGGGAGGAGCTGTGGTCCCAGGACATATGCATGCCTCCACACACATGCACTACTTGAGTATGCTGTGGCTGAGGTGGTAGTCCAGGAAGAAAACAGAAATAAAAGAAAGGCACAGCAGAAGCAGACATGACACCCGAACAACATGTCTCCACCTGCCACATTGCCAGGAGAGACCTGTCAGCAGAACTGGATTCAGGCACTGGGGAGAGGACAGCTCTCCCATTTGAACCTGCCATGGGGAATCTGTAGAGGAACTGGCCACACAGGTAAGCTCCTGGAGATGCTGGATGGTGGAGGAAGAGCTGATAAGGAGCCAGGCCTGCTGTGGCCCAAGGAGCATAAAACAGATTATAGAAAGTAAACACATTGCTCAAAACCTTCATTCTTTGTGATGGAACCAGTTTCGATCACCGGATTTTCAAGAAATGTCCCAATGTAGATGTATTTGTTTATAAACTTTCTAAGTCAGAAGGCAATCTACAATTAGAGACAGGGTTAGACATGTGTTTAGGGTTCTAGTTTGGTTCAGGTTCAGTAAGGTATAGTTAGAGGTCAGTTTAGTTCAATTTCAATTTAATAAGTAGAAGTATGGGTTCAAGTTCAGTTCAGTTCAAGGTTTTTTTTCTGTATAATTTATCAGTTTGAGTTAGAGTTCTAATGAATTCACCCTACTGCCTCCATGTGGGTTCTCCTCATCTCACATGGTTTGGGTTTGCATTAGTTTCGTTCATCTGTTTTTGGGTTTTTTAGGGTTCAAGTTCGGTTCTGGCAAAAATCGAATAGTTTGGGTTCGGTATGGGTTCAGTTCTTGGATGAACCCTGGCTCTATCTGCAATTCTTAAGTAGTTTGCAGGATGGATGAGAGTACTGGTAGTTGTCAAAGTCCTTAAAGGTGTTCCTTTCATCTAAAGGCACTGCATATGTGCTAAACAACAGAGGTCATTTAGTGGTGCAGGGTCTCAATGCACCTACTAGGATGGCCTGCCCCAAGCAAAGTCAAAGAGCCGGGAAGCAGGTTTGCTCAGGTGTGAAATGAGCAAATATGTAACACCAGTGGTGCAACAAAGTCCAAATTCCATATATTGATTAGAACTCTGTCCACAAGTTCTAAAGAAGTTCAAACTGTCAGTGACTTTTAGAATTTCATGTTCTACCATCTTAACACTCCCTGTAGTTTTTCCTGCCCCTTAGCTAGCTGCTTCATCTGCCTAACTATCCATTCATGCTCTACCTCTCATTAGGTGTTGTGCAAATTTGATCTCTGTTAATATATATAGCTGTGTGGACAGTATTCGAGAGACAAAGTGTGACATTCATACACTCAAAAAAGTTTTATAATTAGGCATGACTCAACCTTAATTTTAATGTGTACATGAGGTAGTTGCATAACACAAAATATAAAGGTAGTTCTGTATTTCTAAGTTTGGAAAATGGCAGTTATTTATGATATGTAAACTACTTCCGTGGGTAACTCGGTGTCCATTATGCATTATTTCCCATTTCTTGTAATAAATAACATTTTCAAATGCAGTGTCTCTGGCTTCTATTTAAGAGTATTCACTTGAAACATCTAATGATTTGATGTTCTTCCATTCGTATTTGTTGCTATCTATCCTCCAATGTAGACAGCACTAAAAATACAAACAGGAGGTTACCAAAATTTCATTACTTCATGCTTATACTGTTTATGCCCAGTCTACATGCCTTCACACTTAAGCTGGACAATAAGTAGAAAGATAAACATGAACAAATCACTTGGTTGTACTTGATTTACTATATGACCATCTCTGTTGCATAAAACTACTATGGGTAATGCGGACACCACAATAGCAATGCAATATGTGAAACACACGGTACAACTTTTATTAATGGCTTATTATCAACCAAACAGCCAATACACATTGATAAGTAACATGCCACATCAGGGGCCATTTTGACATCACTGTAGCTCCACAGAACCAGACTGAGGAGAAGCCCAACCACAGTTAACAACCAGAAAGTACCCAGAAAAGCTGTTTGGTAATGATAACTATACATGAGGGTGCCACATGATGCTCCCTGGCAACCTCATGCCAGCCTTTGAGGAAAAATGATGCCAAAATATCACACAGGCCCACCCTAAGCTCACCGCCATGTGCATCGCAGGGATGCTGCTGTAGCAGGGTTCTTGTTCTGCATGTGGCATGCCACAGCCAAACTACTCTACAAGTCAAAACAATACACCAAAGTTCACCATAAACAAGCAAAGGCAAGGCAAGATACAGCTGGATGTTACACAGTGGGCCTGAGCCACTTCAGGGTCATTTGACATCACTGTACCTCCACAGAGTCAAACTGAGGGCAGGCCCAACCACAGTTACCAACCAGAAAGCACCCAGGCAATCTGTTTGGTGTTGATAACTGTAGATGCAGGCACTGCATGGCATCCCCAGGCAACCCAGTGCCAGCCATTATGGGGAAAAATGATGCCACAATATCATCACATAAGCTCTACCCTGTGCTCACTCACCATGTGCATCACAAGGACACCGCTGCTGTAAGGTTCTTGTACTGCACATGGAATGCCACATCCAAACTGCTTGAGTCAGGCCCAGGTGATGTATTTTTTTTTATTTTCAAACAGTTCCAATATATTATGCCAACACTTGACATTTAATTTATAGTCAGTCTCATTATAAATAAATCTGCTAAATGCTTTTCCAGATGAATCCAAACCACTGATATTGCCCAACAGGCACTAGTACACCCAGGCAATGACCATGTTCCAGTACTACACTTGGTATCCCTCCCATACCCCTGAATGTACTAAGCAATACCATGAGCAGCCTTTCTGAGGTAAGTCCAAGTGCTGCATTTTTTTCTTTTTAAACAGTTCCAACATTTTGTGCCATCACTTGATATCTAATTTAGAAACAGTCTTATTTTAAATAAATCAGGAAAATGTTTTTGCCAGATGAATCCAAAACAATGATGTTGCCCTACAGGCACTAGTACACCCAGGCAATGACCCAAGTATTATACATGGTACCCCCATGCCATGAGCAGCAATTTTGAGGCAGACCCAAGTGCTATATTCTTTATTTTTAAACAGTTCCAACATATTATGCCACCACTTGATGTGTAGTTTAGAAGCAGTCTCATTCCTACATGTGGTAACCCCATAACCTCGAATGAACTGACCAATGCCATAAGAAGCATTTTGAGGTAAGCCCCATTGCTGTAGTTTTTTTTATTTCAATCCGCTTCCAATATATTATGCCACCACCCACACCTGATCCCCTAGTTCAGTATGCCAATACAATGATGCTCCTTTATAATCTTACATCAAGAAAGGCCACTTTATCATTTTATGTTGCTTGCATGCATGTGCAAGAAACATAGTGCCATCATCGGAGATTTCGGAGGTGTGTCACCTCCTCCTCCAATTCAGTCAGTGTGCTGGCAGGCGCGGCCTTAAGCTAATCGCATTTTGGAGCTGTCTATGACACGCTCCAAAATGCAGTGGCATACAGTTGAAAGGGGAGCTACGCCTCAGTGAGCACTGATAAGATATCGCTGCTCACGCGCAGCCCTCCACACAGGCGTGCGCGCCCCGCTCACATTGTATAATCGATGGGGTGCCCAATCCTAGGCTGAGCTGCCCCCTCAGTAGTAGGTGCCACGCTGGGAGCCTACCCCAGCGTGGCAGCAAAATACCATGGGTCATGGGGTGCCCAACTTCGCCAGCTGAACGCCTCAATATCTTGTGCCACGCTGGGAGCCCACCCCAGCGGGCAACGCCCCACGACGCCTTTTTAACCTGTGAAACAAAACAGTTCGCAGTGTGCCCAGGCCCCTCCCAGAACCGCACCCACCCACTGCGCACCCAGCCTCCCCACACCCTCACCCCATACTTACCTCCGGACTCTGGCGCGACGATCTTCAGTGGACCGGAACACGCTCTGCACTCTTCAAAGCCGACCGCGAACTGAGGAAATGCCAGTAAGCTGTATAATGGCCTAGATAGGGGGTTTCAACTTTATTGCATATCTCAGGCATTTTTGGAATTTTGCACCAAATTTTCAACATGGGGTTTTGGACCCTTCTCAGACATGATGTCACTGTCATGGCGTATTGGGCCCAAGGGTGATTTGCGAGTGACTGTGCAGTGACTGTGAAATCACCCTTTGGCCTGAATACCACCATGACAGTGACAATGTTCATGAGAAGGGTCCCAAAACCCATGTTGAAAATTGTGCCAAAATTCCAAAATGACTGTTTTACTTAGCATGCGCTATGCAGTTCCCACGTAGGCTCGTAAGTTCGTGAAATTTCAATATTTTCACTCCAGATTTTCAACATTGCCATTTTACCACACCTTCTTATGAGTAGTACAGCTGTCATTTTTCACATCTCACTCAAAATGTGTTTCCCGCCATGTAGCTAGAATGGCGAGTCAGTGTGTGAAATCAATGTACGGACAAATTAAGAAAATTACAGTGACACTGTTCATGAGTAGAGGTCTTAAATGGCTATGTTGAAAATTTGGTGAAAAAATTCTAAAATGACTGTTTTAGAGCATGCGTTATGCAGTTCCTACGCAGGCTCGTAAGTTCAGAATTTTCAATATTTTCACCAGATTTTCAACATTGCCATTTTACCACACCTCCTTATGAGCAGTACAGCTGTCATTTTCACATCCTGCCCAAAATGTGTTTCCACCCACGTAGTGCACAATGGCACAGTCGGTGTGCTAAATCAATGTATGGGACACATTAAGAAAATCACCATGACACTGTTCATTAGCAGAGGTCTTAAATGGCTATGTTGAAAATTTGGTGAAAAATTCCTAAAAATGACTGTTTTATTTAGGCTGCAGTGCTATGCAGTTCCCACGCACGCTGTAGGTTCGCAAATTTTCAATATTTGCACCCAATGACTTCCAAATACCTAAACAGCACATAGAAGCAAGCAACATTCGGCATTGACAAATGCTTGTTAAATAACACCACACACACACACACCTACCTTAAACGGAGCCAGCATCACCCCTTCTTTCCAAAACTTACAAGCATCTCTCACAAATTGCATTAATTTTATTTAAAACATTTTAAGAGTGCAGCTTTTATATTCATTCCACATACACACTTCTAAAACAGAGCCATCATCACATCAAGATGTGCAGCATTCATTTGACAAATACACATTCTTAGAATGTACCAGTAGGACCCCACAGGTGTTTTTTTTCCATTTAAACATGATTAAAGTCATCATCAGGGAAAGTTCACCAATATTAGCAATATTCTGAAAAATCAAATTATACAATGAAAACCCACTGGATGGATTGTAAACAAAAACTATAAATCTCAAACAAAACACTGTTTGATTAGACTGGTCACATTTATGCATAGCCCCATTTTGAAGAGGACCCTTCACAAACAGCTGGGCCATGAGAGAACACACAAATTTAACTTTTCTGCCCCCAAAGATGATAGAACACAACAGCTGCACTATAGCCACATAGTATTTAATATGCCCTATTTAAACAGTGCCAGCACCAGAGGAAAGTTCAGCTGATATACTTCCCAAACAAAACTTTAAAATATATTATTTAATATGCCTCATTTAAACACTAACCACACCAGAAAAAGTTCTGCTGATATATTTCCATACACAACTTTAAACTATACTATTTAATATGCCATATTTACACAGTGCTAGAACCAGAGGAAAGTTCTGCTGATATACTTCCCAAACAAAACTTTAAAATATACTCATTGTGCTGCACAGCTACTAACCCAATCATCCTCTGTTTTGAAGAGGGTCCTTCACAAACAGCAGGACCATGAAGTCTTAGGTGAATACTTTTACTTTTTCTGTCCACAAATGACACAGAATAACTGCTGCACTTTGCCAGTCACTATTTAATATGCCTCCCAGAATTGTAACTTGCTGTTTTGTATCAGAATGCTGAAGATCATGTTTTCTAGTGACTGGACACCTCTAAGATCCATCCAAACTCCTGTGCAGACACCAGATTTAAAATGGACGACGCTCATTCTTCTTGTTTTTAAGAATGGTAAATGGGAGAAGCAGGGGAAGAGAACAGTTTTGCTTAGAGCCAGAGTACCAAAACTGAATGCCTGATGTCACCTTCGGTCCCGCTGTTTGTACCAATACCAGCATCATCATCATCCCTGGGTAACATGGAGACGACAGCAAGAGCTATAGCTTTTGATGTTGCTGCTCCTAGCAGGCTTCTATGTACCACTGCATTAAGACTGCAGATTTGTGTGGGGAAACACATTAAGCAATGTGAACTGGCACTGAAAAAAACCTCAAAACATAAAGGCAGAATACACAAAAGAAATTATGCAGCTATATAAGACACCACGGTAATGCACAAAAGTAATAAATTACATGTAGTGTCATGTAAATGTAATTACATCTGCATAAAATCAATAATCACTGGAGGACAATTACACATCCACTCTGTCTACCAAAAGAAAACTTTAGTATTGTGCTTTAAATACAGTGAATTTAATGGTCACTAAGATGTGTAAAACAGCCATGTCACAAAATGGCTTCCTTTTAAGGCTATTTTCCTTATTAAAATGTTGCCACAATAAAATAAAAATACATACACCTTTTTATGCACACTATCTCTTGACCATATTAGCAACAGTATGGAGCACAAATTTGTATTTTAATAAATCATGAGGAAAATACAGACCTTATTTTAAGTGCACACCCAAGTCTCTCTAATACTGTCCACACACCTATTTTTATATATATTATAGTGCCAATGGAAGTGGCACATAGTTAGGTTGAGTAGCCACTTTACTGCAAAACCTCAAACTTTGCACCTAATAACTTTGCCACTATACTATGGATTTTCCTGAAATTTTGCCTGCACAGTCTGGTACCATAGATCTCTGGATCTGCCAAGTTGTGTTACAGCTAGATGTATAGTTGCAGAGCTACAGAACACCAAAAAACACAAAAAACTGACTTTTTGCACTTTACTTTGACCTACAGCCTGCACAGGTTGTCTGTTTGGTCCAAAAACTTCAAAAGATGAAGCCTTGGTCACTGATGTGCCTTTGAAGATTTGTGAAAAGTATTAAACTGTTCAAAAGTTTTTCAAAAACAAATTTCCCATTATAGTCAATGGAAAACTTAACAAAAATCATGAAACTTTTGCAAATGGCCATTTTACTGTCGCAAATGGCCATTTTACTTTCATAAGTCAGCCATTTTTTCAGTTACTGCACAGAAAATGCCTGGTGTTTAAAATTGGAACCCTCTAGAAACACATTGCTTGCTGAGTTCAACTAGTCGAGTCCTGAGGATGCTAAACATATGTTTTTTTTTAATTTAACCCCACCAGAAATGCATTTTAAAATTTTTGAAAATACTTTTGCAATATGTGAAAGTTCCATGATCTTTTCTCATGAAATTTTCATGATTTGCAAAAGTATTTTCTAAAGTATACTCAAAATAACTACAAATCTTTGCCACTCTCCTGCAACAAATGGTTGGTCTTTGGGCTGAAATTTGTAGGGTGGCAAGCCCTGGACCCACAGATGTGCCTTTTGTTGGTTTGGTGTGAAAACATTACAGGAGATCAAAGTTACAGCACTCCGAGTTCTGCAGTTTTCCCATAGGATAATATTATGCATCCGTGGCACTTTTCAGAGCTCGATCTCAAAAACGGTTCAAATATGGACTTTTGTTGCAAAATTCTAGTCCCCTTGAAGGGGACTAATTTCAGAGCTAGGTTTTAAGGTCCTGAAACCCATGAAATTAGAGTTTTTTCTGTCTTGTACAGTTCCTGAGATATTTGCAATTTACTGCTCCAACTGCTCATTTTCATGTCCGAGGACCACTATTACAGCCACAGACTTCATATTCACAGCTTTTCTGCTTTCCCTGTCTTGGACACAATGCACAATATGGATTTGGTCGACTCATATTGTGGAACTATTCACTGACATGATTACCACACTTCCATTTTTTACTAGCTGCTATGGTTCCCCAGATATGGACAAATTAATGTTACAGGCCTACCATGTCCTATAGGGCTGCTGTATGACTCCTGCTTATGTGTAAGTGGGAGCGCATGGCCCAGAGGGCCCGCACTACACAAACACATATTATTTTATGCAGAAATGGGCAGCTTCAGGACCCACGCTCCCACCAACACATACCATTTACTATTTATATTGCACTTTCTCAAAAGAATGTAAATTCATTGAAAAACTCATTAATGCATCAGTTAGGGTTGTTTCCACAGCAACAAAGTGTAGAAATGCGATGTTAGGGTTCAGACCCTGACCCCTAACACACCCCTCCACAGACCAACAGATGCCAAGGTCTGCCATAGGGTCATGCCTAACTCTCACCCCATTCTTCTTTACTGTACCATGTCAACTTGTTTACATATGGAATGGGGTTTGAGTTGGGATGCATGACTCTGTGGCAGACCTCGCATCTGTTGGTCTGTGGAGGGGTGGGGTGGTTGGGGGTCAGGGTCTGTAACCTAACATTGCATTTCCACACTTTTGTCACTGCGGAAACAACCCTAGCTGATGCATTAATGGAGTTCTTTGCAATGAATATATATATATAATAGAGGACGGTCATGCTACTATAGTTAGGGTTGAGCAGCCAGTTACATACTAAAGTCAAAAATTTGGATGTTAATAACTTTGGACCCATTCAATGGATTTGCCTGAAATGTGGTACACATTGGGGCATACTAGATCTCTTGATTTGCCAAATTGTGTTTTTGTCGGAGTGCTGGTCTTCGTGTACAAAAGCATTGTAAAATGCAAAATTTTCCTTTTTGAGGCACCTTTTGGCATTCTTAATGTGGTCCTGCACAGCCATTGTGTGACATGCCACTCTATGAGATGTCTCGTTTGAAAGAGCTTTGGTGGCTGAACATGCTGCTTTTTGTTTGGTGAAAAATATTAAGACATTCAAAAGTTATGGCACTTTTAAGTTCCCATTAAAAGCCAATGGGAAAATTTATATGTATATCTTGCATCAAAGAATCAGGGTTCTGGCCATCTCGTCCCTCCTGGTGGTCAAAGAATTTTCAGCCTCGTAGTTCAAGAATCTTTGATCCTGAGGAATTTCAAAATTCTTTGACCGCCATCTTGTTTTCAGTTTTCCATTTGGACAAACACAAATATCTCAGCTCAGGGGTCACTTCTGAAGTAAAACTTCGATGGGTTTTACTCAGGGGACCCAGTCTATCAAGACATGGCTTTGGTTCCATCCAAATTGGTCCAAAAATATAGTTTTTAGCTTTTAAATTCTTTGTTCATGGCTCGCTAACGATTATTGATCGCTATACTACAAATTCTTTGATTGCAAGAATCTTTGATCACAATCGTGATACGTAAGTGAGGGATGAGATGGCCAGATTTAAAAGCAATTTTCTCAGCCCAGGCATGCCCTAGACTGTGAAATAAAGTTGTTTTTTGTTGGGGCTTCTTTGTGCCCCATCTGCATTGCCAAAATAATGTCATAATGATCCCTGGTCGTCTAGTCCCCCAATAAATTGATTACATCCTGGTAGTCTAGTGCCGCAATAAAATATTTATGAATGAAGTAATGCCTAGTATTCTAGTGGCCCCACCCTCTGTTTTTATTAGACCCTGGTAGTCTAGTGGCCTCCCGAGCTGTATTGTTGTTATAAAATTTTATTATATCTCAATCTTTATATCCTGGTAGTCTAGTGGCTCCCCACCCATCCATCAAAGCCACCCAGCACCTCCTTACCCTTTGTCGTGGCAACTGGCACAGCCCTCCTCTCACCTCCACAGCAAGCCGCTGACTGTCTGCATTACGGTGGTAATGCACCTTTCATTACCGCTCATAATGCAGACAGTCAGTAGCTGGCCATGGAGGTGAGAGGAGGCTGTGCCAGCGCTGGCTGGCGAAGGGTAGAGGGGTGCTGGGTGGCTTGGATCGATGGGTGGGGAGGTGAGGGGCCACTAGACTACAAGGAATATTATTAACTCACTATTTCTTTCATTATGCTGGGGGCACTAGACTTCCAGGGATATAAAGATTGAGATATAGTAAAATTTCATA
Source organism: Neoceratodus forsteri (assembly GCA_016271365.2). Lineage (NCBI taxonomy): Eukaryota > Metazoa > Chordata > Ceratodontiformes > Ceratodontidae > Neoceratodus > Neoceratodus forsteri. The sequence continues at coordinate 1,108,595,589 of CM057449.1, read as the reverse complement.
ACAACAATACAGCTTGGGGGGTCACTAGACTACCAGGAATCTAATAAAAACAGGGGTAGGGGCCACTAGACTACCAGGGCATTACTTCATTCATATATATTTTATTGGGGCCACTAGACTGCCAGGGATGTAAATATTTTATTTGGGGGCACTAGACACCAGGAATCATTATAACATTATTTTTGGCCATGCAGATGGGGCACAATGAAGCCTCTGAACATAAACCTGCTTTATTTGACAGTTAGGCTATCGGTTGAGAAAATTGCTTGTAAACTGGCCATCTTGTCCTCACTCTTATTCATGAGCTAACAATTTCTTTCATTGCAAGGATGCAAAACTTTGACCGGATTTTTGATCGCGATCGCATCGCGAAGCGAGGGACGAGATGGCCAGATGAAAAAGCTATTTTCTCAGCCCAGGGTGTTGTAGGACGTCAAACCAGGTGGTTTACTCAGGGTCTTCGTTCTGATGAACCATGGTGGTGATTTACCACGATTATGTATATTTTATAAATTACAATAGTTTTAATTCTTTTGATCATGACCCTGCAAATTCTTTGATTGCAAGATTCTTTGATCGCGATCGCATCGTGAGCGAGGGACTAGATGGCCCAATTAAAAACTATTATCTCAGCCCAGGGGTGTTGTAGGAAGTCAAATTAGGGTAGGTTTTACTTGGGGGCTTCATTCTGTCAAACCATGGTGGTGGTTTACCGAGTTCCTTGAATTGTTCGGATTATAAGGTTTTTAAATCTTTGTTTGTGAGCCTGCAAATTCTTTGATTGTGAGCCTGCAAATTCTTTGATCATGAGATTCTTTGATCGTCATCTTTGATCATGAGAAAGGGACAAGATGGGCAGATTTGTAATGGAATAGATAGGGAAATTTTAGTAAACTTTGATATTGAATGCCTTGGGAACAGTTTGGTCTTTTGACTTGAAATTTGAGGGAAGACAGGCAATATCCCACAGATGTGTCTTTTGGTGGCCTGGTCAAGAAATAGTACAGGCGGCAATGTTATGGCACTATGAAGTTGGCATTTTTCCCATAGGATAACATTACGGCGTTTGATGCAATACAGGAATTCTTTACAGCAATGCTGCAAAATAACGTTGTGGTCATTCTGGCTGAAATTTGAGGAAGAAAGCAACGTACCACAGATGTGCCTTTTGGTGGTTTGGTGAAATAATATTACAGGCTGGCAAAGTGACGGCACTCCAATTTGATGCTTTTTGCCATAGGATAACATTATGGTGTCCGTTGTATCTTTCAGGGCCTGTATCTCGGAAACGTGCTAGATAATGGACTTTTGTCAAAATGTGCTTAGCCCCAAAATGCGAGCTAAGTATAAAACTAGCCAGGAAAGTAATAATTCATACAAAATTTAAATTTTTTCCTATGTCGAACGGTTCCTGAGATATAAGCAATTTAGTATTCCAAGTCGTACTTTTCTGTCAAGTCAATTATAATGCATACATTCTTTGTTTTCAATTTGTTTTTCAATGCAGTTTTAGGAAAAGCAGGGTGTGCCCTTTTCTCTGTGTCAGTTAGTGTTTCCAGTTGCGCTTCTGTTACCGCTTGAATCACCATTCTCATCTACGCCACCTGTGCATAACAGTTTGCATTTTCTTATGCACTTGTGTTTCTGTTTTGTACCACATTATTGTTGCTGTTATCGTTACCATTTGCATTTGTAATTGTGGTACCGCGCCGTGTCTGTTACGGTTTCTGTTTTGTATGAGCTTGCATTTCTGTTTCTGTTGGTTTTATTGTTGTTGTTACTGTTACTGTTAACAGTTACAATTGCAGTACCATGACCTTGCATGTAACAGTTTGCATTTCTATACGTGCTTGTGTTTCTGTTTCTGTTGCTTTATTGTTGCTGTTACCATAACAATTTACCTACTGTTGCCGCTTGCATTGCTTTGCAGTTCCTGTTGCTATGTAACAAGACATCATGTGGCGGAGTGCCAGGCCCAAAGGGCCCCACGCCCCGCCACTGCATTCCATTCACTATTTATCATCCTCATTCTCAAAAGAAGGAATAGAGGAAAAACTCTGTTTAATGCATCAGTTAGGGTTGTTCTATAAAACAATATTGGGGCAGGGTTAAAGCCCCCTGATTTCTAGCCCACCCCCCAACTGGCATTGGGGTGCATTGGTTATTAGTCCCAACTCTCACCCCATTCTCCTATGTCTCTGCTTCTTTACACATGTGATGGGGTGAGAGTTAGGCCGACAACCCTAACGTAAACTCTGATGCCGGTTGGGGTGGGCTGGCTGTCCAAGGGGGCTTTCAACCCTAACCCAAATTTCCTCACTTTTTTTGCTCAGAACAACCCTAACTGATGCATTAAACAGAGTTTTTTTGCTTTAATATATATATACATATACATACATATATATATATATATATATTATAGTGCCAGAGTGGCACTATAGTTAGGTTGAGTAGCCACTTTAATGCAAAACCTTAAATTTGCACCTTAATAACTTTGCCACCGTACAAATGGATTTGCCTGAAAGTTTGCATGTGTGGTCTGGAAGCATAGATCTGTGTATCTGGCAAATTGTGTTTTGGTCTGACGATGATTGCAGAGCTACAGAACACCAAAAGACACAAAAACAGACTTTTTGCTTGTTTCTTTGTTTGCTGCCTACAGCCAGCATGGTTTGTCCGTTTGGTCCAAAACATCAGGGAAGATGCAGCCTTGGTCACCGATGTGCCTTTCAAAGATTTGGTGGAAAAATTGAGCTGTTTAAAAGTTATCAAAAAAATTTCCATTATAGTCAATGGAAAAGTTAACAAAATCACAAAACTTTCACAAATGGATGTTTTACTGTCGTGAATGGCTCTTTTGCTTTTGTGAGTCTGCCATTTTTTTCAGTTACTGCATAGAAAAATGCTTGGCATTTAAAATTAGATCCTCTAGGTAAACACTGATTGTTGTGTTTACCTAGTTAGGTCCTGAGGATTCTAGCCATATCTTTTGGGGGTTAACCCTAGAAATACATTTTAAACTTTTTCTGAAAATACTTTCACAAAATACTTTTGCAAATGTGAAAGTTTCATGATTTATTTAGCAAAACTTTTGTGATTTGTGAAAGTATTTTGTGAAAGTATGCTCAAAATAACTGCAGATCTTTGTCAGCCTCCTGCAAGCAAACAGTTGGGTCTTTTGGGCTGACCTTTGCAGGGTAGCAAGCCCTGGTCCCACAGATGTGCATTCTGGTGGTTTGGTGCCAAAGCATTCAAGGGAACCAAGTTACAGCATTCCAAATTTGAGCCATTTTCCATAGGATAATATTGTGGTGCCCATCACATTTTCGCACCCATATCTCAAAAAATGAAGCAAGATATGGAGTTTTTAATACTGGCAGCTTGATTCACTTTTATGAACCAATTTGCTGAAACAAGTTTAGAAATCAGATGACACCTGCAGTGGAATTTATTTCCTACTTACTTTGGATACAGAAATATTGGCACAAACATGTTCCAAGGGTGGCTTTCCAGTGCCCGTAGCTCATAAACAATGTGAGATATGGGTTGGTCAATCCATTGTCATGTGAAGTGTACTTTCGACTCTACACCCATCCCCAACCATCCACATAACAGGCATTGGGGTGTGCCATGAAGAATCATCAGTCCCAACTCTCACCCATTCCATGTATAAACATGGTACAGTATAGGAGAATGGGTGAGGTTTAGGCCTGATGACTTAAGGGACACACCCAATGCCTCTTGGTGTGTGTGTGGATGGTGGTGGTGGGTGGAGCAGTTGGTAGGTTGTTAACTAACTTTTGAACAAATTAATATTTTTCATCAAACCTTCAAATGGCACATCAGTGACCTAGGGCTTTGTACCCTTAAAATTTTAGCCCAGAACATAAAGCCATTTCTGAGATCCTGATGACAAATAAATATCCAAAAACAGACTGTTCTGTTTTTCAACACTTTATATCTCAGAAACTACTCAGTGAATTCTGACCACATTTGGCAGGGAAATATACCTACTGTTGGGAATATCCATGATAAATTTGATGCCAAACCACTGAACGACTCCAAAGTTATTAACCCTCAAAGTTTGAACTTTAACATCTGCATTATAGTGCAGTGATAGTGAAACTAGTTAGGCTTGAGTAGCCACTTTAATGCAAAACCTCAAATTTTACACCTTAATAACTTTGCCATCGTATGACGGATTTGCCTGAAATGTTGTATGCGTGGTCTGGCAACATAGATCTCGATCTGGCAAGTTGGTGTTACGTCAGATGCGGTTGCGAGCTACAGAAAACAAATGCAAATAAATGTACTTTTTGCTTTTCTTTGCTTGCACCATAGCCCACATGGTTTGTCTGTTCGATCCAAAACATCAGGAAAGATGCAGCCTTGCTCACTGATGTGCCTTTGAAGATTTGGTGAAAAATATTGAACCATTCAAAGTTATTCAAAAACAAATTTTCCATTATAGTCAATGGGAAAAGTTAACAAAAATCATGAAACTTTCGCAAATGGCTGTTTTACTGTCGCAATGGCCCTTTACTTTCACTAGTCAGCCATTTAATTTGTAGTTACTGCACATAAAAATGCCTGGTATTTAAAATTGGGACCCTCTAAGTAAACACTGATTGTTGCGCTTTACCTAGTCAGGCCCTGAGGATGCTAGCTATATCTTTTTGGGGTGTGAGACCCCTAGAAATACATTTTAAAACTTTTTCCCAAAAATATTTCGAAGATCCTTTCACAAATGTGAAAGTTTCATGATTTATTTTGTGAACGTTTCGTGATTTGCAAAAGTATTTTATGAAGTATGCTTAAAACAACTGCAAATCTTTACCTACCTCCTGTAAGCAAACGGTGGGCCTTTGGCTGAAATTTGCAAGGTAGTAAGCCCTGGACCCACAGATGTGTCTTTTGGTGGTTTGCTGCCAAAACATTCAAGGGACCAAAGTTACAGCATTCCAAAGTTGAGCAGTTTCCCATAGGATAACATTGTGGTGCCCGTCACACTTTTTCGCACCCATATCTCAAAAACAAAGTGAGATATGGAGTTTTCGCTACTCACAGCTTAGATCACCTCAAGGTGAACTAGTCTGCTGAAACAAGTTTGGAAATAGTAGATGACACCTGCAGTGGAAATTTTTTCCTACTTGCTACAGTTACAGAGATATTGGCAAAAATATGTTCCAAGGTTTCCAAGGGTGGTTTTCCAGTGCTTTCTGGTGCCCATAGCTCATAAATGATGCAAGATACAAGTTCAGTTGATCATAGTTGCAAGAAATGCTGCTTGTCATGATTACAGAGACATTTGAATTTTTTGGTAGCTCCTATGGTTCCTTAGATATCGGCAACTTTGTGTTACAAGGGTTCCTTGCCCTATATGGCTGTTGTTTGGCTCTGTTGTGAAGTGTGACTAGGAGCACAGGGCCCAGAGTGCCCACAATCACACATAGGCATCTCATTATGCAAAAATGGACAATGTGAAGGGAGTGCAGGGCCCAGAAGATCCACACTCCACTAACACATACCATTTACCACTTACATTACATTTTCTCAAAGAAGGAAACTTTATTGCAAAAAACTCCATTAATGCATCAGTTAGGGTTGTTTCCACAGAGACAAATGTGTGGAAATTTGGTGTTAGAGGTTACCACCCCCACCCCCACCCTCCTGACACCACCAGTCATCGGGGTGTTCTGCGTGCTTGTGCCTTACTCTCACCCCATTATCCTATACTGCACCACCACAGATTCTTTACACATGGAATGGAGTGAGAGTTAAGCATGAGCACTCCAATGTACACCCTGAAGCCTGGTGGAGTCTTTAGGTGTGCGATGGAGGATGGTAACCTCTGACACTAAATTTCCACACTTTTGCCACTGTGGAAACAACCATTACTTGATGCGTTAACAGAGTTTTTGTAATGAATATATATATATATATATATATATATATATACACATACATATATATAGATATATATATTTATATATTATTTATATACCACTCTTTGACCATTTATCATCTCAGCCTGTTGGGTCATGAATTTGTTATTCAGATCTGCTGCTAAAACTGCCCCTTATGTCCTTTTGGGAGCTAAGCTGTAGGTATAAATGAGGATATCCCTGTGAGCAGCAGCTGTAAATAAAAAATAAATCATGAAATGCAACTGAGTGTGTAATATAGCAAAGTCCTTAAATGCAGTGCCTCACTGAATGCTGGCCAACTGCCTCTGTGTTTCAAGGCTGCATTTCTTCTTTGACAGGTGCCTGCATATGTGCAGACTGGTCCATATGTGTAATTTGCCATCCTGGTACTTGTACAGGTATAAACTAAGTACAGCCCAGTTTTGGGGTTGCAAGAGCATAGCTATAGCTACCCAGATAAGGCAAGACAGTGTAGTGAAGTCTAGAAGAAGAAGATTTAGATAATCTTAAAATAAGTCTGTTCAATACCACAGGAACTGCTTTCAGTCATACACCAGTAAAACCAGTTGTAGCTAAGGTATAGCCTTCTACAGCACTCACTACGATAGCACCAAGTGAAAATGCAACTACAGCTTCTCAGTTAGATGCTAATCATGGTACGTCAATAAACCTGGATCTTCCAAAATTCAAATGGGCTGATCTTTGTGCATTTTTTCATTTTATATCATTTATTTGTTAACCAAGCCAAGTACAGAGAGTCAAAGGCCCATTGTTAGGAATGACCCAGAGCCACCAACAAAGGTAGCTGCAAACATTTTTCTCAATGTGAAAGCACAGGAGAGACACAATGTTTAACTAATGCAGACTGAAAGAGAACAGTGTAACCTGCTTGAAAGTGCAGAAGCATGTTTTGCAATCACATGCCTCTGTGTACTGCCAGCCATCATCTCACTGTAGTTGGAGCCAGGTACATACAGCCTGTCTGATGGGTTCTCATGGAACAAACAGAATGTAAACCCTTTCATTCAACCATCAAAAACTAAACAAACTTTCCTATTGCCTTCCAAGCTGTAATTTCAAAATGAAGAGTGATGTATTACACAGCAGCATGGCATTTAAGAAAGGTACAGAGTACTTCTGCCAAACATGACTGATACCCAAAGCTACAGTACCTTAACAAAATAAACTAAGGAAAAGACTGACAAAGTATTACAGAGACATAGTTTGTTTTTCAGTCACAGTATGGACAGTCTAAGTCAACGATTGTGTTCAGCAGTGACAGTAGTCCTGCCAATTATATATTTTTTTTAATCTATTTAGTTGTTTAACCAGGAGTAGCACACTAAGTTGAAAGTCTTTTACAGGAGCAACCTGGGAGCACAGGGAAGTTAAGTGACTTATTCAGTGTCACACAGTATGCAAGTAGAAGCTGTGGGATTCAAACCCAGGTCTGATCTGCTGGATGTCACCAGATTTGCAGCTCAAAGCCTTAAACCACTGCGCTATACTGCCTCCCAAAATTTAAAGAGGAGTTGCAGCAATTGACATGTCCAGATATTGCCTGAAATTTCTTTGATATCTCTAGAATAATTTCCTACCTGCCTGCATCACCACTGTGGGGCCACCAGATACAATCTCTTTAGAAATATAGTGAGATGTCTGAAAATATCCAGACAACCTGATGGCTACAACTGCAGCAGCATGATTGGAATCAAGAATTCAGAGATTCAGTGCAAGCCAGCTCACCTTGGCAGATGGAGGTGAACCAGGTTGCTTGGAAGATAATAACTTAGCTCTGTCTGTTTACCATTTATCTTCAATGATCTGGAATCATCTGAAAGAATGGAAAGATATAAATATTTGTTCTGTTAATACTCCAGTGTGAAATCCAAAACCCTTTAAAATCCTTCCCAAGTATGTGTAATTAATAGTGTGCCTTTGAAATACACTGCTACTGGTCTTGCTCACACATTGGCACACACACACACACACACACACACACACACACAGCCCTTTGTGTCTCTGTGCAACTTTCCAAGATGCTGCACTGTGTGTCTTTAAAGACTGAGGCCCGGATATTCAAACTGCACTAGGCAGTGGCGCAAGCCTGGGTGCAGCGCAGCATAGCTGTGCAGGGGCATTGACTGGGCGATATTCAATGGAGCTGCACCCTGGCACAGCATCATTGAATATCGCACTCAGCTACCCACAGTGTGCATGGTGTAGTGGCACCGCGCCAGCGCGGCGGCCAGAGAGGGAGCAGGGGGATGCGCTAGTGTAGTTCTCGCGCTTATGCGCAACAACCGATATTCAAAAGTGCACATGCAAATGGGGCTATAATGTATGCAAGGTGCAAGTGGGTCCATTTGCATGTCATTATTTTTATTTATTTTTTAACCAGGTATAGCACACTAGCTGAAAGCTTTTTTACAGGAGCGACCTGGGAGCACAAGGAGGTTAAGTGACTTGCTCAGGGTCACACAGTATGCAAGTGAAAGTTGTGGGATTCAAACCCAGGTCTGGTCTGCTGGATGTCACCAGATTTGCAGCTCAGAGCCTTAGACCACTGCACTATACTGCCTCCTTATTGCCCCATTTGCATGCAGGTGCACCATCCCAGCGACTAGTGCTCTGGCGCCCCGCCAGGCAGCAGCCATTGGGGACCAACACCCCCTGCACAGCACGGCAATGCACTCCAGTGCCCGATCGGGTATATGAAGAGTTAGATTACTATCCCTGGTGGTCCAGTGGACCGCTACATACTCGATCACGGGCATTTGTATTAAAAAGCAAGTCCTAAATCCCTGGTGATCCAGTGACTGCTGTCAGCCCAATCGCAGGCATTTATATTGAAAACCTAAGTCCTATATCGCAGGTGGTCCAGTGGACCGCCGCAGCCCTATCATGGGCTTAGGTATGACAATTTCACGTCCCATATCCCTGGTGGTCCAGGGACTGCTCGCAGCCCAATCAAGGGCTTAAGATAAAAGAATAAAGTCCTATATCCTGGTGGTCCAGTGGACCACTGTCAGCCTGATCGCAGGCTTAAGTATAAAAACAAAGTCCTATATCCTGGTGGTCCAGTGGACTGCTCGCAGCCTGATGCATGAGCTTAAGTATAAAGAATAAAGTCCTACTGTATATCCCTGGTGGTCAGTGGACCGCTGTCAGCCTGATCGCAGGCTTAAGTATAAAAAACAAAGTCCTAAATACCTGTTGGTCCAGTGAACACTAGCGAGCCGCAGGGCATTTGTAATATTACGTGCCCATATCCTGGTGGTCCAGCAGACCCCTCCCCCACCACCCACTGAGTCCCACTGCCCCACTCCCCAGTCAGCGATAGGCAGCAGCACCCACCCGCCTGCTGCCCCACCGCTGATTGACTGACACCATAGAGCAGGTTGTACACCCATTGGTCCACAGCATGAGCCAATGGTCATGCAGCCTTATACTATACATTTCCAGATATGTGAATGGATCCATTCACATATCTGACTGTGTAGTACGGTATGAGCTGCATGCCCATTGGCTCACGCCAGGGCCAATAGGTGCCAGCCCTACCTATGGTGTCAGTCTGTGGTGGCAGGGTGGCAGGCGGGTAGGTGCTGCCACCCACCGCTGACAGGGGAGAGAGCAGGCAGTGGGGCCCAGTGGGCTAGAGGGGGGTCCGCTGGACCACCAGGGATATTGAAGTAATTTTATTATACAAATGCTCAGATCGGGTTACAGCAGTTCACTGGACCACCAGGATATAGGACTTTGATTTTAATACTTGAGCTTATGACGGGTTGACAGAGGTCCACTGACCACCAGGGATATAGGACTTTGATTTTAATACTTACGCCGCCGATTGGCTGCGAGAGGTCCACTGGACCACCAGGGATATAGGACCTCTTTCATTTTAACTGCATCCCACGATCAGGCTGCAAGAGGTCCACTGGACCACCAGGGATTTTGGAGGATCATTGTTCTGTGTATGCCCATGATCGGGCATGAGGGGTGCCGCCAGGTGCAGCCAGAGCTCGTGTGGTCACCCACAGGTGGCAGCTGCCGTGTTGTGCCCTGCAATACGGCAGCTCACCTGTGGGTGGCCAGCCGTGCCTTTTTTTGGCTCACCTGTGTGCAGCGCAAGTAGGAGTTGCATACGCATGACTCAGCACATCCCGGACTGAGTATCAGGATGCGCGGAGTATGCATAGTCACACCCCCACCTGCACCATATACATTACTGATGCGCTCCAGTGCATTGGGATTTGTGCCAGGCACAATCCACGCTTGACTATCGCGGCTAGACATCAGTGAGTTGTCATGGTGTAACACTGTTGCGCCATGTGCAAACCCTTTGAATATCTGGGCCTTAATGTTTTTTGCTTACCTAGAAAACAAGTTTCATAAAATAGGTTGGAAATGTCCTGTTTCCTAATTGGCTAAATAATTTCTGTGACTCATGTGTTAACCCCTAGAAATACTCTAATTGGAACAGGTTAAGACAGTGGGATGTGGACACTGGGCAAATCACATACAGAATTCAGGACCCACTTTGCTCATCCGTAATTAACCTTTACTTACTGAAAACTGTAACAAGGCAATGAAAAGTAAAACTTTTCAAAATTTAAAACATAAAATACTTGAAGACTCTTTTCATGATCTTTCCCTACATACCTAAATAAATAAATGAAAAATATGAAGTACAATTGTAGTTTTAATTCATGATGTTTCTGTAGTGACCATGAAAATCCTCCTCCTAGCCTTATCAGCTTGTTAAAGGAGTCTCTGCTGCTTACCCTGTCATGGATAAAATTGAGACCTTGACTATATACAAGACTTTCTGTTATGTGTGAGGGTGACTGTTCTGCTCAAGGAACTCTGCAGAAGTCTGAAATCCTGTATTCCATGATAAACATTCCATCCATTGAATATGTAGAAGTAATATAGAGAATAATAGATGGGTCGGTAGTTATAACTAGGTTTACACACTACTGAGGGTGGGATGCCACAAACCCGAGGCGAAGCTCGGGGTTACAAGGCATCCACCCGAGGTGTGTGTAAACTGAGTTTTAAGCACCTACCCATCCTTTATTTTGTATAATTGGTGGGGCCATATTTTCACCACAGCACTTATACAAAATAACCAGATTTGACGATTCAAGCTGCGGACCATTGGGGTTTTAGCGAGGTCCATAGTGGCTGGGGTCTTAAACTGAAGCAGCTTTTTGTTTTCAACTTAGTGCCAGTTAGGTAGTTGTTTTTTGTGTCCAGCAGTAGTTTTGTTAAAATAAGAACGAACTTACCACCGACTTCTGTCGGGAAGTTTCAGTGCTGAAGAGTGCGGACAGACGGTGCAGAGAGCAGGAGGTTTATGGCAGGTGTTCATGCCAAAGTAGGGAAAACAGGTGCGTGTTTGTCATTATAACCAGCTAGTTATAATGAAAGAATTATAACCCAGTTTCCTATGGGAAAGAATGGTAACCAATTATTATAGATGATTTACAGGTGGGAGGGACTAGTTTGTACTAGTTCCATTTATATGTAGAAGGAATCGATGATTTACAGGTGGGGAATAATTTTTTTACTAGTTTCATTTAACAAAAGAAACTATCTCTTTTTCATTTTAAAAAGCTGATTTTTTTTAAATTGTTTCTTTGTCTATCCATTTGATAAGTGCACTAAGGTACTTCAGGTCATTGGTTGTCTGGGATTAATGCATTTCCAGGTGTTGAAGGTACTCAGTGCAAGCACCTCATGCCTCACTCTGCACCTGGGCATTAATCCCAGACAACCAATACCCTGTTGTGTTATATTATAGGGGCATGGTAGTCCCCTATAGTTAGGTTGAATAGGCTGTTTACTGTTAAACTCCAGTTTTGCACCTTAATAACTTTGGCATTGTTTGCCAAAAAGCCCAAAATTTGGCACGTTTGGTCAGACTGTTAAAGCTCAAGATAAGAAAAGTTTTGTTACAGCATCTTGTTCAGTTTTTTGAAATATACGGTACAGCACCCAAAAAATGGAAAATAGCCTATAAATAACATGGTATATTTTTTCCTCTTACCACAGCCTAGACAGTGTGGAATTTTTTCAGGAAATTTTCAGCGTTGAAGTGACCTTTGCAAGGGTGTGCCTTTGGAAGGTTTCCTGAAAAACATTATACCATTTTAGGTTATAAGGATTTTGAGTTAACCAAAACTGCGAACAGTAGAAAAAAACTATCATAGTGTTTATATTAATGATTTTCTGTCATGTGGGAAAAAATACCATTTGGAAAAAATGATTCTGAGGAAAAACAATTGCGTTGAAAAAGTAATGATCGAGATGGTTGCTTTTTTTCTCCTTTAAAGTCACAAACATTGAAAATGCATAACAATTATTTCTTTTAAAAACAAACACCTGAACCTAGCTAAACGGATCTTGTTTAGCTAAAGTCTGCTGTTTTTTAATTTGTCAGAATTACCTTATGTGGGCACCCCAAAATCCAGGGTGTCCAGTTTAGTGAGAGGAGCCATTCACCAATGTTTTCTGCATGAGAACAGCCAGACTTTCTTGGCTTCTGCAGATGCAGCTGGAAGTCGTGCCATGGGCTACAATGAGAGCAATGAGCCACTGAGCCCTGTTCAGTCTGTCTGTCTCTGTCTCTCTCTTTCCTGACTATCTACTTAGCTGTCTGTCTATCAATCTGTCTGTCTGTCCATCTGTCTGTCTGTCTGTCTATCTATCTATCTATCTATCTATCTATCTATCTATCTATCTGTCTGTCTATCTATCTATCTATCTAGCTCATGAATATGTATGCAAAACCACTAAGCAGGGTGTATATTTCAGCCAGAGTCATTTTTTCCACCCTGATATAAACATTTGAAATCATTCTGTCAGAACCATAATGGGGTTACTTTCCACTGTCTACTTACAGATATGGGTATAGATAAAGACTTACCGGGTAATAAAATAGTGTGTGTGTGTGTGTGTGTGTGTGTGTGTGTGTGTGTGTGTGTGTGTGATTAAATAATATGAATATTCTTGTCCATCTAAATAAAAGTGACTAAAGAATGGAGCTATATTGCCACTGTATGTATGCTTCAGTCTTTTAGAAATATCCAAACATGCCATTCACCAGTCATTCACCCCTGCACACACACACACACACACACACACACACACACACACACACCTTGAAAGTTATTAGATTGCTGTAGTAACTATGGTTTTCACAAGTGAAATATCCAGCTCAGACCCCACCTGCCAAAGTGATCTTAAAGTAGTGATCTTAAAATAGCAAACAGCAAACATTCCTGGATTCATGAGTTTTATGGATTGTACATAACACGTGCATGTGTTTTGATGTGCACATACCCAATTTTGTTTTTAAAAACATAATGTTGTATCCTCCTCATTACTGCTTTGCTTAACTGTAGTTACAGAAGTTACCAAGTAGGATCCCACTGAAAAAGAGGAGTTTCATTTTCATGTAAGCTATCGGGAACATAAGTGGCAAAAGAGTGTGGACAGTGGTAAGAAGCTTTCATTGCAGAGCTACTTGATCTTGATTAAGTCCTGCTATTATATGCTATGATGCCATGAGCCCAAACAGCAGCTGATGCAACATTAAGCAAAACGTTTTTGGGAAAAGAAAGTTGGAGGCCATTAGCACTTGAACAACAACAAGAGATGTTGGCTGCTTTAATACCTTTTGTTGGAAAGACAAAAAGTGTTTCTAATTGCAAGCAAGCATGAAAATGTTCAACAAGGTAGTAATAAGCTCTTTTATTTGCAATCCATGATCAAAAATTAAACAGTGTATAAAGAATAAAAAAAATCATAACATTGTCATCACAAAGGCACTGATGTAATTTCAAAATTTCAGCACAGAAATGCGTATTGTAATTATTAATTTTATATCACGTCATGCTACATTTCTCTGTCTGTCTGTCTGTCAATCCATCCATCCATCAATGTTTCTATCTAATCTATCTATCTGTCCATCTATATTTCTAGTTAATCTATCTATTATAAATTGCTAGGGGATCAGGGTGCCCACCCAGTACAGCTTCGTTCTCCAACCTCCTCTCTATGTGGCCTGTCCTTCCCAATTGTTTTTAATATATAAGTGAACTAGGGTGCCCACCCCAGTACCACTTCTTTGGACCCCACTTCCCTCCAGGTTGCCACCCTCACTTCTTGAAAACTAGCCCTTCACTGGGGTGTCCAATCCCCAGTGTTGGACTACCAGATGAAATAAAGAAAACCATTCCTCAATTATTGTTTTGTCTATGTATTTTTAACTTATGAAAAGAAAACAGTCCCTCACCAATCTGATCCCACGACCCCAACCTCCCACTCAGCAATCACCACCACACCCCCACCACACACCCACACACCTTCACTCACCTGAACATGTCCCACGGTGTAGACCCTCTCTTTGATCAATGACGTGTTGCTGCTGGAACTGGATATGAGAAACGAAGGACCAGATTTCAAAACTTTTGCCCCGGGCTAAAGTAACACTGTCCAGTGCAAACTTAGTCCGAGCATTAGCAAGCTATATTCAAAAGAAACAGCCTGGGCAAACAGCTTTTGAATATAATATGGGAATGAGGCCGGGCAACTGGACTGGGAGTACAGGGCAAACTTAGCTCTGGAATAAGTCAGCTCTGAATATAGTAACCAGGAAGTGCAAACCACAACAGCAACACAGTGCACAGTAACATGAAGGTAGGTAGAGGTGAACTATGTGGCCAATGTTTGTGCCAGCAAATGCGTGGACCAGTGCAGCTGCAGGCAACAGTGCATGTGAAAGCACAGTGTTCAAATCAGTATAATATTCCCTGAACTGGTTGCACAGTACTAACACTTTTGTGTGGGTGTAGCACAGGGCTAAACCATTAGCCAGGTGCAAACACATTTGCCTGATGCTAAACATTGCCATATTCAAAATGACATGCAAATGAGCCTACTTAGGTAGTCTCTGGGCAAACATCCAGATTAGCATCTCATTATGCCCTGGTTTGTATGCAGTTTGCCCAGCCTTACTGCAGGGTCCCACAGCTCCATCTGTAGGTCAAGTCTGGAAGTAAAAGGGGCTAGCCAGGTCCAACTGCAGCTCCACCTGTAGGTCAGTCTGGCAGTGCATGATGATAGCTGTAGGTTACATGTAAACAGTGCAGCATAGCATAGAATATTGTACCCCAGGGAACAACACAGCATAGGCACAGATGGGGTGGTGCTGCATGCAACTGTCAAACTGTGGGTCATACTACAGTACACAGCAGATGCTACAGTAGCAAGGGGGCCAGTAGTGTGAGCACAGCACTGCCTATGGTGTGTAGGGCAGTGCTGATGACTCTACTATACACAGTGACAGGCCCAACATGCAGGTGTTTACTGACAGTGAACATTACTGTTATGCTGTTGTGTGACCCACAGATGCTGCACCTCTGGCATGGGATGCTAACAGTGACATATACATGTCCAGCTTTGTGTGCTGTGGCAGTTGTACAGCTGTGCAGTATGTGGCTGGGGGCATATATTATCAGAAAGGCACACTGGTGTTGGGGTATTCCCAATACTGGCCCATGTGCACTGCATGTTGTGTCCCAGCCTTGTGGCCACACCTGGTCTGTGGCACAGCCTGGTCACCTGTGCCACCATCCCCTCAACATCCTCCATGCCCACAGCACTGCATATGTGTGCTGGCATCTGTTGGTGTCCACAGAAGAGTGGTCCACAGGTGTGTGCTGTATGGCCACACTGCCATGCTGTCCACTGGCAGCAGGGTCACAACTACTGCCTGGCATGGTTGGGACTGGTGGCAGATGATGGCATTATTGTGATGCCATCAATGAGCAGCATTTTTCCTCTATGTCTGGCTTTGTCTATGTGTCATATTTATTTGTTAGGGTCATGCAAAGCAGCTCAAAAGCCACATAAACACTGCACAAAGCTGATTTCCAGGGTTAAGACTACCTTTTCCAGGGCAATAATGTGCACCATCCTAAGTGTCGCTAAGTCACATAAAACCACTTTACGTGGCACTAGTCGCTGAATATAGCATTGTGCCTGTATTCATGTATACACATCCTCAGTTTGCCCCTTGCATACATTATGATTTTGCCTAGTGCTAATGCAGTTTGCATGTGCTATTTGGCCTTTTGAATATGGCAACCCAAGACTAATCCCGCTAAACCTACACATATGGTTTTTGCCTGGTGCAAAGTTTTGCATATCTGACCCTAAGTTAGGTGTGCTTCATTGTATTTTAATGGGATTTTGAACTTTTTATGGTTATTGAACAAGTTGTGTATGATACAACTTCCAGAAAACAGCTTAATAAAATCAACAGTCTGTACTATGAAAAGGGTTATATATATAGTTAATATATGGACATGTCCACTAGTAATGGCAAAACAGCCCCACCAGCCATTAAAACTTGATGAGAGTCATAGGGCACAATTCCCAAATTAAACAGCCCCTCCTCCTGTCCCTCAGTTCCTGACAGATAATGGGTCTGTTACCATCTCCACCCAGTCAGTGACAGACTTTCATGTAAAATCCAAGGTGCCCATCTACTCGTAACAGTAAAAGTTTTAAGGTTGATCTTATAGGTGAGTTCTTCCATGAGTTGTATTTTTTGTACAAGAGCTAGCCATTGTAAAAATGTTGGTGGTTCTGCCTACTTACAGATATGGGTGTAGATAAAGACTTACCAGGGTAATAAAATAGCGTGTGTTGGGGAGGGGTGATTAAATAATATGAATATTCTTGTCCAGCTAAATAAAAGTGACTAAAGAACACAACTATATTGTCACTGTATGTATGCTTCAGTCTTTTGAAATATCCAAAACATGCCATTCACCCCCACACACACACACACAATTGAACGTTATTAGATTGCTGTAGTATCTATGGCTTTCAAAAGTGAAATATCCAGCTCAGATCCCACCTGCCAAAGCGATCTTAAAATAGTGATCTTAAACTAGCAAACAGCAAGCATTCCTAGATTCATGAGTTTTATGTGGATTTGTACATAATACATGCATGTGTTTGTGATGTCCACATACCCAAGTTCGTTTTAAAACATAATGTTATATCCTCCTCATTACTGCTTTGCTTAACTGTAGTTATAGAAGCTACCAAGTAGGACCCCACTAAAAAGAGGAGTTTCATTTTCATATAGGCTATCATGGGAACATAAATGGCAAAAGAGTGTGGACAGCAGTAAGAAGCTTTTATTGCAGAGCTACTTGATCTTGATTAAGTCCTGCTATTATATGCCATGATGTCATGAGCCCAAACAGCAGCTGATGCAACATCAAGCAAAAAGTTTTAGGAAAAGAATGTTGGAGCCCATTAGCATTTGAACAATGAGATATGTTGGCTGCTTTGATACCTTTTATTGGAACGACAACAAAGTGTTTCTAACTGCAAGTGAGCATGAAAATGTTCAACAAGGTAGTAAGTAATAAGCTCTTTATTTGCAACCCATGATCAAAATTAAACAGTATATAAAAAAATAAAAAATCATAACATTGTTATCACAAAGGCACTGATGTAATTTCAAAATTTCAGCACAGAAATGCATATTGTAATTATTAATTTGATATCACATATTGTGCTACATTCTCTCTGTCTGTCTGTCTCTATCCATCCATCCATGTTTCTATCTATCTATCTATCTATCTATCTATCTATCTATCTGTCCATCTATGTTTCTATCTAATCTATCTAATATAAATTACTAGAGGATCAGGGTGCCCACCCCAGTACAACTTCTTTCTCCAACCTCCTCTCTATGTGGTCTGCCCTTCCCAATTGTTTTAATATATAAGTGGACTAGGATGCCCACCCCAGTACCACTTCTCTGGACCCCACTTCCTCCAGGTTTCCCACCCTCACTTCTTGAGAACTAGCCCTCAATGGGATGCCAAATCCCCAGTGTTGGACTGTCAGATGAAGTAAAGAAAACCATTCCTCAATGATTGTTTTGTCTATGTGCTTTAACTTATGAAAAAGAAAATGGTGCCTCACCAATCTGATCCTGTGACCCCAACCTCCCACTCAGCAATCACCACCCCACACCTCCTCCACACACCTATGCACCTTGACTCACCTTGAACATGTCCCACGGTGTAGATCCTCTCTTGATCAATGCCCTGTGTTGCTGCTGGAACTGGATATGAGAAAATAAGTTAGGTGTGCTTCATTGTATTTTAATGGAATTTTGAACTTTTTATGGTTATTGAATAAGTTGTGCATAGTACAACTTCCAGCAAAAAGCTTACTAAAAATCAGCAGTCTGTACTATGAAAAGGTTTACATATATAGTTAATATATGGACATGTCCACTAGTAATGGAAAAACAGCCCCACCAGCCATTAAAAACTTGATGAGAGGTATAGAGCACAATTCCTAAATTAAACAGCCCTCCTCCTGTCCCTTAGTGCCCGACAGATAATGGGTCAGTTACCATTGCCAACCTCAGTCAGTGATAGACCTCCATGTAAAATCCAAGGTGCCCATCTACTCATAACAGTAAAAGTTTTAAAGTTGATCTTATAGGTGAGTTCTTCCATGAGTTGTATTTTTTGAATACAAGCTAGCCATTGTAAAAACATTGGTGGTTCTGCCTGGAGCCATCTGTGAGTGATGGTCTTATGAAGTGCTGTCACTAAAATATTTCATAAATAGATCATGTCAGGAACCTCCATACCAGGTGGGAGGAGGTTCAGAACTACAGGCTTGACAATAACTGCTGTGTCAATCGAAAATTGAAAAACTATGTTATTTTTGTATATTTTCTCCCAAATTTTCAATAAGGCCTTTTGGGACCCCACCGCATGACCAATGGTGGTAGAATTATGCAAATCAGGTCTGAAGGGCAATTTTAGGTCCTTGGTGAAATCACCTTTTGGGTGGGATTTGAACATGTTCACTGCCATTGTTCATGAGGGGGTTATAAGAAGGCTATGTTGAAAATTCGGATCAAGATGTGAAAATGACAAAGTTATGAGTATACATTAAAATTTTTCTATGTTCAGTCATAACTTTGGTAATTTTAAATATTTGACCTCAAATTTTCAATATAGCCTTTTTTCACATCACAGAAACATAGAAGCATAGAAGTTGTTGGTAGATAAGGACCACTTGGCCCACCAAGTCTGCTCTAAATTCCTATTTATAGTGCCATTGGAGACCTTATATACTGTGGCTTACAAACCCTTGTTCCTAAGATTCCTTGTGTCTCTCCCATGCATTTTAAATTCTGTGATCATTCTAGCCCCGCCACTTCCTCTGAGATGCTGTTCCAAGAGTCCATCACCCTCCCCATGAAGAAGTACTTCCTCATTTTTCCTCTGAGCCTCCCTCCTCCAGCCTCATATTGTGACCCTTGTTCTTGACCATCTTTTTCTTTGTAAAAGGCTCTCTTCCTGTACCTTGTTTATTCCTGTGAAGTATTTGAATGTCTCTGTCATATCCCCATTCCTTCCTGTTTTCAAAGGAGTACATATTTAAATCCTTGAGCCTTTACTCATAGGGCTTCTGATGCAGGCCCTGCACCATTTTGGTTGCACTCTTTGAACTGCCTCCATCCTATATGTATCTTTTCAGAGATGTGGCCTCTAGAACTGTACACAGTACTTGAGATGAGGTCTCACCAGTGATCTGTATAATGGTATTAGTACCTCCTTCTTTCTGCTGGTGTTACCCTTCCTATGCATCTGACCATTCTGCTAGCCTTTCCCACTGCCATGTCACACTTTTAGATTCCTTCAGGTCATCAGAAATGATACCCCATGTCCCTTTCTTATTTTGTGACTTTTAATACCCCCAAGTTGGTATATTAAGTGACAGAATAAATATGATAGCTATCATTTTTCAAGTCCTTGCCAAAATGTGTTTTCACACCTATGGTGAGAATGACATTTCAGAGGCTTGCAATTACATTTTGTGGGGATTTGAAGATTTTACCTACCTGGTTCATGAGATGGGGTAATAAGAAGGTGATGCTGACATTTTGGTGCACAAATCTGGTAAAATACCCAGGTTATGTCTGAACATTGCAATATTTCAACATTCTCTGTGGTGTCAATTATTGATTATGGCCTCATTGTCTATGGCTCCACCATGACGTCCACCTCCAACGATACAACAACTGCACATAACAAAGCATGCTGACTCAAAACTGGTGCCCACCGCCTCACCCACACCTGTGCCCTTTATGAACGATCCGGATGTCTCCAACTCTCCAACCATATAAAGTATCTCACATGTGCTATGATGGGAAAAATCAACCTGGACTCACACCCTTGCTGTTACTGCCCTGTTATATGAAAACACCAACGGACAGAACACCAGGAGCTCAACAACCCAGATTCTACAAGTTTTCACTGTCAAACCATGCAGGCCAATGTCCTTCACCTATAGGGCTCCTCTATGGATGAATGGTCTCAGCCCCACCATCTCCTCTGCCTCAGCACTACATCTGTTCAAAACCAGGCTCCGGGCCCATCTCATTGCCTCTAGCTCCTGTGACTGCCTCACCTAGCTGATGACCTACACAGCTTTAATCCTAACTTACATACTGCTTAACCCCAGGCCCCCAGTCCCCTCCCCCAATTCCTGAGGCACCACTTCAAATCTTAAGTCTTCATACCACCTCATTAGTCTCTCCTTGCCACATTATAGCACTTATTCCCCCTCACCCTGCCCCTTCTCTTCTATCCCTTCTTCCTATTTATTTTTGACAAATGCCTCCAGCTGCATCTTCATCCTCCCCTCCTCTCATCCCTGTTTCTCTGCCACCCCAGGTGCCTGACTCTACCCATTCCTTGTGGGCACATGCGTTCTACCTATGTTCACCATTTTACTATAACTGCCTCTGTTAACTACCTACACTCTCCTCCCTCCTCTACACCTTACTCTTCCTATAATTGACCCCTTTCAATAGCACTGTTGTACATAAATTGTTTACTGTTATTTCACTGTTGCTTCCTTGCTGTTTGTTATTTCTGATGTGGAACTTTTGTAAAAGAGCTTTGGCTCAAAGGTACTTGTAATCATAGAATAAATAAAATAAAAAATAAAATAAAATTGTCTCATAATGTCGCTAATTTTCAATATTTTGATTCCAAACTTTGAGCATAGCCATTTTCCACACCACCTGAAGACTGTGGTAGGTGTTTTATTTTTTAAATCCTGGATGAGACATCTTTTCACACTTGGTGTGAAATGGCATTTCTGCCAATATATTAGAAATGCTACATGTCATGTTTATAAGGGTAGTTATAAATGACTGTCTTGAAAATGTGGGTTCAAAATAAAAAAGAGTGAATGTGTGAACAGTGAATGTGTAAAAGTGAATTTACAAAGCGTGAATATGCCAGGCCCTGCACATCTCTGGGCAGATGGATTCTTCCCATGGTGCAAGGCCCAAACTTGCAGTACTGCACTGTTCACATGGGTCTCACAAGTACCTGCATGAATGAGGATGTGATTCTTTGCAAAAATGTTGTCAGTGCACTAGTTAGGGTAATTTAATGCCACAGAATTAGGGAAATGTGGTATTAGGGATTTTGGCCCTAATTCCTCCACCCCCACCTCCCCAAGCAGCAAAAGAAAAACATTAGGGTTTGGTGTCTCCAAAGTCTTGGCAAATCAGTGGTGGATCTTCCTTGTGGTTGTCAGCCCTAATGCTCACCCCATTCCCTGAGCAAACAATGTCACACATGATCTTTTCTTACACATGACCCTGCAGGCCCTGCATGAAGAAAGCTACAACAAACTGTGTTGGCAACATGTGGCAAGATATGCTTCTCTACCTTGAAGAGCTTATCACTATGAGGAATTGATTTGAGCTGCACCTTGTGCTTCAGACTGGAGGCTACAGACTGGGGGTCAGGGTGAGCAGTAGGGCTGACAAGCCCAAGGAAGATCCCACCACTGATTTGCAAGTCTCTGGACACCCCAACCCCTAATGTTTTCTCCTTTTCCTGCTTGGGAGGGTGGGAGTTAGCCCTAACACCACATTTCTGTCTTTGTGGCATTAAAGTAGCCTCACTGGTGCATTTACAAAGCTTTTGCTAAGAATTTATTATATACATCAAGCATAAATCTGTTTAGGAGGATACAAGCTATCAAATAAAAGGCTCATAGCTTAGTAATGGGGTGCATTAAACTCAAAATTAATTGCACTTTTGAAATGGTCTACCCAACTAAAAGACACTATATAAAACCAAAGTACATGTTTTTCCTGGAGAAGGTGTTTACCTGAATAAGACGTGATGAATAAACCAGACAGATAAACTAATTCTGGTAGAATGTAGTAATAGAAAGTGAGTGAGCACCCTAGGGTAGGCAAGGAAAATAGTAGCACTTTTTCTCTCTGATAAGGTTAATTGAAACAATTTGTCACTATTTCTTGAATTTATATGCTTTAATTTTGCATTATTGCTCACCAGATCCCAAAGCAAAGTGATTGAATCAATTTTGCACTTACAGTTCATCAGTATCCAAACAAAATGTATAATATTTCGTCATCTCCATTTCAGAGTTCAACTATTTAGTGTTTTCTGGTATCAAATAAAGTGCTCTGCTCTGCAAAATATATCAAGAAATATCTGCCTTTCCTTCAAAAACTGTATTTGTTTATTTGCAAATTGGTGACTAGGAAAGGCACACTGAACCAAGGCTCATTTCCAGGTGCAACCCCGGTTAGGGAACGGAATGCAAAACACATAGCATAGACACAGTTCACGGTTACAATAAAGTACAATTAGAGAACATGATTTAAAACCGGAGAAGTGCAAAAAGAGCAAGCAACAAAATCAGGTATTTCAGCCACATTTGCACTGGGGTAAGAGGCCAATGCAAGTGGAGCAGTCAGGTTGAGGAAACTGAGTTTCAGCTAGTACCTGAGGGAGCCAGGGAGGCAGTGAAGTAGAGGGAGGGAGGAAGGAGTTGGCTCCAGAGTGATGGGAGGCAATATGAAAAGTTGATTGCCCAGCAGAGGACCAGGGATGAAGAATGATGAAGGTGCAAGGATCCTGTAAATGCCTACAGGAGGGAAGCTGTTTTAGCAGGGTAAGGCAGATGATGTTTTGATGTATTTGGCACAGCATTTAATTTGGTACTAGAAAGCACTAAGTATCTGCACTTTGAAAAGGAGATGATGTGATATCATATGTTTTGTCTGGATACTGATGAACTTGAGCCTGAACTGTGAAACTGATTATTTCAAGCACTTTACTTGGTGCTCTGGTGAGTAATAATGCAAAATAAAAGAATGTATATTCAAAAATCATCCCTGATGATCTGCCCATGGAATGATATAGGTGGTAGGGGACCCCATTTGGCAGTCTATCTTTGACATTTTCCAAGAAGCTCAGGAAGAAGGCAGACAACTGGAGACTTGTGGTCTAGTGACTGTTACCATCATCCATAAGGAGAGAAGATCCCACTGAATGATTGGTATGTAATCAATCTCAATTCTGAATTGTGACATCAAAATATTGGCCAAGACCTTGGCCGCTGCATAGAGCAGATACTGTCAGACTTGGTGAGAAGTGATCAAACTGTTTTATCAGGCCAGCACTCCTATCATAATGTGAAAAGGATTTGGGCGACTGAAGTGGGAGTTCAGCATCTAAGGGGGGCATGCTGCCTCACTGGATGCTGAGAAAGCCTTGATACAGTGGGATGGGACACATGTTCACTGCCCTTAAAACATTTGGACTAGGGGAGCAGTTTATAGATATAATACAGCTGCTGTATAGGAACCATAGAGCTAATATTCTGGTAAATGGGGGTGTCAAGAGAGTCTGGGCTGGAAAAGGGATGCACCAATGGTGCTAACTTTGTCCCCTGCTCTTTGCTCTGGCAATTGAGCCACTTGGGAAGCCATCTGAATAAGTAAAGTGGTGGATGGAGTGATAGGAGCATGGACACAACACAAAATGTCACTATATGCATATGATATCCTACTATTTATAACCAATCCAGAGTGCTCAACCCTGTGGTCATGGGAATAATAGAGGTTTGTCTCTTTTTCAGGTTATAGGGTGAATTCTGACAAGTTGGAACTAATGGAAGTAGGTGCAATGGTGGATCAGGAAATAACAGGATATAGATATAAGAATGTTCCACACACCTTAAGTACCTAGGCATCAAGATAGGTCCTTTAACTATCAGCTGTTTTTGATGACCATTAAGAGCAATCTAAGAGGTAGACAGGACTCCTCTTTCCTGTCTAGGGAGCATCAACATTATCAAGATGAACATCCTATCAAGTGTGTTGTTCCTGGTACAGATGCTGCCTATGGGGCTTACTCGAAGACCTGCAGAGCCTAGATAAATGGTGCTCAGATTTTATATGATCAAGGAAGAGATCCGGGCTGGCTTGGCGTGGTTGAAAGGTACAGTGCACAAGGGAAGGCTAAGATACCCAGATGTTGGTTTGTACCACTTGGCAGCTCAACTGAGGCCCTTGCTTGATTGGGTGAAGGGCCCAAGAGGTGCAAGCTAGGTTGCATTGAAACAGCATGCGATGCAAGCAATCATGACAGCATAGCTGAATAAGGGCAGCATTGGGGGCCTTTAAGAACTCCAGCCCAGATCTACCCTGGGGAGCACTTACTATGTGCATGGGAAAGGGTGAAGAAGCTGGTAGGGGAGAGGAGGTCAATACCATCTTGGCTCCAATAGTGGGCAACCCTGAATTTTTTCTGATCTAGAGGACCCTGACTTCTGGCAGTGGGAAAAGGGAGATATACAATGCTTAGGTGACTTGTTTTATGGAGTGGGTTTAAGACTTTTACTACTATTAGCAGCAGTTAGGATTGCCACAGAATCATATGTTCTGATACTTGCAGGTAAGAGATTGGGTGGCAAGGGTGGGGAGAACTGGACCCAAGAATCACTCCTTCATGATATTGAAATGCGCATTCTACAGAACAGAGCTAATCAAAAGGAGCCTTGGCAAGGGCATATCATGTATTGAAGGAGTGCTTCCCAAATTTCTCACAAAAGGTTAGATCACTATGGGAAAGGAATCTAGGGTGTAGAATTCCAAAGAAAGCTTGCAGTACACTATGTGAATGACACATGAAGCTCCTCATATGCAACAAGTATAAGGAGGCCCAATATAAATTTCTACACAGACTATATATGCCACCTCAAATAGTGAGTAAATTTAATGCAGGAGTCTCACCAATTTGTGGGAGATGTACAGGACCTATAGGAACACTTAGTTAGTTAGTTAGTTAGTTTTTGTTGACTAGGAAAGGAGGACTAGACAATTCTGTCTATTTTCAGCTTTATCCCAGGGAGGGGATACAGATGGACGCCAACTGACATTGAATCAGATTAGCTGGTGGCAGTATTTTTAGTGAATGGGAGAAATCTGACCAGGACACCAGGGAAATGTCCTACTATTGGGTAGGAGGCACTGTATTGCTTTTGTCAGCATAATGGCTGACAGTTGTGTGGAGGACGGTGGAGGAGATGAAGGTTTGGGGAGCACTGCACCAAGAGTCTAAGAAAATTATTTTCTATAGCTCCATGGAAATATCAGTTGAGAACGCAGGAGATATGACTGAAGAAATGATGGATATTGCTACAGAAGACACTCCAAATGGATGGGACAGTATGGAGCCATAACAGTTACCTGTGTAATCAGCAGCGGTATTGCTGCTATGGAGACCTCAGAGGTGCAGTCACCAGCTGAGGATGCAGCGCAGGGCCAGGTTGCTAATCATGATTCAGGAAAAGAAACTACCTCACAAAGGTGGTCGAATTCAGATGAGGATACCAGGATGGACAGTTCCACACCCAAGAAGTGGGTGGAGAATGAAATGGTAGAGAGTAACAAGGTGTGTTAGCTGAGAGAGCCCTCCGTGCAGCTGGAGGGACTCTCATGCCAGATGGGGTACACTGGCTCCCAGGAGAAGCCCCGACTGTGGCTGATATTTGTGGTGAATTTTGGCTACTTTACACACTAAACTAAAAGACCAATGTCAGAAAAAGTGGAGGCCAGAAAACAAGGTGTGGCACTACACAAACAACAAAGGCAGCAACTGAGAAGGAGCAGATTCTAAACAAACTATGAAACAGGAGGTTCCATCTCAAGGTATGGTGACTTTTCTACTACTGTACCTATAATACATCAACAGCAGCCCATGATAGAAAAATATGCTAATTATATGGGGGCAGTGGGAATAAGTGAAGTACACCACAATCTGAGGGTGGTCAAGAACAATCAAGGACAGAAACAGAGGGTGAATTACCAGAGGCTCCCGGTACTGAAGCTCCTTCTACATCCAGTGCTGAAAACATGAAGCACAGCCAGGGATGGGATGAGGAGCCATCCACATCAGTTACAGCTGGACAGGACTTGTGCTCTGCCCGCCTCGGAGTGCAATTTCTAGGCAGCAGTCAAAACCCCGATTTCAGATGGCTGACTTATTCACTAACTTGGGCAAACCAAGATCTCAATGAAATACAGTCAGGCTAAAGTATAAAGGAGGCCTGGACCTCCCACCTGACAGGGTGTATGTCACCAGAAAACTTCCAAAAGCATCCATGCAATTTATGGTGTGATATTTTTGCTTTGACTCACATATCTGGGGACGCCATTTTGATATCAGTTTCAACACCCTATACAACTAGAAAAATTTTGGCCAAAGTATGCCTATTTAAAACAGTCACCTTTATGTGCCCCACCATAGCTATTCCACTAACCAGACCACCAGTAAAACCATTACCATTTTATTTCGAATAAAAATGTGCATGTTTCAGACATTCTCTACTGGGTCAAACAGAGGGCAGATGTATTAGATCACCCAGCACCTATATTGACAGTGAAAATATGTGGGCAGGGGCTGGAAAAATCAAAGTTAAATTGTAAATGTCAGATAAGGCCCATGCACCTTCCCAGCTCGCTTCTATCTGGGCCTGGACGAAGGCTTCTGCTTTTGCCCTGGCCAGCCTAAAATGTGCCATGGATGTGGTCATTTTTCATCTTAGCAATGTCTGTGAAGCTTTGATTTGCAATTTCTGTTTACAGATAGGACACCCCAGCAACCAATGCAGAAACCCTCCATAGTGCAACCTATATGAGGAATTAAGCCATTTATTCCTCTACTGTCCAGGGCAGAACACAATAAAGGACCTTTGGAACCAAGACGATATTGTATATGCAGCACAGGAAAAAACTAACATGACAAATGAGCAGTTACAGTACCTGGGGATGGAAACAGTGCAGGAATCACCTGTGCACATGCTACCAAGTCCCCAGAAGACACTGAGGAGACCCTTACAGATCATTCCATTGGCAATCAAGAACAGCAGAGAACTGAAGGTGAACAAAACAAAGAAGACAGCAAAAGAACAGGAGCAGGCTGGACCTCTTCTGAAACACCCCAAGATACTGTGATGCCCCCGATGAAGGCTATCAGGTGGTTAGAGGGAAACGGAGATCTGCAAGGAATATACAAAATCCAAACTATCTAGAACAAAATCTGTTTCTAATGTCAATAAATATGCAGCCCTGCATGAACATTTTGCAGAAGAGGATGACGACTCTGAAGGTTCATCAGTTGCCTCATCCCAAAAAGAAACCTCAGATATGGAAGGGAAGAGGGTAACAAACTAAAAGTGAAGAAAAACAGAAAGAAAAATACCTGATGGAACTTTTGTTTTTCAACTGATTTTTATGCCTAACTCTGCTGGGGACATCCTAACCATTATATCGTTAAATGCCAATAGCATAAAAATTCTAAAAGAAGGTGTATTACATTTCAAGTATTGTATGATGCATGAGCTGATATATGTCTGTTGTAGGATACTAGACTGTGGTCTAAAGCAGACATATATCAAGCACAAAAGCATGGCCCTGGGGCACATTTGTATGGTCTCTGGGTGATGAAGTGTGTTCTGGGTGGGATATTGTTTAAGGGTGCTATAAAGCTCTATAAAATAACGGATATTGACCCTGGGAGGGTCCTATTTTTAGATGTGCAATATCAGTCACAAGGTCTTAGGGTAGGAGTAATATATGCACCCAGACTAAAAAATCTAGACTTGATCTGTTTAAATCAATTCAACCATACTTACACACACACCATAAAATAATTTTTGGGGGACTTCAACTGTCCACTAGAACTTTTGGATAAAACAGGATCCACCACTTAATTATACTGTGACACCAATGCTTTAAAACAAGTTTTGACCACAGCAGAGTTGCAAGACACCTATAGGCATATACACAAAAAGGGGGACACATATCATAGGGGATCCTTGTCGTCAGGATAGACTATGTGTTTGTGTCAAAACAATGGTCAGTTCAAAAGCTGACACTATCCTTTCAGCCACATCAGATCATTTAGAACTCCATGTGACCCTGGGCCAGTTACACCAAAACAACACAGGGCCAGGGTATTGGCACATCAATAATGAGTTACTTACTGAAACAGGCATTATTACCAAGACTATAGAACATATTTTTAGCCAGAGCAACAGCAATAGTTTAGTATCATTCTTTGAGAGAATGGTGGTTGGAAAGCAAACTTACTACATGTCATTTGTTTAAAAATGGAGGAAACAAAAGGAAGATTAGCTTACTTGATTCCTGAAATTAAGGAAACACTTATCTTAATTAATTTCAGTTCAGAATAATGAACAGATTGATTGTTCTTCACAACTACAACAGATAAAAATTACATGAACTCCTATCTCATGATAGAGCTAAGTCACTGCATATGGGGTAATCAGCTGGAACTCAATGCATTAGAACTTCATTAGCCATATAAAGGACTGCCAGTCACAGATCAGAATAAAGGAATGGGATGCAGTAAAGATAGTTCAGGTGTTATGCAGACATATTTTACCCAAATAATGGACATCAAAGCTCAATATTTAATTTCTACGTTTGGGACCCCAATACACACAGGGATAATTTACAAAATTTTCTTTCAGGTTTAGATACTACCATACTGGGTCAAACAGAAGTCTCTATATTGATAGATCCACACGGCCCACTGAAATTCAGGCAGCTATAAATAAACCAAGAGCAAATACAGCCCTAGGTTCAGATGGATTAGTTACAACTTTTATAAAACATTTCAGGATACACTTATTCCATTACTCTTAGAAACATGTAATGATATTCATTGTAACCTTGATATGCCTTAACAGATGGCTAATGCCTTCCTGATCTTGCTTTATAAAAGGGTGATAGATTGGACATAAATAATAGGAGACCAATATCACTTAATATTGATTTTAAGTTGCTCTCTGTTATTTTGTCAATGGTTGGGCCAAGTTGCTCAAATAGTAATTTCACCATACCAAACCTGTGCAATTTCAGGTAGAAACCTGAGGGTCAATCTTATTTGTTTATTGGAAGTGATTTCTAGAGGACATCTAGGGACAGTACAGGGATATATGGTAGTCTCTGGGCTAAGAAAAGCCTTCACCTAGTGTCTCATAAATACTATTTCAGATCTTGGCTTTTTATGGGGTTCCACCAACATTTTGACATGGTTAACCCTGTTATATGCTCAGGCCCATTTTCATCCCATTTTGAATGGTAAAATAGAGACACAGATTACAATTAGGAGGGGTGTTAGATAGGGTGCCCTCTGTGTCCCTTTGTATGCATTCTATATAGATATACTGATTAGGAATATGGTGAATAATAAGTGCATCAGAGGTATGACAATTTCTCTACATACCCCTCTTAAAATAATGGCATATGCAGATGATCTGCATCTCTTCTAGACACAGAATTTGAAGGAGAAAATGCGTATGAGGTCTTAACTGAATATTCTAAAGCCACAGGAGCCAGGATAAATTTTAACAAAAGTAAGGCATTAGCTATTGGAAGTATGGCTCTACAGTCAACATCTAGTATTTGCAAGGTCCATATAGTCTTAGAGGTGGAACTACTGGGCATTACATTTGGACCTGGAGATATGGACTGGATAAAATGGGAATCAAAGCTGGCTCTGTGTGACAAATGCATGGGGCCTGGAAAAGATTACAGGTAACAAAACTAAAAAGGTATATTTAATAAAACTTTTATTATCCCTTTATTGCTATTTGTAGGATCTATATTCCTCCCCTGTGATGTTAGACACTAGAATATATAACACCTTTTTAATATCATTTGGGGAGTCATTTAAACCCTATTAAAATAGTCACCACATATAGATCTATAACTCAAGGGGTATTGGCATGATACAGCCCATAGTCATTTTTCATTCTATATTCTGGAACTTTAAGGATGTTCCTGGTGTTTCAAATCCCCATTTTTTCAGACATAGCTGAAGCCTTTTCAAGGCCATTTACTGGCACAAGCATGTTCTTAAATATATGAAATCATTATTAGAATAATGATTTATCCCTTTATGTCATGTCCAGCTACAAATATGTACAGGATTGCAGCAAAGCAATTTGCTCCCACAATTGCAGCTGGTGGCATCATTCAAGGCATTTACATAAATGTCATTCTGTCTTTGGTTATTCTATTCTATTTATACTATAATTCTTGTCATTCTGCATATACTTTGAAATTGTTTGACTAGATTACTGGCAAGTTTTATTTTTTATTGAGATTTTTAATTATTTTTGTCCTGAGCTGACCAGCTCTGAAACTACAACTTCAAAACAGATATAACAAAAAGCAGCATTGTGACCCCTATATATTTTTTTTGCTACATTCACAACCACATTCTATAGTACTTCTATCAAAAAAATTTATGAAAATGACATGGATTTTGATGGTTTTATGCATAAAAGTATACAAATAGTTCCCACGGTTTGGTACTTTTAGTTCAAGTGGGTATCATCTTATTGGTAATTTACTATTTATTTTTGCATTTCTGGAAAATAATTACAAATGCCATGACAAATGATGCATCCTTATTTCACTTTTTCTTTTACACTCATGTTGACATGTAAAACAATGATGCTATAACTATATGAAACAATCTGACGCCGTATGGATTTTCCCATAAAGAGGGATTGCTCTCACCATGTAACTCAAAAACAAACATGGCAGCCCATGTTTTCATTGCTGATTTTAAATGTTGGATGACCACCATGTACTGGGCAAAAATTATGAATTTGACGGGGTTGCCAAAACACCAGGAACGCCCTTAATCTTGTACCTGTATTGAAAGATTTAAAGGCCATATGGATAGTTTGGGGAAGGAATGGCTTAGTCAGTTTATTCAAATATGGTCAACAAATAAATGGACCTTAAACTAAGTACAATAGAGCTCCCAGTTCATATAATTACTCTATGCAAAAGTACAGACTTGTAAATAACCATGAATGACTTAAGTAGACTTTCTAGACAACTACTGTACCAACAAATAGATTTAAGCTACTTCTGAAACAATTTAGCTTTCCAAAAGTACACCACAGACTGTATCTATAACAACAAAACAATTGACTGACTCTAGAATCTGTAAATTTCTCTAGGACACAATATGGCTTTCCTGTCATGGAAAATTGAGTGCAAAAACAAACTTAAGCACAAAAGTTGGAGAAGAGATATTGTCCTAGGGATGTTTGCAATATGATTTTAGAAGTACAGGAGCACCTGCTTTTGAATGCCCTTTATAATTACCCTTTGGAAATTATTGACTTTCAGAATTCAAGATATGAATTACCAGACAATTTCATATGATGTACTTGTTTTGGGTATATATAATGGTCCATGGAGTAAATATACAATTAGAACCTTATGATTCATATGTGGAGTATTGAAATACCATATACTGTATGGCAAGTACGATGCCATTGGACCCTGCAACAACAGTATCTGTCTCAACATCAACTCATAAGGGTTATTTTGGGTCAAATAAGACAAACTTATGACATAGATAAAAGAAAGGAAACTAGCCAAACTTTATATAAATTATGAAACACTGTTTGTGGTGGATAGAATAGGTAGAAAAAGAAAAAAGGGAAGAAAAAATAGAGGAGGATGTGAGAATATTTGTAAATACAGGTGTATAGAATTAAGATTATAGGGAAAATGGTCTCTGAAGAATATGCTTCTTGAATAGTGTAAACAGAGATGAAGTTTGTAAATAGGATTAAGTAAATGAGAATTCTTTTGATAGGAGTATCCCTTGGTACATTGGACAAAAAGGACTTTAAGTATAATGCCCCTAATATTGTTCAATTTTCTCACAATATAAACTTCACCTACTCTTTTGAGAAGTGCCATGGGATCTTAAACATCCACCTGAACTACCACAAGAACAGGCAGAAGGGACCTTGGTTTAACATCTCATCTGAAAGATGGCACCTCAGGAGCATTCCTCTCAACATTGTGTCCCCAAATGTGGAACATTGCCTGTCAAAATGTGGAACAAATGGGCAAAATGTGGAACACCTAATCAAATCTTTACCTAAGAAGCTCAAAACACTGTTATAATGTTGCATTTATGTTCAGAAAGTCTGTTAATTGAATAATATATTTTTGCATCATTTACTATGGATTTTTGCTTTAAAATGTTGACTTTGAATGTGGAACAAGTCCTCAGAATGTGGAACTGGGAGCTTGTGTGAAGTAAAATGAGGAACATTTCTTCTAATGTGGTACAGTTGAGAGGTATGCTCAGGAGTGCAGCACCCCCTCATGCTGCACTACAGTGTCAGAATTGGGATTTAACCAAAGTGCCTGGTGGGGATATAACCCACAGGCTTCTGATCTTCCAACCTCAGAGGTGAGCGTACAACCTGCTGAGCCACTGACACTGCTATATACAGTAGATATATATACTACTTGAACTGCCCTCAACTGAGGGCTTCTGGACAGAAATAGCAAAAGAGATCATGGCTATCCAGGGAATTTACATAAAGGATGAAACTGCATCCTTATTGCTTGGAGTGGAGGATGGGGGATTAGGACTTGTACCTGAGTGTAGTGATAATTATGCTCTTAATATCAAGAAAATGTGTCCAGAATGCCTGGGTATCACATGCTCCTACTACTAAGGCAATGAGCAAACAAAAGACCTGAGCACTTATGGCTACCTATAAATAAGGCAAGTGTAGCAGATGCTCTGAGGAAGACTACTCAACATTTGCTCCTTCCACATTTCCTTAGTATAGACACAAAAGGTAGGTGTTACACAAGTAAATCCAGGTGTTCACAGAGGGCATGCCAACTCAGTTGGAACAGGCAAACCAAAAGACCTGAGAACTCCTGGCTACCATAACAAGGCAAGTGCAGACTTCAGTCCATTAAAAGCAGTAAATCATTTAAGTTTCAGTGATTATAGACACCAAGCTGGAGGTCCAAGCCCCTAGGGCTTCAGCCCAACAATCAGGCCTTCATCAGAGAGACAGTACTTCCACAGAAATAAAATGAAAATGTTTTTGAACAGTAGAAAAAAATACAAAACAAATCTTACTACACTTCCTAACTTTCCAAAAGTAGAAAGAGCTTACCACACAGGGCACCTTGGTGAACTAGAGCAGACTCAAACTTAGATGTTAACTGCCTGAGGTCTCAAACCTGACTAACTTGTCTCTACAAACCAGATTAACAAAGTTCCCAAAACTAGTCTCCACCCACACTCGGCACCATGTCCTATGACATCACTTTCAGACCAGTGCTTTGTGTCTTGAGAGGTGTGCCCTCTTATGAAATCAGACTGATCTGGATTTCAGATGACATTTCCTTCATCCTACCTCTTGTCTCTCACAGCAAGAGTGACAGTTTTAGCCATTGGCTTGGGCCATTTATACAACATAAAAGGACTTTTTGGCTTTGAAGCATGAGCGGTTTGGCTTTCATCTCTCCCATTAACTGACCAGGGGGCCCTGTAGTACAGGACAAAAGATTGTATTCACTCTCAGAGTCATCTGGAATGACTCTGGCTACAGTCATTATCTTGTTTCCCCTCATAGATCAATTTAAATTTATCAATGCAGATAGAAGGAAGTTAAAAAAAACTACAGTACAAATTATATAGCAAGTTGTTACAGCCAGTAACACAATGCCAACTTATACAGTATTTCTGCTGGCCAAGGGAATCACTGAATACCCTGCATGGTAGAGGAGATGGAATCCTTCAAATTACTACAGTACCTTGTTGTGAAACAGTTTTCATTTGGGGAGCAGGCACAATGTCAAGTCAAGTTTTAGTAACAATTCCTAGGGACTCTGGGCACTTTACATAGAGGTGAAACAGGAAGCACACCATTCAACAGTTTAAATCAGGATCAATCATAAGACATAAATAATTAAATCCATTCAAATTAATTATTTTTATCAAACTTTATTTATTCACTTTACCCTCCTGCGACTTCCACCATGATCTCTACCTCCCGCTGTAATGCCTCCCTTACTCACACCCCAATCCAGCACATCCTCAGGTCTGAACCCACCAAGGAAGGGCTGCTCTATCTCCCCAGGGCATTCTATCTAGAGTATTGAGCTCCGGACCAGGGTTGTGGGCATGGAGAGGGAAGGGTCCAGTGTTGGGAATGTGATTGAGGGAAGTGCCTTCACCTATCCCCAGTGGAAGGAATTTTCTGCTTTTTAGTCCCTCCCTTGGCTTGGACATGCAATACATCCCAGCATGGGCACGTACACTTCTGTGCATGCCTACAGAGTCACTGCACAGCCAGTCACCGATGGTTCCAGATATCAGGCTTGCT
Source organism: Neoceratodus forsteri (assembly GCA_016271365.2). Lineage (NCBI taxonomy): Eukaryota > Metazoa > Chordata > Ceratodontiformes > Ceratodontidae > Neoceratodus > Neoceratodus forsteri. Next base: position 1,108,560,994 of record CM057449.1, on the reverse strand, counting down.
GTGCCCTAGCCTCTGCCAGGAGTCCCCAGAACCCAGGATTAAAGTCCCCACCCTCCCGGACAGAACAGCAGTCCTGTGGACACTTGATCCTGTCCCTCCCCTGCCAGCCCCCAGTGGCCCGAGTTTGCTCCCTGAACCTGGGTCACTGGCATGATGTGAGGTGTGGCATCCTGCGCCTCAACCCTCAGCACCACCGAGCCAGCTTCAAATTAATTTTAAATGGCCCTTGAGCCCTTCTGACCTTATATTACTATTTTACTTACAAACCATTTTCTGCAGAAAATGCAGGTGTGTAGGTAAAATGCAATTCCCTTTAATACATTTGGACAGTGGAAGGAATCCTTTGACTCAGTCTTATGTATGTCCTAGGATCATATAGTTTAAAATAAAATAAAATATTTCCACCAAAGAACCTTTTATTTTATTATAGCAGTAATCCCAAAGAGATTAGTCTTGAAATAATAGTCAGCATTTGTTAGACTGTTGATGGTCCATGGCTTCACCCTAATGCAGTATCAACAAATAAACCATCACCAACCATAACCTCATGCTTGTAACAAACTGGTACAAATTAAGGATTACAGTACTGCTTGATTACAGATTGATGCCAGGATGCCCTGATGAGATCACGTTGGCTTAGATCAGATCTTAAATGAGACTGCAGGTTTGCAAAGTCCCCGTTTGTTATTATTAATACAGTACAGACAAAGTCCTATTAAATAAGAGTTAAAGGAATTATTTATCACTTGTTGGACTGACTGACTGATTCACTTGGAAGTCTAGATAATCTGTGATCTGAAACCTTTTATAATCATATTGTAGGTTCATTGCAGCAATGGGATGCAGCTGCTAAAGCTTAGAGCCCTGTGGAACCAAGAAGCACAGTTGCCTGGTATGTAATAAATCAGTGTTATGTTTCCAACAGAAAATTAAATGGTGATGCAATAACAGAATGAGAATTTGATTAGTTTAAATAATAAAATGAGTTGTGAGAATACCATCATCAGATTCTAAAGTGTCATGTTAAAGCAAGGAACCCCTCACTGTAACCTCAAGAACAGAAATACAACTTAAAAAAATTTAAAGTACCTTCATTTCAGTAATAGCATTAAGTACTGCAGGTGTTGGTCTGACAACCCTCTAGGGCCATAACCCACTTGTCTTTGCCTCATACCTCATTATACTCCTAGGGGTGATTAACTCATGTAAAGCAACACCTGCAGTGACATCATATTATTGTTATGGAAATGCAACCAAGAAACTCATGAGGACATAGACCAACAGAGTGCACAAATCAACACGAAAACAGGGGGTGGAAGAAACTCAAATAGAGACTAGACCGATAGAGTGCCCAAATCAACATGGAGATGGGAGCTGGAAGAAACTGCTATTCATATAGACAAGGGCAGTGGACAAAGTAGGGAGGGCAAACAGAACAAATAGGGTGAGTGATAGTACATCTTGGAGAGCCACGTGCAAATGCTTGAAGTCTGAACAATAAGCTGGGGACCTTGAGGCCACCATGATGGAAGCTGACCTGGACATTGTAGCCATCATGGAGGCCTGGTGTAATGACAACCAGTACTGGGAAGTGGCCATACCGGTTACACTCTATTTGGAAGAGACAGAGTAGACAGGAAAGGCATGGGCATGGCTCTTTATGTTTCATAGTTTCATAGTGTAGTTACAAGTTCTATAGACCAAGTCCTTTAATGAACTTGCCACCATCTTTTACTCTTAATGGTGGTATAAATATGTTTTATGACCCATGTATATATCTAGCCTATGCTTAAATGTTTCTATACTGTCACTTTCACAGTGCTTTTTGGGAGTGCATTCCACATTGCAGTAATTCTCTGGTTGAACCAATAATTCCTTTTATTAGTCCTATTAGTTTCTCCTTTAGTTTGAGATTATGGGATTGTGTTTGATCTTTATGTTGCAGTTGCTTAACTAATCCTAGTGTTTCTAATAATGCTTCATTATGAAAGACCTTAAATGTTAGACACATGTCTCCTCTTATTCTTTAGTAGTTCATTAAGTATAGATTCAGTTCTTCAAGCCTTGTACTATACTGCTTATTTTTTACTGAGGAAATATTTTTAGTAATTTTCCTCTGGACTCTTTCTATTTTCTTTCTGCCTTTGAGTGAGTTAGGAGCACAAAATGTGAACAATACTTGAGATGTGGCCTAATAAGGATGTATACAAGGCAAGATGACATCTTGATTTCTGCTTTAATATTCCTAAGGATATAATGTAAAATTCTGTAACTTTTTTGTTGTTTCATCTGTATGTTTATCAAACTTAAGGTCAACTGTCACTATTACCCAGATCCTTTTCATCTGAAGTAATTTGTAGAGGTATATTATTTAAAGTATATTTATAACATCGGTTGTTTTTACCTAGGTACATGATTTTGCATTTTACCTCATTAAAGATTAATTTGTGACCATTAGCCCAGATGAATAAGTGATCTAGATTTTCCTTAAATTTTGCAGTTGAAGTAGGTTCAGTCACCTGACCACTTACCTTGCAGTCATCTGCATATCTGCACATCCAAGTGCCATTAGATGCCTGCATAGTTGATACTAGAATGTTAAACAAAATCAGGCCAAGGACTGTACCCTGTATCACTCCACTGGTCACTGGTCCCCAGTCTGACATGTGACCTCTTATAGGCACTCTTTGCCTTCTATTATTCAGCCATGAGTCTATCCATCTAATAATATTCAAGTGTAACTGCAACCTTTCTAGTTCTTCGATCAGTACTCTGTGGGTCACTGTATTGAATGCCTTTAAGAAATCCAAAAGGCAACATCCACTGCTATACCTTTGTCCATAGCTGCACTTACTGTCTCAAAAATTGAATTAGATTGGTTAAACAGGATCTACCCGAGAAGAAACCATGTTTTGTTAAATCAACATGACCTGATTGTTGGAGATGTTCAATGATCCTTTTTGCAAAAGCTTTTCCATTACTTTTCCTAGGACTGATGTCAGCCTAATCGGTCACTAATTCTTTACATCCTGTTTATTTCCACTTTAAAAATAGGTGTTATTATTGCCTCATTCCATTCCTTAATTGTTTTTCTTTCTCTTACAGAGGAGTTAAATAAACATGAGAAAAGGACCTGCTAGTTCTGATACTAACTCCTTTACGAGCTTTACCATGATTCCATCTGGCTCTGCTGAACTTGATGATTTTAAATTTCTAATAACTTCTATTACTCACTCTGTGAAATTATAACTAGTTCAGTGATAGGGCATTGAATGTTTTTCATGTTGGTATCTTTACTTTTATAAATTCTGAGAAAATATTTATTTAGCTCTGTGGCCATTTCATTTTTCTTGTTTATTAGTCCTATTTTAGTCATTAAATGACCTATTGCATTACTTGTGCTGTTTTTAAGGAACCTATGTAGTTGTAGAACTTTTTATAAGTTTATGTATAGGAGACTCAATAATTAAACATATCGACAGGGCAATTTGCAAACCCGATAAATCAAATCAAACATGCTCAAGCTTCAGGAGGCAAAGTATCAAATATAACAAACATGGTTAATAATGGCTAATAATATTCTTCTGATGCAGGCCATATTCCATTAGTCATAATCCATGTAGAAACAAATGATATTAACCATACTGATACTACACAACTTATGGAAGACTATGTTGCCCTAAACAACCTACGTGGAGAAAGGCTGTAGCATATGTATCTCGAAATACTTCCTTTGCCAAGAACCATGAAAGCCATCACTGATAAAATTAAACAAGTAAACAATGGGCTGAGGAAGTGGTATCTTAAACAAAATATATACTGCATACCACATTGGGAGAAATTCTGTGATAGGAATTCACTCTTCTGTTGGGATGGTCTCCATCTCAGCAGGAGAGGGAGTGCTCTATTGGGAAAAGCTATAGTTGCTGTAATAGAAAAGCAATTAAACTAACATACGGGGAGAATGGGCAGATTCCCAATTCTCTAGCTAAAGCAAAAAACACCAAACTAGTAGACCCTGTAATATCCCATCATTTAATGCAAGATCATTAAACAATCTTAATATGTCAGAACTACAAGTAAAATGCATCCTACTAGACTTAAGTATTATTGCCATTATAGAGACATGGTGGGACACATCTTCAAAGTGGTCCAGCAAGATCCCTAACTTCAAACTGCATCACAAAGATAGAGTAGATAGATTAAGTGGGAGAGTGTGCGTTATAAGAGACAATATTCCATCTTATGAAGTTACAACTTTAACAAATTCAGAATCTCTCTGGGTCACACTACAACTTAAAGGTCAACCCAAACTTACCATTGGTGTGTGCTATAGACCACCATCTGCAGAATTTCTTTACACATCAGATCTAATCAACATTATCTCAGATATGGTCAATAAAGGAGATACTCTCATTATGGGGATTTTAACATGCCGGGTATTAAATGGGATTCACTTACTGCTAAAACCAAATAGGAAAGATTACTAACAACATTATGTATAGACTTTGGCCTTGAACAGCTAATGAGTCAACCCACTAGGGGAATCAATATACTTGACCTTGTTATTACAAATGGGGACAATAACTTCTCGGACACAAACATCACTACCCCAATAGGTAGTAGCAACCACAACTCGATTCAATTTAGTACGATTACCAAAATCCCAAACTTACTGTAAACACTAAACATAAAGATTATAATGAAGCCAATTTCAATTTGATAAATACTAAATTAATTGAAGTTAATTGGGAAGACAACTTTAAGGACAAATCCATTAATACTGCATGGGAAGAATTAAAAAATTCATTATTTATTTGGAAGATAAATATGTTCCATCAAAATTAAAATACAATAAAAAGGAAAATTCCTATTTGGTTCACAAAATCCATTAATAAACAAATAAAAGAAAGGAATGTTTATTTAAAAGCTTAAAAAACATGTAATATGCGTAAGTATAAAATAGCAGTTTCTCTACTAAAATTAATCAAACAGGCAAAACTCAAACTAGAATTTAAATTGGCTCATACTAAATTAAATCATAAATCTCTTTTCATACATTAATAGCAAAAATAGTAATACTAGGGCAATTATTCCTCTATTAGAAGATGGATTATCATTAAAATGATCAGGCAACAGCAAACCTTTTAATAAATATGTTTGCTCTGTCTTAAATAAAACAAATTCACCCCCCATATAAAAATGGATCTACCATTTCTCCCTTTGACTGTTCAGAGGTTAGTAAATTGTTATCATTTCTTTAAAAATCTATGAGCCCTGGACCACATAATATTCAATAAAGATTTTTGATAGAAACATCTGAATCACTAGTCTTACCACTTACATTACTCTTAAACAAATCACTTCTAGAAAATGACACACCAAATGATAGGCACCAAGCCATAGTTACCTCAATTTACAAATAGGGCAACAAATCTAGCATCCAGAACTACAGACCTATCAGCTTGACATCTATTATAGGAAAGGTTATGGAGTGACTAGTTAAGTCATTAATTGAGAAAGAAATGCAACAATTAGGTATTCAGGACATATCACAACATGGCTTTAAACCAGGACATTCTTGTACAACAAATTTAGTCTCATTTTATAATAACATTAGCAGATACTTGGATAACAATATTCCTTCAGATGTCATTTTATTAGATTATAGTAAGCATTTGACAAAGTGTCTCATGCCTTGCTTATTAATAAATTGCATAAAATTGGTTTCTCTCACTATTTAACTAATTGGGTATAACATTGGTCATACAATAGGACCCAAGTGGTAAAATTAGTGGTGTTTTCTCCAACCGAGGCCAAGTTACTAGTGGCATATCTCAGGGCTCGGTTTTGGGGCTCACGCCTTCAATATATTCATAAGTGATATGACTCCTCCTTCAACAAATCATATTTCAAAATTTGCTGATGATACCACACTTGGAGGCAGAGTGGACACAATATAAAATACCACTATATTAGAACAGGATTTCAAACATATTGAATTATGGGCTAAAGCAAACCTCATGGCCTTCAACTCTGAAAATGTATGGTCCTCCACTTCGGGAAAAAACCTCAAACTAGCTATTATTTAAATAACACCTCCTCCAACAATCAGACTGTGAAAGAGATCTGGGCATCTTAGTTAATAACAAATTATCATCCACCTCACAGTGTAACAAGGTGGTCAGAACAACTAATATTATCTTAAAACAAATTAACAAAACATTTATCAATAAATCTGAACAATGCTTAGTGCCACTATACAGGGCATATATTAGACCACACTTAGATTATGGATCCCCTTTTGGGGCCCATACCTTAAAGGAGATATAAACTGATTGGAACAAACTCAAAGATACTTACTAAAATGATTCCAAGACTCAAAAATAAAACTTATGATATGCGGCTTAAAGAAACAGGACTGTATCCACTTCACTTAAGAAGATTCAAGGGTGATATTCTTCTCATGTTTAAAATACTAAAATCACCAATATTAATGAAACAGTGTGGACTAACATTAGTCAACAAACGTATCGTAGGTAGACTTCATAATAAACAACTTTCAGTTGAATGGGCAAACACCAACAAGTGTGATAATTATTTCTTTATAAGAGCATCCAAGCAATGGAATTCAGTACCACAGGAATTAATCTAACAAATTTTGACACCTTTAAATCGAAGCTTGACATATGGATGAATTCACATAAAACAAAATGATCCACTATTGAGGGGACAATCACGAAAGGCATTGGGCCTCCTTTGTGCCATACAATCCAGTAAATCTTTAATATTTGTTTCTAGTTTTTTCCTCCAAAGTTTGTTTGCCTTTTTTAATTATTTATTTATTTTTTTAACAGCTGCTTTCTGTTATTGAAGTCTGTTTGTGTAGTTGTCTTTTGTATTTCCTATATAATTTATTTTTCCTTAAAATTTTCTGGACTGTGAGGTTCCACCATAAGGGTACCCTATGTCTGTTGTTATATTTTGTTCAATCAGGCACCCAGTATTGGATACACGTTTGTATTTTTCCATTTATGATGTCCCAAACTTTATCTAGATTTTGATCTTGTAGATCAGTTGCCCAATCCCTGTTTTGGAGAAATTTTTTATTTTGACATAATCAGCTCTATAGTAGTCTTTTAATTTTGTCACTCTGTTGATTGGTTTAGTTAGTTTTATATCAGTCTTAAACTGTATCATTATATGATGCTGCTCCTAGAAGATGGAGGTATTGAGGGCTTTTGGAACCTACATCAAAGTTTGTAAATATTAGATCGAGTATCTTTCTACCTCTTGTGGCTTTTAACACTTTCTGTTCAAAATTGTTTTGTGACATAAGTTTGAGAAAGTTTTTCTCAAATTACTGGTCCCAGTACTTAGTGTCCAGTCAATATTGGGAGATTAAAATCTCTCATAATAATGCAGTCCCCTGTTAAATTCATATGTTCAATTTCATTTAAAAACTTTGCAGTTTCAGCCTGTTTTAAGTGTGGTGATCTGTATCTCAAACTAATAGTTAGACCTGATGTGACAGTGTTTCCACTCTTACCCAAATTAATTCATTGTGGTTGTCCAGATCACCAAGAGAGTGTAGTTCATAGCGTTTAGGATAGCCTTAATGCACAGTGCTACACCACCTCCAATTTTAGTTGTTCTATTTTTCATAAATAAAGTATAACCTGGTATATTGGCTCCATTCATCTGTATGAAACCAAGTTTCAGCGATCCCACAGATGTCAATGTCTCTGGAGGTTAACATTATTTTTAATTCACTGATCTTATGTTTGAGACTTTAAGCATTAGCCAATATTACCTTTAGTCTTTTGTCTTTATTGTTTTTAGTGCTGTCCCAGATGATTTGGTGTGACTGTTTATATCAGCTAGTAGTATACTGATATCAAATCTAATATTTGATCAGCATTCAGAGAGCTTGAGTGAGCCAAGCCTCCCTCTTATCAGTTTAAATGTTTATTTATGACACTAGTCAGGTGTTTACCAAGCTTTGCACTTCCTTTCCTACTCAAATGGAGTGCATCCCAGCAATACAACTCTCTTTACCATCAAATTCTTCCCAGTGAGTTATACATGTAATGTCTTGTTTCATGCACCAAAGTCTGATCCAGTTGTTAATAGTTTTGATTTTGTACTGTTTATCTATTGAGTATCTTGGCACAGGTAGTATCTCTGACAGCACCACATGAAATCCAAGTTTAGTCAATGTATTTGTCAGTGCCACATAGTCTTGTTTTATTTTAATTATACAGTTGTGCAGATTATTTGTTCTGGCATGTATAATTACCATTGCTCCTTTTCATTTTGTTTAAAATGTTATCAGCCATTCTAGTGATGTCTGTTATTTTACCTTATCTCAAGTTAATCAGCATTCGGTTTGCTTTGTCAGGATTGCAAACTGATTTGTCCAAGTATTTAATAATGGAATCACCCAAAACAACAATTTGTTTGGTTTTATGTTGCTCTTTCTTCATTATTTCAGGAGTTTCATTGCCAATTTGATTGGTACTTTCCACCAGTCAGTGCTTACATCAACTTGTATATTATCTGCATTATTTACACCTGTGTCATTTGGAATGGGTGGTAATGAATCAGTCATGTCAGTGTCTTGGATAGGATCAAACCTATGTTTAGTTGGCAAGTACTAGTATTCTGCTCTTCTACCCTTCTTTTAGCAGCTTTGTTACTTTGAATTGTATACCATTCATCCTCAGAACCAGTGGCCTGTTCATCCTTCCTTGTTCTTTTTTATTAATTGGGGGTGATTTTATGTCAGATCTTTCTGGTTGATGTGTAGCTCCACACTTGCTTAAAGAGTCCTTGTTAGTTTTAGAACTATTTTCTTTGCTGCTTTTTTGGGGTTTCCAGAGCTTTGTTGTTTTTCTGTACTAGAGGCCCCACTACATCTTTCTTTCAACCTTGCTGCCATTTCCTTTTGGCTTCACTCAATTGCTACCAATCTGTTATTAAACATTTGTATCTCTGTTTCCAATTCAACAATGTGTATGCATTTATTGCACGTAAATGATTCGGTATATCAGCAGCTTTTACAGTAGCATACATTTGACATGCCATACATTTGATACCCACATCACCCTCAATGGTCTTTATGGTATTTGCCATGTTTGATGTTGTTTTTAAGGGACATATGGTTTTAAGAACAGTATAACCTTTATTGTGCAACTACTTACATCAAAGTCTGCAGCTAGTGAATCACCATAGGCAAGTGTGAATGTTCCTCCCTATGCCTACACTTGCCAAACCCACAAAACCCTCACGAGATGGGCAGGTCTTTGGTGCATCTTCATGTGCGTGACCATGTACATGCCCTGCTCATGCTCATGCTGCTTACATGGAGCACTGCTTTTATAGCCCTAATACCTGGAAGCATCTTCTGGTCATGTGATCTGCACACGCGTGTGGTCACAGAGTGCTTTCTGCAGCTAGCCTACAAAGTATTACTTAAAACCTCACTCAGACTACCTCCCCAAAAGTGTTTTGGATGTGGTAGCCTAATAAAGTAAGACAAAGTCATTTTTAAAATAGTACATAACCTAGTGCATATGCCTCCACTTAACAGGAAGACTTGTAGTTCCCAGTATAGCATTTGAACTACAGTACAACTTCTACCCCTTCCTGTATTGCTCTGCTAGTTCAGTCACTAACTTTAGCATTTTAGATTACACTCCTGCTTCACAAACACACTACAACACCCTGCTAGTACTGTCCCACACCACTAAGGTGTCTCACAGCTTATAGACAGGGCAATATATTGAGGGACAACATAAAGGCACAGAAATTCAAGGAGAACAGAAAGTCAGGGAGATACTGTGGGTTACACTGGAAAGGAGAAAGGGACATCTACAGTATCTGCACAGGAGTAATATACAGACCATCATCACAGGAGAAGGAGGCAGATAAGGAGATGATGTTAGCAATTCAAAAGATGGCACACAGGGAAGGTGTTGCTGGTCTGAGATTTTAATCTACCAGACATGGATTGAGCCTCCTGCAGCAGCAAAAGCCAAGAGTGGGAACATATTGACTCCTACAGGGCATTCCTCAAAAACTGGTCTTAGAACCCACATGGGAGGGGCACTAGTGGACCTAGTAGTTACAAATGGAAACAGTGTGCAGGGTTACAGTAGGAGAGCACCTATGGAACAATGATCACTGAACAGTATAGTTTGATATAATGAGGGAGTAGAATCAAACCACACAAGGACAAGAATCCTGAACTTTAAGAGGAATGATTTCAGAAAGATGGGAAATGACTGGAAGATGCACTGGTGGGAGTAGGGGAAGGAGAGGTGTAGAGGAACAGTGGGCAACCATCAAAGAAGGGATTGAAATAGCAATGACAACTCTGTGTCAAGCAGGTCAGCAAATGAAAGGAGAAAAGGAGATCACTATGGTTTTCTAAGGAGGTAGCAGAAGAGGTAAAAGAAAAAATTGGTGTTTAAACAGTACAAAAACACAGGAGGAAGAGGGGATAGAGAAAGATACCAGGAGAAGTAAAGGAGGCAGGCAAGACAGTTAGGAAAGCCAAGGCACAAACAGAAAATGGATAGCAAATTAGTGGAAAAGGGGACAACACCTTTAACAGGTACATCCGTGAAAAAGGAAGAAAAGGGGAGGGATTGTGAGACTGAAAGGAGAGGATGGGGTAGTGTGGAGGATGACCACCAAAAGCAGATATACTGAACAAACATTTCTGTTCAATTTTCAAGGAGGAGGAACAGGAAATGGGCCAGCAGTAAGGGATAAAGGCATGAGGGTACAGAGATGGACACAGGTCCTTTTTCAAAGGAAAGGGTCCCTCAGGAACCTCATGGCAATAAGAGTTGATAAGGCAATGGGACCAGATGGGGTGCACCCCAGGATATTGAGGAGCTAAGAGAGGTGCTTGTCAACCTCTGACTGCCATGTTCAACATGTCATTGGAAACAGGGAGGTACTTAGGGACTGGAGGAGGACTGATGTAGTCCTTTTATACAAAACCAGAAACAAGGAGGAGGCAGGGAACTACAGGCCAGTCAGCCTGACCTCAGTAGTGGAAAGGTAATGGAAACACTACTGAAATAAAGGATAGTGGATCATCTAGATGCCAAAAGTCTGAAAGACCTAAGGCAGCATGGTTTCACTGGAGGGAGGGAGACTGTAGCAACTAACCTCATTGAGTTCTTCAACTGGGTAACCAAGGTGGTGAATTGGGAGAGGCAGTAGTGGGCTACCTGGATTTTAGTAGGCCTTTGACACTGTATGGCATAAAAGGCTGTTAAGCAAACTGAGAACACGGGGTGGGCAATAAGGTAGTGAAGTGGTAGAGAGTTGGCTGATAATAGGACTCAGAGGGTGGTGGAAATGACATTCACTCTGCAGAGGGCAAAGTGACCAGTGGGGTACCACAGGGATCAGTGCTGGGTCCAGTCCTCTTCAATGTCTTTATTAGTGACATTGCAGAGGGTCTAGAAGGGAAAATATGTCTGTTCACAGATGACACTAAGCTCTGCAACATGGTGGACACACCAGAGGGAGTGGGTAGAATATGATGAGGGAGATCTAAAGAAGCTGGAGGATTGATCAAAGGATTGGCAACTGGTTTCAATGCAAAAAGTGCAAGATAATGCACATGGGCTAAACAACCCAGGAGCAACATATCACCTTTTTGGGGAGGGGATTAGAATGCTCCAGGCAGGAAAGAGACCTGGGGGTGATCATCTCTGATGACCTCAAGGTAGGCAGGCAATGTGACAAGGTGTCAGGAAGGGCTAGCAGGATGCTGGGGTGCATAGGCAGGGGAATCACCAGCAGAAGAAGGAGGTCATAATTCTATTATATAGAATGCACCCTGAGTTCTGTGTCCAGTTTTGGAGGCACCATCTATGAAAGGACATTGACAGGCGGAAGCAGTTCAAAGGAGGGCAGCCAAAATAGTACAGGGCCTACAACACAAAACCCATGAGGAAAGGCTTAAAGAATTAGATATGTACTCCCTGGAAGAAAGGAGGAAAGGGGATATAATTGAAACCTTTAAATACCTCACAGGGAAGAATAAGGTATAGGAGAATACCATTTTCCAAAGAAAAGAGTACTCAGGACGAGAGGGCACAAGATGAAGTTGGAAGGAGGGAGATTTAGAGGAAACATGAGGAAGAAGTTCTTCACAGAGAGGGCAGTGGACAAATGGAACAGCCTGCCAGCAGAGGTGGAGGGGCAGAAATGATTCAGGATTTAAAATGCATGGATAGGCATAGAGGGATACTGGTAGTTGGGGGAGCAACCTAATATCAGTAGGGCACTGCAAAAGATAGTAGGTAAGGAATAGGGCAGACTAGGTTGGCCTGGAGGCCCTAATCTGCTGAAACTTCTTTGTTTCTATAAAATTGGTTACTTTATTTTTTTTAAGTTTTATTATTAGTTACCGACCACTGGCTGAGCCTTAATGTGTATTAAGCACTGGAAAGAAATCCCTTACTCACTGCATCAGAATTTTTTTTGTGGATGGTGATAGAGAATTTCCCAGAATCCTGTACACTGATTATGATCACAATGTTAGAGGTTCACACTGCCCAGTGGGTTGGTGGCAGTACTTCATAAAGGGATCACAAGGCTTAAAGTGGGCTGGGTCTGGCAGGGTCTTAGACCAGGCAAAAATGTTTGAGGATTTGAGGGTGGGGTCTCACATGGTCTCAAAGCAGGACCCTTACTCCATGTTTGTTCCCTTACTATGACTTCAAGAGGCAGTATGCCCTTAGTTCCTTTGTCCTTCAATTTCCTACAGTATCCTCATGTTGTGTGCCTGTGCTTTGACTTATTATTGAAAATTTTGATAATAATGAAAAGGTAAATTCCACACTATGAAGAAAAAATTACTTCCACAGTAGTGGTCCATCTATCTTTTATAATTATGACCCTAATAGACCCGCAGACTGCACACTTTATGCACTGGAGGACTGGCTGGTAGAGTGGGAGTCATACCTAGGAGGCAAATTATTAGCTCATCGGGAGCCTTGAAATACAGTGATGCAGCTGTTAAAACCAGTGTGGGAATAGAAGGAAAAATGAGAGAATGAAAACCTAAAATAAAGGTCTTTTGAAAAGCAGCAAACAGAATAGTACTTTAAAGTTAACACTTGTGAATAGTAAGAGCTGTCTACAGCAAAACTAGCTTCAGCCACATGCTATTAACCTTTTTAATAAAGTCTTCTTTCATTCTGGACTTAACATTGCATTCTTGCATTTGAGTTTTGCAAACAAAATGCAGCCGCCAACCTGCTACAGCTGTTCCTTGTTGACCTTTAACATGAAAGTGAGCGACATATCAAAGAAGCTTAGAAGCCATTGATTTCACAGCAATCAGCTCCCACTCCAGTTTATGAGAAGGCATTAAAACATGTTGATAAATTTGTTGATGAATTAGATGTTCACAGTAGGACAGGGCAATTCCAAAGAACTAATAATGTTTTGGCCTGCCTGTCCTAATGCTGATTATCACAAAGGAGACTGACTGTTTTTGTAGTGGATGCTTTATGCCAAACTTACTGTTTAGACTGGCAAAACAGGAGTACTGCAGGCTTTAAATTCCCACATCTACAGTGTGTGCAAATCCAGCATTGTATACAGATGGATATTCATTAAGGAAGTGATCTTTTTCATGTTGTCTGAAAAATGACCAAATGTACAGCCTACAAAACCAAGTTAAAATGCTAATTTACAGTTCCTGTAAGTGCCAAACATTAGACCTGTCCAGTGGTTAGAATACAGAACTGTGAACCAGGAGCTCCCATACCTGACACCCACCATGGTTACTGTTTCAGTTTCACTCAGCCTCCATACGCTTCAGTCTCTCCAGCTGTAAACTGGCAGAAACAGACCCCACTGAAAATGAGATGTTGCATTACAATGGGGCAGTTTAAGGTAAATACACAATAGAAGAAAGACGAGAAATTAACATATGACTAGTGCATAAGGTAAAGGTAAACATGCATAATGAATATCTGTGTGGTCACATGCCATTTTACAAGGAAACAGCACAAAGGACCCCTACACTTAAGTGTTGGGCTGGTCTCAGTGTGCACTTTGTGTGCAAAAATAGTTTGGTTTACTTACTGTTTACTGTAACATACTAGATTCTATCAGACTAATTTTACTGAGTTCTGGGCTGACATCTTCTGTTACTACAGATCCCAGAATCCCCTGCAGCTGACATCAAAGCAGTAGGTAGCAGTGGAAATTCAATAGCCTGCAGTGCATGTGCCTTCAGCACCCTAGAAGTGCGTTCAGAAAGAGTAACCTGCACCTGGATTGTCTTATTACACTTACAAAATGGGTTTCCTGAAACCAGAACGATAAACCAGAAAATGAAGCTGAAATGTTGAATAATCTTTTATTGATTACTGTTTTGTAGACATTTCTGAAGAAAAATTGATGGGACTGGACAAAATTAAAGCAATACAGTGCACATTGAGACAAGTCCACACTAAAACACCAGCTGAAGTGTCTCCCCTCCCACCCTGTTTCTACCCCCACCCAGCCCTCCTTGATGTCACCTCTATGCTCCTCCCCTCACGTACCACACCTTTGTCCTAACTTCTGCTGCTTCAATTGGCTTCTGACTCCACCTCCACTATCACTCTTCCTCCCTCCACTAGCCACCCTTTACCCCACCATCGTCCCCACTATCACTGCTCCTATAACGCTGGCTGCTACCTCATCAAATAGCACTGGTACCCTCTTCTGTATTCTTATTGCACTATTGACATTCTAGATGTGTTTAAATGCACTCTTTGTAAATTATATTGTATGTTTGGATCTTCTTGTTCATGGATTTGCCTCATTTTGGTTCAGCTGATGTGCAAATATATTGCTCTATACTGCCTTTGTATATCCCACTCCCTTTCCCCAGGTTGCACCTGGAAACGAACCCTAGTTCAGTGTGCCTTTCCGGTTTATCAAAATTTTAAATAAATAAATCCCCAGGAGGCACTTTAAATAGAAATTGGGTAAAATAATTAATTTTGATTATTTCAGCTGTTGTTTATGAACTGCAGTTTTCTTGTAAAGTTGCAGTTAACTAGATTAAAAGGGTTTACTGAGGAGTTGGATAGTTAAATGTTCTTGCCTGCAGTTGTTTCTACAGCATGTGTTTTATTTTCATTGTGAATAATGGTATGTGTCTGGTTGGCCTGAGTTTGAGGCTATACACTAGGGCGGGATATTCTAAGGGGTTGCGCCTGGTGCAACAGAGAGTTGTGCTGGCGCAACCCGCATTGCGCCTGGTGGATATTGTGCTGGCTGCCAGGCACAGGATATCCCATGCACCGGGGCACAATATAAGTGTATGCAGCACAGATGGGAGGCGGTCCCATGCATATGTGGCCCATCCCAATATTCAGCCCAGGATGTGCAGTGCAGCCCTGCAATGCGCACATAGGGGAGCTCAAAGTTGAGCCAGTGAGGAGTGAGAACAACTCCGGCCAACAACAGGTGGGCTGCTGTATTGCAGGGTGCAACAGAGCAGCTGCCAGCCGTGGGTGGCCATCTGCCCACCAAAACACCATCCACAAGCACACACATATCCCTGGTAATCCAGTGGACCCCCTCCTGATTTTCTGATGCCCGATCAATGTAATGATAGACTGTCCCTGGTAGTCTAGTGGCCCTCCTCCCTCCCGTGTCCCCAATCACTGGGATACGACCTTTATGTAAGACCCTGGTGGTCTAGTGGTACCCCCGCCCATTCGCAGATTGCAGTACAACACCATATCATATATCCCTGGTGATCCTATTATGAAGTGGTTTATCAGTTTTGTTGGGAAAAATAATAAAAAGAAACTTTTAAAATGTTTTAATGCCCTTTTAAAGTGTTGGAGGAACATATTTTAAAAAAGTTCCTGGAGGGCTTTGGGCAGCAGGTGGCACTGTTGCAAGTGGAGTTCATGTAGCAGTGCAGCTGCAAGTGCCAATATGTTGGCAGGGACAGCAATCGCTGTGGTCTGTGATCTGCTCCCCCACCCCCAAAAATGTTGTGATTATTGCAAGCCTGGAGTAAAGGAAAACTGTGATGCTTCATTTTTAATGGAGAAGGTGAGGTTAATAAAGAAGTTTTTGTAATTGGGAGGGCCATTGTGATACGGGTATGTTTTCTCCTCTTGAGTGGCCGTTAATGAGCTGCGTGGTGGTGTTATGGTATTTCTTTGTTGGGAGCCAGTGGTTTTGTGAATGCTGTGGTTGGCAGTCGCCCATTATGTTGCAGTTGCCACAGTGTTGGGCACGCTGGTTTTGAAAGTGTTGCTCCCAGCGCTTGCATTGTGCTGAATTCTGTCGCGGTGCTGGTGGCAGTTCGTTTTTTAAATAGCTGGCCCACTGGAAGTCTCGACTCACTGTGGACCGTGGGAGAGTGAAGAACACTGCATGGTAAGGAGGAGGAAGACTCTGAGGTTTTCTGAAGCCGTGATGATGTAGCCCGATATCATCACGGCTTCAAAACTTCTAGCCAATCAGATTCCTTCATTTACAATCCCCAGATCATAATTGCCCTTATTAGATGTTGAGAAAAAGGGCTGAAGGCTTTTGTGATAGTTTTGCAATATAGTTCCTAAACTGCTGACAGGACATAATGGGTAATTAAAGATGGCACAGACAATCCCACAGTACTGTTCTTGACTGTTCTTGATTTGTTTCTGTGTATGATTTATTTTTGGGTTAGAGTTGTATCTGCATCATGAAACATTGTGATGTACTCCAGCCCATTTTGATCTGTTTTTCTTGGATAGGTTTCAGGCTTTAGATCCTGTTTTGTCATATTTAACTGCAGGTCTATTAAGACCTTGCATACAAGACCAGATGTAATCATGTGGTAGACAGTGGTGGTATGTTTTACCTTTGCAGAGTTCTGGGACTTAGTGGAGTTGATAAGATAAGGTGTCCTTAGCCACAGTTTTTAAAGCTCTGATTGAACAACTATGTACTGAGGTTTGCACATGTAGTTAAATTATGTTTATCGTGTTCTTGTCCTCTACAACTAGTAATTGTATATGCAGCATTGCTCATACTGAGTACACCACATAGTTATTTTCTTGTACATTTTTACATCTATGTGTTATATTATTTCATGATTACATCTCTGTATGCAATTTGCATTGTATTTTTGTTCTAACCTGTATCCTGTTGTACATCTTTGCTTTTGACTTTGTATGCTGTCCTACCCATTGTCTCCTTGTAAATGAAATTTCTAAATCAGTATTTCCTTTTGAAATAAATAAATACAAACACAAACATCTGTTGTTTTCTAAATCTTTTCACCAACATAATTAATACAGGGCTAGATTAGCTTTTGTGGGCCCAGCTCAAAAAGTGTTGTGGGCCTCCTCCCCATCATGTGCCTCCTCCCCATGTCATTTGTTCCTCAATAAACATTGCAATTTTAATGCATAGAAACATATGAAAATGCCAGCAGAAGCAGGCCTTGCCATCTATTGAGTCTGCTCAATTATGCAGCTAGCCCTCAACCTGCAGCTGCCCTACCCTCCCACCCTCTCCATCACAACCCCCCACTCTGTCCCAACCCTCTTAAAGCTGCCCACCGCTCTACAGGATACTGCCTCCTTGGGCAGAACATTCCACCTGTCCACCACCGTTAGATGAAAACGCCTCGGATTTCCTCTTGAATCCCCCTTCAATCTCAATTGATGCCCTCTTGTATCACTGTTTCTTCTAAGCTGGAAAATCCCTTCTGTATTAGCCTTATTTATCCCTTAAGGTATTTAAAGGTTTCAGTCATATCTCCCTATCTCTCCTCTCCTCCAGGGAGTACATGTTCAGCTCACCCAATCTATCCCTGTAGGACTTTCCTTCCCATCCCTGGATCATCTTGGTCACCCTACATTGCACCTCTTCCAACAATTTGATGTCCTTCTTCAGGAATGGGTGCCAGTACTGCACGAGTACTCCAGGTGCGGCCTGACGAGATCTATACAAGTGAAGGATCACCTCCCTATTTCTGAAGGAGATTCCCTCACTATGCACCCTGGCATCCTGTTAGCTTTGCTGCCACCTTCCTGCACTGAGTTGAGTTGTTCATGCTGCTTGTTATAAGCACCCCCAGATCCTTTTCTTCCTCGGTGCTTTCCAGCTGCACCCTCCCAGCTGATAGCTCCTTCCCTGGTTCCTAGCTCCAAAATGCAGTACCTTGCACTTCTTGGCATTGAACCCCAGCTGCCATATTTCTGACCACTCCTATAGTTTGTTCAGGTCCTCCTGCAGCCCCTTCCACCCTTCAATGTCATCTACCACAGCTCCCATCTTCATCTCATCAGCGAACAGACTGATCCTTCTCCAAATCCCATGTGAGATATCAGCTATATATATCCCAAACAGCACTGATCCAAGTACCAATCCCTGTGGCACTCCACTCATCACTTTCCTTGGTGATGAGGGTCCCTCACCACCACCTCTGCTGCCTTCCATTCAGCCAGTTGACGATCCATCTGGTCATCTTCATTCCCACCCCTATGCATTCTAGCTTCCCTCCCAGCCTCCCATGTGGCATGGAATCAAAGGTCTTGCTGAAGACAAATATAGGACATCTACCACATGGCCCTGTCTAGCTCCCTGGTCACCCAGTCATAATACTCAGTTAGATTTGTTTGGCAGGATCTGCCTGAGACCATCCCATGTTGTTGGCTGTCCTGGAGACCATTGTCCTCCAAAAGATCACTAGCCTCTCCTTTAGGGTTGTCTTCATGAGCTTCCCCACAATTGATGTGAGGCTCACTGGTCTGTAGCTGCCTGGTTCATCCTTAGGGCCACTTTTGTGAATGGACACCAGATGGGCCATCCTCCAGTATTGTGGTATGCATCCTGTGTCCAAAGATGTATTCACATATTTATTTAGTGTTTAACCAAGAAGGGCTTGCAAACTCTGTTTATCTTGTTAGTAACTTCAGAAGGATTTAAATACTGCATTTGGGTAGATCCTTGAGGTAGCTAGATTGTCTACTAGGATTTTCTGACAGTTAAACTATTTTTAAATAACTTACAGGTGGCTGAGGAGTTGAAAAGGAGCTTGCAAACTCTGCTTATCTTGGAAGTAACTCCACAAGTGTGGAATACTGCATTTTGATTGTCCCTTGGGGTAGCTGGATTGACTACTAGGATTTTGGGACAGAAACTCTTTTAAATAATTTACTGGTGCGTAGGAGTTTGTGATAGTTAAAATATTTTTAAATAAGTTACTTTGGTTAGGAGTTGTCATAGCAAAACCTGCAGTGAAACAGGAAAAGACAGTCTTTCAAGCAACAGAGGGAGGTGGATCTAGGTTTACGTTTGTTTGTTACAATTCTTAAGATTTTCAGTGCAGGAAGAGTTTAAAGCACAGCTGACTTATTTTGGGGCTGATAGCTTTCAGAACACAAACCACCAGGTCTGTTTTGGGGCTGGGGAGGTTTACCTGTGTCTGACTTGGATGTGTGGATTTTTCTTTGTTTGATTAGCAGGGTATTTTCTCTGTCAAATTGTTTGGTAGGGCATCTTGCTGACAGGAAGGCACTCATCGCAGTGGTGGATCAGAGCTTTTAGCTTATTGTTTTGTGAGGGCATAGTTTAGGCCCAACCCCTTCCCACCCCTCACCCCATCCATCCCTGGAAATAGTTCCTTCATACCTGGGGTTCTGACATCATTTCCTCAAGACTGTCAAAAGTGCAAGGTGCATATCACTGTCATATCCTCTCTAGCACACTGCACTGACAATATAAGCATACACATTGTATAATATATATATATTTCTATATAACAAACCAATCACACACACACACACACATACACACAAAAAAAAAAAATGTGAGGAGTAGTGCAATGTAATGGCTGGGGCAGCAGTCTTCCAGGAGTCTTTCTGGAGGCTGAGATGCTGCCCTATTTGCAGACAACTCTCTGCCCTGAGGGAGGAAGTTGCCTGTCTTCAGGCCACTCTGGACAGTAGTATGGGAACCTTCTCCCAGGCCACAATGGACGTAGGAAGGGAACCTCCCCATCCAGGGAGCACCAGAGCCACCAACCACTACCTCAGAGGTTGTGAAGAAAGCACAACAGTTGGACCACAGTGGGCTCTAGGAGGGTGAGAATGGTGGAACAGAGGCACACACAGTCAGTTGTTCCACACCACAATCCATACACCATTCTGGGGCATAGCTCCCCTATGGATACACCCACAGAGGAGACTAAGGAGGCTGAGGACAACTGTCACAAGGGAGGCCCACAGGAAGGAGGCAGAGGGACACCACAAGGAAAGAAAGCAGCTCCTGGTGGGGACTCAATTATTAGGGGATAGAACTGGAGGGGCAGGAAAACTGAGGCAGGTGCCGCCTGGTGCCATGGCTTGGAGAGACAGGAAGCGATCCTCGGGATCACAAGAACAGCTGCAAGGAGTCTGAGCTGGATGTCATTGTCCACCTAGGGACAAATGACTTGGCTCATCATGAGATTAGAGCAGTGCAGAAGGACTTTGTGGAATTGGGAGGGGCCTATGACAAGTAGCAACACAATATCCTCCTGAAGTGCTGCCTGTCAATGGCATGAGGAGGCGAGGTACTTTGCACCATGCAGTTTAATGAATGGTTGGAAAATGGTGTGGAGCACAGGGTTTGGCTTCCATTGGGGACTGGGGTTCCACCTGAGGACACCAGCCTATACTGGCAGGATGGTCTGCATCTGTCCATGAAGGGAACAAGTCTTTTGAGCAATCAGTTTAAATGCTTCATTGGCAAGCTTTTAAACTAGTCAAGGGGGAGGCACTGATAAGCAGCAGAAAAATCCCAGCCTCTCCCTACAAAACAGGGTACTAAATGAGAAAAGACTGAGGTAGAAAGGTCAGTGGGGGATGCTGCAAAAGAACGTAAAGCCATCAAAAATGGAGAGCAATGATTACAATGCTCATAGTCTGAGTAACAAGCTTCCTGAATTAGTGGCCTTGATGGAGGAGGAACATCTGATATTGTGGCAGTCACAGAAACATGGTACACACAAAACCATGACTGGGACGTAAAACATACCAGGATGCACTATCTACAGGAGGGACAGGGAGGTAACAGAGGAGGAGGAGGAGGAGTAGCCTTTACATAAGGGAAGGAATCAAAGCAACAGAACAAAAGGGAAAACAGGGAGGAGAAGAAGCTCTGTGGGTAAATTTGGAGACCGGCAATGGCACGACAATCCACACAGGGTTATATAGCACACCCCTTCTCAGGGGGAGGAAATGGACAAGAAAATGATAGAAAGAATACTTAGAATGGCAGAAAAAGGGGAGATATTGCTGATGGGTGATCTGAATATGCCAGATGTTAACTGGAGTGCAGTTGCAGCAGCCACTTCAAGAGTGGGTTATTCTAGATGCCCTACAGGGACATGCCTTAGACAACTAGTATTGGAGCCCACTCAAGAGGAGCAATCTTAGACCTGGTTCTCTCAAATGGAGATGAAGAGAGAATCACAGATGCAGAAGTGGGTAGCCATCTGGGAACTAGTGACCATCAAACAGTATGGTTCACAATAAACACAGTCATAGAGTCAAGCCATACAAAGGCAAAAGTACTGGACTTTAGGAGGGCTGACTTTGCTAAAATGGGTGAGTGCCTAAGGAATGCACTAGCAAATGGGCAGGAAGGAGGAGTGGAAGAACAATGGGGAATAATAAAACTGCCATCACAGAGGTAACAAGCCTTTGTGTGAAGCACATAAACAAAACAAAACGATGTAAGAAACCACTGTGGTTCTCAAAGGAAGTGGCAGTGAAGGTTCAAGAGAAAAGAAAGCATTCAGGAAGTACAAGGAATCACAGAAGGAGCAAGACAGAGAACTGTGTCAGTTAAAGCAAAAGGATGCGGGAAGGCAGTCAGAACAGCAAAGGTCCAAACCGAGGAAAAGATAGCCAACTCAATTAAGAAGGGGGATAAAACCTTTTATAGGTACATCAGGGAGTGAAGGAAGACCAAGGGAGGGTTAGTGAGGCTTAATAAAGGGAGGAGGGGTGGGCAGAGGGTGACTGTGAAAGGCAGAGATACTAAACAAATATTTTGCTCAGTATTTACAAAGGAAGAGGAGAGGTACCTAAAACAAACAGCAGAAACACTCTGGATACAGAAGTTGATACCAGCCCATTTACAGAAGAAAGAGTTCTGAAAGAACTCTTAAAACTGAAGGTGGACAAAGCAATGGGGCCTGATGGGATTCATCCCAGAATTTTAAAAGAACCAAGGGTGGAACTAGTGACACCACTAACTACCCTCTTTAACAAATCATGGGAGGATGGGTGGTACCCGAGGACTGGAGGAGGGCAGATGTGATTCCCTTCACAAAAGTGGGAGCAAGGCAGAAGCAGGAAACTACAGACCTGTTAGTTTAACCTCAGTGGTAGGAAAATGATGGAATCACTTCTGAAGGAAAGAATTGTTGAGTATCTAGGGACAGAGGGCACAGGACCCAAGGCAGCATGGATTCACAGCTGGAAGGTCATGCCAGACAAATCTGATAGATTTCTTTGACTGGGTGACCAAAGTAGTAGATCAGGGAGGGCTGTGGACATGGCCTACCTAGACTTTAGCAAGGCATTTGACACAGTCCCACACAAAAGATTAATATACAAGTTAGCCAGCCTGGGAGTGGGTCCAAGATGACAGCCTGGGTAAAGAATTGGCAGGAGAATAGGACACAGAGAGTAATAGTAAATGAAGTCCACTCTGAAGAAATGGGGGTTACTAGTGGGGTACCACAGGGTTCAGTATTAGGATCGGTCCTCTTCAATGTCTTTTAAGCGACATTGCAGAGGGACTGGAAGAAAAATATGTCTCTTTGCAGATGACACAAAGATCTGCAACAGAGTTGATCACAAGGTGGGTGGAAAGGATGAGAAGGGACTTGGCAAGGTTAGAGGAATGGTCAAATGTATGGCAGCTTAGATTCAATGCTAAGAAGTACAAGGTAATGCACCTGGGAAACAAAACCCAGGGAAAGTACATAATGGGGTGAGATACCAACAACAACAAAAATGGAAAGGGACCTGGGGTAGTCATATCAGATGACCTAAAGGTGGGCAAGCAATGTGAGAGGGCAGCAAGGAGGGTTGGGGTATACTGGGATGCATAGGAGAGGCATCACCAGTAGAAAACAGGAAGTTATTATCCCTCTGTACAGACAGTTGGTGAGACCCCATCTGAGTACATGGTGCAGTTCTGGAGACCCAATCTCCCAAAGACATAGACAGAATGGAAGCTGTCCAGAGGAGGGCACTAAAATGGTGCAGGGTCTGCACCAGAAGACATAATGAGAGACTTAAGGAGCTAAATATGTATAGCCTCGAGGAAAGGAGGAGAGGGGGACATGATAGAAACTTTCAAGTACCTCAAGGGAATCAACAAAGTCCAAGAGGGTAGCATCTTTCAAAAAGAGTGCAAGAACAAGGGGCACAATTTGAAGATAGAAGGGGGCGGCTCAGAGGTAACTTAAGGAAGTATTTTTTCACAGAGAGGGTTGTGGATGCATGGAACGGCCTTCAGAGGAGGTTGTGGAGTCAAAACAGTGGTGGAATTCAAGCATGCATGGGACAATCATAAGGCAATTCTAGGGGTGGGGGTAGGAAGAAGTAGGCTGCTGGTTAACTAAGATCTGCAGCTTATCCATTAGGTAGGAAAATGGGCAGACTGGGTGGGCCATGGTCCTTATCTGCGTCCAAAATCTATGTTTCTATGAACAGGTCAGCCAGTGATCCTGCCAGGATCTCTGCTAGCTCCTTGAGTACCCTAGGGTGCATACCATCTGGTCTCGGTGCCTTGTCCACCCTCAGTGCCCTTAACCCTTCCAGAACCCTGTCCTCTGTAAACCCTATGTCAGTCACCCCCACTACCCACTCCACACCTCTCTTGGGAATCTGCCCTCCTTTCTCCTTCATGAACACAGAGCAGAGTATTCATTTAATGCCTCTGCCCGATCTATCCCCTTCTCCACTCACCTTCCTTCCTTCCTGATCCTCACAATCTGGTCTTTGTTCTTCCTTCTTTCTCTAATGTATCTGAAGAAGTCCTTTTCTCCTTCCTTAATACCCTGTGCAAGTCTCAGCTCTCTTGAAGCCTTGGCCACTCTGACTGGCCTGGTAACCTCCCTGGACTTCTTTGTATACTCATCCTTGTCAACTCCTCCATCTGATGTCTTGAGTTTCCAAAATGCCTTCCTCTTGGCTCTCACCCCTCCATAACCTCTCAAGTCAACCAACTGGGCTTCCCTTTGTACGGTAGCAGGATTTATGAAAGCTAATATTCTTTCTGGTAATGCCAATCACAAATTTTAAAGACAAACACTGTGATCTCAGCATTGAAGTTAACTAATATAGGTAAATGTTCACTATGTGTCATTCAGAATTGAGCACACTAACATAGCCAGAACCCATTGAGGATTGTGGAAGCCAGGGCCAGATGGGGTGTATGGCCCAGTTAAAATTATGTTATGTCCAAGCTGTTCCCAGCTGTTATACATACTGTAATAGTCAAAATAGTCTGTATTTAAACAGATCTACTTGTCCAGACTCAATCCCTCTGTACCATTCCTGTGGAAATTATCCTTAATTTCTACAGCAGCCACTGCCATTAGAGACAGACATATACTGTTATTTGCATCACTAATTATCCTATTGGTAGTTCTACTATCCAGTGTATATCTAAAACTACTCTGTTTAAAAACATTTTTAAACAAATGCTAATTTCCTTATACAAACAGCAATCATCCAAACAGCAATGCATTCCATCGAAACTAAATTGAATATAGCAATTACTACACAAGTCTGACTGTCATTTATTGGTGAAATCATCCATTCTAGGAACAAAATGATGGTGGCAGATAAAATACACTGAACAGAATGGGATCATATTGCCAAATTGTGATCTATGTGGCAGTGTCCAGTAGCTTACAAAATAGTATCTACATCTCTGGCAGAAAATAGCCCCTGTACTGAGCTCTCCTGTATACACATGGCTGTTAGCAAATGAGTAAAAGTTTATAAGTACTGCTTGAGAGTTTTTACAGCCCAAGAACTGAGCTGTAATTATTTTACACAAGTGTGCATAATGGAGCAACAAGCAGCTGCAGCCAATGAGCAAAAAGACTTTCATGTTATCCTGTACCACCCTATTGTTCCAGTTTCACTGACCAGACAGAGCAGCAACACTGAAAAACATAACTTCTGTCTACTTTTAAACCAGCAATATATATATATATATATATATATATGAGTTAGTAACTCATGTTTTGTTTTTTTTAACACACCCTCCATGTGATACCTGGTTAAAACACTGAACTTTGCTCTGGTGGAGTAAGTGGCACGCACACCTTAGTTGTTTACAGAATCTCATCACACACTACACTACACGTCCCTTAAGGAGGGTGTACCCTAAGGGTCTATACTTGGGCCCCTATTGTTCTTGTTCTCACTGTTTGTAAATGAACTGCAACCACTCAGGGAGCAGAAATGTTATCCAATATGCAGATGATGCTGTGATTTACAAAGCCTCAGACAATCTGGATAACCTAGGTCCATCCCTCCAAGAGGATATCCTCATTATGGAGGAATGGCTCATCAAGAACAAAATGATCCTTAATACCAACAAAACCAAAGTCATGTTGTTTGGACCCAGAGCCCTTGGACAAGACAGATCACAACTACTCCAACTTATGTCCCTGGTGGGCAAACAAACTGAAAGTGATCTCCTCAACAAAGTACCTTGGCCTTATCCTCGACCAAGGTCTCACCTTCAAACAACATGTAGACCAAGTCACCAAAGTAATCCATAGCAAACTCGGATTACTGTATCGGCTCAAGGAACAGCTGATTTCCAAAGCTAGGACTGCCATAGCCTCTAGTATCCTACTCCCAACACTAATATACGCTGCCCCAGTCTTCCAGGGTATTGCAAAGCTGGAGTATGTAAATTACAAACTTTATACAATAAGGTGGTCCGCTTTGCCTCCTTATCCCACTTAAGGAGCCACCACTGCGAGTCGTTAACAGACTCAACTGGCCATTGTTCAAGCTCACCCAGGTACCCTGTACTCTGCCCGGCAAAGAAGCTAATTAGCCCCACTCCTCCCCGAGTCTCGATGGACTCCTAACAGTAAAGAGTAACCTGCACAACCTCAGGTCCTCAGGCCAAACGCTACTAGAGGTCCCAAAGGTCAGGACTAAGGCAGGTTATAAGTCCTTCGCACATGCTGCCCCTTCCCTTTGGAACAACCTCCCACTGGTGGTGCAAGAAACCCCATCAGCACCGTGCTTCCGCACTAGACTCAAGACCCATCTGCTGTCAACGAGCAAATGCCAATGCTATGGTACTTAACACTTCCAACAATGACGCTGGGTCAGCTCACTCTACCACATGTAAATCTCCAACCCCAGAACAGGTAGCACTAACTCCTCCTCCACACTGAACTTCTTTGATGGCTCTTAGATGTATGTTACCTATAGAAATTACAGTTCTGCCTCACTCCTTTGTATGACTGGCGCATGATCATATGAACAACAGCCTATTAGTTAGATATATGAAACCCATAGAAAAGACTGCTCTGCCTCACTTATTTGTATGACTGCCATATGCCCATAACCTGTATATGTATCACTGTCTGTTATTTCATGTGCTGTTATTCCGGGTCGCTCCTGAAAAGGGACCTCCGGGCCCAGTGGGCCTACCCGTCATCAAAATTCAATAAATAAAATAAAAATAAATTATTCTATATCAGTAGACACTTTGACCCATTTTGTATCATGGTCAGTTGCCATAACTGTGTTTATAGTGAGCTATTAGTTGCATGCTTTTGCCCACTATAATTCCCATGAAATTAAGATGATGCATCGTATGGGGCTACTCTGAGTACAAAATTCAAAAACAAATAAGTGGTAATATTGTAACACTTCATATCTTAAACATAGTAAGGAGTTAAAATCCATCTTGATGAAATAAAAATGCAATATTTTAACTCATTTTCACCTGGCGACCATTTTGGATCAGGTTAAGCAATGGGTGGGTCAGGGTTCATGTGGAACTATTGGGTAATGAGTTTTCAAGCATGGTACAGCACCAAAGGTGCAAAAGGCATCTGATATAGCTGTTTTTTTTTCTTGTTATTCTAATTTCATTCAGAGTCTAGCTTACCCTTTTGCAAGGAAAAATAAATCACTGCCAAAATGGTATGCAGTTCATTTAAAATATTTCTTTTTATACCCAGGTTTAAATAGGAATTTTTGGATTCAGGTTAAAGACTGAAGTATGGGTATGCTGGCTACCATATCATGGTAACACCTTATATGTGGACTGAACTGAATGTTCGGATTCTGACAGAATTCTAGTGAAATTATGGAAAGTTCGCAGAATCCCATTGGTAGTATAGCAGAATTACAATATTCCCCAGCAAAATAGTTTTGCAGATTAATAACAGCAAGTACTACCACATTGGTAGACAAAAGTCTGACACAGTACTCACCACTGTGGCCCATGGACTTAGTCAACCTGGAGACTGGGATTAGGGACTTGAGGGACTTTCACTTCTGGGAGCTGTTGACACCCAACCTCACCGAGCTACTTCTTCATTCTCCCCACCCACCCAGGAACCGAGACAGAGACTGAGAGTGGAGAATGACAGTCAGACCAGGTCCGAATATTATTTTTTTATACTGGTGCAATTAAATTTCTTCACAGTGCACTTTCTGTGAGTGAGACAGGTCTCAGAGCTCACCCAGACAACCTTAGTGGCTAGCGGGAAAGTGTGTGTGTGACTGTCATGCTGCTAGGCACTTCTTTCTCACATCACGTGACCTTGATCCAACCACATTTCATGACCTACAGGCTGTTGTGGGGTTGTGGTGGAAGGAGGATGCATATTTATGAGGGAGGCTGCTCCAGACCATCTCCTAAGTAAGCCCAGCCTGACTGGTCAAAATTAAGTTGCAGTGATAATGCCCCAACCGTGGACTTCCCCCAGTGTCGGCCCTGGTGCCATTGTAATCAGGTACTGAATGAGTACATTGTTTGCACCTTTAAACTAGATATCAGCTATGAGGAATTTATATCAAGCTGATAAAATTTGTATTAGTATACTCTGTGCCATTACTGTCTCTGACTTCGCAAAGAACTAGCGTAAAACAGTATTCATTTCTTCAGGAGATGTACTTTTAAGTCCATGGTCATCTTTTTTATTGTGCAAATGTATTAAAAGTCTGGAATGCAAGTTTGTGGTCTTTCTGGTGTTCAGTTTAATTTTAGAATCCTTCAACTGTCTAATATCTTCTTCAGCCAAAGTAAGGTGCTTATCTTCACTGTTTTCAGTTTTATGTTGTCTTGCACATGCTCAAGCAACATTTTGTGGCAGTAGGAGATGGTTGTAGGAGAAATGCAGAGGTGTGTCAGTTTGGCGAATGCAGGGCACACATTAGAAGGTCGTCCTTCATTCGCTAATTAGCGAGCATGCTGGCGGTGACACAAGTCTTATGCAGTGCCACCAACTTGAAACAAACTTGCCACTGCAATCACAAACAAGCTCATCATGCAGCAGCACAGATGACACATCTACCCTACATGCCTTGCCTGGTGAAACATTTCAATAAACATGGTGGTGGCTCACGCCATCCGCCCCTCACAATCCCTAGAGCTGACCTTGGGGGTGCCCAATCCCCTGTCACCATGTTTAATACCCCCAAGATTGTGGGGGCACACTGGGAGCCCATCCCAGTGTGTCTCCATAGTGTTCAGAAGCCGACCTCATCGGCATGTTCCTGCCCTGCCCCACCCCCATTGTGTTGCCTCCTGCGAATCATTTCAATAAACATGGCGGCGCCTGCACCATCCGCCTTTCACAATCCCCAGAAAGCTGACTTGGGGTGCTTAATCCCCTGTTGGCATGTTTAATCCCCCCAAGATTATGTGACACTGGGAGCCCAACCCCAGTGTGCTCTGGTGTTCGGAAGCCAACTGCATAGGCATGTTCCTTCCCACCCCACTCCCATTATGTGCCACAGTGGGAGCCTACTCCAGTGTGGCCAACATCACTCCCCCAAAAGTCATGGGGCACACTGGACATTTGTTTTCTTACACCTGTAAAGAAAGAAAACTGTCTGTAGTGTTCCTTTTATTTAAAGTACCTGAAACAAAGAAAGAAAATGTTCTCTCGCTGCAGTGTCCCCACCCTCAACCTGCGACCCACCCTTGAAGCATCTCTACCTCCCCACACACCCCACCCCATACTACCTCTGAGGTTGGCACCATCATCTTCAGTGAAGCGGGAACACGCCTGCACTCTTCAAAGCCGACCACAAACTGAAGAAATGCCAGTAAGCTGTATAATGGCATCAATGGGGAGGTTTCAACTTAGGTGGATATCTCAGCCATTTTTTGACTTTTGGCTCCAAATTTTCAACATAGGGTTCTTGGGACCCACCTCATGAAATCAGTCACTGTCATTTCGTGTCACTGCATGGAATCACCTTTTGGGACTGATTAATGAAACAGTAGTGCCACTGTTCATGAAGTGAGCTCCCAAAAAGCCTATGTTGCAAATTGAGTGAAGAATTCAAAATGACTGTGTTATGAGTGTGCATTGTGCAGTTTCCAGGCACGCTCATAACTTTGAGAATTTTAATATTAACACTCCAGATTTTCAGCATTGCCATTTTTCACACCTCCTTATGAATGGTACAGCTTTCATTTTCACATCCTGCCCAAAATGTGTTTTCACACATCTGGCACAGAATGGCATGGTCACTGTGGGAAATCAATGTTTGGGAGAGATTAACAAAATCACAGTGCCATTGTTCATGAGCAGAGGTCCCAAAATGCCTATGTTGAAAATCTGGTTAAAAAATCCCTCAAATAAAGAGTTCCAGAAAATCGGGCCACCACCAAGAATGCTGTATCACCAGATTGTTTAACGTAAGATTTCAGGATGACCAACAAAAGTTCCTTGGGGAAACAGAGAGAGCATCAGGGTATACCAGACCATGCAGTCTTTCAGACAGGCAGGGCCCGATCTAGGAGCTTTGTATGGTAATAAGGCATTCTAGAATGTGGTGCACCAGGAGGAGGACCCCTCCGATCCTTTTAAACCCAGGGCACCTACTCAGCCTGACATTCTCGATCCTACTCTTCCTGGCCCCACCTTTGACAGCTGCCCTCTACTGCCCCACCTTCTCAAAATCTCCAGCTTCCAACTGTTCCAGTCTGAACTGCCTCAGTAAAAGCTGAGGGATGAAAAGGACAGAGCTGATGAAGCAGCTCCAGAGAATAGGAGCACGTGAGGGCCTCATGACCAACACATTTCAGTGCTACAGGATTAAACAACCCACCAAATCACAAAATTACACCACCCACACAAAATCCCCCCATCCCATCCCAAAAATAACCACACTACTCACACACAACACCCAACAATATACCCCATACACACTCGACATACAAATTAACATAAAATCACATAACCAGCAGCGGGTTCTCCTCAATAAATTATAAACAGATCTATAGCCAAATATGTCAAAGTCCAGAGGAAAACTCTACCAGCTGTAACTAAAACCTAAAACTGAAGTCTCCCTCATACTGCCACTGAGAAGGGAAGAAAAACAACAGTTCTTGAGCTTAGTTTGAGACAGTCAGATACTGCAACAGATACAAACAGTATGAAACCAGAGGCAGTTCACTTTCACTCAGCCACTAGTGAATGGTCCCAAACAGAGTTTTCAACAGGGAGAAAGTCTTGCCTTTACAAATGCCCTCTCACTGCATCTGAGGGTGCTCTGCCATAACACCCCTCCAACAGTCCATCAGCACCAGGACATTATAATTGAGGCCCACTCAGAAAGCTACCACAGAGCCCTAGCAGCAATAATGCTACCTCCTGACCTAACATCATAAACCAGAGTCCAGGAGTATCACACAGGCCAGCATATAACTGAACTGGCACTCTTTGAAGACCAACCAGAACCACAGTTCTTACAGTTTGAGTCCAGGCGACATCGGCCCCACCACCCGCTACTGACAGTTCGGAGAGTTTAAAGCTGAATTCCAACACCAGCAGCAAAATGACTCCTTTATCCACTCCACAAACAGTTGCAAAAACATGGGACTCTGTCTTCCAAGCAGTCCTTTTACAGATTCAGAATCCAAGCTTTCTACCCTGCTACACCATCCAATACAGAGGTAACTGCAAAGGGATTGAAAACACTGTTGTCCCAAGCTGCTCACTGCTGTCCACAGAAAGCCACAAATGCATCAATGGCTTTAAAGTTCATGCGTAAACCACTGATGCAGTTTCAAAATCAAAAATAATAATGTTACAGCATTTCAGCTTGAAGGCTACTGAGATTGCCAATTTAAGGGGCACACAACAACTAAATTCTAACGACCAAACAACAAAACCTCACTAACACCGCCTGCCTCACTACAATCGTCCTTACTGCCTAAAATAACTGCTGACTAATCCTAACAGTAAAACAGCTTTTACTACTGCTGGCAGTGCTCATTTTCTTTTTCAAGAAAAGTCAGTAGTACTCAGAGCTGCTCAGAGCTCAGCTGATGAATCACCCAGCGCTGGTGGCCATCATGCATAGAAACATCAAGTACTGTACCATAACATTTTGCTGTGTGTCATCTCCAAGAACTGTGGTACGAGGCTTGTTTAGCTGTTCTCTTTTTCATATTCTTGACATTTTCATGTATCATCAACAAAAAATAGGTGATAAAGGCATGTTGTGTGTTCCTCTTTTTCCGGTTTCATTAAATTTCTACATGTGTCATTTCCAAAACAGGTGGTGCAAGGCCTGTCAATTTGTTCTGTTCTTCAGGTTCCAAAGCATTTTAAAGTGTGACATTTTAAATATAGTAATGGTGAAATTAACATATACAATTTCTGACATTTCTTTAAATTATCCTAGAAAAATGTAACAATTAAAATAAATTGATATATAATCTTATGTGGTTTTGTGTGTACTTTTATGGCAGGCAATGGTTTACTCATCTTTATGTGAAAGGTAGGAGATATTTGAGGTCTTAAACTAGGAACTTTCAATAGATCCACTAGAGCTACTGAATGTCTGTTTTGATTCATTATTTTTTTATGGAAAACCTGGGGAGACTTGCAGTTGTAAACCCATGGCCACTTTGACATACTTATCTTAGTGGTTTGTGTATATATAAGCATTGTCAAATTACCTGTGGACAGCAGCTATTTTAGTTTAGCACTCAGTTCCCTTCACACATATACCCAAACACACACACACACACACACACACACACACACACGATTAAACAAAAGTTATGATTTCTCTCTGCTAGGCTGTTTCATGGTTTTTTCCTATTTTGTCTCTTTGTTTTATTTCAGTGGGAGGGAGATGATGTGAAACTACATGTTTTAACTCAATTGAGAACAGTGTAATGTTTCAACCCCCCATTCAATAGTGTCCTTGCCGTGTTTCTTTCTCCTGATATTTATATGGGGCTCCTAATGCTGACATCAGCAGTAGATTCATTGGAACAGATCAGGGGCTCAGAGGCTGACTGTGGCAGTTATGCCCAGTCAGGACCCTGGACGATGCCAGCTGCATCAGTATATTTTGACTGACTGGACCTCGATGATGCCATAGACTGTAGCAGTTGATTTAGGTCCAAAAGTGTTTGGGGATGATATCTTGACATCAGTGACTTTTGTCCATTTGGGCCTCAGTGATGGTGCAGACCACTGCAGTTGATTTAGACCTGACTGAGGTTTGGGGATGATGCTGACAACTACTAGAAATTTTACCTAGTTAGTTTTAGTCATGCCACATACCATGGCACTGGATTTACATTTGATCTGGGTCTTATCAGGACTAACATTATTAGGCCCAGTATTCAAAAGTTAGCATGTGCACTAACCTGGGTTTGTGTGAGCACTCCCAGCCAGCTCATATTCAAAACCCTGGGAACATCCCACAAACCCAGCAGTGTAGCGCAAGCTAAAATACCACTGCAACTATGCAAATGAGGGATTCCCTCATGCATACCAGTGCAATGGTATATTCAAGGTTTGTGGCAGTGGTAAACAACCCCCAATGTGGTGCTGTTTATCGCTGCTGAAACCACCTTAACTTGGCATTAAGCTCAGTCCACCCCCAAGGGGGTTGTATTGCAGGCCACCTGGCCCTGAACACCCATTCTGATGACCTCAAGGCCACCCTGGTGTCCAGTGGTTCCCCTCCCCAATCACCCATTTACTGTTTATAAGTATGCCCTGGTGTCCAGATGTTCCCCATCCCCAATCACCCATTTTACATTTTATAAGTATGCCTTAGTGGTCTATTGCAACCCTTTCCCCAATCACATGTTTACACTGATATTCATTCCTGATGGTACAGTGACTCCCCCAATTGCTCATGTACACTTTTAAAATGAAGCACCGGTAGTCCAGCGTTCCTTTATTCAACCTTCTGCACACATCCCACCACCCTGTACCCCACTTACCAGATGGTCTATGCTCCTCCAGGCTTGATACAATGACCAGGGCGGCCCTCCTCTCACCTCTGCAGCCGTCTGCACTGTGAGCTGTCAGTGAGTGTGCATATAGTTTGGGTGGGGGAGTTGGACCACCAATGAATGAATGTCTTAGTGTAAATGGATAATCATTGGTGGGCAGTCACATTACACCACCAAGACATACTTATAAAATGTGAAACAGGCGACTGGGTAGTGGGGAGAACCACTGGACACCAGGGCACACTTGAAATGGGTAATCATGGGTGAAAAGAATGATTGAACAGCATGGCATATTTATAAAATGTGAAATTGATAATTGAGGAACCATTGGACCACCATGGGGTCTCCTTTGTTGATGTAACAGGGGCACTAAGGAGCTGCTGCATTCCATGCAAATGGGCCCATAATTGGCATGCAAATAGCCCTTAACACCTTGCATGCACAATGACCTTATTTGCGTATTTTGCCTGACTATAGCCCACAGGGATGTTGGCACTCTTCCATTTTGGGCAATATTCTCTTTGTTTCACATACAGCCCACATCTGTATGGGCAGTACAGTTTCACTTAGTGCTATGCTGGCATGGCTTGATATTCAGTCAGATCACACTGATCACTATCTGACCTGAATATAGCAGCAGCCAGGGCAAGGACAGGCACAAGCACAGTGCAAACATTTGTGCTGTGCTCATGTGACTTTCTGAATAACTGGCCTAACAGATCATGGCCAAGAAAAGGCAGAGAGTTAAGAAATTTGTAGGCACTTGATTGGTGAGTTTGGATAGGTGTAGCATAGCAGATGTTAATGGAGCAAGGGAGGGGCTCGGAGAGTGAGTCTTTTATTTTTAGTTGGAATGTGAAGCAAGGTGGAGATCATATGTGGATATTTGATGGCCTTGTTCTGGAGCCATGGAAAAAGGCAGCTGAATATATTTGTTTTGAATCTGTATTACTGAAATTGTGGCTATTTTAATGGGGGTTAATAATGGTAAGTTTATTTTCCATTAAAAAACAGGCTGCTATATTTTTCCTTTTAAGTTCAGGAGTTCAGAAGAACTATCATAGATTGACTCTTAGACACTGCTACAGAACATAGAGACTTCTAACCATTTATATCTATGTGCTTGTGGACTATTGGGATGAAGCATGGTGTGCAGACATAGTGCAAGTATTTACAAATAATCCCCAAAGTTTCTAAAAACTCAGCTCCATAGTTTTAGTGACAGATACAAAGAACAGAAAAACTCTGTTTAAATTTGTGAGTTGCTTTTCTTGGGATACTCTTGCACCAAAAGGTCAAAGTATCAAAACCAAAAAAAAAAAAATGACATGGTACAAGAATATGGTGTATAGCTTGGGGTTGGGGGTGGAGAGTTACGTTGGAAACCTAACACAACAGTTCCTACTTTTGTGGCATTACCTTGAACCCTAAATGTTGCATTAATGCAGTTTTTGCAAAGAATATATACGTTATACAAGAGATGTTGGTCTGGATTAGACTAGAAAACTACTACCTTATTGCCAATTTGCAAGACAGTACTACTATTTCACTGTCTATTTAACCCTAATGCCCTCCTCCCCAGGTGCTAGCCCTTGCCTGAGCACAAGGTGCAGGTCAAGCCCATGCCTCATAGGCTTATAGTGTTTGGAGGTAGAAGTATGGCTCACCATATGTGGCCAGCAGAATCAGTCACAATGTACTGGGCTCTGCATGAAGCATGAGATTATGTATATGTTTGTTTGCTCCAGGAATGAGCATTAGGACTGACATCCTCGAAGAGCACCACACCGCGATTCAGTAAGACTCCTGAGACTCCAAACCCTAATGTTTTCTATTTCCTTCTTTTGTCCACTTTGCATTCTTCAACCCTAATGTCCAAATCAATGTCATTTTTGCAATGAATTTCCTTTCTTTTAGTGCAAGGGAAGCATCCATGTGCACTATGCATGCAATGCCCAGTGCAAAGAAAATGGCAAAAAGAAAACAGCTGCGGATACACAGGGTCTTCTTGGCCCTGTAGCCAAGGGAACAGTGTCTATCTGTGTAGAGTAAATAGATGCAGATGTACAGGGCCCCAAGACAAGAATCCATGGGCTGTCCATGGGCCTTGTACTTCCATGAGACTACAGAAGCAGACAAGAAGGCCATCCTGGCCTGCACCAAAGGAAGGGTCAAGTGGCTGCAAGGTGCAGGACCATCTGGGCCCTGCATTTCTTTGCATCTATTGATGCAGATGGAAAGAAACCCTCTGGGACTTGTGCCAAATATCCTCTTCACTATTGGTTACTTCTTTTTCTACTTACATACTTTTCAGTAACATTATTTTCACTTTCCTATTTTGAATGCAATTCTCATGAAAGTGATTTGCATAAAGCGAATCTCATGAATGTGATCCTCATCAATGTGATTCTCATGAAAGCAGGCTTTGAGTGAAGACTGCAAAAATGTGAAATACGCTATCTAATAATCCAGCTATCCAGAGAAAGTTAATTTCTTGAACTGAGTATGCTCAGGAAATGGCACTGTTTTTTAGCCTACATTTTAAAAGCTACTTGAAACTTGTGAAAGCATGTACAGTACTTTGGGTTTGATTTCTACCAAACCAGTAAGTTTTAGGTTTAAAAATAAAACCATATTTTGCTACAGGTGAGCAAAAAGCGATATCTTAAAAATGTCAGTATTTGTACACCTCTGTAACTCTGCTGCCCCTAAACTGATTGACACAAACCTTTCAGAGTCCAGAGAACCTGGCCGGAATCCACTCTTGTCAAATTTAAGGCAAATCTATTTCATGTTTTCTCTACAATTATAAGACTTATGTTTGTTCTTGTTCAATTCTACTGCCTGTAACTAAACCCTGTTGGTATGACAACTGTTTGTATATGCATAATCAACCATGTTTAATTCTCTGTATTTAATGTATGTAAGTAACTCTGGTCACCCCAAAAGATACATTTTGTCTCAGTGGGCTTACTCGGTCACCAAAATTCAAATAAATAAGACACAATGGGTGTACATTTTCTGGGATAACCACATGCCCAGGGAAATAGTGAAACACAATGCCACAGGCTATGTGCCTTCTGTCTCTAGAAGTTGGTTATCTCAGCACCAAGGCTCTCAGACCTCACAACTAACTGTTTTCGATCCTACCTAGTGGGTAGATCCCAATCAGTTAGAAAGGGTGAATCCTTATCCTCCCTTCCCATCAACACCGATGTCCCCAAGGTTCTGTCCTTGGCCTGATTCTCTTCTCGATATTCTTAAATTACCTCCCCTCTGCCTGCTCATCTCGTCCATCCATATACACACGATGACATGGTCCTATTTTCCTCTGGTTCCTCCCCTTCTGAGCTGATGGCCAGGCTTCAACATGTTTTCAACAATGTTCAGTGCTGGTTCCTAATAAATCAGCT
The DNA here is from genome assembly GCA_016271365.2 of Neoceratodus forsteri. Lineage (NCBI taxonomy): Eukaryota > Metazoa > Chordata > Ceratodontiformes > Ceratodontidae > Neoceratodus > Neoceratodus forsteri. The sequence continues at coordinate 1,108,524,041 of CM057449.1, read as the reverse complement.
ATCCTTAAATGCCAAAACAAACAGTCTCCATGACCTATGCTACTAAGCAGAGTTCTCCAGGTTCTCCTCCTTCCCTCTTTCACACCCCTAGGTGGGGTCACAGTTCATGATGTGCCTTCATTTAAGTGCCTTGGGGTCTGGCTAGACTGGCACCTTGACTTTTACAGCACATGGATGCCATCCATAGAAGCTCCACCCTAAACCATTCTTTATGGGAACAAAAGCTGTATTCCCTCTTCCTGCTTGCTGAGATAGCATCATGAAAATAGTACTCCCCATTTTCAATTATACTGACATTGTCTACAGTGCTGCTCCAAAGTCCACCCTAGCCAGACTGGATCCCTCTTTCACTCCTTCTGTGGCTTTGCCTTGAACTGTCCACCTCCACCCACCACTGTTCCATACTCCTCTCTCCTCCTCCCCTCCTTGGAAGCCTAACCCACTGTGCCTCCTTTATCTCAAAATTCGACTGGCCTCCATCCCTTGTATCTTACCTATCTCCTCTCCTCTCCACCACCCTCCACTTCCACCCTTTGTACCTTCAGCTATCATTCTTTCCTCCCTTTAGAAAATTTCTCACTGGCCAGGCTGCCTTCTCCTAGTACTTTCCTAAACTTTGAAATCTCCCCTAACCATTCATTCTTCCTCTTCCAGATGCTCTCTGTCCTCTCTTCTCCATGATTGCACTGCTCCCTCCTGCACTTGTCATTGAAACCTGTCCCTACCCTACCTACCCTCAATTACCCTCTTCCCTTTCCTCCCTACTCTGCTCCCCTCAATTTACCCTTCTCACTCTCTTCCTCCCTCTTTCCCTCCTCCCCTCCTCTTCTACACTCTCCCTTTCTCTCTCCTCTGAATCGCCACTTGTTTTTCCCCTCTTGTTTCCTTCTCCTTCCAATCAGAATCCTACTTCCTCAAGTCTGCACCTTGTAATCTATTCCAAATACCATAGGAGCAGGTCCCCCAACCTGTCCTTCTTTAATTTTGTCTGTTTGATGAAGCTTGATGTTCTGTTCTATATAATCTATTGCTCTGTTTTCTGATTTATTGCATATGTTATTGTTCTGTTTGTTCTTGTCCTCCTCTTCCTCTTCCCTCAGGACTCATCGGAAACAAGCTATTATCAGCTCAGTATGTCTTTCCTAGTGAAACTTTTGAAATCAGTCAATCTCAGCACAGTGCATACCCCAGAGTGTCTTATTTCAATTACAAAATGGGCTTTTATTTTTCAAATATTTTTAAATATTAGAATACACATATTTTAATGTCTGAATGCTGAAATAAATGTATACTTTCTAGCTAAAGTAGTCTTTCCACCAACTGAGACTATATTAAGTTGCTGCTTTGATTTAGGTCTTTGATCTAATGGAGACTCTGTAGTTGTAGTGTTGTAGTTTCCTTACTGCCCAACTCACCACTGCAACACCAATAATTAAAAAAGTTTATGCACAAACATGGCAATTTATTTGGGCTTTACTTTTATAGTCATTTTCATTAATGTATTGTGTTTTGTGAAGGAGAGGTTGTGAGAAACAGCAATGTGATCTAGGTATGAGATACCACTGAAAGAGAGAGACAGAGACACAGAGAGAGAGAGAGAGAGAGAGAGAGAAGAGTGGCTTTGTAAGTGAAATCAACTAAAGTACTGGGATTCATTGTTTATTCTTTTTAATTTAAACAACCCTGTATAAGATTAGCGGAGAACATACATGACTTTTTTATTGAATCCATTATTGTGAGACAGAAAAAGCTGTGAGAGGGAGGAGAGAGTGCAACAAGAGAGCACACTGCAAGAGAGCAACAGAGACTGGTATGAAAGTTAAATCTGCTGCTGTACTGTGATTCAATGTCTCCCTGCTTTTGAACTAAATATCTTTATATGAGAATAGTAGAACAAACAGGACATATTTTGTTGTGTTGTATCTCCAACTTTGCTTTGTTGTGTTGTATAACCTGTTATTTTATGCTTCGCTGTCTGTAACTCCTAATTGTATTGCACCACCTGCCATGCTTTGTGGTGTTGCATTACCTATTATTGTGTCACCTATGTTGTCACCAGTTATTATGTCACCTATACAGTCTGGTGACAACATAGGTGACATAATATCTGAATGACAACATAGGTGACACAATAACAGGTATGTTGTCACCAGTTATTATGTCACCTATACAGTCTGTAACTCTTCTAGGTCGTGCCTGAAAACAGACAATGCTTTTGTCTAGTGCACTACCTGGTTAACAAAACAAAATAAATATATAACAAAATTTGTCTGTTGATCTGTGGTACCACAACTTCTGAGAGATTCAGGAGCAATTTACTAATTGGGATGCAAGAGATAAAAGAGATGCTGTGTCAGCTGCTAACATACGAACATATGAAAATACAAAATTTGCCAGCAGATAAAGGCCTAGAGGTCTATCAAGTCTGCTCAAAGTGCAGCTAGCCTCTTTATTCTGCAGCTGCCCCTCCTTCCACCCTTCCCTCCATTGACCCTCTCCCTTGCCCTGTCACATCCCTTTCTGAAGCAGTCCACTGTTCTACTGGATACCACTTCTTCAGGTAACACATTTCACCCAGCTACCACCCTCTTTGTAAAAAGTATCTCCTCATCTCCCTTCTGAACCTTCCTCCTCAGTCTCATATCATGGCCCCTGGTGTCCCTCCCTTCCTTAATTTGAACAGCCCCTCTGTACCTATTTTGTTTATTCCTCTCAAGTACTTAAAGGTTTCAATCATGTCCCCGTCCCTCCTCTCCTCCAGCAAGTACATGTTCAACTCCTCAGCCTCTTCTCGTATGATAAGTCCCCAGCCCCTTGATCATCTTTGTCACCCTGTGCCACCCCTCCAGTAACTTAATGTCCATCTACAGATGATGGGCCAGTACTGAGCACTTAATACTCCAGGTGCGGTCTAACTAATGACTTATACAGTGGCAGAATCACTTCCTCCCTCCTCGAGGATATACCCTTGTAATGCAACCCAGCATTTTGTTGGCCTTTGCAGCTGCCTTTCTACATTGTGCTGAGTTGTTCATTGACCTGTAATGTTCACCCCAGATTCTTCTCCTCCTCCTCTGTCTGGGCTAGCTGCACTCCCCCAGCTGGTAACTCTTCCTCCTTGGGTTCTTCATCCCAAAATGCAGCACCTTGCACTTTTGGCATTAAACCCAGTTGCCAGGTGTCTGACCAGGTTTAAAGCTTTGCCAGATCATCCTGCAACCCCTGCCATCCCTCTAGGTCATCCACCACTGCTCCCATCTTGGTATTATCAGCAAACAGACTGATCTTGCTCTTGATGTCCAATGATATGTATGCAATGAATGTCCCAAACAACACTGGTCCCAACACCGGGCTGTGGAACATCACTTGTCACTACTCTTGGGTGTGAGCTCCCGCCCACCACCACCCTCTGTTGCCTTTCCTGAAGCCAGTTCCCTATCCATCTCACCAGCTTTGCACCTGCCCCTGTGCCTTCTAACTTACTTTCCAGCCTCCCATGTGGCACGAAGTGAATGCCTTATTGAAGTCCAGATACAAGACATTCACTGCATGGCCCCTGTCCAATTGCCTAGTACCCAGTCATAGAACTCCACCAGGTTGGTTTGGCAGGATCTGCCACATATGAAGCCATTCTGTGTGCTGTCCTGTAGTCCTTTGGCATCTAGGAGGTCACCAGCCTCTCCTTCAGGATAGTCTCCATTAGCTTACCGCATGATGGATGTGAGGCTCACTGGTCTGTAGTTCTCCGGTTCATCCTTGGGCCCTCTTGTAGGGGGCACCACATGAGCCATCCTCCAGTCCTGAGGTACACAATCTGAGTGTAGTGAGGCATTAAATAGGTCTGCCAAAGGTACTGCAAGGACCTCTGCCAACTCCTTCAGTACCCTGGGGTGGATGCCATCTGGGCCTGGCTCCTTGTCCACCCTCAGTGCCTTCAAACCCTCCCGAACTCTGCCCTCCATGATTTCCCATCTGTCACCCCTCCCCCTGTTTCTGCTGTTCCTCCCCTTGAGTATCACCCCCATCTTCTCCTTAGTAAATGCAGAGCAGAAGTAATCATTTAGTGGTTCTGCCTTATCGTACCCTGCTTCCACTCAACCCCACTTTCCTAATCCTTACTATGTGGTCCTTACAGCTCCTTTTCTCCTGATGTACCCAAAGTCCTTCTCCCCTTCTTAATGCCTTATGCCAGCCTGAGCTCTGTTGATGCCTTGGCTCCCTTACTGCCTGTGTCGCCTCCTTGAGGTCTGTCAAGTACTCCTCCTGTCCTCCCCTCCCTGTTTTCTTGTACCTCCTAAAGGCAGCTCTTTTCCTCCTTACCTTTTCCATGACCTCTTTGCTCACCCAGCTCAGTTCTTAGCCCTAGCCTTCTTGCTCTGGGCCTTGCAGCAGGTTTGGATGCCTCCCTATCCCCAGATTTATGAGCTCCCACCTCTGGTTAGTGTCCATACTAGGTTGAATTCTGGCCAGGTACCCTTTACCACTTCCCCATCCTCCCAAAGTTGGCCCTCCTGAAGTCCAGCATTCTTGTGCCAGATTTCACTCCTTCCTTGCCCATATCCAATGTAAGCCATACTGAGTGGTAGTCACTCTCTGACAGTGGTTCTTCCACCATAAGTTCTCTCATATCTAACATAGCTGTGAGCACTATGTGCAGGCATTTCATCTGTTTCTTTTGAAATTTACAGTAAATATTTATTATGGGCTTTTTTCACCTGCCAGGCAGTTAGACCATATTAAGAGAGTTGGCAGTCATAGAGGAATACACATTATTTTGGTTTCAACAAGAGGGAAAAAAGCGGCTGCCTAGCAGATTCATTTAGAATTTTGACACATGGATTGACCTGTAATCAGGCTAAATACCAGGATGAGAAACAACAAACTTCCACTTAACTGCTTCTCCAAAGATGCAGTCTTATAGAAAAACCTGCAAACAAAGAGTATCAGTTCAAAGATATTTAATTCAAAATCTTCAAATACAGAAAGTGTATCAGTGAATAAAATATCAAACTTACTACATACAAAAGCTGCCCTGTGCATTTGTAGTGCCCTCAAACACCAGGATGGCCATGCATTGTGCTGCATTAATGCACTGTCATATGGCTGATTTTAACCAATAATGATTTTAGGATTTTGTACCCATTTTACAACATTAAAGCACTTACTCAACCCTAATACACAAGTATGACCATGTCTGTATTATATATAACTTCATTGCAAAAAAAAAACTATATTAATGCACACATTAGAGTTGAAGAACACAAAGCAGACAAAGTAAGGAAAGGGGTTTGGAGTCTCAGAACTCTTTACAAATTGGTAGTGTGGTGTTACTTGGGGTTGTCAACCCTAATGCCACCTCCTTCCCCAGGCCATAGCCTTCTGACTGTAGCATAAGGTATAGATCCAAGCCCATGTCTCATAGGCAAAAGACACTAAATTTCATTTTTTACTGAAAATCCAGTAAAATTCTTGAATTTTGTATTTCTATACAATGGTAAAAAAAAAAAATTACGGAATTTGCCATTTTTTTCCAGATCAATGAATCGTCAGAAATTACAGTGGTGTGAAAAGTATTTGCCCCTTCCTGATTTCTCTATTATTGCATATTTGTCACACTGGATGTTTTCAGGTCTTTAGACAAAATATAATATTAGATAAAGGGAACCTGAGTGGACAAATAACACTTTTTATTTTACTTATTTCATTTATTTAATGAAAAAGTTAACCAACACCAACTGGCACTGTGTGAAAAAGTAATTGCCCCTAGTTAAATCAACCCAATTAAAGGGATAATTAGAGTCAGCTGATTGATCACAGCCAGGCTTGATTACAGCCAGCCCTGCTCAATATAAACCTCACTTATTTTGGCCCTTACCATCAGAGTCACATTGCCAGCACAAAGATTCAACAAGCACATTATGCCATGATCAAGGAAGTTCCTGAAAAGATCAGAAAAACATTTTGTTGCCCTCTATCAGTCTGGAAAGGGTTACAAAGCTATTTCTAAGGCTCTGGAACTCCATCAAACCACAGTGAGAGCCATAATCTCCAAATGGAGAACACTTGGAACAGTAGTGAACCTTCCCAGGAGGGCGGCCTGCCAAAATTACTCCAAGGCGCAGTGTAAAATCATCCAAGAAGTCTCAAAGGATCCTAAAACAACATCCAAAGAACTGAAGGCTTCTCTTGCCTCAGCTAAGGTCAGAGTTCATGACTCCACAATCAGAAAGAGACTGGGCAAAAATGGGCTTCATGTGAGAGTAGCAAGGCGGAAACCACTGCTAACCAAGAAGAACATAAATGCTCATATCTCATTTGCCAAGAAGCACCTGGATGATCCACAACCCTTTTGGGAAAATGTTCTATGGACAGATGAGTCCAAAGTGGAACTTTTGGACAACATGGATCCCATAATGTCTCGCGTAAAAGCAAACACAGCATTCCACAGTAAGAACACCATACCAACAGTCAAACATGGTGGTGGTAGTGTGATGGTGTGGGATGCTTGCTGCCTAAGGACCTGGATGACTTGCCATAATTAAGGAACCATGAATTCTGTCTGTAGCAGAAAATTCTTAAGGAGAATGTCCAGTCATCCTTCCGTCAGCTGAAGCTGAAGCGTAGTTGGTCATGCAGCAAGACAATGATCCAAAACACAAAAGCAAGTCCACATCAGAATGGTGAAAAGAAGTAAAATTAAAGTTTTGGAGTGGCTAGTCAAAGTCAGACTAAACCCAATAGAGATGCTGTGGCAGGACCTGAAACGAGCAGTTCATGCTCAAAAACCTACCAAATGTTACTGAATTAAAGCAGTTCTGCGAGGAAGAGTGGGTTAAAATTCCTCCACAGCGATGTGAAAGACTGATATTGAATTATAGGAAGTGTTTGGTTGCAGTCATTGCAGCTAAATGTGGCATAACCAGGTATTAAGTGTAAGGGGCAATTACTTTTTCACACAGTGCCAATTGGTGTTGGTTAACTTTTTCATTAAATAAGTGAAATAAAAAAAAAAACAAGTGTTATTTGTTCACTCAGGTTCCCTTTATCTAATATTACATTTTGTCTAAAGACCTGAAAACATCCAGTGTGACAAATATGCAATAATAGAGAAAATCAGGAAGGGGCAAATACTTTTTCACGCCACTGTATATTTTTCACAAATTCTTTCTTGAATTATTTTCATTTTGCTTTATTTAATTTGATGTATACTTAACCTTCATTTATTCTGAATATTTATACATATACCTATAGGATACAAGGATAGAATACAGGTAAAATGTATTTTGGTGTTACACACACGGCGACAATACTGTTTTTCCCATCTGCAAAATCAATTTACCCTTTATTAATCATGGTAAATTAGTGTCCTTGCTCATAGGCAAATTATGTTTGGAGGTGGAGAAATGCGGTTCACCTCATGTGACTAATAGAATCAGTCATAGCTTGCCTGTGGGTCCTGCCTGGAGAAAAGATCCCATATAACCTTGTTTGCTCAGGAGAGGGGTGGGCATTAGGTTCCAACCCCAAAGAACACCACACCACCGATTTGTCAAGAGTCCTGAGACTCTAAACCCTTATGGATTTCATTTCTTTACTTTTATCAACTTTATGTTTTTCAGCCCTAATGTGTGCATTAGTGTAGCTTTTTCTGAAGTGAATTTACTTTCTTTTGTGATATTGGAATTAAATTCTACCTGTGAATAGATGCAGATGCACTGGACCCCTGCACCCTGTGCCAAGGGAAAAGTCCATCTACCTGCAAATTTCTATGCTGTTATACTATTCTGTGCTACTATGGATACAAAGAATCCATGGGGCTATCTGGAGGACTGCACTTCCATATTGTTATAGATGTAGACACACAGATGTGGATACACAGGGCTAAGATTCCATCTGGCTGTGAAAATACAGGCCCTCTGGGCCCTGCACTTACTGCAGGTACAGATGTGCAGGGCCCCTAGGCAGTATGCCAAGAGAAGAGTTCTACATGATTACTTTTTGCTTGGGTGGCCAACATTGTTCCATCCCTCCCCAGGCTGGAAATGGTGCTATATGGCAGTGACGTCTCACCAGTCTCAATCCATGCAGCTGGCTCACAGAGCTTGCCTAAATTCAACTGTCTAGCATGAGACTGCAATGTGTTACACACTGGGCCAACAGCTGGCCCTACAAACAATGTTTATTCATAACTTTTATTTACATTTTTTGCATTTTGACTCAAAATTTTACATACTAAAATGCCAGTAGAATAGGTCTAATGGTCTTTCGTGTCTGCTCATTTGGTTAGCCCCACCCTGGGAGCTGACCTTTCTGCCCCTCTCCCTCTCTGGCTTCTCCTTCCCAGTCCTGGATATTCTTGCTGCACTGGTTTTGCTTCCAGAACCCTTCCCTGTACCTGTCCCACCCCTCTTGAACCCCTCCACTGTTTCTGCCTCCACCAGCTCCCTGGCAGTGCACATTCCATGGCTCCACCACCCTCTCAGTGAAGTAGCACCTCCTTCTTTCTCCTGAATCTCCCCTCCAGCTTCCACCATGCCCTCTAGTTGCCCCTCCTTCCTTTGGAGCACCCTGATTGTTCCTCCCCTATTTCCCCTTCATGTACCTGAAGACCCCTATCATGTCCCCCAATCCCTTTTGTCTTCCAATGTGTACATATTTAGCTCTTCGAACCTCTCCCCATAGGTCCTATCCTCCAAGCCCCAAATCATTTTGGCTACCCTCCTCTGGACCTTCTCCAGGAGTTCAATGCCCTTCTTTAAATGTGGCCTCCAAAACTGCCAGCAGTACTTGAGGTGCGGTCTCACCAAGCAGTTATACAGTGGGAGTATCACTTCCTCCTTCTGGAGGTGATCCCTTAGCAATGCATCCAAGAATACTGTTGGCCTTTGTCATTGCCCTCCCACAAGTCTCTGAGTTGTTCATCTTGACATCCACCACCACCCCAGCCCCAGCCCCTCTCAGCCATCGAGACTTGTAGCATTCCTCCCAGTGTGTACACTTGGCCCAGGTTTCTGGCTCCCAGGTGCAGTACCTTACATTTCCCTGCATTGAACCTCAGCTTCCACTTTCTAGACCACCTTTCAGAGCCTCCAGATCCCCCTGTAGGGCCACCTCCCTTCTCCTCTCCATCCACCACCACCCCAGTTTTTAGTCATCCGTGAAGAGACTCATCTCACTCCTGATACCCTTCCTTATGTCAGAGATGTAGACATTGAACAGGAGGGCCAAGGACCAATCCTGAGGGACTCCACTAATGACCCTCCTTGGGGATGAGACTATCCCACCAACCATGACCCTCTGGGTCCAGTTCTTGAGCCAATTTCCTATCCATCTGATCATCTGGTTTTCAAAATGTTTTTTTATGACCCCTTCTGAATATGACAAGTGTGATTTATAAATGCTGGCCAAAACATCATTTTGCATTCAAGTGTGAAAAGCATTTGGGGAAGAATTTGAAGAATGACATCTGTCACATTCATGAGGTGGTGTAAAATGGCTATGTTGAAAATCTAGGATAACAATAATGAAAATTACCAAAGTTATGAGTGAATATTGTAACATTTCAGCATTCACACATAATTTGATCATTTAACATATTTTCACCAGATTTTCCAAATAGTCTTTATGACCCTAACTCATGAACCAGGTTGACAACATTTTTAAAATCTCACCAAAAGGTGATTTGACTGAGTGACTACAAAATCCCTTTTGGGCAATATTGATAAAGTTGCCTGCCTTCTTCATGAGGCATTACGTGCTACTACAAGTGGCCAAGGTGATTTCTCTTATTGTTTCCCAATACTCTGGAACTCACTACCTGTGCCCATCTGACACTCTTCATTCTCCTCTTCCATCTCCCAGGTCCTAAACAACTTTTACTCCTCAAGCTACACTTGTCAATGAAGATTCTGCTGTATTTCACAATGTTTATTGCACTTCAAGCATATTTTGCTTTGTTGTAGTATTTGTATAACCTTGTAAATGTATTTGTTTCATTTCTACCTATGTTTATGTCTTATCCAACCATTTTTGCATATGTGCATTCACTTTATATGCTCTGTTTTTGTTATGTATATGCTATACCAAACTGTAATTGAAAATGTACATTGATTACTGTATCTGCACTATGTTGCCAATGTTCCCTCTCCCCAGGATGCACCGTGAGATGAGCAACTTGTTGTAGTGTTTCTGGTGAAACTCTTCAATAAATAAATAACTGAGGTGGGGTCCCAAAAGTCCATGTTGAAAATCTGGTGCAAAAGTACTTAAAAATTACAACATTATGAATAAAATTCAAAACACATGGATAATATATTGACAGCAGTTAGCATGCTTCCTTAGTTCACAGTCAAGAAAGATAACTTTTTCCTATGAAAGTGGATCCATGCAAAGGGACATTGTGTGGGTGGTAAGAGTTTTATGGGAATGTGGTGTGGTGGGTGCTGAGTGCAGGAGTCAAGGTGGGGTGGGTAGGCACTGGGGTCAGAGACTGAAGAGGGATTTTTTCTTTTCAGGTTAAAAGCAAATAAAAATAAGATCTCTGAGGAACTGTTTTCTTTTTTCAGGGTACTGACATTGGGGTTTGGTCATCCCAGTTTTGACTGTCTGTTTCTTATTTGGAGGGGATTATCTCAGGTGACACCAGTAGTGGGCACCCAGTGTCAGCTTTAACAAATATGTAATGGCTGGCAGGTTTGGCAACTGCCAGTCATTTTAATTAATTAAACGTGGGTTTGGAGGAGGGGATAGTGGTGGTGGATTGGGCAACCCTGTATGGGAACTCAATATGAAACATGGGGAGGAAGGATACCAGAGGTAGGATTAGGCCAGCTGATGAAAGCAGTTTGAATGAAATCACTTTTGGTCAAACTGTTAATGAAAAAAATATCTCTGTCCTTAGAATGTTTATTTTTTGAAATGAGCATGCTGAGAAACATAACTGCACTGTAACTGATTGCAACTGCAGTGTAATTGCATGCAACAAATGTAACTACAGAGTAATTACCTTGTAGCATGTAATTAATGATTAGTTATATTGAAACTGACATATAAAATAAAGTATAACCCAGTTTTAACTTATATTTTAAAAGGTTTGCCCTACGGCAGTGCAACATGAATCTGGTCATCATAAATTAGAGCACCAGAAACATGTCACCCATAATGACCATGATCCCACATTCCACACAACACACCACAGCTGCTAATGGGCAGTAGTGGAAAAGAGTTTGTTTTTGCTGGGGGCTTTACCCACACACACCCCAACACTAATTATAATTACCTCAGGGTCCAGGTATGAGTGGAAGTTGGAGAACAGTGTGGATGGTGAAAACATCATGAGTACAGGCGCTGCAATATCCAGAACACCCTGTCAGTCACAAACTTTTCCCATCTACCTAATTGCAGTGCCCAGCTAATGGTATACCTTTTAAAAACTATATAAGCAGAAAACATGAAACTTATAAAAGCATGTACCTTAGGCCAGGCTCTATCAAACCTGTAAGTTTCAGGTTTAAAAACAAACATTTTTAATTACAGGTGAGTAAAAAGTCATTATGTTGGTGAATTTTAGCATCATTGCACCTCTGTACATTTGCCTCTGTGAACTGATAAACACAACAGTTTCAGGATCCAGAGAAACAGGCCCAGACCCTATGCCTACCAAATTTCAAATAAATCAGTTGAACAGGAGCAGAGATATTAAAGCAATAAACCATGACAGAGTGTAGGTTATGCTGGAATTTACCCACACATTGTGTGGTTCAGTCACAAGACTATAGGCCAAGTGATCAAACCACTCCAGAAGTGGGTAAATCCTAGCATAACCCACAGCCTGGAGTGGTTTATTGTGATTATCTAATGTCCCCATCTTTTTGTAGCAATTTGCATGAGATAAAATAACCCTGAGTTACTAGGGCTTCCTGTGCATGCAAGTACTGTGTTGTCATTCCCAGCCCTGATGCTTTCCCTAGTGCCAGAAAACCTTGTGACAGTCTGCATTGTGTGTTTTGTTTTTATCTTTCAATGAAATTGTGATATTTACTTATGTTGTGAAGGACTGTAAAGGGTGAAAGCTGCAGGTGGTGGCACATCCTGTGAACAGCTGTCCAGGACATTCTGTTACTCATCGGTATTTAGAGGTACAGTGTGGGCAGGGTGTTGCTGGTATGTGGGGTGGATTGGGAGAAAGCCACAGTCTAAGTGTGGCCTGATCTCGAGCACTTACCAGAAAGGTATAGCGGAAGGGTGAGGCAGGATTTCTTACCTGTTTACGTTCTTTGCAATGTATAGTGGGCTTAGGGACTGTTGGGGTCTACCATTTAAAAACTGCAGTTGTTTTTAAAAGTCCCGTTTTCCATCACCGTTTAACATGGAATCAATATGGTGTTTTTAATGATTGGATTTTGGGGATCAGACTGATTTTTTAACATGGTGATTGAGATGCAGCTGACTGAGTCTTTATCTATGAGTTATGCTGAGATTTACAAATGGATAAAAGAACCAGTTAGCCAGTCACCTTTCTAGTTTTAAAACTGCCATTGTATTATAAGGTACAAATATCAGGGTTTAGCATTAAGGTACTTACTCAGCTCTAGTATACAGGCATGACTGTGCCTGTATTTTTATATATATATATATATATATATTAGAGGCAAAAACTCCGTTTAATGCATTAGTTAGGGTTGTTCCACAGCGACAAAAGTGAGGAAATTAGCTGTTAGGGGTTGAAAACCTAACTCCAATTCACCCCAGCACCACACACACACAGACACACACACATTCAAGTATGGGGAGGACCAAGTCAACACAACCAATGACAGACATCCAGCAGCAGGTGACAGAAATAACAAACAATTGTCTAAATGTACTCGAGACATCCTCACCCACCTGACCAGGTACTGCATGCTCAGTGGAGATCAACAGCAAAACTGAGGCCATGTACACAAACGTCACACATCCCTGATTGCAGCTGCACAACATACCACACTTAGTAGTTGCATGGCCTTACCTACCGATGCCCACCCACACCACACCACTTGTGGTGGACCATCTGAGCAATAGAGTTAAGCAAAACCAAGGAGTTTTACAGGTATAATATCTCTGATTTAACAAGGGTTTGAGAAATGCAGCTTTCTAATTGACTGTAAACATTGTAACAGCCCTATGTTTAGTTTTATTAACATACATGTAGAGCCTAACCATATGATGAACATGGTTTAATGTTGTTTAAAAACAGATTTATTATGATAGCAATAAGCTACTCCAGGTATTATATTAATGGTCAGTTTATCACTGTCTAGCGACATGTGGCACTCGGATATACCTCATTCAACATTAAACCCCTACAGGGTGATTAACAGACCATTTAACATAACTGTTGGTCATGCCTTATAGCTTAATTGTCTTTTGAGTAGATACTCTCCTCTGCTAGGCACTGCAGCAGCTTTGCAACACAGTGTCCCACCCAGTTACACCATACACTGTCTAGTTGCTGGAGGATGGCTGTGAATATGAACTCATGAAGATGAACAGTGTAACAGTCATTACAGTCATCGAAACCCTAGTGTGATTATAACTGACAGACTCAGTGATAGAGGATAACCCCTGCTGTCCTAGTACATTTACCCCATTATGAGTTAAATCAATACTAAAAGACATTCTGTTTATATCTACATCATACCTACTTGATTCCTGTTGTAGCAAATTAACATAGTTATCACTTTGATAGCATCAGTGACAGAAGTGTGGCAAGCCCAAACAGTAGGCATACAGCCTGAGTATGAAACAACTGTTAAAAAAATCACACTGTGTCCATAAGTGGCATAGATCACTCATTGCAACAATAGCAAATGTATTACTATTTGAAGAAGTTAGTCATCACAGATGCAATGAGATTGTCTTTATCAGGTACAACATACTCAGTAAGTGCCTACAGGAAAATCTATCCTATATACACGTCCGATACAGGTACATCATTGTTGGCTCAGTAGTGCTATGATATTTAGAAGTTGCTTGGCCTGATCCATGCAATTACAATCTTTCTTACAAAGAATACTTACTGCATCTTTAATATTGAAACACACTGAAGGTCTATGTATGTACATCAGCAGTACACCTTCATCAGTAAGAATGCATGTGATACTGGCAGTACCAATTTCACAGCGTTGAACAGGCAATGCTTTTCCATACGTTTACATCAGCCTCTCTATGTTGAGTAAACCATTGCAGTAAATGTACTACTATGTAAATCACCTACTAAATGTATCACTACTTTTATCTTGAGCATGCTAGTGTCTTGTAGTTAATTATGTGCTTCTCTTAATTAATGTATACTCAGTAGTGTTAAAACCTTTCTACAACTGTCATCATGCACCTTCAGCATTTATATTGAATAACGGCACAGTACCAGTTGTGTGTGGTGTGGGCATCGATGATAAAAGGCCATGCAACTACTAAGTGTGATACGTTGTTTGCAGCTGCAATCAGGGATATGTACGTTTGGTGTACATGGCCTCAGTTTGCTGTTGATCTCCACTGAGCATGCAGTACCTGGTCAGGTGGGTGGGGATGTCTCGTAGTACATTTAGACAATTGTTTGTTATTTCTGTCACCTGCTGCTGGATGTCTGTCATTGGTTGTGTTGACTTGGTCCTCCCCATACTTGAATGTGTGTGTGTATTGTGTGTGTGGTGCTGGGGGTGATTCGAGTTAGGTTTTCAACCCTAACAGCGAATTTCCTCACTTGTCGCTGTGGAACAACCCTAACTAATGCATTAAGCGGAGTTTTTTGCTCTAATTTCCCTTTTTGAGAATGATATTGAGAAATAGTGATCATTGGGAAAGAGCGGGCGCTGGGGCCCAAAGGCCTCAAGGCCCCGCCACATGATGTCTTGTGGCATAGTAACAGGAGCAGCAATGCAAACAGAAATGCTAACAGTGGCACACATAGTAACACAAGCGTGAATGATAACAGAAAGGGTAGCACACGGTGGCGTAGATGGAATGGTGTGCCACGTGATGTCTGGTCACATAGTAACATGGTGCCTGTAAATGGAAATGTCAATGGGCATGGTGGCCAAAGTGAAACAGAAAGAGAAACAGTGCGGTACACACAAATGGCAAAAAGTAACAAGCATAAGCACAAATGAAAGCATAGCGGATGACTCACGTGGTGGCATTGGGGTGTGCATTGGGATCATCAGCCCTAACTCTCACCCCATGACCTGTGTAAAGCAGCAGAAGTATAGGAGAATGGGGTGAGAGTTAGGACTCATGATCCCAATGCACACCCCAATGCCGGTTGGGGGTGGGTGGGGGTGCAAGGGTTTTCAACCCTAACAGCGAATTTCCTCACTTTTGTCGCTGTGGAACAACTCTAACTAATGCATTAAACTGAGTTTTTGCCTCTAATTTCCCTTCTTTTGAGAATGATAACAAGAAAATAGTGAATGTAATGCAGCAGCGGGGCCTTGGTGCCCTCTGGGCCCAGCGCTCCCACCACTATGTCTGCGGTGGCGGAGTCGAGGCCCTTTGGCTCCGCTCTCACATCTCTCTTGTGGCATACTAACAGGGACAGCAACGCAAACAGAAAATGCTAACAGTGGCGACATGGTAACACAAGCACGAATGAGAACAGAAAGGTAACGCACATGGTGGCGTGAGCGGAATGGTCTGCCACGTGATGTGTTGTCACATAGTAACATGGTGCCTGCAAACAGAAATGTCAATGGGCATGGTGATGTAAAGTGAAACAGAAAGATAAACAGTACTCTAGACAGAAAATGGCAAAAATAACAGAAATGCAGCGTAGAATAAGCGCAAGGATACCTTTGTGGTGGGCATGAGCGTCCATGATAAGTGAAGCAGATGCTGAGGTTCATAAGCGGAAGGGCAACAGTAACAGTGATGTAAGCGCACAGGCTGGTTTTCCCAAAACCTGCATTGAGAAAGACAGTGAGTACAAATAATGTATGCAAAATAATGAGTATCAGCGCAGAAAATGAGATCTTGGAATACTAAATACATTATATCTCAGGAACTGTACGGCGTAGAAAAAAAATTTAAAAGTCATATTATTTACAACTGTCCTGGCTAATTTGGATCTTAGCCCCTTGGGGCTAAGAAGTTTCTCCGACAAAAGTCCGTGATTCAGACTGCTTCCGAGATAATGGCCCTGAAAGGTGGCTAACGCCGTAATGTTATCCTATGGAAAAAAGAAAAGTTCAGAGCACCATAACTTTTCCTCCCTGTAATGTTTTTCACCAAACCACTGAAAGGCACATCTGTGGGCTGTTGGCTGTCTTCCTCAAATTTCAGGAAAAAAGACCAAACCGTTATTTTGCAGCAGGGATCAAAGGATTTCTGTTATGAGTTGAGCACCGTAATGTTATCCTATGGGAAAAATGTCAACTTTGGAGTGCGTAACTTTGCGCCGTGTGATATTTTTCACCAAACTACTGAAAGAGCACATCTGTGGGCTGTTGGCTGTCTTCCCTCAAATTTCAGGAAAAAGACCAAACCGTTATTTTGCAGCAGGGTGCCAAAGGATTTCTGTATCGTCGAGCGCCGTAATGTTATCCTATGGGAAAAACCGTCAACTTTGGAGTGCCGTAACTTTGCAGCCATGTAATATTTTTCAATACAACATTGAAAGGCACATCTGTGAGATGTCGGCTCCGTTCCCTCCAATTCCAGCTCAAAACTCCCAACGGTTCTTTTGCAGCAGTGCCAAAAGAATTGCTGTCATTTTCCCACAGACTAGAAAACTACTGTCGCAATTTGCGAAAAGCTTTCCTAAGAATTGCTACACTTTCGTGAGCAAGAAAGTAATTTTGAAAGTACTTTTTCCAGAAATTTGAAAAACATATTTCTGGGGTGTTTTACCACAAAATAAAGACATGGCAAGCATCCTCAGGGCCCGACTAGGTGAATACAAAAAAATTAGGTTGCTAAAGGGTCCCAAATTTAAATGCCAACCATTTTCTGATCACCAACTGAAAACAAAATGGCCGATTTGCGAAAGTAACAGGCCCATTGCGAAAGTAAAATGCATTTGCGAAAGTGTTGAACTTTTGTTAACTTTTCCCATTGACTTATAATGGGAAACTGTTTTTGAATAACTTTTGAACCGTTTAATATTTTTTCACGAAATCTTTGAAAGGCACATCGGGTACCCTGGCTGAACGTTCCCTGAAGGTTTTGGGCCGTCACACAAACCGCACGACCTGTAGGCGACCACAGAATTCAGAAAAGCGTAAGCGCGCAGCTCACCTATAATAACTCCGCAACCGTATATCCGATCAGTATAAAACTTGGCAGATCCCAAGGCCTATGGGTCTTAATCATATATTCCAAATTTCAGGCAAATCCATCAAATGGTTGCAAAGTTATTAAAGTGCAAAATGTTGAGGTTTAACATGGAAATGGCTCCTCAACCTAACTATGGTAGCACTACCGTGCTACCATAATATATATATATGTGTGTGTGTGTGTGTGTGTATATATATATATATATAAAGAGATGTGCAAGAACAAGGGGCACAATTTGAAGATAGAGAGGGACAGCTCAGGGGCAACATGAGGAAGTATTTTTCATGGAAGGTAGTGAATGCATAGAACAGCCTTCCTGAGGAGGTCATGGGGTCAAAAACTGTAGGGAATTCAAGAATGCATGGGACAGACATAAGGCAATTCTATTGGGGGTAGGAAGAAGAAGGTTGTTGGTTAACTAGGTTCTGCAGCTTATCCAATAGGTAGGAAATGGGCAAACTGTGTAAGCCAAGTGGTCTTTATCTGCCATCAAAGTCTATGTTTCTATGTTTTTATATATATCTTAGAGGCAAAAAGTCAGTTTAATGCACCAGTTAGGGTTGTTCCACAGTGACAAAGAGAAATCGGTGTTAGGGTTGAAAACCCCTGCACCCCTCAGCCTGCCCCCAACTGGCATGGGGTGTGCATGGGGTCGTCGGCTAACTCTCACCCATCACATGCATGAACAAGCTAAGGCATAGGAGAATGGGGTGAGAGTCACGACCGCCGACCCCAACGCACACCCCATGCCAGTTGGAGGGCAGGCTGAGGGCTTGCAAGGGGGTTCAACCCTAATCGAATTTCCTCACTTTTGTCACTGTGGAACAACCATAACTGATGCATTAAACAGAGTTTTTGCCTCTAATTCCCTTTTTTTGAGAAGGAGGACTAAAATAGTGAATGGAATGCTCCCACCACGTGATGTTTTGTGACATAGTAATGGTAACAGCAATGCAAACACAAGCGGTAACAGTTATGCACATGGTGACACAAACATAAATTGTAAAGCAAGAGTTAATAGAAATGCAGGCTAAAGTGATGCCAAAGTGAACAGTGGCGCAAACAGATGCAAGTGCATCGTGCGCAACTAACTAGCGCTATGGTCATGGTACCGCTATTGTAAATGCAAATGATAACTGTAACAGCAACAATAATGAGAAAGAAAACAGCAAGCGGTGCGAAACACAAACCATAACAGCGCGGTGACAGTACCACATTGTAAACACAAATGATAATGGTAACCACAACAATAATGCAAAAGAAAACAGAAATGCAAGCACGCATGAAAACCCATATGAAACAAACCGTAATGCACACGGGCATGGGAATGCAATTGGAAGCATAAATGGTAATGGAAAGAACAACGATGACACAAAGCGAAGACAAACGCAAATGAAAATGGAAGAGCAGCCACCAACAGAAATGGTAATGCACACAGTGATGCTAAGCGAAAACAAACACAAACAGTAGTGGAGACACAACCGTAACAATAGCATAAAGGGTAACACACATGGTGACGTACATGGTAACGTAATGCAAACAGGCATGGAAACACAAGCAAGCCTAGGTGTAACAGTAACTAGAGCATAACTTATTTTTCCCCAAAAGCTCCATTGAGAAACACAGTAAAAACAAAGAATGTATGCATAATAATGGGCCTCGAGCAGAAAACGAGCAGTTGTCATACTAAAATGGTAGTATCTCAGTAACCGTCACGATGTAGAAAAAAATTAAAATTTCGCATGATTCATGAGTTTCCTGGCTAGGTTTTCACTACCATTGTCATGATGAAAATTCCGTATCTCACACCGTTTCAAGATACAAGCCCAAAACATGGATGCCACCATGTTAGCCTATGGGAAAAAGCGTCAACTGAGATGCCGTAACTTTGCATCTGTGCAATATTTTGACACCAAACCACGAAAAGGCATATCTGTGAGATGTTGGCTGCATTTCCTCCAAATTTCAGCCAAAAGATCAAACATTTCTTTTGCAGCAGGGTGGGAAAGAATTCTTATCATTTGACCATAGTCTAGAAAAGTAGTGTCGTGATTTAGCACCTTTCTCAAAAATTTGTAGAAAGTGTTGCAAGTGCGACACTACTTCTGCAACTACTTTTCCAGAAACTTGAAAACATATTTCTGGGGTGTTTAACCCAAAAATAAAGACATGGCTAGCATCCTCAGGGCTTGAACAGGTAAACACAAAATTAATTATGTCCCTAGATGGTCCCAATTTTAAATGCCAGGCATTTCTGTGATCAGTAAGTGAAAACTAAATGGCGGATTTGTTACACTACTAGGGCCATTTGTGACACTAAAAAGTACATTTGTGACACTTTCAAACTTTTAAACTTTTCCCATTGACTTATAATGGAAATTTGTGTTTTGAATAACTTTTGAAGAGTTTAATATTTTTCCACGAAATCTTCAAAAGACACATCTGGGACCCTGGCCACACGTTCCCTGAAGTTTTGGACTGGTCGTGCAAACCATCGACCTGTAGGCGCGAGCAAAAATGTGCAAAAAACATAATTGCATGCATGAATGTTGCTTAATAATGCCTCAGCTGTATATCTGACTGGTACAAAGTTGGCAGATCCCAAGACCAATGGGTATGCCCATGCCTGCCAAGTTTCAGGCAAATCTGTTTAATGGTGGCAGAGTTATTAAGGTGCAAATTGTCACCCTTTAACCTTAAAGGGGTACTCAACCTAACTATGGTAGCACTACCATGCTACCATAATATGCATATATATATCTATATCTATATATATATATTTTTTTATGCAAAAAACTCAGTTTAATACATAAGTTAGGGTTGTTCCACAGTGACAAAAGTGAGAAAATTCAGTGTTAGGATTGAAAACCCTAACTCCGCATTCACCCCAGCACCACACACACATGCAAGTAGGGGAGGACCAAGGCAACACAAACCAATCACAGACAACCAGCAGCAGGTGACAGAAATAAAATACAACTGTCTAAATGTACTACAAGACATCTCCACCCACCTGACCAGGTACTGCATGGTCAGTGGAGATCCACAGCAAAACTGAGGCCATGTACACCAAACGTACACATCCATGATTACAGGTGCACACAATGTACTACCACGAGTTGCATGCCATTACGTGGCGTTGCAACACACCCCACCACAACTCATACTGCACACTCACTGTACATGAGCAATGCAACTCCCTCGTTGCAGCTGTACAGAGGATAATACACTTAGGAGTAGAGAGAAATAAACTACTACTCTGTGACTGTAGTACAAGATGCATCCATCATCATGATACAAAAACTGTTGCAATTGACTATGTGATGTTTATAGTAGTAGGTTACCTGGTTCTCTACACTTGAGATACACTACCTGATGTGGACGTTTGGGGAGAGATAGCTCACAAGGCTCTACAACTCCTAATAGTACTAACGGGTATATAGTTTCAGTGATAGAGGTATAATGTTGATGTCCATGAATTTAGTTTCAGTGTGTTTGCTTGCTCAGAATACAATAATAGGTCTGTCTGTCAGGGGTTGGATTATCTGGATGATGGCATGCAACTTCTAAATGTCTGAGCATGAGTATAGCAACAATAACAGACGTGTACCACAGCTATCCAGAGACTCTTTTTTGGGTTGCTCTTTACTGAGTATGCAGTACCTGGTCAAGACAATGGCATTGACTCTGTGACGTCAAGCAAATCCAAATTGTGCTAAGCTGAGTATCTTTGCAATCTCTGAGGAATACCATGATCTGCATACCATCGTTTTTGTAGTCGATTGCCACTCAGCATGTACCACGTGTTGTTTGAGATTGGCAGACTATTACGTGCCTGACACCGTACAAGTCATGATTATGTTAACTGTACTATGCATCCAATCAGAGACATTTATGATTCATACAGTATTTATGACTTTCTTTTTCTGTGGCTTTGCATTCATGATGTAGCATGTGTTATGGAGGAGGAGCATTCTCTCCCTCACACTGTGGTAGTCATAAGTGTTAAATCTTTACAAAGCTGCAAGCACAGTGTTACAGTGTTGATGTTAATGGGTTCATTTAACATGTGGTTATCCAGTCAGTATCCACTATCTCATCTCAGTATGTCAGGGGTTGCCTCATGAAGGGTTTGCACTCTGTTACAGTACAACATTGTGTATACCTCAAATCAAACACACATACCACACATGGCCAAATTCTTTCTTTAGCTGTGACTCTACAGTCAACAAACATTAACAAATGTTGTGGTGGGTGTGGTGCAGCACTACGTAATGGCATGCAACTCGTAAGTGTGGTATGTTGTGTGCTCCTGAAATCAGGGATGTGTATGTTTGGTGTACATGGCCTCAGTTTTGCTGTGGATCTCCACTGAGCATGCAGTACCTGGTCATGTGGTGGGGATGTCTTGTAGTACATTTAGACAGTTGTATTTTATTTCTGTCACCTGCTTCTGGTTGTCTGTGATTGATTGTGTTGCCTTGGTCCTCCCCACTTGCGTGTTGTGTGTGTGGTTCTGGGGGGTGAATGCGGAGTTAGGGTTTTCAACCCTAACACCAAATTTCCTCGCTTTGTCGCTGTGGAACAACTCTAACTTATGCATTAAATGGAGGGTTTTTGCCATTAATTTTCCTTCTTTTGAGGATGAGAACTATAAATAGTAAATGGAAATGTGGTGGTGGTGGTGGGAGCAAGGGTCTCTTTGGCCCCATGCTTCCAGCACATCATTAGCTATGTTATCCAATGGTGGTACTCCAGCCCTTTGGCGTACATACTTTCATCACATTATTTTGCATACTTATACAGTAGTAGTAGTGTGGGGCCCTTCGGAGCCCATAGTCCCACAACCTAATTTTGTTTATGAATGTAGTGCTGAAGACACAATCATTTTGTACCTGTACTCCCACTATGTCATTTGATATATGGGTGTGGTGGTGTGAAAAAGTAGCTTTTGTCTTCTATGGTGGCACTATATCACTTCTTGTATGGATACTATGGTGACTCTTGAACTTCATCTGTCAGACTCTTCTTATCATATCTGAGATAGTAATAACTTTCAACGCTAGATTTTCGGTAGATATTACCCATTAAGTAAAAATGAAACACAAGCAACAGTTTTCTTAAGAAAATAGTATATTAATATTTTGATTTTCCATACAAAATTTCATAATAAATGTTTCTTTTGCAAACACATAAGATTTTTACACATAAAAAATAGACAATTCTTTGGAAAAAGTAAGGAACAGAGACATAAACACATTATTAAAATACAGTGCTAGAAACACAAATATGAAATCAAAAGAGTGATTTGTCTAAAAGTTTTCAATGAAAAAACTGGGCCATTATTAACTCAAAAATAAATAAAATAAAAAATAAAAATCACTTTCCATTCTGCGAAGAGGTGTGCTGTTGCTCGAGGCAGCCCAGTCCAAAAGTTGGACACCAAGTGGGCGCATTAAAAAAGTGGATGCTGTTGTGCCAGGGCTGAATGGGGAGGAGGGAGATACCAGTCGAGCTGTGGAAGCTGCTCATTGTGGCTCAGAAAGGCTAGATTTGTTGCTGCAGGTGAGGTGGTGTTGGTTGGTGCAGTCCTATCTGCCACTGTGCCCACAGGCTCAAGAACAAGATTGATAGTTGCCTGCTGCACTGTGTAGAGGGACAATAATTTTTCTTGCCCTTCCAAGCGCAGCAGTCTCCTCTTTCAAGCCATTAATCTTGCGCTCAAGCCTGCAAATACAATGACAGTGGACTTTGCACATTCTTCTGTGAGATTTTTCTGTAAAGAGACAAGCAAATAGCAATCAATATGTAATGCTTATCATGTAGCTCTATTTGTTTGTGTTGCAGTTCATAACATTGAGTTTTTCCATATATTCTAAGTACATGTAGATCTGCATTCGTATGCACATATATAGAAGCATAAATTGTCAAAAAATAAGTCTTATTAGTCTGCATATCATATCTCACTTGTGATGAATTGCAAAAATATTTGCTTCATGAGTTTTCAGCAATACTGACAATCATTACACTTATATTCTATTTTAGTTTCTGTATCAAAATCTTCCTTTATGCAACCAGTGCTAACTATAATAAGACAGTAAGCTATGTAACAATTAAAAGTGCTTAATCTTGTAAGATCAATGGTACAAACACATAGACACCTATGCGGGATAATGAAACTGGTTACATATCTGCAACAGGGTTGTGCCATGTGCAACACACTGATGCGTCCCGGCATGATATTTAAAAGAGAATATGTGTGTTACAAATCCCAGTGCAGCAGGTGCATCAGAAATGTATGCAGCAAAAGTAGCAGGCCATGCCCATGCATACTCTGTACATACCGATATTTAGCCCAGGATGTGCTGAGCATA
Source organism: Neoceratodus forsteri (assembly GCA_016271365.2). NCBI lineage: Eukaryota > Metazoa > Chordata > Ceratodontiformes > Ceratodontidae > Neoceratodus > Neoceratodus forsteri. The sequence continues at coordinate 1,108,500,360 of CM057449.1, read as the reverse complement.
TGCAGATGCAAACCCTACGTGCACTTCACAGGGATGAGAAACAATAAAATACAGCAACAGCTGGCCACACACAGCTAATGTGCCATATAGCGGGACGTACACATCAGCTGCTAGCTGTGTGTGGTCATGCGAGCTACTGCAGGAACATCTGTTGCTGTAGTACCCCTAGCCATGCCCAACCGTGGGCTTCAATATGAATGATAATCCCTGGTAGTCCAGTGGACCCTATCCACAATGCCCAATCGCAGGCATTCAGTAGGATAAATATTTCTGGTTTTCCACTGGACCCTATCCCCAATACACATAACGTGGGCATTTAGTAGAATAAATATATCTTGTGGTCCACTAGAGCCTATCCTCAGCCTGATCACAGGCTTTGAAACAAGGAATAATGACTTGTGGTCCAGTGGTACCCCTCCCAACCCGCCAACTCACTCCTTCCACCCTGCTCCCCTGTCCCATCAATGCCAGGCAGCAGCAGTCCACCTGGAAGTGACCCATCCAGCTGCCAACTCACAGCATACAGTATGGCTGTCGACCATTGGCCCACAGCATGGGCCAATGGGTGTCTAAACTCATACTGTACTGCCTAATAACAGCATATTCCCCTCATTTTGCCAAGCAGTAACATCAGCAGCAGAACATCTCGGGTAATTTTCCTGAACTGCCTGTGTGTTTTACCAATTTGCAACAGAGTTATTATGGGACATTAAGTGTACTGAATTGCCTGTTTGTCTTTCACCTGGGCTAATGAGGTGTGTGTGAGGGCTACACCAATCGGAGAGAACAGAGGAGGGGTCTGGAGCTTCAAAAGACAGTGCTGCTTAATTCAAAGCAGATGACTAAAGAAATATTTAGCTGCTTTGGGGAAGGGTTGTCTAGACTGTGCAAATAATGTGAGAGGGATAGACAGAATTTGCAAAGTAAGGTGTGAGGATCATTATTTGTTTCTCCCTAATGCTTACTCTCAATATATGTACAATCTTGAACAACTCTCTAAAATGGTGCTAAAGGGAAGGGCTTATCACATGTTAGAGTAAGTGATAAGTGGCGCATTTTATTAATTACTTCTGCAGTTAATGTTAACCAGCCCAAGAAACAATTTCATTTTGCAAGGAAAATTATATTGATGTTGTTGTTGATCTCTGGGAATGTGCATTTAAATCCTGGCCCAGTGATTAATAATAATTATTCAATGGATGAATTCAGTAGCAGAGAAAATATTACATTTAAATGTTAGGAGTTTATTGCCAAAACTTGATTATATAAGGGTACAAGTCTCAAAATCTAATCCTGATTTGCTAGCTTTATCAGAAACATGGCTTGGATCTAAAACTGAAGATAGGGATATACAAATTGACAATTATAATAGTTTTAGGGTGAATAGAATTAAGAAAGGGGAGGGTTATGATTTATCTTAGAGTTAATTATAGGGTCAAATTAAATTGGCAAAATCTATTCCAGGGCAGCTTGCTCTATTGGTGCTACAAGTGTCAGCTGGTTATTTGTTTAATTGTGCAGTTTGTTATAGGCCCCCTCAGCTAGTATTTTAGCCTTACAAACTTTAAATGAATCAATTGCTCCCTTTTAAAAAATGAGTTTGTGTTATTGGGAGATTTTAATTGAATATGATGTCTTCTCAACAGGATGTTGTTAATGAGTTTTGTGCCTTAAATTTAGTTCAGCTAATAACGATGCCTACTAGACCCAATAAAAATAATAGTGCTAATGATTCATTACTGGATTTAATACTTACTAATAAAGGAATAGATATATTGCTGCTGTACATGAGTCTGACCTGAGTGATCATTGTTATATACCATGTATTAGAAACACAAAAAAAGATAAAATAAGGGCTCAAACAAAATATATCAGGTCTTTCAAAAAATTAATGATCAAGCATTTTTAAGGGATATGGCAGGAATTAATTAGCAGTTGATGACAGTGTGTCCTGATATTGAGGTAGCTTGGTCTTATTTTAAAACATCATTATTGGAGGTTATTAAAAACATGACCCCTGAAGCATGGAATAACTAATAAGAAATTGACATCTTGGATTACTGAGGAAGTAAAACAATTATTAAGATTAAAATCTAAATACTGGCAAAAGCAAAAAAAACAAAGGAATTGGTGGATAAACAGGCTTTTAGGGTTATTAGGAATAAGAGTACTCAGGAGGTAAAAAAGCAAAAAGGGCTCATTATAATACATATTTTGATAAGGCTAAGGGTAATACTAAAGCACTTTGGAAAGGTATTGACTCTTTAAGAGATCAGCAAAGATCAACTTCCTTACCAACAGTTATTAATAGTGGGAGAAAGATCCTGATGTCAACTGAGGATAAGTTGAATGCACTTAATACTTATTTTGCTACAGTAGGTAAAACATTTGAAATGAAAAATCCAGATCAGGATATCCCAGTTTTGGATACTGATTTTTCTTTGGGTGTTTCTAAACCTATTTTTGTCATGCAATCAATAACTTCTGAAGATGTTTATAAACAACTCCAGAGACTGGATCCCAATAAGGGACCAGGGTGTGATGGCATCCCTCCTTTTTTGAAGATAGCATCAGCTATTTTATCTCAACCCTTAACATATTTGTTTAATTATTCTTTTCTTGTTCTGAAATTCCCCAGGATTGGAAAACTGCATATATTGTTCCTGTTTTTTAAGGGAGGAGAGGGTTGTCCTTCTGACCCTAGTTCCTATAGACCAATTTCACTCTTGCCTACTTGTGCTAAGATCTTTGAAAGATTGGTGCATGGTCAACTTAGCCATTTCTTGCTTAAACATAATCTGATTGCTAAGGAGCAATCTGGGTTTAGGAAAGGATATAACACCAGTAATGTGATAGCTAAGGTTGCAGGCGATGTAATGAATGCCTTGACAGAAGTTGTAGTGTACCAGCTGTGTTTTGGATCTGCCGAGGCATTAAAGCCTGATTCATCATACAATATTACTAAATCGATTAAAATCAGCAGGATTGGGCATGACTGCTTTAAGCTGGTTTTGTTCATATCTGCATAACAGATAGCAGTGTGTCAGAATGGACAGCATTTGTTCTGAATTCATTAATATAGGATCAGGGTACCGCAAGACTCAGTCCTGGGTCCCCTGTTATTCTTATTGTATGTGAATAGATTACCTGAGTGCTGTTCTACTGGCACCAGCATGTATCTCTATGCTGATGATACTATTATATATACTGTAGGAAGTGATATGGATGAAGCAGTTGGGTTATTGCAAAGGGATTTTTGAAAGTTTAGGATATGCTTCTTGATTTGAGGCTTTTGCTGAATGATAAGAAGACACTTTGGTTGATATTCCAAAAAGAATGATAAACATATTTATAAAGGAATATTCATACATTATCTGGGGTAGCATTGGGACAGGTAACCTCTTATAGGTACCTAGGATTGACGCTTGATTGTCATTTATCTTTTGATTTACATATAAATAACATCTTGAATAAGCTGAAATGATTGCTTGGATTCTTCTATAGGAATAAAACAATGTTTACAAGTAAAGTAAAGAATTAATGGTTACCTCACTATTTTTGCGGTTTTGGATTATGGGGATTGTATATACTGTATAAAATGTAAAAAAATCAGTATTAGTAGCCTTAGAACCTTTATAAAAGTGCACTAAGGTTTATTACAAATTTACCTTATAGAACACATAGCTGTATCCTGTATGAAAAAACAGGCCTTACGTCATTGCAGGATCAACGTGACATTCACTGGAATCTTTTGTTTATAAATTTGTTTCGCCTAGTGCCAGTATTACTCTTGGACCTGTTAAAAATTAGAACAGACTTAAAATACTCACTTAGGACTACACCTGGGATCACTTTTTGTGTTCCTAGATGTAATTCTGGATATGGTGAAAAACATTGACATCATCAGTCTCTGAGACATGGAATTGTACAGAAAAGAATTAAAGATATGTGAGTTGATATCCTTGGCTCGTTTTAAAAGTATTTAGCTGGGCTTTATAATAAACATTGTAAATGTTATGGATAATTGAAGAGCTATCCTGGCATTTGTTAAATAATACTTTTTGTAATGTTTGACCTGTTGAGTTATGGTTTGTTTTATATGTACTGTGTTTTGACATGTTTGGATGCAATTGAAAAGGAGATAGTGTTATCTCAATTTGTTAGCCAATAAAACATTGAAGAGTTGAAAATAATATGTGAATTGATCCATTGACATATCAGGAGTGTGTCATACCATATGGTCTGCATGCCCATTGGACCAAACTGTGCACCAGTGGGTGTACAGTCATTATACGCTGTCAGTCAGCGGCGGTCGGGTGGGTTGTGGGTGTGGTGCTGGCACCTGTTACTGACCAGGGTGGAGCACGGTAGCAGAACTGAGAGGGTGGATATGAGGAGGGTACCGCTAAAAGCAACAGGGATAATTCTTTACCTGTTTAGTACAAACATTTAAGAACTATTTTCTATCAATGTTAAACATCCTATCTTTGACTTAATCTTCAGGCTTTCAATATTTTTACTTCTGAGCACTTTCAGCTACTCTTTTCACAAGAGATCACCTCTACAGATTTTGATAAGCAGCACAATATCCAAACAATTCATACAATTAATCACTTTTTTGTATTTCATCACTACATTAAATATTAGAATGTAGCGTAGCACTTAATCTTGTAAGTACTCGTTGACTAATGTAGAGACTCAGTATATCTCTATGTCTGACTCTTGTTTTACTAAGAAGAATGAATCAGACACATTGTGAACATTGGTGACTTTATAAACGTAGTTGACAATTTGAGGTGTGCATGACAGGCTAGATACTGGGCTGTTACACTAAATAATACTGTTCATGAACTGCACACAATAAGTTATAATAATTATGCATTCAGGGCCCATTGGTGGGATATTGCTTGCACATCACAATGTATTTTTGCAGCCGTTTTTCTATATGCTTTTGGTGTCATACTTACGTTGAACACCAGCACCTTCCTCCTGCTTCACCTGGACCACAGGTATGGCCACAATCTCCTGGTCACTATATAAAAAAATGAGAAAATAATTAAATTTTTATGATATAAAATGTCAATATCTAAGAATACTTTAACTATGTGACATATACAATGTATTCCACTATGCTGGCATCTAACTACATGGTACAATTCTGTATGTGGCTGTCCTACACATTTAAAAGTAACACTATTCAGATTGCATTACACATTATATCTGGCATATTGACCCTGTGTCAGACTGTGATACAATGCTGGCTACAGTGTTACTGGCATGTCACATACATTCACAGAGCAATATCAATGCTGCTGGCCATAGGCCAGTATCATTAATTGTACCCAACAGCTACACTGCAGATGATAAAGTGGCACTGCACCATCACAAGTGGACTGACATTAGCAGAGCAATGAAAAAGTGCAATAGTGTTTGTGCTATGCACACCATCCATGATATTCACCACTGGCTAAGCAAATGAGGACATAATGGATGCAAGTTGAAAATTGGACCATTTATATGGTCTAATAGCCCCATTCCACAGGAGACTCATCCTTGCCTACTTATTGCTGGTACTCTGGCATGCATTAGACATTGGATATTCACAGCCTCATGCCCTTCAGAACAACATGCCCCATTGTGCAATCATGAACTGTCAACATTTAAAGTATCAGTGGTACAACAGTGGAACCACACCACTCACCCAATCACAGGTTTACTACTTATAAATATCCATTGTAGTTTAGTGAACCGTTGTCCAGTTCCCAAGTACAGGTTTACGCTATACAAATATCCATGGTGGCACACTGGACACTACCATCACCAAGCGTAAGCTTACCACGAATATATATATATATATATATATATATATATATCCCTCATGTTGCACTGGACCCACCCATTTCCCGATCAGGACATTTTGCATGATATTATTAACTGTAGTTGTCCAGTGGAACCTTACCCCATCCAATTGTGGGTTTACAGATAAATCGTCATCCCTGATGTCCTAGTGGCTGCATACAGCTGAATCGCAGGTAATACAATTAAAGAGTGACTTGGTGGCTAATGGTGCCCCCCTTCCACACCCACCCACTGTTCCTGTCATCCTACTCCCTGCCCCACTCACTATCAAACAGCAGTTGCACACACAGAAGGCAGACACATAACTGTTGAATTATACTGTACAGCATGACACTATGCCCATTGTTGCAAGTGACCCAATGGATGTCCACACTATGGTGTCCTACACAGTACCAACATATAAATGAATACTTAAATTTATATATTGGGAGTGTACTACAGTGTGTTCTCCATGTCTATTGTCCAGCAGTCCGCTACCACATCTGTATACAGCCATACTGTACGCCATCGCTCTACAGCCAACCAGGTACCTTGCAGATGGGGACCTATTCCATGGCATGGGAGGGTTCAGTGCATTGCCAGCACTGAGTGAGCAGCTGAGAAGGGACTACTGGCACCCACCAGTAAATAGTTTCATGATATTACCCGCTATAGGGTAGATGTGAACACTGTCCAGTAGGGATGATGATTAATTCATGAATCACATAATTGTGGTTATCTTCACATCTCAGTGCACTGTTAAGATGTTTATACTTCAGCTTACTCATTCCATATTCAGAATTGACTCATCACAGGTTTAAGTTCCCACTACACTTTCCTGCGAAGATTTACCTGTTCCATTACCCTGCAATATGCAGAAACTGTTTTCCACCCTGAGCTATAGTTTCTCAATAAAGTAGGTTTTTGCTGTGGTCTAACTTAGCTCGTTGAACAGTACTCATTATAAATTGAGAGAAACTTTCCATAGTCTTGCCTGACTGGTTGCAGAATTTTACGAATGTGATACATAAAAACACTCATAGCAGACAGTCAACATGATCGCTGAAGTTTCTACTTACCGTCTGACTCCACAAGGATGACAGAGTCAGAGTCAGAACTCTGCAGCCTCCACAACTTCTGTCTGTGCTGGTACTATCTCAGCAGCAGGATAGGAGCATCTCTGATGAGCTGTGAAACATAGACAAAAGGCCATTTACCAACTGTGTCACTTGCATGGCTACTTATTTAGGATCACTCAGTATACAGTATTTACATGTTTCTATAACCTATTATGATTATTGATCAAGTATTGTACAGTTACTGAATACCCACGTAAAGTGTAACTTATAGGATTGCTGCCAAGCAAGTTATTTACACTATTTAAATAGTTATTATTGTAATGTACTTAAAGTTATTAAATGGGTCATTTGAATTTCATCATAGCCTCATCTGCATGCAGATGTGCCAATCACCAGTGGCTTACACCTGTCGCCCTCCCAGGCAGCAGCTGTCATGGGCCAATGTCCCATGGCGCTCATCATCAACACACCACAATGCCTGTTCATGGGCTTCCACTACACATTCTAGACCTGGTGGTGCAGTGTACCCCCCCATGTCTGATTATGGCTTCCGGTATTAAGACTAGCTGTGGTGATCCAGTGGCACCCCCATGTCCATTCACAGGCTGCTCAGTGGAAAACTAGCCTGTTAGTCCACTGGCGCCCACCCTGCTCAGTCATGGCCTTCCTTGTATAAAAACCTAGCCCTGGTGGTCCAGTGCTCCCCAACCATTCCCTAATTATGATCCACTTGGTATTAAATCTAGCCCTGGTGGCCTCAGTTGTCCCCATACCTGATTGTGGGTTCCCAGTTAAAAGTATACCCTGGTGATAAAACAAACCCTACCTCCAGCCTGATCAAGGACTTCCTATACTAACCATACCCTAGTGCTCTAGCAGTAACCCCTTGCCAACAACACACTCAGTCTCACTACCCTGCTCCCCCTCCAAGTCAGTAGCAGGTTGCAGCTCCCACCCACAACTTACTGCCCAGTCAACAACTGACACTGTACAGTATGGCTGTATGGTCATTGGCATACACTGTCAAGCAATGCCCATACACCCAGGGCATACACTATCAGTCAGCAGGCAGTCGTCACCCTGCAGGTGGTCAGCTGCTGGACACTGCTGACTGGGGGTGGGTAGTGGGTGATGTGACTGAGTTCATGCATGTGGAATGGGAGTAATGCTGAGCCACCAGAGTACATCTAGCATAGAAATACCATTATGGATCTGAGGGTAGGGTCCACTATACTACAAGGGCTATGTTTGTCACTGGAGGAGAACATTATTAGGCATGGGAGGGCAACTTTGTCAACATGGTATGTCTTAATCAGGGATTCTGCAATCATTACATGCCAGGGGTGGGCCACTGGACCACCATGACTATGTCTTTTACCATGTCACCCCATGATGAGGTATGAAAGAGGGTCCAGTAAATCACCAGGAGTATGTAATTTACAAAAGACACTGTGATCAGACATAACGGTGTGCCACTAGACCAACAGGTTTACTTTATTAGTGAACATCTTGCAATCAGAGAAGGAGGGGTGGGGGGTAGGCCATGCTGACAGACAGTGATGGTACAACTGAGCTGGCCATCCACAGCTTGCACCCACCGTATAACTCCATACAGTACATCATGTCACCTGTGACTGCCCAGCTAGTGCTCCTTTATTTCCACTGTAAACTGTGTGTGGTCCATACACACTGCTGAATATCAAACTTACATTATTATAAAAAGTAGCATTTACTTATGGTGCATGAGGCACTCTCCTGCATCTGGCTTTCCAGCCACCTCCCAAAGTTCATAGCTAAGGTAGTGCCAGCACTTGTCATTGTCTGGTATCTTCTCCCTCTCCTTCAGGTTGTAGAAATGCTGGCAACAGCTTCCACTTTTTATTACACTCAGAGGTGTCTTGTTTTTCACCTTAAGGATCATGTGCAGGTAAGAATTAATGCTGTCCAATTTCTGGTTCATGTTATGCATTAAGATACAAGCACTGCCCCGTGCCTGGACTGCCTCGAGCAACATGCACACTTAGCGAATACTCTAGTTTCTCATTGTAATGTTGGTTTTGGTTTTTCTGTCAAAATCTGCAAGAAATACATAAAAAACAGAACATTACTGTAATGTTTTGTCACATGTGTGTTACTTTCTGTTCTGCTCCTTAGTACATCACATGTTTAGTACATGTTTCTGTCACAAGTAAGATCTGTCTGCACTCATACTTCACATATAGCCTTATATTCAGCCCATTATATGCTTAGCATATTCAGAAACAAGCCCTAGTTGGACTGCACAGCACTGAGCTCAAAAAAAAAAAAGACAATAAATAACTTGTTGACACCCACAGTTCAGCTGCCATATTGTGCAGAGCAACATGGCAGCCAATATGTGTTGGTGCCCACATGAACTGTAGGTCCACTATCTGTTGGTGCCCCATCACCAATAACATTGTTTATGTAACAAAAACTTTCCATGGTGGTCCAGTGGAGCCTAGCCTTTCACCCGATCACAGACTTTCTGTTTAGAAATAACTTTGATGATCCAGTGCAGCTGGCACAACAACCTCATTAGACAAGAGCAGTAGGTTCCATGGAACACCACGGATATATTCAATACACTGAATCTGTGATCACCTGAGGGTTTAGGGTGCACTGGAACACCAGGACTATTTCAGACAAGGAGAACACACAATCAGCTGTTGGGATACGTTGCCACCAAATGGTGGTGGAGTGATGTGTGGCACTGCACCAGGCACAAGTAGCTAGATACCAGGACACCTGTATGTAAATAGCTCGATAATGACATGCAAATGAGGAACTTCCACCTTGCATGCATTTTGACTACATCTCTATATACATGACAATTTTACAGTAGTTGCACCCAGCCCCACCACACTTTGATTCTTTATCAGCACACTACTGTGTGGCACTTCCACTGGCACAGTGTGACTATGACATGTACAAAAAAATATTTTATAGGCAGGCAACATACTCATTATAGAAGCAAGGTCCAATTTTGCTTCTGTCACTAAATCAACCCAGCATTTGGTGCCCAAATTATTGCCTCCAAGATGTATCCACAGTATGTCTGGATGAGCCTGAGTACTCAAAGCCTGTGCATTGTTGGCATGAGGTGCTCCCACCGCATTCCACCCCTGCCAAACCACTTAACACAGCAATTTAGGAGCTGCAGGTTTTTCCCCAAATCACTGTTCTGAGCATACTCTGATGCTTACCTTACAATACTGTTGCCTACAATCCACAAAGTCTTTTGCTTTTTTCTGCCATTTCTGAGTTTTGAAAACTAAGAACTGGAGAGAACAACAAAAAGTGAGTGTTCTCCTACAATAGCTAGGCACTAGTGAAACTAAAACTGAAATACCCTGTGAACTTCAACACTGCTTCACAGATCTGGTACATAAAAGACAAATAAATTATATGATTGACTAAACTTTCTCTTCCATAGCCAATACAGTGTGTGCACTGACTATCTGAGCAGTTCTACTTCAGCAAAAATGTAGGAAGATTTCAAGGTGGCAAAATGCATGCTTTTCATAGGCAGATTTAAACATTTACAAGTGTAGAGTCATGTCTGATTGGTTCTCTCTTCTGGTATGCCACACGCACCTTACTTGCTCCTCCATTTTGCAGCTGTATCTGTGCTAGTAAGTACCAATTTACAGTCTGACCTTAAACAATTATAACAATGCAGAAGGCTACCTTGTATTTATATACATAGACAAATAGAGCAGGAAAAATGTTTTGATTAATACTAGTTAGATGTTGGTAGCACTCTTTACCATGCTAGAAAATGTAAAATAAAATGTTAAGTACTTACAGCTAGCAATGCACAGTTTCTCAATTTTACCCAAGATGGCTGCTATGTCCTTCTTCTTCAGTGTTCAAGCGTCTCTAGGCGGTTGTTCTACATGGCCTGATAAATATTACTCTGCATTGGTTGAAGTGCCTGTCACTCAAATACAATTCAACATATTATTGGCTAATGCATATGTTGCCTCCCTTTACTTACTTTTTGTGATAGTTTCAAATGCGATACTGTTTTTGCTAAAGTGTGAATGCACAACACTGTTATTGCAGTACTGTCGAGGTTTGACACTATTTTTTGTGGCACTTTCGCATGCACAACAGTAAATATTCTACAGCATTATAAGTACTTTCAAATGCGCAACAGCACACTAGCATGACACTTTCACCTAACGACACTATTTTTGTGACACTTTCGAATGCATGACATTATTCTAGCACTTTTTCCACAAAGAAATGATTCTTTGAGTAAGACCACCTCCTTCACTTCATACTGTGGTAATACACATTTCACACATTTTCACACGCCAATTGTTAAATCGTAGTCATTAAATCAACTGTTACATTTCTACACCATCGTCTATTGATTTCATTGTGAACTGTTACTACATAGATGAACTGCATACTCCTTTGTAAGCAATCATGTTGATTATTTATGCTTCAGTCACAAATATGCAGTATCAACATTGAATATCAGAAGAGAAGAAAACAAAGAGATACTAATATTTGTTTTTCTGTCTCTATTATACAGGTGTTTAATATGTCTGTAAGATTGCTGATTACTACAGTGAACTTCCAGATAGAAAACATGCCCAGTAAACACAGACGACTATCTAAGCAAAGGCAGACGAGGTATCATAGTGGATCACTGTTGTTCAAGACTAATGCAAAAGGCATTGCTGTGAGTTCAAGACATAAAACAATTCAGAAAACTACTGAAGTAGTGGACTCTATATTGTCTCACTCCACAGTAACAGTACGCACTTGCTCAACAGCAAGAAAAATGTTCACCTCAGCAACAGTTGTGTAGATCACTGAGACGAAACACCACTATTGCAAAGGCAAGCATAACTTCAATGCATTAAACAACATCGGAATCTACTACCTGGTGATGTCAAGCTGAGAAAGCAGAAGTATTTCCAATCCACAGCATCAAAAGCTAAGACCAAGAGGCTTATTGCTGCTGTGATGAGACATGAGTAAAAAGAAAAGTCGTATAAATCTGATGAAATTGCATCACAAAGTACATACATTTGTGAGTAGAGCAGTATTTGCTCTTCAATGCTTATGACGCTCATAATGTCTCATGTGCTGGAACTATTCAGAAAAGTTGTGTACAACATCAAGAAATGGCTACAGCAATATCCTTAACTTACCGTGACACAATTTCTGTGACATTTCACAGGTCGATGGCTCCACACACAGCACTCAGAACCATGTTTCTGGGAAGAGTCTTACTATTCACAGAAAAAGACTGGAACTTCACTATTGATCAGTCTGATAAACTGGTAAATGTACTCAGTGTCTCTGACGATACAACAATGGAGTCAGATAATGACACTGAAGCAACTAGTCAGCGTCACAAGCATCACTGTCTGTCATGGGCATGTGATGCAACTTGCAACACGTAGGCAATCATCATTTGACAAAGTTGTCCACTTTATCAACCTCTTTGTCATAACAGATCATAAAGACAGATATAAACTGTTTCACAATATTGACCTTTGTGAGATCTGTCCACATACCGGACTTATGGGTCACTCACTTGCATACCTAGATAGTGGTGTTTGTGATAGTGTGTTTCACCACATGCAGATGCTCAGAGTACATCAAACAGACATGCAGAACTTTGTATAAAGGGTGTATGAAGTTTGACAAGTTGTCAACCAGTACACTACTTTAAAAAGCTTATTAGAGTCTGGTGACATGCATGGTATCATCACATGTCTCAAAGAGCAACAACACATGACTTCTGTGACAGACACAGGAATCAGTCAGTCTGCATCTTCTGATGAGGCCTCTGTTTCTGTGTTAGAAAGTGACATCCTGAACCAGTTTGGCAAAGAAATTGCACGATTCAAATTGGCAAAGGCAGAAGTTTGACTCTGTATGTGTGTCATGTGACCGTCTGTGTTACAACAAACAAATAGTCACAGTGAACCTTGAAACCTTGTTGCCATACAATGACATGTGGTTTCGACTGTCAGCATTCTTGCTGTTGAAATCAGACTTCAGTTACAGCCTACCATTATGCTGTGCAAGCACTATTTCTCCAAACTGAAGTGTAACATTTTGCCACCAAGGTCACTGTTGAATAATATGGAGGCACAAGCTACACCAAGTGAGATTGCCACATTGAATATGTTTGAACGTATTCTTAGTCAGACTATGAAACCTTTTCAACCCATTCTACATCTGAACACAAAGACACGGAACATTCCACAAAATGAGCTCATTAGATCTCTCATGGGTTCTGTCATGTATTTCCACTTCCTCAGCAGGAAAATGTGAATGCAATCTCCACAGAAAATAGTTTGGTGATTCTTGTCAACGGTGTTCCAACCAAGGCCAAGGTCATCTGGCAAGATGTTGTCAATGTACAGAAGGTGAAGCTTGCTCTTACTTATTTGAAGAGCAACAATCCCTTTACACAGACCTTGACATTGATACAATGACTACTATGTCTGTAGAATGCATTGAGTTGGGAAGTACTAAACCAATGATTGAAAAGGTCAATGTGCAGACAAACGACAATGTATATGAATAGTACACAGTCCACTCACTGCATGGCAGAGATCCAGTGGGGACAACATTGATCTCTATCAAATGAAACAGGTAGAACGAGTCTGTCAGCATATGGGAGCAACATTAGAAACGCTGTTTCCAGACTTATTCCCAAAAGGGTCAGGTGGATGCCTAGAAGAAAGGAAGTATGTATACAGGGTGCTGAGTACTGTACTAGCCGTGTACTGAGCAAGGAAGGAAAATTTAGATGTAACATACAGTACCTGTTTCACCTCCTCTGGGAGATGAGCTTAGCATACTGTCTATGTCTGTGCACATACTATTCCTCCTCACTACTCCACTAGATGGAATTACAGCTGCACAAGTTCCTTGAAAAATTGAAGCAGAAAGATAAAAATGTGAAGACAATTTGTCTTCCATTCTCTCAGTCCTACGTGGTACCAAAGAATATTGGTATCCCACAGACACTTTGGGTGATGACAATGCTGCTAGAGTATGGTGCAGCCACATGGTTTATCACACTCAGTTGTGCTGAATATGCCTGGGATGAAGTCATAGAACTGCTGAAATGGGTAAATTCTGATGTAGATGGCATTTCATCAATGACTGTCAGAGAGATGTGCTTACTTGACCTGTGTCTGTCACAAGGCATTTCCACACAAGCAGTTCCATGACGTGACTGACTTTCATTTTGTCAAAGGACAATCCACCTCTTGGTACTGTAGAGCATTACTTTTGGAGGACGGAGTATCAAGCACTGGGTGCCCCCATATACACATGTTATTGCAGATCAAGGATGCACCATGCATTGGTAAACATGAAGCAGCACAAGTGCTAGCATTCATAAAGCAATACATCACTGCCGCATTCCGGACAAGTATGACAGTCCTACACTGTGGAAGTTGGTTCAAATGTTTCAGTGACATATTTGTGCAAAATACTGCCTTCGGGTAGTAAAGAACACATCTGATTGGTACACAAGATGTCATTTCAGATTCCCTAGGTAGGTTTGTCAGGATGGTGCCATTAAAGAAATTTTTTCAGCAATGCGACACTATTTGAAGGCAAAATCAACCAAGAGGGTATATGAGTTGCCTAGAGATGAGAAAGAGGTGTACATCAATGACTACAACCCAACTCTTCTCCTAATGTGGCAAGCAAACATAGATGTTCAGTTTGTGGCTGACAATTCATTGGCTCTGGTGTGGTAAGTAACTTTGTGCATAACTAAGCAAGAGCAGACTAGCTTACAAGTTCTCTGGGAAGATATTGCCAGTTCAAACAAAACCCTGACATCTCAGCTGTGGTCATTGGGATTGAAAACCCTTTCACACAGAGAATGTGGTGCCTATGAGGCCAGTGATCGTTTGATGGGCGCACATTTATACTGCAAATCTGATGCCATACGCTTTCTCAGCATGAACTACAAAGAGAAAGCATAAATGTGTACTTATTCCTCATGCTGAGATTCAGGGAACTCACTGTCAATAGTCCTTCTTCAAAGAATATTTATTTATTTATTTCAATCTAGGATTACAATACCTTTGAGCCAAGGCTCTTTCACAAGGTTCCGTCAGCATGTGCAACAGTCATCACTTTTAGTTACAAACATATAGTCACTGACTTACAGACATGTAATAACCAGTACAAAGACTTGAGCTATGAGCAAGACAAGGGAGGAGAGGGGTCGGTGGGAGAAGTGAGGGTAGGAGATAGGGCGGTAGGAGGTGCAGGAGGTAAGGGAGTATGGGAGGTGGTTGGGGCAGGTGCAGGAGTGGAATATGGGGAGGTGGGTGAGGGTGGGAGACAGTGCAGCCAGGGGCCTTGTCAAGGGAATATGACAGGTAAGGTGCTGGGGTGCAAGACTGATTACACCTCATTGACACATACTATCCCTGTAAACGCGATGACATGGATGCTATGTGTCTATTTCAGGTGGCTAAGTGGTATGACTACAAGACAGATAGGTGACCTGATTCTACATGCAGTATTTACAAGGTGAAAGGAGTTGATGGCTGTCTCCTTAAGAGACACAAGCCTTGGCTCATAGACCACTGTAAATTACATCTAGGCATGACAGAGAACAGAGAACATTACTACTTTGCTCTCTTATTCTTATTTAGACCCTGGAGGAATGAGTCTGAATTAAAGGTAACTGTGATACATTCAAGGAAGAATTCAGTCTCAGCTATGAAACTTTCAAAACTGAATACTTAGAGACATACATACAGAGACTGGAGAGTGAGAAAGAGCAACTTGAAAAGGCAGAGAAACAACTTCAGGAGGATACTCCTGTTAGCTCAAAGATAATCTTGATCCAGAAGGAAAAGGTGTTCTAGGTGAACCTCTGCCTTTAAATGCCCCAGAAGTCTTAATGTCAGAAGTCAAGAGTGCCATGGAACATGAAACACACTGCGTGTCAACCCAGCTGACTTGAGAGAAAGACTAAATCAGCAGCAGCATGTAGTTCACTCTTAGGTCACTGATGCAGTTTGACATGGGCTGCTACATGAAGCCAGAAAATGTGACTGTCTTGACTATAAGCCATTACTGATGTTTGTTAGTGGCTCAGCTGGCACAGAAAAGAGTTTCCTTATTGAAGCCATCATTGCTGAAATGTGAAGCCTGACAGGATCATCAGTGTCTGTTGCTGTTAGTGCTCCCACTGGACTAGCCATACAACACTGGTGGAATTACTTTACATTGCCTCTTTATGTTGCTGCTAGTAGACCATGGCAAAACAGGAGAGTATCTAGAACTGTCATTTGAAGTTGCATCTCAGCTTTGCTCCATGTTCACAAAGATGAAGTTACTCATCATTGATGAAATTAGCATGGTGTCCAATGTAATGCTTGCCTGTATACACCTACGTCTACAGGAGATCTTGGGTACTGACTATGGAGTACCATTTGGTGCAAAGTATTCTTTTATTGGGAGACCTTTACAGCTTGCACCAGTTAATGCAGAACATGTGTTTGCAACTCTGACTTCAAGCAGGCTAAGAGCACACTAGGCTGCATTGGAGGTTTAAACCTTTGGGAGTTATTCACCTATGTCGAGCTGATGAGAACATGTACCAAAGTGGAGATCTGGCTTACAAATCACTTTTAGATGAAGCTCACACAGGTTCTCTATCACCAGCACACGTTTCTATGTTAAATGATCGGAGAATCAGAATAAGTAGTACATTCATAGAAACATCATGTAATGTTTTCAGTGAAGTGTACTCCACAGGCACACAGATTGTGTGTCTCATGCCATAGACTGAAGAAATGTGTTGAGTTCAACAGTGTCATGTTACAGAGAGAGAATCAAGAAATTGTCACATTGCATGCTGTTGACACAGTTGATAGTGTCTTCGTAGTCGAAAACTGGTAGCTAAGATGACTGAGCGACTCACTGAACTAAAGTCAGATGTTTCATGCACGCTGTTCTGGAAGCTGTTCAAACACTGTAAGAATGCACCTGTCATGCTGCAGTGTAGTCTTGATGTTGAGCATGGCATGGTTAATGGTGCTATGGAAACATCATTGACTTTCTTTACAATGTCCAGAAGACATTTATCGACACACTTGTAGTCCACTTTGACAACATAGTACAGCCTGTACAGATAGACCACACCTGTGTAAAATTTCAGGTATTCAAGGATATCTATGTCAACAGGAAACAGTTCCCAGTATGTGTTGCATATGCTGTTTCTATTCACAAATCTCAGGGTTTAAGTTTGGATTCACAGACATTTTCAAAGATGGCATGAGTTATGTAGCACTTTCACATGTCTGTAGTCTATCTGGGCTGCATATCATAACTCTTGCACCTCAAAGATACGTGCTGACAAAGTTGTATTGTTGAATTCAACAGGTTTTGTACTCTGTACCAGCCACACATGACTTTGATACCAGTGCCTACGTCTCTGGTTGTCTCACATCGCACAGTCATATCTACATCTGCCAACAAATGGACACAAGCTTCCACAAGTGATTCGATTCCAAAGAATTCTACAAAGGTCACAGTCTCAAGTACAGGTGCAGAACAAGCTTTTGGTCAGAAATCAGTAGGTGTGGCTGCTGTACCAGTCTTCGACAACAGCACTAGAGTTAACTGCTATGCTAATTCTGCTATGACAGTTTTCCTCTACATGTCACACTTTGTGCAGGCAATATCTGCTTCACAAGAACTCCACTGTCAAGCGCATTGAAGCAGGCTGTCAGCATGGATTCTGATCACTCTAACAATGTACAGTCACTAACACTTCTACGGCAGGTGCTGGGAACATATGCTAGGTGCAGTACATTTTGCTGCAGACATACAACAGGATACCACTGAGTCCATGATGGCAGTGATAAACAGCTTGGATGAAGGTGATTCAATGCATCTCTATTTCACTGTGTCATATGTTACCAAACACACATGTGTAACATGTGGTCATTCAGACCGTGAAACCACAGAAGATATGCTGTGGATTACTCTGTCTGTCCCTCAGGCCCAAAGTATCAAATTTGGCAGCTATTCACCAATGCTGAAAGTGGTCACTTATGTGAAGGTGTGGAGGCACATTTACTCAGTCCATAGGTCTCAGGACTTCATCTCAATATCTGCTGCTTGCACAGATTGTACTCAAATGGGCTCAGAGCTGACACACCTATCACAGATTACACAGCTGGTAGAATAGTTTTAACCAATCAGTGTTTGACACTCACAGTGTGGTCTACCACCATGGTCAATCTATGCACTCAGGACATTACACCTGTGTATTAAGGTATAGAACTGGCTGGGTACATTGTAATGACTCTACAATCTCTTTCAAACAGAGACTAATGTGACACTTGAAAATGCCTGTCTCCTAATATTGAAGAATTACAATGACCTTCATAACTCAGAGGAATAGTCACACAACATGTGACATTCTTTGCTATCTACCTTGTGACATGGTGACTCGTAAGGAAACTATTATTGTTTCTAACCTACAACTTTCCATAAATAATTACCTACATAAAATATGATATGGGGCAAAGCATATGGTATGCAACAAGACATATAAGATTTTTTGTGTGGATCAGTGACATTGTGAAAATTGTTGTAGTGGCTTCACTCCAGCGCCAACTGTTTTCACAGTCGCTGGAAACCATGCTTACATGTCTAAGAAAGATTGTGACATTGCAAAACACACTCCTTTCTGGTTCACCATTTCTGTACATATCTTTTCTTGTTACTATGTAATATGCACACATAACAAGAAGTAGTTGTCAGCACAAAGGCACATACTTATCCCTTGGTTATTTTTCAAGTTTGAAACAATGTGTCATTGATCATATTGAACACTGTGTCACATGTATGATATCACCAGTTTGTTTCTGTATCTCACTTGTTTACATATTGACTCTGTCAACACTTTTCTGTCATGCAACAGACTAGACCTGTTAGTTTTCAAACTGTCAAATTGTATATATGTATATATAACTATTTATGTGGAGTTAAGCAATTCTTAATACTATTATATTCAAGTAAGATACAAAAATACTGTATTATTTGACAAATGAAAAGTAGCAATGTACAGTACAACTGTTGTAAAGTACCATTTTATAACTGTTTCAGTATTCCAATAACTGATTTATGTATTTTAAATTGCTACGACTTATTCATAGATGAGATATACATTTGTATGTACTGTACTTACATCAGTTGGGGGTGAGGATATAGCATGCACCAAGCAGGAAAGGGATCTTGGGGTTGTCATCTCTGATGACCTCAAGGTAGGAAACAGTGTGACAAGGCATCAGGTAAAGCAAATAGGATGCTGGGATGTATAGGCAGGGCATCACCAGCAGGAAAGGAGGTCATAATTCCGCTATACAAGACACTAGTGAGGCCCCACCTGAGTACAGTGTACAGTTCTGGAGACCATACCTACATAAGGACATAGACAGGGTAGAGAAGGTTCAGAGGAGGGCAACAAAGATTGTGCATGGGTTGCATCACAAGTCCTATGAAGACAGGTTGAAGGAACTGAACATGTACTCCCTGGAGGAGAGGGAGGGAGAGGGATATGAGTAGAGAACAAGTATCTTACAGGGAGGAACAGGGTGCAGGAAAACACTATTTTAAGCGAAAAAGATGTTTCAGGACTAGAGGGCATGGGATGAAGTTGGAGGAGGACGATTCAGAGGAAACATGAGAAAGAATTTCTTCACAGAGCGGGTGGTGGACAAGTGGAACACCCTGCCAGAGGAAGTGGTGGGAGCTGAAACAATCACAGGATTTAAGAATGCATGGGATAGACATAAAGGAATTCTAGAGGTCAGGGTAAGGGAAATAGACTTCTAGGAAAACAAACTGAACTTACAAGCTCAAATGGGCAGACTAGGTGGGCCATAGGCCCTTATCTGCCGACACTGTCTATGTATCTATGTATCTATGTATTTCTTATGATCAGTCTTGATCGTAGCTAAATATTAGTACTACAACTGTTACTATTATAGTCAAGAAACTTTTTCAGTTTAAGTCATAATAAAAACAACAGGAAAAAAATTAATGTAACTATATGTCTAACAGGAAGCATGCTATGTTACACACATTTTTTATTGATTTAAACTGACGTAGTAAGACATGTTAACATTTTAAGAAATTACCATTGTACCTGTAATGATATATTATTCCATGTACTTCTCAACCAAGTAAATGTTTGTATATCAATAATACTTGGAATTGTAAATCAGACACTTTTGCTGATACCAACTGAGTCCATACCTGTTCCTGACAATGTTTTATCGCCCCATTGAGGGGTCAGGTGGGAATTTTCCAAATGCACTTAGTCAGTGATATCTCTTAGCATATTTAAGTGTACATACCACTTATCTAATGTCACTGAGAACATTATATATTTCTGTAGCTATTGCTATAACACTTAGCATCTGGTTTTGCCCACCCCAGGAACATACACATTATCAGTCACACAACTACAACAAAATCATCACTTTTCAATGTTGTGTAATCAATGGTAGCAAGGTGCTGCCATACTTGTATTATGCAGCAAGTTACCCCATAGCACATCATATATTAAGTATCTGTGATACAGCTTAACATATTTACAACCAATGGTAACACACCGCTCACTTGTATTGTGAGACTGCTAGTGTTCAATTGTACTCTTAATTTGGCCTTTTCTGTCTTTAAAATTGGCAATATTTTTTTTTAAAAGTTATCACCTGTCTCAAGTCTTTACTTAACCATCAAGTTAGACAGTTATTATATAGCAGTCATTGTATGTATGCATGCAAATATACTTAAGCAGTAAAGCACAATAGCATGTGGGTTATTATTTATCCACCTTGTCTTGTGTGTCACAAAGCGCACCAGTAGGCTTAACCACACACCTGAAGTGGCTTATTGCAATAATACAATGGAACCATGTGTAAAACAAATGTCAAAATGTGTGATACTATTTTTTATTAATGAAATTCCTCTACTGTGGGTAATGCAGGATTTACCCACAGCCATGTATCATGTTTTTGACCAATGAGGTGACAGGATTATCACACACCATAATAGAATACATGATTTTAGTACATATAACAATAGAAAGGACAACTTTGGGCCCTGTACTGCAGCACAGGACTTGGTATATCATCCTGCACTAGCACCGCATGATTTCGAGCAATACATGTAGTGGTAAGAGGACAGACCCTTCACGCCATGCACTCCTTCCACATCATTTGCATATGGATGTATGGATGCGATGCTGGGAGCATGGGGCATTCAGATCCTGTGCTGTCACCACACGATTATGTGCATAAATGCATTGGTGACAGCACAAAACCTGGACCCTCTACTCACAATATCATAATATGCATATATATCCAGTGGTGGTAGTGCAGGCCCTTTGGGCCCTGCACTCCACCACATGATATATAGATGCAGTGGTGAGACTGCAGGCCCTTCAGGGCCTGCAGTACCACCACACAATGTATCCATGCGGTACTAGGGTGCAGGCCCTTCATGCCTGCACTCCCACCACATGATTTGACTTATGCATGGAGTGGTGGGAGTGCAGGCACTTTTGGGCCCTGTAGCCTCAGCACGGGATTTGGGTGTAGATGCAGTGCTGACAGCACAGCCCTTTGGCCCAGCACTCCCGCCACGTGATGTCTTGTGACATAGTAGCAATGGTAACAGTAATGAAAATGCAAATGACAATACAAAGGGTAGCAGCTAAATAGTGAATGGAATGCAATGGGAGGGTGGGCCCTTCAGACCCCACACTCCCACCACGTGATGTCTTGTGACATAGTACCAATGGTAACAGTACGAAAACACAAATGACAGCACAAAGGGTAATGCTAAATAGTAGATGGAATGCAGTAAGCGGCAGTGTGGGGCCCTTCAGGTCCCGCACTCCCGCCCACCATGATGTCTTGTGACATAGTAGCAATGGAAACAATGTGAAAATGCAAATGACAATGCAAAGGTAATGCTACAGTAAATAGTGAATGGATGTATGCATGCGGTGGTGGAGTGCAGGCACTTTGGACCTGCACTCCTACACATGATTAATGTGGATGGAGTGATGGAAGTGCAGACACTTTGGCCCTGTAGTCTCAGCATGGGATTTAGTGTATGAATGCAGTGTTGACAGCACAGCCCATTCAGGCCCAGCACTCCCACTATGTGATGTCTTGTGACATAGTAGCAATTGTAACTGTGACAGAAAGCATAATGACAACGCAAAGGATAATGCTAAATAGTGAATGGAATGCAGTGGTGGGGCACAGATCCCCACCATGTGATAACTCGTGACATTGTAACAAGGTTAACAGTTATGGAAGCATAGCGAAATGGCAACAAAAGGGTGAAGCACACAGCGGCGTACACAGTAGCAATGACATAAGCGGAGACATAAATGCAAGCGGAAACAGTAACTGTAACAGTAGTGGGACTGCACACCCTGTTTTTTGCTGAACAGGTGCATAGCGAAACACAGTGTGTACAAAGACTGTATGCATTGTAATAAGCCTAGAAGCTTAAAAGCGAGCATTGTAAGCACTAAATTGCTAATATCTCAGGAACCACTGCACGAAAAAAATTAAAATTTCACAAAAATCATGATTTTCCTGGCAAGTTTTCACTATTCCATAGCCCATAGGGCTATGGACCTCACAACAAAAAATCTGTATCTGGCATCTTTTTGAATCCGAGCCCCAAAACCACATAGCGTATGCCACCATGCTTATCTATGGGGAAAAACACCAAATTCAGAGTACCATAACTTTTCAGCCCTGCAATATTTTTTCACCAAACCACCAAAAGGCACATCCGTGAGATGTTGGCTGCCTTCCCTCAAATTTCAGACCAAAAGATCTAACCGTTCTTTTGCAGCAGGGGTGTTAAAGAAGATTGTCATTTGGCCATTGTCTAGAAAAGTAGTGTCATGATTTGCAAAGCTTTATGGCATTCTGAAAGTGTCATCATACGACACTATTTTGTGACACTACTGAAACCAAAATTTGAAAAACATATTTGTGGAGTGTTTCACCACAAAATACAGTCATAGCTAGCATCCTCATGTCCAACTAGGTGAACACAAAAGTAATTGTGTTGCCAGATGGTCCCAAATTTAAATGGCAAGCATTTTCTGATCGATAACTGAAAACAAAATGGCAGATTTATGACACTACTAGGGCCATTTGCGAAGCTAAAGAGTGCATTCTTGAAAGTGTAGAAGCGTTTTGTTAACTTTTCCCATTGACTTATAATGGGAACTTGTTTTTGAATAACTTTTGAACTGTTTAATATTTTTTCAAGAAATCTTTGAAAGGCACATCGGGGATCGGCCACATGTTCCCGGAAGTTTTCAGACCAGTCGCACAAACTGGGTGACCTGTGAGTAGCGAGCAAAAGAATTCATCAGAAACCATAAATGTGTGCACAGATCACACATAATAACTCTGCAGCCATATATCCGACCAGTACAAAAGTTGGTAGATCCCAGCATGTATGATTCATGATTGTGCATTCCAAATTTCAGGCAAATCTGTTGAATGGTGGCAAGGTATTAAGGTGCAAAGTTTGACCCTTCCAGCTTGTAAAGGGCTACTCAGCCTAACTATGGTAGCATACTGTGACACCATAATATCATATATGTATATATATGCATGTATGTGTGTATATATATATATATATATATATATATATATATATTTTATGCTAGCTCAGGCTCTTATATTTAGGGTTATGAAGCCACTTCTATGTTAAACTAAAACTTTTCTAGTTAATAACTTTGGACCGTTCACTGGATTTTGCATGAATTACAAACTATGATGGGCATAGTAGATCTCTTGATCTGTCAAATTTCATTTCAGTTGGGGGTCATGTGATGCAGTGCAGCTAGAGGCAGTGTTTTCACGGAGCTCCCATTAAACACCATTTTCTAACTATTTCAGCCTACAAATTCGATATCTAAAGTTATATTCACCATCAAGTGTTAAGATAATACTCTTTGGTACTAGCAGCACTGCGTTGTACATATTAATGCACTTGGAAGCAGATTGGGATGGAAGCGGAGATGAGGCCTGCTGGCATGAAGCACACCCCACCTTCTCATAGAGAAATCTTCAAAAATCTAAAACCAGAATTTGGGGCCTGCAGTAAAGCATCCCTTCCAATACTTCTCCAACTCCTCTTACTGAGGACCATTTCTTGCAAGAGTTGATTCCTTTCAAGAAACATTGGATGACATCTCTGCTGAGCTGAAATCACTAAGGGAGATCTCAGTGCCCTGACCACCAGAATGGGAGATTCAGAATCCAGAACTGCCTCCTTGGAGACCTGGAGGGATAAGATAGACCCAGAAATCATTCATCTTAGACAACAGATCAGTAAACTGCAACTCAAAATGGAAGACCTAGAAGGAAGGAGCCGAAGAAACAACCTGGTGATCCTGGGCCTCCCAAGTCTGAGGAGGGCCTGGTATTAATCTCTTTCTCCAGAAGTTTCTAAACAAAGTGGTTGGAGCCTTCCCCTTAATCCACAATATCATATTGAGCGTGCTCATCGCTCTCTTGGGCCGAAGCCTGCTGCAGGAGCCCGCCAAGACCTATTATTATTAAATTTCTAAGCTTCTTGGAAAAACAACATGTTCTATCAAAGGCAAGAGAATTACAGGCAATTCTATGGAGTGGCTCCAAGCTGCGATTATTCAGGACCTTCCCTACGAGATGAGGCAAAAGCACTCAGCATTTCATTCTACAGTGAGCAAGCTGATCGCAGCAGGCATTAGCTACAAAATTATCTATCCTGACAGCTTCAAGTTGCCATTGAGGGTTCCTGGCTCTCCTATGAATCCCAGACAAAATGGGATCAGATCTCAATTAAACTACCTAACCTGTTTAAACCAGGCTGAATCGCTGAGGCAGAGCTAAGTTACTTTTACTACATGCTGCATATCTGGACTCTTGTTTTTGGTTTTGATTCCTCAGTTCTCTCTCATCTGGACTTTCTGGTGTAGATCTCTCAATCAAGCTGCCTAACTTGTTTAAACTGGGCCGAATCGCTGAGACAATGCCAAGAAGCTACTCTTGCTAAATGCTGCATTTTGGACTCTCACCTTTTGTTTCTGGTTTTCTTCTCTCTCGTCTGGTTTGTCTGGTGGTGGAGGTGGTGGCTTTGGAGCGGTCTGTTGGGAGGTTGAGTGAGCTCGGTTGTGCGGTGCTTCATGGGGCCAGCTCACTTGGAGGGAGGGTGGGGGACCTGGGGGTGCAGATCGGTTTCCACATGATGGGAGTCCGGTGGGACCTTTGGTCCCCTAGTAAATATTGTTCCTGGCCCCTTGTCCTTCCCTGGCCCAGGTAATTAAGCTTGCTTAATTTCACAGCAATTGGACTGTAGCACTCATTAAGATATCCTGGGGTATTCTTCAGGTGCAGTTGGTAGGTTGGAGAGGCTTTTGAATAAAGGGATGAGCTGGGCCAATATTAGGCAAGAGGACTGCTGCTGTTGGGGTGAGCACCTTGGAAGGGGTGGCAGGATATCAGTCTGACCCTGCTCGTGCCCTATCACACAATTTTACCGCTGACGGTTTTGATGGTGGTGAAGCTTGTAGTTGGCCCCTGGGCTGGGGGCTGACTGTGACTCTTAACATTACCATTGGGGTCTCAGGTTATTATCCCTGCCCTATTCAGTTCAGAACCTATGTGGGTAATGCAACTTGGTTATTTCTCTTGAGGGTTTAAGGAGTTCAGATGGCAGTTTGGGGGATGGAGGCAGGAGACGAACCAGCTAGTCAGCAATTTGTTCAGGGCTATTTTCTCCTGGTGATGACTGAAATCCAGGAGACCCTGGTGAGCTCTCACTCTCTAGTGAGCTCTGGTTTCATAACCCAGGTTAAAGGGTCTTTCTCCGTGTACCGAGATTTCGATCAGGTTCTCATCTTTCCCAGTATTTTTGTAGGCTTAATCTGATTTACCTGTCTTGGGGGGCTCCGTGGGAGGGTCAGCCCTGGTGGGACTGCTAAACACACCAAAGAGAGGAGGAGAGCAGCCCAGATGTTTTTTTTCAGCCAGTAAGTTTTCAGTACTTATCAGAGAATTACTTTATACTTATTAGTCGACACTTCCTCAGTTTACCAGCTCATGTTTACCTCCCAGTACACCCATCTAGGGTTGCTTTTGGGGCTTTGTTCCTGATCTAAGTACTATTACTTTCAGTTCTTCTCAAGAAGTAGTTGGGGAACAGTTGTATATAGTTTCAGGGATGTGGAGGGAGGTAGGGAGAGGAGGAGGCTTTCTTTCTTAGTTCTGGACTTGGTAAAGACTGTAACACTATGTCTGGAATTTATACTGCTTCAGTTCTTTCTTACTGGTCTTGAGGGAGGGAGGGTGGAGGGTGGGGTTTGGTCGATGGTGGGTTTGAGGAGGAGGAGGCAGGATGTGCCTTTAAGGTGGTTTGCTTTTTCATATTTTCATAGCCCATTGTTGCACTGTATATTAGATAATGACTGTTACAGCACTTAAAATTGCTACGTGGAATGTAAGAGGTGTCAGAGACCTAACTAAAAGGTACCAGGTTTTCCAAAACTGTGCTTTACTGAATGTTGATATTCTTTTGATGCAAGAAACCCATTTGCTCTCGTCAAGTCAAAGAACCCGCTGTCAAGGTTATCTCAGGTTTTTGCCTCAGAGTCGTCCTCTAGTAGGGGGGATGGCCATTCTGGTTAAGAAGCATATTCCTTTCTGGCAGAAGAGATTTTGTCAGACCACGAAGGTAGATTCATTATTGTGAAAGGTTCACTCTACAATATGAAGATAACACTACGGCGATCTACGCCCCAGTAGGGGGAGACCCAGACTTCCTCATGACTCTGGCTGAAAAGTTGAGTGGACTCTTACCCTCAATGCTAATAATTGGGGGATTGGAATATAGCTCCCTCACAAGATTTGGATAAATCTTATAGACCCCTGAAACCACTCTCCTCCTTGCAACTAGCCCTGATGAATTTTATGGACTTATTGGGCCTGTGTGACCCTTGGCATTTACTTAACACCACAAGACAACTCTTTTCTTACTACTCCCAAGTACACAAGACCTGGTCCAGAATTGACCTAATACTAGTCAGCAATAACCTTCTGGTGGGAGTACTCCAGTCTGCTATTGAGCCCATAGTGGTATCAGACCACTCGGTGGCTTGGATTCTGGTCTCCCAAACCCGAGGTGCAAAGACACTGCCCTCCCTTTATCGCTTTGGGGTCGTATTAATATTGTTAAGATGAATGTTTTGCCCGGGTTTTCTACCACTTAGCCTAATGAACATTTCTTACCCATGTCCTATTTCCATCACTTCTGCAGGTCCATTTCCAAGTTTATTTGGCAGGCAAACAGCCCAGGAAAACCTTCTTAAAACTTAATTTACCCAAAGAGAAGGGAGGCTCCGTCTTCCAACTTTATGCTCTATTACTGGGCAAGCCATATGGCAAAAATTGGGAGGTGTACGACCAGAGGGTGGATGAGATTCTACCAATTTGGGTACAACTTGAGAAAAAGATGCTAACTGAGTTTGGACTTCCCCATCCAGACTCCTCTATTATAACCTATCCACTTTGCCTCCACTTTACAGAGGGCGTCATTGGCACTTCTATCGAGGTGTTGAATCAATGCTGCACTTCTTCAATCTCTCTCCCAGGAAAGACACTTCCCAACCTCTTACCCTAAATTTAAATATTAGGATTGGGGTCTCCCACTTTCTCTAGACTGGCTTCCTCAGCTGAGAGATTGCTGTGTCGAGATTTATTCTGAATAACTCTCTTTTATCTTCCGGGGAGGTTCTGACCAAGTACAACATTTCTCAGAAGCACATTTTAAAGTTTTCCAATTCCGACACCTAGTGGCTTCCAGTTTCGGCTCAATCCTACACCGTCTTACATTAAACCCTTCTAAACCAGATACAGGAACAAGCAAATAAGGCCCATAGCATCTCTAAACTTTATTCTTTCCTTTTGGATACTAAGTTCCCGGACAATCTGACTGGTTCCAAATGCTGGTCTTCTCTTCTGCCAGATATTCTTCTAGATTGGGAACAAATTTGGGTAGACACATAATGGTCTCTCTCAAGACAGACATAGACTCACTCAATACCATATATTGAACAACATGTATTATACCCCAGTTAAACTGGTCAAATTAAACAGACTATCTTCAACCTTATGCACAGGTGTGGCACAGTGGAAGGAACCTGGTACACATTTTCTGGTATTGAGAGAAGGTGGCTCCCTTATGGCAGTCTCAATCTAATTTAGACCCTCTTTTAGGCCTGAATGATTTATTCACTATAGAAGTTTGTATCCTAGGTAAGCTTTCCAATATACAAGTGATGGAGTGTAGATTCCACATGGCCTTAATCTCGATGGTTGTCAAAAGATTGGTCCTTAGGCATTGGATGGACCAACTGGTTATCTCATTATGCAGAATGGATCAGTAAACTTTCTGTCTGTTTTGGACTGAAAAGCTAATATAAGTTCTCAGAATTGCCTGGTTTCATTTGAGCTGAAATGGGGCAAATTATATACTCTTTATTTGAAGTAATGTCCTGTTGGGTACACCTCTAGCTACCTTGGCAGCCGATATACCTCTGTGTATCTCATATGCTTCAGAATCAGCTCCTTTCTTCCTTCTCTTCTCTTCTCTTTTCTTTTTCTTCCTTTTCTCTTATAGAAGGCACATCCTGGGGTGGGGGATGGGGGCTTGGGGATTTGGGTGAGGGAGGTAGTGGGTTATTTCTCTTTGCTTTTCCAAATTCAGGATTTCAGCAAATGCTGTATATTGTCCTCTGCAGCTGCTATACAGTTTATGTCATCGGCCATAATGTGTAACCCCTGTAAAGTTCTTTCAATGCATTACTTTATATAAAATAAAAGAACTATAATTTCAAAAAAATTTCGTTTCAGTTGGACTTACAGTTTGCACACCAAAACACTGAATAATGCACTTTTGCCAGTTATGAGGCAGTTTTCAGATTTTGTTTGTGGCATTGCATGGCCATTGTGTGGTGTGCCACTCTACAATGTGTACGTTGAAAGAAACTTGGGTCAAGAAACATGCTGAGTTTTGTTTGGTGAAAATATATTAATCTGTTCAAAAGCTATTACAATTTGAAATTCCCATTATGTCCTATGGGAAAATTTAAATGTATTTTTTGAATGTTAATGAGAAGACCAGATGGCCCTAGGAAGAGATAGCCCAAATTGGGATGACCATATCTCAATCACAGTTTGGTCTTTTTACTTGAAATTTGCAGGGTGTTGAGGAGATGTCATAGAGATGTGAGCTATGCTGTTTAGGTGTTGGGAAAATAATTGGTTGCAGAGATATTCAATGGCGTAATTGACATTTTTCCCATAGGATTACATTGTAGTCTGTGTCATGACTTTCAGTGCAGTTATCTCAGAAACAAAGAGATACAGACTTTTCACTACAGGTGGCTTAGATCACCATTAGGTGATCTAAGCCACTGAAAGATCTGAAATCGTGAGAAAGCTTCCACTGGAATTTTGTTTGTACATTGCATGGTTCATGGATATTATGAAATTACCGTCACAAGGGTTGAAAGACTGCCTGTTCACTGCATACATGTGATATGTCCAACTTGCTTAAGAGGAGATTTGGGTCAAATTAGGAGGAAGATTGGCCTGCTAGTAGGAGATGCCGTAAAGTCATGAGTTTGTCCTTAAAATGGCATCAAAAAATTAGAAAAAGTCATTATAAAAATGTAATGTATTTCATTTTGTCAAGAATAGGCACTAAAAAGAATAAACAACTAGTTATATAAAGTTATCAGATACATTGTTCATCACTGATTTAATTTTATGTGTCTTTATCTGCCCAAAAACATGGATATTTTGGACAGAATTTTACTTAAGCAGGAGATTTTGTTTCCCAGGAGGGAGGGAGGGAGTTCAGTCAAAAAAAACAGGAGTCTCCTGCATAAAGAGGGAGATATCACATGTATGTCAGTGCTTTTGGTGCCCATATCTTGGAAGCGATGTGAGATATGTGCTTGGTCTGTGACTGTGGTATGATCAACCTACTGTCACAGTTACAATGACACTTGAATTGATTTTCTAGCTGTTACAGTTCCTAAGATATGGTCAAATTACTGTTACAAGCTTAAGGTGGCCAATAGGAATGCTGCATGGCTCTGTAGCTATGTATAAGCGGCAGCACAGGCCAGGGGCCCGCACCCCTCAGGACGAGATTGTTATGGAGAAATGGGTAAGTTGGTGAGAGCACGGGGGCCTCTCCCACCAGAGTGGTTATTATTAGGGGCATGGTCACACCCTATATTTAGGGTTATGGAGCCACTTCTATGTTAAACTCAAAATTTTGCTCATTAATAACTTTGGACCTGTTCAATGGATTTGCATTAAATTTGGTATGCATAGTGGGGCAGGGTAGATCTCTTGATTTGCCAAATTTTGTTTCAGTTAGACTTACGGTGTTTGCGTACCAAAACGCTGAAAAATGCACATTTAGGTCAGTTACAGTGTGGGGAAGTTTTCAGATTTTGTCTGTGGTGCTGTGTAGCTGTTGTGTGGTGTGCCACTCTGCAACTTAGCACATTGAAAGAGCTTGGGGAAGGAACATGCTGCTTTTGTTTGGTGAAAACATATTAATTCATTCAAAAGCTGTTCAAGTTTAAAGTTCCCATTATGAGTTTAAGGAAAATTTATAAGGTTATTTTGCAAACGAAGAATGGGGTTTTGGCCATATGGCCCTCCTCATGATCAAAGAATTTGCAGGCTCATAATCAAAGATTTTTGATCCCGAGGGAGGGACTAGATAGTCAGATTTGAGGGACCAGATAGCCCAATTTTAACAACTTTTAAAATTAAATGTCTCAAAGCAGTTTGGTCTTTTAACTTGAAATTTGGAGGGTGTTGATGGGATGTCCTGTATTTGTGAATTATGGTGCTTAGGTCTTGTAAAATACATTCATTGCTGGTATGGTGTGGCACATTTTAAGTTTTGAGGACAGCGTTTTGCATTGTAGTAGTGGCTTGAAATTTATAGGGTAGCTAGTCTTACTGCTATGGACATACTTTTAAGTCATTAAGTGTGTAAAATGTAAACAGGTGTGGAATTCTGCTACTCTGACCAATGAAAATCTCAAACTTTAAAATGTTATATCTGGACACGGTTTGGTCTTTTAAATTGAAATTTGCAGGGTGTTGAGGGATGTCATAAATATGTGAACTATGCTACTTAGGTGTTGGGGAAATAATTGGTTGCAGAGATATTCAATGATGTAATTGACTTTGTACCATAGGATTACATTACAGTTTGTGTCATGACTTTTAGGCGCGTTATCTTGAAACAAAGTGAGATACAGACTTTTCTCTACAACTGGCTTAGATCACCTTCAGGTGATCTAAGCCACTAAATGATTTGAAATGGTAGTAAGCCTGCAGTGGAATTTTGATCGTACATTGCACGGTTCATGAGATATTGTGAAATTACTGTCACAAGGGTTGCAAGAGTGCCTGCCCAGTGCTTTTTGGTGCCCATAGCTCAGAAATGATGTAAGATATGGGTATGGTCTGTAATTGTGGCATAATCTTCTCGCTATTATGGTTACAATGACACTTGAATTGTTTTTCTAGCTATTACAGTTCCCAAGATATGGACAAATTACTGTTACAAGCATTCAATGGCCAGTAGGAATGCTGCATGGTTCTGTAGCTATGCGTAGTAGCAGCACAGGCCAAAGGGCCCACACTCACTCAGATGCATACTGTTATGCAGAAATGGGCAAGTTGGTGGGAGCATGGGGCCGCTCCACCAGAGTGGTTATTATTATAAAGCGCAGTCGCACCCATATATTTAGGGTTATGAAGCCACTTCTATGTTAAACTCATAAACCTGTGCCTTAATACCTTTGGACCTGTTCAATAGATTTACAAGAAATTTGGTATGCACAGTGGGGCATGGCAGATCTCTTGATTTGCCAAATTGTTTCAGTCCAACTTACGGTTTTGCACACCAAAATGCTGAAAAATGCACTTGTGCCAGTTATGTGGGCAGTTTTGAGATTTTGTCTGTGGTGCCAGCGTGGCCGTTAGGTGGTGTTCTACTCTACAGTGTGGCATGTTGAAAGAACTTGGGTGAAGGAACATGCCGATTTTTGTTTGGTGAACAAATATTAATCTGTTCAAAAGTTATTACAATTTGAAATTCCCATTATATCCTATGGGAAATTTTAAATGTATTTTGAATGTTAATGAGAAAGACCAGATGGCCCTAGGAAAGACCAACTAGCCCAAATTGGGATGACCATATCTCAGTCACAGTTTGGTCTTTTTACTTGAAATTTGCAGGGTGTTGAGGGATGTCATAGATATGAGAACTATGCTGAAGGTGATCTAAGCCACCTGTACAGAAAAGTCTGTATCTCACATTGTTTCCAAGATAACAGCGCCATAAGTCATGACACAGACTGCAGTGTAATCCTATGGGAAAAATGTCAATTACATCATTGAATATCTCTGCAACCAATTATTTCCCAACAGCTAAATAGCATAGTTCACATCTCTATGACATCCCTCAACACCCTGCAAATTTCAATTTTAAAGACCAAACCGTGTCCGAGATATAACATTTTAAAGTTTGAGATTTTCAGTGGTTGGAGTGACAGAATTCTTCACCTGTTTACATTTCATACACCTAATGACTGAAAAGTACATCCATGGCAGTAAGGCTAGCTACCCTATAAATTTCAAGCCACTTCCAAAATGCAAAAGCTGTCCATAAAATGTAAACTGTGCCACACCATATCTCCACAATGAATGTATTTTCTGAGACCTAAGTACCACAATTCACATCTACAGGACATTCCCTCAACACCTTCTATATTTCAAGTTAAAAGACCACACCGTTTCTGAGATATTTAATTTTAAAAGTTGTTAAAATTGAGCTATCTGGTCCCTCCAAATCTGGCCCTCTAGTCCCTCCATCGGTATTAAAGAATCTTTGATTGTGAGCTTGCAAATTCTTTGATCATGAGGAGGGACCAGATGACTAAAGTCCCATCCTTTGTTACAAAATAATCATATAAATTTTCCTTTGACTTATAATGGGAAATTAAAAGTGCTATAACTTTGGAATGCCTCAATATTTTTCACCAAATGAAAAGTGACATGTTCAGCCAGTGATGATTTTTCAAATGAGTCATGTCACAGAGTGGTCTGCCACATGACAGCCTTTCAGGGCCACATCCAAAATCCCAAAAGCTGCCTCCAAAAATGGATAATTTTGCATTTTCAGCTTTTTCATACACAAAGACCGTCACGTCTGACTGAAATGCAATTTGGCAGATCAAGGGATCTACCAAGCCCACCCACATTCCAGATTTCAGGCAAATCCGTTGAATGGGTCCAAAGTTATTAATGCCCAAACTTTTGACTTTAGTATGTAAGTGACTGCTGAACCCTAACTATAGTGGGCGACTGTGCCACTATAATATAATAACCACTCTGGTGGGAGGGCCCGTGCTCCACCAACTTGCCCATTCTGCATAACAATATGCATCTGAGTGAGAGCGGCCCTCTGGGCCTGCGCTGCCACTCTACACATAGCTACAGAGCCATGCAGCATTCCTATTAGCCACCAAATGCTTGTAACAGTAATTTGTCCATATCTTGGGAACCGTAACAGCTAGAAAAACAATTCAAGTGTCATTGTAACTGAGATAGCGAGAAGATTATGCCACAATTACAGACCATACCCATATCTCACATCATTTCTGAGCTGTGGGCACCAAAAGCACTGGACAGACACTCTTTCAACCCTTGTGACAGTACTTTCACAATATCTCATGAACTGTGCAACATACAAACAAAATTCCACTGCAGGCTGACTCTACAATATCAAGTCTTTTTCTAGTGGCTAGATCACCTAAACATGATCTAAGTCACCTATAGCAAAAATTCTGTTTCTCGCTTCATTTCTGAGATAACGGCACTGAAAGTCATGACACAGACTGCAATGTAATCCTATGGGAATAATGTCAATTATGTCATTGAAAATCTCATAACAAATGATTTCCCAATACCTAAACAGCATAGTTAACATCTCTATGACATCCTCTCAACACCCTGTAAATGTCAATTAAAAGACCAAACTGTTATTGAGATATGGTAATCTCAGTTTGGGCCATCTGGTCTTTCTCATTAACATTCAAAAATACATATACATTTTTCCGTAGGACATAATGGAATTTCAAATTGTAATAACTTTTGAAGAGATTAGTATTTTTCACTAAACAAAAGCAGCATGTTCCTTGGCACAAGCTCTTTCTACATCTCAAGATTCAAACCAATAGCCCACACGGTGTCCACACAGCCACAGAAAGAAAATGTGTAAAAGTGTTGAAAAGTGCATTTTTGGCACTTTGCTGCACAAAACCATATGTCTGACTGAAACAAAATTTAGTACATCAAGAGATCTACCACATCAGATTCCGCATGCCATATTTTGTGCAAATCTGTTGAACAGTTGCAAAGTTATTAACGTGCAAAATGTGAGTTTAACATTAAAAGTGCCTGCCACAATGCAAAACACTATCGCAAAATGTAAAGTGCATCACAATACCTCTGCAGCAACCTAATTTTCCAACACCTGAATACCATAATTCACATGTACAGGACATCCCTCAACACCCTGCAAATTTCAATTTAAAAGACCAAACCGTGTCTGAGATATAACATTTTAAATTTTGAGATTTTAATTGATCACAGTGGCAGAATTCTGCACCTGTTTATGTTTTACACCCAACAACTGAAAAATACATCCATGGCAACAAGGATAGCTACCCTATAAATTTTGAACCACTACCACAATGCAAAATGCTGTCTGCAAAATGTAAACTCTGCCATGCCATATCTCCACAATTAATGTATTTTCTGACACCTAAGCACCACAATTCATATCTACAGGACATCCTCAAAACCCTCCAAATTTCAAGTTAAAACTCCAAACCGTTTCTGAGATACTTAATTTTAAAAGTTGTTAAAATTGAGCTATCTGGTCCTCAAATCTGGCCATCTAGTCCCTCCTTCGGGATCAAAGAATCTTTGATTGTGAGCCTGCAAATTCTTTGATCATGAGGAGGGACCAGATGGCCAAAACCATTCTTTGTTCATAAAATAACTACATAAATTTTCCATTGACTTATAATGGGAACTTAAAAGTGCTATAACTTTGAATGTCTCAATAATTTTCACCAAACTAAAAGCGGCATGTTAGCCAGTGAAGCTCTTTCAAATGAGCCATGTCACAGAGTGGCCTGCCACATGATGGCCATGCAAGGCCACATCCAAAATACAAAAGCTGCTGCCAAAAACAGATAATTTTGCATTTTCAGCATTTTCATATGCAAAGACTGTAATTCTGAACAAAAGCATAATTGGCAGATCAAGAGATCTACCATGCCCCACCGCACATTCCAAATTTCAGGCAAATCCATTGAACAGGTCCAAAGTTATTAATGCCCAAACTTTTACTTTAGTATGTAGAGACCGCTGAACCTAACTATAGTGACATGACGCGCCACTATAATAATATAATAACCACTCTGGTGGGAGAGCTCCATGCTCCCACCAACATCCTATTTCTGCATAACAATATGCATCTGGGTGAGAGTGGGCCCTCTGGGCCTGCACCACTTATGCATAGCTAAGACCATGCAGCATTCCTAATGGCCACCAAATGCTTGTAACAGTAATGTGTCCATATCTTGGGAACCGTAACAGCTAGAAAAAACAATTTAAGTG
Source organism: Neoceratodus forsteri (assembly GCA_016271365.2). NCBI lineage: Eukaryota > Metazoa > Chordata > Ceratodontiformes > Ceratodontidae > Neoceratodus > Neoceratodus forsteri. Next base: position 1,108,464,575 of record CM057449.1, on the reverse strand, counting down.
TCATTATAACCATGATAGCAAGACAATTATGCCACAATCACAGACCATACCCATATCTCACATCATTTCTGAGCTATGGACACCAAAAGCACTGGACAGGCACTCTTTCAACCCTTGTGACAGTACTTACACAATATCTCATGAACTGTGCAATGTACAAACAAAATTCCACTGCAGGCTGACTCTACTATTTCATATTTTTTCCAGTGGCTAGATCACCAAATGTGATCTAAGCCGCCTGTAATAAAATTTTGTATTCATCGTTTCGAGATAATGGCGCTGAAATTCATGGCGCGACTGCAATGTAATCCTATGGGAAAATTGTCAATTATGTCTTTGAATATCTCTGAAGCAGATTATTTTCCCAACACCTAAACAGCATAGTTAACATTTCTATGACATCCTCTCAATGCCCTGCAAATTTCAAGCAAAAGACCAAACTGTTATTGAGATATGGTCATCTCAATTTGGGCCTTCTGGTCTTTCTCATTAACATATACATATACATTTTCCCATAGGATATAATAGGAATTTAAAATTGTAATAACTTTTGAACAGATTAATATTTTTCACCAAACAAAACAACATGTTCCTTGGCACAAGCTCTTTCTATGTCCCAAGAGTCAGACCAATAGTCCACATGGTTTTGCACAACACCAAGGAAAAAAATGCACAAAAGTAGTGAAAAGTGCATTTTATTTTACACTTCGCTGTGCAAATACCGTATGTCCAACTGAAACAAAATTTAGTAAATCAAGAGATCTACCACATCAGACTGTGCTTTCCAAATTTTGTGCAAATCCATTGCATGGTTGTAAAGTAATGTAAAGTGCATCATACAACATCTCTGCAGCAACCTAATTTTCCAACACCTGAATACTTTAATCACATGTACTGGACATCCCCTCAACACCCTGCAAATTTCAATTTAAAAGACCAAACCATGTCCAAGATATAACATTTTAAAGTTTGAGATTTTCATTGGTCAGAGTGGCAGAATTCCACCTATTTACATTTTACAATTTACACTCCTAATGACTGAAAAGTATGTCCATGGCAGGAAGGATAGCTACCCTATAAATTTTAAGACCACTACCACAATGCAAAATGCTGTTTGCAAACGTAAACTGTGCCACACCATATCTCCACAACAAATGTATTTTCTGACACCTAAGCACCACAATTCACATCTTCATGACATCCCCTCAACACCCTCCAAATTTCAGGTTAAAAGACCAAACCGTTTCTGAGATATTTAATTTTAAAAGTTGTTAAAATTGAGCTATCTGGTCCCTTCAAATCTGGCCATCTAGTCCTCCTTGGGATCAAAGAATCTTTGATTGTAAGCTTGCAAATTCTTTGATCGTGAGGAGGGACCAGATACAAAACCATTCTTTGTTATTAAAAATAACCATATAAATTTTCCCATTGACTTATAATGGGAACTTAAAAGTGCTGTAACTTTTGAATGCTTCAATATTGTTTCACCAAACAAAAAGAGGCATGTTCAGCCAGTGAAGCTCTTTCAAATGAGCCATGTTGCAGAGTGGCCCACCACACAACAGCCATTCAGGTCCACATCCAAAATCCCAAAAGCTCCCTCCAAAAACAGGTAATTTTGCATTTTTCAGCATTTTCATATGCAAAACTGTAAATCGACCAAAATGCAATTTAGAAATCAAAGATCTACCATGCCCCACCGCACATTCGAATTTCAGGCAAATCCGTTGAACAGGTCCAAAGTTATTAACGCTCAAACTTTTGACTTTAGTATGTAAGTAACTGCTGAACTCTAACTATAGTAACACGACCATGCCACTATAATATATATATATATATATATATATATATATATATATATATATATATATATATATATATATATAGTTTAGTCTTTAGGGCTGAAATTTGCAGGAAAGAAAGCCAACATCACACAAATGTGCCTTTTGGTGGTTTGGTGCCAAAATATAACAAAGGCTGCAAAATTACGGCACTCAGAAGTTGACAATTTTCCCTAGGATAACATTATGGTGTCCACCGCACCTTTCAGGTCCTGTATCTGAAAACGGTTCAAGATAACGGACTTTTCACCACACAACTCTTAGTCCCGCTGGAAGGCTAAGTACAAAACTAGCCTGGAAAGTCATAAATAATATGAGATTTTAATTTTTTTTTCTCGTCTTACAGTTCCTGAGATATAAGCAATTTAGTATCAAAGTGCTAATTTTCCTGTCGAGGGCCACTATTATGCCCACATTCTTTATATTCACTGTGCTTCTGGATGCACCTCTTTCGAACACAAAGCGTGTGCATTTGTGTTAATGTTATCATTAGGGTTTGAGTTTACATTTCGCTTGCATTTCTGTTACTGTTTGCGTTAACATTTCTGTTTGTGTCACCGTGAGCATTACCATTTGCATTGCATTTGTGCTTGTAGTACCATTTGCATTTCCATTATGATTTTCATAGAATTTCCATTTGTGTCACCAAGTGCATTATCATTTGCGTTTATGCTTGCGTTTTCATTTTCATTTCGTTACTGTTTCTTTTCTATTTCTGTTTGCATTACCATTACTGTTTGCATTTCCATTACCATTTGGGTTAGCATTTACATTTGAGTTTCCCTTACCGTTATCTTTTAGTTTGCAATTGCATTTCCATTATTGTTTCCATTACCATTTCCTTTTGCATCACTGTTAGCTAGCATTACATTAAACTTTGCATTTACCTCAAGCGTTATCATTATGGTTAGCGTTACTGTTTGCATTTACATTGGCTTGTGTTTCTGTTACTGTTTGCATTACTGTTTTATTTGTGTCCCTGTTACTGTTACCATTTGAGCTTGCATTTCCGTTACCATTTGTGTTACTGTTTTGTTTTGTGTCACCATTACCATTACTGTTTCTGTGTACATTTTCATTTGCATTTGCATTACCGTTTGCACTTCGTTTACGTCACCATTTGCATTACAGTTTGCATTTGCACTTCCATTTCTGTTACCGTTTCCATTTCCATTCGTTTGCATCACAGGTACTGTTAGAGTTTGAGGTTATGTTACTGTTACCATTACCATTTCCTTTCGTGTTTGCATTTGTGTCACCATTACTGTTACCATTTGCGTTTGCGTTACTGTTGCGTTACCATTTGCGTTTGCATTTCCTCTTGTGTTACCATAACAGTTAGCATTTGCATTTGTGTTCACATTTGTTTTGGCATTACAGTTACCATTAGCATTTGTGTTTCAGTCACAGTTACCATTAATGTTAGCGTTACTGTCATGGTTATTATGCAGACATGGGCAGCATGGTGGGAGCGTGGGACCCTGTGCTCCCACCATCACATACCATTCACTATGTATATTGCACATTTTCATTTTCAGTCCAGCATACAGTTTTTGCACAGCAAAGTGACAAAAATCAGTTTTTGATACTTTTGCACACTGTGTTGCCTGTGGCACTGTGGAGTCATTGTGGGGTTCATTGCTCTGAAACTTGGAAAGTAGACAGCCCTGTCTTCAATGCACATGCCACTTTTGTTTGGTGAAAGAATATTGTTCTGTTCAGAGTTATTGCCATTTGAAGTTGTCCCCCTCACAGTTAAAGATTTTTCAGCTGCCAGGTCTGCCATTTTACCACATTTTCAGCCACAAGGTCTGCCATTTTGTGGTGGAAGAATTCTTAAAGATGCACAAACTTTAGAATTGAATGTCTCTTAAATGGTTTGGCCTTTTGCTTAAATTCGGAGGGTGTTGAGGGGATGTCCTGAGATGTGAATTATGCTGTTTAGGTGCTGCAAAATTAATTCACTGGGGAGATATTGACTGATGTAGTTGATGTTTTCCCATTGGATTATGCATGTTGCTACTAGCTTGCAGTTTATAGGGTAGGTAGCCCTAGTGTCACAGACATGTCTTGCAGTGGTTTGGTGTGTTAAACTTAAACAGGTGTGGAATTATGCCACTCCGACAAATGAAAATGTTGTTTGATATACTTCAACAACTTTTCACTCATATGTCTGATTTATGCACAATTTGGAATGTAGAAAGATTTGTCATAGGTCTTTGACTATGCAGATCTCTGGTTTGCTAGCAGTTTCGATTGCTGAATGCGGCTGTGCACTTGTTTGCTTGTGGTGCTGTGTAACTGTTGAATGGATGTTCACAAAATATTGGATACAAGGTGAGCTGTGGTACATGTATTCTTTTAGCAATTCTTGGTTCCATCGGATATACGGTTCTTGTGCAGTGAAGCATAAAATATTTTCTTTAGGCAGTCCTGCACAGTTTTCTCATGGTGCCGCTGTGCAACCATTGAACAGATTCAGATAACTTTTGCTATACATGGTCTGGTATGGTGCATGTCTTCATTTACCAATTTTAATTTCAGTTGGACATATAGTTTTAGTGCAGCAAGTGACAAAATCCAGTTTTGATACTTTTGTGCACTGTGCTGCCTGTGGTGCTGTGCAGCCATTGTGTGGTTCATTGATCAAAACTTGGGCTGTAGACAGCCTTTCTTCAAGGAACATGCCACTTTTTGTTTGGTGAAACAAAATTGTTCCGTTCAGAGTTATTACCATTTGAAGTTGTCCAGTCTCGCAGTTAAAGATTTTTCGCCACCAGGTCCACCATTTTAGTGCATTTTCAGCCATGAATTCTGCCATTTTGTGGTGGAAGACTTCTTAAAGGTGCACAAACTTTAAAATTGAATATCTCTTAAATGGTTTGGTCTCTTACTTGAAATTCGGAGGTGTTGAGGATGTCCTACAGATGTGAATTCTGCTGTTTAGGTGTTGCAAAATTAATTTTGGGGAGATATTGACTGACATAGGTGATGTTTTTGCCTTTGGATTAGGTATGCTGCTATTGGCTTGCAATTTATAGGGTAGGTAGCCCTAGTGCCCTGGACGTGCCTTGCAGTGGTTTGGTGTAAAACGAAACGTTGTGGAATTATACCACTCTGCTGAATGGAATGTGGTTCATTCCACTTCAATAACTTTGGGACTGTGTGACCAAATTGCCTGGAATGTGGAATGTAGAAAGATTAATCATAGATCTTTGACTGTGACAATGTTTGGGTCACTGGAGGTTATAGTTGCTGAATTGTGGTTCATGCTCATTATAATTAATGGGAAAGTATTTATGTGCCTTGTGAAAACTATGGTCAGCACATTATGGGGTGCACAGGAAGATCCTATTATAAGGTATAGGACAGCACAAAACGTTATGGCATGTATATTGTTTTGCAGCATTGGGCAATGTGGTGGGAGCATGGGCCTGCCCACCAATACATGTGATTCACTACTTAATTGTGATGCTGTTGAGAAAATATGCAAGTTGGTGGGGAGCACAGGATCCCACCAACTTGTGCAACAATGTACTTATCTATGTTTTTTCAAAAGTAAGGAAATTCTTTACAAAACTGTGTTAATGCAACAGTTAGTGTTGTTCCACAGCAAAAAGTGAGGAATCTGGTATTAGGGTTGAAAACCCTAACTCCACACCCCCCACACCACCACCACACACACACACACATACATACATGCAAGTAGGGAAGGACCAAATCAACACAATCAATCACACACACAACCAGCAACAGGTAACAGAAATAACATGCAACTATCTAAACCATGAAACCACACAGCCATGCTCCCATCTTCCTCACACCAACAGATGTTGGGCTGTGGCATGGGGTCGTGACTGCTAATTCTGATCCCGGACATTTCACACTGCAAAATACATATCACTATAGACAACTGGGCATGTTGGGCCACGCTACCACCAATACATAGCACAGACTACACATATGGTATTTTGTGGTTCACTAAAGACAAAATAGAGTTTTGCACATTCCAAAATACTTTCGAAAATCCTTTTTGCAAATGTGACAGTTATGCTATGCATTTGCAACACTTCTTGTTTGCAACAGTCTTTTGCAACACTATTTTATACTTTTACGTCACGACACTGTTGTGTCTTCTGTTTGTGACACTTTCATGTTTGTGACAGTATTTTGCGACACTATTTCACATACTTTCACAGTCACGATACTGTTGTGTCTTCCATTTGCGATGCTTTCGTGTTTGCAGAAATATTTTGCAATGTCTCCTGATGACTGCACATCTTTGCCATCCTCTGCAAGCAAATGGTTGGGTCCTTTGGGTTGAAATTTTCAGGGTTGCAAGCCCTGGTCCCACAACATCCATTTTCCTGCTTTGGTGCTAAAATAGTTAATGATGACAAAGTTACAGTGTTACAAAATTCAGCAATATCCCATAGACTAACATTGCAGGTCTCATGATGCCTTTCACCTCTGATATCTTGAAAACAAAGCGAGATACATGGTTATCATTATTGGCAGCTTGGTTTACCTTTCATGGACTACCCTCATAGAACAACTTTGTAAATAATGTATGATACCTGAAGTTGGATTTCTTCACTTCCTGCAGTAACACAGGTATACACCTCCTGCTGGTTGTGTTTGATTGGTTCTGTTGCCTTGGTCCTTCGCCTACTAGCATGTATATGTGTGTGTGTGGTGGGGCGGGGAATGGAGTTAGGGTTTTTAACCTAATACCAATTTTCTCACTTTTGCACTGTGGAACAACCTTAACTGTTGCAGTAACACAGTTTTTGCAAAGAATATATATATATATATATATATATATATATATATATATATATTAGAGGCAAACTCTGTTTAATGCATCAGTTGAGTTATTCACAAGTGTAAGTGAATTAATGTAAGTTGAAACCTTTTACCTTCTCTGTTTCCTCTAATCACTGGAATTGGTGCATTGGGGTCATCGCCCTAAGTGTCACTCCATCACATGTGGAAAGAAGCTGAGGAATAGGAGAATGGGGTGACAGTTAGGACCGATGACCTAATGCACACCTCGATTCCAGTTGGGGTGGGATGGAGGAATGCAAGGGGTTTCAACCTAACATCGAATTTCCTCGCTTTTTTGCTGTGGAACAACCTTAACTGATGCATTAAACAGAGTTTTTGCATCTAATTTCCCTTCTTTTCGAGAATGATACTGAAATAGTGAACATAATGCAGCGGCGGAGGGATCGCGGGGTGATGTCTTGTCGCATTGTAACATTGTGCCTGCAAAGCTCGTCATGTCATGGTGATGCAAAGTGAAACAGAAGAGGAACAGTACTGTAGACAGAAATGTTAAAAAACAATGGAAACACAACCCAAATGAAAACACAAAGGGTAACGCACATGGTGGTGTAACGAACGGTAAGTGAAATGGGTATGGAACTCAAGCAGAAATGGTAATGGTAAGAGTAATGTAGCGCACAGGCTGGTTTTCCCAAAAGCTGTATAGAGAAAGACAGTGAGTAGAAAGAATGTATGCAAAAGGATTACAAGAGGTGTCCTCACAACCTCCGATTTTAACTTACAGACATCGCCAACTTTAAAGATGTACTGGTGAAAAGTCATTTACGTCGCGGTGGGACACACCAGTAGTTAGCTAGGAAACTACAGGTTGCACAGTTTAAAAATTATGTGCATGTAATTATATAGTAAAACAAAAGAATTTAATGTGATTGGACGGAGGAATAAAACTTTTACCATTAGACAATTAATAACATGCACACACAGGGATCATTTATATAGCACAATGTAGTTGTGGAGCATATTATATTGGGAAAACAGAAAGAGCATTTAAAATTAGAGTACTAGAACATATACGAGCTATAAACAAGCAGGATTTGACTTATGCCACAGCATCACATATTTTGAGAATAGAGAGAAATATAAGAACATGATTTTAAATTTATAGGCATTGAAAAAGTTGTGCATGGTCCAAGAGGGGCAACTATCGAAATAAAATTTTAAGAAAAGAAAATGAGTGGATACTTAGACTGAATGCCTATGAACAGCCAGGTATTAATGCACATAGAACTTAAACCTTATTTGGAGTGCAGATAGTAACTTAATAACATTATAAATTAAAGTTCCAGATATGATGTTAAACATTATTTAAGCGATTTTGGTGTATTCTGTAAAAGTTTTTTTTTTTTTAGTATTATTAATATTCATTATGGTATTAATATTTAGATATAAATGTTTAGATTATTTATATGTGTATTATACTTAAATATGGTATGTAATTTTAAGGGTACTGGCACTTTAGTATTGATGTTACAACCAATGAATTTGTATTTTGTCATTATGGCGTCATGAGTGACTTGATATAAATTGGTTGCATGTAATTTGGTGTTTTAGCCTTTGATAAAGGACATTCATCTGAAATGCATCGGGCGTGGTGTGCAGTTGGTGAATAAATATATAAAGAGTTTTGGCTCGAATATTACTGAGGTATGTGTGTGCATCAGCTTTTGTGGTAATAGTAAATTGCTTATATCTCAGTAACTATACGACATAGAAAAACATTTAAAAGTCATATGTATTATCACTTTCCTGGCTAGTTTATATGTAGCCCCTGGAACTATAATTTTTGACAAAAACTCCGTATCTGCACCGTTTCGAGATATGGGCCCCAAAAGTGCCGTGAACGCAGTAATGTTATCCTATGGGAAAAACAGAAGTTTGGACTGCCATAACTTTTGAACAGTTTAATATTTTTTCATGAAATCTTCAAAGGCACATCAAGGACCCTGGCAGACGTTTCTGAAGATTTGGGCCAATAGTCGCGGCAAACTGTATGACCCAGAAAGCAACTGAGAATTCCAGAAAAGCATAAACACATGCACAGATCACACTTAATAACTCCGCAGCTGTGTATCCGAATGGTACATAACTTGGCAGATCCCAAGGCATATGGGTCTTGATCGTGTATTCCAAATTTCAGGCAAATCAGTCAAACGGTTGCAAAGTTATTAAGGTGCAAATTTGGGTTTAACATGTACAGTAAATGGCTCCTCAACCCCTAACTATGGTAGCACTACAGTGCTACCACAATATATCTACAGTAGAAGCCATTAATTGGGATGCCCTGGTGGCAGGCTTTTCATCCCAGTTAGCGACAGTCCCATTATCAGAAGCCATTGAAATGGCTATGTCAGGCACACTACACATCTTTTCTACTCCCCATCCTACCTTGCAGGCTTGCAGCAGGCTTCATTGCCAGCAAATGGCTTATTCTGTCATGTGCTCTCTCTCTCTCTCTCTTCTGTCTCTTTCACTCTCTCTCTCACTCCATCTGTGGGGTGGTACAGTTGCTCATTTATTCTGTCATTTGCTTTCTTTTCTCTCTCTGTCACTCAGTCTGTTGGGTGGTGCTGTCGCTCACTGTCTGTTACTCTGACTGGCTGAAATCCTGGATTGGGGAGCAGCTGCAATTGCAACAGAAGGCTGGATTGAGCTGAAAAGCTGGAGGTATGGAGGTATGGTGTTAGTTTGGAGAACAAGTCTCGAGGAACAGGATTGGTCAGTTGCTTACTCTCTGTGTCTCACTGTCACTCTCTCATCAGTGCCAGTGTTTTAAAACAGTGTGTTCAGGGTTCAGCAAAGAGTGGGGCACTTAAGGTGCAGTGAGAGAGATGGGGTGGGCTAGATAAAGAGACCTGTGACATTTTGAATGCAGAAAGAATAAGTTGCAGCACTTACAAGCACAGAGAGAGAAGAGCAGAGAATGAGAGGGATTTGGGGTGAGGACTGTATCTGCTCCTTTTTATGGCTGTGGTGAGCCTACTGCCATTTTGCGAGCAATCTGCTGTGCCTAAAACAGCTGATCATGGCACCTTCTATTAGACATTGGGAAGTATCCTTCTGAAAGTCCAACAGATCTTGCAGCACTCTACCACGATCGCGTATGCAGTAACAGCCACACAATTTCAGCTGTTACTTCTGTTTTCCTGGCACCACCATCTTGTGAGCTGCAACTATGCATGAGTGAATGCCGCACATGCACAGTTCTTTTGCCACTGCCATCTTGCTTATGGCACTCCTCCCACACCTCCCACTGCTCCTGTCCTCCCACCCTCCATTTCCCATTCTCACGCTGACATCGGCATCATGTAACCCCCAAACTCATGTGACACAGTGGGAGCCCACCCAGTGTGCCCAAATTTGTTTTTATTTTGTCTCCTGCGCCAACATCAGGTGCCCAATCCATGTGTCAGAATCACATACCCCCAACTCATGTGGCACACTGGGAGCCCACCCCAGTGTGCCCAATTTTTTATTCATTCCCCGACATCGGGTGCCCGATCCCCATGTTGGCATCATGTCCGTCCTCCCCTCATGTGGCACACTGGGAGACCACCCCAGTGTGCTCAATTCTGTTTTTTCCTGTAAATAAAGACAACAGTCCCCAACATCTTTCTTTACCTGTAAAAGAAAACAGTCCCTCATCCTCACCCCTGTCTCCCTCCCTTCCCATCCCCACCCTCCCACTGAGCACTCACCTCCTCGCACCCCCTTACCCCATACTTACTTCTGGAGATCAGCGCTGTCATCTTCTCTGGACTGGGACTCATCTGCACTCTTCAAAGCCAAACCACAAACTGAAGAATCGATGGTAGCGTTGTTTCATGGCACTCAGTGGGGTTTTCAACTTATCTTGATATATCAACCATTTTTAGGAATTGTGACCCCAAATTTTCAACATGGGGTTCTTGGGACCCACCTCTTGAACACTGTCACTGTCACTTTGTTACTCAGTCCCAAAAGGTGATTTTGTGGTCACTGTGCGGAATCACCTTTGAGACCCATTAATGAAATGACAGCGCCACTGTTCATGAGGTGAACTATACTTAGATTTCAGAGAATGGACAGGAGGCATGTGCCCTTTTAGCCCATCCCTGCACTAGCAGATCAGTTTGTTACCACAGTTAGTAGATATTTATCAATTTTGGTCTTAAAGATGTTAACACTTTTAGCTTCTGCTATATCTCTTGGAAGTCCATTCCATACTGGAATAATTCTTTGAGTAAAGAAATGTCTCCTAAGTTTCTTTTTGGAAACATCATCATTAGTTGATAATCATGGCTTCTAAGGGAAATAGCTCTTTTATTGAACTGGAAATCAAACATATTCATTAATTATTTATCCTAGAGATTTTATACATCTCCAGAAGATCACCTCGAGTGTGTCTTAGTTCAAGAGGTACAAGTTCAAACTTTGCTAACTATTCTTGTAGCTCTCTCCTGCAACCCATCAACCATCCTAGTCACCCTTCTCTGAACCCTCTCCAGCACCTCCACATCCTCCTCAAGTGAGGGACCAAAATGGGATGCAATGATCCATATGTGGCCTAACCACAGCTTTATAAATGGGACTAATTCAACTCCTATTTCTACTTGTTAATGCTCATGCCATGCATCCCACTAATCTGTTTGTCTTTTTATAACTTCTTCACAATGTCTACTAAACTTGGGGCATTTGTAACAAGCACACCTAAGTCCCTTTCATTATCTACTATTGTAAGTTGCTTTCTGTCTCATGTATATATATTTCCCATGTTGTTGTTCCCAAAGTGCATAACAACACACTTCACTTGTTTAGGCACATTTTATTTATTTTGATCCATTTTCTATTTTGCTAGGTCATCTCTCAATGTTTCTACCTGTTGTAATGTTGATACCTCAGCTCCTACAGTATGTTAGTGCTATCAGTAAACAACTTTATGGAGAAGTTTGTTATATTGGTTGTCATATTTGAAATGATAATTGTAAACAACACTGGCCCTAAAACTGAGCCCTGTGGCACTCCACTAGTCACCTCTCCATGATCTGACAGATGTTCCTGACTCTAACATGCTGTGTTCTATTATTCAACCATCCCTATACATTTCACAAGCCTTTGGTTTATCCCTATTTTAACAAGTTTCTCCAAAATTAGTGAGTGGGGAACTTTATCAAATGCCTTTTGTAAATCAAGAAAACTACATCCACAAGGACGTTGTTATCCAGGAGATTACTGACTTTCTCATAAAATGTGAGATTATTCGTTAGGCAGGATCTATACTGTTTAAAGCGTGTATGCTTCATCATTATAACCACACTCAGTAAGTTGTTGCTGTACTTTGTCCTTAATTTTAGACTCAAATAATTTCCTAAAACTGAAGTCAGGCAGATAGGCCTATAGTTCCCAACTTCACCCGCCTCCTTTCTTGTAGATGGGGACAACCACAGTCTTCCTCCAATCCTGTGGAATCTTATCACTCTCTAATGACGTATTAAAAATCTTATATAGGGGTTTATCAACCAGTCTCTACTTTTCCTGGTCAGTTTGTGGTCCTGATGATTTGGTGATGTTAACTTTATGTAATTTACTAACTATTTCCTCTTTTGTTATTTTTATACTACAAAAATCATGGTTACAGCGCATATGGGTAATTTTCTCCTTATCACTCTTGTCCTTGATATTGTAAACTGTACAAAAGTACTTGTTAAATAGTTGAGCTTGTTCAAGAGGATACAATACTGTCCCATTACCTTTTTCAGAGGTCCTATTGTTCTATCAACTGCTTTGTTATTTATATATGCAAAAAGGCCTTGCCATTATCCTTACAATGGGCCAATCTGAATTATATTTTCTTTTTTTTGTTTGATCATCTGTCTACACTTTTTACAGACTTCCTATATTTGTAATATTATATTCATTGTTCTCTCTTTTCATGGCGCTTAAAAGCTTCCTTTTCTGCCAGATAAGATATCTAATTTTACTGGTAAGCGCTGTGGTACCTTCCCTTCTTGTTATAAAGCTTTTATTTGGCACATACTTGCTTTCCAACTTCAAGATCTTGTTTTTTATTTTGGTCCAGAGGTGCTTCACTGTGATATTGTCTTCATCCCATACCCATCCTTCAATATCATTCCTAAGGGTACTAAATGCCCCATTGGCATTATTTTTAGCTTCTGTTATTCCAAATATTCTGTTTACTAGGGTTTGGTACTGAAAGAAAACTATATTGTGGTCACAGTTCATGAGTGGTTCCTTAATTTTCATGTTGCTTATACTATCTGGATTATTTGTCAAAACCAGATTTAAAATATTCAACAATATTGTAGGTTCATGTACAATTTATTGGAGTCCTAACTCCATACACATATTGTATAAGGTTGACTCATATATATTGCCCATTGTTCCATGTTCCCAGTTTATTTTGGGTGCATTAAAATCCCCAATATGAATATCTCATAGTCTACCATATTATCCCTATATTGTTAATTTGATTTATGCATTCCATTGTGTTTAGGTCAGGTGCCATATAACATACTCCAATTCATAATTTCTTTTGATTGGTCCTTAAAATGTTGACCTATAAACTTTCACTTTTGCATTGATCGTTTATCTTCCTACATTGCAAATTATCCTTAATGTGAGTGCAACTCCCTTCCATTTCTACCTAATCTATCTTGGTTGTAAATGCTCTACTCACATGTTAATCTCTGACCACCAGGTTTCAGTGATTGCTGCAATATCAATATTTTTGGTTTTAAAATCAACTCTAGATCAGGTCCTTTAATTGTGTTTAGGCTCCTTGCATTTGTAAGTAATATATTTAAATCTTTCTTTTCGGTATTGTTTTATGCTTGTTTATTTTTACAGATTTTGTAGATCAGTATTAGTTCCTGATGCCCTTTAAAATTCAGTTTTTGGGCTATATTTGGTACCATTTATTTCACTGTGGAACACATTGCCCAGAAGTCTAGCTCCTCTTATTTGGATGTAATACATCCATACTAAACAGATCATGTCGATCCACAAACAGTTTCAAGATCTTATACAGGAATCCCATTTGTTAAGCAGTGGTATCTTAACCAATTGTTATACTTCCTTATTTTTGTAACTCTTGTTACTCCTGCTCTAGAGCCTGGAAGAATTTAAAAAATATTATATTAGCTCCTAAATTTGTCATCGTTTGACATACACTTTCCATGGCCTTAGTAGTATATTCTATACTTGTCTGACCTATGTAGTTGTTCCTGCATGCAAGACTACTGTTTCGGTGCTTTATATGTCAGAGTATTTTTGGTAACATTCCTACAATGTAATTTATGGCTGCCCAACTATAACTACAACTAGTGGTATTTTCTTTATTACCCTAGTGGCTGTCCCATCCATGGACTTAGTTATTGAATCACCCAAGAAGTAGATTTAGTGGGGTTCATTTGTTGTATCCATCTGCAGTTCTTCTTTATCATTAGCATTCCCATTGTCCCGCTTACATTTTTTATACCTACTTTATTAGCAACATATATAGTTTGACAGCAAGTTGATCATCAAACAAGCACATACAATGTGCTGCATCATATACTGTCTATTATACAATGTCATTAGGCCTTTCAAGGCCTGTTTTGTAGATTTTTTTTTTATTTATTTTAATAAATAATTTAATTAAAACCCAAATTAAAACTCTTGGGTAAAACTTCATAAAACAAAAACAATATTCCTGACTCAAGACTATAAATTATTGTCTCGGTATAAGCCCTAGTATCCAAGACCTATCTAATCTCCTTATTAACTCATCTGTCTAACAAGCCCCTTGCATTACTGTATGAAATACCAATATCCTTCACTTTTATCCTTGTTGAATATTCCATCTAGACCATCTGTCTACAAAGGTTTCCTTTCTATTCTGGACTTGGAAGGTTAAATCTTCCATATCCCAGATATTCAATATAAGTTCTCTCCAATAAGCCAAAGTAGGTGGGGATGGCTTTAGCCATTTTCATGTTCTTGCCTTGTATGTTGCAATACAGATGTACCACAGATATAATGAGCTAGAGCCCCTAATACCTCTCATGCAGAGACCCAGTGCCATGTGGTAGAAGGAGAAGCACCCTCCTATCTGAAATAGATTTTGTAACTGTTCCTGTACCTGACTCTTAAAGGTTTCCAGGAGAGGACAGGAATAAATTATAAGGAAAGGAAAAGCTCTCTGTTCCCACATTGTCTCCAACATGATGGAGGTACAGATGAGTCCCATTTAGTCACTCTAGCTGGGGTCATAAAAACTTAACCTTCACCCTCCAGGAGAACTCTTGCCACAATGGGGATGAGGGTACCTTAAATGAGTTATCCCACAACATGTTCCATTCTAATGGTGAGAGATAATGCCTGCCTCCCTCTCCCATTTTGTGATGATACACTGATTCACCCCAGCTTTGTGTGAGTTTAAGAACTGGTAGATTTTTGTTATTGTTTGCTTGGGGTTGCTAAGGAAAGAGGTCTTTAAGGCTTATGGTTCTGGTTTGTTCCTTAGGGTCCTGTGCTTAGACTCTTAGTTTTCGCTGGATGTATGTGGAGATCTGCAGGTAGTGCCACCTATCTCCCACAGTCCATTCTAGTTTGCTGGCACATTCCTCAAAAGTAAGAAGGAGTCCCTCGCATGAGCTGCATGGGCTACATGAAACCTTTCTCTGCTTGATGTTTAAACCAAGGGTCTAGGCTACCTGGTGGAAGTCTGTGGCATTGATCAGCCAGCAGTATTTCCAAAGATCACTTTGACTTTTGGGTATCTACAAAACATACCCCAAGCCTCTTGGGTGTTTTGTAGCTCTGTATTCCTTTACTACTGGGGTCTCTGCCTAGGGTATGTATATATAAACAAAGGAGGGCACGTCACCCTTAAAAGGGTAGTTTCCATTTACTGCCAATGTGTCCAGGCTTGGCCTATGCATCCAAAGGATGGCATGTTTCACCTGAGTGGCTATCTAATATTCTAAAAATCTGGTATCGCTTGGCCTCCAGATTTCCTATCCACTAATAAAAGAGCTCTACATATCCTCAGTTTCTTGTTGTTCCTTATAAACTTAAAGATTTTACCTTGGATATCCCTAAACCATTTCTGGGACAGCATGGGGCACACATTGGAACAAATATAAAATCCTGGGCAATATATTCATTTTACCACTTGTGTTCTGGAGTACATCAGAAAGGGAAGTAAAGTCCATCTTTTATATCTGAGCCTATTTAGCTAAGCTTGGTTTGTAGTTGTCCATATACAGGTAGTCGGTATTGGCCTTAGGATCATGCCCAGATACTTGATGGTGCATAAGTCCCACTTCATTTTGTATGTTACTCTGAGGTCAGGAAAGGGGTATAGTTTATTTTAGTACCTCAGTTTTGTCGTGTTTAGTGTGTATCCTGACAGTGTAGAGTATTCCGTAATCATGTCCATCACTCTAGGTAGAGGTGTCGGGAGGCCGGTATAAAGGATATCATCCATAGAGTGCAATCCTATGTTCCTGTCCCACTTCTTGGATGCCTCTGATACCCTGGTCAGTCCTTATCCACTGTGCTAGTGGCTCAATATAGAGGAGAATAATAAAGGTGATACTGGACAGCCCTGATGGGTGCCTCATCCTAGGTAATCCCCTGAAATCATCCCATTGGTTCATACATATGCCTTCGGATCTGTATACAACCTATTGTATCTATAAAGTTATCCATGAACCCAAACCTGGCAAGGACCCCATACAAAATTTCCAATTCACTTGATCAAAAGCTTTTCAGCATCTAAACTTATTATTAATGCCTCTCCCCAACCTTACTTAAATGGTCTATGATATGTATTGTCCTCAGGTATTATCTGCTGCTTGTCTATTAGGATGAATCCTGTCTGGTCCCTATGGATCAGATTTGGTATTATTAACTGTAGTCATTTCGTTAGTATAGAGGTGAAAAATTTATAATCCACATTTAAAACCCAGATTGGTCAATATGAGGAACAGGCTGTCAAATCCTTGCCGGGCTTGGGTATCATGGATATGATTGCCTGTCACCATGAAGGGACAGGACCGATCCCTCCTCCAGCTGCTTCTGGTATGCCAGTCTTAACAGGGGTATTATTGTCTGATGGAATTTCTTATAGAAATCTGTAGAAGTCCATCATTGCCAGGAGTCGGAGATGTGCATGTATTCCCTCTGCTATTACTGTGTTGATTTCTTCACTTGTAATAGGGATCATAAGCTGAGAATTCCAGGCCTGTGACATCTGTAGCAGACCCAAGCCATGTAGAAAGGTACTCATTTTACCTGGCTCTGGGTTATCTCTGTAGCATACTGCTTCTGATAATATTTTGTGAAGGTTTCTGATATTTGTATGAGAATGGTAGCCTTTCTTTGGTTCGGGTGTACTACATGAGTGATTTGTGCCCGGCTCTTCTGGCTTTAAGTCTTATAGCAAGGAGCTGCACGGACCTGGGACCTCCTCATAGTACTTTTGTTTTAGAAAATGGAGGTTTCTCTCACCCTGAGGTCCGTAATTTATTCAACTGGTTCTTCAGTTCCTTGAGCTCCTTTCCCTCCCCAGCAAATCTAATTTGTTGTTGTTGTTCTAAATTTTTAATTTGTGCTTCCCATTGTTTTGATTCTCTGCCCTTTGCCATTTTCTGGCAGCTGCGATTGCAGTCAGCTTACCCATAACAACTGCTTTAATGTTATCCCATAGGATCCCTTTACTTACCCACTAACCTCATTCTCCTGTTAAGTTTGGGTCATAACTTGTGGGATCTGCTCTATGACCTCAGGATCATTAAGAAGAGATAAATTAAGGCTCCAAAACATATCCCTGCATGGCATAGAGAGATCCATTGTCATGGTCAGGGTGGAGTGGTCCAAACTCCAGGAGTTCAATTTCACATCTTTGTGCCCTCACAAGGAATCCTAGATAAGAAAAAATAGTCAAGTCTTGAATATAAGTGATATGTTGCTGAGTAGTGGGTATAGCTTCTCTTCTGTCCCTCCAGGAATGTTCACACATCCTGCAATCCTAATTTTAATAAGAGGGCCCTAACCTGTTTTATGGTTCTATATGATTTCTTGGGAACTCTTGGGTAGTGTCATTGATAGGGTTGAGGTTCATATTCCAGTCCCCACCCAGAATGGTTGTTCCTCTGCCTTCTCAGCAATGAGTAATAATATTTTCTATATACCTCAAGAGAGAGTTAGGTCGCATATACACCAAGGCCAAGGTGACTTTATGTCCATTAAGGGATCCCTTTAAATAACATATCTCCCTACATTATCTTGTATACGGTCTGAAACCTTGAGGAGTACATGGCGTGGAATTAATATGGCAATCCCTCTTCATCTGCCATGTTGGTATGAGGAAAAACAGACCTCTGAGTACTCAAAATTTGATAGTTTCTTGTGTTCTGTTATTGACAAATGTGTCTCTTGTAAAGAATAATGTCTGGTTTTAAATGTTTTATACATTGTAAGGGTTTTTCCACTTGATTGGGCTTGTCAGACCATTGACATTATAGGTCACTATTCTGGTCCTCATTTTGTGTAGAAAATCACTCCAATTTGCACCTTGGCCAGATGTAGGCCACCCGCCTCCATTTTCTCCTATGTAATCTCTTGAGTTGGGTAATAAACTGAGTTCAATAAACACTCCAACTATAACAACATAAACAAAGAAGTAAACTGCTTAAGTAACATCTTATCTACTTAGTTCAAATTTCTGAACTGTATTTTGTATGAAATACTTCCAATGTAAGGGTATTGAAATCTCTGTCCTCTCTCCATGTAGGTTGGGAACCTGCAGAGCTGTAGCATTGTAGATATCCTCCACTATGAGGACTGCTACAGGGCAATTTGCTAGGTGTATATAGCTCAGTGAACCATTGCTCTAAGAAGAATAAGAACCACCACCAACCCGGCTGCATGTTAGTTATTTTCTCATCCCCAGCCCCACCCACCCCCACCTCCACAAGTGGGCAGTGTCCGTTGAAAGATCAGCATTTCCACCAGGTTATACATTTCACATTGTCAGTTATAAAGAAATTTCAATAACACCCCATTGTAGATAGTTCACCAGCCCCTTCAGTTCTTTGAACAGTTAAGATAGCTCTTAGGCAGTTCATCATATGTCCCATCTCTGAATAGTTACTCTCCTCCCCAGCCACCCAACCATAGTAGCATAGAAAGCATTTTGAAGTGCCTATATTTTTCATAGGTAGGCATCAGGAAGAGTTAGGCAGTTCCGCTACGCTACTTGGGTTCCATTTGCCAGGCACCTAGGTGGGACTCCTTAGTCCTGGAACCCTGTTATTTCAGAACTCCAATATTAAAGTCTGCAATAGTGGTAACAAATGTCCTTCTAGGATGCAGACCTAGTGGTATGTCATGGGACAACTATTCTGCTCCTCCTTCTCCTTCCTGCCAGTGTCCAGGGTTCCATTCCCAACACCCTCTGCCATGAACAGTGGCAGAATCTCCTTAGGAACGGAAAGTACGTTAGAAAGTACCTCAAAATGCAACAATGTTTTTCAGGTATTTGCTGTGCCTCTTTCTCCTGCTCTCTATTGCTGGGAAGTGGCTGTGTATTCCCAAGGAAGCGCCTGAGGGAGCTGAATGGGATGGAGCATGTCACACATTATCTTGTCCCTGGGAGCAACTTGCATAGATGCTGAAGGTTCCTGTCTGTTTCAGATACTCTTTGTTCTGGTCTTTTCTCCAGGGGATCCCACGGTTCTTTAATGCCTCTTCAGCCTCCTCTGGGGTAAGATATGTCTATGGTCCTTCATCCCAAAATATTTTCATTTTGGTGGGGTAGAGATTTGAAAATGGATTTTTTACCCATAGAGCCCTCATAATTGGTCTGTATAACAAGCATATCTTTCGATTTCTGGGGGTAATCCTGATCCAGAAACAGCCTTGCTCCATTATAAGTAATTTCTTTCTGTTGCTAAGTGCATTGGAGGACCTCTTCTTTGATGCTATAACTAGAGAACTTCATGGGTATTTGACGTGGCTTAGAAGAGGAATCAGAAGGCCCTAGGGTGCTATGTGCCCACTCAATGCAAATCTCTATGGAGAGTGGTAAGGAGAGAACGTTGCAAAGCAGATCTTGCAGAACTAGAGCCATGTTCTCAGTTTCTGCCCCTCCAGTAGGTCTGACAGTCTGAGATTATCCTCCTCGATCTAGCCTCCTAATCAATGCATTTGGCCTACAGTAGTTCCATGTGATCAAGGAGGGCAGATATAGTATCCTTGTGTGTAATAGAATTAGTTTTCAGTGAAGTAACTCTAGAATCGACCTCTTGTAGAATGAGTCCAAATCAGAAAGCTTTGTGTGTAGGCATTGAAATTACGTTTTGTTCTCCTTGTGAAGTGCTTGAATTCGCTAATATTATATCAAGAGAGTAGCACTGGCTTTTGTAGTGCGCTTCCAAGGTTCTGGGCTTGCTGTTGATCTTGTAGTGACAAAGGGCTGTGGCTCCTATCCTGAGGGAGCAGTCTAGAGCAAGAGCCATCCAATGTCATCTGGGTCCGATCCGGCTAAAGTTTTGCTGGTTTGTGGTCTCCTCTCCCTTCAGTGGCATTTTGCAGCTTAGAAGGGACTTTTCAAGTATAGGGAGGTTTTTATTGCTCATCTGCTGCTGCTGCTGCTAGGCCGTGGTGGAACCAGAAGTCCCCACTTAAATTTTGGTCTCCTTTAGATCTGGACATAACCCCGGGTCACTGCCTGCATATGTTTTTCCAGCCATAGTAGATGCTGTATACAGTTTAGATCCCTCTGTTTCTTCTATTTGGCTATTTCCTGCATCCTTCTCTATACTGTTTTGTATTTCCTGACATGTGATGATTTCTCCCAACTCTCCCACATAATCTGTATTAGCCAGGTCCAAAATTTCATTAACATGATTTTCCACAGAATCCACACATCCCAATAAAGGGAATGTATGTGCTCTGTCTCATATCTATTTGCCATACATCTTCTGTCTTTCTTGGCTTTGGAATTTGTTACTATGCTCCACTCATTGTTATCTCCTTCTCCTTCCCTTCCTTTTCTCAGGCCTTGGTCTTTTGGTGCTCAACCTTTGCAGTTCATTGTTTTATTTATAATGACAAGGTTTGTTTCCACCAGCTGATATTTTAGGTTTTTACTTCTCCTTCAACTTTGCCCAACATGTTCCTCAAGGTTGATAACTCTTTGCAGTTTTCAAAAGTAAATTTCTTGAATAATGTTTCATACTGCAGGCTAATCATTTTACACGCTGGCATTCAAAGCCTATATTCCTAGTAGTAAGGGTAACCACCTTTTGCTCCATTTGTCTTTTTGATATGGTTATATTTACCTGTCTCTACCTGGGTACACTTCCTGGTCTCTGCCCCAACTGTCCCTGCTGACACTGCTGACACACGCTGTGATGGGCGTGTCTCAGTGCTCATCTCCACGCTGGTGCCGCGCATGCTTGCACTTCTTGCTAGACTTCTGTTTTAAGAGACCCGTGACCCAGAAGTGCTAAACAGTCACAGTCTGCAAACAGTCCCAAACACAAGGTTTTCATTTAAAAGGCAGTGTTTAGCTGCAAAGCTAAAACAAGTGCACCAGTGAGTCATACTAACAAAAAGGAGTAGGCAACCATAGCTGTAGTTCTGTGGATGGCAACTAGGAACTACCAGCTCAGATGTATTTCCTGGAGTTCTGCCTTCTTCTTACTGTGGCAGAAATTGACCCCAGAAATGACAGAACCAGTGGAATAAGCAAATGGACTATATAGTGGCTCTAGCCCCTGTCCCACTGCTTTTGGTGGTCAAACAGGTTTAGCTATCACGGTATACAGCCGCTTGCTAGACTCCCTGTTTTAAGCACGCCCATGACCCAGAAGTGCTAAACAGTCACGGTTTATATAGTCTCAAACACAAAGGTTTTCTATTTAAAAGGCAACATTTATCTGCAAAGCTAAAACAAGTGCACTTGTGAGTAATACTAACAAAAGGTGGGGTCCCAAAAGCCCATGTTGCAAATTTGGTGAAAAAAATCCCAAAATGACTGTGTTGAGTGTGCATTGCATGAGTTTCTATATCGCCCTTACTTTGCCACTTTTTAATATTTTCACTCCAGATTTTCAATATTGCCATTTTGCACACCTCCTTATTAACAGTACAGCTGTCATTTTTCACATCCTGCCCAAAATGTGTTTTCACACCTGTGGTGCAGAACAGCATGGTCATTCTGTGAAATCACCTTTTGAGACAAGTGAACAAAATGACAGTGGCACTTTCATGAGGTGGGATCCCAAAAGGCCATGTTGAAAATTTAGCAAAACAACTCCAAAAATGGTAGAGTTAAACCCGGTCATTCCAAATTTTCGATGAACAGGTGCAACTTTGATCATTTGGGGTCTCGCACAGCCATATTGGCTCTGGCTACAACTAGTTTATGTTATCAGTTGGCAGCTCACAATTTAACAGCTCTGCTTTTGTAAGAGTGATAACAGCTGTACAGGACACTGTGGTTCAGCGGGGCATAAGTGTTAAGTAGGTGACAAGCTCACCTACTTAACACAGTTGGAGAACTGAAAAGTGAACTGACTAGTCAGTTTAGCTAGGTGAGAATGAGCAGCTAAAGGGGTTAAAGGGACAGAATCTTCCCAATTAAATGACTATTGCATCCCCTTTAAATAGAAGCTGGAATCATAGACATGAATGGCCACTTAACTGGTGCCCAGCAGATGTCTCAATAAAGCAGATATCCTGATTAGCCATGTCCCAATTAAGTGGCTTCTTTATAGCACCTCTATAAGTTAGGGTTGAGCAGCAGTTTCTATGTTAAACCTGAATTTTTGCACTTTAATAACTTTGCAACTGATCAATGGATTTGCACAAAATGTGGTATGCGTTGTCCTGTAGGGTAGCTCTTTAATGTGGCAAGTTTGTTCCAGTCGGAAGTGCAGATTCTGAGATCCGGATAGTGAAAAAGCAAACAACCACCCATTTTTGCAGTTTTTCCTCATCAACTTGTAGGCAAATGGTGTGGAATGTCTGCATTATATTTTCAGGGTTTAAAGAACTTTGGAAGAAGAACAGACAGTGAAACCTTTGTGCAATAATTTTAATTGGTTGAAAAGTTATTAAGCTTCTTAGTTCCCATTATATCCTATTATATCCTATGGGACTTTGCTGAACATTCCATTTCTGTGATAGAGGTCTTTTTGTGAAGGAGGATTTCATCTCATGAAGAAGGATTGAGTTTTGCAAGAACATTCCTGCTTCATGAGATTTGGAATCCTTCTTCGTGAGAAAATCCTTGGTCATGAGCGCCATCTTGTTTTTTATTTTCTCCTATCAACTAAAAAGTGTGTAAAATACACAAAACTGTTGTCATTTAAAACAAACACAGCACCTAGCTAACTGGAACCCATTTAGCTAGATTCTGACCTTTGTTTTTTAAAATAACTGCCATAATTGCCTTTTCTGGGCACCCAAAATCCTGGGTACCCAGCTTAGCTAGAGGAGCCTTCAGCACCATTTTCCTGAGGCCTAGTTTAACCCCTCACCCCTACCACTGTCCCCAATCAATTCCCTGGTGTCTAGTGGCCCCCACCCTATGATGATTCTCCGTTCTTTTTATTTTAATTAATAATATATTCCAGCACTGGGATGCCCACCCCCAGTGTTGGATAATCCCTCCCCTCAGCACATTATTTTAATATTGTGTCAGCATCAGGGACCCAGTCCCCATGTCAGCAGTGGGTCCCTCCCCAACAGTGTGGGACACTGGTAGCCACTCCCACTGTCCCCAGTTATGTCCTACCACCCTTACTGTGATTATGCCAACATCGGGTGCGCCCAATTCCTGTGTTGGCAGTCACTTCAACCTCACCTCTGACAGTGAGAGACACTGTGTAGTCCATTCCCAGTGTCGCCAGTTTTGGAGTCCCCTTCCAGTACCATGGTACACTGGAGAGCCCACCCCAGGTGTTCCAAACTATCATAAGTATCATATCATAGGTTTTACTTGTTTTTATTTTTCACAGAACAAATTGTCATTACTTTGCATAGTGTTGTCTTCTACAGATATCCAAACATGTATCTTGCTCATCGGGAGTTGACAAGCTTCATTTTGTAGTTTTAATAGCTAGCATGGCCTAGAAATTTTTACACTATTTAAATCCTTTTCAAGACTCACTAAGTTCATTTTGTGAATTCTTTTTCGTTCTTACAAAACAGATAATTGGCTCATGAAAAGGATTTAAAACAAACAACTTCAAAATCCTTTTTGTGAGCAGATTCCTTTTTGCTAGAATGGAAAAGGATTCACAAAAAGGAATCATCTTGTGAAAAGGATTTGTAAAAATAAACTAAGTCCAAACTCCTTTTCATGAGGTAGAATCCTTTTCCGCAACCACAGCAAATAGTTCATGGAAAAGTTCCTTTTCCATGGAAAATGATTCCTTTCTGTGAACACTGCACAGCATTTGTGGAAAAGGATTCCTGTGGCAAAAAGGATTTCTCGTGCTTTTCCTGTGGCATATCAGCATTTTAATTGTTGTCATTGGTATCCCCACCCTCTAATTTTAACCCTGCCAACATGTATATCCATGGTGTCTAGTGACACCACTCACCCTGCCATTTCTATACAGTTTAAATATTTGTTTGCTGCTAAGTAGTACCCCACCCTGTAATTGTTAAAAATAGTAGCACTAGTACCACCAAATGTGTATATCTGGTGTCTAGTGGTATCCCTCCTCTGATTCCCATGAGTAAACAGTGGCATCCCCTTCCATGTAAGTATCAACCTGCAAAGGCAAAATGGTCCCTCACTGACTTGATTTCTTTTTATCCTGAAAAAGACCAATGATCACACCTGCACCCACACCCAACCTCCCACTATGCACCCACCAACCCATACCCCTTGACCCTCCACACATTCTTATTCACCTGAACTGGCACATAGTGAAGATCCACTCTCCAATCGAGGATGCATCTTGCTGCTGGAACTGGTGACTGCTGTATGACAAATGAGATAAATGAACTGCAGTGTTCATGAGATGGGTTCCTTAAAAGACCATGTTGAAAATTTGGTGTCGAAATATACAAAATGGCTAAGTTATGCATCAAAGTTGAAAACTCCATTGAAACCCCATTAAATTACATTGAACTGCACTTATCTGAGTTTCTCTTATTGCAGTCAGTGGTTTTAGCAACAATTGGAGGGTGGGGTGCCTCTAGACACCAGGCAAAGACTAAATCTTTAAAGGGATGGGGATCAGAGGGTGGGAGGACACCACAAGTCACCAGGGAAACAGCAGCTCACTGCTCTCACTGCAGCCCACAAGACAAGATCCAGCTGCAGAAGTCAAGAAAGTCCACTGTTCTCATACAAAGAACGGAGGTCAATGGCTCCTCTCTCTAAGCTAGGCACCCTGGATTTGGGGTGCCTCAAAAGGTATTTCTGGCAACTATAATAAAAATAAACACTAGAATCTAGCTAAACATGTCCTGTTTAGCTAGGTTCAGTGTCTGTTTTAAATATATATTTACTAGGAACTTTCACTTAAAAATACAGAAACAAGATGGTGGCCATCGAAACCAAAACAAGTTCTGGTCAGAGTCACTACATCTGCTAATACAGTAACTTGACAAGAGTGTTTCATGGCCTTAAACATAAAGATAAATTGCTGTAGTCAGCTCTGTGTGTAAATTTCATTTTTGGTAAAGGTAAATCCTCTGTCTGGTTGATCCTGTGTTTCCCATATGTTTAGATGGGTTCCACCAAGTCATGGCGACAAGAATTTCCCCAGTCTCCCCACAGAACACATTGTTGCTGACATCCTCAACACCACCAGGTCCCGATCACGACCAGGGATCACACTGACACCTGTTTGGTGTTAATGGAGGCCCTGAGCCCCCTCCACACCCACAGACTTATGGATTCCAACTCCGGGGAGGAGAGTGGCCAAACCCAGGAGTCAATGAATCGCTCATCATTCCGACAACCCATTTGACCCAGCAGGTGTCGACAGGCTGATGTCACCAAGAGGGATTCATTTAACAGCATCACTGTTACATCAGTATATGGTTTAAATGTGAGTGGCAAGTGTGTTGTTCTATATGTGGAAGGAGAGGGCTCTGTACCAAGACCTTCAAGTAACAGTAGAGGAATGGTGCAGGAAGAGGCGTGTGTCTACATTGGGAAGTGTGGCCAAGCTAGAAGGATAAGAACCTATGCTGAGGTGATGGCCTGCTTTTATCCATGAGGTAACCACAGTCCTCAGTGGATGATTCAAATGTACTCGATAGACCCATAGAGTAGCCAAGGGAGGTGATAGAAGAAATAGGGAGGCAGAAATTTGTCACTACAAGCTGAGATAGAGAGTAGGGAGATCTCAAGGTTAGAGAGCCCCACCAGGATGCAAGTTATTCAAGCAAGGGTTAGCAAAGAAAAGAAGGGAAAAAGAACAGTCAAAGGAGAAAGATGTGGAAGAGGAACAATTGGAAAAAGGAGAAAGTGGCACAAAGAGAGGTGAGGGCTGTCAAATGGTGCAAGGTCTGAATCAGAAGCCCTATGAAGAGAGACTGAAAGAGTTCAATGTGTACACCCTGGAGGAGAGAAGGGAGAGTGGGGATGTTATGGAGACTTTTAAATACCTCTTGGGGGTTAATAAGGTACAGGAGGAAGATATGTTTCAGAGAAAAATGTGCTGTAGAACAAGGGGTCGTGGTATGAAGCTGGCAGGAGGCAGATTCAGGAGAGATGTAAAGAAGTAGTTCTTCACAGAAAAGGTGGTTGATTCTGAGACAGCCTTCCATTGAAGGCAGTGTGGGTGAAAACTGTGGGTTTCAAAATGCCTTGAACAGGCACAGAGGAATCCTAGGAGGAAGGAAGGTGGAAGGTGGTGAAAAGACAGAGCTGTAGGGCAAGTTGGGTCTGCAGCAAAAGTGATCATAACTAAAAATGGGCAGACTAGATGAGACCAGCAGTCATTATCTGCCATCAGTTTCTATGTTTATGTAACCCCTTTGGGAGATTACTAATCTATTTACCCTCCCTGGATTTTGTGGCCTAATTTGACCCAGTAGGAAAAGGGTTCATTCTTGTCAGCACTCAGGTGAATCCTCCTGCAGCTCAGGAGGTCACCATGGGTGCATAGGACATAAAGCCCTGCAATTTAGGTGGGAGGGGAGTTCTGGTCAAAGAGTGAGCAGTGAGGGAGTAAGAGTGAGTTAGGGCCAGGTGGGGCAATTGCTCACTCTGTCCCCAGCCTGTGGCACTTGGAGGACACAGAGGAAGAAGTGGAGCCAGTAGCCACAAGCGCATAGTATCTTGGAGGGCAGCTAAATTAGAGAGGGAGCCAGCAGCCACATGTTGCAGAGTGCCTTGGCAGCCTGTGCCAATTCCTGTAGGGATCCAGTGAGCAAGAATGTGGCAGGGAGTATAGTTTCAAGAGAGTGAGTTGCCTTGTAGCTCCACGGGATGTGTACCCTTGTCAATTCGGGACAGTTGCTGCCAGATCTGGGATGGGATGCTGTGGGTCATGAGGGAACCTGCAAATCCCCAGTCTGCAAGGATTGGATCTTCTGAGGGGATCCGCTGAGCCAATATGGAGAGAGAGAGAGAGAGAGAGATAAGTATCATTGAGAGTCTGGGTGCCTGTGAAGAACAATGGGCTGTTAGACACTGTGAACTGTTTTGGGACTTGTGCTGCCTTCAAACTTTGTGGCCATAGTGGTCCTGAGTTAATGCTGCCCTAAAGACTGTGTGACCTCCTCAGTTCACATAAAGCTGCTATTATGGCCATACTGGCCATGTGAAAGCTGAATGTGTTCCACACAAATTAACTGATGCTACCCAGAGCTATATGCAAACATGTTTAATGAATCTGGGATCCCTGTTGTTTCTTCAAGTTCAATGTGGACATTTTGTTATTGAAAGGAACTGTTTAATAAGAATTAACCTGTTGTTTTCATCCAGCACCAGCAAGGAAAAAGACACCCTGAGTGTGACATCTGGGCCTAGGCGGTAGCCACTGGAAGTGTTTCTACTGCTGTGGGCACCCTTATCAGGGTCATATTCCATCCATACCCCTGGACACGGGAGAGAGGGCTACATTTCTCTATATGACAGATTATGTGATTTAAATGGATAAAGCACACAGCTGTTACAGTTTTGCACCAGCAGCTGGTTTACAGAGCAAGTTTAGCGACAAATCTGTGTGGTGGTTGTTGGGGAGCGATATGGAGATGCGGCTTGAGGATTAAACAAAACAAATTAAATACTTGTGCCGAATAGTACTATGCACTCCATCAAGCCCAGCAGTGATGAACATTACATACAGTACATATTCTGAACTGAGACATTTGGAGCAGAGAGGGTAAGGCTCAGCAGGCACAGCTGCATGAAATACAGGCCATATACAGTGACATCACAGCCCATAGATGTGGCATGCAGCAAGGGTTCCACAACCTGTTGAGACCTCAGATAATGGTATGATCATAATTATCACTGCTCTACAGCAAGATGATGTTTCCCATTCATACCCAGTACATGGCAGCCATCCTCCAAATTCCCTATGTCATACACTGGAACCACAACTTCATCAAGCACTCCAGCATAAGCCACACATGACAGCCAACCTGCAGGGCTGCATAGCCAACTGTAACAGATGATGACCTAATGTCAAGCACATCCCATGGCATGTACACAGCACAGTCACATGGCAAGGCAGGGCAATGCCAGTGGTAGGCTCATCCCATTCACAAGTCATCCCAGACACCAAAACCAAAGAACACACATGATCTAATGCCTCATCTGAATCCAGCACAGGCTTTAATGCTGAAGAACTGCATCCACTATAAGATGCATGTGGACTTCACTTCATGGGTTCCATGCTTCGCTCACAGAGGGGACAGGAGGCTGGCAGCAAGGGGCAAGCTTGGTGGAAAGAGAGATCACTGAGTCGCTGGACGCAGTCCAGCCCAAGCCAGTCCTTCACTGTCAGATAAGGCCATTCAATGCAAACAAAATTATTATGACAAAACATCACACTTACCTCACTGCTCCTTTAATGATAAAGCCAGGCTGGCTATTAATTCATTATTTTCTTGGCACTGACCATCTTACTCACTTGGTACTGGCCAAGTCCCACACCAACTTGTGAGAATTAATCCTTCAGAGGCTCATATGGTGCAACTAGTTGGCTGCTCTCCTCACTCTTCACATAGTGCCAGCCGCACCTCCAGTCACACAGGTACAGCTAGCAGCTCATGGAGTTAGAGGATTTCTGCAGGACATTCCTCAGACTGCACATCTATCTTTCACATGAACAAAAAGTGCCAACTTCAAAATGTGAACAAAGTTTTCACTGCCAGGTTATTAAGTTACTAATCCTTCTTGGAGAAGACATTTAAACATGCAAAACTGCTTTGCCACATTAAATAAGTTAATTAAATAAATAAATCCACTATACTACTCTATCTTAAAAATACATAGGAAAAGCTATACCCCATTGAAAATGAGAAAGTGCCTCTCACTTTGGCTATCCAGGGTAAATGCATTATAAAATGTGTAAAAGGAGGATCCCACTAAAAAAAAGATCTTGCATCTCCACTGTACTATCCTAGATAAATACAGTGTAAAAACTGGGTCAAACAGAACCACACTGCAAACAAGATATCACAACTCATCTGGGCTATTCTGAGTAAATATATTGTAAAACTGTAAAAGCAGGACCCTGTAGCAGAACCTCACTAAAAGCAGATGTTGCATGTAAGCTGTTCTGTCCTGGGAAAATGCATTGTAAAGCATCCAGATCACCCGTCTTGGAGCTGCCTGGTACATTCCTGACCCCTCCTGACTCACCATCTCAGGCATTTCCCCCAGTCCTGATAACATATACAAACTGCAATACTAGTGATGACTGGCACAGCCCTCCACTTACCCCCTCAACTGGTTTCAATCTGATGGTGTCTGAGCAACGCAAGTATTGTACAAACACCTACGCCTACTGTACTCATGATCGCCACTGGCAATCAGATGGTGGTCAGCCAAGTTGGATAGAAGAGGCTGTGTAGGTCGCTGTTACTATTGCCATACTTTGGCTTGGGTGACCTGAGGGAGGTGGTGGGAGGAGGTCCTAAGCAGGCTGGTTGACAGAAGATTAGATGACGTTAAGAAGGAGACCACTAGACTACCAGGAACATTCAAGACAGCTACAAGATGTTCAACTGTGGGTGGAGGAACCACTGCACCACCAGCAATATTTGAGATGGCTACAGGACAGGTGATCAGGGGGGAGATCACTAGACTACTAGGAATATTCAAGACAGTTACAGGACAGTCAATCAGGGTATACAGGAACCATACACCACCAGGAATATTTGAGACAGCTACAGGACTGGTGAATAGGGGTGGGGACCACTAGACCATAAGAAATATGTAAGATAGCTACAGTATGGGGGGTCATGCACACAAGCTAATGGGCCTTAATGGGCATGCAAATGAGCTTATAGCGCTTCCATGCCAAAGGGATCATTAGCATGTTGAAGCAAATATGGCCCTCATGAGGCCTGCACAATCCTATTTTATTCACGCTACTTCCATTGCACTCTTGTCAGCATATTCAGTGTGGGCCTATGACAACATAGCACAAAGTCACTATGCACTGTACCAGCATGGCCCCATATTTAGATAGTTTGTACGTCTAGTTGCAGTGATCTAATTATCTGAATATTACCCCAGGAAGGCTGTACACAAACTGCCACAGACTGCACATGGCCAGCTCTGAATATGGGGGCTAATACTCCTTGGCCAGTGGAACCCAAAGTCCATGAAACAATGGCTCATGGGGTTAACAAAGGCCTGCCTATAGCCTCAAGATACTGCTGGTCTAACTTGTAACAGCATGAAAGCAAACATGTTTGGCACTGACTTGTGCTTGCTTGTTTGGACAGCAAAACATACATAGCATTACCGCATCAGCCAAATGCTTACAAACAAAAAATATCACACAAGTAGATATGTAGGAGACAATATGACAAGCCAAAGCAGAGCAGTGCATGCAACTCCAGGGTCTGTGCTATCCCAAGTGCATAATTAGGCACCACCATAGCAGGTATCAGCTAAGTCTAATCCCAGTTTAATGTCATAGATACTCTAGCTTACTGTTTACATGTTTGATTATAGTACTAAATGGAGGAGACTCTTTCTTATAATATCTTGTAAGTCTCAGAGGAAGATAGCCATTAGACACAGGCACCTATAAAACTGTCACTTCATTATCAATCAAGCAGTATTTTCAGATAAACTCCTTACAAATGCAAATAAAGTGTAACCACTCACATTCTTCCACAGGATTGTCAATACAAAATCTGGACAGAGGGTTACTTGTTCTTTACTTACCTTAGTAGGGAAAGTAATTTTAACTAGCAAACTAACAGATTTCTTAAAAAATGAGACTGCCAGTTTTATTCAGTTGGAGGCTCATCACAATGACTGTCTACCTGTCTCAGTCCAGTGACCCCACTACCACAAGCCAAAACCTGATCTCAGATCACCTTGTGCTCCTCTGTGAAGGAATTCTGCAGAGAGATAAAACCAACTTACCTTACAGCTGTACTTCAAGACTGTTCAGTTGCTGATTTAAGACTGCTGCCTGGAGAACTACATAAAAGACCATCATTGAAGACTTTCAAGATCAAATGCAACAGCTTTAAAACCATGGTGCAATGTCTTCTTTTAATAAAGATTATTTTAAAAACAGTTTTTGTGTTGTTATTTTTTGAAAAATGTGAATATGCATATTTTCTGACCTTTATAAAATCAGTGGCATTTCTCAGGAATCCTCAGTTTCTGTTTTGGTACTCCTCACGTTATCCTGAGTGAAGCGTCATGCGTGATGATATCACAGGGTGGGCCGGAGTTTGACTTCTGTCTTACATCACACTTGCCCACTTTCTGCTGTCCATGTGCTCAGTTCATCTGTCCAGTGCTTTGCAGTTCAATTGAATTAGTGTCCAATTTTGCACTGTCAAAACACTGTGTCCTGCAGCTAAGTAATGGTTGTCTCCATTGGTGTGATCTCTGTGTGGTTGTCATCTTTGGTTTTGTCCTCTGTGTACCCCTCTGTATAATGCAGGTTCCTGTGTTGTACAGCTGTTTTGCAGATGAGATTTACCTTTTTGGGGTCGGTGGTTGGAGTGTTGGTGTGTGGGGGGTATCATATCCAAGTTTTCATCTCCACAGTAATCAGTAATGAAATGCCACATTGATTGTGATAGTTACCACCACATGCAAGCAGTGGTAATCTGTACATCTGTCATTGTTTTTAGGTATCCTCCTAATAGGAATTACATGATCAGATGGTGCAGTTAATAATCTTTGCAGTTCATTTGTTCGTTTATTTATTTCATTAATTTTACCATGTAGTCTGCTGGATCATTCGATTGTTATGAATCCCTTCTGCACAACAATGTGATTACCTTGTTTTTTTGTTGTTGGGGTTCAGAAGTATGTCAGTGGCCAGTCCATTAGAAGTTCAGGCCGTTGTGACTGATTTCTTTGCCCAGTTCATTGACAGGACTGACACAGTGTAAAATGGGTGTAAGTGAGTCATGTTACTGCTATGTCCATTCTTTACTCAGCTGTGGAAAGGGTGGGTGGAGGTGGGGAATCACTTCCGATGGTAGCACTCACTGCAGATATGCCATGGTTAGATGGTGACTGTCACTAGTTCCATCATGTAAGTGGTGCTACTTTCTATTGCTGTGATTGTTGCACTGTCCCAGCAGTAATACTGAAATTCCAGGCTGTAATGGTGACACTACTTTGTATCATGGTGCTCCCTGATTGTGCTGTGCTCATGGGGTAGGTGGTCAGGGTATCATGTTTTCCCTCACTCTAGTGTGCTTTCTGAACATGCCACATGTCACCAGTACTGGCACTGTGCAGCAATGACTGCTAGTCTGCAGTTGTAGTGTCATTGAGCATACTGAATATGCTGTGCATGGGAGGGATCATATTGGAGATTAGTTCTCACTCGAGTATCAAATACATAACTGCCATGCTTGGATGGTGAGTGGCAGTAGTCCCAAATATGAAAGCCCTGCTAATTTCTATAGGTATTATCGGGTATCATCCCATTGAAATGCGGTGTTATTACTAATGATGTTTGTTTTTTTTTTTCTTCTGGGCTGTGGTACAATGTAACCTGGCACTCAGTTTCAATGCAAGGATAGTGCAATTTATTTTTTGAACATCGCTTGTCAATCATTGGTACAGTCCAACAATGACCACAGGTATGGTGTGGTACTGTCATGGACTATACTGACTCTGCTATGCACCTTAGCCCATTACTATCTCTGATCATCCTCCTGCATCCGTCGTCTCCTCATAATTCCCCAAAATCACACTGTTGCTCATCAATGAGTATGTTTATTTACCTAGTGTTCCAAATGCCTGTGCTTACATGTATTACCATGGGAGTTGCAGAAATTAAATCCAGTTTAACATTTTATACAGAGGATTGCAGTGAGTGATCTGACAGTATGATTGCACATTGCATTTATATATTGCATACTAAATTTCAGAGCCAGTGTTCATCCCAAGTAGAAAAGGTGCTTGTATTTATTACAGTGCTGCTGTTCCATCTTGAACCACTTCCATACTGTGTTGTTCTCAGCAACTATTGTGATAGTGATCAGCTGCAGTCTGATAACATTTTCCTTCTTTCCATAAAAAGCACATCTGTTTGACTAAAAAGCATACAGAAGCCCTACTATCTGAGCATTATCCCTCCTATATTGATTGTCCTCTTCATTTTAACAGGTTTTAAGTTATTGTTACTGTGCCTTGTATATCTGTAAATATTTGTATATATCTCTCACCTAATTGATTGTACTTGTGTTATTTTATTATCATGTCTTTGTACAAAACTTGTATCCTTTCTTTGTATGACCACTCAGGTCCATCTTGTAAATGAGCTACGCCAATGACGTCACTGAATAAATAAAGATTTTGATTGATTGATTGATTGATTGACTAGTGCCTTTCCTGGTTCTGCTGTGAAGTGCCCTTACACCTATACTGGATTTTTTTAATATTTTAATAAACACTGACAATTACTTATATCAGTGTGGGTATGTGAAATGTTAACCATGTTTAACTTTTTGGGTTATCAAAGTATGTAATGCTTTCATTTACAGACAGTACAGTACTGTTACATGAATTTACAAGTACAGTGCAATCAAGTTACAAGCCTATAGACTTCAATCTGGCTTCTTCCATATAGTGTCATGATCTACTGTGTTGTTTCACATGTCCATGGCATGTGTGTCTTGCACAGTAGTTTCTGCAAATCTAATCATGTTATTGTAAGTTTCGTTCTCCTATGGGAATCTGGAAGATAACTGCATCATCATGTAAGAATGGCTGCACACCCCATATCACTAATCATTTTTGCTGTATGTGTCATATGTGTTATCTTGTCTGTCTGTTTTGTGTGTGGAATATGATTTCTTAACTTTTCTTTTGTTGTCTTTTTCTCACTCAAGGCCCCCCCACCACTTCCCAACCAGTCAACACTTCGGGCTACCATGGTACCCAGTAGTCGCTGTCTTTCTCAGCCTTCATGCCATCTGCCATTACCAATTCTGGTGGTTCATGTTCATTCGGTATTTATCCATTGACAGGTTGACTTCCTCCCATGCTATACTGAAGTGAATATTGCTTACAAATCTTATGCGGGTAAAATGCTGCTGTTCGGTTTTAGCATCATGGCAGTGCTTCCTGGCATGACTGTGCTTGGCAGCCGGCAGCTTGATGTTGGAGCAGTACTCATATATATGAGCAAAGTGTGCTATGTGTGTGCTTGAAATCAACACTCAGGTGGCTTGTAACCTGACTGCAGTTCATTACCTGGCAGTGACTTATGTGGGATCAATGGCTACAATCGCCGGCTATCAGTGCACAGAGATGTTGGTTCCCATTTCACAAATGGAAAGTCCAACCACTATTTGGTAATGGATGGACGAATTCCATTTCTTATTTGTTACACTACTGTTGACATGTTTAGTCTGACTTTACCAGAATGCATGTAATGGTTCAGTATCATATTTCACAACTATGTTTGGTCTCGGTCTTTTGTGACTTGCACTTTGTACTATTGCATGGCCTGTTTTAATTCATGTTATGTATTTCTTTCACTATTCATACAACTATTGCATTTATACCTTTA
This sequence comes from Neoceratodus forsteri, assembly GCA_016271365.2. Classification (NCBI taxonomy): domain Eukaryota; kingdom Metazoa; phylum Chordata; order Ceratodontiformes; family Ceratodontidae; genus Neoceratodus; species Neoceratodus forsteri. The sequence continues at coordinate 1,108,429,678 of CM057449.1, read as the reverse complement.
AGATCGGGTGTCTATTTTACAAACATTCCAAGTAATAGGTAAGGTAGGACATCACAAATGGTACAAGACATTACTGTACCATATGAACAAAACAGTAAAACATGAACAGTAAAAACAAAGTTAGATTACTCTTACTATGGTGACATGTATGGTGCAGGTGACAGAACTGTTGAGGAAAAGGAGCAAGAGGCTAACACTGAAAGCCTGAGGGGTGAAGTTGTGGGTACTTTTACACTGTTTTGGAGTGAAGTGGTTCAGTGCTGTACATGATGAGGGCATACATGGGTGCACTAGTCCCTCACATGAGGAGAGGGTGTGGTTGAAGTGTTGCTGAATAAGGGTGTAAAAGTACATTGGGGCCTGATGGGTTACATACAACAGTCATCCGAGAACTCAGATAAAACTGCCTGCCTCATTGGTGGTGAAGGCAAGCAATAGGTTCTGATAGGATGTTGTTGAGTCTTGAACATTGTTCGACTTTGAAATAGTGTTAGACCGACACAAGAGACTATGGTGAGGGACAGTGGAGGTGTCAGTGGAGAGATGGTGAAATATTGGGTGGGCAGTTAGACAGAGTAGATGGGCCAGGATATTCTTTTGTATGTGAAGTTACAGTAATCTCTGAATCTATGACAGAATAACAGGGAAAAGAGGTGTGAGGGGTGTATTATATCAAGGAGGGAAAATCATTCTGAATGGATGAAGAGCTGTGTAACATTGAAACTCCAACACCACTGCGCTTCCTTTACTATAGTTCCACACTTGTTTCTCCACCAGCTCCATTTCAATGTCCTCATTCTGTGTTGGACTCTATAAGAAACCCACACTGTAACCTTGACACCTTTCCGTAACACAGTTGCACAAATATTACGTACATCCTGCTTTCCTTGACCTCCTGCATAAAATTATTTTCATTTTCCACAGAAATACATGTCAAGCACTCTCCTTTCTCCTTTTCAGCAGCCATGCATTTTTGCTTTAAATGTGGATGGCTAGGTCACAGCCATGGTATTGTGTTCTGCATGTGTCTGCAGTGGCATCTCACCATCCAACATCAATCCCTGCAACTCTGCCCTTTGTTCCATGGCCGACTGCCAGTCAGTGATGTACTATTGTCTGTGCCTTCATCCTTCCATCCATATCACACCCTATTTCAATGCTTTGCCAGCCTAGAGGTGTGCCCTGGTCCAAATGAACCACACTGTTGGTGAATTACCACCTTTACAGCCCCTTAACAAGTTTACAATTTCATTTTCTTGGCAAAGTTACATAAATTTATGCTGCAGTAACTGTCAGCAATCTTACTGATGTGCAACCATTCTCTACAGCCTGTTCTGTGTTATCACCTTTGTTACACCACCACCCTGAATCAATTCCACATCGAACCACTCCAGTCTGTTAGCCATGTATTTTATGAAGTCATTCAGTGCTTCCTGGCTGTACTCTCTTTCGGCACTGTTCTGATTTTGAGACAGCTGTTGCCATTCCCACCATGCTGCATACTTTCCCACATTTCCAAAACTGCCCTGCACATCTTCTGTCCTTCACCCTCATGGACATTTCGGCCATTGTGTAACACTGTGTATGCATTTTCCACTGCATTCATCACGCATTTGGTAATATGCAATAATACTCCACCTGACATGAAACCTGACATTCACTCCACCCAAAGGTTGCTTCTCCTTGTGTCCCTTCAACCCTGTCTTATGGTTTTACCATGCCACAGCGACAACAGCTACAGAGACATCCCTGATAGCAACAGCTGCATTGCTGAGTGTCGGCAATGCAGTGTCAGGATGTCTCGTGTTTTTCTGGGATGCGCCCCCACACCCTCGGGTTCTAGGATTCTAACCCGAGTTGGAGTTGACTGGGTGGGGGACACAGCAAGGCTGTCCTAATCGCCGCACAGACCACCACCGTGATTTTGCCTGATTTCTGGCACTGTGGTGGTCTTCACAGTCGGGATTTGCTGCAGTGATGGTATACACTATCTTATATATCTAAGTATGGAGGCCCCATGAATTATTATCTTCCCATCTTTATCCATTCCACCCTCTGGCTGCCTGGTAGTCCTACCCCACAGTTTGATCTCCCCTCCTTCCCACCTACACCAGCCTCATTACCCCTGATCCTTACCTGAGCTATGCATGTCCCATTCTGTTTGCCATGTCATTTCACCAGTTCCACTTGTGCACACAGTACATAATACCACATTCATGCACTTGAGCTTATGCTCCACTGCCGACATTTATGTGCCTGCCTTTCCACCACCATTGCCACCATCTTCCTTTGTCCCCACTGACTACTTCAGTCTTCTTCCCTGTTCCTCTCATCTCCCACCCCATGTCACCAGATACAGCAACAAAGAGCATCAAAACTAGCATGTCAGAGAGTACTTGTACCTCTTTTTGTTTGTGTGTGAAGAAATAAAGGTGGCAGGTCTAACAACTATGCGTATCTATACAGTGGAACACTGTGTTGCCAAATGACAATCCAGCAATATTGATTCACTACATAATGTCATGCCATCATGCTCTGTCACCATCTTAAAATATTTATGTTGTAAGTGCACGCATTAATGTTGACACTAACACTGTCTCTTTTGTAAGCATCTTCTCAGTGTGTAGCTTTCGTGTACTTGTCTTGTTTACTCTACAGTCACCATGAAGTACTGCTGTGCAGTTGGGTGCAAAGAGGATGGGTTTACAGCCACAGTTTTTATCGGTTTCCAAAGATACAAAGTGATGCAAACAGTGGGAGATGGTGATCAACATTCTGGGTGGGAGCCAAATGAGCACATGGTACTTTGCAAACCACTTCTCAGAAGACCAATTTGCCATCTGACAAACTCTGCTGGACCTCACGGGCTTCAGTTCTGGACAGCATAGATTAAAACCTGATGCTTGTCCAAATATTTTGCCTACAAATCAGAGAAGCCAAACAACACAGCACTGCTGTTGAGAAGAGAAAACGTATAGAGGTAAATGTCTCATTTCATGGTGCTGTATTATATTTACACTGTCACTATCAATTTCATGACCCTCAATGATGACATATGTCCAAGTCTTACTTGATAGGTTCTGAGTCAACTAGGGCTATTGAATGATACAACAAAGTCGACAACAACCATTGTTGCCTCAACTAGTGCAGAATATCTGCCAGACTCCAATGAGGAACCACACATGGACACTGAATAGCACCACTTGACATGCTGAATATATTGAAGTAATGACACTGCTTGGCAGTGAACCACAGCATAAGGAAATGTCAGCCCAGACTGACAAATTGATAAGTACCTTCACTTTGTGGTTTATGATGTAACCTATCATTTTCCTGTTGTTTGATTTCACTGCTCACCATCTCTTTGCAGATCCACTGCCACAAGAAGTCAGACATTAAAGTACGTTCTGGTAGGCACTGGAAGGCTAGCTTTTCAAGAGGGATTCAAACAACCTCAACAGGGATACATCGTGGTGTTCAAGTCCGCATAAGCGCATCTCCAGTGGTGTCTGTTGGGACTCAGTATGAACCTCCGGCAGTGACACAAGATAATTTCAGTGCCCTTCCATGATGGTGAATCCGAGGATGAGGAGGATGATGACTCCATTTATCAAGACAATGAACAACATGACCCTGACTGGGAGGTTTCAGATTTTGTTGACTCTCAATCTGATGATGACTCAATAGATTCTGCAGATGAAGGCATTATCAAGTAATTAACTGCCAGCACCACCTTCCAATACCTATGTGATACGTCCTTTGGTTTACTTTAGGATTCTAACATGGGTTTGACAACACAGCTACCTTACTGTTACACAACACTTGGTGACCCATTTATTTATGCATGTTAAGTGCACAGATGTTGTTTGTGGGCAATAGAGACAGTCAATGAAATCACTTAGATTTTACTTATTTTGGATACTTCAAAAATGCAAAACAGCCATGTGTGAGGTGACAGAACTTAACTTTACCAAATCCCAACTAATTTCCTCCTTAATATGCCACCTTTCCACTTCAGACTGTGCCACCTGGTTTCCATTTCATCTTTCCATTTTAGAATACTTCCTGTGCTTCAGCAACATATGCTGGTGAGTACAGTTTTCAGTCACACTGTCGATCCCTGGTCGCACAATGTCTGCTCTTCCTCCTCTGTGCAAGTGCAATATGTCCAGTCACAAGCCCATAACATAAATCACCTTAGCCTCCATGCACAGTAGTAACACTTATATACAGCACAGCTGAATCACTCATTTGAATCAGGTGCATGAACCAAACTACAGTGTGTGAGTGTACTGTGGATTAGTCAACATACATGTCACCAGGGGTACACTTGGCATGCCGCCTTGCACTTAACAATGCACACATGGTATTCATTGATTCTCAGTACCATCACATACTGTTCTGCGTTACTCCTTCCATTCAGCATGTAAATTCCTGGAACCATTCATGACTCATGTGGCCAGCTATTAATTCATATATCACATGAAAACAGGGCGCAAGTAATTGTTTGTGAGCTGTTTTGGAAGGGACAGGTGCTGTATTTATCATCACTTTTCCACAGAATTTGTATCTGACCATTTCATTTTTGTTTGTGAATGTTACATTTTTCTTTGGAATATGATCTAAAACTAACTGCCCACCACCCCTGTACAGTGCCCTGAAAGGTGCCCTACAAATCAACCACACACATTTACCATCTATCCAGCCATTGGTCCTGAAAAGGCATTAACATTTGTTCTTAGACCAAGTGCACACAATTACTAGTCTACTACATTATTGATCCAGCGGACACACAGAGAAATGAACTTACCTGTACCTGTGGAAAATTGGGTATCTGAGACAGGCAGACTGGTTGTTATTTGTGCACCTGCATGGTACTGTCTAAATATGTAATATTTTGAAAGGGATTGAACTGTATGCTGCTGTGTGAAGTACATGTTACTTTTTTAATTAATTCCAATTAATTTATTGCAGTTAACTGATGTGAACTTCACTTTAAGGTATGGTGGTTCTATTTCTGGGTAGCTTTACTATGTAATCACAGTGTGTACTTTCTTTCCAGTTACGTAGAATTAGGAATTGTTATCTGTCAAGATGCTCAGAGTGCTTCTTTTCCTTTTGAAACCATAGTATTTCACCAAAAATTATTTGTGATTGTAAGTAAGTACCCTGAACCGTAATCATTGTTGTGTTAATTTCCTTTTAATAAAGTATTTCTATGCTTTCCTGTAATGCTGTCTCTCCTGAACAGTTCTGTGCCACTGACTGTGGATACCCCACCACAGGCAGCGTCCCTTCTTAGTCTTTGAAAGTGCATTAGTGATGCTAATGAGAGTATGCTTCACGTGTTTTGCAACTGGGACTGTTTATCTAAGGTGACTAGTCGGAGGATTTGCCATGTTGGAACACGTATCTCCAAATGGACACAAGTTTCTCTCGGAATCACAGCCATGTCTTGGAACTCTTCCCATGGGAATCTTATGACTGCTTCGGAATTTACTTCAGCGTGGAAGCCCTGTGCAAATTCTCAATTTCTTAAGTCACTTAAATATGCCTTGGATATCTATTCAAACCTACAGCCTGAGGCAGTCTTCATACTTGGTACCATCAGTACGTAATGTGCAGGAATGTCAACTACAGTCACTACTGAAGGCAATGAAAGGAACAACTGCAAAATTGGGTGGTGATGCCCGTTGTTGTTCCCCTGGACACACAGCAAAATTTTGGTCCTATTCGTTAATGGACTTGACTCGATCTAAGATTGTCAACATGCAACTAATTCAGGTGATTAACATTGTATTTCTTCATCGCTTTTCCAGCCCTTCAGTTTTGCTCCTTACAGTGATATGTTGCACATGAAAACTGTTCTTGTGCAGGTTACAATATTTACCCTTTATTTCACAGTGACAAATTGTTTTTACGAATAATGTGAAAGCATTCCTTTCTTTTCTTCCCACCCCACCCCATTTCAGAGCAATTAAGTTTCCAGCTCAAATGTTATGGAGTTGGGTCTGGCCCAGTGGTGCTGAGGTTGAGGCACTGCCGCCACATCTCGCGCCACGCCCGGCAACCTGGGTTCGGGGAATGAGCTTGGGCCATCGGGGGTCAGCTGGGGAGGGAGAGATTGAGCATCCGAGGACAGCTCTCCTCTCCTGGGAGGGAGGGGGTATTAGTCTGGTGGCTGACCTCTGGTGGAAGCCAGAGATACAGCAAGCATGTGGAACAAACAGACAGGGTTGGGAGTGGTGGACGTTGGCGGGAATGCTTTGATGTCAGACACACACCACTCCCCAGGAAAAAGTGGAAAATCACCTGCAGCGATGCCTGAGACAGGCTCCAGCATCGTGAGACCTGGACCAGAGAGGGTCATGCACAGTCTGGCAAACACTTGGATGACGGATGGGATGCTTGGTGGTAGGCCTCCCACCCCACTCAGGGGGAATCTGAGGACAATGGAAGGCAGACATGTGAAGGGTTCATATCCTGAAAACTGGCAGGCACGATGCCTTGGGAGTCCATGAGGAAAGTAGGTGCTGTGGTGGAGGGATAAAACAGAAAGTTAAAAATAATATATATATGTTATGGATCTGGCGGGGCTTAAGTGCTCCCTACATAGGGTGAAGGATGCGGTGTCAATATTCAAAGCCATGTAGGCATCAAGAAATATATGCAAGAGCAAGAAAGAAAATAACACACTGGTTCAATATGTGGCACATCACAAAAGGTTAATGGCATTACAGATGTAGTACGAAGAACATGCTACATGTTAACCGATGGCAAGGATATTAACAGATGCACCGGAGGCTAAGGTGCTCATGCCAGTGCTAGGCTATTAAGGAGTGGGAAAAGTACTTCTTCTGGTACATCTTGTAGAAAAAGTGCTTTAAGGACAACATATTAAGGATTATCAGGTGATGACGATGGGTTGAAAAGGGTGGTGAAAAGGAAGAGGTGCTGATGAAATACTTTGGCATGGTTTTAACAAAGACAAAGTGGCTGTGATGCCTGAAGGGGTTGGAGGGCCAGTAGAAACGCTTGAGTGCATGCTAAATGTATTTATCACAAAAACTGTTGGTGGAAGGCTTGCATGTGCTGAATTCCACAAAGCCTCCAGGGCCATATAGCATTCACCCATGTGTGCTGAACGGTTTGAAGTACTCATACCGGTAATCTTTGCCAGGCATATTTCATGCCTCACTGGACTCATCATGCACCTCATGTTTCACGGATGAATCACATGGTACACTCCCATAACAGTGGCCACAATGATAACACCGAACTGCAGGTCAGTGAGCCAGTCATACATTGTTGGTAAAGTTATGGAGACAATCATGAAGGACAAGCTGGTGTCTCTTCTACACTGAAATGTGTTGCAGGACAATGGACAGTGTTGGTTTGTCACTTTGTCACTGGAAGATACTGCCAGACCAGCGGGTGAACTATGACTGGGTAACAAGACAATTGTACTGTGGCCATGTAGTGGATGTCTTCTGTATGTGCACTGTAGCCATGCAACTTAATCTGTGCAACATGGGATGCTTGCAAGTAAGCTAGAAGGCACTGCTCCATGTGTAAAGTTGGTGTGATTGCTTAGCAAGTGGGTACAGTTCTCTAACTAGTGGTCTATTCAATGTAATGGAAGGGAGTGACACTCCAGTCCATTGTATGAGGTTGTGGGTGAGTAGGTTGAGGAGGGAGATGAAAATACAGTTTAGAACTGAGAAGATACTTGCCTGGTGCAATGCATTAAAGGAGGAAGTGATATCCTGTACTATAGTATTCTTATTGGAAATGTTGTGGGACAGGGAAAAGGAGTGTTATCGTCCAGGAGTGGGTGGTGAGTGGATGAGGGCCAGCTCTGGAGTAGAGTTGTTAGCTGTACAATCAAGATGAATTGATGTCCCATATGGCCTTTATCTGCTAGCAATGTTCATATATTCTTATGTTTGTAAATAGTGAATGATGTAACTATAACAACATGATAATGTGTGATTCTTATGCCACTTATAAATTCTTTCATTCCAACACAGGAATTAAAAAAAAGCTGGAGGCTAAGTCAAGATGTAAGGACTGTGCTGTACTATCATTCTGGTCCAAGGGAATTAGCCATCACCTCTATTGGTGGGCCAACACCTGTGGAAGCATTGTGGACATAGTCGTAGCAAGGTGGCCAATTCTTAACTATGTTTCAAACATTCATGAGAACCATGGTGAACTATTCCCAAATGTGAGAATGGCCCACTGACAGAAAGAAAGTAGATTAAACAATGTGAAATTTCATTACACAGTGATATTGATGGGTGAATGCAACAGCAATCTGGGAATGTCACTGCTATGTATTGTGTGTAACAACTGTATGCAAAGGATTTTTTTCATTTTTATTTTTATTTTTATTTTAACCATTTAATGGGCTGGGCATCGCCCTTTTTCAGCCACGCCTGACATTTAAACAGTAAAAACTTACAAAACTTACAGCCATATAGATAAAAAATACAGATATACAGTGCAGTACTTTACAGATACACAATACAATAATTTTATGTACAATTGCTCACAATCCCATTATTTAAATATGTAAAGAGCCCTTTCCTAAAGTGCATTACATTATGTACTGCCTTAGTAAGGTGTGCATATTCATTCAAGAGAAGGGTGCATACCAAGAAAAGCCCTCTAGTCATCTGCAACTTGTGTCTCGGAACCTCATAATCCTGAGCCCCACTACTTCTTGTTATTCGCTCCTTTCATTAGACGAGTGCCCCAGAAAGCACCTTGGGATCATTAGCTCGATATCCTAAATGCCGATAGAGAATTCACAGGGTAAGGTTGTATGTGAATGTGGCACCTGGTTGAAATCTGATTTACATACTGACTGTAATGGGTTATTTATTTATTTGTTTTTGTTAACCGGGTAAGTACACTAGACAGCCAAGTGCCTATTTTCAGGTGTGACCCAGATTGTTCAGGGGTTCCAGCAATACATGAATTAACTGTGAGTGCATTTTGCCACACTGTGGTAAGTCACGCCTCAGTCTAGGAATGGTTCCTTTATATGTGTTTGTTAGCAATTATGTGCAAGGCACACTTGCAGTATCTACGTTATTTGCAGACATTTGCAATATCTGACACTAGTAAGATAGTATGCCAGTAGTGCATAGGATGAGGACAACCACAACCATGAAAGGATGTTACCAAGCTTGGTGGGTGTGGTGGGGGTTGATACTGTCTTACACAACAGAAGTTTGATAATTGAAATTCTGTAGAAGGGCTGCTATGGCACTTCTCAGTTACTGCCAAAAGGAACCTATGTGGTTCACATGCAGTTCTTCTGTCAACACGAGTTCCATTTGTATCTCCATAGGAAGTCGCTTCATAAGGAACTCGAGATAATAGCAACTAATAACTTGCTATTGAATGATATCCCAAAGCTATTGCCAGTGGTACAAACATCTGCGCTAGAGGCCTTCCACTAGGTTGTCATTTTATTCACCCCCAAAATGACACACTTCTTTTACAAGAGAATGGAGGCAAGGTATGTTAATTGCAGTTTTACTGTCAGTATATTTATACTGGTCATAGTGTGCAAGGGTGAAGAGATGCTGGTTGCACACAGCTGCCATGGAAACATGGCTGGAACAGAGCCACTACAGCATGTTACAGTTAACTGTGATTCCGCCTTTTGGCAATCTGGGATGGCAGTGGTTATCGGTTGCCCAGTGTGAGTCATGCTCGATGGACTATGCATACTGTTTACATAAACACTACACAGAGTGTTTTTTACCTGTTGGTTGTGGCATCACACTGTGACTTAGTTGGTATAATACTACGCTGTGATATAATTAATAACTGCACTTTGCAGAATGTATTTCAACTGCATTATGTATAGGTTTCAGACTTGCTGTGTGCAGTCAACAACTCCAGGTAATCATGTGATCTTTTCCTTTGACATGCTCCACAAATGCTTTTCTTAGTTATCATCTTTTACATGACAGTAAACTGTGCTGAAATTGTTTCAGTGACACACAGCTGATATCTCATTCAGAACTTATGTGTAAGTCACGGTCTGACAGGTACTTGATTTCAGCCATTACAGCCGATGTATTAGTGCCACAGTAAAAATAACTGTACAAGGGAATATTACACTTTGGATTGGCATATATTGTATGCCCACTGCAGTGTCGCAATGATGACTGTGACACCAGAAGGAAGGATATTCTAACTTTGTTACATGGTGTTCAGTCACAAGTGTGTCGCTCCAATAAGTAATGTAAACTAAGTACATGCCAATGAAAGCACACCACAAGTACTTCTTGAGTGTGTAGCAAAATTCAACATTTGTTTCAGTGGGGAAACCTCCATATGTATAGTCCGTGGCACTTCGTGAACTGTGAAGAGATGATACAGGAGTAAAATGGTAAAGGCATCTACACTGTGCAATACTGCAGCATCTTTCTGAAAAGGATAGTTCTCCGCAACAACGGGCAAAGTCAGGAGTTTGGATGGGTGGACTATGGCATCATGCATGGAAGTATCTTTAAAAATGGGTGGCGGATGCCCAAAATTAAAATCCACAGTAGGAGGTGGGGTGAGGCACAGAATGGGATAGCAGCATACATCAGACATTTTACTGTGACCAATGGAAATAGTGACATGAATGTACAGAGGTACTGCATTCACATGACAGTAAGTACTTCAAAAGTCGATGATACAATTTACAATTTTACTCTTCTGTTGCTAGATTGTTAATAGCAGCCCTACATTTCAATGAAAATTCAGAAAGAGCACAAAGAGTCAGGCATGATGGCCAACCATTGTGAGGAGTGTTGTACCCAAAATCACGTGCGATGCTCCAGTCATAAAGAAGATTAAAGTACCAATTATGTATGGTAAATAGGTTTGGCATAATATTGGTACTGTTCAATGGGGTATATTGGGTTGATGTGCAGGGGCAGGATAGGGGCAAATCCAGAAAAGGGCAGTAAGGACAGGATGGGCCTAAAAGGGGTAAGGCCATCAAAAAATACTATGTACTGGTTTCTCCATACTGATTCATGATGGTTGTAGTTGCACAAACTATGAAGTGATAGTTTACAACATTTTGGGTGTATTAAAGCACTTGTTGTTATCACTGTTTTGACACAGGAGGATGTGACAGACAGGCTAATGACATTAAAAACTGTGGTAACTAGAGAGAGTAGCAGCGAGTGACAACTTTACTGTGGGTGGTCTCAGCACATGTTAGGCGGTAATAATTACTGTGGTGAAATGACATGTTATGGTGATACCAGATGTTAAATGGTGCATGTCTTTTCACAACAGGATATGTCACTGAATTAAAGGATGAGGTGTTCAAGCTATGGACAAATACACCAGTTATAGGATTGCTAAGGAAATGCAAGGAAGAGGCCTGTGCACCGCCATCACTGCCAAATTTGAGGAACAAGACAAGATGCAGCTAGTATCTGAGTACAAAAGCAGGTTTAACAAGTCCAGCAATTGAAGAACCACCTGTGACTTTATGATTATAAATGATTTCCTAGGTTTGAGTTGACTGATGTGATATAGAAGCAGCAGGACACCTGCCTGACTATAGCTCTGATCCTGTATCGTAATGAACAGTGCCAATTGTGTGAAGAATCAATGTAATTAGAATTGCAGCTATTTCATTAGGCATGGTCAGTACATTGTCCCATGTCATAAAGAACAAGTACACATGAAAAGGTAATGATCACAAGTTGCATTTTGAATGATTTCCAATTGTTTTACAACATCACAGAATCACAGAAATTTGACGGCAGAAAAGGACAACACCGCCCAACTAATCTGCTCTCATATCCACCCCTTTCCTCCTTCTCCTTTTACTGGCTCAGAACTTTCTCCTCCTCCCAACCTCATATGTCTGTCCCATGCCCTCTTGAATCCCCCACCGTTTCAGATACACCACCTCCTCTGGTAGCCTGTTCAAGGCCTCCACCACCCTGTCTGTGAAGAACTTCCCCACATTGCCTCTGTATTTCCCTCCTTCCAATTCAAGGCTATGTCCCTTGTAATAGCTCCTCCTTCCTTTTGAAATTCAACAATTTTATTGATTTCACCTTACATATAACTAGAAAGGAGGTTACAAGATTGACCAACAAGAATACTATCCGAGATAGACAAGTAGTAGCAAACATCAGTCTGTCTCTGGATCAAATAAAACTAAAACAATACCAATACACCTATAAAACCCTCCTTCCCTCCCCTCTTAAATCCCCACCCCAGAGTGTGCCTCATAAACATAACAACACAAAAATACTCGAGAGTTAGAAACTAACAGTCAGTATTTACCAAAGATGAATAAAACTAACCAACTAAAATAAGCAGAAACATATACCTTCACTATTTCAATTCAAATATAAAGCGATAATTTACCCCATTTGCGATTAAATGCATCCATACAATTCCGGAGCTAGCTATCAATCGCTCGGTATTGAAACAAAGTGACATCTCCTTCAGCCATTCCTCATGTTATGTCTAACTGGTCCACCCAATGCTTAAGAACCAATCTTTTGACCACAATAGAAATTAAGGCCATGTAATCTACGCTCCTTAATATTAATGGTCAAAACATCCCAAGGATGCATATCTCAATAGTAAACAAGTCCCTAATCACAATAGAGGATCTAGGCTGGATTGAATTGCATTCCAGAGTGGTGTCACTTGTTACAATGCCAGAAAATATGAATCAGATTCCTTCAGATAAACCACATCTGGTACAGGTTGCCACATGAAGCCTACCCAAGCTTGGCTAGTTTAACAGGGTATAATACATGTTATTTAAAATATGATATTGAATAAGTCTATGTCTATCTTGGGTAAGATACCTGTGTAGGTCCTTCCAAACCTGACTCACATAGGACTAACATCAGTCAGAAGGGAGTCCAAACTTTAGAACCCAGGAGAGCATTCGGAATTTAATTCCCAAAAGAAGAGAGTAAATCGCTGATATTCCATAGGGTTTACTGGTATATATCTGTACCTGTTCTAAAAGGGCCTAACCTGGGATTGTGATAATGTAATTCCAAAGTTGTACACCATAAGGATTCTCAACTGAAACACTTTGAAAATATATTTCTGAGGGATGTTGAATTTAGCTATTATATCAGAGGATGACAGGAGAGTGGTTTGACTGTATAGGTCCTCTACTGAAGCCTCCTGTAGCTGAGGGAGCCAATCCGGAGAAAGTAGTGATCTCTGTATTTTAATATTTGGATTCCAAAGAAGGGTTGAGCCGTGTCTTTTGCATGAAATATTAAAAATCCCAGCATTGAGCTAAAACCTTAATGTAAACTCCCACCACTGAATTTTGTATGGAATTAGGCAATGCAGAACTAGCAGAGAAAAATATTCCTGAGGAATTAAGGCAGACCAAGAAGCTTCCTTTCCAATTGTAACCAGATTGGTAGTTTACCGTCGCTTGTGTCTGAGAACCCTCTTCCCATTTTTGACAGGTGGCTCACCCAATAGTAAAGTTGAAATTAGGAAGGCGAAGCCAAGCTAATTCCTTAGGAAGGCTGAGTTTTGTGAAAGAGCGCCTGGGGTGTTTGCCCACCAGATAAATTTGGAGAGGGCGGAGTGGAAATGATGAAAATAGAACAATGGGAGCCATAGATTCAATAAATTTAGGGCATAAAAGAGATGAGGGAGGACGTCATTTTAACAATACTGATATGACCCCATATTGAGAGGGAAGGTTTCCCCATCTTTGAAGGTCCTGTTGAATGTTCATAATTAAGTTATCCAGATTAAGCTTCCTAAAAGTCTCTGGGTCATTGGTGAGATGAATACCCAAATATTTAATAGAGTGAGGGACCATTTCATGCCTAGATGAGCAAAGTTAGCCTGGTGGGTAAGGGCGTTTAGAGGAAAAATCACAGTTTTTGATAAGTTTAATTTATAATTGGCTACAAGTCCAAACTGTCTGATGATTTCTAATGCATGTGGTAATGATACATCAGGTAGTCCAAATGGAGGAGAATATCATCTGCATATACTAAAAGGGTTAGAGGCTGTTGATATACTGTACAGCCCATGACCTGGTGGGCATGCTTGATACTAAGTAGAAGGGGTCCAGATATAAATTAAAAAGGAAGGGGAAAAGGGCAGCCTTGCCTGGTACCAGCAAATAAAGAGAACCATGGAGAGAATACACCATTACAATAAATTTTGGCAGAGGGCTTGATAAACCATCTGTATCCATCGAAGAAAATTGTTGGAAGCCCATTTTCTTAAGAGTTGTCCAGAGAAACTCCCAGTTTACCATGTCAAAGGCTTTTCTGCATCTAACAAGATTAAAGCCATGGGGATCTGGGAGTCCTGGGCAACCTGGAGGATATCTGAAAGGGTCCACAAATGATCAGCTGAAGATCGACCCTGTACAAACCCACCTGCTCAGGGCTCAACAGATGAGACCAGACCCGTTTGATTCTGAGAGACAAGATTTTGTTAGGATTTTGATATCATAGTTTAAAAGCAAAATTGGACAAAAATGGCAGGATCATTATGTGGTTTGTCGGGCTTCAGGATGAGAACTACCGTGGCTTCCAACAAGGAGGATCTAGAGTATCCAAGGTGAACATATATTCAAATAAATTTAAGAGGAGGGGCTAAGTCACTGGAAAAGGTTTTGTAGAAGTTGGAAGGGAAGCCATCTGGTCCTGGCGACTTATCTAATGTGAGTCCTCTGATCGCCTCCTCTATCTCCCCCAAGGTGATTGGGCAAGACAGACTCGAACAATGATGTGCTTGAAGGGACGGGAGGTCAAGGCTATCCGAATATTGTTCATACTTGAGGCCTGTGCAGAATTTTTACTATATAAATTTTATAAAACTTTTCAAAAACCTGAGCGATATCATGTGGGAAGTCTTAATAGAGCTGTCTGAGGCTAGAATAGAAGGATAAGCTTGAGCTCTCTAGTTCCCATAACCAGAGGGCAAGCATTCTTCATGGCTTCTCACCTTGATCAAAATAGCGGGCTTTAGTTTTAGGATGTCATATTCAGCCTTTTCTTTTAATAAATCTGCATTTTCATTTCTAAGTTTCAGCAGGGTTTCAAAGAGACCTAAAGGGAAGATGTGGATAAGATATTTTCAGTCTCCTTGATTTGATTTGACAGAGGAATAATTCTTGCCTCCCTTTGTCTTTTCCATTTGGAAGCTAGCCTAATGAATTCCCCTAATGTAGCATTTAAAGGAACACCATAGTTGATCAGCCCTTTTGATGGAGCCCTTATTAGTTTCCATAAAAGAAGAGATTACATCCTTATGTGAGAGAATATGCTCCTCTTTTAGGAGTTGAGTGTTCAATCATGTAGTGTCCTTTGACTGCATGGGTCTGGAGATCATTAGCCATGCCATGAATGATCTGATATGACAATCGGTTCCATACCAGTCTGGTGAAGGCCAGCTAAAAGTAAAGTGCTGGTTAGGATATAATACAGCCTAGACCATGACTGGTGAACCTGGGAATGGAGCAGAAAACCTGACCAGAGAGGTTAAATAGGCGCCATGGATCGCACAGACCCAATAGTCCCATAAAGTCCCTTAGGGCTTGCTGCGGGAGGGGATAGGGGCTTTAGTGGCCTGTATGTTCTAAGTCTTATGTTAGGGAATATTCCAATCACCCCAATAATTAACTTGGAAGGCAGAAATCTGCTCAGCTTGTCTGCCAAACACATAAGGAACTCCACACTACCTCCCACTGGGCCTAAACTGCTCCTAATACCACTATGTTGTTGTTCAGTGTGCCCTTAACTAAAATAAATCTGCCTTCTGGGTCCTACAGTGTTTCCTCTGCTATGAACAAAATGTGCTTCTTGACCAGAATTGCCACCCCCGCTTGCAGACGATCCACAGGCAGTAAAGACTTGGGAGAACCCCTGTTCACGTAACCCCTTTGTTTCAGTAGCCAAAGGTGGGTTTCCTGCATCAAGAGAATGTCTATATTTAAGAGAATGCAATTTTGAGAACTTGATATCTTTTAGTCATGTCTCTGACTCTCTAACATTCCATGTGGCAATTTTAATTGTTGCTGAAGTCATTGCCATCTTTTGAAGGAAACAATAATCCGTGTCAGTGCGTGAAAAAAGAACCCCAAGAGGCACACTCAGTTCCCTCCCCTACCCTCCACCCCTTTGAACATAGAAAGAACTGAAACAAGAGACCCCTTCCCTACAGTTTCCGGTATATGTTTGTAAAGCTTGAGAAAGTGAAGAGATATAGCTGTTCCTTTTAATCTCCATTGTTGCTATAGTCGGAAAGTCATCAGATTAGAAATCCCCCAAACCCGCTCAAACTATGTACAATAGGTCCCACTTTGAAGGTAGTTTTAGGTATGTAAGTCTCTAGTATAGAGGGCCCAACCCAATAGGTGACCTTCCCTTGGGAAGCAATAGCTCCATATAAATACCAGGTCTGAGCATTGGTGCCAGAGACTACCTCAATGAGGTATACCAGAAGTGCCTGCAACTGCCTTGCACTTTAAGCTTCCCCGGAGATCCTCTTCTGGCGCGATGTGCAGTTCTGCCCAAGCTTGCTCCATCCCAAAGCCTCCGCCCACCACCCTCAAAGAAAACCGCAAGTGTAGGTTAGTCAAAATCAGGAGAGTTATTTGAGACAGTACAGAGCTAATTCCAGGAAAAGTGAAAATTAATCCATCTGGATGTAGGTTAACCACCCTACTCGAGATCGAGAGTGTTGCTCAGATGAGATTAGATAAACCCAAAAAGCTTGTGAAGCAGACCTCAGGAGGATAGAGGTCTCCAAAATCCCCTTTATCGCATAACTTATTAAGGTCTATGGAATGAGATCACCCCAAAGGGTGAGAAAGTGATCGGGGACCAAAACTGATGGGACTAAAAGAACCGTCCCATTAGCTGCGCAGGGAAGCATGCTAAACAAAGGTTCCTACCCCTCCTGAAATATACCAGCGATCACACCACTAGATTAGGCCTCTAGGCCTCAGGACACCCCAGCGCCCTCCAAAACCAACCCAAGAGAGGCAGAAGAGAGAAGGAAGAGAGGGAAAGGAAAAGAGAAGGGATCCAAACAGGTATGCAGTTCACTCTCACAAGACTAAGGACTGAAAGCCTTAGTTATCTGAGGTAACAGTTCAACCAGTCTTAAATAAATTAGGTAGCTTGACTGTGAGATCCGCAGTGTGCCTGCTCTGGGGATTCATAGGAATGCCCGACTCCTCAATAGCCACTTGCAGTTTAGCCGGTAGACCATCTTGAAGCTAATTCCTGACGCTATTAACTTGCTGACCATGGGATGAAATGCTGATCGCTTTTGACGAGTTTCAAAGGGGAGATACTGAGTTATCTCAGCTTCGCTGCCACCCCATAGGATAGCTTGAGCTCCTTCGATTTGGAAATGACATGCTGTCTCTCAGGTAGCTAAGGAATTTGACTATTATTGGCCGTGGTGGTGATCCAGGTGGGGTTTCAGCTTGAGAGAGCGATGGGACCACTCTATGTGGTACTGTGGACTTAATGGAGATGGGCCCATGATCTTAACAAGAAATTTCTGAAGAAAGCCAATGGTGTCAGGGCCTACTCCATTTCAGGTAGGTCTAGTATCAGGACATTATTCCTTCTGCTTCTTCCCTCCAAATTTTTGGTTTTCAGTTGCAGCTTCTTAAGCTGTAGCCAGAGCTGAACAATTTCAGGATCCGTTCTCTCCTTCCACCTCTCGAGAGATGGTTCTCACTTCCAGTGTCTCCCATTCTTTGCGACAGGAGCTTAGGTCACCCGAAGCGATTTTATTTCTGTGTCGATATATCCTCAAGTGTCTCCCTAAAGAGAGCAATTTTAAAGAAAACGTCCTCCATTAAAGGAATCATCGAGGAGCTGGAAGAACTGGACTTGGAGGTACCCTCGACTCTGATGTTTCAATTTTCTGTCTGTTTTCTGGGTAGCTAGAGGAGTGTGCTTAATGCAGGCCTGTTTCATCTCGCCTCTATTTCGGCTTTAACACCAAATCCTTCACCTGAAAACATCCCCTGTGGCAATCGCTAGTGCTCCAAGCGCCAGTACTAAGTGTAACTAAGGTCTGAAACTAGTTCTGTACTTTAAATTGGGTAAAGTAAGCTTTTGAAAGAGGTCGATAGGTGGGAGCTTTGGATCAGCGCTGTTTCTAGGTGCCCTGCATCACGTGACCCTCCCTCCTTCCTTTGGAACAAGCTCCCTCCTTCACCTTGTTAATCCTTTCATATACTTTAAAGTTTCAATCATGTCCCCATCTACCTTCTAGTCTGTACTGGGCATAGATTCAGCTCCTTCACCTCTGTTCATATGTTTTCCCCGCATCACATGCACCATCTTGGTTACTCTTCTCTGAGCCCTCTCCATCCCTCAATGTCCCTACATAGGTATGATCTGCAGAACTGTATCCCATATTGCAGGTGCGGCCTCATCATTTTTTTACAGCAGCATTAGCACGCTCTGCTAGTATGCCCTTCCAATGTAGACCAACACACCATTTGTCTTCCCACCGCCATGCTGCACTGGTTTCCCACTTAAGATTGCTCGATATAATAATCCCAGATCCCTCTCCTGCTCTATTTCTTTGATTTCCTCCACCCAAGGGTATAAACTGCTTGAGTGTTTTCCGCCCCAGCTGCATCACTACACACTTTTTGCACTGAATTTAGTTGACAGGTTTTCTACCACCTCTAGTTTCTTCAGGTCTTGCCTCATGCCTCCACTCCACCTTGGGTGTCCACCCTATTACAGAGTTTTGTATCATCCGAGTATAGGCACACCCTACCTCTAGTCCTTCCACTAGATCACTGATATAATGAAAAGTGGGGGTCCCAGTACTGATCCCTGAGGCACCCCACTCATCACCCCCTTACCTTGGAATGTAACCCATTTATCACCACTGTTTGGCTCCTTCCATCAACCAGTTTTCCACCCACCTAGTTACCTTCTCACCCACCCCTAAGCTCTCCACCTTATTTACTGGCCTTCTGTGTGGGGACGTTGTCCAAGGCCTTACTGAGAGTCCAGATGGGTCACATCCACGGCCCCTCCCTGCTCCACTACCTGCATCACCCAATCGAAAACTCTAGCAGGCTTGTCTGACATGACTTTCCATTCATGAAGCCATACTGCCTTTCATTCTGTATGCCACTGGTCACCGGTAGTCTACCACCCTTTCTTTTATTTACATTTCCATTACCTTTCCCACCACCGAGTGATACTGACAGGACAGTAGTTTTCGGCTGCCTCCTTTTTCCCCCTTTGTGTAGTGCAACCACCTCCACCCTCTTCCAGTCCCCAGGCACCAACCCTGTATCCATGGACAAGTTAAACAGTCTTGTCAAAGGTGCTGCCAGCTCCTCCCTCTGCTTGTGGAGTACCCTTGAGTGCAAGTCATCTGGCCCCATTGTTTTATCCACCTTTAACTTCCCAATTCCTCCCTTACTCTATCAATTGTGTACATTCTAAAATCCATTCCCTTCATTTCCTTCCTTTCCTCTCCAGATCTGGTCCTCTACCCTCTCCTGTTTCGTGAAGATTGAACAAGTAGCTATTTAATACCTCCACTTTTTGAAGTCCCCTCCATTTTGTTCCTCCTCCCCCAATCTCTTTTTAGGGCTGCATGGGCAGAGCCTGCAGTCCTTTGGCTACAGAGTGAGGGACTCTGCATTTTCCTAGTTAAAAAAAACTGGATTCTCTCCGCCTGTCACAACCCCCTCTCTCTGGTTCCCCTGTTATTTTACTGTAGCTCCTCCCACCAAGCTTTTGAAACACTCCTTCTACCACCCACTATACCACCTCACCCCTCTGTTACCATCCCTTTATTCGTGTTTACAAATCCCCTTCCGGCCAGTGTCGATTTTAGTGCTGCAATAACTCCTCCCCACCAAGCTCTGCCCTGCTCCTCTCTGCCCTACAGCTCACAAAACCCATTTGAAATTAGAATTGAGCTAAGCAATTTAAGGTCACAGGTAATATATAGCTGATACATTCTTTAAAACAACAAAGAAAGGAAGAAAACTCAAAATGTTGAGAAACTCCTCCTATGTTGCTGCAAAATAGCATTGTGCTTAGTGTTAATACAAAAAGCTGATAGTAGGAAACAAGTGACCACGTCAGTGTGGTTTCTAATATCTACTAAAATAGCCCAGTCTCTTACAAAATTGAAGAGCAGATCGACCAGTGGGGAAAATACGTCTTCTCTCAGAATGCCGAAATTGTAATGCTGATTGTAGTTTTATCAATACAGATCGAAACCAACAAGATATGCAGCCTTGAGCCCAAGCTGTTTCCTGATGAAAATAAAGAAATAAAGATATCCAGGCAGCGAGTATATACTTCTCAAGTTGTATAGTACCAGTAAAAATAAAATTGGACCTGTTCCACCTGTTTCATCTGGCCAGTCTGCTTGAGCGTGAACAAGAAATGGAACAGATCACTGCACCGACTAAAGATTTTACAGAAAGTCAAGACGGTGCATAAATAGCTAATACTCACAATTTGCCAGCAAGATATCACTAGTTCCACATTCATCCACTCTTTCCAAATAGGTCAGGAGTGATTTTGCCAAATCTCCTGCCGCTTGCTGAGCAGTTTCAAACCTGTGGGTTCCCGAAGGAGGGTGACCTCAAGACAGGTGGGGTACAACATGTGGTTTTTGACTTTTGCTGCCCATAGTTTTGACTGAAGGGGTGGTAGGCTGCACGATCTTGTCAAACTTTAAATGTAAAGTCAGGAACCCACAGGTTTGAAACTGCTCAGCAAGCAGCAGAAGATTTGGCAAACTTGCTCCCTGACCTGTTTGGAAAGAGTGGATGAATGTGAACTTGTGATATCTTGCTGGCAAATTGTGAGTACTAAGCTGTTTATGCACCGCCTTGACTTTCTGTAAAATCTTTAGTCAGTGCAGTGATCTGATCCATTTCTTGTTCACGCCCAGTAGACTGGCCAGGTGGAACAGGTGGAACAGGTCAATTTTATTTTTACTGGTACTACACAACTTGAGAACTATATGCTCACTGCCTGGATATCTTTATTTCTTTATTTTTATCAGGAAACAGCTTGGGCTCAAGGCTGCATATCTTGTTGGTTTCGATTTGTATTGATAGAACTACAATCAGCATTACAATTTTGTCATTCTGAGAGAAGGCGTACTTTCCCCGACTGGTCGATCTGCTTGTCAATTTTGTAAGAGACTGGGCTATTTTAGTAGATATTAGAAAACCACACTGACGTGGTCACTTGTTTCCAGCTATCAGCTTTATATTCACACCAAGCACAATGCTATTTTGCAGCAGCATAGGAGGAGTTTCCTCAACGCTTTTTGAGTTTTCTTCCTTTTCTTTGTTGTTTTTAAAAGAATGTATCAGCTACTGTACTGTATATATAACCTGTGACCTTAAATTGCTTAGCTCAATTCTAATTTCGAATGTGCTTTGAGAGCTGTAGGGTGGAGAGAGTGGGGCACAGCTTGGTGGGAGGAGCTATTGCAGCACTAAAATCTTAAGTTCAATTCATTTTCTACATCTCACACTTCATTGTGTGCTTATCTCAGGATCTTAAAACAGCCTCCACAGTTTGGCATAGTTTTCTTAATCTGCTTTGCTTTAAGGGACCAATGTGCTTTATCCAGTCTGCAAGTTCCCTTTTGTACTTGTTAGTAGTAGTAGTAAATCTACTACTACTACTACTACTTTTACTTGTTAAATGAATTTTGAAAACATTAATTACAAACTGGCCCCAAATCCACCCCAGAACAGGCTCCTACATCCATCCTGAATCAGCTCTCACATCAACCATGAAACCAGCTCCCACCTCTACCCCCAAACTGGATTTCACCTCTCCCAAACCTGGCTAGCCAGCACCAAGCACAACAGCCAGCAGGTAGCCCTTTGATAAATTCTTTAATGAAAATTTTTGTAACAAAAGTGAAGTTTGTAATCCTTGTGTATCCTAACTATTCATGAGCATATTATGGTGCTTACTTCAAGAAAGTACATTTGTGCAGCTGTTAGCCTACAGTCCCAGATTTGATTTTGAATCTCACCACCACCACTTACTCACTGTTGACACTGAGCAAGTCATTCCGATCTCTGTTGAAACATAGAAACTGCTGGCTGAGATAAGAACTGCTTCACCCACCTAGTCTGCCTGTTTTCCCTACCTACTGTAATACCACAGAATCTCTCTATCTCTAGCTTTATCACCCCACCCCACACACATACACAGATTTTAATTCTCTGTTTTTCACCCCATTAGCTTTTTAACTTCCTCAATCTCACTGAACCTCTCAGTGTTTATTCTTCCTCAGGTCTCACTTAAAGAGCCCTGATACCATTGGGATAATTTAGAAAATGTAAGATTTATATTTTTGCAATTATCCCCCCTTTTCATTATTACTGAAGACAGTTTCATGAAAACAGGATCACTGTCCTCTAGACTTCATCTACTCTTGGCAATTTGTGTGCACCTGACATCATACTCCCAGTTTATGACATCATAATTATCACTACAGCAACAGACTGTGATGTCATAAACAGAACTGTGATGTCAGGTGTAGGCAAGGAGCCACAGCAGATAGGGCACAAATCCTGTTACCATGCAAATGCACTTAGTAACAAAAACTAAAGGTGAGAATTACAGAAAGAGATATGAAATATAAAATGGATTATGTTTAAATATTACATTTTTCTAAAGTTGCCCAATAGGGTCAGGGCCTCTTTAACCTCACCTTGTTCCTAATGGCTGCTGTATCAGTTTGTGGCTTGTAAAGTGCCTTGGGATACAATGTTATGAAATTGCCTATATAAAACCCAACTCCTTTCCTTTCCTTTCAGCATGTAAGTATGATTCAGTTGTTAGCACATGCAGCTCTGGAAGAGAAGGTCATGTGTTCTAGTCCCATACTTGGACTTTGGCTCATACCTTAAATGCTCACACCCAGATGCAGTATTAGGAGATGCTGAAATACTGGGGTGCGTCATCCTTTGGATGAGATGTTGACTGAGGTTCTTTCTGCTTATCCCAATTGCTGTCCCAGTGGGTGTCCAGGTGGTGCTGCAGGCTACCAGTAAACAGTACAGTCCCAGAGGCTAGCCTAGTCCTGGACTGGAAAGGTAGGTTTTGCATGACATCCACCATTCCCACCCATTCAGACAGTGCTCATAATGCTCAGGAGAGAGCCAGCCACAAGGATCCTGTTAATCCCAGATGCACCAGGCCAACATGGTACTCGGTGCTCCTGATCCTGTCCAGCAGGATTCTAATAAGCCTTCCAATGAAGTACAACCTATTCACTCTATCTTGTGACCAATCCCCTAGTGTCATTATCAGGATGCTGCTGATTTTATTTTCAAATTACAGACATCATCCCTACCAACCTCCTCTCTAACCCCCACCCCTCAACACATGCAGCCCTTTTGGCTCTGGCCAGAATTGGTTTCCTGCCGTGCCTTCCTTCCTTCTTTCTCTCACATACCTAAAACAGGTTTTAGCTCCCTCTTGGCCTGTTTTGCTATTTTCTCCTCAGTGACCTCTTTAGCCCTCCTTATCTTCTGCCCTGCCTCCTCCTCTTCTCTCTATATGCCTCCTATCCTCCTCCCATTGTGTCATAGTATACCTCCTGAATACCCTTTTCCTCTCCCTGATCGCCCTACCACCTCCTTGTGAACCATGAGGTCTTCCCTTTCTTCTGTTCTTCCTAACCTTCTTGATGCAAATTTCAGTGGCTTTCAGAACCCTCCTTAATAGCTACCCATAATTCCTCCACATCCATTATATTCCCCATCCATGACAATTCTTCCCAAATATCCTCTTCATTTTGTTAAAGTCTGCTTTCCTGAAGTCCATCATCCTAGTACTTGTTCTGTTTACTTCCCTCTTTTTTACCCTGAACCTTACAGCCTGTGGTCACTTGTGCAGTCCTTCCCCACATCACCACCTCCTCACACTGTCCCCATTTGTGAGGACTAAGTCCAACAGGTTTCTCCTAGTGGGCTCCCTTACTAGTTGTTGCAGAAATACTCCTTGTAGTGCCTCTAAGATCCCCTGCTCCTAGCTGATACCAAAGTTGGGATGTCCCAATCAGTATGCATGACTGAGGGTATGACCAGCATGGCATGCTGTCATGCATGTACATGTATGTGTTGTTGCATACATTATTTGTGTGTGGCTGTCCCTTACTTTCCACTTTGCAGGACTGGAAGATCCCAGCAGTGCTATTGAATGATGTTTCAAATGCAAGTACTGATGACTGCAACGGTTTTAGATTGTTACACATTGTTTATGTGCTTTGGCACAAATTCTAGTGTTTCCATAATAGTCAGTGTATTTATACCTGTAGGTTCATTGAGAGGCACACCACAAAGAGACAACAGCTGACACACCACTGAAGTAAACATTTGGTCCTGCAAAGTGTTGAGTAAGGAGACAGTTGCTTACCCCTAATTATACCATGGACCTTAGACAACAGCAATCAGAACAGTTGACTGGCATCTACCACCATTGTAAATCCTCTGATAATCACCGCAAAAGGTGCCAGCCAGCAGCATCTCTTAAAAATCATCCAACCGGAAATTCAAACGGAGATCCGCCATGTTGAGCGCTCGCTAACCGGTGGTCTCCAATTCCCATGACATCCTATTAAGCAAAGCACATCGCAGAACACAAACCCCCGAAAGTGGATCTGCAAAAAAAAAAAAACACGCTTGAATATATTTTCTCAGAACTGCTTGAAACTGCAGCCACCTCACCTCCGTGTCTGCTCTGGTGCTGTCTGCCTTCCATCCTGCCATAAGACTCTCACTGCATCTCCGTTTCCCTCGTCACTGTCTCGGTCCACTCTGTTTCTGCCGTCATTGGTTACCAGGCTACCTCCTCCTCCATATTAAAAATATATATTACAAAAAAAAAAACACATAACTCAGTCACTTCCTGCTCGACACCAGAAACCCAACTCGAAACACACTGCTAAAGGAAGTGACCATGGTGGAGACCACTTGCATAGTCATTCTCGCAGGCAGGCTCATCAGCTCCAGTCTCTGCAGCAAGCAGTTTGAATTCAGTGCTTCAACAGCTCATATGAATCAGCTAGGGACTGAATCAGCTAGGGACTATTTTCTTTTGTGCAACAATATTTCTTAATAAAATACATTTGTTTACACAGGAAAAATAAAATAAAATAATTTCAGGTTAAATCTGTATGAAGATATGTCATGGCATAATGCAATAAGCCACTTGGGGTGTGGGTTATCAGAGTTTCCACGGCAGTTGAGGATTTACCACTCGCGCCTCATGGGCAAACCACACCAGCCGTGGTAAACTCTGATAAACCCACACCCTCATGGCTTATTGCTTAAATAATGAATGCAGCAACACATACATGTACATGCATGACAGCATGCCATGCTGGTCATATCTTCAATCATGCAATTGTTAGTGTTATCCTTACCTTTTCTTTCCTCTCTTAATTTCGCATTCTATCATTGTGCTGGGCAACCCATGCACAAACCATATTTTCTATGTCACTACCTTTATCATTGTTAGGGTGAATTCATAACGCTTCAGCTATGCAGTTGTTCTGTTCTGCCATGATGCACGCATCACACCCACAAACATTGTTCTGCCCACCTGCACCACACCAGTTGACACATAACACATGTTATAGTTTGTACACAATGGTTGCTGTATCCCACCACTTTCATTTGGTGCCTCAGTTGCCAGTTATGACACACATACGCACAAACAAAATGATGCCATTAAAGCATGCAGTACAAGTGTTTCATGGCAATGTCGCCTCGTTGTCAGTAGCATATCTGTCCTCGTTTGTCATATTACCTGCCACCAGTTAACTGCCTCCCGCATTCCACTTAGCAGTATTCTGTTTTGGTCCATGAAGTATTCAACTTCACTGTGAACACTTCATACAGAGGCACAAAATGTTGTAGGCACAAAATGATGGACATGGCACATTTACTGTGCCCCACACCACCTTGACTCAGTCAACCTATAGTTAGCCACTTCCTTCCTCCTTCTGTCAGCCATATGTGTCTGTCACATGGGCTCTTGAATCACTCCAACATAACTTGTTCTGCTACTGAGTGCTGCACTGTGTTCAAGGTACCTCCCCTCCAGTCACTCTATACAGCTCCCACCACCTATGCTCGTACCCTAGTCAAATGCATACCCTTCAAAATTGTAGCAACCTTCTCTGTACAGTCTCCATGCTTTTCCTTTCATTTTATCACAGCTGTCTTGATAATTGTACCACATATTATAAATGTGGTATAACCATAGCGTTGTGTAGTGCCATCACAAACTACATTGTTATGGTGTTTATTCCTCTATATGCAGGTCAACATTCTGTTTGCCTTCACCACTGCCTGCGAAGTGATAACACACCTTGACAGTTCTGGTTGTTATGATCACTACGTCCTTCTCATGCTCACTTTACTTTGTTTCCTCAACCAAGAAGCTGAGTACCTCTTTCTGATTTCTCATCACCAAGTGCAGTAAAGCACATAGCTAGCTTTGAACCTCTGCTGACATGTTTGCAGCAACATCTCAATTTTCTTCACGTCCTGCCTCATGCCCTCCACCCTTTGTGGTGGTTACCCACCTGCAGACCTTAATATCATCTGCAAAATACATGCATGATCATCTGGCCAGTTTTCAACATCGCAGCTGCACACTTTGAAGAATATGTGCTAGAGAACCCACCACACTAGTGCAGAAGTATCAGCCCCACTCTTCGCAGAGTGCTCTGCCTCACCACCAAGCACCCCTAGATTGTAGCTGGCCCATCCACCTCCCCATCTCTCACATTCCATTAGTCCTAAGCACTACCTACCCAGACCCTCCCCTTGTCTTGTCCCACGTCCTTGTAAAGCTGCACCCCATTTTACATGAAATTCTACTCCTGTACTGAGTTCCATTTCAACAACACCCTTTCCATGAAGTAGTGCCTGTTCATTTCTCTAAATCTACCACCTTCAAATTTTAACACATGCTCTCTTGTGTCCTTTTCCTTAGTAAAAAAAACCCTTAGGTGCCAGATTTGTATATCTCCTTCATATACTTGAAAGTTTTAATCATATCCCTTCGATCCCTATGCTCCTCCAGGCTGAACAAAATCACTTCTCTTGGGAATGGACTCGGGTCACGGGGTCGGCAGGGGAAGGAGGATCAGCGTCCCAGCGGATGCTCTCCTCCTTCGGGAGAAGTACCAGGGTGTTTAATACACCCAACACCGGGAGAGCCAGTGGAAGCACAGAGCTCTAGGGGTAGCAGCGCTCCCTTGGGTTGGGAGTCGGGGAGGAGGGCGCCGTGGCACTTGGCAGGCGATGCATAGCTGCTCAGCCGAGCCGCATCCTCATAGCGGTGGGAGGAGAGGACAGAAACCGGAAAAACAACCCTCGTCGCTCCGGATGATGGCGCTCAGCCACCCAGTCTGCAAAAACATGGGCAGACCCCGCTGTGCAAGGTCCTCCGAGGGAGTAAGGAGGCAGGTAGAGACACCTGAGAGATGCACTCTGGGGCAGACTCAGTGGGGACTGGTGGGCATTGAGCAAGCCGAGGGTGGAGTGACAAGGGCGTTCAGGAGGGATAAAAGAAATTTCAAAAAAATCACTTCTCATTGCCTATCCTCATAGGATATGACATCCATCCCACCTATCATTTTCATCATCATCGCTGCCCTCCAAGTAGCCTAATAAAGTGTGCTCTAACCATGGACCTGTTGACGTGCAGGATTACCTCTCTATGCCTGGATAGAAGCCCCTTGCAATACACCCCAGCATCCTGTTTGCTTTTGCTGTAGCTTTCCTACATTGCACCAAGTTGTTCACGCCACCACTACCAACATTCCTAAGTCCTTCTCTTCTTCCATGATCCACATCCTGCCCCCCATCACCACAACCAATATGCCCTCCTATGGTTCCTGGAACTGAAGTGCACAACCTTACACTGAACAGACTGATCTTGCTCCCACTCAGTGTGACATAGCCCATCTGAATAACCCAAACAATACCATACCCAGCCCAGAGCCTTATGACACTTGACTCGACACTGGCCTAGGTGTTGCGAGTTCCCACCACCTGCCATCTTTGAAGCATTCCCTTCAGCCAGTTCTGTATCCATCTTTGCACCCACCACACAGATTTCAGCTGCCACCATAACCTCCCATGAGGCACTTAATTTAAGACCTTGCTGAAGTCAAAATATAGGGTGTCCACTGCATGGCCCTTATCCAGCTCTCTCATTACACAATCATAGTATTCTATTATGAAGGTCTGACAAGATTTCCCTTCAACAACCCATGTTGCTGCTCATCCAGCAGACCATTTACCTCTAGAAACAACACCAGTCTCTCCTTCAGTATCATCTCCATAAGTTTACCCACTATGGGGTGAGATTTACAGGTCTGTAGTTGCCAGGCTCATCCTTTGCATTGCTGTTA
Organism: Neoceratodus forsteri; assembly: GCA_016271365.2. Taxonomy (NCBI): domain Eukaryota; kingdom Metazoa; phylum Chordata; order Ceratodontiformes; family Ceratodontidae; genus Neoceratodus; species Neoceratodus forsteri. The sequence continues at coordinate 1,108,401,205 of CM057449.1, read as the reverse complement.
TGAACAGGCACCACATTGGCCATCCTGCAGTCCTGTGGTATGCAAATCATGTCCAGGGAGGTGTTGAACATGTTCTCCAGCAGCTCCGCTAACACCTCGGCATCTCCATCAAGAATCTGTGGTGAAAGCCATCACGACCTGGTGCCTTATCCAACCTTAATGCTTGCAAACCCTGTCCAAACATACTTTCCTCGATCCTACCACCCATCAGCCATTCTGCCTCCCTGACCCTAACGCCCTTGCCCACTGAGGTAGTGGTCCATCACCTTGCATAAACACAGAGCTGAAATATTCATTCAGTGTTTCTGCTTGTTCCGCTCCATTTTCTACCCACCCCACCTTCATCACTCTTGACCCACACAAGTTTGTTCTTGTATTTCCATTTGTCAATCATGTTTATAAAGAAGTCCTTTCTTACCACTTTTATACTTTCAGTGAGCCTGACCTACCTTGAAGTCTTGGCTTCCCTAACCATCTTGGTTATCTCATTGGCCCATTTCTCATATTCTTCCCTGTATTCCCCACTCTCTGTGCTCTTGAATCTCCTATACACTGCTCTTTTTCTCTAACCCAATCCAGTACATTACCATGTAGCCGACATTGCTTCTTGACTCTGCTCTTCTTGCTTTGTGTCCTGGTGCATGTCTCTTTGTGACTTCTGTTAGTCACAGTTTAATGATATCCCACCTTTGATGATCATCTATACCTGGAGTACTCCCCTCAAGTCACCCCTGCAGTATTTCCCCATCCTCCCAAAGTCCACCTACCAGAGGTCCATCACTCTTATTTCTGAGCCTATAGACTTTCTATTCAGTGCAAGCCCATATCATACAGTATGATGACCACTGCAAGATAGTGGCCATCCACCCTTAGTTCTCCCAACACCTCCCATTGGATAGTACCAGGTCCAGCGTGTTACCTTCCAGCATTGTCTCCAACAAGCTGCATCAAGAAACTTTCCTGAATGCATCCAGGAATAGCTGCACCCTGGCACTGGCTGATGTACCCCAATGAACACCAGGCAGATTGAAGTCTCCAATCACAATGTATTCCCCTTCCTACACAACCAACTAATTAGATACACTAGCTCCTATCCATCTCTTTATACTGGTTTGGTGGTCTATGCACCACTCCCAGCATCAGCTTCCTACCCCTTGAGTGCAACAGCTGCATGTAGCACCTCCATCCACCAAATTCATAAGTATGTGCCCTCCACTTCCTCAATGGAAACGTCCGCTGCATGACCTCCTACTTGCTGAATGGCAACCAGTTCTTAGTGCCTTGGATGTCGATCTTGCCCTATCCACTTCCTACAGATCTTTAATCGTATGTGGAATTGGCATGCACAAAGTCAGGGTAAAATGCCACAACCACCCCTGGATCACCTCCAACCTGATTGCCATGTGTCGCACCAGGGACAAGGCCTGGAAATGCTTACAAAGCACACTGTGACCCAATGACCTCCTCACATACAAACAACTCAGGAACAGGGCTACCAAGGTGATTCACTTATCAAAGGCTTCCTATTTTGAATCCCAACTAGAGCAGAGCAAAACTCCACAGCTTCTTTCTGGAAGGTGATCACACTCTCATGGATACGCCTCCCCATCAAGTGTGTCCAGTCCATAAAACTGACAGCTACCCTGTATCTGACCCAGCCACTGTAGCCAATGTGCAACAATTTCTTTATCCCTGTGCCATGCCTGAACCCCTCACCATCCTCCACCTGACTTTTCCTCCAGCTGTCCTTACACCTGACTCTCCCTCCCAGACAACCTGCATCTCCTCACCCCCACCAGCCTCGTGATCCCCCTTCACTCCTCTAGAAGTTTACTTCACACTCAAGTACCTCAACCCTCACTACTGGTTTGGCTCCTCCCCCCATCTCTCATCCCACCTACCCCACCTAATCCAACATCATACTCCCTTCGTCACAGAAACTTGCATACCTTCTCCATCCCTTGCCCACATTCCTCAGCAGGCCAGTCTGCATTTTCTTACTGTTCTCTCTCCTCTGGAAGAATCTACCCTCTGACCTTCGTCTTGCTTCCTCTTCTCACACCTAAGAAGACTCCTTATACTCCTCCCATCTCCCCAGTGCCTCCAGTGCTCTAACCCCCCCAGTCCTCTCTGTTACCTACTCTGGGTTTCCACTAGCTTAAACAGGCTGAGCTGGTACCCACCTGATTCTTAAATGTCAGATCCTGTTTTGGCCCTGTACCCTCAAAACAGAATAGTGAAGTGTCTCAAAGTGTCTTAGGCAATACTGTCAGCCATGCTGTTGTTTTCTTGCCTTGTAACAAAGGCTCCTTTTGATATGCATTGTGCCTAGTCTATATTTTACCTCTGTATATTGCACATAACTGTAAACCCTATGTAAATTACTTTTTGTGTAACTAATGTTTTTCTAACACAATTGTTATTTTGCACCTGGTCGCACATGTAAATGAGCTTGACTCAGTGTGCCCTTCCCAGTCACCAAATTTAAATAAATAAATAAATACAGTAAATGTTATGAATTACTGTCTATGCTACTCTGTATCATAAGTACTTTTCACTATCAATCAAACTTGAATATTAACAAGAAAATTAATAACAGAGCTTCTTGTGATACAATGCATTCTATAACAGAAGTACTACCTATGTACAGTGAGGTATGCATTCTATGTATACCAACATTCATCATGATGAGCCCCTTTATTAAGAATCACGTGACCAAGGCAACCACAGCAGAGAAGTTCCAATGGTTTATTACACATCACATGTTGTACAGCTCAAACATGAATATTTTTTATTGCTATCACAACAGAACTATAACCCAAGTACAGGTGGTGATGGTAATATCTGTTTCTTCTGACTGAAAACTATATCCCTGTTCATGAAATGGTACTGAGCATGGAGGTTCACAACCTGTGGAAACAACATAAGTAAACATCAGTATACTTACATCAGTTAACTGCTGTGACACATTGCAAATAACCACAGTGATGAACAGGAATAAAAACTTTGAAATTACTGACAGAAATTTACAATGCATGTGGTGGTGGTGCGAGCCTTGATGATATTGAGATAGCACTGTGGTCTTCAAAGTCAGACCAGGATATGAGGCTAGTCACAACACCAGTAAGTTCCAACACTTGAGGCAGGCAGATTTCCACAGATGGTGGAGATTTTCAGGTAGGAAGTGAGGGGTGGGACTGGATGGAGATCAGAGTGTTGGTTCTGGAAACAGATCAATGGGGGTTCCTTGAAGCAAAACAGGGATGTGTAAGGAGGGTGATGAAGAACAGAAGAAGGAGGGTGGTGGTTGGTGGCATGGGTGAGCTACGTGAATTTATGACATGCCTTTGCTGTGGTGTTCCACAGAACACTGGTTAACTACTTCTGTAGTCAAGGGGTGGGGCAGATAACTTACAACATGGGTGGATAGTTGGGTGACAGTTTGAAGACAAAGGATGCTGCTCACTGTGGTACAGTCTGTAGAGACAGGGTTTTTTATTTATTTATTTACTAGAAAAGTCAGATTTACAACCTCTGAGTCATGGACTCATTTACAAAGGCACCTCTTCACGGGTGGGTAGACAGAGTTACATAGTGTGGTTACAACTGTGAGAACAGAACAGGTGCAGAACATTAACTATAGAGTACACGAGGTTACATAATAATATTACTTTTAATAGGTTACAGTCATATACAAGGTACCCAAGGGTTACATTGGGGGTACAGCCCTGGACATACCTGATAATGCCTGGAGAGGGTGAAGGTAGGGATGAGGGTGGGGTGGAGGGAGGAGAAGATAGGCTGTCCAGAGGACATTGTCAAGTCAGGGAGGCCTGATAGGAGGATCCCACAGTGGGATTAATTAGGTGCATCTATAGCAATGAGCATCAAAGAGATGGTTCCGAAGGCGATTTTGAAGGGACCAATTTTGGCAATGTCTGTGATACAGGGTGGAGGTAGTTGAACCAAGCAGGGGCTCATTAAAGTAAGGACCTCTGGGCTAGTGAGGTCTTGGTTCTGAGCACCAGAAAGGTGGCCTTGACAGAGCTATAGGTGGCAACAGACAAGGACGTATGCCTAGGGAAGCAGACACTGCTGGGGAGAGCTCTGGAAGAGATTTTTTGGTGAGTAGGCAGGTCTGGTAATGTAGATGCTTCTCAAAGGTGAGCAGGTTGGTGGTGGAGTAGAGCAGGCAAGTGTGAGTGTGAGGCGCTCCGGTCAGGAGCCTGCAGGCATAATGATTGAGAGCTGGTTTTAGTCAAGCAGTATTGTCTGCCACAGCATAAATGGGCATGCCATGGTCCACTAGTGACAGGATGGAAGAGGTAATGGCCAGCCAGGCGGCAACTTGGAGACAATCTCTATGACGGTATAGTAGGCCTATCCAATAATTTATGGCAGAGGATAGGGCACTGATGTGGGTGTGAGTGAGAGCTGAGTCAAAATGATGTCTAGATATTTGTAAACGGTCACTTGCTCCAGCGGGCAGAGTGCCGGGAGAATGAAGAGGGGCATTCTTGGCCTTGTTTTGGTGATGGGAGAAGAGCATTGACTTAGTCTTCTTTAGGTTAATGACAAGTTGGTGGTCAAGGAACCACTTTTCAGCTTGGTTTTAGGTGTGCTGGAGGGATACCCAGAGAAGAGGATCGGGTGGAGGCAAAGAGAACCGCATTGTTGGCATAGAGGAGCATTTTTCCTGTGCAGGAACTGGGGAGAGTGTTGAGGTACAGACTGAAAAGTACAGGGCCCAGAATGTAGCCCTGGGGTACCCTGGAACTAATGGGCCGGGTATCGGACAAGGAGCCATTTATCTTCATAAGCTGGGATCTAGCAGAGAGGTAGCTGGAGAACCAGGCAAGGAGACCAGAGGAAAAGCCGAGTTGGTGGAGGGAGTCGAGCAGGAGGGTGACAAACAATGTCAAAAGCCTTGGAGAGGTCTATGAACACTCTGCGCCGCAAGGTTGCCAGAGTCAAAAGCAGAGTGCAAGTATTGAGAGCACTCCAGGAGAGCAGTAGTGGTACTCTGTCCTTAGTGCAATCTATGTTGTTCGGGCACATTATGTCATATTTGGCCAGATACTCAGAGAGTTGAGTAGACACTATTTTTTCTAGGGCTTTAGAGAGCGGGAGGAGGATAGAGATCAGCCAGTAGTAGTTAGGTGGACCGATCTCCACTCTTATGTATAGGGGTGATTTCAGCTGATTTCCAAGCACTGGGAAACCGACCGAGGCACAGAGACCAGTTCAGTAGGTCTGTAAGGGGACTAGGACAACATCCATGACCAGGCATAGGATCCTAGAGCCTAGGGCTACAAGTAGGGCACAAAAGGTGTCTGACTGGGGACAATTCTGTGCAACATCCATGTCTGCGACATTCTGAGAGGCTTCAGGTGAGGGTCTGCCTTTTATCAAATGACACAAAAGTGACAATCACAGTGAATAGTAAGGTTGGGGAACAAATTAGGGTGTAGAGTTAGTGGAGGAGTGTTCTTAACCATAGCAGCTGACAATCAATGCCCGGATGTGCACAGTGATGCAGTTGGGGAGGATAAATGCAAGTACCACATACACACAGGTGGGGGATGCTGGGAGATAATGCCTACAACCATGCAGTAGAACTGTTATATACTTATAATCAGTGATGGCCTTATGGTGGGGACACAGTGCAGTAAGGATAAGAGGAAACATAACAGGTTGGTGGCATGCATAGGTTGTGGGATAACCTATGATTCCATGTTTAGACCATCCTCAGAGGATCAAAAAGTCCAGGAGAGTGATATCTTTCAGGAAAGGCTGTATACAAGAACAACTATTTGGGGATAGAAGGGCAAGGCTAAAATGATAGGAGACTAAGTATTCTTTCACAGAGATGGTGGTGTATGCTCTAACATCTTTCATGATTAGGTGCTGCTATACAAAACAATGGGTGAATGTTACAATTAATTGGAAAGCCATAAAGCAATTGTGTTGGGTGGTGGGTGAACTAACTCTACAATTTACTAAGCTTTGCAGCATATCATCAATACAAGGGAAATAGACGTGGTGTGTGGTCCAGAGTGGCCTTTATGAAATGTGCCATCAATGTCTCCATATTTCAAAGGCTGATGTAGGCTCATACTGCATTGTGTAGTGGTGGCACATGAACCAAAAACATTGCATTTTGAAACAAGTATAAAAATGATGAATACATATGGTGAGCTTCCCAGAAACCTTTGTATGTTTCAAAGAGAACTTGACCCTGATGGCACATACAGCACATGACGGCAACACCTTATGATTGTGTCTCTCAACCCTCTGCCACACCCAGTATATGAAGTTCTGATATGCCATGTAGCATAGCAACCTATGTGGGACTGAAAATATACATGTAAGATTCACATTGAGATGTATTTCTTCAGCATCTGAAATTCAGTCGCACAGTGAACATTCAAAAACAAAATGAAGAGACACATAGTGGCCACCAAAGCAACAGTGGAGATGTATGCAATTGCACTGTACACTTCTGAGGGCACAATTAAATACTGTGGCCCTTCTTTATGCCGCACTGCGGTGGACATTGACAAGCTGGAGGGTTCCAGCGAAAAAGGACTAAAGTGGTGCAAGCATGGCAAAAAAAACACCATATGATGATAAAGTAAAACCACAATATGTTGTCACTGGAGCAGAGGGGGATAGGTGCACATGATAAAACCATTCCAGTACATTAAGGGCATAAATAAATTGCATGGAGGCATCTTCAGATATAACAGATACGCTTGAACAAGGGTGCATGCCATGACATTAGAAGGTGGAAGGCAAGGGGAACTGTGATGAAGTTTTCTTCTCAGACAGGGTGATGGACACAAAGCAATTAGAGTGCCAGAGGAGGTGATGGGGTCAAACAAAGTAGAGGTGGGGTTACATGATATGGTAATGAAGAAGGGTAAATTGCTGGTTGGAAGGAGGGAGAAATCATCAACTATGTATGGCCAAAGGAAGCAATGAAGTGTACACCTTTGTGCAGAGTGGATGTGCATAGCAGTGATTATTTAGCGACAATTTGAATGTATCTATATACAGTGGTTTTGTACAGGTGAGATGAATAGTGAGCAACATGTAAGCACATGTAATTGCCATTACTGATACATGTACAGCTGTTAATTTAACACTGTAAAATTTGAAAAGGATTTCACAATATGGTTTGTTGTTAGGCATGCCTTACAAGTGTGTAATGCACAGCTAACTCAACAAAACACATTTAGAATACATAGACCCAATTTAAAGTGCAACAATCCAGTGTGGGATGCGTTACACAGTTGCTTTACGGCTGTGGGACTGGATGCAGTTTTCCTGCGGCCTAGTACATCAGCATGACCTCTGGTCATGTGTTACAACTGTGCAACATACACCCAGTCATATATTAGTGCTTACATACTCTGCAGTCAAGTATGCACCATCTGGAATACTGTGTACAGTTTGGAGACCCCATCTACGCAAGGACATAGACAAGATGGAAGCAGTCCAGAGGAGGGCAACTAAATGGTGCAGGGTCTGCATCAGAAACCATATGAAGAGAGACTGAGAGAGCTTAATATGTATACCCTTGATGAAAGGAGGGACGGGGCACATGATAGAAACTTTCAAGTACCTCAAGGGAATCAACAAAGTCCAGAAGGGTAGCATCTTTCAGAAAAAGATGTGGAAGAACAAGGGGTCACAATTTAAAGATAGAGGGGATGGCCCAGGGTAATGTGAGGAAATATTTTCATGGAGAGAGTGGTGGATGCATGGAACAGCCTTCCTGGGGAGGTTGTTGGGTCTAAAACAGTGGGGAATTCAAACATGTATGGGACAGACATAAGGCAATTGCAGTGGGGTGTTGCAGGAAGTAGGCTGTTGGTCAACTAGAATCTGCAGCTTATTAAATAGGTAGGAAAATGGACAAGCTGAGTGGGCCAAGTGGTCATATCTGCTGTCAAAGTCTATGTTTCTATGTTTCTATGTGACTGTGTTGCATACCTGACTGATTATCATTGTCTGCAAGGTAATGACCAAAGCTGCAGAGTTACAGTGTAATCATAACCACGGACATATGTTACTTGAAAAGTAGGCCATTCTTTTATTTTGTGCTGAAAACCTTTTTATTGCAGTATGTGTCCATTGTGCTTTTAAAATATAACAATGGGTGAAACAGATGCCTTGAACAGTTGTAACAGAAAGTGACTGTACCACAGAGGGTACAATATACAACAGAGGACTCTGCAATGGTGGGCGGATGCCTGGCAGCTGAATTTCAACACAAAGAAGTGTGCAGTGATGCACGTGGGCAGCAGGAACCTGCATTTAGATTATACAATTGGGGAGAAAATCAGGATCACTGATCAAGAAAGGGACCTGGGGATAACAGTCACCAGAGACTTAAGGGTGGAAGCAGTGCACCAGGGATGTGGGTGGGCATATGGAATTCTGGCAAGGGTATAAGCGGGAATAACAAGCAGGAGAAAGGATGTCCTGACACCCTGTATCAAGCCTTAGTGAGGCTGCACCTCGATTCTAGTGTTCAGTTCTGGAGGCCTTACCTCCGGAAGGACATAGAGTTGGTGGAAATGGTTCAGAGGAGATCGACCAAGCTGGTGCTGGGATGGATGGAAAGCCCTACAAACAGAGTGAGGGAACTGGGGCTATACACATGGAAACTAGAAGGGAGAGGGGACATGATAGAGATCTTCAAGTGCATCAAGGGATGCATAAAGTGGAGGCAGGCATTTATTTCACAGGAAGGTGGGCTCCATAATGTGAGGCACAGCCTGAGACTACAGGAGGAACTTTAGGGGTGACGTGAGTGGACTGTGTCTGGTTTCAGGAGAGCATGGGACAAGCAGGTTATGGGAAGGAGCCCCAAGAGAGCGGAGGGTGAACTAAGGGGGTGAGGGCAGACTTGATGGGCTGGAGGGTCCTTTTCTGCCACCAATTTCTACGATTCTATGAATGTCATGTGATGACAATGGAAGGTTGTTACAGCACTATGTTGCTGTCAGTAGAGGTGTACTGTATAAAATGGAAAACAATGAAAACAATATAAATCAGAACTCATTTGCAAACCTTTGAAAAAAATGTATGACAAAATAGCAATGCTATACTTCAACTACAGTTCATTATGGTTTGAAACTAACTAATTCGTGGACTCATTATCCCCAATAGGGCCAGCAACTTCAATATAGTCATATAGTGATGACTGGAGAACGTCTTCATCAAGGAGCAACTCTGAAATCCCTGGACATCTGTGATGCATCGTTTATCTTCAGATTCCTCAAATTTGGAGGAGACTGCAGAGTAGTATCAGAAGCACCTGTACTCTACTGCGGTGGGCATAACCTGGCATTTCCCACAGCTACACCTGAAACAGACACGTGAACAAGTATTTGTCAATGCTGAATGTTTGCTTGCTGGTATTAGCATTGGAAATGCAGGCATTAGAGAGATGCAGAATAGGAATGGCAGTGAAGTATTGAACTTCACGCCAACCCCACCTCCACCCCTGCAGAGATGGACAGGCATTGGGGTATGCGCTTGGGTCATCATCCATAACGTCATGCCATTCCACTTTACCCTATCCTGCAGACACCTACACATGTTGAGGTGTGTCTTGGGGTGTTCAGCTGTACAGTCACCCTATTCCATAAAGACATACACTGAAATGGGTGCAGCATAGGAGAACAGGGTGAACTCTGGGGTCAAGAGTTCAAGGCACACCTCGATGCCTGGCACTGACTGCATGGTGGGGGATGGGGTGGAATGGCATGAGCATTACAGTCAGCAATCCAAAGGCACACCCTGATGCCTGTCAGTCTGTACAGGGTGGGACGTTATGGTTAGACACCCTGTCACCCTGATGTTTGTTGGTGTTTGCACTACAAATTTTCAACATGGCCTTTTGTGACCCCACCTCATGAAAGCATTTGGGACCTCTTCTCATGAACAGTGGCACTGTGATTTTGTTAATGTGTTCTGAACTTTGATCTCCCACAGCGACCGTGACATCCTCGCCCAGATGTACAAAAACACAGATCGGGCAGGATGTGAAGAATAACAGCTGTACCATTCATAGGGAGGTGTGAAGAGATGGCAATGTTGAAAATCTGTAGTGAAAATATTAAAAATATTCAAACTTCTGGGCTTCGTGGAAACTGCACAATGCATGTGTATACAACAGTCATTTAGTGTAATTTTTTATCAAAATTTCAACATAGGCATTTTGTGACCTCTGCTCATGAACAGTGTCACCGTGATTTTCCTAATCTGTTCCAAACATTGATTTCCCACAGCAACTGCGCTATTCTCGCCAGATATGTAAATGCATATTTTGGGCAGGAAGTGAAAAATGACAGCTGTACTGTTCATAAGGAGGTGTGAAAATGGTAATGTTGAAAGTCTGGAGTGAAAATATTGCAAATGCATGTAATTATGACAGTGCGTGGAAACTGCACAACGTATACTCATAACAGTCATTTCAAGGACTTTATCACTAAATTTTCAACATAGGCATTTAGCACCTCTGCTCATGAACAGTGTCACTGTGATTTGTTTTTAATCTGTCCCGAACACTGACTTCCACAGCGACCATGCTATTCTGCGCTGGAAGCACAAAAACACATTTTGGCCAGGTTGTGAAAAATGACAGCTGTACTACTATTCATAAGAGGTGTGGAAAATGCCAATGTTGAAAATCTGGAGTGAAAATATTACTTAATTTCCATGGGTTACAAGGTGCGGGAAACTGCGCGAACACATACTTATAACACAGTCATTTTTATGGACTTTCATCACCAAATTTTCAACATAGGCATTTTAAGACCTCTGCTCATGAACAGTGTCACTGTGATTTTCTTAATGTATCTGGAACACTGATTTCCCACAGCAACCGTGCTATTCTGCGCCAAAAGTGCGAAAACACATTTCGGTCAGGACATGAAAAATGACAGCTGTACTGTTCATAAGGCAGTGTAGGAAAAATGCCAATGCTAAAAATATGAAGTGAAAATATTACAAATTATAAAGTTCGAACGATGCGCATGGAAACTTGCACAACGACGTCAGAAACAAGTCATGTTTTGATTTTTTTCACCAAATTTGCAACATAGGCTTTTTGAGATCCCAGCTCATAAACACTGGCACTATCATTTTGTTAATCGGTCCTAGAAGATGATTCCACACAGTGACCGCAAAATCACCTTTCAGTACCGAATAATGCCATGACAGTGGCTGAATTCATGAAGAGGGGTCCCAATAACCCCATGTTGAAAATTTGGTGCCAAATTTCTGCAAAATGCCTGAGCTATGCAACAAAGTTGAAAACCCTATTTATGCCATTATACAGATTACTGGCATTTCTTCAGTTCGCAGTCAGCTTTGAAGAGGGCAGACATGTTCCCGGTCCACCAAGATCATTGCGCCAGACTGGAGGTAAGTATGGGGTGAGGGGACGGGGAGGTAATGGTGCTGAGTGGGTGGGTGTAGATTGGGGTAGGGACGGTGACCATAGTGGGACTGTTTCCTTTGTTTCAGGGAAAGAAAAGGAAAAATGCCATGGGAAGATTTTTTCCCAGGCTTGCTTTCAGCACACTGGGGTGGGCTCCCAGTGTGCCACCTGCCTTTTGGGGTGCAGTACTTAAGCCAACAGGGATTGGGCCCCATCAGCAAAGAACAACTGTTTGGGATGGGCATGATACTGAGGGGATTGGCACCCCTCAGCACACAACAAATGGGAGAGAGGTTACATCATGCCAGCGGAGTGGGCTCCCCGTCGGCAAATGAACTGGGTCAGGGGCTGATGATTGTGGGATTGGCCACCCCCATTCTGCTTTCATGGGGCTGAGAGGTGGTGGCAAGCAACTGCATATATACATAAATTGTTACACTAGGCAAGGAACGCCCTGCAATGACGGGTCCCCTCATTGCAGCGGAATAGCTGATGCTGCAATGATGCGGCTGCCCTTCATTGCAGCGGCAAAGCATTTCAACTTGGTGGCACTTTTGAAACCAGAGTCATCAGCATATTCATGCTCCATTGGTCCACCAGTGCCAAGCCCCAAATGCAGTGCCTCTGTTGGCTGCCACAGTGCCACAATTCCACAACCCGCTTCTCCTAAGCTGCAGCATAATGTTTCTGCTCATGCCTGCAAGCAAAGATAAAATAAAATGAAAATTAATAAACAAGCATTAAATCTTACTGGACCATTACTAATTAAAACAAGCATTTGTCAATGTCGAATGTTGATTCGTTGGTCCGTTGAGTTCACTCAGTGGCCCTCTGTCACTCGCTTGTCCTGTTATTCCCGTGCTGCAGGCTGCTGTTTTGTACTGGGCTCCTGTCTCCATTAGCACCCTTTTCTGTCCACAAAGAAATTTGCAGCTGTCCCAACAGAACTCCATTGAGCTCACTCCTCCCCTCCCTCACTCACTCGTTCTGTCTCCCCTGCTGCAGCCTGCCCTTTTGTACTGGGCTCCTGCTTGCATTGGGGCTTTCTCTGCCCACAAAGAAATCTGCAGCAGTCCCAACACAGCTCCATTGAGCTTGCTCACCCCTCTCTCACTCGCTCATTGTGTTTCTCCGGCACTGCAGGCTGGCCTTTGTTCTGGGCTCCTGCCTGCATTGCCACCTTTCCTGCCCACAAAGAAATCCGCAGCAGTCATGATAGACCTCCGTTGAGCTTGCTCCTCCTCTTCTCTCACTCGATCATTCTGTTTCTGCCGGTGCTGCAGGCTGGCCTTTGTACTGGGCTCCTGCTTGTGTTGCTGCCTTTTTCTGCCCACAAAGAAATCCGCAGCAGTCATGATAAAGCTCTGTTGAGGTCGCTCTCTCCCCTGTCTCACTCGCTCATTCTGTTTCTTCTGGTGCTGCAGGCTGCCTTTTGTACTGGGCTCCTGCCTCTGTTGGTGCCTTTTCTGCCCACAGAAATCTGCTGTAGTCCCGACAGAGCTCTTTGAGCTCGCTCACTTCCCCTCTCACTCACTCATTCTGTTTCTGCCAAGCGCTGCATGCTACCCTTTGAACCGGACTCCTGCATACTTTGCTGTCTTCTTCTGCCCACAAAGAAATCTGCAGCAGTCATGATAGAGCTCCATTGAGCTCACTCACTCCCTTCTCTCACTCAGTCGTTCTGTTTCTCCCGCTGCTGCAGGATGTCCTTTGTAGTGGGCCCTGCGTGCATTACTTCCTTTTCCGCCCACAAAGAAATCTACAGCAGTTCTGACAGAGAGTCCATTGAGCTCACTCACTCCCCTCTTTCAGCTGCTCATTCCGTTTCTGCCAGCTGCAGCCTGCCCTTTGTACTGCCTGCCTGCATTTGCAACCTTTTTCTTGCCCAGAAAGAAATCCACAACTGTCCCGACAGAGTTTGTTGAGGTCGCTCACCCCCTGTGTCACTCGCTCATTCTGTTTCTTCTGGTGCTGCAGGCTGCCCTTTTGTACTGGGCTCCTGCCTCTGTTGGTGCCTTTTTCTGCCCAAAGAGAATCTGCTGCAGTCCCAACAGAGCTCCTTTGAGCTCGCTCACTTCCTCTCTCTCACTCACTCGTTCTGTTTCTGCCAGCGCTGCATGCTACCCTTTGAACTGGACTCCTGCACATATTGCCGTCTTCTTCTGCCCACAAAGAAATCTGCAGCAGTCATGATAGAGCTCCATTGAGCTCACTCACCCCTTCTCTCACTCAGTCATTCTGTTTCTCCCGCTGCTGCAGGATGTCCTTTGTAGTGGGTCCCTGCATGCATTACTTCCTTTTCTGCCCACAAAGAAATCTGCAGCAGTTCGACAGGTCCGTTGAACTCACTCACCCCCTCTTTCAGCTGCTCGTTTGTTTCTGCCAGCGCTGCAGCCTGACCTTTGTTCTGGGCCTGCCTGCATTTGCACCTTTTTCTGCCCAGAAAGAAATCCACAGCTGTCCCGACAGAGTCTGTTGAGTCGCTCACTCCCCTGTGTCACTCACTCATTCTGTTTGTCCTGGCACTGCAAGCTGTCCTTTTTACTGGGTTCCTGCCTCTGTTGGCACCTTTCTCTAGCCACAAAGAAATCTGCAGCAGCCCCAATAGAACTCTGTTAAGCTCACTCACTCCACCTCTCTCACTCGCTTGTTCTGTTTCTGCCAGCGCTGCAGGCTGCCCTTTGTGCACTGGGCTCCTGCCTGCATTGCTCATCTTCTTCTGCCACAAAGAAATCTGCAGCAGTCATGATAGAGCTCTGTTGAGCTCGCTCACTCCTTCTCTTACTCCATCATTCTGTTTCTCCCGCTGCTGCAGGCTGTCCTTTGTAGTTGGCCCTACATGAACTGCTTCCTTTCTGGCCACAAAGGAATCCCTAGCAGTCCCAACAGACCTCCATTGAGCTCACTCACTCCCCTCCCTCACTCACTCATTGTGTTTCTCCCAGCACTGCAAGCTGGCCTTTGTTCTGGCTCCTGCCTGCATTGCTGCCTTTTCCTGCCCACAAAGAAATCTGCAGCAGTCATGATAGACCTCCGTTGAGCTTGCTCCTCCTCTCTCTCACTCAATCATTCTGTTTCTGCCAGTGCTGCAGCCTGCCCTTTTGTACTGGGCTCCTGCTTGTGTTGCTGCCTTTTTCTGCCCACAAAGAAATCTGCAGCAGTCATGATAAAGCTCTGTTGAGGTCGCTCTCCCCTGTCTCACTCGCTCATTCTGTTTCTTCTGGTGCTGCAGGCTGCCCTTTGTACTGGGCTCCTGCCTCTGTTGGAGCCTTTTTCTGCCCACAGAGAAATCTGCTGCAGTCCCGACAGAGCCTTTGAGCTCGTCACTTCCCTCTCTCACTCACTCATTCTGTTTCTGCCAGCGCTGCATGCTACCCTTTGAACTGACTCCTGCATACATTGCCGCCTTCTTCTGCCCACAAAGAAATCTGCAGCAGTCATGATAGAGCTCCATTGAGCTCACTCACTCCCCTCTCTCACTCAGTCGTTCTGTTTCTCCCGCTGCTGCAGGATGTCCTTTTGTCGGGGCCCGCGTGCATTACTTCCTTTTCTGCCCACAAAGAAATCTGCAGCAGTTCTGACAGAGGTCCGTTGAGCTCACTCACTCCCCTCTTTCAGCTGCCGTCCGTTTCTGCCAGCACTGCAGCCTGCCCTTTTGTACTGGGCTCCTGCCTGCATTTGCACCTTTTTCTGCCCAGAAAGAAATCCACAACTGTCCCGACAGAGCTCTGCTGAGGTTGCTCACTCCCGCGTCACTTGCTCATTCTGTTTCTTCTGGTGCTGCAGGCTGCCCTTTTGTACTGGGCTCCTGCCTCTGTTGGTGCCTTTTCTGCCCACAGAGAAACTGCTGTAGTCCCGACAGAGCCCTTGAGCTCGCCTCACTTCCCCTCTCTCACTCACTCATTCTGTTTCTGCCAGCGCTGCATGCTACCCTTTTGAACTGGACTCCTGCATACTTTGCCATCTTCTTCTGCCCACAAAGAAATCCACAACTGTCCTGACAGAGCTCTGTTGAGGTCGCTCACTCCCCTGTGTCACTCGCTCATTCTGTTTGTCCTGGCATTGCAAGCTGTCCTTTTGAACTGCCTCTGTTGGCACCTTTCTCTCCTCCCTCCTCCTCACTCACTCTTTCTGTGTCTCCTGCTGCTGAGCCTGCCCTTTGTACTGGGCTCCTGACTGCATTGAGGGCTTTTCTGCCAACAAAGAAATCTGTAGCTGTCCCAACTGAGGCTGCTGAGGTTGCTCACCCCTGTCTCACACACTCATTCTGTTTCTCCTGGCACTGCAGGTTGCCTTTTGTACTGGGCTCCTGCCTTGTTGGCACCTTTTCTGGCCACAAAGAAATCTGCAGCAGTCCTGACAGAGCTCCATTGAGCTCGCTCACTCACTCCTCCCTCACTCACTCGTTCTGTGTCTCCCACTGCTGCAGGTTGCCCTTTTGTACTGGCTTTTCTGCCGACAAATAAATCTGCAGCAGTCACGATAGAGCTCCTGTTGCTTGCTCAGTTCCTCTCTCTCACTCGGCCATTGTCTTTTCTCCCACCGCTGTAGGCTGCTGTTTTGTACTGGGCCTCCGCTCATTGCTGCCTTTTTCATCCACAAAAAATCTGCAGCAGTCCTAACAGAGCTCTGTTGAGCTCCTTCATTGCCCTCCTCAATCGCCCATTCTGTGTCTCCGGCTGCTGCAGCCTGCCCTTTGTACTGGGCTCCTGCCTACATTGGTGGCTTTTCTGCCCACAAAGAAATGTGCAGCAGTCATGACACAGCTCCACTAAACTCATTCACTCCCCCTTTCTCAGTCACTCATTCCGTTTCTGCTTGCGCTGCTGGCTGGCCTTTGTACTGGGCTCCTGCCTGTGTTGTCACCTTTTTCTGCCCACAAGGCAATCTGAAGAAGGCATGCACAGCTCCGTTGAGGGTCGCTGACTCCCCTTGTCTCACTGCTCATTCTATTTCTCCTGGTGCTGCAGGCTGTCCTTTTGCACTCTGCTCCTGCCTCTGTTGGTGCTTTTTCTTCCCACAAAGAAATCTGAAGCAGTCCTGACAGAGGTCCGTTGAGCTCTCCTCCCCTCTCTACTCGCTTGTTCCATTTCTGCTGGCGCTGCAGGCTGCCCTTTGTACTGGGCTCCTGCCTGAATTTGCACCTTTTTCTGCCCAGAAAGAATTCCACAGCTGTCCCGGCAGAGCTCCATTGAGGTCGCTCACTCCCCTGTGTCACTTGCTCATTCTGTTTCTCCTGGCACTGCAGGCTGTCCTTTGTAGTGGGCTCCTGCCTCTGTTGGCACCTTTTCTGGCCACAAAGAAAATCTGCAGCAGCTCAGACAGAGCTCTGTTGAGCTTGCTCACTCCTCTCTCACTCGCTTGTTCCATTTCTACTAGCATTGTAGGCTGCCCTTTGTACTGGGCTCCTGCCTGCATTGCCGTCTTCTGCTGCCCACAAAGAAATCTGCAGCAGTCACGATGGAGCTCTGTTGAGCTTGCTCCTCCCCTCTCTCACTCGCTCATTCTGTTTCTCCCACCGTCTGGGCTTCCATTTTGTACTGGGCCCCTGCATGCATTGTTGCCTTTTCTACCCACAAAGAAATCCACAGCAGTCACAACAGACCTCCTGAGCTCACTCACTCCACTCATTCTGTGTCTCCAGCTGCTGCAGATTGCCCTTTGTACTGGGTTCCTACCTGTGTTGGGGCTTTTCTGCCCACAAAGCAATCTGTAGCTGTCCCAATAGAGCTCCGTTGAGGTCGCTCACTCCCCATGTCTCATGCACTCATTTCTCCTGGCACTGCAGGCTGCCTTTTGTACTGGGCTCCTGCCTCTGTTGGCAGCTTTTCCTGGCCACAAAGAAATCTGCTGCAGTCCAGACAGAGCTCCGTTGAGCTCGCTCACCTCACCCCCTCCCTCACTCACTTGTTCTGTGTCTTCCACTGCTGCGGCTGCCCTTTTGTACTGGGTTCCTGCCTGCATTGATGTCTTTTCTGCCCACAAAGATATCTGCAGCAGTCCTGACACAGCTCCATTGAGCTCGCTCACTCCCCGCTCTCACTCGCTCGTTGTGTTTCTCTCGGTGCCATAAGCTGGCCTTTTGTACTGGGTTCCTGCCTGTATTGGTACCTTTTACCCCAAAGACATCCTCAGCTGTCCCGATAGAGTTCCGTTGAGGTCGCTCAGTCTCCTGTCTCACTCACTCATTCTGCTTCTCCTCTCACTGCAGGCTGCCCTTTTGTACTGGGCTCCTGCCTCTGTTAGCACCTTTTCTGGCCACAAAGAAATCTGCAGTAGTCCTGGCAGAGCTCTGTTGAGCTCGCTCACTCCTCCACCTCTCTCACTCATTCGCTCTGTTTCTCCGCCGCTGCAAGTTGCTCCTTTGTACTGGGCCCATGCATGCATTGCCTTTTTCTGCCTAATAAAGAAATCTGCAGCAGTTCCAATCAGAGCTCCAGTGAGCTCACTCCTCCCCTCCCTCACTCACTCATTCTGTGTCTCCCGCTGCTGCAGGCTGCATTTTTACTGGGTTCCTGCCTACGTTGGCAGCTTTTTCTGCCCACAGAGATCTGCAGCAGTCCTAAACACAGCTCTGTTGAGCTTGCTCACTCCCCTCTCACTCGCTCATTCTGTTTCTGTCAACACTGCAGGCTGGCCTTTTGTACTAGGCTCCTGCTTGCATTGCTGTCTTTCTGCCCAGAAAGAAATCCACAGCAGTCACACTAGAGCTCCGTTGAGGTTGCTTACTCCTCCTCTCTCACTAGTTTGTTCCATTTTTCCTGAGCTGCAGCCTGCCCTTTTGCCTCTGTTGACACCATTTTCTGCCCACAAGGAAATCTGCAGCAGTCCCAACAGAGCTCCATTGACCTTTCTCCTCTCCCTCTCTCACCTAGCTTGTTCTATTTTTCCGGTGCTGCAGCCTGCCCTTTTGTACAGGGCTCCTGCCTATATTGCTGCCCTTTTCTGCCCACAAAGAAATCTGCAGCAGTCACGATGAAACTCTGTTGAGCTCGCTCGCTCCCCTCTTTCTTTCAGTCGCTCATTCTGTTTCTCCCACTGCTGCAGGCTGCCCTTTGTACTGGGCCTGCATGCATTGCTGCCTTTTTTCTGCCCACAAAGAAACCGGTAGCAGTCCCAACAGAGCTCCATTGACCTCACGCCTCCCTCCCTCACTTGCTCGTTCTGTGGTCTCCCAGTGCTGCAGGCTTCCCTTTTGTACTGGCAAAGTCCAGAAAGTGGTGTCACTCGGGTGACACCCCTGAGGAAGACTTACAGAAGTCACACTGGGTGCACAAGAGGAGCCCTATATGTTGCTGGTACTCCCTTGCTTCAATAACATTTCTTCACGCTTTGCAATTGCTATCTCCTGAATTTATTTGTATCTACATTTGCAGTAGGAGACCGAGTGACACCACTTTCTGGACTTTGGCTTTCAATTTACGAGCTGGCTGCTCATTGTGGCGAGCACCAATTTGACCTTGCACAGTCACAGCATTACTTTGTTTATCATTTTGTACTGGGCTCCTGCTCGTTGGTGCCTTTTCCTGCCCTCAAAGAAATCTGCAGAGTCCTGATAGAGCTCAAGTGAGATGGGCACTCCCCCCTCGCTCAATCCTAAATTATTCCAAACAATGATTTTCGACAGCGACTCTGTATCTGCACTGGCATAGCACAAAAACAATTTCAGCCAGGATGTGAAAACGACAGCTGTACTTTTCACAAGGAGGTGTGGAAAAATGCCACTGTTGAAAATGTGGTGGGAAAATATTACTAATTTGCAAAGTTACAAGAGTGCGTGAAACTGCACAACACACTCATAATACAGTCATTTTCTGGACTTTCATCACAAAATTTTTAACATAGGCATTTTAGGACCTCTGCTCATGAACAGTGTCAGTGTGATTTCTTAATGTGTCCGAACACTGATTTCCCACAGTGACCTTGCTATTGTGTATCGAAGGCGAGAATACCTTTCAGCTGGGATGTGAAAAATGACAGCTGCACTGTTCTTAAGGAGGTGTGTAAAATGGCAGTGTTGAAAAATCTGGGGTGAAAATATTACCAAAGTTAGAAGGCCACGAGCATGCGTGGAAACTGCACAAAGCACGCTCGTAGCACTCTTATTTTATGGATTTTCATCACCAAATTTTCAACATAGTCATTTTAGGGCCTCTGCTAATGAACAGTGTCACTGTCATTTTCATAATGTATCGAACACAGATTTCCCACAGGGATTGTGCTATTCTGCACGAAATACGAAACACATTTTGGCCAGGATGTAAAAATGATGGCTGTACTGTTCATAAGGAGGTGCAGAACAATGGCAATGTTGAAAATCTGGGTGAAAATATTATAAATTCGTGAACTTAAGACCATGTGTGCAAACTGCTCAACCCACGCTCGTAAAACAGTCATTTAATGGAGTATCGGCACCAAATTTTCAACATAGCCATTTTAGAACCTCTGCTCATGAACAGTGTCACTGTCATTTTCATAGTATGTCCCAAACACTGATTTCCCACAGCGATTGTGCTATTCTGCGCTGGGAGTGTGAAACACATTTTGGCCAGGATGTAAAAATGACAGCTGTACTGTTTATAAGGAAGTGCAGAACAATGGCAATGTTGAAACTCTGGAGTGAAAATATTATAAATTTGTGAACTTACGACATCTGCAAACTGCTAATGCATGCTCGTAATGCAGTCATTTTATAAGTATCGACACCAAATTTTCAACATAGGCATTTTAGGACCTCTGCTCATGAACAGTGTCACTGTCATTTTCATAATATATCCCGAATAATGATTTCCCACTGCAACGCTCTATTCTGCGCGGAAGTGTGAAAACACATTTTGGCCAGGATGTGGAAAATGACAGCTGTACTGTTAACAAGGTGGTATGGAAAAATGCCAATGTTGAAAATCTGGCATGAAGTATTGCAAATTCACGAAGTTACAAGCATGCATAGCAACTGTACAATGCATGCTCTTAAAATAGTCATTTTCTGGATTTTTCCCACCAAACTTGCAACATAGGCTTTTTGAGAGCCCACCTCATGAACACTGGCACTGTCATTTTGTTAATCAGTCCGAAAAGTGATTCCATGCAGTAACTGTGAAATCACCGTTCGGGACCGATTAATGCCATAACAATACCAGAATTCATGAGGAGGGTCCCAAACACACCAAGTTGAAAATCTGGTGACAAAATTCCCAAAATGTCTGAGATATGCATCAAAGTTGAAAACACCTTATTCATTCCATTATACAGCTTACCGGCATTTCCTCATTTCCGGTCGGCTTTGAAGAGTGCAGACATGTTCCCAGTCCACAAGATTGTCGCGCCAAGCCCAGAGGTAAGTATGGGGTGGGCGGTGGAGGAGGCAGGGTGCACAGTGGGTGGGTGCGGGTTGTGGGAGTGGGGCAAAGAGATGGCGAGGGACCATTTTTTTTTACAGGAGAAAAAAAAAAACATAGCGGGACTGTGTTTTTTTGCAGGGCATGTGGCACACTGGGTGGGCTCCAACATGCCAATAGACTCTTTGGGGGAGCAGCAGCGTCAGCACACAACAAAGGGGCCACATCATGCCGACAGGGATTGAGCACCCCGTGCGCACACTGAAATGGGAGGGATATGCTGACGAGGATTGGGCACCCCATCGGCAAACACAGAAGTGGGGCAGACATAAGCCGAGGGGATTGGGCACCCTCAGCACACAACAAATTGTGGAGACATGCTGATGGGGACTGGCTCCCAGTCAGCAATAGCCCTGCAATGAGGGGTCGCTTTCTCATTGCAGGGATGATGCTGCAATGACAAGGTAGCCCCTGATTGCAGTGGCTAAAATTTTACAAGTTGGTGGCATGCTGGCTGAACTAGTGTCAGCAGAAGCATACCATGGCATTGAGAGCGGGCCAAGCCTTTTAATGGCTGTGTGGGGCAATGGCCACAGGTGCCATGCCTCCACAACCTGCTCCTTGAGAAAGTTGCCACAATATGTTTCTTGCGCGATGCCCGTAATCAACATAAAAACAGTCATTGTCTAGATGCCATGACACCACAGTACACAAACACTGTATGATTCCTGTAGATGAATGACCATGGCCGTGACTAACGTTGAGAGTAGGTCACTCTACAAAACTACAGCATGAAGTCTTGTGTCGATGAAGTTTGTTCTTCGAGTACCCGAAATGCAGAAGGCTTCATATTGCATGCCTCATGGCTGGTTGTGTGAAAGTTTAAGTTTGTTGGTGCATGGACAAATAATGACAGCTTGATTGGTGGAGGAATCACTGGCAAGTAGTGACCACCACACAGTGTGGTTATCAATCAATTTGGTCAGGAAGTTGCCCTACAAAATCTAATGGAACAGATTTCAAAAGGCGTACTTTGACAGTATGGGTAACACACTGGAAAGTCAAATGGCTAGCATCCTCCCATGGGCAGCCATCAAGTTAGTAGTTGCTGAAGCCACTGAAACATTTCCCAACTGACACAGCAATACATTCAGAGCAAATAAACCAAGTTAGATGAGTAGGGAGGTAGTGGAGAAGGTGAGGAAAACAGGAATACATTTCAAGCAAAAACAGATCCAACAGGGCAGAAGACAAACAAAAGCATGTGAATAAATACATGGAAGTGAGCAGAATGGTAAGGGCAATTAAAGGCACCTAGGGTATGTAGATTAGCACAGGAGATCAAAGAAGATGAAAATGATTTCCTCAGCTATGTCCGGGAACATAGGAATATAAAGGATCAGATTGTAAGGATCAACAAGTGAAGTTGATGGGTCAAAAATGGAACAGTAGGGAGAAGTAGTTGAATTATGTTCAGTCCTGACCAAGTAGAGGATGGACCCGAACTGGAGGGAAAGTAGGGGCATAGTGGGGTGGGAGAAGCAACAATGGAAGGAAATTTTGGTGGACAGCGCGAGGAGGGCCTTAAGACACTGATGGTGGAGAAGGCTCTGGGCCAACATGGAGTTCATCCATGGTGCTGATGGAGTTGTCAGAGGTCCAGGCAGGGACATTGCTGGGCCAGTTCAGTAAATCATTGAATAAAGGGTGTGTGCTCAGGGATTAGAGGTAGGTGCATGTGGTATCTCGCCATAAAAGCCCAAGCATGAAGGGAGGAACTACTGACTGGTAAGCCTTACTGCAATTGTGGGAAAAGCTGATATAGACAATCCTCAAGGAAAGATTGGTACAATTTCTTGAGGAATGGGTTAAGAAGGCACTGGACAAGGGCCATGTCTTGGATACTGTCTACATGGATTTCAGCTAAGCCTTTGATTAGGCGCAACACGGTATTTGACCTGTAACTTTAAAAGTGTAGGAAGGGAGGAAAATGTTCAGATGGGTCAAGAACTCACTGCAGGATTGGCAGCAGAAGGTATTGTTTAGGGTGGGGGCATCTAAGAAAGGGCATTAGCAAGTGGTGTAACACAGGCCTCAGTGCTGTGACTGGTTCAGTTTAACATTTTCATATCCGAAATTGCAGTAGGGATTAAGATATAGATCATCCTCTTTGCAGACACCACTGAGATCTGTGATGAAAAGGTAGATGGGTTGGAAAGGAGGGTGGAGAAGGAGGAAAGCACCCAGGAAGATTTGGGAAATCTGAAGGAATGGTTTCACACTTGGCAGTTGTGATTCAGTGCCAAGACATGTGAAGTGATGCCTTCGAGCAAAGAACCCAGGATACACTTACTGGCTGGAGGGTGCCCAGTTAACCAAGTCTGAGAAGAAGGATCTGTGGGTGCTGGTAACTGGGCAGCTGAACTACTAGACACTGTGCAGGAAGGCAAGGGAGGCTAAAGGGATGATGGTGTGTGTAGTACAGGGGTTACGTGTATGAGTGGGGAGGTCAGCTTACCAGTTTGAGATATCCCTGGGAAGCCTGCACCTAGAGTACTGTATGCAGTTCATTTGGCCCTACTTAACAAGGAGTGTGGACAGCACAGGTAAATAAGTAATTACTATGTTTGAGGATACACCATGTGAGGGAGACTGAGAGAGCTCAATATGTATACCATGGAGAATAGGAGGCTTTTGACAAGGTCCCACATGGCTATCTCATCAAGAAACTAGAATCACTAGGCTTTTCTAACTGTTTAATTAATTAGCTAAATTCATGGCTGACAAATAGAACCCAGAGGTTATCATAAATGACATCTTTTCCAATCAGGGTTCAGTTACAAGTAGGGTTCCCTGGCTCTGTATTAGATCCTATATTGTTTAACATCTATATAGCAACATGAAAGTAGGCTCCAAAACTGGTTATCCAAATTTGCCAACAATTCAAAACTAGGGGAAAAGTGGACACCCAACAAAATCCTAACTCGCTTAAATCTGATTTTAGGAATACTGGGCCCAAAAGAACAAAATGGAATTTAATGCTGATAAATGTGTGGTTTTGTATTTTGGGATACAAATCCCAAAGACATCTATTACATAGACAACATCCAATTCAAATCCACAAGCAAGGAAAGGGACTTGGGTATACTGGTAAATACCAGACTAACATCTGGTGACCACTGTTCTAAGTGGCAAATATGACTAATGGTCTACTTAGACAAATAAAATGCTCTTTGTCTCCAGATCAGAACAATGTCTCATCCCGCTGTACAGGGCATTTGTCAGACCACATTGACTACATGTCCCCTTCTGGAGCCCACACCTCAAGGGAGATATCGAACAACTGGAAAGGGTTTAGAGATGGGCAACCAAAATGATCCCTAGACTATCAGCAAATAGCTACCAATTTAGACTACAAGCTACAGGTCTCAATTCTCTATGAAATAGGAGGCAAAGAGGGATCTACTGTTCTTACATAAACTGCTGCAGTCCCAGACCTTATGGAACAATGCGGACTCTCCTACTCTACAAATCGCATTGTCCCAAGACATCTCAATAACAACGTGCAGTCCCCAGAGGAAGGAAAAATCTCTGACAAAATTTATTTTCACTGCACGCCTAACCTCTGGAATACATTACCACAGGAACTGGTTGACTGTAGCAACTTTGAGTTATTTAAAAGGGTCTTGATCTTTGGTTAATGTCAAACAAATTAACATAAATTAGCCCACAAGATTGTGGGGGAAAATCTAGATGGACCTCGGTCACTTTTTCCAAAAACAACCCAATAAGGCCGGCCGGTGGCGAGGGCTGAGGCGCTACGCCCACCAACCACGCCGGCAACCCGGGTCTCAGGAATGGACTTGGTATACCGGGGTCGGCAGGGTGAGGATAGGATTGAGTGTCTGAAGGACTGCTCTCTATCCTAGTATGGGATTGGAGACTGCCTCACTAGCAGCGGGCCCCCAGTGGAGACTGGAGGCTGGAGGCACTGCATGAGCGGCTCAATGAGGGTACTTAGAAAACTGGAAATACTGATCGGTGGTGGCCACTGGATGATGGCTCTCTGTCCCCAATTCCACTGGTGCCTTCAATGAGTCTCTTCCTCAGCAGCATCCCTGGGCCCTATCAAGTGTGAGCTGGGCTTCCCACCAGTGCTTTCCCCTTGGAGAAGGGGACCCACCCGCAGAGTTACGTCCGGGATATCCCAGGGACCGGCTGTGTTGTGAGGCGAGGGAGCTGGGGAAAGGCCAGTGAGGATCAGGTGAGGACTTGAAAGGAGCCTGAAGGAGAGGGTCACCAGGAGCATGGAGGGGATAAACAAATAATGCAAAAAAAAAACTAGTAAAACACAGGCAGAGAGGATGTTTGAGCCCTTCAAGGACATGAAGGGTTTTAAAAAGTAAACAACAGGTATATTCAATCATAAAGGTGGAAGGAAACCAGGGACACTCTATCAAGCTGGAATGGGGCATGTTCTGGAGGAGTTGGAGGCACTACATGACACCACCAGGTGGAATGCAGTACTAGTGGAAGTGGTATCATTGCAAATTGTTGAGATGTTCAAGAGGTGGTGGGACAGATACAAATGGGAGGGGATTGGCAGATGGTGGTGAAGGAAGATGTGGTAGGTGGGGCTGGTAAAGTATAATTGACTGAAGTGCTGCTTATTCAAGGTGAGTAGATATAGTGAATGGTATGTACAGTATCTGGTGGCAATTTTAAATGTTTGTTCATAACTTTATTTTAGGACACTATTGTGGCTACATGGAACAGTCTGTTCAAGATGTGTCTGGTAAGACTGTATACAGCTTGAATAGGGATGGCATGGGTTGAAAGGTGTGACATTTCTGACTGGTGTGGGGATTGTGCAGCAGCTGAAAGGGTGGGGTGGTAGATGTATACTTCAACAGGCTTGATAGACCTTGTGGCATTTTGTGCATGCACATTCATGTGTTCCTATGCACCAATCAGCCCATATAATTACCAACAATATCAATTTGATTGCTGTGGTGGTGGTAGAGGAGGCATAGAAGCCAGAAGACTTAAGATTACAGTGCTTGTTGAACCACATACACAGTTCAAAAGCGCAGATCATCATGCAAACCATCCCACCCACCTACATCAAAAGCCACTGCTCGCATCTTGGTGTTATTCAAGTAACAGACTGATCTTGCTGTTGCTGCTCATCAAGATACAGGCTATGAATACAGTAAACAAAGGTAACGCAATGTGCCTTGATGCACAAGCAATGTCCCACTACCACCCACATCTGTGTCCCCGGCAGGAAGCTCACCACCATCCCACAAAGTATCCCATGTCCACACACAGGAGCCTTCAAGCATACTTCCCATCCTCCCATGTAGTATTAACTTGAATGCCTCACGGAACTCCAGATACAGATTAACCACTTATGGCTGTTGTCAGACTGCCTATTTACCAAGTCATGGCAATCCACAATGTTGTTGTGACTGGATGTGACCTCTCAAGCACATGCGGAGTAACATCCTGCAAAAATGAGCATCTAGAAGAGAACAGTCTCCTTCAGGACTGTCTCCATCACCATGACCACAATGGAGGTTAGGATTAATTTCTGTAATTTCCTGATAGGTCCTTCTTGCATCTGGTATGGAAGAGTGGCACCGGCACAATCTGCCACTCCTGAGCCACAGTACCTGAGACAAGGCAGGCATTGAACACATATAGCACGGAAAATGCCAGGAGTGTCAACAGCACCTTCCATAAGGGGTTCTACATGGTGCGATGGAGACCCACAGTATACTATATTAATGCCTTAATCTGGTAATATACAGGGTGCTCAGCTCTGAAATATGACACGTTAGCACTAATTGCAAGGAGACACTTACCATGGTAATGACAATCGCAAACATTGGACCTTGAGCATTGCCAGGGCTACCAGGCTGCAGGATAGTCACATTGAATCTATGGTGGACACCACAGTGGGGGTGGGCATGTGAAAGTAAAAGCACGTTGTGTATTCAGCCTTGTAATGTGGGTATTGTCATAACATGAATCAGGTCACCATGTGTTTTTGATATATGTGTCTGCTTTGGGTGCAGTTGGGTTACTCAAACAACAATAATCCAGTCACCAATAAATTGGAAAGAGAAGGAGAAATTACCATTATTCCATAATGCAGCCAGATGTCACTGCTGACAGATAATGACTAGCCCAACATCCACAGTACCATATAAATTACACCTCTCACATACTGTATTCATACCCTAAAAGGCTGTGACTGTGTAGGAGATGTACTCTTGGGGGGCATATATGCAGACAGCAGCTGACAGTGCAGTGCTAAGTAGCAAATTAGTACTGGACATGCACAGAGTCATTATTTTCCATAATGACATTTCTATTTGTAAGAACATGCCATGATGAGACACAGAGTGACAATGTACTGTTCATTCACAGTGTTCCTGCCCTGAGTGTGCGCACATCACAGACTCTAACAGGATGACTGCTTTAGGTCTCAGGGTGGGGGCAAACCACAGCAGCAAACATCCCATAGAATATCAGGGAGTAAATGTTGGATATTTTGCATTCAATCCATGCTGGTGCTTGGTGTTAGTGCAGAAATAAATGTAACCACACACTGACATAACCCTGTTCACTCAACATTGTCACACCTTACATGTACACACAGATGTAGATTTGTGTCTATTGAATGCCTGGGAGGGCACTAGAGAGGATGGAGATGTACAACGAGAAGCCACACAGAAGTTCCTGAGGGTTACTGCTGCTGCTTGCACAGCAGCATTACACACAATGATGAGCTACTTTGTGACACGAAAATATGCAGTGAAGTGTTTGATAGCCTGCATATCTTGGCATCGATGCATCGAATGGCAATTTAATTAACTGTGTGTACGTAGGGTGGGGGCATGACCTAAGCACACAGGGCTGAGATAAAAGTACATACCTTTCTGACAACTCCATGCTCCTGCCCTCATCACTGCTTCCCTGTTCATTTTTACGCCACTTTCATTTTCTAGGGATGCTGCAGGATCGCTGTGAGCCGTTTGAACCTGTAATTTCCTCTTCCACAGAAGACATCTTCCCACTGATCTCATACAGAGCACTAGATAGCATGGTTGCCAGCCTATGATGTCACCGCTTGCAACCAGGGACATCCAGTGGCAGTATAAACAGATGGAAGTCAGAGCATAAATAGCTAGGCAGGAGGATTATAAAGATCATTTTTCAAAAAATACATTGCCAAACAGAATTTAGCAACTCACAGATCATCAGAAAAGAAGGTAACATGACATATTTTATGCTGCACATTACTTTACTGGGAGACCTTTGCATTTGATCTTTAAGTGAATACTTTTTAGGGAAATTGTGTTTTCTTTTAGAGGGTTTTGTTGTATCAGGCAACCCTAAGGTGGGTAGCCAGTGTAGCAAGGTAGTGGGAAGCAAATGGAATGTTGGCATGCTTTGAGAGGGGCATAACTAGCAGAAGGAGGAGGTGCTGATGCCTCTTACGAGGGCATGATGAGATCACACATGGAGTATGGGGTCCAGTTCTGGAGACTGCACCTATGCAAAGACATTGATGGGATGGAAAGGGTTTAGAGAAGAGCAACCAAGATAGTGCATGGTATGCAGGGGAAACCATACGAACAGAGGTGTAAAGAGCTGGATCTCTACCCATTGGAGAGGAGGAGAGGGGGAGCATGATTGAAACTTTAAATATGTGAAGGGATCAATAAGATGAAGGAGGGAGCTTGTTCAGAAGGAAGGAGGGGCTAAAACTAGAGGGTATGTGCTAAGATTGGAAGGTGGAAGATACAGAGGCAATGTAAGGAAGTGTTTCTTTATGGAAAGAGTGGTGGAGGCCTGGAATAAACTACCAGAAGAGGAGGTAAAGGCCAAAATGGTGAAGGAATTGAAGAAGGCATGGGACAGATATATGGGATTGGGAAGGGAGGGTAGTGGAGATGAGTAGTGGAGGGGAAGGGCAGACTCGATGTGCTGATGGGGTCCTTTTCTGCCATCAGATTTCTGTGATTCGGGATTCTGTGAGGTATCTGGTACAAGACTGGCTTTTTTCCTAACTCTTAGAGTGTGCTACAATCTGCAGTTTGTGTGTTTGGGAGTCCTGAAATGAGTCCTCCCTTGAATGGAGCACCCTTGCTATCTATATAGCATGGCTCACATCAGATGCAGTTTTATTCTTAATGGGCACCATCTTTGGCACTAGGTCAGAAACACGCAGGCAAGAACAGCGCCACTCACAACAGTCTGGCAACAATGATGCCTGCAGAGACAGTGCCCAACAAAAAACTTTGCATCCACATGGTAGCGATCCACACACACACCGAGGACCACTACCAAAAATTCAACACTAAATGATTACATTCTGTTTTTGCGGGCTCTGCACCCTTGCACCTCCAATAAATGAAATAATCAGCTCCAAGTTGAAGATGGATTATGGGGTAAAATTGAAACTGGGGGGGTCTGTGAGATGGGACTTTGAAAAATAACGTCACCTGTCTCACAGACTGAAAATCGAGACCAGGAACAGAACCCTGGTCTCCAAATGAACGTCAGCAGAGCTGGTCATTGCCCCAACCCTCTCTGTCACCGGAGCAGCTCGGCGAACACCACTTTTTTTTAACCCTTCTTCCTTCCTTCAGTCTCTCCCATTAAGGTAGTAGCTACAGGGTCATGGTAATTTCACAGGCTATTCTACACGCTGTAGCCACCCCTATTTCTGTTTCTACAGCTCTGTTTTTACAGGTGCTATTCATGTTGTACTCTTTCTAACCAGGTAGGCCATCTTCCAGTGGGTCCATTTATTGATGCACTTGCCTGATACATAAATTTCTTCCCAATCCACCAGTACAGTTCAGTCTGCTGCTGGCTGGGGAAGGACTACACAAATGCTCATTTCAACCTGGTTCTGCATGAGCAGTGAAATACAACTAACTTAAATGGAAGTGTTGGGGAATGAGAGGGGCGGCTAGCCCCTTAAATACTAAAACAGGTACAAATTATCTCCTTGCATTCCATTAACAAACATTTAATCAGAACACTTCAGGGTGAAGGCTGTTAAATCACTTTGCAGATGAAGATATATTTACTTTTTATTCAAAAGAGGTGACATTCATGCTATTCATAGTTCATCTTAGCATTCTCACTGCATCTATATAACTGCTTTTTCCTAGAAAAGTGCTCTCAAGTGCTCTCAGATTATGCAAATACACAATGTGCAAAATACATATACAATGAGAATGCTTAAGATGAACTATGAATTGAGTGAATGTCACTCTGTTGAATAAAAAGTGAAGCATATATCTGCAATTTGCTTTTAACAGCCTTAAACTTGAAGTGTTTCTGAGTGCAAGGATAACATTTTTGAACTACACAAATGCCTGCCTTTCCTTCTTCTCTCTTGCTATGCCCGAAACAATTTCTGACAGTGAAAAGGAGGTGAGAAAAGAAACCTGTGTTTCTGGTTTTAAACCAGTCACTGGACAGCTGCATTTCTAGAGCAGCGGCAGCCTGACTTGGCAGCACAGTCAGTTGTCCGAGTAGAGCTGCATTCCTTTTGAATGATTAGTATTTTTTAAGCTGCAGGCAAACACAAATGAAAGGCAGCAGCAGCAACAAATGGGAGCTCAAAAGAAAAAGGCACATTTTTTTTTTAGAAAATAAGTAATCTCGAGAAGGGAGGTGAGGCGGACTCTAGTTTGGGAAGCTGCCACTCAGTTTGCCTCTAAAATCACTGGAGCAGGGAATAGGTCAGGACACAACACGAACATACAGTATTTCCAATCCCATTCTGTAAACGCAACAATCACTCAGGGTGAATGCTATAGAGGTATAACTAAGTGCAATTAAAATCTTTTTTTAACCCTCTACTCTGTGGTTGTTAGCTTAGCAGACTAAATCACTACTGCCTGCAGTTCTGTTTCTGACAACACCTATCTTTGTATCACTCACCTCTGCCTGGTTTTGGCTCTGCAACCAAGCATTCTGAATTCCAATCCAGCTGTGACCTCTACAAGTACTACTGACCCAAACTCCAGCACAGCACTGTAGCTGCCACCACCCTACTTCTGATAATAAGTTGGGATGGGGTTAGACGGAGGTCACGGTGATGATCACAGAGATGGTTCATGCAGTCATCCGGGAGGATTGATCAGCAGTAGTCATGACATGGAGAGAGCATTCCAGTCCCAAAGAGTCACTCACAATCAGAATTCAGTTTCAGCAGGCCTGGAATCGGAATCCATTTGGTGGGTTATGGGCATGCACAAATAGTTGAGAGACAACCAACAGGATGCAACATTAAAAAATTCAACTTCCACAATTAGCATGCAGGACATTTCTTTAGCTTAAGGACTAACTTTCTCCCATGAAACAGGTAGCTGCAGCATCTTCTAAATTATAGGCCCATACTGTGACACTCCAGCAAGGTAAACCTGCTCTGTTAATAGGCCAATTAAATCAGCCAACAGTAAGATGGAATACAAAGCTTGATACCCAATAAGCTTACACCAGAGTGCAACAAGCAATCCACCAAAATTCCACCCCCGTGTTTTGTTACTGCTGGGCAAGATGGCTATGGTGTTGGCACTAGTGTTTGAGTGAGCAAACACTATTGCAGTGGTTTTCTTTTTTTCCCTGACTGCCCCCATTCATGTGCACTAGCTCAAAGACAAGACTGGGTTGGGCACACATATTTTCTCTGCTACAGCTTAGATTCACAAAGCTTAAAGGTCCCTCCCTGGGTCTGTACACTCCAGGATTACTGCAGGGGGCTCACCCAGAAATTCAAGGATATCTTGGTGGGCCAGTCCAACTTTGGTGCCCCATCATACATATATATCTATTGCTATAGCTATACATATATGTATGGCGAGTCATGCCCCTATATTAGGTTCATTCTGAACTTCTATGTTAAACTGAAACATTTGCACTTTAATAACTTTGCATACATTTAAGTGATTTGCATGAAATTTTGCATGTGACATCAGGAAACACAGTTCTTTAAGTGGCAAGTTACATTCCAATTTGAGGTGCAGAAATACGGAATGTCAAAAAGTGTAAATTATGTCACACTGCTGCACAAAATGGTGTGGAATTTTGGTCTAAAATGTTTAGGTATATAGGTCTTGGGTCTCAGTGATGTCTTTTGAAGGTTTGGTGAAAAATATAATCCATTCCAAAGTTATTACATTTCAAAGTTTCCCATTATTTCCTATGGAAACGTTAGCTGTTCATCTGGAAAAGGATTCTTTATCACACATACAGAATCCTTTTCACAAACATGAATCTTTTGCTGCAAATGTAATCTTTTTTCATGCTGTCATCATCTTGTTTTCAGTTAGCGGTGACAACAAAATTAAATTACTGAAAAATAGAGGACTTTAGGAAACACCAACAGTTGTGCTTACCTAATCAAGGCCCATAGAATCAGATTCTGGGGTTACTTTTATTACTTACTCATAAATAGGCTTTTGTAAGCCGCTTGAAAATCCTTTTACAAATGTAGAAAACAAATGCATAGAAACAGAATCTTTTTCCGCAATTTGCAATAAAGGTTTTCTTTGCTGCAAATTGTGAAAAGGAATCATGAAAAGGATTGTTTTGCAATTAGCAAAAAGGATTTTCTTTAACCACAAATGCAAAAAGGAAGTGTGGAAAAGGATTCTTTTTGAAATTTACAAAAAGGATTTTAAGACAGCTGTTTCTTTGTCACTGCACAGTTACAAAATAGTTTGTTATTTTGGTCTAAAATGTTCATGGTACAAAGGCCTTGCCAGAGATGTGCCTTTGCTAGCTTGGTGAAAATATATTACTTCCTCTAGAGTTCTATGGGGTTAAATTTTGCAATGCTTCCATAGAATAACATTGTAATGGGAGGTGTACACAGTCATTTTTGTCACCCACTGTGAAGAAACAGTTTGCATTTTGTTCTGAAATTTTCAGGTACAAAGGGCTTGCCCCACCTTTTCTGGTTTCCTGAAAATATATTAATTTGGTGTTGAGTTACACAGGTTTCAAATTTTCCTGTGTTTTCTATAAGATCACATTGCAATGTCAGGTGTTTCTTGTGGTCTGC
Organism: Neoceratodus forsteri; assembly: GCA_016271365.2. NCBI lineage: Eukaryota > Metazoa > Chordata > Ceratodontiformes > Ceratodontidae > Neoceratodus > Neoceratodus forsteri. The sequence continues at coordinate 1,108,368,312 of CM057449.1, read as the reverse complement.
ACACTGCAGGATGGAGGTCCCTGTGCTCCCACAGGCAAAGAAGGGTAGCACTACACTATCTCAAAAATTATTTATTGATGGGAACACAGGGCCTGGAGGGCCCTGCAGTCCCACATGCAAATATGAATGCCATTTTGGCGTGATGGGAGCATAGGCCTTATGCATACATGGCAGTGCAGGACCCGGAGGGCCCTGTTCTCCCACACACAAATACAGAGAGGATTATAGAGTGATGGAGTGCAGGCAGAAAGGGCCCTGCACTCCCACAGGAAATAAGGATACAATTACATTCTCTCTAAAAGTATGGATGGTTGGCAGTGCACAAGCAAATAAGTCTACGTGCACAAGCAAATAATTTCTCAAAAAGGAAATTCTCTACAAAACTTCATTAATGCACCATTAGGGTTTCAGTGACAAAAGTAGAGAAATGTGGTCTTAAGGTTCCCAATCTTAAGACCCTATCACCAACCTAAAAGCTGGAACAGGCATGGGGTGTGTGCCTTGGGGTTGTGAACCCTAATGCTCACCCCAATCTCCTGTTCTGTACCCATCTCAGCTTTCTTACTCATGGCATGGGGTGAGCATTAGGGTTCATAACCCCAAGGCACATCCCCCATGCCTGTTCCAGCATTCAGGGTGGGATGGAGGGAATGTTAGGGTTGGAAACCCAGGGTGGGTGGGTTTTAGGGTTGGGAACCCTAAGATTGCACTTCCTACTTTTGTCACTGAACCTAATAGCATAATGAAGTTTTTTGCAGATAATATAGATATAGATATACAGTAGATATAGATATACATTAGATATAGATATAGATATAGATATAGATATAGATATAGATGTATTTATTGCAAAACTTTGTTAATGCACCAGTTAGGGTAACTCAAGAACACAAAAGTAGGGAAATTTGGTGTTAGGGTTTCCAACCCTAATGCCCCACCCCACCCACAATCAGCAAAAGAAAAGAAACATTAGGTTTTGGGTCTCCAGAGTCTTGGAGAATCAGTGGTTGGGTCTTCTTGGGGTTGTCAACTCTAATGCCCATCCCATTCTTTGAGCAATCAACATAACACATGATTTTCTTTCTTCACCCAGGGCCCACAGGGTCCTATGTAAAAGGTACAACAAGCTGTGTTGGCAACATGTGGCAAGACATACTTCTCTACCTTTGAAGAGTGTGTCATTATGAGGCAATGGCTTGGAGCCAAACCGTGGGCTTCAGATTGGAGGCTAGGGGCTGGGGGATGGGTGGGCATTAGGGTTGAAAACCCCAGGAACACCCAGCCACTAAATCACCAAGACTCGGAATAAAAAACTCAGTGTGTTAGCTAGCGAGAGGAGCCCTTTACCACAGGTAGGAACAGTATAAAAATTATAATAAAAAGTAAAATAAAAATAAAAATAAAATAAATAAAAAATCACAAAAATACAATAAATCAATTAAAAAATTAATAAGTATAAATAAATACATAAATTCAAAGGAAATTACTAATTCTTGTAGCTTATCATTTACAGTTTGAGTGGCATCAGCCTCTCATGAATCCCAGCATGTGGGCAACTGTCCAAGACACTGGAATGGGGCTTCATACTATTCTATTGTGGTGCTGGTGCTACCTCTTGTGTCATGTGTGTATGTAATGCCAGCCCTCTCTGTTACTTTATTATCTGATCCTGTTTTGGTGGGATTTCAACATTTCAGCTCATTTTGTCAAATGGAGCCAAAGATATTAATGTGCAAAATAAGGGATCCAACACTGAACACACTACTCAACCTTATAAAATTTTTGCAACAAAATAAAAAAGCACTCAATGGAAAAGAGGGGTGATACACCCACATAATCCAAGCAAGAATTAATTTAGAAACAGCCTTGCTAAAGTATAAATAAAGGTGAGCACCAATATAGGTGATCCAAAAATGAAAAGCTGTATTAGACCATATTGTTTTAAATATTTTTCTTAGCTTTCTTGAAACACAGCAGATAAACAACACATCTTACCCCAGTCCAGCAGGCAGCCAGTCACACTAACCCCAGCACTTTGCCACAAGGCTTCCTCAGGGGGCACCTGTAGCAATCTAGCTATTGCAATACTAGTAAAGAAAATTATGCATACTGGGACACCTGCCTACCTCAGTAGACAAATCTCTCTATCTTCCTTCCTTCCTTCTGCTCTGCAACCAAAAACAACATTATAATACCCAGGTTTCACACGAATATGGGTCAGCACTCTTTTAGTTATCGTGCAGCTTCAGTCTGGAACTTCTACCTCCTTCTGTCTTCCTCTCCCTATGCATTTGCCAAAAGCCACATTACTCCTCAGCTCAAGCCTGCTCTTATTTCTGATAACCTCCCCTGTCATGACCTCCCACCTTATACTACTGACCAATCTCGGTCACATTTTTTTATTCTGCTCCTGCATCTTCCTCCTTCTTCTCTATCCACAATTTCTACCTTTATTTATTACATTACAAGCACTTTTGTATATTACATTGTAAATCACATAATATATTTACAAGTATTAGCACCACATGTGCTCATGTTTGCCTACAACTTATGGTAAATTAGTATGTATTCACTGTAATTTGTTTTCCTGTTCATCTGTGCTTCTGCATCCAGGTCGTGCCTGAAAAAGGTACTTGTTACCAGTGCACTCACCAGATAAACAAAGTTATATAAATAAATAAATCTGCTGTACTACAATAAAGCTAAGAAAATTATTTAAAACAAGATTGCTGCAGAGATGGGCAGGGAGAGCTCAAGAGCATCCTTGGATGCTCTCCTCCCTGGGGATGGTCCAAGAAGGCATCGCCTTGGAGTGGCACCTTGTGGCCAGATCTGGCCTTGCACTTTGTGGTGTGGGTGACCAAACAAGACTGCCTAATGAGGCTTTTCACTTTTGATCACCTACCCTGTTGCTCACCTTTATTTGTGATCTGCACAAAGGCTGTTCAACCCTATAATATGTATATTATGCCACTATATTAGGGTTTGTGCAGGGCTTTCTATGGTAAGCCCCAAATTTTGAACTTTAATATCTTTTACAATCGTCAATGGACTTGCATCAAATTTTTCATGTGCAGTCTTGTAGGTAGATCTCTTTATGTGCCAAGTTTTGTTCTGGTCAGATGTGTGAATTCTGAGATGCACAGTGACAAAAACATAAAGAAATTGCTGTTTTATTATTACGTTGTGTCCAGACAGTTTGAAATTTTGGTATGAAATTTTCAGGGTAGAAAGGGCTTATAGTATATGGGTGCTGTCTATTGTGAATGGAATTCAGCAACTGCTGAAATGTTGTTGTAGTACAGTTCAAAGGTCAAAAAGTTGTTGTACTATCGCTCTGATGTCACATCGATAGTACAACAACTTTACCTTGACCTGCCACCTGATTGGCTCAGATGAGGCTCTCTAGAAAGAAAAAACACGGTGGCACGATTTAGTGAGCACCTGAGCAGCCTAACCACCGACTTAGAAGTCGGGAATCGGAAACGGAGAGCCATACTTGGCTCCGTTTCTGAAAAACAATTTCTTTTTTTCTCCCCGATTTTAAAATGAATGATGTGCAGGGAGAAACTGAGAAGCTGTACTGGAGCTTAAGCGGAATGGGTGCGAGCACAGCGCCTGCATCAAGTAATGGTAAAAACAAAATTTAAACAAAAAACCCATATACTATACAAAACAGTGATGGATGGGTGAACATCCAAACACAAAGCTGTGTTCTTCGGCAGTTGATGACATCAATGAGACCCTCTCGAGCTCGCCTCGAGGTCTCTGTGATGTCATCAACTCCCTCGATGGAAACACAAACTTGTTGTGGATGTTCACCCATCCACTATTCTATATGTCCTATACCTGTGCCTTTCACTGGTTTGGAAAAATAATAATCAATTCTAAAGTTAGTAAATTTTAAAATTTCGGTTTCTCAGCATGCTAGGACAGTCTTTTGGATAGCTTCTAGGAATGAAAAATAATTTGGTCAAATTAAAAGGATTCTTTTTCATTTGGGGCTAATCCTTTTTGTGAGGGAAAATTCCTTTTTGTTTGCCGCTGTCTTATCTTCCATTTTTTCAGAAGAAAACATTTTGGAAACACCCAAAAATAACATCCTCAGAGACACCAAAACATGTATCTTTCTCATTGGGACTCCATTAGGTGGATTCTGCACTTATCTGTTGGAAAAATTACCCAGAATTTTTTTAATCATTTTAATTTATTTTTCATGAGTATCTTCCATGTTTTTGGGAGTCCTTTTTGTTCAAATGAAAATGATCCATTGTTATGCAAAAGGATTTTGGACTTGGTTTTGTTTTCAGTAATTTTTCTCCCCTGGCCCCGGTTGGCTCTTCTTACCTGGCATCCACATTCCTCCAGCTGCCATCTGTCCCGCACATCCTCCACACTTTGAGTTATCACCACTTACACCAACATCTTAGCCCCCATGGTGGGGTGGTGGGAGCCCTCAACCTCTCCACCAGGACGGATCTAGTATTGGTGATGCCCTCTGGAGGTGGCATGTTACCAATGGATGGCCATCAACCACTCAACTAGTGCCACCATTTTTGCTGTTTTCTGTTGGTGGTGGAGCATGCAATGCCGACAATGGGCATGCCATGCGCATCCATGCCACCAACCCACCAAGCTCTCCACTTCCATGCCACACTGTACAGGGCCAGGCGTGCCAACACCTAGCCTCTGCTAAGTGTCAGGCAATTGCCAGTCTCTGTTTCCTACCCTCCCAGAAGAGGAGAGCTGTCCTCCGGATGCTCAATCCTCTCCCACCCCAGTTGGCCCTCTGACAACTGGCTCACACCATGAACATGGGTTACCGGCATGACAGGAGGTAAGGCATTACTGCCTCAGCCCTCCATGCAACTGGGTCGGCTTGGAATTCAGTTTTTGTGGCTTTTTCCATGAGTCATTTTTCATTTGAAAGAAAAGGATCACTTCTCATAAAAAGGATATCGTACTTAGTTTTTTGCTTTTTTTTTTTCATTTCAAGGAATCCTTTTTGTTTGATATTTCTTTTCAGATGAAAAAGAACTTCTTGACATGAAAAAGTATTTCTGACTTTTGTTTTTCACATTTTAACTTTGGGAAGCTGTAACTCTGTCAATATTTGAAGTACAGGGATAATCTATATATCAAACAAGAGGTGTTGAGAAGTACTACAGGAATAACATATAATACTGCTACCAGAGCATTTAAGGACAGTATAACAAATTATAATTAAAAAGTAAAATAACAATACAAAAATAAATAACTAAAACAACCTAAATATACAATAAATAAATAAACTGAAAACATAAATAAATACATAAATTAAAAGGAAAATTACTAATTTTTGCAGCGTATCATTTACAGTAAGAGTGACATCAGCCTGTCATGGATCCCAACGTAGTGGGCAACTGTCCAAGACACTGGTATGGGATGATGGGCTTTGTACCATTTTTTATGGTGCTAGTGCTACCCTGTGTGTCACATGTGTATGTCATGTCAGCCCTCTCTGTTCACTTTATTCCACAATCATGTTTTGGTAGGGATTTAAAATTTACTGTACTGGGTACATGAGGTGGGATAATTAAAAGGTTATGCTGACAATTTTGTTGCTGTCATCCCACAAATGGAAGCACAAGGCCCATAGCAACATACATATAGTACATGCATTCCACAGGCAAATAAGGATACAATTTCATTATCTCAAAATTATAGATGGATGGGAGTGCAGATCCCAGTGGACCCTGTGCTCCCATGAGCAAATAAGCATATGATTATACTGTCTCAAAAGTAGGAACTTAATTGCAAAAACATTATTAATGCATTACTTAGTATAAAAGCAACAAAAGTAAAAGTAGCATTAGCATTTCCAATCCTAACACCCCCCACCCTGCAGGTAGCAACAGGAAAAAGCATTACAGTTTCCTCTTTGCCTCTTCTCAAATCAGGCATAGTGTGTGTCTAACGCTCACCCCACTCTCATATACTGCACCCATCTCAGCTTATTTACTGATGGAATGGGATGAGCAATAAGGCTGACAGCCCCAAGGCATGCCCATGCCTGATTTGTAAAGAGGCAAGAGAGGTGAAGCCATAATGGTTTTTCTGTGCTACCTGCACAGTGGGTGTGAGATGTTAGATTTGGAAACCCTAACACCACATTTCCTACTTTTGTTTCTTTAACCTAAACTAGTGCATTAACAAAGTTTTTGCAATACATGCTGCCTGGGTGGTGGGGTGAGGACTTAGGGTTGGAAACCCTAATGCCACATTCCATGCTTTTATGGCATTAACTTGAACCCTAACTGGTGCATTAATGCAGTTCTTGCAAATAATTTCATTTCTCTTAGTGATAGCAGAATTATATCCTCATTTATGTAGGGGACTCTGCTCATTGGCATGGGATCACAAAACACTACCCACTGGGGTCAGGACTGGCACTACACAAAAGGTTTCTTAATAATTGTAATTTTGTTTTTAAATGTTGACCCCAAATTTTCAAGATAGTTGTTTTTGATTCCCCTTATAAACATGATATGTGGCATTTATAGTATATTGGCCAAAACATTATTTTGCATCAGAATTGCAAAAACACATCTCGTCCAGGGGTCATATGTATGAGGTGGTGTGAAAAAATGGCTACATTGAAAGTTTAGAGTCAAAATATTGAAAATTAAGAGGAGTTATGAGCGAACACTAAAATATTTCAACCTTCACTCATAACTTGGTAATTTTACCATATTTTACACCAAATTTTCCACATATCTTTTTTATGACTCCACTTCATGAACCTGGTGAAGTTACAATTTTCAAATCCTCATCAAAAAAGCCATTTCCAAGCCACAGGTGCAAAAAATACATTATGGTCAAGATTTAAAAATGACAGCTGTCATGTTCATGAGGTGGTGTGAAAATGGCTATATTAAAATTTGGAATCAAAATGTTGACAATTACCAAAGTTATGAGTGAGTATAGAAAAATTTTAATGGACGCTCATAACTTGGTTGTTATTTATTATTTTGACCCTATATTTTCAACATAGTTTTCTTTTGACCCCGCCACATGAGCTGGGTAGGTGAAGATTTTCAAATCTTGTGCAAAGGTAATTTCACAAAGTGACTGTATAATTGCTCTTTGGGCTGGATTTGAACAATTCTACTGCCCTTGGTCATAAGGTGGGATCCCAAAAGATCATGTTCAAAATTTGCCATAAAAATATTTTAAAAATGACCAAATTATGAATACAAGTTCAAACCTCATTGAACTACATTAAATCAGACTCACCTTATTTTCTCATATCACAGTCATTGGTTCAAGCAACAAGGCATGTCTTCAATCACAGACTGGATATACATCATGGATGTGTTCAGGTGAGTGAGGGTGTCTGGGATGCTGAGTGGGAGGTCAGGGTGTAATGGACGGTTAGATCAGTGAGAGACTGTTTTCTTTTGTACAAGTTTAAACAAAAACAAATCAACAGTTTTTGTTGTTTCAGGGGACTTTCTGACACTGGGGATTGGGCATCCTATCATTAGGCTACTGTTCAGGGCACTGGGGTGGTACCAATAGTGCCACCATGTTTATAATATGAAGGGGTGGGCAACCTGGGGGAGTTGGATGAAGAGAAGCAGTAGTGGGTTGGGCACCCCAGTACTCTTATTTAAAATGTTATATTAAACATGGGAAGGAAGTTGGTGACTTGGGGGAAAAGTGAAAGAAGTGGTACTGGGGTGGGTATCCCATCCGCTAGTAATTATAACAGCTAGATAGATAGCTAGAGATAGATGGCTAGATAGAAACATAGATAGATGTATAGACAGACAGACAGAGAGAGAAAAACAGAGCGAGAAGAAGCGATAGACAGATAGACTCGATAGATAGACAAACAGACTAGATAGATAGATAGATAGAAAGGAAGATAGATAGATAGATAGATAGATAGATAGATAGATAGATAGATAGATAGATAGATAGATAGATACTGCTCCAAACTGGAGCCAGCAGCATGTCTCCAGCTCTGGCTTCACAAGCCAATAAAGTCCTACTGTTCTCATACTGAGAACACAGGTGAATGGCTCCTCTACTAAGATAGACACCCAGGATTTTGAGTGCCCAGAAATCTTGTTTCCAGAGTAATTAAAAAACAGAATCTAGCAAACTGGGTCCTGTTTTCCTAGGTTCAGGTATTTATGTTTTGAAAATACATTATGTATTTCCAATGTTTTTTATTTAAAAACAAAATGGCAACCACCACAATTGTTTTTTTAATCTCACTGCAAGTACGTAATCTCTCACAGTAAGTAAATCATGAAAATAAGCATGCACAGTTGGTGGGTTTTTATGGTCAAGCTAGAGAGGTTATCCAAAATCTTTACTTTAAATCTTTCTAGCTCTGGAACCATATAATATTTTTATGAAACCGTTGAAAGTACTACCTCAGTACAGGCCACTTCTGCCCTGAAAGTGTTGAGAAAAGTCTGCATATCTAGGCTGTGTATGACAGCAAAACAAAACCTATGTTAAGTATAGGAAAACAAAAACCTTTTTGCATTTTTGGTGTTCCATATCTTGAAAACTGAACAAGATGCTGGTCATGAAACTTTTCTGTCTTGAGACTCTGGCAGCCAGACAATGCATGCTATATTTTGGGCCATTTGGTTTTAATATCATATGAATTTATTGTAATTAGGGTTTAACATTAAACAGCCTTCTCAACCCTAATCCTAGGGGCGCTACCACAGCCAGATAATATATTTAAATATAGATTATAGGCTTGAGTAGGCAGTTAAATGTTAAACCCCACTCTTGCACTTTAATAACTTTGCAACTGTTCAATGGATTTTCAGAAAATTTTGCATGTAGAGTAGTGTGGTAGATCTGTGGATGTACCAAGTTTCTTGTTGGTTGGATGTATGGATTCCAAGTTCTGGATAGTGCAAAAATGTATTTTTGTTCATTGGTTTTGCTGTTTGTTTGTTTTAAACTTTGCTAGCCCAGAAGGTTTGGAATTTTGGTCTGAAAATGTTAGGTAGAAAGGAGCTGGCTCACAGATGTGCCTTTTGCTTCTTTGGTGAAAAATAATAATCCATCCCAAAGTTATTTCATTTTGAAATGTTGAAACATTTGGTTCTGAGCATGCTCAGTAAGCACATCAAGATAGCTGTATGAAAAAATAGGAATCCTTTTTGTATTGGAATAATCATTTTTCATTTACCAACATCTTGCTCTCATTTTTCTAAAAAACTTCAAATGCCACAATAATGACATTCTGGAGAGAACTGAGGAGTTAGACAGGGAACTAGCGGGACAGATCAGGAGGACCTGGAGAAGGGTAGTGTGGTGATTATGGGGACTTCAACATGCCAGGAGTGGACTGGAGCACCCAAACAACCAGGAACAGAAGGGAGCAGGTACTGCTGGATGCCTTCCAGGACAGCTTCCTGCTGCAAATGGTCAGTGAACCAACCAGGTTTGAAATACCCTTGACCTTATGCTGGCAAATGGGGACTTTGTGAGAGAACTTACAGTGGAGGAACCGCTGTCAGGGAGTGACCACCGCTCAGTATGGCTCACATTGGATATGGGCAGGGAAGGAGTGGAATCTGGCACAAGAGTGCTGGACTTCAGGAAGGCTGACTTTGGGAGGATGGGGAAGTGGTAAAGGGTACTGGCCAGAATTCAATCTAGTATGGACACTAACCAGAGGTGGGAACTCATAAAGCTGGGGATAGTGGAGGAACCAAAACCTGCTGCAAACCCCAGTGCAAGAAGGCTAGGGCTAAGAAACTGATCTGGTTGAGCAAGGAGGTCATGGAAAAGGTAAGGAGAAAAGAGCTGCTTTTAGGAAGTACAAGAAAACAGGGAGGGGAGGACAGGGAGGAGTACTTGACAGAATCGAAGGAGGTGACAAGGGCAGTAAGGGAGCCAAAGCATCTACAGAACTCAGGCTGGCACAAGGCATTAAGAAGGGGAGAAGGACTTCTTTAAGTACATCAGGAGAAAAGGAGCTGTAAGGACCACATAGTAAGGATTAGGAAGGAGGGGGTGGGGTGGAAGCAGGGTGCGATAAAGGGAAGCACTAAATGAGTACTTCTGTTCAGTATTTACTAAAGAGAAGAGGGGGTGACACCCAAGGTGGAGGAAATGGCAGAAGTAGGGGAAGTGGTGACAGATGGGGAAATCATGGAGAGCAGAGTTAGAGAGGGTTTGAAGGCACTGAGGGTGGACAAGGCCAGGCCCAGATGGCATCCACCCCAGGGTACTGAAGGAGCTGGCAGAGGTCCTTGCAGGACCTTTGGCAGACCTATTTAATGCCTCACTACATTTGGGGTGTGTACCTCAGGACTGGAGGATGGCTCATGTGGTACCCTCCACAAGAGTGGCTCCAAGGATGAACCAGAACTCAGACCAGTGAGCCTCACATCCATCGTGGGTAAGCTAATGGAGACTATCCTGAAGGAGAGGCTGGTGGCCCTCCTAGAGGCCAAAGGAATACAGGACAGCAGACAGCATGGCTTCATATGTGGCAGATCCTGCCAAACCAACCTGGTCGAGTTCTATGACTGAGTAACTAGGCAACTGGACAGGGGCCATGCAGTGGATGTCCTGTATCTGGACTTCAGTAAGGCATTCGACTCTGTAGCCACATGGAAGGCTGGGAAGGAAGTTAGTAGGCACAGAGGCGGGTGCAAAGCTGGTGAGATGGGTAGGAAACCAGCTGCAGGGAAGGCAACAGAGAGTCGTGGTGGTGGGGAGCCTCACACCCAAGGGCAGTGACGAGCGGTGTTCCACAGGGCTCAGTGTTGGTACCAGTGTTGTTTGGATATTCATTGCAGACATATCATGGGACATCAAGAGCAAGATCAGTCTGTGTGCTGATGATACCAGGGTAGGCGCAGTGGTGGATGACCTAGGGGATGGCAGGGGTTGCAGGATGATCTGGCAAAGCTTGAAACCTGGTCAGACACCTGGCAACTGGGCTTTAATGCCAAAAAGGCAAGGTGGTGCATTTTGGGATGAAGAACCCAAGGAGGAGTTACCAGCTAGGGGGGAGTGCAGCTAGCCCAGACAGAGGAGGAGAAGGATCTGGGTGTGCTCATTACAGGGTCAATGAACAACTCGGCACAATGTAGGAAGGCAGCTGCAAAGGCCAACAAAATTCTGGGTTGTATTGCAAAGGCATATCCTCGAGGAGGGGAGGAGGTGATTCTGCCACTGTATAGGTCATTATTTAGACCACACCTGGAGTACTGCGTGCAGTACTGGCATCCGTATCTGAAGAGGGACATTAGTTACTGGAGGGGTGCAGTGCAGAGCGACAAAGATGATCAAGGGGCTGGGGACTTATCATATGAGAGGAGGTTGAAGGAGTTGACCATGTACTCACTGGAGGAGAGGAGACAGGGGTGACATGATTGAAACCTCTAAATACATGAAAGGAATAAACAAGATGGGTACAGAGGGGCTGTTCAAAGTAAGGGAGGGAGGGTCACCAGGGCCAGATATGAGACTGGAGTGGAGGAAGGTTCAGGAGGGAGATGAGGAGACACTTTTTACAGAGAGGGTGGTGGCTGGGTGGAATGCGTTATCTGCTGAAGTGGTATGCAGTAGAACAGTGGACTCCTTCAAATGAGGATGGGACAGGACAAGGGGAGGGTTAATGAAGGGGAAGGGTGGGAGGAGGGGCAGCTGCAGAATAAGGTGTGCTAGCTGCACATTCGAGCAGACTTGATAGACCTCAGGCCTTTATCTGCTGGAAATTTACGTATGTTCGTATGTTCGTATCTGGCTGATCAGGACCCCGTTAGGTGTAATCTGCACTTCACTGTCAGAGAAATGCACTTGAAATGTTATTTTTAATATTATAAATCTTTTTTCATGATGTGTGATATAAAAAATAATCTTTCTTATCATGAGTCACAAAAAGATCCACTTTCATGAAGGGAATCTTTTTCTCTTGCTGCAGTGCCTAAGAGGTGCTAAAATGTTAAACTTTGTGGCTTGATGTTGATATGGCTCCCAGATTGCCTGACTGCAACCTGATTCAGTGCTTAGAAGGTGTTAAATGTTAAACTGTAGTTCCATGCATCTCATTCTAACTTGTGCTAAATTCAACCCTACCCTTCTCTCTCTGTAGTAATCCCATAGCAGTATTTCCTCACTGGTCACTCTCCAAAGTCTGAGTGCTGCACAATCAGTTTCCTCCAATCAAGTGAAATACGACTTTCTCCATGCAAGGAGAAAGAAATACACCTCTTCATTCATGATTTAGCCTGGTGGGAAATGTCTTTTATGTTTCCTCCAGCACTCTTATATCCCTGGTGTCTAGTGGACACCGCCCCACCCTCTGATCATTGCCCCCATTAGTAATTTTTATTTCCTACTGTCTAGTGGCACCCCTCCCCCAATCATAGTACCCAGTAATAATAGGTATTTATTTCCCTGGTGCCTAGTACACCTGCCCCAACCTCCAATCCCTGTTCATGTTAATTCATTTTTTTCTTGGTGTCTAGAGGCACCCCACCTCTGATCACCCTCCCTAGTCATAATTTTGATTTCCTTGCTGCCTAGTGGCAGCTCCCACCCTCTGATCACTGTATTCTCTAAAATAAAGAAAACAAACCCTCAATGTCATTGTGTTCTTTTACCTGTAAAAATAAAACGTTCCTCGCCAATCTGACCACCCCTCAACTTGACCTCCCACTGAGCACCCAGCACTCTCCAAAACCCCTCACACCCTCACTCACCTGAACAGGTCCCACAGTGAAGATCTACCCTCTAATCCAAGACATGTCTTGCAACTGTAAATGCCAACTGCAATAGGAGAAACTAAGGTAACTGCAGATCAATGTATTTCAATGGGTTTTCAACTTTGAAACATAACTTTTCCATTTTGCATATTTTAACCCACATTTTCAACATGGCCTTTTTGGGACCCACTTCTTGTACAATGTTAGTGGAATTATGCAAATCTAGCTCAAAAGGCGATTTTGAGGTTGCTTAGCAAATCACTTTTCAGGCAGGATTTGAAACATTTCACCATCCTTGTTCATAAGTTGGAGTCATAAGAAGGCTATGTTGAAAATCTGATGTAAAAATATGTAAAATTTCTAAGTTATGCACATTTGTTGAGATTTTGCTATGCTCGCTTGTAACTTTGGCTGTTTTAAATATTTTAACCCCAAGTTTTCAATATAACAATCTCACGACATGTGACAGCTGTCATTTTCAATTCCTGCAAAAATGTGTTTTCTCACATATGGTGCATAATGACATGCTGTGGTGGCACTGAATAATGTTTTGTGCAGGCGACTGAGAAATTTTCAGTACTGGGTTCATGAGTGTAGGTAATAAGAAAGCTGTGCTGACAATTTGGTTGCTGTTCTGCTACAAATGCAAGCACAGCAACATAAATGTCAGCATCTATTAAGGGATGGGAGGGCAGGGCCAGGAGGGCCTTGCAGTTCCCACAGGCAAATGAGGATCTACATCTATCGAGGATGGGATACAATCGCTTCCACAGGCAAATGAGGATATGATTATACTATCTCAAAAAGTAAAGGAATTCTTTGAAAAAAACTCCATTAATGCATCAGTTAGGTTGCTATTAAAGTGACAAAAGTATGGACATGTGATGTTACGGTTTTTCAACCTAAACTCCACATTCCCCCCAACCCCAAAGCAGCCAAAGGAAGGAAGACAACACAAGCAATCACAGACATCCATCATCAGGCAAGATAAATAACACACAACTCTTTCCTCATGACACAAGAGACATCTATCTTCACGGTCCAGTGCCTCTGTAGCCATGGATACACATGCACAGTTGCACACCACCTGGGAAATGCAGTAAAAATTCCCATAGGATCACATTGTAAATTGTAAGTAAGAGAATAACACATGATAGGGTGTATGGTAATGCTAAATTACCACAAGCCCCCAGGGGTGGCTGTGAGGCATGAGGTGCAGTTGAGTACCTATAACCACCTAGGAAGTGCAATATATGATTTCAATAGGATCAAATTATCAGTTTTAAGTGAGCAATACCACATGGCATGGTGCATGGCAATGCTAAATTGCTGCATGCCCCAGGTAAATTATGAGGCACAAGGCACAGCAAAGTGCCTTCAACCACCTTGGAAATGCAAAATAAAATTCCATAGGATCACACTGTAAATTGTGGGTAAACAATAACACAGGGCAGAGTGTGTGGCACTGCTAAATTGCTGCATTCCCAGATGGGTTGTGAGGCATGAAGCGCAGCCAGGTGCCTTCAGCCACCTGAGAAGTGTGGCATTTAATTCACATAGGATCACATTATAAATTTAAAGTGATCAATACCACACAACAGGGTGTGCAGCAATGCTAAACTGCTGCATGCCCTAGATGGATTAGTGAGCACCTCACATATTAAACCACCTGGAAATCTGATATAAAATTCTCATGAGATCACATTGTAAACTGTACAATAAGTAAGCAGTAACACATGACAGGGTGTGTGATAATGCTAAATTACCGCCTCCCAGGTGGTTTGGGAGGCGGGTTGTGAGACATGAGGCAACTGAGTATCATCAACCACCTGGGATGTGTGGATGTAATGTGCTAAGGCAGCTAAGCTGGCATGGAAGCCCACATAGATGACTGCATGCAGTTGCCAAGTGTCTTCAACCACCTATGGCATGTATCCATGGCTACAGAAGCACAGACCATGATGATGAATGTCTCTTGTGTCATGAGTAAAGAGTTGTATGTTGTTCACAGGTAAAAACAAGGATGAGGAGGGAAACATTTTCCACAGAAAAGGATGCTCAAGGACAATGGGGTCATGTTATGAATTTAGAATGGGGCGGCTCAGGAAATGTGAGAAGTACTTGTTCATGGATAGAGTGGTGGACACATGGAACAGCTTACCAGAGGAGGTGGTGGATTTTTCACTCTGGTGCTGATGGCACCTATGCTGGCATGGAAGCCACATAGATTATTGCATGCAGTTGCCAAGTGCCGTCAACCACCCGTGGCATGTATCCATGGCTACAGAAGCACCAGACCATGATGATGGATGTCTCTTTTGTCATGAGTAAAGAGTTGTATGTTGTTCACAGGCAAAGAAGGACAAGAAGGAAGCATTGTCCACAGAAAAGGATGCTCAAGGACAAGGAGTCATGCTATGAAGTTAAAATGGGGAAACTCAGTGGAAATGTGAAAAAGTACTTGTTCATGGAGAGAGTGGTGGATGCATGGAACAGCTTACCAGCGGAAGTGGTGGAGCAGAAACAGTGACAGGGTTCAGGAACACATGGGATAGACACAGAGGGATCTTAGCAGTGGGAGAGAGAGACCAGAGACTGAGTAGGGTCTACACGACACTATAGGTAGGAAAATAGGGCAGACTAGGTAGGCCATCAGGTCTTTATCTGCCAACAGATTCTATGTTTCTATGTCTATAGTTTTGTTTGTCTTACCCGATAATGGAAGTCTTGGTTGATTGTGTTGCCTTGCCCCTTTGGCTGCTTAGGGGAATGCGGAGTTCCAAAGTTATTAAATTTTACAATTTTGGTTTCTGAGCATGCTCACTACAGTCTTTTGGATAGATGTTGGGAATGAAAAAGTAATTTGGTCCATAACAAAAGGATCCTTTTAGTCTGGGCCAATCATTTTCATTTGGAAAAATCCTGTTTTGTCTGCCATCTTGTTTTCTGTTTATTCTGAAAAAAATTCAAAACCGAGAAAAAAGGATCCCTTTATATTCCGTTCCAAATAGAAAAGTATTTCGGACTTAGTTTTTGCTATTCTTTTTCCTTTGCAGAATTCTTTCTGGTTTCCTTTTTCATTTAATACTGAAAGGATTCCTGCAAATGTAAAAAAGGAATTTTTCCCAATATTATATAATTCATCCCTGACGTCTGCTGGCACCCCCACCCTCTGATTGCCCTTTCCATAATTTTGTTTATTTTGCCCTGGTGTCTAGTGGTGCCCCTACCCTCCAAACACTGTCCCCTATTTTTTTTCCTGGTGTCTAGTGGCCCCCACCCTCAAATCACTGTCCCTGTAAATATTTAATTTATCCTTGATGTTTAATGGCAACTCCCACAACCCGATTGTCATCCCCATCATTATTAAATGTATCCCTGGAGTCTAGTGGCACCCCACCATCCGTTACCTGTCCCTGTAATTATAAAATGTATCCCTGGTGTCTAGTGGCACTCCCACCCTCCATTACCTGTCTCCATAATTATTAAATTTATCCATGGTGTCTAGTGGAGCTGCTCACCCTCCGATTGCCATCACCATTACTGTGGATGGTTTCCCTGGTGTCTAGTGGCACCACTACCCTCAAGTTGCTGTTGGGTCTGAAAGAAAGAAAACAGTCCCTCTATGTCTTTTCAAACCTTGAAAAAGTCCCTTGTCAATCCGACCCCCCAACCCGACCTCCCACTGACCACCCACCACCCTGTACTCCACACACTCCCATACACCTCCACTCACCTGAACACATCCCAGAGTGAAGATCTGAAGATACACTCTCTGATCGAAGACATGTCTTGCTGCTAGAACCGGCAACTGCTGTATGAGAAAGTAAGGTAAGTGCAGATCAATGTATTTCAAAGGGTTTTAAACTCTGGTGTATAACTTTGCCATTTTACATATTTTGACACCAAATTTTCAACATGACCTTTTTAGACCCCACCTCATGAACAATGTCAATGGAATTATGCAAATCTGGCCTGAAAGGTGATTTCATGATCACTTCATGAAATTACCTTTTGGGTGGGATTTGAAATATCTTCACTGCCCTTGTTCATGAGGTGAGAAGATAATAAGAAGGGTATGTTGAAAATTTGAGTCAAAATAAGTTAAAATGCCAAAGTTATGCACATACATTGACGTTTACATATGCTACCTTGTAACTTATAATTAAATATTTTTACCTCAGGTTTTCAACATAGCCATTTCTTTACACCATCTCATGAACATGACAGCCCTCATTCTTCAAATCTTGGCCCAAAATTTATTTTCACGCCTCTTGCGGAATGACATTCCGGTAGTGTGGAATGACGTTTAGGCGGCGACTTTAACATTTTAGTACCAGATTCATTGAAGTGTGGTAATAAGAATGCTATGCTGACAATTTGGTTGCTGTTGATGGCCCTGCATGTCCACATCAACATACATATACACATCTATGGACGGCCCTCCTGGCCTTGTGCTCCTGTGGGTAAATAAAGATACGATTATACTGTCTCAAAAGTAAGGAAATTCTTTGCACAAAACTGAGTTAATGCAGCATTTCGGTTCAGGCTAAAGTGGAAAACTGTAGAAAATGTTGGTTTTGGTTTCTAACTCTAAAACCCCACCTCCATATATATATATACACACACACACACACATATATATATATATATATATATATATATATATATACACACACACACATATAGATATAGATATATATATATATATATATATATACACACACACACATACAGATAAGTCCCCCAGGATGAGCAGCAGTGCTGCAGAACAGTTACTGAAGTAAACAATGCAATTTCAATAGAGTTAATCCCTTTTGTCATTCAGCAAATCTGTGACACTGCACTTCATCCTGGAGGGCTTCTCTGTAGATATGTATATATATATATATATATGGGATATGACATAGCCCGACTGAAGATATCATATTTATCTTTCACGAGAGGCCAATGATATCATGATATCTCACGAGTGGTGAAGCCACGCAGTGAGATATCATGATATCATTAGTACTCGTAATCAATGTGAATCAACATCATCCATTATACTATATGTGTGTTTGGAGCTGCATTCAACAAAAGCTCCAAATGTGCACTTAATACATTGCACTACATAGAGATGTTAGCTGTTTCAACACAAATCTGCAGTATGTCTATCAGCACAACAGATGCATATATTTGTTTAAAAATATATATGTAGTTGATCCTGCTACTTTAAAATTATTATGCCAAAATGTGTCTGGATTCTGGCTAACCTTGCCCTGACCACCCAATACAACTCTCTATGGCCCCTCCCTCAAAGAGCAGATTACATATATTCTTAAATAAAATTGTTTCATGTTGCTGCAGTAAACTCATTGAATAATACATATCTGGTTGATCCTGCCTACATCTTAACACAAATAATTAAATATAAACATATCTGTTGATCCTGCGACTTCCTTTCACCCATTGAACCGATCAAAACGCATTGAAATGTAAGCGTGACCGGCGCAACAATATTGAAATCTCAGTTGCTTTCAATTATACAGCCTGTGCTGTAAATTGCTCAAAAACTATAACGCTTTCCTAATACTGGCTATATTTTAACAGAAGAAGCTGCCGACAACAGTAAGAGAAGAAGCGGGTAGTCGGCAGCTTCAGAACAACGAGCGAAAGTGCGAGCATGCGTTGCTATGGCAGCTGACACTGCGCACTTTGCGTCTGCTATTCTGAAGCACCGACTCACTGCTTCTTCACTGTTATCAGCAACTTCTTCTGTTAAACCGCCAGCCAACAATAAGGCGTTACAACCTGACAATTACAGCACAGGCTTCTATAACAATGGTGAAGACTGTATTAGCAGCTCAATCACGCCATTTCAGCTCTTTGTCTGTCGGTCAATAGTGAAAATCATGAATCAACCAGGCTCATTTAAGTGGTATTTGTAATGAATATTGAAGCGAGATCAACCAAATGAAAAAGATGTGTGTTTTTTGGGGGGAGTTGCTTGTACAGGGCAGAGGAAGAGAGACAGGTGTCTGATGAAAGTGAAACACTTTCACTTTCATCAGGATGACGATATAGGAGCGTGGAGATAAATGTATGATGTATAGGAACATGAAGATAACAATGTTATCTTCACTGGGCAGTCTAGATATCATTTTTATCCTTGTATTTATCCCAAAACATACGTTGTATAAATATATATATATGTGTATTATATATTATACTGGCGTGGTCATGCCCATATAGTTAGGTTGAGTAGGCATGTTGATGTTAAACCCAAAATTGTGCACTTTACTAACTTTCCAACCATTCAACAGATTTGCACAAAATCCTGGAATGTGCGGTCTGGGATGGCAGATCTCTTAATTTGCCAAGTTGTGTTTGGTCAGACTTATGGTTTCTGAGTAACAAAGCACTGAAAAATGCATTTTCACCACTTTTGACACCTTTACTGCCCATCACACTGCAACCACACCATTTGGTCTTTTGCCTGAAACTTTCAAGGTAGAAAGAGTTTGGGTCAAAGAAGAATCCAGCATTGGTTTGGTTAAAACATATTAATCCATTCAAAGTTATTTAATTTTTAATTTTGGGTTCTGAGCATGCTCAGTTTACTTCAAGATTTATATGTATGTTTTGTGAAAGGATCGGGCTCATGGTCAAGGATTTTGTCAGCTCACAAAGGGGTTTAAAAATCCTAGTCTGTGAGAAAAATTCCCTTTGCGTGCCACCATCTAGTTTTCATTTTTCCCCGAACAAAATGTTGTAGCTTCTTCCATGGGTGACTTCTTGTTGTGATAAGGCATGGGTTTTGTTCAGGATGATGCCCTCTACAAACCTATACCTTAGGTTAGCTTCATTTTGCAAAATAATGGTCATTTCAAATTTTGAAATTCTTCTTCATGACTTACTTCCGATCCTTTCGCTACCTGACAAAATCCAGTCAGCGAGCCATAATCCCTTTTGCAAGGCAGCAAAATCCTTGACTATCACTTAGGGACCAGATGGCCCTTCTCCATGGATGAGGATTGACTCACGGTCAAGGATTTTGCTGCCTCACAAAGGGATTGGCTTACGGACTGAGATTTTGTCAGCTCGCAAAAGGGATTTGGTTTTGAATTCCCTTTCATGAGCTGACAAACTCCTAGTCCACAAGCTGACAAAATCCCAGTCCATGAGCAATCCCTTTCATGAGGTAGCAAAATTCTTTACCATGACTTACAGACCAGATGTCCCTTCTACTGAATGAGGACTGACTCACAGTCAAGGATTTTGCTGTCTCTCATGAAAGGGCGGTGGGCAGCTAAGGGTTGAGGCAGGATGCCACACACCTCATATCACGCCCGGGCCGGGTTGGGGAGCGGACTCAGGCCACGGGGCTGGCGGGAAAGGAAGGATTGAGCATCCTCGACAGCTCTCCTTCCTTCGGGTGGGTGAGGATACATGCACCACTGCAGCGACACCCAGCGGAGGCTGGGCATCCAACAGCGTCGCATTGGACAGGGAGGGCTTGGCAGACATCTGCCGTGAGTGCGCTGATGTCATTGCACGTTCGGCTCTCCGGGGCATATAATATACAAAAAATAGGGACTCCGCCTCTATGAAGCCCTCCCAGGGGTTCCTCTCAGGTCGCCGATCCCCAACCAGTTACTAGGACCGGGCTGGAATATGGGTGCCAGCTCCATGGCCCCATCCTCTGGGGGTAAGCCAGGGATGACCGGGGAGTCGGCCGACATGGAGGACCTCAGGGGCCGTGACCAGGAGTGGATACTTGGCGAGGTATCCATAAAAAAAAAAAAAGGGAATCGGCTCATGGACTGGGATTTTGTTAGCTTGCAAAGGGGTTGGGTTTTGGATCACTTTGGCAGGCTGACAAAATCCCAGTCTGTGACTGACAAATCCAGTCCACAGCAATCCCCTTTAGGTGAGCTAGCAAATCATTGACTATCACTTAGGGACCAGAGGGCCAAAATCTGACAGTCAAGGATTTCCCTGAATGGTGATTTTGACAGCTTGCAAAGGGATTGACCTCACGGTTGGGGATCTTGCTATCTTGTGAACTAGGATTTTAAAATTTTGCCACAGCACTGTGAACAACAGTTTATTTTTTACTTGAAATTTGTAGGGTAGTAAGGGGATGCCCCAGATATGTGAATTATGCTGTTTAGGTGTTGAAAAGTGAATCAGTTCCATAGGTATGCTATCATGAAGTTTTGATTTTCCCATAGGATAACACTGTGGCACCCATAGTGACTTTTGGTGCCCATATCTCAAAAATGAGGCAAGATATGGATTTTTGATACCTGAAGCTTAGATCACCTTCTGCAAAAACAAGTTTGTATGTCACTCATTACATCTGCAGTTGAATATTTTTCTCACTTGCTACAGTTATGGAGATATTGGCAAAAACGTGTTACAAGGGTTTCTTTGGAGTGCTATGGCACTGCTAGATAGCTCCATACTTATGTAGAAGTGGGAGGCGCAGGGCCGGAGGGCCATGCTCAGACACATATCATTATGCACAAATGGGCAGTTTGGTGGAGGCGGGGGCCTGAAGGGCCTGCACTTCCACCAACACATACCAGTTACCAGGTACACTACACTGTAAATAAATGGTTTGGTCTTTTGGCTTGAAATTTTCAGGGTATAAAGGGGGACCCCAGAGATGTGAATTGTGCTGTTTAGGTGTAAAAATTTAATCAGTTCCATAGATATGCCATAGCGAAGTTCAGATTTTCCCATAGGATAACATTGTGGCACCCACACGCTTTTGGTCCATATCTTGTAAACGATGTGAGAATATGGACTTCATTGACTTATCTCATGTGGAGATCGTACTGTTATTATAATGACACCTGAATTTTTTCATAGCTGCTTTGCTGAGATATTGACAAATATGTGTTACAAGGGTTCCTTGCCCTATAGGGCTGCAGTATGGCTCCGTAGTTATGTGTAAGTGGGAGCACAGGGCGGAGAGACCACACTCCCATATGCATATTATTATGGACAAATGGGAAGCTTTTGTGGGCCCTGCTCCCACCAACACATACTATTTACTAGTTATATTACACTTTTCAAAAAGTAAGGAAATTCATTGCAAAAACTTTGTTAATGCATCAGTTAGGGTTAAAGTGACAAAGTGGGGAAATGAGCTATTAGGGTTGAGCCCTAACCCCCACCACCCCAGCCCACCCCATCCTCCACAGACCGACAGATGACGGGTGTCATGGAGTTGTGAGGCTAACTCTCATCCCATTATCCTTTACTGTGCCATCAACCTGTTTACACATGGAATGGGGTGAGATTTGGGCCTGGCGACCCATGGACACCCCATCATCTGTCAGTCTGTGGAGAATGGGGTTAGGGCCCAACCCTAACGGCTCATTTCCCCACTTTGTCACTTTAACCCTAACTGATGCATTAACAATGTTTTTCTGGTCCTGACTGTAACGCTACTATGTAACTACTTCTCTGTCTCACTATTGGAGTATGTCTGCTCCTGACTGTAATTGTTGTTTAATGTATCTCTCCTATGTAATTACCCTGTAATTCTCCCAGTCGTACCTGAAAATAGGCACTTGCTGTCTACGTGCTTACCAGTTACCAAAAGCAAATAAATAAATAAATATATATATATATATATATATATATATATTCATTACAAAAAAACTTCTTTAATGCATCAGTTAGGGTTGAAGTGACAAAAGTAGGAAATGAGGTGCTGTAGTGACACCTAACACACCACACACACCCTACCACCCCATACCATCCCACCCACCATAGACCAACAGGTGACATGGTGTACCTTGAGTCATTGACACTAACTCTACCCCATTCCATGTGTAACAAACCTCATATGATGCAGTATAGGAGAAGGGGTGACAGTTAGGCCGGATGACTCCAAGGCACACCCCATCACCTGCTGGTCTGTGGTGGGTGGGGGTGGGGTGGGGGTGGTAGGGTGTGGGGTGTTACAGTGTCAACCCTAATGCCTCATTTCCCTACCTTTGTTGCTTCAAACCAAACTGGTGCATTAATGAAGATTTTGCAATGAATTTCCTTATGTTTGAGAAAGTGTAATGTAATTGGTAACATGCGTGTTGGTGAAAGTGCAGGCCCTCAGACCCAGCTCCTTCAAGCTGCCCACTTTGCATAATGAAATGCATATGTAAGAGTGAGGGCCCTCTGGGCCTTGCATTCCACCTTACACATAACTATGGAGCCATACAGCAACCCTCTAGGGCTGAAAAGGAACCCTTGTAACACTAATTTGCCAATATCTCAGTAACCATAGCATCTATGAAAAATTCCATTGAAAGTTGTAATCCTGACTTTTAAACCTCCACACATGCTAAGCTGCTGGAGCAAAACATCTGTACCTCAAATTCTTTTCAAGATATGGGCCCTGAAAGGTGCTGCGGGCACTGCAATGTTATCCTATGGGAAATATCTCAACTCGTAATGGCATACCTATGGAACTGATGACAATTTTTGCACCTAAACAGCATAATTCACATCTATAGGGCACCCCTTTTACCCTGCAAATTTCAACCCAAAGACAAAACCATTCATTAGCAGTACACTGGGAAAGTTTTTCAATTCCTTTTAAGTGGTGCCAAAATCCCGTTTAGCAACGTGAATCCCCATTCACGAGGTGTCAAAATCCCGTTCATGAGAATTCCTTGTTCATCAGATTATGGCCATCTGGTTCTGATCTCACAAATAAGGATTTTGTCAGCTCTTGAAAGGTGGATCAGCTCTTGAAAGGGATTTTGACAACTACAAAGGGGATTTAAAAAACAATTTCCTTTGCGACTGTCAGAATCCCCTTTCATGAGCTGTCCTTTTGCAAGGTGACAAAATCCTGTTAGTGAGATAGGGTCATCTTGTCTGGAAATCACGATCAAGTTTTGTCAGCTCATGAAAGGATCAGCTCACGAAAGGGATTTTGGCAGCTTCGAAAGGAGTTCAGAAAAACATTCCTCTTTCATGAGCTGTCAAAATCCCCTTCTCAACTGTCAAAATCCCCTTTCGTGAGCTAACAAAATACCTGTTTGCAGCCAATCCTTGTTTGTGAGATAGGGCTATCTGGTCTGGAAATCGTGATCAAAGATTTTGACAGTTCACAAACAAGGATCAGCTCGTGAACAAGGACTTTGTCACCTCATGAACAAGGATCGAAGCGTAGTAACGAATAAGGATTTTTTAATTAAAATGGCCATTTTTCACAAAATGAAGTTAACCAAAGCCATGGGTTTGTAGAGGATGTCACCCTGAACAAAGTCCATGCTTCAATTACCAGATAAAACATCCAAGGGGCAAGTAACAACATTTTGTTTGTCTGAAAAAATGAAAACAAGATGGCGGCTCCAGAAGGGAATTTTTCACACGAATGGGGATAATTCCCATTTGTGAAGTGATAAAATCCTTGATCATAAGGCAAATCTTGTTTTGCAAAACATACATATATTCCAAAGACTGAACTGAGCATGCTCAGAACCCAAAAGTTCAAAATGAAATGACTTTGGAACAGATTAATATTTTGTCACCAAACCAATGCTGGACTGTTCTGTGGGAAGCCTCTTTCTACCCTAAAATTTCAGGCCAAATTTCTAAACGTTGTGGCCACAGTGCGATTGTCAAAAATCAGCAAAAATGGGCAAAAAAAAGTGAAAAATGCATTTTTGGTGCTTCACTGCACAAAAACCGCAAATCTGATCAAAACGCAACCTACACATCAAAGAGATCTACCATTCAAGATCACGCATTCCAAATGTCATGCAACCGCTAAATGGTTATAACACTATTAATGTGCAAAATTTGTGTTTTAACATTAAACTGCTTACTCAA
Source organism: Neoceratodus forsteri (assembly GCA_016271365.2). Classification (NCBI taxonomy): domain Eukaryota; kingdom Metazoa; phylum Chordata; order Ceratodontiformes; family Ceratodontidae; genus Neoceratodus; species Neoceratodus forsteri. The sequence goes on along the minus strand of CM057449.1, from coordinate 1,108,343,734 downwards.
CCCTAAAAATAGGGGCGACCTTCTATGTTAAACCCAAAACTTTCACTTTAACAATAACTTTGCAACCATTCAGCCAATTTGCCTGAAATTATGCATGCCCTGTCTGGTACCATAGAGCTCTAGATCTGGCAAGTTTTGTTCGGTCAGATGTATGGTTGTGGAGATGCATAGTGTCAAAATGAGAAAATTACCATTTAGGTGCAAATCTTTGCCGTGCCACATCTCCAAAATAGCTTAGGGGTGTGGTTTGAAATTGTTAGGTATATGGGGTCTGGGTCACAGATGTGCCTTTTGAAAGTTTGGTGAAAACATATTAATCCATTTAATAGTTATAAAACTTTTTTACTTAGCCTGGTGCTCCCCAGTACCCCTCCCACCTTACGGCACTGGGGGACATGGTATTTGTATTTTCTCCCAGTTCCTGGGACACCAGTATGTGATTGTGCATGCATCCCATGGCTCCAGTAATGGCCCCATCCTCCTCCTGGCCTAGCACCTAGGTTCCCCTGGCCTGGCACTGCCACCTGGCCTCCACTGGGTGGCAGCCATGAGTCAGGAAACCTCTCATCCTTCCCCAGAGAAGAGAGTTGCCTTGTGTCTGATAAATCCTGACTCCTCCGCCTCCCCGGCCGACCCTGGTAGCCCAAGCTCGCTCCCGAACTTGAATTGCCAGCATGGCACGAGTGTGGCCTCAATCCTCTGTGCCACTGGGCTGGCTAAAGTTATTCAGCTTTAAAGTTTCCCATTATATCCAATGGTAAAATTAGATGTGCCTTGTGAAAGCAGTTTTGCGTTCACAAATGAAAAAGTAGTTATTGTCGCCATCTTGTTTTTCAGTTAGCGAGGCAAAAAAAATTATAATTCAAAAATAATGTCATTTGGTAAACACCAATGGTTGTGTTTACCTAATCGGGCCAAGGAACACTATGCTGGCATCACTTTTCTGATTAGATGCCCGGAAATATATTTATTTTAATCACACATTTGCGATACTACTTTTGCAACACTTTCACAAGTGCGACACTACTTTGTGAAAGTGTCACAAATCGAGGGACTGTTTTACAAAACACCTGTAGTAATACAAACTGCAACACTTTCTCAAATGTAGTGTCACAGTTTGAGGCACTACATTCAAAATGTATGTTTCTTTTTCACTTCACTGCAAAGAAACGGTTAGGACTTTGAGCTGAAATTTGCAGGGTAGAAAGGGCTTACCCCACAGATGTGCCTTTGCTGATTTGCTAATAACATTTACATCTGTTCCATAGTTATAACATTCCAAAGTTTAGAAATGTCCATTGGATTACATTGTGGCGGTCTTGGTACCATTCGGCAGCTACATCTCGAAAGCACTTGGAGAGACAGATTTTTACTAAACACAGTGTACTAAGCAACTATGCATGTTGCCAGAGCTTGATTACAACTGTGGTAGAATTTTTCCAGTGTCCCTATGGTTACTGTGATACTGTGCCATTTGCAGCACAAAGGTTACTTGGAATGCCTGTAGCCCTGTGTTCTGTCTCTACACTTATGGATAGTTGGGAGAGCAGGACCCAGAGGGCCCTGTGCTCCCACATATAGAATACCATTATGCAGTATGGGAACACAGGGCCTCCATTATGCAGTAATGGGAGCACAGGAGATAAGGGTTAATTGCAATGTCTCTACACTTATGGATAGATGGGATGGATAACATTATGCAGTAAGGGAGTGCAGGACCCACAGGGCCCTGTGCTCCACAGAGAGATGAGGGTTAATTATAAAATCTCTACACTTGTGGGTAAATGGAGATGATGGTTACTTGCAATGTTTGTACACTTATGGATACATGGTTGGGCCATGCGCTCCCACAAATGGATACCATTATGGAGTGATGGCCAGGCCCTGTGCTCCTACAGGGAGATGATGGTTAATTACAACATCTGTACACTTGTAGTTAGATAGAAACATAGGACCCAGAGGGCCTGTGCTCCCACAATGCACTATAGACTGTTGGGAGGCCCTGCACCCTCACAACCACATAATGGTAAGATTACACTTTCTTAAAGTAAGAAATTCACTGCAAAAACTTCATTAATGCATCAGTTAGGGTTCATATTAAAGCAACAAAAGTATGGAAATTAGGTATTAGGGTTCCCACCCTAACACCCCACCAGCCTCCCCACAGCCGACTGTACCTCACCCCACCCCACCCCACACAAGCAGGCATCGGGTGCCTAGAGTTATCAACCCTGATGCTCACCCCATTCTTCTATGCTGTAACATTTCAGCTTCCTCACATGAAATGGGGTGAGTGTTGGGCTGATAACTCAAGGCACACCCCAACATCTGTTGCTGTGTGTAGGGTGGGGTGGGGTGGTATGGTTGTGGGGGAGAGGGTGGTGGGGTGTTATGGTTTGATTTCATACTTTTGTCACTTTAATATGAACCCTAACTCATGCATTAACAAAGGTTTTTGCAATGGAGAAATATATATATATATTTATTTATTTATTTGGGGAGGAGAGGACCAGGGTGGTCGAATGGGGTGGTGGGGCAAGAAGATGCCCTGGGGCAAAATGGAGACTGGAAAGGCATCCTCCTTGTCTGGTCCCCATATCCAAGGGCTCCACCTTGAGTGGGCAGGGGTGCATTCTGCCTCAGAGTCCCATCTGACTCGGGCAATGTTAAGCAATGCCAGGTCAATTAAGAACAAGATGGCAGTGATTGCCAATCTTGTTGGGTCAGTGGACCTGGCTTGCTTCACCAAGACCTGGCTGGATGAAAATGCCGGTCCAGTTTTGGAGGCAGCAGTTCTGGCTGGGTTCTTAGTAATACACCACCGAGATTGGATTGTAGGGGCAGGGGTGTTGCCATTTGTTTTAAAATGGACTTGGGCCTGATAGATGTACCAGTGGGGAGACCAGATCCTCTGGATGTATCCTGGGTGCAGGTATGAGGTGCAAAATTCTTCTCATCTACTGTCCACCTGGTGATGGGAAGCAAGTTCTGCAGAAATCGCGGACTTCATTGTCGACACAATGTTGGAGTCCCCAGAGTGATGGTGCTGGGTGACATCAATGCCTGGATCAACAATGAACTCTCGCACTTTGGACAAGATTTCCTCCAATTGATGAATTCATTGCGCTTCATACAGGTGGTTTCTTCTACGACCCATACTTCAGGTAATTCATGGACCTTGTTTCCAACTAGGTATGGAGATCTCCAACCTGGTGGTGGTGGAACTGATAGGATGGTCAGACCATTGTACTATCAGGTTCAACGTCTAGGCACCCTTATAGGCCTGCCCTTTGGAGATGGACCAGTATCGCCCATTAGGGGTTTGACTCCAGAAGGCCTGATGGCGGTCCTGGACCTATTGGGGTTTCCGGCAAGCTGATGCCCAGAAAACCACTTCAGGTCTATAATAAGGCTGTGGTGGGGGCTCTGGATTCCATTGCTCCAGTTTGTGTTCGCCTTATCTCCACTCTTCCTCATTCCCCATGGTTCAATGGGGTGTTAATGGAGATGAGGAAGGTAGGGCAAAGGATGGAGTGGCACTGGCAGAAATCTGGCCTTGATGCCGACAAGCTTAGATTGATAGCAGATTATGCAGACTATCAATCGGTGATCTCACGAAGAAGGCAGAGTTCCTGTCCGGTGAGATTACAGTTGCAGATAAGATTGCTTACATCATGTTAGAGATCGACCAAACCCGCCCAATGGGAGGGTGGTGATAGGTGGAGGTTACTTCACCTCGGGCTAGTTGGTTGACTTTCGACCGGGTGGCAATCTCGGATGTCATTATGGTCATCCAGAGTATGCGGCTGACCTACTGTAGTTTGGACCCGGCCTACACGTCTCTTTGTGGGATGTGTGAATGTCATTGGCCCGGTCCTAGATAGTCCAGTGTTATTTAGAGACCAGGGTGTTTCTTGACTCCCTGAAGGAGGCAGCGGTGGATCCACTTCTCAAGAAATCCTATCTTGGCTAAGACTGTCTAGCCAACAACAGGCCAGTCTCTAATCGTCACTTCACAGGGAATATTATTGAGAAGGAGGAACATCTTGCCATCCATGGCATCTATGATCCCTTCAGTCAGGATTTAGGAAAGGCACAGTACTGAGACTGCCCTTGTTTGGGTGCTCAATGACCTCCTTATAGCGAGAGATCAGAGAAGTTGGTCCATCTTAGTCCTTCTGGATCTCTCCATGGCATTTGACACTGTGGATCATGGGATGTTGCTGAAGTGCCTGCGGTTGATCTGTGGACTGTTGGGTGCAGTCCTCAGATGGTTTCAATCTTTCCTCAGTGGCAGGTCTCAGAGAGTGGTGTCAGGGATTTTTCCTCTGACCCATTTTCCCTGCCATGTGGGGTATGTCAGGGCTCTGTGCTGTCACCCATATTGTTCATGGTGTACATGTTGCTGTTGGGAGACATTGTAAGGTAGTGCTGGCTGAGTTTTCATTGCTATGCAGATGATACTCAGCTGTACATGTCCTTTGCACCTCATCAGGAGTTAGCGGTTTTGGTATTTAACAACTGCCTCTGAGATCCAACACTGGATGAGTGCCAACTGGTTGAAGCTGAATTCAGACAAGACTGAGGTGTTGATTGTGGACCCAGGTCGTCAACTGAGGGTCGTTGGTAGGACAGGTGGCTGGTCTTGTACTAGGAGGCTGCCAGCTGAGGACCTCTGATCATTCGTGGAGACTGAGTGTTATTCTTGATGATGGCTGACCTGAAATTTCAGGTGTCATTCATTGTCAAGACCTCATTTACCATCTGAGGAATATCACCCGGATTAAGTTCCTGTTCCTGCCCGGCGACCTGTCTACACTGGCAAACCTTTGTGACCTCCCACCTCTGTTATTGTAACTCCTGTACCTAGGGCTGTCGGGTAGAAATGCACCAGCTGCAGCTGGTGCAGAATGCAGCAGCCAGGTTACTGACTGAGCTTTCTCAATCTAGCCATCTTACACCTGTGCTGCATGAGCTGCACTGGCTTTCAGTTCAGTGGAGGATTACCTTTAAGGGCAGTTTACTGACCTACAAAGCCCTACACAGTCTGGGACTGCACTACCTGCAAGAGCTTCTGTGCCCTTACTGCCCCTCCCAACCACTCCACTCCACCTATGAGGGATTGCTAGAGATTCCCAGGGTTCACTTGAAGTCAACTGGTGTGTGCAGTTTTGATTATGTAGCCCGATCCTGTGGAATTCTCTACCTTGCGGGTTTGAGAGTGCTTTACAGTGGAGAGCTTCAAGGCCGCTCTGAAAACTCATCTATTTAATCTTGCATTTCTGTAAAGTTATAGTGGGTTTAACTGTTGTGATCAGAATTTTAATTATTTATGGTTCTTATACTGTCTGTATTTTCCTCTTGTAAAGCACTTTGATTTTAAGAATTGCACTATATAAAGTATATATATGTGTATATATATATATATATATATATATATATATATATATATATATATTAGAGGCAAAAACTCTGTTTCACTGTTGGGTTGAAAACCCCCCTTGGACCCACCTCCCAACCGGCATTGGGGTGTGCATTGGGGTTATCAGCCACTCTCACCCCCATCACATGTAAAGCAGCAGAAGTACAGGGAGAATGGGGTGAGAGTCAGGACCGACTTATTACCAATGCACACCCCAATGCCGGTTGGGGGGTTGGAGGGTCCAAGGGGTTTTCAACCCTAACAGCGAATTTCCTCACTTTTGTCGCTGTGGAACAACCCTAACTAATGCATTAAATGGATTTTTGCCTCTAATTTCCCTTTTTTTGAGAATGATAACAAGAAATAGTGAATGTAATGCAGCGACCCCTGCTTCCTCACGTCATGTCTTGTGGCATAGTAACAGGAACAGCAACACAAACAGAAGCACTAACAGTGGCACACATGGTAGCATAGTGCAAATAGAGAACAGAAAGAGATGCGCCTTTGCAGTGGCCAGGAGCAGTCTGCCACGTGATGTGTTGTCACATAGTAACATCGTGCCTCTAAATGGAAATTTCAATGGGCATGGTGATGCAACCTAAAACAGAAAGAGAAACAGTACTGTAGACACAAATGGCAAAAATAACAGAAACGCAAATCCAAAATGAAAGCGCCAAGGATAACGCATACGGTGGCGAAACGCCAACGGTAAGTGAACGGGTAACGGAACCGCAAGCAGAAAGGGCAACAGTAACAGTAATGTAAGCGCACAGGCTGGTTTTCCCAAAACCTGCATAGAGAAAGACAGTGAGTACAAATAATGTATGCATAATAATGAGTATCGGAGCAGAAAATGAGAACTTGGAATACTAAATAGGTTATAGCTCAGGAACCGTACCGAATAGAAAAAAAATTAAAAGTCATATTATTTACAACTGTCCTGGCTAATTTTTTACTTAGGGGCTAAAAATTTCTGATGAAAAGTCCGTATCTCGCACCGCTTCCGAGATATGGACCCTGAAAGGCGCGAACGCCGTAATGTTATCCTATGGAAAAAAGAAAAGTTCGAGCACCATAACTTTGCTCCCTGTAATGTTTTTCACCAAACTACTGAAAGGCACATCTGTGGGCTGTTGGCTGTCTTCCTCCAAATTTCAGGAAAAAGACCAAACCGTTATTTTGCAGCAGGGCTCAAATGATTTCTGTTAAGTGTTGGGCGCCATAATGTTATCCTATGGGAAAAAGTGTCAATTTTGGAGTGCCGTAACTTTGCCGCCATGTGATATTTTTCACCAAGCTACTGAAAGGCACATCTGTGTACTGTTGGCTGTCTTCCCTCAAATTTCAGGAAAAAGACCAAACCGTTATTTTGCAGCAGGGTGCCAAAGGATTCCTGTAATGCCGGGTGCCGTAATGTTATCCTATGAGAAAACTGTCAACTTTGGAGTGCCATAACTTTGCACGATGTAATATTTTTTCAATACAATACTGAAAGGCACATCTGTGAGATGTCGGCTCGTTCCCTCAAAATTTCAGCCCAAAACTCCCAACGGTTATTTTGCAGTGCAGTGCCAAAGAATTGCTGTCATTTTCCCACAGACTAGAAAATTACTGTCACAATTTAAGCTTTCCACAAGAATTGCGACACTTTAAATGAAACACGAAAGTAATTCTGAAAAGTACTTTTCAGAAATTTGAAAAACATATTTCTGGGGTGTTTTACCACAAAATAAAGACATGGCAAGCATCCTCAGGGCCGACTAGGTGAATACAAAAAAAATTAGATTGCTAGAGGGTCCCAAATTTAAATGCCAACCATTTTTCTGATCACCAACTGAAAACAAAATGGCCGATTTGTGAAGTAACAGGCCCATTTGCGAAAGTAAAAATGCATTTGCGAAAGTGTTGAACTTTTGTTAACTTTTCCCATTGACTTATAATGGGAAACTGTTTTGAATAACTTTTGAACCGTTTAATATTTTTCATGAAATCTTTGAAAGGCACATCGGGACCCTGGCTGCACGTTCCCTGAAGATTTCGGGCAGTCCACGAAACCGTACGACCTGTAGGCGCGACCACAGAATTCAGAAAAGCGAGCAACGTGCACAGATCATGCTTAATAACTCCACAACCGTATATCTGATCAGTAAAAACTTGGCAGATCCCAAGGCCTATGGGTCTTGATCATACATTCAAATTTCAGGCAAATCCATCAAATGGTTGCCAAAGTTATTAAGGTGCAAAATTTTGGGTTTAACATGGAAATGGCTCCTCAACCCTAACTATGGTAGCACTACCGTGCTACCATAATATATCATTTATACAATAGGGGTGAGACAAATGAGTAGTGGATAAATCCATGTATCTTAAACACAGTGATATAAATCCTGGTAGAAAATCACACTGTGATAATATTCCTGGTAAAAATTACAGTGTGATAATATTTGACATTTATACATATTGTGCTTACCTGCCTAATACAATCACTATCCTGATCTCTTAATACACCCTGATCAGTCAGAACTCAGCTGGACTCTACTGATGTAGATATCATCACTCTAGGCAGGTTTTCCTAACACAGCAATCAGGAACTCCACCAAACCCTCAGTAGTCTAGGAAACTAATCAGTATATCAGTTCCTCCTGCAACTCACCTGCTAGCCCTAGAAAAGCACATTGTGTTCCTGCAGAGAACCAAAGCAAGCTAACAGCAGCCAGTTTCATATGACAATGAGCCAAAAAGAGCAAAGCCTTCCACATCCATGAATACCTCAACTACCAATGAAAACAGCCTGCTTCATCCCAAATGGCAAATTAGTGTTTCAGCTTGTTTTAGCAGAATTTTCTTTTTGTCCTGTGTCTTCTTTGTTTATTCCACAAGATAAAGTGAAATAAAAACAAAAGTTCTGAAATCCCTGTTGTATAAATTGGACACATGATGTGCAGTCACCAGGAGAAAGAACTGCTGTGTGACTGGACTTCTCTGCTGCACTAAAGAAGAATAACTTTTGTACTTGGACCTTTAATTTAGGGTAAAAAACTAACAAACAAAACAAAAAAGTGTGCGTTTGTCTGAGTTAACTGAACTGAATGGGTATCTGAACAGTTATCTAGGTAAATCTCAGGTGATTGAAAGGACTTAATAGCTGTGAGGTTTAAATTACTTGTAGAAAGATCTAGTAAGTAGGGGTGGCTTAGCTAGAAGGAAGCTACATTTAAAGACTGCCTTAGAAAGATTCTGCTAGTAGCTTGGCAGAAGACACCAGGAGAAAGGACTGCTGTGTGACTGGACTTCTCTACTGGGACTATAGGAGGAGGGGAAGTGCCTAATCCAATTAACATAAGCACTCTTGATAGGGGGTCGATCCCAGTCCTTTCACAGAAGAAAGGGTTCTGCAAGAACTCCTAAAACTGAAGGTGGACAAAGCAATGGGTTTTGATGGAATTCACCCCAGAATTCTAAAAGAATTAAGGAAGGAACTAGTGAAACCACTGACTACTCTTTTAATAAATCATGGGAGGATGGTGTGGTACCCGAGGACTGGAGGAAGGCGGATGTGATTCCCCTTCAAAAAGTGGGACCAAAACAGAGGCAGGAAACTACAGACCTGTCAGTCTGACCTCTGTGGTAGGGAAAGTGATGGAGTCACTTCTGAAGGAAAGAATAGTTGAGTACCTAGATGCCAGTGGAGCACCAGACCCAAGGCAGCATGGATTCACAGTGGGAAGGTCATGTCAGATGAATCTAATAGATTTCTTTGACTGGGTGACCAAAGCAGTAGACCAGGGAGGGCTGTGGACATGGCCTACCTAGACTTTAGCAAGGCATTTGACACAGTCCCACAAAAGATTAATAGTCAAATTAACTAGCCTGGGAGTGGGTCCCAGGGTGGTAGCCTGGGTAAAACATTGGCTGCACAACAGGACACAGAAGGTAACTGTAAATGGAGTCCACTCTGAAGAAAGAGGGGTTACTAGTGGGTACCGAGGGTTCAGTATTGGTCCAGTCCTTTTAATGTCTTCATCAGTGACATTGCAGAGAGGACTGAAGGAAAAGTTGCCTTTTGCAGATAACACAAAGATCTGCAACAGGGTTGATACACAAGGAGGCGTGGAAAGGATGAAAAGGGACTTGGCAAGGTTGGAGGAATGGTCAGAAGGATGACAGCTAGGATTCAATGCAAAGAAGTGCAAAATAATGCACCTGTGAAGCAAGAACCCAGGGAAGAATACACAATGGGTGGGAGGTAGTAACAACAACAAACAAGGAAAGGGACCTGGGGTAATCATATCAGATGACCTTAAGGTTAGCAAGCAATGTGAGAAGGCAGTAGGAGGGCTGGGGTATACTGGGATGTATAGGAGAGGCATCAGCAGCAGAAAACAGGAAGTTGTTATCCCTCTGTACAGGCAGTTGGTGAGACCCCATCTGGAGTACTGTGTCCAGTTCTGGAGACCACATCTCCGCAAGGACATAGACAGGATAGAGGTAGTCCAGAGGAGGGCAACTAAAATAGTGCAGGGTCTGCAAGAGAAGTCGTATGAGGAGAGACTAAAGGAGCTTAATATGTATACCCTTGAGGAAAGAAGGGAGAGGAGGACATGATAGAAACTTTTAAGTACCTCAGTGGAGTCAACAAAGTCCAAGAGGGTAGCATCTTTCAGAAAAGAGACATGCAAGAACAAGGGACACAATTTAAAGATAGAAGGAGGGCGGTTCAGGGAAATGTGAGGAAGTATTATTTCAGAGAGGGTAGTGGATGCATGGAACAGCCTTCCTGAAGAGGTTGTGGAGGTCTAAAACTATGGGAGAATTCAAGAATGCATGGGACAGACATAAGGCAATTCTTGTGGGGGTAGAAGAAATAGGCTGTTGGTTAACTAGGATCTGTGGCCTATCCTGTAGATATGGAAATGAGCAGACTAGATGGGCTAAGCAGTCCTTATCTGCCATCAAAGTCTATGTTTCTATGTTTCTATGTTCTATGGAAAATATTTTACTCCTGCATTGTGACCTCAAGATATTCTCGCTCATGCTCGGCACGGAGTATCCAGAAGTCACTATGCAGAGTGAAAATATTTTCCATATCACACTCCTGCCCATCATGTATCCCCTAACATATATATATAGATATATATGTGCACATATATATTCTTTGAAAAAATCAGTTAATGCAACATTTAGGGTTCAGGCTACAGCGAAAAAAGTAGGAAATGAGGATTTAGGGCTCCAACCATAACCCCCAAAACAAATCAGGATGCAGTTGTCTTTGGGGTTGTTAACCCTAAAGCTCACCCTATTATTTTTACATGTTTGTGGAGTGTATAGAATGGGGTGAGCTTTGGGGTTGACAAGAGACTGCACCCTGATTTGTTTTAGGGTGGATTTTTGGGATGGAGCCCTAAATGTTGCATTAAGGAGTTTTTTCAAATAATTTCCTTACTTTTTGAGACAGTATAATTGTTTCCTATTTGTCTTCCATCCATACTTTTTGAGATAGTGTAAATGTGTCCTTATTTGCCTGTAGGAGCACAGCGTCCTCTGGGCCTGTGCTGCCATCCACTCTATAGATGCATACATGTATGTTGCTGTGGATCACTGCAGGGCCCAGACAGCCTGGGTTTCCATTTGTAGGACAAAAACAATCAAATTATCAGCATAGCCATCTTACTGTATTAACCATCTCATGTACCTGGTGCTGAAAATTTTTAAATCTCCGCTAAAACATGATTCCACTCAACCACAACATCATTCTATGTGACAGTGCAGAAAGACAATTTTGCATAATTTGAAAAATAACAGCAGTCATGTTCATAAGGTGTTGTTCAGAAATGGCTATTGAAAATTTGGGGTCAAAATGTTAAAATTACCAAAGTTACAAGACAGTGTAGCAAAATTTCAATGGGCGCACATAACTTTGCCATTTTTCATATTTTGATCTCTCAAAGTTTCAATGTACCCTTCTATGACTCCACCCAAAGTTATGCATCAAAGTTGAAAACCCCATTGAAAAACATTGAACCACACTTACTTTACTTTCTCATATAGCAGTCAGCATTTTCAGCAGCAAAACGTGTCTTCAATCAGAGAGTGGATCATCACCCTGGGACCTGTTCAGGTGAGAGTGAGTGTGTGTGGGATTAGTGAGAGTCAGTTTTTTTTTCAGATTTTACAAAAAATGACATCAAGGACTGTTTTCTTTATTTCAGAGAGGACTGCGATCAGAGAGTGTAGGGTGTCACTAGACACCAGGGAAATAAAATATTAATAGGGACAGTGAATGAAGGGTGGGGGTGCCACTAGACACCGGAAAATATTTAATCATTATGAGGATGGCATTTAGAGGGTGGGGGTGCCACTAGACACCAGGAGAAAGTTAATAATGATGGGGATGGTGATCAGAGGGTGGGGGTACCACTAGACACACCAGAGAAATATTTAATCATTATGGGCATGGTGATCAGAAGGTAGAGGTGCCACTAGACAGCAAGGATAAAGTAAATTATTATGAGGATGGTGATCAGAGGTGGGGGGTACCACTATACACCAGGGAAATATTAAACCATATAAGGATGGTGATCGGAGTGGTGGGGGTTCACTAGACACCAGGAGTTTTGTCCACATAAACATTTTCATATGATATTTTCATTCATATGAAAATTTTGTAAAACCTCCAAATAAAAAAAGCAGAAGCAAGTCACAAAAGGAATTAAAATGTTAAAAAAAAAACATTTGGGGTCATTTTTGCAACAGTTAAGCACAGATGCACAGATTCCACCTACCAGAGTCCCAATGACCAAGATAGATGTCTTGGTCTCTCTGAAGGATGTCATTTTGTGAGTTTTAATTTTTTTTAAATGGAAACAAGATGGCAGCAGATGAAAAGAAATGTTTTCTTCATGAATAAGGAGTGAGCCCATATGAAAAGGATTCTTTTTTGTTTCATACAACTAAGTTGAAGTACTTACTGAGCATGCTCATAACCCAGCATTTTACAATTTAATAACTTTAGAACGGATTCATATTTTTCACCAAACCAGCAAAAAGCACATCTGAGAAGCAGTCCTTTCTATCCTGAAAATTTCAGACAAAATTCCAAACCATCTGGGTGCTAGGGCTCTTAAAACCACACAAAGAAACCATGAACAATTAACTTTTGCACTATCCAGATCTCAGAATCTGCATATCTGACTGGAATGAAACATGGCACACACAGAGATCTGCTCTACAAGACTATGCATGTAAACTTCATGCAAATCTGTTGAACAGTTGTGAAGCCATGAAAGTACAAAATTAGGGTTTAACATTAAACTGACTACTCAACCCTCAATATAGGGGTGCTACTGTGCTACTATAATATATATTCATTGCAAAAACTTTGTTAATGCACCAGTTAGGGTTAAACTGACAAAGTAGAGAAATGTGGCATTAGGGTTTCACCACCACCACCCCACATCCACCTTGCAGGCAACAACAGGAAAAATCATTATGGTTTGCCCTCTCCTGCAGCTTCACAAATCAGCTGTGGGGTGTACCTCAGGGTTCTCAACCCTAACACTCACCACATTCCATCATTAATAAAGCTGAGATGTGTAGAGTACATGAGAATGGGGTGAGCTTTAGGGCTGACAACCCCAAGGCACACCCCACAACTACATAAATACATAGACACTGTCAGCAGATAAGGGCCTATGGCCCACCCAGTCTGCCCATTTGAACTTATAAGTTCACTTTATGTTTTTCTAGAAGTCTGTTGCCCTTACCCCTGACCTCCAAAATTCCCTTATGTCTGTTCCATGCATTCTTAAATCCTGTGATTGTTTCAGCCCCCACAACTTCCTCTGGCAGGGTGTTCCACTTGTCCACCACCCTTTCTGTGAAGAAATTCTTCCTCATGTTTCCTCTGAATCACCCTCCTCCAACTTCATTCCATGCCCTCTAGTCCTGGAATATCTTTTCACTGGAAAATAGTGTATTCCTGCACCCTGTTCCTCCCTATAAGGTACTTGTATATCTCTGTCATATCCCGCTTCTCCCTCCTCTCCTCCAGGGAGTACATATTCAAGTCCTTCAGCTTGTCCTCATAGGACTTGTGATGTGTGATGCAGTCCCTGTACCATCTTTGTTGTTCTCCTCTGAACCTCCTTTACCCTGTCTATGTCCTTACGTAGGTAAGGTTTCCGTACACTGTATTCCAGATGGGGACTCACTAGTGTCTTGTAAAGTGGAATTATGACCTCCTTTTCCTGCTGGTGATGCCCTGCCTATGCATCCCAGCATCCTATTTGCTTTACCTGCGCCTTGTCACACTGTTTCCCTACCTTGAGATCATCAGAGATGATAACCCCAAGGTCCCTTTCCTACTTGATGCATGCTATATCCTCACCCCCCAACTGATACGTTGTTCCAGGGTTTTGTGCCCCATATGCTTCATAACTGGATAAATGCATAAATGCATAACTTCACCTGATTTGTGAAGTTTCAGGAGAGGATAAACCTGTAATGGTTTCCTGTTGCTGCCTTCAGGGTGGGAGTGGGGTGGGGGTTGGAAACCCTAACGCCACATTTTCCTGCTTTTGTTTATTTAACCCTAACTGGCACATTAAGTTTTTGCAATGAATTTCCTTACTTTTTAAGACTGTATAATCGAATCCTTATTTGCCTGTGGGAGCACAAGTCTCTTTAGGCCCTGCACTCCCATCCCTCCATAAATGAATACATGCATATTGTTGTGAAAGCACAGGGTCCTCTGGGCCCTTATGCTTGTATTTGTGCCAAAACAGCAATTTCTTTCCTTTTGTTGTATGGCTTGTTAAACATAAATGTTATCTTATGGGAAATTGCATTTTATTTTTTATGCATTTTTATATTCTCCCTAAATCATTGGGGAGATATGTGTTATCCTTAGTACTAGATTGTCATTTAAGTCCAAATTTTGAGAGGTATGGTTTCTGAAAGTTCCAATATTATCCTACAGGAATTTGCATGTTGTAATTTTTGTGTTTTTAATATAGCCCCTACAGTTTTGGGGAGGATATGTGTTATTGTTGCAGGACTCATTAAGACCTTTGTTTTGATATATATAGATTGTCCCTTAAGTCCAAATATTGAGAGAGTTATGGCTCCTTAAACTTCCAATGTTATCCTATGTGAATGTACATTTTAACGGTTTTTTTTTTGTTTGTTTGTTTGTTTGTTTTTTCTATAGCCCCTAGATATTTTGGGGATTATGTCTTATTCTTGCTAAATCTTGTGGAACACAAGTTCGAACCAGAACACAGTCAAGACCATAGAAATAAAAGTTTCATGAATCGCAGATTCACATACATACTTACTTACATACATACATAATACTGAAATGTAAGTTCAACTAATTCTCAGGTTTGCATTCCACCAGACATGTTAGTAAAGATCTGAAAGAATCAGACAAGTCTAGATTTCTTATAAATACATGGCCAGTGTCATATAGTTGTAACTGATGGGATTCCCATGATAAAATCCAATCGCTTCCATGAGAACACAACTGAGAAATTATGGAAACCCATGTTCAAATATCACAGTAGCTGTATGAACAGAACAATGAAATCAAGCAACTCCAAAGTTCAAATATTACTAAAACAAATATCAGATAAATGTGAATTTTGTGATAATCACTGGCTCATATTACATAACACTAATTATGCTATGGGTGATCACATCAGGTCTACAATGCTAAACATGACTAATTTTATTCACTAAAAATACCACCAACAGCTTAATATGGTTCAGTTTCAGTTGGTTACCATTTGTAACCCCCTCGGTTGCCCCTGAAAAAGTACTTCTAGTCTCAGTGGGCCTACTGGGTCAACAAAATTCAATAAATAAATAAATTAATTAATTGTGAGACCCCTTATCATCCATTCATTCCTCTTTCTCCTACCATTCTCATGGTTCGGTAGCTGTATCTTTCACTTGACCTGGTTATCATAATAAAGTATAAAGTACAACAAACTTTAGCGAGCCAGCTAGCACAGTGGTACAGTTACTGCTTACCATCCAGGTTACCTGGGTTCACACCCTTAGTCTGGACCCTTTGTGCTGACAGGTGAGGTGTGGTTCAGACATCTATTCTAGACACCATCTGACCCAGGGAGGAGAGCACCTCCTTCCGCTGCACAACTGTCCACAGGTGGCCCAGGGGAGGGTGTGTTGTGTGTTAAAAACAAGTGGTCCCTCTGGAATGGTATTCCATCAGCATGGGCCTGCTCACCTGATAAGTGATGTGGGCCCATCACATGCCCATAGTGGGGCAGGTAAGAGTATGCACTCTGCTGGGTCATTTCTCCGGGCCATGCCCTGGGTAGGGGTAAGGGATGGTTTAGCAGGGAAAATACCCTAGCAGTACCAGGTAGATTAATATGCCCTGCCTACATGTCACAGTATGGTTCTTCAGATTCATCCCATGCCTTCATCTCCTCCTCCTAGGCTTCGACCATGGAGTGATGTTCCCTGCTCCTGGCCTCGGAAATGTGGGCCTGGCCCACAGAGAACAAGCTACGAGTTATGGTTGGTGTCCAGAGAGATTATCAGCAGAGGTTGATGGTGAGCTGGAACATCAGAACACACCTGTAACAGACAGATTGGCATGGGCAGGTAGAAGAGAACCTCACAATTGGCAGAGAGAAAATGTGGGCAACAAAAACAAACCTGTTCAAGAGTCATAACCTTTTCTTGGCAGCTGCGATAATAAATGATAATGTGGGCTATGAAACAAATCAGAAAATCATCACAAGGAAGTCAGTGTTCTTACAAGCATATAGTTACAGTAGTTAGTATAAATGAAGCGTAATAATACTTATCTAATAATATGTTGCTCAACATTTTTAGACCTATAAAGTATAATAGAGATGTCAGTCAAGCACTTTGTTCCCATAATACTGACATTCCCTGACTGACACTTGAAAAACACAAACCAAGAATACTTCAAGATAAGTACCACCTCTGCCTGTAGCCTCATATTGGCCAGCACAACAGGCCAGATGGCAGTTTATCTGTAGTGATGGGAAGGGCGCAATAAAGGTTATATAGGCATACAAGTTCAATAAACTCTTTTTCCATTCAATGCACTAACGTATTCAACAAGCCTAGTCCAACCTTTAGGCTTGTTATTCATAATACAAAACACCCAGCCCCACTCTCACCCCCACTACTCCACTTGCCAGAAAGAACCAATAAAAATGTGATCTATAATAAAGACAGTCAACCAGTGTAGAGCATCTGCTCTGTTCTTTGCCCATTTCAGTAATGACCCATTCATGAATGAATGGTGAATCCTATGCATCTAATAATTCTACATCTGGTGAACTTCTCATCCTGGGGATTTTAACATTGATTGGCTTTCCAGTACAAAATCCAAATTCTGTCAACACATTTCCTCCTTGAATCTCACACAGTTGACCTCTGAACCAACTCATTTTTACAAGTCAGGCAATCATACCCTGTAAGACTGGGTTCCAGCATCTCATCCTCACTGGGTAGTTACAGTACATCAGGGATCTTGCCAGATGCACTCAGTGACCATTACATGGTCCACTGTGTGCACAAAATCCATCACCCCAAAGCCCCGCCACACATCCTCCTTCTCTCTCTTTTAGGTCCCTTGACTTGTACTCCCTCCACAAGGATCTCATTGGTAATGACTGGTCTCAGATTGCTAAGACCTTTTCTGTCAACTCTGCCCAGAATTACTTCAAGACCCAGTTCTTGCACGTTTGGGACCAGTACACAATATCAGGAAAACAAGGGTCAGAGGCTGTCATCTCCCTGGTATCAGCCGAACTGCTGGCTTGTCAGCAAGCTTGTGGCCTTGCATGGAAGACTTACAAGGCCTCAGGCATTCTAGGTGATCTGGTTAAATTCCAGACTCTCCGTAATGCCTGCACCAAGACCATCAGACTTGCCATAAAAGAGTACTTCTCAACCACTTTCCAGGAGAACCTTAACAGCCCCTCAAATTCTGGAAAGTAGTCCATACCTTATCCCCTTCCCAACCCCTCTGCTGGCCTAAAGGTTGGTGACATCACTATTTCTGATCCCCTCTGTTGCCAAAGAATTCAACACTTTCTTCACCACCTGTGTTTCACCCTTCTTATGTCTCTTCCCCAGCAGCTCCTTTTCCTCCAGCCCTTCATCACCCTCTTCTTCTCCTCACTGTTTCTCCTTCTCTCCAGTCTCCCTTGTTGATATCCTAAAAGTGCTCTTGGCGCTTAACCCTCAAAGGGCAAAAGCCTGGATGGGCTTGCCCCAAGCTCCTGCACCTCTCGGCCCATGCCATTGCTCTCCCACTCACTTACCTTCTGAATCTCTCCTTTCACTTGGTTCTGTCCCTGACACCTGGAAGATTGCCACAGTTTTCCCTCCCATAGGGAGGCGATTCTTCAAACCCAGGTAACTACCACCCAATTTCCCTTCTCCCAATCCTTGCAAAACTGCAAGCACATCTTGTTCTGGCTCAGCTTTCCTCTTTCCTTGAATCCTCCTCTTTCTTCACCCCTTTCCAGTCTGGTTTCCACAAGGCCCACTCACTATGACCTCCCTGCTCCAGCTCACTGACTCCATTCTCTCTGGCATGGATCAGGCTGTATCACCTCTGCCATCTTTGTCGACTTGGCCAAAGCTTTTGACACTGTTGCACATCCTCTTCTCCTCAATAAGCTTGCAGCGGCTGGTCTCGCAGAGTCCGCCACCAACTGGTTTCATTCGACTCGTGGGTAGGTCCCAATCAGTCAGGACTGGTGACTCCATTCCCCACCTTTCCATTAACACCGGTGTCCGCCAAGGTTTGGTGCTTGGATTGATTCTTTCTCCATTTTCTGAATGACTTGCCTGCTCAACAGCTGATATCCAGCTGACACCACTGACTACCTTTTTAACAAATCATGGAGGATGGTGTGGTACCTGAGGACTGGAGGAAGGTAGATGTGACACCCTTCACAAAAGTGGGAGAAAGACAGAGGCAGGAAACTACAGACCTGTCAGTTTGACCTCTGTGGTAGGGAAAGTGATGGAATCACTTCTGAAGGAAAAATGTTGAGTACCTAGAGGCCAGTGGAGCACAGGACCCAAGGCAGCATGGGTTCACAGCAGGAAGGTCATGTCAGACAAATCTAATTGATTTCTTTGACTGGGTGACCAAAGTAGTAGACCCTGGAGGGCTGTGAACATGGCCTACCTAAACTTTAGCAAGGCATCTGACACAGTCCCACACAAAGATTAATAGTCAAATTAACCAGCCTGGGAGTGGGTCCCAGGGTGGTAGCCTGGGTAAAACATTGGCAGGACAACAGGACACAGAAGGTCATTGTAAATGGAGTCCACTCTAAAGAAAGAGGGTTACTAGTGGGGTACCGAGGGTTCAGTACTGAGTCCAGTCCTTTGTAATTTCATTTTCATTTTTATTTCATTTTATTTTTTTATCCTTTTAAGTCTGATGAGCAAATTGCCTGTTTTCACAGGCGACAAGCAATACATTAAACAAGGACAATAATATATACAGTACAAAATACAATTCACATATAAACATTTAGTAAGTACATTCTTGAGTACACTGCAAGTACTTTTTCAAATTTGATTTAAAAGAAAAATAGAATTACAAATTGAAATATCACATGGGAGTGAATTAAAATAACTAGGTCACCTATATAGCAATGAACGATGTCCAATGGTTCTCTTGAAAAATGGAACATGAAATGTAAACTTAGACTGAGTTCGAGTGCAATTAGGATTAACATATTTAGAAAAAAGAGCTCACAAAATTAGGTAAAAGACCTGCTTTGATTTTGAATAGAAACAGACACATTTGAAACTGGATTCTATTTATAAGAGAGACAGTCTTTAATGTCTTTATAAGTGACATTGCAGAGGGACTGGAAGGAAAGTATGCCTCTTTTCAGATGACACAAAGATCTGCAATATAGAGGATAATGCCTAGGAAGTGACTGTTAACCATGCTGTAATCACCTAGGCGGTTGCCAGGACAACTAAAGTATAGCAAACCTAGGGCAGGGTTTACTATAGTTGTTCTGACAACCGTGGAGGTGATTACTCATGGTTAACAGCCACTTTCTAGGCATTGTTATAGTGTATGGAGTGAGTGCTTTTAAAATTAAATTCTGTGTGGATCCGATCCGTCTGTTCGAGCAGTATCAGCTGGATCCGCCCCGGGACAGCGAGCGCAAGACCGTGGCGAGGAGCCATGATCGAGAGACCAGAGACTGCAGCCTCCAGCCTGGCAGCAGTGGTAAGTACCACTCCATGGATTGGGTGGGGAGCCTTTGGGAGATGGGGAGGGGACAACTTTGAATACCCTTTGCTCGCCACACTGTCTGTCACTCTGATTATCGCTTGGTAAATGGTATTTTCTGTCCAAACCCATTACTGAGCTGTGTAATAATTGTGCAGTTAGATGTGATCACTGGTGTGTGGTAACTCCCTGGCCTGGAATAACATCAGTGCTTGCCCTGCATCCGTACAGTGGCTGACTGATCACTACAGTCGGTTTGCTTACCATCTGGTAGCTTGTGTTTTGTGCTTATCATGCTGCATTGATCTGAGTTCAGTTGGAAGTGTTGGGGGCTAATGGAATGCCCTGTGCTGATTCCTGTGATTGAGACCCCTTGCCCTGTTGTCTGTCTGGGGGGCTGTACTGCTATCCATCGTGATGTGTGCTGCAGTGGTTCAGGGACTGAATGAGTGGGACTACTGACTTTTGAATGTCAACTGATAAACGTTCCATGTTTGGAATTATATCCACTTGTGGTGTTCTATTCTGTAATCCCATTGATGTGACGTCCCAATGCAAGGTTTACAGCATGCTGACATCATATTGATGGGATTATCAGGTTGTAAGACTGCAGAAAACACAGGTTAATTGACTGTCTCCATACATTATAAGGTTGATACACAAGGAGGTGTGGAAAGGATGAGAAGGGACTTGGCAAGGTTGGAGGATGGTCAGAAGTATGGCAGCTTGATTCAATGCAAAGAAGTGCAAATAATGCACCTGGGAAACAAAACCCAGGGGAAGATTACGCAATGGGGGTAGTAACAACAACAAAAATGGAAAGGGACCTAGGGGTAATCATATCAGATGACCTTAAGGAAAGCAAGCAATGTGAGAAGGCAGTATGGAGGGCTGAGGGATACTGGGATGTATAGGAGAGGCATCACCAGTAGAAAACAGGAAGTTGTTATCCCTCCGCACAGACAGCTGGTGAGACCCCATCTGGAGTACTGTGTCCTGTTCTGGGAGTCCCCATCTCCACAAGGACATAGACAGGATGGAGGCAGTCCAGAGGAGGACAACTAAAATGGTGAAGGGTCTGCAGAAAAGCCATACGAGGAGAGACTAAAGGAGCTTAATATGTATACCATTGAGGAAAGGAGGAAAGGGGACATGATAGAAACTTTTAAGCACCTCAGTGGAATCAACAAGGTCCAAGAGGGAAGCATTTTTCAGAAAAGAGTTTTGCAAGAACAAGGACACGATTTGAAGATAGAGGGGACAGCTCAGGGGCAATGTGAGGAAGTATTTTTTCACAGAGGGTGGTGAACGCATGACACAGCCTTCCTGAGGAGGTTGTGGGGTCTAAAACTGTGGGAGAATTCAAGAAGCATGGGACAGACATAAGGCAATTTTTGTGAGGGTAGGAAGAAATAGGCTGTTGGTAAATAGGATCTGCAGCTTATCCTGTAGGTAGGAAATAGGCAGACTAGATGGGCCAAGCGGTCCTTATCTGCCATCAAAGTCTATGTTTCTATGTTTCTCTATTTCTATGTTTCTACTGTCTTGTATACCTCCAGTACCCTCTGATGTGGTGACCAGCTTCCAGCTGGCTTTCAATAATGTCCAGAGCTGGGTTCGCACAAATCAATTGTCCCTCAATGCCAAAAGATGGTCTCCGTGACTTTTGGCACCAGGCAGAGGCTAGCCAGGCTGTCAGCCCTCCCTACCTTTCACACCCTTCATGGGTCCCCTTTGCATGATGTTTCCAGTTTTAAATATCTTAAGATCTGGCTAGACTGGAACCTAGATTTTGCTGGACTCCACTAAAACTACATCCCAAACCTGATGCTCTCTACAGACACCGTGGCTGCATCCCCTGCTCAAGCCTGCCATGAGATCATCCAGAAGATAATCCTCCCAATCTTTGACTTTGGAGGTGTAGTTTACAGTGTTGCTCATAAGTCCACCCTCTCCAGACTGGACACCCTTTTCAACTCCTTCTGTCACTTTGCTCTAAACTGTCCCCTCAGACACATCACTGTGACCTTTACTCTACCCTCTACTTCCTCCTCTTGGGGATACACGCCTTGTCCATAGTGTCTCATTAGTTTGGAAGTTCTGGCTTGGCTCCTTCCACCATACCTAAACGTCCTCCTCTATACCTCCTTCTCACACCTACACCTCCTTAACTCCCTTATAGAACTCTTGCCCTCCTGCCTGTGATTTCAACTTCAGGACAGGCTGCCTTCCTACCATTTCCCAAATATTTGAACTCCTCCCTTTAAATATCCACTCTGCCCTCTCCTCTAACTCACTGTCCTATTTTCTACGTAACCACATTTCCCTTCCTGCTCCTACTCTTAACACCATACTTCTCAACCTCCCTCATCACAAATCAGGGACACGGCTTAAAATGATCAGGACAAATTACCAAAATCAGGGACACATCTGAAAAAATAGTAATATTAGTTCCAGTAGCTGTGTACAACATGCTTCTTAGTATGAATGGCATTTTCTTAATGAGAACTAGACTGTAACACCAATGGCTAGAATTATTTTGTGATTAAATCCCCATTCTTCAGTGACAGAAATGCCAAATTTAGGAGGGACAGAAGAAATTTCAGAGGCAAAATCAGGACATCCCTGAAAATCAGGGACACTTGAGAGGTATGTTTAACACACGCCTTTCCCTATTACTCGTTTTTCTTGATTCTTCACCTTCTCCCTGCCTAATCCCTTACCCTCTTCCCTACATTTTTTCTTTCCTCTTTTATTCTGTATCACTCTCCCTCCAATTTCTCCACCTCCTTAGATAGACTCTTCCTAATGTACTGGCTAAGTGGACTTTGTGTTGTTTACTTGATTGTGTGATTCTCCCCAAGTTTCACAGTTGCTGTCCTTTATCATGCAGTGAATATATTTTGTCCTTAGCATTATTGACTTTCAGTGTATGTCATTATAATTGTTTATTAGCTGTAATTTGATTTTGTATATTGCTCTTTGTGTTTTAATTTTTGTCTTATACACGATTTCCATGTTTATTTTAGCTTTATTTATCATAGTTCATATTCTGAATGTATCCCATTGTCCCTTCCCCATGGCATATCTGGAAACGAGCTATTGCAGCTCTATAGGTTTTTCTTGATGAAACTTTTTCTAATATATAAATAAATAATAAAAGTCTTGACAATGAATAGGTCACCAATCATTCATATTGAAATTCTGCAAATCAGGTTTTTACAAGAAAAGCGTCAATATTTATTCGTGATCCGGCTCCATGACTGAAATGGACACAGGACGGAGCAGACACTTGAACTGGGAGATGAATATCTTGATTACGGGCACATTTTTTTCCTCAGTGCTAATGAGAAGAGATTGAAGGGGTGCTGTAGTGTGGTTGGGTTGTGGGTCTACATGACTAGATCTGGTAGTTGTACTTGGGTGGGGTGAAGCGGTGGGATGTTGTATGGAAGCTGGGGTGGGGGTGAAATGTGTTTCACTTTATTGTTAACACACCCTTTGCTCAGCTTGGTCTAGTGTACCGGTATCCCGAGTGGTCAGTAGACTGCAGTCCATTTTGTCTGAAAGCCACTCTATATTGATGTGCCTCAATGCACACCAACACCTCACCAGTCAAATCAATCCAAGTTGCCTGGCACCACCTTCACCCCCAAATCACTGTAAAATGCAATTATATGTAATGCAGATCATCTTCTGGAGCCCCACCCTCCAGGCTCCTTACTGTTCTTACTTGTTTTGTTGATTCCCAAGGTACACTAGTCATCTAGATGGCCTGGCATCGTCAGCTGTCTAGGTGAAAACATACCCAATCAAAAGACTAGTCACGGTATAGGTAGGATTGTTCCCTTTGTGTTTTTGGTCAGAAACAAACCCGAAAACCATAGATCCTGTATACTATGGCCTAACTCCAACACTGCTCTTCTCAGCTATGCACCCCCAACTCTGTAGTGCAGCTGTTTAAGGCCACCTTTCCAAATCCAAACAATTCCTGCTGACTGCACCATGAATCTTTTATGAAACTTCCATCCTTAATAGTGCCCTTGAAAGTATGCACAGCATGGTAACCACCCACTCCAAAATTCACTAGTGCCAATAACTATGAACCACTCTGATCAATTGGACAGTGAGCACTATGCGTGAGGGTTTGATGCCACCTATTGGCCCCAACAAAACATCTCTCTAGTATCAAGCCACCTGACCAACCATGAACATGCAGGGAAATATCCCTGTCCCTGCTACCTTTTCCTTACACACACTGAATTCTGTTCAGTGTGACACCTCCTGTATACTGCATCAACTCTGCTCTCCCTAATACCCTCACCCAACTATTTGCACTTATCTTTGAGAATCAACTTGGGTCCTAACCAGATGTTTGTAACATTGTCTCTGCTCCACCACTCCGCCTTTATCATTAGAAAATACTGTGATAACATTGAGCAGGACAGGAAATGTATATACCATGTGCAAACATCACATAAATCCAGCACCTCTATTCACCCACAAAGTGGAAATCGTGTAAGATCAATTGACAAGTCCACAAAGTTTAACATTGAGCAGTATAAAGAAAGAAAGCAGCACAAGAAATTCTGAACCATTCACTGAACACATCTTCATCACCCACTACAGTATGCTACATTCCACACTCTACTGGATGTAAAATAGGCAAAAAATTAGAGTGGGGCTTTCCTTTCTTTTTGAATTAGAGATATTCAGGCTGTACTGAAAGAGAGTTCAGCAAGCCAATCCAAAAGGAGGAAGTTTAAGATCCTCGTAAGCACTGGGAGAGCTCCTTTGAGCGTTTTGTAAAATTCATCACTCAGCCCATTCAGGCCAGGAGACTTGTTAGTGGAAAATTGATTGATTGTTCCAGAAACCTCCTGCAAGAGAATAGGACCACCAGAGATGCTTGCTGAATGGAATCCAAGGTAGAAAGGAGAAGGTCAGCCAAATAATTCTGAATTTGGGCATCCAGAGCAGGAGTAGGAGGAAGATCATGGTATAGGCCTTCATAGTACTTACAGGAGACCTCCACAATATCTTGAGGTAGGGTTATGGGTGCTGAGGAGGAGATGGCTGAAGGCATGGAACAGCGTTAAGGGCCTCTACACATTGATGGCGCCATGCCAACAATCTCCCAGCCCCTCCCAGACTGCAGGTATTGGGTCTTGGTGCAAAATAGGGCTAAATCAGCCTTCTCGGCCAACAACTCATGATACCGCACTTGAAGAGCACATAGGTCCTTATGGAAATTGGTTGAGGCAGACTGAGACAGGCATTTCTCCCAGCAGTGAATCTCCATGAGGAGTCGGTCCTCCTCCTCTGAATGTTTCTGTTTTGGAGGGTCGCTAGCCAGATGCATTCCTCCCAGATCCTCGATTTTAAAGCTCCCCATAAGATGTCTAACTGGGAACTAACCCATCATTTTCAGCCAGAAAATTGTATTTATTTATTTTTGATAACCAGATAGGTGCACTAGACACAACAGCGACTATTTTCAGGCACGACCCAGGAGGTCACAATATAGAGAGATACAGGTACAAGGCATACAGTGTCATGAAATGTATAGCACATCACATATCAGAAGTGAATAAGTTTAAGACAATAGTAGTACCAGGGCACATAAGGTGTATTATACAAATAGAAGGTAAATGCCCATAAATAACAGTTATAGTAATATCACATTTAAAGTGCGGAATGTCAAAGATATCATTACAGTATAATAATGCCATACAACAAGTTGGCTGAATGTCAGTTTTGGCATGAGGTAGGGAGATAGGAAATGCAGAAGTACAGCATAGCGAGAGAGGGAGAGAGAGGGAAAAGGATGGGAAAAAGGATAGGATAGAATTAGTGGGGAAGCAGTAGGAGCAGGGTGCCAGCTCACACCACAGAAGACAGGAGAGAACTGTGAAGCAGTAATAGCAGAGGGAGCCAAAATCTATGGTGGGTTGAAGCAGGTGCATCGGGCACGTATACAGCAAGCAGGAAGCAGTGCCTCTTCTTAAATGTGGCATGACTAGGGACCAGGCTACATCTAGGGGCAGCGAGTTGCAAATGTAGTTCAAGATACTCTGTCTAGAGGAGGGTCTCTGAGTAAGTGAATTTTAAGGCTCATATTCCATCCCGCAGTTCTGTGTGATTTGAAGACAAAGCTAAAGAGACAGTGGCATGGTCTGATATTACTAATGGCAAATGTCACAGGCAAGAAGCTCAGGAACAGAGTATTTACTAAGCAGGAAAAAATCTACATGGGAAGAGGTACCGGGGGAGGAATAGAAAGTATATTGATGGGATGAAGGGTTTATTACCCACCAGGGGATCTATGAGACCATAGGAATCCATTAGGTTTCTCAGGTCTCACTGAGCAGGGAAAGGCCTCACTGAATAGAGCCCGATCTGTCTAGGTTTGACTGGAAGACCAGGTTCCAGTCTCTGCCCAGAATAACAGGGACAGTCAGGAGTGAATAAAGTTGCTTCCTAACAAGGTGAAAAAAACATGGATGTTGATATCAGGCCCATAAATGGAGCCTAAAATTACCTCTGTAAGCCCAGCTAAGCATGAAGAAGGACATAACATCCCTCACCATCCCAAATTTCTTGAAAAATCTGGAGAGGATTTATTCCTGGCAACAAGAATCACAATGCCACCATGCTTAGAGCTGACCCCTGCCCCAAACACCCAGCCAACCCATTGCCTCTGAAAGAAGTGTACCTCCTTCTGTTGCAGGTGCATTTCCTGCAGAAAGGTAACATTAATCTGTGACCTGTGAAGGTGCTGCAGGATCATGAGGCACTTCTGTTTTGTCTGCACTCCCTAACATTTCATGTGATACATTTGTAGGTCACACTACACATGGCAAAAAATAAATAGAGAAAACTGGCCTGATACTACAGCTCAGTAGCCCAGATGTGCTCTAAGATCCCACCCCACAATTAGCAACAATCCCACCATACAATAGTATAACAACAAAAGTACAGGCTTCTTCCTCCAAAGCTATGTACAAACTTTAACCCCGGTCCCAGAGACTGCACACCAACCATTCCCCCCCATGATATTACAAATACTGACCTCTCAAAACAATCCCCCCACCCCCAAACCACAAATGCAGAAGAAAGTATTGTGGAATACAAATGAGAAGCACAATACAGTAAAGAGAATAACTAGAACCCCCAAAACATCATAATGACATGCACAGTAACACAACACAATAGCATCAACTCTGAATGTACTATGAATCAAAATATGGTGAGAGCAACTGGAAAAATGGAGCAGAAATAAACCAGGGGCCCAAGACTGGCAAATGAAGGCCTCCTGAGTAAAGTCCAAAACAGCATACGGAAAATTGAGCAGAAGCCCTGGGAGGAGAGAGTCTCCAAGTCCACAGTCTCTTCTGAATGATGCTGAGAGCAAGAAGGTTGCAGTGGACTTCATAGGCTGGCTTCCAAAAGAATAGATGAGGGTCTCAGTATCGAGAGAAATGTGCCAGTCACATATCAAAAGCTCCCAGTTCCCAATTCAGCAGCTGTAACAAATTCTCATGGGCAAGCAGCATAAACCACAAATGAGAAGGGTCCCAATCAAATATACAAATCGTTGAGTGGTACAGAGTTCTCCTGGGCAGACAAAGACCAAGTGAAGAAAAATAGGTCCACTTACCAAGAGTCAACAGAGGTGGAGTACAGCACTGGAAAAAGGGCCCAAAATGAAACTGCAGTACACATTCTGTCAGGTCATAAGCTGAAACTGGGCACCTGACAACAGCAACTCCATGCCCCAGTCAAAATGCTGAGCTGAAAGAATGAAACGGACTGAGGGCAATAGCGGATGTCACCAGGCGGGTCTGGTGGGTCCTTGATGAGCACTAGTCTCCTGTGACATTTCTCCAGGAGGCAGAAAGGTGGCAAAATGTGGAGAAGTGTTATGAGCAGCAAAATCCACAATATAATCACAGTCAGCAAAAGATAATGCAATCAGGAGTGCACTCAAAACTGTTCAAACAGTAGCCGCAAGGAAAATCCCACAACAGCACAAGCAAGGTACACAGACCCCAAGCCGATTATTGCAGAGAGCTCTGAGGCAAAGCTCAAGAGTGCTGAGATCAAGCAGGCTCAAAGAGATCAGGAAACAAGGTGGCCAGGTCCTGGGCAGCTTGGGTGGGATTTTCAAAGCCTGCGCCATTCCCCATGATGATGGACCTGAAGCAAGGCGGGTACCTCATCCAAAATTGGATGCCTACAGCAATGAGCTTGGACATGGAAGGGTGGAACTCCATCTCTTCTGGTGAACTGTTGCAGGAGGTGTTGGGCAATCCATATCTGTGCACCCTCCCATGCAATCTCTTTAATGTCATGGGTCTTGGTGAGAATAAATTGTTTGTCGAGGAAATTAAGGCACCTGAAGAGAAATAGCCACAGGGCTTCTCCAGTGGCAGGCATGGGGTGTAGTGAACAATGAGCCCTTTCAATGATGTATGCAGGCGCTATTGGGAGATGGCCCTGCATTTTTTCTCACACAATTTCTGCATGAATCAAATGGCATTGGCGCCTCAACTCTTTCAGGAGCCCCAAAACTGGCTAGGATTCATGCACTACCCTCCTTCCTCTCAAGGGTGCCCTCTCCTTGAAAATGTTCCCTCCCTACAAGTACCTCGGAGTCTGGCTTGATCCCTCTCTTGACTTTTCTTCTCACATCAATGTCCTCCACTCCAAACTGTGCCCTAAACTAGGGTTACTCTATCGCCACAAGACCTGATTTCCCCTACCCATTAGACATGATTTAGTGGTTAAATGGATCCTCCTGCTTTTGACTATACTGACATAGTTTTCAGTGCTGCCCTTGCAACCTCCTCTCCAAACTAGATGTGCTGTACCACGCTTTCTGTAGGTTTGCCTCAAATTACCCCCCCACTTAACTCATCACTGTGACCTCTACTCCTCCCTATCTCTCCAATCCATCTCTCAGAGCGTGCTTCCCTCTGCTCCACCATCATATCCAAATTCTGGTTTGGGACTCTTCCATCATACCTTGCTTCTTTCCTCAAACCTGCCACTTCCTCCCCATACAACTCACGGTCAATCAGCACTCAATCCTTTGCACTATCATGAGTCGCACCTCAATCGGGAAAACTTGCTTTCTCTTATAGCTTCCTTCCCTCTGGAACTACATTTCCCCAAAACATTCACTAAAAATATCACCAACAGCTTAATCTGGTTCAAGGTCAGTTGGCATTCATCTGTAACCCCCACGGGTTGTGAATGAAAATAGGCAAGAATTTGTCTAGTACACTTACCCAGTCAACAAAACTAAATAATTAAACCTGTCTCACCCCTCCTTTCCTGCTCTTAAACGCCTACTCAGACCTGCCTCCTCCACTTCCTGCACCTGCCTCCCCACAAGTCTTTTGCTTTCTGCCCTGTCTTGCTTCTCCTTACTCCTGTTCCAAGACAGCAGGCTCTATATTGAGTGCTTGCACTTTATAGCTATTATCTACTGTCGATGTATGCAACCCTATTCTGTAAATACTGTAAATACTCACTGCACCTTATATGTAATTACCCAGTGTAAATAGCTCCTTTGTACACTGCTTTTATTTCTGTATTGTATTTTGCATACCCTGTATTGTATATGCACCCCCTTTCCCCAGGTCACCCAGAAACGAGCAATTGCTCACGGTACCTTTCGGTTATCAAATTTTAAATAAATAAATAAATATAACCAGGTTGTTGTGCCGGCTTTGGGCCTAAAGATCCTCCAGGCACTCTCCAACTTCTTGCACTGGTGTCGGAGGTTAGCAAATTCTGGGTCAACCTTGGCCCGCCAGTCCTCGAGAGAGGAGGTTAGTCTCTCATTATCCCCCACTCTACAGGATAAGCGCATCCACAGAACCCCGAAGTTGTTGTATGGAGTCTGTTATAGTAAGAAGAGCACTTTTCAGGGCTCTAGCTCTTCTAAGAGTGTTTCCTGTTAGCGCTACAGCAGCAGCAGTTGATTTAGTGGCGGGTTGAGACTTAGGCCACTTGGGAGTTTTATCAGGCATGCTTGGTGGAGTGTGCTTCTGTGGCAGATTTCTCATCTCTGCATCCATCTTTCATCAGTTCGTTAAAGTCAGAGAACTCTGGACTGTTCCAACAACAGTCCAGGTAAGCTGCACCAAATGCTAGTGGGACATATATATGAAAAGACTTTTAGGTGGATTTTTCCTCATGAAAAGGACTGGCCCCATATGAAAATGGATCCTTTTTCATTTCATACAGCTGTTTTGAAGTGCTTACTGAGCATGCTCAGAACCAACATTTAAAATATAATAACTTTGGAACAGATTAATATTTTTCACCAAACCAGTGAAATGCACATCTGTGGGACATGCTCATTCTACCCTGAAAATCTCAGACCAGCCCCTGACTTGCGCTGCGCTTCCCTCCAGGTGGGGCGGCTCTACAACATCACCACCGCCAGCCCGCCTCTGCTCCCACCGCTTGACACTCCAGAGCCCTACTGCAACATCTGAACCGTTGATTTGGGCTGTGCTTCCCCTCCAGGCAGGGCAGCTCTACAGAATCGCTGCCGCCCACCCACCTCTGCTCCCATGGCCGACACTCAAGAGCCCCACTGCAGGTACGGCCCCAGCCTCAAAAAATCCGAATTTGGCTGTCACCCACTGGTTGCTCCCGATCGGCTGCACCATGCTCCTCCACTCTCCTGATTGGCCCTGCAGTTTGCCGACCAGCTCGCTCCAACTTTCTTTTCTTTCTCGACTGTTTGTGCTCTGGTTTAGCTAGTTTTAGCATATATTTTCCAGGATTTACAATGTGCTCAGCCTTGCCTGAATTTGTATTGTGTTTTGCTATCGAATTTAGTTTTGCTGAATCTAATCTATCTGTCTAGAATCGTGTTTAGCCTTTGAATTAATTTTGCTGAATCTTAATCCATCTGTTTAGAATTGTGCTTAGCCTATGAATCAATTTTGCTAAATCCTAATTTATCTGTTTTGAACTTAAAGTATTAAATGACCGCGCTCCATCCGGAGCCCTGTACTTCTCTACCCCGTTTTCTTTCTTTTACTGTTTCTGTCTACACTACCCTGTAGTTTGTCTGCACCTGGTACCTTATCTTTACTCCTAAATTCTCTGCTTGCCTACCCTCCCCACTCTACCCTCCTGCCATTTTCTTTGGCACTCCCCCTCTTCTTTTTTTTTCACTGGCGGCGCCTGACTGCCTGTCCCTTGCCAGACTTTCTTTTGTTCAGACTTGAACCCTGCCCACCGATTAGTGCCCCTTTGTGTTTCTGGCCTCCTCCAACCCCCTGCAGCTCATTCTAGTCCTGCCTTTCACCACCCCTGCCCTCCCTCGCTATTTCCTCACTAACCTCTCCTCTTTTTCCCACAGCATCTGAGCCCCTGACTCTGTCTGCGCTTCCTCTAGGCGGGGTGGCTCTACAGCATCACCACTGTCCACCCGCCTCTGCTCCTACAGCTGACACTCAAGAGCCCTACTGCAGGTATGGTCCAGAGTCTCAGAAAATCCAAATGTTGGCACTCACCCGCTGGCTGCTCCTGATTGGCTGCACCACGCTCCTCCGCTCCCCTGATTGGCCCCGCAGTTAACCAGCCAGCTCGCTTCAACTTTCTTTTCTTTCTTGACTGGTCATGCTCTAGCTTAGCTAGTTTTAGCATATATTTTCTGCTGCCCACCCTCCCCAGCCCTGACCTCTATTAAATACAGCTAAGTCCGCCCAATACCTCTTGACTTACTCTACCACTGATGCTCGATCACTCTCCACCTCTTAAAGGTCCTCTCCAACTTTCAGGGACTTACATCCCAAACAGACAAGTCGGCCTAAAATGTTACCTGCCAATCTATCTCTGTGCCTGCTCACCTTGCTATGCTTACTATCCTGTAACAGCAAGCTAGAGGAACCTCCACTCTGCCTGACAGCACCTTGGATAAATATAAACCACTGCCAGTATATGGGACCTACACATACAATTTTGACCATAATCCTAACAGCTCACCCCTCCTGTCCCACAAAACACTGGATGCCCCCACCACTTACTAGCTATAATGCTTCACTCATTAGCCTTACCTCACTTATTACTGCCTCCCAACACCGTGGTAGGGGAAAAAGTCAGAGGTGAGATTGCACAGATACCAAGAATTTCAGCTTCAAGCCTTTCTCAAACGTCTCATTCTGCTGTTGCTGCTTATCATGGACAACATACACCCAAATCCTGGAACACCTGCGAACACTTCACTGGTCACCAATTGACTCCCAGGGCGTGGACACAGCTCTTGAATACTTTATTACATCCTTCAACTCAGTATGTGATGTTCATGCTCCACCCAAAAAGCGTATGATCAAGTTTGCAGTGACCCATAACCTCCTCAAACAGATGAAATCTTGTGACTTGCTCTGGTACTGCTCAAAGGCTACTAACACCCCAGCGGACATCCAGGCCTGCAAAGCAGTGTGGAATGCCTGCACTAGAGCCATTCACAAAGCAAAACCACGCTACTACGGAACGTCCTTGCTTGTACCTGGAAATATGGGAGGAGTTCTAGGAAAACCTCTCCGAGGTTACTGGGTAATGCTCCAAAAGTACTCCCACAATGCTCAACATTAATGGAGCTATCACCCTTGATACAGTCCGTTGCTGATGCCTTTAACACCACTTTTCTGCCTAAGTCATGTGCTCCTGCCTAACTTCTTGATCGAATACCAGCCTCTACCCACCTTGACAGCCTGCATGGAACTATGCAGTGACCCTTTTACTTTTAAGGCAATCTCAGAGGGCTGGCCAAAAGCATCTTTTCAAGGTGCTTGGTAAGACCAGGCACAGTGGAGACTCCTGGATTTAAAACTAATTTCCCTCACCACTAATGAAATCCTGAAACCCTAACTAAAATTCTTAACTGCTCCCTTATGCTCTCCACAATTCCCAAACAGAGTGGAAATCCATAATTTTCCGCATTCACAAAAGTGGTGACGTGACTCTCCCAAGCAACTACAGACCAATCTCCATCTTACTCCCCAAGGCATTAGAAAAGATAGCTGCTGACCAACTAGTTGACTCTCTGGAAAAGTACGACCTCCTGAGTCCCCAGCAACATGGTTTTCGCAAGGTCACAGCACCACAACAGCACTCTTAGATGTCACATCCTACATCCATCAGGCACTAGATCAGAACCTCTCAGTCGGCGCCGCATTTATTGACCTGACAAAGGCATTTGACACTGTCAACCACTCCTTACTGACTAGATAACTATCATCCCTAGAACTTTCACCTGATGCCACTAACTGGTTCCAGAGCTACCTTAGTGACCGCTCCCAGCAGGTCAGAATCAGAGACACCATCTGTCACCCTACCCTGTCCAATTGGGTGTCCCCAAGGATCTATCCTGTGCCCCTTATTACTTAGCATCTTTGTGAATGGACTCCCACTTCATGTTGCAACAGAATACTCCTGTATGCTGACAATGCAGCCATTTTCACAAGCCACTCTGACATTTATCTCCTTCAGCAACAACTACAGCATAGTTTCGCTGAAGTTGAATCCTGGTTCAGGTCCACAAGCTCATCTTAAACTACTCTAAACTAAATTGATGCTGTTTCATGGCACTCACAGCAAACACAAATGCCAGCAACTGATAACCAAAAATAGTGTTGGCACCGCATTGGAACAGGTTGAACATTTCAAATACCTAGCGTGACCTCGACTGAACATTATCATATGCCATGCATATTTATAACATCGCCAAAACCATTAATACCCGATAGGACTGCTATATAGACACAGGCACTGTCTGACTACTGAAGCACTGAAGATTGCAATACAGAGCTTGGTTACCTCACTTATTGACTATGGTCTCATGATCTATGGTTCCGCTACAGACACTGCCATGCAGCATTGCCTTAGCTCTCAATGAAGCCTGTCAGTTCCTCACCTCAGGTCCTTGACTCACACACATGTGATTTATAAAAGCAGACAAACTGGCTTCAACTCTCTGTGAGAATAAAGTATCAAACCTGCATTCTTGCAAAGAAGGCATACTTGGGCATCCTGCCCCTGGTGTTCAGTCAATACTGTTTCCTCACTGCCCCACGTGCCCAACCAGAAGTTCTGTAAACTTAGCCTTCTCTGTCCCCCACTGTCAGACCTCGCAAGGGCAGCGCAGTTTCAAAGCTAGGGCCCCAAACTGGTACAACTCACTTCCTCAGGACATCGCTAACACCCGAATCTAAGCCCCTTAAGCACAAACTTCGCCAGCACTTGGTGGCCTGTGCCATCTGTGACTGCTCCTTCTAAAACCCTGCCCCAGGGCCCCCTTGAATTTGTCACTCTCCTCTCCTCTCAACCCCTGATACTGTAGCTTCTCCCATTTCTATCTTCCCCACCCTCCTCTTGGCCCCTTACCCAGGTCTAATACTAACAAAACCTCTGGCAGCACTTGTACTGTTACCTCTTGCAATATTAATTTGCTAATCAATTTGCCTATTTTGCTCTTTTATGTATTACCTATGTGTCATTCTTTGTTTACCTGTCCTGTTATAACATGTTTCTGTTTCTATGATGTGGAACCTTTGTAAAGAGCTTGTTTCGGCGAAAGGTGTAATTTCGAAACTTAAATAAATAAATAAATAAAATAAACTGTTTTGGTGCAAAGGCAATGACAAAAGAAAGCAATTTTTTAACATTTTTCACTATCCACATTTTGGTATCCACACAACCAACCGAATGAAACTTGGCATCGAGAGATCTACCCCCATGAGACCATGCATGCAAAATGTCATGCAAATCCTTTGAACAGTTGCAAAGTTACTAAAGTGCAACATTGAGGTGTAACTTAGAAACTCTTGCTCAACCACAACTACTGCATTCATTTTATAAATATGCATATATATATATATATATATATATATATATATATATATACAGATGTGCTGTCTAGGATGAAACCCACTTTACAGCCTTCTGCAGTATGCTGCAGCAGAGTTACTACAGTAAACAATGTAATTTCAATGGAATTAATCCCTTTTGTCATGCAGGAAACTGTGACACTGCCAGGATGAAGTGAATGCCATAGCTTCCTACATGACAAAAGGGCTAATTGCCATTGAAATTACACTGTTTGCCACAGTAACTCTGCTGCAGAATTGGGTTCCATCTTGGAGAGCATTATCTGTATATATATATATATATATATATATATATATATGGCAAAAACTCAATTTAATGCATCAGTTAGGGTTGTTCCACAGTGACAAAAGCAAGGAAATTTGGTGTTAGGTTGAAAACCCTAACTGTGCATTTCCCCACCACCACCACCACACACATACATGCAAGTAGGGAAGGACCAAGGCAACACAACCAATCACACACATCCAGCAGGAGGAGTATACCTGTGTCACTGTAGGAAGTGGAGAAATCCAACTTCAGATATGATATATGATTTACAAAGTTGTTCTTCGAGGTTAGTGCACATAAAGGTGAACTAAGCAGGCAGTAGCGAAAATCGTACCTTGCTTCGCTTTCAACATATGGGTGGTGAAAGGCGTGATGGGTGCCACAATGTGAGTCTATGGCAAATTGCTAAATTGTGGAACAGTGTAACTTTGTAATCCTTAAGTTTTTAGCATAATAGCAGGAAAAAGCACATCTGTGGGACCAGGTCTTGCCACCTGCAAATGTCAGCCCAAAGGACCTAACCATTTGCTTTCAGGATGATGGCAAAGATGTGCAGTCATTAGAGCATAGTTTCACAAAATACTTTCACAAACATGAAAGTATCATAGGACGATATGTGTTTAGCGTGCGTGGAATGTCCGGGATGACAGTTAGTAGTGACGACCCCATGCCACAGCCCAGTGGGAGTATGGTGTGTGGTTTTGTGGGTTGATAGTTGTATGTTATTCTTGTTACCTGCTGCTGGTGTGTGTGACTGGTTGTGTTGCCTTGGTCTTTCCTTACTTGCATGTATGTGTGTGTGTGGTGGTGGTGGTGGAGGGAATGTGCAGTTAGAGGTTACAACCCTAACAACGAATTTCTCATTTTGTCACTGTGGAACAACCTTAACTGATGCATTAAACAGAGTTTTTGCCATGAATTTCCCTTCTTTGAGAATGTGTATAAATAGTGAAGTAACAGTAACGCAAACGCAAGCACAAACGGTAACATAGATGGTGACACAAACATAAAAGATAACGCAAATGGTAATAGAAACACAAGCGCAAACATTAATGAAAACAGAAATGCAAATGCAAGCGCATATGGAAATGCAAATTGCAATGCGGATGGTCACAGTAACGCAATTGAAATGCAAACACTTACGGTACCAGCAACGATGACACCAAAGGAAACACAAGCAGAAATGGAAATGCAACGGAAGCGCATGCACAAATGCAAATGGAAATACACGGTGATGCAAAAGGAATACGCAGACAAAAACAGTAATGGAAATGCAAATGTTAATAGTAACGCAAAATGCAAGCGCAAACACAAAGGGTAACGACACGGTGGCGTAGACAGGAAAGCTAACGCAAATGGTTACAGAAACACAAGTGGAAACGCTTAACTGTAACAGTAACAAAAACGCACACCCTTTTTTCCTCAAAAGCTGCATTGAGAAACACAGTGAATACAAAGAATGTATGCATAATAATGGGCCTCAGAGCAGAAAATGAACACTTGGAATACTAAATTGCTTATATCTCAGGAACTGTATGACGTAGAAAAACATTTAAATCTCATTTAATTTATGACTTTCCTGGTTAGTTTTGCACTTAGGCCTCTACCGGGGCTAAGCATTTTCTGATGAAAGTCTGTATCTCAAGCGCTTCCAAGATACAGGCCCAAAGATGTGGCAGACGCTGTAATGTTAACCTATGGGAAAAATCATCAACTTCGAGTACTGTAACTTTGCAGCCCTCTAATATTTTGTCACCAATCTACCAAAAAGCACATCGGTGGATGTTGGCTTTCTTCCTCCACATTTCAGCCCAAAAGACCAAACCATTCTTTTGTAGCAGGTGGCAAAGATTTCTATTCTTTGTGCATAGTGTTGCAAAGCAGTGTTGTGATTTGCAACACTTTCACAAAAAGCACAAAAGTGTCACATGTGCTACACTACTTGGCAACACTACTGTTTACAAAAATTTCAAAAACATATTTCTGCGTTGTTTAACCACCCCAAAAGACATGGCTAGCATCCTCAGGGCTCGACTAGGTGAATGCAGCAAGAACGGTGTCCCTAAAGGGTCACAAATCTAAATGCCAAGCATTTCTGTGACCACCAACTGAAAACAAGATGGCAGATTTGCAACACTACAGGGTCATTTGCAACACAAAAACTGCATTTGCGATACATTGTCAACATTTTGTTAACTTTTCCCATTGACTATAATGGGAAACTTGTTTTTGAATAACTTTGAACCATT
Organism: Neoceratodus forsteri; assembly: GCA_016271365.2. Lineage (NCBI taxonomy): Eukaryota > Metazoa > Chordata > Ceratodontiformes > Ceratodontidae > Neoceratodus > Neoceratodus forsteri. The sequence continues at coordinate 1,108,306,596 of CM057449.1, read as the reverse complement.
TAATATTTTTTCATGAAATCTTGAAAGACACATTGGGGACCCGGCCACATGTTCCCTGAAGGTTTTGGATCAGTCACACAGACCATGCGACCTGTAGGCATGAGCAAAGAATGTGCAAAAGCGTAAATACCACATTCCTACGGCGCTTTGTAGCTCTGCAACCATATGTTTAACCATTACAAGACTTGGCAGATCCAGAGATCTATGATACTGCTCTACGCATGCAAAATTTCAGGCAAATCTGTCATACATTGGCAAAGTTATTAAGCTGCCAAATTTCACATTTTAACCTTAAATGAGGTACTCAACCCTAACTATAGTGGCACTACCATGCCACTATAATATATAGAACAAAGTATGGGTCGGGTGTAACGAGTTTACATTATTTCAGTCGTGGATGCTACATAAACTCCCGAGGGCGGGTTTGAGGGTCAGGCATCCCACAACGAGGGTGTGTGTAAAATCTCGCTTGACACCCTGACCCATTTTTATTTTATATAATTGCCGGTCTGCCTTTTTGCCTCAGCAATTATATAAAATACAGGATGTTCACCGACGTTCTGGTGCTGCCACGCTCTGGTCCGTTTTTTGTCAGTAGCGTGGCAGATTTTTTTTTGTTTCCAGCTCTTCTGGTGCCGCTCTCTATTCCGAAAAATACCAGTTTTAAAAGAACTTACCTACTGCCTAATTCTTATGGCATGGAGGCTGAGCTTCGTGAAGATGAAATCGCATGAGGGGACAACTAGCGGGCGATAGGAAGAAACTAAGGGAAGTCGCGTGGTTTGCCGCTATAAACGCCTCCTTTAAAACAGCAATTATGCCACGTTTCCCTAGGGAAAAAGGCAGAGCCAGTAATATATATATATATATATATATATATATATATATATATATATAGTGGCACCACTAGAATTAGGTTGAGGTAATATTAAACCCCAGTTTTTGCACCTTAATAACTTTGGCATTGTTTGACCAAAGAGCCCAAAGTTTGGAAGTGCAGTGTGGTTGAAGGTTGTCAAGATATGAAAAGTTTCATGATGTAGAATGTTTAAGCAATAATGATCGAGCTGGCAGTCATTTCCTGGAGATTCACGACTGTGTGGGTCATTAAATCCCCAGGAAACGACTGCCAGCGAGGTCGTTATTGCAATTATAAGGCTGAATACATCTGCACCATTTTAAAGCATTTAAAATTGTGTACATACCTTTTTTTTGCCATTTGTGTAGTCTGCAGCATGGCTACATGACTTGTGTATATGCATGATGCAGTTACGTCATGGTGACGCAATGTGCATCCACCCTCCTGTCATAAATTAGAGTAACCACATGAACTCGAGGAGGTTGCTGTTACTTTTGCGAACTTGTGTGTTTGGGGTTTTGTTTTAGCTCAGCAATTGGTACATTCATACTTTTTACTTTTTTAAGGTGGGATTGTTTTTTTGTGTTTTTTTGCTGTTTGCATCCATTGACCTGATGTGAATTACTGCTGCCAGATGCAGATAAGGAGGTCACTCTTCCTTATGTGGGCACTACTGGTTTTGTGGACTTGATGAAGGCATGAAACTGCATCATTTAGTACCATTTTATTAATTAGTGTTCTGCTGAGCATTTGGTGTAATATTTTGACCATTACTACCTTTTTGTTGAACTTTGCTGGGGGGGGAAAGGAAGGAGAAGATAGACTAACCTCCTGTGTGGTGTGTGTGATGGACTCCAGCACTGGGGTGAAGGGTAAGTGCGGCTGTACGTATCTTTTGGGGATTTTGGTCATTTTCTTGTTGATGCGAGATATTTATTGACAGCTGTGTTTACGATGGGATGTAAAGGCAAATAATCTACATTTATTATACAGTAGCTGTTCTACAATATTCAAGATGTCACATTGGCCTCAGTGGGCAGGGGTAACCTCTCTGGTATAAACTTGCACTGCTGTACCTTTCTGCCATTTCATTCTGAGGCCTTTGCCAGACCTAAAAACAGTATCCTTACCTGGGTCACTCGAGCCTGGTTCCTGTCACACTTATATTTTGAGAGGGATCATCCCATACAGTCTCACACACCAGTAAACAACCTTTCTTCTAGGGCCATCCATATGATGTTCATGCCAGTACTGTTTTTTATACATACTTTTATGCCTTTTGCACTGTAATTGCACATATATATATATTGATTGATATCTCAAAAATATACAAAGAACACCACTACAAATGAATGTGTTTAGACTGACAATGTCAGAGGCATGATATGTCTTTTTATTTCTATATTGCCATACTGAATGTGCTCAGAAATTAGAAATCAATACAATTGCTTACACGTGTTAGTATACCATTTAACCTACTGCCAACATTTAACATCTTACTTGCTAACTGGGAGTCTTGCCAATAAGTTTATTATATTTCTAAAAATGATTCTTAGCTTTCTATAGATACAGACTGCCTACTCTGTAGCATGTTTCTGTTATGCTTTGTTTGCTGCCATTGTTAAGTTTTCAATTAATTAAAACAGAACACAATGAAAACTGATTTAATTGCAAAAACATAAACATTTTAACACTTCAACACATTGAAGAACTGATTTTACTGCAAAAAAACACAAACAGGTTAACATTTGAACACTTTGAGGCACTGATTTGAATAAAACAACAAATGTTTTTGAAAGCATTTGGAAGACATGTTTACATATTTGCAAAACTCCATGTTATAGTTTAGTTATTACTGAAATTAAAGGTAATGCTTCCAGCAAAATTACAGACAGTTTGAAAATAGTCTGTCAGCTGTAAGCGTTTGCATACTGCTGTGCTGATCCCTATCTGTATTTTATTTTTATTGGTTGTGTTCTTTGATGTACTGTCATGCTGTCTACTACTTGCTTGAGGAATCTGATGTGGGAATGGTGGGTTTTCTGTATGGTGCTGTGCTCTGTTAGCACTTCCAGATGCTTCTGTCATGCTGCGTGGGACTGAGGTGCTCTGGGACTTTGTTCATGATATTATCTCGCTCCATGATCTTCTTTCTTAAGTGTTGGTGTCCAGTAGCTTTTTAATTAACCTTCATTTTTGTGCCTTGTGATGCTCATGATCTCATGACTTTCTAGTCCAGCCTTTGACAGTATTTGGCTTGATGTGGAGTGGATGGAATGATTTGTATAAATCTGTGATAGATTTGCACTTTTACTCAAGCATTTCATTATTGAGCCGAGGGTGTTTTTACCAAGAGGAACATTGTTCGTACTATTTCATATTGCTCTGCATCACTTTGCTTTATATTTTTGGCCTTGCATATAAACAACATGCTGGCATAGGCAGTTTTGATGCGTACTTTTTCAAAGATTTTACAGGATAGTGTGGAAAGTCTAGCAAGGAGTACATTGTAACTCTGTACATGAGTCATGTTGCTTCAAAGGGATCAGCGTGATTATTTGTTTTTCATTAAAAGAGTAGTGTATTCTCTCCCATCTTCATCCATTTTATATCAAATGCATTTGATGACAACTCCCTTTGGCCTTCCTTCCCTCCCTCCCTCTCTCTCCATGCAAAATAATGTTGTACATCAAACCATACTGCATTGAATAGTCCAGTTGGGTTGCTAATGTCCATTATGTCACTTTTTCTCAGTTTGTCCAGGTCAGATGCGCAGAGTGGAGGGTGAGCTACTGTTCTGTCTTTTGTTGACTTTTTAGGTTTTAAGTACTGACACTAACACATTGTTGGAAGTCATAAATGATGGATTTGATATTAGGTTAATGCTGCGAAATTAAGTGGTCCATTTAGATGATGGTTTATTGTTGACCTTATGGAGACAAAACTCTGAATTGAATACAGTTCTCCTTGAGTGTTGCAAACAGTGGCATAAAATTCTTATAACCAGTTGTTAAGGTTTGCTTCTGGCTGAGTTTCAAAATCTGTGTCATTTCCATTTTCTGCTAGCCAGCTTTTAAATAGTTGGATGGCCCACTTTGTTTCCTTTGTGTTGTTATTTCATTGTGCTCCATTTCAATTTGATCAAGGGCTACTGTGTTAATGCCAGGTGCCTCTTTTACTATTTCCTTGTTTACCAGTGTTTATACTGCTATTGCTTCTGTCAGGTGAAAGGACATCAGTGTTTAATGAATTATATTGTAATGAAGTTTGCATGTCTACTGTGGTACTGCTTGTTGCTGTCTGGGACTGGGTATTTTGAATTCTCTTTCTGGTTTTCTGCTTTCCTAGGTTCTGTCATGTTTGCTGACATTGCAGATTGGTGGGTGACAGTCTCAGATACAGAAATGTGAGTATGATTCATAACCACAGCACTGCTAGTTTGTTCTCTAACTGCAAAACTGCATTTTCTGGTTCTCTTGCCATGGGTACTGTTTGCCCTTTACCTTGTATGCTGCTATGTAAGACTCGCTGGGGTTCTGGCTGTGGAGTTGAGAGGTGAACAACAACTTGTATTGAGAGCAGGTCTGTTCTCATTACTTCCAAACTTTGCCTACCAAAAGTATTTATTTCTAATATATGTTCTTGTGGGACAGATTGCTGAGGCAAATTTGATGGGTCACTAACTTCTGAGAGGAAGTACACACATGGTTTTCTAACAGCATCTGAGTATGTGGGCTGCTTGAAATTACATTATGATTTGTGTTTGTTCAGCACGTTCACTGTTTTCCTGCTGAGACACACTTGCTTGATCACTGCCTACTTCTGATAATGTAGGCAGATGGATTGCTTCAGTATCTGTGTATCTGGAGTGTATGTCAATATATCAACAGTTAGCTTGACCCTCTACCTTCATTGTTTTTATTTATTTATTTAGTTTTTGTTGACCAGGTATACACTAGACAAAGCCTGCCTATTTCAGGCGACCCAGGGAGGGGATACAGATGAATGCCAACTGACCTTGAACCAGATTAAGCTGTTGGTATTTTTAGTGAATGTGTAACCGTGGCTCTGTTTAATTTAAGATTTCAGTGACTGCTTCTGACAGGATTTCATCATCAAGTTCATTCATGTCATTTTCATCACTGATCCCTTGTACGTATGCCTCAGTTGAGATGTTGGTAGTATTGTAAAATGTAATGCATGATTTACCATTTTACAGTTGTTTTTAAAGATGTTATGCTGTTGTAATGTTTAAAATACAATCCGTGGAATTTACACTCTGTCATTTTATGAACCAGCTTTCTGTCAGCTGCTACTGCCGTCAACAGATGGAACGCTGATCAATATACCATCACTAACTATCGCTTTATTTCTGACCTTTCACTATGATAATACAATGCTGAAAGGTTTTCAATGGTGATCACTTGATTTGGACATTGATTCCTTTTACTGTGTCGTGTGAGATCTGGTGAGTCGTGCTTTTGACAAAGCGTATGTTTTGGCTTCACACTCAATTTTGCTTTTGGGTGAAGTGGATCCTCGCGCTAGTGACACATCTGGGTCGGTCATTAACTGGAGGCTAATGCTTGATCCATGCACCAATCACAATGTGACAGAAGCTACTTAATATGTAATTAGCCTTATAATGATCTTTAATGAATTGTGGTGTATGTTCATATACTTAATGCACTTTTTTCTCTCATGTACAGCCTAGGCGGTACATAATTTTTTTTAAATATTTAGGGCAGAAACAACCAGTGCCAAGGCAGTGCTTTTGTGAAAAAATATTACTTGCTTCCAAAGTTATAAAGATTTAAAGGTTTTTTTTTTTCTCAGTATGCTCAGTAGGGTTTTGATTTAACCCTCTGATTTGAATTGAAAATGTATGGATTATGTAGACAGTTTCTGTCACAAAATACTTGGCTTACATGGAACCAAAAACAGTTTTCAGGTTGTGGCAACCGCTATCTTTTATCCAACTAAAACAAAAATGCAGAAAATACCTAAAATTATGTATTTTAAAAATGAACAGCTGAACCTAGCTAAGAGACATGTTTAGCTAGATTCCTTTTTTTTTTTTTTTTTAACTTAAGACCAGCAGTACCTTTTCTGGGTATCCCAACAGCAGGATTAGCCAGCAGCGAGGTAACCATGTTCTCTGTATGGCAACAGGGGACTTTCCTCACTGCTGCAGATGGAGACATGTTGCCAGCTTGAGTGCCAATAGTGAGCCAGTGGTCTGTGGGCTGGATGCTACAATGTAGCAGGCTTTATTTTTTTTCATTTTCCTAAGAAGATTACACATGCTGAATCTGAGTGAGTGATGAGGTTAGCAGATATTTGCCACGGTAGTGTGAATATAATATACATCAAACAGCTGCAGAGAAATGATCAATTCCTAATGAGTATGACTGCTGAGTCTGAGGAACAAATTCCAAAAATTGTACCAAGAACATTTCTGGTTTGAATAGACTTGTTACAACATCAGAAAAAGGAACTCAGATTTCATTACAGATCTTTGCACATTTTAAACATTCTGCATATATTCACTGAACAAGATTAGTGAAATAGAGGTGATGGGAACCATGGATTGTTTCCCCATGCCTGGATCTTATGGATAAGTAGTGTCCAAACAGGGCACCTCTTGGTAAGCTCTTATTCCATACCTGTCTGACATGGAAAGGTATTTCTGCTTCGTATCACTTCTCCAGTCCCATCTGCTGCAGCTCCATGAACACTGTTCAGCTCCTGCAATCTTTCTTCATCTTGCAACTGCCCCACTTTGGGCCAGCTGGCTTTCAACTTGGCTTGGAGGTAGATCCAGCAGGAAGTGACACAAGTCTAGGCTGGCTTGCAGGCTTGAACCTCAGGCCAATAGAGCAGAGCTGAATAGTGAATACAAGAGGTTAGGCCCATGGGAAACTTGAAGAGTCCAGCAGCCAAGGAGAAGGAAGAGCCTAAGCATTGGCACCTCTGCCCTGTTACTAGAACTTGTCCTAGTCATGAGCTGCATCTGGAATCTGTTGTGCCTTTAATTCTAACCCCTTCCCCCCGCCCTTTATCCACCTTTAAGTTGTTCCTTTAAAATCATGAAGCACACTGGGGTGCCACTCTCAGTACCACCTTACCATCTCCCTTCCCTCCAGGTCTCCGCCCTCCCCAATACATTGCTGGTGATACCGGTTTGCCCACCCCTGGGCCACAAATCAGTAACTGCTGATACTAGGATGCGAATCCCCAGTGTTAGGTCTGTTCCTTCTCTTTTTATTTTAAGCCTGTAAAGAATGGGGACATTGCTTGACCACTGACAAGATGGCAGCCTAATCCTGTCAGCTCTCTTGCGAATCTCTACACATCTAACAGCTGCTTTGAAAATCCAAGCCTCTACAGCCACATATCTGATAGCCCAGGCCCCAGAGTACCTGTCAGTGTGCTTTTTGCTCAGTGCCAATCATCCACAGTGCTGTTTGTCAGTTATCATTCAGCTCCTCACATCCACACCAGTTCCAGTTGGGAAAATAGCACTCTCGAGTGCAACTCGTCCAGTCGCCGCTGTCGGCCTAACAGAAATAAGAACCACTTTTAATCATCTACTCCTAGAAATGGGGACATAAAGCCAACCACCCAATGAAGCGTGAAGGATATCTCCTCACTCTGAGGGTAAACTTCTCGAATGGCAAGTTACAAAACAAGAGGCCTATATTGACTGCATAGTGGCATACAGTATATTGGACCAAGACTGCATGATCCACTTCCTCTGTGAGAAACTTGATGACATGGAGAACCATGGAAGATTGAAAACTTAAGGAACATGGGCTTTCCTGAAGGCTTCAAAGGCCATAACACCAATACCTTCCTTCAAAATGTCCTACCCATCCTCCTAAAGCACATTGATCTGTGTCACTTGAGTCAAAACTCCACAGATCTCTGGCACCCCTCCTAAATTCAAACAAAACCACAGCCCATACTTGTTGAATTCTCATGTTTCCAGGTAAAAGACAGGGTGATGCATTTAGCCAAACAGCAGGGTCCTCTGACCTGGCAGAGTCATTAGTCCCAGATCTTCCAAACTTCTCATAAGCACTGACAGAGAGATGCAGGGCATATACAGTGGTGAGAAAAGCCCTTTAGAAAATAGGAACACCTTACAGACTGAGGTACCCCACCACCTTATGCATAGCCAGAAATGGTCCTTTCACTTCTTCAACACACCAGCGGTAGCAGAGGACTTCATCCTTCAGTTCTAGCCAGGAACTGTTCTCACCAAGGCTCTGACTCTGTGAGGGCCCACCCAATGAACATAAGCACAGCTCCAGAGAACACCAATCTCCAGGTGTCTGCTGATTGCTCAGCACAACTACCAGAACCTAGAAGATATGGGGTTGTAACTATATATAGACACCGTGGTCAGGAATAGTGGCAAAAGGAACAAAAGTTTGGCCAACAGCTCTCATTCACCCCAACCTTCCAGCCACAGCAAGGAGAAAAAGCCTTGTTTTGACAGTTCAGACGAGCCTACAGCCAGCGACCGGTATGCCCCTCTGCAAGCTTGAGGACTGGTTGCAAATACCAGACCCTCTGCCTCAAAAACTCTCCCTGAACAAAAATGTCTGCCTTCTTCAAAGCCAGACCCACCTCAAAACTTGGTAACGCTCTTTCCCTAGAATACTCCAGTACCAGAACTGACACTGACAAATCAAGAGGCCTCCTACCTGCATTCATATGCTGTGGCTGTAGCAGCACTTCCAGCAGAGGCCTCAAAAGCTTCCTCGATGTCTGTGCAACAGGAACTGTGCAGAAACCTTAATATACATCCCCTTAATTAGGTTGAACTTTGCTTGTACTGGACACCCTGCAGAGTTTTCCTATTGACTGAATCAGGACAGATCTTTGCTTCATAGACTGGACCCAAATGCAGCCCACTTAAAGGGCACACCTTCACTTGGCACCGACAGTGTATTCTTTTATATAGGCAATCCACCATAATCTGCTTGATCTCAATTCACTGTTTTTTCAAAAGCAGATATTATCCTTGATAGTTGCCCTTTAAGTGTAATATAGATGTGCCTAACAATTGTTACTAATGCTTGTGTTAACTAGAGATAAACAGACCCTTCTGGCACTATTTTGTTCATGTTTGCCGTGAGGAGGGAAGGGAGGAGTGAAGAACAACATGGGCGTGGAAGCAGGGTGTGGTTTCTTCCTTCTCCCCAATATTCCTGAGATATAATTTGATTATTTCTTTCTCACCATTGCGCAGACAGTTCTGGCTCTAACGACATTGTGAGTGACTGCATGCTCAGATACTCAGTTCACCTGATGCTAGCTCAAGGGTAGGGGCAGCTCGATCACTACATTTACAGCCTGTTGGGTGTCCCCAACTGTTTCACTGCTGCTGGTTGGGTCCCCCATGTTTATAATATGACCAAACTTCACATACCCTTTCTTTTCCCTTTTCATTTCTCTCTTTATCAGTCTACAGGCTCTGTCATGTATGGGCCAAAGGGGAGGAGGAGGACAGCAGGGCACAGCCCTGCTACTATCTGCCTAACATGCCCGGAGTGATGATGGTAACCACAGATTTATTACTGATGCACAGTAAGCATCAATTTACCAACTTCATGACCTGTCCACAGGTGACCTAACCCATTCAGGTCACTGTGCTCTCTCTCTTGTACACTGTGGGATGCAAGGGCTAGGCCTGCCACTGTCAGCTCCAAGGTCATGGGGCAGCATTATTCCTATATTCACCACATGCCTGTGTCTCCACTCCACTGTACTACCACTGGAGGGCCCACTCTTATGTATCAGAAATTGCCTTTTACTAAGCAAGCCTCTTCCCCTTTTCTCTCCTCCAAACATGCTGTGTATGTTACATTCAGGTTCTATTATGCATGTTGCCTTTTTATACATGTCTTGCTGTTTTTCTCTTATATTAAGTGACTGATATAGAGGTTCTCTGCTTGCTGAGAGTTTTTTAGAGGTGCACTTTCTGGATTCTTGGTGTCCAGGAATGCTGTTTTAGACTGTGTTTATTGCTGTTTTGATAATACTGCCATTCACAAGTGTGGGCTGGGGTAAGGGCCACCACACTTCAGGAACCTGGACCTCCTACTTGGACCCATCTACTGACAGGGAGCCTGTGGCTTGCAGGTAAAAGGTTCCAAGCTGTGTTTCTACTCCTGCACTGCTATAACTCTTCCCTTATGTCAGAGGACAAAATTGCCATTTCTGTTACTACACTTCCCTTTGCCTTTTGTTGTGGGATGTGCCACCTCATCCAATCACCTCTCCACTGTTCCAGACCATTTTACAGATTCATACCCTTGCCACAACAGGGAGCATTTGGCAAATATACTCTTAGATTCATCGTAACTTACACCTATTTAAGTGCTAATGACTGACACTAACTTTATTACATGGCATTTCAGACTCAACTCCTGATCAAACAGAAGAAAGTCCTCTCTCAGAGTCCCATCTTAAAAAGTTGGGTGCTCAGGTGACATTTCACCAGGTAACCAAACTGATTTCATCCAAGTCTAAGAAACAGTAATGGGAAAGGGTGGGGAGAAATCTACAGCTCTTCCCAATCAGCCAAGCAAAGGGTTTCCATTTTATAGTACAGATCCCTGCCTTGAAAGATGAATGAGTTCCACACAGATGGTGATGGGAGATGGGTCCTAGGAAAATCTATGACACCACAGGGCCCCTGATTCTGTTGAATGCATCCGCCCCCAATGATGATTCTCCTATTTTGTCCAGCAATTAGAAAAGGTAGTCTCAGAGGTCTTGACCCTCTCCTCTCCACTCCTGATGGGAGGTAATTTCAACCTCACTCTGGACCCCCCATCATTGACTGATCAATCTCACTGCAGAGCCCCACCAGAGAGCTTGTGATACTCTGAAACAAATTATTCAAGAACATGCCCTGACAGATGCTTGATGTTTGGCCAACATCACAGTGAGAGATTATACCTATCATTCCCAAATCCATCAGTCCTTCAGCCGTTGGACTTCTGCCCTCCCCATCACCCAGTCCACTCTGAGTTTCGCCATATACCCACTGTAATATCCAATCACACCCCAGCTGTGATAAACATTTTCTAGGGTCCTGCAACTCCAATGTTATTCACTTGGGTCTAAACCCTCTGCCATTCTATGACCCCAAATTCCTACCCTGGTTCCACATAGAATTATTGAATTGTTGGCCCACATGATAAGAGCCATGTCTCCCACTCCACCTTTGGGAAACTCTGAAGGCCTAACTCAGGGGTGTATCAGTGGGCATGTGTCCACATGTCTCAAAGACAGGAAGCAGAGGATAAGCAACTGGAGACAGAGCTACCCACTGCAGAAATTGAACTGTTCCAGGTAGTCCATCTTAGGACTCAGTTACATACCCTACACTCCAGAAAAGCAAACTGGGGCCCTCTGTCATACATATCATAAGTAACATAACAGTTGAGATATTTAAGAAGGATCTAAAGGCTCATTTGTTTTCACTGGCTTTCCCTGACACTATCTGAGACACTACCTGAGAATGTTTGATAACAACTTGAATTTTATTTGTTTTACTGTGTTATTGTTGTTGTGGCTCTATTTTCCTGCTCCCTTGCTCCTACTTAGATGTCCTCCTTTTCTCTGGCTTATGTAGTTACAGACACCTCCTACCCCCCTTTTCTTTCTGGCCCATCTCCTGCTCCTCCTGATGCTCCCTATCTCCTACCCCCTTTCCCCCTCCCCTTACTGGCCTTCTTCCATGCCCCCTTTTTCTTTCTAGCACACCTCCTGCCTCCTGATGCTCCCCTAGCTCCAACCCTCCCATTCCCCTCCATCCCCCAGCATCTCCTCTATTTGACCTCTTTTCCTTGCTTTAGCCCTTACCTGACAAAGTCTAAGCTACTGGACTGCATCCTACTTTATACTCTGCTGCTTTGTATCATCTGTCTAGGCGATGTCTTTACCATTCTTATGTGCCACTCCCTCTCCCTCCCAGCATCCACGCCATGCTGGCGTTACTGCTGTTTCACCCTTATGCTTGACAATGTCTACTGTTGTTTGACTGCAATACTGCTGAATTGTTGACAAGCGTCTACTGTTCTTTAACTACATATATTGCTGAATAACTCTGATGCTACTGTTCTTATTGTTATAATTTTTGCTGTTCTACCAAATGTAACTTTGTATCACTTGTCATAATGCTGCTTTTACAAATTGATAATTATCTTGATCACTTGTTATAATTGCTCTTCTCACCTACTGTAAGTCTGTTTTCCACCTGCTCACTTAGTTTGCTATATGTATCTCTTCTTGCCAATTGCTACTCTGTTCCCTACCCCCTGTAAACCTTTTTGATGTGGCACCTTTAAAGAACCCCTGGTTCAAAGGTATTTGTAATCCTAGTTATGAATAAATAAATATATATTTATTTATTTATTGAATCTCAGAATTAAGACCTTTGAGCCAGGGGTTCTTGTAAAAGGCTCCACATCAACAACGAATATACAGAGGAGGAAGTAACAGGCATGTGTACATTGGCTACAAATAAGCAGGCTGGGTGAGTACAATAAGCCTAGGAGACATTTGAAAATAAACCTAGTACATACAATACATAGTAAGACTGATATTAAGTGCTAGGGTTAAAAAGGTAACAGAAGTTAGTGGAGGGCAGGTGTACAGGCAGAGAAAGCCAGTTAGATGCAAACTAGAATAGTGATGAGTTAAGAGGCATAACAGGCCAAAAAGTGGAGGAAGAAGCAGTCAATGAGGTTGACTTTAGACAGCGGATAATAGTGGTGATTTTCCAGGGTATAGTGTGGAAAGCATTGCAGATGACTGTAGACTCAGTGTTGACACAGAATAGCAGCCCAAGAGGTATTGCCATTAAAATGGCAGGATAGACATAGGCAGGCGGCCGCCAGGGTTAAATAGGCCAGTCACAGCTGCTGCGGTTGGCTAGGTGATGTCAAAGACAGTTTCTGAAAGGACCAATTTTGGGAGTAGATTGAAGGTATGCTGGGAGGTTGTTAAACAAGCTAGATACTCTGTACATAAATGCTCTTTGTCTTTGAGATGTCTGGCATAAAGGTACCTGAAAAGTTAGGTTGGGCGGTCTTCTCATGCAGTGTGTGTTACTGTGGGCCCTGTTGAGGAGCTGTTGGGTAGACAGGGGCTAACCCTGAAGAGATCTTATTGACAGTAAGGCAGGTGTGTGATGGAGATTCTGCTCTGGAGGTTGAGCCAATTGGACTGTGTGTATAGATCACAGGTATGTGTGTCCCTACTAGCACCAGTAGCTAACCTGCAGGCTTTGTTAAGAGCAACCCCTAACCTTCTGAGGGCAGTGGTGGTGGCAGCACCATAAAATAAAATGCCATAATCAGTGATAGACAGTTTGGAGCTAGTCATTGCAAAGCATAGTGCCTCTTGGGTAATACAGTGCCGATGTCTATAAAGGAGACCTAGCCTGATATTATCAGTTTTGGAGATGTTATAAATGTGTTCTTGATAGGAAAGAGTACTGTCTAAGGTGATGCCCAGGTACTTAAAACTAGTTACCTGCTCAAGCTGTGTACCAATGTTGTTGGAGATGGGTAGTTGGGCTTTTAAACTTGTTATGATACCCAGCAAAGACCATCGCTTTGGTCTTTTTATAGTTCATAATTAATCTGTGCTCAGCAAACCAGGCTTCAACAGAGGTAAAGCTACATTGCATGTCACTGGTAAGGGGTGTAGGATCAGGCTGGCTGGTGTAAATCATAGCATCATCTGCATACAGGGGAAGGTTACAAGGGCAAGCTAGGGGAAGCGTATTGAGGCAGATGCTAAATAGAAGGGACCAAAGATTGATCCCTGGAACACCAGATTGCACAGGCCGGCTACTTGAGAGTGAGTCTAAGATTTTTACACATTGGGTTCTGCCATCTAGATAACTTATGAACCAGGAGGTAACGTCACTGGAGAGTCCTAGGAAGGGTAGGGTCCGGAGCAGTAAGTAGTGACTGACCGATCAACAGCCTTTGTAAGATCTATATATAGACCCTACAAAGTGACCACAGTTGAGCTCTTTATGGATATAGTCTGTGTAGGTAAGGAGGGTGATGTCAGTGCTATGATCTTTCCTAAACCCATGTTGCTGAGGGCACTGAATGCCATGGGTGGGTAGATATTCAGTTAGCTGTTTGGCTACTAAATGTTCAAGGGCTTTCAAGAGGGGTGGTAAAATTGAAATGGGATGGTAGTTGGCAAGGTTTACTCTATCACCATTCTTGTGGATTGGAGTCACAATTGCAGCTTTTCAGACAGAGAGAAATTGACCAGAGTGTAGGGACAGATTTAGGATCCAGGTGAGCGGGCCAGGACTGCACCAATGGAGAGGAGAAGCAGTTTGAGGTCCAGGGTGGCAGGCAGCGCCTTGACTTATCAAGCCACCTTCACAGAGTGTTCCCTGGCAGCAAGTGGAGACTGACCTGAAGTGGAACTGGGGAGCATTTGGAGGGAGGTACTATTATGGGTAATATCCTCAGCAGATGGCTAATTGAAAAATTGGGGGACTCCATTAGAGTTGAGTAAGGTGGGAGGGGACTGATTGAGTTTATCCATAGGGTTTTAAAATTGTCCCAAAATCTTTTGCTATTATCCCAGGAGCTAGCAAATATGCCTTGGTAGTATGTGGCCTTTGCCCACCGGATGGCCCAGGTGCAATCATTTCTGGCAGCCTTATAGCATTGCCAGTCTCTTGGTTTGCCTGTGGCTTGTGCCACTTGCCAAAGGTGGTCACTGAATGGCCATAAGGTGCAGTAGAGAGGGTGTAATCCATAGATTAGAGGTGCCTTTAACCTTCCATTTCCTGACAGGGCAAATAAGTCACAGGCCATGTTGAATAGGGTGATGAAGAGATTTAGTGCCTTGTCAACACTTTCAGCGAGGAAGACTAAGGACCAATCACAACTGATGAGATATTCTTGGAACTGTTCCTGATGCCCTTTCTTGAGAAACCACTGGTAAGATGTTTGACATGAACATTTAGGGGGCCTTATTGGTCCAGAGACATGTGATTGGGGAGTGGTCACTCAGGTCGTCAGGTAACACTGTGGTATCTGTTATCATCTCAAGGTGGTTGGAACATAAAAGGTCAATCAGTGTTCTAGTACCAGTCCTATAGTTTATTCTAGCAGGAGTAGAGACCAACTGGGAGAGGTCTATGGCTGTGGCTGCATCCTTACAGGGGTTAGAGTCAGGAGACAACCAGTTGATGTTAAAATCCCTAGTGCAATGACCTCCATGCCTTTAGGTAGATTGGCAATGAAGTCAAGGAACGAGTGGAAGCCTTTGCGATTCACCTTAGGTGGCATGTAGACTGAGAGGATATTAATTGATTTCCTTTTTACCTAATGTAATTTTAACCCCTAGTGATTAAGTACCATCTCTTGGGGGCAGTGTAGGTAGAGCCTGGCCTTGTAGGAGTCTGAGAGGTACAGGGTACAGCCACCACCATATTTACCAGTCCTATCAGTCCTGTATAAAGTGCAACCATTGAGGGAGACTGCTGAGTCTGGTACCTCACGGAAGAGCCAGGTTTCGACTATGGAGGGAAGGTCAGGCCTGTGCTGTAGCACCCAGACTTGCAGTTGATCTAGCTTGGTAGGAGGCTTTGAATGTTAATGGAGGTGAGTTTAAGACCCCTAGGGCTACTTTGCTACCAAATGGTCGTTGCAGGTGCCTGGGTTAGGGTGCACGTTACCTGACAACTGCAGTAGTAGCAGGAGCTTTCTAACCAGGATGTATTTGAGGAGTTTACATTTAGGCTTGGGGAGTGTTTGGTGTGTTTAAGGATGATTGTAGTTGAAATTAGAGAGGAAAGATGGAGAGACAGATAGTATGCCTGCTGGAATGGCCAGCAATTAAAGTGAGAAATAAACTTTACTGATTTGAGAGACAAGACAGGTAGACTGGTCATAGTGCCAGATGCTGCAGAAACTGGGAATGTTGGAGACAGGACTCTATGGTGGGTATAGAAGTGTTGTCTGAGGAGAGTGGTAAAATGAGTGTTAGGAGAGCACTAAGGAGAAAGCAGCAATAAAGTGCCATAATTTGTCCGTAGTCTGTTCCAGTTGTGGGGTGGTGCTGACTATGTATCTTGCCATGTGGAGGAGGGGATGGCTATTCAGAAGAGCAAAGGGTTATATGTTGCCAGAGTTAGGATAAGGATTGCAGGACCCTAGCATAAATTGTACCCCCAAGATAGTGTAGTGGTCAGGTACTCTCTCCGTGCAGTGGGTCACAGGTTCAAATCCAGGCAGGACAGAATGTGGAAGTATCAAGGATACTACCAGAAAATGGGGTAGCCAGAAGGTGAAATGGCCATACAAGAGGCAAGAAGAGGCTAAAGGATAAGTCAGAGCATTCAGGAGCAGGAGCAGCAGGAATATGCTCAGGGTGACTCCTAGCGATGACGCAGTATAACAAACTAATGGGAACGGAGGACTTAGGTTCTGCTTGGCACATAGTCATGTGACTGGTCATATGACCCCATGAGGTAGAAATCAAAGGCCAACCCAGGGTGGGGGGGCAGGGCAGTCGAATGAAATGTCGATGGGCTAACACAGTAAGATGGTGTGCACAAGCTTCAACAGTGCTGAGGGGCTCTGTTTTCTAATACCTTGTTTCTGTGTGTTGCAGGCTGCTCTGTGGGATGTACACTCACTGGGAGTGCTAACATAAAATGGAGGAGCCTGTGGAGAAACAGAAAAGGATAAGGTGAGGGAGTTATCTGGAGGGGAAAAAGACAAAGGAATTAAGGCAGGAAGCTAGAGAGGGTGATGGGGATTGCACTGAGAATGCTCAGCACCAGAGGGTGAGAATAATGAGGAGACTGAAGAGATGTAGAAGATAGAATCTGAATTAAGGGAAAATGAGAAAAGAAGGCACAGAGGTAAGCTAATCTTGTAGTGCCCTACAGAAGAGTCACTAGCTAAACTGCAGCAAAACCAAGCAATGCAAGCTCTGAGTTAAATGAATTACAGTAAGATTACAGCACAAAACCAGAGTAAAACTACAAAAGTAAATGAATACACAGCTGAGTAAAAAAATCTAAACTTGTCTGCCAACATTTAAAACATTTTAGTAACACAGTAAGATGGTATGCACGAGCTTAAACAGTGCTGAGGGGCTCTGTTTTCTAATACCTTATTTCTGTGTGCTGCAGGCTGCTCTGTGGGATGTACACTCTACTGGGAGTGCTAACGTAAAATGGAGGAGCCTCATTTTCTATGTGCTACAGGCTGCTCTAGGAGATGTACACTCCACTGGGAGTGCTGAAGTTATATTTATTAATAATGTATATTTATGTATACTGTTCGTATATTAATGTTTTTATCTGTTTTCCCTAACTGTTTTATGTAAGGTGCCCAGAGCCCTCAGGGATTGGGTGCCATAGAAATAAAATTGCCTTGCCTTGCCTACTGGGAAGGGGCAGATATCCAGTAAAGTTCTCTCATCACAGACTCTGGAAAATTCAGGCAGAAAAGTACATTGCTGGCCCTCAGGGACCCTACTGGAAAGCTGGCAACCTCCCTAAGGACATCGACAAGGTCATGTATGCTCCATGCCAAGCTCTACTCTGCCTTACACCCCCACATCTGGCCATATCAGGGTTTTCTGGACTACCTCACAATCCCCACACTGTCCCTGATCAACAGAACACATTAGACACCCCTCACCTTAGCAGAGGTTTGTTCCACCGTCTTGGTGAATAAGCACAAATCCCTGATTCAGATGGGATACCATTGACCTATATCAGTCTGTGGTAGACCAGTTCTCCCTCAATCCTGTTATACACTTTCCATGAAACCCTCCTAGTAGGCCACATGACCCTGACCTTGCAGAAGCAGTGATTGCAGACCTCCCCAAAAAGTAAGGACGGCACTCCTAGGAGCTACCGCCCATCTCCTTAATCAATGCAGATGCCAAGGTGTGACAAAAGTCTTGGTGGCAAGACTAGCTAGTATCCTCTGGTGTGCTGTCAGTTTGGCAAAACCCTACATTGCTGACAATGTGGTGCTGCAACCCAATTGACAGTCATTCTGTCGATTGGGATTTTACAGCGCCCGCCATCTTGCCACCCGAGGGTAAGCAGTGTTTCCCAGACCTCACAACATGGAGGTGATTATATTATTTGTTAGGAGGCGGGAGGCAAAGCAAACAGCAGGATGTACCTGGTGCTTTGCCACAATCAGTAGTCGGACAGCACGATTGCCGCGGACATGGTCGCTGTCGGCATTGTGCTGTTGCTGTAGTGTCAGTCGATGAAACTGATGTTGAACTGACATGGAGGAACTATATCTTCCATCACTCATACACTCAAGCCAAGCTGGCTTTGTGAAAGGCAAACTAGCTGCTGGCAATCTGTGCCCACCCTTAACTGGTAGCACTCTACGAGATCATTGCCCTCCCAGCAGCAGCCTTGACATTTGACTTCAAAAGACTTTGACTCTGTTGAATGGCAATATCTTTTCAGTCATGCAATCAATGCAGTCGATGGGCACTGGCCCCTTCTTATGGGCTTTGTACCCCCAGATTTATAAGATTAGTTACCATCTCAATTTTATCTACTCACATATCTGTAATACTGATTTTCCTTCAATTTTTTTGATTATGCTCCTTGATATATTGTATTTGCTGTGTATGAATTACCGCATCCCTTTATCCCCAAGACGCATCTGGAAATATGTCTTTCCTGGTGAAATTTTTGAAATAAATAAAGTCTCTTGGCAGATGTTAAATGATCACTCACCCAACTCCAATCCATTCTGAACCATTTTTCTGAGATGTCTGGGCTTCATATTAATCACTGCAAATCACAAATCTTCCCCTAAATGCAGCCTGCACCCACCAAACTCTAGTGGGATTTCCATGGCCATGGTCTGATATGGAATCACCTATCTTGGTGTCAGACTTACCCCAAATTTGAAGGACTCTGTAAAGAAAATGTGCTCCTCTTCCAGAGGCCCTGCACATAGACTTCATCCACTGGAAACTTCTAAACACATCCCTGATGGGCAAAACAGCTGCTATAAAGATGGTGACTATGCCCAAATAGCTGCACTTGTTATCTCCCAACAGAAGTCCCTAAGATATGTTTTTAAGAAAAATACCATGATATGAAACTTTCTATGGGAGGATGGCCACCTCAATCAGGTCGATCAAAACTGAGGCAGCACTGGTTCACAGGTGGCTTGGGGCTCCAGACTTCACAGATTACCACAAAGCCTTCATTCCAACTCAAAATGTTAAATGCTTTCTTCCTCTTTTCCTGACATACTTGTATGGGTCATCATAGAAGAGGCCTCCTCTCTTTACTCCTGAGCCTAGGAGGCTTCTATACATGACCAAATGCAGAACAACAATTCAACAGACAGCCATTTCCATCTCAATTAAATACTGAAACAAATGTCATCCACTCTACACCTGCCAGAACCCCCACTATTTTATGCCCCCTTAGGATAATGAAATGTTCTGCACTGAGCAGATACTGTTCCCAGCTGGTAGATGGAATGCCAGGGATATAAGGACAGTACAAGATCATTGCATAGCTGGCCAGCCCTGACTCCAGTTCTATGCTGAACTTTCTACCAAATTCACCTCCATAAACAAGACTTTTGGTTCTACCTTCAGCTTTGGTTCCTGCTCTCTCATAGGCTCAAACAACTGCCTGACAAGCCCTCAGACCACTCTCTTGCAACATGGCTTCAGATCCCTAGAAGTCTGGCCAGCTCTATCTATAGGTTCCTGATGGACAGGGCTCCACGCTTTCTGCCAAAATACTGACCCGATGGCAAGACAAGCTCAATATTCCCATCTCAGACTACCAGGTGTATAGCCTGGTAACATACATATATCTGCTGCAAGGATGTCAAAGCATAATTGATATAGTTAAAATTCCTTCACCACAGAATCCCCCAGGTATAAAAGAAACTCTGGGTCCACCATTCAGATAAATACAGGAGGTGCAATCAACAAGAAGGCTCCTGTCACACATCCTTTAGTCTTGCCCCTTGATTGCAAATTTCTGAGCTTCATCCAAGTCTCCTATTGCAAATTTAGACTCCTCATGGACCTCTTGATGCTTCTCTAGTTCTACATAGAATCACACCCACATATATCCCCAAAAGGACCCAATGGTCAAATATGTGATAGCAACAACTATAGTGGCCAAATGCCTGCTCCTACAGTGGTAGAGAACCCTTGAAACCCCACTCTTAATGAGTCATTTCAGACCCTGGGACAAATGACGGCTATGGGCAAATTGAGCATTACAATACCTCCTGGACTCCTTCTTAACTCCCAAATGAGTACAAATATGCAAACAGCCTCAGGTACCACCTAGTATACTGCCCCCATCAGTAAGTATTACACTCGGGAAGAGTATGGACATCTTTATATGTGACTGCTTGCACTATTAGTTCTGTGTAAACATCTCATTTCAGGATACAGTTTCTGTCACACATTGTCACAAAATAGGGATGGAAGAATTAAACTGCATTAAGTAATTAATAAGAAAGTAGCTATAAGCAGCAAGACCATGGATATGTTATGTAACTATAAATCCCAATAATGTCCCTGAGTTTAAAGACTCTAGAAGTCAAACCAGTGACTTATAAAGATCCATAAATACCTGAAAAAAGGAACACTGACCATAAATGAATGTCCCACACCTTTTACATGCTGCATGCAGGTTCACCCATGTAGTAGCAACAAACACATTGCCGACACAGATTACATTGGTAACATGCCACCTGGCATTACAGCACCAAGCATTATGTTTTCTGGGAGTTACAGCACCAAAGATCCCTCCTGGGAAACAGTAGCTTTTTGCAGTGGATTCACCCCACACACTCTAAAATTAATATAACCTCCTCCGGGGCAGGCATGCCATGGAGGGGGTAGAAACTCTGAGGGCAAAGGGTGACAGGAGTGAGGGACAATCTAAAATCAAGATCACCCCTTTCACTCTTGCCCTCGCTGCAGCGCTGTAATTGCAATGACAAAATTAAGTTGCAGTCCTAACGTTATACCCTGCATACATACCCCATCTATCAAACACAATAATTTTAATCTGGTAAATCAGAAAAGTATGAAATGAAGAGGTGCTGTGGAACCTGAGCGAGAAAGTAGCCTAGGAATGGCACTCCTCAAATCTAACTTTTATTTCTATTAAAACTAATAGTTTTTGGACTTTTAAGAAGAACGAAATATATCTACGCATAACCGGAGTAATTCCAGATCATAATGGGCAAATCAAAAGTGGGTCCACTCGCCAATGAACACAAAAAACAGCAATCAAAAACTGGTACAGCAGGGTCTAGCACTCGATCTACAGCTGTGGATGACGAGAAGAAGCTAATCAAGAAGAAAATCTGCAGTCTCTCAGGGTAAAAATAAAGCAGCTTCTGGCCTAGGTTACTCTAATGAGCAATTAGTTTGACACCCTTACCACCAGAATGTCGATGGCTGAAATGATGGTGGGTGTATTGAAGGAGGAGGCAGAGGATGTTAAACACCAGTCCACTCACAACAACGATGTTTCCCCAATATGTTAAGGACTCTAAGCTGACAACCAATCATCTGGAGATTTTGGAAACCAGGTCTGCTCCATAAATGCCCACTTTCTGGGCATTCTATTAGGAGCAGAAGGAGACCACCTGGCTCCGTTTCTCCAGGACTGGCTATGAGAACAGCTTTAAACCTATTCAGCACTAAAGAATGGCCCATTATAAAAGCCTACCATATACGACCTCGAGGTAGGCAAGATGGTGACTCTCCATGCACAGTCATGGCAGTGCTAGACTCAGTAACCACTCGAAATTACCTTCTTCAGCTGGCTAGAAGGCACTCCCACTTCACCTGGACAGTCATATAATCCATGTATTCCTTGACATCTCGTACACTACCCACCAGAGACACAAAAATTTGATGGAGTATTGAAAGTCCCATGAGACCTGCAAGATATACATACGCTCATCTTCCCAGTCACACTTCGCATAGTCTTTGATGCCAAGGTTTATTTGTTCACCCATCCACTTGATGCAGGAAATGGGCAAGGGCTCTCCAGACAACTTGGAAAAGATGAGCGGAGATCAAGAGGAGGATCAGGATGGATCAGAGGATGGTTGACTGATGTTTGCCAGCAAAGTTTTAGAAACACTGCTCTTTATTACCAGGGAACTCAGTTCTACATGACATTTTACTTGTGATGTCCCTGCAGGTGACATTTTCAGTTCATTTCTACCTGTTTTGACAGGCTCATGTTATAAGAGCTTGAAAGCAAAGTTCTCCTACAAATGCTCCATTTTTGATTGTTATTAATGGGGTGGTAGTTTTACTTCATCCTTACTGTTGTAATTTCATGAATGAAGTTGGTTTTGGGCTGCAACCTAGAGGCTACTGTAAAGTAATGTGGTTCTTTATGAAGTAATTCTTAGATATATCATGGCACCATGCCCTTCTGGAAGGGCAGGCATCCTGGGACTTTTAAGGGCAGTTCCTAGACTTTTAGTGATATGCCATGTGTTCCTGGGCTACTAAGTACAGCATTGATTTGGAGTTTTATAAGACTGGGACATTATACCTGAGATCCCCTGTGACATAGACAGCCAGTTCTGAGTGCTGTTTTAATTTTTTTATATATAAAATGTATTACTGAATGTCTCTGCTGAAAATCTGATGCTCTAGGAGTGACCTGCTCACACCCCAGGTGTCAGCTGAAAGATGAAAAGCCATGAGAAAAAGGCTGACACAGCATGTGAGATCACACACACAGGTTTTAGAGACAATGTGTTACGTGGCAGACCAGAAGCTTATTACAGTCTTTTCTAAGCTAATTATAGCTTTGGCTGCTGAAAGGGAGATCAGCATCCCTTTTATGATGTTCCAAAGGGGAATCCAGGTTTAGCAGCCTGGTGCAAGGTTGTAAATGCTCCTGTGAAGCCTGTGTGAGGGAGGATGCAGCATGGATCAAATAGATGACATTTTGAAACATATGAGTTATGCTGTGTTTGTGAAATGTAATACTTTGAAAAGACATCCTGTTTTTTAGATATATTTTATATATAATCTGACAGAGGAGGAGCTAGATGACCTCACACAAAAGGTTAGCAAATACAGTTTACTTTAAGGAATAATTCTGTTTTACTTGGTCACATTTTTACCTAGACTCTGACAACAAAGATCTTGAGCACTTGTAAACAGGTATTTAGAAAGAGAGTCAAATCTAAGTACTGTATGTAGGAATTGAACTGTTTAAACCTAGTTATTTTAAAAGATTTGTATGTCTTGTGATATAACAGTTCTGTATTTTGTGTTTAACATATTTTTATCTATTGTAGCAAAACTCTTTTAGAACATATTTAGTCTGTCTTTGAATTTTTAGTTGTAAGAAAAGTATTATGGTTAAAGCAGACAATAGACATAAGCTTGAATGGTGATACCAAACTGGAAAGAGAAGTGTTTTAAATCTGAGGTCTTATTAAAGTTTTTAAGGGTTCATCTCTATATACCTGGTTAGTTGCCCATAGGCAAGATATCTGGCCCCGAAGACAGAAATATCTGAGCCTGTACATTGGGTACACGAACAAGAGTTTAACAGTTTGAATCCTCCAAGACTTGAGACCAAAGGTTGATCCGAACTCACAAAACAGAGAAGAGGGTTACCTTGTTCTGTTAAACTGTTCACAAGACTGTGCTTAGAGGTTGGTACTTGGAAGTAGAGGGCCTGACCTGCTGAGTGGGTTTGTGACAGATTGGTTGGCATCGGTGGCATAATTTTGGTATCACAAGCTTGTATTGGTCTGTGTCAGCTGAGACCGTAAGCTCTCTTGCAAAGAAAGAAAAGACAGAGTTTTATTTTAAAAAGGAAACAGAACTATATATCACTTTGTGTACAGTCAAGTGCCTACCTGTTTTTTTTTCTCCTAAAGTGCAGTCAGAGCAGCAGTAGTCAGGAAAGATGACTTCCAACTACAGCAGGCACATTGTAGATAACTTAAGGCAGTTAGCGGGCACAGAGGAGTCCTGCTCAAGGTGAAAGCAAGCAAGCAAAGCCTCATAGATGCCCTGATGGTAGCAGATACCAGAGCAGCGAGTCACCAACCGGTGACTGGAAAGGACCAAACCTCAAGTGTGGAAGGGCTAACGGCCAGTGAAGGGTCCAGAGCCGATGAGGAGGACAGCAGGGCCACTGTCAGTGAAGGGCCCCAGCAGCAGGGATGGTCACCAGTATCCTGAATCCAGAGGCACTCAGGCTGAAAATTGAGTTGCGCAGGATGGAACTGGAGGCAGAGTGAGAACAGAGAGAGGCAGATCATGAGGCAGGCGAGAATGCCGAAGGCAGAGGAGAACAGAGAGACGCAGACCATGAGAAGCATGAGCACCAGCGAGATGCAGAGGAGAAGAGAGAATGAGAACACCAAGATGCAGACCATGAGGAGCAGGAGCGCCAGAGGCAACATGAACTGGAGAAGATACGACTCTGACCAGTGACACCAGAGCAGGTAAGTTGCTTGGGTTTGACTGGGACTGCAGGACTGGGTTACAAATTGAACTCCAAATTAATAGCCGAGTTTAAAGATGGGGAGGACATGGATGCCATTTTAAATTCTTTTGAAAAGTTTGTATTCAGGCTAAAATTTCTAGAGAGTCCTGGAGCTTCCAGCTATCCCTCGCTACTTACTGGGAAAGCTCGGGATGCATTGGGTCAAATGGACAATGAGGACAGTAATAATTACAGCAAACTAAAATCTGCACTGTTAAAAAGTTTGAATTAACTGCTGAATCATACAGAGCTAAATTCGTAAGCTCAGAAGAAGCCCTGATATGAGCTAGTAGGAGCTAGCCATGAAACAACGTCAGTTTTTGAAATGTTGGTGGAAAGGAATTGAGGCAAACTCTGTTGATAAAATTGAAAATGTGATTTTATTAGAACAGTTTTATTGGGCTTGCCCAGCTGAGCTAAAAACCTGGCTAGAGGACCGAGATCCAAAAACAGTGCAAGAGGCTGCTGAACTCTGGACCACTATGCCAAAAGCAGACCTGCAAATGGGGCAGGTGTGACAGCACAGAAAGGAAAAGCACACCATCAGGGCAGTTAAAACCTCACTGCCTCCACCGAAACCAGTTAGCCCCAGATTTCAGAGAAAGATTTCTCTGAAGTAAGAAATGTTTGTTGGTTGTGTAAAGAAACTGGGCATATTGCCAGACAGTGTCCCAAAAGGTGAGCAATAATACCCAACAGGGTGCTAGAAAAGAAGCGGGTTGTTTGTGTGTCCCTGGAAGCATGCCAGTGAACATGAGGAACGATGCACCCAATCATAGTAAATGGTGTGCAGACGGACGGGTAAGGGACATGGGGCATCCCTGATGTTAGTAAAGGGGATCTGGTACAGCCTGGTCAGCTTATACCCAATAAATACGTCACTGTCCAAGGGTTTACTGGTGAGGTGAAAACATTGCCCCTCGCTAGTGTTCTCCTAGACTTGGGTGAGACAGGGGAACTGTGCAACAGGTGGCTGTAGCCAAAACATTAGCCGTGGATGTGATCCTGGGTAACAAGATCCAGCAGGGGATGGTATGTGCAGTTACCCATAGCCAAGCCGCAAGGGAAAATTGTAGCTCTCTGAACCCCACAGAAGTCATTGTGGAAACCACTGAGAGGCTGGTTCCCCAGCCTGTGTCTCCTGATATGGAGATTAATGAAGAGGGGTAGAAATTTCCCCAGTAGCAAGTGACCAGGCAGCTATGAAAGTTTACTATGAAGAGGAGGGGTGACACATTGTCCGAGGGTTGGGATTGACAGTGATTCTGAGTGCCCTGATGCTAGTGCTAGGGACCCTAGTTTAGCGACTGAAGGGACCTGTCCCATGCCTTGGGAATGTGTGAGGGTTTGCAGCTGCTCGAAAGGAGACCCTAGTTTAGAGAAGCTGAGGGCTTGGGCAGACTCGGATGGCACACAGGAGGTGACTGCAGACATAAGGGTTATTGGGAAAATTGACTTATGTATACTGAGGCAGTGCAGACTGAGGGAGGGATGCTAGGCAGGCAGCTTGTCATTCCCCAGGGTATCATGAACAGTTGCTCAAAATTGCACATGATAGTCCCTTATCTGGTCATCTGGAAATCGTGCACAACGCAGCTGTTGGCCCAGAATTTCACTGGCCTAACTTCACCCAGCAGGTGAAGAAGTATTGCAGGTCTTGTCACTGGTGCCAAGAAATAGGGAAGGTGGGCAAGAAAACCCAAGCCGCCCTGATTCCATTGCCCAAAGTGGAGGAGTCATTCCA
This sequence comes from Neoceratodus forsteri, assembly GCA_016271365.2. Lineage (NCBI taxonomy): Eukaryota > Metazoa > Chordata > Ceratodontiformes > Ceratodontidae > Neoceratodus > Neoceratodus forsteri. The sequence goes on along the minus strand of CM057449.1, from coordinate 1,108,280,403 downwards.
GAGGGTGGAAATGGATATTGTGGGGCCTTTAAATACCCCCAGCCCTCAGGGAAAGATTCATCCTGACTGTGGTGGATTATGCCACCTGGTACCCAGAGGCAGTTGCCTTATCCTCACTTAGGACAGACAAAGTGGCAGATGCCTTACTTGGGATTTTCTCCCATGTTGGTGTCTGCAGGAGGTTATCACTGATTGAGGGGTTCCTTCATGTTAGACCTGATGAAATGTTTATGGAGAAGTGTGGGTGGTGCAGAGATGCACGACACCATATCACCCTTAAGCCAATGGACTTTTGAATGATTCAATGGTACCCTAAAGTCAATGCTCCAGGCATTTGCTGAACAGCATGGGAAGGACTGGGAGAAATACCTTCCCCACCTGTTGTTTGCATATAGGAGGTGCCCAAGAGTCGACAGGATTTTCCCCTTCGAACTCTTATATGGACGCTGGGTACTTGGGCCCTAGACTTGATCTGAGAGGACTGGGAAGGCAAGCACGCCACCCAGAGAACTCCCAGTGGATTATGTCCTTAGGTTTAGGAAAGGCTGAAGAAGCTTATCATCCCAGAGCAACCTAGCAGCTGCCCAACAAAAACAAAAAGTGTGGTATGACCACAGAACCAGAGCTTGTTCGTACATGGTGGGTCGGAAGTCATGGTCCTTATTCCAGTCTGGAAAGACAAGCTGCAAGCTGAGTGGGCAGGACCCGTACAAAGAGGTTAGGAAGGTAAATGACGTGAACTATATTGTGGAGTTACCTGACAGAAGACAGATAGCAAGGATGTACCATGTCAACATGATGAAGCCATATGCAAATAGAGCTGACATGGTGTTTGCAGTGTATAGTCATGGGAGGGATGAATGAAGGAGACCCCTTCTGGACTTGCTGGAAGAGAGTAAGTGGAATCCTCTGTGGAAGCAGTAAATTGTCTCCCAGCTGACGCCTGGACCAGGTCCAGAAAGTAAGGAGATTTTAGCAGACTTTGCCCCATTGTTTAGCGCCAAGCCTGGACTAACCCCTTAGTGACACATGATGTGGAGACAGGGACACAGATGCCCATATGGAGGACAGCATATTGGTGTCAGAGGCTGTCCAAAAGGACATTAGGAGGGAAGTGGAGGAGATGCTGGATTTAGGGGTAATCCAGAGATCCCACAGCCCTGGGCCTCACCCGTAGTCCTTGTGCCCAAGCCAGATGGCTCAACTCATTTCTGTGTGGACTATCATGGACTGAATGCAGTCATGAAGTCCAACGCCCACCGATGCCCTGGATGGACAAACTCCTGGACAAGCTGGAGGGCAACCTGCCTATGACTATTGACCTGACCAAGGGTATTGGCAGGTAGAATTGACAGACAGAGCTAGGAAGAGGTCATTCCTTCATCACTCAAATAGACTTATTTGAGTTTAAAGTAATGCCTTTTGAATGAAGAATGCCCTGGCCACTTTCCAAAGGTTGGTGAACCAGGTGTTAAATGGTGTTGAGGAGTACGCCATGGCGTACCTGGATAACACTGCCATCTTTAGTACCAGCTGGGAGGAACACCTATCCCACCTTAGGGAAGTGCTGGATAGGATACAGAGGGCAGGGATCACTGTCAAAGCTGAGAAGTGCCAGGTGGCCATGGGAGAAGTGGCATACCTTGGCATGTGGTAGGTAGGAGACAGCCCGTCCTAACCAAATAAAGATAGAGGTGATCCAGGCATGGCCCAGACCAGAAACCCAGAAGCAGGTCAGGAGCTTTCTAGGGACAGCAGGGTACTACAGGAAATTTGTACCCAATTACAGTGCCCTGGCTGCTCCCTATCTGACCTGACAAAGAAAAAGATGCCAAAGAAATTACCTGGGGCCCAGCCTGTGAGGAAGCTCTTACTAAACTAAAGGAGGCACTGTGCAGTGCTCCTGTTTTGACAAGTCCTGACTATAGCAAGACCTTTATAGTTCAGGACGGATGCCTCAGACATGGGTATTGGGGCAGTACTGAGCCAGACGTCCAGCCAAGGGACAGATCACCCAATAGTGTACCTGAGCAGGAAGTTACTTCCCAGGGAGCGAGTATCCACAGTGGAAAGGAGTGTCTTGCCATAGTGTGGGCCCTAAAGAGCTAGAGCCATACTTGTATGGGCAGCATTTTGTGGTGCAGACTGACCATAACCCCGGGTTTGGCTGGCGTGAGGTGTGGAAAAACAATGGCAGATTACTAAGATGGAGTCTTGTTTTACAAGGGTATGATCTAAAATCGCATATAGGGCTGCAGCAGAAATCAGAACTCAGATGGGCTGTCTAGGGTCTATGAGGAGTGAACTGATTTGGGAAGCTCATCCCATGTATTCAGTCTAGGTGGGAGGAATTGACCTAGACAGCCAGTTCTGAGTGCTATCATTTTTTTTATATGAAATGTATTACTGAATGTCTCTGCTGAAAATCTGATGCTCTAGGGTGACCTGCTCCCCACCCAGGTTTCAGCTGAAAGATGAAAAGCCATGAGAAAAGGCTGACACAGCATGTGAGATCACACACACAGGGTTTTAGAGACAATGTGTTACTTGACAGGCCAGAAGTTTATTACAGACTTTCTAAGTTAATTATAGCTTTGGCTGCTGAAGAGGAGATCAGCATCTCTTTTATGACATTCCAAGAGGAAACCAGGTTTGGCAACCTGGTGCAAGGTTGTAAATGCTCCTGTGAAGCCTCGTGAGGGAGGATGCAGCATGGATCAAAGAGATGTCATTTTAAACATATGAGTTATGCTGTGTTTGCAAAATGTAATACTTTGAAAAGAGATCCTTTTTTTCATTAGATATATTTTATATATAATCTGACAGAGGAGGAGCTAGATGACCTCACAAAAAGGGGTTGGCAAATACAGTTTACTTTAAGGAATAATTCTGTTTTACTTGGACACATTTTACCTAGACTCTGACAATGAAAGATCTTGAGCACTTGTAAACAGGTATTTAGAAAGAGAATCAAATCTAAGTACTGTAAGTAGGAATTGCACTTGTTTAAACCTTGTTCATTCAAAAGATTTGTATGTCTTGTGATATAACAGTTCTGTATTTTGTGTTTAACATATTTTTATCTATTGTAGTAAAACTATTTTTAGAACATATTTAGTCTGTCTTTGAATTTCTTTTAGTTGTAAGAAAAGTATTATGGTTAAAGCAGACAATAGACATAAGCTTGAATGGTGACATCAGACTAAGCGTTTTAAATCTGAGGTCTTTATTAAAGTTTTTAAGGGTTCATCTCTGTATACCTGGTTAGGTGCCCATAGGCAAAGATATCTGGCCCTCAAGACAGAAATATCTGAGCCTGTACATTGGGTACACTAGCAAGAGGTTAACAGTTTGAATCCCTCAAGACTTGAGACCAAAGGTTGATCCGAACTCACAAAATAGACTAGAGTGTTACCTTGTTCTGTTAAACTGTTCACAAGACTGCGCCAGAGGTTGGCACTTTGGGAGTAGAGGGCCTGACCTGCTGAATGGGTTTGTAAACACCCTCACCATGCACAATATTAGGAGATGCTCAAATCCTATATTACATAATGCATTGTATCTTGATTGTCTGCTGTTTCTAACTGTGACATAAACTTTGTTTTGTCATTTAAAATGAATAAAATATGTTTTAAAAAAGAAAAGTATGAAATTAAGATAAATGTACTAACTTCACTAAAGCTCTTTGTGATCCCATAGAAAATACTCTGAAATGAGTAAAACAACTGCAATATACTGTTGAAATACCACTACTGCACCCACAGCAGAAGTGTTAGAAAATAATGTTAGTTGGTTATACAGGGTAATTAGAACTGTACTAGTACTCTTACTATTGCCAAGGTCTTTGAAACAAGTGAACGAGCTTCTGCTAAGCTTGCGTGTGGTGTTGGGTCCCTCTGGTGCATCCTATGCCCAATTAGTCTACAGGCAACATGGCCACAGCCATCTTGTCTCCCTCAGCTGCTGTTAGGAGTGTCCCAGATGCCATTGGAAGACTTTGCCAAATAATAGCATAAATATCAATAAATTAAAAGCAGTCCAACCCCAGCATCCACATATTCAATGTTATATTCAACTAAGACTTGAAGCCCCAGCGCCAAGCCATCCAGTAAGAAACTCACAATACTGGGCATAGAACTAGCTCCCTTAATAATGTAAATCCTGCAAAGCAACTGTGTTATCTACAGTACAACAAATAAACTGATAAGACTTTCAAAGTGAGCATGAAGTATAACAGCACTAGTAGCCCCAAAGTTAGTCTGCATCATAAGAGTTACGGCCGTCGGCTTGGCTTACAAAGTCCACTTTAGGTTTATTCAATTTTCACCTACTTCTTCTAGATCATTAAAATAAAAGATTTTCCAGCATACACAACCCAGAGTCTTGCCGGCAGCTGTAGAATGTGTACATATCAAGTTCTCTCAAGCCAGCTCACACTGTATCAAAAGACTTTAGACATTGCCTAGTGGATAGCTCAAATCCAGGGGAAAAAACATGTTTTGTCCAGCAACTGAAGTTGTCCCTTATGTTTAAAGTCTGTTAAGATCTAGTTTCTGATGTGCTGTCCTCCTGTGACTGCCAACATTGTCCTGGGAATCTCTACATTTGTAGGTCGGGCAATCTGGTGTAATCCTGTAAAGCATAAATATCAGTCCATCCAAAGAAAGACTCAACGTGTTATTAAGAAGGGATATTAAGAAGGCCACTCCTCTGAGCCATCTAATCCCTCTGGAATGACTAAAATGCATACATTAGCCATTCGAGCTCCATTCTCCAAATGCTTGAGCCACAACCGTAAAATCTTTTCTTGCATAGTACCAGAAACAGCCATTGCCGATTCATTCGCCGAGTTTGTGGCTTGTTGGGCTTCAGCATTAACTTGCTCCATTTTAGTTTCTAGCAGAGTAACTTTGGAGTGAATGTTTTCATTGTAAAACCCTGAAGGTCTTTGACAGCCTTCAAGACTTCACTCAGCATTGGTTCTCCGATTACAAGGCCACCAGGTGCACCTCCCTCAGATGACTGTGCTAACTTGCCTTTGTTGCCCTCCTTGTGTACAACTTATTTTGGCTTCTCCATGTTGAAAGTTGCTCAAACTCCTGCTACAGGTACCACTAATGCCATTCCGCTAACTATACCAGCTAGAGAATTAAATGTTTTCTTCAAACTTTATTTTCATATATCTGTTAAGGAAAGAGCTGCAGAAGAAGCATGCTATCCTGTCAGCCACTAGCGATGTTCCCCCAGTAGTTTTTTTTTTTTAAAACATTCTGTTCTGTTGTTCTTGTTCTTTTGTAGCTTAACTGTTTCTTTGGGTATCCAGTGAGGATGGTGACTGAATATGAGTGACCATCAAAATGGCGACTCATAATCAGGGCTTTCTCCTGGGCTACCCTGCAAGTATGGCGACCCTACACAAAGCGCAAGGGTACTGAATGGTGACAGGAAGGGAATAATGAAGGAAGGACAGGGAAGGAATTTCAGGGACTAATGTGCCTGCTGCTACCAAGCTAGCCATGTGGTGTAGTGGTGTGAGTTGCTAGCTCTGGTGCAGAAGGTACTGGGTTCGAGACTGGGAGCATGTAACTTTTGCCGCTGGCTGCAGTACTTAATTTTTTGCTGATATCTGGATTGTGCCCCTCCTTGACATGCACCCCCTGGAGTTGAGAATCTATATTCAGGGGCAAAGCTACCCATGAGGGGTGGTGCAGGAGGTCGAGCCCCCGCAAAACACTTTTTCATTTTACAGATGTCGGGTTGCCTGGAAGTGTATATCGCCAATTTGCTTTTCAGCAATATTCACTCACCATAATAGCAATCGTTATTTTGCTATTGCTATTATGACATGGAACCATTTCTTTGGTATGAAAAGTTCAACAAAATTTTAACATAAAAAACCTGTAAAGAAAAAAAATGGTCCCACACTGATTTTTCATTTTAAATGTAAAAGATAAAATGATCCTCACAAACCTGAGCCTCCCACACCCCCACTCAACACTCACCACACCATATCACACCTCATAGACACATGCTACCCCACCTGAAATGGTCCCTCAAGGTAGCTCCACTTTCCAATCAAAAACACGTCCTTCTGCTGAAACCATGACTGTGATATAAGAAAATAAACTAAGTCTACTAAATGTATTTGAATGTGTTTTGAACTTTGCTCATAAGTTTGTCATTTTGCTATGTTTTGCACCAAATTTTAAACAAGGCCTTTTGGGACCCCTCCTTATGAGCAAGGTAGGTGAAATTTTCATAGCCATCCCAAAAGGTGATTTTTGTGGTCGCTCCACAAAAATCACCTTTCAGGTGGGATTTGAAACTTTTATCCACAGCATTCATGAGGCTGGTCATAAGAAGATGATGTTGAAACTTTGGTGGACACATATGGTAAATGATTAGTTATAAGTGAACATTAAACTATTTCAATGTTCACTCATAACTGCACTATTTTTCAATATTTTCCACTAGACTTTCAACATCACTTTTTGGGACCCTAACTCATGAATATGGTGAAATTTCTCAAATCAAGCCAAATGGTGATTTTGCAGTTGTTCCATGAAATCACGCTTTGGCCCAGGATTTGAGAATTTTCCCTCACCAGGTTTATGATATGGGGTTATTTTTTTTGTTTGTTTCGTTTTTTTGTTGACCGTAAGTGCACTAGACAAATCCTGCCTATTTTCAGGCATGACCCGGGAGGGGATACAGATGAATGCCAACTGACCTTGAACCAGATTAAGCTGTTTTAAGAATACCATGTTCAATATTTGGAGACAAAATAATAAAAAAAAAAAGTTGCGAATGTCGTTGTGACATTTTTCCATGCTTGCTCATAACATTGTTAATTTTAATATTTTAATTCCAACCTTTCAACGGTGTCATTTTTTACACCACCTCATAAACATGACAGGTGTTGTTTTCAAATCCTGGATGAGGTGTGTTTTCACACTAGTGTGCAAAATGACATTTTGGCAACTATTATATAAATGATGCATGTCATGTTAATAAGAGGAGCCATAAAATGACTATCTTGGAAATTTGGGGTCAAAATAAAACAAAATCATTATTAAGAAAAGTTGTGCTTAGTGCCTACCTTTACCCCAGTGGGTAGTGCCTTTTGATCTCATGCAAATTAGCTAAATTCAAGGGTGAGCTCAGTGAGCCAGCTGAATGGGCTGAGACTGGAGGGATGTGCTGTCATGCAGCACCACCCACCACCCTGGGAAGGAAATGTGCAGGGTTGCCTGCACGGGCCCAAGTATATAGTGAAGAGAAATCTTTTCTTGACATAGGCCCTGCACCTCTACACCTGTGGCTGCCAGAGGGCCCTGTGCTTTAGCTGACAGATGAACTTTGCGTCGTGTGGTACTATCTGTAGCCACATGAAAGCACCTGGAGCAGAGGACCTGTCTGACATCCCCACAAATTCTTGACATCTGTTGCCACATGGTGGGCCATGCACTTTCACAGGCAGATAGGCTCTTCCCTTGGTTTAGGGCCAAGAGGCCCTGCATGTCTGCATCTGTTCACACAGATGAGACCTGAGTGAATGCCATCTCCCTATATAGCCAGATCTGCTAGTGCATGGTTTTCTATATGCAGCTGCATTAGTGAAGACCCCACAGGGGCTGCCCTTGTCTTATACCTCTGGCTGTGGAAGTGCAGCCCACTCATGGCTTGTGCTTCTGCAGACAGAACTCTGTGTATGTCTTGCAGTGTGGATGAGTGCCTGTGGCTACAGAAGTACAAGCCTCATTGGAGCATGTGCTTCTGCAGACAAAAGAACTCTGTAATTTGGGTATCACAAATTTGCATCTGTGGCTGCAGGGACTGTGCTTCTGCACACAGAAGCAGTGTTGTGACTTTAGCATCATGGATGTCTATATGCAGCCAGAAGTGACTGTGTAAGTCTTGTGGTGTGCATATATAAATTATAAAATTAGCACATCAGTGCTACTGCATTTGTGTTATGTAGGAAATGCTGGAAGGTTTAATACCTTTTATTGGACCAACAGGAGTCTTGTACAAAGATAGAGTTCTACACAAGCTTTCAGGGCCTCACAGGTCCTTTCTTCAGGTGAATGACAAAATGAGCACCATAAGCAGTATTTATATGTGCTGTGGAGCAATGTATGAAAACAGAATTACAGGAAGGGTAGAATGGCAGACAGTATGACACTCCAGAAGTGAAAGAAAGGAACACAGAACAATTAAGCCCTGAGATACGAGTCTATAAAAGTTGCAAAGTGATAGACAATAGGATGTGTGGGAAAGAACTAAGGGTGGTGGGGGTGGCAATAATAGGAATAGGGTAGGGGTGGCTAAAATGGGGGTCCGAGTCGGCCATGGCCCCACTTGTTATTTCAGTGGGGCCATATAGTTATTTCCGGCCTGTCACAGGTTGTGGGTAGAGATGGACTGATAAGGCAGTGAGGTGATTGTAGTTCAAAACAAAATCAATGTTTATTCTTCACAGTAGAACAATAATAAGTAAAAGAAGCGAAATTAGGTGACAAAATAAATAGAGGCAAATCAAAAATCCAGACTATATACTGTACGTACATCAACTAGAATGGGCTAGTTGTTCTAGGTGTTTACCATACTGCTATCTATCTGCTAGCTTTGTTTTCTGATCTGTCTTATATAGGGCTTTGCACCCATGTAATGGCTAGCTCCTCATTAGTACTTCTTTTACTTTAAATTCTTTATTTACAGTACATTTTCTATCAAGCAACACATTATACACATTATTTCATCCTAATAAAGGGTCTAGGGCATTCAAACCATAATAATAATTTTAAGCACCAATTTCTTTGTTCTGTGACCCTAAGCACCTTCCCAAGCCATTTCCTGCATAAATCTAGCAAGGAGAGGCCGGCTTGCTCTATAGAAACATATAGCTGTGGAGGGCTGCATCCACAGGCCAGGCTACACTCTGAGAAACAGCATTTTACAGGTAAACTTTTGCTTTTTTTTTTTTTTTTTTTAATTTTTTGGGGGTCCTCCGTCGCACATCTGCCTAGTCACGGCCCCCGGAGCTTCCACCACCTGCCTATTTGCCGCCTCCCAGTCACCCCTGGCTTACCCCGAGGGCGGGCCATGCACTGGTTCCCTAATTCCAGTGCCGCGAACCAGTAACTAGTTGGGGAGTGCGGCGGCAGGGGTGAATTAGCCCGGGAGGCTTCACCTAGATGGAGGATCTCCTCTCCCTCCTTTTCTTTGAGTTTTCCTCCTGGAGGCGGGACGTGCAATGACGCCAGTGTCCGCCCCACCTCCCCCAGAAACTAGCATCGGCATCGTGAGAGCCCCTGCCCGCCAGGAGTCCCTCAGCGCCCGGATGCTGCCCCTCAACCTTCCCCAGAGAAGGAGAGCAGTCCTTAGGATGCTCCACTCCTCTCCCTGGCCGGCCCTCCGACGACTCGGGTCCATTCTCAAACCCGTTCGCCCAAGCGCCGCAAGCGAATCCCACCGCTGCGCCTAATGGGCCAGCGTAAACTTTGCTTTTAATTCCCTGTTTTAACATAATAGCTCAGAATATGTGCCCAAATGCTTTTACAGGCTGTTTCCTGCCTATTTTGTTACTTTAGAGGAGCTGTGCTCCAAGCACTGTTAAAGGAGTGGTGCTTTAAACTGCCACTTTTACACAAAGGGAAAGAGCTTAAGAAGCCAAACCGCTGAGGAAAGGTTAAAACAAACCTCAAGCTCTAGGCGGTTGCTTCTCTTTAGTTTAGAGCCCAGGCTGCTTGTTTGTGCAGAAAATAGGCTTTGTCTGGCTGTTACTTTGTTTTTAGAGATACCTAAAGCCATTGTTTTACTGCTTACAGGTTTTAGGGTACCTGGAGGAACAAAAGCAGCATTTCAGCATAACAGCCAAAACAAACAGCCAAAAGGAGCTGTGCAAACATGCACACAGTCATGGTCTCTGCAGGGCAGTGACTGGGGCATTTTACAGTCTGCAAACAGCAGTACAGCCAAGAAGAAAAGCTAGAAAACAGCTTGTAGCTTTATTTGGATGACATTACCTTGCTTTTCCTGGACCAGGCTTCTTTTTAAACAGCAACAACATGAACAATATGGATACCGTATTTCTTTTATTTACAAGTTTAAAGCCACAGCTTATATCAGTGCATCCTCTAGGGGTAAACCTTTCAAGGGCATTTTAAAATAGGAGTTGGGACAGTAACTCCACGCTATGCCTTGGCTTGCACATAAAAGCTGTCTAACTAACAGTGGCAAAACCCAGGGCTGTGAACATAAAACATATAGGGACAAATGGACCAACAACAAAGTGGATGGCCAGCCCAACAAACAAAACATATATCGCAGTACAACATATAACACAGGACACTCACACAACCCAGGTATGCCAGCATTACCTTCCAGCATACTGCATTCAAAAAATGGGAGGAACACCCTTTCACAGGCTCCCCTCATTTTACAGTGTTATTAATAATAATGCAGTAATTTTAGTCCTGCGTTCAGTGTTTCCCAATGGCAGTAAGCTGTGAATTTTGGAAGATGGTACACACCTGCCTGCAACTGACATGAAATGAGAACTTGATTAATTCTTCTTCCATTGGTCTCCTATGATATTTAGTATTACTATGATGACTTAGGCAGAATGCCCCATCTCCATAGTAATACTGGGCAGGAGAGGAGAATCAATAGAAGAGAGTTCCAACTTCCTTCCTTAGACCAATTAAAATTGAGACGCATCATGTTTTTGATGCGGGAGCAGCATGAGAGGTTAGGGTCAGTCACTGTGTCATCAATTACTGTGATTGTACAGGCAGTGACAGAAAAAGTTGAGCATGGAGGTAGTCTGAGAAGATTGGAGAAACAAAATGGAAAAACAGAAGTTTCTGTATTGAAAGGTATGCCGATTTAACTCACTTTCAATGCCTCTGGCAGTATATGGTACTGTTTTTGGAGGAGGCTAATATTTAAACATAGAAAGTCCCAGAAGCAGGTCAGTAATATGGTGGCTGCGGCAGTAGTGGAGTTTAGTAGAGCCAGTCCCTGCTGAGCACGGATGCAAAACACGTCCATCGACATCCTGCACTTAATTGGTGAGTTGGGGAGGGGTGGGGTCTGCTGGGAGTGGTGGTGAGCCCGGCGGGTGAGGGGAAGCTGGCCAGCCGGGAGAGAGAGAATGTGGGGAACCATGGCAGTACTTGAAGTGAGCTGGCTCCAAGCTGCTGACTCACTGCTTGGGCCAGGAGGGGCCCAGTGAGCGCATGAGAGTCCCTGTCCAGAGGGAGTGGAATCCTGGAGTGGCTGATGCCGAGGACTGCAGGGTCGCTGCTGTCTCACTGACAGGGAGAGACAGAACATAGCAACAGGCCCAGGCCCCGCCTCCATTACATCGCCACTTCCTGAACTGCACCCTACTCTCACAAGTCCAGAGGGAATCTGAGCTGGACAGAATTTGTTCATTTTCGTGGCTCTTTGGACCTGCCTTCCCTCCACACCAGCCCGCTCTCCTGCTCAAACCCAGAAGCAACAGTCTGTGGGGAAAATAAATAAATAAAAATGTGGCGTCAATGATCATGGAGGTGACATGACCATTTATTTTATTATCAGAGCATCGGGAGAGTATAAAAGAAATTAAAGATCAAAACATTGTTCCTTCAGCTCCTTCCAACTTCCCTGCTGACAAGATACAATCGAATCTGCCTGGTTTAAATTAAAACTATTGTGTCAATAAACAGGTGAAAAAATAAGGTAAAAACATTTAGACCATCGCCATGCCACATTAAACTTTCGCTGTACACTTCCTGCTTTTACATGGCAGGGGTCATGCAAAGTTGGGCACCTAACTGTTACAACTTCCAAGCAAGTAAAAAGGAAGACAGGAAGTGCAGAAAACTTTTTTTTTCATTTAAAATTCTACAACAATGGGGAGAAACTGTACTAGAAAGTTCATGTCGTGTTCTGTAGGTGGGATGGAGTGGGGGCAGGATACAAGAGAATAACTCTGTGGGAGGAGCAACAGAGATGAAACAGCTCAGGTACTACTTTACAAGAAAAAGACTTAAACTTCCTTCTTACTCTTTTTTTTTTTTTTTTTCTAAATCCCATATAAAATGCCACAGATGGCCCATTTTCTAAGCAGTAATACCCTCCAGGGTGGGCAGTATTGGGCAAAACCAGAGCTTCCAGGGGATATAAGTCCCCTCTGCCTGTGGTGTTGGGCCTCATTACACCCCTGGGCAGTCCAGTATTGCCCAATATCCCACCTTATTGGGTATTATTGCTTACAAAACTTATTTGCTAGGAGGTCTGGGGAAGGGCAGAGGCAATGCTATAGTTTAAGTCAACAGAAGTACCAAGCAAAAAGGAATTTCATCACAAGATATAGTGGTTAAATATATACTGGTGCACATAAATTATCATAATCTATTAAAGGAGTATATTGATGTTAGAAGAAATGGGCAGTGAGGGGAAAATAAGGTTCTCATCATAACCTCTTGCTGTATAGATGTACAAGATGATCTGCCAGTCATAGGGCCCCCAAATGCACAACTGTTTAAGCAATAAACCATGACAGGGTGTGGGTTGTGGATTTACCAACACCTGGCATGGGTTGGTCACGAGGCCACAGGTCGGTGACCAAACCTTGCCAGGTGGTAAATCCCAGCATAACCCACACCCTGGAGTGGTTTATTGCATTATACAATGTACTTTTTAAGAAAAATGAAAGAAAAATAATTTCTTTCTCATTTTTATAATTTTTATTAAATGTACTGCTGCACAAAAAAGTTCTGTGTTGCTAGGTAGAACGTGTGTAGTAGAGTGCAGTTAAGTAATGATACAGCACTACAGACACATACACACACTCGCATACAGTAATATGGTGTGATGTTTTTATTTTAAAGAGAGAGCTGACAGTCATGATTTTTTTTTTCTTTAGGTAGACATCCTGTAAGAAACAGTGGCTGCCTGACGGTATACTGACAGCATGGTGTGAACAGTGAGGGTCTGTCAGCGTGTTTCACCATCTAGTTTTGTGAATAAAGTTTGTTTTGGGGGCTGTAAACATCCCTGTGTTGCATCAGTCAGAATTTGTCTATGAGGTGCAAATGGCAATGGTCTCTATTCTGAATTTTTATTTTTGGGGGATTAGCGGGTGACAGTGGAACGGAGAGGGACTGGTAAATGTGATGTGACCTGGTTCGAGGGGGATGCAGTGCTTGGAGAGTTTTGGTGCTGCGAGCTGCAAGCTGCGGTTACTACTAGGCTTTTTTTTAAAAGAGTGGATCTCTGGGATGAAGTTTATCAGCATTTGGCCAGGGAGAGAGACACACAAACATGGACAGTGGGGAGAATGTAATGTAAACATCTGGTGTGTCGAGCCAAGCATCAGTGTATTGAAGTATTTGAGAGACCGCAAAAAATGAAGGGAAAAAGGAGTTTGTGTCACTATAGTTGATTTACTGGTTTCTTTCAGGAATATGAAGAATTATTTGAATCTCTTGCTCTTCTGTGGAGCTTTAGCAGGGAATTAGTACTGAATGATGGCTGACAGCACTAGAAGTTAGAGTTTATCTTTTGAATGCTATGCTGTGCCATTTAGCGGCATTCTGAAGGGCGTGTGTTTTGTTTTTGATGTGTGGGGTCAGACTATTTATATGTGGAGTTGACAGGCACCTTTTCCGTGGTAATGCTAGGATTTACCACGGGTAAAAGGTGCCATCCAACCAATCAAATTACAGCTTTTCAAAACCCCATTGTATAATTGACATTTGTTTAATTTTTCCCCATGGTACGTGATGCTCCAGTAGCTGCTGCTGTTTACATCGGAGTGCTGCCAGTCTACCGTATGGTGCCTGTGTACCATAGGGTGCTTATAACATGCTGGGTTTCTAACTGACCTCCTTACAATGGAACTGCTTACAATTCTCGATCTTGAACAAGTTGCTTGTTGTGACTTTTGGGGGCTTCTTCTAGGGACTTCATTTGTTTTATAGTTTACAGTTGGTAACCACTGTTTCAGTTTAGTAATGGTTTGTTAGCTGTTCGAGGACTTTATGTATTCATTTTGTGTTTTAGGGTTTTGCTTATTTTTTCTACTCTTCAGAATTCTAGGTGTCTGTTTACTACAATTTTATACAGGCTGGAGGGGCGTGGGATGACAGGGCATACTCTCACCCATAGGCAGTGTTGGTGGTGAATGGCTGGGTGCGTCCTGTATCATCTTGTTCTTGCACTGGTATCCCCTCAAAAGCTGACTGAAGTGCTTGTGATATCCAGGTAAGGTGGGTATGCAAGGGAGTAGCCTAGCTGCTCCCAGACGTCAGGAAGTAGAGTTGCTGTTTTTTCTACTAATCATATTTGTGTCCCCATTTCTAATCACATACTGTATGCTGTTATGAATATTCTGGGGACTTTTTCTACAATGTATACAGTACATGCTGGAAAATAACTTGCATTATTTGTGGTGCCAGCCTGGATCCAGTGCTGGATGTAGTTAAATTCTGAAGTTACCGCGAGGAAACAGTTCACTTTCAATTTCACTGGAATTACTTACTTTTTTCCTTTGTCATGCATAAAATCTAGACAGAGTTGTTTTGTGGCTGTCTCGACTGTATAAATAAAGGATGGGTGTAGGCTTAAATAGTCTCACATAGTTAATAATGTAGCAGTAATAGTAGAAGGTATAGTTCTAGCAACCATTTGGAAAATAAGTATTTCCCTGCATCTCTGAAAAACTGTCTGTCTCTTCTGCTTCATTGTATGCCCTCTGGCTCTGGTGATCTTGAGAACCCCCCTCAACCTGCATCCTATTAATTCCCGTGAGGTACAGTACTTGTTGGTATCTGTCATGTCCCTACTCTTTCTCCTGACTTCCAGGTTGTAAATGTCGGCATCCCTCAGTCTCTTCTTGTGCTGATTTTGATGTAACCCCATGCATCATTTTGTTGCTCCTGCTCTTGACTGCCTCCACCTTGTGTCCTTACTATTATTTTTGTTTGTTTTCTTTTGTTACTTCCATGGCTGGGGTGGTCCTATGCTTCCCTCTTTCTTCATGCATCCTCTCGCTGTTGCTCGGGACCCAGTCAGAGCTCGAACCTTTCACCCTGCCATCCCAGGTCACATCACTGTGACTAGGGTACTCTGCACCATGGGATCTAAATGACTGGTTGAAAACTGGTGCAGAGCTCAGGATTTGGCTTCACTGGGATTGGGGCTCCACCTGAGGGATGCAGGCCCATACAGGCACGATGGTCTGCATCTATCCAGGAGGGAACCAGGATTCTAGGTGATAGGTTTAAATGCTTCATTGCAAACATTTAAACTAGCCAAGGGGAGGCACTGAAAAGCAGAGGAAATCCTAGCCTCCCAAAAATCAGGGTAGTTAGTGAGGTAAACACTAAGATAGAGCAGTCGATAGGAGAAGGGCAGGGGCAAATGGAGAAAAGACAAAGACAGTAAGGACAGGGATGGGGCAAAAAGAAATAAAGCCATACAAAATGGAGGGTAATGAGTACCAATGCCCGTAGTCTAGGTAAAAAGCTCCCGAAATGATGGCCTTGATGGAAGAGGGATGCCTGAATATCATGGCAGTCACAGAAACATGGTACACAGAGAACCATGACTGGGACATCAACATACCAGGGTACACAATCTGCAGGAGGGACGGGGGAAGACGAGGAGGAGGAGGAGTAGCTCTATGTAAGGGAAGAGATCAAAGCAACAGAACTAAAGGGTAAACAGGGAGCAGAGGAGGCACTGTGGGTCACCCTGAGACTGGAAATGGCACCACAATCTGCACAGGAGTTGTATACAGACCCCCATCTCAGTGGGAGGAAATGGACAAGGAATGATAGAAGGCATCCTTGGGGCTGCAGAGAAAGGGAGATATTGCTAATGGGGGACCTGAACATGCCAGATGTTAACTGGAGCACCTTGCTGCAGCCACATCCAAGAGCAGGGCCATTCTCAATGCCCTACAGGGGCATGCCTCAGAGAGCTAGTTTTGGAACCCACCGGGAGGAGCTATCTTAGACCTGGTACTCTCAAATGGGACGGAGAGAGGATCTCCGATCTTGAAGTGGGTAGCCATCTGGGAACAAGTGACCACCAAACAGTGTGGTTCACGATAAGCTTAGCTTGTAGAGTCAAGCCACACAAAAGTGAAGGTACTGGACTTCAGGATGGCTGATTTTGTCAAAATGGGAGAGTGCCTCAGAAAAGCACTAGCAAACAGGCAAGAAGGTGGGTGAGCAACAATGGGAAACATAAAACCACCATCACAGAGGCAACAAGCCTTTGTGTGAAGCAAATAAACAAATCAAAATGAAAGAAGAAATCTCTAAGGTTCTCAAAAGAAGTAGCAGGAAGGTAAGGGAGAAAGAGATAGCATTCAGGAAGTATAAGAAAACACAGAAGAAACAGGACAGAGAACTGTACCAGTTAAAGCAGAAGGAAGCGGGAAGGCAGACAGAATAGCAAAGGCCCAAACCGAGGAAAAGATAGCCAACTCGGTTAAGAAGTGGATAAAACCTTTATAGGTATATTAGGGAGCAAATAAAGACTAAGGCAGGGATACTGAGGCTGAATAAAGAGGAAGGTGGTTGGGCAGAGAGCAACAGTGAAAAGCAGGGATACTGAATGAATACTTCTGTTCAGTATTCACAATGGAAAAGCTGGGGGATACCTAATCCAGTCAATAGAAGCACTCTGGATAGGGGTTGATATTAGTCCTTTCACAGAAAGGGTTCTGAAAGAACTCTTAAAACTTCAGGTGGATAAAGCAATGGGGCCTGAGGGATTCACCCAAGAATTCTAAAAGAACTAAGAGAAGAACTAGTAACACCACTAACTACCCTTTTAATAAATCATGGAGGATGGTGTGGTACCTGAGTACTGGAGGAGGTAGATGTGATTCCCTTCCACAAAAGTGGGAGCAAGACAGAGGCAGTGGTGTTGAGAGGTCTAAACCTCACCTTTCAGATTCTTGACGATATTGGGAATGCAAGTAATCACAGAGGCGTTGCATTAGAGTAATAAACAAGTTTATTACTACCAAGGATAAATCACAGTTGCCTAAGCAGTTCTTACCAATATGAACCGGAGCCAGTGCTAATCGCTCCCTACACCCCGAGGTTTCTCTGTTGTCTCTTGGGGTCTCTGGTCTCCGGTGTACAGCTTAGCATTACATTATATACTCCATGATAATTTCTATGGTTACCAAAAGATAGAAACATTTCTAGTTACAGAGATGAGCCTTATTGGCTAAATTAGAGTGGCTCCAGGGTCCAAGATAACATTATACAATTCTGTAAAGTCATCGGTTTGAGAACAAAAGAGTTCTTATACAGAGTCTTACATAACTCAGTGTAGTGGTACAAATCACCAAAAGGTGGCAATGCCATCTTACCTATTATAATTACTTCAAGGACACAGGTGTCTTGGCATCTGACAAGTAAGAAATACACAGAAAATACATGGCAGAATATATGTGTATTAGCAAGTAAAGTGTATTACAACAATATGCATTCATATCCTGACATCTACTTTTATATGGTAGATGCCCTTAGCCCTAAATATTAGTATAACCTACATCTAAGTGTTAGCTGTCTACGATGTACCTCTGAGGGTATCAATTAGGGTGCAGGGACCTCGTGTAACACAGTAAACTACAGACCTGTTAGTTTGACCTCAGTGTTAGGGAAAATGATGGAATCACTGCTGAAGGAAAGAATTGTTGAGTACCTAGAGGCCAGTGGGGCACAGGACCCAAGGCAGCATGGATTCAGAGCAGCAAGGTCATGTCAGACAAATCTAATTGATTTCTTTGACTGGGTGACCAAAGTAGTAGACTAGGAGGGCTGTGACATGGTCTACCTAGACTTTAGCAAGGCATTTGACACAGTCCCGCACAAAAGATTAATAAACAAATTAGCCAGCCTGGGAATGGGTCCCAGGGTGGTAGCCTGGGTAAAACACTGGCTGGACAACAAGACACAGTGTGTAATAGTAAATAGAGTCCACAGTGAAGAAAGGAGGGTTACTAGTGGGGTACCGCAGGGTTCAGTACTGGGCCGGTCCTTTTTAATGTCTTTATAAGTGACATTACAGAGTGACTAGAAGGAAAGTATGTCTCTTTGCAGATGACACAAAGATCTGCACAGGGTTGATATGCAAGGTGGGGTGGAAAGGAAGAAAAGGGACTTGGCAAGGTTGGAGGAATGGTCAAATGTATGGCAGCTTAGATTCAATGCAAAGAAGTAAAGTAATGCACCTGGGAAACAAAACCCAGGGAAGAGTACATAATGGGAGGTGAGATACTGACAACAACAAAAATAGAAAGGGACCTGGGTGTAGTCATATCAGATGACCTAAAGGTGAGCCAGCAATGTAAGAAGGCAGTAAGAAGGGCTGGGGGGATATTGGGATGCACAGGAGAGGCATCACCAGTAACAGGAAGTTGTTGGCCCTCTGTACAGACAGTTGGTAAGACCACATCTGGAGTACTGTGTATAATTCTGGAGACCCCATCTCCACAGAGACATAGACAGGATGGAGGCTGTCCATAAGAGGGCAACCAAAATGGTGCAGGGCCCGCACTAGAAGACATATGAAGAAAGACTAAAGGAGCTTAAGATGTATAGCCTCGAGGAAAGTGGGGGACATGATAGAAACTTTACCTCAAGGAATCAACAAAGTCCAAGAGGGTAATATCTTCAGAAAAGAGATGCGAAGAACAAGGGCACAATTTGAAGATAGAGGGGACGCTCAGAGGTAATGTGAGGAAGTATTTTCACAGAGGGGTTGTAGATGCATGGAACAGCCTTCCTGAGGAGGTCGAGAGTCAAAAACAATAGGGGAATTCAAGAATGCATGGGACAGACATATGGCAGTTATAGTGGGGGTAGGAGGAAGTAGGCTGTTGGTTAATTAGGATTTGCAGCTTATCAGTTAGGTAGGGAAATGGACAGACTAGGTGGGCCATGCGGTCCTTATCTGCCGTCAAATTCTATGTTTCTATCCCATGCAGTGCAGAACACCTGGAGGACAGGGGATGAATGGGAGCTGGATTAAGTGGGTCCGCAGCACTGATGTCAAAACCATCCATCACTGCACTAGAGGATTAGTGCTTTTTGTCTCCTTTAGTCCCACCATGGCACGGGCTTGCAATGGCATTGGAGAACACTGCTGCTCACGCTCTTGCAATAAGCATGCCATGGTTACTTACTCCCTTTAAAATTCACTGCTGTTCCTGGTGGTATAATCTGCCTCCTTTCTTACCAGAACTGAAATGAATGGTAACTGTGTAATTGCAACAAACTTTGTTTTGTTTCAAATCCTTTGATCTGTCTTATTCCTCACTTCCTGAACATTATGAACACCCAAGCAGTACAGCCATGCATGGTGCAATAGTCTTCTGCTCCCACAGCATCTTGATTGGATAGACTGTGTTCTGGGTGTTCCCAAGTTCAGGAAAGAAGCACTTGGAGTTGATTAAGGAATGTAAACAAACAAACACAGTTTGGTGTGGTAACACCAATATGGTGGGCAGTCTGGTTTTAACTTTTAATTATAAAATGGAATTAGAATCAAACTTCCATCCACATCAGCATTTTCTACAGAATGTGAACATCCATAAATGCTTTTTAAACTGTGTACAGTTTGAGGTCTAAAGGGGCAAACAGTGTCCCTTTAATACTTAATAATTCAACTAATTGTTTGCTGAGTAAGTTAGACTGTGTAGGCAAGATGGCATCTTTTCTGAACAAACAGATTCCAAATTCTGGTTTTAATAAGTCATTTATTTTATTCTCATTGGTATTGTTTTCAGACTCATGGCTGACTAGTATATTGATCTGTTATATTGATGTATTCTTTGTTTAGTTCTTTTGCTGAAGTACCTTCTTGTATTCACCCTTTACAGGTCCCTCATCGAAATTAGCCTTGTCTCAGTTTGCCTTTCCAGTGACCAATAACTAAACATCAGCAAGTAGGTAGACTGACAGATAGACAGACAGATCAATGAATTAATTTTTCTGTGATGCTAATTAGGTAGTCAACATTCACAATTTCTGTTTGGCCTGTCTAATTCAGGCTGACCCATTGGTGTTATAATAGAACTACTGATCACGACATGAGTAATCAAGGCTTGGATAGCCAGCTCAGTGGTGCTGAGGGTTGATGCACTGGACACCACACCTCACGCTACACCAGTAAACCAAGTTCAGGAGCCACCTTGGGCACCAGGGGTCGGCAGGGAGGAGAGGATTG
This sequence comes from Neoceratodus forsteri, assembly GCA_016271365.2. Classification (NCBI taxonomy): domain Eukaryota; kingdom Metazoa; phylum Chordata; order Ceratodontiformes; family Ceratodontidae; genus Neoceratodus; species Neoceratodus forsteri. The sequence goes on along the minus strand of CM057449.1, from coordinate 1,108,260,153 downwards.
AGTGTCTGATGGATGGCTCTCCACTCCCAGGGGAGGGCAGCGGTTAGCATCCCAGCATCCCCTGTGGAGATCAGGGGCACTGCAGGACGTGACCAAAAGATGTGGGTGAGCGTGGCAGATTCAGGCAGGGTTGTCGGAGCCATGACGCCATTGCATGCCATGCTCTGGGGAAGGCGCTCACCAGAAGAAAGGAAACACCCAGCTCTGCAGGGTGGTGGTGATGGCACCTGGCCCCATGGCCACCGCCTGATCTCACCCCACCCGCCTTCCTGTTCCTCCATCCAGAACCTCACCTGCAGCTTGGCCAGTGCTTAAGAGCACCCAAAGAGGAGGGATGAGCTCACCCCAGAGGGGTTAAGCCAGGGATGCCTGAGAGAGGCTCCGTAGGCTGTGACTGGAAGAAAGGAGTTAAAAAATAAAAATCAAGGTTTGGGAACAACTGGGTGATTGTGTTCATCCAGAGGAGAGTGGATCATGCATCCTGATTTATGCTGTTACCTTCCTGGAAGGAGGTGTCTGACATTACTGTGAAAGTATCACCTCAGTTACCACAGGTGAAATTACACAGTGGTGTTGTGGGAGAGTGGATGCTAAATGATGTCAAACTCGAAAGATTGCATGCCCACCTGTGCGTCATTCTCTCCAGCACCCTTGGGGAATTGGGAAAGGAAAATGTCCTCGGTGGATGGTTTAGATATTACTTTGATAAACATTTTAAACAGCCAAATGGGGCAGTGCAAAATGTTCAAAGGCCATGAACTCTGGAGGGGTGTTAGTCACTCACAGACCATACACAACTGACTTTATTCCCCACCCACTTGCATTTTGTGAATGAGATGGGGTGAGTAGATGTAAATGTTTTGGGTGGAAAACTGGTGGGACCCAGATCAGTATAGGTTGTGTTCCTGCTAGTGGCAACAGTGTGGCCAGGTCTCATACTGAAGGAGCTCTCATCAGGCCAGATGGACGCCGAAGCTCAATAATCAGAGCCAGTGTCATACAATATGATGGGACATGGTACTGAGCAGGCTGGTACATGCTGAAGCAAAGTATTTCACTACCTGTCAATGTTAGCTAGTACTGTATGTCACTAAAATACTACCAACAGCTTAAACTGGTTCAAAGTCAGTTGGCATTCATCTGTATCCCCTCCCCAGGTTTTTTTTTTTTTTATGTGTGATGTTTTAGCCCCATGTGCCCCAATGTCCCCACACCTTGAGGGCTGCCAAGTGCCCGACTACACAATCCCCGCTGATCCCTCCTCCAGCCCCACATTTCAGCAAACCCTGAAGTATCCCAGCAGGAGGGCTTACCAGCGTAATCTAAGTAGGTTCGGGTGCTGCTGAGGCAGAGAGAGGGGCTCACTGAGTGAGCGCATCGGTGGTAGCGGAGAAATTGCTGTCACATCCGCAGACTACTGGAGCTGTTTCTGGTTTTCTGGTTCCCCAATGTGCCACTCGCTTAGTGCCTCCAGTCTCCACTGGGGCTGCTGCTGAGTGAGGCCTTCCCTAATCCCACCACAGGACAGGAGAGCAGTCCTTTGGACACTCGATCCTATCCTTCCCTGACGATCCCGTGCCCCGAGTCTGTTCACTGAACCCAGATCACTGGATGAACCCAATTTTAATGGTGATTCAGTTTTAACAATCTATTTTCTTTTTTTTTTTTTTTTTTTTAGGAACCATTGACATATGCAAGACATTTTACTCAGAACTTGATCTTTGACCTTCACTTGTATTTAATGAGTAAAGATTTATAGCCTTGTTTCAGACAGCTTTTCCAAAGTCAAGGCAACCAGATAATACCAAATGGCTGGCATTATGAAGCAAGACTAGACTATGAGTTCAGAAGATGACAACATCAGCAACTCTTTACTGAAACTGTCTATTTTGAACCAGTAGTGAATTCAAGGGTACAAAATAGATCATAACTACATAGAAATATAAATTTTGGTATGAGACTTCCTGGGAGTAAGCTTATTCTAATTCAGCAATGCAGTTTTTGTCCAGATTCCTCTTTAAGGAAATTTCCGACATACCAGATGGCAGCTACCACTCATGTAGAGTGGTAGCTGCCCTGATTATAGTCATTTCAGTCAGGATGTAATCTGTTTCTTGAAGCCCTGTTTTAATAAAATCGCTCATAATTTAGTTTTTCTGAGGGCTGGCCATTCATTCTCACAGCCTGAGTCCCACTGACACGCTCCGTGGTCAAGGATGTAATGATGTGTGGCTGGGAAGAGCATGGGGTGTGCCCTATTAAAATGAAAATGAATGGGGCACAATTTTAATTCCATTTTTAAGCTACAAAATGGTCACTTAGGATTAATGAAGGACACCCCGACTAACATGGCCCTTGTTAGTAAGCGCCTGTACTTCATTAATCCCCAAGTGACCATTTTGTAGCTTACAAATGGAACTGCTATTGAGCCACATTCATTTAAATGGGATGCACCCTGCCTCTCCTAGCCACACGCCATTACATCCTGAGTTGGGGAGGGGGTGTCAGCAGGACTGGGGCTGTGAGAATGAGCAGCCAGTCCCTTGAAAACTAAATTATGAGCAATTTTATTAAAACAGGGCTTCAAGAAATGGATTACATCTTGGCTAAAATGATTATCCTCGGAGCAGCTACTACACTACGGTGAGTAGCTCCTCATATCAGAAAATCACTGTAAGGTATGAAACATCTTTCCTCTGGGAATCTAGTGCAGCTGGCCACACCTATCGAACATAGTAGCCAGGCATGAGGAACACAAGGAAACTGATCTAGCATCTGTAGTAGTCTAACTGGGGACAGCACACATTAGTGTTTACCAAATGCTCGGCTTTACTGCCAGCTACCCTCAGATGGAAGGGACTCAGTGTTCTATACCTGTACAACTGACTCCTCAAATCTCAGTCCAGGGTGCATGTGTTACTAAAGTTGGTGCATACCACCCAACTATTACAGGATCTAGGGATTACAGATGACCCATCGGTTCAATCTGGACCCCTGTCAGTGCCTTAAGTGCATGGTGAGTGGACCTGGTTATGTCTAAGGGCATGGGATTCCTGACACAGGACAGGGTGGATCTCCTCATAGCACATGCATGCCTGATCAAGAGATCTCCACAAAGATATGTTAATGTTAATTATTAATGTGACTGTACTTCTTTCATTGATTGGTAACTGTTTTTCTTATTTTTGTTCTTTTACACAGGCCATAAGAGAATAGGTAAACTTAGGACAACACTTCACAATAGGTAGTCATGAAGAGGAAGGAGAGAAGTAGTGGAACTCTATAATTGGCTACAAAAAACATATTTCTGACATAAATTCATAAAACAAAAGTGAAACTACTCCAAAGCTGCTACTAAATTTTGAAGTAATGCTCAGTAAAATGATAGTGAGTCTATTTATGATTCTTCATGTCAGTTATTAAATAATGGAACGTCACATGAGCAAGCTCAAATTAAATACACAGGAGAAATATTAGTTGAGCAGTCCTCAAACTCAGGTTCTACACTGACCAGCTCTGAACTAGACAGTATGGAAGTTCAAGAAATTTATCAGTAAGATGACAGTAGAGTTCTTAAAAGAGCACATGCTGAAAAATGTCATATAGCATTGAGGTAAACAGTGAGATTGATAACAATGACCTATATGCTGCTACTCTCCTTAAATCTAGACAGCCCAAAGCATCAGAATTACCAGATAACACATTGAAAAACATTATTAATGGCAGTACAAGAAGTTTCCAGGAGTCATGGTATAATAAATGGAATGGATCGACTATGATGCAGAGAAGAATGCTGCATACTACATAGTTTGTAAAAATTCATATCTTAAATTGAAGTTTCAGGGAAAATATGCAGAGAAAACTATTTATTACAACTGGCATGAAGAATTGGAAAGATGGTGTTAAAATCCTAAACAAACATAACAGGTGTCAGAACCACTTAGCAGCTTTAGCAAAGGTTACTGCATATAAACAGTCTGTGTGTTCAGGGTCTGTGCTATAAAGGTCTACAGAAGGTTATGATAAACAAAAACTCAAGAACCGCTCATATGTAACAGCAATAATAGAACGTGTTATGTATCTTGGTATGCAGGGGTAGCATTCCAAGCACATGATGAATGGAAAGCATCCCTAAATCAAGATAATTTCCTGGAGCTTATGCAACTAAGGAGTAAAGATGTTCCTGGCCTTGCATCACATATGTTAATGCCAACAAATTATACCAGTAAAGACTCTCAGAATGAAATTATCAAAATAATTGCCAAAAGTGCAAAACAAAATTATTCAGAAAGCCAAAATTCGGATGTTTACAATCTTCTGTGATGAGACTCAGGATATTACTATGAAAGAACAACTAACATTTTGTTTATGATATGTAAATAATAACTTAAACATTGAGGAGCAGTTCTTGGCTTTTTTTTTTTTTTGTTAACCGTGAAACAGATTCTTCAAGCATTACTAATCAGATCCTAGAACTACTGCAGCATTTTGGTTTGGATATTCATCAGTGCAGAGGCAGGGATGTGATGGGCAGCTAACATGAGCGGAAATATATTAGTATGGCTAAGAGAATTCAGGATATGGAAGATAGAGCAATTCATATCATTGTAAGAGTCATCAAATAAATTTAGCTTTACAGAAAGCATGTGAGACAGATAAAATGCCATCAGTACTGCAATGCAATAGGAACAGTGAACAAGCTGTATGAGTTCATTTTGCAATTCATCTGGTAAATCTGCCATCATTTTGAAAAGTAAAATCGTCTGTGAATTCTGATGCAAAAATCTCCTTCAGAAACTGTGTCCCACCAGGTGGTCTACAAGACATAAAGCTCTGTTTGCACTACTGCAAACAAAGAATCTGTACTACAGTCCATTGAAGAAATGTCTCGTTTTCAGGGATACTGGTATTCAGGCATGTGGTCTTCTACATTCGTGTACTACATTTGAATTTTAGCTTTGGGTAAGAATAATGTAGAAAGTGTTTAATATCACAAATGATCTTTGTAATTACCTACAAAGAAAAACAATTTGTTTTGGTACAGCCAGGACAGCTGCAGAATCTGTCATCACAGTGCTAGCTGACCTTCATAATGAAGAATCATTTGACAGTTTTGGAATTAAACAAATATTATGGTAGACAATGAACTAATTAATCCACCAAAAGCACCACAGGTTAAAGAATACCTGTAAAACTGACACAAACCCACAGCTGTCAAACCAAACACCACAAAATGCAAAAATCATTTACAAAACAGAATTTTATGCTTCTTGACACTATCATCTGCCAACCTACAGATCGTTCTTGGATGAAAACACAACATGGTTGTCAATATGGAGTCCTTATTAATTAATAATGGTTCACTGGACCTTGTCTTAGAAATTACTGCATTCTACAGAGATGACTTAGATGAAGGAAGATTGAAAACCAACTACAGGTGTTAAGAAATGTTAGGCTTGCAGACGATATTATCGGAGCAGTTATTGATTTTTTCCAAAAAGATGATATGAAAGCTTCTTCCAGAAGTTTATCAGCTTCTAAAACTGTACATGACAATTCCAGTGTCCACCACATCACCAGAACATACTTTTTCTGTTCTTAGAAGACTAAAATCATACATAATATCTACTATAGATGAGGAGCATCTCTTCATTGGCTATCATGCAAATAGAATGTGAAGTTACCTGAGACATCAAGGTATCTGATGTCCTTGATGAGTTTGCAAAACTGAAAATGAGACGTCTTCCATTGTAATGCATCTTTGGTTTTAAATTATACAAAACTACATATATGATTTGATAGTAAACGGTCACTTAAAATACATTTTAACATATTGCATAATATATTTTCAAACAATATGCAGAGTACTGTGTGCATATCACCTGTAGCCAATGTAAGAGTATCACTGCAGCACTACAGCACTCATTAATCTGGAATTGTTATAACTTCTTCACTGGGAAACAGTCAAGGGAAAGGGCACCATCAGTTACATGTGTGAAAATAGTGATGGTGTGCACTTACTGTGTACAACAAAAATAATTTGGTGATTAATGTACACTGTAGTACAATAGATAGTCTTAAACATGTAACAATGTTCTACCATAGATTATATATGTTGAAATTCTTTTATACCCTCTCCTTGCTCTCACTTGCTTTATATTCTCTTCTGATGGGGAGGAACATGGGCCCCATCCTCCGGTGCAAAGTGACTTGTCATTTGCTGCACCCCTACCCTTCATCAATTTAAATGACTCACTCAATCCCATGTTTTATACTGACTGACTCTCAGGACAGGTAGTACCTCTGAGATGAAGACTGTTGCCACACACGTGAGTGAGTGGTGTTGCCATTTCTACGCCTGTTCCCAGTTAATTTGATACGCATTCCCTGAAGTCAGGATCTTGGCAGCTCCACAAAGGATTCAAACCACCCACCAGTCACCTTCCTCAGCCTCCTATTCAACTTCCTCGCCTTTATTTCTAGGTAAGATTTTTGGTAAGGGATCTGATGTCAATCCTTTTGTTGGGTATTTGCTAGATACACAATAATGAATGGGACAAAGGCTTTGCTAGGTGGGGTGATTCTTGGTGATACCAGGCTATCCTTGTAGGTAACTTACAACAACATCCAGAGCCTTTCTACACTCTCTGCATCCCCAAAGTTTTCATTCTTTGAGAGTTCTTAATACCATTCACTGGGTTTTCCTGTCCTTATGCCATGGGCTATGCCCTATCATGTCTCTTGTGTGTTTCTCAATGTATGGTTTCTCCTCTTGAGAAGTATTGTCCTCCAGGGACCAGCTTCGACCTCTGTGGTGGGCCATAGGTTTCTCACCTGCAAATCCCACATCTCTCTTCTCCATGCAGTCTCATTTCTGTGGACAATGGGGGTATGGGGAATCCTTTTTCATTTCTGATCCGTGAGTTGCAGATACTAGTCCAGCATTTCTGGAGATGACATGCTTAGGTTTCTTCATCCCTATTTTTGGGCTACCTTGTCTGAGTAACTATTTTCAGGACAATTAGAAGGGTGCAAACTGGGACATTGAATGCCATCCATTTATTCTCTATAGTGCTACCACATCATAATAGGCATTAATATGCTATTCTGATTTGACGTAATGACTCTCAGCTCTCCAGTTGGAAGCAATATTTTCTCAGTGTCCACACCTTTAATGTGTGCTCTATATTTTCTTTATAATTTCATCCCTGAATACCCTTGACTCTGAAGAGCTTATGTGATTTTCTGGCTTAGGTTTCTGGGAGGTCCATTACTTCACATCATATATGTATTTTTATGTATTCAGGCGAGCAGTGCAATGCTATACTTTCAGATGAGATGGAACCACACAGCATCTGCCATCTTTGTGAATCTGGGACCTCACAAAAGTATAATAAAGTACTTTAAATCTTGACAAAAAGTTATGTTCATGTGTGAAAAGCCTAAATTGTGGAGGGAGTAGGGTTAAGTTTTCAGCTGTGGGGACCTACAGATGACTGCTTTCCTTTAAAACAATTAAAAAAAAACATTGCTTTTCGCTACCTTGGCTGTAGTAAAAGATTTGTGCACCTAAATTTAAGCTCTGTGCTTTAGCAGTAACATAATTATCACAGCATAACACAGACTGAAGTCAGTGTACTGCAACACAACAGTACTGTTCCAGGCATGAATATCCACAGTGACATCATTGCACCATACACTGATGAACATAGATAGGCAGCAATACAAAACAAGCATGTAACTGCATCAAGGTTTTTATGTCAGCCAGAACTTTGAGAGTGAAGTTGTGATACAACACTTGAGATGAAGACACAGGCAGGTCTATGCATGGATGCCCATCCATTAAATTTGACAGTGTACTGGCATCAATGCCTGTCTACTTCAGATACAGTGGTTCCTTTAAGTGATCAGGGGGTTGTGGAATAGACACTTGAGCATAGGGGTCTGGCTCATATTACTGAGTCAGTGTGTTGCAGATATTTCTGTGAGATCAAGTTTAAAAACAGCTTCTAACTCGATTAGATAGAGGAAAACAGCTATGTGTCAGCATTATATGTTGAGCGGAATAAGTAACATGGCTTCTTCAGCACAACAAACATATTACGTACATGGAATTCCATGCATAATAAGAGACCACCACACACTATACTCATATTCAAACCATGGTGTTCAAACAATACAGCATGGTACTGTGCTTTACATTTTATTCATATTATATTACATTGCATTTTTTTAAGGTTGGATTGAACTGCTTCCATAGAGTAAATGTTCTATCTAAATTTGTCATTGCAAACTACATTGTTCAGATAAAATGCATTAATAACCACAGTTTGCTAAGTCATTCTAAATTGCTTGTTTTGAGTTGGACTATTGTACAGTATATTTAATATTTACAACAGTACTTTGTAAGTTATATCTTTAAATCTGCAGTTTGTCTAATAAAGTTGACACTTTCCTTTGATTTTAACATCTGGATTCATTGCTGCACCCTGCATTAATGTTATTATCTTTGTGAAAGCTGCTCTTTGATTAGTTCAGTATGTTACTGTGATGACAATAACTTAAAGAGTACCTTCATGTTGGTCCAAAAAGTTACAGCTTGTAGTTATTGTATGCAGTACAAGACCTGACAGGGTGCATGCATTTCTTATTTTGTTCAAGGTTTACTCTGCTTTCTCTGGATTTGTTTTTGAGCCTTGCTGCACTTGCTTTTGCTATTCAGCTGCTGGGCTGCTGGCTCCTGATGACATCACTATAGGGTAGAGGGTGACTCACACTGTGCTGTACCATGCAGCTACAATTTTGCAAGGGAAACCTACCAAGTACCCAGTGTACATACTGTGCCCCTTCCCCAAGACACCCTGTTAGCAATACATTATGCCAAACTCTAAATGCCTTGTCAGTATGTTTTTTTTTGTGTGTGTGTGTGTGTGAATTGACTCTGCCCATAGTGATGTCAGTAGTACAACCCTGGGCCACAGCAACAACAGTCTTGCTATAGATCCTGTGGTACATCCTGCAGTTTTAGCAGCTCAGAATGCAAAACTAACTGCAGTAGACAGTAATGAAATACAATTCCAAAATTCAATGCAAGAAGGGTAATTTATGCATGAAACTTAAAAGAACTGGGAAAGGTCCTCTTTAAAGCATATAGGATAATGTATGATCTTTGGTTAAAACCATGTTGTAAACACTTTGAGAGGTTGACATGCCATCATTGTGAACCTCGAGAGCGCAACCATGTATCATTGCATCATTATAAATCTCAAGAGATATCAAGACAAACTTGAGAACCATTTTCAGCGTGATTGTTAACCAAAGAACATGCATTATATTTTATAGTGTATGGCACCAGATTGTGTAATATCAGATTGAATTACTTTACTGAATTACTTCACGGAAAACACTGATTGTTGTGAATTAATTTTGTCATATCACTGATATGACATACTAAAAAGGTAGAAGACAGTGAACCTTAGTGTGTAACCACTAAGGCAAGGGTTACCCTAAAGGGCATTGGCCTGGAAGCCAGGTTTCAAAGAAATATAAAATCACACATACTTCAGTAATACTCAGTACTAATAAAAGATAATACTCAAGAAGTGTTGCCATATTGATGGCATAACAAGATTGTAATCTACTTGATTTCAGTTAATAATAAGGGCTCCATTATTATATGTTAATGTATGGGGGCCTTATTTAACTGAACTCAACAAATTACAACCTTGTTATGCCAAGGATATGACATCACTGTGTTGTCAACCCTTCTTGAGAGTGTCATATCAATAGTGTAACAAACGGAATGCTCAGATACTCAGTGTTCTGTAAAGTAACTCAGTCAAGTAAAGTAATTCAATCCACAATTACACAATCTTGGTAGCCCTACAATATTAAATATAATGTGTGGTCTTTTGTTAAAGCAGCAGTGTTTGTTAATTAACATACATATTTGTTCAATAATAAGGTTTATCTTCCAAAAATATCAGGATACATATTTTCTTTTCATGTTCTTTCATTCCTGAACCAAGATATGGTGTCTTGAAGTTTTCTAAAGTTGCTACACCCATGCCACACACATGCCACACCCACCATGAAACAAATTAAATATGTGTTTACTATCAGAAACATGCAGAAGAATCACCCTAATGCAACTACAGCATGAATCTAGCATGCACATTCAACAAGTAACACCAGGGGAAGAGATTTTTAAAGCATGGCAATGACAGCCATCTTTAATGACATGAGTCATTAATTACAAGATCAGCTATAAAAAAAAAGTCTTTACACATCCAAGAAAGCAAAAATACACTGAGCATGAATCTTAGGTTGTCAGAAATACATTTATGCTAAAAAAACTATATGATGATTTGTTTCACAGACTAACAAATACTGCTCTTTATCAGCCACGCTGAAAACATTTTCAAGGTTGACATACCATCAGAAAACCTCTTGATATGTGCTTTTGCAGTTTACAGTGATGTCATGACAACCTCTCTAAGTGTTTACAGCATGGTAATTAACCAAAGACCATACATTATCCTCTATATTTTGGCAACAGTAACAGAAATATTTGTAGATATTTTGCTGTTACTGATGGTACTGGATAAAATATATTTTTTATCTTGTCATTTTACCCCCACTCCTGTTGTTTGTATGTATGCATATATGTACATATGAATCTTTGTTACTTTTGGATAGGGAACAGATACAGATAATATAGTCTTGAAATGTTATTTAATTGATCATTTTAGATATAGTGGCAGGATATCGGTTTATCTTTACTTGTTAGAAAATGCTGAACATGAATGTGCTAGAAACAAATTCTGAATTTTAATAGAAAATGTTTAACTAACCTATTGCATCAAATTATTTTCTTAGTGCTGCTCTCATTGTAAAATAAAAAAATTTTTATGAAAATGTGTCCTTGATGTCATTATTTTGCATTATTTGTGCACATACTGTATTTCTGAATATATAACTAGCAGCAGAATATATGACAATCAAAAATAAATAAAAAACAAAATTGCTTAATGTAATATGGAAATAAATAAACAGTTCAAAAGGTTATTCTTGCAATTATGTAAGTTATTTATAGGAAATAAACACTATGTGACAAGCAAGAATGCCACAGAATCACAGTAACTTTTCTGGGGCCTAGGAGACCCCTAGACCCCCAGCCCTTGTTCTGAATTGTATTCCCCCACATTGAAGCTACTTGAACTGCCTCGGAACAGGGCATGTGAAAATAAAAGGATGCTAATAAGGTGACAAGACAGGAACACAGATAAAAAGATTTGAGATACAAGATGTTAGCAGGAAGGGTAGGAGGTAGGAAATGTTAAGAATTGAAAGGAAGCTTTGAAGGAATGAAATAACACAAAACATCAAAGGCCTGGATAAACAAAATAGTAGGTAAGTATACACTGTGAAGTGTGAGATGGGGATGGGCTGGGTAGGACTTAGGCCAAAAGAAATGTAAGAGAGGCAGGAAAGAACAGATACAGTAATACGAAACAGTAGGCATGAACACAAAAGAAGATAAAAAAATTGTTGTAACAAGTAACAGAAGAATTATAGTTTACCATTGTGTGTCATAAAACCAATGTCTCGCTCAGTCCACAAATATTACATTTAAATTGTTTAATATAGTTAAGTTCCTATGTCCTTCTGTCCTGTGTGTTTTGAAATTACTTCTTAATATCAGGACAGATAAGTCAGAGAGAGAATAATCTGTTTGTGAAAAATGGTTTCCTACTGGTGTGCTGCTAATCTTGTTTACTATTGTGTGTCTGTGGTGGTTCATCCTGGTTTGCAGGGGTTGTCTAGTTTCCAATACAGCATCCATCTGTGCATTTGTTGCACTGAATTAGGTAAACCACATTGCTGGATTGACATGTATAGGATCCATTGATTTTTATTGTGCTGTTTTGACTTGTCTTGATGGCAGTCTGTGTGCATATGTGGGCAGGTCTTACATCTTGTCATGTTGTATGGTGTTGTCCCTCTTGTTTCCAGTTACTTTGATCTGCTGTGAGTTTGTTATGAATTATTATGTTTGAGAGGTTGGGGGCTGCTTATAGGCAATTACAGGCAGTTCAGGGAAGATGTCCTTCAGTATTTCATCTTCACTCAGCAAGGGTTGTAGTTCTTTAATAATTTGCTGGAGGGTTTTAGCATGGGACTGTAAGTGACAACTAGGGGTGTGCCATCAGTTTGATTTTTTTGCCTGTATTCCAGCAGGTGTTCTCATGGTATTTGTATGGCCTGTCACAGGCTGTGGGTGAAGGATGGATCAATCAAGCATATGAGGCAGAAGATGGAGGAAAATAAATTGAAATTTATTCTTTAGCAGGACAAAATTAAATCAGTGAACTTGGTGTTAAAAAATTATTAAAACAAAGGAAGGCAAATAAAGCAATATACAGGTCTTTGGCATCCCTTAATGGAGCTAGAAAGCACTAGCTAAGACTAGGTGTTGTCCTTCCAACACCTCCAGATGTTCTGAACTAACAGCCATTCAAGAAACATTATATACAGTACAATGCATCATGTTATTGGTTAGTTTTGCTCACATCTTTAAAACTAAGTTTTATTTACTCCCAGACTTGCATAGTAACACTAAATTGTGCTTTTAACTCATCCTATAAGGTACACATTAATAATCATTTTACAGGCCTGTATACAATTTTAATCTGCATCGTTCTCCATAGCACCACCCACAGCAATAACATCCTATAATAGATGGAAGAAAGTGGCTGGCCGGCGCTATAGATGGAACCTGCTGTGGATGTGTATGGAGCAGCATGTAGCTAACAACTAAAACACTTGGTAAGACCAAAGATTTAAAATATGTCTGAAACTTGTCTACAGTCCACATCAAATAAAGGAAAAAATGTGAGCCGCTCCGACAGCCCACAAAGGTAGTAAGGCAGTTCGCTCTTGTTTAACAAACAAAAAAGCACATAGCGCAAACCAAGAAGCTGCACCACCAAGGGAAAGCCCAAACCATACTTTGCTTTCTCTGTGCAGCGACTTCCACTGCTCCATTACAGCTCGGCTGTGCGTTATTACTTAATTTGTATTTATGTTTCAAGAAAAATGGAGAAAAAACAATTTGTTCATCTCAAACTCTGCCCTGAATGAAAACTTTGACATCCTCAGGCAGGGTCTTAATGAAGTGCTTTAGTACCAAAATATTTAAACATATTTTATACTTGGCAGAACAGCTGACCATTTTACACACTGTTCTATTCAGTACCTATCCAGTATCACCTATTTTTAAAGAAAAGGATAAAATGAATTTTCCTGATATCTCATTCTGTTTATTTAAATACTGAGCTTATCTTTGGGATAAGGACATGGGGGAAAACGCAACTAAAGAATCAGTTCCCTTGCATGTCAGCGTGGTGTACTAATGCTTAAAACTACTTTATGCTGTATAGACATAAAAACTAACAGATAAACAAAATAGGTGGCCAGCCCAATGAACATAGCAAACAGAAAACAGGACAAAACACCTTAGCAACAATAACTTAAAAAAAATATGACAGGACACTATACAGCATAATACAGTACAGCATTGTGGACCAGATAGGAGGGTTCTACCCTTTCACATGGCCCATTCAACTTCTCCATTAGTTTGTCTTGGGGAGTGGCCCTGCTGGATCAGGGAATTCCAAAGTGAGGAGAGCTGTCTATCTCTTTGTTCTCTCATCAGAGCAGATTCAATGGTATCGTATTGCCTGGCTGTAGATTACAGATTTTTTGTATGCCTAGGATGAAGCTGGAATTATGAAGGTAGCGGAGTGTGTCCTGTAGGAACAGTTGTATGTTGTTTGTCTTACTCTATGATGGCTGTCTGGGGTTGCTTGCATGGTCTTGTCCTTTTGCTGCTTGGGGTGTGGGGTGATTTAAGTTTGGAAACCATATCACCACATTTTCCTACTTTTGGCATTAAGATGAGCCCTAACTGCTACATTAACACAGTTCTTGCAAAGAAGATATCTGTGTATTTATCTGTTTATCTATCTGAGGGACCATTTTCAGAAATGAACTGGGCCATCAAGGTGGCACATACAGCACAAAATATCATACATAACAAATGGTACAGGTAGAATCAGCACAGCCATTCATTACTGTAATAAATATAATTGTAGTAAAGGACCACAGTACTCAGTCCTGTGGAGACATAGAAAAGTACACAATAGGGAGAAGAAATTAAAAGCATATGATACAACAACATCATGACTGTCTGGGAGTTAAATTGCAGACCATGGCTAGCAAGGTGTTACCATCCAGTATAAAACATCAACATCAACTAAGTAGACAATTGCTTCATAAACTGCTTATGTATAGTTGTGTCCAAAATGTTCAGTTTTTAATGCTTTATCACCAAAACTACACCATCGTAAAACAGCAGAGCAAAGAAACAGAGCAAGGTCTGGTGTAATTTCATTTTTTTTATTTCGAGACAAAAATGTTCAAGAAGTGATGAGAGAGATTTAGGTTTTTTTTTGTTTGTTTGTTTTTTTTTTCGCATAATGTCTTTATTCTCCTAATTGACCTTTGGCATCACAGTCCTTCAGGCAACCTAAGTGTCCCCATTGCCTACCAGACTCCACTTCCTCTGAAATGTTCTGCCTCTAGATTCTGCAGTGTCTTCAACACTCCATCAGTGTCCAGTATACCCTGTTGGGGAGCACTCTTTCAGGCACCAGGGAGAAATGTTGTTTATACTGCTGGAAATGTTAGTCGAAGCAAAGTAGTAGGTGCACTGTGGGGTCGGGTGACATGGAAGGAGCACCAGAGGCTGTCATCTGGAATGCCTGAGCAGACTATTTCCCATTTTCTATGCAATACCACCCCCCCAGCTTACAGTTGCAGCAGTATCCCTGGGAGGGAACAGCAACAGCATGTGATCACTCACAATACAAAGGGTGCCTCTATCAAGGCTCCACCACACCACCACCAGGAGCCAATATATTGATAGACTGATTAATGGAGGCTCTACCACATCACCACCAGAAGCCAGTATATTGATAGATTGATTGATGGAGGCTCTAACACACCACCAGGAGCCAGTATATTGATAGATTGATTGATAGAGGCTCTACCACACCACCACCAGAAGACAGTATATTGATAGATTGATTGATGGAGGCTCTAACACACCACCAGGAGCCAGTATATGGATAGACAGATTGACTGATGGATGCTCTACCACGCCACCACCAGGAGCCAATATATTGATAGATTGATTAATGGAGGCTCTACCACACCACCACCAGAAGACAGTATATTGATAGATTGATTGATGGAGGCTCTAACACACCACCAGGAGCCAGTATATGGATAGACAGATTGACTGATGGATGCTCTACCACACCACCACCAGGAGCCAATATATTGATAGAGTGATTGACTGACTGATTGAATGATTGATTGATTGACTGATTTGGTTTTGGTAACTGGTAGGTACACTAGAAAATTAAATGCCTATTTGCAGGCATGACCTGGGAGAGTACAAAGCACAAGATACAACAGGGTCAAACACACAGGTACATCAAGTCAAGAGTAAGCAAATAAAGAGCTAAACAGTTCTAGGGATTGATATGTACATTAGGAGATATTACAAGTAGACAAATGAGAATAATTAACAGATTAGGATAAGGCAAGGGTGAGAATTAATGGTCAGGAATGGTACAAATGAAAAATATTACAAGTGTGCAAATCAGTAGTTAAGTAATAATTTAGGTTAAGGCCAGTACATTCTGAGGTGCAAGAATCAAATTTAAAAATGTACATGCGGTTGAAGTCGGGGGTTGGATGTAGTTCAAGGTCATGGATTGGATTAGGTGGGTCTTGAGGGCTCATTTGAAAGAAAACGTGGTGGTGGTGCTGTAGATATTTGGGGAGTTAGTTCCAATACTTCGTTCAAATGAAAAGAATGCCTGCCCACCCATCTTGGTCGAGCATTTGGGTGTTATACATGAGGTAGAATGACGTATGAGCCGTGAGCAGTCGTGAGAGTGTGTATAGAGGTCCTGTGTAGTCTGAGTTATTTATAACTCATTTGCAATTAACATGTCCTGGTGCTATACAAGACCAAGTATAGACTGGCAGTCAGATCAGGTTACATGACACAGATGATATACAGTGGAAGCCACTTTTAAATGTACCAGTTTTCACCGACAATCGGGTAAAATGGATAGAAGTTCAAGTCCCAATTCTTTTTAAATGCTGCATATATTAAAACTGACTGTTACTGTGGACTTTAACCGCCTATATTTTATGGACGCCCAGAGCTCAATTTTAACACTTAGCACCAACAATAATTGCTCACTTGTCACCGATTAACAGCTACCACTTAACGAGTCCAGCCTCTTGCTTAAGTAGAGCAATTAACAGCTCGTGTCAGATGTTCTTCTGAGTCATTTTGAGTCATTCTGTTATGTGTCATTCCTTTTTGTTCAGCTCTATAATGGTTTTTAAACGAGTTGTGATTCCACTATCAAGGAAAGTCAAACTCCTGCAACAGATGGAGTCTCCACCTAAATGAGCATCAGAGACTTAGCTGTGCACTTGTCACTGCTGAAGTCCACCATCTCTGATGTGATCCATGCTGTGGAAAAGATTTTTGTGGAACGCATTCTACCCAAAATGCTGCTCACAAGTGAAAGCGTGAAGATAAGTATACCAAGGTGGAGGAAGCACTGTTAAGGTAGTTCAGCAGTGTGAATGAGCTGGAGCTTTGATCAGTGTCCCCTGCTGCTCCAAAAGGCTAAGCAGCTGGCTGATAGGTTGGGAAAACAGATTTCAACCCTACAGAAGGCTGGCTGCAAAGGTGGAAGGCAGGCACAACATCTGCTACAAACATGTTCATGGTGAAAAGCTGAGCACCGATAGCACTGGAGCTACTGGATGGCTTGCAGATGTGCTCCCAGGGCTTCTAGCTGGCTATGAGCCAGATAACATTTTTAATGTCCATGAAACAGGTGTTTCTTTTGGTGTGTGGTAAGGGACTTTAATTTATGATGAGCTGCCACAAGAACAAAAGAAAAGTCAAAGAATGACTTCCAGTGTTAGTATGTGCTAACATGTGTGACTCAGAGAAGTTGGAGCTCCTTGTGATAAGCAAGTCCACTAAACCCCATTGTTTTAAAAATGTTCACCACCCCCTGTGATCTATAGAAGCAATAAGATCACTTTGATGATGGGGACATTTTTACAGATTGGGTTTGCACCTGGGATACGTAAACCCTGAGGGTGAAAAATTGCTCTACTGCTGGATAACTTTAGTGGGCACCTGACATTGCTGTACTCCATAACATTAAACTTATCTTCCTTCCCCATAACACAATGTCCATCATCTAAACATCACGGACACCCTGTCCTCAAGATCCTCCACCTGTGAGTCCCTTCACGCTACTCTCACCCTGGGAGCTAAGAAACTCCACATTGTCTGCGACTACAATCCCCCAAATGGGGGCACTGTAGGTCTACAGGACTTATTTGATCAGACCTCTTTGCACTCCAAACATAATGAGGTCATTATATTGGGTGACCTTAACCAAAATTGGCTAGGGACTGCCCATAGCATGATGCTCTCTCTGGTACAAAATTATAACCTCCACCAGCTGTTAATGGAGACTGCCAGAGTTACTCCTTCACTAAAATCCTCTTCCCTTATTGACTGGGTACTGGTAAACCATCTGGATCATGTACACCAAGCAGGTATCTTGGCAGATTAAGCTTACTGATCATTCCCTGTCTTCTGCATCTAGAGTACTGAGGCTTCTCCGTCCGCCTCCACCGTGCTTACGTCTCCTTTACAAATTTCACCAACCTGGATATTGAGGCTTTTGTCATGATGTATCGAGGATAAACTGGTCTGGTATTTACCTTTCCCATAATGTTGAGTCTGCACTAAGTATCTTCCTTAATGAATTCCTGGCCATCCAGAACAAGCATGTCCCCAAGGTGACACGGAGGGTGAGGGTAAACAAATGATATGGCTTCACAAAGACGTGCTGAAAAATCTACTCTGTAGGGACAAATGCTGAAAAGTACAAAGCCTCAGGGCTACAATCTGACTATGCTATCTACAGAACCCACATAACTTCTGTGGAAAAACAGGTCAGAACAGCAAAGAGTGCCTATTGTAAAGAATTGCTGCTAGGTTCTGTTGGGGACCTTAGGAAATTCTGGGCCCATGTCAAGATATTTCTCGGTGCATCCCAGTCAACTAGCACCAGTGACATGGTATTAAATGGAGTACATTGCAATGACTCCAACACCATTGCTAATTCCTTCAATCAAATGTTCTGGACCTGTCTCAGTACACCTCTGCCTTCCCAGCTCCCCAGGCAGCCTCTCTGCTTGCAACATCTGCACAGTCCACTACCCCAGCTATCCTTTCCAACAAATGTCTAAATATCCCCATTCTACTTCAAGGCAATCTCAAGGATTGAGGTCTTAAAACTATTATGGACTGTCTCTGACAACACTAGCTCTGGATCAGATACACTTGAGCCTCAGCTCCTGAAACTAGCAGCACCATACATAGCCTCCCCTCTGGCTAGAATTTTCACCTTGTCTCTCTCTAATAGCCAAGTTCCTGACCTCTGGAAGATTGCTTGCTTAATGCGGTCCTTAAAAGGTGATACCAAGGAGATTACTAACTACAGGCCTACAGCCATCCTATCAGTCCTAAGTAAATTCTGGAAAACTTGCTGCAAATCAAACCATTGACTACCTCACAAACTACAGCCTTCTCTCTGACACACAACATGGCTTCCAAAAGGTCACAGTACCTCTACAGCACTTCTCAAATTCACTACCAATGTGCTTACCAGTATGGATGTGGGCCAGCTGACAAGGGCAGTTTTTATAGACCTTACAAAGGCCTTTGATCTTGTTGATCACCCCTGCTCCTCTCCACTCTTTGCAATCTGAGCTTTTCACCCCAGTTGTCACCTGGTATGGACGCTATCTGTCAAATAGAACTCAAATTGTGAAATTCAACTCCTCTTTATCTGATGGTGCTACCATCAATATTGGAGTTCCCCAGGGCTCTATTCTGGGACCTCTTCTTTTCTCACTTTTATCAATAACATAGATGAGGTTTTCTTTCATGCTTATCTATTCTGCATGCATATGATCTTGTACTCTATTCAAGCTCTGATAAGGTCATCAGCATAAATGCATCCTTTCTTCAGATTTCACAAATGTCCAAAATTGGCTTTCTGCATTAAGCTTGTACTTAATGTTAAGAAAACTCAAGCAATGTTACTTGGATCTGCCCCTAAACTTTGGACATGTCAAACTCCCTTTGGTGCAAGGCCACAGTGGCACACAAATAGAATGTTACATCTTTTAAGTACCTGGGAATTATTCAGACCAATACCTGGACGTCAGTCTGCATATACAATCTGTCTACAAGGCAGTGAGTGCTAAACTGGGGTTGCTTAGAAGTCCAGTTTTATGCTGACTCCCTCTGCTAAACTTGCTATTGCCAGAGGCATATTACTCCCCTGCCCTCACCTGGCATGCCGACCTTTGCTGCCACACAAACCATCCTTCATAAGTGGGATGTCACTTGTAATAATATCTGTCGATATGCCTCCTCATCACCACACGGCTTAAGCACCACTGCCAACTGTGCAGGGACCTGGGCTGGTTAAAACCCTCAGCTTGCCGTCAATACTGTCTTGGCTCCCTGATTGACTCTATATTCAGAAACCAGGCCCCTTCAGCCTCGCAAGCATTACTAGTACCTCAAACCTCCTCCTCCTATAGACTGCAATCAGTAAATAAATCCCTGCTAATGCACCTAGATGTAAAACATCAAAAGGCTCTGTTGCCTTCAATCACTCTGCTCCTAAGCTTTGGAACTCTCTCCCCAAGCACTTTGAATATCTGGATCCCATGACAGCTTCAAAAAGAGCTACACTACATCTATCCCTTGCTGATCTCTGCACTTGTTTTAATCCTCCTAATCCACTCACCCCCAGATGCTGCCTGGCCTAACTTTAACCTCCCTACCTCATAGCACTTCTTATCCTTACTATCTTCTTGAGAGATAATCACCCTAACTCCCCCACACACACACACCTGAGTCTTGTTTCAGAGGCCGTGATAATGCATCCTGCCCAGCCAGGAATTTGCCCTTGCCTTGTTTCACTGCCCTATTTGAATCTTCATTGTTGTGACTAATTTGAACAATATTTCTTTGCTGCTATGTTGAGTATCTCTTCCTAGACTGTGTAGGTTTTCTATGCCTAAAAATTCTATGTGAATTTTATTGATTGTTATTGTCCTGGCCACATGTATTCATTACTACTAACTGTTTTGAACTATGCTATTGTAATTTCATTGTACTCATGCTGATGTACCTGTCTTTGGTTGTTGTACTCTCCAGGTCGTGCCTGAAAATAGTAATTTCATGGCTAGTGCACCTACCGGTTAACAAAAACTAAATTAAAAAAATAAATACAACCTCTGGACCGGGATTATTTATGCATTCAACTGGCACTACATTAAAGCTATGAGGCACAGAGTTCTGGTGGAAATGAATGGTGGAAGGCATCAGAAATAATAGCTTCACAGTGTTTAAGAAAATCACACTTCTTGATGACATCCACCTAATGAAGACTGCTTAGGACAGTGTAATCCATGAAACAATATGCCACTGTTTTCAGAAAGCTTGTTTCTCGCACCCTCAGCAGGAAAATGTTTCAAAGTGTCAGAGGATCTTATTCTGCCACCTGCTGGATTAACAGAAACAGAGTTCAAGCTCACTTTGCCATCTGGGTGAAAATGACCCAGAGACCCAGACTGATGCCATAACCGATGTGCTAGCCACAGTGAAAGCTGACAAGGAAGAGAAGGCAAACTGAACATACAGGTGAAGAGGCAGAAGATCATAGGTATCATAGGTAGTATCAAGCAAAAGACTTTCGTCCACTCTGCTTGTCAATCACTCAATGTTTAGAACATAGAAACATAGAAACATAGAATTTGACAGCAGATTAGGACCGCTTGGCCCACCTAGTCTGCCCATTTTCCCTAACAGATAAGCTGCAGATCCTAGTTAACCAACAGCTTACTTCCTCTTACCCGCCTCTAGGACTGCCTTATGCCTGTCCCATGAACTTAGTAGTTCTTTCCTACAAAACTGTCTAACCTATGCTTAAAAGTATCCATAGTTGAACTATCCACTACACTAGAAAGGAGGTTGTTCCAAAATGAAATGACCCTCTGAGTAAACCAGTATCTCCTTAAGTTGAAATTCCACCTAGGCATTAACAGTTGCTTGCTATGCCTCCTCCCACTGCACCAGTTTTTGTCTTAAGTATAAGACCTAAATCCTCACGCAGCTTAGTGTCCCCATTGTTCTAAAAGCAGACACATATCGCCTCTATGCCTCCTGTAGTGTAGTGAATAAAGTTGAAATGCCCCAATCTATCTGAATATGGCAGGCTTTTTGAGCCCAGTAACAGATCTCATAGCCCTACACTGCACCCCTCAATTCTAAGAATGTCCTCCTTTTATATGAAGACCACACTTGCACGCAGTACTCCAGATGTGGCCTTACAAGTCCTATCAAATAGCATCAAAACCTTCTCATCCCTACTGGCAATGTGTCTTAAGATACAACTGAGTTTTTGATTGGCTCTTTGACCTGATCTTTACAGTGGAACTAAACTTAAGATCATTAGTAATCTTAATTCCCAAATCCTTTTCCTCCAAGGTGACATTAAGGCTGACTTTTCCAAGTTTATACAATAGTTTTTATTATGAGAACCAAATGCATAACCTTACACTTAGCTTTGTTCAGTTCTAGTTTATTAGTCCCAGTCCACTGTAAGATTTCATCTATAGCCCCTTGCAAAGCTTGAGCTTCAATTACATTGTTCACTATTCTACCCACCCAGCAGTCATCTATGAACTTAGATAACCAAATGTTTGGGTCCTTTAATTTAAGAGTGGAATATAAATATTAAAGAGGCAAGGCCCCAGCACTGATCCTTGAGGGACCTCGCTAGAAACTGGTGCCTAATCTGACAAAGTCCCTTAACAGTGACTCTTTGTTTTCTCCCATTTAACCATTCAGAGATCCAGTTTAGAATATTAGAATACAACTCAAGCTTAGCTAGTGTATTCATTAACTCTAAATGGGAAGTTTATCGAATGCTCTTTGAAGTCCATAAAGTCTATTATGGCTTCCTTTATCCAGCTCACAATTAACTTTTGTAGAAAGTAAGCAGATTCATCTGACAAGACCTAGACCTAGTAAAGCCATGCTGAAGAGGATCATACAAACTCTATTCTTCTAAAAATCCTGAATCCTTTCCTTCAAGATGTCCTCCAAGATTTTCTCCATCAGTGAGGTCAGGCTCACTGGTCTAAAGTTTGCCAGCTGAGTTGTGGGCCCTTTTTATGCAATGGTAGCACAAGCACTACTTTCCAGTCCTGTGGAACTGCTCCACTATCCAGGGAGGTCTGGAATATCTTAGTAAGGGTAGTGGCAACAGATCTACCAATTCTTGCAGCACCCTGGGATGTATATCATCTGGACCAGGGATTTGTTAATGTCTAACTTATGTAACCTTTCCCTAACATCATTAGGGTCAATAACAATTTGCCCGTGATGACGGACTCACTAATGAGGGTGTGGATGAATCCCAATGTTAAAGACTGAACATAAATATTTATTTTATGTATCGTCTGTCTCTTTTCTGAAGCCAGTGAACTGTTGCTATTTCTGAAGGGGCCTATAACATTAGAACTGCTTTTTGTACTGTTGATACAGGAAAAGAAGGATTCTTGTTGTCCTTACCCTGGCAGCTAAATGGACCTCCAGTTGGGCTTTGGCCTTTTTATTAGATATTTCACCTTCCTTGTGAGTTCTCTAAATTTCTAGAAATTGTACTTATTTTTATCCTTAGAATATTTTATAAACATCCTATTCTTTCTATTAATCACTCTTTTAATAGATGACTTCATCCAACCTGGGTTGTTTTTCTTATTATTTTTAATTTGTGCAATCTTGGAATATATTTACTGGTTAGTTCTTTCAGTCTTGCAAGCAGAGTGCTCCACATCCCATCAGCCGAACATCCTTGGAAATTTTTAGCCCAATCCCACGTGGAGAATTCTCCTCTAAACTTCACACAATCCACCTTGGAAAATTCAACTTATTAGCTGAACTTGGCATCATAATTGTATCACGTATCCTTGATGCTAAATAATACCATAGAGTGGTCACTATTACCAAGTGGGAAACAATTCTAACATTATCAATTGAATCACCCATGTTAGTCAACACACTATGTCCAGTATATTATTACCCTGATGTTACTGATCACTTTTTGTTGCAACCCAATTTCATCAAACACCTCTAGGAACAATGGAGTCCATTTTATTAGCTCTTTGCCATAGTTTCCAATCTATGTTAGGGAGGTTAAAGTCCCTAATAGCATAATTCTGTCAGCAGGGTCTAATTTACCTAGCTACATAGATACATAGACAGTGTCGGCAGATAAGGGGCCTATGGCCCACCTAGTCTGCCCATTTGAGCTTGTAAGTTCAGTTTGTTTTCCTAGAAGTCTATTTCCCACTTACCTGACCTCTAGAATTCCTTTATGTCTATCCCATGCATTCTTAAATCCGTGATTGTTTCAGCCCCACCACTTCCTCTGGCAGGGTGTTAGCTGTCTTAGCAGATCCTATCATAGTGTGATGTAATGGAAGGTGGTCTATAAACTAACATACTAACATACTATTTGCCAGCAGATTAGGCCTTACGGTTCATCGAGTCTGCTTGAACCTAGATCGTTAATTGGGTGCCGAGACCCTCCCATCCCTTGTTCTCTAGAAACCCCTATCATCCATCCCCACCCTCGGACAGGCCATCTGATACATCCACTTTCTGTGTCTGTCCCACCTCTCTTGAAGCCCTCCACTGTGGATCTCTGAACCAGCTCACCAGGCAGTGCATTCCAAGGGTCCACCACCCTCTCGGTGAAAAACCTCCTCCTCTTTCCCCTCACCGTTCCACCTTCCAACTTCAAACCATGCCCTCTGGTGATACCTCCCTGCTTTAGCCCAAAGATCCCTCCATGTTTACCCTATTTATTCCCTTGAGGTACTTGAAGACCTCAATCATGTCCCCCTGTCTCTCCTCTCCTCCAATGAAAACAGGCAGAGCTCCTCAAGTCTGTCCTCATAAGTCAAATCCCTAGCCCTCGTGTCATCTTTGTTGCCCTCCTCTGTGTACCCTCTCCAGGAGCTGTGTCCCTCTTCAAATGTGGTCTCCAGTACTGTACACAGTACTCAAGGTGTGGTCTAACCAGTCCATTGTACAGAGGCAGAATCACTTCCTTGCTCCTAGAGGTGATCCCCTTACAATGCATCCCAACATCCTGTTTGCCTTGCTAGCTGCTCTCCTGCACTGCTCAGAGTTATTCATACATGTATCCACCATGACCCCTAGGTCTTTTTCCCCTATCGAGGCCTCCAGCGCCTCCTCCCAGGGTGTACCTGTGTTTAGGGTTTCTCCGACCAAGATGCAACACCTGCACCCGGTGATATTGAAATTTAATTTCATGTGTGAGCCCAGCTTTCAGGGTGTCCAGGTCCCTTGCAGGCCACCTCCCTCTTCTCCCTCAACTACTGCTCCCATCTTGGAGTCATCCTCAAGAGACTCATTTCACACCTATACCCTCCCTGATGTCCGATATGTATGCCATTAAGCAGGATCGGACCCAGGACCCAACCCTGTGGTAGCCCACTACCAACCTCTCTAGGGTTTGAGAGCTCCCCACAGACCACTACCTCTGAGTGGTCCAGCTAGCCAGTTTTCAATCCATCTGACCATCAAAGGGCCTACCCTAACCCCATCAGTTTCTCCACCAGACCATTGGGGGACAGAGTCAAACGCCTTGCTGAAGTCCAAGAATAATACATCCACAGGCTTACCCTGTCCAGTTCTGATGTTACCCATTCATAGAACTCCACAAGGTTGGTTTGACATGATCTACCTGGCACAAACCCATGTTGCCGATATCCAGACCTCCCACCTCCTCCAAGTACACCCCAATCGTTCCTTTAGTATACTCTCCATTAATTTTCCACCACGAGGTCAAACTGATGGGTCTATAGTTACCTGGTACTTCCCTTGACCCCCTTTAGGATTGGTACCACATGTGCCTCTGCCAATCACTAGGTACCCTCCTGTCTCGTGACCTGCACAAAAGCTCCGGCCAGGGTGCAGCCAGTATGTCCGCCAATTCCCATATAGTACTCTGGGATGAATGCCATCCGCCCTGGAGATTTGTTTTCTTTAGGGCCTTGAGGGCTAACCACACCTTTGGTGGAGATAGCATCACATCCGCCCTCCCCTTACTGGTCTTTTATCCTTATCCAGAGATGTGACACCCCTGGGGTACCTTTCCTCCCTCTTGCTCCATTTCTGTTGCTCCCTGATCCCACTCCTGCACTTCTATCCCTTCATGCCTTGCTTTGTAGATATCCCATCCCCTCTAAGCGAACACAGAGGCAAAGTACTGCGTTAAATACCTCACCTGCCTGGTCCCTCGCCTCTTTCACCCACCCTCCTTCTGATCTCAATCTGCTGAGGATGGCTCTTAGTTTTCTCCGCTCCCCAATGTGCCAGAAGAACCCTTTTTCCTCCCTGTATCCCCTGTGCCAGCCGCTGCTCTTTACTGGACTTTGCTCCCCTCACCATCTGGGTGACTTTTCTAGATGCAAGCTGGTACATTTCCTTATCCCTATCCCCTCTTGTTGTTTTATATTTTTTGTAGGCCGCCTTCTTTTCTCTGACTGCTACCTGTACCTCACTGGACCACCAGCATGGTTTTGTGACCTTGCTCCCTTACGTTTCAACTTAGCGCAGATCCTGACTGCCTCATGAAGTCCCGTTTATGACCTCCCATCTCCTTTCCACACTTGTCATTGAGGTAATCCTTCAAGTGATCCTTGAGAATATTTCCCATGCCCATAAAGTCTGCCCCCCTGAAGTCCACTGCCAGTGTCCTAGATCTCACCCCCATGCTTATTTGAAACCAGACAGTATTGTGGTCACTCCCAGTCAGGGGTCCTGTACAACTATGTCCCTTACCAGATCCCCATCTGCCAGAACCACATCCAGGACATGCCCCTCCCTTGTGGGCTCCATCACATGCTGTGTTAAGAACACATCCTGGAAGCCATCAGCAGCCTCTGCTCCTTGGCCACCCTAGAGGACATGGTTCCCCAGTTTGTACCTGGCATATTAAGGTCCCCATCAACACCACTCCTTCCCTTTTGGACCACACTGGGCAATGATGTTGTCCAGCAAACCATCCTCTAGAACATCACTCATCCCGGGGGCCTATATACTACTCCCAGCTTGACCTTATCTCCTGCTGGGGATCGTAAGTGACCCATAAGGCCTCCACGTTTCCCTCTGCCTCTTCTACCATAGCAATTTCTATGTCATCTCTAATGAACATAGCCACTCCACCCCTCTGCCTCCTTTCTATCCTTCCCTAAGCATAGTGTACCCCTGTACATTTAGGTCCCAGTCATGGTTTTGTTGCCCACGTCTCCCGTGACCGCCGCCACATCCACCCCCTCGAACAGCATGGCCTGGAACTCTGGCAACTTGTTTCCCAAGCTCCTGGCATTTACTAACACCAACCCCACCCTTATCTCTGATCCTCTTTCTCAGAACCCCACCCAGATTCCTTATACTTCCATCCTCCCCTGCTCCTCCTGAAACCTCCACCTCCAGTCTGTTTCCCCCTCCCCTCTTGGGCTAGCGGCTACTCCCTCATCTGGAGGAGGGCTTCTGTCAGCCCTCCCTCATCCCTTCCCCCTTACAAGTTTAAACCCCACCTTTCTTGTATGTAGCAGCCATCCCTGTTTAAGGACTTCCTTCCCTAATGGGGCAAGATGAAACCTGTCCTTGGCATATAGTCCCTTATCCTCCCAAACTCCATTCCAGTTCCTAACACCCCCAACCCATTCTCTTCACCCCACTTCCTGAGCCAGTCATTAACCTCTGTAAGCTTCTTTTTTTTGTCCACTGAGGCCTTTGGTACTGGCAATATCTCTGAAAAGGAAATGTTGCATCCATTATCCCGACAGACTCTGGCAAGTTCTTGGAACCTTGCTTGGATTTCAAAATGCTATTTCCATCTAGATCATTAGTTCCCAAATGCACAGCAAATCCGGTTTCCCTCCACAATCCCTAACCATTTCATACACCATGAACTTTGCTCTGTGCACTGTCAGCCCAGAGATACTCACTACCTTCACCTGGCTATGGCATCACCCCCTGTCCTCCCAATGGATACCCCTAATCATAGAGTCTCCCAGTAACAGAACCTTAACCTCCATCATCCTTATGGTTACCTCCACTATGCCCTCTCAGCCCCTTCCCCCCTTTATTCATGATCTCAATTTCATGGGAGTCTTCCTGCCTTATTAGAGACCCCCTTGTCACCCTCCCTTTCTGCCTTCCTTGCTATTTTTTCCCACTTAACTCAAACCCCTCTGAATAGGTGTCCCCTAACCCTCATATCTGAACCATTTATCCTGGCCCTGATGGTTTCCCTTCCCCACACCACCATCCTCCCCTTGTAATAGTACCCCTGCTTCCAGAGGCTCTCTGTGGGTCCCCTTTAGCTAGGGCCCCATCCTTGGTACTGACCTCCCAGCTGAAGGGGCTTCTCCCCTCCTTGTCTCCCAGTTTCTGTCCAATCATGCTCTCCTCCCTCATGTCTGGAATATGTTGCATCTCCCCATTTGCTTAACATATATGTTTCCCCTTCTCCCTCTGGGACTATGTCTATCCTTTCCATAGCTGGTCTGTGATGCCCTATGGGTATCCAACTCCCTCCCCGGCCTCTGTATAAGTTTCCTTATTTCCACCAACCCTTCCTCCCCTCTAGGTTGCTTAGTAGCTCAAATTTATTGTGACAGTCTATGTCAGCCTCCATCAAGTAACCGAGTTTCCCCTGACTGCATCTCTAAACTGACCCTCTTCTTCCTCTCTTGCACTTTCACCTTAGAGCTCCCTTCCCACAGTCTGCTGTTTGAGGCTTCGCACAACAGCCCTTCCTGACTCTTTTTCCAGTCTCTTTGTATTCAGAATGTTCACCCCGTCGCTTTCCCTTAGCATCAACTTCCTATCTAAGGGTCCTCCGTCCCATATCCCCCTCCTGCTTGCTGTAACATAACGTCCTGTAATTTCAGGCGTTGCCCCAGCCTCCCCTCAGCCCCACCCTTCTGCTGCCCATATCCACCCCTTATCCTTGGACACCCCCAGCTCCCAGCTTACTCCTTAACCAATATACCTCACTCCTGATACAAGATAGCTGTCTACAGAGTGGGCAGCCTCCCTCTCCAGGCCCAATTTAGAATTATTGCCATCCCACAGCCTGCAGCCTACAACCCTTCCGAAGATGCCTGCCATGGTGGAATATGGCCACCCTGATTATCCCCTCTGTTTATAATAGCACACCCCTTTTCTCAGTCCCTTTCCCCTGAAGTGCAGTTTCTCTCTATACTGACTAGTTATTTACAAACCCAATTTCAGCCCCACCAATATCGTTCCCAAGTCTCACAAACACATACAGTCCAGTGTGTGTTCGGTCACACTAACAGTGTATGTAAGCAGACATCAGGTACCATAAGATGTCACGGCCCACAGCTCCTGTTGCTTCAATTTCAGTCCCAAACAGAAACACTCAGCCCTTCAATCCCAACCCCAGTGGCTTTTCAGTACCAAACACCAGGCAAACAACACTTTTAAATTTCCTCTAAATATCCCTCTAGACAACTATCCCAAACCACCAAATTACAATGTAACAATTCTAATTCAAGGTAATAATTTTTACCACATAAAACTAATTTCACTTACAAACTATTCAAATATTTCAGTTAAAACAGATTATAACTCCAGCTCTCTTTCCTCCTGCCTGCTGCTTAAGCTCCCAAATAAACTAGTCCCAGTATTATTTTAGATCCCACATGGGGGAGTAGTTTGACCCATAAATGCTCCAACTCAGATGCATCCTGATAGATTTCAACACTTTTAATTGAGCCATGTATATACATGGCAATGTCTCCAGCTTTTCTGTATGCTCTAGATTTGTGATGTAGATTATATTCCTGAACAGATCTTGCCCAGGTGGTATTGTTGTCCCACCATGTCTCCTAATTAGATCCAAATGAATTGATTGTGTTGTTAAAAGCATTTTAAACTCATCAAATTTATTTACCAGACTTCTGGTGTTAATCAAAATTCCATTTCAATCTGATACTTCCTTCCACCTTTTATCGTATATGTATTAGGGCTGCTGTCAGTCTTAAGCCCCCAACCTATGCCAGTTTAAATGAAACTGAATGACCTCATTCATTTTTGTACCCGCTTGGTTGGGATGGAGGCCTTCTGGTTTTCATAAAGATTTATTACCAAATGAAACTAAGTTATCCATATAGCCAATTGCAGTACTTTTACACCTTTGCAGTACTGTCTCAGCCAAGTATTAATAGTTACAATTGTCCCATTTGTATATGCCTGATGGCCAAAAGTTGGTAACAAACCTAATATTATGATATCCCCATCTTTGTCCCTGATCCTATTTACTACATCACAAAATTTTGTTTGAAAGTCCTTTCTCCCAGTTTTATTGACATCATTTGTGCCCATGTGTAAAATCACTAGGGTTTTTAGTGTTCTGCAGGAGCCCTTCTAGTAAATTAGAGACATCACCTATTTTGGCCCCAGGAAGTGTAGTAACTGTAGTGTATGACTTCCTTCCATTGCATACTGTAGAATCAATACCCATTATTGTGGAATCCCTATGACCACTATATCCCTAGATTGTGTGTCTTTAAGTGATGCCAAATCTGAAATGTTGGGGTCCTGAGTTAGATTATTTTTAACTTCAGGCTCTGATTTTGTTAGAGTCTTTTTTTGTTAATTCTTTTCTTTATGCTGTCCAAGGCCACAGAGTCCTCAGCCCAGTCATGGACCCCTAGACCCCGCCTTCATACTGGCCATGACTCCCAACACCCCAGCTTTCCCCTCGGGGTGGGGTTGCAGCACCTGAGCTCAGTGCTGCAGGCGTGGGACCAGAATCAGGAGCCGGCCTGGAGGCTGATTAGGGCCAGGATTGGCATCATGCATGGTGGCCACAAGCAAGGTTTTTCCTTGTTTTGAACCCCAGGGGTGGAATGTGCAATGACATCCTGCATCTGCCCTGCCCTCGTAACTTCTCGATGTCAGTGCTTGTGATTCCTCCTGGCCTCCACCAGGAGTCCTCATGCACTGGGAAGTCTCCCAGCCCTCCCTCCAGAGAATGAGAGTAGCCCTGAGGGTGCTCAATCTTTCTCCCCAGCTGGCCCTTCAGCTCCCAGGGTCTGCTCCGAATCCGGGTCACTGGCGTCCTGGCGGAAATCCAACAGCTGTGCCAGGGCTGGGGATTTTGTTAAAGTCTTAAAATCCCCTGATTCATAAGCAGTGTGCTGACTAAGGCTTTCAAATTTGTTCTGCAGCTTTAGGAAGCCTGCACTAACTGTTTTGGGCTGGGATCTTTGGTGGTGCTGTTAACTTTCTCCCATGGTAACTCTTTTTTGCCTCTATGTCACCCTAATAGCTGTCGTCTTCCTTTTCTCATTTATTTATTAATGCCTCATTACATCTGCCCTCCTGGACTTCATTTATACCAATATCTTGGGCTACTCCATCTATGCAGCTCTGTAGTAGCTCAAGCTCCCTATGTGTCTCTAACCTTTTAACAGTTGCTCTATTTCCTCCTGTTGGGTACCAATTAGTAAACAATTATCATAAATAAAATTTTTGCTAGCGGGTTCCTCTGTAAACATCTTGCATTTGGAACAAGTCTTTTCTTGCTACCCTTGTTTTTTAGCCTGCGACATAATAGTGAGATAAACTACGTGAGTACCAACAAGGACAATAGCACTCTTTTCTGTTGTGGGATAACACTTACCCTTCAGTCCTAAATTCCCCCGGCCACTGCCCAGGTTCCAGTGTATCCAGCAGACACAACTGACACTAGCAGGCGGTCGTGTCTCTGCTGCGTGTGGCAATCCCACTCACAGCGAGCTGCTTATGCCGTGGCTGACCCGGAAGTACTTCAGAAAGGTCAGTCCCAGCACTGTGAATTCAAATTAAAACTCTGTAAAATATAATAAACTTGTCCAGAACAGAGCCCTTCATTCGTAACTCTGCCTGGATAGTTGCCAAAATGTTAGGACAGATAAAATAAGCCTTCGATAGGTGTCTGTATTCCAGAGCCAGAAAAGCGCTACCACCTCTCTTCCTGATAAAATACCAGGGCTCCCCATAGTACAAATACACAGTGCTTAGAACAATACATTCAGCCACACAGTTCAGTATGTTGCAATCACCCTCACCCTTACACAGTATTAGTTTGCTTAAGTTGGACATTCTAAACAGAAGATAGTCTCCTGTGCTGATACACGTGCAGCACTTTCAACTCTGCAATGTGCCATGGAATAAAGGATGGATATCATGCCTAACTGGGATCTGCTTTCTAGAACACAAAGATACTGGCAAGAATACACTTTTGGAAAGGAAAGCAAAGCAAGATCACAGAGTTCTTCAATTGAGATGACCGCATAGTCCTGTATGATTCAGTAGTACATAAGCACCCTCTCCTAATGCCCCAATGCCTGTACTGTACTGCTTTAAGTTTTATCTCATTACCACAATAAAGTTTACTTTTTTTTTCCACACAGCATAGTACAGTACAGCAGCAATGTTAGAAGTGCAAGCACCACAGAGCACATATAAAAAAACACACAAAAATCTATTTAAGTTTGGTCCATTCACAATTTATTCATACGGACAAGTGATATAACGAACAAAAGTACTTAGCCCAAACCAATCTGTCTAAAGTGACTTTCACTGTACTGCAATTATTGAAAATTTCAACACACCTGTCAGCCAGTCAGAACATTCTTTTTATTAATTTGCTGAGAAAACAATAAAATGTTTCTACTAGAGATGGACAAAATTATCTTGTGAGTTTTCATGAAAATGTTTATTGAAATACCAAAACTTTGCAAAAACTGCCATTGTTAGAGGATAAAATGAAATACTTTGTGAAAATTATCCTTTACATGCAAAATTCTCATTTCTCATGTGAAACTGTTATTTTGGATTGAAAACTGGTCATTTCTTTGCATGAAAACTTCAATGCCATTTGTACAGTGAGGGTGTCTGGTGCATGAGCAGAAGTAATGGCTATGCTGCATGTTTGGTTTGTTTTGCAATGTTAACTTCATACACAAGATACAGTATATTTCATATTTGGCCTACAGTAACCTACAGTAATTATGAGCCCTGATTGTGCCTACTTTGGTGTGGTTCAAGTGCTCGACTTGATATTTTTTAGGGATGACTTAAGAAATACATGGACACATAATACCTAGAATCATAGATCATAGAAGCTTGATGGCAGAAAAGGCGACATTGGTCCATCCAGTCTGTCCAATTCCTCCCACCACACCTCTCTCCCGCTAGTCCCACCCATCCCCCTATTCAGACCCATATATCTGTCCCATGCCCTCTTGATCCCTCCAATGATTCACCCCTACCACTTCTGGTAGGCTGTTCCAGGGCTCCACCACCCTCTCAGTGAAGAATCTCCCTCTCACATTGCCTCTGTATCTTCCTCCCTGTAGTCTGAAGCTATACCCTCTAGTTCTGGCCCCTCCTTCTTTGTAAGTAAACTGTCTTCCTTTACTTTGTTGAGCCTCTTCATATATTTAAAAGTTTCAATCATGTCTCCCCTTTCCTTTTAGTTTCCAGCATGTATAGATTCAGCTCCTGGCACCTCTGCTCATATGTCTTACCTTGCATACCCACACCATTTTGATTGCCTTTCTCTGAACCCTCTCATCCCATCTATATCCTTGCAGAGGTGTGGTCTTCAGAACTGGACCCCATATTCCAGATGTGGCCTCACCATGGCTTTGTAGAGAGACATTGTTACCTTTTTCCTTCTACTAGTAATGCCCCTGCTGATGCAAGCCAACATTCCATTTGCCTTTCCCACCATCCTGCTACATTGGTTTCCTACCTTAAAGTTGGATGAGACTATGCTCCCAGATTCCTCTCTTGTTCTGTAACTTTGATTGCCTCTTCTCCTAGGGTGTAAACTGCTCTTGTGTTCCTACTTCCATGTGCATCACAGTGCACTCTTTGGCATTAAATTTCAGCTGCCAAGTCTCTGACCACTCCTTAAGCTTCTTCAGATCCTGCCTCATGTCCTCCACCCCCCAGGGTGTCCACCCTATTGCAGATATTTGTATCATCAGCAAAAGGCACACTCCCACTCAGATCCTCTGCCATGTCACTGATGTAAATGTTAAAGGAGAGGTCCAAAAACTGACCCTAGGGCACTCCACTCTTCACCACCCCCATCCTAGAGTATGCCGTTTAGCACCACCCTCTGAGTTCTTCCGCTAACCAGGCCTCCACTCACCTTTATTTTCCCACCCACCCCTAGACTTTCTAGCTTGCTCACCAGCCTTTTGTGGGGATGGTGTTGAAGGCCTTACTGAAGTCCAGGTAGGCCACATCCACCACCTCTGCATGGTCAATCACCTGAGTCACCTAATCGAAGAACTCTGTCAGGTTTGTTTGGCATGACCTTCCTTTCATGAAGCCATGCTTTCTGCTATCCTGCAAGCCACTCTCCTCCAGGTAGTCCATCACCTTTTCTTGATTAGTGCCTCCATTACCTTCCCCACCACTGAGGTGAGGCTGACAGGTCGATAGTTCTCCATCACCTCCCTACTTCCTCACTTGTGTAAATGCACCATGTCCACCAGCTTCCAGTCCTCTGCTACCCTCCCGTATCCAGGAACAAGTTGAATAGCCTTGTCAATGGGGCAGCCAACTCCTTCAATTCCCTAGTCACTGGGGTTTAACCCATCCGGCCCCATTGCCTTGCCCACCCTCAATCTTTCTAGTTCTTTCCTAACCTTATCCATAGTGAACAGACTCTGATCAACCCATTTGCCCTCCTTCCCTTTCCTCTTTAGCTCTGGACCCCTCCCAACTTCCTCCTCTGTGAATATTGAGCAAAAGTACTTATTTAATACCTCTGTTTTTCACAATCCCCTTCTAATTTTATCCCTCCCTCCCCTCAGCCTTGCAATCCCCTGCCTTGCCCTCCTCCTCTCCATATCTAAAAATGTTTTGTCACCCTTTTAGATTTTTAGCTATTTTCTCCTTGGTATCTGCTTTTGCTCTCCTGATCTTCTGCCCTGCCAGCCTCCTCTTCACCCTATAAGCTTCTCCATCTTCCTCTGTTAGTGTCCTCTTAAATTTTCTGAAAGCCCTCCTCCTTACCTTGTGATAGGATACTTTTATTGTGGACCATTTTCAAAACAATTATAGCTTATATTTTACTAATAAAATTATTTTATTTATTTTATTTTTTATACTGGAAAAGGTATGTGAACAAAATGCCGTTTTACAAATGTCCAGTTTTGCAAATGGTTACAAAAGATACAAAAACACAAAGATACAAAAGATACAAAATAAACAATATGCATAGTACATAGTATATACAAGTAGTGTATAGCAAAATAAACAAAGGAATAGGTGAAAAGCCCTCAAGGGGAAGCCAGTCAAGTGCCTTGTATAGGGTGCAATGGTGCATTCTCCTGGGAGACCAGTGATGAAGCAGATTATATTATTGTAGCTGGATCTGAGTTTGCAAAAGAGTTGAGAATGACGGCAGGGTGTAGATGATGGAACCATAAGTCAAGAGGGGTAGGAGAAGGGAGTTAGCAAGTCCGAATCTTGAGTCAGGTATTAGGAACTTGCAAATCCTACAGAGAAGCCCTAACCTTGAATGGTTCTTGCTGATCACATTAGAGACATGGAGGCTGGAAAGACAGATGGGGGTCGAGAAGATACCTAGGTATTTAAATTTGGATACCAGTTCAATGCTATTCACAAGGTTGTCCAAGAGGCATAGATGAGGTTGAATGTTTTTCTGAGGCCAGAGAATACCATGTATTTAGTTTTCTTTGAGCTGAGGACCATGCATTTGTTGGAGAACCAGATGTGAAGCTTCAGGAAGTCTGTTTGCAGGCATGATTGCATAACTTCCGGTTTTTATTGCTGCAATACAGTGCTGCATCGTCAGCATAGAGGACCATTTTGGTGCTGGAGCAGACTTCAGGAGTTTGTTAATGAAGAGTGTGAGAGGAGGGGCCCAAGATGGAGCCCTTGGCACATTGTATTTAATTGGGCATTCTGAGGAGGCATGCCTATCAATGTTGATTATCTAGGATCTACAAGTGAGATAGCTCCCAATGAGCTGACATCATCGGAAGAAAGTGAAGGTCAGTAAGGGTGGACAAGAGAAGTTTGTGGTCGACAAGGTCAAAGATCTTGGGGTGGACCACCTTCTCCAGAATCTTGGAGAGGAGGGCAAGGAGTGAGATAGGCATATAGTTAACAACCTTGGTTCTGGAGCCAAATTTGAACAGGGATTTGACAATAGCTGTTTCAAGATCCGGGGAAAGGAGCCAGCACAGAGGAGAGGCAAAATATGTTAGTGAGTGGAACTTCAAGGGGGCAATGGTGAGTTTAAGGATTTTGTAATGTATCCTGTCTGCTCCTTTACTGGGACAAGGGTTATTTGAGTGTATAAGCTTTATAGTGTCAGAGGGATCAGGGCGCGGAAGTAGAAATCTGGTACTTTCTCTAAGTGAGTTGAGAGGGACTGGAGGGAGGGTGAATCAATGGAAGCTTGGTGGGGTGAGGATGGAAGGTTTGTATTTAACCAAATCCCCAAAATTGTTGAACAAGTTGGCAACAGCAGAGGGGTCACAAGTTAACTGATTGCCATGACAGAAGGTGATGGGTTCAGCTTTCCTGATCCTGCCAAGAAGGTTGTTCAGGGTGCCCCAGAGTTGCCTGGGATTGGTGTTGTCCCAATCTGAGTGCTGTGGAGAAAATTAACCTTAGCTGACCTTACAGCAGCCTTGCACATGTTACAAAGGGTTTTGTATAAAGTGAGTAGAGCAGGGTCACCATGTTTTTGTGATTGGTCCAGGCCTGACCCTCATTAGTTTGAGGATATTGGGGTGACCCATTTGCTGATGCGACCTTGGACACAAATCTTATGGGTGCAAATTTATCACAGACTCGGTAAAGATAGAAGAGAACCAGTCAAAATCAGCATCAGTATTGTCCATGGATATAGTAAAAGACCAGTCAACCTGGTAAAGAGCCTTAGAAATTTTAGCTAGGGCACTATCTGTTAAGCGTCTTGAGTAGATAAAGTTGGGTGGAGGTCTGGGAATACGTGGAACAATGGCAATAGGTGGCGCAGTGGTCATGAGGCAGTCAGGTAGTGTCCCAGAAATGAGGATTCTGGCAGGGTTGAAGACAATGATCCAGTCAATCACCGACTAGCAGACAGTTTTGTAGTTAGTCCTAGTAGGAGAGGATATAATTTGGCTTTAGCCCAAGGTCAGAGATGACAGATTTGGCATGATCAGAGTGGCAGGAGGACTAGTTTATGTTAAAATCCCCAAGTGGAATCCATTCTCTGTTAAGGCGAGGGTATTTTGATGCTAAGAAGGAATCGAGGTTGGAAGAGGGGTACCAAGTGGAAGATAAGTGGTGGTAATAGTAAGAGTTTGTTATCACCTAGGAGAAGGTGGATTGAGAGGGACTCAAACTTAAAGGGGTCAATGTTGGAAAGAATTCCATGAAAAAAAACTTTTAGCCACATAGAACATACAGCCCCTACCTTTCCTTCCAGGCCTGTCTTTCCTAAAAGAGGTGAAGCCATCGAGCTTGACTTCCCCGAGGAGATTTATTCATAAGCCAGGTCTCAGAGAGTGCGATAATGTTGAAATTATTGACTTCAACCCATGCCTGGAAGGTATCCTTCTTGGCAAGGAGGCTTAACACATTGAGGTGGACAATGTTATTAAATTTATTACCCTTGCCAAGGTTACTAGTGCCATGGCTACTAGCACCATAGGAGCCAGCGGTGGGGAAACGAGTTGGCAAGGCGGAGTTTGGGTGTATCATCCCTGAGAGGAGTAGGAGGAGAAGTATGGTTCTGGTGCACCTAGTGTTAAGAAACAGGGCTTATTCTTGGGGAGCCTGGAGGGTTAATAATGCAGATATTGAGACAACACAGGTTCCACAAGAAACAGAAAGGAAGGTGGAGGAGGGAATGGGAAGGGGGTGAGAAGCAAGAAATAGGGGAGTGGGGTGGGGAAGGTGTGTAAGTGTGGGAGGAGAGAGTGACAGTGTAGGAGGAGGGAAGACACAGGAAGAAAAGGGGAGGGAGACGGAGCGGAGGATGTGATCTGGAAGGGGGAAGGAGGAGGAGGAGGATTGAAGGGAAGCAGAGACCAGAAGTAGTGGTAGGAGACAAGATTCCTGGAGTAAGAAGGATTATAAGCAAAGAGCACACTGACTGCACTAAACATCTGCAGTCTACTACCCAAATTGGGCAATCTGAGAGTATGGTAACCCAGCACAACCCCGACATCATCTCTGTTGTGGAAACATGGCTATTACCTAAGATACCAGACTATGCCATCACACTGCTTGGGTACACCCTATTCAAGCAAGACTGAATTTCGAAAAGAGGAGGTAGCTGTATCGTCTATATTAAAGATTCTCTCAGGGGCATGTCCTTCCTATATAAAGCACTGCTTAGGTACAAGTGTATACTGATGTGAACAAATTTACATAGGCAGGGGTTCCAGGCTGTTTTAAATTGGCTATTTACAAAAACCTTGAAGACCCACAAGATAAAATATAAATACCTAAGACTGTTGAAATGTGTGCTAAAGATACTTCTTATGACTTGTGATGACGTGCACCCAAATCTGGGCCAATTAAATCTAAACAACCCCTCCGAACAATCTTTGGAATTAATCAAATTTGGAATACATGAGTACACCTAGACTAGGAAGGACAGGGTCTAATCTTACTTTGATTCATTTTAGTGCTAGAAGCATGCTACCTAAAATAGACTTAATTAGTACTTGGATTATTGATCACAACCCTGACAGTCATAATTACAGAAATCTGGCTTGATAAGGGAAGGGAGGACTCCTTAGTAAATATAATAGGCTATAACTTATGGCGGCAGGATAGAAATAAGTGTGGTGGGGCATATTGATTTACGGAAATCTGATTTGCTATTTACTCAAATTGACATTGAAAGAGATTTAAGTGGTCTGGAGATCTTGGCCT
Source organism: Neoceratodus forsteri (assembly GCA_016271365.2). Classification (NCBI taxonomy): domain Eukaryota; kingdom Metazoa; phylum Chordata; order Ceratodontiformes; family Ceratodontidae; genus Neoceratodus; species Neoceratodus forsteri. The sequence continues at coordinate 1,108,221,842 of CM057449.1, read as the reverse complement.
TAGAGTTAAACATACCTCACTATAAGAAAATGGTACTTGTGGGAGTATATTGTCCTCCCAAAATTAACCTTTTGCTTTTAGCTACCTACAGGATTTCCTTTATGGATTTAATAAGCATAAGAAATCTATATGGCTGATTTTAATATTAATTGGCAGCAGATTAATGATCTCCATCCATTGGCTGACCTTCAAATAAACCTAGGTTTTACCCAACTGATTCTTGATTCTAGTAGAATAAATATGGCAACCCCTGATTCTTCCACGATTTTGGACTTAATATTTACCAATTCAACAGTAAATATACTAACTAGTGGTGTCTTGCCAGATTCTATATCTGACCACCAGTTAAATTTTCTGTATTAGAAGCAGACCCATGAAACTGACAAGTAATAGATCTATCACCTGGAGCAGTTTTAAAAATTTTGACTATGTGGATTTTATGATGGCTGTGATTTGCATAAATTGGGATCATTTATTATTGGTGCCCACGTAAATGAGGCTTGGGTTGACGGACCATTATCTGGTCTATCAATCTGTAATCACCCATAAGACGGCAGAATTCCTGTCCAGGGAGATCACGGTTGCTCAGAATCGACTAGCTCAGCTATTTCTGAACTGTAGACAGACTGTGCAACCCAGCCTGTCTGCAAGTTCGAAAGCTTTTCTCAATTAGAGTGTGAGAAGCTTGCTCAATTGTTTGCAAATAAGGTGGCCGACATCAGGGTAGATTTGCAGCCAGCACTGTCTAGTGGAGTTGTTGTTGGACAGTGCGAGCTCACTGTACCTCAATTTTCTTGGAGTTCCTTCAGTTGACCGGACTTTATGGATGTCATGAGGATTATCCAGAGTGTGCACCCTATGTGCTATAGTTTGGACCCTAGACCAACTTCCCTAATTTTGGGTTGTAGTGATATCATCGGTCCAGTCCTTGTGTGAATAGTCTGGTGCTCCTTGGAGTTGGGTGAGTTTCCCAGCTCCTGAAAGAGGCGGCAGTGACACCACTCTTGAAGAAAGCTACCCTGGACCCAGACTGTTTCACAACTACAAACCTATCTCTAACCTTCTCTTTGTTGGGAAGGTAATTGAGAAAGTAGTGGCAGTTCAACTGGAGGACCCTTTAACCATCCATGACATCTATGAACCCCTCCAGCCCAGTTTTCATAAAAGACATAGCACCGAGACAGCACTGGTTGGGTGCTCAATGATCTCTTGAGGGCAAGAGATCAAAGAGACATTCCATCTTGGTTCTCCTAGATCTCTCTTCAGCTTTGACACCGTGGATCACATGGTGTTGATAGGACGCTCTGAGGCATATATGTGGAATATCGGTAACCGTCCTTCGATGGTTCACCTCATTCCTCATGGGGAGATCAAAGAGTTGTGTCCGGGTCTTTTCCTTGGGTCCAATGGCTTTGTTGTGTGGGGTGCCTCAGGGTTCAGTACTGTCACCCATGTTATTCGCAGTGTACATGCTACCCTCTGAGACATTGTAAGAAGGTATGGGCTGAGGTTTCACTGTTATGCAGATGATACCCAGCTATACCTGTCTTTGCACCCGACCAGGATGGAGCTGTCTCGGTCTTTAACAACTGTCTGAAAGAAATCCAGGAGTGGATGGATTCTAGCTGGCTGAAGTTGTACTCAGAAAAGACAGAGGTATTGGTTGTGGACACGGGTCGGCCGGATAGGGGGTCAGATGTTGGTGCGCCATCAGGAATTTTCTTGGCGGCATTTCTCTCCCGACCTCTGAATGGGTGCTTAACCTGGGGATGGTCTTTGATGATAGACTGACACTGCAGTCGAGGTGTCGGCTGTCATCAAGACCTCCTTTCACCATCTTAGGAACATCGCCAGAGTTAGGCATCTGGTTCCGTCTGATCTTCCAACGTTGGTCCACACTTTTGTGTCCTCGTGCTTGACTACTGCAACTCCCTTTACTTTGGGCTTTCAGGGTTGAAATTCACCACCTGCAGCTGGTACAGAATGCAGCAGCCCAGGTTTTGATGAGCCCTAGTAGATCCTGTCATATCTCTCTGGTGTTGCACAAATTGCACTGGCTGCCCTATACGGTGGCGGATCACCTTTAAAGTCAGTTTACTGACTTTCAAAGCCCTTCACAGGCAGGGTCCAGCCAATCTGAAAGAACTTCTGATTCCCTACTGCCCTGATTGATCGCTCCATTTGGCTGACGAGGGTCGCTAGAGATTCCAACGGTGAACCTGAAATCATCTGGTTCTAGAGCTTTTCTTATGCTGCACCCACCCTTTGGAATTCTCTACCCCATCGGTTACGGAGTGCACCTCCATGGAGGAATTTAAGAGAGGATTGAAAACTTTATTTATTTATTTATTGAATTTGTTGACCGGTAAGCCCATTGGGCCTAGAAGTCCCTTTTTCAGGGCGACCGGGAAGGGGATACAGATGGTAAGCAACTGAAATTGAACCAGATTAAGCTGTTGGTGGTATTTTAGTGAATGGGAGAAATTTGGCTAGGACACTGGGAAATTCCCTACTCTCCTGTAGGGGAACCACTGGCCTGTGTGATGGGCACTTGTGTGTGCAAGCAGAGAGGATGGAGGTGCCTGAAGTGGAAAAGCAGGCTGCTCCAGTACGATCTGAAGTATTGATTCAGAAGTTTTTTGATGCACCTAGTCTTGAAGCTGAGCCGATTCCCAGCTCAAAGATGGATGCAAGTTTACCTGAGTCCTCAGGGTTGATGCGACAACAGGATGGTGTTCTTTCATCTGCTACTGATTGTGCATTACCTTCCCCTACGAATGAAGAACGGAGACATCGGCTGCCTTGGGAAGCAGCTTTCAGATGAAGAAGCCCACTTTAAAGTAAGGCAAAGTGAATTACAGCGATTGCAGTGGCACAACAGTGTTCTCTCCCAGTACAGGCTGAAATGCCAGAGGTGATCGCTGCTGCTCCAGATGCTGATGTGGCAGCTTCTCTGTCAGTGTCTTTGCAGTCTACTACTATTGCAGAGGGAGTACTGAGCAGGCAGATCAAAGTGGGTCCCAGCGCCTGTTCTCCTTTGCACCAGGTACAGGACAGTCATCCTTGTTTGTTTTGTGGGGAACTTATTTAATGCTTCTGAGGGAGCCTGGCCTAAGACGAGGCTCTGTGACTAAGATGCCAGTAGATTCCCAAACCCTCTTGCAGAACCAAAACATGGTCAGTGGATAAGGCTCTAACTGGGGCCATTTGGAAAAATCTGTGACTGGTTCCTGGGCTTCTGGACCCTCAAAACTTTCTATACCAGTTCTTCCTACTTCTACCCCTGATAGTATGGATTGTGTTTTAGAGGAGACTGGTGGACCGTGGGACTGGGGCTCTGCAATGGATATTTCATCTCCCTACATGTTCCAGGGGTCTGGAGCTGACGCAGAATCCAGTCCTGCCTTTGATGCATACCTCGATATCTCAGCTCCAGGGTCCACATCATGCTACAGTACCCACAGCCCTGCCCATTGGGGAGCAATCGGATAGTGCTACAACTGGACACTCAGAACCTGTTAAATCTTATGCTTCTTTATTTAGAGCTCCTGTTTTTCCTGCTGAATGGCATAATACCATCAGGTTACTTTATAAGGGGGTTTAGCTACATTTCCTGACCGTAAACATGTGGCAAGAGTTTTACTTAAAGGTTCTATGCATTTTACCCCAGTAGAAATGTATGCGTTGATTCATGTTCCGGGAACCAGTGTTTGATGTTAACTTTAAACAAGGGAGTAGGTTACAGAAATTTTGGTCTTTATATCACTTGTTAAAACCTCTCCATTATGATCTCCCTTTGAGGTTGTTCCGTTGGCCAAATCTGCCCATCATATGATAACTGTTTTATTCAGGAATGAAGGGGTGAGTGTTACAGATTTGGTGTATTGGCTCAACAAAGATGTACAGTTCAAGGTAAAACTGAGCCTATTTTGATGGTGACCATATTTGGATGGGGGCTGGAGAATTCAGGTGATTCTAAACACATCTGATACTGTGCTGATCCATCTACCTAATATTTTTTTTTTGGGGTAAGGATAGAGGTGTTTTGTTTTATGCTGGTCAGCCTAAGGCATGTTATCGTTGTGAGGCTACGGGCATCTGAGTAGCATGTGTAATAGACTGAAGTGTACTAACTGTAATGAACTGGGTCACAGTGCAGGATTGTGTAAAATGATCAAATTTGTAACTTATGTGAGGAAAAGGGTCATACTTATCACTCCTGTCCCTCAGCTGCTCATAATCAGGGGAGCAAGCTGTTTGGGATGAGCAGAGAGTCACACTGTTTTGCACAGTGTGCTAATGCACACCATGTGGCCTCTAAGCCTAGGGATCTGCCTTCTGATAGGTCAGATTCTGCTGTCTCTGCACCAATTGATACTGAACCTGAAGTGGTGCTGCTACCGGAAACATTGTGTCCTGATTTACCTGTTGTGGAACCCCTCACAGTGGCTCCTGAAAAAGACACTCATGTTTTGGTAGCAACTCCTGACATTGGTAGGTTTGCCCTTCTTGAGCCCCCTCCTGCACCCTCTTGTCAACCCTTTAGAGACCAGGCCCAGTCACCTAGACGTTGACAAAACTGGGTTCAATCTGCCACCAAGATGCCTAAAACTTCAGAGACCCCACTAAAAACAGGTTTGCTCCTTTACCTGTGGAAGGCAGGGGTCAGGGATGAGTCGGATGGTTCTTCAGTGGTTTCCTCCTTACTGGACCTTGGTTCAGAGTTAGAGGACCCTCTGCTGGACAAAGTGTGCCCCCTGTGGCTCCAGGAAAAATATCTGAGAAACTTAAACATGTCAGAACTACAAGAGCTTCTTCTAAGAAATCCTTGAATGAGTGATGCTCTGTTTTGGTGTTATTACCTTCCTTGTGTTTATGATGTCTCTCCTTTCTTTGTTTCTATTAATGTGAATAGTATTAAGAGCTTACAGAAGAGACAAGCTGTATATTCACACTTACGATCATTTTCCTCTGGTATTTTTTTCCACAGGACACCAGGTTGCACACTTTACCTGAACTGAAGCAAGCTATTAAGTTTTGGTATTCAGGTCTCTCCTACTGGTCCCTCAGGGAAGATACTTGTTCTGGAGTAGCCATATTGTTTAAAGGGTTGAGGTTCATATTGTCAAATTGGTGGATCTAGTACCTGGTCGAGTCCTGATCCTTGTTGTGAGAATACAAAATGTATTGTTTCGCTTCATTAATGTGTATGCAGGTCAAACTTAAGTTGCTAGGATTGAGTTGTTTCAGGCCATACAACCCTATTTATACTCTGCACACCAAGTTGTTCTAGGTAGTGACTTCAACTGTGGGTTAAAGCTTAGGGACAGGGGTAAGCACGCTGCTACCAGCAAAATATTTTGTGATATGACTTTTTATCCACCATGATTCAGAATGCTACATTGAGGGATGCTTATTTTGAGACACTTGGGAAAGCTGACCCCACTTTTCATAGGGGTACCTCTGCCACCAGAATTGATTATTTTTTACTTCATTGCTCTTACACATTGCCAAGGTACAAATATTGGTTGTGGAATTTTCAGATCATAACATGTTACATCTTGTACTGGGTAGATCGTGCCCCTAATGACCCAGAGTATTGGAAGTTGAATGCTTTGCTTTTGGATAGAGAAGATATTCATCAGAATCTGTTGTATCTTGTTCAAGCCAGGAAATCAGTATTGGATCTTATGTGGATCCCAGTGTTTGGTGGGAGGATACGATGCGGGATCTCATTGCTGTTTGCGTTCTCATGGCAAGGTAACCCGAGATAGTACTTATGAGGTTTATCTTGCAGACCGTTACAGTTACAAAATCGCTTTCATTGTCAGCTATAGTAAAACATGATTTTACTGCACAAATTTGAAGTGTGAAACACTGAATGGTAGATTTTCACTTGCAACAAAAAAATATTTACAATATCAGCAGACTTTCTGTACTCAGGGTAGAAAGGGCCGATGTTCTTATGAGGGAGTACCTCTAGGAATCTTAATAAAAACATGGACAGCCTATTTGATAAGGATCACAAGATATGCACAGACCCTAAACATTTGCTTGCTATTGCATCTCATTATGTGGATCATTCCTTTATTCCCCTCACCTGCAGTCTGACACATTGGAAGCATATATTGATTTGGTTCCCACTTTGGATCTCCTAGTACTCAGACTACACCCTTAACAGCAGATATTTCACCTCAAGAGGTAGAGGAAATCAGGGCTTTGGGAAATAATAAGACGCTGGGTGGGATGGGCTGACGGGAATTATTTAAATTTTTAGGGCCCACATTTTTTCAGAACTGGCCATGGCTTTACTGCAATTTTCCAATCTGGGTCTCCGTCTTTCGCTGACAGGGGCATGCTGATCCACATTTAAAAAAGGGACAGGCGGTGTATAGAAAATTGGAGACTGATTTCATTGTTGAACACAGATTTTAAGATTTTAGCTAAAATATTTAACAGTCGGTTATTACTGGTAGCAAAACATGTGATTTCACTTGCACAGACATGACATGTGCCATTTCTGGTAAAGTATCACAGAACATCTTATACTTTTAAGAGAAATTTTGAACAGGGTACCAGACATTCTGCTAATGGTGTTGTACTTTCCTTAGATCAAAAACAGGCTTTTGATTCCGTCAGTCGCATCCTTCTTGTGGACATTTTAAAGAAGTATGGTATCCCTTTGCAATTTATTAGCTGGTTTCAATGTCTTTATAAGATGGCCACAGTTACCCTGATAGTTAGAGGCTGGAAGGGGCCTATGTTGGCAGTATGACAGGGGTTGCCAGGGTTGCCCCTTAATCCCTTTGTTATACACCTTTTTATAGATCCTCTATTACAACTTCTTAATAGTTCTACACTTTTGAGGGCTATAGTTGTTAACTCAGTCCCTCTCAGACACGGGGCTTTGGCTTATGCTGATGATCTTTGCATTCTGGTGGCAGATGAAGCCTCTATTAGTGAAGCTCACGTATTTGTAATACTTATAACTCCTACTCAGGCACAAGCTTAAATTTGGCTAAGTGTGTGGTACCAAGATTGGCTCCCTCACTTCCTCTGCTATAGAAGTGGCAGGAATTAGTTTGAAGATACCCAATTGAAAGTTCTTGGGATTATTTTGGACAGGAGGAATGAGTCTACTGAACTGGGAACCTCAGCTGCTTCTTAGTAAAGCCTTAGTGGCTCAATGGAATAAATGGAAATTGAGCAAAGTCAAAAGGATACACTTAATTAAAACATTTCTTCTCCTGTGTTTCTTTATATTAGTTATGTTTTTCCTCCACCTTGCCAATTGAAACTGCCATTTATAGTCTTTTTTAAGCAGTCTGGGGCAGCAGCTTGAACCCGTTAAAAGGAATATAGTGTATCTCTCAATAGCTCAGGGTGGGTTGGGGATGGTGAATCCCATCTTATTTTACTATAGCATCTTTCTGTATGTGAACTTTAGGCCCTTGCTAATTTTTGGGATCAGAGTTGGGTGTCAGTATTTTTAATGAACTGTGGAGCTTGGTTTAGACAGTGGGATACGGGAGAGTTGGCTATACTGCACAGAGCTCTGAATGTGCCAACCTATATAAGGGACACTTTTGTTTATTTTAAACATTGGAAGATAACCAGTCAAATGTTAATAACTAAACGGAGGAAGGATTTATATGACTGGGTGTTGATGACTCAGTTTAAGGAATCTGAAACTTTTCCGAGGAGCCCAAATCAGTATAGGGAGGCACTTCTTGCCTTGTTAAATAATCCCAGGATACCAGATAAGTTGAAGGACTTTTATTGGTTGAGTTGCCATGATAGGATTAATATAAAGGCTAATCAAAGACATAAGCAAGTAGAGGAGAGTTTATTTATTAGATCTGGATGTAGTCAGCAGCTGGAAACCACAGAACACCTTTTTTTACCTGCATACATATTAAAATCTTCTGGTCTCTGTTAGCAACCTCCTGGAATTCCTTTTGGTTTCAGTCCATTACCATGGATGCTTTAATGTGGGTATATACCCAAGGATGGGGAGTCCTGCATATTGAAACCTTACACAGGGTTTTATTGGTTATTAAGTGGTTCATCTGGAACAGTAGATGTTTATTTGCCCTACAACAGAAATTACTGTCTCATGAAGAAAGCATTCATAAAATTACGGGGAATTACAGGCTCAATATATGAGGATACTAAGAATCTGCATCCGATACTTTGCTTAGGTTGAGAAATCTGCCTTGGGTTACGGATTCTGATGTGCCTGTGACTTGATGCACTATGGGTTGTGAGTAGTGCCTCTGTGTTTACTTTACCTCAGCTTGATTTTGTATCATGGACCTTCTTTAGGCTCATCTTGACATGTTTATGACTGCCTTGTATTTACTAATTTGCTTTTTTTCCCTTGTATTGAATGATTTCTGCTTCACTTGTGTACTTTGTGATTTGCATTTTGTATGATTTCTTCCTTTAATAAACTCCCTACTCTTTTCAATAAGTGCCATGGGATCTTTAGCATCCACCTGAACTACCACCAGTCCAGGCAGATGGGACCTTGGTTTAGTGTCTCATCAAAAGATGGCCTCAGAAGTGCAGCACCCCCTCATGCTGCACCACAGTGTCAGTATTGGGATATTAACCCAAGTGCCAAATGTGGGAACTGAACCCACAGCCCTCTGATCTCCGGCCTCAGAGGCAAGTTTTTCTTGGCAAATGGCCTTTGTGGAAAATTGAACTGTATTTTGATTATGTTTCTTCATTCATGTTTAAGATTTTGGATTTTAATGCTCGTTTTAAATTGTTTTAAGTTTTAAGGCACCTTGGAAATAGAAAGGCACTGTATAAATAAAATTATTATTATTATTTCTTCCTACATGAATTCATGTTAGTGTACAACAAGCATACCCCTATTAAATCTAGGCTATTGAAACACAATAATGCTCCTTGGTTCTCCAACAAACTGAGAAAATTTAAATTAGTTAGAGATAAAGCCTGGGCCAAGACAAAGTCAGGTAAAAACTGGACTGGGAAAACTATAAAAACTTCTTAACCTATATGTAAAAGAGGTGAGGATTGCAAAACGAAAATTGTATACAAAATTTTTAGACACTAAGGCGGGATATTCAAAGCAGTTGCACATGGCGCCTTCGAGGTTGTGCCAAACGCAACTGTGGAAATGTGCCAAAGAGCGATATTCAGTGGAAGCCAGTGCACAGCACAAGTCACAGTGTGCCAATGTGCAACCCTAATGAATGCATGCACAAGGGCAGGGGCATGCCCATGAATATGTGGCGCAGTGCTATTCAACTCCGATCCATGGCGCAAGTGCGGAGCAATGTCCAGATGTGTACAGGGCACAAGCATGGGGACAGCACATGCACCAGGGTCAGAGAGAGAGAGAGAGAGAGAGAGAGAGAGAGAGGTGAAAGAGAGCAAGCAACTGGACTGTGGAGGAGGAAACAGAAGGAACAAGGGAGATAGGGCCTGAGAGTGACTGAGAGAGTGGAACAGGCAGCCACAGGGTGTGGGACAGAGGTGGCAGTGGAGTGTGAGCCAAGAGCAAGGGGCAACAGGAGAGGTAGGCAGAGAAAAGGCACTGCCCCACTTTGGAAAGCAGACCACAGGAGCCGACCACCAGGGGAGACAAGACAGCAGGGGCTATGACCAGCACAGCCTTTCAGTTGGAGGTCAGAAGAGGGGGTGTGAGGAGGTAGGAGGAAGAGCGTCATGGCCATGGAAGGCCTGTCAGTGGTATGCCTGGAAGAGGTGGTACTGTGCCCGCACCACCTTCGAGAACTACTCCGATATGGAGAGTGTGGTCCGTATCACCTGAACTGGGCTATTCTGAGGCAGCTCTGTGAGCTGTTCAGTGAGAAGATGCAGACACCCACTAGATGGAGCCATGCCATGTCAGTGGAGACAAAGATGAGAGCCGTCATGTGCCTGCTCACCACGGGCACCATCCAGAAACCAACTGGGGACACCACAGGCATAACCCAGTCGGCCAAGTCACACCTCCATCTCACAATCCTCAACACCCTGCTGCCACATGCTCGAATACATCCATTTCAAGCACACAGGCAGAGTGTACAACAACCATGCAGGACTTTCACAGGGTAGTACATATGCCTGGCATGCTTGGGGCCATTGACTGCACCCATGTGGCATTTGCATGCCACCTGGCCCTGAGGGTGTAGCATACATCAACAGGAAGGGCTACCCCAGTGTCAACTGCCAGGTGGTGTGCGATGCCAGGGGGCGCATAACCAATGTCTGTGCCACACACCCTGGGAGTGCACATGATACATTCATCTGGCACAGCCTGCACTGTGCCACAGGTTGACATGGGGACATCCCATGGCCACCTAGTGGGTGAGTATGGGATGGCCATGGGAGCTTGGAACAGCAAGGCATGGGATGGGGGCAGGTAGGGTGGGTGCCCTGGTGAGGGCACTAGGGATGGGCAAAGGGCACAGAAACATAGGACACTAGGCTAACCATGTAATTGTCCACACAGGTGATGGTGGCTACCCACTCAGGCCCTGGCTGCTCACCCCTACCGGCACCAGTCATTCCCAGCAGAGGACCAGTACAATGAGGCACATGCCAGCACGTGGAACATCATTGAGCGTGTGTTTGGGATGCTGAAGGCACAATTCCGTTGCCTTGACAGGTCTGGCGGTGGCCTACAGTACAGCCCCTCAAAAGCCTGTGGCCAATTCCTGACCTGCTGCATACTGTACAACATGGCCATTGACCGTGGGATAGATGCCGAGGCTGAAGAGGGGGTCAGCAGTGGGGACGATGAGGGCAATGGGCCTGAGGGTGGTGGACAGCCCCTGGGCAGAAGGATCCCGGCTCCAGCAGATGGTATGCCAGCACCGAGAAACAATTGCACAGGAGCACTATGGTGCCGGGTAGGTGGAGCAACACCCATGCAGTGGCCACACACAACAATATGGCACACAGGCATGGGCAGGCATGGCAATGGGTATGCACACAGAGGCATGGTGCAGTGGTGGGTGTGGCAGTGCCATACAGCCACACACAACAGCACCTAGCACTGTACAGCAACACAAACACACACCCCATACACACACACAAACTGCCCAGCTGCCAGCACTTGGCATGAATCAGATGCAGGACACTGGTGCACAGGCAGAACCAGTGCAGTTCTGCTCTCATCACGCCCATACCATGGGCCAGTGGCTGGGCTGGTGTGCACACAAGCAGCATGCCGCACGACACACAGTTTCCATGACTGTGGCATGCATCCACACATCACCCATGTGCGCATCGGGGCAGAGGGAACAGACTGCAGCCAGGGCAGCACACACTTTAGGTCCGCCACATGGAACTATGGCCACATGCGACATGGGGGTGGCTGCGCGGAGCTGATCGGCAGCCACTGGCTACTCATCAGCCACAGAGGGGTCTGCAACTGCCCTCCAGGGGCTGTACTGTGGGACTGCGACCAGGTCGCGCATGTGCCTGAGATGCCAACAGCAGAGCCCGGCATCAACAGGGGAGGTGTCTCGACACCAGGACTGTGGGGTAGACAGTGCACTGCTCGGTGTAAGTGGCTGGCGGCCACACACAGTAGGTCACCCTGCGGTGCAAGGTCAACCAGATCACACTGGCAATGCATTACTGGGATGCGGTCGTGTCCTCCCGCAGGGGCTGTATAGCCTCCAGGACCTGCGCGCGGTGCCTCTCGTGCATCTCAGCTGCCTGGCACACCTCTGCGTGAAGTGCATGCACCCAAGCTACAAGCAACACCTGTTGCTCCATGGAGGCCCGCAGCAATTGGGTGTACTCTGACAATGGGTCGCTGCCCAGGGGGCCTGGGTGGGCTGCCGACCCACCAGTGGTGTATGACTGTGCTGCACAGTCCCTCGCCCAGGTGGACACTGCACAGTGGGGTCCCCATGGGGTAGGTCCCTGTCTGGTGCCTCGGCAGTGAACACTGCATCCGGCCACCCATCATCCCCAGCCATCTGCCGATGCTGCCCCTCTGGCCTGTATGCTGGCCAGTGCCTGAGTGGATGCACCACCATCACCACATGGCACTGCCATGCCTCGCACACGGCAGCACCTGCAGTGGTGGCGGAGCAGCTGTCCCACCACCGACAAGCCACTGGGTGTGCTGCCAGTGATGGTAGTAGGTATGGGTGTCTCCCCCACAACACCACCTATGCTGTCCAGGATGATAGTCATGTCGCATCAGTCTGGACCCACCCCAATCTGTGTCTCCATGCAGAGTACACCATGGCTGGCATCCTGCTGAAACATGGCCAGGGCCTCATCAGACACCAAGCCCAGGACATCCAACTGGACGGCAGTGGTCTGCTGCAGCTGATCGGGCCCCCAGGTGCTTGTGGAGGTGGATGGCTGTTCCTCCAGGGCTGAGCCTGCCCACATGGGTGCTGCTGGTACCCCTTCCACTGCATGCTGGTGTGTGTGCTGTAAGAGAAGAAAGATGTGTTAGTGTTGCATTGCCGCCCTCATGGGCGTGGCACATGTACCATGCAGTGATGGGCTCCCTCCCATCTGGAATCCACCCACTGGCACACCCTCAATGATGCTGCGATGCATGGTGGCCACCACCAACTCCTCCTGCGCCATGAGCTGTGGCACATCAGCATGGCCCTCCAGTGGCTGACCTGGCTGCCCATATGGCTGTCACCTTCTTTGATGAGGCGCTCATCAGTGACCACCTTCTTCCTGCACTCCTGCACAGACCGCTGGTGGCTGCCCTGCTGGTTCACACATGCTGTCACCTCCAGCCTGTGGCACCACTCAGCAGTTGCTCCCTGTCGAGGTAGGCCTCAAACAGGGCATCAGCCTCATCTCGAAAGTTGGGCCTGCGCTGCAAGCAGGCCCATGCTCCTCAGTCTCCTCACGCTTGGACATAGTGCTACCTGTGGAAATGGACATGTGTATCAGTGACTGCAGCTGCCCACCCCATCCAATCCTGATGTGCTGGATGGTCCCACAGCAGGCACAACTTACCTGGATGGTTGCAATACCAGTCCCTGGCCTGTGCTGTTCTGCAGTGCCTTTATAGTGCATCGCATGCAAATGACCAGTGGCACAGTGGTAATGACATGCAAATTTCCCCAGTGCACCTCGCATTTGCCTGATGAGCTCATTAGCACGTGGTGGCTGAATATCGCAAACTTGCTTCCTGCACAATGGAATTGCTCTAGCGCATGTTGTGGTGCAATGTCGAGACATGCGCAGTGCACTGGCCTGCAGTGCACATGCATCAGGGCAGTGCCACCACCTATTGTGCACTGTGTGCTCAGAGCGCAATAGGGGCCATGGCACACTGTGCACCATAGCCTCTATTGCGCTCTGGTGCACTATCTGCTAGGTGATCCCTGACCCCTGTTGTGACCTTTGCCCTTGGGACTACACCACCATGTGCCGGGTGGGCTATACCCATTCCGCCATCCACGGTGATGCTGCTGCTATCAGACGTGGTGCATGCCAACATGAGCACCTCTGGCCACCATTTCAACCCAATACCTTGCATGGAGATGATGGCGCAGTGAGGTGTGTGACTTGCCCAGAACTGGTCTGACCTGGAGCTGGTCAACTTTGTGGCCCTTGTGCAGCCACATGCACCAGAGCTGTTTGGCCAGGTGCCCCTGCAGCAGGCCAAGACAGAGGTCTGGCATGCCATCTCTGCAGGCCTGGTACAGGACACCAGAGTGCAATGGATTGGTGAGCAATGCTACCACCAGTACAGGGAAATGATGTGGTGGGACCCCGAGTGACTGAGGCAGCCACAGGCTCGCGTCCACAGGGGCCATGCCACAACCAGGTAAGTCATCACATGCTGCATGTGTGCCCTACTGCTGTACTGTGGTGTTGCTTGGCTGCCTGACATGCTCTGCGGGGGTGCACTGTCATGTGCATTGCAGAGTGGCATTGCTGGCCGGCTGCTTGCACTATTGCCTTGTGGGGACATGTTATTGGGGCACATGCTGTGCACAGGGGTTGGGTTGGTGGGTACATGCTGTGGTTGTTCTCTGATGTGTACCTGTCTTCATTCCATTCCTAGGGCCTGAGAATTGGCACCATGCATGGGCAGCAGGGGTTCCTAGCTGGGCGCAGCAGGCAGCTGCATGTCCAAGTGGTGGAGCGGCAGCAGGGCAGGTGCGAGTGGCACCCCAGCAGGCAGGTAGGCACTGTTATCTTCCTCTACTCAGTACCCGGGTTGTCAGCGCGGGAGTAGGTGCGACCATGCCATCTGTACCATGTGCCATGTCAGCTGTGTGCTCACACTGTGCATGGTGCATACCACTGTGAGGCAGCCTTTGCACATGTGTACCAGCTGTCAGTGGGTGGGTGTGCCCGGCTACCACTGGTGCTGCCGTGGTGCTGCTGATGCCCTGTGCTGTCTGCCCTGTTGCCGTGGTCAGTTGGCCATTGGCGGCAGTGTCCACCACTGTGCACTGTCGTGGCAAGCCGGGATGCCAGCAGGCATTGGCCCACCCACTGTGGGTGGCCAGGGTATCACTCCAGGGTGCGTGTTCCCACTGCTCATTGCACACAGTGGAGGGCATAGTTCCTAGGGACCTTGCACTGATCTCCTGTCCATTCCTTTGTCATAGGCATCTGGAGGGTCGCGGCTGCCCTGTATTGCCGCCTCTTATGGCAGATCATTCTGATCACATCCACTACACTGGAGGTGGCACAGCAGACAAGGCAGATGGTGCTCCAGGACAGACGACAGCGGAGGCGTCAGGTGGAGGCCTGCTGTTGACAACCATAGATCATCCCCACCATTTCCATTTTACCCCTGCCATCCTTCCCCATCCATCCCCATCCCACTGTACAGTCCCTGTTCCCTGTCCCTGTCCCCTTCCCTCACTCGCCTACCCTTTCCCACCCCATGCCATTGTAAATAGTTTACTTGTTTAATGCAGTTTTCTGCTTACCTGCCTGTGTCTGTCTCGCTTTGCAGCTGCGTGGAGCCATGCTGCAGTGGCATGGTGGGTGTCTGTGTGGTGTGCCTGTGTCATTGTGCGGGTCATGCATGGTGGTGTTCTGCCCTTTGGTCAGTGGTCTGTGCCATGGGGTGGCCATGGGGTGGCTGTCCAGGATGTGGCATGTGTGTTGGGTGCCATGGTCCAGGGTGTGGTTGGCTGGGATCTGGGTGGGTGGGGCATGGCATGTAGTGAGGGGTTCCAGTGGTGGCCTCCCTTGTCCATTGGTGCCACCTGTTCCTGTGTCCTGTACCATGGTAGTGTTCCCAGAGGGGATTGGATGCCTGTGTGTGCCCTGCTGTTGGTGGTCACCTGTGGCCTGCCACTGTGCCTCCCTGGCACTGTCCCCAGGTGTGTTCCTCTGCCTTCCCATGCTTTCCCTCTGCTGCTGTGCTCTCACCATTGACTGGGGCTGGTCCTTGTGTGCCTTAGCACTTGTCCCTTTGCGCCCTGGCACATCTTTGGTTGCGCTATGGTGCAGATCTGGTTGCTCCCTGGTGCAGCTTTGGTTGCGCTATGGTGCAGGTCTGGTTGCTCCCTGGCATGACTCTCATTGTGCCATGGGCGCTTCCGTGCCATATTCAACCATCTTGCACTGGTGCATGTCACCATGTGCACCCTTTGAATATGGTTTTCGATGCACCATGACCATCGATTTGCACTGTACCGGACTTGCGCTGCCATTTGGTGCATTTCTGAATATCTGGCCCTAAATGTTTCCAACAGCCAAAAGACTTCTGGAGGACAATTAATTTTCTTCTGAAAGGACAGGGAACCAAAGTCCCAAATGTGTTCCTTACTGATGGTCTGACGACTCCTATGTCCCAACAGGTTGTGGATAGATTTAATGATTTTTTTAGTAAGATTGGTTTAAATGCTACCCAGGGATAGATACAGTACAGCCAGGCACAGATGGTGGCTCAATGAAAATGTTACCTTCTTAGAGATTACAGTTGACAAGGTCTTATTGGAACTGTTAAAATTAAACACCTCTAAGGCCATGGGCCTGGATGGCATTCCTCTAATGTATTGAAGTTTGCCTCCTCAGTGGATGCTTACCCTTTAGCGTATTTATTTAATTTTTCCCTTAAAACAGGTGAATTCCCCAATGCATGGAAACAATCGAAGGTCATGCCTATTTTTAAAGGGGCAACAAGTCAGAGTTGGGCAATTATCACCCTATTTCCTTTTACCACAGGTTTCAAAGATCTTTGAAAGGATTGTGGTCACTCAGATTATGGGGCACCTGGAATTTCAAAATCTTCTGAATGATATGCAATCAGGATTTAGAAAATCACACAGTGCCATTTCAGCCTTGGTTAAGGTCATTGGGGATTTTCAGACCTCCCTGAATGGGAGGACAATGGTAGGTGCTATTTTGTTGATTTATCCAAGGCTTTTGATTCCTTGGATCATGATGTTCTCTTATCCAGGGCAGTCTCCTTGGGGATAACGGGGTCTAGTCTGTGTTGGCTCACCTCATATCGACTGACAGAACTCAAATGGTTTCCATGGGAGGTTGGACATCGGGCTTTGGTCCTTTTGGATCGGGGTCCCCAGGGTTCCATTTGGGTCCTTTATTGTTCAATATTTATGTTAATGGGTTGAATTTTTCAGATTCAACTGTTCTTTTCATTTATATGCTGATGATACCATTATATACACAACTGATTTTGCTGTAAACAATATTCAAGTTAAGTTACAGAAGGTGTTTAATGAGTTGCAGATTTTCCTTAGAGATAGTAGTTTAGTCTTAAATTCTAAGAAAACACAGTCTTTATTGTTTCATTGACCTTTGGTTGATCAGGAAAATTTGATCCTGAATGTTGTTACACTGGCAGGATCCCCGATCCGGCAGGTTCAGTCCTATAAGTACTTAGGCCTTTGGCTTGATGAGCTCCTAAATAGGGAGTTCATATAAATAGTCTAATTAATAATGTGGGAAAAGACTTGGAGCTCTGTATGGGTTAGATCTTGTATGAGCTGTGAGGTTAGAAGGAGTCGTTAATTCAATGATAATTCCATGCTAAATTATGGAGATTTTGTTTACACCAGTGGTAAAAAAGTGACTTGAGAGACTGGAGGTGTGCCATGGCAGACTTGCTAGATTTATTTTGGATGTCCCTCATTTTACACACAAGTGTCTTCTATACAATCACTTGGATTGGTTGAGACTCTCAGAATGTAGACAGGAGCATTTGCTTTCATTTATGTATAAGTGTTGGTCAGGTGATTTACCCTTTACATAGTTGAAAGGATGACAAAACAGGATAAACTGAGTTCACTAAAACAGCAAGCATAGACTTTGAAATTCCAAATTGTAATTTAGAGATTGGTCAGCAATCAATTTTTATAGGGATCCTTGAGAGGAACAAACTACTGGTATTTATAAAGATCAATAAAGGTAAAAACTTTGGACAGGGATTAAGCCTTGGTTTAGGAAGTTTGCCCTTAGTACCAGAAAATGTACCTTCTTTGAAATTTCTTGCAGGACTTTTCAGGCCATAAAAAGCCATCAAAAATGGAGAGCAATGAGTACCAATGCCCGTAGTCTGGGTAACAAGCTTCCTGAATTAGTGGCCTTGATGGAGGAGGAACATCTGGATATGTAGCAGTCACAGAAACATGGTACACACAAAACCATGACTGGGACGTAAACATACCAGGATACACTATCTACAGGAGGGACAGGGAGGGTAAAGAGGAGGAGGAGTAGCTCTTTACATAAGGAAAGGAATCAAAGCAACAGAACAAAAGGTAAATAGGGAGGAGAAGAAGCACTCTGGGTCAATTTGGAGACAGACAATGGCACCACAATCCGCACAGGGGTTGTATACAGACCCCCGTCTCAGGGAGAAATGGACAAAGAAATGATAGAAAGTATACTTAGAATGGCAGAAAAGGGGAGATATTGCTGATGGGTGATCTGAATATGCCAGATGTTAACTGGAGTGCAGTTGCAGCAGCCACTTGAAGAGTGGGGTTATTCTAGATGCCCCACAGGGGCATGCCTTAGACAACTAGTATTGGAACCCACTCGAGAGGAGCAATCTTAGACCTGGTTCTCTCAAATGGAGATGGAGAGAGGATCACAGGTGTAGAAATGGGTAGCCATCTGGAACTAGCGACCATCGAACAGTATGGTTCACAATAAACACAGCAATAGAGTCAAGCCATACAAAGGCAAAAGTACTGGACTTTAGGAGGGCTGACTTTGCCAAAATAGGGTGAGTGCCTAAGGAATGCACTAGCAAATGAGCAGGAAGGAGGGTGGAAGAACAATGGGGAATAATAAAACTGCCATCACAGAGGTAACAAGCCTTTGTGTGAAGCAAATAAACAAAACAAACGATGTAGAAACCACTATGTTTCTCAAAGGAATGGCAGTGAAGGCTCAAAGAAAAGAAAGCATTCAGGAAGTACAAGGAATCACAGAAGGAGCAGGACAGAGAACTGTATCAGTTAAAGCAAAGGAAGCTGGGAAGGCAGTCAGAACAGCAAAGGACCAAACCGAGGAAAGATAGCCAACTCAGTTAAGAAGGGATAAAACCTTTATAGGTACATCAGGGAGCGAAGAAAGACCAAGGGAGGGATAGTGAGGCTTAATAAAGGGAGGGGGTGGGCAGACGGTGACTGTGAAAAGGCAGAGACACTAAACAAATATTTTTGCTCAGTATTTACAAATGAAGAGGGAGGTACCTCACAGAACATACGAGAATTTGCCAGCAGATAAAGGCCTAGAGGTCTATCAAGTCTGCTCGAATGTGCAGCTAGCACCCTTATTCTGCAGCTGCCCTCCCTTCCACCCTTCCCTTCATTAACCCTCCCCTTGTCCTGTCCCATCCTCGTTTGAAGCAGTCCACTGTTCTACTGCATACCACTTCTGCAGGTAACGCATTCCACCCAGCCACCACCCTCTCTGTAAAAGTGTCTCCTCATCTCCTCCTGAACCTTCCTCGCTCCAGTCTCATATCATGGCCCTGGTGGCCCTCCCTCCCTTACTTTGAACAGCCCCTCTGTACCTGTCTTGTTTATTCCTTTCATGTATTTAAAGGTTTCAATCATGTCCCCCTGTCTCTCCTCTCCTCCAGTGAGTACATGTTCAACTCTCAACCTCCTCTCATATGATAAGTCCCCAGACCCTTGATCATCTTTGTCGCCTCTGCGCTGCACCCTCCAGTAACTTAATGTCCCTCTTCAGATATGGAGCCAGAACTGCACGCAGTACTCCAGGTGTGGTCTAACTAATGACCTATACAGTGGCAGAATCACCTCCTCCCTCCTTGAGGATATACCCCTTGCAATACAACCCAGCATTTTGTTGGCCTTTGCAGCTGCCTTCCTACACTGTGCCGAGTTGTTCATTGACCCTGTGATGAGCACACCCAGATCCTTCTCCTCCTCTGTCTGGGCTAGCTGCACTCCCCTAGCTGGTAAGTCCTCCTTGGGTTCTTCATCCCAAAATGCATCACCTTGCACTTTTTGGCATTAAAGCCCAGTTGCCAGGTGTCTGACCAGGTTTCAAGCTTTGCCAGATCATCCTGCAACCCCTGCCATCCCCTAGGTCATCCACCACCGCCCAACCTTGGTATCATCAGCAAACAGACTGATCTTGCTCTTGATGTCCCATGATATGTCTGCAATGAATATCCCAAACAACACTGGTCCCAACACTGAGCCCTGTGGACACCACTGTCACTGCCCTTGGGTGTGAGAGCTCCCCACCCACCACCACCCTCTGTTGCCTTCCCTGCAGCCAGTTTCCTATCCATCTCACCAGCATTGCACCTGCCCCTGTGCCTACTAACTTCCTTCCCAGCCTTCCATGTGGCACTGAGTGAATGCCTTACTGAAGTCCAGATACAGGACATCCACTGCATGTCCCCGTCCAGTTGCCTAGTTACCCAGTCATAGAACCCGACCAGGTTGGTTTGGCAGGATCGGCCACGTGTAAAGCCATGCTGTCTGCTGTCCTGTAGTCCTTTGGCTTCTAAGAGGGCCACCAGCCTCTCCTTCAGGATAGTCTCCATTAGCTTACCCACGATGGATGTGAGGCTCACTGGTCTGTAGTTTCCCGGTTCATCCTTGGGGCCACTCTTGTGGAGGGGCACCACATGAGCCATCCTCCAGTCCTGAGGTACACACCCGAATGTAGTGAGGCATTAAATAGGTCTGCCAAAGGTCCTGCAAGGACCTCTGCCAGCTCCTTCAGTACCCTGGGGTGGATGCCATCTGGGCCTGGTGCCTTGTCCACCCTCAGTGCCTTCAAACCCTCTCGAACTCTGTCCTCCATGATTTCCCCATCTGTCACCACTTCCCCTCGCCTGCCATTTCACCCATCTTGGGTGTCACCCCTCTTCTCTTTAGTAAATACTGAGCAGAAGTACTCATTTAGTGCTTCCAGCCTTATCATACCCTGCTTCCACCCAACCCCTCCTTCCTAATCCTTACTATGTGGTCCTTACAGCTCCTTTTCTCCCTGATGTACTTAAAGAAGTCCTTCTCCCTTCTTAATGCCTTGTGCCAGCCTGAGTTCCGTAGATGCTTTGGCTCCCCTTACTGCCCTTGTCACCTCCTTGATTCTGTCAAGTACTCCTCTCTGTCCTCCCCTCCCTGTTTTCTTGTACTTCCTAAAGGCAGCTCTTTTCCTCCTTACCTTTTCCATGACCTCCTTGCTCAACCAGCTCGGTTTCTTAGCTCTAGCCTTCTTGCTCTGGGCTTTGCAGCAGGTTTTGGTTGCCTCCACTATCCCCAACTTTATGAGCTCCCACCTCTGGTTAGTATCCATACTAGATTGAATTCTGGCCAGGTACCCTTTACCACTTCCCCATCCTCCCAAAGTCAGCCCTCCTGAAGTCCAGCACTCTTGTGCCAGATTCCACTCCTTCCTTGCCCATATCCAATGTGAGCCATACTGAGTGGTGGTCACTCCTGACAGCAGTTCCTCCACTGTAAGTTCTCTCACAAAGTCCCCATTTGCCAGCACAAGGTCAAGGGTATTCCTAACCTGGTTGGTTCACTGACCATTTGCAGCAGGAAGCTGTCCTGGAAGGCATCCAGCAGTACCTGCTCCCTTCTGTTCCTGGTTGTTGGGGTGCTCCAGTCCACTCCTGGCATGTTGAAGTCCCCACAATCACCACACTACCCTTCTCGCAGGTCCTCCTGATCTGTCCCGCTAGTTCCCTGTCTAACTCCTCCATCTGAGATGGTGGCCTGTACACCACTCCCATTCTAAGAATCCTATTCTTGGAATCCTGGTTTGCACCCAAAGTGACTCTGTACTGCCCTCCTCCCTTCCTCCCTTACACACTTCAGTCCTTCCTTCACATATAGTGCCACCCCTCCTTTCCCAGTCACCCTGTCCCTACGAAATAACCTGTACCCTGGTACAGACAGGTCCCAGTCATTATATTGGGTGGCCCATGTTTCTGTGATGGCTGCAATGTCCACCTCTCCCTCTGCCATGAGAACCTGCAACTCTGCAGTTTTCCTCCCAAGGCTCCTAGCATTAAGGGTAACCACCTTCCACCCTTTCCCCTCCTCCCATCCTGCCCTCCTTTCCTAGCATCACCAATAGTACTTGCCATTTGTCCTTTGTCACTGTTATGGGGGTAAGCTCATATGATTTCCCAACCTGTGGTCTCTGCATATCTCTTCCCCAATGCCACCCCCACTCCTAGTTTAAACTCCAAACTTCCTCTATATATTCTTCCATCCTCTGCTTCAACACTTTCTTTCCTTCCTCACTCAAGTGTAGTCTGTCCTTGGCATAGAGACTACTGTCCTCCCAGGTCCTCCCCACCCCCAACAGCCCATACCCTTTAGCACAACACCAGGTTCTTAGCCATCCATTAAATTCCTCTATTCTCAGCTTTCTTGTTGTGCTTGCCTTGGCACCGGAAGTATCTCTGAAAAGTTACTGATCTTCCTGCCCCTCACATAATTGTGCTAGTTCCTCAAACCTCCTCTGGACTATATCTACTGTCTTGTCAGCCAGGTCGTTTGTCCCAAGATGTATAATTAAATGAGGCTTGTCCCTACCCCTTCTAGCATATTTCAGAACAGACTGTCCCACCCTTTCCGCTGTCATTCCTGGCATGGCCTCCACCCAAATCGACTATGCCTCTCCCCTTGCTACCCCACCTAACTCCTCTTAGTATTGAGTCCCCAGCACTAAGATTCCACCCTCTTACTCCCTGCTTGCTTCCATTCATCTCCTCCCTCATTTCCAGCTCCTCTTCTTCCTCCTGCACATTATATGCCCTTTACCCTGTTGCAGTTCTCCCAGCAGAACTTCCCCGCTCCAGTTTGGTCCAGGCATTTATCAATTACTCCTCTAATTTCATCACTTCCCTCCTCCACCTTCTTCCTCTCTAGCAGTGCAAAACTATTTTCTGAAGATCCTTCACAAATGCCTGCTCCTCTCTCTGCATAGTAACCTGTTCTCTCCTTTCCTCCATGACTTTTGCCACTTCTTGCCTCCCTCACAAGTCCCTATTGCCTCCTTCCATTTGTCTTTTGTCTCCTGACCTGGTTTCCCGGCAATCGTTCTTCCTGGCCTGGGCCCCTTGTCTCTGCTTCCTTCTTCTGAGCCTCTCCTCACCACTGTTGGCTTAAATTGCCTCCCTCATCTCCCCTTCTTCCTCCCTCCAGTATTGGGCTAAACCCACCCCCAATCTGCCTTGCCTGTCTTAGTTCCTCCTGCAGACCCTCAATCTCCTTTCTAAGTTTTTCTATGTGGTTGCACACTAAACATCCTCCCACTCTCCAGGCAATGTTTAGAAAGATTGGTGCACCGCAGTTGTTGCAGCCTACCACCCTACCCATTGCTGTCTGTTGCCCACCAGCGACCCCACCCTTCCAGATGCAGGATACCAAACACTCCCCCAAGTCCCCCTCTCCCCTCTATCAGTGCAAAACATTCTTTATGTCCCTTACCTCCTTTGTTGCACATGTTAGATATGTTGAGCAACTGCTTTGTATATTCCTATCCACACTCAAAATACTTTAAGTAGCCATTGCACACCTTCTTCAACTCCTACTCCCCTTTACCCAATGCAATAACTATGTGAAGTAGTAATAATGAAAGCGCCTAGATTTGCATTTACTTCCTTCCACTGAGAGAGCAGTCACCTCTTCACTTGCTGCAGTTCCTTTCCTGGATGTCTGCTTCTGTATGACAGGTGCAAATCCTTTGCCTGTTTGAGGAAGTGATGTCAGAACCCCTAGTACAAAGGGAATAATTGACCAGGGGTGGGTGGGGTGAGGGTTTGGGTGGGTGGGACCAGCCCAAGTCCTCCGGAAACAATCAGGTAGCTGAGGCCTCTAGTCAGACAATTAGCACCCTTCCCCACTCAATACTTTGCAGCTAGTGAAGCCAGCAACAATGAATAAATTCAACCCAAAGAAACAGGACACCAATTCAAACAGCTTCACCAACAATACATCAAAATAGGTTTGAATTATAAGATATAGGTCTCCAATTCAAAGAAACAGACCAGTTAAATTACACCAATTATGTTTAAAGAGAAGAAATAGGCCTCTACAAATGCAGCCTGCCACACAGTAGAACCAAACAAATGAGCCCACTTTTAGCTACCAAAACAGGTTTCAAAATTCCAACAGCCCCAAACAATACCCTGCTAGCCCCTTAGTAGTAAGAAAGAAAACAAACATTCTACCAAGTAGAATCCATGAAAAACAATGTAAAACAAGAAGCTACTGTACTGTAGATCTGATCCTGTCCCCTTCCAGTTCCTTCTGAGAAGCCAAAGCACTGACTCCACACCTGATTCAGCTCTGCCTCCTGCTGAGTGAGACCTGGCCAGACAAATTAGCACCTTCCCACTCAAACTTTGCAGCTAGTGAAGCCAGCAACAATGAATAAATTCTACCCAAAGAAACAGGACACCAATTCAAACAAGCTTCACCAACAATACATCAAAATAGGTTTGGAATTATAAGATATAGGTCTCAATTCAAAGAAACAGACCAGTTAAGTTACACCAATTATGTTTAAAAGAGAAGAAATAGGCCTCTACAAATGCAGCCTGCCACACGTAAACCAAACAAATGAGCCCACTTTTAGCTACCAAAACAGGTTTCAAAATTCCAACAGCCCCAAACAATACCCTGCTAGCCCCTTAGTAGTAAGAAAGAAAATAAACATTCTACCAAGTAGAATCCATGAAAACAATGTAAAACAAGAAGCTACTGTACTGTAGATCTGATCCTGTCCCCTTCCAGTTCCATCCGAGAAGCCAAGCACTGACTCCACACCTGATTCAGCTCTGCCTCCCTGCTGAGTGAGACCTGGCCAGACAAATTAGCACCCTTCCCCACTCAAAACTTTGAGCTAGTGAAGCCAGCAACAATGAATAAATTCCCACCCAAAGAAACAGGATACCAATTCAAACAGCTTCACCAACAATACATCAAAATAGGTTTGGAATTATAAGATATAGGTCTCCAATTCAAAGAAACAGACCAGTTAAGTTACACCAATTATGTTTAAAAGAGAAGAAATAGGCCTCTACAAATGCAGCCTGCCACACGTAAACCAAACAAATGAGCCCACTTTTAGCTACCAAAACAGGTTTCAAAATTCCAACAGCCCCAAACAATACCTACTAGCCCCTTAGTAGTAAGAAAGAAAACAAACATTCTACCAAGTAGAATCCATGAAAACAATGTAAAACAAGAAGCTACTGTACTGTAGATCTGATCCTGTCCCCCTTCCAGTTCCTTCTGAGAAGCCAAAGCACTGACTCCACACCTGATTCAGCTCTGCCTCCCTGCTGAGTGAGACCTCACAGACAAATTAGCACCCTTCCCCATCAAAACTCTTTGCAGCTAGTGAAGCCAGCAACAATGAATAAATTCTACCCAAAGAAACAGGACACCAATTCAAACAGCTTCACCAACAATACATCAAAATAGGTTTGGAATTATAAGATATAGGTCTCCAATTCAAAGAAACAGACCAGTTAAGTTACACCAATTATGTTTAAAAGAGAAGAAATAGGCCTCTACAAATGCAGCCTGCCACACGTAAACCAAACAAATGAGCCCACTTTTAGCTACCAAAACAGGTTTCAAAATTCCAACAGCCCCAAACCAATACCCTGCTAGCCCTAGTAGTAAGAAAGAAAATAAACATTCTACCAAGTAGAATCCATGAAAACAATGTAAAACAAGAAGCTACTGTACTGTAGATCTGATCCTGTCCCCTTCCAGTTCCTTCTGAGAAGCCAAAGCACTGACTCCACACTGATTCAGCTCTGCCTCCTGCTGAGTGAGACCTGGCCAGACAAATTAGCACCCTTCCCCCACTCAAAACTTTGCAGCTAGTGAAGCCAGCAACAATGAATAAATTCTACCCAAAGAAACAGGACACCAATTCAAACAGCTTCACCAACAATACATCAAAATAGGTTTGGAATTATAAGATATAGGTCTCCAATTCAAAGAAACAGACCAGTTAAGTTACACCAATTATGTTTAAAAGAGAAGAAATAGGCCTCTACAAATGCAGCCTGCCACACGTCAAACCAAACAAATGAGCCCTTTTAGCTACCAAAACAGGTTTCAAAAATCCAACAGCCCCAAACAATACCCCTGCTAGCCCCTTAGTAGTAAGAAAGAAAATAAACATTCTACCAAGTAGAATCCATGAAAAACAATGTAAAACAAGAAGCTACTGTACTGTAGATCTGATCCTGTCCCTTCCAGTTCCTTCTGAGAAGCCAAAGCACTGACTCCACACCTGATTCAGCTCTGCCTCCCTGCTGAGTGAGACCTGGCCAGACAAATTAGCACCCTTCCCCCACTCAAAACTTTGCAGCTAGTGAAGCCAGCAACAATGAATAAATTCTACCCAAAGAAACAGGACACCAATTCAAACAGCTTCACCAACAATACATCAAAATAGGTTTGGAATTATAAGATATAGGTCTCCAATTCAAAAGAAACAGACCAGTTAAGTTACACCAATTATGTTTAAAAGAGAAGAAATAGGCCTCTACAAATGCAGCCTCCACACCTAAACCAAACAAATGAGCCCACTTTTAGCTACCAAAACAGGTTTCAAAATTCCAACAGCCCCAAACAATACCCTGCTAGCCCCTTAGTAGAAGAAAGAAAACAAACATTCTACCAAGTAGAATCCATGAAAAACAATGTAAAACAAGAAGCTACTGTACTGTAGATCTGATCCTGTCCCCTTCCAGTTCCTTCTGGAAGCCAAAGCACTGACTCCACACCTGATTCAGCTCTGCCTCCCTGCTGAGTGAGACCTGGCCAGACAAATTAGCACCCTTCCCCACTCAAAACTTTGCAGCTAGTGAAGCCAGCAACAATGAATAAATTCTACCCAAAGAAACAGGACACCAATTCAAACAGCTTCACCAACAATACATCAAAATAGGTTTGGAATTATAAGATATAGGTCTCCAATTCAAAGAAACAGACCAGTTAAGTTACACCAATTATGTTTAAAAGAGAAGAAATAGGCCTCTACAAATGCAGCCTGCCACACGTAAACCAAACAAATGAGCCCACTTTTAGCTACCAAAACAGGTTTCAAAATTCCAACAGCCCCAAACAATACCCTGCTAGCCCCTTAGTAGTAAGAAAGAAAATAAACATTCTACCAAGTAGAATCCATGAAAAACAATGTAAAACAAGAAGCTACTGTACTGTAGATCTGATCCTGTCCCCCTTCCAGTTCCTTCCGAGAAGCCAAAGCACTGACTCCACACCTGATTCAGCTCTGCCTCCCTGCTGAGTGAGACCTGGCCAGACAAATTAGCACCCTTCCCCACTCAAAACCTTTGCAGCTAGTGAAGCCAGCAACAATGAATAAATTCCCACCCAAAGAAACAGGATACCAATTCAAACAGCTTCACCAACAATACATCAAAATAGGTTTGGAATTATAAGATATAGGTCTCCAATTCAAGAAACAGACCAGTTAAGTTACACCAATTATGTTTAAAAGAGAAGAAATAGGCCTCTACAAATGCAGCCTGCCACACCATAAACCAAACAAATGAGCCCACTTTTAGCTACCAAAACAGGTTTCAAAATTCCAACAGCCCCAAACAATACCCTGCTAGCCCCTTAGTAGTAAGAAAGAAAACAAACATTCTACCAAGTAGAATCCATGAAAAACAATGTAAAACAAGAAGCTACTGTACTGTAGATCTGATCCTGTCCCCTTCCAGTTCCTTCTGAGAAGCCAAAGCACTGACTCCACACCTGATTCAGCTCTGCCTCCCTGCTGAGTGAGACCTGGCCAGACAAATTAGCACCCTTCCCCCACTCAAAACTCTTGCAGCTAGTGAAGCCAGCAACAATGAATAAATTCTACCCAAAGAAACAGGACACCAATTCAAACAGCTTCACCAACAATACATCAAAATAGGTTTGGAATTATAAGATATAGGTCTCCAATTCAAAGAAACAGACCAGTTAAGTTACACCAATTATGTTTAAAAGAAGAAATAGGCCTCTACAAATGCAGCCTGCCACACCGTAAACCAAACAAATGAGCCCACTTTTAGCTACCAAAACAGGTTTCAAAATTCCAACAGCCCCAAACAATACCCTGCTAGCCCCTAGTAGTAAGAAAAGAAAATAAACATTCTACCAAGTAGAATCCATGAAAACAACAAAACAACAAAGCTACTGTACTGTAGATCTGATCCTGTCCCCTTCAGTTCCTCCGAGAAGCAAAGCACTGACTCCACACCTGATTCAGCTCTGCCTCCCTGCTGAGTGAGACCTGGCCAGACAAATGCACCCTTCCCCCACTCAAAACTTTGCAGCTAGTGAAGCCAGCAACAATGAATAAATTCTACCCAAAGAAACAGGACACCAATTCAAACAGCTTCACCAACAATCCATCAAAATAGATTTGAATTATAAGATATAGGTCTCAATTCAAAGAAACAGACCAGTTAAGTTACACCAATTATGTTTAAAAGAAGAAATAGGCCATCTCACAAATGCAGCCTGCCACCGTAAACTAAACAAATGAGCCCACTTTAGCCACCAAACAGGTTTCAAAATTCCAACAGCCCCAACAATATTCCTGCTATTCCTTAGTAGTAAGAAAAGAAAATAAACATTCTACCAAGTAGAATCCATGAAAAACAATGTAAAAACAAGAAGCTACTGTACTGTAGATCTGATCCTGTCCCCTTCCAGTTCCTTCTGAGAAGCCAAAGCACTGACTCCACACCTGATTCAGCTCTGCCTCCCTGCTGGAGTGAGACCTGGCCAGACAAATTAGCACCCTTCCCCACTCAAAACTTTGCAGCTAGTGAAGCCAGCAACAATGAATAAATTCTACCCAAAGAAACAGGACACCAATTCAAACAGCTTCACCAACAATACATCAAAATAGGTTTGGAATTATAAGATATAGGTCTCAATTCAAAGAAACAGACCAGTTAAGTTACACAATTATGTTTAAAAAGAGAAGAAATAGGCCTCTACAAATGCAGCCTGCCACACAATAAACCAAACAAATGAGCCCACTTTAGCTACAAAACAGGTTTCAAAATTCCAACAGCCCCAAACAATACCCCTGCTAGCCCCTTAGTAGTAAAAAGAAAATAAACATTCTACCAAGTAGAATCCATGAAAAACAATGTAAAACAAGAAGCTACTGTACTGTAGATCTGATCCTGTCCCCTTCCAGTTCCTTCAAGAAGCCAAAGCACTGACTCCACACCTGATTCAGCTCTGCCTCCCTGCTGAGTGAGACCTGGCCAGACAAATTAGCACCTTCCCCCACTCAAACATTTGCAGCTAGAAACCAGCAACAATGAATAAATTCTACCCAAAGAAACAGGACACCAATTCAAACAGCTCACCAACAATACATCAAAATAGGTTTGGAATTATAAGATATAGGTCTCCAATTCAAAAAACAGACCAGTTAAGTTACACCAATAGTAAGTTTAAAAGAGAAGAAATAGGCCTCTACAAAATGCAGCCTGCCACACCGTAAACCAAACAAATGAGCCCACTTTTTAGCTACAAAACAGGTTTCAAAATTCCAACAGCCCCAAACAATACCCGCAGAAACCCTTTAGTAGTAAGAAAGAAAACAAACATTCTACCAAGTAGAATCCATGAAAAACAATGAAACAAGAAGTCACTGTACTGTAGATCTGATCCTGTCCCCTTCCAGTTCCTTCTGAGAAGCCAAAGCACTGACTCCACACCTGATTCAGCTCTGCCTCCTGCTGAGTGAGACCTGGCCAGACAAATTAGCACCCTTCCCCACTCAAAACTTTGCAGCTAGTGAAGCCAGCAACAATGAATAAATATCTACCCAAAGAAACAGGACACCAATTCAAACAGCTTCACCAACAATACATCAAAATAGGTTTGGAATTATAAGATATAGGTCTCCAATTCAAAGAAACAGACCAGTTAAGTTACACCAATTATGTTTAAAAGAAAAATAGGCCTCTACAAATGCAGCCTGCCACACATAAAACAAACAAATGAGCCCACTTTTTAGCTACAAAACAGGTTTCAAAATTCAACAGCCCCAAACAATACCCTGCTAGCCCCTAGTAGTAAGAAAGAAAATAAACATTCTACCGAAGTAGAATCCATGAAAAACAATGTAAAACAAGAAGCTACTGTACTGTAGATCTGACACTCCCCCTTCCAGTTCCTTCCGAGAAGCCAAAGCACTGACTCCACACCTGATTCAGCTCTGCCTCCCTGCTGAGTGAGTTACCAGCCCAAACAAATTAGCACCCTTCCCCACTCAAACTTTGCAGCTAGTGAAGCCAGCAACAATGAATAAATTCTACCCAAAAGAAACAGGACACCAATTCAAACAGCTTCACCAACAATCCATCAAAAATAGATTTGGAATTATAAGATATAGGTCTCAATTTAAAGAAACAGACCAGTTAAGTTACACAATTATGTTTAAAAAGAGAAGAAATAGGCCTCTACAAATGCAGCCTGCCACACATAAACCAAACAAATGAGCCCACTTTTAGCTACCAAAACAGGTTTCAAAATTCAACAGCCCCAAACAATACCTCATAGCCCTCTAGTAGAAAGAAAATAAACATTCTACCAAGTAGAATCCACGAAAACAATGTGAAACAAGAGCAACTGTACTGTAGATCTGATCCTGTCCTCTTCCAGTTCCTTTCTGAGAAGCCAAAGCACTGACTCCACACCTGATTCAGCTCTGCCTCCCTGCTGAGTGAGTACTGGCCAGACAAATTAGCACCCTTCCCCCACTCAAAACTTTGCAGCTAGTGAAGCCAGCAACAATGAATAAATTCTACCAAAAGAAACAGGACACCAATTCAAACAGCTTCACCAACAATACATCAAAATAGGTTTGGAATTATAAGATATAGGTCTCCAATTCAAAGAAACAGACCAGTTAAGTTACACCAATTATGTTTAAAGAAGAAATAGGCCTCTACAAATGCAGCCTGCCACACCGTAAACCAAACAAATGAGCCACTTTTAGCTACAAAACAGGTTTCAAAATTCCAACAGCCCCAAACAATACCCTGCTAGCCCCTTAGTAGTAAGAAAGAAAATAAACATTCTACCAAGTAGAATCCATGAAAACAATGTAAAGAAGCTACTATTACTGTAGATAAGTCCTGTCCCCTTCAGTTCTTCTGAAGCCAAAGCACTGACTCCACACCTAGATTCAGCTCTGCCTCCCGCTGAGTGAGACCTGGCCAGACAAATTAGCACCCTTCCCCACTCAAAACTTTGCAGCTAGTGAAGCCAGCAACAATGAATAAATTCTACCCAAAGAAAACAGGACACCAATTCAAACAGCTTCACCAACAATACATCAAAATAGGTTTGGAATTATAAGATAGGTCTCCAATTCAAAGAAACAGACCAGTTAAGTTACACCAATTATATTTAAAAGAGAAGAAATAGGCCTCTACAAATGCAGCCTGCCACACACGTAAACCAAACAAATGAGCCCACTTTTAGCTACAAAACAGGTTTCAAAATTCCAACAGCCCCAAACAATACCCTAAAGCCCCTTAGTAGTAAGAAAAAAAATAAAACATTCTACCAAGTAGAATCCATGAAAAACAATGTAAAACAAGAAGCTACTGTGCTAGATCTCATCCTGTCCCCTTCCAGTTCCTTCCAAGGAAGCACTGACTCCACACCTGATTCAGCTCTGCCTCCCGCTGAGTGAGACCTGGCCAGACAAATTAGCACCCTTCCCCACTCAAAACTTTGCAGCTAGTGAAGCCAGCAACAATGAATAAATTCTACCCAAAGAAACAGGATACCAATTCAAACAGCTTCACCAACAATACATCAAAATAGGTTTTGGAATTATAAGATATAGGTCTCCAATTCAAAGAAACAGACCAGTTAAGTTACACCAATTATGTTTAAAAGAAGAAAAATAAGCCTCTACAAATGCAGCCTGCACGTAAACCAAACAAATGAGCCACACTTTTAGCTACCAAAACAGGTTTCAAAATCCACTGATCCCAAACAATACCCTGCTAGCCCTTAGTAGTAAGAAAGAAAATAAACATTCTACCAAGCAGAATCCATGAAAAACAATGTAAAAACAAGAAGCTACTGTACTGTAGATCTGATCCTGTCCCCCTTCCAGTTCCTTCTGAGAAGCCAAAGCACTGACTCACACCTGATTCCAGCTCTGCCTCCTGCTGAGTGAGACCTGGCCAGACAAATTAGCACCCTTCCCCCACTCAAAACTTTTGCAGCTAGTGAGCCAGCAACAATGAATAAATTCACCAAAAGAAACAGGACACCAATTCAAACAGCTTCACCAACAATACATCAAAATAGGTTTGGAATTATAAGACATGGTCTCAATTCAAAGAAACAGACCAGTTAAGTTACACCAATTATGTTTAAAAGAGAAGAAATAGGCCTCTACAAAATGCAGCCTGCCACACTAGTAAACCAAACAAATGAGCCCACTTTTAGCTACCAAAACAGTTTCAAAAATTCCAAACAGCCCCAAACAATACCCTGCTAGCCCCTTAGTAGTAAGAAAGAAAACAAACATTCTACAAGTAGAATCCATGAAAACAATGTAAAACAAGAAGCTACTGTACTGTAGATCTGATCCTGTCCCCCTCCAGTTCCTTCTGAGAGCCAAAGCACTGACTCCACACCTGATTCAGCTCTGCCTCCTGCTGAGTGAGGACCTGGCCAGACAAATTAGCACCCTTCCCCCTCAAAACTTTGCAGCTAGTGAAGCCAGCAACAATGAATAAATTCTACCCAAAGAAACAGGACACCAATTCAAACAGTTCACCAACAATAACATCAAAATAGGTTTGGAATTATAAGATAGAATTCCAACTCAAAGAAACAGACCAGTTAAGTTACACCAATTATGTTTAAAGAAGAAATAGGCCTCTACAAATGCAGCCTGCCACACCGTAAACCAAACAAATGAGCCCACTTTTAGCTACCAAAACAGGTTTCAAAATTCCAACAGCCCCAAACAATACCCTGCTAGCCCCTTAGTAGTAAGAAAAGAAAATAAACATTCTACCAAGTAGAATCCATGAAAAACAATGTAAAACAAGAAGCTACTGTACTGTAGATCTGATCCTGTCCCCCTTCCAGTTCCTTCCGAGAAGCCAAAGCACTGACTACACCTGATTCAAGCTCTGCCTCCTGCTGAGGAGACCTGGCCAGACAAATTAGCACCCTTCCCCCACTCAAAACTTTGCAGCTAGTAGAAGCCAGCAACAATGAATAAATTCTACCCAAAGAAACAGGACACCAATTCAAACAACTTCACCAACTAATCCATCAAAATAGATTGGAATTATAAGATATGGTCTCCAATTCAAAGAAACAGACCAGTTAAGTTACACCAATTATGTTTAAAAGAGAAGAAATAAGCCTCTACAAATGCAGCCTGCCACAACGTAAACCAAACAAATGAGCCCACTTTTAGCTACCAAAACAGGTTTCAAAATTCCAACAGCCCCAAACAATACCCTGCTAGCCCCTTAGTAGTAAGAAAGAAAATAAACATTCTACCAAGTAGAATCCACGAAAAACAATGTAAAACAAGAAGCTACTGTACCTGTAGATCTGATCCCTGTCCCCTTCCAGTTCCTTCCGAGAACCAAAGCACTTGACTCCACACCTGATTCAGCTCTTGCCTCCCTGCTGAGTGAGACCTGGCCAGACAAATTAGCACTCCTTCCCCCTAATTAAAACTTTGCAGCTAGTGAAGCCAGCAACAATGAATAAATTCTACCCAAAGAAACAGGATACCAATTCAAACAACTTCACCAACAATACATCAAAATAGGTTGGAATTATAAGAATAGGTCTCAATTCAAAGAAACAGACCAGTTAAGTTACACCAATTATGTTTAAAAGAGAAGAAATAGCCTCTACAAATGCGCCTGCCACACCGCAACCAAACAAATGAGCCCACTTTTAGCTACCAAAACAGGTTTCAAAATCAACAGCCCCAAACAATACCCTACTAGCCCCTTAGTAGTAAGAAAAGAAAACAAACATTCTACCAAGTAGAATCCATGAAAACAATGTAAAACAAGAAGCTACTGTACTGTAGATCTGATCCTGTCCCCTTCAGTTCCTTCTGAAGCCAAAGCACTGACTCCACACCTGATTCAGCTCTTGCCTCCCTGCTGAGTGAGACCTGGCCACGACAAATTAGCACCCTTCCCCCCACTCAAAACTTTTGCAGCTAGTGAAGCCAGCAACAATGAATAAATTCTACCCAAAGAAACAGGACACCAATTCAAACAGCTTCACCAACAATACATCAAAATAGGTTTGGAATTATAAGATATAGGTCTCCAATTCAAAGAAACAGACCAGTTAAGTTACACCAATTATGTTTAAAGAGAAGAAATAGGCCTCTACAAATGCAGCCTGCCACACGTAAACCAAACAAATGAGCCCACTTTTAGCTACAAAACGGGTTTCAAAATTCCAACAGCCCCAAACAATACCCTGCTAGCCCCTAGTAGTAAGAAAGAAAATAAACATTCTACCAAGTAGAATCCATGAAAAACAATGTAAAACAAGAAGCACTGTACTGTAGATCTGATCCTGTCCCCCAGCCAGTTCCTTCCGAGTAGCCAAAGCACTGACTCCACACCTGATTCAGCTCTGCCTCCTGCTGAGTGAGAACCTGGCCAGACAAATTAGCACCCTTCCCCCACTCAAAACTTTGCAGCTAGTGAAGCCAGCAACAATGAATAAATTCTACCCAAAAGAAACAAGGACACCAATTCAAACAACTTCACCAACAATCCATCAAAATAGATTTGGAATTATAAGATATAGGTCTCCAATTCAAAGAAACAGACCAGTTAAGTTACACCAATTATGTTTAAAAGAGAAGAAATAGGCCTCTACAAATGCAGCCTGCCACACCGTAAACCAAAACAAATGAGCCCACTTTTAGCTACCAAAACAGGTTTCAAAATTCCAACAGCCCCAAACAATACCCTGCTAGCCACTGAGTAAGAAGAGAAATAAACATTCTACCAGTAGAATCCATGAAAACAATGTAAAACCAAGAAGCTACTGCATTGTAGATCTGATCCTGTCCCCTTCCAGTTCCTTCCGAGAAGTCAAAGCATCTGACTCCACACCTGATTCAGCTCTGCCTCCTGCTGAGTGAGACCTGGCCAGACAAATTAGCACCCTTCCCCCACTCAAAACTTTGCAGCTAGTGAAGCCAGCAACAATGAATAAATTCTACCCAAAGAAACAGGACACTAATTCAAACAGCTTCACCAACAATCCATCAAAATAGATTTGGAATTATAGATAAAGGTCTCCAATTCAAAGAAACAGACCAGTTAAGTTACACCAATTATGTTTAAAAAGAGAAGAAATAGGCCTCTACAAATGCAGCCTGCCACACTGTGAACCAAACAAATGAGCCCACTTTTAGCTACCAAAACAGGTTTCAAAATTCCAACAGCCCCGCAAACAATACCCTGCCTAGCCCCTTAGTAGTAAGAAAGAAAATAAACATTCTACCAAGTAGAATTCCATGAAAAACAATGTAAACAAGAAGCTACTGTGCCTGTAGATCTGATCCTGTCCCCTTCCAGTTCCTTCTGAGAAGCCAAAGCACTGACTCCACATTTGTTTCAGCTCTGCCTCCTGCTGAGTGAGAGACCTGGCCAGACAAATTAGCACCCTTCCCCACTCAAAACTTTGCAGCTAGTGAAGCCAGCAACAATGAATAAATTCTACCCAAAGAAACAGGACACCAATTCAAAATAGCTTCACTAACAATACATCAAAATAGGTTTGGAATTATAAGATATAGGTCTCAATTCAAAGAAACAGACCAGTTAAGTTACACAATTATGTTTAAAAGAGAAGAAATTAGGCCTCTACAAATGCAGCCTGCCACACCGTGAACCAAACAAATGAGCCCACTTTAGCTACCAAAACAGGTTTCAATTTCCAACAGCCCCAAACAATACCCTCACAGCCCTTAGTAGTAAGAAAGAAATAAACATTCTACCAAGTAGAATCCATGAAAACAATGTAAAACAAGAAGCTACTGTACTGTAGATCTGATCCTGTCCCCTTCCAGTTCCTTCTTGAGAAGCCAGCACTGACTCCACACCTGATTCAGCTCTGCCTCCCTGAAGGAGCAGAGACCTGGCCAGACAAATTAGCACTTTCCCCCACTCTCAAAAACTTTGCAGCTAGTGAAGCCAGCAACAAATTTAGCAAATTCTACCCAAAGAAACAGGACACCAATTCAAACAGCTTCACCAACAATACATCAAAATAGGTTTGGAATTATAAGATAGGTCTCCAATTCAAAAGAAACAGACCAGTTAAGTTACACCATTAAGTTTAAGAAGAGAAGAAATAGGCCTCTACAAATGCAGCCTGCCACACCGAACCAAACAAATGAGCCCACTTTATCTACCAAAACAGGTTTCAGAAATTCCAACAGCCCAAACATTTCCCTGCTAGCCCCTTAGTAGTAAGAAAGAAAATAAACATTCTACCAAGTAGAATCCATGAAAAACAATGTGTAAAAACAAGTATCTGACTGTAGATCTGATCCTGTCCCCTTCCAGTTCCTTCCGAGGCCAAGCACTGACTCCACACCTGATCAGCTCTGCTTCCCTGCTGAGTGAGACCTGGCCAGTCAAATTAGCATCCTTCCCCACTCAAAATCCTTTGCAGCTAGTGAAGCCAGCAACAATGAATAAATTCTACCCAAAGAAACAGGACACCAATTCAAACAGTTTCACCAATACATCAAAATAGGTTTGGAATTATAAGATATAGGTCTCAATTCAAAAGAAACAGACCAGTTAAGTTACACCAATTATGTTTAAAAGAGAAGAAATAGGCCTCTACAAATGCAGCCTGCCACACCGTAAACCAAACAAACTAGCCCACTTTTTAGCTACCAAAACAGGTTTCAAAATCTAACAGCCCCAAACAATACCTGCTAGCCCTTTAGTAGTAAGAAAGAAAATAAACATTCTACCAAGTAGAATCCATGAAAAACAATGTAAACAAGAAGCTACTGTACTGTAGATCTGATCCTGTCCCTTCCAGTTCCTTTCTGAGAAGCCAAAGCACTGACTCCACACCTGATTCAGCTCTGCCTCCTGCTGAGTGAGACCCGGCCAGACAAATTAGCACCCTTCCCCCACTAAAAATCTTTTGCAGCTAGTGAGCCAGCAACAATGAATAAATTCTACCCAAAGAAACAGGACACCAATTCTAAACAGCTTCACCAACAATCCATCAAATAGATTTGGAATTATAAGATATAGGTCTCCAATTCAAAGAAACAGACCAGTTGTTACACCAATTGTATGTTTAAAAGAGAAGAAATAGGCCTCTACAAATGCAGCCTGCCACCGTGAACCAAACAAATGAGCCCACTTTTAGCTACCAAAACAGGTTTCTAAAATTCCAACAGCCCCAAACAATACCCTGCTAGCTCCTTAGTGTAAGAAAGAAAATAAACATTCTACCAAGTAGAATCCATGAAAAACAATGTAAAACAAGCGCTATTGTACTGTAGATCTGATCCTGTCCCTTTCCAGTTCCTTCCTAGAAGCAAAGCACTTGACTCCACACCTGCTGTCAGCTCTGCCTCCTGCTGAGTGAGACCTGGCCAGACAAATTAGCACCTTCCCCCACTCAAAACTTGCAGCTAGTGAAGCCAGCAATAATGAATAAATTCTACCCAAAGAAACAGATACCAATTAAACAGCTTCACCTAACAATCCATCAAAATAGGTTTGGAATTATAAGATATAGGTCTCAATTCAAAGAAACAGACCAGTTAAGTTGTTACCAATTATGTTTAAAAGAGAAGAAATAGGCTTCTACAAATGCAGCCTGCCACACGTGTCAACCAAACAAATGAGCCCACTTTAGCTACCAAAACAGGTTTCAAAATTCCAACAGCCCCAAACAATACCCTGTAGCCCCTTAGTAGTAAGAAAGAAAACAAACATTCTACCAAGTAGAATCCATGAAAAACAATGTAAAACAAGAAGCTACTGTACTGTAGATCTGATCCTGTCCCCTTCGTTCCTTCTGGAGAAGCCAAAGCACTGACTCCACACCTGATTCAGCTCTGTTCTCCCTGCTGAGTGAGACCTGCACAGACGAATTAGCATCCTTCCCCACTAAAACTTCTTGCAGTTAGTGAAGCCAGCAACAATGTGAATAAATTCCTGCCCAAAGAAACAGGACACCAATTCAAACAGCTTCACTAACAATACATCAAAATAGGTTTGGAATTATAAGATATAGGTCTCCAATTCAAAGAAACAGACCACGGTTAAGTTACACCAATTATGTTTAAAAGAGAAGAAATAGGCCTCTACAAATGCAGCCTTTTGCCACACGTAAACCAAACAAATGAGCCCACTTTTAGCTACCAAAACAGGTTTCAAAATTGCTTGGCCCAAACAACACCCTGCTAGCCCTAGTAGTAAGAAAATAAACATTCTACCAAGTAGAATCCATGAAAAGTAATGTAAAACAAGAAGCTACTGTAATTGTAGATCTGATCCTGTCCCTTTCAGTTCCTTCCGAGAAGCCAAAGCACTGACTCCACACCTGATTCAGCTCTGGCTCTCCCTGCTGGGTGAGACCTGGCCAGACAAATTAGCACCCTTCCCCCACTCAAACTTTTGCAGCTAGTGAAGCTAGCAACAATGAATAAATTCTACCCAAAGAAACAGGACACTAATTCAAACAGCTTCACCAACAATCCATCAAAATAGATTTTGAATTATAAGATGGTGTCCCAATCAAAGAAACAGACCAGTTGGTTACACCAATTATGCTTAAAGAGAAGAAGAGTTCTACAAATGCAGCCTGCCAATCAGAAACCAAACAAATGAGCCCACTTTTAGCTACCAAAACAGGTTTCAAAATTCCCAGTAGCCCCAAACAATACCCTGCTAGCCCCTTAGTAGTAAGAAAGAAAACAAACATTCTACCAAGTAGAATCCATGAAAAACAATGTAAAACAAGAAGCTACTGTACTGTAGATCTGATCCTGTCCCCCTTCCATTTCCTTCTGAGAAGCCAAAGCACTGACTCCACACCTGATTCAGCTCTGCCTCCCTGCTGAGTGAGACCTTGCCAGACAAATTAGCACCCTTCCCCACTCAAATTTTGCAGCTGTAGGTAGCCAACAATGAATAAATTCTACCCAAAGAAACAGGACACCAATTCAACAGCTTCACCAACAATACATCAAATAGGTTTGGAATTATAAGATATAGGTCTCCAATTCAAAGAAACAGACCAGTTAAGTTACACCAATTATGTTTAAAAGAGAAGAAATAGGCCTCTAAGCAAATGCAGCCTGCCACACCCAGAAACCAAATGAGCCCACTTTGGCTACCAAACAGGTTTCACCTTCCAACAGCCCCAAACAATACCCTGCTAGCCTTTAGTAGTAAGAAGAAAATAAACATTCTACCAAGTAGAATCCATGAAAAACAATGTAAAACAAGAAGCTCACTGTACTGTAGATCTGATCCTGTCCCCTTCCAGTTCCTTCCGAGAGCCAAAGCTCTGACTCCACACCTGATTCAGCTCTGCCTCCTGCTGAGTGAGACCTTGCCAATGATGATTAGCACCTTCCCCCCTCTCAAAACTTTGCAGCTAGTGAAGCCAGCAACAATGAATAAATTCTGCCCAAAGAAACAGGACACCAATTCAAACAGCTTCCCCAATAATCCATCAAAATAGATTTGGACTTATAAGATAAAGGTCTCCAATTCAAAAGAAACAGACCAGTTAAGTTACCAATTATGTTTAAAGAGAAGAAATAGGCCTCTTATGTTCAGCCTGCCACACCGTAAACCAAACAAATGAGCCCACTTTAGCTACCAAACAGGTTTCAAAATTCCTAACAGCCCCAAACAATACCCTCGCTAGCCCTTTAGTAGTAAGAAAGAAAATAAACATTCTACCAAGTAGAATCCATGAAAACAATGTAAACAAGAAGCTACTGTACTGTAGATCTGATCCTGTCCCCTTCCAGTTCCTTCTGGAGAAGCCAAAGCACTGACTCCACACCTGACTTGCAGCTCTGCCTCCCTGCTGAGTGAGACCTGGCCAGACAAATTAGCACCTTCCCCACTCAAAACTTTTGCAGCTAGTGGCTCCAGCAACAATGAATAAATTTCTACCCAAAGAAACAGGACACCAATTCAAACAGCTTCACCAACAATACATCAAAATAGGTTTGGAATTATAAGATATAGTTCTCCAATTCAAAGAAACAGACCAGTTAAGTTACACCAATTATGTT
Organism: Neoceratodus forsteri; assembly: GCA_016271365.2. Classification (NCBI taxonomy): domain Eukaryota; kingdom Metazoa; phylum Chordata; order Ceratodontiformes; family Ceratodontidae; genus Neoceratodus; species Neoceratodus forsteri. The sequence continues at coordinate 1,108,182,020 of CM057449.1, read as the reverse complement.
TAAAAGAGAAGAAATAGGCCTCTACAAATGCAGCCTGCCAGACCGGTAACCAAACCAAATGAGCCCACTTTTTGCTACCAAAACAGGTTTCAAAATTCCAACAGCCCCAAACAATACCCTGCTAGCCCCTTAGTAGTAAGAAAGAAAATAAACATTCTACCAAGTAGAATCCATGAAAAACAATGTAAACGAAAGTTACTGTGCTGTAGATTTGATCCTGTCCCCTTCCAGTTCCTTCCGAGTAGCTAAAGCACTGACTCATTAATTCGATTCAGTTTGCTCCCGCTGAGTGAGACCTGGCCAGACAAATTAGCACCTTCCCCCACTCAAACTTTGCAGCTAGTAGGCCAGCAACAATGAATAAATTCTACCCAAAGAAACAGGATACCAATTCAAACAGCTTCACCAACAATACATCAAAATAGGTTTGGACTTATAAGATATAGGTCTCAATTCAAAGGAAACAGACCAGTTGTTACGCCCAGTGCTGTAATACGTAATGTAGCCTCACACAAAGCCAGTGCTATTCCCATGCTATGACTTTGCGCTTGGTGCAATGGTTTAAATATCTGGCCCGTTATGTCTTAATAATGTCCCATTAAAAATAAAAGTGTTGGAGTTAGTTACGTATTGGTCCCATTATGATTATTATTAATCTATGAAGCACTACATGTAATAGCTTTGCAGGATTTAAGATAACAGAATGAATCAGATTTATAGTAGTAAAACTTTCTTTTCTACAAACCACTGTAAATAGCACAATATATTTATTTACTTCAAATTGTTAATTAGAAAACGTGTGTGGGATGAAAATAACCCACATTTCCACAAGTACAGGGGGTACCTCTTTCAATGTAATCTTATCTTTTACATATTACTCAATGTACTGCTAATCTCTCTCTCTCTCTCTCTATATATATATATATATATGTGTGTATATATATATATATATATATATATATACATATATATATAAAAGAACCTCTGTGTGCAAACACTGAGGCAAAGGTTACCTTAAAGGGCATTTGGCTGGAAGCCAAGTTTCAAGAAAATACAAATCACACATGCCCCACAATGCAAAGCATCATGAGCTACACATGCAAATCACCACAGAATGTTATGCTGGTCCAACTTAACAGAATTGCATGGTGCCAAAAGGCCTCTCATTAATAGTTTGCAAGGGTGCTAACAGAAGACATAGACACGTGTTTCGTCCTACCAGGACTCATCAGTATGCCTCATCTGTTTGACACCCTAGTGGAATGGACCAGCTACCCTAAGACAGTGTGTCTTGGATATGTTGTGGTGAACCCATTAAAATAAAAAACTATTTAAAAGACAAAGAACCTCTGTGTGCGTGTGTGTTTATATATATATATATACAGATCTCAGGACAGGGTAACATGCATAACTGTAAAATCAAGGAGTACAAAAAGAACCCATAGTAAAATGTTGATAAATTAGTGTCCCAAAAAGTCATATTTGATCTGAAAGCCCCATAAATATCCCCATGTTCAAAATAGAATTGTAAAGATGTGCAGATGTAGCACAATTATACATGTCCAGATTTCAAAGCAGGATCCTAAATTCATGCAAATGTCCATAATAATAGCTTAAATGTCATAAATACATGCATATATCCAGCAACTATAATGAATGACCAAAATGTACAGCAGAATGCTAAATATGTGCAAATGTCCATGATAACAGGTACAAGTCAATATGTATTACTCTCAGTATGATTTTATCCCTCTGCCCTCCCCTACACCCAGTATCTTTGTTTTCTCCTCTCTGTTACCGAACTACACTTAATTGAAATTACAGTTTAAAGTAGCTATGTATTAATAATGGTAGTGCTATCATTGTGAACCATGGGGTGCCATTAGTGATGTTGCCCACCACATGGAAACATTACTTCTTACATATTTTAGCTACAGTGATCTCTCAGTCACTGCTGCCACAGAGAGCACTATTATGGACAATTGCAAGAGTTTAGGACCCTGCTTTGAAATCTGAACATTTATAATTGCAGGACATTTCCACATACTTCGGATTCTATTTTAAGGATCTCCACAAGATGCAATATAACTTCAATAAACCACAGCAACCCTTAACTGATGTAAACCACAACAATTATTGACTGATTCATCCAACATTCCTCTACTACATCTTCTCTACACACCTCTCATCACCATCACTAAAATTATTTTGCAGCCGTATTGGCTCTGACCAGTTTGTTTATGAATGGCTAATTCTGAGTGATTCTTCTCTGTGAGTGAATTATAGCAAGTGGAAGGTTGCTTAAGAAAAAACATATCTCACATACTTGCCCACAATGGCCCAAACTTATTGGCAACAGTGACAACTGTGACCCCTTTAAACATTAAATTGTCTTGTAAAGATAATTGGGACCCAAATACCTGTAACTTTTAATATGAGAAAGTTTAAACTTAGTAATTAACTTACCTGTACCTTCATGTTGTGGTGTTTCCTTGAAAACCACCTTGCTGGATGTCCCAATGTCCACACAGAAAGTGCAAGACAAGTTATTTGTAAATCTGTGAGAGCTAAAATAACACTAAAAGATGCTGAGAGACATTGGTATAACCATGTTCATCATACAAACCGGTGAACTTCCCTCCCTAGACTGCAGGGTGTTATGAAATCTGGCTTACTCACCCCTTCTTCTTTGTATCTCCTCCATGACCACTGTTGGACACAGAAGCAGGGTACTAATTACCCCAGGTGGTTTCATTTCAGCATGTAGTTTTACCTAATGTTCTTCTGCTTTTACTTCTTATTAAATTAATAGTTACTGTTCAATGGCATGTTTATCCATTCAAGTACATGTTAGTCTGGAGACAAGTCCTATGAATTCTTTTTATTTCAAGGTTTAAAAAAATTGTTCACTTTCACTTTAAATGTTTGACCCTGTCAGATGGCAGAGCAATTATATGGTTAGTGAAGCTTACTAGAATTGTCAGGGCTGTGGGAATCCGCTTGACTGCAGACAGTAGAGCTACCACACTACTTCTGGATCCATTGTTATTACAGGCCATGCCTCAGACCTCTCCAGACATTCCTGTCCCTCTTAGCCACCAAACTTTTAGCCTCTCATGCCAGGCATTCAATTCTTATCCCTGGCCCCCCCAAGGGGGAACTGGGAGTCAGCTTCCGCTAGGGCAGGAACTGTCCTCCTTCTTACCTAACTACAAAACATCCATCCTACCTGCAGATTTCTCAAGAAGGTGGCAACCTTCTTGATGCTTATGCCCCCTAATGTGTATAGCTGGGGATATGGATGGTGGGTGGTGGCAAGAGTACTCGCCTTTGGTCTATCGTAGGTTCCATGAGAGTGTTGGCTCAAGTGTCTTATTTGCTGACAATAGGGTCAGCAGCTGGTATACCTCTACCAAGTGGAATGGCTCACCCTACATCTCATTTTTTTGTTTTAATATCTTTCCTATCCATCAGGGCACTGTAAAACATTTATACTGCTACCAGCCTTCCCTAGTTAAGGGGCAGGCTATACTTGGTTGTAGTTCCTGGTCTGTGTCTTGCATATGCACCTGTTGTGGGTGTAAACTGTTTAACTGGTGGGTGGGTATTTGGGGTGGGTTTGGGTGGAGAGAGGGAGGGACAGTGTAGCTTCCATTTATTCCAACAAGCTGGGTCTGTTACCATTATGATATCCTATCCCATATGGAAAGAAATATATTTTAAACATATTTATTAATGTATATTTCAAATACATGTGAAATTAAATTTGAAATATATTTTCATCCTATGTCCAAAGCAACCTCCTCCATCTCTCATCTGAGTCTTGAACACCACTGACACAACCTCTCAATACGGGAAGTTACTGAAGCAATTACCACCATGTCACAAGGGAAATCACTGGAGGTAGACAGGTTCTCTAGTGAGTTTTAAAAGTGTTTTTGAAGATCTTGGTGCCCAGACTGGCAAAAATATTTGATGGAGTCTAGGATACGGGATGTTTGCCTCCATCGTTCATGCAAGCGCTGATCACACAGATCCCTAAAAAGGCAAGGCAGCATTTGTGTTATCTGGTCCAGCCCATATCTCTCATCAATGTGGATGCCAATATCTTTGCAAAGATGCTGGCCAGGCATAAGGAGGGTCTGATGGGACAGCTGATACATTCTGATCTAGTAGACTCTTTTTTCCAGGTAGAGTAGGCACAGATAGCACTAGGTGGATCTTGGACCTATTGTGGGAAGTTAGAGACAGCTCAACATCTACTGTACCACCCTTTCTTTAGATGATGAAAAAGCACTTGATAGGGTGGAGTGGGCATACCTGTTTGATGGCATGACAAGGTTTGATTCCTTGACAGGTTCATTGCATTAGGAAAACCCCTATATTCCAATCCAACAGCCTGTGTACTTATAGATACAATTGTATCTCCGCTATTCCCCTTAGGGAGAGGCACTAGCAGTGATGCTCCCTCTCCTATATTTTTTCCTAGCATTGGAACCCATTGCCCCAAAATGTGGGTATCCACCAAATTTCCTGGTATCAGAGTTGGGAATGGTGCACATAAACTGTTATTTGCAGATGACATTACTCTGTTTCTGGTGGACATCCGTGACTCCTAAATGCTCTGTCCAAGATAATGATGACACAATCATATCACTATATATCTTTTTATATTAGGTTTTGTTTGTGTTCAGTGCACCTGATATGTATATTTCTTTACTTTTATGAAAAATTGTGTCCTACCCAAAACTAGCTGTATCTTCTGTTCCAAACATATTTTGCTGTCAATGCTACCTGCTGATACTTTGTATATACTGTATTATTGTATCTCACTTTATTTGTATTATTACTATTTTCTTGTGTGTTGCATCCCATGTATATTGTCCCTTGTTCCTTGTTAACAAACCCAGGTCCACCTCGAAAATGAGCTTGCTCAATGGTGATCGCCTGGTTAAATAAAGACTTTGATTGATTGATTGATAATCAGCCCTCTCAGCTTATAAATAAAATGGGTCCAAATCCCAAGTCATGCCCTTGAACATGGTCTGTACCCAGGCCTTGTTTTAGAATTACCCATTGCAATGGGCATCAACAAGAGTTACCTGCCTAGAAATTCAGCTTCAGCCCACATTGTTTGTCACTGTAGAGCAGGAACAATTACTAATGTTATGCATGAGGGTAAGTTCATGAAAAGGGGTTACCAAAGTGTGACATGAGGGCCAATTTTTCAAATCCACAATAAATCAATTTTAATAAGCTTGTCAAGACACTGTGACTAAAGAGTCAAGAAAGAACCAGATTATGAGATAACTCCCTAGCAGGAATTTGAGAAAAATCACCTTCAGTGCTGCACATGCAATGAGGACTCCAAATGTTGCACGTGCAACAGTGGACACAACAGGTGTTTAACTTTAAAAATATGTACTTTTCTTTTTGCTTTATTTTGCTAAGCATTTCAAGACACTATGATCCAAGAGTGAGAAAGGGACTATGTTGTGGGATAACTCCATATCAGACTTGAGAGAAAAGCATCTTCAGTGTTGCATGTGCAACTGGGACATCAAACATTGCAAGTGCAACAGTGGGCACCACACAACTTTTTAAGTTAAAAAAAAAAGCATTGCCTGCACCCCTTTCTCACCAATGTCCTGCAGTACTTTTTTTTTTTTTATGGTTAATGCTTTTTTTATTGATTTGACTTTAACAAGCATTGCATGGAATAAAGCTGTCGGATACATAACAATAATATTACATACCTGTTACATATGTCTGTATGAATACAGTTAGAGGGACAGGCTTACAATAACTTGAGGAGCAGAGCCTAAACAAGCGGGCAACAAAAGAACTGTATCATTCCTGGATGGACGAACAACACCTGTCCAGCCGGAAGTAACCTATGAGAATACCCACTGGTGCTCATGTCCTGTAAATACCATATAAATTGGCTTACCGGACTATTTTGATGATACCTGCATTGCTGGCACAACCATAGAGTTCTAAGATTGTCCATGGCCTCTTCCCTCCAATCAGGAACTTCAAAATACAAGAAAACACACAAAGCAAACCTATCTAGAGATCGTCAGTGAATAAACTAGCAAATACTCATAATATTCCAAGTTGCTATTGGCACAGGATGCCCTAGAACCACAAAAAGTGTCTCTTCCACCCCAGCTCCAGACTCAAACACGAGAGGAGGGTTTACAAAAGTGAAGAGGAGCTTTTTCTGCCTATTCCCTCCCTAGGTTTCAAGTACATTATAAAGGGTTTCCACATGTTGATATATATAGGGAGGACAGCAGATACAGTGTGTGACATTCTGGACCAGTTGGCCACCTGAACCAAGGAGCTAAGTACCCCCTCCACTGATGGGATTACCTGTGTCTGCCATTTCCACAAGAGGAGTCTTTTTACCTGCATGCTTAGGGTCAGGAGCAATTTTATCTCTGAGAGGCTTAAGTGGGGGCTGGGGACTGGATTCCTAGTATCAGCAGCTGGGGAACATAGGAATGGGTTTCTGAAAATACTGGACCCCATCTCATCAGCTGCCTGCCATAAGGGCTGGATACTCTTACAGTGCCACAAAACATGGATTAGGTCACCAGGGAGCTCCTGACATCTCCAGCAGAGGTTGGATTGGACCAGTTTAACCTTGGCAAGTACCACAGGGGTCCTATACCATGAATGAAGAATTTTATTCTGTATTAGCTGCCTTCTAGTATCAGGGTATGCCCCATGTGCAAGCCTGAGACATGTCTTCCAGTCCAGATCTGTGATGTGGACCTGCAGTGCCTGCTCCCATTTATACTTAGACTCCTCTGCTTGGGATGGAATGGTATCCCTAAGGGCAGCGTATATTCAGCTAGACTGGCCTCTTTCTAGGGCCAATCAAAATTCTGCCTGAGAGACTCTCTGCCTGTGGTGTTGCTTGTGAGTGTATTCAGAGATCACACTCCTTATTTGGAGGAAGTGCCAGAAATCTCTGGACTGGATTCCATATGTTCTCCTCAGCCCTTCAAATTAATCAAGGGTATCTGTGCCAGGGATATGCATATCCCAGAGCTTTGAGAGCCCACCTAGTTCCCATGAGGGCCAGGAAATTGATTGCTTATTGATAGTGATCTCACTATTGCTCCATAGTGGAGTGAGTCTTGGGGGAGAAGGAAGGGCACCCAACTTCTTATGCACCTTGGCTCAGTACTCCAGAGGGGGGCCTATCATAGGGTGAGAGTGAATGCCCTTGGAGGGGTGATTAAACAACAACAGAGATAAATGTGCCCACTCACAGACCTCTCTCTCTATACCTAGCCACTGAGGGGAGTTCTGCTCTGGGCATGTGAACCATTTTAGCATCTGAGCCATCTGAAAAGCCCATTTATACCCCATGAACCATGGAAGGCCCCCGCCTCTATCTGTCCAATGCACTCTCAGCTTATTTCTGCTGTACCTAGACTTCTTGCCCTCCCATATGAAGGAAACCAGCAGGGAGTCCAGCTTAGTAAACCAGTATTGAGGGATTTTCAAAGGAATGTGTGAGAGGAGGTACATAATTTTCGGTACTGTGACCATTTTAATTGCCAAAATTTTACCTGAGAGGGTGAGATGGAGAGGCCTCCATCTATCCAGCTCCATACGAATGGACGCCAAAAGTGGCTTCATATTCATTTCCCAGAGTTTATCAAATTAGGGTGAAATTGATGCCCAAGTACGGGAGTCCATCCAGAGCCCAACAGAGGCCATGTGGCAACCATGTGAAAAGGTACAAATTAGAGTTCAAGGAGAGACCTCCATCTTTGACTGATTAATCTTGAGCCCTGAGAATGTATTAAATTCTGACAGGGTGCTCAATAATGGAGGGAGGAGGTGGCAATATCTGCTATAGGAAGCAACAGGTCATCATACATGAGAGTAGGGTATTCCTCTTCTTCACTCGTATCCCAGAGATTAATGGATTCTGTCTAATAGCTGCAGCCAGGGTTCCACTGCCAGGACAAAGAGTAGAGGAGAGAGAGGGCATCCCTGACATGTGCCCCTACCCAGTATAAAGGGGGGAGACAGCATCGAGTTGGTGAGTACCCTAGCTGCGGGAGGTGAGTATATGGCCCCTATCCAGGCCCGGAAGCCCGCCCTCAACTCCATGGTGCCGAGCACTTGTTGGACATAGTCCCACTCCAGGGAGTCAAAGGCTTTTCAAAATCTATTTCTATTGCTGCAGAAGGGGACGGCAATGTTTTAGCCTTATGGATCAAGTTTACGAGTGATCTAACATGGTCCGCACTAAATCATCCCTTAACAAAGCCTAGCTGGGATGGGTGGATCAAACTGGGGAGAAGAGGGTTTAGTCTGTTAGCTAACAATTTGGCTAGCACCTTACTGTCCACATTCAAAGGGGATATGGGCTGGTAGCTGAATGCTTTTAGAGGATCTGTACCCTTTTTTCACAGGATAGTGATGGTCGCCTCCTGGGAGGTACCTTCTTGAAGCGCCGTGAACACTTGTTGTAGTATTGGGAGATTGTGGCTGCAAAGCTGTCATATTTTGATGGGGAACCCATCCTCCAGGAACCTTTCCTTTCTAACAGGTAATATAGTCTCTGCCACCTTCTGAGGTGAGATTGGGACATCTAAGGCCAAGGTCTGATCCTCTGAGATTTTAGGAAGGTGTAAGGATTCTAGAAATGGGAGGACACCTTTGGGGTCAAGTACTCTGGATGATTTATATAGCGTGGAATAGAAGTCCATCATTATTTTTGTTTTATTTATTTAGGTTTCTTTGGCGGGTAAGTGCACTAGACAAATTCTGCCTATTTTCAGGCATGACCCAGGGAGGAGATACAGATGAATGCCAACTGACCTTGAACCAGATTAAGCTGTTGGTGGTGGTATTTTTGTGAATGGGGAAATTTGGCCAGGGCACGGAAATGCCCTTACTCTTCAGAGGGAACCTCTGTCCAAGATGGCGGGCCTTCCTTGCCTTCTGAGAAGGGAGCTATGGAGGTGGGAGATTTGGTCTCTGCTCTTACCTCTGAACAAATGGAGACCACGATGCTAACTACTGATGTTTTGCCTGTTGCTGTTCCTGCTTCAACTTTAAGTTCTGCTGCTCATACTAAGGCTGCTATACCTAGCCCTCTGCTTACTTCTTATGGAACTGACTTGCTGACCTCCATGCCTACCGTCGACTTACTGGAGGATTTTACTTCATCTGATTCTGAAAACCACTGTTTGACAACACAAGAGATCCAGGAGCGCTTTTGCATGAAGGAGCGCCGCTTGCTAGTGCAAAACTGAAAATGCACAGAGATATGTACGCCTGAGAGCCGACAGCACAGATGCATATTCCACCCAGGTGGAAGTTCCAGAATATTCTCCTGACTTGTCTCCTTTACTGCCTGTTGCTGTGACAGGCTCTGACCCACTAGTGCCGGGCTAAAGCTACTGCCTGCTCCCTGCGCCTGCAGTACAAATGGATTTGGTTTCCTTTTCACAACCTGCTTCCATTACATCACAGAGTTCCTCACATGTACAAGACTTATCTACAGTTATTACTCCCTGCTACCTGCAGTACAAACAGATTCATTTTCCTTTTCACTACCTGCTTCTATTTCATCACAGAGCTCCCTACATGTACAAGAATCATCTACAGTAAATATTAATAAAGAACCTACTTGGACTGTTGAATCGGCGCTGAGAGGTGCTGGCTGGGTCCAGGGTACTGTCCCAGGAAGTTGGAAGTCTGGTCTGTCTCCAATCCGTTCCCCCCACCCTGAAGATTTTCCAGAGCTACAAAGCAAGATAGGTGCTTCAAACATCACTACTGACCCCTTGTGTCTCCCTCATGAATTGGAGCTTACACAGAACCCTGTGTTGAATTATCTGAAGGGTTCTCCACCTCAGATTCCTCTTTCTACTATTTCTGTAGAGGCTCTGGCTCCCCCACCACACAGCCCCCCCCAAAAAAAATTTCTGGACTGAGCGCTCATATTCTTCTTTCTTTAAATTTCCAATCCAGGCTGCTAAGAGACCTGTCACGGTTGCATGGCATATCGGGGGTTACCTGAGCCATCTGATCGGGTCTATGTGGCACGTAAGCTACTAAAGGATTCTTTAAAAAAATTTTCCCATGAAATATATGCGTTAATTCATATCTCTGGTGAAACCACGTTTGACATTAGTTTCCAAACATCTAGGGGACTGGAGCGTTTTTGGTCAAAGTATAATTCTCTGCAGACTACTGCATTATGGACCCCATTTCAGGCTATTCCTCTTTCTAAACCCACTTTTAAGGCGATCACTATTCTGTTTCATAATGAGGAGTTGAGGTGGAGGATGTTGTGTATTGGCTGAAACAGCGTTGTGGCGTCCAGGGACAGCCTGAAGCCATTTGGATACCGAGAACATTTGGACTGGGGCTGGAAGTTTAAAGTCTTGTTATGATCTAATGATTCTGGGGTTGTACATCTGCCTAACTCTTTTTTCATAGGCGAGATAGGGGTCTTGTTCTACCGGGTCAGCCAAGGTTTACATCGGTGTGGTGACCCCACATCTTAGTAATGTATGTGATAAATGAAATGCAATGTCTGTGGGGAATTGGGCCATGAAAGGCACACTGTTTGAATGAATGTAGATGTAACCTATGTGATGAACAGGGCATACCTTTCAGAATTTTAAATGGGCTGCACATAACCAGGAATTTCATGATGGTGGTGTGGACCAGCGCTTTATTATTACACAGGCAGAAGGCCGTCTCGGACCACCTTGGCTATACCTCCCCTAGGGCAGCCCAGCCCTTACTGCAGGCTTCAGTGCCTGTTGTATCCTCTGAAGTCAGTACCTCAGATGGTTTCCTTCACGGATGACCCCTTGCCTAGAGATTTCTCCTGTTCCTGATCCTACCCAGTCTAATTCTCCTGTTCTGGACCGGTCCCAGGTCCAAGTACTATGCCCCGAGGAGCTTACAAATGTTATCACGAGAAGATCACTGAGAAACAACCCTCGCGTTGCACCATCTCCTGTGGTGGTCTGGAGACCTCCCCAGTGCCCTTATCTAATTCTTTTGAACTTCTCAACCCCTTTCTGATGATGCTGGAGGTGAGTCGGACTCTTCCTCCATTAGCTTCTTCTCTCCCAGACAGGTACCACTGACCCTGAGCTGCAACTTGGCACTGGCCTTTCTCAAGCGAAGGCCAGAGAAAAACTAAAGGAAGAGGTGGTTGGGAAAAGGAATTGTAAAATGTATTTTTGTCTGTTTTCCTTTTTTGTTGCCATGTTTCACTTTGTTTGCCATACTATTAATGTAAATAGTATGAGCGTATAGCTAAAGGAGAATGATTTTTCCTTTCTCGGCTTTTGCCTTTGGGTTTAATTTTATTACAGGATACAAGACTTCATACTACATGAGATCCGACAAGCACAACAGGACTGGTTACTGGGTCCTTCTTTTAGGTCAATTGGTCAGGATTCTGTTAGGACTGGGAATATTAATTAATATCCCAGACTCCGTTTACTAAAATTGTTTGATGTAGCCCCTGGTAGGCGCTTTACAGATTTGTTATTGGGTCCTGTCCTTACCAGGTGATTAACATTTATGCCCTCAAATCAAAACCGATCGTATACCTTTATTTGCTTTGCTGTCTTATTTGCATACTTCCTTTCAGGTATTGTTTGCTGGTGACTTTAATTGTGGCCTGAGTCTTCAGGATAAGAGCTCCTTTGCTGCTACAAGAAACTGTTTGTGATTCCCATGAATTGGGTAAATTGGTTCGAGTCACCCACTAACGGACTCTTATCTCTCCTTTACTACACAACACACCCTACCTTCCAAAAGGGTAAACTAGCCACACGTATTGATTATGTGTTTTCCTCCCTACAGTACCAATTATTTCTGCCAAAGTTCAAGCGCTTGAGTTTTCTGATCATAAGCTGCTTTCTGTTGGTTTTGGTTCTGTTGTCTCTTCCGTAAAGGTCCAGGTATTTGGAAATTCAACACATCTTTGTTGCAGATTCCGATGTTTATGCAGTCCCTCCTGTCCTTCACACAAGCCCGTGAAATCTGTTTTATTTGTTATGAAGATCCTGTTCAGTGGTGGTTAGACCGCGAAACATGATCTGGTCACTTTTTAAAACTTACAGTCGTTTAAAATGTAGGAGGGAATACCTAGACTATTTGCAGAAGAGGGTACATTTCAGTCATTATTAACCATAGCATACATGACAGAGACCTTACTCAGCAAATAAAAGTCCTACAGAATGATATGTTGACTTTCCAATTCGGCAATCACAACAACTTTATAACCAACATAAATTCTGTACTGTTTCTACGTGATGTTATTTGTCCTTTTAGATATAATTCCGTCAGTTGTACGAAAAAATATGATGTGTCTTCTAAATTCAGAAGGAACCTTATGTTCCTCACAAACTGAGATTTGTCATATTGTGACAAAGTATACTACAGCCCTTTTTCTCCCTCCCTGCTATGGTTGGTAACAGTGCGACTTTGTATAGTGGCCTTGATATTCCAGCTCCTTCACAGCTATGTCAGGACCAGGCTTGTTCTCCTATCACGGAGCAGGATTTGATACTGGCTATTTCTTCATTACCTGTACAGAGAACTCCTGGTCTGGATGGTCTCCCTGCTGGCTTATATAAGGTGCTGGGTGACCATTTAGCCTCAGAACTTACATCTGTGTTTAATTCTCTGTTAACATGTGAATCTCCCTTGGAATTTACTAAGAGTGCTTTGATTTACATTTATAAACAGAAAGGTGATATCCATTCTCTAGAGAATTGGTGACCTTTATGTATGTTGAACACCGACTTTAAGCTCTAACGAAATTATTGTGAAGCGTTTGCTGAGGATAACGGAGTGGTTTTGCATCCGCCTAATCCTGTTCTGTGCTCAAAGGAGAATTTCTGATCATTTGATCCTCTTATGAGAATTATTTTCATGGCTATGCAGGTCTGGCTCACGGGACTTGTTGTTTCTGTAGATCAGAAGGCGCTTTGATTCGGTTGGCATGATTTTTATGGGAAGCACTTCGTTTTCTGCATGTACCTGATGTTGTGGTATGCTGGATTCATGCTTTCTATAGAACGGTGACTGTTGTGCCTGTAGTAAATGGTTGGATAGGACCCATGATCCCCATAAAACGGGGGGTTCGTCAGGGTTGTCCTTTAAGCCCATTGTTATATGTATTTTTTCTTGATGTTTTGCTCCGTCGGCTGAATACTAATTCTCAGATTCAGTCTATTTCTAGTTGTGCCTTATGCTTGCCTTATAAGGCAATTGCATATGCAGATGATGTTTGTTTTCTTGTAGCTGATGCAGCCTCAGTGTTTCATTCTCTCTGTGAGTGCTCTATTTTTGGAAACTTCTCTGGTGCTGTTTTAAATTACACTAAAAGTCTGGTTATTCGGGTCGGTTCAGCAACCTCCCCCTTGGACCGTATTGGCCCGTTACATTTAGTTGAGGGTCCTATTCACATCTTGGGAATTTTTTGGGACACAGGACTCAGATTTGTTTAACTGGATTGTTAAATGCAACAAGGTAAACTTCAGTGGCCTCCTGGAACCGGGGGCAGATAGGAAAAAAAAGCGTGTTTTCTTAATTAAAAACTATTTGATCTCTACTTTCCTTTTTCTGAGTTATGTATTCCCTATTCACGACAGCTAGAAACTGCTGTCTTTAGCCTGTTTTTCAGGCTCTTTGGGTAGTAAGGTTAAACCCGATAAAGCGGAATATCCTTATTTACCTATCCCTGAGGGTAGCGTTTGTATGGTTAACCCTTTGTTATTTTTTCTTGTATTTTTTACTGCAAACCTTAGGCCTTTATTGATTCATTCCCAAAGGTGGTGGGAACCTTGGTTTTATCACTCTTGCAGGATTTGGTTTCATCAATGGGAAACTAAATCCTTAACTGTGTTAAGACAAACTGATGGTATACCAACTAATGTAAAACATATGTTTTTACGTCTCAAACAATGGAAGGTGTCTGTTCAGATGTTATTAAATCATTCCCACAAAGTTTTATATAAGAAATTACTCCTGACGGTTTGTGCTGTATCAATACCCTTCGATAAGTCGTCTGGTCAACACCTCCCTTCCCTTTGTTATTGTGGAAATGAAGAGGGTTCCAGCAAATGTGGGATTTTCATTGGCTTTCATGCCATGAAAGATTAATGTAAAATCAAATCAAAAACATAAGCAGTCCCAAGATAGAATGTGTTCTCACTTATTATGTATTGCAGAACTTGAAACTATCCCTCATTTATTTTTTGACTGTTCCTTTATCAACAATTGGTGGTGCTTTTTGGCACAGGCATGGGATACCCCCTTGCTTCAGTCGGTTACTTATTTGAATCTTGTATATGGGTTTTTTCTCCCCAGTGGTCAAAATGGCACCAGGACACTTTAAACCTTGTTTTTGTCTGCATTAAATGGAATATTTGGATGGTGTGTTGCATGTTTTCTTTACAGCAAAAGGACTGCTCCTATTTGGAGCTCGAAAAAAAGATTGTACAAGATTTAAAAGAAATTTATGAGCATGAACATACTCTATACTCAGATACAACACTTTTGTAACTTTGGAAAGCTCTTCCTTGGATCACTGACTCTGATTTTGCAGTTACCTGAATGATTGTATAATACTTATCCTGTGTTTCTTTTGTTTTGTATTTTGCTTTGTGTACTATTGTAGATTGTTGTCTCAATAAAACTTTCCCTACTCTGCTGGCTCTCTGTGGCCAGTAGAAGCTAGTATCTGTTACAGGATGGCCACTGTGCTAAGTGCATGAAGGAGGTGGTTGTGTCTGTTGCTGGAAATGGTGCTGAGCAGGAAAGTCATACTGAGACAAGTATGGCTGCTGGTGTGGATTTGGAATCCAACGACTTGTTCCACGATGCAGTCTCGACTGCTGAAGCATTCTCAATGGAGAAGGTGTACGGGACGACGAGCGCAGGGAGTTCCTTGATGGCTGAGGAAGCGGAGGCTCTGTCTGCGAGGTTGGAGAAGTTGAAAGGTGCTGCAGCTTTAAGACCGGCTATTGTAGGAACGCTGGGTACAGTGAACTCGGAAGTGAGTTAGAAGAGAAGGGACATTTTATGATTAGCTGATCTATCGATGGCTACACTGAGACTACTAGGTGGAAACCGAGTTGGGAAATTAAAACCGTGGCTGCAAAGAATCGCAGAGGAGGCAGTGGAAAGAGGACAGTTGGCTATTCAAAGGCAATCGATGTTAAAAGGAACTGGGGTAGTTTCCATTGATGTCTTACTACACAGCCAAAAGGTCGTGAGTACTGTGATGCCGAAAATGGCATTTCCAACATTTAAAATTCATAAAGAGACTGGGTTTGTGTTTCAACCCTCTAAGGTAGGAGTTGTGGGTTTAAAAGCAAAGCACCCTGTAATTTATCAAACTGAGGTTGATGTCCAACAAGGTAACAAATTTAGTTTTAAAAGTCCTGAGAAGCAGGGACAAATTGCCTCAAAACTGCCTGAGAGGCAGGTGCAGCTCCCCTGTAATACCTAAGGGATGCCTGTTTCTCCTCTCCATTCTTTGGGTCATGATGTAAATTGGTCCCTGAGGAGGCCTTAGTAGCAGCAGGTGTGGAAAAAATTAGGGCAGGGATATGGACTCAGACTTATCATGGGATTCATCTCTGGACTTTAATAAATCTTCTCTGTGTGGAAGCCTGGTATTGAGCTTGTAACTACAAATAATAATGAAAGGGAGATGAGAAAGGACATGAGGGTGAAAAGAAGGTTGATATGTTACCAAAACAGGTGGAATTTACAGCACCACAAGAACTGGGTACTGAGAGTAGTAAATCTGAGGTGAGGCCTACCTTTGGAAAACCTCTTATGTCTAGTTTATTTGCTCAAAGCAAGCGGAAGCTGCACCAGGCAAGCTGTTCATAATTAGATATAAAGGGGTTTGAAAGAAAGACCAGACAGGTATTGTGGGTGATAACTTGATAAAAGATTCTTTGTTTTCCCCGAGAGATGTTTTTGCTTTTATAAACATCTAGGGGAAGATATTTGATATCAGTTTTCGTTCCTCTGCTTTATTAGAATTATTTTGGGAAAGGTATAATCAGGTGAAATTCTTCCTCTGTGGTCCCCTTTCTGGTTATCCTCTTACGAAACCTTTAATCAAATATGTCACAGTTATGTTCAGAAATTAGGATACATGTTGAAGATATTTCCTACTGGCTCTCTCA
Source organism: Neoceratodus forsteri (assembly GCA_016271365.2). Taxonomy (NCBI): domain Eukaryota; kingdom Metazoa; phylum Chordata; order Ceratodontiformes; family Ceratodontidae; genus Neoceratodus; species Neoceratodus forsteri. The sequence continues at coordinate 1,108,165,803 of CM057449.1, read as the reverse complement.
GAGATGCAAGGTTCAAGTGACCAGAGCCTATTTTGGATTCCGAGCAGTTTTGGACAGGAGGGTGGAAATTTAAAGTTAAATTACGACAGTCTAATTTGGGAGTGGAACATATCCCTAATTCCTTTTTGTTGGGAAGGGGGGGTCTGTTTTTATAGCGGGCAGCCCAGAGCGTGTTATAAATACGGATCAAGGACACACTTGTCTAGTACATGTGATCAGCCACGCTGTGATAATTGTGGGGAAGTTGGTCATGTTACCATGTTTTGCATTAACTCAACAAAATGTGATCTTTGTGAGGAACAGAACTATGCCTTTCGGAATTGTCCATGGGCAGCACAGAATAAGGTCAGTTGTGGGAATTTGGATTTAATTATCCAAAAGGCGCAAGATGCCCGAGAAAAACAGCAGAGGGAGGGTGGTATCTCAAAGCCCCCATCTGTACCCCAGAGCACTGTAGAAACTCAGGTGAAGGCAGTTGCCACCAGGCCTACAGCTCCACATCTTAAAGAGATGAAAGCAGAAATTTTAGAGGAAGTTTCTAACCTTTTACAGCCAGTTTGTTATATAGCCCCAAATGAGGATTCAGTGGCTGACATGGTTCTACCTTTGCAACCTCCTTTACCCCTAGAAGATCTAGTAGAAATTCCAAGGCCATCTCACCTCCAGAACCAGAGTCCATTGAATCTAAAATTCCTACATGAGCTTTATTTTGGGAAATTCAGAGATGGATATTGGGATACAGATTCCCAAAAGTCACTACAGGCTTCTTTGGCACCCCCTAGGGATGAGTATAAGGAAAAAAGGAAAAAAAGGAAGAAAAAATGAGAGGTAGTTTGTGTTTTTTTTCCTCTTAGCCTAAAAAAATAAATGGAAATGGTTTTTTTATGGGCCACTTTAAACACTCATAGTCTCTTAAATGCACAGAAGAGACATGTGGTGTTTCATTTACTTCATGATCTTCGTGTTTCTGTTTGTTTTTTGCAGGAAACTTGGATGTTTTCCAGAGAACAAATTGTTTCATTTCTGAAGGATTGGCTATAGGGGACCATCCTTTTGGTCTTTTGGGAAAACAGAGCTGATGGGTGGATTCTTTTCAATTCTTATAGTTTTGCTTTGTATAAATTGATTGATTTGGATCCAGGCAGGTGCTGATTTTGGATGGGAAATGGGATACTAATACCTTTCGGTTTATTGATATTTATAACCCCCAAACAAAGTCAGAAAGGGTAGCTTGTTTGAAAGGATTCAACCTTTCTTGGTGACGTCCATTCCCATTCTTTGGGAGGAGTTTCAACTGCAGTATGGGAGGGTCAGGGAGGCTCCAACAATAAAAACCTATTGTGATTCTAACTGTTTGAGGGATATTGTTAAAATGGCGGATTTAGTTCCTGTGATGCTTGCAGGGCTACTTGTCCTAGGGGTACCTTTTTCAAAGGTGGAAAAGGCTTTACTATTGATTATCTTTTTATTTCTAAAACAATTCCTGTAACTAATCCACTTACAATTCCAGTAGAGTTTTCAGATCACGCTCTCTTGCAGGTAAAGGTAGGAGAACTAGTTGGACATGGCAGACAGGGGAATAGATGGAAGCTGAACACTTCTATCTTACAAGAACAGCTAGTACTGAATTCCATCAGACTGATTTTACAAGCTAGATTATCTGTGGTTTTTTTGTATCCAGACTTGGGAGAATGGTGGCAAGAAACTAAAGATGACTGTATTTTATGGTTCAAAAAATATGGGATTAAGTAAGTCAGAACTCTCGCTTTTGCCTATTTGAAATTAAGAGCCCAATTACAATATGTGACATTTGGCAAATTCTCTCTAGAGGATTTTTCTATACAAATAGAAGCAATTAAGGCACAAACGAGGGTGTTACAATATGACCGAACAAAAACTTTACAAGCAGTAATATCAAATCATATGACGAAATCTATGGTTGGGGATCCTTTTGAGTTGTGTAAATCTCTTAAGGATCATTCCTTTTTAGAATTTTTGAACCACAGAGATGGTAGAGTGGTTACAGTGGAATCTATAGGGTATAAGATCGCTGAGCATTTTTGGGAGTTTAATTCCCATCATACTCCTACGTTGCAACAGGTTAATCAGTTTTAGGCCCCTTTTGATACAGAATTAGATCCAGGGATTTTAAATATCATCAAACAACCCTTTTCCCATTTAAAGATTACTCTGATAATTAAACTCTGAAACCCAATGTCTCCCCAGGTTTAGATGGTTTATCTAACTTATTTTACAAAACTTTTCAGTTGGAATTGATTCACTGTTTGGCATTAGTTTTTAATAATTTTTTAAAGGGTGCTTTGATCCGTGGTTTTTTCTGAAGGGTTACAGATATATATATTCAAAACAGGGGATAAGGGGATTTCCGTGAACTGGAGACCAATTACATTGTTAAACTCTGACTATAAAATACTTACCACTTTGATTAACAATAGATTGAAAGTTATGTCTGAGATAATTTTTTCTCTAGCTCAGCATTGTAGGGTTCCAATAGAAAGAATTCAGTCGGTTCTTTGTATTATATGTGATGTAATTGATCATCTGAATGACTTAGGTGAGTCAGGGTGCTTACTGTCTTTGGACCTGGAAGGCCTTTGATAGAGTTAGTCATTTTTTTTTTTGTTCTCCACTTTAGAATTTTTTAGGGTCCCTGTGGGTTTGCTGAATCTAATTAAATGATTATATGCCTCTGCTCAGGTGTACCCACTAATTAAAGGGGAATTAGGGACAGGGTTTACCATGACATGTGGTGTACGACAGGGTTGCCCCATAAGCCCCCTTCTTTATATTCTTTCTTTAGAGCCCCTAATTAGAGCAGTGAGTAAGTCCCCTTAGTGGTCAGGAGTGCGTATCCCTGGTACAAATTCTTTTATAACCATACAGGCGTATGCAGATGATGTTTGCCTTTTTTTTAAAGAGTTTACACAAATGGGTTTTTTTTTCAGTATTTGATTTATATGCAAGTTTGTCAAATGCCAAGATTAATTTGTCTAAGTCTAGAGGTTTTTTACTGGGTTGTTCCTATGGGAATCCTGTTCATTACAATTCTATATTGGTTTCTATAGATCCCTTGACAATTTTAGGGGTAGTTTTTGGACCCCAAAATCTTCCTGAGGATAATTGGTTTTGGTTTTGGATAAAATAGAATTAAAAGTGAATAAATGGAAAAGGTTTAAATTTTCAAAATAAAAAGATTCAAGTTTTAAAACAATTTATTCTGCCATGTTTACAGTACCTGGCAGTTATTTACCCTGCCTGCCCAGTATGAAACTAGACTTTATAGCATTTGTTTCCAGTTGTTATAGGGCAATAGATTAAACCCTGTCAAAAGGGGTTTTACTTACCTGGATAGAAAACAAGGAGGTTTTGGAATGGTTGACCCAGTAGTCTTTTGTTTTTCGTTATTTTTTTCCTTTTCATTAAAACATTGTTTGGGACCCTCAGGGGTTCAGGAGATTTCCTTTTTCAAATCTTTGCTGAGTCGTTATATAACAGCTTGGTTGCATTGTGCACCTAAATTATCCCCACACTTGTCCTTGCCGGAATATTTTAAGCCTGCGGCACGGAAATTATATAAGTGGAAGGTAACTAAAAATCAAATTATAGGGGGTTCTCTGAGGAAATTATATAATGAAATTATGACCTTGATTTATCCTTTAGAGCCAAGCTTCAAAAATTGCCCTATAGGTCGGACTTCTGATGTTTTGGAACAACTTAATAATCCCAGGCTACCAGTATATATGTGGGAGGTTCAATGGCTTATGATGTATGGGAGATTGAATGTTAGGGAACCATGAAATATAAACAAAGGAAGAGAGGTCTTGTCCATATCTTGAATGTATAAACAAGGAGGAAACCATGGAACATTTTTCTACAGTGCTCTTTCCCGACAAAATTATGGGATATTTGGCTAAGAAATGGGAACTACCGTGGTTGGCTGAGCTAAACTATGATATTTTGGTAATTGGTATCTTTCCCCATCCTTAAAGCAGTATGAGAAAGTACTTTGAGAATACTACTTGCATGCTTACAGTTTTGTCTTTGGCAAGTAAGATGCCAATGGTCTAATATCAAAGGAAAACCTCTTTAGAAGGATATAGTTTGTATGTGGCAAATGAATTGAGCAAAATCTTTCTTACAGATATGCAATTGTATAATGTTGATAAAGTTAGGAAATGGTGGAAGGGTTTTTCACATATTATTAAATATAAATAGCAGGTAGATATTTATTCCCCCCCGGACCCCCGAGCCCCCCCCCACTTCCTTCTTTTCCTTATAAATAAGGTTGGGTTTTATGGGATAAATTATTTTTTAAGGGGAATGTCGGAGATGTTGTAATTAATGAATGTTTATTGCAAGTGTTTCTCTGGTTTTATTTCTCCTCTCGCTATTTGCTTTGTTTATTGTTTGGGTATATTATTATGGGGTTATGTTCTTTACCGTTTGAAGATAAATGTATAGTGTTTTGCTTAATTTTGAAGGTTTTTTCATTTTCTGTTTGTACAAATGTTATCTTTTGGATGTGTAATTATGTTTCTATTACAATAAAGTCACCTCTACTCTTTTAGAGAAGTGCCATGGGATCTTTAATATCCACCTGAACTACCACCAGAACAGGCAGATGGGACCTCGGTTTAACATCTCATCTGAAAGACGGCACCTCAGGAGTGCAACACCCCCCCCTCAAGCTGCACTACAGTGTCAGTATTGGGATATAAACCCAAGTGCCTGGTGTGGGAATAGAACCCACAGCCTTCTGATCTCCTGGCCTCAGAGGTGAGTGTGCTACCTGCTGAGCCACTGATTCCTTCTGTCGAGGTGTGGTCTTACCTCCTGTATCCACTAAGGCAGCGATGTGCTTTTCAGCATGCTGCTTTTTGAAGTGGTAGGCAAAGATCTTACCCCCTTCTCTCCTCCATTCCAAAATTTGTGCTTTAGCCTAATAATAGAAATCTCTGCTTTCCTAGATAAAAGTTCATTCACTTGCATCTTCAGGGATGCCAATCGGTGTCCTGCCTCTGACCTGAGGGAAGGGACGCAGAGGACCTTAAAGATAGCTTCTGCTTCCTGAAGCTGTTTTTCAAGCCCCTTAAGGTGCTGTTCCCTCCTGTTGTAGTGCCTGCTCACAAATCCCATTATCACCCTAGTCAGGGTAACTTTAAATGCTTCCCAGGTATTGCCTGCTGAAGTATCTGCTATGTGGTTATTCTGAAAAAATTCAGAGGCTTCCCTTTGAAGCTGGGGGGAAGTCTGGATCATGAAGCAGCAATGGATCCAGCCTCCAGGATGGAGAGGTAGGGAAGGGGGGCCCCAGGTGAAGGAGAGATGCACAGGGGCATGGTCCGAGATGACTAATGGATGAATAAAGTTGTCAATGGTGTTCCTGGTGACTGCTGGAAAGGTGAGCCAGAGGTCTATATGACTAAGGGAACAGTGTACTGAGGAATGGAAGGTGTAGTCTTGTTGGGAGGGGTGACATACCCTCCAGATATCTGTAAGGCCCATATCTTGTAGCTGGCTCAATGCCAGAGATGCCCCATATTGGGGATCTGAGTTAGAGGGCATCTACCAAGTAGTGGGTCCAGTGTGAGATTAAATCCCCTAATATTATAGGGGTATCACGAGGGCCAAGGGCCCAGTGCTTGGGCCAGCTCATGGAAGAAGGAGGGCGAATCTTCATTCGGGGAATTCACGTTACCCAGGAGTAAAGGTCCCTCCCCTGTGTCCATGAGTACAGCCACCCATCTGCACCGAGGATCACTCACCTTATGCACCAGTGTCCAATGAAGCTGCTTGTGAAGCAGTATAGCTACCCTTGTCTTTCTGGAAGGGGCCGAGGCATGTATGACTTGGCCGACCCAATCCCATTTTAGTCTATCATGGTCCCCTCCTATGAGTTTGGCCTCCTGCAGCAATGCAACCTTCATTCCCAGCCTTTTAAGGTGCTACAAAACCTGTTTCCTTTTTTGGGGGGTATTAAGCCCCTGACGTTCCATGTCAAAATGTTGTATCACCTATTGGTGGAGAGGGAGTCAGTATCTTTACAGGAAATGTATCATAGTAAACCAGCAGGCTGGGAGCAAGATCGGTCCACCCAAGAGAGACAAGTCCCAGAAATTCAGCACCAGGTATGGAGAGAGTGAATATGCCAGGTATTCCTTGACAATAGCAACTGACCACAATCTAACATCTAGCAGTAACCCTGTGTGTGCCTCCTGCATTGAAAACAAACAATAACATATACATATAAACCAACTATATACAGGGTGCACAACCTTCCATGCGTATTGGGGATATAGAGGCTTCCCATCAGCTGCAAATGCCTGCTGTAGGCCGGCCTCTTTTCACAGGGTGCTATCCTGCAGTGTGGAACCCAAGTGTGTGTTAGGGGGAGTTTGGGGGAGGAAGACTCCCCAACAGGGTACCATCATTGACACGATCACAGTATTAATCCGGTGAGCTCTTTGTAGCTGCAGAGGGGTGTTGACACTGCACCAGTAATTTTTGCATGAGTATTGGGGTACTAATGGTATGGCTATGCATCGCTGATGATGGAGTGGAAGGACTTGGGGGGAGAGGGGTCGAGGTAGCAGCCTCCTCTAGTATAACTGGGCATGAAATGGCCTCTGAGGGCAACCAGAATGCCCTCATTACAGGGGACCATTACGAAAAGAGTAAGTGGGGGGGATTAGTCAACTATACCGGGGAGCATCTGTGATCTGGTCCCTCTTGGGGGGGTCCTCTGCATTAGGGATCAGATACGTCGGTCCTGATTCAGGAATACAGGTCACAGCTTGACCAGCCCCTGAGCAAAAACAGGGTTGGGAACCCACCTGCCCACCCTGGAGGGGCCTGAGCCTTCCATGTATAAAGAAACAGCAGGCCAATAGTGAACTTATTAGGCCTAAACATTAATACCCAACAGACTGAACAATAACACCAATTGGAACAGTACGTTTGAGATAACCCTACACCAGGATGCTCTCCTCTCTCACCCCTCCCCACCAGTGAGAAGGACTGAGCCCTTCAGAATATCCGCCAGAGCTTGTGGAGGTGATGGATACTCCTCTGTGCCATCAAGTTAAACGAGGGCTTCACACTAGCCCTTGTGAGTCAGAGCATGTTTGTCAGCCCCTGCGGATCCTTCCTGGTATGGGAAAGGGGCATTTCAGCTGCAAGGTAGTGGCACAGATCGAGGGCCAGGCCCAGGGTGGGGGAGTCCCGGCAGTCACAAAACTTGAGCGATGCTGCTATGGCAAAAGAACAGCGGCTGGAGTCTCTCTCCACGGTCACCAAGAAAGCTACTGCTGTCTTTTCCAGGATCTGGTTTCCCCCAAGGTTTAGCAAAAGAATCAAGAATTAAACAAAAGTGCTTCTTATCTGACCACGTTGCTGAGGTCTCACCATTCTGCAGTCTGGGAGTTTGAATCTGCTGAGTCGGTCCACGAAGAGGCTGGATCACTGACAACAGGAGGAGGCCTCCCCAGAGACCTTTGGTGGGTGCAGTGCTTCGTTTGTTGTGGCTCCATCTTGCGACTGGTGAGGAGAAGATGAAAGGGTCCGGTGACTTGATTTCAGCAGAGGAGAAGGCCTGCCAAACATGGGAGCATTGATGGTGTCTGGCTGTGGATCCGGAGATCTATGTCGAAGGGATTCATATCTATTATTGGTGTGAAAACCCTGGAGGAGTCAGGATTTGTTGTGTCCATGTGTATGGCTCCCGATATGTCTGCCTGCTCTTGCTCTGAGGGGTGTCCTCTGCTTCCATGCTTTTTAGAAGAGTGCCTCTTTCAGTTCACCCTCAGGGGGAGCTCCCAAGCCTGGTCCCTAATATCATGCCAGACCCCGGACTGGTTAACCTGAGGAGAAGAGCGACGGTCCAGCCCTTCTGCGCTAACTTTTGCTGGTGGGGGCTTCAGGGTATTTACTTCAGATTCCCTTGGCCAGTTGCAGCATAGAAATTCTGTGAGGGAGTCAGGAGAGTGAAAAAAAAAAAATGGAACCCCATTGTGGACTACCCGCATTGTGGCTGGTATCGCAAGGAGAACGGCAGTCAAGTTTGTGTCATTGTGTGCCTTGCCTTGGTGTAGGCTCTGGGTCTATCAGACAGCTCTTTAGAAAAGTCCTGAAAATAAGGATTTTGTTTGATCTGCACGTCACCTGCAGCTTTTCGGGCTCTGGCCTGGACCTTCTCTTTTCTCTGTAATCTATAAATCTAACGATGCTAGGCCGTGGCCTTCCCAGGGTCTTGGGCATGGGGGCCAGCGTGCGGTGTGCGTGTTCCACCTGAAAGGGTCTCAGTGGATCTAGCTGCAACATTTCTGATATTACTAATTGCAGAAACCCTTTGGTATCTTTCCCCTCCATGTGCTCAGGGAATCCCAAGAATCTAAAGTTATTGCGCCAACCTCAGTTTTCAAGGTCATCTATCTTGCTGCACATTATTTGTATAGTGTGCTGTTGCTCCCTTAGTGTTGCCAACAGGTCTTGTATCTGACTCTCTGTCACTGAGACCCTCTGCTCAGTATGTAGCATCCTAGCCTCCAGCTTTTGGACTACCTGGGTATTGCGGTTTGTCACCAAGGTGACCTGCAACATCTGTGCCATGAGTTGGCCAAACATCATTTCCGCTGAGGGCTGTTCCCAGGATTGTAATATGTGCAGTTCAGCCATGCTGTAGGCCTGCCCCTCAGGATAGGCTGCTCCACTGGAAGATATTTCTTTTCCACTACAGTTAAAGCTTTCAACAATAATAAAGTGATTTTCAGATTCCTTGTACAGTACTCCCATAACTTCTGTAGTTTGAAGAGGTAGAACTTGGTCAGAAAAGAAAGGATTATAACGGATATATTCCTCTGGGTTGTAGTGTTGTGATCTAAGCTGCCATCCTGTTTAGCGCCCCTAGTGGCCAGTCCTGCAGTACTTTTAAGACCCCATCCCAAAAGAAAATCATCCACTCAAAAAAAGATGGATGCTTTTGCTGAAAATTTAGGAACATGTAAAAAATGCAATTTGTTTGCACACCACAGTTGTATGCGCCACGCAAAACTTTGAGTGAACCAGAAATGTTATATGCATTGAAAAACTAGGGTGAAAATGTTTTCATTAACAAAAGACAACACCTGAGGCAGTTTTCAACATAAATTTACTGAAGTGCAACTAAAATAAAGTCTTCAGAGAAGCAATGGAATGTACTGTGTTTTTGCATGTCACATTTTGCTAGGGAATATCTGTGACATTTTGGAGCTGGACATGGAATAAAAATAAAATGGGTGCACCTAGGTTTCTCAAACTATGAAATGTATCTGTACTTGTGGCTACCTTTTACATTTACTTATCATGACTGCAGTGGCTGTTAATTTTTTTAAATCAACATACAAAGTATTGGGCACATTAGTACCCCCATTTCATGAACTTACCCATGAAAAACTAGACAAAAACATTATAATACGGGGAGACAGTATGCTCTCAATCTGGGGAATGGAAGTGAATGCCCTAAAACTGATTGTGCTCCCAAACTGCAATATATCCTGGCGAACTGTCCCTGAAGATCCACAGTACATTCTTTAAGTCACTGAACTCCAATATATCTACCTTCATGTAGGGGCAAAGCACCCAAAATCAAAAGCAGTTCTTGCATGACCACTGGTGCCAGGAGACTTCAGTTTGCCAAACCTTAAACTGATACATGAGAGGATTTCCAGGTCATTTCATGCTAAAGGCCTGACATAGTCAAGCATACTCCAAGATGGTTCTCATTTGAACAACTACAAGGTCTGGCACCTGTTCCACCAGTCTTCATTTTCTCAGATTGGGGCCTCCATCCAAAAGCTTCCCCTTTTCAAAGCATACAAAACAGTCGACTAAAATATGACAAACCATTACAACTGGGACCAAGGACTGCATGAACTAGGCCTATCTGGAATATAATCACAGACAGATAGGGACCTTTTCTGAGTCAAAGTCTTCCGTACTCATACCCTATCTCCTCAGAGTACTCTGGAGCCCTGGATCATGTTCTTTAGCTCTCTTCAGCACTTGTCATCCAAGCTCAGACTCCTGGTGAAGAAACAGGCACCTCCACTGTCATTTCCCATCGTATACCTACAGTAAGTGGGAAGAGGACCTTTGACCCTCCATTGTGCATTAAAATCCTTAACATCTGTAGTCTTCTTCAAATGCAACCTCCTACTCCCTCAAGTTAGTTCCGCACTCCTGACATTCTTATTTTATGAGAGACTTGACTAACAAACAAAGTCTTTGATGTATCTTTAACAATCACTGGGTACTCTATTACCTGACAAGATCGAGTTGGCAGGGGAGCAGGTATAGCTATCTACTCCTCCTCCTGACTCCAAATCTCGATGGTCCTGTCCACTTTAGTCCCAGGTGCCTATGAAGCACTCGTCCTTCAGTGATACCTCCCCTTTTCTGTGATGATTTTTATAGCCGGGATTTATTGCCAGCCAGGTTTACACCACTTCACAGCCACCGACCTAGTTACCACAATAAGATCCATTTCTTCTTCTGACAAGCTTAATTTATTAGGTGACCTCAACCTGAACTGGCTGTCACCCTCCCTAGGTAAACCATGTGCTAACATTACTGCCCTCAACTTGTCCCAATTAATTACTGAACCCACCAGTTTAAATCACAAAACACTAAACCACACTCTCTTAGACTGGGCCCTTACCTCCCTCCCCCACAGGATTGTCCAATCAGGCTTATTATCTGATGCACTCAGTGATCATTACATGATCTACCTAGTTAGAAATGTCCATAGACCTAAGGCCCCCCACAATCTCCTTACTATCCGATCATACAACTCCCTGGACCTTGCTCCACTCCACCACGACCTCACCCATGCTAAATGGACTCGATAGCCTCTGCCCAGTCCATAGATCATGCTTTAGTATATTTCAAAGACACCCTCCTCTGTATTTAGAACAAATGTGCTCCACTAAGGCAAGTGAGAATTTGGGGTTCTCACCTCCCTGGATTACCCCTGAACTACTGGCCTGCCAAGGTGCTCGAGACCAAGCCTGGAAGACCCACAGATCCACCAAACTTCCTCAAGATCTCTCTGTCTATTGCTCACTCAGAAACTCCTGCACTAAGGCCACCTGGCTTGTCAAAGCAGACTATATCAAATCCACTTTCAACTCAAATATAAATAACCTAAGTTCTGGAAGGTGGTCCATTCCCTCTTCTCCCCCCAAAATAAACCACCACCTCCTGTCATCAAAATGAACAACCAGCTCATAATCAAACACCCTGCTGTAGCGGCAGAATTGAAATCCTATGTTACAACTTGTGCCTCAGCTCTGCTAACCTCCCTATCCTTGCCACATACATCCCCAGCTACACCTACCCAACCCCTCCACCACAACTGCCAGCCATGAGCTCCTCCTTCATACAACATAAAGTCTTGTTTTATTCTGACTATATGCAGTTAGCCCCAATACTTGAACTGCTCCGGAGAGGAAAGGGTTAACTCTATGCCAAGGCATAGAACGTTGATCTTGAGCTCAGTTTTCAAACCTCTGTCCCAGGTACTCCTCAGTGTAACTGTCAGATTCTTTACTCCGCCTAACTGAGAAGTCGCTCCGGAGATCCTCTCCTTCACTTCGGTTCGGTCACAGTAAAATCGGTCGGTTTGTTTAAACCGTTTCTTTATTTTTTGGTGTTTATATCTCTAGCACTCCAGACATCCTTGAACATAATTCAAGGGAAAGTGGTGCAGATCAGGACAGACAACACCACAATCATGTGGTACATCAACAAGCAGGGGGGTACTCGGTCCTCGGCCTTGAGCACCAAGGCCATGAAAATATGGTTACTAGCTTATTCCTGCAGATTTCTCTGATTGCTGTGCATCTCCCAGGGAAGGACAATGTACTTGCAGATGCTGTCAGCAGGATTTCCCAAGGTCACCACGAGTGGGCCCTGAACCCTCTCATTCTTCAGATCATTTTCAAGAGATGGGGCATTCCAGAGATAGATCTCTTTTCAGCCCTGGACAATCATCAGCTCCCTCTATTCTGCTCAGACCCCCTCTTCTGGGGTCTGTTCCTCTAGATGCCCTCCTGTTGGATTGGACCAACAGGTTTTTCTATTCTTTTCCTCCTTTTCCTCTGCTATTCAGAGTTCTGGTCAAGATCAGATCCCAACCTTGCACTGTGATTCTGGTGGCCCCAGACTGGGCTAGACAGCCTTGGTATCCTCTACTGTTGTCACTATCAATGTCAATTCCACTGTGCCTTCCCAGACAGTTCAACCTCCTAACCTCATCTCAGGGGAGGATATTGTACCCCAATCTTCACACACTCAGACTCTAGGCCTGGATCTTGAAGAGCTAGAATATGCAGGCCTGCATCTTTCTCAATCAGCTCTGGATATCCTTAAGGCTGGCAGAAAGCCTTCCACTAGAAAAACCTACGATTCTAAATGGAAGAGGTTTGGGTTTCAGTGTTCACAGAGGCACACTCAGCTGGATTCAGCCGACATTACCACTGCTTTGGATTATTTGGTGTATCTTAACAATTTCAGCCTTTGGCCTGCCACTCTCAAGGTGCATTTGGCAGCTATTTCTGCCTTTCTTTCAGCTGGGAAGGTCTCTTCTCTAGCCTCCCATCCAGTTTTCAATAACTTTTTCAAGGGTTTGGTCCATATCAATCCTCCCTTCAGGGATCCTACTCTTCTATAGGACCTGAATATCTGCATTGCACAGCTGATACAGCCTCCCTTTGAACCACTGTGCACAGCTGAGCTCAAATACTTGACTTGGAAAATTGTGTTCCTGGTGGCTATCACCTCTGTCAGGAGAATCAGTGAGTTACAGGCTTTATCAGTGGAACCTGATTTCATTTCACTTCACAGAGATAAGGTGGTCCTTTGGTACAAATAGGAGTTCCTTCCCAAAGTGGTGTCAGACTTTCATCTGAACAATCTATGACACTGCCTTTATTTTCACTGACTACTCCTCCTCCTCCTCTGGCAAGAGGATATTACACAGTCTCGATGTAAAGGGTTCTGAGTTACTACATAGAATCCACTAAACCCCATAGAAATGACTGTTCCCAACTTTTCTGACTTATGGGAGGCAGTATAGGTAAACCTGCCACTAAGATAACTATTGCTAGATGGATTGTCTCCTGCATACAGTTCTGCTATTCAAAACTGGGAAAGAACCTCCATCAGGCCTGAGGGCTCACTCCACCAGAGGTACAGCTGCTTGATCGCAGCTGCCAGAGATATACCTTTAGTGAAATCTATAAAGTAGCCACATGGAAGACTGTTCACATATTTACCAAGCATTACTCCCTTGACATCCAGTTGAGAGAAGTGATGCTAGGTTTGGCACAGCAGTACTGCAGAGTCTGTTCCCAAAATAGGTTCAGTAGTTCCCTCCTCCTTGGGGGTACTGCTTGGTAGTCTGCATATAGTCAGAATACAGGAAGACTTCATGTTGTTTGAAGAAAAAATTACTCACCATAGTAATGTTGCTTCTTCCAATGGAGACTTGCTGTATTCTGACCTCCCTCCCTGCATCCCCTCCTAGAACCTAGCTGTTTTGGGATGTGAGTGGGCAGGCACAGTGTTGCACCTCAGGGGTGTACCTGATTTACCTCTCCTCTCCTCTTTTTGAGGTCTTTTGTTTTTATGTTCTATTGTTATATACTTTATTACCTACTTGGATTCTTTTTTGGGGGTCTTGACTTGAGTCTTTGGACCCTAAATCTATGTTATTACCTTTTGGCATGACATTTCTAAAACCATTTCTGGGTTGTTAGTTAGTTAAGTATAGTGCTTATAAGAATCTGATGGTTACACTGAGGAGTATCTGGGACAGAGGTTTGAAAACTGAGCTTGAGATCAACGTTCTATGCCTTGGCATAGAAGTTAACCCTTTCCTCTCCAGAGCAGTTCAAGTGCTGGGGCTAACTGCAGATAGTCAGAATACAACAAGACTCAATTAGAAGAAACAATATTACTATGGTGAGTAATTTTTTCTTTTCTCCCATCTCTCCACATGTCACCCTACATGCGCTTCTCTCTCTAAACCCTACAAAAGGCAACTCACCTGACGGCCTGGACCCCAAGCTACTCTACCTTTCTGCCTCTCCAATCTCCATCCCCCTAACTGATCTACTCAACTTATCTTTCCTCACTGCCACTGTCCCTAATGCCTGGAAGCATGCAATTGATCTTCCTCTACCTAAAGGTGGTGACCTCTCTGCTCCAGGGAACTATCGCCCCTCTCACTCCCACCTACCCTGGCTAAACTTCAGGAACACCTGATTCTCTGTCAGCTCTCCTCTTTCCTGGATGATGACTCCTTTTTCATTCCATTCCATTCCAGTCTGAATTTTGGAACAACCACTCCACCACCACCCTACTTAGGCTTACTGACTCTATCCTTTCTGCCATGGATAGTGGTCATATCACATCTGCCATCTTTGTTGACCTTGTGAAGGCATTTGACACTGTTTCCCACACCTCCTTCTTGAGATCCTCTCCTCAGCTGGCCTATCCCAATCAGCCTGTAACTGGTTTAAAGCCTACCTAGTTGGAAGAACTCAAGCAGTTAAAATAGCTGATTCCACATCCTCGCCACTGCCCATCTCAACTGGTGTGACTCAAGGCTCCATACTTGGCACTCTTTTGTTCTCTATTTTTCTAAATAACCTGCTGTCAGTATGTTCCTCCTCCTCTACCCATATGTATGCTGATGACACTGTGTTGTTCACTTCTGGCCACTCTCCCTCTGATGTAACCACCAGCCTCCATTTCGACTTCAGTAATGTTCAGCACTGGTTTAAGTCACATCAGCTTTTCCTGAATGCCAAGAAAACAGTCTCCATGACCTTTGGCACAAAGCAGAGAGTCTCTTGGCTTTCCTCCCTACCCACCTTCCACACCCTGGCTGGGACCACACTTGAGGATACCACCTCTTTCAGATATTTAGGAGTTTGGCTTGACCAACACCTAAACTTTTCTGATCATGTCGACGCCATCCTGAAGAAACTGCGCCCCAAGCTTGGTGCCCTCTATAAGAATCGCAGCTGCTTACCTCTGCCAGCTAGGCATGACCTTGTTCAGAAAATGATTCTCCCTATTTTCAACTATTGCAACATAGTCTGTTGTGCTGTTCCTAAGTCTGTCCTATCCAGATTGGATTCCCTTTTCAAAGCTTTTGTTGCTTTGCTCTTGAATCTCTCCCATACCCACCACTGCTCTTTACCACTCCCTTGCTTTCCCCTCCTTGGAGTGCAGATGACTCTTGCACTGCATGAAATGTACCTCTAAATTATGGATTGGCTCTCTCCCCTCTTACCTATCCTCTTCCCTTTCCATTCTGCCTCCCCCACACCATTCTCTCAGATCCACTGACTCTCGCACTCTGGCTATTCCACGACTTACTACTACAAGTGGCCAAGGTGCTTTCCCTTATCATTTCCAACACTCTGGAACTCACTACCTATGCCCATCTGACAATCTTCATCTCCCTGGTCCATCTTCCAGGCCCTACACAACTTTTACTCCTCAAACTGCACTTGTCAATGAAGATTCTGCTGTATTTCACAATGTTTATTGCACTTCAAGCATATTTTGCTTTGTTGTACTATTTGTATAACCTTGTAAATGTATTTGTTTCATTTCTACCTATGTTTATGTCTTATTCAACCATTTTGCATATGTGCATTCACTCTATCGGCACTGCTTTGCTATCTATATGCCATACTAAACTGTAATTGAAAATGTACATTCGATTTATCTGTAAAGTATTACCTATGTTCCCCTCTTCTCTCTCCCCCCCAGGTTAAAGGATTTTTATATAGGACCCCCTCTGGCTCTGTAAAATAGACCTTCTAGACAACAGTGGCTGCTGGTGATGTTCCTCACCTCAGACATCCCTAGCCCTACCCTGCACAGCTGCTGGACTGACATCTGGCAAAGATGTAAGAGTATCATACTGGTGCCAGCTTTTTGTGACCTCCTTATAGTACTACTGGGAATCCCATCCAGTACTTGCACACTCTCAAACATTCAGACCCTATGGTTAACTGGTGCACTAGCAGTGGCTAAGTACATCATTTTGCAACACTGGAGAGACCCTGTCACTCCAGCAGTGAAGGAGTGGGAAAACCTTCTGACACTAACTGCCAGATGTGAAGAAGTTGCACATGGAGCAGAAGCACCCTCCCCACCTATCTTCAAGTGTGGGTCCCATACCTAGAGCAGGTGAGACTGGAGCTCCTGGCTCTCCCTCCTGGAAGATGAAGTCCTTTCTGAAGCCTATTCTGCTCAGCCTATACTTAGGCATCATTGGCACCCTGATGCTGGCAACTCTGCTCTTAGCAAGTGACAAGATACACCCTGTCATAGCACGGTTCCATGAAATACTACAGCAACCTTCTCATTACCTTCCCCTTCTACTGAAGCTCCTCTCTCCCTCTCTAATCCACATACCCACTTCACTCCATCTGTAATACACTCACCAGAGACTATATAAAGGGAAGTGAACTACTGCATTTTCTCCAGACATGACAGGAACCATCTGATAGATACAAGGGTGATCAATGGTGAAGAATAAGTGTAGGCACGGAGACATTGACTAAGTCATATAAGTACTGTGTATAGTTCATATCCAACAGAACACTCCATTGTCTCTGTAATAAGTTTCATAGGGCCTATCATTTGTTCTTATGCTTTCCTTGGTACAGAACTAGAGGACCACCTCCTATCTGAACCATACGTAGAGAGAGAGAGAACAGTGTAAAACTACTTAATACTTCCCTGGATTAATCATGGAATGGTTGCATACATCGTTTCAGGTACCTAAACAGTTTAAATGTATGAGCAAGCTTGGTTCCCCACTTAATGTCAATCTGAATGTAATAGTATTGTATTTCTTCCTTGCCACAGGGACATGTTATTTCACTATACTATGCACTTGCTGTTGTTGTTGCTGCAATGTTGTATATGCAAAAACTTACAATAAAAAATGTTAATGGAAAAAAGAGTTCACATAAAAATGATACATTTAAAAATGTGCTGTATGAGTAGCATACATGATGGGCTACACTGGAAAATTCACATTAATCTCACTAATAGGAATAAGACTTCTTAACACACTAACAGCTTTTACACCTAGTTAAGGGTTTGATCCATTCATGTGTGGATCAATATGATTATCCCAGTGCGGTCCATTAGGTATCCCTTAGGTATTTAGGGTCTAGGGGTGGGTTACATTCAAAGTTAAAATGTTCTTTGCTTATATACAAAGAGATCTTCAGGAGTTGGGATATGTACATTTCAAGGTTGCTCTCAGTCAGTATACCTCACAATTTTTATATTTAATACAACACATTGATCAGGTAATGTTTTTAGTCAATAGGGGGCTGAAAAAGCTTTTTTATTCTACTTTTTCCCCAAATAAATGGCCACAATTTTCCCAAACTATACAAAGAGTTATGTGTTGGATTAATCAACAGTGTATTAGGGTTTGGTAAGATATTGTTTTTAAAACATCACACATTTCTAATTATAAGTGTGTAAATTTGTGACACTGAGCTGTGCAAAATATGGAAATAGTTTATAGTGTGATACGAATGCAAGTATAGTACTATAGAAGTGTATTCATTTACCAATAAATTTACAGGCATGTAAATTAAATCCATTTTCAACTGTTGATTACTAAGAAGAAAACTGGAAACCAGTCTTTACTGCCTACATCAGGGTACTTTGTACTGCTGGTGCTTGAAAATTCATGTCCACATTCCATGGACATTTGACATTTTCCATATATGGTAAAATCTTCAGCTGGAGTACCTGGTTTCTATAGCAACAAGTGATGTGGAGCCAGCATACTACTTAAACAGGCCCTGTGTGTGCTGCTGCAACAGGTGGAGGCAGCCACTAAGCAAGAAGCCATAGTGCTGAGAACGTGGCTGTGTATAGAGCTTATAGAGTCAACTAGGCAAAGCAGTTTTGCTGAAAAGTCATTTGCTATAAGATTTTATAAATATTGTAGTATTTTTGCTGTAAGAGACTGTAGGTAAATGCATTACATCTCCTTTGTGATTCAGCAAGCAAGCAGCGGACTTAAATCTCTTAGCCTAGAACTATTTTTGCAAGGTGGCTTGCAAACGTGAACTGGAAAGTCACTGGGTTATTTGAAACTATGATGCCTGTTTTACTGAGAAGTGAATTGGAGTCCAGGTTAAGAAAATAACTTGCTGCCAATTTTGTTTCTAAAATAGTACAAGTAACACCAATTAAGCTGCATTTCATATATTATAAAGTGTTTTTTTTTGTTTAATTTGGGTGCAGTATTATATTTAGTTGACTGAGTAATTGTTTTTAATTCTAATTTATTTATTAACATCTGGTGAGACCATAAACAAAAATCTGCCCATTTCCATTGGTGACCAGACATAGGTAGAGACACAGCGTACCTTCAAACAGAAAAATACAAATTGACAGTAAAAGTGCATTCACAGAGTAAACACAAAGCTGTTACAGGCATTTACATGAATCTGAATTACATGACCAGTTATCCAAGTTAGATCTGAAGGCTGAGAAGGTTAGAGTCAGATCAGTAACATGCTGAGGTAGTCAATTAAAGAAACTGGGTAGTTGAAACAGTAAATCCCTTTGATCAATGCATGTTCTAAGCATGGCGATTTTAAAGTAGGCTGAGGCTGATGATCTTAATAGGCTGCCGTCACTTTAAACGAGCAGGGCTGTCAGGTCTGTTATTTAATTTAATGTAATTTTTATTGATTAGCACATGCACTTCTGGTATAAATAGGTAATAGGGTTTACAGAACTGCATCCCCGGCCTAAGGAAGCCATGCTGGCAAGGGGAAGTGCAGGGTTTATTAGCGGCTGGTGCACTGGACTGGGGTAGGTCTAACTTATATGGTAGTTAGCATTGCATATTTTTGTTGAAAAGCATTGAAAATATTGGAAGCACTTTATTGCAATTGTTAAATTGTATGAAGAATAAATGTTATTTTCTTTTTTGCATATTTGAAGTGCCATCATGTCTTTCATGCTACCAGATCGCCCATTTAATTTGCTCATCAATATTTTGCTCTAAATATCGTATTGTGTGAGAGTAAACCAAAGCATTCCTGGTTGAGCAGCCTGCAATATAGTAAGCACTTATCCTTTATTTCTGTAAACAAGAATCTGGTGTGTGTAAGCAGGGCTCTGGGTTGAAAGAAAAAGTTGTAGATAGGTGGTGCTTTATTCATGATGATTTTTCATGCCATGATGCCAATGCATAGCTTGACTTTGGTGATCAGGGAGGCATATTAGCCTTTTTGGAGGACACAGTGGTGGATCTGGGCGGGCAGTTGTGAGCAAATCTGACAATTTGGTTATATAGGGTTTGACCCTGTGGAACTCAGACTGGACTGCTGTGGAGTAGAGAACTAAGCCATAGTCAATAAGTGGTAGCAGGAAGGTTTGGTCCAGTAGGTGTTGTGTTGAGGGTAACAGGAATTGGTTGATCCAGTACAGTGCGCCTAGTCTCTGGTGTGTTATTTTATCAGGTGCATAATATGACTGCTAAAAGTTAGATTGTTGTCTGTGTAGAAGCCAAGTATTTGAAGATAGAGACTTTTTCAATGCTGGCTCCATTAGGGCATTAATAAGTGAGCTGACACATCCAGGCAATTTTTCTTGGGTTCAGAAAATCATGTATTTAATTTTAGTGGTGTTCAGCTCAAGCCTGTGATCCATGAACCACTGTTGCACTGAGTTGATATCAGATTAGATGGCATTCTGTAAATCCTTGATGTTAACACCCCCAGTAAAAATCATTGCATCATCTGCATAAAGTAGCATTTTGGTCTTTCTGCATGACAGCAGGAGTGTATTCAGAAATAAACTGAAGAAGAGAGGGCCCAGAATTGTCCCCTGTGGAACTTCAATGGAGACTGGTAACACAGGGGAAAAACAATTAACAATCTTTGTTTTCTGTGTGCGCCCTGTCAAGTTTGGCTGGCAGTATAGCCTAGAGGTTAGAGGAATGAGGTGTGAACAAGCTTGATACATCCAGCAGATCAGACCTGAGTTTGATTCTCACAATCTCCACTTGCATACTGTGTGACTCTGAGCAAGTCACTTAACTGCCCAGTGCTCCCAGGTCACCCCTGAAAACAGGCACTTGTGTCTAGGGGCCTTACCAGTTATCAAAGACTAAAATAAAAATAAATAAAATAACTCTGACACCAGACCAGCACTTCCTCTAAGCAGCTGAAGTCACCTAGGCCTTTGATTAGGAGTTGATGGTTAACAAGGTCAAAGGCCTTGGTAAGTCGATCTTTATTAATTAAATAAAGGATGAGCGATGGATGAACTAATGTTAATTTGAATACGTTTAAATGGTATACATTTTATGTCATAATAAGTCACTAAAGTTTCTGAAGTAAATACTTGAACATTATTGGCATGTTTTTGTAACACATTAGTGTTTTTTAAATAATTAAATAGTTAAATAGCTATTTAATTTAATCAAGTTCAAATATTTATATGGAATTTTATTTGTAAAACCATTAGACACCTATGGTGTATCAGTTCATAGAAGCTGAATTTAAAAATCTTCTCAGGGTTTTAGGTGCATCTCTGTTATTTTAAATTTTATTATAAAAATGCTGTGCTGTTTTTTTTCTATCTTGTTAATTTTAGTGGGAGAATTAATCCACATAAAATATGGAGGTCCATATAACACCATTAATTGGCAAGTGAATAAGTATCTTGTGTTCTTGAGCTTCCTCAGTGACTGTTTCAACAACTATACTGGAGAGTGGAGAAAACTTTTGGAATAAAAATAAGAACATTAACATACAGAATAAACAGAAAAAGAATGAAAGGACTAGAAAAGGCAAAATAAAGAGAGAAGAGAGAGCTGCATGTGTGAGATTTATTTATTGTTTATTGAATTTTGTTGAGCCGGTAGACCCACTGAGACTGGAAGTCACTTTTCTGGGGTGACGGGGGATACAGATGATAACCAACTAAAATTAAACCAGATTAAGCTGTCGGTGGAATTTTTAGTGAATAGAAATTTGGCCAGGACACCGTGGAAATTCCCTACTTGGACAGCAGGGGCTTTACTTCCTGCCCTGATGATGAGATTCCAGTGTGCATGGAAGGAGATGGAGATGGTTTGCAAACTATAGCAGCAGTGGCTGGGAGCACTGAAATGGTGGCCAGCATAACATCTCTGAAATACTTGAGACAGTCCAGGTTCAGTGTCTCTACAAAATAACACTGAGCAAGCTTTTACCTCTCCAGTCGAGGGGAATGTACCACAAGCTCCTGTAGCACAGCATTCACCAGAACTTGCAGAGCAGATTGCAAGGAGACCCTGACAACTGCAAACAGAATTGGCTATATTGGAATCCCAGGTCCTAAGTTCCATGGCAGAGGAGGAAGAGAAGAAACATAAACGAGGGGTAAGTACCTCTCCAGATTTGGCTGCTTCATTACCCACTAAAGTATTAGTGTCCTCTGGACTGGAGCTTGCTCCCAAAGAACCCCTAAATCCTCCCTGTAGTCCAGTTCCTCAAACATAGGGAGAGGACCTGGTACATGGGGTAAATTGATCACCGGAGTGAGCTTTAGAAAAAGCAGGCTGGCAACAACTACAGAATGGGAGTTGAATTCCTGACCCGGGATTCCGATCTTGGGTGTTGTGCAGGAGGACAGCCTGGTATTTGAGGAAGTGGCTGTTTTTGAACAGCCTGATGCCCTTCCCACTGTTTTGCAACTTAATGCACAGGAAGAAGGTACGATACCCACACAGTCAGACTCAGTGAGTTATTTACCTGTGGATATGCTTACCAATGAGTTACGAAATGTTCCCGCAGATATACAAGTGGATATAGATTTAGATCAGCCTGTACTGCTGGGGGCTGGGGATCAGAAAAATGCTGACTCGCACACCTCTACACAAAACTTGTCACCGACTTATGCTAGCTTATTTCAGAAACCTATTGAACTGGTGAAGAATAGAAACGCTGTGAGATCATGTTTTTTGGGGGAGAACTGATGAATTACCGGACAGGTTTTATGTGGAAAAAGTGCTGCTAAAATAATCTATGAGCATTTTTTCTGCGTAAGTATGCACTTTGAGTCACATACCAGGGGAAAACTCTTTTGATGTCAGTTTCAGGTCACAGGATTTTCTGGATAGATTTTGGAATAAGTATGCTCAAATCAAAACAAATCCTTTATGGCAAGATTTTCAGGCTATCCATCTTATGTAACAAGCGTTTAAAGTCATATGCAGTTTTTTCATATATGGGGGCATGAATGTGACCAACATTATATATGGGCTTCAGAAGAGGTGCAAAATAGAAGGGAACCCTGAACCCATTATTGATGATGAGGGTTTTTGGAATGGAGGGTGGAGGTTTAAAGTCAATTTACTACAGACTGATACTAGCATTTTGCATCTGCCTAATTGCTTCTATTTGGGGAGAGATAAGGGTTTTATTTTTTACCCTGGCCAGCCACGACACTGCAATAAATGCGGCTCAGCCCACCACTTGAGTCGCACGTGCGATGTCTCCAAATGTATCAATGTGGGAAGCAGGACATTCAGTATTTCATTATTACAGTCCACCTAAGTGTTCCTTATGTGAAGAAGGGCATTCCTTCATGGATTGTCCATGGGCTGCACACAACACCACAGATTCAGACTTTGCAATACAAGATTATTATGTTAACACAGTTAGTAGATCAGCGCACTCAAGGTACTCCAATAGAACCATGCCTCAGGGGTCATCTGCTTCTCCCACAGAGGTGGTGACTGCTAATTCACCCCCTGACATTACTTCTACACTAAGCACTGCTGCAATTCCTTCAGATGCTGGTACTGTAATTTCTTCACTGCAAAGAAAAGTGCAGGGACCCCTGCCAGTGGAGTGTTTGGCAATGCCCCCTTCCCCTGGTAGATGACTTTCAGATGTCCCAAAAAAGGAGGGCAGAGGTAAGAAATAAAACACCAATACAGCAAACCCCTATTATGCCAGTAGCTATACCATTGCAAAATGAATATTCTGCCCTACATGAAGGTGAGGCAGAAGCTGAGTCTGAATCTGATTCGACTTTGATTCATTCCTCTCAACCAGAAGGGGGCTCTGAGGGAGAATCTATACAAGATGTACCTACAGCTAAGGTTAAGAAAAAATGCATGGGGACTAGGGTGTGGCTTAAAAAACATCCAGATTTACTCCCTCCTGACTTGAGTCCATTTATGAAATCTTCCACGTATGACTTTTCCTTGGCATCATTGAATGTCAACAGTATTAAGTCAGAATGGAAGAGAACTCTGACTGATACTCACTTTTCAGATCATATGTTTGACTTCATATTTTTTCAGGACACTAGACTGCATACTACAGTACAGATAGAAACTGCTAGCACAGCCTGGTTGTGGGGTCAGATTTATTGGTCTCCAGGGACAGATAGTTGTTCAGGGGTAGGGATCTCTGCATCTAACCCGGCTGCTAAATTAATTCATTTAGTGGATGTAGAGCCTGGTAGGGTCCTTTTGCTTGATACAGACATAGCAGGAGTAAATCTTAGACTGATTAATGTCTGTGCCCCCGCAAACTAAAGCATCTAGAATTGTACTATTCAATAAAATACAACCCTTCTTATATACTAATAAGAAAATCATCTTAGCTGGGGACTTTAATTGTAGCAGATATCTCTCTGATAGAGGTTTAAAAACTACTAAAACTTTTTGTGATGCCTCTTGTCTAAATAGATTAACCAGTCTTCCCTGGTAGACGCTTTCACTAATGGTGGGAAGGTGCCTCAGAAAACATACTTCAAGGGACAATTGGCTACTAGAATTAATTATGTGTTCTTATCATCCACTTTAGGAGTTCAGCATGCCTTGTCAACTCCAATAATGTCATCACATCATGCCCAACTAAATGCTGCAATTTCTAATTTTGCTTGGATAGGTAGAGGCCCAGGCTACTGGAGAATGAACCTTAATCTTTTAAAAAAGTCCACAAACACAACAGGGTTTTCAATCAGTCCTAGAGGCTAGGAAATTGGTATATTTTTTTTATATGACTCCCCTCTAGACTGGTGGGATACTACAAAGCAGGATATTCAGAATTTATTTAAGAAAATTGGTGGTCTCAATGGTAAACTTAAAATGGATCAATAAGTTTGCAATTGATCACAAATGCTAGAACTATCCTCCTTACAAACTGAAACATTAGGGGATTATTCAGTAGAAATTCAATCATTAAAAGCTAAATTAGCACAATTACAGTACACCAGATTAAAATCTCTAGAGGTGGAACAACGTTTTGTACACAGGAAAATTTGCTTTTGTAAACCCATTTGAATTCTGCCAAACACAACATCGTATTAAAGATATTAATTGTATTCAATTACAGGATGGTTCATATGTAACTAACAAACCAGTCATTATGTCTGCAGTTAATGATTATATGGACACTTTTTTGCAATCCCTTCCCTCACATGTACCAGAATCTGAGGTTCAATACTGGTTGACCCAGAGTGATTTACCCCATCTTTCTGAAGTATTTGGGCACACGCTTACTACCCCTATTACCAAACAAGAGTTTCTTTCTATAATAGCCCAGGCAAAGTCGGGCTATGCACCCGGATTTGATGGTCTTCCATATGAACTATATAAATTAATAACTAATGTTCTTTTGGAGGAAGTCTTAGAGATTTATAACATTTTACTATCATCTTCAGATATTCCCCTACTATGAAAAAAGGTATTTTGGTTTTAATGTAAATCAGGAGATGAGAGAGCCTCTCAAATTGGAGACTAATCACATTGCTGAATGCTGATTTTAAGATTTTTACTAAAATACTTAGTATGAGATTGGCTACAGCTATAATGGATGTCATTCATCCTTCACAAATGTGTGCAGTGCCAGGGAGATCAATATTGGACAACCTGATTTTACTGAGGGATGTGTTAGAAAGCAGTCAAGAGGGGGAGCTCATGAGCTTCCTGCTATCTCTAGATCAAGCAAAGGCTTTTGATAGGGTCTCACATTAATATTTTTGTGCTTGTTTGACTGCTTATGGGTTTCCTGTTACAGTTACACAAATATTACAAGCATGTCACAGTAAGGCTATGACAATCCTGTTGGTCAATGGATGGATGGGTAAGAAATTTTGGTGGCTAGGGATGTCTGTCAGGGTGCCCACTTAGCCTGGTTTTATATATACTTTCTATTGATTCACTTTTACACAGGTTGAATAGCTCCCCTTGTCTAACAGGTTCGTCTTTTTCTAGTACAGGTCCTGAAGTGTGGACTCTAGCCTACGTTGATGATTTGGTTTTAATCCTGGTTGATGTAGCTGGCTGACTGTTTCTGCTCTTACCACCTTGTTTCTTTCATCTGTGGTTCTTCTTTTCAACAGGGGAAGGCCCAGCCACCACATCCATCCCCAACCACCCACACTACACTCCTTTTATAGGGTAGCACAGTAATGACATTTCCTATAGCAAAGCAGGAAGGGTGGATCAGAGGGTATCCAGACAGTGACCTCATTTACAGGGGACTAGTAATTTAACCTGTTATAACAACTTATACAAAAACAAACAAACAAAACACAAAATCAAACTTTTGCTTTCATTTTCTTCCTTCTAATTACTCTGACCAGGTTATAAACCCAGCAACTTATCTGGAATGGATATCATTAACTGCAGGTACTGTGGAACACTTTTCAGAAGGGCAGTTTTACAGGATTTAGGACACTGTCCTACATGCTGAGCCATTGAAGACCTAAGGGCTCAACTCTAGGAAGCATGGGAAGAGATTGTGCACCTCAAATTGCATATTGAAGAGGAAATATATTATAAGAACTGCCCACGATTTCTCTAACATCCAACAGAAGCACCTTGACTGCAGAGGGTAGTTGGTCCGGGAGGTTGGCAGGTGGTTAGGAGGGGCAAATTGGGTGCCCCATCACTCAGTGCTCTCCAACATATCACCTCCACAAACCATAGAAAAACTACAAAAAGGTATCTGCCTCTATCTCCAAAATCAAACAAAGGGGCAGAGGACACTGCAGAGCAGGACACTGCAGCACAGGAGCTAGCACAACAAAACTCACCCAAAAACAGGAACCAAAACAAAAAAAGCAAAAAGGAAATCCAAAAAACTTCTGATCTTAGGAGACTCCATGATTCGAGGAGTTGATACCTATCTCCAGCCAGGGGTAATGGTCAGATGTCTCCCAGGTACATCACCATGGAGAGACACTGACAGCATTGCTAAAATTGTTCAGGAAGCCGGAGAAACAGTGATATCCTGGTACACATAGGGACTAACGATCTCGCCAGCTGGTCAGTTGTGGAGACCAAGGAACACCTGACCAGGCTGGGTGACAAACTATCCTCCATTTGGTCTGTCATCTCTTTTCTGATATTCTGCCAGTCCAGGAGAGGGCAGATGGATGGAAGGTCAAGAAGGGAGATAGGGAGCTAAACATGTGGCTCAAGGGCTGGTGCTGGGTAAAAGGACACACATTTGTAGGAACTGACAACAGTTTTGGGAGCAAAAGTTCTTTAAGTTTGATGGACTGCATTTGACTAAGGAGGAGTCAGTGCATTGGGACAGAATTTGACATCTTTGCAGAATATTTAAACTAGCAGATGGGGAGAGGGTGCAGCACCCCATGCGTCGAAAGGAAGAACACTCTCCCCTCAGCTAGTGGTCAAACAGGAGTTCAGCATGTTTGTAGTTAATTTGCATCACCAGGTAAGGAAAACGGTCCATCTCCTCATATGATGCACAGGGGGAATGCCAGACCTCGCCCAACAACTAACACACCAAAATCTGGCCAATGGAAAATCATGTACACAAATGCTTGCAGTCTGGAAAACAAGATCCCAAACCTACAGGCAATAATGACAGAGGCTAAACTGGACCTTGTAGTCATTAGCAAGACATGGTTTATCAGTAACCACACTTGGGAGACTTCAGTACCTGGCTATGTACTGTTCAGAAGAGACTGAGGTGCAAAAAGGGGAGGAGGTGGAGTGGCCTGTTATGTCAATGAAAATATCAAAGCTACAGAAATTCAGAATACACATAAGGAGCCAGAAGAACTGCAGGTCACCCTGGAAACAGGACATGGGACAGCCATATGAACTGGGGTTGTCTACAGGCCTCCAGACCAGGGGGAGGACATAGACACATTACTGTTAGAAGATATACAAAACATGACAGCTAAAGGGGAGGTTCGGATACTGGGAGACTTTAACATGCCGATTACAGATTGGTCAATACCAGCAGGAACATCTGCCAGAACTAGACACATGGGGCTGGATATTCAAACTGCGCCATTTTGTGGCTCAAGTCCTTACGCTGCACAAAATAGTTGCGCAGGGGTGTGGCTAGGGTGATATTCAACGGAGTTGCGCTATTGAGCAACTCCTTTGAATATCACCCCCCCGGCCACAGCCACTGTGCATGGCGCAGTGGAACTTGTGCCACTGCAGTGGCCAAGTGGAGCATTCAAGATGCGGTGGAGCAAGTTCCATTGCTTAATGCGCAAATTTCCAATATTCAAAGGTGACATGCAAATGGGGTATAATTCATAGCAAGACACAGGGGGCCATTTGCATCTATTTATAACCCATGTGCATGCCATTAGCATGCAGATGCGTGATCTAAGGACTGCATACAGGCGCCCTGCCAGGCGGCAGCGTCGAGGACGACGCCTGCAACCCGATCGGCGGGCATAACTGTTGAAATCCCCACCCCGACTGGCCCGATCATGGACATAAGTGTCAAAAAACCCTCCCCTGACTGGCCCGGTCGCGGGCATAAGTGTCAAAACTCCCACCCCCACTAGCCCGATCGCAGGCAGAACAGATTTCAACCCCCAAGAACATATCCCTGGTGGTTCAGTGGACGCGAAGCCTGATCATGGGCATTAGAGTCCACCACCCGCAGAGTCCACCTACCCTGGTGATCTAGTGCCCCCCACCCCACCCCCACGACCCCACCACCCGCTCCCCCCATCGGCCGGTGGTGACGGCATCTCACCCTGCCGCCCCACCCCGCCCGCCGACTGACTGCTCGGTGGGCTTCATTGCCCATGGTTCAGAGCAGAGCCAATGTTGAGGCAGCTCACTCCGCATAAGGCAGTCCAGATATGTGAATGACCGGGTTATAAACCCAGCAACTTATCTGGAATGGATATCATTAACTGCAGGTACTGTGGAACACTTTTCAGAAGGGCAGTTTTATTCACATATCTGGACTGCCTTATGCGGTATGGACTGCACACCATTGGCTCTTGCTCACGGAACCAGTGCATCCCGAACGGTCGGTTGGCGAGCAGCAGGCGGGCGGGTGAGCTCTGCCGCCCGCCAGCAATGAAGCGGGTGGTGAAGGGCCTGTGGTGGGTGGTGAAAACCTGATCACCGAGGCAAATGAACAGTGGACATGCCGAGATCGCTGTGATCACTGGACATGTGAGATTGAAATGATGCCCGTGATGCTGAATGAAATGGGGACTGGCCCATCTCCCGTCAACCATTGAGGAGGTTTTACATATACGATGGGCCAGTCGGGAGGAGGGGGTTACTATATGCCGTGATTGGGCTACAGGGGCACAGAGAGTATGTCGAGGTCACCACAGGTGGCAGCTGCTGTGTTGCACCCGCAATGGCAGCTCACCTGTGGGGCCCTCTACTTACTCCTTTTTTTTTTGCTCAAAGTTGTGCAGGCGCAGGTTGGGGGTTGTGCCTGCACAACTCTGCACAGCCACTGAATATCGGGCTGTGCAGTTTATGCATGGTTCCTCCCCCTCCGGTTGAGCATGCCTTCATTAGCATTGCGCTGTTGCTCAGCTTGACTTGGGGGGCACAACTGCCTCCTGCTGAATATGGCAGAATGGCACAATTTTGGACTTGCGCAGGCACAATCCTATTGCACATGGCACAACCTTTTGAATATCCAGCCCATGGTAGATTTCCAGGTGGAGGGGCCTCAAACAATTGGTACAACAACCCACAAGAGACAGGACTATCCTAGATCTAGTACTGACTAACAGGGAAAGGATCTCAGATCTCCAGGTAGAAAGGTCACCTGGGGGCCAGTGACCATCATATGGTGTGGTTCATTGGCCCACTAGAACTAAATCAGCCCATTCCAAGTCAAAATATGGGACTTCAGAGGCTGACTTTGATTAGATGGCCAAAAGAGTTAAGCTAGCCTGGCAAAAAGAAATACAGCTGAGGGGGTACAGGCAAAGTGAGCAAGCATTAAGGATGCAATACTTGAAGCAACATCCCATTGTGTTAGAGAGAAAAGGAAGTGCAAAAGAAGAAAGAAACCACTTTGGTTCTCAAAAACAGTAGCAGAAAAGGTCAGAGCCAAAAGGCTGGCCTTCAGGAAATTTAAGGGAACGTAGCAGGATAAAGATATGGAGGCATACCAAACTTCCCTAAGGGAAGCCGGGAAGGCAGTAAGGCAGGCAAAGGCCCAAACCAAGAAAACACTAGCACAAACTGTAAAAGAAGGTGACAAGACTTTCTATAGATACATTAGAGAAAGGAGAAAGTCCAATGGGGTCATTGCTAAGATCAAAGGGGATAAGGGCGCATGTGAAGAGGAGGACCATGTAAAAGCATCTATCCTAAATAGATACTTCTGCTCAGTATTTACTGAAGAGAAGATAGGGCGGGGCCCACAGCTCAGCATCATGGACACAGGGGGAAGGTAGGTATGCACTAGACCCTTCACAAAAGAAAGGGTCCTACAAGAGCTCGATAAGCTCAGGGTGGACAAGGCAATGGGACCTGATGGCATACATCCCAGGGTACTAAAGGAGCTAAAAGTGGAACTAGCAGAGCCATTATCAGAACTGTTTAGTGAGTCTCTGAGCACAGGAGAGGTCCCAGAAGACTGGTGAAGGGCTCATGTGATCCTGCTCCACAAGAGTGGTAGCAGGGAGGAGGCAGGTAACTACGGATCAGTCAGTCTTACCTCAGTAGTGGGCAAGATTATGAAGGCACTCCTTAAGGAAAGGATAGTGCAACACCTGGAATTCATAGGAGTACAGGATCCACGACAGCATGGGTTTACAAAAGGAAGGTCCTGTCAAACTAATCTCATAGATTTCTTTGACTGGGTAACCAGAGTGGTGGACCAAGGAGGAGCAGTTGATGTCGTCTACCTTGACTTCAGCAAAACTTTCGATACTGTTCCACATAGAAGCTTGATTAATAAGCTGGGTAGGCTCGGGATGGGTCAGAAATTGATCAACTGGGTGCAAACTGATTGACGGGCAGGAAACAGAGAGTGATGGTAAAAACAGTATACAGTCAGAAGAGATGCAAGCCTCAAGTGGGGCACCTCAGGGATCAGTCCTGGGGCTAGTCCTCTTCAGTATCTTCATCAGTGACATTGCAGATGGATTGGAGGGTAAGGTTTTTCTGTTTGCAGATGACACCAAGATCTGCAACAGAGTAGATGATCCAGATGGGGTGGGCAGAATGAGAAGAGATCTGGATAAACTAGCAAAATGGTCAGGAAGAGTGGCAACTTGGATATAATGCAAAGAAATGAAAGATCATGCACAAAGGGAAAAGAAACCCTGAAGCCACCTATAGGCTGGGAGGGGAGTTGCTGGCAGTCACAAAGGAAGAAAGAGACTTGGGCATCATCATCACCACCAATGACCTGAAATCATCTAAGCAGACCTCTAAAGCAGTAGGTAAGGCTAGGGGGCTGTTAGAGTGTATTAGTAGGGGTATCACAAATCGTAAGAGGGAGGTAATAATCCCTCTTTACAAGACACTGGTTAGGCCCCATCTGGAGTACCGTGTGCAGTACTGGAGGCCACACCTTCAAAATGACATTAACCAAATTGAGGCAGTCCAGTGAAGGGCAACCAAAATGGTGCAGGGA
The DNA here is from genome assembly GCA_016271365.2 of Neoceratodus forsteri. Lineage (NCBI taxonomy): Eukaryota > Metazoa > Chordata > Ceratodontiformes > Ceratodontidae > Neoceratodus > Neoceratodus forsteri. The sequence goes on along the minus strand of CM057449.1, from coordinate 1,108,134,823 downwards.
CTGCATCAGAAAACATATGAGGACAGATTAACGGAGCTCAATATGTATACCCTAGAGCAAAGGAGGGAGAGAGAGGTGATATGATCAAAACATTCAAACACCTTAAGGGCATTAACAAGGTGAAGTAACATAGAAACATAGACTTTGACGGCAGATAAGGACCACTTGGCCCACCCAGTCTGCCCATTTCCCTACCTATTGGATAAGTTGCAGATTCTAGTTAACCAACAGCCTACTTCCTGCAACCCCCCACTATAATTGCCTTATGTCTGTCCCATGCATGTTTGAATTCCCCCACTGTTTTAGACCCCACAACCTCTCCAGGAAGGCGGTTCCATGTGTCCACCACTCTCTCCGTGAAAAAGAATTTCCTCACATTACCCCTGAGCCATCCCCCCTCTAACTTTAAATTGTGCCCCCTTGTTCTTACACATCTCTTTTTCTGAAAGATGCTACCCTCCTGGACTTTGTTGATTCCCTTGAGGTACTTAAAAGTTTCTATCATGTCCACCTGTCTCTCCTTTCATCAAGGGTATAATATTAAGCGCTCTCTCAGTCTCTTCATATGGTTTCTGATGTAGACCCTGCACAATTTTAGTTGCCCTCCTCTGGACTGCTTCCATCCTGTCTATGTCCTTGCGTAGATGAGGTCTCCAAAACTGCATGCAGTACTCAGATGGGGTCTCACCAACTGTCTGTACAGAGGATAACCACTTCCCTTTTTCTATTTGTGATGCCCTCCTATGCATCCCAGTATCCCCCTGGCTCTCATTACTGACTTCTCACATTTCCTACCCACCTTTAGGTCATCTCATATGATGACATCCAGATCCCTTTCCATTATTGTTGTTGTTAGTACCTCCCCTGCTATTGCGTACTCTTCTCCTGGATTTTTATTTCCCAGGTGCATTACTTTACACTTCTTTGCATTGAATCTAAGTTGCCATATGTCTGACCATTCCTCCAACCTTGCCAAGTCCTTCTCATCCTTTCTACCCCTTGTGTATCAACTCTGTTACAGATATTTGTGTCATCTTCAAATGAGCATACCTTTCCTTCCAGACCCTCTGCAAGACACCTATAAAGATGTTAAAGAGGACTGGACCCAGTACTGAGCCCTGAGGTACTCACTATGTACCTTCTTTCTTCAGAATGTGTTCCATTCACTATTACCTTCTGTGTCCTGTTGTGCAGCCAGTTTGCTACCCAGGCTACTACCCTGGGACCCACTCCCAGGCTGGCTAACTTGACTATTAATCTTTTGTGCGGAACTGTGTCAAATGCCTTGCTAAAGTCTAGGTAGGGCATATCCACAGCCCCTCCCTGGTCTATTACTTTGGTCACCCAGTCAAAGAAATTGATTATATTCATCTGACATGACTTTTCTGCTGTGAATCCATGCTGCTTTGGGTCCTGTGCTCTGCTGGCCTCTAGGTACTGAACAATTCTTTTTTCCAGAAGTGATTCCATAATTTTCCCCACCTATTTATTCATACTGGTTCGGTTGTTTCTTTATGCCTATACCATGCCTGCTTGAAGCGCTTGCACGGTATTAATATCCACCACTTCCTGAGGTAGGCCATTCCATGCATCCACCACGGCAGTCCAACATGTTTCAATATAAGAAAAATAGCAGGACAAGAGGACAGCATGAGATTAGAGGAGGCCGATTAAGGTGGATGAAGTTCTTTTCACAGAAAGGTGGTGGATGCATGGAATGGCCTACCTCAGGAAGTGGTGAATATGAATATAGTGCAGGGCTTCAAACAGGCATGGTATAGGCATAAGGGAGCAATACAGATGAGTATGAATAGATAGGTCATTGGCAGAGCAAAGGCCAGTGGCACATTCATAAAGTAGAAAAAGAAAAGGGCAGACTGGATGGGCCTTGCAGTCCTCATTTGCCGTCAACTTCTATGTTTCTGTTTCTTCTTGTTTAAAAGCAAATCAGGAAGTGTTAACTTATGTAACAGTATCACAGTCTGGTATTAATTTCCAGAAAAATTAATGCAATCTTATTGGAGATGCTTATACTGACATGACAGAGATAATTGATATTCCAGTACTGCCAGATCCCAGTAAAATTCTTGGCTTGTTCTTTGGGGCAGGGGATTTAGTAACATTTAACTGGAAACATTTTTTGACAAAAGCACAATTAAAGGTCATATCATAGAACAGATGGAAAATGGCAAAACGGAAATTAATTTTTATGATCAAAACCTTTCTATTATCTTTATTTTTGCACCTTAGTGTGGTTTTTGCACTTCCACAATCTCTGGAAAGTAGTGTATACAGTTATTTTTTTTTTGTGTGTCGGGGCAGCAGGCTTAACCCTATAAAAAGAGGTATTCTATACAGACCCGTGTCCCAAGGTGGCCTTCATGTGGCGAACCCCATTCCCTTTTTCTTCCTATGTTTGTGACTTATAATTTACAACCTTTATTACTATAAGGAAACAAAATTTGGACCCCATGGATTCTGGACAGTTTGGGAGACTCTTTGAAGGAATGGCAGATAGATGATCATATTCCAAACAAAATCAATAGTATATCTAACCATCTCTTATAGACTATCTTTTAGTAAAATTAAGTTATGGGCACTCACAAAACATCAGGTTTCCACTTTACCAAGGAATATTCTCTATTCTTGGATTATGGATACCTTTTTATAGAGCAACCACATTTCTTAACTCAATCATCTTTAGATGTCACGCAGATTTCTAAATGATTCCTTCCTTGGACCCTATAAATATAAATATAAATATATATATATATGTAGGATGTTAATTAGTTATCTCTTCATTATAAACTCAATGTGAAGGAAAATTTGAAACATAAACCCAGTGATGAGAGATTCTGCCTCAGACATACATGCTTTCCATAAATTGAAACAAGTTCACACTTGTTTTTCAAGTGTCCATATATCCAAAAATTTTGGAAGTTATTACAGTTTAAATGGTTGAGTTTGCCCTTTGCTCAGGTAACCCCTGACATTTTGTTGTTAAGGATACTTCCGCACCAATGGACTAAGCGTGATAAGACAACATTATGGTTGTTTTTGACTTACTTTAAATATTACATTTGGAACACACAATGCCGTCTGTCTTTACAACAACAATTCATATCAGAGGTACAGTTATTTGACTTAATTGATTCTATCCTGTGTAAATTGAAAGTTCAAGAACAATGTAATGTGCCTTTCCAGATTTTCCGGACATGGTGGGAGTCCATTTCTTGGATGTAAGCGAATACATTTTGTTGCCTTGCTGGATTCACAGGTAAACCTCTTCCCTTTGTCTTGGCACCATAGACTAGATGGAAGATTACGGTTGCTGGTCTTCTATATATGTATGTGTTTATTGGACCAGGATCAGTGGCCTACTATTTATCGGTAGTGGGGAATTGCTATCTGTAGAACTTTTATTCCAGCATGTCAGTAATAGTGGCTGTTTCTTGCTTATTTTCTATCTATATTTACAAACCTAGTTTTTGTGATTGTTCCTCCAAGACAGAACAACATATCTAAATGCTTTACTAGTATACGGTATCACCAATTGATAGTTTTTGGTTCACTGACTTGGGCAGTTTGTAGATTAAACAGATGGGGGAGAAGGATGTCTCCATAATTATTAGAAAGTACTGGACTGGTTTTTCATTGATTATTGTAAATAGATGGTTATGGCCTTTGCCCATAGAAATGTATATCCTGTTTTCTTAATATATATATATATATATATATACTGAGTTATGATAGAATGAGCAGTATTAGGTATCAGAATCTTTTTTTCTTGCTTTTTTGGGATTATGGGAATGTTTATTTTATGACTGCCCATGTTTACTCTGCTATTATAATATATGCATGTATTCATTACTACTGACTGTTTTCACCTATGCTATTGTAATTTCATTGTACTCATGCTATGTACCTGTCTTTGATTGTTGTACTCTCCCAGGTCGTGCCTGAAATTAGTCATTTTATGGCTAGTGCACTACCCGGTTAACAAAAACTAAATAAATAAATATTACCCATTTAACTTATTTTTCTTTTTCACTATAATATGTCTGATTATTTCTTTTTCTCCATGAGACTACTCATTTTATTGATATGTTTATAATAAGAAACCCACGTGTAAGGTGTATATTTGTAATATTTATGTTTTTGATTTTCTACTATACGGTTCTTATGAGTTGTGGGATTCTATGTATGATTTTTTCCTTGAATGTATACTGACATGTTTATTTATGTTTGCCAGTTATGTTGTTTTGTGTGCAGCAACACTTTATTGCAGGGCCTGTTTACAGTATGTATCACTAATTTGGGGTTGATGTATGAGGTAATACTTATTTTTGCTTCTACTTTTCTTTTTTATGATTTTGTTTGACATAATACCACTTTGCATGTATTTTGTCTGTAAATTATGATAAAACTTCCTGCTTTTTTAGTAAGTGGGAGGGATCATCTTTCAATTTCACTAATTTTGTTTTATTTTGCTTGTAATTTTCCGATTTTTCATAAGTGTATGACAGTAATACTTATTTACTTTTATGTGTATAATTTGTTTTATGGATTATTATTTGTGTGCATTAACACTGTTTGTACATTATTGGTTTTGAAGTTATAATAAAAAATTCCCCTACTCTTTTCGAGAAGTGCCATGGGATCTTTAACGTTCACCTGAACAACCACCAGAACAGGCAGTTGGGACCTCAGTTTAATGTCTAATCCAAAAGATGACTCCTCAGGAGTCCAGCAACCCCTCATGCTGCAGTACAGTGTCATTATTAGGATTTAACCCATGTGCCTGGTGTGGGGATAGAACCCACAGCCTCCTGATCTTTCAGCCTCAGAGGTGAGGTGTGCAATCTACTGAGCCACTGACTCTTTGAATATTGATGTTTACTACACTTTCTATTTATTACAGTTCTCCTCTGAGTATATTATCATTGGTGGAGAAATCAATGATTATAATGGTGTTACAGATACATAATTTTATATTATGTGTTTGATAACTGCTGTTCTACATAAATTATATTCATCTACAGATATTTGTATACGTATAGTATTGATATCCTTGATATGAACTATGGTTTATAATAGTTGTAAGTGTGGTTAATGTTTATGTCTATTAACAGTATTTCCAGTAATGGCAGTATCACTATAAAAACAAGAAGCGGGACCAAAGAAAGAAAAACTGAATGAGTCAAAATGGGTCAGAAAATGAAAAAAATTTCATCTGATACTAAAGACTCAAATCATTGTAATAATGCTACAGCCATTTTGATGCTGGCCCCTGCTTCAGTTGGGATCTAGCTACAGGAAGGGAGCATGGCTTCCAGGAGCACTATTTGAATCAACGCTTGAGTGGCTAGTGTGACAGTCTGTTCAGTTGGGTTCCAAGTGGTTTGCTGTGATCAGGCCAATGGGGCGAGGTGATGAGCGGACTGTGCAGCTGTAAGGCTCACCAGCTGAGCTTATTTCTTGTTTTTATGCAGCTGTTTGGGTGCTGGCCTCTGCTCCAATCAGGAGCTAGTTACAGGAAGTGGGCATGGCTTCCAAATGCTAATTGAATCAGTATCCTGACAAATATGTATGGAATGAGGGAGAAGGAATCTGGGTGAGGAAATTAGGGCAGAAGCAGTCTGGGCAGTCAAGACTTTGACACAGTGGCGATTGTGGGTGGATGGGAACATGAGGCCCTTACTGTGGTCCTCCTCCTCCTCCCCAAATGTGTGCAAGGTGGGGTGTTTATATTTATTTGACAGGGGTGCTGGGGGGTGAAGCACCCCCACAATGGTGTCAACATACAGTGTGACCAGCCAGGTGGTGACACAATTGCCTGTCACGCACCTTGCTGTTAGCCGCATTCCTGTGCCCTTATTATCCTTGGCAAAATTGTTTTCACCCTATTATAGAGGTATTTGAATCAGCACTTGGGCTGCAATTGGTAGCTGTGATTGGACCAGTTGGGCCAGGTGATGAGGGGACTGTGGGGCTTCTAGGCTCACCTACTGTGGCTATTTCTTGTTATGACTGTGGGTGGAGTCTACAGAAGTATTGCATGTACAAAAGGAGTGATGTCATGTTTTCTGAATGTGGAACTGACTGAAGGTGTAAATAGTCTCCTCCGCCTTACCCTCCTCCAAGAAATGTTTTCTGCCCTCAAATAAATACACTTTCATGTTAGTCAATGGTTGCAGGGTACTATTTTCTTTCTTAAATGGGTGGTACAAAAAATGGAACCTAAGGTTTGAAGACCTTTTTGTGGGAAACTGCATTTTTAGAATATTGACTAAATTAACTATCCTAATCTAGCTGAATCTTTTTAATGATTTTAACTGTTTTAATCCTATTATTTATATGCGGCGCCTTGACAACTGAAAGGCGCCTTATAAATAAAAATTATTATTAGTAGTAGTAGTAGGCAGCATTGTTTTTTGGGGGAAAGTAAGGTCCACCCCACCTCCACCCAAGAAGCTCCAAAAAGGTCCATTACACCTTTTTTTATTCATGTGGGAGGGGCATGAGGTGGATCTATCATACTGAAAGAAGACTCACTAGAGTTTGGGGTGTGGACCAAGGAACAATTAATCTTTGGATTCCCTGCAATTTGTTAAGGACTAGGAGAACAGAAGATACTTAAATTGCATTCAAACTGACTTAAAAACCCTTGGAACAAATGATTATCAGAGTCACCTGGTGTCTCAAAAAGAAACACTAAGAAATGTCTGAAACTATAGCTTAAGGATTCAACTTCAAGGAAAATAGACAGCTTTCAGGTATTTCTTAAACATTTATATACTAAAATGGGCACAGTACTTAGTAAACACAGTCTGTGATGAAGTGTATTTTTCTTTTTAAGTTTGAGAAGTAGAGTTGGCTTGCACATGTTAAAAATACCAGCTACAATTAGCAACTAGTTGTAGAAACAAAATGCTGTTTTTTTTTCCTACTTACTTTTTTCCTGGCTCAGTTTATATCAGTGAAAAGAAAGACTGGAACAACTATCAGAGCTGCCATCCAACTGGACAAGCTATTTATCACTCATTTTTTATTTAAAATAACATAAATGTAGTTTCACATTTTTACCATGAAGGAAGCAAGAAGATAAATCAGCATGGTTAACAAATACATTCATTGACACCTGTGAGTGAATGGTGTATTTTTTTTTAACATTCCTTTTGAGTTAATTACTCTTTGGAACCTGTTATTCCAGTTTTATGACTGTGCTCTGGAACTTTCTGCATAACAAGTTCCTTAGGTACCTCACAGCACCTCATTAAGCCAAGTGACACCACCATCTTTGCAGGCCATTGCATACTGTAGCAAGAAGCCCAATTTTTTTGCCTTTTTCCAAATGATATACCAACTTCATTCTCAGGCAGGCAGTTCTGGGTTAGTGTTAATATTCTACTGAATTTTCTTAACTTGCAGTTTGTGACTATAGGTGTTTATAACTGAATGATAATAACCACATTTGCTTCACTTGAAAATAGCCAAGCATTTGTGTGTCAAATTTCTGTTTGACTTACTGCATGTTATACATAGAATCTGAGAAATTCATAACATGCTGTATTGTGATTCAATGAACTGATAAATGGGATTTTGGTTTCTTTTACAAATTTATTTTTCCTGACCATGGATATACTAAAACAAACATTTCTCAACAAAATGTTTTTAAATAAATTATCTGGTTGAGGGGGTGCCACAAACGAATGGGACTTCACAGATGAGGAACTCACAGCAGCAGAAAAAGAAGTATGTTGCAGGGTTTTAAATAATTGATTAGCAGTTTTTCTTGGGAAGATACTAACTGTACAGAAAGTATTTATATAGATTTTCTAGAAGTGCTGTGTTTGCTAAACACAGTGAGGCAAGAGCTATTCATTTTCACAAAGTTTTAGCACTTTTATGAGTAAAATGCTAATCAATTTTTAGAGTTAAATAAAACCCTGATGTTCTCATTAAAAGCTTAGTGGCATGGATGTAGAGGCACCAATATTTAAGCATGACTTTGGTAGAGGATTAATTGTGACTGGGGGGTTGAGGGAGGGAGTGAGTCTTGATATTTTTAGCATAATGGTTTTCTGAAACTTCAACCTTCAATGGGTTAGACTTTGTAGCCATCTGTACAGTATATCACTTAGCACATGCAGTGGGGTATGGGTAAAACCCACATCACCAGACCCAGGCCACAGCTGTAAATCTGGACTGGGCACAGCTTAGCAAATATTGCCGATCCGTGGAGCATAATAAAAGATAAACTATGCAATACCCTCAATAACATACCTACCCCAGTTTACATTTACCTGATGCCCATTTTTAGGCCTTATATAGTAATATCTTCCTTCAAGAGAACAGCTTGTAATGAAATGTGTCAAATTTACATTGGCATTTGGGCATATGCAGTTTTATATTATATGAATTTTGTGTGTGAACTGTATATCAGTCTCTAAAAAAAACAATTAAACACATCAAATGTCTTCAACAACTTGTCTCAACATTGTGTTTATCTTCCACCTTGTCACAACATACAGTTGTCTCAGCAGCATTTTCAGTTAGGGTACAGTACCTTCGTGTATATGATGGCCTGGTTCTGTTGAGTTGACTGCTGTAACAGTGCATAGAATAAAATGCAAAACATATAGGTAACTGTAATTCAGAAGGTGGCATTATTTTTAATTATACAATGGCAAGGAAAAATGTAAGAAGCTGATTGGCTGCTGACCCATTGAAACAGTGATGTTATTACACAATAACATCACTGTAGCTTTGGATTTGGATCATTACTTGCATTTTCTCTTAAGAAATATTTTTGCACACTAACAAAAACATCCTTTAAAATGTATTTTTTTATTCTGTATATAACAACAAGTTATTGTATAATTGCAATATGGCACTCCAGGGTGTGTGTTATCTTATAATAATGTCAATCTTGTGGTGGTGGAAGCACTTGGCTTCACCTCATGCTTCAACCCACCCTAGGAGTGACATTATTACATGATAACACACACCCTGTCATGCCTTACTGCTTAAATATGCCCTTTCTCAATGTACTGTACTTTGTTTCAGTTAGTGTATATGCAACAGCCTTCATGTGAACACTCTGGGCTTCTCTTTGACTCCTGATGTCTATTTGCTTTAGCTATTGTATATTGTTTGAACTGCTTTTTTCTTCTTGATGTGGTGCCTGTGTGCTTAAACTATGTAATCTGTTTATCTACTGCTACCCATGTATCTCCAGTGAATGATTGTTATAACTGTCTGCTCTCCGAGTCAATGTTTTTTGACTGGTTAACTGTGCTGTCTTTGTATTAGTTTCAACGAGGTGCCTTTGTAAATGAGTCTCTGACTCAGAGGATTGTATATCTGTTATTTTTTAAATAAATAAATAACTGTTTATGTTTAAGCTCATGAAACACCCTTATCTAGTTAATGCATTCACAGTCATAGTGGCTGTGCCAGATCTTGGTTTTCTATGGCTGTTTGGGTGCTGGCCCCTACTCCAATCAGGAACTAGCTACAGGAAGGGGAAGTGGCTTCTCTAGTATTTATTGCTTGGTTACTAGTTGTCCTCCACTGCAATCCTTGCTAAAGGGCCACAGCTTAAGAACATCGTCCTGCGGCATCAGCATGGAGTGGCAGTTGGCAGGAGACTCTGCACCCACAGTAGGACTCTAGTAACTACAAAACAGTTATTTGGGGTTTAAATTTACTAAGTCAAGTATAGTGAATTGTCCATGCAATGTAGTTGGGGTATAATATCCTGTTTGCTGTTTCAATTGTGCATGTAATTCTAATGTATTGCAGCTGAATTTGCTCTGTTTTGCAAGCTACTTTATACAACATATTGTATCAACTTGCTCATTTATGTATATCTGCTGTATCTAAGATAGGGAATAAAAGGTCTAAAGTAAGTTAGCCAAGTAAAGATTTTGAGAATAGTTGAAACACCCAATCTAGGGTAGGGTAGCAAAGGGTTTGAATTAAGTTAAGCAAAACAAACTCAGACATGGTAATATTCAGATATAATAAAAAGGGGACCTCGTGGCACTCAGGTGTACTGGCTCAGTGAATGCTGCACCAGATCTATCATGCAGAATTGGTAATTTCCTGAGAGTTGCAATGGGTAATACTTTACTAGCCCAACAAATAGGAAGAGCATTAATCTTCAGCATCTTGTTACCTGTCGATCACACATATGGTTTATGCTTTGTGGTGTGACTGTCCTGCTTTATATGTAGGAATGACTACACGCTCTCTCAAAGAACGCATACAGGAACACATCAGATCTATTTTACATGGATGTTGTGACACTCCAGTGGGTACACACTTGAGTGTCTATCATGGTCTGGTGCTGACATCCTGCAGGTTCACAGCAATTGACCACGGACCCCCCTTTTGAGAGGAGGTAATCGACACAATGTCCTTATGCAAAGTGAGAGAGTAGACATATTTTTCAGTTGAATGCAGTTTTCCCAGGAGGTTTAAATGTGAATTGGGAGCTTACTCCCTTTCTAAATAAATACGTTATTTTCAAAATGGATCCTCCACTCTACTTATTACTTGAATACGATACTTTAAAGTGACTCGATGATTTTCTGGTTATGTTTTTGGCTATGTTGTTGTACTCTTTGTTTGTGTTTTGATCCTTCTGATTTCTTTCTTTTTTTCTTTTGTGCCTATTAGGAGCATGGATGCATTACTGGCAACTTATTTCTAATTTAATCACTGTTTACATTCATTTTATTTTTAGTATTGTATATTCTGTTTTTTTTTTTTTTAGGTTTCTTTAGGTTTTGATGACATTTTCTGTTTTTGTTTACCCTTTCCTCTTTATAGATATACACTGGAATGAACCCAGTTGATAGCCATACAACAATGGATGCTGTTTTCTACTTAAAGGAAATGGACTTTGAAAGTTACCTTACTTTATGTAAAGTCATATTTTGAATGGATTTATGTGTTTCATGTCAAGCTGTCACTGTAAGGTAGCCTGTGTTTTTATTTATATCCTATGTCATGGTATTACGTGAAGTATATAATTAATTAAGACGTTGTTTTTTAAGAGGGTAGCTCTTTATAAACTGGGCCACCATACACGTTGACTCCTACCCCCTGATGAAGAGTCCACAAGGACTCAAAGCGCTGGGGTATAGTGTTCTGCTGTTTTGTGTCTCTGCACCTCCAATAAACCTTTTTGCATCTATTTGGATGCCTCCTGTTTGGTTCTGTTTGCACACCTTTTTCTTTCTTTCAGTTGCTAAGATTTAGATATGCTGGGAGTGGTGCAGTGCAATGGCTGTGGGCTGGCAGTTTTCAGGGAGTCTTTCTGGAGATTGCGGTGCTGCTCCAGTTCTGTACCTCTCTGGGCTGAGGAAGGAGGTTGCTAAACTCCAGGCTGAGCTGGCTGGTATTCAGGGGTTTCTACCCTGCTTCAGGACCACCAAGTCCAACACAGGAGCCTCAAAGGGAGCCTAGGAAAAGGATTGGATGGACTATGGTGGGCTCGGAAGGTGAGGGTGGTAGTTCAGAAAGGCACATCCCTCCCTATAGAACCTATACAATTCCTACACCATACTGGTGGAGCAGGACTGTCCCATGGAGGCACCCATAGTAGTGACCAGGGAGGATGTGGGGTCCTCCTAGAGGGAATCCCTAGGAGTGGTGACAGTGAACACCAGAGGAGTAGGAAGCCAATCTTGTGGGGACTCAGTATTGAGGGGATAGATTTGGGGTAGGAAGGGAGGGGAGAGGGAGGTTAAGAGCCTGCCCAGTGTCATGGCTCAGAGGGTGGAAACTGGATCCTGAGGATCACTAGCACAGCTGGACAGGAGGGAGAGCTGATGTCATTGTCCTCTAGGGACCAATGACCTGCCAGGAAGAGGGTAGGATAGTGCAGGAGGAGTTCAGGAAGTTGGAGAGTACTCTTCAGCAAGTAGTTTATGAGTTATTGGCTGCCTATTTTTAAACAATTTGATATTTTATTTGATTGATTATTTATGTTTTGTATTGTATTCATGCTTTGACATTTGAAAAGTGTGTTATAAATAAAGCTTGATTTGATTTGATTTGATTTGGAGGTAGCACTCTCAGTGACCATTTCTGAGGTACTGCCTGTCTATGACAGGGACGTGGATAGGGTAATCCATACCAGGAGCTTCAATAAATGGTTGACGGAGTGGTGCAGGGGAGAGGTATTCAGCTACATTGGGGACTGGGGTTCCACCTGGATGGATAAAGGCCTATACAAGGGAGATGGCCTGCATCCATCCAGGAGGGGAACACAGGTCCTCAGTGAGTGGTTTAAATGTTACAAAGGTGAGCATTTAAACTAGCTCAGGGGGGTGAATGAAGGAACTAGGGAGGCGTAGACTATCCCCCCGCTAATTGAAGTAGTCAGTAGGGAGAACCATAAAGGATGCAAATCCCCAAGGGTATCTGATAACAAGAAAAACAAACTGATAGGTATAAATAGTGACAGAAATGAGGGTATCTTGGCTAAGGATAGAAGGGAAAAGGGGAGGTTGGCAAGTAGGGAGGTAACAGAATGTGGAAGGCCATGTGTGCAAATGTTAGAAGTGTGAAGAATAAGATCCAGACCTACTGATCATTATGACAGAGGCTGATCTGGACATTGTTGCAATTACAGGGTCATGGTGCAATGAGAACTATGACTGGGAGTATATAATACAGACCTTTAAATACTTCACAAGAGTAAATGAGGAACAGAAGAAGTATTTTTCAGAAAGAAAATGCTGATGGACATGGGGGGGGCATGATAAGAAGCTGGAGGGGGTTAGATTCAGCATAGGAAGTACTTCTTCACAGAAAGTGTAAATGGATTCCTGGAACAGTCTTCCAGCGGAGGTGTTGGGGGTGAAAACAGTGGTCAGTAAAGGGAAAGAGGGGGTGAATAGGCTGTTGATCAAGTAGGATCTGCAGTGATACTATAGGCAGGGGAAAATGGGCAGACTAGGTAGGCCAAGAAGTCTTTATTTGCTGGCAAATTCTGTGTTTCTACATTTCTATCAAATGAGCCCCTAAGGAATTTGACTGACTTTATTATCTTCTGATGCTTTTGCAGGCAAAGCCTGCAAAAGTGAGGAATATTTTGTACTGGGGGGGGGGGGCTGGAATGTTTACCACACAAATTTAAGCCATCAGATATGCGTTAATGGACATTAAGAAAAAGAGCAAAAATTTTTATTTTTAGAATTTTATTTTAAAATTGACATGTAATTTGTCATGTCACTATCAAAAAAGTTTATCAATATACTTTGTTGTTATGGGAAAGGTATATTTAGTTAGTTTTTGTTGACCAGGTAAGTACACTAGACAAATTCTTCCTATTTTCAGGCACAACTCGAGGGAGGGCGATACAGATGAATGCCAACTGACCTTGAACCAGATTAAGCTGTTGGTGGTATTTTTAGTGAATGGGAGAAATTTGGCCAGGACACCGGGGAAACTTCCCCTACTCTTTTTGAGAAGTGCTATGGGATCTTTAGCATACACCTGAACTACCACCAAAACAGGCAGATGGGACCTCGGTTTAACGCCTCATCCAAAAGACGGTTCCTCATAAAGCACACAGTTACATGTGTGAAACATTGGTGGTAAGAGGGTTAATACCACAAGTTCTTTATTTAATTAACAAAGCATGTACATTTCCATTGAACCAAAGATGTTGGTATCCAGTTTTTGGCACCTGTAGCCCAGCTTTTACTGCTTCAGGTAGGTTCCGATCCCCCTACTGCATGCTTACATCCATTAGTATGCACACTTATAAATGCCAGTTGATTTCTTTCTTAGACAATTTAATGAAGAGGGTTTAGCATGGTCTATAAACAAAGGGGATAAGGCATTTTATATGTACATCAGTGAAAGAAGAAAAACCAGGTGGGAGGGATTGTGAGGCTCAAAGGAAAGAAGGGAGAGTGTAAGGAGGGGGATAAAAATTTATCTAGACAACAGGACGCAAAGGGTAGTAGTAAACGGAGTCCACAGTGAAGAAAGGAGGGTTACCAGCGGGGTACCGCAGGGTTCAGTACTGGGACCGGTCCTTTTTAACGTCTTTATAAGTGACATTGCAGAGGAACTGGAAGGAAAAGTATGTCTCTTTGCAGACGACACAAACATCTGCAACAGGGTTGATGCACAAGATGGAGTGGAAAGGATGAGAAGGACTTGGCAATGTTGGATGAATGGTCAAATGTATGGCAGCTCAGATTCTATGCAAAGAAGTGCAAGGTAATGCACCTGGGAAACATAAACCCAGGGAAAAAGTGCACAGTAGGGGGTGAGATACTGACAACAGTAAAAATGGAAAGGGACCTGGGGATAATTATATCAGATGACCTAAAGATGGGCAAGCAATGTGAGAAGGCAGTAAGGAAGGGTGGGGGGATACTGGGATGCAAAGGGAGAGGCATCAGTAGTAGAAAATAGGAAGTTGTTATCCCTCTGTACAGCCAGTTGGTGAGACCCCTTCTGGAGTACTGTGTGCAGTTCTGGAGCCCCCATTTCCGCAAAGACATAGACAGAGTGGAGGCTGTCCAGAGGAGGGCAACCAAAATGGTGCAGGGTCTGCACCAGAAGACATATGAAGAAAGACTAAAGGAGCTTAATATGTATACCCTTGAGGAAAGAAGGGAGAGAGGGGACATGATAGAAACTTTCAAGTACCTCAAGGGAATCAACAAAGTCCAAGAGGGTAGCATCTTTCAGCAAAAGAGATGTGCAAGAACAAGGGGGCACAATTTGAAGATAGAGGTGGGATGGCTCAGAGGTAATGTGAGGAAGTATTTTTTCACAGAGAGGGTTGTGGATGCATTGAGCAGCCTCCCTGAGGAGGTCGTGGAGCCAAGAACAGTGGGGGAATTCAAGAATGCATGGGACAGACATAAGGCAGTCCTAGTGGGGGTAGGAGGAAGTAAGCTGTTGGTTAACTAGGATCTGCAGCTTATCTGTTAGGTAGGAAACTGGGCAGACTAGGTGGGCCAAGCGGTCCTTATCTACTGTGAAATTCTATGTTTCTATCTGAAAGGCAGAAATACTGAACAAATACTTCGCTCAGTATTCACTAAGGAGCGAGAGGGTCATGACCACAGCTGGGTTGCAGAGGCACTGGGGGAGTGACAACGTCCATTCACAGTGGAGAGAGTTCTGCAAGAACTCACAAAGCTGAAGGTGGATAAGGCCATGGGGCCAGATGGCATCCACCCAAGAATATTAAAGTCACTGCGAAGGGAACTAGCAGTGCCTCTGGTGGCCCTGTTCACAGAGTCACTTGACATAGGTGTCATTCCAGGGAACTGGAGGAGGTCACATATAGTCCCACTGCACAAAAGCGGCAGTAGGGAGGAGGCAGGGAACTACAGGCCAGTCAGCCTCACCTCAGTGGTGGGAACAATCATGGAGACACTGCTGAAAGAAAGGATAGTGGCACATATGGAATCCAGCGGTGCTCAGGATCTGAGGCAACATGGATTCACAGCAGGATGGTCATGTCAAATAAATCTAATAGATTTTTTTGATTGTGTGACTAGGGAAATAAATCAGGGAGGGGCGGTAGATATCGTCTATCTAGATTTCAGCAAAGTCTTCGACACTGTCCCACATAGAAGGCTGATTAACAAGATAGGTAGTCTGGGCATGGGAGACAAGGTGGTGAACAGGGTTAGGAACTGGTTAACAGTCAGGAGTCAGAGGGTAGTGGTAAATGGGGTACAATCTGGGGAGAGGGGGTGACTAGTGGGGTAACACAGGGATCAGTATTAGGACCAGTCCTGTTCAATGTCTTCATTGGTGAAATTGCAGAGGGGCTGGAAGGAAAGGTCTGCCTGTTTACAGATGACATCAAGATCTGCAACAGGGTGGATACTCCAGAAGGGGTGCAGAAAATGAAGAGGGACCCGGAGAAGCTTGAAAGATGGTCGAAGATGTGGCAACTGAGGTTCAATGCAAAGAAGTGCAAATAACACACCTGGGTAGAGGGAACCCTAGTAGAAGGAGTTACATGTTGGGGAGAAGCTGACTGTCACTAAAGAGGAAAGAGACCTATGGATTATTATCTCTGATGACCTTAAGGTAGCAAAGCAGTGCACAAAGCCAGCAGGGAGGGCCAGTGGCATGCTGGGGTGCAGGCAGGGTATCACTAGCAGGAGGAGGTGATGCCATTGTATAAAACATTGGTAAGGCCTCACCTGAGTACTGTGTGCAGTTCTGGAGGCCACACCTGCACAAGGACATAGATAAGGTGGAGACTATCCAGAGAAGGGCAACAAAGCTGGTGCAGGACTTGCACACACAAAACATGAGAGAGACTAAGGGACCTCAAATGTACACTCACTGGAGGAGAGAAGACAATGGGGGGACATGAGTGAAACTTTCAAGTACCTCAAGGGCATAAACAATGTGCAGGTGGGGGACCTTTTCCAATGTAGAAAGAGTACTAGAACAAAGAGGCACAATATGAAATTGTAAACGGGTAGACTAAGAGGTAATGTGAGAACATTTTTCTACACAGAAAGGGTAGTCGACGCTTGGAGTAGTCTGCCACAGGAGGTAGTGGGGCAAGCAGAGTGCAGGGGTTTAAGCATGCCTGGAGGCTGGGACAGGCACACGGAAAGCTTGAGAGGGAAGGGAGTGATGAAAAGCCATTGATCACATAGGGTCAGTGGCCACATGCAATGTATAGGGCCTATAGGCAGACTGGATGGACCTAGCGGTCCTTATCTGCCGAAAATTTCTATGGTTCTATGTTTCTAATGGTTTGTCAGAAACCAAATGGCATTTGACCACCTGATTGCCTATACTGGCTGCCCTAGAAATGGTCACTCTTAACTAATTCTGGAAAATGTTTGAGGTTACTTGATCCTTATCCAAAATTTTCCAATTGCTATAGCATGATTGTTTTCACCTGCAGAGCAATCCAATCAAATCTAGTGACCAATGTCAGTCTTGGACACTGCTGCTTAAAATTTCTTTCACCTTAAGCAGATTTTCTCTCTGCATACCCTCCACTTTTCTTCATGATTCTCTTAATAAATGCCATCTGGTACCTCTCTCCCTGAATCTCTGACACGTCTGCTCAAGCTGATTTCAATATAACGTTTCAGATGAACAGTTATTTTTCAGTCTAATGAACTGCCCCAACAGTATACAAAAATTGATTGGAGTTGAGGGATACAGTGGTCAGATATTGACCCCGAGAGATGATCTATGCCTGACAATTGTTATTGTGCTGAAGGCTGAGGGCACTATGATTATTGAAAGGCAACTGTCCTTCCCAAGGGGGGGTCAGGATTTTCCCACTATATCCCAATACACCTTTGGTCATTAGCAGCTTTATTAAACTTTGCCTACGTTATGTTGCCCCCACCACACACACACACACACACACACACACACACATATACACACACACCCACACACACACACACACAAACACACACCCACCCACACACACACCATTTCTTTGTGCTATACAGTTTGAACAAATCACAAAAATCATTACTGAGACTATTTTATTTATTCTTAATCTGGTGTGCTTTATCTCCATTTGTGAGATTAATAGGGGATTCTAAGTAGTTATTTCAATGCTGTCAGGAAGCAGCACAGTTAAGGAAGCAAGAGAGAGAGAGAGAGAGAGAGAGAGAGAGAGAGAAGACATCTGGAGATACCAGACTAGTTACATCACGTATTTAAGTACACTTCACACACTCCATTACTTAGATGGCATCTCTAAGTACACCACCACTTACATTATTTAGATGGCACTTGCCACTTACTATTTCTATCACAGCAGGCAGCAGCACAGAGAGGGTAACCAGAGAGGATATCACGGGTAAGAGTTGAATTGTGGACAGCTCTGAGGTGAATAGAGGGCAAAACTGGATGATGCCTTGCAGTGGGGAGGTTGCTAGCATGGTCAGAAGGGGCTGGACTGCTAGACTGCCAGGGAGAGGAAATCGCATTTATACATTTTAGCAGCTTTGTAGTGCTCGGTAATGGAGAATGGGGTCTTTTTTTTTTGTAATGATGATGCGTACAGTATGTGCCAACAATTTTTGGACTAGTGCTCTTTGCTAGGACTATGACCCATTGCCAAGATAAGGCAGAATAATAGTCACCAGCTATTTGTGGTTATGTGACATGGTTTTTGCCAATCACAGGCTAGTATTTTACTTCAAGGTTTTAAAAAAATGCTTTGTATGAGGCTGTGTTGGTGGGCACTCAGGCTTTCTAAAGATGCCAGTGTCTATTCTGCAATCAGTATTCACAAATGTGTTTCTTAAGTAATTTTCTTAGGTATTTATATTAGAAAATAATAGCATGATAGCAGAATCTGGAAGGCCATGTGTGTAAATGCTCAAAGTTTGGGACATAAAATCTTGGACCTAGAGGCCATTATGGCAGAGGATGACCTGGACATTGTCACCATTACTGAGACATAGTGCAATGAGAACCATGACTTGGATATAGCCACACCAGGCTACACTCTGTTCAGCAAGAACAGGGTGGGAAAGAAAGAGGGTAGAGTGTCTCTTTATGTGAGGATAGATTAAAAGCAACAGAGATACAGGAAATACAGGAGGGTGAAGGTACTGTGGGTCACCCTAGAAACAGGGAATGGAGCCACAATTCACACTGGCATGAAGACGCCAGCATTGGAGATGCTGGACAGGGTCTGGTGAAGCATGCAAAAGAAAGCCAGTAAGGGGATGTACTGTTGGTAGGAGACTTTGATCTGCCGAATGTGGATTGGAGCATCCCAACTGCAGCTTCAAATTGGAGCATGGACATCCTGGATCCTGCAGGGGCTTTCCACAGCAATTAGTAAAAGACCTCACTTGTAAGGGCAATACTGGACCTTGTATTCACCAACAGGGATAGTGTTGCAGATGTCACAGGACCAGTGATCACTGTACACTGTTGCAGAATTGAACAACACAAAGGTGAGGGTCCTGGACTGGAGGGTCACTTATAAAGGATGGGGGAATACCTCAGGGATGCCCTGCTGGGAGGTGGACTAGGGTGGAGTGGAGGACAGTGGGCAAAACTTAAAGAGGGGATAGTGAAGGCAACAAACCTATGCATCAGGCAAGTAAGCAAAAGCAGGAGGAAAAACAGACCACTATGGTTCTCAAAAGAGGTGGCTGGGAAGGTAAGGGCAAAAAAGTTAGCATTCAGGAGATATAAGGAGACACAGAGGGAGGAGGATAGGGAGGTGTATCAGGAAAAACAGATGGAGGCAGGAAAAGCAATTATGAGCACACAGGCTCAAACAGAGGAGAAAATAGCCCAGACACTAAAGAAAGGTGGCAAGATATTTTTCAGGTATGTAAGCAAATGAGAAAGACCAGAGGCAGGATGGTAAGGCTTAGAAGGGAAGGGGGGAGTGTATGGAGGGGTCGAGGAAAGTGAATATCCTGAACAAATACTTTTGTTCAGTATTCACAGAGGAAGGGAAAGTGAGGACCAGCAGATAAGTGCCAGGAACAATAAAGGAAAGGAGGTGGACACTAGTCCATTTACAGAGGAGATAGTCCTGAAGGAACTTGCAAATCTGAAAGTGGATAAGGCAATGGGGCCAGACAGGGTGCATTCAAGGATATTGAGGGAGCTCAGAGAGTGCTGGCTGCACCTCTGACAGCCTTTATCCAACCACTCACTGGAGACAGGAGTGGTTCAGAGGACTGCAGGAAGTCAGATACTGAGTTCATACTGAGGAGTATCAGGAGCTGAAAGCAAAATTGCCCACGGGGATCCTATCTGCTTAATCCTTATTTCCCCAAACGTTCTTTGTCCAGTAGCCATTTATCGAGTTTATGTTTGAAAGAGATTTTACTTTTACAAACTATAATATCCACAGGAAGTGAATTCCAAACCTTTATCACTCTTAGGGTAAACCATGAACCCCATTTAACAGTATTATATCATCTGTACTGCAGTTGTAAAGGATGACCATGGTATCATTGTTATCTTGTTTTATTCAAAATGTAGTTCTGTAAACAAATATGGGTCATTTATAATATTCCACAGGTAAAATTCCCCCATCATTCTCCTAGTTTCTAGGGACATGAGGTTTAATATTTCCAGCCTATTAATGTGATCAAATTGTTCCAAGCTTGTGATCCACTTTGTGACTCTCCTTTCTATTTTCTCAATTTGATGGATATCTCCTTTTGTATGATGACCAAAACTGTGTGCAATGGTCCAAATGAGATCTAACATATGACCTGTAAATAGGTAGTAGTACATTCCGATGTTTTGACTTAATGTTGTTCTTGACTGACCAAATTATTTTATTGATGTATTCTTATTGTTCAACAAAACCAATTGTCATTACAACCATTACAAGAGAAACATAATAATCACATACAATAAATAGGTTTCCACATGGACATCACAATACCTTA
This sequence comes from Neoceratodus forsteri, assembly GCA_016271365.2. NCBI lineage: Eukaryota > Metazoa > Chordata > Ceratodontiformes > Ceratodontidae > Neoceratodus > Neoceratodus forsteri. The sequence continues at coordinate 1,108,114,400 of CM057449.1, read as the reverse complement.
CAAATGTACATACATTCATTTTACCATTATACATGATACAACAAATACCATAGTTAAATATCCTTATAGACATTTTAAACATCACAATACAAAAAGAATTTACCCAAATTCATGCTTCCATATTACCTAATAGTCCACATAATAAAACTAGAATATTTTCATATTGCACATTTTACACTTTCGAGAGGCACAATTCCCAACAAAACTAACTTATTAAAGGAAAATACATTTTATTACATTAACCCTGTATTTTCTCTGTTATAGAATCTTTTTATTCTAGAGGACGATATTGCTGAATACATTTCTTTCTGATACTGGTAATTTTTGTCAGGAATATTACTAAATTAGTTAGAACATCAATATTTTCTGAGTTAAAAATCAGATCCAATATGTACCTATCTGGGAAATTCATCCCTTTTAGGTATTGCCCAAGGTATTTACTGTATACCTAACATCCTTATACCATGGACACCTAAGGGTCACATGTCTCAGATCATCCGCCTCTTGGAAATAACAGTAACACTCTGATCCTATTGCACTTTCTTTATTATATCTTTTCTCAAGTACATTACTCAGAAATGCCTCAAATCTATATTTCATCAGAATTGTTCTATACTCTGGCTGATGGATAGCATTAAGGTAAAACTTTTGCCTATGCTCCTTTGTATTCTTAACTAACCAACTTGCAACCTTCAGGTCTTTAATTCCATCCATATCTTTCTTTTCTGAATATTTATGTATTTTTTTTTTATTTCTTTACAATAACTTGGGCTCAATTGTATATTCTGACTTATATAGCTCCTTAAATGATTTAGCCCGTGTATCTCTAACAGACTGTATACAAAGAATAACCATTCTTTATTATATATAGATAGCTGTTTTTCCTTTCCCCTCATAATCTTAACAATTATAGTATTATCTTTTTCCCATGATAATTTAACCCAAAAGTTTATCATCCTCACATGTATTATATGCTCCAATTTTATTTGCCCAATCTCAGCTCTTACTAATGTGCTTGGTATCCCTACCGGAAGTCTCAGAATTTGTTTATAAGTTTTATCTACTTTTGCTTCCAATTTACTCAGATTTTCCAAACCCCATATCTCAGCCAAGTAGGTGGCCTGGCTATTACTTTCCCATTGATGGCCTTCACCATAGGTGTTACTGTCAGACCTCCCTATATTATTAAATCTCTTAAGGGCTTTTATTGCTTGTTCTATTTTTCCCCAGTCCATCCCACATGTTCACCCCATCTACAGTAATTAGATATTAATATTCCTAGATATGGGTATTCTAATACGGAATCTAATTTATTTTGTGCTAGATTTAATTTCCTTTATCCCTTATTAGAACCCAACACCTTCACTTTTGTTTTGTTAGTATTAGGTTTTAGATTGTGGTTTTTTTGATAGAATATCTAATCTATCTAATGCTCTTTGTAGTCTCAATCTAGATGTTGACAAAATTGCCAAATCGTCAGCATATGCAAGGATAGGTGTCTGCTTTTAGCCACATATGTACAATGATAAATTGGTTATCTAAATCTTGCAAAATTTCATTAATATATAAATTAAAGAAAGTCGATGCAAGGACACATCCTGACTCACCCCATCTTAGTTTCAATTTCTTGTGTCAAAGCATCTGATTGTGAATATTTAACTTTTGTCCATGTCTTTGTAAACAATCTTCTAATCAGAATTATCAGATTCTTATCTATTCCCATTCGTCCATCTTTGCCATAACAATGTTCTGTCTATTGTATTGAATGCCGATGAGTAATCCACAAATGCTACAAATAGCCCTTGTTTTTTGATTTTACAATATTTTTCAATTATATGCAAGAGGATAAAAACCTGATTTCTTGTACCTACTCCCTTTTTAAACCCTGCCTGGAACTCTGAGATTTTATGAAACTGATCTAATATTTTCATTAGTCTATTCAGCAATATCTTTGCATAATATTCACCATCACATCTAAAAGACTAATTGGTCTATAATTTACTGGATCTGACCTAGAACCCTTTTTAAAAATAGGTACTGTAAAACTTACTGACCATGAATCAGGAACAAATGCATGCATTGCTTCTTTATTATAAAAGTCAGCAAGAAGAATTGAACACCATTTTACATTAAGTTTATAAAAATCTATAGAGATCCTATCTGGGCCAGGCACTTTATTACTTTTGAAAGATTCTATACTTTCTTTAACCTCAGCTGCTGTAAACCATCTAAAACCCTCATCTAGTTCCCCTTACATCTTCATCTTGAACACAATTAGCACCACTAAAGCTATCCAAGAAATAAGTTTCCCATATGGCAGGCTCAATATGGACATCCATCTTGAGTTTTATAATTACAAGTTCCTTTTGCTACCAATGACCAAAATTTCCTGTCATTTCTGTCCTCTAGTGCCTTAATCATCACATCCCAAAGTTCACTTTGATGTTCCATTCTACATAAATTGACAACCTTCTTATAACTTTTCCTTGCTGTATTCAGCTCTATTATATTTCTCTTGTTAGGGTACATTTTTGTTTTTCTTACCAGTCTTGATCATTTCTTTTTTCAGCCCTACAATTCTTATAAAACCACCCCTGATATTGCATCTGAGTATCCTTCTTTTTTATCCTTCTCTACCTCATTAACCAATTGTTGAAATGTCTCAATAATGTCTTTATACATTTCCTCCAGCTCCCACAAATCCTGAATGTCATTAGCTATAGTTCTCACAAACTGACCACTCAATTTCTTCTCCTGATTATTTTTATTTGGATCCCATCTCATTCTCCTATTCACTATCTCCATATGATCTTGATTTGATAGAACCTGAATCTGGCTTGCCCTTTTTACGTTCACTTGTGCGCATGCGCAAGGAACATTTTGGGAGAGTAGCACACTTGGAGGTGTGCCTCTCCCACCCAATGCACTGCTCCCTTGAGCAGGCATGGTGGTCCTGCACCAATGGGTGCAGGAGCTCTGTATGACAGCGGTGTTCCTTCTGCTCAAAGCAGAACACTGCTGCCATATGGAGCACCGCCCAGGCCCTCCCCTGAGTCACGCCCCCCGCGACATCACGCCACCCCCAAAGCTTAAACTTTGTTTGCTGATGGGGTGCCTCAATCCTGTTGGCTCCACGGCCCCCAAAGCCATCCTGCTGCCACGCTGGGAGCCCACCCCAGTGTGGCAAACTCCACTGTGTTTTGCTGACGGGTGCCCAATCCTCGCCAGCTCCTTGGCCCCCACACATCTTCTGCCATGCTGGGAGCTCACCCCAGTGTGGCAAACATCCCACGTCTTTTTTTTCCTGTAAAGAAAACGGTCCCATGGTGCTTCTCCCACCCCCACAACCCGCACCCACCCACTGCGCACTCCAGTTTTCCTACACCCCTCACCCCATACTTACCTCCTGACTCAGGCACAAAGATCTTGGTGGACCAGGAACACATCTGCACTCTTCAAAGCCAACTGTGAACTGAGTAAATGCCGTAAGCTGTATAATGGCTAGATGAGGGGGTTCTTTGCATATTTCAGTCATTTTTTGAATTTTGCACCAATTTTCAACATGGTTTGGGGACTTTCATGAGGAGTCGTTGTCATGGTGTTACTCAGGCCCAAAGGGTGATTTCACAGGCACTGCGCAGGCACTGCGTGAAATTACCCTTCGGGCTTGATTCACTACCATGACAGTGATATCATCGTGAGAAGTCTCAAAACCCCTAGTGTTGAAAATTTAGAAAAATTCCAAATGACTGTTTTACGAGCGCAGCAGCAGTTCCTACGCAGGCTCGTAAGTTTCTGAATTTTAATATTTTCACCCAGATTTTCAACATTGCCATTTTATCACACCTTCTTATGAGTTGTACAGCTGTCATTTTCATATCTCACCCAAAATGTGTTTACGCTTATGTAGCCTATTAGATGAGTCGGTGTGAAATCAATGTATGGGACACATTAAGAAAATCAAGTGACACTGATCATGAGCAGAGGTCTTAAAATGGCTGTGCTGAAAATTTGGTGCAAAATTTCCTAAAAATGACTGTTTTTCGAGTCTGTGTTGCGCAGTTCCTACACACGCTCATAAGTTTGCAAATTTTCAATATTTTCACTCCAGATTTTCAACATTTCCATTTTACCACACCTCCTTATGAGCACTACAGCTGTCATTTTTCACATCTTGCCCAAAATGTGTTTCTGCCCATGTAACGACAATGACAATAGTCGGTGTGCTTAACTTAATGTATGGGACACATTAAGAAAATCACAGTGACACTGATCATGAGCAGAGGTCTTAAAATGGCTGTGCTGAAAATTTGGTGCAAAATTCCTTAAAATGACTGTTTTACGAGTCTGCGTTGCGCAGTTCCTACACACGCTCTTAAGTTTGCGAATTTTTAATATTTTCACTCCAGATTTTCAACATTGCCATTTTATCACACCTTCTTATGAGTTGTACAGCTGTCATTTTTCATATCTCACCCAAAATGTGTTTCCACCTATGTAGCAAAACATGGCGCAGTCGGTGTGTGAAATCAATGTATGGGACACATTAAGAAAATCACAGTGACACTGTTCATTAGCAGAGGTTTTAAAATGTCAATGTTGAAAATTTGGCAAAAAAATTCCTAAAAATGACTGTTTTACGTGTGTGTGTTGCACACTTCCCACGTACGCTCGTAAGTTTGCGAATTTTCAATATTTTCACTCCACATTTTCACCATTGCTATTTTACCACACCTCCTCATGAGCAGTACAGCTGTCATTTTTCACATCCTGCCCAAAACATGTTTCCGCCCATGTAGCACACAATGGTGCAGTCCGTGTGCGAAATTAATGTATGGCACATATTAAGAAAATCACAGTGACACTGTTCATGAGCAGAGGTCTTAAAATGGCTGTGTTGAAAATTTGGTGACAAAATTCCTAGAAATGACTGTTTTACGAGTGTTCATTGTGCAGTTCCTATGCACGCTCGTAAGTTTGCGAATTTTCAATATTTTCACTCCACATTTTCAACATTGCCATTTTACCACACCTCCTTATGAGCAGTACAGCTGTCATTTTTCACATCCTGCCCAAGACGTATTTCCACCCATGTAGTGCATAATGGCGCACTTGGTGTGCAAAATCAATGTATGGCACACAGTAAGACAATCACAGTGACACTGTTCATTAGCAGAGGTTTTAAAATGCCAATGTTGACAATTTGGTGAAAAATTCCTAACAATGACTCTTTATGAGCGGCATTGCATCAGTTCCAGTACGCCTAGCTTTGTTAATTTCAATATTTCCACCCAGATTTTCAACATTGCCATTTTACCCACTTCCTTAAGAGCAGTACAGCTGTCATTTTCTCACATCCTGCCCAAAACGTGTTTCCGCCTATGTAGCGCAACAATGGGGTAACAAAAGGTCATGCTGACAATTTATTGTGCAAATACCAGCAATCGCACAGGGCATTAGGGTAAAGCACCATACATGCCACACACCACTGCAAATACCTTCAAGCGAACGTTCGGCATTGACAAATGCTTGTTTTATAGAGTACTAATAGGCAATGATCACTTTCTGTTCTATTAACTATTTTTAAGTCCTCATAATTACAGTAATCATATACTGAGACCAGTGCATAATCAATTACAGTTGCCCCTTTTGCATTTATGCAAGTCCAGTTTCCAAAACTATCAGATGGTAATCTTCCATTTAGAATAACTAATTGTAGTGCCTCTATTATGTATTCCAACTGTTTATGTTCATCTGTGTTTTTACTATCCCTCGAACTCCTGCTTGGGATATCCAGGGCTGTACAAATTTGATCCTTGTGCTCTGAGATCGTTTTATTCCCATATCTAATATTTAGATCTCCCATTATAAGTATCTCTACAGATTCTTTCCCCAGACCTTTTTTTTAACTTCTTGCATGATATTATTAAATAGTACCTTATCATACGGGGTAATTTTATTGGTGGATTATAGACATTTACTATAATTAACAGCCTACCCTCTATGTGGATTTTAACCAGAATATAGTTTTGTTCCACCATTTGTTTTAAAATTCTTATATTCTCATCTATTCTGATATACACAATTAACCCCCCCCCCCATATACCTTCCCATTGTCTTTTGTTTTATGACTGGGGAATGAATCATACTATAGCCATTAATCATTATTCTCTCTGTTTCTTATCATGCCAGAATTCCTGAATCAATATTATATCCATCCTTGCTAAAAAGTCCATTAGTTCTGGATCTGCTACTTTATTTTGTGAATCAGCAATATTCCAAGACAAAATTCCCCGTTTCTGATCCTTATTTCTCTCAATAAATCATATAGTACTTATATTCTTTTAATTGTACTTTGAGAGTCCCCTCATCAGTTTCTAGACCATTCCCTGGTCACAGCTGTTCTTCCTTATGCATTTGAAATCTATTATATGTGGCTATATTAAACTCCATCCTTTTTCCTTCTTGACTTAAGTCCACATGCTGTTGGGCCTTCTCTGCTTTATTTGTCACTGTATCAACATTCAAAGATTGAAAATCCACTATTAAAACCCCTAAATGATCTAACTTCAAACTCACTTCTAAAATATTTTTAGCTAAATTCCCATCTTCTAATCTCAAATCAATCTGAGCTCCCTCATCCCAGAACCTATGTGCTCTCTGAACATCTATAATATCATCCCCATTGAATTCTACCCCTAATATATTACATATAAAATGTGTAATCATAGTTCTTAATTTGGCTTTATTATTCATACCCACATATGTGATACCAAAAATAGAAAGTGTTATGTATGGAGAGACTTCCCTCTCACATTCTTTCTCTCTAAACCATGAGAATTTCCCTTGTTTATCAAAATACAATTCCAGTTCTTCCTTTGTTTGCATCCCCCAAGTAATCAAATCATTAGTTAGTATAGGTGGTTCCACATTCAATTTAAGTTCCTGTAGTTAGACCGAGTTTCTCATTACATACCGAGCCACTCTTGGTTGTTTAAAAAATAATCGCAATGCAGAATTGTGTTCATCATACAAAAACCCTCTAGCATCATGTATATCCTTCAGCTGCACATCCAAGTTTAAGATGTCACTACAAATTAGATATCCTAATATTCTCAATACTATGCTACTTTCATTTATGTCAAATGTCATGCCTCCAATCATAACCAGTTACTGGTCCTTCTCAATTAAATCCAAATCTAGAACCTCAGTCATCTGCTCTCCTGAGAACCATCTTGTTCTTCTAAACTTAGTTCATCAACCTCACTCTTATCTTTATCCTTCTTATCGTCCTCCAAAATCCTTGCTCTGTTGTTTCCTCCTTCCTCACTGTTTTACCCTACTTTTCTTTCTTTTTTCCCCATTTCCCCTTATATTCTGTTTTCAAAATATTTTCCTCCTCACCCTGTACACCTGTATCATTATCCTCTTCTCCACTATTCCATCCACTGCTCTTCACTTTATTCTTCATTCTTTTAGGGCTTTCAGGGACATTCAATACATTATCTTGGACTTGTTCTATTTGGCCTACTTGACCTTCCTCCTCCCAATCCTTCTGTATATTTATTCTGTCCTCTGGGCCGTCAAGCTCTATAGGCTTACTTTCCATATCAGAGTTTGATGTTTTCTCCTCTTCCTGGTCCTCTTCTAATTTCTGAATTATCTGTACCTCATCCATCCCCCTAACAAGTAATAGTTCCTTCAATCTTACCATAATTGCCTTAATTTCCCTTTTAAGTTCATTAACTTCACTTCTCAGAATAATTAGTTTCTCCATTATTGCAACTCTAGCCACATGTGGATCTTGTATTGCCTCAATTAAATTGGGATAAATGAATGGTGTATATGTTATATGTTTAATTTTATTTTTTGCCATAGACTCCCTTTCTGCTAACTCTTCCAGGCCTTGCAAGGTTTCCTGCATACCAGATATTATTTGGGATAGATCAAATTCTTTACTCTCACTCCTATTCTCATTCTCAGTTCTCAGATCCTTTGAACCTTCTAATTGACTCCCTTTGGTCAGACCCACAGAGCTTTTAGGTATGTCAGCCTTTCTTTCCTCCAATATCATCTCCTCTCCATTTCCCCATTCTACACCATCCATGTCCTTCCAATTCAATTTTGGTGAGTATTCCAGGGGTTCTTGTGTTATGAGATCTACTACTGTCTCAGTTTTTTTTTTTGGCAATACTATTTCTCCAGGGTTTATGCCCTTTTCAGATGTTCTGTAATTAAAATATGCCCCTTTTTAAACTTTTTAGATTCAACTGGACTTATTTCAATAAAATGTTCTGTTTTCTTTGCCTTTCCTTATTCTTCCCCTTCTTTGTGCTCCTTTAGACCATACAATATCTTCATCAAAGTCTCTACTGTTAGATTTACCTTCATATCCCTCATATCCTCATTACTCATATTACCAGTGTTTTTTTACTTATAGTTCTCATTTTCTATCACGAGTAAGGGATCTTCCCATCTAATTCACTTAGTACTCAGTAGACCTCAGTATTACGTGTTTATACCCCAATAGCTAGTTACCTATTGCTTTAGTCTATATAAGTATACCAAATGCCAAACAAGGGTTCATATGGTTAATATCACAATAACACTAAAAGAAAAAATAGGACTGTCAATAGTTATAATAAGTGTAATACCAACAGTAACATGCTAACAGAGATACTAGCAAGACTAACAGTAATCAGGCAATTAAACAGTTAAGCAATTAAGCAATTAAGCAATTAAGGAATTAAACAATTCACAGTACCAGACGCAGAACATAAACCATTATCACTACCATTAACAGGACTAAAAAAAAAATTACAGTGAAAATGGTATTAATGGTATTAATTAATTAATAGTAAAAGTAATAATTATGATCATAATCAGGAAAATAGCTGTAATTAGAAATAATTAGACACAGCTAGAAACAACTAGACACAGATTTCTAAAATTGATGGATTACAAGGTTTACCAGGTACAAATAATCAAAATCAGAAACTTCTACTTAGCTGCTAACAGCATCTAGTCTAGCTTTTTTGTTAAATACATATAGCTCTAATAGCTCTAATGCCCAGAATAACAGGATATCCAAAATAAGCCAAAGTGCCATGTGCCAAGTGTGAAATTGCAAAATGTGCAAATATGCAAAAAAAAAAAAAAATCAAGGTAGAAGAGTGTCCAAAATGTCCAAAATATTGAATACTTTTAGTAAGCTGATAGTATTTAGGTATCCATGTATAACACGAATTAGCCTTTTATCCCCAATCCTCCAATACGGGTTTAAGTCCTCAGTCTTCCATTTAAATTTACCAAACCGATCTTCCAAACACCCCCTTCGTTTCTCAGGATCAAGCGACAACTTCCATACAGTCACTACAAAGAAAGAAAAACCTAATAGTTTCTTGGAGGGACTTGAAATATCTATCCACCTGTCCAATGGACCCTCTAACCCCTTTAACCTTACTTAGCCTTAATAATTCATCTAATATCTGCCCCATGAAGGTTTAACACCACCTATTTTTACACACCTCAGAATTAATTATTCTTGTCTCAATCTTATTTTAATTTTAACAATCTAAGGGCCAGATATTCAAAACTTTGCGCAGTGCAAAAACCGTTTGCGCAGGTTTAGCGTGGGATTAGTGGGGGTCTGCTATATTCAAAAGACCAAATAGCACGGGCAATCTGCATTAGCACTGGGCTAAATCATAATATATGCAAGGGGCAAACTGACATGAATACAGGGGCAATGCTATATTCAGCGACTAGTGCCGCGCTAAGTGGTTTTGTGTGACTTAGCGTGACACTTAGCGCTGTGCACATTACCCCAGGAAAATCTTTGTAGGTTTAACCCTGGGCAATCAGTTTTGCATGGTGTTTGCAGTGGCTTTGTGTGGCTTTGCATGACCCTAACAAATAAATATGACACATAGACAAAGCCAAATATAGAGGAATCATGTTGCTAACTGTTGGCATCACAATGATGCCATCATCTTCCACCAGTCCCAGCTATGCCAGGCAGTAAGTGGTGACCCTGTCACCAGTGGACAGCATGGCAGTGTGGCCATACAGCACACACCTGTGGGACACTCTTCTGTGGACACCAACAGATGCCAGCACACACATGCAGCACTGTGGGCATGGAGGATGTTGAAGGGAGAGTGTATAAGGTGGCCAGGCTGTGCCACAGACCAGGTGTGGCCACAAGGCTGGAACACAGCATGCAGTGCACATGGGCCAGTATTGGGAATACCCCAACACCAGTGTGCCTTTCTGATAATGTATGCCCCCCCTCGGCCACATACTGCACAGCTGTACAACTGTCACAGCACACAAAGCTGGACATGTTATGTCACTGTGAGCATCCCATGCCAGAGGTGCAGCATCTGTGGGTCACACAACAGTGTAACAGTAATGTCCACTGTCAGTAAACACTTGCAGGTTGGACCTCTCACTGTGTATAGTGCAGTCATCATCACTGCCCTACACATCATAGACATTGTTGTGTCCACACACTGCTCGCCCCCCTTGCTACTGTAGTGTCTGCTGTGCACTGTAGCATGACCTACGGTGTGACAGTTGCATGCAGCACCACCACTATCTGTGCCTATGCCATGTTGTCCCAGTACAGCTGCAGGCAGCAGCGCATGTGAAAGTACAGTGTTCAAAACTGTATAAGATTCCCCAAACTGTTTTCAGAGCTAACATGTTTGTGCAGGTTTAGCGCAGGGCTAAACCGTTAGCCCGGTGCAAACTACATGCAAATCAGGGCATAATGAGATGCTAATTTGGATGTTTGCCCAGAGATTACCTATGTAGGCTCATTTGCATGTCACTTTTGAATACGGCAAAGTTTAGCGCCGGGCAAATGTGTTTGCACCGGGCTAACAGTTTAGCCCTGTGCTAAACCCACGCAAACATGTTAGCACTGTGCAAACAGTTTGTGGAATATTTTACAGTTTTGCACACTGTACTTTTACATACACTGCTGCCTGCAACTGTACTGGGTCCACACATTTGCTGGCACACACATTGGCCACATAGTTCACTTCTACCTACCTTCACATCGCTGTGCACTGTGTTGCTGTTGTGGTTTGCACTTCCTGGTTGCCATATTCAGAGCTGTCTTATTCCAGGGCTAAGTTTGCCCTGCACTCCCAGCCCAGTTTGCCCGGCCTTATTTCCATACTATATTCAGAAGCTGTTTGCCCTGGGTTATTCCTTTTGAATATGACTTGCTTTGTGCTCCGGGCTAAGTTTGCCTGCCAGGCAGTACTAATTAGCCTGGGCAAAGTTTTGAATATCTTGCCCTAACAGTTTTAACAGTTGTCAACCTCCTAAGCAGAATGTACTTACTTTTCCATTCTCTTATTACCAGTGTGTCCTCCTCTATCTCTTCCAACACCCTCACTATCAGAGACGCCAGGAAAACAGAGACAAGGTAAGGAAAAGCAAACTAAAGCAGGTAGAGACAAATAGAATCAAATTGCAAGTTGCTGGTCACAGGTATGAGTGCGGGTGCCACAAATTCACTAATCACAATGCACAACCTTACTAAATCAGCAGCGTACAAAAGCACACCACCAACATTTTTTTAGTAGGTTTTCCACTAAAGTTACCAATACCAGTGGGTTAATATTAATTCTGCCTCACACTGCTCTCCATTTTAATGCTCGTTTAATATTAATTTGCTGAGAGCTAGCCGACAGCGGTGGACTAAACTTGACTCATACCACCTGAAATCGGATTAAATTAGCTGGACTGAATAGTATATATGAAAACGAATACTCTGGGCTGCACGCCTGAAATTTCTCTCCCTATTTGCTTCTATATATGGTACTGCAGGCTTAAATCAGAAGAAGATGCCAGTGCATGCACTCTAAAGCACCCTCCCCACCCAATCATATCACCCAAATGTCTGGAAGTGCATAAAATATAACCTCTACCTAACCATGGACCATAATACTCCATATATATATATATATATGAACCCTCAAAACATCTATATATCATTATATGTCATTCTGTATAGCCGTATTCCTGCTGAAGAGTGAAAAAGGCAGTTGAGGGAAATTAGAAACAATCGAGATGTAGTCCAACATGTTCATGCCCTATATACCTATTTTACTTTTATTACCCTCTTATTTTCAGTCCCTCCATAAAGCTATTACCAAGACTTTAAATACAATAAATCAAAATACTAAGCCAAACAGTTTTAAAATTTGGCAGCTCGAGTAGTTTATACTATTTTTACGTAATGTGCTACTTAATCTATATCTTATAGATTAGCACGATACAATCCCGGGGGTTGTCCTTCTCTGGAATTCTACCACAAACGTTCTCTTCATAAGCATATTATCTCGGCCTTTTGAACCTTGTTTGAACCCCCGGCCTGCCACTTCCCAGAAAAATTGCAGCAAAGTATTCAGTGGCCCATATGCAGTATCTCTCCCATGTCACTCGCTCACCCAAAGAGCTTTCCACCTCCTCCCCTGTCCAGCTGGCTTCACCATTTTCAGCCATTCCACCGTTTTCAGCTACCTTCCTCCTAGAAGAGAGGAGAAGAAAAAACGAGGGAGGACACCGCAGCAAGACAGCAGGCACAAGAAAGTCTGGAAAGGTTGAGTTTCAGGCAATGGTGGCATACCTGTTCATATTAAAAATCAGGCACAAACTCAACCCAGATCTTGCAGCTCCTCCTCAGCTCGCATAGCGTGCAGCCGCCATCTTCCCTCCGACCAATCGACTGACTGTCAGGATGAATCCATATACCATTGTTGTTTTTTCAGAGATACAATGTCAGAATATATTACAAAAAAAACTGGGTCAGGGCAGGAAGCGAAGCCACCTGCAGCCCTCCTCAAATCCCATGTATGGACAAGATGGCAATGACTGAAGTGCTGCGCTCCACACACAACAACTGATGCGCTGCTCTGGTATTAGCTCTACTAATTGTTTCATTTATTTGCTTTGAAAAGCTGAAATTGTTGGTGATATACACTCCTAATCTTTTTCGGATAATGTTTCTGTCAACTGTTTACCACATAGATAATCATATTTTCCTTGTTGTAGCCTCAATGCGGACTTTGCACTTACAGTGAAGCTCACCAGGATCAAGCCTAACTTTACAGAATTCTGCAGTAAAATTACTGCAGGAACAATGCAGTTTCAATGTGAGTTAATCCATTTTGTGATGCAGGGAAACTGTGACACTGTGTTTGATCCTAGCAGGCTTCATTGATTATTCAAATTATACCTCATTCCCATGTTTTTGACCAATCGGTAGTAACATCCAAATCTTCCTGTAGTCCAAGGGAATCCACCACTGTAGAGCAGACCCCACCAAGCATGGCATCATCTGCATACTCTGCAGACTAGCAACTAGTGCTTCTTGTAAGATCAGCAATAAAGATATAAAATACAAAGGACCCAAAATAGATCCTTGTGGGATCCTGCTTGTTAATGCTCCTCACTAGATGGACACTCATTTATAACCACGCCAGATCTATTTGACAGCCAATTTGCTATCCATTTCACCAACTGCTGTTGAACTCCCCTCAATGAAAGCTTCTTTATAATAGCGTCATGTGGGACTAGATCAAATCCCTTACTAAAGTTGACAAAGAAAACATTGCAAGGCTTTTTGTCATCCATGTTTCTGCTTATATTTTCATAAAAAAACATAGCAGATTTGAAAAACAAGATCTGCCTCTTGTAAATCCATATTGCACCCCATCTAGATCTCCTAGTAAAGTTTGTAGTCTATTTTTATGATACCTTCTAGAGTTTTGCAAATGGTTGAAGTCAAACTGATGGGCTTATAATTCTAAATATGTTTATTTCCTCCTTTTTGAAATGAAGGAGTGACGCTGGCCACCTTCCAATCATTAGGTACATCACCTTTTTTTAGACTTCTCTCAAAAAGTAGTTTTAAAGGGTATACCAAGGGCCAGATATTCAAAACTTAGCCCTGGGGCAAAATTAGCACTGAATGGCGTGCACAAATAGCCTGGAACCATTTGCATGCTATATTCAAAGGAACAGTCCCAGGGCTAAATCAGTTGAATACAGTGTGCAAACAACGATGTGTAAACAGGGCCTTGAGTGCGGTGCAAACATAGCCCAGCAAAGAAGACAGCTCTGACTATAGCAACCGGGAAGTGCAAGCTGCAACAGCAGCACAGAGCACACAGATGTGGAGTAAGGCAAAGGTGAACTATGTGGCCAATGTGCTAGCAAAGAAGTGAATTCACAAAAACTGCAAAAAAAACAGTGCAGACCAAATACTTCAGAACTGTGCTATGTTTCTAACAGTTTTGTGCAGGGCAAACTCATTTGTGCAGCGCTAACATGTTTGCCCGGCGCAAAATTTTGCTACATTCAAAAGTGCTATGCAAATGAGCCTAATTTGGCAATCCGTGGGCAATAGCCACATTAGCATGTCATTATTGCCTGATTTGCATGTAATTCCATGTGGATTGCCCTTCGCTATTGCAGGGTGCACACAGCTCCACCTGTAGGTTAGACTGGAACTACAGGTTGATAGCTTCAGGCTGGGTTTCCCCACAGTACCACCTGTATGTCAGACTGGAGAAACATGTCGGTAGCTGTAGGCTATAGCTGTACACAGCAGTAGAGTCTAGTGTACCCCAGGGGACTAGCACCACAGCCACTGGTGTTGGTGCTGCATGCCATGGACATATTATAGTCTCTGCTACAGTGCATAGCAGACACTACAGTACCATAGTGGTTGGTTTTGTGAGGGACACAGCAATGCCTATGGTGTGTTAGGCATCAATGAGTGCTGCTCTCACAGTGACAGGACAAGCTGGCAGGTGTGTTCTGATAGTGGACACAACTGTCATGCTGTCCCATGTCCACATGTGCTGGGCCACTGGCATGGGATACTCACAGTAACATACACATGGCTGGCCATGTGTGCCGTGAGTGCCTGTACAGTTGTGAGGTATGTGCACCGGGAGGGTGGCACATACCATCAGACATGACACCGTGTCGGGGTATTCCCGACACT
This sequence comes from Neoceratodus forsteri, assembly GCA_016271365.2. Taxonomy (NCBI): domain Eukaryota; kingdom Metazoa; phylum Chordata; order Ceratodontiformes; family Ceratodontidae; genus Neoceratodus; species Neoceratodus forsteri. Next base: position 1,108,099,369 of record CM057449.1, on the reverse strand, counting down.
GTAACATGTGCACTGTGGAGATGGCCCCATCCTGAGGCAAAATCCATTATGTGGTGCAACCTGGCCACCTGTGCACTCCTCCCTCAACACCTCCCTGCTCCCCAGTGCTGCATGTGTGTGCTGGGTGTGTGTGTACCCGAATGGGACTGAGGTGTGTGCTGTATGGTCATACTGCCAGTTATTTCATACTTTCATATGGATTTATCACTGTGTTTGCTAGGTAGCCACATTGGGCCATGGCCCATATTCAGGAACGACCCAGAGCCACTACATGTGATGATACCGTGTACAATATATACATACAATGTACAACAACTCACAATTCACCTATAGCAATGTAGTGACACATTACTAACAATCACAACTAGTTTGCTGCTTCAAGTGGAGTTTTATCTCTATCGTATAATGTGCATGATTGTTAACTTCCAAGCAATGTTGGGGTATTGTATTCCACAGTGTGGGTGCCTGTGAATATTGAGTGGCCCAGGGCAGCCATCCGCTCTTGCTGCCTCTTCATTGGCTGCATACAGCCTTGTTCACTGTTGCTGCTGTGTCCTTACCCTCCATCCTTGGCTTGCCTGGAGTTAAGACTACTGTTTCATAGGGGGTGATTTGCACCACGCTACATGTCACGCTAATGCACATTGTGCAGCGCTATAGTTTTGAATATACCATTGGGCCTCTATGCATGTCCCCACCCCTCACTTTGCACCACACATACATTATTTATTATCACCGGTGCTAACATGTTGTGCCGGTGCTATTTGTCCTTTGAATATAGCATTCTGGCACAAATGTGGTGCAATTGGTTTGCTCAGCACAAAGTTTTGAATAGCTGGCCCCAAGTGTTTTTTATTATTAATACCATCATGACACCACTAATATGATTGGGCCTGGTGATCAATCTGGGCTTATCCTATCCAGTCCCTGTATTATTTCTTCTCATGTTAACCATATCTGGTCAAAACTGCCTATCTCAAATGCTGTGCTATCAGGATGTTTTTCACTGTTTATATACTACAAAACAATCTGTTAAAGACAACTGCCATTTTATGTGGATCATTATTGTTTCTTCTTCCCATGAGATTGGCCTTACTTTACACCTTGGCTTCTTTAAAGAATTTATATAACCAAAAAAAGGCTTTCCCATTGTTTTTCCTGGTGTCCATTGCTAACTTAAATTCAGTGTTCTTCTTTGCATTTTGAATATAGCACTCTGGCACAAATGTGGCCAATCACGGTGCAATTGGTTTGCACCTGGCACCCTGACCGAGTCAGCTCCCCTGGTGCAGCTTCAATCCAGCTGCTGCCTGCCTCTCCTCCACTGCAGCTGGAAAGAATCACAGACAGAGACCCCCTGACTGAGTGATCTCCCCCGTGGTGTGGCTTCCACCCACCCAATGCCTGCCTCTCCCTCTGCTGCAGCTGGAACGGATCACAGACAGAGCCCCACCGACCAGGTGAGTTCTACCATGGTGTGGCTTCCTTCCAGCCACTTCCTGCCTCTCCCTCTGCTGCAGCTGGAACAGATCACAAACAGAACCTCCCTGACTTGGTGAGCTCCCCCATGGTGCGGCTTCCATCCAGCCATTGCCCACCTCTCCCTCCGCTGCAGCTGGAATGAATCACAGACAGAGCCCTCCTGACTGGGTGAGCTCCCCCATGGTGTGACTTCCATCCAGCCACTGCCTACCTCTCTCCCTGCTGCAGCTGGAACGGATCACAGACAGAGTCCCCCTGACTGAGTGAGCTCCCCCATGTTGTGACTTCCATCCAGCCACTGCCTGCCTCTCCCTCCGCTGCAGCTGGAACAGATTGCAGGTACAGCTACCTCACTAGCTCCAGAGACTCAAAATTAGGTGCATTTCTCCAGTGTGGGTGATTGGTTGTAGTCAGGAGTTACCTCTACTTGATAGGCCAGCTCGAGAAGCCACACAGACTGTGCTTTCTTGGCTGTTTATTCCTTCTGCTGCTCCACATCTTAAAACCTAGCAGAATTTCCATTGTTTAATCTAAGTTCATTTTAGTGTGTTTTCTGTTAACCACAATTCTGCCTAAGTTTTACTGTAGAGCATATAACTGAACTCACATATGTTGTTACCCATCTAGCTAGCCTGCCACTTTAGTATAGAGAGATTTTTATTTAATTCCTCTATGCTTCTAAGCACTGTTTAGCTTGCTTCTGCTCCTAGTTTCTCTCTAATTCTAATCTACCTGTTTTACCTCTTCTCCAGTGTGGTTGATTGCCTGTGGTAGGGAGTTACCTCTACCCAATTGGCCAGCTCGAGAAGCCACACAGACTGTGCTTTCTTGGCTGTTTCTTCCTTCTGCTGCTCCGCATCTTAAAACCTAACAAAATTTTGGCCCTCCCCAGCCTTAATTAAATGCAGCTACGCTCTGCCCACTTTTGCTGCCTCAGCCACTGATTTGGCTGCTGATAAAATCTGGCTCTCCCTCTCAGCCACTGACTGGCTCCCGTCAGAATCGGACACTCCCTCTGGCTTGCTTTTCAAATAGGCAGTATTTCCAGTTTCTGAGCACACTGCAGCCAATATGGACAGAACTACCATCATTTCTGTGGTATTTCTGATAGACTTCACCCCTAGAGTGGGTCAATGTCTCCTCCCAACCACATCTCCTCTTGCTGAACTCAGCCTTCCCAACCCTTCCTCTAGCAAGTTGCTTACTGGGATGGCACCAGGTTTGCTCCTCCAATGGTGGGATGTTCTTCCTTCACCCCTCCCTACTCACCTAATCATATTCCCCATAAGTAGCAGCATTCTCATGCTGGCCCAACTTAATGCCACTACCATTAGCCCTAGACTGCATGCTAACATTCCTACTACCCACAGAAAAGGGCCTGGACCAATAGGGTGCTCATCCTTGCTGCAAGAATTTCATTCTCTTGCTGCTTTTACTGTCTGGGGTGTGCATCCCAACCCTGGACCTTTTCACCCTTAGGATGCAGGATCTGATGAAGGGCTGTGGATTGAAAATCACTGCCATGATCATATGCAGCCTGCTTCCTAAAATTGCCCAGTTCCCAGCGTGGACCTGGCAACACAGCCCAGACATCATATGCTTGATGGAGACATGGCTTATCTCTAAAACCAATGATAATTCCATTGCCATGCAGGGTTATGGCACCAATAAGCTTGATTGCACAGGGAAAAGAAGAGGTGGCTGCCTAATTTATGTAAGGGAAACGGTTCAGGGGAATGTGCTGCCCATCTCTGGTGTCACTGGCAAATATGAGATGCTAGCAGTTGATCTCCTCATCAGGAGACACAACAATTCACTCACTATCACCTCTGTCTATCTGATGCCTGGTAAAGCAAAGCTGGGGCTCGGCACTGTCCTGGCGGAGATCTCAAAGGTCAAGAGGAACTCTGAAATCATCATTGCTGGTGATTTCAGTATCAGTTGGCTCAGTGAGGAATCTGTTGCATTTAAAGATCAGGTTGCTAGCATGTATTTTACACAGTTGGTATCTGAATATACTAGATTGACCTGCAAGTCTGGCAAAGGCAGGTTATTGGACTGGATCCTATGCAACTGTCCTTCCGGGATCAAAAATGTAGCAGTGTTTCCAGACTGCCTAAGTGATCATTAACCAGTTTTGTGTAAATGGGTGAATAAAGAGGAAAAAGTTCCCCATTGCTTTTCATAGCCATGTTATTAAGAGGGATATACCCACCTTCAAATCTGCCTTAGCTGAAGTTGACTGGTCCAATTTAAACAGACTCCCAGATATAGATCGGGCACTGAAATTTTCACTGACAAATTCAGTGAGATCTGTGATATTTTGCCCCCAGGAAAAGAAAAATCAGAAGCTCACCTAATGGGTGGATCACTTGGGACCTCTTGGACCAGTTGAAGGCATGAGATAATCTGTGGAGCTTGGCTAGGAACTCTGGCAACCCTGCTGACTTCCAAAAGTACAGGGCTGCAAAAATAAGTGTATGTACCTCACCAGGCTTGCCAAATCGAAATACTATAAAGAACAGCTTGATAGTAGCTGGGGAAACATAAAAAGATTTTGTCAAAATATCAAGGATCTGTTAGGAAAGGAAGATAGGAAGCAACCTATAATGTGTCATGTTAATGGTATCCATTTGCTGGATCTGCATGCAATTGTTGAATCCTTTAATTCAGCATTCATTAATCTTAGTGCAGTCCTCCCTTCTGGCTACCTTAATCACACTGAACTGGTTACCTCTACTGGCAACACCAACCACTCTAACTTCTACTTTAGGCGTGTGATGGTTAGAAAAGCCAGAATATATGTATGGAAGGTACTTGGTAAAACAAGGCTAGGTAGTGACAACATCAACATGAAGCTAGTGGCAGTTGCACTTGAAGAGATTCTTGTCCCTATTACCATGATTTTTAAGAAATCACTCACCCTGGCTAAATTCCCAGCTGCCTGGAAGTTAGCGCTGATGATCCCTGTTCTAAAAAGTGGGGATCACGCCAGCACGGCTAATTATTGGCCAATCTCTATTCTCTCTCCCCTCTCGAAAGCACTGGAGAGAATCATGGCTGATCAGATTTCTGAGTATATTCAGAAATATGAACTTCAGTGTCCACAGCATCATGGTTTTCATAATAGCCACAGCACAGGAATGGTGCTAGTTGAATTCTCTTACTATGTGCATAAGGTCTTGGATGGCAGCAAACTAGTGGGATCTATATTCATAGATCTCACCAAGGCATTTGACACCATCAACTATCCCTTACTACTAAAACAACTGCTGCATATGGGAATGTCCACAGAGGCTCCCAATGATCACACTGCATTAAAATTGGGACTGTGGCTTCCGCTGCTAGGGATATCTGACTTGGAGTCCCTCAGGGTTCCATTTGGGACCTCTTCTCTTCAGTCTGTTATTAAATAGACCTCGAGGCATGTGAAAGCAAAAATAATTCTGTATGCCGACAATGCAGTCATTCTGAGCAGTGGCACGCAGCATGACCAGCTACAGAAGGAGTTATAGACCACCTCCACTACTTGCAGAACTGGTTCAGTTCACAGAAACTGCTTCTTAACTATAAGAAAACCAAAATGATGCTAATCTCGAGCCCCCAGAACAAGAAATCATACCCTATCCTGGCAATAATTAACAACAAGGCTCCATTAGAATAGGTACACAGCTTCAGGTATCTTGGGGTCATCATTGATGACACGCATTCCTATGCTCAGCACATAGATCTGGTAGCAAAAGCAGTAAACATCAAACTCAGCATCCTGCAGTGGCATAAACAATATCCTACACCCACCGCCCTCTGTCTTACAGTCTCCAGCTCCATCCTGTCAATAATCGACTATGGCTTGGTAGTTTATGGGTCAGCCTCATACATTGCGCTCATGCATGTAAAAACTTCCCTTAATAGGGCCTGCAGACTTACCTTGGGGGACGACAACCTGATGCATTCCAATTCACTCTATGTACAAACAAACTGGCTTAACCTCAATTACAGAAAAAAGTGTCAGACGTGCCTCCTGGGCAAGAAAATTCTACTCAGAATAGCCCTTTCATGCCTCAAACACATGCTACTTGCTAGTCACTCTTCCTATTTGACCAGGGGCTCAACTTGGGGCTCATTTGCCATCCCTTTTCGGGAAACTTCTCTTGGCCAAAGGTCCTTTGCATACAAGGCTCCCCGTTGGCTTAATGAGATCCCTGCCCACATAATTAACACTGACAACCTCCCTTCTTTTAAATCGGAACTAAAGTTTCACCTCACTGACACTAGTGCCTGTGTCTGCAGGTAATCTGGACAGTCCTTGCCCAGGCACCACTGGCTCTTGCATGGTGGATAGGGGGTTGGCCCTCAGCCTTCTACACTCCTCCTCCTCCCCCTGTTCTTGTACTTATTGTTAACAGTTTCCTCTGCCTGGTCCCTGTGCTTAATTTTTATAGTGGTTCTTTGTGCCCTTTATGAGTACCCTCTGCCTTCTTGCCCAGTCCCTTTCTTTGCTCCCTCAATTCCCTAGCCCTAACTCGACTTTCTCTCCTCATCCCTGAAACCGGGGCAAAGTCTGATTCTGGGCTGCTTCTCCACTGCCCTGGATGCTCCCTGTATTTCTAGTGGTACCCTGGTTGAATTTTATTAGTAAGTGTTTTATATTTTTGGTACCTGTAGCCTTATCTTTGTTCACTATGATTTCATTTATGTTGTTTGGTTCTCCCTTGTACCTGGTTCTACTCTGTACCCGAATACTTTCTACATGTGTAGATGAACCACTCATGTCCTAACAACTGTAACTTCATTTTGTTTGTTTCAACTATTTTTCTGCGCCATCCATGGGGAACTCTCTCTAGCTACCTCACATCACCCCCAGCTCTACCTGCCAGCATGACACCCTCCCTCCCATCGTATCAGCCAGGCAGACTCCTCGGCTCTGAGCCCCTCTGAGGTAGGGTGCCTTATCCACCCAGGGTGGTCTATCTATAATCAAATGTCCTGGCTGAGCGTTGGGGGAGAGGAGAGTGCCTGGTGTTGGTAATGTGGCCAGGCAGGGACTAAGGAGCTTTCACCTATCCCCAAGGATGGGGATTTTCTCTTAAAGTTTTTTCCCTTGGGAGCACAGCCATGCAGTGATGTCAACACGGTGACACATAGATGTCCGCTGCACTCCTCCCTCGTAATAGCGTCTGTACCAGTGATACCTCTGGTCTCCACCGGAGGTCTCTACAGTGCCAGAGACACCTCTGGATCCCTCCTTGGGAGAGGAAAGTAGTCCAGCAGATACTCGATCCTCTTCTTCCCCTATCGATCCCTTGCACCTGAGCTCGTTCCCGAACTCAGGTCACCGATGTGACGCGAGGTGTGGCATCCAGTGCCTCAGCCCTCAGCACCACTGGGCTGGCCAATTGTAACTTCTTGACTGTAATATGAGACCACTGTTCATTGTAACTCTCTGTTTGTTATGTGATGTACTTTATTTGATGTGGAACCTTTGAAAAAGAGCATTTTGCTCAAAGGTTATTTTCCGAACAGTGAAATAAATAAATAATCACAGCCTTGCATTTTTTAAATAGCCATTTATATTTCTCCCTATAGGACTGTGTATTACAGTTCTTGAATATATGGAAAGCTTTTGATTTTTATTGAGAAATTAGATTAGTTTTCTGTCCAACCATCTAGGTATTCTGTTTTGGTTAGATGATTTTTGGTATTTTGGAATGCACCTATTGCTTACATTATGGATCCCTTTTTTTTTTTGTAGCCATGTGTTTTCAGTGTTGCAGTCCTTCAGTAGTATATCCCTATAAATACTTGCCAATATGTTATCTAGTTTAGTTACATTTGCATTTTTATAGTCCTAAAAACACATTATTATTATATGCAGTGAACATTAGATCAATATTGAGGAGCAGCTAACGCCTTCAGGAGAACTTTATCAAAACAGAATATTTAGGCACAGTTCAGCTTATAGTTCACATAATTTCTCCTCCCCATTATTTACTACTGAGATCATTTACATGAAAACAGGATCTTTGCTCCTGAAGAGTTCATCTGTTCCTTCTATTTTTTTCCATCATGAGGTCATAATATTCCGCTTGTGGTATCACAGTTACTCCCTTGGCCACAGATTGTGATCTCACAACAGAAGATTATGATTTGAAGTAAGGGAGTAAGCTATAGAGGCAGATGATCTCTAAGGGATAAAGGTTGTGTATTCATGCATGTTTTCTCAATAATAAATAAGGGAGGAGAAATCTATAGAATATATATATGGAATGCAAGCAGAATTGCATCTAAATACTCGTTTTCAAAGTTATTTTGAGGTGTCAGCAGCTCTTTAAAACTCACGGAGCAATGGTCATTGTTGCACAGGAGTGAACCAATATTACAATTGAATTTAAATTTGAAGTCCCCAAAACAATATCTAATGTATTGTTGCCTCTTGTCAGTTCTGCTGCATATTGGTTTAAGCATGATTGGCCACAAACAGATAGAAATTACTTGCTTGAACTGAATGTTGCTATACATGTTACCCAATTAATATCCCAAAGTTTAGATCTCCCATAATGATAACGTCTTTGTTTTCACATGCTGTTTCTATTTCTGTTATAATGTGTAGGGTACCTTCATATGGTATATCTGAGGGCAGTAACATAGTCCTAAAACAAAGAAATCCAAGGGGTTAGGGGAAATTCTAATCCAGATTGTCTCTGTGTCCATGTATTTATTAATCTTGCTGTGGGAGATGTCTGTAGATTTAAAGGCCATATTAATAAATAGCACAGTTCCTCCACTGTGTCTGTTTCTTCTGTTTAAGGAGTATTGAATATAGCCAGAAAGATTACTTTCCCAAGCATTATTGCTATTCCCCCAGGTTTCCATAATTCCAATGTCTGGCTTGTCCCTTCACAAAAGTTGTAGCAGGGTGGAGGCTGGCAATTACAGACCAGTCAGCTTGACTTGGTGGTAGGGAAATTAATACAATCACTACTGAAGGAAAGGATTGTGGAATATTGTGAATCCAGTGGCTTACAAGATCCAAGGCAGCATGGATTCAAAGAGAGTTTGGAAGGTCATATCAAACAAATCTGATAGATTTCTTTTTTTTTTCTTTTGCTCTTTCCCATGCCCATCAGCCCACTTCACCTTTGGGCCACTGCATCATTCGCAACCCTGCCCACCAGCTGACCCACAGTACCATCTGGCTATCCTTCTAATTGGCCCTGCATTCCAGTAGACCTGGAGTAACCCTTCATAGGGGCCTCCTCCCCTCAACGCCAGAGGAGGATGATTGTTGATGCTACCTTGACCAGGTGTGGGAGCCAGGAGAATCGATGGTTGTGGCTGAACGAGGCTACGTGGCACACAGGGGAACATGGTGGCCATCATCCAGCAGGTGGGCAGGCAAGTTTCTCTTGTTCTGGGGCCCTTCCCACCTCCTATTTTGGGTGGCTGTATTGACGTCCTTGGGTGGGGCGATCGGCAACAGGTGATGCTATACACTGCCAAGATCACCTCCACAAGCCACCACCAGGAGCACGTAAGTGAACGAACACCTCCCACCACCCCTGGAGGGAATTGTCCAAAGGACACTCTGACTCTCTCTGCCAGCTTCCACTCCTGTCGACCGGCTCGGGCATGAACCTGGGTCGCCAGCATGCCAGAGTGATGTGTTGTCACCAGTGCCACAGAGCTGGCAATAGATTTCTTTAAATGGGTGACCAGGAAGTAGATCAGGGTGGAGCGGTGAATGTGGCCTACTGTACCTAGATATCAGTAAGACCTTTGACACTGTTGCACATAGGAGACCCACAAAGAAGCTGTAGAATGTAAGAATGGGTCCAAAGGTGGTAAACTGTAAGGAATTGGTTAGGGATGTGAGACAAAGGGTGGTGATAAACGGAGTTCACTTGAGGAAGGAGGGTGACCAGTGAGGGACCACAGGGATCAGTACTGGGACCGGACCTCTTTAATGTCTTTATAAGTGACATTGCAGATGGGCTAGAAGGGAAGGTATGCCTTTTGCTGATGACACTAAAATCTGCAATAGGATAGACACTCTGGGGGATGATTAGAGAACTAAGAAAGCTGGAGGAGTGGTCAAGGGTGTGGCAGCTAAGTTTCAATGTGAAGAAGTACAAAATCATGCGCTAGCACAGAAACCCAGGGTGGAAGACAAATGGGGTGTAGTATTAACAACCACTAAACAAGAAAGAGACCTGGGGTAATCATCTCTCAGGACCTAAAGGTGGCCAGACAATGTAGCAAAGCAGTGAGGAGAGCTAGTGGGATGCTACATTGCATAGGGAGGGTATTGTCAGCAGAAAGATATAGGTGATGTTACTGCTGTATGGATCACTGGTGAGACCTCACCTAGAGTACTACATCCAGTTCTGGAGACCACATCTCTGGAATGACATAGACAGATTAGAGGCAGTCCAGAGGAGGGCAACTAAAATGGTACAGGGTCTGCATCAAAAGCCCTATGAGGAGAAACTAAAGGACCTCAATATGTACACCCTGGAAGAAAGGAGGGAGAGGGGGGATATGATAGAGACTTTCAAATACCCCGTGGGTTTAAATAAGGTTTAAGAGAGAAGCATTTTTCAGAAAGAAAGATGCTCAAGAACAAGGGGACATGCTATGAAGCTGTGGTGGGGGCCGACTCAGTGGAGATATGACGTAGTACTTATTCACAGAAAGATAGGTGAATGCCTGGAACAGCCTCCCAGTGGAGGTGGTGGTGGCAAAATCAGCAACAGAATTCAAGAATGTATGAGATAGGCATAAGGGAACCTTAGTGGTAAGGAGAGGAGGTAAAGTATGAGATCAAGTAGGGTCTGTGGTGTTACAATAGGTAGGGAAGATTCCTCGTGGACTTGGTCTGCTTTCCCCTTCGGTCCAGTTTGAACACTTTTTTTGTAATTATTGGCTGTGGTAGTCTTCACTGAGCACTTTAACATTAGCGAAGCCTCAAATTTTCAATATTTTAGATTATTATACAAATGTATTTAATATTAAGAAAATTTCAAAGTTGCAAAACTTGCATCCATGCTGGAATGTGAAGTATTGTATTCTAATCATGTGGTTAGCTGGGCCTATAAAATACTGACTTGACTACCAGACTCCACGCCAGAAGGAGTAGTCGACTTAGATATATAGTCGATGACGTCCACTGTACAGCCTGTTTGTTACTTTGTATAATTTGTTGCATGCTTGCACTTTAGCATATGGTGCAATAAAATAATTTATTACATGAGCCTTGGTGCGTGCTGTTTATTTTAAGCTTTGCATTGAATGATTTTGAAGCACTGATAGCAGCACCTGGAAATTCAGATGTTCCGGCTCCCTTACAGCGCTAAGTTGGCAATGTGTATCCTATCAGTACTGCAATAATGTAGTCACTAATCATACTTAAGCATTCAGTGTTTCCTGGTATATCGTTATCTAAACAGCATTTTTGGCCTGACTAGCTCCAAAGTTCCTTTACATGGCTAAATCTTGTTTCAAACAACTACTCTTGGTTTGTGTATATCATAGTATAACTTGTACCTTGTTGTGTATTTCATTTTTTTTTACTTGCATCTCTGTCTTCAATGAATACATGTTGTTTGTTGATAAGAACAATATCAAGATAATTTACCACTTTTAAGTCTTTAACTGCATATAGATTTGGAAATGTTACCACACTATAAATCAGTGGCTTGTCTGATAAAGAAAAAAGTTCCAAAATATGGTAAGGATTTCCATATGGGTAATAATTCTAACATAGTATTTTTTTTCCATACAGGTTTTTATGGTATTTTATCTTTTTCTCTCCTATGCTGGCCCCCTACCTTGGACGTGTGCATGCATGTGGAGGCATGCGCATGCTGCATCTCAAGGTGCCCTACCTTTGTGTCACCCTCACCACCCATGCTAACCACTAGACTGCCACCCGGTGGTGGAGGGACTATGGGGGCAGTGACCACCCCAGGAGAGGAGAGCTGCCATCCGCTTGCTCAATCCTGCTCTGACCCTTCCCCCATGCCGGCACCCTAACAACCCATGTCCATTCCGAACACAAGTCGCTGGCATAGCAAAGGTAAGGTGTTAGCGCCTCAGCCTCAGTGCCACCGGGCTGGCCACATTAGTATTTTTTAAGGGATGGATGCTGTATAATATATTTATTTTATTTTTATTTTATTTAAATATTTGGTAACCAGGAAAGGCATCGCTGAGCCGAGGCTCGATTCCAGGTGCCGACCTGGGGAAAGAGCAGTGAAATACAGACAATAAATGCAGAGAATTAGTCAACAGAACAATAGCAGCTAATTACAATCAATATAATACAGCAGTGAGAGCAAAAAAACATGACATGTGATGAATCTCTAGAGGTGAACTATACAATAGTAAGTGCTCTACATAATGATTCTTTAATAAGTGCTGGGGAGGAATTGTAGGAAGGTAAAGCTCAAGCATCAAAGCTCATGCCTGTACTTTTCTGTGCACAATGTGTCCTGAAATTATGCACTGCTGTTTGTATTTAAGTTCTACTGTTTAACTTGTACACTGTATTGACCCCCTTGCTCCCAACCCCCAGGTCACGTCTGGAATTGAGTAGTATTCCGTGCAGTATGCCTTCCTGGTAAAGCTTTTAAATAAATAAATAAAATAAATAAAGTCAGTAGAAGTTGTGGGTTTAGCTCAGTTGTGGCAGTGACATAAAGGTGGAGGAAGAAGATGTAGCTGTTGCTTGCAGTTAGAGTGAGAGGGTGAGTTTCTGATAGTAGGGGTAAGTTTGTTTCACAAGTAAGGAAGCCGGTAGGAGAAAGCAGCTTTGCCCACTGCAGAAGAGGGTCAGGGCAGGATGAAGGATCTTTCATTTCTGTGCCTGAGTTCATAGGGGGATAGGGAGTCTGAGGATAGACAGACCTCGAGATAGGAGAGGAGCAAGTTAAACCAGTACTTAGATATAAGGTTGAGGGTGTGTATATAGTGCCTGTGAGATAAGGGGCTTAGTCCGAGGAGGGAGTAAAGATTGCAGTGGTGGGTGTGTAGGGAGGAGTTTGTAGGGAAGTGACAAAATGAGTTTAGAAGGGTATCCAGTTTGGCAAGGGTGGTTACAGAGGCAGAGCTGTAAACCACATCCGCATAATCTAGTATGGGGAGGATCATTTTAGAGACAATTTCATGTCTGGCAGGTAATGGGAGACAGTCCCTGTTCTGGTATAGCATGCCAAGTTTGGGGCACGAAGATTCAATGTGAGCTGAAAAAGTCAGGTGGGGTCCACCCAAACACCCAGGTACTTGTATCTGATGATTTGGTCAAGTGGGGAGCCATCGAGAGAGGTGATGGGGGAGGTAGTACGGCAAAGTTTCTGGGTAGAGCTGAAAACCATGGAAACAGTTTTGTGGTGTTTAATTTCAGCTGGTTTTGGCTGAACCAGAGCTGAATGTTGTTGAAGTGGCTTTGTAGGGTAGCTTGGACTTCAAGCAAGTTGGGACCGGAGGTAAAGAGGGTGGTGTCGTTTGTGTACATGTGTATTGATGAATGGTGCAGGAGGAGGGAAGGTTATGAATGAAGAGGGAGAAGAGGATGGGACCAAGAACAGAGCCTTGAGGGACTCCCGCTGGGATAGGGAGGGGTGGATGTGGTATCAGCAAGTCTAACAGATTGAAATCTGGTGGCTACATAAGACTGAAATCACCTTACAGTGATGGGAGCAAGTCCAGCTGCCTCAAGCATCTGCAGGAGAAGAGGGTGGGATACAGAGTCAAATGCCTTTGCTAAATCAACAAATACAGCTGCTGTAAGGAAGCCTTGGTCGGAGGCAGTTTGGATATGGTTGGTGACACTTGGGAGGGAGGAATTGTGGAATGGTGTTTCCTGAAGCCAGGCTGATGGGGTGAGAGGATGTTGTTTGTTGCAAGGTAGTCAGCTAGTTGGGTGTGGGCCAAGGATTCTGTAGTTTGGCTAGGGCTGAGGAGCGAGATGGGCCTATAATTGCCTGGCAAGGAGGGGTCACCGCCTTTGTGAAGTGGAATTATGCAGGCCAATTTCCAGGATTGTGGAACTGTTCCTGTGGAAAACGAGAGGTTAAGGAGATGTGTAAGGGGCTATGTGATTGCAGAGGCCGAGATCTGCAGGAGCTTGGGGTGAATCCTATCCGAGCTGGTCTTTAAAGGGTTAAGCGAGTGTAGGGCTTTCTGCACCTCACGTCTGGTAAGAGGGGGTGAACGTGAAGTCTTTGCTAAGGAAAGGTGGTGGTGGTGGGACAGGGGAAGGGGGGGGGAGCCCAGTGTTACGGCATACAAAGTGAAAAACTGGTTCAGGATTTCAGAGGTGCGGGTCAGGTCAGTGACTGGTTGGCCATGAAGTTTGAAGGTGGGGGTGCAGGACTGGGCTGGTGGGTAAAGGAGTGTGTGCACAACTTTCCAGAATTGAGGGGGCTTAGCATGCAAGAGTTGCAACCTAAAGCAGTCTGCCTTTGCGTTTCTTATGGTCTTGGTGTAGGCATTATGTAGGATGTTAAAAGCTTGCCTACTCTGAGGGTTTGGGTTGGATTTAAAAGTATGACCAAACCTTGTCTCTTTCCTTGCATTTTGTAGTGGGCGGGTTCAGTGATCCAGGGGTGGTGCCACTTCTTGACCCTGGACTTTTTCAGAGGGACATGGATGTCCCAGATGTTTATAAATGTGTGTAGGAATCTAGAGAGGGCCATGTCAACATCAGGGGCTGAGTACACAGGTTGGCAGTCGGCTTCGTATAGACTGGTAAGGAGGGCGTCAGTGTCCAACTTGTTTAGAGAGCAAGTGTTGATGTACTTGGGGGCAGATTTGGGCAGTTGTGTTTTCCTGATACAGTAAGTAATACAGTAGTCACTTAGTGTGTTATAAAGGATACCAGGGGACGTTATTCTGTGAGGGTGGAAGGTAAGGATCCAATCTAATAAAGAATGGTTTTGGGAGTGGGGGTTGTAGTGGGTGGGTTCATTGATCAATTGTTTGAGATTAACGGACTCGATTTTGGAGGTATGAGCTTTTGAAGAGGGGGGCTAGCCAGTCCAAGTTGAAATCACCTACAATGACCAGTTTCCCTCTGGATACTAGGTTGGGCAGGGTGGTAAGGGTGGTGATGAGGGAGTCACAGGATAGGCAGGGAGAGGCGTAGAGCACACCTAGAAGAGTGGCAGTGAGGCCAGAAGGGAGAGTTGAATGATAAGGAGTTCATAGGAGGCAAGGCAAGCTTCTTTGTGAGTTACTGAACTCACAAGCAGCTGTTTTGTGCAGATAGCTACACCACCAGCTCTTTTACCATGGTCCTGCCTGTGCAGAGTGTAAAGTTCAAAAAGATCTGTGTGCACAGCCTGTAGGAGTAGGGTGCAAAGAAGGGTTGCAAGCCCAGTATCATGAAGACAGTCTCAAAAAATCTCTGCACTCCTTAGCACAATGACCACAGACAATTCTAGATATCGATTTCAATTATTTAATGCAAGTACGAGTACAGATACTTTGATTTCCAAAGAGACAAAGTCAAGGTCAAAACAAAGACCACTCTCTGTGTCTCAAAAACGCACCCTGTGCTTCGACCAGTCAGCTGGTCTTCATTAGAGGTAGAGTGTATCTTACTATGCCCTCCTTAAATAGCCGACACAATTAAATAGGGAGACCCCTATTGTTAACAATTTGAAATACAACATATTTTCAAAAAGTGGCCATGGAGGGATTCAAACATGTTTGCATCAATATTACAAATAGTTCTTCTTTTACCAATGTAATCTACAGAGGTGGATTATTAACCAAAAATACATCCTATTGTATAGATTTACACATTAATACTGAATTTATAGTACAGTTTTCTACTTTTTAAGAAAACATAATACAAAATGCTAGATCCAAAATGCAAATACAAAACCAAGAAATGAGAAGGATATTTTATCATTGGATGTAACACAATATTCACAATTGCTGCTTACTATATCTATAAGCCAATTACTATAAAGGTATGTTTGAAACCCTCCATAGCCACTTAAATTAAGCTAGTTTATGAAATATTTTATTACTACAAATAGCTAAGCTTTATTTATAATGGCATAAATAACACAGATTCACAATTTGAAACAAAGAGGCACTTTACAAACCTCTGGTGAAATTAATAAGTACATATTGAATTAGTATGTTGGCATGGTTTAAAAAGGCATGACCTAACATACCTTTATAGTAATTGGCTTATAGATATAGTAAGCAGCAATTGTGAATATTGTGTTACATTCAATGATAAAATAGCCTTCTCGTTTTTTGGTTTTGTATTTGCGTTTTGGATCTAGCATTTTGTATTATGTTTTCTTAAAAAGTAGAAAACTGTATTATAAATGCAGTATTAATGTGTAAATCTATGCAATAGGATGTATTTTTGGTTAGTAATCTACTTCTATATATTAAGGGCCAGATATTCAAAGCTTTGCCCCAGGGCTAAATTAGCACTGCCCAGCAGGCAAACTGAGCCTGGAGCACAAAGCAAGCTATATTCAAAAGGAATAGCCCAGGGCAAACAGTCTCTGAATATAGCAGGGAAATGAAGATGGGCAACTGGCTGGGGAGTGCAGGGCTTACTTAGCCCTGAAATAAGATAACACTGAATATAGCAACCAGGAAGTGCAAACCACAACAGCAACACAAGGCACAGCAACGAGAAGGACTAAAGAGAGTCTGTAGAGGTGGAATATGTGGCCAAAGTGTGTGCCAGCAACAGAGTGGCAGCAGTAGAGCTGCAGGCAACAGAACATATGCATGTACATTCAACAGAAATGAAAATGATGCCATGGTTTGCACAGCCGCACAGCCATATGCACAGGTCTAGCGCGGTGTTAGCCATTTGTCTGGGGCTAAAATTTGCCATATTCAAAAGTGACACGCAAATGAGCCTCATTATCCAGTCAGTGGGCAAACAGCCACATTTTCATCTCATTATGCCCTGATTTGCATGTAGTTTGCCCAACGTTACTGCAGGGCCCCACAGCTCCATCTATAGGTCAGTCTGGAAGTACAGGGGGCAGCAGGGTCTTCCGAAGCTCCACCTGTAGATCAGTCGGGAAAAGCATGGCAGGAGCTGCAGGCTGCAGGTTCTTAGAACTGCATGGTATACTGTGCTCCAGGGGACTGCAGTTCACAGGCACTGGTGGTGGTGCTGGTTACAATAGTCCAACTGTAGGTCATGACATACAGTGGCATGGGGGCAAGTGGGGTGTGGGACACAGCACTGCCTATGGCATGGTGGGCAGCATTGACTGCAGCACTGTACAGAGTGACAGGCCCATCATGCTGGTGTGTACCGACAGTGGACTGTACCCATATTGCTGTTGTGTGATTCACAGATGCTGCACAACAGGCATGGGATGCCCACAGTGACATATGCAGTGTTGGGCAGGCATGTCAGAGGGCAGCGCTGCAACTGATGACGCAGCATACAGAACATACACAGCACCATTGACAGTGCATTAGATGGTGGCTGGGGACCGCCTGACCCACCTACTCTGCCCAGTCCCTACCTACTGGAGTGGCTGCTGAGTCCAGTTTCCTACCAACCTATGGCCTTCTACCACACCCCTGGAGTGCATCATGCCTGCCCCATACTGTTCTGCAGGCCCCCCCAGTCTGAGACCCCACAACCACCCTGCTGTGTTGCCTACATATTGGCTGGGGATGCGCAAAGCCACGCTAACAGCACGCAAGCTGCACAATGCATCTGCCTCGAGTTAGGGCCAGCTTTTTCCATGTGGTATTTTCCACTGCACAATGTGCTGTGCTAAGCCACGCAATGGCACCTAGCACGGTGCTATGCACTGAATATCACAGTGAGCTGGCCCACCCCCTCTGTTTGCACCTTGCATACATTATTGGTTTGCCCCGCACTAATGCAGTTTGCGTGCGCTAATGGCCCTTTTGAATATCACACTCCCGCGCTAATCCGGCGCTAGCATGGCACAAACAGTTTGCACGTGGTGCTACATTTGGAATATCTGGCCCATAATTGGTAAAAGAAGAACTATTTGTTAAATTGAAGCAAACATGTTTGAATCCCTCCATGGTCACTTTTTTGAAAATATGTTGTATTTAAAATTGCTAACAATAGGGGTCCCCCTATTTAATTGTGTAGGCTATTTAAGGAGGGTATAGTAAGATACACTCTACCCCCTAATGAAGACCAGCTGACTGGTCAAAGCACAAGGGTGTGTTTTTTGAGACACAGGAGAGCAGTCTTTGTTTTGACCTTGACTTTGTTTCTTTGGAAATCAAAGTATCTGTACTCGTACTTGCATTAAATAATTGAAATCGATATCTAGAATCGTCTGTGGTCATTGCACTAAGGAGTGCAGAGTTTTTTGAGACTGTGTAGAGTGTAGCTTGGGAGAGTGAGGGAGGAGTCAGGGGTTTTAGCAGAGAGTCAGGTTTCTGTTAGGCATAGTATATCCACAGCTTGCTCTGCTATCCAGCAAGTTAGTAGGTCATTCTTGAGCAGGAGACTTCTGATGTTGATATGGGCTATTGAGAGGCCTTTGTGAGAGCTGAGAGGCATGGGTACAGCTATGGGGCCAGGGTTGTATTCGACATCACCTGAGAGGAGGAGGAGGGTGAGGAGAAGGAATGAATAGGTTGCAGGGAGCTTATATCTCCGAGTGCAAAACGCGATGTTGGGAGCAGGTCTGGCGGCCCTGATTAGGGAAGCAAAGGTTAACATCTGCAGTGGTAAGATGCTGGGAGTGATGTAGGGGAAGGGAAGAGGGGACAGACAGGCATATGACATGGAGAGGGGAGGAGGAGGTAGCAAGTCTAGTGGGGAAGGTGCAGAGGATTACAAGGTAGGCAGTTGTAGAGACAGTGGGACTAGGGTGAGTGCAGGAAGAGAAGGAGAGAGTGGGGAGCAAAATGAGGAGGAGAAGAGGGGAGAGGGTATGGATGTACATAGTCAAGTCTGGGAAGTGAGGTTATGGGTTGGGGAGAGGGGTTACTGGGGCTTTAGACCAGAGATTTGAAGTGGGCTTGCAGAGAATTGGGGTAGGGAGATCAAGATCACTTTTGTAACTGCTTTTACTGTTTTTTCTTGTTGTTGTTTTTTTTTTTTTTCAAAAACAACAGGGGAGCTCGGGGGAGGGGGAGAGAGAGCTGTGGACAGATTCTCAAGTTTAGGGGGTGGGGATGCCAGCATCAGCCTCCATGCTTCTATCCTGCAATAGGGCAGAAGATAAAATAGATGCAGAAGTATAAGGAATAGTAGAACTGTAGGAATAGTGCAGCTATATGGCAGCTGCCTTTAGTGTAGAAGGTTGGGGGTTCAAAGCTGCCTTGAGTCAGGCAGAAAACAAATAATGAAAAAAGAACATAGGAGGATAGCACTAGGGACCAGAAAACCAAAGTGGAGTAGTTGGAGAAATAGAATAGGTAGGGAATTAAATAGCAATTAGTACTTCCTAGTGACCAAAGAGTATAACTTGCTAAGGGGAATATAGGCACTTAGAAAACTCAAGTCAGGTCATGTGACCACAAGCCCCAATAAATATATATCTTAGGTACAGAATTATTTTATACAGTATGAGTTTAAAGTAGTTGGTGAGGGCCTTAAGATGGAGGCAGAAATATTTCTTTATCCAGAGAAGGGTGACTATGTAAGAACACCTTCCCTGGATAAGTTCAGTATAGATTTAAATCACATGATATTTATTTTTCCAGCTGTATTTTGTCCCCAGGCCCCCTTCAGCTACCCACCCATCCAACTCCATCACCCACCATCCCCACAACTTCCCTCCCTGTTGATCTTCCACAGATGGCCTCCCATGGTAGTACCAGGGGAGGGAAGGCCTTCCATTCCTCCAGAGACCACATCCAGATGTGGTGCCATGTCTTGGTAGGTGGTGTGAGGCTTGCAGTAGGCAGGCAATCATCCTGCCAGGAGGGTGTTTTGCACCCAATTTTTTCCCCAGATCACTGACGGTAATAACATCATCACATGTGCATGTGGTGGCATGCATGCACTACCGAGTTGACAGCTCTCCCTCCCATGCCGCACATGCTGCAGTGACAAGAAGCCTCCTCTTGGTGGCACTCTAAGAGTGGTGCAGTTAGTCCATGCTCCCCAGAAGAGAAGAGCATTCCATTGCAAGCTCAATCCTCTCCCCAGCTGACCCCTGTGAGATATGAGTCCACCCCGAACCTAAGCCACTAGCATGGCAAGTGGTAATCTTACCACTCAGCCACTTGGCTGGTTTCTTATAGGACATTTTTTAAAATCTCTCCTAGATAAACAACTAGATTACCAGCATGGGATATTACAACAATTGAAACAGTGGGGGATCGTCATAATGTGCAGTGTCCTCTTTCTGTCTCAGCCTTTCATTTTCATTACATATTTGTACATTTATTAGTCATCATAACTATATTCATGTAGTAGTAGAACAGTTGGAGACAAGGTTGTGTTCTCATGCTGATACTAGTATATTTGAGCTTTAATTTATAGTATAATTGGCAAACCCAGCTCAGTCTCCTTTCTCAGTGTCATAACATTCTTGAAAATAAGCTTATGCATTGATCATAGTCAACATATAAAATCAGTCACAGACAGGTACAACACACCATCAGATCATCTTCAGTCAATGTACAGGATGAGGATCCATTGTCCCACCATTCAGAGTGCATATGATGGGAATAACAGCTTGCTGTGTATATTCCTTTTTTCTGCAGTTCCCGTTCCTGCTGTGTTTATTGCATCCCTCTTCCACTGTGAGCAATTTTAATATTCTATTAGTTGTTTTTTTTTAACCAGGCACTACATATCCAGAAACAGGATGACTTAGCAAAGAAAACCTTTGTCCAAATAGTCTTTATCCTGCATAAAAATAAAGATTTTTTTATCTATCTATTTGTCCTTAGGTGCCTGCCATTTTACTGTAACATTTTATTGAGCTGCTCTTTGATATGTTGTTATCCTATGGTTTATAGTATAGCAGCCTGGGATGCTTGCCAGAAAGCAGCTTCATAAAAAAATAATCTACAGTCACTACAGTACTAATAACAGGGTGATCCATTTCATTTAAATTATTATAATTATAAAATATGTAAAATGTGCATTTTCAAAACTAATTGCTACATGCTTAGTGCATGGCCCTGTTACTATTTTTGCTGAAATAGCTTTTCTCCCAAATGCACTTCCAAATGCCTTTCAATTTCAACAGCATTATTTTCTCCAAATGCAGAAATTAGATTATTCCCATTGAGTACTGTAAAAGCAATCCTATTTGTTTAATGGAGCAATAGTGACCTTCATATGTCATAAAGAGATGGAATGTATATAGGCAGCTGTCATCAGGAAATGCAGACATAAATCATAATATTTCCTTCAGGATGTTTTGTATGAAAAGAAAATCATGCTTCAAAAAATACATGGTCAGAGTTTTCAACTCAGCACTGTATTGGACAGCTTAAGTCAGAATGCTTTATTCTGTGTGGGCTCTATTCACTACTTGGCCCAGTACACACTGTCAGAGGTTCATATCAGTCTACACAAGTGTGTACCCATAGCCAGCCCCTGTGAGATGCACAGGGTCTGTATGTATGTGTTCCCAAGGGCAGATATGGGTGCCCCAAGCATGGCTGCATAGTTCATTGTTGGGGTGGGGCCGGCCATGGGCTGACTGTGGGCTGGACTGGGGGCTTCTAATCGGAAGCCTTAACTGGGTTCCATAATGGATTTCCCACCCCACGGGAGCAGGGGATCATGGGACATGGTGACCTGTGTACAGGCTGCCATTTCCCAACAGCAGACATGAAATGTAAAAGATTTAGCAGTCAGCGCCCTGCAGCCTGCCACCACCCCTTAGCTACCCAAGGCATTGAGAGGAGCTAGGGTTTGTAACTGCAGGGTGCCAATGTCTCCTAAGATGGCCAGTAGGGGGGTGCACAGCCATTACAGCAGCTCTCTGGCTGGTGTAATGGGAAACCCCCCAAACACCAACCTGGCAGAGCACAAATGGCATTGTGCATGTTGAGCTCTGCTGGCCCTCTGTGGGCATGCCCACTCCCCATTCCCTACCTGGACCAACCCACATAGTTGTGCAGGATCCCTCAACATAGTTCTGGGCAAGGGTGAGGAGTTGGTGTGCACAATGAGTGCATCCACAGGTGTCCATTGGACACCCCGGATGTACCTATCCTGACTGTATGTACTCTGTAAAAAGGCATGTAGGGCTGGGATACCATTAATGCATAGGGCTTTGTGTGGTTAGGATATCATCTCTCCGAGCACATACTGTATTAATTCTTAATGACAGCTTTGTAGCCAGTGAAATCCCAAGTATCCATTTTATAGCTGTATTCAGCATTACAGTATGTAAACTTAAGAGTGTATAATAAGGTTATGATCCTATTAAGGTGTTATGGTGACATCTTCATAAAACCATGAGAAAAAATGAGTGAATGCCAAATGTCTCTATAACACAGAGACCAAATTACAGTCCTACAAGGCACAGTTTTTTTTATTTTATTACTTTTACAATGTATTGTAAAAAATAATGTTACTGTTGTGCTTTTCTTCACTTATGGAACTGTTTGGGAATTTCTCAATCTTTGTGAATGATGTTAGTACTGCATGGCTATACTTAGAATAGCAGATGCAAATCAGTAAATTATAGGGCTACAATTTAAAGGGTCCTACTGACATCATGCCCATGGGAGTGTACTTGTATTCCATTTTTTATTTTGTATAATAAATGGCTTTGATAACTACTGCTTATTCACATTCCAGCTGTTGTTTCAAAAAAAACAGGGACGTGTTGTTTGACAGTAATGACTGATGGAGAGATCAGCTGGGAAGATTTATTTTATTTATTTACAATTCATTAATCAGTTAGGCTTATGAGCAAAATACCATTTTTCATGGGTGAGTTGGGCATGCAAAATTACCCAGACAATAAAGAATGGTTACAAAATTTAAATAATTTTGTATAGCACAAAGACAGTTTTAAATGAGCAAAACATTGCAGTCAAAACATTGAAAGAATATTTGAACTTTCCCAAGCACCCCATTGAGTTCATGTCCCACCACAGGAGTGGAGCACCTAACTTAGGGATGTCTGTAGGACTTCCACAGGAAACCCTATGGCTGCAGGGGACTCCAGAAGAAATAGGTACCTATTTGAATAAGCAGGTGTGTAAGCATATCCAAAGGACACCCAATCTGAGGTTCCAGTATATTGTGTATTTATATTTAAAAAACATCACAGGTGTATCAGGAGGATCCTTAACTGGGAGAGCCATTTATTTATTTATGTCAAACGTTTTACCAGGAGAGACATATTGAGCTAATAATAGCTCGTTTCCAGATGGCGTTCTGGGGGGAGGGGACATAGGGATACATGGGGAGTACTAATACATAACTCACTCCACTACAGTAAAAAACACACTGCAGGAGCAACACTTTGGTGGGAAGGGGGGGGGAGTGTGGGTTGTGGGACAGTGGCAAACAACTTATTTATCTGGGAGTTTGACAACTGTCTCAACTGTAGAAGGTTTCATTCACTGGGGTGGAGCTGGACATTGCAAGGGCTAAAATGTACTACTTGATGCTTGAAGCCACCAGGCCACTTAAGGAACTTCTGCCACAACCACCTTATAGGCCATTTCAGGCCTGAGAAGGAGTCTGTACATTAGTAGGGGGTGAGAAGAAAAGAAGGGAGAGGGAAGCCCAAGCCAGAGGAACCAGGGCTGTGCACCAGCAATAGGTTTGGTCTGCTGCAAGAAGAAGTCCCCCAATCTCCCAAAAGTAGAGGCAAGGGAGCTGGCATGCCTAGCAGTCAGTCTGTACCAACTAGCAGACTGGGGGAAGGGTCAAGCCTCAAATGGGGCAAGAGGAAATTACATACAGTTGAGGATATCCAATAGTAAAGGGTTCTGGAAGGGAACTGTGTCTTACCCCTGATGGCAAAGAGGTGGTCTTCTGTTATCCTGGGTGACAGCAGACAGACTTATTGCCGGGGTACTGGACCTCACAGGAGGTGGAAGGGCAAGATCTGATTGTGCATGTGGGCATGAATGATTTGAAAAAGCAAAGCTTGGAACAGGAAAGGGTAGACTTTTGTACTGTGGGAACGTTAGTAAAGGAGAGACCAGAAGCTATAGCCTTCTCCGATGTACAGTGGTAGTTGAACAAAAGTTTGCTGGTACCACACAGTGCACATCATTGTGCAGTACCACTGTACATGTTATTCAATGGATACTGCGCTTGCACACCGCTTGGTATACCGTACTACCGGTAAACTTTTGTGAGACTACCACTATAACACCATGGCCAAACCTGAACCATTGGGAACAGTTTATAATGCTGAAGTTCAATACATGGCTAAAGGTTTGATGCAGAAGAAGGGATTTCTGTTCCTTGGGGACTGGGACCCAATTTGGAGGTGTTGAATGTTTTGCAGAAGGGACAGCTTGCACCTCAATGAAGAGGGCGGGAGGGTTCTGGGAGAAAGTTTGGTACAACACATAACTAGTAAGGGGGGATGCAGAGTGGCAAGGCACCGCAAAATGTCAGAAACAAGGGGACCTTGCTGGCCTCCCCATAACTGAACTCAGCAGGATCAAGTAAACTAAGGAAGAAGAGAAAGGGAGGTGGGAAATGTTGGAAAATGGAATGTGAAAATGCTAGGAGTCTGGGCAACAAAATGTCAGAACTTCAGGCACTGGCCATTGAGGGGCATTGTCCTGGTTGTGGTACCAGAGACGTGAGCATCCTTGAACCATGACTGGAACATGACCACAGCAGGTTACACACTATTCAGAAAAGGTGAGGCAAAGGTAAGGGAAGAGGGGTAGCAATGCATGTTAAGGAGGGAACATTGTTATCCTCAATTTTATATTAAGAAAGGATCAGTTCTCAAGTGTAAAAGTTGCTTTGTGGCCTAAAAGTTGAACATTCCCTGGGTGCTGATGAACTTTGTCCTAAATTTCTTAAATTAGCACCACCTTGTATTGCTGTCCCCATTTCAAAAATATTTATAGCAATGCAGTTTTACAGTAATTGCTGTAATATGATTGGCAAATACAGGCTAAGAAAGGCTACATTAATCTTGCAATATTAGCCATGTTCAGCCTTATCACATGCAACATGATTCCCAGCACGAAGTCTGTCATGGGATGCTGGAATTCTTAGATTTGACTTCAGCATTCCATGACGGTTTTGACTGACTGCCATTGTTGTGCCTGCTTATTGATATTGGTAGTGCTGATAGCATTGTCTTTGACACCTCACACAATCATGTTTTTAAACAGTTTGCCTTTGTACAAAGGACTTAGCCTTAAGTTCTTTTAAAAGGAAAATCATATACAGTACAGTCTAAAGAGCGCTCCACCCTTTTGTCCACTACAACTTAAAAAAAATTAATCAGAATATTGTGGCAGCCATGATTTAACACAAAAGGTGCACAGTTGTTTCCTTTCTGCAGATCTCCATGGTGATGCCATGGCACTATGACTTTTTCCTGCACAAAGCCATTGCCAAGACAGCTAGTAGGAAGGCCTCATACAGAGCACATCCAAACAGCACTATGGCTAAGCAGCAGTGCAGTAGTTCATGCTGCCAGGTGAAATAAACAAAGTCACTCACGTTTTCAGTCCCAGAACATAAACTTGCAACCACACAATAAGTGTGTGTTTTACAATCGCAAAATGATTTCAGTCCTTTTTTTTTAATCTTTCAGTCCTGAATTTTTTTTTTTTTATTAACACAATCCTCAAATAGGTGCTAGCCTATGCTCACAGCACCAACTAGCTTGCAGAACGGCATCAACAAAACATCAAACAGTGAACAGAACAAGAATACCAGTTCTCACACTGAACTCCACACAGCAGTGGGACTATTTCCCCTCTAAATGAGGTCATTTTAAAAAATGCCAACAAAAAGGAGGAAAACTGACATTTTTTCTTTACATTGCTATAAAAGCAATAAGATGCTCCCAACAGTTACATTAATCATATGTTTATAAACCCCTGGAGGTTTGTGGCACTCAGCTTCACCTGGTGCTACATTACATCCCTAAGGCGAGATTAAGAGATGATTAATGTAACCCCCTGGTCATACCTTGTTGCTTAATCAATCTCTCTTTCAAAACTAAGTAAGTGCCATATTTATGGTAGATGGCCCAGATTGTTCCTTTGCACAAAAATGAAAATACTGTGTTGGTTGATAATTATAGACTGATTTTGTTACTGGTGTTTGCTAAACTCCAGTAAAATGTAATTCATGCTCATCTGTGTGAATATCTTGACAAATACCAACTTTTGCGTGATGAACAACACTGGTCCAGATGAGATCACAGGACTGATGATGCCTTGGTCATTGATGGGCCATGGGAAAGGCTTTATGACAGGCACTGTGTTCATGGAGCTGACCAAGATGTTCAATCTCATGGATCATGATTTATTAATTCAAATGTTGTCTGCTGACTTCTAGGACTAATTGTGGTTGGAACATTCCAGTCCACAACTGGCATGTTGAATCCTAACTACCACCACTTGCCCTAGACTTGCTGCCCTCTTACATGTCTCTTTCAGTTTCCAGTCTGTCCCTTAATCCTGGCCCCATGGCCAGTAAGCCACCAAATCTGGATTTGTTCCCCATCCCTGTTCCTGCTAGTACCCACAGGGTTCCCATCCGCCTGCCCCCAGACTACCTATTTTTATTGCCTAGTCCATAATAAATTGCTTCATGAGAAAGTGTCCCTATGATGTGCAATTAACAAGTACTAAACAGAGAACATGTATTAGAGATGAGAATGATTATAAGAATAACCAGGTGTTTGACTGTCATGATAAAAAAACAGAGACACAGCCAGCTACTTCTAAATCTATTTTGAAAACTACTCTGTGTAATATCCTCGTAATCTTAGATAGTTATGAACTATACAACTGGCCCTCCAGACACTGAAAGCTCAGAGCCAGACTTTTTAAGGATGAGGAAGAGCTACAAACCCAGCCACAACCACAGCCCTCAGACAGAGCAAGTGCAGGACACACTTTCAGCAAACCATATGAATAGTTAGGAGAAAGATGAGGAGGGTGGCTTGGCATGGAAAAGAAAAAGGAGAGGATTTCATTAAATCAGCATCTGAATGCTACTGTCCTCCCCTTCCACAATTGGAATTAACTCCTGTTATTAATATTTCTGACTATGATTTAACGCCAGCCGAAGAGATGGCCCTGAGCAAGGGTTTGTCTTTTTCTCCCGCAGTGGACATAAACTTTTTTCCACTATGGTGGATTTACATAGATTTGCATGTAACCTTACACTGTAATGTCTATATTCTAGTCCAGACATGGCAGAAGAGACTTTTACCAAAAATTAGATTGTTTATTGTGATACACAGTCATGCCTTAGTCCTACATCAACTTCTTCTCCTGTTTATAACACCACAGTGTCGATGTTTGTTGAAAAATGTAAATATGATCATGATACCCTTAGAAATATAGCCCCATCTGGCATGTACCAAAACTATACTAGATCAGAGAGGGAAGCATTACGAAATTTGTCTGGGAACACTACTGAAATCACTATTAAGCCTGTTGACAAGGGTGGGGCAGTCTTGGTTATGAACTCAGCTGAATATATTGCTGAACTAGATCATCAGCTTTCAGATTGCAGGTTTTATGCAAAGTTACCTGGTAACCTGATATTAGTTTTCAAGGCCCAGATTCACAAATGTTTTGGTGATGGGTTCCTGAGGGGTACTTGTCTGATGTTTCTTACAGGGCACTTACTGTCTAGCATCATAGGATTCCTATAATTTACAATCTTCCTGAAATTCATAAAGATTTATTACACCTGCCAGATAGACTAATTATCTCTGGAAAGGAGTCAGTTACTGAACCCTCCCATATTTCCTAGACAATCGATTATAGCCTTTTGCTAAGAGTCTGCCTTCATATGTCATGGATTCTACAGATATCATTAACATTGTTGAAACCTGGACATGCAGCAGAGTTGTTTTAGTGATACCACATGCAGACAATTTGTTTTTATATCCACTTTTTTTATTTTTCCTCCTGTGCAGCCACCACTCTGCCTTACCTCCAGCCAACGCTCTGCTTTCCATGACGACCAGCCAGGGTGCCCCACACACAACCAGCTGGCATATACTGCTATATCCATGAAGGGACCCCCCCCTTGGTCCCTGCACCAGGCAAGGATCCAATACCGGCATGTCGGTTCACACCTGCGCCACTGCCGGCTCAGGAAGCTACGCCCATCAAGCGCCACGAGTGATGCTGCTGGTTTTCCTCCTGATTGTTCCCCAGGAGTGCAAATGTGCAATGACGTTTAGCACTGATGTGCTGGCGTCCACTGCACTCCTCCACTCACACTGACTCTAGCAGGGCCTCCAGGAGTCCCCAGGGGCTGCTGCAGAGTGGTGGAAATGCACATCCCTCCCCAGGATAGGAGAGCAGTCCTCCAGATGCTCAATCCTAACCTCCCCTATGAACCCCTGACAACCGGGGTTCACGTCCGAACCCAGATCGCCATCGTGACGCGAGGTGTGGCATCCGGTGCTTCAACCCTCAGCACCACCGGGCCAGCCCATATGCAGAAAATTTGGAGGCTTTACAACACTTTATTGATCAGAGGGATGAATATTCACAGGCATCTCTACCCACTTAGTATCTATTAGAACTAGCTAAGTTGGTATTGGAGAAGAGTATGTTCATTTTTCAGAACAAATACTGTAAAAAAATCAGGGGCACAGCAATGGGGGCCACTATGGCCCCTAGCTATGCCAACTTGGGTGTTGGTAAATGGGAATCTGTGATATTATATGATGCTGCCACAAATCCATTTTTTTATCTGGATTTGTGGCAATGTTTTGTTGATGATTTACTGGTCATGTGGAAAGGCACTTTGGAACAAGCTGAGTTTTGTTACCTGGCTAGAAAGCATGAGTAGCTATTTGCATTTTAAATACAGAATCAGTGCCTATGAGATTACTTATTTGGACCTTATGATTTATAGGCATGACAATGGGATGTTTGCAAAACTTAGTTTCTGAAATCTGCTGACTGTAACAGTTTGTTGCTGTTTTATAGTTGCCACCCCCTGCATGTGACCTGCAATATCCTAAATGGCAATTGATTCACACTCTATGTAACTGTACTGATTGAGTATGAAATGAGGAAAATTGAGCAGATTTATAGGTTTAAACAACATGAGTATAGTAGTTGGTGCATTGTAAGGGCAGTTGAAGAGGCAGATAGTTTGGATAGAGCCAATATATTGGTTTCTAAGGTTGTTGAAAATAGTAATACTCCTACTGTAGTGCCTGCCCTTTTGTTACTACCTTTTCCTCATGATCAGGTAAAGTGAGGGAGATAATAATACAGAATTGGCAAATCTTGAGTGTTGAACCTAAACTAACAAAATTAGTAAGCAAGAGCCACAAATAGTTTTTCATAGACCTAACACTATCCGTGATATTGTAGTCCCTAGTAAGCAAACATGCTGGAACATTACAACGTGGAGATGATAGTTATGTGATTGTAAAAACATGTTAAAAGTCATCCTAATACCACACATGACATTCATTTTGTTGGGATCGAGGAAGTTGTCCTAGGCCCTGGGGGGTGGGGGTGGATCTTGAGAAACTGATTGGATGTAGAGAATGTCATTTGATCTATGAATTGGGGACATGGAGGAATGGGTCTGAATGACAATATTGATTTGTCTGCTTCTTTGTAGTAGATGAATTACCTATCTCACAGCTATAACTTAAAAGATGTATTGAACTAAAATGTTTACTGTGTATGTTTTCTCTGACTGAGGTTCTGGTATGCTTGCCTTTCTGCTGTGGCTTGGTGAATTGCTTTTTAATTTTAGTTTTGTGCAGTGTTCTTCCCCCTTTTTGCAAATCTGTGTACATTACTATAACACTGATGACCATGGATTATTATGAACAGCTATTTAACTGAGCGTTTTATTATTAGCACTCTAATGGTTTATACATTTATGGAGTGTTTTTATGTCTATACAGTAGTATGTTAAATGATTTTGGTATAATTAAAGTTCAAGAGGAAGCATTTTTCAGAGGAAAGGATGCTCAAGGACAAGGGACATGCTATGAAGCTGGAGGGGGAGGCTCAGGACAGATGTGAGGAAGTACTTAGCTGGAGGGGAGGCTCGGGACAGATATGAGGAAGCACTTCTTCACTGAAAGAGCAGTGGATACTTGGAACTGCCTTCCAGTAGAGGTGGTGGTGGCAAATAAGGTAACAGGCTTCAAGAATGCATGAGATAGGCATGAGGGAACTCTAAAGGTAGGGAAAGGGTGGGTAAAGCCGGAGCTCAAGTATGGTCTGTGGTGCTATTGTAGGTAAAGAAAATGGGCAGACTAGGTGGGCCAAGCGGTCCTCATCTGTTGTCAGCATCTATGTTTCTATGTTTTAGGGAATGGTATTTTACTTTAGGTATCTTTGAACACTGATCTTTACCATAAGTTTGTGTGCCTGGTTTAAACCAAGTTTTTTTTTTTTAATGAACTATGTTAAATCTGCTTGCACCAATTTGAACCTAGCATCTTTATGCGTAGTTGCACTTGAAAAGGTGCATTAATGGTTTATATTAGAAATTAATTTCTCACAAACATTTTCAATCCTGCAACTTTTGAAGTATATCTCCATTGTTGATATAAGTGACTGGACAGTTTTAAAAATATAAAAAAATTGCCAATATGAATTTATTAGTATTGGTAACAATGCACTTTAGCTGTTAAAAGTACATATCATAACATTTTATACTCAACCACTTTGATTTAGATGCACTGGTGCAACATGCATTTTAATATATTGTAAATCTGTATTCCTAGGTTTGGAAATGGTGCTATTGTTTACTATTCATGTGCGATGAAATGTACAGAAATTAAACGGTCAGCACCATTCATTAAATGTTTTTATAAAAACAGTGTCTACCTAGTGGTTTATATGAAAATCTACAATTTCATACCATTTATACTCATTTATTGTATGGTCTGCCTCAGCACCACTGCTAGATGCTGAAACTTTCTATCCCCTGTGGTAATCAGAATGTCTCCACTCTGGTGATGTCATTTGGGGTGCTATTCTCTTTCATCTAAACATAAGCTAGGGAGACTGTCACAATGCTGATATCTGTAAAGAGTTCTTTTCTTGCACTGTGCCTGTTGCAAGAAATTGAAAGCTGTTTGATTGTGGTTGTGTCATGCTCAACACCAGAAATGCACAAAAAACATGTAAATGGATTATTTTAGCCTGTGCAAAAGTCAGGGAGAGTAGCACATTGATGTAAAGTTTGCAAACTCTATAATTTATGTTGTGATGAAAGGCATGAGTCCTATTGTCATGTTGGAGACTGCTGTGCGTATTCACACCTGACATTCAATAGAGGTGATTTCTCAGGATGGCAATAAAAACAATAAAACAATTATCCCATCTCCCTGTAAATGGGGGTGGGAGAAGTAATGCTGTTTTGAAACCTTACTAAGAGTTTCTATGCACTAGCCAGCCCAGTGTTTTCTCCCTGGCAGCTTTTTTACTTGACTTAAACCCCATTTACACCACTTTCTTTTCAGCGCATCAACTCATGCGCTCTGGTTGATGCACTGCTAAGACAGTGGTGTGGACACACCACATCACCGTAAGTGTGTTCCAGCTCCAGTTTTTAATCCAATGGAACAAAGGGGACATGTACTGGATTGAGCGCATTACCCTGTGGTGTGAATGACCAATGTGCTCGATCCACTGTGATCTCCTATTTCCTAGCCAAGAGTCACTGTGGATGTAATTTTCCCACAAGCCCCCAGACACTCCTATCGGTGCGATCTGTGGTGCATCAAGCTCGAGGGTGTAAATAGAAAATTGTGAATTAAGTCACAGCACAGTGGAAGGCAACAGATCGATAAGTGAAGTGCTGCTGTTATGTAAACAGGGCTTTACATTCAGGCTCAGCTATTCTTTACTCCAGATTATAGCAGTATAGAAAAATTGTACTATTTGATTGGCTGGAAGTATCTCTGAGCCATGTAATTATGTTGCATAATTACATGCCAGAACTACTACACTCATTTAAGCCCAATAACATAAACATAGAAAAGTATCACTACTCTCACTCTCTGACAGGAGCTGACACTTCAGACCTGTTGCTTCACCAGCAGGCAGTAAAAGTGAAACAACATTGTCACTATTGGAAAAGGAGCTGTTAAAAGCCAAAGCCCATATGTGCTCCTATGTAGTATGGTAATAACTTCTTATTCTATGATCTGATACCAGGTTATGGATACCCTTTTAAAAGTTTCTTTATTTGTGCTTAGAAACATCTACTCTAAATGGAAAATGACCTTTTGGCCTACCTGGGTCACAAACACATTTTTCAGAGGCTTTTCCACAGACCGTACTGCTGTGAACACTACTGAAATAGGAGACTGCATTAGGGAGATAGAAAATCAGCTGCCATATTTACTGTACCACAATTCCTCAATATGTATCTTAGTATACAGACTATTATATTTCTGTACTCACTACAGAAATAGGAGACCGATCTCTCAGTAAAGAAATCTTGTCAGCTGTATACTGTATGCACAATACCTCATTTTAAAAATAAACACTTGAGATCTTATAATATTGTAACCACTACAAAAATAAGAGACTGCATCTCCCAGTAAAGAAAAATGGAAGACAGCTTCATATTGTACCCTCACTGCCTTTCTATGTACATCTACATATCATGTACTGTACTGCAGTCATCACTGCCAAAATAGGAGACTGCAACTCTGATAAGGAAAATATAAGTCAACTTTAAAATCTCCCCAGAATTCCTTGTTCCTGTATGTAGATTAGCATATTAGCTATTATACTGCTGTAACCATTACCAAATAAGAGTCAGGTGATTTAACAGAAAGGGACTACTTTATGTCCAAATGCAGTTACAATAATAAATGAAAATGTTTTTGCAAGTATTATGATTTTTTTAATTATTTTGCAGCTTTAACAATTTTTCCACATGTTATACATGCAATAAAGTACTCAGGGTTTGTGATTATGGTCAATAATCCTCTACTTCTCTGTTGTTTAGTACTTGGCACAAGTGCCTTGTGCCTAACAACACTTTTGAAAGGTGTGCGATTATTGACCCATAATCACATACCCTGTTATGTTTTATTGCATACTTAAAGTGATCTTTTACTAGGGTTAACACATTCATCCCTAGTAAGAATTAATGTAGATAATGTTCTTATTAAATCTACATTATAGTAAAGCAGACACTGACCAACAGCAGTGAAGTTACCAACATTGTAATACTAGCAGCTATACAACTTCCCAACAGGCACAGTAGAGTAGCACCCCAAATTACATCAGCAGCCTGGAAGCATGCTGACTCCACATCCAGCAACCTTGGAGAAATGGACCACAACAAAAGACACTATAAAGTATGAATTCATTGTCTTTGTTACAATACCTGGAACACATAGTTTTATAGCAATGTTTGTTGAATGGTGCTGCCTCTTTTAGTTTTAAAACCATTGTATATGATCTTTAAGATTGCATGTTTGGTTTAATCCATGATTTCCTTCATTATGTATGTAATCAGCATATTGTTTTGTATATAAGGGGCACTTTGGTGTATGGGGTTCACTTTGAAGAAGCTTTGGACTACTCGCAAACATCAGTTTGCAGTGCAGTGGTGACATCATTTAGTCACCACGGCAGGTGATGTCCATCCACAGCTTGTTTTCATTCAAGATGTTCCCTCTGCCGTTGCTAAATAAGCGTAAGAGATTTGTTTTCACATTACCGCTGTTGAGTGTAATTCTTGCTGCAGGTGCTCTTTTGTCTTTCTCTTTTGTTGCTTATCCTGGTTGGAGCACCACAGCCATGTCCTAGTGCTAGCCATTCTTCCTTTGTGTTCGTAGAACTTAAAGATGTGCACCCTGAAGAAAAGTAGGGAAATGGGTGACATGATTGTGACATACAGGAATCTGCATGGGATAAATAGAGCTGACACCAAGGAACTTTTTCCTTGAGTTCAACACACGGATGAGAAGGAATTCACTAAATCTGGTGGCGGGGGGGGGGATTAAAAAAGGACATTCAGAATCCAGAAGCACTTCTTCACAGAAAGGGTGGTAGGTAAGTGGAATAAGCCACCAGAAGAAGTGATACAGGCCATACCATTTGGCAGCTTCAAGAAGGAATAGGTCAGACAAATGGGTTTAGTAAGGAGGGGGTGCGGGTTACCACTAGGGCAAGGCAGAATAGTTAGGTAGGGTGGGCCAAGATCCTTCTTTTGCTGTCAATGTCTGTGTATACTGTGTATGTAATATATGGATAATTAAAATAATACCCCCAAAATGCATACAAAACATCTCCTGTAATACATCATCCAAAACTCAATATTGCCATCGATGGAACTCAATAATACTATCAGTGAGATCTCGTAATACTATCGATGGAAGATCTCAACGATAGTATTATTGCAAACTCACAACAGCGTAAGCGCCACCGGCCAGCTCGAGCAGCTTTCACTGACTGCAAGCCGGCTTTTACTGTAACTGTCACATACAGTAAAAGCCGACTACACATTCAGGTTGTGGTAACACTCTGATGAAAATGTCTGTTTCAGAGCAGCACCCAGCAAAAGTGCTCAATTTTCTACCTCACCAGGAAATAACTTTGGATCGCACTGCAACTTCTTTGGCAATGTAGCAGTAAGACTTAAAATCTCCTCAGGCAGTGAAAAAAAAGATGCTACGTGATGTACTCAGACTCTGAGTCCGACTAGCTCTCCGCACTAACTGTCGCTCGTTCCACAAGAAAAACAAATTACGACTGTTTTGTTTGCAGTTTCTTTAACACTGCTCGGTTTTGCTTTTTCAACTGTTAAAACTTCTCCAAGTTGCCACAATCATTGGCTTTTTCATAACAAAATTACCTCACCACCAACCCAACCGAACATTCCTGACTCTATGGCAAAGGTAAGAAACTACAATTCTCTTGCATCCATATATTACAAAAAATAACAAATACATTCTGGTGTTACAAGGCAGTAATTCATCTCTCAGGGATCTGGGGGCACTTAAAACCTCTCGAGCTCGCTCTCAAGGTTTACTGTGCATCAGATCCTCGATAATTACTGCCTGTCATACAGAATGTATCTAATATTCTATTTGTAATGTAGATCAATTCAACAATGCTATGCACATCTACACTTAAATCAAGTATTCATTAGTGATCAAGTATTTTTTGTAGTGATAATGTATTTCTGGCAAAATATTAATATACCAGTGTTATTTTATTTTACTTATTTCATTTCTGAACTAATTTTGAAGATTTTAAAAGTTCCTGCTTCCTTGCAATGTTCACCATGATATATGAATCCTCTTGGTGTGGTGCAGTGCTGTTTACTATCAGAAACATATGCCATCATACAATCATAATAAATCCACAGCATGAATCCAGTTTATTTGTTCTGTCAAAAGGCATCCTCAGTAGAAAATATTTTTTAATATTGTGAGTAGTGGATAACTATAATGACTTAAGTCATTATTAAACAAATAGTTACAGAAGCTGTTTTTTTCAGTCTGTAAACATTGAAAATATTCTGAATGTGTATTTAAGTATGTCAGAAATATATTTTTTGTTAAAAAATATGACAGAATTTTTTTGATGACTAATAAATGCTGCTGCTGTAGTATACTGCCAAAGCAATTGTCTTGATACAACTTCCTTGTGCAGAATAATAATTCTGAGGACAACTTGTTCCACTGTTTGGCACCAACATACGAAAATGGTTTTGATCAACTGTTGACTTCATAAAGGGGATAAGGATGAGCAACGCCACATTTTCATTCAGTGACTGTGTCAAAATCTGACATTTTGGACATTTTTAAGCTAGTCCGAAGGAACTCTGTTTCTCTTTAGCACTTTGGCACTTTAAATTCATGACGCAGCACTTTTTACTGGAGCACACTCTGAGCATGTCTAAGTTGTTGGTAAGCCACATGACCTGCAACAGCTAATCAGGAATGTTGGAGATCGAGAACTCATAACACTGCTCACATCGTAGTGCCATTTCCATCTCTCTCTCTCTCTCACAGGGGAAGGACTTGTAGCACTGGCCACCAAAGGAGCTCTTTTTATGTGAAAGAGTGACTTTTGATCAGAAAATGTTTTCAATCAGTGAATTGTACTACTTACTTGATATTACTTACTTGGTATTGCTAGACAAAGTAGTCTTGAAGCCAATTTAGTTCTCTCCTACTCTCAGTAGGTTTATTTTTTAAGGGTTGTTAGAAACATAGAAACATAGAATTTGATGGCAGATAAAGACCGCTTGGCCCACCGAGTCTGCCCATTTCCCTACCTAATGGATAAGCTGCAGATCCTAGTAAACCAACATCTTACTTCCTCCTACCCCCCACTTGAATTGCCTTATGTCTGTCCCATGCATTCTTGAATTCTCCCACTGTTTTTGACTCTACGACCTCCTTAGGAAGGCCGTTCCATGCATCTACAATCCTCTCTGTGAAAAATACTTCCTCACATTACCTCTGAGCCGTCCCTCTATCTTCAAATCATGCCCCTTGTTCTTGCACATCTCTTTTTCTGAAAGATGCTACCCTCTTGGACTTTGTTGATTCCTTTGAGGTATTTGAAAGTTTCTATCATGTCCCCCCCTCCCTCCTTTCCTCAAGGATGTACATCTTAAGCTCCTTTAGTCTTTTTCTTATTTCTTCTGGTGCAGACCCTGCACCATTTTGGTTGCCCTCCTCTGGACAGCCTCCACCCTGTTTATGTCTTTGCGGAGATGGGTCTCCAGAACTGTACATAGTACTCCAGATGTGGTCTTACCAACTGTCTGTACAGAGGGCCAACAACTTCCTGTTTTCTACTGGTGATGCCTCTACTTATGCATCCTAGTATCCCCCAGCCCGCCATACTGCATTCTTGCATTGCTGGCCTACCTTTAGGTCATCGGATATGACTACCTACAGGTCCCTTTCCATTTTTGTTGTTTTCAGTATCTCACCCCCCATTGTGTACTCTCCCCGGGGTTTTTGTTTCCCAGGTGCATTACTTTGCACTTCTTTGCATTGAATCTAACCTGCCATACATTTGACCATTCCTCCAACCTTGCCAAGTCTCTTTTCATCCTTTTCACCCCACCTTGCATATCAACCCTGATGCAGATCTTTGTGTCATCTGCAAAGAGACATACTTTCCCTTCTAGTCCTCTGCATGTCACTTATAAAGACATTAAAAGGACCATCCCAGTACTGAACCCTGCAGTACCCCATAGTAACCCCTTTCTTCACTGTGGACTCCATTTACTATTACCCTCTGTTTCCTGTTGTCCAGCCAGTGTTTAACCCAGGCTACCACCCTGGGACCCACTCCCAGGCTGGCTAATTTGTTTATTAATCTTTTGTGTGGGACTGTGTCAAATGCCTTGCTAAAGTCTAGGTAGGCCATGTCCACAGCCCCTCCCTGGTCTACTACTTTGGTCACCCAGTCAAAGAAATCAATTAGATTTGTCTGACATGACCTTCCTGCTGTGAATCCATGCTGCCTTGGGTACTGTGCCCCACTGGCCCCTAGGTACTCAACAATTCTTTCCTTCAGAAGTGACTCCATCATTTTCCCTACCACTGAAGTTGAACTGAGAGATCTGTAGTTTCCTGCCTCTGTCTTGCTCCCACTTTTGTGAAGGGAAATCACATCCGCCCTCCTCCAGTCCCCAGGCACCACACCATCCTCCCTTGATTTATTAAAAAAGGTAGTCAGTGGTGTTACTAGTTCTTCCCTTAGTTCTTTTAGAATTCTGGGGTGAATCCCATCAGGTCCCATTGCTTTATCCACCTTCAGTTTTAAGAATTCTTTTAGAACCCTTTCTTCTGTGAAAGGACTAATATCAACCCCCCTATCCAGACTGCTTCTATTGACTGGATTAGGTATCTCCCCCTGCTTTTCCATTGTGAATACTGAGCAGAAGTATTCATTCAGTATCCTACTTTTTCACTGTCGCTCTCTATCCAACCACCTACCTCTTTATTCAGCCTCAGTATCCCTGCCTTAGTCTTTCTTTGCTCCCTAATGTACCTATAAAAGGTTTTATCCCCTTTCTTAACCGAGTTGGCTATCTTTTTCTCAGTTTGGGCCTTTGCTATTCTGACTGCCTTCCCTGCTTCCTTCTGCTTTAACTTGTACAGTTCTCTGTCCTGCTTCTTCTGTGTTTCCTCATACTTCCTGAATGCTATCCTTTTCTCTATTACCTTCCCTGCCACTTCTTTTGAGAACCATAGTGTTTTTCTATTTCTTTTTGATTTGTTTATTTGCTTTACACAAAGGCTTGTTGCCTCCGTGATGGTGGTTTTGATGTTTCCCCATTGTTGCTCCGCCCCACCTTCTTGCCTGTTTGCTAGTGTTTTTCTGAAGCACTCTCCCATTTTGAGAAAATCAGCCCTCCTGAAGTCCAGTACCTTCACTTTTGTATGGCTTGACTCTACAGCTAAGTTTATCATGAATCACACTGTTTGGTGGTCATTTGTTCCCAGATGGCTACCCACTTCAAGATTGGAGATCCTCTCTCCATCCCCATTTGAGAGTACCAGGTCTAAGATTGCTCCTCCCTCCCAAGTGAGTTCCAAAACTAGCTGTCTGAGGCATGCTCCCTGTAGGGCATTGAAAATGGCCCTGCTCATGGATGGGGCTGCAGCAAAGGTGCTCCAGTTAACATCTGGCATATTCAGGTCCCCCATTAGCAATATTTCCATTTTCTCTGCCATCCAAAGGATGCCTTCTATCATTTCCTTGTCCATTTCCTCCCCCTGAGATGGGGGGTCTGTATACAACCCCTGTGTGAATTGTGGTGCTATTTCCAGTCCACAGGGTGACCCACAGTGCCTCCGCTCTTCCCTGTTTACCCTTTAGTTCTGTTGCTTAATCCCTTCCCTTACATGAGAGCTACTTCTCCTCCTCTTCTTCCCTCCCTGTGCCTCCTGTAGATTGTGTACCGGTATGTTGACATCCAGTCATGGTTCTCTGTATCATGTTTCTGTGACTGCCATGATATCCAGGCATCCCTCTTCCATCAAGGCCACCATTTGGGAAGCTTTTACTGGACTATGGGCATTGGTACTCATTACCCTCCATTTTTATGGCTTTATTTCTTTTGTCCCATCCTGTCCTTACTGCCTTTGTCTTTTCTCCATTTACCCTGTCCATCTCCTATCAACTGCTCTATCTTGATGTTTACCTCACTAACTACCCTGATTTTTTGGGGGCTAGGTTCCCTTCTCCTTTTTCAGTGCCTCCCCTTGGCTAGTTTAAGTGCTTGCCAATGAAGCATTTAAACCTATCACCCAGGATCCTGGTTCCCCTCCTGGATAGATGCAGACCATTGCACCTGTATGAGGCCTGCATCCCTCCAGGTGAAACCCAGTCCCAGTGAAAGCCAAATCCCTGAGCTCTGCACCAGTTTTTCAACCAGTCATTGAATCCCATGGTGCAGAGTACCCTAGCCTCACCCATGCCATAGACAGGTAGCACTTCGAGAAAGTTGCCATGTGTGCTACTTGTCTAAGTCCCTCCCAACTCCACAAACTCCTGTTGCACTGCTCTGATCCCATTCTCAGCCAGGTAATTTGTCCCTAGGTGGATAATGACATCCAGCTCACTCCCTTTGCAGCTGCTCACAGATCCTGATGTTCATTTCCTGTCCCTCCAAGCCATGGTGCCAGGCAGGCACCTTACCTCCCTTCCCCTCTCTCCCCCAGTTCTACCCCCTAACAATTGAGTCACCCACCAGGAGTTGCTTCCTTCCCCTGTGGGTCCTGTGCCACCCTCCTGTGGATCTCCATTGTGGAGGTTCCCAGCATCCTCCTTGGTCTCCACTGTGGGTACCTCCATAGAGGAACCATGCTCCACCAGAGTGGCAAATGAATTGTGGAGAGGCAGAACTGGAGGGATGCACCTCTGTTCCACCACCCTCACCCTCCCTGAGCCCATCGTGGTCCAACCACTCCTCTTTCTTGGCAACCGCTGAGGTAGTGGCAGTGGCCAGGGTGGTCCCTGGGTGGGGAGCAGGTTTCCTGAATCCTTGCCAGGTCAGCATAGAGACGAACAGCCTCCTCCCTCAGACCAGAGAGGTGCCTGCAAATAGGGCAGCAATGCAGTCTCCAGAATGTCTCCTGGCAGACTGCTGCTCCACAGCCAGTGCATTGCACCACTCCCCATATGTCTGTGTCCCTACCTGTTACAGATGCTTTTCTTCCTTTCTTTTTTTTTTGTTCATTTTAGTGTGTGCAAGCTTGTGAGTGTCTCTACCCCCTTTTCAGTGTGCTGTGCCTTTAAGGATATGAACAGGTATATGTTGTTGGCAGTTATGGGAAGTGATGTCAGAACCCCTGCTATAAGGGAGTTGTGCGCTTGGGGCGGGTGGGGTGGGGGTAGGGTGGGTGGGAGTAAACCTATGCACTCCAGAAACAATCAACTACAACTCTGACCCTCCACCCCAGGGAGTGCCTTCCTTTCTTTCAGACACCTATTTCACAGAGGTTAAGTAACAGGTCTAGTCACAAATGACTGCAAATATCTCCCAGCTACAGTTCCTCCCTGGCAAATCAAAGTTAAACTAAGGAAAGTCAACCCCAAAAACAGAATCAATACTAGTTACTTACATAGGTCCAAAAAGTAATAATTCAATTCAGTGTAGTCTAGAAAATAACCTCCTTGATTTAAGGAAGCTTTGGCTGCTTTCTCCTCTCTCTCTCTCTCTCTCTCTCTGTCTCAGTAACAATAACTCATCCAATAGTTTTTTTAAAGTTTCAAAGGTAGTTGCTTGTATCACATGTGCAGGTAGGGAATTCCATGTTCTAATAGTTCGAACAGTGTAAAAATGTAATCTTTTCACTGTATTGGCCCTTGGTACACACAATTGTTTTTTATGTGATCTGAGATTATTATACCTAAAGTTATATGTAATTCTGCATTGCCCCATTAAAACTGGGTTTTATAGGATTTTGTAAAGTAAAAGCAGATCACCTCTTTTCTGTCTTGTTTCTAAATTGAATAATTTTAAGTCAATTAGTTTAACATAGAAACATAGACTTTGATGGCAGATAAGGACCACTTGGCCCACCTAGTCTGCCCATTTCCTCCTAGAGGATAAGCTGCAGATCCTATTTAACAAACAGCCCTATTTCTTCCTACCCCCACAAAATTGCCTTATGTCTGTCCCTTGAATTCTTGAATTCTCCCTGATTTCAGACCCCACAACCTCCTCGAGGCTGTTCCATGCATCCACCACCTCTTTATGGAAAAATACTTCTCACATTGCCCCTGAGCTGTCCCCATCTTCAAATTGTGTCCCTTGTTCTTGCACATCTCTTTTCTGAAAGATGCTACCCTCTTGGACTTTGTTGATTCCACTGAGGTACCTAAACATTTCTATCATGTCCCTCCTCTCCCTCCTGTCCTCAAGGGTATACATATTATGCTCCTTTAGTCTCTCCTCATATGGCTTCTCTTGCAGGCCCTGCACTATTTTAGTTGCCCTCCTCTGAACTGCCTCCATCCTGTCTATGTCCTTGCAGAGATGGGGTCTCCAGAACTGGATGCGGTACTCCAGATGAGGTCTCACCAACTGTCTGTACAGGGGGATAACAACTTCCTATTTTTTGCTGGTGATGCCTCTCCCTATACATCCCAGTATCCCCCCAGCCCTCCCTACCACCTTCTTACATTGCTTGCCAACCTTACGGTCATCTGATATGATTACCCCCAGGTCCCTTTCCATTTTTGTTGTTGTTACTACCTCCCCTATACTGTTGATTTCATGCCTGTGATAGATTTGGTTAACTTCCTTTGTGTTTTTTCAATAAGATTGACATTCCTTTTATGATAGGGATTCCATAATGGAGACCCGTAGTTCAAGTGTGGGATTATATGAGTTTTATATAACTTCAGCAAACAATCTCTGTCTCTTGTGATAAAGGCTTTTTTTAATAGACCTAGTTAATCTATTTGTATTAAGTGAGGTATGGCGACAGTGATCAATTGAAGTCAGTTCCTTGTTAATCCAAATTCCTAAATCTTTTTCTTTGTAGTAGTTTTTAAGACTGTGCCATTTAGGGTATATTGAAAACAGGGATTATTGTAACCAAAATGTACAACTGAGCATTTGGGCATGGGGTCATAATGTCATAAGACATTCTGCCCGTATGGCAAAATTCACAATGCCAATACAGAGCGATTCTGACACGCTGCATAAGTCTTTTTTGCGGGGCTCACCCTCAGTACTCCCCATTATGGAGGACTGTGCCCGTGAATCCCCCCAATAAGGATTCTCAACTCCTCGGGTGGTGTTCTAGTTGACACTGCAGAAATTCATAAAAAGAATAAAACTTTCTGGGACAGGGAATCAAACCTGGTTCCAGAAGCAGTGCCTGGGTTCCTTGCTGCAGTGGCTCAGTCCATTGAGCTATGGCAGCTGCTCGGTGGAACCCCATCCCAGCAGAGGTCTTATCCTCTGCCTGAGATTTTGCGAGTGGTACAGTACCACATACAGCAGTATACGCAGTATTGCACCACTCGATCTCGGCTACAGTGCTATTCCGGGTTAGCCATAATGTCACATGCTATTAAGCATACAACATTCTGACCCAGTAGGGAGCATTTGGTCTCATTAAATTTCATTTTATTAATAGTACCCCATGATCAGCTTTAGTTTTGTACATTAACATTCCAGCTAATTAAAATTATAATTTCAGGCAGGCAGGCTAGTAAAATTGTGCTGCAAAAGAGAGGAGAGAGTGCATAGTGTGATCCTGCACCCCGGCACTGGCAGTTGCTGGTCCTGGAGCAGGAGCAGGACAGAGTTAATTTAGTAGACTGGAAAAGGTTGAGGGGGATTTTTGAAGGATTTATACAACAAATATTTTTTACCGAGTGCTGGGGGTGTTGAGGGCACAGAAATCCATATGCATTTGTTTTGTATATTGTTTGCCTCCAGCAGTATAATAATTGCAGATTCAATTTAGCAGACTGGGAAAGGTGCAGTGGATTTTGAAAGAGTTACAGTGTTTGACAAACATTTTTTACTGACTGATGGTGGTTCAGCAAGGCACAGAAAAATGGGTTACTCACCTGTAACAATAGTCCTAGGAATGGTATATGATGTACATCCACACTTCTGGCAGTGTTTCTTTCCCTTTAAGGCTTGCCAGAACATCTTCAAGCTGGCTCCTCCCACTCACCCAGTTGGTAACTCCCTCAGCACCACCTAATGACATCAGATCTTACTCACTGGATGCAAGACTGGTGTCCCACTTGCCAGGGAGGTCATGTGGGTCAGTGTGGATGTACTGTATATCATATACCACTCCTAGAACTACTGTTACTGGTGAGTAACCTGTTTTTTCTAGGGACATGGAAATGATGTACTGTCAACACTTCTGGCAGACTCCTAGCAGTTCTCCAGGAGGAATGGCCAAGGTACATACCCCCTATTTAGGGAAAAGAGATTGGAGAACTGAGACCCCAAAACCAACATCCCAGCATGACTTAAGTTCAATGTGGTAGTGGGAATGAAGGTATGTGCTGACTTTCAGGTACTGTAGTAGCCCAGCAGATTTCCTGGATAGGGATATCCCTGTAAGCAGCCACTGAGGCAGTGGTATGATGGGAGGAATGAGCCCTAAGCCCTGTGGGAGGCTCCCTACCCACCAGCCTACAGCAGCGGTCGAAAGCAGGATATAATCCACCTTCCAGTAACTGACTTAGCTGCTGGTCTGCCAGGTGCAGCTTCAACATAGGTGACAAATAGCTGGTGAACCTGTCCCCAAACTCTAGCTCTGCACTCCTTATAGTAGGCGAGCACTCACCACAGGTCCAAAGTATTGAGGCTGTGCTTGGCCTCTGAGGTGTGGTTGGTGAAGTACACTGGGAGACTGATCACCTGGTTAAGGTGAAATTCAGACATGACCTTTGGGAGGAACTTGGCTGGGGCGAAGGACAACCTTGTCCTTATGGAAGACCAGGTAAGGAGACTTCACTGAGGGCACCTGAGCTCACTGAACCTTCTGGCAGATGTAATAGCTACCAAGATGGTGGTCTTCCACAACAAGTGAGACATTTCACACCTGTACATTGGTTTTGAATGAGCTTGCCATGAGCTTTGCCAACACCAGCAACAAGTCCCAAGGTTGTGGTGGTTCACGCACCAGAGGGAAATGTGGTCAAGGCCTTTGAAAAAACACCAGACCATCTTCTCTTGCACCACTGATGGCATACCAGCCCATGTGCAGTGTGCCAAGATAGCTGCCATGTGCACCTTAAGGTTCTCGACAAATTCCTGATGGAGACAGGGACCAAAGGTAGTCAAGAATGCTAGCCACCAGACAAGATAAGGGGTCAAGCCCCTTGCCCTGGCACAAATGGAGAACCTCTTCCATTTGAAGGTATAGTATTTTCAGGTCAACTCCTTCCGAGAAGCCTAGAGGAGGACCGGGGTCCAGGGCCTTGAGAAGGCATCCCCCTGCAGCCTTCCTTGCTGAAGGGGCCAGGCACAACACAGCCTCAGCTTTGCATTGTCCCTGGAGGTGAGCAGATCCACCAGAAGGGTGCCCCATCAGGAGAGCAGGCTGTGTACTATAGTACCTCTGGATGGAGAGACCACTCATGAGATGCCTTGCCCAAACGGCTAAGGGCGTCCACCAGCTGGTTGGAAATGCCAGACACATGGATGGCCAGGAGATCAGTGGCCAAGCTGAACACAAAGATCCAGATGTGGAGAGCTTACCTGCACAGAGGAAGGGAGTGTGTCCCACCCTGTTTTATGAGGTAGTACCTAGTCATGGTGTTGTCCATCTGGACCTGAATAACCTGACCGCGAATGTGCAGAACAAAGGCTGTCAGTGCCAACTGAACTGCCTGAAGCTCCAGCAGGTTGATATGGTATCAGGACTCCTTGGAGGTCCAGAATCCATGGACTCTGTGGTCCCCCAGGTGGGCACCCCAGCTCATCAGAGAGGCATCAGTTGTGATGGTGACTGTCAGCTATGGGCAGAAAAATGGGATCCCTTCCTACAGATGTTCTGGGACTAACCACAGCTGGAGGGTGTCCCACATTAGCTGGGTCACTGTGACCGGCTGGTCGAAGTGGCCCTGGTGTTGAGACCATTGTCAAGGCAAGCTCCTATTGTAGAGAGCGTGATTCTCCACTGGACCCAAAGGACCACACTGGTGCATGCCACCGCTTATTT
This sequence comes from Neoceratodus forsteri, assembly GCA_016271365.2. NCBI lineage: Eukaryota > Metazoa > Chordata > Ceratodontiformes > Ceratodontidae > Neoceratodus > Neoceratodus forsteri. The sequence continues at coordinate 1,108,054,595 of CM057449.1, read as the reverse complement.
ATTCTTGTTGATGACCGAAAAGCACCATGAACAGACACTCCTTTCCAGGTAGCACCTGGGGAGGAGGTACAAGAGTAAGGCAAAAACAACAGAGGAATTTACAAATGCAGAACTGTACAACACAAATGCTATTTACAAGAGTGCAGATTCTAGTAAATACAAGCTAAATAGAAATATACATCACAACTGCTATTGACAAAATTGGAAATAAAAAATAAAAATTACATCCAACGAAACATCACAGTTGCTATTTTGAAAGATGAAATTCTAATAAATACAAATTAATGTTTATATAGCTATATACAGTGGTTCACAGTAAGAGAAGTGGAGAACAATGAAAACAGGAGTAAGTGAGGTCAGGAAGGAGAGCAGATGCAGAAGGATGTAATAAGGGTTGGCCAGAGTAAGTGTTTAAGAGCAGGGAGGGGAGAGCGAGAGAGAGACGGGTTAGGAGGGAAGACTGTTCCAGAGAGAAGGAAATCTATAGGAGAAAGAGAGTTTGACAGCTGAGGTGCAGACACGAGGAAGGAAAGGGCGGCACAGCTAGCTCACATGTTGTAGGGTGAGGAGGAGCAGGAGTAAGAAGAGAGGCAAGGTAGGATGGGAGAGACCCAAACCAGAATTTAGCGATGAAGGTGGAGCAGTGATAGAAGTGCTCTGTATGAGGGACTGGAAGGAAAGGAAAGAGTAAAGGTCACAGTGGTAGTTAATGAGGGTAGCCTGTGAGTTTGGCGACGTGATTGGGTGCCTACCAAAACAGTGACTCAATTATGGTACATTACACCACAGACGAGGAGGAGGGTAACCAGATGGGGGTGCAATATAGCAACATCCTGTCACTACGGTATAAACACAGGAGGAGAGAGAGCATGCCGCGGGGTGGGATGGGAGGGAGGGATTGTGAAGGGTGGCACCACAGTGAGCTGCTGAGCTGCTCCTATAGCATGGTGAGTGGATTCAGGGCTGGGGAGTGTATGGTGCTGGGTTCAGGTCTGGGCGCGGGTACCTTTTTTTGCGCCTGGCTTGATATTTTTTTTGTGGGGGTTGTACCCCAACTGACATGCATCCCCCTGGAGTTGAGAATCCTTAAGTAGGGATGTGCGTAGGGGGCACAGCCCCCTGCATTTACATGTAAAAGTTAAGTCCCCAGTGCCCTTTTGTTGTGCACTGGAGACTGCATTGTTGAAATTTTTTTTCGGCTATGTTGTCGTCGCCCTAACAGTGATCGCCGATAATCACATAAACCCTTAATGAGGGAGCATTAGAGGCAACCCTTCAAAATGCATGAAACAGAACATTGAGTTTTGTGAGGGAGGTGGCTGGGGCAGCACTGTAAACTATGTTGCATTGTCAAAGGCTGGGAGGATCCATTTAACAATGAGATCACGTCTTACAGGGAGGGAGAGACTAGCTTTGTGATGGTAGAGTAACCCAAGTTTAGAGCTCAGTTTGGTATGTAATGCGCTAAAGTGGATGGAGAAATCAAGGGAGGGATCAAGCCAGACACCAAGGTACTTGTAAGTAAGGACATTGTCAAGTGGACTGTTAGCTGCAGAGGAGAAGATTGTTAGGGTGGGAAGCTTGGCAAGTTTTTGTTTAGTGCCAAAGTTCATGGCAACAATTTTTTTAGTATTCAGTTTAAGGCAGTTGGAGACAAACCAAGCTGTGACCACTATAAAATCATTTTGAAGGTGGGATTGGATGGCTTGGGTGCATGGGCTGGACAGAAAAAGGACAGTGTCATCCACATACAGGTGAATACCGGAATGGGTGAATACCGAGGGGAGATCATTAATAAAGAGGGAAAAGAAAACAAGTCCAATGATTGAACCTTGGGGCATGCCAGTAAGGATGGGGAGGGAGGGTGATTGGACATTGTTGATTGAAACTGACTGGGAATGGCCAGTTAGATAGGAGCTGAACCAAGACACTGAAGCAGGGGAGAGGCCAAACGGGTTTAGTTTATTAAGTAGGAGAGGGTGGGAAACAGAGTCAAAGGGCTTTGCAAGGTTGATAAAAATGGCAGAGGCTGTCTGGCCAAGATCCATGACAGAGTGGATGGCGTCAGTGAAGCGAAGGAGGAAAGAGGTGGTTGTGGGAGTTCCTGAAACCAGACTGGAACAGGGAAAGAATATTGGAAGTGACTAGGAATTTGTTGAGAGCCTTGAGAGGATTAGGGATTCTTGGACTTTGGTGAGAGTAGGGAGAAGGGAGATGGGGTGGTAATTTCCAGGGATAGTAGAGTTGCCACCTTTGAAAAGAGGGAGGACTGTGGCAGACTTCCAAGCTATAGTAACAGTGGCTAAGGAGAGTGAAAAATTTAGGAGGAAGGTTAGAGGGCTAACAAATTGAAAGAGCCAAGATTTTGAGAAGCTAAGGGTGCAGACCATCAGGGCTTTGACTTAGCTGGGTTAAGGAAGTAAGAGCTCTTAAGACTCTGATGGTAAAATTGGAGGTAGTTGGAAAACTCCAGGAGCTGTGAGAGGATTGGGGCAAGGGGGAGGGTAGGGGTCCTGTGAGGGAACAGCACAGGATGTGAAATACTTTATTTAAGGCTTCAACAACATGGGATGGATCGGAGATTAGTGAACTGGCCTCACGGATTGAGGGGGATTCAAAGTGGGGTGCAGGAGCAATTGGAGATCCTGCCTATAGGAGGATGAAGTGCTATTAGAGGGTTGCAAATAAGATTTCAAGAAATCAGATTTTTTACGATGGATGCTAATGGAACAACTATTGCAGAGGGCACAAAAGGTTTGAAGGAGGCCTGATCACCGAGAGGATTTAAAGTGGACCATGCATGATCATGAGCTCTGCATTTGGACAGGATTTCAGGGGTGATCCAGGGATGGTGGGCACATTTTACTCTTGTTTTTTTTAGTGGGGCATGGGCATCCCAAATCTTTTGGAAGATGGAGGTGAAGTGGGTGAGGGCAGTGTCGACCGAGAAGGATGAAAGGACAAGAGACCAGTTTGCCTGGGCTAGGTAGTGAAGAAGTTTACTTACATGAAGGGATTTGAGGGGTGATACTGGATATATTTGGAGGTGGATGGGAGGAGGACGAGACTTCCTAATGCGAACGGTAGGGCAATGGTCACTGAGCACATCGGGTAGAATACCGGCAGAACAAATGCGGTGAGGTGGGGTGGGATGAGAGCACCCAGTCTAGCAGGGAGTGTGACTGAGTTCTTGGGTTGGGCCAGGTAGGTTCTTTAATTAATTGGGTGAGGTTTAATGCTTCAATTCGTTGACAGGAATTAAGTGATGAGGGGGAGAGCCAGTCAAAACTGAAGTTTCCAAGCTGGATTAATTCTCCTGTATTTGCTTGAGTGGAGGCAGTGGTGATGCAGGAGACAAGAGATGAAGGGAGGAGTTTAAGGGAGGCATATAGGACCCCCACAAAGAGAGGAGATGAAGGTGGAAAGTTGAGATTAGTTAAGAGGAGTTCTTGGGAACAGGGGATAGAGGGGTGGGCAGGGCAGTCGATGCAAAGCATCGATGGGCTAACACCCTCCAATAGTCCGTGGCTATCTGAGAAGGCACCTGTTCAGCTGCTGCTGAAAACAACACTCCATAACTTTGCTGCAGTCGGCTCCCGACGAGGATGTGCTCCGTGTGCTAAGCGGAGCTAGTATGTGTGTGTGTGTGTGGTGGTGGGGGGAGTCCTTGGAGCCTGAAATAGTACAGGGGAAACAAAAAGTATTAGTACCAAGGCAGGAAGTTTAAACAAAGGTAAGAGACCAGCTTTAACTGTGCATGTGCAGGCTCATCCAGAGAATGGAGCTCAAACAAAGAAGCAGGCAACAGGTAAACTCAAACTCTGGTATGAATTCGAATTACAATGCGCATTAATGGATATTCTGTTGAAATTATCTAAAATGCCTGCACACAAACAGCATGGCACATGGAATCAACTTGCAATATTTATATCTGTTACACTCTGCCAACTGAAAAATAATTAAGGCACAAACACAATAAGGTAAAAACAGCAGAGTGCAAGATTACAGTGTCCAAGCCAGTACTAATCTTTTCTAACACCACCCCAACAGTCTGTGGCTCTCTGAGAGAGGCGTCCGTACAGCCGCTGTTGAAAACAACACTCTTTACCTTTGCTGCGGCTGGCTCCCCGATGAGGATGTGTCTGTGGTGCTGAGCAGGAGCCATGGTGGTGGTGGTGGGGGGAGTCCGTTGGAGCCTTTGCTATAGTTGGCTCTGAATGAGGATGTGCTCCTTGCCCTAAGCAGAGCTAGTATATGTGTGTGTGTGTGTGTGTGGTGGGGGTCCTTCTGAGCCTTTGCTGTGGTCGCCTCCCGATGAGGATGTGCTCTGTGTGTTGAGTGGAGCTAGACTGTGTGTGTGTGTGTGTGTGTGTGTGGGGGGGGGTCTTTGGAGCCTTTGCTGCGGTTGGCTCCCGATGAGGATGTGCTCTGTGCTGAGTGGAGCTAGAGTGGGTGTGTGTGTGGGGGGGGGGCGGAGAGTCTTTGGAGCCTTTGTGCGGTCGGCCCCGATGAGGATGTGTCCATGTGCTGAGCGGAGCTAGTGTGTGTGTGTGTGGTGGGGGGAGTCCTTGGAACCTTTGCTTGGTCGGACCTGATGAGGATGTGCTCCATGCACTGAGTGGAGCTAGAGGTGTGTGTGTGTGTGTGTGGGGAGGGGTGTCTTTGGAGCCTTGTGCAGTTGGCTCCCAATAAGGATGTGCTCCATGTGCTGAGCGGAGCTAGTGTGTGCGGCTGGGAGAGTCCTGGAGCCTTTGCTGTGGTCAACCCCGATGAGGATGTGCCCTGCACTGAGTGCAGCTAGTGTGGAGCTAGTGTGATACCATGTATCCCAGAAGGCACAGGAGTCCAGAGAGGCTAACTGCTCAAACCCAAAATGATCGGGCAAAGGAGAGAGTCTCTGCCCAGTATGCCCAGTCCACTAGAAGCTGAGCCCTGGCTCTGCAAGACTTGGAGCCCCACCACAATGAATTGTTTCACCTGTGAAGGTTCAAGTTCTGACTTGGCCTCATTGACCAGGAGGCCAAGGGACAAGCAGACCTGTAGGGCCAGGTTTCTGGACTGCTCCACCTCCTCCCTGAGGAACCCACTATAAGGCAGTCATCCAGGTAGCATACACCCGACCCCCAGCACCTCAGGTATGCTGCCACTACTGCAATACACTTGGTAAAACCCTGGAGCTGAGGATAGGCTGAAGGGCATGATCTGGAACTCATAGAGAATCCCTGCTACACAGAACCATAGGAATTGGTGGTGGACAGACAGATGGGGACTTGGAGGAAAACATCCCAAAGATCTAGATAGCAGAACCACATGTTCTGCTCCAGACATAGAATGATCTGAGACAGAGTGACCATCCTGAAAGTGTGTGGCTGCAAAATGTGTTCAGGTCATGCAGATCTAAGATGGGGCACCAGCCCACCATCCATTTTGGCACCAGGAAGTACCTGCAGACAAACCTTGGGTTCACTGGAGGGTCCTGACTGGAGTCACTACCTTCTTCTGAAGGAGCTGGGCAATGTCTTCCTGAAGGGCTGACAGCATGTTGGTGGACACCATGTCCTCCAGTGGGGCATGGGCTTGGCAAAGCAGGTAAGCCTCAGACTCTAGAGACAGACCCTGACTGACCACTTCGAGGACCCATCTATCCATGATGAAAGTGGACCAGGTGGAAAGGAAGTGGTGGAGCCGGCCCCCCACTGGAGGAACCAGGGGAGTCAGGATGGGCATGAGGGAGACACCCTGCATCCTATCACTAGGCAGGCTTATAGGCAGAGGAGGGACCTGGCTGTTGGACGACCAAAGCAACCGAATCCAACCAGGGATGCCAAACTTGGGTCTGCTGCCCAGTTGAGCTGAAACAGCTTGGCCACAGGGGCAGAGAGGGGCCAAAAACGCTTTATTTATTTATTTTATTTATCTTTGTTTATCGGTAAACATATGAGCTGAAGGCCCTTTTTCATATGGGACCCGAGACCATTGCAATGAACAGTCAAGATGTAAAACATTGTGCAGTTACATTCTCAAACATATTACAATAAATTAACACCACAGATTATACGTTTGAATTCACAGACATATTACAGTACAATTAACACCATAAACATAGCACTATGACCGAATAACAATTAATTAAAGAAGGAAGAACATTGCAATTGATTAAAAAGATAGCTTTTTAGCTTACTTTTAAAAGATTCATGACTTATGCCTAACTGAAATTCAGGAGGAAGTGTATTCCAGTGTTTTGGAGCTTGACTAGAAAAAGCTCAATCACCCATTTTACTTTTTGATTTACTTATTGTAAGATTGGCATTTGATCTAAAGTCATGATCAGTATTTCTAGTATTTAACAGTGGGTAAAGAGGAGCTATCATTTTGCCGTAAAACATTATCAGTTACACAGCAAAGGAAGTAGATACAGTAGTGCTCAAGTTAGATGGAAGCCAGCCAGTGATCTGGTACAGTTTACAGTGATGGGTATTATAAGGTTGTTTACAGACAAATCTACAAATGCTGTGAAAAGTAATTGTAAGATTAAACATACCTTGTTTGGATAGAGCAGTAAACAAAAGAATTATAATTAGTTGAGATAGCAGTGTGCTTTGAGTTATTGCAATCCTAGCTTGTAGTGCCAAAGACTTCTGAAGTTTAAACAATACCCCTAGTTTTTGATTAACCTTTCTTGTTATATTTCCTATATGAGATGCATATGTTAGCTGAATATCCAAATATATACCTAAATATTTAAATTGGTCCACTTGTTCTAACCTTGTTCCCTTTCAATCAAACACAGTTAGATTTCCTGACTTCTGTAATCTTTGTTTTGAACCAAATAACATACTCTTTGTTTTGTGCTGTTTAATAATAGTTAGATTTTATTAGCCAGTTTTCTAGTTCTGGAAAATCATTATTCAGATTCTGAGTTATACTGTCAGTAGAATTGGAGCTAGTATATAAAATGATGTCATCTGCATATAATGATTTATGAGTTTTAGTCAGTTTCTCAGGAATACTATCAATGAAGATGGAAAAGAAAAGTGGGCCTAATATCGACCTCTGAGGTATTCTCCTTGTTCTAATACTTTGCTATTAGAAAGAGTACTGCCATAAGAAACTTGCAATCCTCTATCTGTTAAGTAACGCTTAACCTAATCTAATAGAAAATTTGTTAGCCCCTCTCAGCCAGGCTCCCCGAGCAGCAGGCAATGATCAACTAGGTCAAAGCCTTGGGCAGGTCCATGAAAACAGCATCAGTGGGTTCTCCTCATCCATAGCCTCACTGATGTGATTCGAGAACCTGGCCAAGGCAGTTCTGGTACTGTGACATTTTCTAAAGTCATGCTTCCTTTGGAGCTTAGAGCCCTTGGGATCTCTCTAGGTGGAGGTGACCAGGTCCAGGGTGGTACTAGACTTCTGTATGCGAGTAAGTTGTCCTTCCACCCCCGTCCCTAACAAGTTGGTGCCCAAGAAAGGGACATCCACCAATTTGTGCTGGGCAACTGCTGTAAAGGTCAAAATCCTCAACCAAGCCCTGCGGTGCATGGTCACCACTGCAACCATGGACTGGGTGCAGGAGTCGCTGATGTCCATGGCTGTCTGCAGCTGTTGCTTGTCCATCGTTCAGCGCTGGTCCTGAACCTGCTTGATTATGGTCTGTAAGTCAGCCAGGAGCTGGGGAAGCAACTCAGAGAGTGCCTAAGAGGCCAAGAGTGAAATGGGCCATCGAAAGTGCCGAATTCGCTTGTTGAAGGCTGAGAAGAGGCCGTGATAGACCATTTTAGCCATATGACCCATTTTTTTGGATTCCTTGTTGAGAGGCTTACCCATGTCCCTGACACTGCTGGTATGCTGAAAAACTGAGTCAGCCACCAAGATCTCAGCCAGGGGATGTTTGGTGTAACCCAACAGGGAACCAGTAGGGACCAAGTACTTGCAATCCGTCTGTGCCAATGGTGCAGGGCAAAAGGCAGGGTGCTGCCAAAGCTCTGCGACTAGGAAGGTCTCCCCAGGTGAGTCACCCTGATCGAAATTCTCGGTAAAAGGGTACCTAAACAAGCAGTTTTTTAAAACTGCAAACTCCAAAATCTGGCTTCATTGCGAGGTAAAGTTAAGGCTGCTGTTTACATTTATGCTAAAACTGCATTTATGTAAATAACATAAATGCAGTTTCATAGCTTTTGAAATCAGCCTTTTACTTTCAAAAACAGCCTTGCTTGCTCCCTAACATGTCTGCCAAGTGTGTTAAGTGATGAGTCATGATGACATAATTGGAGCCAGAGGCAGAGACTCACATGGCTCTCTATAGTGCTGACTAGTTCTTCTTTCCCCCTTTGTTTTGAATTGTTTCACCGGAATGATCAACACCATGTGTTAACACATGGATTATTTTATTATTTTGTTCAGTACACGTTAGGCTATGGTTTTGTTCATTTTGTTTACTTTAACTTGCTGAAAATGTTTTGTAATCCGGCTGACTTTCTCTTTGGCAAACTGCAGTACAGTACAACACTTTAAAATACCTGATGATCTAGTGGTTATGTGACACCCTGAATTTTGTAGCGAAGTACTGGTCTGGTTCAATTTCAAAGCTCACACTTTCTTGGTAATCCACAAATAAGCTTCTCTTGTAGTCTTTTTCCACATGAACCCCCTGCACCTAGCCTGCCTTCTGTTGAACACCCCACCATCCATACCCTGTCCTTAGTACTGCCTGGGGCCACATATGAGCTTGCGGTTTCATGAAGAGAATTATCACGACTCAGATTGTAATCTTGTACCTCAGAGAGTTGTGCACTCCTATACTGATACGCTTCATCAGCTGGCACCATTAAAAAATGCCTCCCAAATCACTGTCCAGTCCACTTTCTCAGTGTTTGACTTCTGCTCCCACAGTAAACACTGAGTGGATCACCACCCTTCTGCACAGTGAAGGCAGTATGTACTGTCCCCCTGCTGTGTTTTTTCCCACCTCATTAACCAACAATTAGGTCTTCCTGGAGGGCCAATCAATAAGCATCAGGACTCAGCAGAAAAACTGCTGTTCATGCCCTCATAAGGGCTGTACTAACTATGGATAACAAAATTATTAGCAAGAGAGGCATGCTAATACCTTAAGCAAATCCACCCGACTTCTAGTGGCAATCTACTCCTTTACCTGTAATCTGCAGAACTCTGCAGGACAGTTCCTGGCAATTCTTCTCCAGTACTTTTCTGTGCCCTACTCCACAATGTGAGTTGGCTGGCTACCTCCCTTCCGAATCTTGAATGAGCAATACACATCTCCCTCGGTACTGTTCTAACAAACGTCAGCATCCTCCCCCCACCTGAGGATAATCTCCCTACACTGAATTCAAGTAACAGTTTAGGTGCAACCCTGCCACTCTGAGTATTTGTCATCGCTGGCTATTCTCATCCACAGTCAGGTACTGATCCGCAGTGCTGGCAGCCCCACATCTCAGATCTCACAATGATCTGCTCAATGTACCTTTCCTGTCTTCCCTAACCTGAATGTAGCTGTACCCTGCTGGAATGGCCTCTTTAGTACCTCTCTGGCATTCATTCTTCTCTCCTGCTCCCCACACCAAAAACTGGTGAGCTCACTACCCTTCCACATCATGAATGCAGTTAATACAGTCTCCTATGTTATTTTTACATACTGTATTAATAATAAAAGTGATCTTCTGGTAAGCCAGGCTGATAGCAGCAGGGCACAAGGGAAAAATAGTCTTTCCTACCCATATAAGATCTAAGTCACCTATGATTAGGCAATATTAAATGACATGAATAATGATGTGCACACCCATAATTTAATAGTGTATAATCAAAGGTAGCCTAGATCTTTTAAGGATAGGAAGCCCATCTTCCACTTATTCCTGCTGCTATCAGCCTGACTTACTGGAATAATTTGTTTATTTTGATATGTCAAAACCCGGGACTATACTACCGGCATTCATGATGCAGAAGGGTGATGAGCTCACCAGTTTTTGGTGTGGGGAGAAGGAGTGAAGAATGAATACCAGAGGGGGACTGAGAAGGCCACTCCTGCAAGGTACTACTGTATTCAGGGAAGGGGGAAGACAGAAGGGGAGAAATATGAGCAGATCACTGTGAGATATAAGATGTGGGGCTGCCAGCACCATAATTACTACCTGACCCCATTGTCCTGGCCAATTGTCCAAGGCCGTGTGTGGGTATTAATGTGTGAAATGGCTGCCACTATACATTCAATCACTTCACTACCAGTCTAGCATTGCTTATAAAGCACTTTGGGATACAATGTGTATGAAAAGCACTATATAAATGTTGATTCTTCTTCCTATTATTATTTCCCATGGAAAAAGAAGACAAGACAAGCATATTTTTGATTTCTGAGAAAGTATGAACTCTGGCATTGGACTACATTACGGAGGCAGTATAGCGAAGTGGTTAAGGGCACTGAGCTGCAAACCTGGAGATCTGGGTTTGAATCACACACCTCCCACTTGCATACCGTGTGATCCTGAGCAAGTCACTTAACTTCCTTGTGCTCCCAGGTTGCAATTGGAAACAAGCGTCAGCTTAGTGTGCCTTTCTTGGTTAAACAATCCCCCCCCCCATACAAGAACTTTGTTACAAACAAGTGGTGGATCTAGGGGGTGGTGAAGGGAGTCCTACAGAGGGAGGTATCAGCCTCATCTGGTGACACCGTGTCAACCAGGTCAAGAAAAATCTCAACAGGTTGGTCGATGGACATCTCTACGAACTGGCCCGATGGGGAGACCGTGGAGCCAGTGGCCTGGGCTGAAGGACTGACCATAGTCAAAACCTCCAGAGAAACACGGGAATCCAAGGCCCAAGAGCACTCGTGATCCCACGATCGACAGGGAGACATCTTTTTAGTCTCCTTCTTCAAAGATTTGGATTTTTTGTCCTTAGAAGGGCCCTGCCCAAAGGTGGGAAGGGACTGGCACAAATCTCGAAATGCTCCTGCCAAAGGAAAGTGACACCAAAGCCAAAGCTGAAGAGGCTCTGGGGTATGAGCTGCAGCCTCTTCAAAAGCCACAAGTTGTTCAGTGGACCCTGCAGCCATGGAGACCACCCAATGGGCATCCTTCAAGCAAACAAGAGGATCCCTTCCATCTGGGTGCCCTAAAGGAAGCAGAGCATGCTGGTCTTCTAAAGTAGAAGGATACAAGGTGCAACAGAGGCCACACTCCTGGGGATCATGTGTTCATGGCCTAGGCAGTAGATGCACAAGGTGTGTGGGTCCATCTGGGACATCTGCCTGCACTCACATTTCTTAAATCCTGGCACTGACTTCGAATCATCCATGATAGAGATTTACAAATTGCCTAAAGATGAAACTAAATTCACAAAGTTTTGCAAAGGTTTGAAGCAAAGGGCCTGCTCAGCGCGGACAGTGGTAAGGAGGGAACCTTCTTCTTCCAGTGGAAAGGAAGATCTGATGTAACGGGTCAGTGCCAAGGGAGTTACCACCCGGGTGGGTGAGAGGAGCAAGCTTGAAGACATTCCGACAGGCCTTAAAGGGAAAGGAACACTGTCAGAAGTCTGGATAGTACATCATATCCAAGTCCCTAGAAATCCATTTTTCAGTTTTGTTTTGACTATGTGCAGTATGTGTAAGCCTGCCAGTCAGACAGTAATTGAAATATAAAGTAGACTGCTTCATGAGACACAAGGTATTTCAGTGGGATTGTGTAAGATCTGTCAATGGCGATGGGGGGGGGGGGTGACCTGGTGGTGTCACCCTTCTTTCTCACCTTGTGAGTTTTACAGTACTGTGGCCTGTGCATACATCAGGCATGGGTTTCATACGGGCATTTATCAATGATCAATGGCTATTGTGATTTATGATTGTTAGAGTCTCGTGGTGGCTACATTGTGTCATTTGTCTCATGGATTATTGTCGATGCATGTAGGAAACATAAAGAGTAGAACAGGAAGAGAAAGGAATGTAGGGAAGAGGAAAGGGAAGATAAATGTTCCACTATGTCTGTTCCACAAAGTACAAGTTCTTCAAGTGATGAAGGTGGAGAAGGAGCTGGTTATCGTGGGATGGGGACTGGAAGTTATGGTTATGTGGCTTTGAGGACAAGGGCTGAGCACATGATAGTACAGTCAAAAATCAAGGTTCATTAGTGTCTAAATATCCACTGGTTCTACTACCACTGCAGTGCAAGCAGCTTTCCCTGATGATTATCCAGTGCCTCTGGTAATGAAATCATCTTAAGCCATCAGAATAGGGCTGCAAGTTTGGTTCTACAAATGAATGGAACACTCAACCTTCAGGTGTTCGATTCTGCTTGGCCGATGGTGAGATTTTAGGAAATAGACAGACTTTGGTTTGCCTGGTTCAACCTGGTCCAAACAATGCAGATCAGTCAAATCACAAACTGCAGTCTGCACCTAGGGCACAAGTTCCCACCTGACTGACCACATATCAGCCTTCTTCTGGCAGTGGCCAGTCTATGTATTTCTACTGAGCCAGCAATTGCATCTCTAGAAGAGTGGAGCTACGGCGCAAGGCTGCAGAAGGGCATTACTACTGTTGTTACTTGATTCATTGTGTTAGGTTGAACCAGTGTGGACTAGTCCACCATTAAGATAACTTTGACAAACTTTATATGGTTCGACGGGCAAAGTTTGCATGGTTGAACTTCAGGAGATTAGCACGTCCCTAATCCAGAAGCACACCAGTTCACCCCTTTTCATTTTTCAAATACTTCTGGTTCCCATACTCAAGAAAGAAGTGGTCCATTCAAAAATGTAAGTCTAGTTTCCCAAAACAATCCTGTTTCATTTGCTGCCCAGTTCCACAAAGCCACTCATCCATTCTCATAACGGCTTCTGAAAACAAGCTGAGGGAAGGGAGTCAAGGGCACATAAATAAAATAATAACATAAAAAATTATCTTATTAAATTATATTATCCGTCCTTTTACCTGCTTACAGTTTTGTTTTTATTCATGTATGGCATTGCGTGTGTGGGTATTTCTTCACACACTCCATTTGGGACATGTGTTGGCATAATCACATTGGCATGCCATCTATGTGTGCATATCCATTTTCATGTTCTCCTGGTTTCCTGTCTCCTTCCAGAACAGTTTGCAGTGTGTCACAGGAGCTTGCTGGGGTACAGCTAAGGGCGACCAGCCCAAGAAACACACAAAAAAGCAAATGAGCTGCACTCCGGAAAATCAATGCTGCAGGAACAAGTAGTAATGCAAAATAAGTAACAAGTTTATTTAGCAAAAGGAGAGACTCTGCATCAGACAGATTGGAGGATTGCCTTGCCCTGGCACTTCGACCTAACCAGGTCTTCATCATATCTCTTTACCCTACACTTGTCACCTTTCAGCCGTCTTTCTATGCTCAGTTAATTAGACCCTACTTGAGAACTCCTCAGCCCATTCACTCCTACAATGTCCCTCTCTCCCCATAAACACCTTTTTATTCTCCAACTTCTGTTCTTCACTTGGCTATTATCACTTTTCTTCTCAATCCACCCATCTATTTTCCTTCCTCTGACGTACATCTCTTATTTCTCCTTATCTCTCAATTAAGGTTTCTACTTTCTATTTATAGATAATCCCAGAAGAAGACCTATAGTTGAAACATTGATTCCAACTCAATTTTCTGTTTTCAGCAGGCATGTAAAGCAGCAGTGCAATGAACTTAGGGCAAAAAATTTGACCATACCTTTTTTCACTGTAAAATAGTCAGGACATCTTCCAGTTTTATATGGTGGCAAAAGTTTCAAGTTCCACCAAAACGTAAGTATTTTTACTGTAAATGTTTTTAGTTCTTTTCCCAACAAAAAAAGATGGCCACCCATTTGGCTTAGAAATAACATTGTAGACCTGGCAACCGTTTGGATCGAGAAAAAACTCATGGTGTGCTGTGCCGGAGGTACCAAGAAAGGTAGATTTGACAGATATGCTAATATTTGTATTACATGTAGCTAACACTATTTTTGGGGAAAAACATTTTTTGTTGTACTACTGCTTTATTATTTTTTTTTGTTTTCCGCCCACTTGCCAGTGCAGTACTTTTTAAAATGATATAATGTTATTATTTTCTCATATATACGAACATATGGCATTGCCAGCAGAAAGCAGCCTTACAGTCTTTCAAGTCTCCTCTTTGCAGAGCTCATGCAATTTGTGTGATATGGCACTCTGCCCCCACCCAGCACACTTACCTTTCCCATGACTCTATCTCACCCCCTTTTAAATTCCCCAACAATTTTCTGGTTGATAACCTCCTCTGGTAGCTCATTCCATCCTGTCACTATTCTCTTCATGAAAAAGTGTTTCCTGGACTCCTTCCTGACCCTTCACACATTAATTTGCAGCTGTGTTCCCTCGTGTTCTTATTTTCTCTTAATCTAAAAAGATTTCCAAGATTGACCTTGTCAATACCTTTGAGGTACTTGAAGGTCTCAATCATGTTGCCTCACTCCCTGCTCTCCTTGAACAAGTAAATGTTATAGTTCTCCAGCCTTAGCTCATATGAGATTTCCTGTTTACCCAGGATCATCTTCGTAGCCCTTCTCTGCACTGCCTCCATCTAGTTTATGTATTTCTTATGGCAGAAACTCCATCACTACATGCAGTACTCCAAGTGTGATCACACCAGAGATCTGTATAGTGGCAGAATGGCCTCTTTCCTTCTAGTTATGTAACCTAGTATTCAGTTTGTCTTTACCACCAACTTTTTGCATTGCATACAAGGTTTTAGATTTCTTGTGATAGCAATTCCCAGATCTTTCTCTTCTTCTGACACCAAGGCAGTCACACCCCGTAGTCTGTATTTGGCCTATGGGTTCTTGCACCCAGTATGCATGACCTTGCACTTTCTTGCATTGAACCCTGGCTGCCAGATTACAGACCAGCTTTCTAACCTCAGTTTGTCCTCTCTCATATCTTAAATGCCCTCCTCAGTGTCCATCCTCCCAAATAGCTTCATGTCATTCACAAGGAGATAGATTTTGCCCTTTATATGATCCTCAACATCACTGATGAATGCATTATAGGCAGTATTAGGCAGTATAGCCTAGAGGTTAGAGGAATGAGCTGTGAATGAACTTGGTACATCCAGCAGACCTGGGCTTGATTCCCACAATCTCTATCTGCATACTGTGTGACTCTGAGCAGTCACTTAACCATCCCAGTGCTCCCTGGTCACCACTGAAAGCAGACACTTGTCCCTGTTGCACCTTATTTGGTTACCAAAATAATTAAATAACATTATACAGCACCAGATGTGACCCTGCTAGTGACATCCCTAATCTCTGAATGCCCCCCACACTCTTTGGGTACTAGCTCCCAGTCAGTTCACCACACATGGTCAGTTTTCACCTACTCCCAGGTTATCCAACCTTTTGATCAACCTCTTATGGGGACTAAGTCAAAGACCTTGCTGAAGTCCAAGTGCAGTATGTCTACTGTCTGGCCCCCATCTACTGCCTTTGTATCCCAGTTGAAGAATATTATGTTGTATTATATCAGATTATATTATCTTCTCATATATCATATCTTATTATTTCATATTATATCAGATTGTATGCAGTGCCTGCAAGGATAAAGAATGACAATTACTGGCAATAGTTTTTGTCTGCCTTGACTTAGAGTGAGACTATCAAAATAATTTCCCTCTAGGTACCCAGAAACAAAATAGTCTCACTCTAGATCATTCACAAGCCTGTCAGTTGCCACATGAGATTGCATTCTATTTTGGAATGCGCGCAACACTGCTCTCACAACTGTCTCTCATGGTCAACTGAAAAGTACAACACATCTATAGTACTGGCCAAATAATCTGACCATGAAGTTATAGACACTCAGAGCATAAGTTTGGAAATAGCTACCAGTGATTTAGTAATAGAGTTTAGAGAGGATTCACCATTTCTTGATGTTACAGAGTGCTACCTACCGTCAGACCTGGACATCACCGGATAGTCAAGGTGACCAGTGATCCCACAAATACAAAGGCATCTCTGTCTCACCACCCTCTGACACAGAGAATTTCATCAATTCAAGTAAAAATAGAATACATCTAGAAAGACAGCCTCAGATGTAGCAATGATACAGTGCTAGACAGCTGAGCATTACAAGAACCACAAACTTTACAGACTGACTCTTACAAATTCAGCAGTATACAGTACAAAGCTGCTAGTCCATGGAGGCAAAGGAAAAAGAATGACTCAGTATATGAGCCATTGAAACTGCACTCACAATTTTAATCCATTGAGTGCTGCCTAAAAAAAAAATAATATCCATTGTACCTGACAATGAACAAGACTTTTGGGGAAAAAAAAATCTAGGCAGGTGCTATCAGCTGAGAAAAAAAACACAGAGCGAACAAGGCAAAGTCTGCAAGGAACATGCCACAGAAGAATCGAGCTGAGTGTACAGGTTTGAAACCAGTGACATCACTCTGGGGTAGGATCTCTAACTGATAATTTGTCAGTCTTTGTTGATTTTTTCTTGAAGAAGGAGGTATGCAAATTGAGATCTTACCTCAGAGACACCAGGGACCTTCTAGCAAAGTTACAGAATTTTGTTTGGCACAAAGAATTTACATGGATGTCAGTAGATATTGAGCAGCTGTATTCATCCATCCATCATGATGGCATAACAGCGTTTTTTTTTTGGAAAAAAGTCCCATACCTAATCCAACCAGCTTTTTGGTAGAAAGAATTAATTTTATCCTGATGCATAATTTTTTTGAATTCAGTAGTGAGTAGTATTATCAGATTCTTTGTACCATGATGGGAACATGTATGACCCCATCTTATGCCAATCTTACATTGGGGCTGTGGGAGCTAGAGGGTGTGTTCTCAGAAAACTTCCCATATGCAGATAACGTCATCATGTGACATCACTTTATTGATGATGTCATCTGTGTATGGGGAGGTGAAAAAGAAAGAATACCTAAATTCATAAATTGCCTAAAATAGGTTGGGACTTAGGGTGACACCTCTGATAGAGGAAACAACTGTGCCATTTCTGGATGTATTATTGGAGGGAAAAGATGGCCAATGTGTTATCTCAAGGAATTTTAGAAAAGAGACAGCATGCAATTCGTATTTACATTATAAAAGTGCACCTCCAAAGAGTTTGAAAAAATCCATTCCCTTTAGTCAAATGATCTATCTAAGGAGAAATTGTAGAACAATGAATGATTTTGAAACACAGTCTGAAGAAATGATGGAGCAGTTTCTAGAGACAGGTTTCAGTCAGAAGCTGGTATGAGGCTGGCCCATCGGCGCAGTGGTTGGATTTCCACTTGTAACGCTGGTGACCTGGGTTCGGGAATGGACCCGGGTCGTCAGAGGGCCGGCAGGGGGAGAAGGATTAAGCATCCTCAGGACTGCTCTCCTTCTCTGGGGGGAGGGCTGGGGTAATGTCCGGGGCTCAACAGACCCCTAGCAGAGGCCAGGGGTACCACAGCTACCGGCATTTGAAAGTGCTTGAAGGGGCGGGATGGACGCTGGTTGTCATTGCATGTTCACACCCCCCACATTCAGGGGAAGAAAAACTGAGCTGCTGGTCACCCTCTATGATGTTAGCCCTTGGCTCTGAGCAGCCTCCAGGATGGCTCCTTCTTGGTCTATCCTGTCGTCCATGGTGCTGAATAGGGGAGAGCAGTGCCACAGCCCCATCCTGGGGGGCAAGCCAGGGGTCCCAGGGTGAGGTGCATCCAATCTGGAGGTGAGATCGAGGTCTGTGACCCAGGATCCCAGGGTGGCCAGCGACTCAAATAGTGTAAATAAAAAAAAAGAAGCTGGTATGGGATGCTGGAGAAAGAGCCAGTTGGAGGAAAGAAAAAGATTTATTAATGACTAAAGAAAATTGCATAACCAGCAGGTTTCAATAACTTTAAGTACTGAACACTACTCCATGTCTGGTAAGGTAGGGAAGGATGTACATAAGTATTGGCCCATTCTGATTAATGATATAAGATCATCAGCAGTTTTTGGTGAAAAACCACACATTTCATTCAAAAGCACAACAAATTTAAAAGATTTGGCTGCACATAGTAAATACAATCCTGAAAATGAGACAAATGGTTCTATGTGGTTACCCCACAAAAAGTTTCAAGAAGTGCAGAAGTATGTAATGGAGAACAATGTACGATACATCCTACAATTCTAAAAAATCAAGATAAATAAATGTATAACTTTCAGGACAGCACATGTGGTTTATGGACTTGTATGCCCTTGTGATATTGGTATGACAAAATGTCCTTTGAAAAACTGTATTCAAGAACATGTCAGAATTATAATCAATGTAAATATAAACTGTTCAGTGGGGGGTACATTTTTGGGATGTACACAATGCAGACCAGAAAGGTCTTAGGTTTATGGGTTTGGAATGTGCTAGGAATGGCAAGAAAAATACAGTGCCTCTTGATATTAAACTACCTCAATTGGAAACTGCCTGGATATGGAGATTGCAAAGTTAAAAACTCAAAGGAGTTAATGATGCATTAGACCTTAAGCCTTATTTATAGATTAATCAAGAGGGTTATGCTATATAATATAAATTATTGAGATCTAATTGTGACTGTGTTGCTTTATTTATGAGAAATTAACACATTGGAAGCCATTGTAACATTGTTTTATATTGTTGTTCCTTGTAGTTGTATTAAAAAGGACACCAAATGCCACAGAAAATAAAACAAGTTAGCCACTGAATGAAACCTGATGGACAAATGAAAAGGGACTATTTGGATGCATCTCAGCATGAACTAACCACTGAAGCAAAGGACCACCATGATATTAAGAACCTAATGGACTTCATTGAGATCCTTAAATGGATCTTTTAAGTAAAGAAATAAAAATAAAGGTCCTATATGCTGGAAAGATTTAAAAACAGTATTTGTTGATATTTAAATACAATTGAATATGCTTGTGGTAACTTTATTTAAAAGATCGATTTAATGCTGAAGTGCATAATTTAAGCTAACACATAACATTGTAGATGTGATTAATTTAAGTAATTAATGTAGTCAGTCCTCTAAGATTCAGGATTTAATTAAGGAGACTGTTTAAGTTTAGGAATTTTTTTTATATAGGTGTTTATCTCCTTTTCTGCCCCCAGCTGCCCCCTTCTTACCAGCCCCCCCCAGCCCTGTCACCCTGGTCTCACTGGAACTTACCTAGAGCCCACCCGGTCACTGGGTGTGGAGCTATTGAGGGATGGATCATCGTCAACTGCAGCTGGGGGTGTTTTTCCTCCATTTTTTCCCTTCCCCATTGCTGGGGCACACACAGGATGTGCGTACATGGAGGCCTGCGCGTGTCCATGGAAGTTCCGCAGCAGCCTCCCTTCCAAGGCTCCCACAATCCCGCACTGCCACCAGACCTCCACCTGGGAGAAGTTATTCAGTGGGAGCACCAGTTCTCCCTCCTGGGGAGAGGAGAACTGTCCTGGGGACACTCAATCCTCTCCCTCCCCTGCCAACCCCTGGTGACCCGTGCTGTTCCCCGAACACAGCTGCCAGCGTGGCATGAGAGTGGATGGCCCGCGCCTCAACCCTCAGTACCACTGGGCCAGCTGTAATTAAGGGAATTTTTAACAAGCACTTTGATATATATAAGTAAATCAAGGGGTTCTGTAACCACACCCACGGGAAGGCTTGCGTCAAGCACTGAAGTTAATGGTGGCTGGCTTGGTCAGTTGGTCTGGGGTAGATCTTTATTTGTTATGTGCTTTCTGAAGTTGCTGAATTTGCACTTTTGTAACACTTGAATTTGCACAAGTTGGCATTATCTTGCACAAAAATGTGACTTAATTATATGTATCTGTGTTCATTCAAGCCAAACTTATACCTGTTGATCACCTTCCATTTGTGTACACACAAAGGAAGCTTTGAAACCAGTGACATCAAATGCCTAGTTAATAATTACAAAACATACCAAAGATGTGGTCAAGGAGTACAGCACTACAGGAGGTTGTGAGTTCCAGTGTTCCTTTATTATTGGCCACCTTGTCCTGTTTCACCATCTTGTGGATCTTACACCAGCCGATTGCCTAAGGATTGTGACCATCAAGTTCACAGGACTGGGAAGGGGGGGCTGTAAGTGGCCTGGAATTGCTGGGGTTTTGTTGCTGGGTCTCCTGTTGGAGGATGGGGTCTAGGCAGGGAAAGGGCCTGGACCGTGTTGTTGTCGGTGGACAGCCGGGGAGCTGGACTTTAGTCTCTGGTGGTTTGAGGGTGGCGTTGGTTTCTCCCCCTGCCAGTGGCCATTATTTGGGTTGATCGTGATTGCTGGATCATTGGAGATTTTCTGTGTTGGCAGGTTGAAGGCGACAAGATTCAGACAGTTTATTGGTGTTGAGGCTTGGGTTGGGTTCCCTAGTGAAGTGCCGAGGGGTGGTAGCTGGAGGGCTGTAGTGCTCAGCTCTTGGAGAGTTCCCTAACTGGTGACCAGTGGGCTTCTTGTTGGGGTCCCGGTGATCAGGGGCCTCCTTCCCTGCCCTGACTTCGTAGTAACATCAGACTGTGGATGGAGATTTGAATTTGGTGTAAGCTACTATAGTGCTGACTGTGGATGAAGTTTTTATCTGGAGCGGTGGTGATTTGGTGATCTATTCTTGTCTTTATATTTTTGGATGAAGGTGGTGAGAGGATATGCAAATAAGTTTTGTGAATAATTTTCAAAAATAAGAAACTGATGGATTACGACTTTATTGTGTTCCACTGGACATATAAAGAGATTTGCTCACTGGGGGTGAGAGTCTCAGTGAAGCATTTTGGCTGCCGGATTATTATTTGGACTCTGCCTCACTATACATACATATCTGTTATTGGTGGAGGGGGATCTATAAGTTAGTATAATTTAAGGGGTTGCATAAGTTGGGGTTGGGGGTAGGGAGTTATTTATACTTTATATTTTATTTTATTTATTTTTGGGAGTTGTATGTTAATTGGTTTTGGGGTGATTAGAATTTGTTTTAGACTCAGTTGGGAGCTGGGTTCTGATTTTATTAATTATGTGTTTAAAGGTTGCTCTTCCTGCCAGGTACTACTCTCCCTCTGAGCTTTGGGACCTCCATCCTTTTAACTGTCTCCCATTGCCCGCTGCAGTTCATGGTCGCTGTAGGGCTCTGGGGATAGTGGGGAGGAGGAGGAGAAGGGGGGTCCTGGACCTGCAAGGGGGGGAGAGCTGAGTGGCAAGATTAGGGAAGTGGGGCCCAGGAGACCCCTGGGGTGAAATGGAATCCCAAACAAGGTCCTCCTTGTCTGGTGCCCGTACCCAAGGGCTCCACGCATTAGTGGGCCAGTAACTCAGCTGGCCCTGGTATCTCATTCAATCCACACAGTGCTGTGCAATGCCAGATCTATTAAAAGCAAGATGGGTATTATAGCTGATCTTGTTGGCCCATCAGATCTGGTTTGCATCACCGACACCTGGCTGAATGATAATGCTGGTCCTATTTTGAGGCAGCGATTCTGGACAGTTTCTCAGTGATACACCGTGCGAGATCAGATCACAGGGGAGGAGGTGTAGCAATTTATTTTAAATCAGAATTGGGCCTTGTTGGTGTGCCAGTTGAATATACCAGGTCCTTCGAGTAATTCTTGTCGCAGGTGTAGGGTGCAAGATCATTCTCGTCTACCATCCACCCAGAAGTGGGAAGTTGTACCTGCAGGAAGTTGTGGACTTCATCATCGACATGGTGTTGGAGTCTCCCAGGCTGATGGTACTGGGGGACTCCAATGCCTGATCAATGATGAACTCTTGCTGTCTGGTCAGGACTTCCTCCGACTAATGACTTCATTGTGTTTCACATAGGCAGTTACTTCTTCGAAGCACAATCAAGGTCACTCATTGGATCTGGTTTTCCTTCTGGGGATGAAGACCTCTAACCTGGTGGTGGAACCAGTTGGATGGTCTGATCACCACACTATAAGGTTCAATTTCTTGCCTCCCCTCATAGGCTTGCCCCTGTGGAAATGATCTGATACTGCCCTTTGCAGGAGTGACTCAGAAGGTCTCTTGGTGGTGTTAGACCTATAGGGAATGCCAGGTGCAAGTGAGGGTCCAGAGAACCTACTTCAGGCTTATAATTGAGCAGTGACAGGGGCTCTGGATACCCTGGCTCCTGTCTGTATTTGCCTCTCATTTTGCCCTCAGTCCCCTGGTTTGCTGGGGCCCTGAGGAGCTGAGATGAATTGGAATAAGGCTAGAGCATGGCTGGTGCAGATCCGGCCTGGATGCCAACAGACTTAGACTGATGGAGCATTATAGAGACTATCAGTCAGCAATCTCCCATAAGAAGGCTGAATTCCTGTCCAGGGAGATTGCTACAGCTCAGAACCAACCAGCTCAGATCTTTCGAACTGTAGACAGACTGTGCAGTTCAGCCTATTTGAAAGTTTGGAGAGCATTTTCTCAAGTAAAGTGTGAGGAGTTTGCTCATTTCTTCACTGATAAGGTTGCCGACATCAGATTGGAGATTTGTTCAGCGCGCTCTATGGAGGGTGATGGTGGTTGGTGTGAGGTGACTACTTCTCAGTTTTGTTGGATGGAGTCTGACTGGCCAGAGATTGTGGATGTCATGTGGATTCTCCAAGGCATACGCCAACCAGCTGTAGTTTAGATCCGGCCTTACCCACCTTTTAATAGGGTGTGTGATGTCATTGGCCCTGTTCTTGTAGAGCTAATCTGGTGCTCACTTGAGACAGGTGAGTTTCCTAACTCCCTAAAGGAGGTAGTGGTAACACCTTCTCAAGAAATATTCTCTTACCAAGATTGTCCTTCTAACTATAGACGTCTCTAATCTTCCTTTGTTGGGAAGATTATTGAGAAAGTTGTTGTACTGCAACTGGAGAACCATCTTACTATCCATGACATCTATGATCCTCTCCAGTCCGTATTTCATAAGAGACATAGCACAGAGACTGCTTTGGTTCGGGTGTTCAATGATCTCCTGATTGTGAGGGACCAGAAGCGCTGTTCCATCTTGGTGCTTCTTGATCTCTCATCAGCTTTCGACACAGTGAACCACGGGGTGCTGCTGGAGTGCCTGTGGGTTATCTGTGGCCTGTCTAGTATGGTCCTCAGATGGTTTCACTCTTTCCTCACTGACAGGTCTCAGAGAGTGGTATTGGGGACTTGTTCCTCTGATCCACTCTCTCTGCCATGTGGGGTCCCACAGGGCTCCATGCTGTCCCCAGTGTTGTTCGTGGTGCATATGCTGCCATTGGGAAACATTGTTAGGCGGTATGGGTTGAGTTTTCACTGCTATGCAGATGATACTCAGCTCTACCTGTCCTTTGTGCCCGACCAGAATAGTGCGCTCTCAGTGTTTAACAACTGCATTGCGGAAATCCAGGACTGGATGAATACCAGCTGGTTGAAGCTCAATTCCGACAAGGTTGAAGTGTTGGTGGCGGAACCGGATCTCTGGATAGAGGGGTGGGATGTCCCTCAGGGCTTTGGCTTGGGGGTGCCCAGTTGTTGACCTCTGAATGGGTGTGGAATCTGGGGGTGATACTTGACAATGGGCTGATGCTTTATTCTCAAGTGTTGGCTGTGGTCAAGTTCTTTTTCTACAATCTGAGGAACATCGCCAAGATTAAGCATCCTGTTCCGTTCGGTGATCTTCCAACCTTGGTCCATGCCTTTGTGACCTCGCACCCAGACTACTGTAGCTCACTATACCTATGGCTTCCATGGTTGATATTCACTGCTTGCAGCTGGTGCAGAATGCCATGGCCAGGCTGTTGTCTGGATCTACTCGATCGAGTCACATTACACCTGCGCTGTGTGAACTGCACTGGCTGCCAGTGCAATCACCTTTAAGATCAGCTTGCTGACATCTGAAGCTCTACACGGACAGGGTCCAAGTTATCTGCAAGATCTTCTGAACTCCTACTGTCCCTCTGACTGCTACGCCAGCCAACGAGGGATTGCTGGAGATTCCCAGGGTAGGTTGAAAACTTCTGGAGCTCAGGCATTTGCATTCGATGCCCCCACACTGTGGAATTCTCTACCTCATTGGATACAAGAATGCCTGACAGTAAAGAGCTTTAAAACTGCTTTAAAAACACATCTTTATGGGCTTGTTTTTGCTGAATGCATCTAAACTGGTAGCGTAACATGCTATGATTTTAACTAGATTGGAGTGTTTTCTATATTTTTAGAATTTTTACCAATTTTAAATTGTTTATTTTATTTTTTGTACAGCGCTTTGATACACTGTGAATTACGCTAACACATAAAGATTTATTATCATTATTATATCAACCAACTGTGGCCCTGCAAGATGGCAACCCTTTCTTAATAGTCATCATCAGTAACCAGCAACTCTACAAACCAACAGCCACCTTGTTTAAGAATCAGCCCTTGGGGATCAGTAAGATTATGACTATTGTAAAAAGGATGGTAATGGACCTGTCCCATAGCATGTTACGCTACCAGTAACATTCAGATGGGAAAAGAACTAAGCAACCATCATGCATGGAGGCACTTGGTTCAACAACAAAATGATGCTGTTGTGCCACCAACATAAATCAGGCAAGTGACTGATCACAAATTTTTTTTACCAGTATCGGTGATTACTGTAATCTCAACATTTAACAAGAGAAAATTTCAAGCATCGTTGATAATGAAGCCTTGGTGAGAAAACGCTACAATAATGTTGCAACCTCAAACTCAGTGGTAACAAGCAGGCTAAGTACATCCCTGAAGTCACTAACTCTGTCTTCAAAATTAGCAATATTACTGTTCGGAATAACCATGGTGGTACTAAATCTATTTGTGTTTACAATAAGCAAAATCACAGCATTCTCATACCAGATTGCCTGAGTCTGAAATATTTCTAAGCTGCCAACTGCTCACCCTGCCACCCCAAACTGGGAGTGTTGTAAATTTTAAATTCACCAGCAAAGTTGGGAGATTTGCATAATGTATAGCAGGGTGAAGTTCTTGACTTCATTGCTGCCTCATGCAGTGAAGTTCCCTTTTTAAATTTCCTTTATTTAAAAAAAAATACACTCCACCCTTGAGCAGCATAATACCACCCCACACCATCACCTGTTAAAATATACCTGTTACTCCTTCCCCACTCTCATTGCACCCACCTCCTTCCTCCACCCAGTTTCCCTGCAAAGTCTGCAGTGTGGGAGTATTTTACAGATGACACCACAAATCCTGTGAAAGCATGTTGCAATCAGTGTGATCAAAAAGGTTACCCGTTATAATAGTGAATGCATAATCGCAAATGCAAAATCACGATTCAACAATAGCAAAATAAATATCAGCCACCACACAGTAATAGCAGTCGAACATAATTAGCGACAAAGTCTGCCATTCGGTACACAAAAACTGTGAATGTGTTAAATCTTGAACCCGGTTACCATGTCTGCATTCATCAGACTTGGCAGACCCATCCCGATCCCTCACACTCTTTACCTGCTCATGCAGTGCCAGAATTCTGTAGGGGCAGATCAAGGATTTGTGCTCGAATGTCTTTAGCTTATTTCCCATGGGCGGGACAGCCATTATGCTAAGATGCTAAGGAAAAACAGAGCTGTCAGGTATACAGGCCAGCCACTTCTTCTGAGAAGGTATGCAAATTGAGCTTTCCTATATCCATTTGACATGCAGTCTGCTGAGCCGAGTAAAATCTGTATTCAGTTATTTTCAGAAAATTAGAATGTTAACTTTGTCAGTAGGGTCA
Source organism: Neoceratodus forsteri (assembly GCA_016271365.2). Classification (NCBI taxonomy): domain Eukaryota; kingdom Metazoa; phylum Chordata; order Ceratodontiformes; family Ceratodontidae; genus Neoceratodus; species Neoceratodus forsteri. Next base: position 1,108,028,902 of record CM057449.1, on the reverse strand, counting down.
CCCTAGCATACAGTCAGCTGTCAGGATCCAGTAGTTTTGAATCACATATTTGCTGTGGTACTGATTGTATGTTCCATGGCAGTATTTACTTGCATTTTGATTCTAAATAAGTTAGTTTTTTGTTCAAATGGGACACAGTGTTCTATGAAAGTATTTCTGTTTAGCTAAACTTATTCTTAAAACTTTGGTTTTGTTTTGTATACGTGGCATGTGTGTATTCCATAGTGCTGTGTTTGTTGTTTCAGGCATCTCCACGATTGCTGGTTTCACTGTGACAGCTAACATGAGTAGCTCTATTATGTATGGTCGCGGCAATAGCACTCGCTATTAAGTCGGCACTAGTTTGAATATTGCTATTTTCTTTTCGCTATTTTAACATGGAACCATAAAAAATTGCTCAGGATCAGCAAAGTCTACTTGTATTTAGTGAACTAGTGTTCTGGCTGATGGTTCAAAACCTGGGCATGGTAACCTCCTAACACCCATGTCCACTGCCAATCCTTAATTAGGTCAAACTAAACAGGAGCAGCATCATAGACAGCTAGGTTGGTACAGGTATGGGAAGTGGTGGGATATTATGGTTCATTTAATTAATCCAGCTACCATGTGTGCCTACATGTGTGGCAGCAGGCTGAGCCAACAAATGCATCCCTTGGTACCAGACCAGCACTTCGTGTCAAAGGGTCTCATATCCAAAATACAGGGCCAGGCACAATGTACAGTACACACCCCAGCCGGTAATGAATTTGTTGTAGAAAACTAAGTATACTGCCTGAGCCATTATACATCTGCAATAAACTGTCAAGTTCCCCTCCTTTTTTTTTCTAGTGCCGACAGTTTCAGAAACATCTCATCTCATCTCTTGCTTCCTCTTATCCCTTTATCATCATCCTCTTCCTCCCGCCATAACAAATTATGTTTTCTTGGTATATAAATAAAGAAAAATCTAAGAATAATAACTACAGAAATAATTATATTAGAATAAAATCCAGAAAAGTTGACTGGTTTTGAAAACAACACATCCTCTTCATCTTTGCCGTCATCCTCCCGCCATCATAAATTATATTTTCCCAGTATATAAATATAGCAAAACATATAACTCATGATAGTCAATAATATTAATTGAATTAAATTAAAAATCATAGAAGTTGAGTGGTTCTAAATAAAACACATCATCTTTATCACCCTCCTCTCTCCACCATCAGTCATGTTTTCCTCATCATACATCGCTGTGGTATGTGGGTTACACCACTTCTTCCCAGCACGCTGCACAGCAGTGTGTACAGTATTACTGGTATACATTTGGTGGTGCACAAAGCTGGAAAAAAATGAGTTTCTGAATTAATTTGCAACTTCACCGCAATTCACGAAGTTCAATTTGCCTTGTGAAGTGTAAGTTCGCAGCAGAGGGATAATCTCGTGAATTGCAGATTTGGAAACTTCCCCAGTGAAGTGGCCCACAGGTGAAGTTAACAATATACTATGGGATTAGAGGTCTTCTGGTATGGAAATTATCTGTATGCCGTAAGGATGCTGCCTTTAGTGCAGTCTTTTGAAGAGAGAGAAGGAGAGAAGGAGAGAAGTCTGTCCCTCCGTGTCTGAGTGAAAAACATTTAACATCCATCTGAAAACAGAGTCTTTTGAAACCAAATTGCTCACAAATTGTTTTAGAGGGCATTGTGCTGCTAGATGTGTGTTGTTTGTTTCTGTTTTTGATGATTATTTAGTTTAAACATAGAAGCATAAACAATGATGGCAGAAAGAGACCAATGGTCCATCCAGTCTGTAATGTTTAAAGTAGTGGTTTTGTTTTGTCTGTATTTATGCACTGCTGTGGGGTTAGAGGAATTGTATTTAGTTAGCAAGGCATTCCAGAAAGATCAGGGCCTTTTTACTGTGCACTGGTCTATTTGAGCTAAAGGAGAGTTCTCATATTTTTCCTCAGTCTTTCTTTTAATTATTTTGGGCTGTAGCCTGTGATTTCTCATTTTACTCTGTAGTTTAGTTTAAGTGAAGTATTTTGTCAGTCTGTTTCTATATTAGTTTTTCATTATTTAGTTCTAAAAGTGATGTTGTTCTGTCACTCTGTGAGACTAAATTATCATCCCTGTTGTGTGTGATGTTAATCCCTGTCGTATTAAAAAATAAATAAAATGAACTTTTTGGGTGGCTTTATTAGCTATTATTAGCTCTTTAAACTGTTATTTTATTTCTTGTTGTTCAAATCACACTGCTAATCCCTCTGGGGAGGTGTTGTCTGCTGCTGGTAGTTGTATTGCAGCCTTTCTTTAAACTTTTTCATCACAATATTATAAATATAAATATAGATAAAATGACTGGGAAGAAACACTCTGCTAAAGGGAGAGGTGCTGGGGAGGTGGCAAAAAAGTGCAAAATCTCTGTGGGGCAAAAGGGTGTTGCAGCTAAAAAATCTAGCTCTGTGGTGACGTCTTCTATGGGCTCCTGGGCCAGCAGTAGTAGGAAAAGAGTAGATGGTGGCAGTGGCATTAGTGTGGCCAATTCTTTCTCTGCCACATTTGTGTCACCCATGCTGCTGGGGGCTGGGGGAGGTAGCTAAAAGAGGAGCAGTTCAAGAGGTACAAAATCTCTGGCTCAGGCACAGTGGCCGAGAAGGAGGTTATTGGTGTCTCCATGACTCCATGTGGTGGTGGTGCTGAGCATGATTGTGATTATAGTTTCCCATTTCCAAATAAGGGTGCAGGGCTTGAGCATGAGTCTCAGCCTGAGGAGAGTGATCTGACTGTTGTGCAGTCAGAAATGACTGCATTGAAAATGTGTGTCAGGCTCTGGGTAATGAGAAGGCACTGAGAGCCTAGAGAAAATGATGATGATGAACACAGTGCTCAGGAGGAGGATGTCAGTGGCTGTGTGGATGATGATTGGGACACACTATTAGAGCTGGAAAAGAAAAACAGGAAGGGTGGTGTTGCTGAAGATGCAGCGGCTTGCCCACCACTATCTCATACCACTACCAAAGTCTCTCCCATACCACACCGGTTGTTGTTGTTCTTCTTCATAATGAGCCCAATATATGTCAGTCACCCAGTGTCAATGTTCATAAAGCTTCCCAAAACATCCATATCTGTCCCTTCTCCCCCGCCCCACTCCTACCACTATGTAAAATCAAGGGTACCAACTCCTAGTTTGGGAATTTGATAGAAGGACCCAGCTGATGAATCAGTTGATCTCTGTCAGCTGTGTCAAGAAAGAATTAGCAGGACAAAACAGGGCAGCCAACCTGGCACTGTTGGGCAACACACACACACACACACACACATGCATAATGAACAGGCACCTTTTTATGATGCACTCAACACCAGATGGAAGCCAGTGAAGTAGGGCCCTCTCCCTTATCATCATCATTTGCCAAGGCATCCAGAAGTGGCAGGGAAATAGCCCCGGTGGAGGGAGGGGTGAGTGAGGATGACTACTACAGAGATGAGGAGACTGTGATACTGCCTAGTAGTGGTCATAGCAGTAGTGGTGGATGGGGTAGTATCACCCAGAGGCACCAAACTACAGTAACAGCTTTGCAGAACCCCAAATCACTGCTTTTATTCAAGTAGCACTTTTTGAATTCCCAGGAGTCAAATACCACCCTGTCAATCATGCTGCCAGGATGATTCCAGCTATTTGGTTGCCCAACACTCAGAGAGGTCCAGCCTACACTATATAGCATGGTTGAGCTTCCGTCCAAATATCTACCCAGTCTTACTATTGCACATGAACTGACTGCAGCAACAGCCAAAATGCTGTCAATTGATCAATTGACATTCTCTTTTGTGGAGAATGTGGGCTTTAGAAGGTTGACAGCATGTGCTGTTCCAAATGACAGCTTACTTCAGGGACATATATTTCCACATGTGCCATTCCTAAATTGTATGGGACAGTGTTACACACAATATTATATGCCCTGCCGCATTCAACATCAGCATACATACATCTCAGCATGGATATGTGGACCAGTGGTCAAACAGCTGGTATCTTCTATATGTGCATTACACACATTGGGCACAGTACCTGTGGTAGTATTTATTCTGACAAATGGAAACATTATACTAAATCCAGTTGTGGTGGTAGCAACACTCTGGGTATACACCAGCATGTCACATTGGCAGTGAAGAATATGACTGAATCACGTATGGGTCAGAAAATGCTAGAATTGTTCCTGACCAAGACTGATGAGTGGCTGTGACCCCATTCACCAAAAGTGTGTTTCACTGCATGTAAAATGACTTGAATGTAATGAAATACATCACACATGGAGGGTGGGATTCTCAGAGTGCCATGCTTGGCACACTAAATCTCACTGTGCAGGAGTTTCTCACATATCCTAATACCAAGTCAATGTTGACTGTGGCCAGTCACATCTGTGGCCACTTACCTGTTCTGGAAAGGCCGTGGCCAGCTCAGGCACCTACAGATACAGAACAAGCTGCCTCAGCACTGGATGAAGCTGGAAGTGTTACCAGATGAAACTTGACACTGTACATGATAAAGCACTCATTACGAGAAGTATAATGCCATCTCTGAATATCTGCTACTACATACAAGCCATCACAGTGCTGGAGTATCCATGTCTCAAACAACAGAAGAGTAGTGACTAATGGATGACCTAATCATGATTCTCAGGCCATTTGAATGTGCAGTACATGCAGTGAGTGGGGACACTGCCTGTATCAGCCAGGCCATTCCACTTCTACGTGTGCTGAGCCAGATGCTGTTGAATGTACAGTAGATGCTTGAGGCAGATGGTGATACCGGAAGTTGTGCCTTAATAGAAAACATTTTCCAAGTCTTGAACTGCAATACCCATATTTTGGCATTCTGCAGTCTGCAGATTTTGATATTGTCACCATGCGGATGCATGTTATAAATATGACCTGGCATCAGTAATTGAAAGTGGACATGATCAGGTCCAACATTTGGCTGATCTTCTAACAAGATGGATACATGGAGCCCAGATGCTAAAGTCAAGTTATCTAATGCCCAACCTGAAACTCACCAGAGGCTTGGTACTGCTACCACTTTGCATGGTAACAGGTTGAGAAAACATGCAAGGTAAAGGAGAAAATCCCATTGAATCAATGTTGGGATGTTTTGTACCAAGTGGGAGTTGAAGACATGGAGGAAAAGGATGAGGAGGCTGATGAGACAGCAGGATTATGTGGAGTGCAATGCATGGTGAATGCATATTTTGTGGACACCAGGTACCTTATCATCATGGATGAGCCCTTGCTATACTACAGTAGCAAGGTCACTGATTGTCCAGCAGTGACCTCAGTAGAATCATATATCTGAGCTGTCCCCCTCAAGTGCCAGTGTGAAGTGGGTGTTCAGTTCTGCAGGTGCCATTATGTGGGACAAACATACAAATTTGCCACCTAGAAATGTTGGCATGCTAACATTTATTAAAGTGCATGTGGGGCACATTTTATGTAACACAATCATGTCGGCATTCCTACCATATGAAGGTGGCGGGGGAGGTGGTGAAGATGAACCTGAAGAGCATGAGGTTGTCAACACTGGCAAATTGCTTTCTACTGAGGTCAAGGCCCTTAGTTTTTCACAGTTCTGCAGCCACTTGCTGATGCCTTGCAAGCTGCTGGGTGGGTTAAGTTGGGCCAATCAGCCTTGGTGTTGCCTCAGCGACCGGGGTCTGCTCTTGCTGACCCTATGGAACTCTCTCTTCTTTCAAGTTGTCTGACCCCGGTTCTTTTCCTCAGCAACAAAACCTATGGAAACCTCTCCTTTGCCCAGTATTTCTGGGCAGCATCATGACCCTGAAGACCCTATTGCCCTGAAACCAGTGCCTGATGTTCCTGGCCTGGCCTGGAACATCCTGCCCCCCCTACGTCCTTCTGTGAGTACTGCTAGAGCTGATCCTGAATGTGATCGTAACTCATCCCGCAGAACATATGCTGGATTATTTCATGCTCCTCCTGAACCTGCTAAACGGCGTAACTCAGTAAGGCTAAAATATAAAGGAGGCTTAGAGTTACATCCTGACAGAATATATGTGGGCCGTACGCTTTTGAAGGACAGCATGGGTTTTTCTGCTCAGGATATTTATGCTTTAATTCACACCTCAAGTGATCCAAATTTTGATATCAGCTTTAAAACTGCTGAAGGTCTGGAGCTTTTCTGGGAACGTTACCAAGGTGTTCGTAACAACCCTGACTGGAAGGTCTTTGCTGCTATTCCTCTCACTAAGCCTGCCTACAGAACAGTGACTGTGTTGTTCAAGAATGAAGGGGTGGCAATATCGGATATTTTGTTCTGGTTAAGGGCTAAATGTTCTGTTTTAGGTCTTCCAGACCCTATTATTGACTCTGAGGATATTTGGACGGGGGAGTGGAGGATTCGGGTCAAATTGCCTCAGGTTCGAGGTGTAATTCAGCATCTACCTAGTTGCTTCTACCTGGGGAGGGACCGAGGTTTTATCTTTTATACTGGGTAACCTCATTCATGTTTCAGGTGTGGGGCTCATACTCATCTGAGCAGTGCCTGCGATAAAATGAAATGTTCCCGTTGTGGAGGGATCGGCCATGTCGCATTTGCCCGCCAAACTCCTGTTACTTGTAATCTTTGTGAAGACACCACCCACAATTTCAGGGATTGTCCCTGGGCTTCACATAATTTTGGAGGGGGATGACTCTACTGAAAATACGGCAGGGGAACCAGGGGATGATTACCCTACTGAAGTGCCCCTTCCCTGGCCCTCTTCACCCTCTGTAACCATTTCTGCTGTTGATCCTTCCCCTTCTAAACATGTGCCCTCTCTCCCCTCTATTCCAGTCGAGCTCCCAGTGCAGCAGATACTTTCCCCAGACACCACAGCTCCGGAGGTGGTTGCTGCTCCGGTATTGCTCCTTCCTTCTGAGAATACGGGAGTCTCACCCTTGCTCTGTTGAACTACCAGGGCCTTCCAGGCAGGACCCTGCTATGCCGCCTCCCCACTCCACGGATTGGGAATTTCAAAAAAATAGACGGATGACATGCAGTTGATCCCAAAAATTGGGCAAAGAAGCTATGGATGGAGGTGAGGCTGGTCTTTCTATGTTCAACAGGTTCCTTCCACTTGCTAAGAGGAAGCAGTGGGATGCAGAGGATGATGATTCGGATTCCTCTTCACTAATTTCCTCACAGCCAGAACTTGTACCTGATTCTGAATTTCCCTCCGTAGATACCAAAGGGGGGGGCAAGAAGAAGAAAAAGAAATCCAAAAGATTGGGGACTAAAGCTGTTAAACCTCTGGTTTCCACTATGGCGGATGTCTCTCCCACCTGAACATGATGTGGCACCTTTCCTTGGGATCCTTAAACGTCAATAGTATAAAGAACCAGGAAAAAAGACTTACCACTTTTTCTATCATTTCTGGTCATCATCTTGATATTTGTTTACTTCAAGACACCAGGTTACATACTACTAGAGAGACTTACCGGGCATCTACTGACTGGTTTAGGGGTGCTTCTTTTTGGTCATTGGGGGAGGAACCATGCTCAGGGCTGGGGTTTTTAATCTTGAATCCAGACCTCCATGTTTCTCATCTGATTGACCTGGTTCCTGGCCATGCATGCATTCTTGATGCCCGGCTGGGGGCACATAGTACGTATTAATATTTATAATTACCAGACGAAATTCCAAAGGGTTACTTTATTGCAGAAAGTTCTACCTTTTTTGTATACCACAAGATCTGTTTTTTGGAGGTGATTTCAATTGTATATTGTCTTTATCTGACAAAACAGGTAGATCACAAAGTTATATTCTGATTCCAACTTTTTGTACAGAATGTATACACAGACCAAGCTTAGGGATTGTGCGGCTGGTTTTTCTAGCTTACCAGAGCATACTTACCCTAGGGGTCACTTGTCTACTAGAATTGACTTCTGGTTTGCCTCCCATTGGGTCCCTGTGTGTTCTTTTTCAGTTTCTCCAGTTGAGACTTCTGACCACAGACTGATTACTGTTTTTGTTGGAACTTCTGTAAAAAACCTGGCCCGAATCCGGTCTGGAGGTTGAATTTGGCTCTTTTATCAGATACAGATACCTGGGATCTCATTCATAATGAGTCGGAGGCCAGGTTTTCTGTTTTGATTTATATGATAATTCTCTTTATGGTGGCAAAAGACTGAAATGAGATTTGAAAACCTTATGTAGTTTGGCAAAACGGGCAGCAAATTCTAAATATCTAACCTACCTCCAGTTCAGGGATAGGCTCCAGAGGCTACTTTATCGAGCTGTAGAGACTGGAGAAGATCTCACGGATGACATTGTTATGATTAAATCTGAGATGTGTAAGTATCAGTATGACAGGGCCCATTCTCTCTTTTTAGAACAGAAGTTTGGCACTCAGGGGAAAGCGCAAGGAGTTAATCCTTATGAATGTTGTGCGCAAAGGGTGGACTCTAAATATATGGATGCCTTGTGGTCTGATACAGGTCAGACTGTAAATTCTAGCACCGATATTCAGGAAGTGGTTCATCAGTTTGTGGAAGCTTCCTTTTGTTCCAACTCTCCCCCTACTGTTAGGATGGAAGAGTTTCTACATACATTACAGATACCTGATCTTTTGGAATCAGATAAATCCCTATTGACCTCTCCTACTTCCCAGAAAGAAGTGGAGGAGGTTATTGCTGGATTACCGTCCGGTTCTTCTCCTGGTCCGGATGGCTTACCAGGGGAACTCTATAAGAAAGCAGTTAGTCTCTTAAGTCCCTATTTGATGAAAATTTATAATGCTATATTATCTGGTTTAGTTCCTTTTCCTGCAGCTTTGGCAGACAGTATTTTGATTTTTCTTTATAAAAAGGGGGACAGATTGGACCTTAGGAATTGGAGGCCCATTAGTTTGTTAAATGTCGACTGGAAAATTCTATGTAAAGTTTTGTGTAAACGTTTGTCCTGGGTAGCTCAGGAAGTGATTTCACCCGGTCAGACTTGTGCCAATCCCCGCCAGGGTATGGGAGACATTACCAAATTACTAAGAGAAGCTTTTGATGGGTCGAGTGGTTCTGGGTATTTACTCTCCCTTGACCAAGCTAAGGCCTTTGATGAGGTTCCCCATGTCTACCTGTTTCAGGTCTTAAAACATTATGGTATTCCAGTTGGGTTTATAGAATGGCTTCAAATCATTTATAGACATGTCTCATCTCGGCCTTTGGTAAATGGCAGGCTAGGGAGATCTGTGCTGATTCAGCGAGGAGTTAGACAAGGCTGTCCTCTGAGTCCACTTCTTTATGTTTTTTCTTTAGATCCTTTATTAAGAACATTACGTATGACAACAGGGATTGCACCATTTCAGGGTTTTGGGGATGGTGTATTTCCGATTGCCCTGGCTTATGCAGATGACACTACTATACTAGTGGTCGATCAAGTATCTGGGGAGCGGGCTATGGAGGTTGTAGACTCTTTTTCTGTTGTTTCTGGTTCAAGGATCAACAGACAGAAGAGTGTGGCTATGAGGATTCGTACTTTAGAAGTAGCTCCGCAGGCTATAGGGTGTGTTGGGGTATCTGCATTACACGATTAAAATTCTGGGGTGTTGGTTTGGAGCTCCTGACCTGGCCTGTTACAACTGGGAAACAGCCTTGGCCAAAGCAGAGGAAAAAGTTGCAAGATGGAAAGGTTTTCCAATGATGAAAAGAAAGGGTCTTTATGTTTAAAACTTTTTATTGCCTATTTTCTGAATGTTAGTTATCTGTATCCTTTGCCTGTCAAATTAGAGGTTAGGATGTATAGCATGGCTTTTCAATTATTATGGGGGAGTCGGCTTAATCCCATAAAGCAAAATAGTACCTATTGACCTGTGTGTGATGGTGGTTTGAACATGATCAATCCTGAGATTTTTCTTTTTACTGTTTTTCTTTATGAAAATTTTGTTCCTGTTTTATTGTTCAGTCAATTGCCTTGGGTTCCCCTGTTTAAAGATAGATGCTGCTATTTTTGGCATTAGTGGGAAACCCAGCAATGGGGGGTATTTCGGAACATCCCACAAGGTTTTTCTCCTTATCTTTTGGAAATCTGTAAAAAATTAAAACTTTGGCATATCTTGACCTCTGACCTTTTGCATACTACCAGAAAATTGGAGTATCATAAGCTGTTACAGGAGATCTGTTTTAAAGATCCTTGTCTGGTATTACCAGACACTGTAGTCCTTGCTGATGTCCTTGCTAAGTAACAGAAACTAGACTCCTCCTAAAGTGTGGGATTCTGTGTGGCTTAGCTGTCATCCTAGACTAAATGTCAGAGGAAATCACTTTCACAAATTTATTCAGGAAAGATCTTTTCTAAGGGAGGGATGTGGATTGGAGATTGAAACAATGTTACATCTTTTTTTACAATGCCCATATATTTCTGGTTTATGGCCTATGTTGGTCTGTTCATGGAATATCCCTCATCTAATGTCTATGAATTATAATACCTTGGTGTATGGTCGGTATGATAACATTCTTTGGAGTGGATTCCATTTAGGGACAACTCGAATAATTTTTGCTCTCATTAAATGGGTAATTTGGCAAAATAGATGTCAATTTGTGTTGCAACAAAAACAGCTATCTTTGTTGGGCTTACAAAATAAAATTGAGTCTGAAATCACAATGTTATTTAAAAAAGAAAGACATGTCTTTTCTAGTGCTCTTATGCAGGACTGGTGGAAAGGTTGGGGTTCTCTCCCTTTTACGGGTTTTGATTGACCAGTGGATTCTCGCTGGGCGATTCTATGAATTGTGTTTTGTTTTCCATTATATACTGGGATGGAAGGGCTGTTGGGATAGCTGGTTTTGTTTCTGGTTATTATAGGTTTTTTGAGTGGGTTTGTTCTTGGACTTTTGGGTTTGTCTTTGGTGTTTCGGACTTTTGAAGGGTATGAATGGTAACTTATTTTCTGGACTCTGATGTTATATATTGATTCCTGTAATTTACGATTTTTCTGTTGTATTTTCCCTTGTTTTGTTTATGAAGCTTTATCCAATAAAAAATTCCCCTACTCTTTTCGATAAGTGCCATGGGATCTTTAACATCCACCTGAACTACCACCAATCCAGGCAGATGGGACCTCGGTTTAACGTCTCATCCGAAAGACGGCACCTCAGAAGTGCAGCACCCCTCTCATGCTGCACTACAGTGTCAGTACTGGGATAGTAACCCAAGTGCCAGATGTGGGGAATGAACCCACAGCCCTCTCCCGGCCTCAGAGGTGAGTGTGCTACCTACTGAGCCACTGACACTGACAAAGTTACCACTACCAAAGCCAGAAAATACTTGGAGAAGGTACTGGGGAAATTAAGGCACAGTGGGGACACCGTGGACCTTAAATTTGTTGCACTGACTCTCAAAGAAGTCCTGAGCCCATTGGTTTCAATAATCAATCTGTCCCTCTGCCAGTCTCAATTCCCCCAGCTATGGAAATCAGTGACTGTAACACTAGTCCACAAAAGTGAGGACAGAGCATTCAATAACAACTACTGGCTGACCTCCATACTCCTGCCACTCTCCAAAACACTTGAACGGATTGTGGCAGATCAGCTTGTGGAGTACCTGAACCTGCACCAACTCCTCTTGCAAAACAACATGGGCTCAAGTGGGGCACAGCACCATAATGGTTCTGCTGGAATTTATGAAATACATCCACCAAGCTTTAGATCGAGGACAGCTGGTTGGGGCTGCATTCATTGACCTATCAAAAGCTTTTGATACGGTTTACCACACACTCCTCCTTGAGCAGCTAACCAACACTGGACTCTCCCCTGATACAGTTCAATGGTTCAATAGCTATCTCTGCAATCACTCCCAATGGGTCAAGATTGGGGACGTCATCTCCGACAGCAGACTGGTCTGCTTGGGGGTCCCTCAGGGGTTAATCCTGGGGCTCCTAATGTTCAGTATTTTAAACAAACTCCCAGGCTTCTGCTCCAGTTGAATGCTGCTGTACACTGACGACACGTTCATTTTCACCAGCAATCCTTGCCTGAGAAACTATAAGCGGACCTCCAACTAGGATTCTCCACTGATGAAACTTGGTTTAAAGAACACAGACTAGTACTCAATTATAAAAAACAAAGACCGTGATCTACTCCAGTACCCTTAGTAAGCGCAAGACCTTCCCTCAGCCATCTTGTATGACAGTGGCAATACACTGGACCTCATGCAGCACTTTAAGTACCTGGGCATCACATTGACTTCACCTGTCCTACTCCCTGCACATACATAACACAGCAAAAGCCATCAGATCAAGAATCAGAATACTCTGGAGATCACGTGATGTGCTAGTGCCGAGAAGCGTTCAGAGCGCTACTCCCGGCCGACTCAACCTCTAAACCAGTTCAAAATCCCCGATTAACGCTAACGGGCTGATAATCTTTATTAGAACTGGCAGCTGTTTGTTTTGGACTTACTGAAAAGGCGCTCGGTTCGCTATTCCGCTTGACTGTATGATGTACCCTCCTGTGCTGCAGTACCGAGGATGGATCCAGGAAGCTCCTAACTGGGCGGACGACGAAGCCCAACGCCTGAAACCCTCACCAATGCCAGAAGACCAGGAGGCATGTATGGGTGCGGAGGAGAAAGGTCAGAACCCTCAGTACGATTTAGGTGAAATCAAATCACTCCTACGAGGGCTGGTAGCTGATTTTGCTACCATTAAGCCTACTCTCAACGTTTGGCACAGAGAGTAGGGGATCTGAAGCTAGAGCTGCCTCTCAAGACAGAAAATGACTGCACACGAGCAGGAGTTGGTGGCCCTAAGGAGACAAGTGAAAAAATTGGAAGAGAGTAGATGATCAAGAATCGCGCAGCAGAAGGAATAATTTAATTCTGGCTGGTCTGCCAGAACACTCTGAGGATGCGGACTGTATCACCCTTATTCAGGGACTGCTGTTAAAGATCCTGGGCCCTACTCCTTATGGAGAGGCATATAATATTGAGAGGGCACATCGGTCTCTGAGAGAGACCCCAGGGCTCGACCCAGGGTTATCATAATCGCTTCCTGAATTTTAGGGAAGACCCACATTCTTATGAGAGCGAGAGCACTTAAAACTTGCACTGGAATGGAGCTGCAATTTGGCTTTTCAGGATCAGACACCTGCCATACGTGAAAAACAGAAAGAATATATTGACATTAAAAGAAGCTCTATTTAGCAGGTGTGAAGTTTCAGATGCAACATCCTGCTACTCTGGTGGTCAAGTTGCAATCGGGGACCAGAGGTTTTGACAGCGAGGATGCTGCGGAGGGGCTGAAGCTGAACTTCCGGATCTGTTCAGGGCGGCAACCTGAATCTACGACTCGGGACAAGTCTGTGGATGTGCTGATCTCTGTTTCCCTAGTTATGATACTTTGGAATAAGGCTTCCTACTAATGATACAACACAATTTTCCCTGAGGAATGTGGAGACTGTGACTATTGATTTAAAGCCTTAATGAAGGTGGAGTTATAAGTTGGGACCTCAGAAGAAGTATGAGAGGGGAGGAAGGAGCTTTTAAATAAAAATATTGATTTCCTGGGTAAAGGGAATAGATACTTGTTTTGGGTTATTTTGGGGTTGGAGGGTCTAGGGAGTGCGCTCAGTGGCTGGCTCATCTCGTTCTGACAATGGTTAGGAGGGCGATCAGTGGATCGGGGTAGTGACAAAAGAGGTGGGGTTTGGGGGAGGGAAGAGAGAGTCCAAATTGCAGATTTTGAATGTTTCTTTCTTTTTCTTAGAGGGCAGCCGGGCTGGGAGGTATGGGGTGTAATACATTAATATGTTTACGGTTAACATTTTATCCTGGAATGTCAAAGGCCTTAGAGGGAGGAAAAGAGACTATTGATTCTAAAATTTATTTCACAGATAGGGGCTCATATAGCTTTGCTGCAGGAGACACACCTGTTAAAGGAAGAGTTATTGCTTTTGAGAAGGCTTTGGGTAGGTCAAAGTTTTTGGAGAGGGCATGCCAAAGCCTCAGGGGCGTTGCTATCTTGATTGCAAAGAGCTGTCCAGTTACTCCTGTGCAATATAAAACCGGGGAGGATGCAAGGGAGTTTTTGTCCACGGTACTATTATAGGGGAGCTAATAACAATCACTTCTGTATACGGGCCAACTCCCTAACCCTGAATTTTTTCCTCCCTGGAATTAGACCTCACCAGCTTCTCAGCTCACCCCTAATTATGGCAGGGATTGGAATCTCTGCTTTAGTAACTTGGTGGATAGGAACCCCCTCAAAAACCACCTTCTAGAGCGCAGGTATCCTTGGCCAGATTTCTGGAGGTGGCAGCACTGACAGACCCCTTTTGGAAGTTTAAACAAAGAAATGGTATTATGACCTTTTATTCAGGGGTGCATAAAACCCAAACACGTATCGATTTCTTCTTGGTTAATCAGGAGGCCCTACGAGGGGTTAAGAAGCTGTTTACTCACAGCAGAATTTTGTCTGACCATTCTCCATTACAGATGTGTTGGATATTGGAGTCTGTTCTGACAAAACCGTTCAGGTGGAGATTGGATGAATCCCTTTTTTTAGAAGACAACATGTTATCTCGTTTGGAGGAATCTCTTAAGGATATTATTGTGACCCAGATCCTACCCTGGACAATAAGAACTTAGCATGGCCTACTTGTAAGTCCTATATTCCAGTATAGCTCAGACCCTTTCCATTAGGAGGAATAAGTTGAGGAAAGCAAGGGAGGAATTCATTGAGGGTGCTAGTAACTCACTCACCCCTTGAGGGAACTGGTGAGGAGGTGGATAGGAACCGTGAACTGAGGGACGAGCTGACGGATATTATGTCGATCAAATTGGAGGCTTGGACGAAAGGCTTCAAGCTGAATACCTGTTCAAGGGGACCTGCCAGTAGGCTTCTTGCAAGCCGAGTTAGAGATGGGAGGCCGTCAGATGATACCATACCTGAATACCGGGGATCTGATCACAGACCCTCAGGATATGGCAGATGCTTTTTGCCGACTATTTTACAGATTTATATCGGGGCTTCAGGCAGCACTGAGGAAAATGCGTGGGAATTCCTGGAGAGTATTGCCTTACCTAGACTGGACCAAGAACAGGCCAGGCCCTGGTAATACCTATAACGGAGGCTGAAATATGTGATGCAATTAACACTATGCCTAGGGGCAAGACTCCAGGTCCAGATGGTCTTTCAGCTGGGTTTTATAAAGCCCATCTGAAGAGTCTCATACCTTTACTCTGTGAGCTTTTTTCTGGTATTTTGTCTGAGGGAATACCCCATTTGCCGTTATATCAGGCTTATATTACACTTATTCCTAAACCAAATAAGCCCCGAGAAACACCAGGGAGTTATAGACCTATTGCCCTCTTGAACCAGGACATCAAATTGTTAGCTAAAATATTGGCTAATAGAATTTTAAAGATAGCTCCTCGGATTATTAGCCAGGACCAGGTTGGTTTATGCGGGCAGGGGCTCATGATGCTCGTAAGCTTCACCATATCCTTGAGAAGGCCTCTACCTCTTGTCTGGATATGGCCCTTTCTCCTTGGATGCCGAGAGGCCTTTGGCCCAGGTCTCCCATTCCTTTCTATTTTCCACCATGGAGAGGATGGGCTTCCCGGAGGGCCTTCTCAGGGGTATTAGGAATCTATATGCTATACCTACGGCCAGGGTCCTCTGTAATGGTTTTTTGTCAAAGGAATTCCATCTGGATAACGGGACCAGGCAGGGTTGCCCCCTCTCCGCAATTTTATTTAATATTTATCTGGAGCCTCTTTTGAGGGCGATTCAATCAGACCCTGAAATACGGGGGATTGAGGTTAAGAGTAGGGAACTGAAGTTTTCGGTTTTTGCAGACGATATTCTTCTGCAACTTTGCAACCCGGTGAAGAGTTTTGATAGGGTTCTAGAGATCATAAAGAGATTTTCAGTAGTTTCAAACTATAAGTTGAACTTAACCAAGACCCAGGTTCTCCCCCTTACCACACATGTATTTAAGGCAGAGTTTGACCATCTCCACCTAAAATGGGCTCCAGATGGTATTGACTATTTGGGGATTCGGGTTACTCCTAATTTCCAGCAAGGTGCTGAAGCAAACCTGGACAAAGTATTCACAGCCGCTAGGGCTGACTTGGATAGGTGGAACAAGCTTCCCTTAAATTAACAGCTAGAATAGGATTAATTAAAATGAATCTATTACCTAGATTTTATATCCTATATATTTGTCCCCTATAATATTTCTAAGTCCTGGTTTATTAGAATACAAACTTTTCTCCAACTTTTATGGAATTCCAAGCCTCAGGAGGAAACATGTGGTTTTCGACTACCCTCTACTTCAGGGGGCTTGGAATTCGAGATATCTCCTATACTATGTTGCTGGGCAATTATCGATAATGACACGATGGAATAGCACTCAGGAGGGAGAGGGCTACACGCCAACTTGGCTACATATTGAACAGCAAATTTTAAGAGATAAGGGTATTTCTCCTGAGTCATTGTTCTTACTAATCCGATCTCTCCCTGATGTGGGTAAGGATTCCCCAATAGTTAAGACAGTCCTGGCTTGGTGGGCTCTTTTGTCCCCACTCCGTAAGAAGCTTCAGAAGAGCTGTAGAGGTCAACCTATTTTAGGTAATCCTAACATGACTATTGGTGGCCGACTTATTGGGGTCTCCTGGGCTCCACAGTTAGCTAATTGTGTTTGGTCAGACTTGATTCTAGACGATAAAGTCATGTTTCCGCCTCAATGTAGTGGTATTAATTTCTTCAAGAAGATACAGATTACCAAAATGTTACAGAGAATGCAAAGGGATAATATTTGTCAAGAAGGGACTCCATTTACCTGGGATAATCTTAAGGGGAATTAACTGTGCTCGAAAGCCTCTGTCAATAATGTATAAGGTGCTTCTCGATTTCCTCAGCAAGGAAGTCTCGGCGAAGGTGGCCTACTGGGAGAAGAAGGATACCCTACTGAGGCCGGACTGGGAGACAATATGGAAAAGTGTGGCCTACATATCTATACCCAAATTCAGAACTATGCAATTTTTCATTTTTTCTAATTTGTATTTCACCCCTGCCAAACTTTGTGCTAGGAAGTTTGGACAGACAGATCTATGTTTCAGGTGTGGTTTGAATTCCGGGGATACACTACATATATTTTGGGACTGCCCTAGGATATACCCAATTTGGGTTTTAATTAAGCAGAATATGGACCCCCTTCTAAATTATGTAGACTACATTTCACCGGAGGTCTGTATTTTGGGGGATATGACTCAAATCCCGGGTTCGCAGATTAAGTATCATATTGCCCTGATGTCCGCCCTGGTTAAAGCTTATGTGTTGAGGCACTGGAAAAGTGAATGCATTTATTCATATGACCGCTGGCTAGCGGATCTTATGAGGGTACTAGGGAGGATTAAGCGCCACTTGTCTCGGAATGGGAAAAAAGGAATTTACGATAAGAGGTGGCGAATTTTAGAGGCTATCTACTCGACCCAGCTCTAGCCTCCTTGCCATCGGTCTGTCTGTCTAAGTGTAGCTTTTTGAAGCGGTGGGTTTTCATATTTTCTATGACTGGTTGTTTATATTTGGGAGTACTCTAGTTTTCTCTATCTCTAGATCTAGAGATCTGTAGGTTCTAGAACTAATTTTTCTTCTCCCTTTTTTCTTTTTCCTTTAACATTGTACATTAATAAGATAGGACCTGGACTGCCAAGCAAGGGATTTTGATTTCTATTTTTTGGGGCTCTCTCTCTTTCTCGGGACACAGCTGCGGGAACATCCTCCCCCGGACTAGAGGGGTTTTGGGAATTATAGGATTGGTGGACTAATCCTAGTCTTTACACTTTGGGGTTCTCGTTTTTCGTTAATATCCAGTCCCAATTTACTACCTTTTTGTTCTTTTTCCCTCAATGCGAGGAGTGGTGTCCTGGATTTTCATGTCTGGATAGGGGCTGGCAGTTCTCTGCAGCTGTGATTGTATATTGTTTTTGTACATAGTTCGCCTACTCAGTTATAGGGGTGGGCACCCGGGTTCCCGGGTTGGTATGTATGTGTGTTTGTATGTTTATGCAAAATACAATAAAGATACTCTTAAAAAAAAAAAAAGAATCAGAATACTCTACCCCCACAAGCACAGCCTAACTAGCAAAGTCCTAAACCTGGCCATCAATAGTTCAATTGTCTCCCTCATTGATTATGGCCTGGCCCTATGTGGGTTGGCAACAGACTCTGCCTTCTAACGCATCTCCCTAGCTCTAAATAAGGCCTGCCACCTCCTCACAGGTGCTGCAAGACTCATACACACCTGTGAGCTCTATGCTGGGACAGGCTGGCTCCAACTGAAGAGCAGAATTAAATACCAAACCTGCCTACTTGCCAAATAAACACACTAAATTTGCTGCCTCCAGGAGTTCAGAGCCTGCTCATGTGCCATGCAGTGCTAGACTGACCAGAAGCTCCCACAGTCAAATATTCAGTGAACCTAGGTGCCACACTGCACAGGCACAATGTGCGTTCTCCTACCACACACCCCACTGGACCAACACCCTATCTCCAACCATCTCCGGAGTCACAACCATTGGTGCCATCAAGCTTAAACTCAGCAGCAGCACCTCACCACTGCTTCAGCTAACCATAGGTACACTCATAAATTACCAAAGTCTGTACCTCCCTATGAGGGCTGTGCACAGCCTGAATATTATTTCCTGAATACCACGAATAGTGGCCATTCCAAATATTTGAACGGCCGTTCTGAATACCTCACTATTCAGTATGCGGGAAAGGTATCTGGGGAACAGGATTTCCTAGTCTCTCAGAGCTTTCTTGTCCAATCAGAGGCTTCTCAGCTCTGCAGATCATGTGCTCTCCTCACTGTGAGACAGCATTCTCAGAGGAGAGATCAAGCTTCACTCTCAGAGCTTCTCAAACTGCAGAATCTTGTTGTTGAACTAGTTTTTTTACTGGAATGTGATCCGTAAGTTTTAGAGAGACTTTCTGTGTGACTGATTTTACTGTGTTTTTGCTAAGTTACACAAGGAGTACTAGCAGCCTAGCCTAGGACAGAGGAAGACTGTTTGTGTCTGCATCCTCCCCCCCTGCATTCATTCCTCCACACCGCTCTAGTGTGCGATTTGGTTTAGTTTAGATATTTTTTTGTGGCAGCAGAGGCTTCTATTGTTGCTCTCAGTAAGGTCAGGCTTTAGTTTTCTGTCTAGTGTGGCAGAATTATATAGCATAATATAATAATTAATGGTAACTGTTTCTGGGCTCAGTAAACAGTAATTCAGAAATGGTTTAACTAATTGCTGCCAGTGCATATTGTACGTAGCGCCCCGGTTTAACTTTAAAGTTCCAATCCATACCAAATCTCAGTGAAATCATGATAAAGTTAATATAGAATTATAAAATGTAATATAATATATATGTCTATATATATATATATATATATATATATCTATATCTATATATATATCTATATATATATATATATCTATATATATATTTATACAACATATGTTTGGGAATAAATTCATGGATAAAAAATAGTATCTGAGACAGGTCATGGAGATATCATTATGCCCATGAAGATATCATTGATATCTCCATGTTCCTATATGTCATAGTGATATCTCCACATTCCTATATGTCATCGAATTGAAAGTGAAAGTCTGTCACTTTTCATTGCCCCGTCTCTTCTGTTTAAAACCTGTCCCCCCCCCAAAACCACACACACACACACACCTCTATTTGGTTGATCCTGCCAATAATTTTTATCTAAAAGTTTAATTTAAGCACTTATCTGGTTGATCCTGCCACTGTAATAGTCAGCCGAGCATTTAACTTTCACTTTCCCCCTTCAAAATAGTGTGACCGAGTGATATGAAGATCGACCCGTTGGGACAGTACAGCAGTTATTAATAAAGAAGTCTGCACCCAATTAGGTAAAAAACTCTGCAATTCTGTATTAGTTTTGTGAAATTGCCGACTATATTCACAAGACAGAGAGGAGTGCGGTCAGCGTCACAGAAGCAGGAGGAAGCGTGTTGCTATAACAGCAACCGCTCTTCCTCTCTATGGCGCTACTTTGACTACTTACTCTCTTAATGATAGTCCTTTCACAAAAACCTAATACAGAATTGCAGAGTTTTTTTACTAAATGGTGCAGACTCTTTATTAATAACTGCTGTACTGTCCTAATAGGTCAATCTTCATACCACTCAGTCACGCTACTTTGAAGGGGGAAAGTGAAAGTTATATGCTGGGCTGACTATCACAGTGGCAGGATCAACAAGATAAGTGCTTATATTACATTTTTAGCTAAAAATAATGGCATAATCAACCAGATAACATTATTTGTATTTTGAAACTGGCAGAATCTACCATATATATGTTTTTATTTTTGACATGTTATCCCTTGTGTTCTGGGTTGTGGGTGTGTTTTGATTTGTGTTCAGGGAGGGGTTCCATTACAATTCAGCCCAAACATATGTTTGTATAAACAGAATATGACATGGCCTGAGTGAAGATATCATATTTATCTTCACTCGAGGCCAATGACATCAAGATATCTCACTCGAGGCTTCCCCACTCGTGAGATATCATGATATCATCAGGCCTCTCGTTAAGATAAATATGATATCTTCAGTCAGACCATGTCATATCCCTATATATATATATATATATATATATAGTATATATATTTATATATATAGATATATCATTTTGAGGAACTGTTTCTGGCCTCAGTAACAGTTGTTCTGAAGGGTTGTTTGCTAAGCAGCATTGGCATAATGGCCTCAGGCCCACACCCCAGTGTTAAAGTTCGAACCACACAAAAAATATAGTAGTGTGAGCGTGACAGGCTGCTGCCCATGATGTAACTGAAAATTAATGACAATCTGATTTTGTTTAGAAAAAGAAAGTAGTCTGACACCTAGTCTCCCCACCCCACTGTATCTGAGTGTCGTAAGTGCACAGTGAGTCACACATCTGTCTGCTCTTACAGTGTATGAATTTTTTCATTTAAAGAGATTTATTTTGTGTCAGAAAAGAGCCCTTGTTTTTGCTCAGTAAAGTCGGGCTTTAGTTTTCTGTCTAGTGTGACAGAATTACAGTATTTAGAAAAGATACTTATAATTTGGGGAACTGTTTCTGGGCTCAGTAACAGTTGTTCACAGAGGGTTGTTTTGTTTGGTAAGCATCGCCGCTTAGTGGCCCCCCAACCCCAGTGGTTAACATTCCAATCCACACAAAATATAGTAGTGTGAGCATGACAGGCCGCTGCCCATGATGTAACTGAAAAGTAATGACAATCTGATTTTGTTTAGAAAAGGAAAGTAGTCTATCACCTAGTCTCCCCACCCCACTGCCTCTGAGTGTAAGCGCAGAGCGAGTCACACATCTGTCCATCAGTGTCCTCCGGGGTCTTTCAGTGTGTAAGGTGTGGCACAGTAAATTGTGTGTGTGTTGGGCCTGTTGGTGTGGTTCAGTTGTAGGCTTATTTGCAGGCTGCATATATTACATCCACAGTTACACACAGTTGCATATCATAACATAAATAAAAATATTTGCCTGTGTTGTTAATTAATCATGCCATTTCTACTGATTATAACATTAACCAGCAGCAGTATAATTTATCATGTCTGGTGACAAGCAAACCTGTAAAAGGACTTGGTCTAGCCCCAACAAGTCCACAGCCCTGTCTGTACCAAGCATGGTAAGCAGCAGTGATGCTAAATCAGAAGGTACTGTATGTTCATCCGGACGCATTCGGTGTCCCAAAATATTTTTCACCTAGCAAGGTGGTAGCTCACATAGTACCTTGAGTGGTGAAAGAAGCTCTAGTAGTAGTAACCTAATTGATAGCATGGTCACGCCACCAGTAGCAGCCACCCATTTTCTGCCCCGCCTTCTATGGCAGTAGTAGTAAGGCATTGCAGCTAGCAGAGCTCCAAGTGAGGAAGTAGCAGCCACAGCCAGTGTCTTGAGTCACCTTCTAGCTTCTGCCACTCTTGTTGATGTTTCACCGCTTGCCACCACTAATGTACTGCCAGTCCCTATGACCACCTGTAGCACAAGCACATTAGCCAGTGCCACCAGTGCCATCAGTACCACTTTTGCTGTCCCTGTCACTGTAACCCTGCCCCCCACTTTAGCCACCACTACCACTGCTTCAACAAGTGCCTCCAGTGACAATGTCGAACCCATGGCTACTAGTACTGTACTAGCCACTACCAGTGCAGTCGCTGTAAATGTGGCTACTGCTATGACCCTGGATACTGCACCAACAGATATTTCCACAATGCCTGTGACAACAAGTACCCCGACCCCAAGGATGCAATCCAAACACAGCAGTCGTGCTGCTCAGGTGGTTGACGACATATTACATGAGGAGGATGCAGAGTCTGAAGACCGGTCTTCTGGCTCCGAATATATTCCTGAGTGAACTACCATCCTCATCAGCATCTGGCAATGACACCGACACCCACATGAGTGACTTTGGGCATGAGTCAGAATATGCTTCGTATCTGACTAGTAAAAAAATAAGAGCTGCAGAGTTTGCAGACAAATTGAGGAAGGTGCTAGGAGTACTGAGCAAAGTGAGCATTGGCATGGTCAGCAGGGCAAGCAAAGCACTAAACCTCCATCTGTCAGCAAAACGAAGCAGTCCACACTAAGCTTCAGCAGGGTTGTGTCACCTCCTTCTACATAAGATAGGGAAAGTTCTAATCAAGAAAGTCAGACAGCTGTTGTGGAGGAAGATCAAGGTGCTGTTGCAGCAGGCAGTTCAGCTGGTGGTAAAAGTGGGAAAAAAAGGAGTAGCCATGGCTGCCCTATTGGTGAGAAAAGTGCTGGTTCAAGTATGGCAATAAGAAGCACTGTGTGGCTTCATTTTAGCTTATCCAAAAATTATCCAACTAAGGCAGTGTGTGGGCTGTATCACACCATAATTAGCAGGGGAAAAAATGTCTCTAACCTAACTACTATGGCAATGAATAATCATTTGAAACTGAAGCATGCCAATGCACTGCAGGGATCCAGTGTGTTGCCCTACAGCACACCAACAACACCCTATTGTGATACTGGTGGGGGTCCAGATCATGTTGATGATTCCCAGTCACAAGGCAGTGGTGATGGTCATTACATCAGTGAGTCTGACACAGTTTCTTCATGCCCATCCACACCAGTGACAGTTCATCACAAAACAGTGTCAGGACAAACTGTGGCTGCCTCTTTGCCTCCTGGTGATTCATCTGCTGCATGGTCCACAACATCTCCCATTGAAAGGCATCAGACCCCATTACAGTCCCAAACTTCTTTGGCACCCATTATGCGGTCTTTCATGCAAGGACTAAATATCACCTGTCACACCCATGTGCACAACAGATCACCCAGTTAATTGGGGAAATGATTGCACTTGATCTTCAGCCATTTTTAATGGTAGAAAACATTGGTTTCAGGTGGCTGATTCAACATTTGCACCCACGGTATCAGATGCCATCACACACAACATTCTCTCATACTGTTGTGCCCATTTATGAGGATGTGCACAAGGCAGTCTTGCAGCAACTATCAAATGCAGTCAGGATGTGTTCCATTGCACAACAGACATATGGAGTAGTACAAACTCAACCATGCATACATGTCACTGACTACACATTGGTGTGCAGCAGACCCAACTGCTACAGGCAATGAAGTTGCAGGTCTACATACTCCCTGTCATTCCCCTGGTGTAGCCTCCACAATGTCTCATAGCAGATCCGCACTTCTGAATGTGTCCGTTATGCCTGTGGATCACCGGTCCACCAACATTTTGGCCTTTTTGCAAGACATACTGTGTGTGTGGACCAAAGACACATCGCTGCATGTTGGTTTCATTGTCACTGACAATTCAGCAAATATGATAAAGGCCTTGTCTGATGGGCACTTTAAAGGCATCTGTTGTTATGCACACACTTTGAATCTGGTGGTGACAAAGACCATCTGCAAGACACCAGAGGTTGATCAAACTCTAAAGACAGCAAAAACATTTGTGACCATTTCCATCACTCGGTTAAAGCCACAAACCAAATGCAGCAGGTGCAAGAGCGCATTCAGATAACACAGCACAGGCTCATACAGGATGTGTCAACATGGTGGCATTCAACATTCTACTTGCTGCAAAGGCTACTGGAGCAGAAGCAAGCTCTTCATGAAATGAGTATGTAGACAGACATTGGGGGAATTCTCAGCCACCAGGATTGGGCTGTTATTGAAGGAACAGTAAAGGTGATTGGTCCTGTTGAAAGGAGCACATGTGACAGTGCAGAATCTGCACTACTGAGTCAGATCAACCCTGCAGTCCAGATACTGAAGAAGTCACTGCAGAGATTTTCCACCCATGCTGATCTTGCACCTACAGTGATGGCCCTTGTACACAATCTAACAACTGAATTAGGAAACAGATTCACATATATTTGTGCCACTAAGCCATATGTTTTTTCATTGATGCTGGACCCGAGGTTAAAGTGTGAGATACTGCACCCTGAAATGCCTGCCCACCCTGTCAATGAGTTTCATCAGCAGCTGTGCTCAGAGCTCACCTTTACAATGTGTGCCAAGGATGTGATACCTACCGATGTAGCCCTGGAAGAACACGAACAGCAGGTGGAGGATGCCCCAGAAATGGAGGAAGAAGACTGCTGGGCACAACTCAGTTCATCCCTAAAGGCACAGCAAAGAAAATGAAATGAGCAGCACCCACTCTCAGCCAGCAATGTTTTGAATTGCTTCTTGACAGAAGCTCTTGAACCCATTTGAGTTGACCCACTGGAGTTCTGGACCAAAAAGTTGAAATCATCCCCTTACTTAGCACAGCTGACCATGAAATACCTGAGCTGCCCCCCAACCAGTGTGCCATCAGAGAGGTTGTTTAGCACAGCAGAGGATGTGGTGGAGCCTCACAGATCCTCATTAGACCCTGAACATTTTGAGCAATGTGTGTTCATCAAGCTCAATTTACCACATCTTGATTAAAAGTACAAGTCTTGACTAATTGAATTTCACAGCACTTTAATAACAATGCTATTTTTATGTGACACACGCCCCCTGTACTTGTGCTGCTGGCCTGGGCCAAGTTGGACTATGTGCATAACGCCCCATCTGGTATTGTGTTAATGACACTCAATATATTGCTCTTTTCCAAAAACTCCATGACTGGTGATGCTGACCTTGTTGGAAAATTGTGCGAACACCCAGCACCTCATTTCACGGACACCATCTGCAGTTTACAAATTCATGTCATTTATTAAAAAGCACAATGCCTGATACATTTCTTATCCCAAAGATCATTTCAAAGGCAATTACCACAGGACTGGAAAGTATTATATATACTGAAGTGTTGTGACATCACAGTGACAGAGGATGTAATAACTACATTAATACAGCACGTGATGTGCCCATGAAACATCCATTACCCACCCTTAGGTGCTACATATTGGTAAACAGACAATTCCAAAGGTAATACAACACAGTGTTACTAAACTGCAGTGCATAACCATTGAAAGTGCAGATGTTGGAAATATATACTATTGCATATATACAGCTGCATAGCCAAAGAATCGCCTATATCATAATGTACAGAAAAGCAGTGGATGGAAAGGAGGAATAAAAAAGTAAAAGGACAAAATGACCAAAATAAAAATAAAAATGGAGAAAATAAAGTGGGATGGGGAGGGGGGAATGTAAGATTTTCACTGTCAGAATCCAGAAGTAATGTAGCAGCAGCCAGCAAGCCATCAATGTATAACACTTTATTTCCATTTTCTTTTCCTCGATGGTCTGAGATCAAGCCCATAATTTAAGCCAGGGAACTTATCTCCTAATGTTACAATCGAAAACGTTGCTTTATTCAGTGGCACTATTTCATTACTGTATTAGTGAAATGTTCTCGTAGGGTGAAACACCTTCTTGATACCCTGAAATTCTAGTTTTTAGGCATCATGTTGTTTTACCCCCATAGAAGTCTGGGACTGAACATGTTGCCAGGTAAATAACCCCAGAAGTGTCAGAGTTAAGCAACTGTCTTACTGAATAGTCCCTTTGAACATAACCGCTGGTGAATTTTTTAACTGCAACATTTTTGCGATGGACATGTCTTTTGCACTGTACAAAGCCATTCATTTGCTGATTTAACCAAGTTTTTTGAAACCTGGGTTCAGTGTAATCGATGTGTATTGGAATGAATGTCCTTCCATGTTTTAGCTCTTCTGCAAGACATTCTTGGAGGCTGTTCTGTGTCAATATAGTGCTGCTGAATAAAGAAGCATTTTGGATTGTAACTTTGGCAGATAATAAGCTTTCTGGCTTAAATTATGGTCTTGATCTCATACCATATTTGTGGAAAATAAAATGGAAATGAAGTATTACACATTGATGGCTTGCTTGCTGCCGTTACATTACTTTTGGATTCTGACAGTGAAAATTTTAAATTACCCCTTCCCCTTCCCCCTTTATTTTCTCCATTTTTAATTTTTTTCTTTTGGTCTTTTTTGTCCTTATTACTTCTTTTATTCCTCAACTTTTCCTTCCACTACTTTCTTTACGTTGTGATATAGGCGATTTTTTGGCTATGCTGTTGTATATATAATATACAATATTATATGTTTTCAACATCTGCACGTTCAAGGGTTATGCACTGCAGTTTAATAGCACTGTGTTGTATTATCTTTGGAATTCTCTGTTTAACAATATGTAGCACCGAAGGGTGTGTAATGGACGCTTCACATGGGCACATCATGGGGTCAGGGTGTATTACATCCTATGATTTTGAAGGTTGTTTGTATTGTGATGTCACTGTGATGTCACAACATTTATGTATATATAATAGTGTTCAGTCTTGCTGTAATTGCCTTTGGAAAAGGATCTTTTAGGATCTGAAATGCGTCAGGCGTTGTGCTTTTTTAATAATCACATGAATTTGTAAACCACTTATGGTGCCTGTGAAATGTGAGGTGGTGGGTGCTCAGCATAATTTTGCACAAATATTCTAAGTAGTTGCTTAGAGCACCACCAGCCAAGTGTAAGACTTGGTTTGCCATCATCATTCTCTAGTCTCCAGTATTTCCCATGCCTGATGTATGCTGGATACCAATGTGACATCATCAGTCTTCAGTATTGCCCATGCCTGAAATATGGCAGATACCAGTGTGGCATCACCAGTCTTCAGTATTGCCCATGCCTGAAATATGGCAGATACCAGTGTGGCATCACCAGTCTTCAGTATTGCCCATGCCTGAAATATGCCAGATACCAGTGTGGCATTACCAGTCTCCACTCCAGTATTCATTTACCATGTCAAATCACCAATAATTATGATGAAGACATCTGGATGATGATGACCACCCAAGCCAGAGTGATGTTGCTCATCTTCAAGTACCACATTGTGTGCTACCAGCAAAAATAAGTAAATTGTATGAAATATTTTAATTGTTTTGTTTGTTTGGGTAAAGGGTTTGGGAATTATGACTGAACAGTGCATCTGTATTTCTGTAATTCTGTATCTTGGATGGAAATTAATCATGTTTATTTTATTTTATTTTTTACCCTTCAATAATTTTATCACAAGTCTGATGGACTCATTGAAAATACTGTGTGTATGATCTGCAAAGGTAAGTATTCAGTCATTTCATTGTTTTCTTTCTGTTTGGTGATATTTCTGTGGAATTACTGAGCCAGTGGCACTGATGGCTGAGGCGCTGGATACTTTGCCGCACTGTACCAGCGACACGGGTTCGGAATGACCTCTGGTGCGTCACCGGATGCCGGGCCAGTGGGGGAGGTGGGAGTAGAATTGAGCACCTGCTCTCCTATTCGGGTTGGGGACACCCATCTGTAGTCCTACCATGGATGTGTGAAGGTCCAGCAATGAGCGTAGGTGGAACCTGGTGGCTGGCATGGTGGGGATGTCCTGCAGAATGCATCGCATGCCTCCACATGTGCATGTCACATCAGGGGTACAGAGCATGTGATGGGAAAAAAAAAAAAAAAGCAATACATAAATAAAGAGGAAGAAACAGAGCTGTCTGACCAGGGGCCACTGATTTCGAATCATCTGATGACCACATGAGAAGGGAGACTTCATGGATGTGTACAGGCCATTTGGAAGCACTTCATTTCATTATGTGTCCCTAACAGGTAGCATTCATTAAAAGGCATCTTTGTGGCCACACATCATGGGCAGAATGGGTGTCATGCAAGAGTGCTGTCCTCACAGACGTCCCTCTCAGCTCTGAAGGTAGATTTGAATTTGTATGTTAGCCTGATGAAGTAAAGTTATATAGTGTTCTATGGGCATAATTATGTTTTATTATTTTTTTAAGCACAGAATTATTTAAGGACGTGTCATGTGTATTTCCTGTATTACCCAATCCCATTAAGAGGAGTGTCCCATTTATAGAGTGTCAATTAAATATCAGTATTGACTGAGTTAAGCCTATTGAAGTTATATTGTTCTCCTATGGGCATAATTGTGTTTTATTAGTTGGTTTTCTTAAAGATCACAATTATTTAAGGTTGGCATATTTTATTCTTGTAATCGCATGTGTTTTCACCTAAGTCCAATAAATGATAGAGTTATCTCTTCTTATACTTCTAGTTGAATACTATGGAAACTGAATGGAATGCCCATGATGAACTATTTTCCTGTGCATCCTCCTCCAGAACCAGCAACGGGACATGGTAGCCTGCTCTCTTGCAAAAGTGTACAAGCCAAAGTGCCATCCTCCTCCACAACAGAACCATACCCAACAAGGCAGCCTGTGGCACCAGTGTACAAGCCAAGGTGCCATAACATCTGTATCCTCCTCCACAACAGAACTGTACCCAGCAAGACAGCCTGTGGCACCAGTGTACAAGCCAAAGTGCCATGACATTTGCATCCTCCTCCACAACAGAACTGTATCCAACAAGGCAGCCTGTGGCACCACTATACAAGCCAAAGTGCCATGAATTCTGCATCCTCCTCCACAACAGAAACGTACTCAACAACGCAGCCTGTGGCACCAACACAAGCCAAAGTGCCGTGACATCTGCATCTTCCTTTGAAGCATCAGCAGCACAACACAGCCTGTGGCACCACTGTACAACAAAGGTGCCATGATATCTGCATCCTCCTCCACAATAGAACCGTACCCAACAAGACAGCCTGTGGCACCAGTGTACAAAGCAAAGGCGCCACGATATCTGCATCCTCCTCCACAACAGAACCGTACCCAACAAGACAGCCTGTGGCACCAGTGCTACAAGTCAAAGTGCTGTGACATCAGCATCCTCCTCCTGAAATATCAGCAGCACCAGACAGCCTATGGCAGTAGCACCAGTGTACAAGCCAAAGTGACATGGCATCTGCATACTCCATCAGAAGCAGCAATGGGACAAGGCAGCCTGTGGCACCAGTGTACAAGCCAAAGTGTCATGAATTCTGCATCCTCCTCCTGAAGCCTCAGCAGCACAAGACAGCCTGTGGCAGTGGCACAAGTGTACAAGCCAAAGTGCCATGAATTCTGCATCCTCCTCCACAACAGAACCATACCCAACAAAGCATCCTGTGGCACCAGTGTACATGCCAAGGTGCCACTATATCTGCATCCTCCTCCACAACAGAACCGCACCCAAGATGACAGCCTGTGGCACCAGTGTACAAACCAAAGTGCTGTTACATCTGCATCCTCCTCCTGAAGTATCAGCAGCACAAGACAGCCTATGTGGCAGTGGCACTAGTGTACAAGCTAAAGTGACATGACATCTGCATACTCCTCCTGAAGCAGCAATGGAACAAGGCAGCCTGTGGCACCAGTGTACAAGCCAAAGCATCATGAATTCTGCATCCTCCTCCTGAAGCCTCAGCAGCACAAGATAGCCTGTGGCAGTGACACCAGTGTACAAGCCAAAGTGCCATGAATTCCATCCTCCTCCACAACAGAATCATACCCAACAAGGCAGCCTGTAGCACCAGTGTACAGGTCAAAGTGCTGTGACATCTGCATCTTCCTCCTGAAGCATCAGCAGCGCAACACAGCCTGTGGCACCACTGTACAAGCCAAGGTGCCATGACATCTGCATCCTCCTCCACAACAAAACTGTATCCAACAAGGCAGCCTGTGGTGCCAGTGTACAAGCCAAAGTGCCATGAATTCTGCATCCTCCTCCACAACAGAAACGTACCCAACAAGGCAGCCTGTGGTGCCAGTGTACAAGCCAAAGTGTCATGACATCTGCATCTTCCTCCTGAAACATCAGCAGTACAACACAGCCTGTGGCGCCAGTGTACAAGCCAAGATGCCACGATATCTGCATCCTCCTCCACAACAGAACCATACCCAACAAGACAGCCTGTGGCACCAGTGTACAAGCCAAAGTGCAGTGACATCTGCATCCTCCTCCTGAAGCATCAGCAGCACCAGACAGCCTATGTGGCAGTGGCATTAGTGTACAAGCTAAAGGTGACTTGACATCTGCATATTCCTCCTGAAGCAGCAATGGGACAAGGCAGCCTGTGGCACCAGTGTACAAGCCAAAGCATCATAATTCTGCATTCTCCTCCTGAAGCCTCAGCAGCACAAGACAGTCTATGTGGCAGTGGCACCACTGTACAAGCCAAAGTGACATGACATCTGCATACTGCTCTGGAGCAGCAATGGGACCAGGCAGCCTGTGGCACCAGTGTACAAGCCAAAGTGCCATGATATCTGAATCGTCCTCCTGAAACGGTGGCGGGACAAGGCAGCCTGTGGCAGTGGCACCAGTGTACAAGCCAAAGCGCTATGACATCTACATCCTCCTCCACAGCAGAGTTGTACCCAACAAGTTAGCCTGTGGCACCAGTATACAAGCCAAAGTGCTATGACATCTGCATCCTCCTTCTGAAGCAGCAGTGGGACAAGGCAGCCTGTACTCTGTAGCACCAGTGTATAAGCCAACATGCCATGACCCGTGCATCCTCCTGCTGAAGCAGAAGTGCCAAAAGACAGCCTGTGGCACCAGTGTACAAGACAAAGTGCTATGACAGCTCATTCTTCTCTTCCTGAAGCCATTTATAGGATTTCGATGACAATTCTGTAATAAGGCATTTTCTCTAGCCGAATAACAAATAACAAATACCGAATATCTGGGAATCGAATACCGAATATTCAGCTGAATATTCAAAAAAAGGTATTTGCACAGCCCTACTCCCTACCCAGGGCACCTGTGACAGATTCCGCTATCTCTCTCAGTAAACCAACCGCAGCACTTAGTTGTACTTCTTGACCCAAGGGGCACCTACCAACCCAGCACTACTCTGGTCCCCCCAGTTTGCCCACTCCACCCTACCACATGACATACCCCTCCCTCCCCCCCCTCACCCCACTATGTCACCTTTGTCTGTTCCCTTCTCTGTGTCTATCTTCTCCAAATATGTTATAATTCATGGACACAGGCATACATTTACAATGCCTCAGCTGTGTCTACATGTGTCAACAACCACCTGTAAATTACTGTACTCTCCGTAAATGCATTTTTTGTACTTCTCTATTTTCTGTTAACTGACCTGGAACCTACAAAACAGCATCCACTTACAGGTGTTTATCCAAGACCTTAATAAATAAATAATAAATAAACAGCAGGATGAGGAGAGGGGTAACAATAAGTGGTTAGCAGCCATGGTAGGAGAGGCCAGGAGGAAGAGGTAGGAGGATGAGAGAGCAGAAAGGAGATGAGGGACCAGAGTGGAGACATTGAGTATAGCTATGCAGAAGACAAGAAAAGATAGCAAGTGTGAATGCAGGAAGACCTGAGGCAAGGAAAGAGGGGTCAAATACAGGAAAGCTAAAGGACTTAACAGCCAAAACCAAATTGACTGTTATGGTAATCTTAGGGGTTTGGTGCTTGTTTAAGTTAAGTTATAAACAAGTTATTAGTAACTCCGAGCACACGAAGTTCTGTGAGCAAAAGCGTTTACTGTCCCTCGCTGTCGAACCTTGCTCCGACGGAGATCCATTGCAGTTAGAGCTGCTAATTTATTTAATTCCCTTCCTCCTGTGATTACGTGACTGCAACCTTGGGACCATTTAAGCTGAAGCTGCATCAATTCCTAGTTTCCAGAGCATCTTGTGACTGCTATACCTAATCTCTGCTGACAGCTAAATGCACTGGGACCTCCCTCTTTACCATTTGCCCCTGTATAGCCCTATGCTGCTGGTTATTCCACTCACAGTACTTCCTCCCTTATCCCTTTCCATTCCTGACCTCTTTCATCCTACCTCATCCCCCTTCCTTTACCCCTCACTCCCACTTCCCCTCTCTGCTCTGTTTCCTCACCTTGTTCTCTCCCTCTACCCCCAACCTCCCGTGAGGTTTTCCTGCTCAAGCTTCATTGTGGAATCTCCTCCTTGCTCTTTTTTGCTCCTTCCCCCCCAATTCACCGCTGTACTTTCTCTCCTTGTAAGCCCTTTCACCCTCTTCAGACAAGGCCAATGCTGCACTTCACACAATATTATCTTGCCATATTGTTCTTTGTTTATGTAATTACTTTCCTCATGTTTTACTACTGACTGAAACCATTGCAATTTACTATTCTTGTGACTTGATGTGGAACCTCTGTAAAAGAGCCCTTGGCTCAAAGGTCTTTCCGATTTGTTAAATAAATAAAAAATAAAAATAAATAAAACTTCAAAGGGCTGAGTGCCTAGTGGATGGTGTAACTGACATTTGAGTAGACAGCCAGTGCAGTTAGTGGTTCAAAACCTGCTTTTTATAGGGAGGGTGTGAAATACCACAAGAATGGACTGGGGTTAACGTAGTAAATTAATGCTGAGGGGACAGCAGTAGGATTAGGCTGAGGGGAAGTGATAAACAATTTATGACCTTCCAGAAGTACAAAAGTACTCAGAAGGAAGGGGACAGGATGGATTACTCTGCTAAGTGCATAGTAGTAGGCTGGTATCGGGGTTGTAGCCAACAGTTCGCACATGCGCAATCAAGGCTAACTAGCAAAGTAGCTCCCACTGCATACTAATTACTGCTATTGTTCTCCTCTCTCCAAATAGGCCTCAGACATCTCCCTCCCTCCTCACTCTGAAACAAGCCAGCCACAAGAATGCTCTGCTTGGGGCAGGGATTGCAGCGCCAGAGGTAATGCCACTCCAACCCTACAGCTTCTTTCTTGTGGGGTGTTGCCGTACCGCTGCATCGACTGGCCCACCCACCCTCCTACCCATGGGCAACCCTTGACTTAAGGCCCACCCTGATCACATGACTTCCTGTGCTGCGAAAGTCTATCTCCCCACTTTCCCATTTGCAGCTTATACTAACTCCCCTCCAGAGGGAGCCCTCCCCACCATTACTCCCTTGTAGTCAAGCCACTCTTTTCTTCTGCTGACCTTCCTCTCCTGCTAACTCTCTGGTCTCCTCCCACTCTGCTATCCCTCTCCCCTCTGCCTCCTACCCAGTCCCATCCAATGAGCTCTCCTAGCCAACAGCACCTGCCCTGCCACATCCTCCCACTACACACCTTGTGTGATTCCACCTCCACCTGACCACTAGGAGTCACTGCTGCACACCTACTTTTCAGCCTTCTCCACACTGCTCACTGGCCCCCACATAGCCCCACAGACCCACAATCCAGGCTCCAACGTATCCCCCACCCATGGTTTGAACCCTGCCCTCTGCACCAAAGTCTGTAGCCCTGCCACTGTACCACCAAGGCTGATCTACTCTTTGGTGACTTGCTTTCAACCCTATCCTCTTAAACATAACCCACTCAGCCATGGGTACTTCCACCCTCCCACATAAGCTGACCACTAGTACTTCTGGCACTTGCCATCTCCCCAATGGCACCACCCTCTCCCCATGATGACGCCACCTCCTCACAACAGCACACCCTTGTGCACCACCATCCCACCCTCCCACATGCTCCCCACCCTGGATCCACCCCCACCTCCCCATCCCCACTCACTGACACCCACCCCACCCTGGACCTACTCCACCCACCCCTGAACACTGCATCCCCTACCCTCATCCTTACCCCACCCCTGGTCTCCCCCTCCTCGCAGTACCCACCCTCCAATCCCTGCCAATTCCCTGCACACCCTCTTCTAGGTCTTCTACCTCATGCACCAAACTTGGCTCAAAACGCTACCTCACTGCTGCCAGAATACTCTCTTTACTCCTCATGCTGGCAGGTAACATCCACCCAGTCCTGGCCTGACCTCTGGCCATCCCAGGCAGCCACCTGTATCAGGGCTGCATGCATCCATGAACATCTGCAGCCTCCTAAAGAAATCTGCTGCCCTCAGTGCTGGACCACTCAGCACACTCCCAATATCATAGCCATTTTCAAACCTGGCTCTCTAAGACAACCCCTGACTCCTTCATCTCCATCCCTGGCTACACCCTCTTCAGGGAAGACCGAGTCGGCAGCACAGCAGTGACTGCACCCTCTGTATGCAAACACCCTATCAGGTCATGCCTCCCATCGCCCAAACTAGACAACGGTGCCCAAGCCCTGCCCAAATCCCCCCAGACCCTGCAAAGACATCACTGATCCTTACTGTGGCCTACATCGACTCTTGAAACAAAACCCCTGCCAGCCACTCACTCACAAACTACCTCACCAAGCTACACCATAAGCTCGAGAAGGTCCTTCTAGGGGACCTGAACTCTAATTGGCTTTGCAGCTCTAACTCACACGTTATTGACTCCTTCACGGTCCTCAACATGACACAACTCATCTCCCAACCTACAAGGTACAATCCCACCCCTAGCACCAGTAACCTCCTAGATATTGTGCTCCCCAACCGACCCACAAGATCACTGACCTACATATCCTCTGTAACACTTAGATCACTTCCCAGTCATGTTCACCTGGTCTACCCAGGTTCAGAAACCTGCCCCCAGAACACTCCACCAGCGGCACCTCCACACCGTAGCCTCAGTAAACTAAGACTTTACCTTGACTAATGTGCCTGGACCCCCATTACCCATGTCACAACCATAGACCAAGGGCTTGACTATTTCACTAGCTCCTTCAACAAAGCCTGTGACATCTTCATGCCCCTCCCAAGACCTTAACTAAAAATGAAATGCCATTTGGATCACCCCAGCACTGTTCCAACAAATGAAATTAAGGGACAATCTTTGGCATAAAGCAGTGGATTCAGGTAAACCAGCAGATAGGCAGACCTATAATGCCAAGCATAACAGGTGCACATGGGCCATCTGAAAGGCTAAGGCTGAGCACTACAAATCCACCCTTGCCTCCTCCTGTGGTGATGCCCAGAATTTCTGGGGTAAATTAAAGGAGCTGAATGGGAGGCTCAATCCCCCCATCCCAACTTGTCATCAATGGCTCCATTACCACAGACCGACATACCATTGCCGACAGTCTCAACAACTCCTTCACCGACCTCAGCTCAGTCCTGCCCAAAATTTCTTCAATGCAGTCCCCCATCCCCCACCCAACCTCTGCTACCCCCCTTTGACCTCTGGACCATAACCCCGCAAGAAGCCAAGCCATACCTGCACAAAGCCCTCAATAGCACCAGCCCTTGCAACGACCCTCTGGACACTAGGCTACTTCAGCGAGTACTGGAAGCAGTTCTCACCCCGTCACCCACCTGTAATTGCTCACTTTGCCTAGGTCAGTTCCCTCTTGCCTGGAAGATGGCAATCCGTCACCCTGATTCACAAAGGTGGAGCCGCTTCGCCCCCAGTAATTACCGATCAACTTCTATCCTGCCCCCACTTTCCAAAGGCTGGAAGAAATTGTGGTTGACCAGCTATCTGACTACCTTACCAGGCACAGCATCATGTGTGCAGGGAGCAACATGGCTTCTGTGCAGGGGCACAGTACCACCACTACCCTGCTAGAGTTCTCCAGTTTCCTCCAAACTGCTCTGGATACTGGTCACCTGGCCAGAGCAGTCTTTATCGACCTCTCCAAGGCCTTTGATACGGTCTGCCACCTCTTCTTCTTAACTCCTGCAGAATATTGGTCTCTCTCAGGGGACTCTTATCCTGGTTTGACAGCTACCTGTCATCCAGGTCCCAGTGCATAAAATCAATAGCACCCTGTCCAACGCCCAACCTATCCGCTCCGAGTCCCCAAGGGCTCCATATTAGGCCACTCATTTTCAGTCTCCACCTTGACATGCTCCCCACCCTCTGCTCCAGCAAAATCATTCTCTATACGGATGATGCTGTCCTCCTTGTCTCATGCCCACCCCCCACCCTACAGAACACCCTCCAGAACTCCTTCACCAAGGCCGAACAATGGTTCATTGATCACAGGTTGGTCATCAACCTCAAAAAAACTAAATCTGTGCTCTTTGCCCACCATCAGAATAAAACCAGAAACACCCCCCTCCAGATCCTCCCCAGCACCCAAGTCCCTCTTGAACAGGTGACTAAATACAAATACCTGGGCGTCACCTTTGATCCTGCCCTCACCTTCCACCACCATATTGCAGCTCTCTCATCAGCCATAAACATACAGGTCGGTCTCCTCGACCACCACAGGGACTGTCTACCCCGAGGCACTTTATGCAGATAACCTCATCAGTCCTATCCTGGTAGACTATGGCC
Organism: Neoceratodus forsteri; assembly: GCA_016271365.2. Taxonomy (NCBI): domain Eukaryota; kingdom Metazoa; phylum Chordata; order Ceratodontiformes; family Ceratodontidae; genus Neoceratodus; species Neoceratodus forsteri. The sequence continues at coordinate 1,107,992,346 of CM057449.1, read as the reverse complement.
TCCCTATCTGTGCTGCAGCTGACAAAACTGCCCTCATTAAAGTACATCTATCCATTAATAAGGCCTGTAGGCTCCTGCCAGGTGCTGAAAGATGCACCCACACCTGCTCTCTCTACTGCGCTTCACCAACATTCTCAATTTTGAACAGAGGCTCCCTTACCAATCCTGTCTGCTGGCTAAGAAAATTCTCGTGGGCCTCTCCCTCCAGGGGTGACCTCCTCCCTCAGTGTCACCTCCCCATAGTATTGACTCACAGTACTTGCAAATCCACCCTCACAGTTCCCAGAGTCAAGACCTCGCTCGTCCAACAGTCCATCCCTATAGACCCCTCTAGGTACTCCTCCCTGCATCTATTGCCAGCCTCCTAGATTAGGCACCTTCAAAGTTGCACTCAGAAACCACCTCTTTGCCTCACATTGCTGCAACTGCTGATAGACCCGTGCCCCCATCTCAACTGTCCAGCCTCCACAGCCCCCTCCTGACAATGTCCCTTGGACAGCTAATCCCTCACATAGAGCGTGATAATGTTCCTTGGACAGCTAATCCCTCATGTAGAGCTTCTTTATCTTCACTCCCACTCTACTTCCCCCTGAAAATCCTCCCCCTCCCACCCCTTAGACTGTCCCTTTGTTGCTGCTGGGCAATTGTCATGGACCCCATAACCATATGAAGTTGTTCTCGTTATTCTCCATTAGACTAAGTTACTCTCGTCATACCACTGTTATACCTACCCATGTACCAACATGACTGTATGAAGCTATGTGATGTCATACCACTGTTATACCTACCTGCCTGAAACTTTGCTATTATATTCCTCTGTTACTATTTTATATTTTGTTTATTGTAATCTGTATGTGTTCTAACAAGGAGCCTTTGGAAATGAGTCCATGACTCAAAGGACTGTAAATCTGAGTTGTATAATAAATAAATAAATAAATCAGAGAGATGAGCTAAGAGATTAAGGTGGCAAGGCTGAAAGGAAGTGCAGTTAGCACAAGGGAAAAAACAGGAAGAGGCCTTTTCCAATAAATAAGGAGAGAGAACATTAAGGATGAACTAGACTAAAAAGGAGGGTGGTTGATTTTGGGGGGCAGGGCCTAGCATCCAAGATGGTGGCTGGTTAATTTCATAGCAGACAAAAAGGAAAACCTTCTTACAACCAGCTGACAATAGCATTTTGACCATTGGGCTTACTAAAAGAAAACAACAAATCAGAAAATCAGGGCTTTCTGAAGATACCTTAACCAGTCAAATTGACCTTGCCATCATGAAGTACCTCTGTGGGAAGCAGATCTCTGACATAGCTGTGTGATTCTCGCTTGGAGGGCCATTAAGACAGCAGACCTCAGGTTTTGTGGCACCCAGCGAGCTCAGAGACAACTGCCAAGGTAGGGGGCATAGTGGATTAAAATGGCTGGTAGAGACTCCCCTCCAGCACAAATGCCTGAACTAGGGAGAATAATGGAACTGGTAAATAAAGTACTACAGGATACAACTGAACTTAAAATTACCACTAGTAAAAACAAAGTGTGATTTACAAGGGCAAGTGGCTAGAGTGTCAGGCACAGAAATGGCGGTCAGACATCAGGCTGCTCAGCTATACCAGCATGAGGACCAACTTCAGGAACATAATGACCAAATATAGTATTTGCTGGCCAAAGCGGATGCTTTGGAAAATCATGCCTGCTGCAAGAATATCCGCATTGTAGGTGTCCCAGAAGGGATGGAAGGTAGGGACATGCTGTCTTTCCTAAAGCACGCTCTCCCAGCTATGCTGCAACTGATTAATGACCCTCCCTGAGCGTGAGAGAGCACACGATCACTGGTCCCCAAAACTAAGCAAGGAGCACCCCAGACCTACACTTTGTAAGTTACTGAGGTACCCAGTTAAAGAACTTTATCTCAGAGCTGCAAGAAAACAGAGGAGATTAAATGACAAGGGGTCTCTGTACAGCTGTACCAAGATTATTCATCAGAACTGTCAAGAAAGAGAAGGGCATATATGAAGTGAAGCAAAATTCTATCACTTGGGTATACCGGCTTCCCTATGATACCCAGCAATACTCAGAATTCAGTCCAATCGGGAGTATCTGACTTTCAACACTCCAGGAGAAGCTGAGTGATTTTTACAAGACTCGGGGGGGAGAGAGACTCAAAGTGTCATGACAGCCTCCTAGTCACCATGAGGAACCACATGGCTGAGAATGGACTTCACAGAGGAGGAACAGTGTGCACTAGAACACAACAATTTGCAAGCAACAGGAAAAGAAGAGCCATGGCAGAAGGTCCAGCGAGGGTGAGCTAAAGAAGTTAATAAACCAAATGTAGCAAAAAGATCCCCTCAGAGAAGGAGGTCTCCCACCCTCAGGAACAGGCCGAGAAGCAGGCAGAGGGCACAGCATGCATCAGACGCCAGTATCAGCTCCCCTGGGGACATCCCTATTAAAACCTCAGATCACTATGAGTCACTGGGGGAACTGTTACCTACAGCCTTAGATTTAACACAGTCTTCCAGTGCACAGCCTGAGGAGACCAACCCAAGTCAAGACCTCTTCACAGATGGGGCTCCTCTATGTCATGAATGGGCAAATTTTGTCAGTGAGGTGGCAGAGGGGTGCTTACTGCAAGAACAGGCTACTCCTGATAGCCCAAAGCTGGATCAGTAATTTAAGAAGAGGTTCTAGGGTCAAATACCGCTCTAGGCTAGTGTCTCACCAGATAGATAACAAAACTGGACTACCCTGCTTCCACCAACCGTAGAACAAAGGACACCACTTTAAGCGATGCGATTCCCTGACACCGCTAATGAATGACAATTGAACAAACCACTGAACAAAGGGGCAGCAATTAAAACAGCTGCAGTTAAGTGTACACTGTGGCCAGCCTGCTGGTGCAGCGGTGGGATTTCGCTTGTGACACGGTGACCGGGTTTGGGAATGGACCCGGATCATCGGAGGACCGGCCGGGGGGGAAGGATGGAGCGTCCTATGGATTGCTCTCCTTCTCCGGGGGGTAGGTTGGGGGAAGTGATCGGTGCACTGAGGACTCCTGGCAGAGGCCGGGAGATCTCAGGCATCTGACGAGTACAGTTTTGGGAGACGGGGCTGACGCTGGCATCATTGCACGTCCCCGCCTCTGTAATATAAATGGTGGAAAATGGAGGACCACCGTGCACGTGAAGCCCTCCCCGGAGGACCTCACTACATTACCGTACCTGTGGGTCCCCGACCAGACATTAGTTCCATGGTCACCATAGAAGGTGGCCGCGGCCCCGCCCTCTGGGAGGTAAGCCAGGGGTGACTGAGGGTCCTCAGCAGCCATAGGCGGTGGTGGAGATCTCTGGGGGCCGTGACCAGGGCTGATGGAATGACGGGTTCTGCCAGGTGGAAAAGATAAAATTAAAAAAAAAAAAGGAAGTTTACACTGTGAACAAAGGAATTTTTGCAACCACCTGGAGTTCCTGCCAGGCTATAGTACAGCTCATATGATTTGTAAACTTGGGGAGGGAGAACATTTCAACTATAGTTGTTCTTCCTGTGAGATTTAAACTCTGTGTCCTCCACTTTGGATGAATGCAGCTGCTGCCTCACATTAACATGCATTTACGGCGCATATGGATGTAGTGCCTGTTACCAAATTGCTTCCATAGCAGCGATACAATAGGGACAGGTATACTGTTTCTACCGCTGAGCGCTTGTAAGGTATTAAAGAGGCCACATATATCCATGAAGTCTAGGGAGCCCCAAGGCAGGCTAGCGCTGCCCACTAAAGGGGAACAAGGTGCAAGCTTTAATTACTGATCCTCCCTTCACAGTATCCCCTGAAACAAGGGAGAACTGACCTGCTGAACAAAGTGCTGCACCCTAACGAGAGTCAATCCCATGGTATAACTCAATGTATGAGGTGCAACAGACCACCACCAAAACAGGTAAAGCCACAATTATAAAATACATGGGGCTTTAACAGAGAATTGAGGTTGATCTGCCTGACATCAGGACCATGGCTCATACCCGTTGAAGATGATTACAAGCAGTGGTAATGTACAACCAGTCTCACTAGGAGCTAAGTGATGTGGAAAAGTCAGAATTGAAGCTCCATGGGGGGGGGAGGTAGTGATGGCGCTACCCGAGGTAAAGATGTAAGGGGGTCCACATACTCCAGAAAAATGACAGCTGTGACACCGGACAGTTGAGCCCGGGAGGGGAGATAAGACCCCCCCCCATACACCTCTCTTTGCTGGCAAGGGTAGCAAAAATGGTTAAATATAGGCACACCATGAGCACTTTGCACTGGAGAGCATAAATTATTAATCAAATGCTCGCAAAGCATGGGCAGTGTAGAATGCACACACTTCGGTCATTTCAAGCCTGAAATGGGGTTAAATTAGCCCGAGCCCAGGTCACCAGATAAGAAAGGGCCCCGGAGTGCACTGTTAATGAAAAGAAAAGTAATCAATTGAATGTCATATGAGGAATGCCTCCTATGGTTAAATCACTTGTTAATGTTTTTTCTTCCCTTGGGGTGCTCCTCAAATCATGGGCAAGCAGCAGACAGCCTAGACTGGCTGTTAAGAGTAGATACCTCTATAGATAGATGGTTGTGTGTTTGGTTAAATATAGAAGTGTTAAATACTGTTCTTAAGTTTACAAGTATTACTGTGGATGGGGGCATGTGTTGTAATCCACAAAGGTATGGCTATAGCCTGTGGCCCATTATGACAGGTACAGAACTAGTGCAATGAGCATACCATATGAGCCCAGGACAGGGATGCAAGGCCCCCATAGGGAAAAGGGATAGAGATAACAGAATGGAGTCATTTTTCAATCAAGGTATACAGAAAAGCACATGGTTCTGAGAGGGGTTACAGGGACAGAGGATAGGGGGAGACAGATGGCAACTTAAGCATAAAAACCCTGCACAAAGGAAACTTGTGGGAGGTAGCACATTAGTAGAACCTGCTAGATCAACAAAAACTAGAAATGGCTGATGTACAGGTTCTCAAAGCTACCTCATGGAATGTGAGGGGCCTTAACTCACCTATAAAAGGAAAAAAGTCCTCAACAAATTAAAACAATTAAAGACACAAATTGCCTTTGTACAGGAAACTAAACTTATAGAATCAGAGCCTAAGAAGCTTAAAAGGGAATGGGTGGGATGTGAGGTGCACAGCTCTGCTGGGACAGCAAAAAGAAGGGTGTCAATACTATGCCATAAGCAACTTAGATGGACCCTAACAGAACATACTGTAGGTCTGACAAGGAAGGGAGCTGGGTCCTGGCCAAGGTGAACACCCCAGTGGGTCCCTTTGTTCTGGCAAACATATATGCCCCTAACGAAGATTTCCCTGATTTTTTTAACCAGATCTCTTAAGCCATAGCAGACATGGCCCCAGAAGATGCAGAAATTCTGGTAGGAGGGGATTGCAACCTTGGACTTAGACCATTATATAGACTGCTCAAACACCAAGCCTGAGCTGCATGTAAGGTCCAATTAGGCCTGGAAGGGCATGCTACTCCTACATACCCTGCAAGATGCCTAGCGATTAAAACACCAACTGAGAAGGACTTCACATATTCTCGGTAGCCAATAACACATCTAGCAGACTGGATTACTGGTTCACATGCAGAAACCTATTCCCCCAAGTGTCAGATGTCAAAATCGCCCCATATATATTTCTGACCGTGGCCTCCTAACATTGACCATCGCAGTGAACCCACCCTTTTCTAAATCTACTAGCTGGAGGTTGGATCCATTTCTACTGCAGGACACAGACTTCAAGGAATGTCTGAATAATGAAACCAAAAACTACTTTCTAGATAACCCACAGGGATCTGCATCCCCAGCAGCAATATGGGAGGCCTGTAAGGCAATGAGGGGGAAAATAATCAGCTACGCAGCACACCACAGGAAAAAAAGGGAGAAAGAGGCAAAGGACTTAAAAAAGCAACTAGAGGCAAAAGAGAACCTCTATAAGCATAAACCAGAGCTCCTTAAGAACCAAGAGCTGGTCTACAAAATAATATCCCTGAGAATGCAGCTGAATGTTTTGGCCACAAGGAAGGCTGAACTCAAGATCCTGAGAACCCAACATAAATACTGGGCCCAAGGGAAAAAATCAGGTAAATTATTGGCCTACTGGCTAAAAAAATTACAAGCAAAAGGCACATTGCACAGCTATGTAACAGTAAGGGCGAGTTACAAGTCACACCCAAAGCAATAAACCAAGCCATGGAGGAATTTTAGAAAAAAGCTATACAGATCCCGTGTCATATGGGACCAACAAATGTTTTCAGCCTTTCTAGCTGGCCTTAAGATTCAGAAATTTTCAGAGGACGAGAAAGACATGCTACATGCCCCCTTCAGTGCACAGGAACTGGGTACTATTATTTCATATATTTACACAAAGCACCAAGAGGATGGTTTTCCTGCAGATTTCTATAAGTTGGTACAGGAATCTGTTTCCAATGCTAAATATGTTAACTGAGTCCCTGAAAAAGGAGGGTTACTAGAAACTATGCGGTAAGCAGTCATTACTGTACTTCCCAAGGCAGGTAAAGACCCAGCCTTCCCAGCCAGTTACAGATCCATTTTTTTTAATTAATGCAGATACTAAAATCCTGGCAAAGGAACTAGCAAACCCACCTGGAAAGGGTCCTTCCCTCACTGATCTACCCTTCACAAGTGGGATTTGTTAAAGGCCATGCAAGCGCCAACCACCTAAGAGTACTGGTCACTCTAATATAGAGTGTGAATGCCCTACTCTCCCCAGCTACAGCTATCTCAATTGACTTTGAGAAGGCATTTGATTCCCTAGAATGGGATTTCCTACATGCCATATACTACACAAGTGTAATTTTGGAAATCTTTCAGGGGCTGGGTTAGGGTACTATACAATGGCCCCAAGGCCAGGTTCTCTAAATAATATTATGTCAGATCCCTTTACTTGCACTAGGAGCACAGAGGAACCAGGCAGGGTTGCCCATTCTCTCCTATGCTGTTTGTGCTGGCAGTGGAAGCCTTAGCTAGTGCATTGAGGGAGCATCCACAAATACCAGGTCTGGAAATAAGGGGCAAATTGTACCACACAATGATGTATGCAGATAATTGCCTGATCTTAACCAAAGATATGGAGGTGAGCGCACCACACATTTTAGAACTACTGAATTATTTTGCAGTCATATGAGGGTTACGCATCAACAAAAGCAAAACAGAAGTGCTGTCTCTGAACGACCTTGTTACACCAGAGATTGCCTCCAAATTGGATCTAGGGTGGGCCAGTAAGGGAATAAAGTACCTAGGCATCAGGATAACCCACATGATTAGCAAACTGGTTGACCAAAACTTTTTACCTTTAACAAACAGCCTCCAGTCAGAGCTAGACAGGTAGAAACACCTTAATCTCTCTATGCCGGGTAAATTGTGGCTATAAAAATTGATGCTAGCTCCAAGGGTTTTCTACCTCCTAGCCCATATGCTGGTGGTGATACCAGGGAAATGGTTTCAAAAAATAGACTTTATGATTTGGAAATTCATATGGGATTCAACTGTCCCCATATACAGCAGGGCTAAGCTCAGGGTCTCCAGGTACAGGGGAGGTTAGAACCTCCCCCACTTTCAACATTATGCGTATGCATTCTCAGTAGCAAAAACCTGCAGGATGTTCCAAGACCTGGGGCCTGATAAACTGGAATGGATTGGCATAGAATCCGGGGTGCTCCAACCCACAATGGCTCATAGAAAACCAACCCTTAAGCTAGGGGGAATGGAGAAGTAGTGGGATCACCTGGGTTAGGGACATTCGGATGGCTGGGAGCCAAACCATGGACTCCTTTGCTTCCTTCCAAGAATGATACCACCTGCGAGGAAGATATTTCAGGAAATACCTGTAGTTAAGGTACCTACACCAAGAAAAACTTAAAAAAGGTTGCCTATATTGTAGATGTACAGTACCAGGAAGGGAAAGAGTGCAGAGACTCCCCTTGAAAAACTGGGTCAAGAAGTCCAAAAACCTGGCAAGAATAGTGTATAAACAGATGAGGAACAGTGCCCTAGACCCCTCAATGAAGGCCAAACTTAGATGGCAAAAAGCCCTGAACCAAAACATTACTGAAGAACAATGGAAGCAGTGTTGTACACTGGTCTAAAAAAGCATGTAATGACCCACATAGCCTTCTGATACAAAATAAAATCATGCACTTATAGTATCACACCCCTACCCAACTAAAATCCATGGGACTGGGGAGGTCACATGATGCAGTGAACCTAGTGGTAGCAAACATTCAGGGCTCCTGTTCTATCCTCACATCGCCATCTTTTTTCCACTGTTTTTGGTCCGAATTTGCTAAAACAACTACAACAACAAAGAGAGGACACCTTCAGCATTCATTTTATCATTCATTGCATCGCTATAGGAAGCATTTCTTCCGCGATGGATGCTGACAAGAAGAGGGCCCAGCTCAAACACACACCACCCCCCTCGCCTGAGAAACTGCCCTAAAAGGTTATGCCTCAGGGGGGAGCTTCTACTTCAAAGGGCTCAGCAGCTACACAACCAGTCCCCCTCACAGAGGATCGTTTTTTACAAGAACTGCTACCTTTTCGGGAAACCTTGATGGAAATGTCATCGAGGTTAAATCTAGCTGCGGTGACATGGTGGGCCTGGCCAAGACAGTTGGTGACACAGAGGCCAGATCTTCTTCCTTGGAAAGGTGGAGAGATAAACTGGATCCTGAAATAACCCAGCTCAGACAGCTTGTCCACAAATTACAGCTTAAAATGGAGGACCTTGAAGGCAGAAGCAGACAGAACAATATTCTTATCATGGGTCTCTCAGAATCAGAGGAAGGCCCCAACGTTATTGCACTTGCACAGAAATTCTTGGAAACAATTGTGGGCACTTCTCCCCTTAACAACAGCTATCAGATCAAGAGAGACCACCGGTCGCTTCAATCCCGACCTCCACCTGATTCACCCCCAAGACCCCTGATTCTGAAATTCCTAAGTTATGTTGAAAGGCAACACATGCTAAATAAAGTCAGGGAGCTTCAAGCCATTATGTGGGAGGGATCCAAACTTAGAATTACTCAAGACCTGCCATTTGAAATGCGGCAGAAGTGCTCAGCCTTCTATCCCATAGTCAGCAAACTAATAGTTGCGAGTATTCCCTTCAAAATGCTCTATCCCACTAAACTTCAAATATTAATTGTGGGCTCCTGGTCTTCCTATGACTCACCAACCCTAGCTGCGGCTGATCTAAAGCTCAACCTGACGGAATTATTCAAGGATGGCTGAACACCTCCTCTATAATGCTCTGAATCTGGCTGGAAGGGACACTATCTCTAAATAAAGATTTTCAGGCTCTGTGGTTTTATTTACCTGCCGATGGTCTGTGTTTTGACATAGGACTTGGTGTGCTCCCGTTGGGTAGGCCAGGCTTTGTCGGCAGTAATTCCTGATTTTCAACATGGAGGGCAGTTGTGTGCAGAGATCCTCACCACAAGGATGGAACTGATCTACTCGGGTGTTGGAGGGGAGAGTTACTAATGAATAGGACCAATTGCTGGTCCGAGTGCTTTTTCTTTCCCCCTCCACTTCCTTAACCTAATCGGCAGGCATTCCAGGACCTACAGCATTTCAAGTACTGTTCCTCTATTCATACATCTGATTGTTATATGTTCAAAGTGGACTTTATGATTTTTGCATGGTTGGGGACTTGATGTAACCGTAAAAGGGGGGTTAGGCTAACTTTCCTTAGCGAGAGCCTCTATTTACATGAAACTCATAACCTGAACTTGTGGTTACTCAGTTTTTGGGCCATTTGAATGGTTTGGCTGATGTTTTTGCTGTTATGGTCTTCTTGTTGTTAGCCCACAGTTCATCTCTGATATTTTGGGTGGCTCACCCTGGCTGCACCCCTTGACACCAGACTGGACTCCGGGCTCATTCTGGGTTTCATTTATATCCTGGTTCGAGATGTTTTTCATTGTTTTAACCTTAGATGGGGATGGCGTTGTGGGGGAGGGGCAGGATTACCCTGGCTTGCGCAAGCTCGTGATACACCTGCAAAGCTCATCAGTCTGGCTCCTTCACAATCCCATTGTATTGGATCTGTAGGTGTGGATTTTTAGAACTATTACTTCCCTGGCTGGCTCGGATCCTACAGATACCCAAGAGCTTTCGAAGTGTACTCTCCTGGGATATGTGCTTAGGAGCCTATTGGGGGGTCTCCCTAGCTGGGTTCCTCTCACTCTGATTTGTAGTTTCCTTCTATTAATGGAGACCACTGTAAATAGTTGTTGGGGTTTCACTGGGGGGAGGGAGGGCAGTCTCACCTTACGACTCAGTGGTACTTCTTTATTAGGTTGGTTTTGGGTTGTATTATGTTTGGGATTTGGGAGGGGGAGGGTGTATGTTTAGGGATTGGAGGAGAGGGGATGGGAGGGAATACCTCCATGCCTATCATGCTTCATTTCATGAGGGCTGTTTACTTCTTAATAATGGGTTTGTTCTGGTTATATTGTTATCCTGAGACCAGTTATTCCTTGAGCTTTTCAAGATTTTGTGTGCTAAGGAATGGGGTTGGGGTGGAGGGTGGGGTGGGTGGGAGTGTGCCCGTTGGGTAGTGGTGCTACTTTGCTTTATTTTTGAAAGTTCTTTAACTAGGATTGCATTAAAAGATGAGTGGTATGCTTAAAGTAATTTCATGGAATGTTAGGAGTGTTAGGGTTCCAGTGAAAAGATCACAAGTCCTTAAACACTGTGCATTGCTTAATGCAGGGATTATCATGTTGCAGAAGACTCATTTACTAGTGAAAGAGGCCCTATGGTTTCATCGACAGGGAATTTCCCAGATTTTTGCATCTGGGAATTGTCAGCTGGTCGGGGTGTTGCTATTCTTATTAAAGGCAATGTATCCTTTCAGGCTGATCTAACCCAGGAGGACCCCAATGGTAGATTCATCCTGGCCAGAGGCACCCTTACAGGAGTGTCGGTCATTCTCACCTCTATCTATGGACCCGTGGATGGGGACTCCTCATTCCTTATGACCTTAGCCAATAGAATTGCTCCACTTTTGTCTGCCTCTCTGTTACTAGGAGAAGACTGGAACATTCTGCCTATGCAGGACCTGGACAAATCTGGTCAGCACTGGAAACCCCTATTACCAACCCAAAGAGCTTTAGGTGACCTCATAGACCTGCTCGGCCTTTGTGACCCGTGGTGTATCCTTAACCCTTCCCACCGCCTCTTTTCTTATTACTCAGCCTTACACCAGTCATTGTCCAGATTAGATTATATTTTAATTAATTTTTAAACCGAGGTCCCATCTGCCTGGATTGGTGGTAGTTCAGGTGGATGTTAAAGATACCATGGCACTTATCGAAAAGAGTAGGGGAGTTTTTATTATAATAAGAAACATAAATCACAACACAGTAATACAAAGTATCTCAAATATTCCACTTTTTATGAAAAAAAAGAAAACACAGTACAATTCTATAATTCTTATTTTACATACAGCAAACTACTTGAACTTTATGAAATGTGTAAAGCCTTTCCACCATTTCTTAACTTTAAGCGAGGTGCACACCTGTGCTTCCTGTGAGTATATTCTGGAAAGTTCATTTGATACCAAACAAGCAAAACATTCATAAGCCATTTTCTTCTGATAAAAGACCCATTGACATCTCGCCTGCCGTAAAAAAAAAAAACATACACAACTGAAAAATAAATGCAAGGTGCTGGTATGATAGGAGGCAAAACTGGGGGGGTAAATCCCTAACACCAATATGTCATATGTAGTCATAGGCAACCATTTCAACTTCTGCATATTTGCTAAGCAAGCCCACAGTCCTTTTACATAGGAGCACTGTAAGAAAAAATGTTCCATCGTCTCTTCAACATTTATGCAATCAATATAAGGACAGTTCCTCTCTTCTTTAACTTTATATTTTGCATTCCCCCTAACGTTGAGATGGCCATATATAATATGCCATTGAGTTTCCCATTGATTCAGAGGCAATCTGGGATTACTGAGTTGAACCATCACCATGGAATTCATACCAAGGAGACAATTCTTAAAACAAGGAGCTTGTGGATGAATGGATGCCATAAGTAATCTATACAAGGACTGCATGTTATTATTCTGAATCATGGTTTTTGTGAGTTACCATCTAAACAATTTTTGTGCAGCCGGTCTAAAATACACGGGTATGTGTAAATGAGAGTTCATTTTTGGAGCTAAATTATGCCAGGCTTTAAAATAATAGCTCAATGCCCTGACTACCCACGCCTTTAGAACACTCTCTACCTGTTCCAGTCCACATTTAATAGTATTCTTAAGAAAAAGGGAAAACATAAACACAATTGGAGTATCATCCCCAAACCACCCGATTTTTTCTCTAAATAAGTGTAATGTCTTTTTACTGGGTTTAGGCGATTCCCCCACAACATTTGAAAAAATACACTGTAAAGCTTAGTCTCCAGCTGTGATGGTACAGGGAAAATCATGGCAGTATACTGTAAGCAGGGAATAATAAATTGTTTTAGAATATGTATCCGTTTAAGTTTAGAGTATTTCCACTGTTTCCATCTATTCACCTTTCCCTCCACTGTTCTTAATACTAGCTCCCAATTTTCCATTGGTAGATTTTGGGGACCAAAAAGAATGCCTAAAATTTTCAGTGGTATTCTAGAAATACAAATAGTCTCCTGAGCTGCTGCAACTGGGGTTAGTGCCCCAGTGAATAAGCCTCTGGTTTTCTGCAAGTTCAACTTCGCATTCGAAATAGCTGAGAAGAGTTGAAATACCTTCAAAAATTCCTGGATTTGCACCTGGTCAGAAAAATATAGGTTTAAATCATCAGCAATAAGCTTGTAAATAGAGCTAATTAGCAAGAGTATCTCCCAAAATACCTACCCATCTCGGTGAGTTAATTAAAAATTGTAACGGGGGTCTAATGAAAAAATATACAAAAGAGGGCTCAGGGGGCATCCTTGCCGGACTCCAGTTTTAACTTGGAAGCTCGGAGCAGTGCCCAGCAGTGACAGAAAAGGGGTAAACTGTAGTATGCTGATAAAGCATTTCAATGATTTGAATCAGTTTTATTGGAATCCCATAATTTTTTAAGGCTAAGAAAAGATAAGGAAGAAAAAACCTATCAAAAGCTTTCTCGAAGTCTGCAACTACTATACATCCAGATTTACCAGTAAGAGATAAATGTTCGATCACATCTCGTATTATCATTAAGGCTGATTGGATCCTTCTCTCAGGAATTCCACAAAACTGATATGGGGATATTACCAGCTTAGCATACCTTTTAAGTCTATTATTTAATATGTTAGCAAATATTTTGTAATCAGAATTCAGGAGAGTAATAGGCCTCCAATTTTTAATACTATGCCTATCCCCAGCTTTAAATAAATGTATTAGAAATCCTGCAGTAAAGGATGGGAACATAGAATTAGTGTCCCAAAAATACTGAAATAAAATTACTAAACATTCACAGAATTCTTGCAAAAAACATTTATATAGCCGGTTAGGAAGTCCGTCTAACCCAGGTGACACATTAGGCTTCATTTTTTGAATAACGTCCTGTATCTCCGTGCAGGTAGCAGGACCTAGTAAACTGAGCCTCCATCACTGCGGAGGGCAAACTGCAAGAATTTAAAAAAGTAATCATTGTATCCTCTGAGATAGGGGACTCAGGTTCCAATAACTGATAATGCTGACTAATGGGATCCCTGATTTGTTCTTTTGTTACTGCTTTGGAACCATCTGCATTAATTAGAAAGTCAATAGTGGAAGATTCTTTCAATAATTTGCAAGCCTCAAAGGGATCTCCTATAGGGGATTTCCTCGTACCATTAGAAAAAATGGCTTGCAACGTTTTTGCCCTATCATATTGATATGTTTTCATAGTGTTTTTAAGCACATTAAGTTGCTCTGAATAATTCTGTTTTGAAGTGTATGTGAGTGACATTAGCCTCTGAAGCTGCTGTCGCAGAGATACGTATTTTAAAAATTTCTGATTTTTAGCTACAACTCCTTGTTTTTTAAACCAGCTCCGAAGAGCTAATTTGGTATCTGACCACCATGCCCCCTTGTCTGTATACAAAAAAGCCACTGATAGTCGGGCTTGAAAAATCAATTTGACACTTGATTTTATTTGAGGGGAATCTAACATAGAAGTATGCAGTTTCCACTGCACCTGTGGTTTAGGGGTCAGGCTTTTTGGTTGAAAGAAGCATGTTAAAAATAGACGGTCTGAAAACTCTATAGGATGCATTTGAAAATCTTTAACCAGCACAGAAGGAGAAACTAACAAAAAATCAGTGAGAGAGTGTAAGCTCCCTTTTAGGAATGAAAACCTGGGTCCCTGGGAAAGGAAAGACATGCAATTCAGTAAACCGGCAGTCTTAATTATAGAGGCTAGTGCATTAGAGTCGCAATAAGTTTTTTTATTCGGCTGGGGTGGAGTTAAGCTGCAATTAAAATCCCCACCCCATAATATGTTAACCAAAGTGACCAAATATGGTTGCACTGCCTTCATGTAAGCTACTCTATCAGCTTTTGTTTGAGGGTTGTAGATGTTAATAAATCTATAACAAATGTTACGCTATTTCCCATCTATGATCAGGAACCTACCGGGAATGAGATCTATCAAGTTGTGGAGTTAAAAATCAAAGGAGTTGAGCAAAATACCTATCCCATCCACACTATCTGTTCCAAAGCACCAGTAGGAGGGACCCCAGGGCCATTCTCTCTTGAAAGTGGATAATAGCTCTAGTGAATACATCCAGGTTTCTTGTAAAAAGCTGACTGAATTTTCCAGTCATGAATATATTGGAATAGAGCCTGCCTTTTGATAGCATTCAATAAACTATGAGTATTCAAAGAACCCCAAGTTGTCAGCATTGAATAGTTTGCTAAGAACCGCTATCTATTATTTTTTCCATTTTTTCTTTTTCTTTTCTTTGTAATTATCCACTGAATGAGAAATGGTGGACAAAGAAGATTTTTGAGAATCAGAATCCCCTACATCCATGTCAGCCTCCCCCCATGGGGTGAACAAGGCAGCATAGGAATTGCTAGATTCTATAGAAATAGAAGAAGGGGGAGATTTTGGTTGCAAATTCCTGGAGGATCTCCTTCTGTGTAACTGGGATAAAGGGGCTACTACCTTAATCATTTTCTCAGAGCCCACCAAATCTGTATAGCACACTGGGACCATCTCCAGACTTACCAGAGGGGCATCACAGGTCTTATCTTTCTCATGGGTTTGTGGAGCTATAGCTTTCAACTCCACTAAAGGCCTGGGGGAAGAGGACCCAGTAGAGGAGATAGACTGAATAATGGGTTTATGAAACACAGGGGGAGGGGAGGAAGTGGGAGGGGGGATGGGACCCACATCATCCTGAGCCTGCTGAATCAAAAGCTCAGGACTTATGCATGATGCTTTATTCTTTGCAGCCCAAGGACAATCCCGAAAAATATGCCCATATTCCTCACATAGATCACATTTGGTGTGGTTTGCACATTGCATAGTGCCATGCCCAATTTCCCCACAATTGTTGCACCGGGGTTGGTCACAGACACTGGACAGGTGAATCCTTGAGCCGCACTTATAACATGCCCTAGGCTGCACCCCATAAAAACATACCCCTCTATCCCTACCCAATAGAAAAGAGTTAGGTGTATGTTCAATACCAGAGTCAGACTGATTTAGCTTGATTTTGTACTTCCAACCCCCCGTTCAGAATTGCTCAGAATCCAAAATGGGTTCTGGAGAGCTCAAAACTTCACATTTTTGTGATAACCAAAAGGTAATATCTTCCACATGGACCCCCTCATTCCGGAACATCACAGTGACAAATTTTATCAAGGGCTTAGTAAGAGGGATGATGAGAAAAGGGGTCCATGTGGGAGAAAACTTGACCTGCCCGTACCTTTCCCAAAACAGATCTAAAGCATGAGAAGTCCGAAAGCTAACATCAAAATTATCCTCTCAAGATATGTTTATAAAAGCGAATACATCTTTTGGCAAGAAGTGAAGGGAGTCTTTAAGGAGAGTTTTCCCCACATAATATCTGTCCAGTCTGATTTCTAGCCCTCCTTTGTAATGAATCCGCATGGCATTTCTTCGAAGGGTGGCCTCTCCCTTAACAGTAGCAAACAGGTCCAACATAAGGGGTTTATGTTGAGGGGGATACGAATCCTCCAGACGTGGTGGGATAGCTGGAGTCTGGGGATTAAAGACTTTTTTGGGGAATGTTGTCCTGCAAAGGTAGTGGTTTAGGCGGTATAGAAGAGGCGTGAGGCCTAAGTTCATTGGGCATAGACCCTTTCGACTCAGCTGCTGGACCACAATTAATATTGAAACCTGGCTTCCAGGCAGGGGAATCTTGTGAAGAGTTCAGACTAGAAACCCACTCGGAGTCTGGTAACCAAATACCAGATGAAGACTGTTTCCAACCTGCCCCCACTAGGGCCTTCCCTGGCATCCAGGGTCCCCCTAAAGGATTAGGAGGGATCAATTCTGTTTCAGCTTGTAGTTTAGAAGGTTTAACAAGGGTAGGCACAGAGTCCTTATTACCTGGCTGCTTAAGGCCAATGTCTGAAAAAAGAAACTCCGTAACACCCTTTTGTGACTTCGCTTGAGATTGGTAAATAAGTGCTGAGGGAACCACAGACTCTTCCCCTACTGGCTTTTTAAATACAAAGCCTGCCACTTTACTTAGTGGAGCACTTACTTTCAGACCAAAATCAGAGGAAACAGGCGCCAAAACAATTCCTTGAGGTTTAGCTAAACCCACAGAGTCAAAAACATCACATTCCTCCAGTAATGAATCTTCAGGCTTTAGCCACTCATTTTCCCCAACAATTTTGCTGCCAGCCATGGTGTGAACACTATCAGAATTAGTGGCTTTAGTGTTGACTGAGAAGGAGATAGTTGACTCACCCTGCCCTGCAGGGCTTGCAGAAGGCCGTTCCCCAGCTGACACGCTGACAGATTGCACTGAACTGATGACAGGGAGAGCCTCGGAACTCTGCAGCTGTTTTACCGACGTCATGATTCCTAGTTGTATTAGTCCGTGCTCCTCAGCCAAACCACTGTAGTCTGTGCACATAGCGACTTTTTGTAAGAGTACTTTACCCAGGTTTTTAGTAGTAGGTGTCTCCATTTCCTCCACGGAAATAGGAGCTTTGTGGTATTCTTCTTCCCAATCAAAGTCAGCGATACCCGCTGAAGTAGCCTCTAGCTCAACAACAGAGGGAGCTGAGGCAAATGCTCCCACTGTGCAGACGTCCTCCTCCTCCAACGTCCCGCTCTGAGTGGCCATCTCACAGACAGCCTTTCCCCCTACTGGCAAAGAGTAGGGGAATGTCCCTGGTGTCCTGGCCAAATTTCCCTCATTCACTAAAAATACCACCAACAGCTTAGTCTGCTTCAGTTTCAGTTGCTTACCATTTGTATCCCCCCTCCCCAGTCACCCTTGAAAAAGGGACTCCTAGGCTCAGTGGACTTACTGGGTCAACAAAATTCAACAAACAAAACAAACAAACAAACAAACTTTTGAATGGCCTATGTCAGGCAGGTATTGAACCCACAGTGCTGTCTGACCACGGTCTGGGTGACTCTCACTCCAGACCCACTCCATCTGAGGGATTTGGCATGGAAATTAAATACCCAACTTTTGAAAGACAATTCAATCACTGGAAAGATACAATCCCTCATTCAGGAATTCACTGAGCTTAACGAGGGCTTGGTACAGAGAGAGGATATGTTATGGTGTTCTCACAAGTGCTTCCTTCAGGGTGAGTTCATTAAGATAGCCTCTAGAAGAAAACATCTTAGAGAAGCAAAAGACATATCCCTCTTGTCCCAAATTAAGGCCGTCGAATTATCTCTCTCAATCGATACATCTTCTAAGTCTATGCAAGCCTTAATCTCTCTCAGGAACAAATATGCGGATTTGCTAAGAGAAAAGGTTGAATATGCCTTTATTAAAGCTAAAGCTAAGTATATGGACCAAGGGGAAAAGGCTAGTAGGCTTCTTGCCTTGCGACTGCATAAGTTAGAAAGCTCAAGGTCAATCCCCTTGGTCATAGCCCCGGACAGGTCCAACAAGACAACCCCCCCATGATATAGCCCAAGACTTTTATTGCTCCCTTTATGCCCAACAGACTTCCTCCCCATCTCCACAGGAGACTGACACTTATCTTAATTCCCTTGGCCTTCCTTCTCTTCACAACCACCAGTGGTCTTACCTATCTTCCCCAATATTACTATCGGAAGTGGAGGAAGCAATTAGGGACCTAACACTAGATAAGGTTCCCGGACCTGATGGCTTCCCCTCCAACTTTTATAAAACCTTCTCCAAAGAGTTAGCCCCCCTATTGCTTAGACTGTACAAGTACATTCTATCCTCCAGTCTCCTCAGTTCATCTCTACTCGAAGCAACGATAGTTCTCCTTTTAAAACCGAGTGAGCCCCCATCGCATCCAGCTAGCTATCACCCAATCTCGCTCATAAATGATGATATCAAGATACTTACTAAGATACTCTCCTGGCATATCAGAGCAATATGGATGCACTTACTAAGTCCCGAGCAAGTCGGGTTTGTCCCGGGCAGGTCATCAGTGGATCACTTCAGGAAACTGAGCCACATTTTCCGGACTGCCCAATCATCCCACACCCCCATGGCTCTAATTTCCTTAGGCAACAAAAAGGCATTCGACAGGGTAGACTGGGAGTTTCTCTGGGCTACCCTGAGGAAAATGGGCTTCCCTGTTTCCTTCCTTTGGTGGCTCCAAGCACTCTACTTCTCCCCAGTGGCCAGGATCTATTGCAATGGGATTTTTTCTTCCTGCTTTCCCCTTTTTACAGGCACCAGGCAAGGCTGTCCCCTTTCACCCTTTTTGTTCAATCTTTCTTTAGAGCCCCTACTTCAGAGCATTAAGCTATCATCCCAGATTCAGGGCATCCCAATGCTTAATCAGGCCTTAACCCTTTCGGTATATGCCGATGACATTCTCTTACATTCAAACCACCCCACCTCCTCTTTAGAGTATGTCCTCCAGGTAATCAACCAGTTTAGTTATTTTTCCAACTACAAGTTCAATTATTTCAAGACAGAAATTTTCCCTCTAAATCACCTCACCTACAAGGGGGCTTTCGCTCAATATAGAATGTCATGGTCTCCCCAACATATCTGATATTTAGGTATTCTCCTTTCTACAAATCCTTCGGCCATCAAGAAATTAAATCTGGATGACTTGTTAGTCACTCTCCAACAGGACCTTAAGCGCTGGGAATCTCTTCCACTTTTGCTTTGGGATCGTACAAACATCGTCAAAATGAACATCCTTCCCAGGCTTTTTTATCCTTTTAACATGTTGAATATCTGGCTGCCCCTTCCTTTCTTTCACCACATACACTCTACAATTTCTAATTTTATCTGTCTCAACAAACACCCGAGGTGTTCCTTTCTCATACTGTCTCTCCCTAAAGAAATGGCTCTGTCTCCCCAACTTTCTTCTATGCTATTGGGCCAGTCACCTTACAAAGCGGGGGAGATGGTTCTCAAATCCTAAAGATATTCATGATCCAATCTGGTTGCAGTTCGAACATCATCTTCTAGTGACTCACAATCTAATGGTCTCATCTATTCCCTACACTTCATGGAAGGATCTCTCCTCCCCCCCCGCCTTTATGCTACACTGTGATAGGTACTTCGCTGAAGGCCTCCTCTCAATGTTGTTTTTACTTCAAGCTTTCCCCAAGGCAGGATTTTGCTCAACCTATTTTCCTCAATCCTAATATCAAGATAGCTGATTCCCGTATTTTGTCAGCTTAGCTTCCGCAATTGAAGGATGCAGTAGTCACCGATCTTTACTCCCCAGACTCTCTGATGGCTTCCCTTGATATTCTCTCAAAATATAATCTGAACCAGGTACATATTTTTAAGATTCTCCAACTGAGGCACCTAATAAGTCACCTCTTTGGTGTATCCCCTCAGATATCCAAGTTGGAACCCTCTCTCACTCAGCTGCGGGATGTAATTTCCAAACCTCACAGCATCTCACTGTTTTATGCTAGTCTTTTAATCGTTGGCCACTCAGTACCTTTTCCAGGTTCAAAAATCTGGAGCTCATTAGTGCCAGATATTCCCCTAATTGGTCACAAATATGGAAATATCTCTATCATTATATATCCCAGGACAAACTTAGACTTACCCAACACTACATACTGAATGATACGTATTTCACGACTGTTAAACTGGCCAACATAGGCCGTGTTCCAGATTCCACCTGCTCCAGATGTAGCAAAGCAGAAGGTAACCTGCTTCATGTATTTTGGCAATGTGAAAAGGTAGCCCCATTATGGTAACTTATCCAATCCAGGATGAACCCACTATTGGGCCTTGAGGGGCTCTTCACCATTGAAATATGTCTCCTAGGTATATATACTGAGGTCAGGGTTAAGGAGCACAGATTTCACATGGCTCTAATTTCAATGGCTGTTAAAAAGCTTGTGCTTAAACACTGTATGGATCAGCTCTCCACATCCTACAGTGAATGGTTAAATGAACTGACTTCTTATCTCCACATGGAACGTTTGATAGCTGGTTCTCGTAATACTCTTAAGCTCTTTGACAAAAAATGGGGCAAATTATACTCCACATACCTGCTTTAGTTTTGCCTGATTGTTCTGACTCTCCATAAGAAGTATTACACAACTCTTACTGTCCATTTTTCTGGTATGGGCACACTCCGGAGGTAAGAGGTAGAGGGGGGGTATGGGTCTTAATTAGTTTGTTATGTTAGCCGGTTTCATACCTGTTTGTAACCTCTGTAATAATTGATGTTTCATAAAATCAATAAAGATTTTGAATTTCAAAAATAAAATCCATGGGACTGACACCAAGTGACCAATGCTGGAGGTGTAATGCAGCAGGGGCTGAGCTAACATACATTCAATGGCACTGCCCCCCAATCCGGCCCTTATGGACGAAGGTCATTGTATGCTGCTCAAGGATACTGGGACATCAGATCCCTCTGTCACCAGCACTACTAATACTGGGGTTAGAGATGAAAGACCTTTGTATCCCAGCTCAGAATAAACTGTGGCTGATACAAGCCACAGTGGAAGTCAAAAGACTCACCCTGAGAAGGTGGCAAACTACTGAAATCCCAACCCTCATAGAATGGCTGATGGCCATGGAAAAGTTATCCACCTTCACAAAGCTATCACTTTTCACTGCTGGCAATACAAGGGCATACCAAGACAGGTGGTCCTCATTCATTCAATATGTAACAAGCCAATCCAATAACACAGGGGCCCTACAGAATAAAGATTTGCTGAAGCCTCCTTGAAAACACTGGGGGACCTATGGGATACCAGCACACAATGTTGATACCCTCTCTACAAAGCCATGCTCCTCTTGAGGGACAGAGAGCAAGATAGCATCTATAATACAGACCCCCCCACAGCCTCCCCCCAACCAGGAGTCCTCCCAAATTGCAAACTACGTCTGCATACAAGTGGCTTCTTGGCTAGGTAGGAAAAACAAAAACCTAGCAAGCGGATGTTAATAACCTGTCTAGTTTGAACTGCATACCTGATGACTTACAATACACTGTACAAAATCTCCAGTCTTTGTAAAACTGTATATGGCTCAATGAATGCATACTGTTGTACCAATGTTGGACAGTTACAAAGGTTGTATATCTCTATATATCTCTGAATCTCAATAAAAAGATTAACTGTAAAAAAAAAAGGAGGGTGGTTTGGCAGAGGGTAGTGACAAGAAAGTGGAGGTACTTAACAAGTACTTCCATTCAGTCTTCACTAGAGAGAAGGACAGACCAGTGCCACAAGGGAACAGGGCATGGGGACCAGGAGGGGGAAGTCATGGACAGCGCCATTTAAGCTGATGGCCCTGACGGTGGATAAATCCCAAGGGCCAGATGGTGTGCAAACAAGTGTCCTAAGAGAACTAGTGTAGGCTCTGGCCAATCCCCTACCACACCCGTTTAACACCTCTTTGAAGTAAGGGATTGTGCCACAGGATTGGAGAACTGCACATGTGGTGCCTTTCCATAAAAGTGGGCCGAAGGATGAACCAGGAAACTATTGGCTGGTCAACATAACCTCAATAGTGGGCAAGCAGATGAAAACCATTCTGAAAAAGAGATTGGTGCACTTTCTGGAGGATAATGGGCTCCAGGATGTGAGGCAGTATGGGCTTGTGTCAGGGAGGTCCTGCCAGACTAATGTTATTGACTTCTTTGACTGGGTCACTAGGCAAGGCAATTTTTATTTATAGGGTGCCCATTCTCGGAGGCTCTGGGCACCTAGCAAACATCAATAAAATAAAACAGACAATCAAATACAATAAAATAATATCCAAAAATAACAAAATACAACAGCAAAATAACATTTATAGCTCAGTATCTTAAAAGAAAAGCTTCAGGTTGCCAAAAACATGGACAGGACATCAAGGATGAACTCAGTAATCTGTGACAGCCAGGCCAAAGAGGTGGGCCATTAGCCTCTGCTTAAACACCTCAGTCGAGGGAGCATCCCAGACTGTAAGTGGAAGCAAATTCCTCAGGGTCAGCCCAAAGACACTAAAAGCACAGTCTCCCAATGTCCCAGGACAGTTGGCAAGGGCCAAGCAGTTGATGTTCTGTATCTGGACTTCAGCAAGGCCTTCAGTTCTGTACCTCACAGGAGACTGGGGCCTGAGCTTGTCATATGGGTCAGAAGTTGGCTGTAGGACAGAAGTCAGAAAGTGGAAGTCGGGGGGGGGCAGATTCTTAGAAGCTAGGCTTGTGATCATTGGAGTCCCACGGGGCTCTGTACTTGGTTCATTGTTGTATAACATATTCATATGTGACATTGCGGATGGGATCAAGGATAGGATATGTGTGCCTGCTCATGGATGATGCAAAGCTCTGTGAGAAGGTGGACAGTGAATACAGACGAGGGGAGACAGAAACTCAGGGAAAACCTGTCTAGGCTAGAGAACTGGTCTGGCATTTGGTAACTGGGGTTCAGTGCTAAAAAGTGTGAAGTTATGCACTTGGGGGTGAAAAACTCAGAGACCAAATACTGGTTGGGAGTGTGCAGGCAACCAGGTAGAGTAAGAAAAGGACCTGAGTGTAATTATCTAGACTGACCTGAAACACTTGGCACACTGCAGGAAAGCTGTGGCCAAAGCAAATTGGATGCTGGACTGCATTGCCAGGGGAATTGCCAGCAAGAAGGCAGGGGTTGTTCTGCCATTGTACAGGTCTCTAATGAGACTACACCTAGATTACAGTGTGAAATATTGGTGCCCTTACCTCAAGAAGGATATCAACTTGCTGGAACAACCAAGATGATCTAAGGCCAGCAAGGCAATACCTATGAAGAGAGGATTGGGGGCTCAACATGTACTTTCTTGAGGACAGAAGGGAGACGGGATACATGACTGAAACCTCCCAGTACCTTAAAGGGATTAACAGGGTGAGCACCAAGGGCCTCTTCAGCTTAGTGGAAACAAGACCACTAGGGGTAACAGCCTAAAGCTGGTGGGAGAAAGATTCAGGAGGGAGATGAGGAGGCACGTTTTAACCAAGAGGGTGGTGGCTATGGGGAATGAGTTGCTGGAGGAAGTGGTATCCCTAAAAATGGTGGACAGCTTCAAGAGAGGTTGGGACTGGTTGAAGGGGAAAGTTGCAGGTAGAGGGGGAGGGTGTATTCAACAGGGATCAATGGAGGATGTGGGGAGGGGGCAGTTTTTCTGTAAATGCAGTGGGAACTGCACACTCAAGCAGACTAGATAGATCGTAAGGCCTTTATCTGCAGGTACATTTGTATGTTCATATGTTTGTATGCCTGGAAGAACGGTTCATCTTTTTTCAACCAATTTCCATAGCATGCCCAGGTCCCTCTGCCTTTCATTAAACTCCTGCTAAGATGTAACTACATTTCCTGTTTTGATGTCTTCAGATGTCTTAAGTGAACTTGGCAACCCACCCACTGGTATCCACCTCCAGATCCCTTATAAACATTTTAAATAATGTTGGGTCCAGTACAGAACCTTGTGGGCCTCCACTGGTCATTATTTTCCATGTGGATAGATTGACATTATTATAACCCTTTGTTTCTTGTCCTGCAACCAATTTCTAATTCACTGCATGACCAGATATGCCTAGGTTCTCCATTTTATGAACTAGTCTCTTGTGTGGCACAGTGCTGAAGGCTTTGTTGAAATCCAGGTATACATCTACAGGTTTCTTCTCATAAGCTTCTGTGGAGAAAGTATCCAAAACTACAATATTGCTGGTCTGGTGTGCTTTATCTTTTCAAAATCTATATTGGGAAATCAAGTCAAAGTTATTTTCTGTAAGTGTTCAACAGTTCTTTTTTATGAGTTCTCCAGCAGCTTTCCCGGCATTAATGTTAAAAACCTTTTGTTCTCAGGCTCATTGTTCGTTCCTCCTTTTTCATTAAAAGGATTGGGACATTATGATGGTGGGTGTATCTCATGATTCTAGTAAAACTCTGTTTGCTGCCTGCAATAAAGCTTGTCCAGGATGAATACATCTTTGTGGAGTTTCCTTCTGCACTGAATCGGGTGATGCGTGCCATGCTTTTTTTATTTGATAAACTCTGTTGCTACCCTAGCAATAAAGGAATGAATCATGTGTAATACTACTTTATCTTTAAAAATAATAAGTATCCTTACATGAAAAAGCTTGCCACTGTCTAAGTCTCTGTCATGAAAAGACAGACTTTTTTTTTAGAGAGAGAGAGAGAGAGAGAGAGAGAGAGAGAGAGAGGCAACAAGAAGACCTCCATACGGAGAGACAAGGACAGTGGGACAGAACACGAATGTGCGGACCAGAGTGGGAGAGAGGACCAGGGACCCTCTGGGGTGGGAGAACAGCTCGTGTAGCACAAAGGGAACCAAACATTGGAATCAAAGCACCATAAAAATAAAAGAAAAGGAGAAAGAAAAAGAAAGAGGAAGACCAGCACAGAAGAACAGGAACAGGGGTACAAGAGTAACAAATAGACCAGGGCAGTCTTCAACCTCTCAGGGAAACTTTTAACAGATCATCATATTTCAGTATTATGAAAAAGCCTCTGTTTTGCTCCTACATCAGCTCAGATTTGTTTCAAATTAAACTGGACTTACAATGTTTCTTCAGATGAATATGACTGAGAGACCATTTCAGTGTGAGGGAACAAACCCTTTCTGAAATGGACCGATCTGAGAAGTAAGCTATAAATAAAATTACAATACCCCCCCCCCCGTCTAATACCACATTATATTGAGACTTTTTGTGTGGCTGTGTCTACTGACATTGATACAGTAATAAAATAAAATCAGAATCTGACCTCATAGAATTAGAAGTTTAAAGAGCAGCTGATACCTTCAGGAAAAGTTTAACGAAACCTTTAGACACACCTCAGCTTGTATTTCACACTAGTGTACTTCTCAGTAATTATCACTAAGGTATTTTGCTTGAAAACAGGATCTTTGCTTCTGAGGAGTTTATCTATTCCTGTTGCTTCCTCCCTACCTGAGGTCATAATGCAGTGCTTGTGACATCACTGTTACTCCCATGGTAACAGACTGTGATGTTACAACAGAAGATTATGACTTGAAGTAGGGAGTAAGCTATTGAGGCAGATGAACTCTAAGTGATAAAGATTATGTAGTCTTGCAAATTCCCTCAGTAATAAATAATGGGGAGGCGAAATCTATTGATCATATATGAAATACAATCTGCACTGTACCTAAATATTATGTATTTCAAAGTTTTCTTTGAGGCGTCAGCAGCTCTTTAAGGAGAGATAGGCTTAAAAGGATCTACAAAATGATCCAATGGTTATTATCAAACCAGCTAACAAAGAGGGGGGGTAGTTGTTCTAAACAAGGATGACTACAAACAGGACATAAGCAAACAATTGACCAATGTAACAAACTATAAGGTTCTGCCCAGAGACCCTGTACCTGAAGTTAGAGCAAAAATGTCAGACTTAGTGAATAGAAAGGAGCTGCAGGGTGGCCACCAGATTGGATAACAGAAGGTGGATCCATGACGGGTCACTGACAAAAGATTTGTCAAACAACCCGACAGCAAAACCGGCAGGTAGACTGCATTTTGCAGTCAGCTACCGGTTTGCAGAAGCAGCAAGTGTTTTCTTTGGAGGGCTTCGCCCCCAAACCCCCACACCACACTTAGGTTCTCAACTCTGAGTCAGAGCTGAGTCAGGGGGTGCAGGATTCCCTACAGATAGTGACGTTGCCAGTGGTTCCCTACCACATTGTGGTGCTGTTGTCGCTGTAGGGGACTCCACTGTCAACATGTCGACATCGGGAATATATACCACAGAAAGCCTTGTAAAACCACATCCGGTTCCTCACATTTTTTTACTACCATCCCAAGGTGCACAAAGGAATTACTCCTTTACCAGGATGGTCTATAGTCACCGGTCTAAATTCAGTTTGAAACCCGTCAATTTACGTAGCTTCGCATGTTAGAGATTTTGTGACCAGCATATCTACTCACCTACAAGACACAAGGGATGTATTACTGTTCATTGATGAATTTAATGAGCAATATTTAAACTTGTCCAATATAATTTTGGCTAGCATGGATATGGCGATTTATACACCTCAATCCCCCATAGAGAGGGAGTGTCTGTTCTTGAAAATGTGTTAAATTTAAGAAATGCTACGGATGTATCACCCACCAAATTCCTAGTAAAAATTACAGAGACTGCGTTGTATAACAACTGTTTCAGATTCGAGGGACCATATTGTCAATGACTAAAATGGACAGCGATGGGGTGCACAATGGCCCCATCATATATGAATCTGTACATGGGCCATTCCGAAAGTCATTACATTTCAGGCCACTCATTCAGTGAATTGTGGGATCAGAGTGTTGTGTATATACTACATCGGTGATTTGCTATTTCTGTGGAGGGGCACTCCAGAATAATTTTTATAACTTCTTAAGAACCTAAACAATTGTAATTTGAAAATAGGATTCACCTTCTAATTTAGCCAGTTCAGTTTACCCTATTTGGATACTGAAATTTCTATTGTAAATTGCAGATTAGGAACAAGACTATACTGCAAACCCACTGAAAGAAGCACAATTTTTCATACAGAGAGTTACCACACTTAGAAAATTATGAATGATCAGTTTCTGAGGGCACAAAGGAACTGTACTAGTCGGGGGCTTTAAGAAAGAGGCATTTCTGTGAGCGAGGATTTCAAAAGGGTATCCTGGAACAAACTGCAAACAGAATAAGAAACTTGGATAGAAATACTTTACTGAGAAATACAAGACACAAAAACATTGGACAACAAAAAAGAACAGTGCTTTTATCTCCATTCTTTCAAGATTTTGACAAAATTGTAAGTATCACATGCAACCAGTGGCAGATTTTATCTGAGACTCAAATAAGTGGAAACCTTTTCTGCAGTCCTCCTCTAACTGTGGCAAGATGCAGTCCTACTTGAGGGACAAATTTTTCCATTCAGACATGAAACCAGATCTAGTGGAAAGAGGCTTTAGCTTTAGACCACTACCACCAGGGAACTATCCGTGTGTCTGTTGTGCCCAATGTTCAAATGCCCAAAGAATGAATACAATTAATAATCCTCATAGAAATGAACAGGCACAAATTATTTAACATATCACATGTTCAAGCATGGATGTTGTGTACAAATTGAAATGTCCCTGCACTAATGGTTATGTAGGAGAGATGAGACTTCCTTTATCCCAGCAAATATCTGAACATAAATCAGTTGTATGTGGTTCAGAGCTCAGTACTTATGTTACATACTGTAGCTGAATAATGTAGGTTATGCTTGGATACAGAGGCCAGATCAGTAAGTAGGACAATGCTCATCAGATATTTAGCAGTTTGAATTGATCAGTGCTTAGGTACTTTGAACATATTTATACAGTCAACGATTATAGTACAAGTGGGCTGGATAGTCTTAAGCAAGGTGCTTAGATGCTTGAGCTGATGAGTAATGTGTTATGACTTGGTATTGGTTTGGCCTTACTCTGTATCCCACCGTAAAAAAGGATGCTTAGTCCAGTAGTATGAGACCCCCCTGGTGGGATAAGAGCACCGGAGAAGGAGTCAGGGGAGGATGGAGGGTAAGTGTGACTCGCTCTAAGCAGAGCTGTGGTTAGCCCATTGGTTTAAGTGGGGTATGGGGGAGGAGCTCTTCCCCAATACAGCTACAGGCATGCACCTTTAAATTGTATGTGGTTCAGAGCTCAGTACTTATGTTACATATTGTAGCGGAATAATGTAGGTTATGCTTGGCTACAGAGGCCAGATCAGTAAATAGGACAATGCTCGTCAGATATTTAGCAGTTTGAATTGATCAGTGCTTAGGTACTTTGAACATAGTTATGCAGTCAGCGATTATAGTACAAGTGGGCTGGATAGTCTTATGCAAGGTGCTTAGATGCTTGAGCTGACGAGTAACGTGTTATGACTTGGTATTGGTTTGGCCTTACTCTGTATCCCACCTTAAAAAAGGATGCTTAGTCCGGTAGTATGAGGCCCCCCAAAAGAATAAAATATCAAACAATTATCTCCTCCAACTCCAGAGAGTGTGACCAGTAGCACGCAGGAGAGGAAAAAAACCCTTTGGGGGAAACCTCTGAGGACCAATGGCTACTGACCTGCCCATCCTTCTGGGCATACTAAGGGAGAATAATCCTAAATAACAATATTAAGCTAATTCGAATTCCAGAGTTTGAGATCCTGATCCAGTGAAGCGAAAGCTGAATAAGTACTGAATATTCCGGTTGGTGAACGTAGCAGCATCCTTCTACCACTGGTCCCATATAAGCAAGTCACCTATGCTGGACCAAGCCCGTAGCTTTCTCACTGAGGCTTTCAATTCCATCTGTGATATCTATGTACCACGCACAAAATGGAAAATTCAGTGGGAGGTCAAAGGCTGGAATGACGGCAAGCTCCTCTCCCTCCTAAAGGAGAGGGACTACCTCTGGGAAAAAGCTTTAAATTCAGGTAGCAAGCATGACTTACAGTGCTACAAAACTGCCAGAAATCGCTGCACCAAGCTTATCAGACTGGAAAAGGCTAACTTCCATAAGACTCAGCTTAACAACGCATGGGGAGATGGAAAGTGGTTTTGGGATAAAGTCAAGTACATCCTTGGAAAAGATCAGAAGCAGCACCCCAAGAAGCTCAATATAAATAACTCACCCTCCTCAGATCCGCTAGCCATAGCTGATGCCTTTAACCAAGCCTTTACAGACCTGTCTCCAGTGCTGCCGCCAGACTACCTTCTGCCTGTGGAGGACTTAGATTGCACCAGCCTGCCGACAACTAACCACCCAGCCTTCTACTTTAAGAAGGTGACTGCGCAGGAGGCCCAAACAGTGGTCAGGAGAGTCCTAGGCAAAACCAGACTGGGGAGTGACAGAGTGACAGGCTAGACATGAAGTTACTATCTCTTACACTTGATGTTATGATCATGCCCATAACAATGCTATTTAATAAATCCCTGACTCTAGCTCAGTTTCCGGTGGTATGGAAGCAAACCCTGGTGATACCAGTGCATAAGAATGGTGATAAGGCACTGGTGGCAAACTACAGGCCTATATCTATCCTCTCCCCTGTATCCAAAGCTTTGGAAAAAATCATGGCAAATCAACTCACAGAATACCTCAACAAGTAAAATCTGCTCTGTCCAAACCAGCATGGTTTCAGACAAAAACACAGTACCACCATGGCATTACTGGAATACTCCGACTATGCACACAAGGCGCTGGATGAAGGAAAATTGGTGGAGTCCATCTTCATTGACCTCACCAAAGCTTTCGACACCATAAACCACCCTCTACTAGTACTCCAGCTCCAAAAATGGGTGTGGCACCAAACACCCTGAATTGGTTCAATGACTACCTCACACACTGGAGCCAGTGAGTCAAAAACAGGCAGACATTATCTAGCTCCAAAGATGTACTCCTAGGAGTCTCTCAAGGATCAATTCTAGGGCCCCTACTTTTCAGCCTGTTTGTAAATGACCTACCCACAGCCTGTGACACCAAACTTATCTTATATGCAGATGATGCCGTGCTGCTGAGCAGCAGCACCTCCCAGGCTGTCCTACAATCAGAACTAGAAAACTCCTTCAGTAAACTTGAGGACTGGTTCAGTAGGCAAAAGCTGCTACTAAATTACAAGAAAACCAAGGTCATGCTTCTATCTAGCCCTCACCATAAACGCAGGCACACTCCGTTTGAAATCATTAATAAGGCTGGTGAGCAGATTGAACAAGTACACATGTTCAAGTACCTTGGGGTCATCATTGATGACTCTCTCACTTATACACACCACATAGCCTCCCTTGTTAGAGTGGTAAACACAAAGATCGGGGTCCTCTATAGGCATAAGAAATCCCTCACCCTGGAAGCACTCGGAATCTCTGTCTCCAGCTCCATACTCTCCACGATTGACTAACTGCTGGTGGTCTATGGAGCTGCTTCTGATGCAGTACTCAAAAGGGTCCAAATAGCACTAAATAAGGCATGCCACCTCACCCTGTGTGCGGATCACTACACTCATACTTGTACCCTGTATGAGCAGACAAACTGGCTCAACCTAAAAGACAGGATCAAATACCAAACTTGCCTCCTGGCTCAGAAGGCACTCCTCGGCAAAACCCCACCCTGTGTAGGAAACCTGCTTGAGGCTTCTCCCACTTCTCACATCACCAGAGGGAGGAAGAATGGAGCACTGTCTATCCCATTCTGCTGAACCTCATTAGGGCAGCATGCTTTTGCCTATTGGGCCCCCATCTGGATAAATGAACTCCCGATGAAACTACAAACAAACAGACTGTCCCAATTCAAAGCAGGCCTCAAACAGCATCTCATGTCTTGCTCAAAGTGTACCTGCTGCTCAGGCTGCACTTGTTAGTTTAGGCTTTCATCCAAGGTAGCACCCAACAGGGCTACCTAGAAAACCCTGCCTCAGTTTCCAACCCAACCAAGGACGTTAGTAAGCTATTCAATCTGCTCTAACCACACGTTGATACTGTCCCTCCCTACCCCCCTACCACTCCCATACTCAACAAAGCCCTTTTGGAGCTGCTCCTCCCCCCCACAGCACCCCATTCCACTATCCCCCACCTCTTGCTCTCTGTGAGTTGGTTAAAACCCTGCCCTCTTGTTTTCACTGTCACCCAGCCCGTTGCCATCTGGGTTAGCTTTTAGCCTCTATGCAGTTTTTTCAACCATAGTCTAACAACGGATTTTGAGGTCGCTGGGGTGGGCTAACTGGTGCAATCATTTAGAAACAGCTTTGTACTCTGTTACAACTACTCTGTTTTTTTTCTCCAGTTTGTTTAATTCTTATGTAATCTCTTTTTAATGCCGATGAGCAGGCATCTGTAACCACTGTATATGTGTATTGTCTTATTTATCCACCCTGACGTGGAGCCTTTGTAAAAGAGCTCATGCTCAAAGGTCTCTCCGAAATATTAAATAAATAAATACATAAAATAGCAACTCCTAGTCCGAATTCATGTCCAGAGCAGAATGGTGGTGGACTGGAATCCATGGTCGATAATAATAATTTGAAGCATCGAAGTTACATTAGTGAAATGTTCTGGCAGGTAAGGATGGCTTCTGCAAGGAGAACTAGTCACCAAAAGGCTAAGTGTCCATGTCCAGAGTAGGAGGAGGGTAGTTTGTTTTCCTCTTGGCAAGCTTTGCAAATGATGGTCTTGGATGAAGTACAAGAACTGGGCGTATGCTGCGTGATCTGTAGATGGCAGAGCAGTAGGAATCTCAGATCCAGAGTAGAAGCAGGTAACTGAATTAGGTATAGATCTTAGTGTGAATACGTAGACATAAGTTAAATGTACCTCCAGATCCCGATGGGGGAAGTGGGTTGTAGAATAGGGAATCAGTCTTGATGAACCTCTAGGCTCTGTAAGGGTGAAGCAGGTAATATGAGCAAATAGTGTAGATAAGTGAATCTGTACATAGGTCAGTTGTAGTAGTCAGTAAGCTCCATGATGCAAACATAGTAGCAAAGAGTAGTATTGCATAGCTTATGTACGGTATAGAGCGAGGGGTATGAAGAAATGGTAATAGCCCAGGAATCAAAGAGCTTCATCAGGTGATCCAAATAGTTGTGTAACAAAGATAATCATGGTCTAAAAGTCAGAATGGTATGGAAACTAGTACTGACTTGGTAAGAATAGTCTGGCAAGTCCTGAATAGTTGAACTTACGAGTCATAAATGGTGATGACTGAAGAGGCTGAAGTCGAATGACATAACAGTGTCACAAGGTCCAAGAAGCCGTAGGGCAAATCATGGGATTTAACATCTTTTGGATAATCTCAACAAAGTCCTGGTAGTAGTAGTAGTAATTCGTATGACTGAAGTGGCAAGGCAGAGGCATCCAAAGAATAGGAAAGGAATGACTAAACAAATCCAGATGTGAGTCCGTGGTAAAGGAACTCCTAAGTTTGGCAGACACGGCTGCAGGTAGATGCAGTAGAATGGACTTCCAGGCCCCGAGCTGGGTGAGGCAAGTGTAGAGTAGAAGTAATTAAACCCCCAGGCCCAATGGCAAAGCAGGTCATACAGCAGGTGATTATGGACCCCCGGGCCCATAGGGTGCAGGCCTTTGAAGTGCGATGCGGTGAACCTCCGGCTCAACGGGTGAGGCAGGTTCTAAGGCAGTGGTAGATAAGGTAACAGTAATGTCGAGCTGCATGAGATGCAGAATAGCAGTGAAGCAGTAAGGAATACATTATAAAAGGTATAGCAAATGGTAGCTTATCTTGAGTCAGTATGAAGCTGAATAGTAATATAGATTATGGCAGACTTATGAGAGCTGTGAAGGGTGCTGTAGACTGTCGTATCCTGAAGATTGAGGTTGGAAGGGATTGCAGTGAAGATACTTATGTGGATGAATTGGCAACTCAACCAACTGCATGTAATGCAGAAATAGCAGTGAAATAGTAAGGAATAGATTGTAAATGGTATCATGAATGATAGCATATCCTGAGTCAGTGTGGCGCGGAGTAGCAGTATAGTCTAATGCAGATATATGAGTGGTGAAAGGTGCTGTAGACTGTTGTATCTTGAAGATTGAGTATAGTTAAGATTGAGTGAAGAGACTTAGGCGGATGAGTTGGTAACTCCACCAGGGTAATAAGCATCCAGAAACTATAGTAGTTCAATGTTGTAGACATCAGTTAAACTAGGGAAGGCATTATGGAATAGGGCTCAACTGAGAGTTCTAATGGATATAGTAGTAGCAGCTCAGAAGAGTTACAGCAATGCAGCGAAAGTATCCAAGGGAATTGTAAGGAATATCCTGATGTGAATCAGAATGATAAGCATCCAGGAATATAGAAGTAATCCCAAGAGATGGTATGGTATGATACAGATTGGAGCACTGATGGTCCTGGACAGATGGAGAGGGAGGAACAAGTCAAGTAGCTGCAGTATCCAGAGTTCCACGGCCAGGTGTAGAACAATGATACGATACAAGCTGAAGTGCATGGCAATGCCCTTCCAAGGAAATAGAGGGCGGTGGTTAGCTACTAAGGCTAGGCAGGACTGCAACCTGCATAGGTAGAAAAGTGGAATGACGACAGGTTAAGCCTCCTCATGGCAGGCAAAAACGACTGAACCCCATGTAGACCAGTCGGTAGGAGTGTAAGGAGTCAAGTTAGGCCCCATGTAGGCTAGCAAGACTGAATGTACTGCCAAGAAGGGCTGCTGGAGTGCAATGAGTGCCTGGGCAAATGTGGGCAACTTGGAGTAGACAAAGGTCCAATATAACCAAGAGTAACTCAGGGTTGCTTGCAATAGAAATAATAGGCTCAGTTACAAATTAGAAAGGCATATGGTAAAATATAGTCAATCCACCATAGTCAAGCTTGGAGAAAGTACACATGAGGGAATGCATGCCAGGTGTAGCTGCAATTGTTAGGATTGCCATAAATAAATGACCAGTAAGCGTCTGGATCTCCTAAAGGAGAAACCGAGTTTAGTCAAATACAGTACTGTGTGTAGTAGGAAATAGCATCAAAGGCTTGCAGTGACATCAGCCATGGTTGCATGCAAGAAATTGATTTACCCAGATGATTGTATTGGATTAAGTAGCCTGGGAAGAGGATTTTGCATACATTCATTTAGAGCAAGCATGGAAGTCTCGAGGTGTCTGGATTTCACATAGTTCTGTAAGGAGCTGGCAGCTACATTCTGTGTGAGGTGCAATTAGGTCCAATAGCTGTAAAAGAAGTTGCCCACCAGTGCAAATTTGCAAAAGTAGGGCACCAAAGAAGAAATCAGATACACAGCTCTGAAGTATAATGCAGACGTAAGGTCTGATAAATATATAACAAAGTAAGCTGAAGATGCTTCTCCAGAAGGTGGCGTGCTTACTGTATAGTTTATGTCTGCAATTCACTGACTTACCACAGCCCTCCCCACGATGTCATCCCGTTGTAACAAGCTCCTCGTCTGTGAGTGATGGCATTGCTACTCAAGCCTGCAGGTATGGGTGAAATAGCAGTTCTTAGCAGAAAATAGATGGATGGCTGAAATAAATGTGCCGCGAGGTTGACACACGCACGGTCAGCCACAGAGTAGAAGTACAAATATAATCCAGTAGGTTATTTATGTTCTCCCCGTACATTCAGGTAGTTCTGTGTGCACAGGAGAAGCTCGGCTGCCCGATGAGTTTTAGCGGTAAGGATGAACCAGAGGCAGAGCAGCAAACAAATGTGAATCCATCTGGAGAAAAGGCATAGTCCATGTAGTATAGGCTTGCAAATGAGTGTGACAAGGCTGAAACAAAGGTAGCGGCGTCAGAGCAGTGCGGTGGCATGCAGGCCAAAGGAGGCATTGATAGTGAAGGGACTGCAAAGCAAGCAGAACAGGGTGAGACAGAAGCCGGCCAAACGAACTGAGCGATGTCGTGACATGGGCCGGAGAACCCCCCCCCCCAAAAAGAAACAAAACACACATGAAAGGAAAGGGGCAGCAAATGAGCAGACAGAAATGAAGAAGCAGGGGGATGAGAAGATGGGGGGCACGGACCAACCAGGAGGCACTGGGAAAACAGAAGGAGAGAGAAGGACAGCTCCAGCATGCAATGGAGGAAGTAGCAAGTGCGACTCGGGCTTCTAAGCAGAGCTGTGGTTAGCCCATTGTTTGCTAGGGTATGGGGGAGGTGCTCTTCCCATACAACCACAGGCATGCACCTTAAAATAGTCAATGTAAGTCCAGAAATCAAGTTTGGCAAGGCATTTTAGCTCAGCAAACCCTAAGCTTTCATCTTTGAGATTTTATGGTTTGGGGAGGTGACTGAGAGCTCCTCCTACTGATGAGGGAGGAGCAATTGTATAGACAGATTTGGGACACTAAATAGTACGTGGGGCATGAACGAGGAAACTGATTGAAGAGCAATATTTTTTTTTTATTTTTATTTATTGAAGTCTAGGATCACACCACTTGAGCTCAGAGCTCTTTACATAGGTTCCACGTCATGATAACAATGCAAAACTGGGTTGCACAAAATTAAAAAGTTTGAGGATACAGTAGATGCATCAGAGATTGTACATGTTACAGAGGAAGTTAGGATATTGGAAGCGGGGTTAACAAAAGACACTTAGAGGTATAAGATGCCTGAAAGGAAAAACCAATTAATTGTCTGTGGGGACATAGGGTTAGCAGAAGAGTAAGTGCTAGACGAGGTGAGGAGCAGGAACCTCAAATGCCAACAAGCAGGGATATTGTGAGGTAGTAAGTCTGGCGGGGGGAGGGAAGGTATGAGCAAAGCAGAAAAAGGGAGGAGGAGAGAGGTAAGGAGAGAAGCATAAGTCAGGAGAGGAGTCAGGGGTGAGGGGGTGAGCGGGGAGGATCATAACTCAGGATAGGAGTTGGGGGGTGAGAGGCGAGTGAGTATGGGAGGAGAGGGATCAAGGGAAAGTTGGGGGTGTGGGGTGGAGAAGGATGGGGTGATAAGGCACAGGAGGGAGGGAGGGAGGATGTGGGAGGGGCGGGGAAGAGCAGGGGAAAACAGAGAAAGGAAGGGTGACAGTCACAACAGGCGGCATTTAGCAGGAGTTGCTTGAGGTGGACTTTGAAAGCACTCAATGTAGACAAATGAGCAAGATCTGCCTGGAGCGAGTTGAACCAGAGTGGGGCGCAGTATGTAAATGATCTTTGGCCTAGGGAAGTGCGACATTTTGGTACTGTGAAGGTCTGAAGTTCAGAGTTACGTGTGCACCACTGGTTGATGCTAGGCACCAGGAGTTGACTGACCCTAGTCGGAAGTGTTTCAAGGCTAATCTTTTTTGGCAGCAGGCAAGTTTTGAATTTAAGTCGAACATTGAGCAGGAGCCATTTTGCATTGGTATACAGGTCACAGGAGCGAGTCAGCCTAGTTGATCCTAAGGGTAGCCAGCATGCTTTGTTTAAGGCTGTTTATAAACGCCCGAGTGCAGTGTCAGTGGCTGCACCATAGATAGGCAGGCCATAGTCAACAAGTGAGCCCACAGAGCTGTGGACAGCTATTTTGAGGGCTTCAGGGCTCACATTGTGCCTGTGCCGATAGAGAATCCCAATATGTTTATTAATTGCCTTGGCCGTGTTGTCAATGTGTAGAGTGTAGGACAACGAGTTGTCAGTAGTGATCCCCAGATATTTAAAGTGTTGGACCAGGTCCAGGGAGGTCCCAGCAACATTACAAATAGATAATGGGTAGCCACGATGCTTGTTTTGGGAGCTGGAGAACAGCATAGTTTTAGTTTTTTTATAGTTGAAGATTAATTTATGATCTGTGAACCACTTCTCAAGATTGGTAAAGTCACTTTAGCACTGTTGCTCAAGCTCAAGTTGGATTTGAGCCCTGTGTGAATACAACGGCACCATCGGCATAAAGTAGAATTTGGCACTGGCTGGCTTGAGGGAGACTATTCAGAAATAAGCTGAATAGAAGCGGACCCAGTACTGATCCCTTAGGGACACCCAAGCAGACAGAATTGCTATCCGATAGGGATGAGCCAATTCTGACTTGTTGGGATCTGCAGTCCAGGTAGCTGCAGAACCACGAAACCGCCTCAGGGGCCAGGCCCGGTGCGGCAAGTTGCTTAGTAAGGAGGGCATGATTAACAGTATCAAAAGTTTTGGTCAGATCAATAAAGATTGCCCCAGAGAGTTGTCCTTTATCAAAAGAATTGTGCATGTGACCAGTGAACTCTAAAAGAGCTGTGGTGGTGCTATGCCCAGTTCTAAAGCTATGCAGCTCAGGGCAGAAGAGTTTGTATATGTCAAGGTATTCAACCAGTTGGTCCACAACTATTCGTTCAAGGGCCTTTGACAGAGGTGGTAGCAGGGAGATGGGTTGATAGTTCTCTGTGAGGGCACGGTCCCCATTCTTATGCACAGGAATGACTATAGCAGCTTTCCATTTTTGAGGGAATATCGCTTGTCAAAGTGACAAGTTGAGGATGTGGGTAAGAGGGGACAGGACTGCTTCAAAGGACAGAGAGAGAGAGAGAGATTAATTTAAGATCAAGGGTGTCCCCACTGAATCTCCCCTTACCGAGCACCTTCGAGAGGTATCCTTGCCTCTCCAATAGAGATGGCCTTGAACCGAAAGAAGGGATTCACAGGGGGCTGTGGGGCTATGATTGGGTTGCCCAGATGGAAGAAATCAGGGGAAGGACATGACTGAGGTCCGTGAAGGCTATGTTAAAAGTGTCAGCTATAGTTTTTGGGTGAAGGATGTAGGTACTTTCGACACAGATCATGTCCGGGGCAGTTTTGTGCACCTTGCCAGGTTTGCCCAGAATTTTCAGCCACCATTCCAGTGTTTGGACAGGACAGCCTTGTAGTAGAGGTTCTTAGCTATATGGATGGCTCTGGTGCAGCTATTTCTGGATTGCTTGTACTTAAGGGTGTCCGGCTGCTTCCTTGTGGCTCTGGCTATTAGCCAGAGATGATCTCGGTTTTTCATCTGACCCAAGATGTCAGGGCTCATCCAGGGGTTGTAAAGGCCCATGATTATCCACTTTTTTATGGGGGCATAGTTATTGCAGATAGAACTGAAGAGGAGGATGAAGTGATCCAGTGCACTATCCACGTCTGGGGTACCATACACAGATGACCAGTTGGCATGTCGGAGATCAGATCTAAGACTGTCGGCTTGAGGACTCTGTTAGTGACTGTTCTGGGAGGGGGTTTGGTGAAGTTATTGGTCCAGTTGAACACGACAGGGGAGGGATCATTAAAATTATCTGGGAGGACAGAGGCATTAGCGATGTGCTCTGGGCAGTTAGTGAGTACCCAGTCAAGCAGAGTGCTATTGCCAGTCCGATAGTTGGTCCGGGTAGGGACTTCTATTATCTGTGTGAAGTGGATTGCCTGGATAGTATCCTTAAACTGGTTAGTCCCTGGGGTGAGCCAGTTAATATTAAAGTCACCAAGTAATATGACCTCAGAACTAAGGGTAAGGCTACCAAGGCAGTCAATGATGGCTTGTAGACCCTGGAGTGAGTCCTTTGGTGAGATACAGATGGAGAGCAGTGCAAGAGACTTGCTATGTGTCCCGCAGAGGACCTTAATGGCAAGAGCCTGTGCAGTGGTCCCAAGACTGGGAAGAGTATATGATAATCCCTGAAGGCCCTCCTTGAGATAGAAAGCACAGCCTCCACCTCTTTTAGTTAGGCGGTCTTGCCTAAAGAGCCTGTAGCCCGAAAAGGCTAATGTACGCATCAGGAATCTTATTATGCATTGTGTTCCCCTTTCTTACTCTGGTACATTGCTAACAAGCATCACTTGATTTTGGACCAGTGATTCTAAACCATTGATTCTGAGCAGTTTTTCAACCATGTAAATATCTTGTATACATTTAAATTTATGTGATTAAATTTTGTGATTTATGTATATCTATTTGTTATGGATGGTCTCAATTCTCTTACTGTACTAACATGCACACTCTTTGACCCCCTAGGTACCTGACCTCTGAGGACCTGCGGTCCAACCCTTGGAAGTGTGATTCACCAGAATCCTGCACAAAGGATTATAATAGATAATGCATTCATTTGTAGATAAAAATGAAAATATCTCATTAACTGGTATTAAAAGGGTTCACTGGGAGGTGTGTCCTCATGGACATAACATGTCCTTCTGAAATGTTCACAGGAGTTGAGCAGCATTTCCTGACTTTGGACCAGTATACTGAGACTCTTTTGCTTAGTGAAAGATTGCAGTGCCATAGAATAGACAGAAACTGAAATGAACTTAACTAAAAGCTTTTTGTTTAAATGTTTGCAAAATTATGCTAAACCGAACTGACATTTACTTATTAGGACTACACCCTTTAAAAAGCTCATGGTTTACGAACAAAACATTGGGCTGAGAATGTTGTGGTGGAGAGTTCTGCTTAAAATGAATAAAATCAGAGTATTTATTTGATGACTTATCACAGCTGCGGTGGGTGTCAGTTTGCCTCCTTCCATGAGAATATAGCTATCAAAACCTTTTAACAATGAGATGTTCTAATATTTCAGTAATGGGTTCAAATAAGGAATTATACATTGATTGATTGATTTGTATTTTTTGACTAGGAAAGGCACATTAAGCTGTGATAGCTTGCTTCGTGATGTATTCTGGGGTGTGGGTTGCATAGATTAGTTTTTATTGATGAGGAATGTTGGCTATCACACCAGGGAAACCCCCCGGTCTCCAGGAGGGGTAACCTCTGGCTGTCTGGCTTTTTATCATATGATTGCCCTGAATGAAGAGGTTGAAGGAGAGATGGACACTGCTGGGGAGTTAACATCCCTCTCTGCAGTTGTTGACCAGAAGGTTACAATGTTGGAACCTATATTTAATGAGGAACATGCGGCTGAATTGGGAGAAAACTTACACTTCAAGGTAGAAGGACCTGGTCACCTATCCAAGGAAGAAGTTTGCCTCACAGAGGTGATGTCTGCCAGGAGAAAGCATTCACTTTCTTTAATTGCTGAGTAGGTTGCAAAGTACATACAAGAAAAAGACAAGCTGCAGGAGGCGCGTCAAGCTCAAAGGCATTGCCAGGAATCAGCTGGAACTGTGTCTGCATCAGCTGAGCTGCTGTCAAGGCAGGAGGGTGAAATGGCTGGTAAATTGCAAAGCAGAGGCAGGGGTCAGCAGCTGGATCTCAGAAGAGGCCAGTTAGATCTCAGAAAAGGCCATCAGACACTTACTCCTGAACAGGCACCCCAACTGGGAAAGGCATGGTCAGTAGAGATAATGCTTGGTGGGGCTGGCTGGGTGAAAGCAAAGGTTGGGGTAACTTAGTTATCGAACACAGAGGAGTTAGCGTACACTCTACAAGAATGCACAGAGCCCCATGAAGACTTTGAGCAGGAGTGGAGGACTGCTAATACCAGCTGTGGTGCAAACAAGCCATCAAGCAGGAGTGTGGCAGAAGGATCTGTGGTGTGACTGGAAAAGAAAATCACTTTAACCAGTGTTCTGGAATAACAGGGTCTCCTCCAGTGCAGCTGGCTGAACTGACAGGATCTGTGTCTGGGATTACTAAAGGCCCAGGAACTGTTAGAACACTAACTCCATCTATGAAACTTGCTTCAGGGGCTCTAGATGAAGTGGAGTTGAGGTGGACCACTCAAAATTCAACCTCTGTTTTGTAATCACCAAGTGTGGAACTAATGGGCTTGCACATGACAAGCAGAACAACACAGCTTGGGGGACAGACTGCAGAATGCACAGAGGTCGGTAGCCCAGAAGAAAATGGTACCCAATAGCCCCCAGTCCTGTGCTAGGCACTTTGCATTGCCAGGAGAAGCTCTCTCAACCAGGGCAAATATCTGATTTTCAACAGCTGAGCTCTGTGCAGAGTGACTCGGACCATGAGACAAGGAGGGAGTCAGTGAGA
Source organism: Neoceratodus forsteri (assembly GCA_016271365.2). Lineage (NCBI taxonomy): Eukaryota > Metazoa > Chordata > Ceratodontiformes > Ceratodontidae > Neoceratodus > Neoceratodus forsteri. The sequence continues at coordinate 1,107,951,363 of CM057449.1, read as the reverse complement.
GAAGAGAGGCATAACTCTGGACCAAATTTCTTTCATATGGCTGACTTGTTTGCTTAGAAAAATGAGCCTGATTAGCAGAAAAATGTTATAAGGTTAATACATAGAGGGGGCCTTGAACTATCACCAGATCAAGAATACGTTGCATGGACTCTACTTAACTCCATACGTTTGTTTGCTTCTGAATTTTATGTGTTGATTCATGTGTCTGGGGAATTCATATGTTTATGATAGTTTTAAAACTAGTCATTCCTTAGAAAGGTTTTGGTCCCAATATGAAAAGTTAAAGGATTCTCCCCTGTGGACCCCTTTTATGGCTATTTCCTGATGAAGTCAACACTGAACACTATTACTATTCTATTTCATAACGATGGCATTATCATCTCTGATATTTTGTACTGGCTTTCTCAAAGGTGTTTGGCTCTGAGTTACAGTACCTTGTACCCATTACAGATTTGGAACAAATATGGACAGGGAGGTGGAAGGTCCAGGTAAAATTGTTTCAGTCTAATGTGGGGATTTGACTCTTGCCAGGCAGCTTCTACTTAAGAAAGGACCAGAGAGTCCTTTTCTACCTGGGATAGCCAATGTCCTGCTGCAAATATGGCTCCAGGTGTCACTTAAGCAATGTGTGTGAGTTGTTTAGACTGGAATATGGCCATGTGAGTTCAAGCTGTCCCAATCTCCAGTCATTCCTATTATCAATGTCCTTGGACTCCCATAATATGGGTCACAGTTTAGAGCAAGATACTCTGGTTACTCAGGGTCAACAGGAGAGATTAGCCAGGGAATGCCAGACTAAACTGGGTATGCAAATACAGCTGCCCTGGGGACACTACTTTTCCTAACAATCCTCCTAGAGAAGCTCCAACCTCTTCCTCGACCAGTAGGCAGCCTGAGACTGATCAGGTGATAGACCCTCAGAAGACGAATCCTGGAGTTCAGTTGGCAGCCTGAGACTGATCAGGTGATAGACCCTCAGAAGATGAATCCTGGAGTTTAGTTGGCAGCCTGAGACTGATCAGGTGATAGACCCTCAGAAGATGAATCCTGGAGTTCAGTTGGCAGCCTGAGACTGATCAGGTGATAGACCCTCAGAAGATGAATCCTGGAGTTTAGTTGGCAGCCTGAGACTGATCAGGTGATAGACCCTCAGAAGAAGAATCCTGAAGTTTAGTTGGCAGCCTGAGACTGATCAGGTGATAGACCCTCAGAAGAAGAATCCTGGAGTTCAGATGGTCACCTTGGCCCTTAGCCCTTGATACTGACCTTCCAGGCACTAATTCTGTCCAGCCCATGGCCTCAGAAAAAACCCTATTGGAACAGAATAATAAAACCCCAGGGTCAGGAGCTATGCTTTCTCTTCCCCCTTTGGAAGCAGAGATGGCATGAAAACAGAGTTTGGACCAGGTCTTCCAAGGGTAAATGGATTAACCCCCTCCTCACCTCCACAAGAAATAGATATGCTGCCTTGAAGAAGATAAGACAGTGAGGTGACACTAAGGACAAGGAAGAATAGTCTGAAGCTTCATCAGTCACCTCCTCTCATCCAGATATATCCTTAAACCAGGAGGACCTGGTGTTGGCTATCCCTAAATCCCAAAAAAGAGATGGAGAAGAAGGTTGAGGGCTAGATGAATTATATCATGGTTTGTAGGGGGTCCCTGTGTGGCTGGTGTATTTTTCTACTCATTTTAATGCATACAGTTACTTTTTATTTGTTTATGTATTTCAAATTTGTTGACTGGGAAAGGCACACTGAGCCGAGGCGTGTTTCCAGGTGTGACTCAGGGACATGGGTAACAATTACAAACAAAGGAAAAATATACACATTCACAAAAATATTCTCCAATGGTAATATCTCTCAATGTGAACAGTCTGATACATTTTAAAAATAGAGTTATAACTTTGTCTGGGTTGTGTTTCTGTCCTGGGGACATTTATTTTGTACATAACACTAGGATAAAGACTACTTATGAATTTTGCTAGGTCCAGAGACAATGGACTGCTGGCAGCTCTTTTTGGTCTACTAGTTTGGATAGATATGACAAGGTGGATTCTATTAAAAGGTAATTTCCAAGCATCTTAATTACTGGAGATTTATCCAGGCAGAGCCCTGATGCTGGATGTAATTTTCAAGAGCACTAGGCTCAGACTGATTAACATATACGCACCTCAGACTGAAACATCCTGGATTTCCTTGTTCAAAGATATGCAACCTTATTTGTATACTGCTAGACAGATTATTCTGGGGGGGTGATTCCAAATGTAGCCTGTCCCAGTGTGACAGAGAAATTCAGAGTAGCAAACTGTTTTGTGACGCTGACTTCTTGAACCAGATACTATACAGGTTAAAGCCACTAGATTCTTATTGGATGGTCCATAAAATGCATGGAAAAACATACATGAGAGGGGCTCTGGAAACACATGTAGAATATGTTTTGTTGTCACTGACAGTAGTGGTGCCACAGGCTGGTGCCAGGGTAGTGGAGACTTCACACCATCTGCTCTTACAAGTTACATGTGGGATGGGGGAGTCAGTAAACATAAAAATAATGAGTGGCATTTAAACAGTACCATACTAAATAACCCCTAATTAAGGTAGGTGATCCCCAAGCAGTTTATAGCATGGATCCAGTTTCTCTATAGCAGAGCAGCATTAATCCCTATTGTAAGTGGGATAAAGGGGCTATATATGACATGAGGACAGTGGTGCATCAGGGCAGCCCTCTCAGCCCACTGCTGTATGTGTTCTGTTTAGACCCTTTGATAATGAAATTAGATAACTCTGCACTGATAAAACAAACTCATTTTTTGCAGAATGAGCCACCTGTGAAGTGTTTAGCCTATGCAGATGATGTCTGACTTTTATTACAGGATGAAGACTCCAGTAGGGAGGCCAAGGGGATAACAAAGACTTTTGCTAACATTTCCGGTGTAGTGATTAATTATCAAAAGAGTAAAGGCATTTGTATAAATCTGATTCAGAATGATAGAGCCTGGGAGGTGGCAGCTACCCAGATTGTTGATTCAGATTTAACAAAACTGAGAATTTGGTTTGGGCATGGTGATATGGCTCAGAAAAATTAGTAATATTTTATCCAGACTGCAAATGGTAAAGTTCAAGGATGGCAGTGTTGGCAATTTGCTAAAAAGTTCTTCCTGATAAAGAAAGTATTACATTTTTTATGTAACAGGTATAGCTATCCAATTACAGCAGGTCTTAAGACACAGCTGTTCATTTTTTTCAGTTTTCATGGGGATCTCAGCAGCATCCAGTCTACAGGGAGGTCACCGGTGCAGAAACTAAATATGGAGGGATCAATATATTAAACACCATAGGTTTCAACTAACCAAGGGTGAGTCCTCTTGCTTAAAACAAGATTGTTTCAATGGTTAGAAGTTTGGTGAGCAGGAAAACCATAGCCAAAACTAAATACTACCTAATACAGAAAACCAATACTAGACTTCAACACTCATTAGGGTATCTTAGTAATCAACTAGCTAAGTAACAGCAGTGGACTATTTCATGTGGGTGGGTGTCTTCTCTGTCAAGAAAGGCATTATATAAATTGACTCTCCAGATGATCTGCAAAGAACTGGTACAGTTCAAGGAATATCCATTAACAGAATGGAGCTCCCACTTGTGAAGTCAAATATTTAAGCCAAAAGTGAGTTCAGAAGGTATTTAGCTAAACACCATGGAGGTCCAGAAAAGCACCCAACTGCCTGGAATGTCCGGTAAAGGACAAAGATGTTGCTGTATATCAACTAGTTAATAAACAAATTCCTCTAATGGCTCAGGATGCATTATGTCTTATGTCACTTGGTAAACTGGGTGTAAAAGATGCCCAGAAACATTAAAGTGTGGAGGAACGTTGTTGTGCAAGCGAAGGATGTCAGACTATATTGGCTTTTCAGGTCCCTTCATCAGGCCACGCCTGATCAAGGGACCTGAGAGGTCTCAAAAGCTTAAGAAAAAATTCTTCAGTTAGTCTGATAAAAGGTATTACCACAAAAAGAGTGTATTAGGCTATATTGGTACTCAGGCCCACCTTTATTTTGAATGTTCTTACATTGCAGAGTTTTGGCCTTTTTTAGCAAGGCAATGGAGTGAACCCTTTTTTCAAATTATAGACTATAAATCTTTAATTTGGATACTTTATGTGGGTGGCTAGGTGAAGTATAATTTGGAAACTTTGCCAGTGGTATTTTCTGTAATAAAGTATTATATATGGAAAACATGGTGCTTGGTGTGCATTTACCCTGAAGAAAAAAGTACTATCCATCAGGAGTTGCTCAGGTCCATAGAAATAGCACTTCCATCAAGTTTACAAAAAGGAATCTCTGTCTTTGATACAGAATCAATTGGCCTCCTTGTGGAAGCACTGCTGTTGGTTGCACTGTATGTCTTAAAATTACACAAGCTGGATGACACTAGTTTAATTGAGTCTGTTTGTATGGTAATGTGATGTTTATCTTGCTTTTCTTTTTTGTATTGGATTGTATTATTTTCTTGTCTCTACTAGTATGATGCACTGATTGTACTGTTTTATCTTTTGATAACATTTCCCTACTCTTCATTGATAAGTGCTATGGGATCTTTTACTTCCACCTTGACAGTGACCAGAGGTGGGTAGAAGGGACCTCAGTTTAATGTCTCATCTTAAAGAAGGAACCTCAGCAGTACAGCATCCCCCCATACTGTACTACAGTGTCAGTTGTGGGTATTACCCTAAGTTCCTGGTGTGGTGCTAGAACCCACAACCTTCTGATCTTCCAGCCTGACAGGCAAATGTGATCTGTCTGATGCACCTCTGTCATGCCGTTAGCCATCCTGTATGCTTTATTGCAGTCTATGACACTTGCCTTTCTTGTGTATTTTTTTGTGTGCTTTGAGAACTACAATAGGACACAGAGGTCAAAGATGACATGATCTAATTAAGAGAAATGCTGTCCAATGGTTGTTTCAGTCTTTTTCTTCTTCATGGTGTGCCTGTGGGCATATCTTCGGGTTCATAGGGGTTACTTGGTTTCACCCACATAGCCTGTATGTAGACACTTCTTGCACTGGAGCTCCTAAGCCAAAATGTATTTGTTTTTGTTGTACCTTCTGCATTACCACTTTTTCAGAAATTGTACATACTTTCAAACTACATGAACAGTATTCTTATATGTGTGCATGTTTTTTGCAGCATCACTGTGTAGTACAGATAAACAATATACAGGCATAGTAGCACCTGTATATTAGGGTTGAGTAAGCACTTTAATGTTAACCTGGGTGTGGCTTGGGACACAGTTAGATGTGCGGGAAAGTGGTTAAAGGAGAGACACCAGAGGATGATGGTAAATGGGGTCAAATCTGCAGAGAGGGAGGTCGCGAGTGGGGTTGCGTAGGGATCTGCCCTGGTTCTTCTTCTCTTCAGTTTGTTCATCAGTGACATTAGAGAGGGTATCCACAGTAGCCTGTGTCTCTTCACAAATTATATGAAGCTCTGTGGTAAGATGTATAGCAACAAAGGGATCAGGGAGAGGCAAAGGGATCTACAAAGGCTAGAAAGGTGGGCTAATGTTTAGAAGTTGAAATTCAATGCTAAGAAATGCAAGGTTATGCACCTGGGAGGGAACAGGACAGAGTACTGAATGGGAGGGGTTAAACAGAGCACTATGGCAGAGAAAAGGGACTGTCCTCTTCAGTGTCCTCATCAGTGACATTGGAGAGGGCATCCAAGGCAAGTTGTGTCTCTGCAGATAACACAAAGCTCTGTGTTAGGGCAGATAACAATGAAGGGATCAGGGAGATGCAGAGGGATCTACAAAGGCTAGAGTGGTGGTCTAAGGTTTGGCAGCTGAAATTCATTGACAAGAAATGCAAGGTTATGCACCTATGGAAAAAAAAACAGGACAGAATATTGAATGGGAGGGGTTAAACTGAGCACTAACACAAAGGAAAGGAACCTATGAATCATCATTAGTGGCTACCTCAAACAATCAAGCCAGTGTAACAAGGCATGTATTCTGGAATTGTTTTATCCATCTTTGGAACATCCACCAGATCAGATCCTTCATTCCCCCAAGACCTGGCCACACTGATTCATGTGTTCATGGCCTTGAAGTTAGACTATTGTAATACTATGTACCTCTGGGTTAATGGGGGTACTCTACATTGCCTGCAGCTGTTGCAGAATGCAGCTACCCAGTTACTCACGGGTTAGTCAAGATTATGCCATATTTCTCCAGCACTTCATGATCTGCACTGGCTGCCAGTGAAGTGGTGTATCTAATTTAAAATAGGTTTGTTAACATATACACCATGCATGGACTGGGCCCAGCCTACCTGAGAGAGCTACTGCACCTGTACACCCCAGTTCACCCACACCGATCTTCCAAGGAGGGCCTTCTGATGATCCCGAGCGCAAGACTTAAACTTCAGGTGATCGGGCCTTTGACATAACAGGCCCATCGCTTTGGAACTCCTTGCCCAGGACCTTGAAGGAGGGCCCCCTCAGTGGACGTTTTTAAACAGGGGCTTGAGACATATTTGTTACAGCAAGATTTTGGAGAAGCTTTATAATGTTTACAGCACATATATAGTTTTATTAAGTTGTAAGTTTTAGCATATTTAAACTATCATATTGGATTTTATATATTGGGAATAGCTATGGTATACTGTTTGAATTTTTTTATTTTTGTTTTATGGTCTGCATTTGTATTGGTATCTGTATTGTATTGTTCTGTGTTGTATTTTATTGTACTGGTGCCCTGGGTCTCGGGAAGGGTGCCAGATATAACTAAAATCTACTACTACTACTACTACTACTACTACTACTACTACTACAGTAAAGCTAATAGGATGCTGTGGTGACTCAGAAGGGGTGCTGACAGCAGGACATATCTCTATATAGGTCACTGGTGAGGCCACATCTACAATACTGTGCTGTTTTGGAGTTCTTATCTAAGGTAGGGCAGGGACAGGTTGGGGACGGTGCAATCCAGGGCAACCAATATGATTAAGGGACAACAGGGCAGATCTCACAAAGATCATCACAAGGCACTGAACATGTACCCACTGAAGACCACGTGAGAGAAGGGAGACCTTTAAGTTCCTGAAGCAAATAAACAGGGTAAACAGCAGGGAACTATTTAGGAAGAGAATAGTCAAGAACCCAAGGAAATCTGGAAACTGGCAGGGGGAAGGTTTAAGAGGGATGCGAGAGAGTTCTATTTTAGAGAAAGGGTGGTGACACTATGGAACAGTCTGTAAGTGGTGGTAGTGGTGGGCACCAAGACCACAAATGGTTGCAAGCATGACCGGGACAGAGTGAAGGGTTTGTTGGTTGCTCAAGTTAGAAGCAGTAGGGAGGGGAGCAGAGGTGGACCAGGAGGAATAAAATCCATATGGACAGTAGGTCGTGGGGCAGATAGAGAACTCTAAGCAGATTAGATGGACCTTTGGACTTTTTCTGCCATTGATGTCTATGTCTCTAAACCCTGATCTGTGCATGTTAATAAATCTGCCCCATTCATTTGATTTTTGTACCAGCTGGTTCAGGGTGGCAAAGTAATGTATTGTTTTGGTTTTGCCCACCTGTAACAAAAAAACTGTTCTACTTTGAAACCTGAAACTTACAGGTTTGATGAAGTCTGGCCCAAGTTACTTGCTTTTGTAAGTGGTGAATTTTTAAGTGATATCATTTTTAAAATATAAGTTAAAAACGATGCCGTTTACTGAGTATGTTCAGTTCAAAAAATGAACATTCTAAGGATATCTGGATTTTTGCATTAGCAGTTTGATGGAAAGTGATTTCCTTCATACTGCCTTTGTCAGCTGGCTGATGAAAGCAGCTTGAAAGAAATCACTCTCAGTCAAACTGTTTAGGCTATTGCTATCTATGGAAAGCTGAGTGCCTCTGGTAACCCCCTCCATCTTATGCAAAATGGCTGGCAGGTGCCCAGTCCCAACAGCAGGTACCCCTGACCAACATGTTAGTATATTTAAAACAGCTGCCCAATCCCACCAGCCAGTATCTACCCTCCCAGCCCATGTTTGTTGTGAAACAGCTGGGACGTTCCAAATCCTGTCAGCTGGTATGATACACCTGACACCAGGGTGCCCAACATCAGTGTTGGCTAACATCCATCCCCCCCCCCCCGAATTCCTGATGAGCGACACCAGGGTGTCTACCTCCACTGCTGCTGTATATGCCAGATCCCTCCCACCTTGGTCTCTGCGACTTTCACCCCTCCATCCAATCAACATCGGGATGCCCACTCCTGAGTCGATAAAATCCCACTGACACTAGTGCGGCCAATCTCCAGTGTTGGACCAGTGTTTGTGTAAAAAAGAAAACTATCCTCAAAGTTTCTTTTTTTTATTACATGAAATGAAGAAAACAGCCCTTTGACTCAGTCTCTGTCCCTCAACCCACCCCAACCCACCCCATCCCCACCCACCATCACCCCTACACATACACACCCATACTGCTCACTCACCAGGAGGTTCACCACTGTAGATCCACTCTCTGTGATGAAAGACATCCTCCTCATCCTTCAAACCCAGGGACTAAAAAAAACAAGGTATGTGTGGTCAGTGTGTTTCCAATGTGCCTTAAACTTTTACTTATAAATTTGTCATTTTAAAGATTTTTCCACTGATTTTCAACAGGACCTTTTTGAGTCCCATCCACATCAACAAAGGAGGTGACATTTTTCAAATACATGCCTAAATGTGATTTCAGAGTGACACTGCAAAATCAGCTTTTTGGGTAGGATTTAAAAAATGTCACCTACCAAGGTTCATGAGGTATGGTCATAAGAAGACTATGTTGAAAATTTAGTGAAAAAATAAGTTAAAATGAAAAAATTATGACAGAACCTTATGACTTTTCTATGTTAACTCATAACATTGGTCAGTTTCAGTATTTTAACACCAAGTTTTCAGCATAGCCATTTTTTCACACCACTTCATGAAAATGACAGATGTCATTTTTCATATCCTGTCTAAAACATGTTTTCCCACCTGTGGTGCAAAATAATGTTTCGGACAGTATTTTATAAATTATATCTGCCGTGTTCAAATGGGGAGAGGGGCATCAAAAGACTATGTTGAAAATTTGGGTCAAATGTAAAAAAAAATGTTAAGAAGAAACATTGTGTTCTGGGCCCTCCACTGGCTAAGTGTGTAGCACATTGCTATCCTGTGCTGACAAGCTGTTTGTAGGTGTGATCAGTGAGCCAGCTAGATGGATCGGGGCTTGGGTGGAAGGCGATGCCATGCGGCCTCACTCCCAGCCTGGAGAGGTACAGTGCAGTGTCCGCTGCACAGGCAACACATAACCATATAGTGAAGAGAATTCTCTTGGCATACTGCCCAGAAGGCCCTGCGCCTCTCCATCTGTAGCTGCATGGAAATGCAGGGCTGAGAGAGCCCTCTGCTTCCACAGCCAGATGGACTCTTGGCCCTGTACATCAGCATCTGTGGCCACATGGAATTGCAGGGCCCAGAGCTCCTGCACTTCCACAGCTCCACAGAAAGCCCCACAGATTCTTTGCATCAGTAGCCACATGTAAGGGCCCTGCACTTCTGCAGCCAAACAGACTTTTCCCTTGGCATCTGCATCTGTTCATGTATGACTGGAAAGGACCTGCATGAATGAGGATATGATTCCACTATCACAAAACGAAAGAAAACTCATAAAAAAAAAACTACATTAATGCAGACGTTTGAGCTGACTAACACAAAAAGGACAAAGTAAGAAAATGAAAAACATCAAGGTTTAGAGTTTTGGGAGTCTTGACGAATCTGCAGTGTAGTGTTCTCTGGAGTTGTCAACCCTAATGACCAGCACCTCCCCATAGCAAACAGACATTAACACTTGCTTCACACAGGGTTGGCAGGGCCCTGCTTAAAGAAAGCTACATGTGGCAAGACATACTTCTCTATATCCAGACAGTATATACCTATGAGGCACTGGCTTGGAACTGTACACTGTGCTTTAGAAACATAGAAACATAGAATTTGTCAGCAGATATGGACTGCTTGGCCAACTCAGTCTGCCCATTTTCCCTTCCTACATTATAACTGCAGACCATACTTCATCTACAGCTCTTTCTTCCTCCCCCCCTTCCTTTGCACTATGATTCCCTTGTGTCCAACCCATGCATTCTTCAACCCAATCACTGTTTTTGCCCCACCATCTCCACTGGAAGGCTGCTCCAGGAATCTACCATCTTTCTGTGAACAAGTACTTTCTCACATATCTCCTGAATCTACCCCCTCCAGCTTCATAGCATGTCCCCTTGTTCTTGAGAATCTTTTTTTTAAGACAAAATTCTTCCATTCTGTACCTTATTTTCCCTTGTGAGGCATTTAAAGGTCTCTATCATATCCCCCGTCGCCCTCCTCTCTTCCAGGGTGTGTATGTTGAGGTCCTTTGGCCTCTCCTTCTAGGGCTTTTGATGCAGACTTTGAACAGGAAGCTAAGGGCTTGGAAGAAGGGGTGCACATTATGGCTGACAACCCCAAGGAACACCACACCACCCAAATGTTTTTCACTTTCTTCTTCTGTCTGCTTTGTGTTCATCAACCCTGTCTCTGCAGCAACACAATTGTTTGCAATGAATAGATGGAAATATAGATAGATAGATAGATAGATAGATAGATAGATAGACAGACAGACGAACAGACAGACAGATAGATAGATAGATAGACCGATCCACAGACAGACAGATAGATAGATGATAGATAGATAGAGCCCATCTACTGTACTCGCCTTTTCTCCCATTGTGTATATGTTATTACTAGGAGTAGGTAGCACTATTCACTGAATAAAGGCAATGCTTTTTGCAGAAACTGCCAGCACTTGAAGAACAGATATGTGTAGTCTGAAAGCTTGTGTGCCGAAAATATCTTGTTGATCCAATAAAAGGTATCAAATCATTCACTTTTTCACCTACTGTATTTTTCCTTCTCTACCTCTGTGCTAACCATCTGGTTAGACAGCCTATGGTCTACTACTATCCTATACATTTTACCACTTGTTCTATCGTTTGGAGACATAGTGGCACAACACATTTCCCTCCTGAGATTTGTTTAGTCCTCTGAGACCCTCATAGTCTCCTTCTAAAATAGGTAGAAGAAATTTTATTTAGCTTTTGTTAACCGGGTAAGTGCACTAGCCATAAAATGACTATTTTCATGCACGACCCGGGAGAGTATAGACATGCAGAAACTTAACAGGATAACAAATTATAAGTGCTTTACATACAATGAGTTAAAGTGGATACACTCTATCAGAGACATACAGAGTAGACCATTCATAAGTTCATAGGTGTCTACCTATGCAATGAATAGAGAGGACCTTGGACAACAAATTATCAGGTGACATATCATATGAACAGAACAAGGTACACAAAAATAAAAACAGGTAATACAAAAGGAAGAAATAACCAATGAGAGCAGGGGGTGTCATTAAGGAAAAGGTCGGTACGTGAGGAAGAGGGGAGCAAGCCATGAAATTAGATTATATGAGTGTATGTAAGTGTAAGGGAGATGCCTGCAGTACAAGATTGTATATGGGCAGGGAAGGGGAGCCGGAACAGGCTGAGGCAGTAAGAGGGTTATATAGAGGTGAGGAAATACTATTGTATGGCCAGAGACATCAGTCATTAGGTAGGGTGAAAGCAGGAACAGGTATCAGCAATCAGCAGATTCGAGTGCAGTTTTCTCTTACAGCATGTGTGGGAGCTAGAAAGTCTAATGTCGAGGGGAAGGGAATTCCACAGCTGTGGAGCCGCATGCTCAAATGCAACAGTTCCTTTCCTAGTGCGGCACCTCGGCAAATTCAGAAAGGATTTATCAGCTGATCATAGACCATGGAGTGTGTCCTGAGGAACAAGCATAGCTGCAAGACACCTAGGGGTCTGATTTCAAATTATCGAATCAATAAGAGAGCCAAGGTAATATTTCCTACTAGCTAACGGAGACAGCCAACCAAGATCATTATAAAGCTGACAGTGGTGTTTAAGCAGAGGAGCAGAAGAGGCATAGCTACATATGTTGTTATATGTAATATCCCATCTGAGCAGGTCAGTTTTATGAGCAGCCCCAAATAAGGGAGCCCCATAGGTTAGGGTGGGGATCAGAATCCCCCTTGCAATGGCCATTTTAGCCAATGGCATGAGCATATAACTAGTCTTATATGCAACACCCAGTTTGGAGTTGACAGCTCTGCAAACAGACTGTACATGAAGATTAAGATCAAGAAATTGATCTAGCAGAATGCATTGATTTTGCCCAATGCAGGGTCATCCTGGTACTTATTCTAATAACAAATCAGCACACCACCCCAACACCTTAAAATAATTAGTTGGCAGCAGTTTTCTTCCCCTTTGCTAAAGGTTAGCATACTTAAGCAGAGAAATGTTACATAATTTAATTCTCACCCACCCATCACAAAACAAATTACAGTACCTTCCAAATCATACTGTAAACAGTAAGCTGCACTATTTTCTTTGTTTAATTTTTTTTTTAAGTTGAGTTGTGATGCTCACAGTCGCACTACACTCCCTGGTCCTCAGCACTTAAACTGTGTCCCAAACAGACAAAATAGTTCCAGGACTTCACAGGCCTCCTAGCTTTCTGTCTGACTTTAAAATAGAGACACAATCAGTGCCATGGAGGTCACTCTCTCTCTATCTTGCTTTCAGAGTCCTAATCCCAACTACTAACTCCAGTTTCCTGTTTACAGCACTCACACTACTTTTGCTGTTAGCAAGTCTAATTACAGACTCAATTACAGCTCTGTGCTCCTAAACTGCTATTCCCTTTTTACGGCTGCAGTAGGCGGTGCCTGTAGATGTTTTGCATGTACAAAAGGAGTGATGTCATGTTTTCTGTCCGTGAAACTGACTGATGGTGTAAATAGTCTCCCCACCTCACCTTCCTCCAAGAAATGTTTTCCGCCCTCAAAGAAATACGCTTTCATATTAGTGAATGGTTGCAGGGTACTATTTTCTTTCTTAAATGGGTGGTGCAAGAACTGGAACCTGAGTAGTGGGAGACAGCATGTTTTTATAGGGGGGAGTAAGATCCACCCCACTTCCACCCAAGAAGCTCCTAAAGCTCCACCCTCACCTTTTTTTTAATTCATGTGGAAGGGGCATGAGGTGGATCTATCATGTTGAAACAAGACTCACTAGTTTGGGATCTGGACCAAGGAACAGAACAAATCTGTGGAGTCCCTGCATTTTGTTAAGGACTAGGAGAACAGAAGTACTTAATGCCTTCAAACTGACTTAAAAACCCTTGGAACAAATGATTATCAGAGCCACCTGGTGTCTCAAAGGAAAGAGTAAGTAAGAAGTGTCTGAAACTACAGCTTCCTGGTTGAAAGAGCCACAGGTATTTCTTAAACATTTATATACTAAAAATGAAGTTCAGCTTTTGGGATTAACAATATTTTTTACCATATTCAATATATATATATATATATAGAGAGAGAGAGAGAGAGAGATTGTCTTTTTAGTAGTTTAAAAACTTTGAAAGTATTGGTTTTAGTAATGCATTTAGAAATACATTTTTTAATTCTTTACAGTTAATCATGTAGGTTCATGTGAGGACACTTTTTGGGGGAAGGGGGTTCAAATTATTTTAATCATGGGCACAGTACTTGGTAAACACAGCCTTTGACGAAGTGTATTTTTTCTTTTAAGTTTGAGAAGTGGAGTTGCCTTGCACATGTTAAAAATACCAGCTGCAATTAACAACTACTTGTAGAAACAAAAGGCTGTTTTTTTTTCCTACTTACTTTTTTCCTGGCTCAGTTTATATCAGTGAAAAGAAAGACTGGAACAACTATCAGAGCTGCCATCCCCCTGGACATGCCATTTATCACTCATTTAAAATAACACAAATGTAGTTTCACATTTTTACCATGAGGGAAGCAAGAAAATGAACCAGCATGGTTAACAAATACATTCATTGACACCTGTGAATGCGTGGGGAAGGGGTAATTTTTTCTAACATTTCTGGTGAGTTTATGCTCCTTGGAACCTGTTTTTCAGGTTTTTTATTGCATCTTGTCCCAGGCAATCTTCCTAGAGTGCAGTTTGCTCTATTGTTTAATATTTTCAGTGGAGGCCAGTGTCTTGTTACAGTTTTTGTTTCAAATTAACCATAGACATCATGGCAGCCAAAGGTCACACACTTTGAGTCTTAGGATATGTACAGCATAATTAATAAGTTTTCATATGCATAATCTTTCCATTCATGTTATTGCTAGACATACTGCAGCTAGCTTGGCTTGAGGAAGGGTGAACATGGTCAGGACCCTTAGCAATTGAGATGCATATGCAGCAAATAAATCCAGATGTGCTAACTGCCTGCTGAATGAGGAAGGGTTGCAGGAACCCAGGGAATGATTGGGGGGCTGATGGTCATCAAAATGGAAAGGGATTTTGGGGTAATCGTATTGAATGACCTAAAGGTGGCTAAACAATGTACCAAATCTGTGAGGAGAGCCAGTGGAGTGCTGTGGTGCATTAGCGAGAGGTATTACCAGCAGAAGGAAGGAGGTGGTGATGCCACTGTGTATATTGCTGGTGAGGCCTCATTTTGAATATGGTGTCCATTTCTGGAAGCCACATTTCTGTCATGCAACTTTAAATCACAAATGGGTTCAATGGTTCTATTTTAGATTTGTATCCCTTCCCCTACTTCTCCCACTGATTATGCATAATCTTTCCATTCATGTTATTGCTAGACATATTGCAGTTAGCTTGGCTTGAGGAAGGGTGAACATGGTCAGGACTCCTTAGCAGCTGAGGTGCATATGTAGCAAATAAGTCCAATGTGCCAACTGCCTGCTGAATGAGGAAGGGTTGCAGGAACCCAGGGAATGATTGGGGGGCTGATGGTCATCAAAATGGAAAGGGATTTTGGGGTAATCATATTGAATGACCTAAAGGTGGCTAAACAATGTACCAAATCTGTGAGGAGAGCCAGTGGAGTGCTGTGGTGCATTAGCAAGAGGTATTACCAGCAGAAGGAAGGAGGTGGTGATGCCACTGTGTATATTGCTGGTGAGGCCTCATTTTGAATATGGTGTCCAGTTCTGGAAGCCACATTTCTGTCATGCAACTTTAAATCACAAATGGGTTCAATGGTTCTATTTTAGATTTGTATCCCTTCCCCTACTTCTCCCACTGATTATGCATAATCTTTCCATTCATGTTATTGCTAGACATACTGCAGCTAGCTTGGCTTGAGGAAGGGTGAACATGGTCAGGACTCCTTAGCAGCTGAGATGCATATGTAGCAAATAAGTCCAGATGTGCTAACTGCCTGCTGAATAAGGAAGGGTTTCAGGAACCCAGGGAATGATTGGGGGGGCCTGATGGTCATCAAAATGGAAAGGGATTTTGAGGTAATCATATTGGATGGCCTAAAGGTGACTAAACAATGTATTAAAGATGCAGAGCCCATGGAATGCTGTGGTGCATAGGGAGAGGTATTACCAGCAGAAGAAAGGAGAAGGTGATGTCACTGAGTAGATCACTAGTGAGGTCTCATTTGAAATATGGTGTCCAGTTCTGGAAGCCACATTTCTGTCATGCAACTTTAAATCACAAATGGGTTAAATGGTTCTATTTTAGATTTCTGTTCCTTTCCCCTACTTCTCCCACTGGTTAGCCTTATGGAACGCAACCAGGACATATCTTGGCTAGCATGATGAATGCACCTACACAAGTTGCTTCTCAGTCTACAGCACAGTCTTTTTAAAATGCTTACTTCTTGTTGAAAATATGGCATCATTTTTCCATCCATGTTGTTGTTAGACATACTGCAGCTATCGTGGCTTGAGGAAGGGTTAACATGGTTAGGACCCCTTAGCAATTGAGATGCATATGCAGCAAATACGTCCAGATGTGCTAACTTACGCTATAACTGTTTTGAAATGCCTCCTATCAATGGACCCTCATCCATCTGTGGGTAAGGATGGTATAGGTTTTCGATTTGTGAGGACCACTGCTGATCTTCTTTGTTTTCCCCTTTCTGCTGTTTTTAATTTATCTTTATGTGGGTCTAGTTTTCCTAAGATTTGGAAAGATTCTACTATTGTTCCTATTTTTAAAGCAGGTGATGTTTCTGATAAATCTAACTATCGTCCTATTTCTTTATTAGCTCCTCTCTCAAAAGTATTGGAAAGGGCTATTTTTGACCAAATTATGGAGTACTTGTCTAAATATAATGTTTTAACATCTGCACAGCATGTCTTTAGGCCAGGACATAGTACCACGACTGCCTTGGTGGGGTTCACGGGCACGGTGCATGAGGCACTTGATAAGGGCCATTTTAAGGGGGCCGTGTTCGTGGATCTCAGCAAGGCATTTGATTTGGTTAATCACCATCGTTTGCTGTCTTCTTTAGCTAATTTGGGAATTTCTAAGGATGTTGGGGACTGGCTAGGTAACTACCTGGCTGATCGCACACGGGTCACAAGGGTTAGTGGTCAACTTTCTTCTTCTTCTTCTAAGGTTTCACTTAGTGTTCCCCAAGGTTCCATTTTGGATCCCCTTTTATTTAGTCTTTTTCTTAATACCTTACCTTCTGTTTGTACCAGATCTCAAATTTTTTTATATGCTGATGATGCAGGGGTCCTCGTAAGTGGTCCTCTTTTTGAAAATGTACAGAAAGATTTAGCTGATGATTTTTTGGAGGTACAGAATTGGTTCAGAGCTCATGGATTGGTTTTAAATGAGAAAAAAAATAAATCCATGGTTTTTGCAAATACTAAAAAAGACTGAAATTGGACCCGATATTGTCATTATACACTGTTTCTGGTACTTTGATTGAACAAGTTAAACAATTTAAGTACCTGGGTTTATTGATGGATGAGAATCTTTCCTATGAACCTCATATTCTCTATATGGTAAAGGTCACTCACCAGTGACTAGGGGCCTTATATAGATTATCTTCTTTACTCACTGATATTACATGTCTCCTGTTGGCTCAAAGTTTTTTACCACCATTAATTGATTTTGGGGTTTTGTTTTACTATTCTGCAAGGGAGGGATTGTTATCCAAGATAAAAGTGTTGCTTAATTCAGTTGCTAGATTTGTAGTGAAATCCCCACTAAGGGCCCATCATTATAATCTTTTAGAGTAAGTGGGTTGGCTTCCTTTGGACAGAAGATATAAATTTCAATTGGGTATTTTGGCAAAAAAGGTGATACTTAATAGAGTCCCTGATTGTTTTTCTCTAATTTTTAAAAAGCAGAACTCGTGGGTAAATACACGATCAACAATTAAATTTTCTCTTTGCATTCCAAAAATGCACACTTCCCTTGGACAAAGGGCACTATCCTATATGTTACCCACTTTTCTTAACACAATAGAATCAGTTTTTGACTGCATGAACTTTTCCCTTTGTTCTTTTAGGCATAAGTTAAAAGAGTATCTTTTCACAGAATGTAAGTGTGAATGTTATTGAATGATAATGTTGTGATATAATTATTTATATCCGCCTTTTTTAAGTTGTATGTATTTATATTGTATGTAATTGTTATTTGTACACTGATTGCCCATGAAAATGGGTCTTTTTTGGCCCATGGTCCTATCAGTATAAATAAATAAAACAAACTGTTAAGTGTCTCAGTTTGCATTTTCTTCTTGAAATGGTTACTTTTGCATTTATGTTTATTTTAAAATATTTAATATTTTGACCATGTGGTTATGTCATGGACCATAACTGATCTCCAGCCTTAACCCCCCCCCCCCATGCTCCAACTTGCATAGAAAATAATGCTTGTAGACAAATCTAATCATTTTGCCGCTGTGTTCTGGTGTTTTCATGTGTCTGTGTGTGTGTGTATATGTGTGTGTGTGTGTGTTTGTGTTTGTGTTTGTGTTACTGAAGCAAGAAATGTACAGCAGTCATTTTTTACATCCTGTTCAAAAAGTGTTTTTGCACCAGTGGTGCCAAATGGCGCAGTAGCTGTCGAAAATCTCCTTTTGGCTAATGAACTGATAGTGTCACTGTTCATGCGGTGGGGTCACAAAAAGCACATGCTGAAAACTTGGAGTGTAAATACCAAGAAACGCCCAGGGCATTAGAGTTTCTGACCATAACACCCTGCACTGTAGGGACTGACAAGCATAAGGGGTGTGACTTGGCAATAGTAATGCTCATGCCATTCTACCCCCATCCCCACCCTGCAGCCTATGACAGGTATCGAGGTGTGCCTTTGACTCTTCAGCCCCAAAGTTCACTCCATTCTCTTATACTGTACCCATTTCAGCGTATTTCCTTATGGAATGGGGTGAGTGTAAAGTTTGAAAACCCCAAGGTAAACCTTGACTCTTGTCCGTGTCTGCAGGGTAGGGTGAGGTGAAATGGCGTGAGCATTATGGGCAATGACCCAAAGGCACACCCCAATTCTTGTCTATGTCTGCAGGGTGGGGGTAGGGTTGGCATCACTTCAATACTTCACTGCCATTCCTATTCTGCCTGTCTGTCTGTCTCTCTCTCTCTCTCTCTCTCTCTCTCTATCTATATGTCTATGTAATTATCTTTCTATTAATTGCATGTATCACTACTTTTACCTATTTCTAAAACAAACCTGCATATCACATTTGCCTGCACTCTGAGCATGTACTTATGAAACTGCATATTTGTACTCCACTTCTGCGTAGACCTCTTACTTTCCTAATATTCCCATTATCACAAGCAAAACTACCTTGCCCTTATCAAACGCGACCCCCTCTGAAAGTTAATATCACATTTTCTCTAACAGTCCATCATCATTACACCCGAAATCAACACATTGCTTAAATATAACTTACACCACCTCATGGACAAAACCCCTGTTTCTCCTACAAAAAAAAAAGGAAAAAGTGTAAATAATCCCAAGGCTGAACATATGCCAGCCATTACTTTTTCATGTACTGCCACCTTTTGTACCATCATAGGGATCTGCATGTTTCCCTTGATGCTTTGCATTATTGGGATATGTGCAATTATGTTTTCTTTAAAATTTGGCTGTCTGGCCAATATCATCTGGGATAACACATACATCAGTGGCATTTGCTCTGGGGTTGGTTTGTAAGCTTCCTATTCCTTCCATTAAAATGTACACCTACATATATTTTCCTAATAATGTGTATGCCTTCCTTAGAACAGAAACTAAAACATATCTTACTACTCACAAATCATTGTGTTGTTTCTTCATACCTTCTTAATAATTCCACACAACTTCACTAACTTCGTTATGCAGCTGTGGTGGATCTGACCAGATTTTGTTATCCTGGTCACAGTTCCTCTCTTACTATGAGGAGTACTACCAGACGAATTTTATGAATGTGGGGACTGCTGGTACAAAACTAAAGGATTATAAGTATGACGGCCAGAACAGGACAAATGTCCTAAATACAAAACAAAATCGAAACAAGTTCCAACAGTTGGAAGAATTACAGTATATTACCAAAAATGTACATACATATTTATATTTTTACATATTTAAACATGTACTGTATACTCTGATTCCTAAGTACATTTTCTATATTAAAAAAATAAAACATTTTATGAAACACACTCCATGGTGTGCAGCAGGCTATATCAATGGACTAACTGGGAGGTTGAAGGCAACAAGGGCATGCATCGATATAGTTTGTTGCATACCCTGTTATGTGTTATTGCTTATTTTATGTACCCTGCCCCTGGTCCTTTCTAAATATGGTATAGCCTGGAACGTGTTTCCAGCTATTGTTTTGATTAGCCCATGTTTCAGTAGTAGCCACCAAATCCAGATGCTCTGCCTACAGCTAATCCATTTGTTCTTTAAACTTGTGTCATTTGTATACCTCACTCTCCATCTATCCTTTTCTCTTCCTGGTTTACATGTTTGGTGACTGTTGAATGCCCACTGTTCCTACTCTTCCCCCCCCCCTTCTGGCCCCCTTTTCCTCCCTCCTATGTATGTGTGTGACAGGAAGTGCCATCTTGGCTCCCTTTAAGTCTCAGTATATGCTCCCATGTTCTATTACTGCCACCCCTTACCTAGTTTAACATCTTGCTAATTGGTAGATCTAGCTTTTGCCCTACTATATGGTTCCCAGCTGCTTAGGTGAAGACCATCCTTTGTGAATAGCCAGCCATCCTAAAAGAAGGGTCTCTGGTCCCCACAGTAATGAAACCTCTCCTCAATACACACACTCTTTAGTCGTGAGTTAAACAATAATATTCTATCCTCTCTACTCTTACTTTCACATGACACCATCAACACCTCTGAGAAGGATACCATAACTGTCCTCGATGTGCTATCTTATTGTCTAAATCTGCCCTTAACCTTTTCTACACTGCCATTTACCTAGTCATTAGTACCTAGCTGCATCACAATATCTGGTTTCCTACCCTCTGATCTTGTCAGCCTCTCCAACTGAGGGATTGCCCTGTCTGTGGTCTCCCCTGGATGACAAACAATGAATATATTCTCAGCTAGAGTTGCACACCAGCCTCCCAATTGCTTTTACTGAAGAATCCCATATGACAAGGACAATCTTCCTATTCCTCCTGGCTCTACCTGACCCCCCACCCCTCCAAAGTGAGTCATTGCTGGATTAAGCCAGCTCCTGTAGGGTATGAACTGCTGTTAACTTGCCAGTGTGTCCTCCTGAACTGTTTCTGACAATATGGCAAAATAAAACTGGGTTGTAACTCTGGGGACCCACCCATGCTGTCCCTCTCCTTCTCTCCTGCCTGCCTTCCCCACTACAGTCCATTATCCAGTAAGGGCTAGTGATGCCTGCTGTGATAAGGGGCATGCAACTCTCAGTATACCTTGTACGGAGTCACTGTACCACAGTCCTGTGAGTAGCTAACTCTGCCTCGAAGACCATGAATTTCCTGCATAGTGGGCATCCAACAAACTCCTAGAGCCCCCTGTGGAAGACAGTTGAATCACATCCCCTGCAGCTATCCAACTGCTCTCTCCAAGCATCTGCCTGTATGTAAATGGTGCTTTACATGTGAACTACAGTAAACACCTGTGAAACATCTTTAACTAAAAAAATCTCCTACCTCTGCACCAGTTTCTCCTAAGACCCTTTTCTCTTAAGTCCAGACACTTAATCTCTTGATAGTTATGTCAGTAGCATGTCTCCTTACTAGTATCCCATGTACAAGGCGACCCAATTGAGCACTTTCAAAAGGCTGACTCAATCACAGTACCTATGCACAGGGCTATCTGATGGGGACTGGATAGGGGTTCAGCAAATATAGTGACAGGATGTCGATATGTATACCCACAGGTGAGGAGGGACCACGCCATGTGACTGGCAGAAGGGGAGGGAGGGTTTGTGGAGTGTAGTGCGGCAGTGGGCCACCGAGCTGGCCATGTGGTGTGGTGGGTTGGTGGCAGGCTGAAGTTGGGAGGGTGATGAGTTCGGTTCTGGACACGTGGTTTTTGCACAGGTAATTATTTTTTTTTCTTTTGCCCCCCCCAGACATGCACCCCCCCCCGGAGCTGAGAATCCTTAAGTAGGTGTGTGTGTGTGGTGGGGGGGCACAGCTCCATGCATAAATGCAAGAAACCAAAATCTCAGGTGCTCTTTTGCTGTTCACCATGAGTCTATATCGAAGAAATTCATTTTCGGCAATGTAGACTCGCCCAAACGGTGATCGCTATTCCGAAATCATCATTATCACATGGAATCCTCACTACCACACCACTCATCACCCCTTTTAAATACATCTCTTTAACTGCTTCCTTTTTTCTCATCAGGTGGAAGTACTCCTCCTCACTTCCTGCCTCTGAGCATCTCTACAACACCTTATCTAGTTTACTCTCCTTTTCTAATGTGAGCCTATTGTTGCAATTGTTTGTGTTCCTGAATTGTTGCCCTCCCCCCTTGTTGTCATTAGTTATTTTCTACTATCATGTTTTGATTGTATCTATCACCATGGCTTCATAATTCTTAATCTGCTTCTAACAGTTATCACCTCTGTTTCCCTCCCTGGATTGTACCTGGAAATAAGCTCAACCTTAGTGTGCCTTTCCCAGTTACCAATTTTCAAATACATAAATACATACATACATACAGACCCTCCTGCTGATCCTCCATTTGGTTCTTGCTCCCTTCCACTACAAGGTAAATAACAACAGCAACCAAAACCAGAAAAGCACTTAATTTTACCTATACACCCGCATTGCCATGTTAAAGAGCTAGTGGAGCCAAAACAGGCAGACAGGAAAATAATACAAACTCCAAATAGTTGTCAGTTTTAACTTTTTATTTCTGAAGTATTTTTCTTTTTCATTTTGCTCATCAGAAAATATTCTATGTGATAATAGTGGGCCCTATGCACGAAAGTGCTGGATATACGTGGAAAACCGACGTAGCCGGGACACGCAGCTACAGGACACGGAGGTGAGCCGAGGGATGCGGCATGCACAAACACAGAAATGCACCATGGGTGTGTCGGCAGCAACTGTGCAGGACAATGCACAGCCAAAGCAGGTGGGGAGACAAACGTGGGAATGCCCCGTGACCCAGCCATAAAAGAAATGCACCACCCATGCGCAACCAGATGGCCATGAATGCCATGAGACACACACATGCAGAAGACAATGGGGGACCAGGAAAGAGACACAGCAGGACATGCAGCAAGAGACGGTACCCAAAGGGGGTGCAGGAGGAGGCAGACATGGGTGAGGACAGGTCCGCCGGAGGACGGTGCAGCGAACAAGGTCAAGCAAGTCTCTCAGCTGCCAGGTAGCACAATGGTGGCTGACATACAGCAGCACCATGGCCACCTGTACAGTACAGAGGCCCAGCCACACCGGCTGATGTAACAGCCAGGCTGTGGCTGGACAACCAGGCATCCGTCAACGCCACTGGGACTGAGGCACACACATAGCGGCCATCAAGCATAAATGGCATGACCTCAGAACCACCATGAAGTGAAAGCTCACAGCCACCAGATGGGTACACAGTGGCACAGGGGGTGGCCCGCCCCACACGGACACACAGCTAACACCGCTGGAACACCTGGTGGCAGAGACACTGTCAGAGGTCACCATCCATTGGGAGGTGGAAGGTGTGGATGCCATGGCAGGTAGGTATGGCACACAGACACACTGCATTGAATGAGCACAACCACAGGTGCTGCAAGCAGAGCTGTCATGTATCCACAGATGGCACACAGGCCAATGGAGATGCAGCGGCGCCAACCACAGACCCATATGGAGGCACAGGATGACAGGTGGCATGCAAGGTACAGCGACAAGGGCAAGAACATGCAGGTCGGTATGCATGATACAGGGCAATGTGGTGGGGGGGGCTCAAGAACAGCACCCAGCTAATGAGTTCCCTCCCCACCCACAGGTACCGCCACAGTGCAGGATGCCCAGACTGAGATACGCACTGGAAAGGATAGTGACAATGGCCCCTGTGAGGAGGACACAGGGCCAGGCAGTGACACCATCACAGAGACAGACATGCTGGAACCCCAGGGAGGTGCAACCAGCACCAGACGCCCCGCAATGCAGGGCACCAGTGGACACCCCCCTGTGCCATCACAGCAGTACCACACCATGGCACAGCACATGGACATTGGGGATGAGAGTCCGTTGCACCACAGATGGACATGCACCAGGTCTGGGCAGACACAGACCTACATGGAGGGTCAGTACCACTAGCTGCAGCAGCTTGAGTGCGACAGGTTGGAGGCACAGCAGTGACACACAGTGGCAAACGAGGAGCAGACCGTGGTCCAACGATGCAAACACACAGCCATCCTGTGGTGCGCCGTTGCTTTGGAGGGCATCCATGAGCAGGTGTGGTACCCAGTGCCCGGGGTTGTTTGTCAGGCCAAGGGTACACCTGCAGACCACAGACATGAGCACACAGCATGCACCGCCAGAGGAACACACATGGCACACCAGGGTGGAACCCTCCCAGACACCGCCATGACATTCCACCTCACTGGACAGCACACCACCCATGGCAAAGCTGACACAGCAATACACAGCAGCCACAGGGTTGGTGGTGCCAGCACCAACAGTGGATGGTGTGACCAGTGCGGGAGGCATCATTGGCTCCGGCACGGAGAGGTGCAGGGCCAGGGGTGCAGCACGTGGCAGGCCGACAGTGTGCAGACAGGGCAGCCGTGCATCTGCAAGGCTACAGGCATGGCTGGAGGTGGAGGACACAGGGTAGCTCACACACACACACACACACACACACACACACACACACACGACACACACACACACACACACACACACACACACACACATGGGTCTCGACACGGTACACCGGTGCCACGACCATGCCATGCTACACACACGCATGCATGCAGGGCACGGTTCACCGCGGCGTGTGTCGGACATGACCGCTGCACATGGCACAGCGGCACCCACCACACACATACACAGGCACAGTGTCCCCCCATGCGGTGCACTCAGGGCAGCACCATCATCATCGTGCACCACTGAGCAATGCACGCCTACACAGATGCCAGCAATCATCCACTGGCACAGGACACACCTCTCACGGTGCCATGGCGGCGTGGCTGCACAGAACGTAGTGGCCATGCCAACCATCTGGGGTGTGCCAATGCCATGCTGTCAGTGCCTGAACATGCCCTCCATGAGCGCCTGATGGGCCATGTGGCCACCGGCCATACCGACCATGCAGATGGGCAGCTCTCCATCCTTCACGTCAGTGGCAGACATGCCAGGCACATCGTCTGGCAGTGGCATGTTCCCCTCATAGCGACATTGTGCAGCATGGCATACATGGTGAACACCTTGCACACCCTGACGGGGCTCACCATGAACCTGCCGCCCGTGTGGTCCAGGCAACAGAACTTCATCTTCATCTGTCCAAAGATCATCTCGATGACAGCCCTTGTCCTCTTGTACACCATGTTGTAGGTGACCTCCCCTGGGGTTGCCGGGGTGTGAAATGGTGTCAACAGGTTCATTCACTATGGATAGCCACTGTCACCTGCAATGGAGAAGGGGCACACATCAGTGCATCGCACTGTAACCATGGTGGGTGTGCCGTTGAATGCTGACCCATCGTTACTCACCAAGTAGCCACCCATCCAATCGTCCTTTCCACAGTAGTGCACCCATCCTGGAACCATCCAGAACATAGGAATCATGTGATGACCCAGGGTACCTTGCACACACGTCCGTGACCAGACCGCCGCATCACATACCACCTGGACATTGATGCTGTGGTATCCCTTGCAGTTCCTGTATACCTCCTCATGGTTCTGCAGCATGAGGATGGCGAGGTGCATGCAGTCGATGATGCCACACATATTGGGCATGCCGTGCATGCAGTGGAAGGCCTCCTTCATCGCCCGGAGCTCCACAGGCATGGATGGAAACACGATGTGCTCCCTGAGGTGCCATAGGAGTGCATCCATTACCTGCGACATCGCCCTGGAGACCGACAACTGGCCCACACCTACCGCATCGACTGTCACATGCTGAAACGAGATGGTGGTGTAATACTGTAAGGCACATAGCAGCTTCGTCTCCACTGTCATGGCATGGAACCGCCATGTGTGGGGCTCAATGTCAGCCCAGATGCTGTCACACAGCCTTGCGATGGCTGGCCATGGTAACCTGAATCATTCAATGCAGTGGGGGTCCCACAGTGCAGTGGCATCGAGACTTGTATGGAATACATGTGGGCATGGGGCACGACAGCGCCACCTGTCTGTGAGGTCGGTGATGAGGTGGAAATGAAGCAGTGCGCCTGGACACATGTCAATGCAGTGTCTCCTTTCCCTGCAGTGCCGTGCAGTGCCAGCCGTGGTCCTTGAAGTACCACTGGTCACGTGGTATGCCACCACGAGGCATCCGTCATCATGCCCCGCATGTTGCCCATGTGTGCTACACATGTGCACTGAGCACACAATGTTCCTTGCCATGCAGGACTGAACGATGGTGGGTGTGATGCTGTCTTGGAAGGCCTAGTTCCCTGTCCATCTGTTCCGTGTATCAGAGGGGGACTACATGGACAGTTGGGGCTACAGCGACCTGTGGGCAGTCAGGGCATATGAGAGGGTGAGTGTGTGTCACCTGGGAGTGCACTGGTGGGCAGTATGCACTGGTGGGTGTTGTGGGTGACACGTGTGCTAACCGCTGTTCCTCTCTATTCTGCAGGACAGGAAGTGCATGCCAGGCCGCATGGAGCTCACACTCCTGCGGCAGAGTGATGGTGCCAAGGTATATGTCTCCTCCTTGCCTGCGAGGTGGATACACTTTAGCAAGCTCCTACCTGGGTACATGATATTGAAGGGCACAGGGTCAGACCTATACTATGAGGATAATGAGTACCGTAGCTGGGATGTCTATGTCCCCTCAGTGGTAAGTGGGCAACACATGGGTGATGTTGCTAGCGGTTGTGGTGTCCCATGCGGGCGTGTCTAATGTATCTCATTGTCTCTTACAATGTTACAAGGGACCGGTGCGGTACATCATGCTATGCTACAGTGGACGACGTACCCCCGAGGAGGACCGGGAGTTGGAGGACGGGTCGGAGACCGGCAGCAGCAGGGCAACGCCTTCACCACGGGGCCCACATCCACTGACAGAGGGAGAGAATGCATGGGGTGAACATCATGTCTGTGCACTGCAGAGTCCATTGGGGTGTGATGCAGCAGCAGGTACTGACCATGCCCACCAGGAACTTTGACTGTGGGTGCTGCAAGTACAGGCCATGGATGTTGTGCCACTGAAGGGGGGGTGCACTGTGTTGGACAGTATGGAGGGTTGTTGCGGGTCTATTCGCTGCATGGGGGTGGGGCTGGGCATTGTACATTGTTGTGTCTCCTGCTGTGTGCTGTACTGGTGCCTTATTAAAGTACTGTGGTTTAGCTCTGTGTGTTCACTGTCTTGGTGGGGGGTATGAGCCCGGAGCCTCTGGGACATTCATTGTCTGTTACGGCCATGCGTGCACGCATGGTGGCCTGACGATCGTGGCCCCACTGTTGTGGGCACATGGCATGACATCTGCTTATGCCATGAGTGGGCGTGCAGGCGCCCCTGTGCATCACATCCAGTGGTGCTGCATGTGCTGTCACACCATTCAGCATGTGGCCATGTCTGATGCCCACAGTGTCACATGCCCACCATGCACTGCAGCATGGCATCTGGGCTGCCCTGTGTGCACCTGCTATTGCCACTATGCCGTGTCCAGGTACCATCACCACAGGGAGTGTGCATCTTGCACATGCATACGCATCTGTGCTGGCCCCACAGGTCACGTTGAGCCCCCTATACACTGCCTTGTGCATGGCATACTGTCTGCAGAGCTTACGCCGTGCATGCCATTGTGCATGCGTGTACAGCATGCCTCCGTGGCTGTTACGCGGCACCTCCCCAGTGCACTGCACATGTGGTGTGGTCATGTAATGCATGGCTGCTGCGCGCACATTGTGCATGCCTCCTACGTGCAGCATGTGCGTATCTCTGGCATCTCCCCTCCATGCTGACCTTCTTTGCAGCTGCACGCTGCGCATATCGTTCGTGCATAGGGCCCATTGTGCTGGATGTATGGAACAGCTGGCAGCTGACATATCTAACTCTACTGCCCCACACTATATCATCAGCATTATTGATCTCACTGACTGTGATATCACAGGTGAATGACCTGGCAGTCATTCACTTGCTATTCCTAAGTAGCAGTGATGTCGCAGTCACTGAGGTCACAGTGCTGATGATGTAGTGTGGGGCAGTAGAGCAAGATATGTCAGCTGCCAGGTTAAGAGCTGTTCCACACATCACACCTGCTAATATCAAGTAAACAATCTTCTAATTAAATAAAGGGAAAAGAAAAAGTACCTCAGATATAAAAGGTAATGGTTGGCTGCTTTTAAAATCTAATATTAGTTTTAGGCAGTACACTAGCTCTTTAAGTATTAAAATTGTGCCTTAAAGATGTTAATATCTCAGATTTTTATCTGTCCAAGTTGAAAAAGTTAAGAGATTAGGCTACTGAGGTAGATACAGCTCAGAATACCTTAGATTTTGCCCACTGTTTTGAAGGCTGACCATACTCTAGAATAAACTGCTGTTGTACAGTACAACTACACAACACAGCAATGTGTCCAGTGTAGCAGATCTCCGTGACCATCAGAAATGCAGTATTCCTGCATGCTGTCTGTCTCCCCACCCACCTGCTCCGCGGACCTCCAAACATCAAGCCAAAGTGTTATCTCCCCATTCTGTAACACATGTACAGTACCCCAGACCGCGGTCTGTCTCCCCACCCACCCGTCCGGCTGACCTCAATACCCCTAGTGAAATTGTAATGTGATTAAAGAAGAGCATACATCAGTATGTTTGCATGCAGATCCTCATTTGTCACATCACAGCCATCTTACAGCTTACAGAACACAGCATCTGTTCAGAAACAGTGTGGCTGTAGCTCTGTATACTGTTATCTGTTACCCCATCATCCTACGATTCAGCACACAGTGCGGAAGGGCTGTGAAATGCAGAATGCATTGTATGCTGTACTCAAGCACTCCTCTACTCCATCTATGGCCACAGTCAGACCCAAGCTGTCTGTGACATGCACCCTCTGAGCAGTACCACAAAAGCAGTCCTCACATGCCACACCGTCTATACGATAGCCACCAGGAGCTGTGTATTCACTGGCTGCATCAGATAGAACAATGCAGCTATAATAAAGGGAAACAGTACAGCGTTGCCATTGTAAACATACCCCATTCTCCTACAACCCTCCGTGCTGAACACAATTCAGCCCTGTACTGGACATGCTGTGTTGTTCTTGCACCATCTCTGCACCACAGTGTTGTTGTCCTGTGAAACGGCAGTACAGACTGTATGCTTCCTGGAGTAACAGATTAGCTCCTAGTGACCTGTGCGAAAGTGATCGGCATGTCACAAGTCGCTACAGCAATCTAAAGGTAAGCAACCCCACCAACATTGACATCGCACAGTGCTGGCATTGTCTGGTGTTCCCGTTGCTGCACATCATTTGCCGGTTCAAGACAGGTACAGTAAGAGACACCCTAGTGTAGCCGCTTCAGTATGATCTGTGCGATGAACCTCATATTGATGTGTCAAACTGCATAAAAAAGTTCTGTTTCTAGCACAGTAGGATCTATGTGATAAAGCACAGATCGCTGTGTGATGCTGCACTAAAAACTTCTGTTTGTAGCGCTATCGTTTCCATAAGAAATCCCTGTATAATGCTGTATAGCAAGTTGTGGTAGTGAAAGTATATCTTCCCTACTGGATAGCAAAATTCTGTTAGTAGCAGTATGCCTTGCAGAATACATTCCTCTGTAATGCTGTATGAAAATAGTGTTATGGAACTATTTGTTGCTGTGGCAGGACACACAAGAAAGTGTGGTACTGCAACCTGATGCTGTGGAAGGACGCACAATAAAGTTCCCATGTTTTCAGACTGTGGTGACAGTGTGCTTTGTTCATGTGACTCCAGATGTTGTCCATGTTATAAGTGCAATAACCCACTCCAGGGTGTGTGATTATTTGGGATTAATCAACCCCCGGCGCAGTAGGGACACTCGCCTGCAGCCTCATGCCTCACAATGCTCCTGGAGTGTTGAATAATCCCCAATAACTGCACACCCTGTCATGGGTTATTGCTTACTTAATGATTACTGTATGGGCAGCAATTGCTAGTGGAGAAGTAGATTAGCTTGTTGGAAGGGTATGTCTTTTCTACAATTAAAAAGAGTATGACCAAGGCTTGATGGAAATTTATTGCCATGGAACTGCCACATACTGGAAGTCATGCAGTGCTGTAGAATTTACTCTTTTGGGTGATGCTTACAGTATTTATAAAAACACTGGTTTTCCATAACATCTGGCTTTCTTTCCTTCTTGAAATGTCTTGAATCCAGTTCTGCCCAGCTCAATATCTAACATAATCTGATGACTACTTACCCAATGAATGGACAGAAATCTGCCACTGAAGTGGAATGAGTCTGCTTCTAAACCAGGTCCATGTAACCCACCCCCTGGACATACCAGAAAACAAGCTATCACAGCTTAGTGTGTCTTTTCTGGCCAAAATTACAAATAAACCCCAGGAACCCTGCCACAGGGTTGAAGTGCTGCAGAGATCTAGGGATCTAAGTATGATTTAGTAGTTTGCTAGGTCAGCACCATGGAAATATAAATTTCATTTCTGTGGGGTGGAAAAAATAAAGTTGAGCAAAGGGGCAGGAGCCTGGATGAGCTTCTCTTAAAATGAGAAGCTATATGGATGCTTAATCTGGGGGTTACTACCCCTGGGTTGGAATGACAAGTTTGATCTTATATCTCTAATCAGGAGAAAATAAGAGTCTTATATACATATAGAAGTTGCACAAAATGGTTTCTGTGAAAATTTGAATGATCTTTACAGAAAATTACTATATTTTCTTTTTATTTTAGAACATGACAAGATGTGTGCACAAATGTCTGAAAGCAGCCAGCCATAAAGAATAAATTAGAGATGGCTTGTCTTATGCATACCTGAGCAAGAGATATCAGAAACCACTCTTAAATTAGCCACTCCATCATTTCCAATGTTGACATGCTGGATTTGAAATGAATTCATTGATAGTAACCCCAAAGTCTGGATGTATGCTAGCTATTTTTAGCTTGATAGTAAAACTGTTTTTAAAGTTATTGGCACTTCAAATGCACTGTTCGCATTGTTTTGCACATTATTAGCACTATTATGGACTGCCACTTTAAGAATTGCACTTTATAAGGGATATGATCTTTTTTTTTGTGTCGTATCTTTATTGAAAGTTTTTCTGATGTACATTGCTCATATACATAAAATAAACACTGTCCTTGTAGCCATTCACATTTGTAGCCAGGAATATCTATACCAATGCATTGAAACCACTTATATGACTTATTTATCCACCTTTAACATTAGACAACACTACACTGCATAACTTTTCTACTTAATTCTCTAAATATTTATGGGGAGTATGCCTGGGTTACAGCTAAAGTAAAACAGGAAGCATTTGGTATAAGTTTCACTTAAAAAAAAAGTTTAAGAGAAAAATTACAAACTCTTTGTGCCCTACTACAAATCTGGACATGAAACAGTTAATTAGAAGACAGAAAAAAAAGAAGTAGACCATGTATTAATGCCACATGATATAATAAAATAAAAAGAAGATAATTTGTTTTGCTCAACCTCCTAGATCATGTCCCTCCTTTTGAGATGTACAGGCTCTATAGTTTTGTTTTGTTTTTTGACCCTGTCCATGTGTCCCACTACTGCTTTTCATCCACTTCAGCCTCCAGCCTATCTATGACTCCTACATCGTCCTCCCTTCCCATAGCAAGATTGCTTCCCCAGGGGTCAGGGCACTCAAGAACTTTTCCCAATTGCTTAGGAATTTTTCCTCCTTTCCATTTGGCACATATGTTAACCTATCCACTGCTAATACCCTCAGAGATAATCCCCTCTATTGTTCCAGTGTGGGTATAGAGCTAGTTACCCATAGGTTTTGTATTCCCTGCCATGCTATCACCAAGAGGATTCTCATCCATCTGTGGTATAACTCCCACTCTCCATTCCCTAGGTCCTCCATGCCCAACAGTAGTGATCTTGGGGAAATCTCTATTGGGCAACCTTCCATTTTAGATAGCTCACTGGCTATGCCCTGTCAGTTTGTTTTAAGTTTGGGACAATCCCAGTAATAATGTAAAAAGGTGCCTCAGTTACTTTCACATGTTCCACAGTTTGGGAACATCCCTGGATAAAACTTATTGACCATACTGGGTGGGTAGTAGAGGCGGTGCAAGAATTTATATTGTATTTCTTTAAATTTATTACATACTAGGAATCCCGTATGTGAACCTAGTGTAGTGTAGCCTAGTGTAAAAAAAATATATATATATATATATATATATATATATATATACTCTGTTTGACAATGCTCACTGAGCGTCCCCTTCCTTTCCCACGATTCCTCCTCCCTATCTCCCTCCTTCTACCCCACCAGCTCTCCCCGACCATAAGTTTTGCACCTTTTGTTATCTTTTGCTTCGTTGGAGATTGTATTCTATTGTAACAAAATTGTAATTGAACTGTAACTTTTTTGTTTGTAAGTACTGTGTCCCTTGTACTACTGTTCTGATGTCCTCTTTGTGACGAGGTACCTTTGTAAATGAGCCTCTGACTCAAAGGTTTCTAAACTGATGTTTAACTAAATAAATAAATAAACCTAGTGCCAACTCCCAGTTAGAATCCATGATTACTATGCCAAGGTCCCTTTCCCACCACCTTTTTACCTTATGTGTGTCTCCTATCAAGAAATCTCTATCCAGCTTTATTGCTCTGCCCATCAGCCCCTTTTCATTTATCTTGGCTCCTAAATTTTCCCTTTCTACCCCTAACAAGGGTGTTTCCACCAATGAGGGTATATCTAGTTTCCTACAGTAGTCCCTAACTTGTAAAAACTGGAATAGATGTGATGCAAGTATTCCCAGCCCTAATTGTATCTCTTGAAAGGTGTATATACCCATGCGGGTGAAGAGATTTCCCACACATCTTACCCCCTTTTCTTATCACAATCGAAGTCCTTCATCTCCCAGTCCTGGCAAAAAGTCCAGATTATCCACCACCAGAACCAGAACCAGCATAGTATTCATTCTATCAGTTCCCCTTTGAATCTTAATAGTATTCCAAGCTTCTAGAGTGGACACTACCAGTGGGTTTGGATCTCTTAGCCATTTAAATGCCTGTATTCCTCCCTCTCCCAAGTAGGCTGACACCTGCCCCGGGCAGCTTCCCTCTTCCAAGTCTAGCCAACTTGTCATCTCCACTTTGTTTATTCAATTATGTATCTATCTGTATTGCATGCCCAAAAAATACCCCGTAATGTCTGGGAAATTCATGCCTCCACTTTCCCTTGCAGCTTTAAGTTGTTTCAGGCTAACTCTCGGTTTCTTACCTTGCCATATAAAATTATTAAAACCTTTTTCTAGCTTTTGGATATCTTTATTCCTAGGGCAGAAGGGTACCATTTGCATTATGTAAAATATTCTGGGTAAAATATTCATTTTCAGAAGATTAATTCTCCCCAACCATGAAACTGGGAGTGCCTGCCAGCTACTTAGGATTTTTAAGATTGCCTCAAATAGTGGCAGGTAGTTAAGTTCGTATAGGGTCCCAAAGTCTCTGCCCACCTTAATACCTAGGGATGTAAATGCTTTGTTAACTAGCCTAAGCCTCCATGTAGCTCCCCTTCCCTATGCTTCTTCATTTAAGTACATTATCTCGGATTTGTGAAGGTTTAAGTTATACCCCAAAAATTTAGCAAATTGATGAATGTTCTGCAGAAATGCAGGCAGTCTGCTCTGGCTTCATTGAAAAAGGAGGTTATCATCCATATGCAGGGTTATGGTATGTTGTACTCCCTTTCCCCCTGTAATACCCATCATGCTCGGGTCATTCCATATCTTAATGGCCAGAGGTTCAATTGCAAGAACAAAGAGTAGAAGGGAGAAGGGACACCCCTGTCTGGTGCCCCTCATAAGCCGAAATTCATCTGACGAGATGCCATTGACCAGCACCCTTGCAGTTGGGGTTTGATAAAAGGCCCTCACAAATTGTATATCTTCCTCTCCCAGGCCAAACCTCTTTAGGATGTGCATCATATAGGTCCACTCTATTCTATCAAATGCCTTCTCGGCATCCATGGACAGTACACAAGCCTGCCCAGATGCCGAGTACCCCACCAAATGACATTTAGCAGTCTTCTCATATTATGATAAGACAGTTTCCCTTGTACAAAACCCATTGGATCTGGATGCACCACCAGAGGGAGTACGTTTTCTAACCTTAATGCCAAAACCTTGGTCATGATCTTACAGTCATAATTTAGTAAAAAGATAGGTCTATATGAGGAGCATTCCGTGGGGTCTTTATTCAGCTTAGGAAGGACGCAGATGTTAGCATCACAGCAGGTTTTCGGTAGTTCCCTCTCCCCCCCCACTATCAAATCTCAGATTGACTCCACCAAAGCCCCCCTCAGTTAATTGTAATACTCTGCCCCAAATCCATCTGGGCCTGTCGCCTTTCCATTCTTAAGTGATCCTATAGCCCTCTGCACCTCTGCCATTGTGATTTTGGCTCCCGGCATCTTTCTATGATCATCATTTACTGTAGGGATGGGTAGTCCTTCCAGAAATTGTTCCATTACTTGCTCTGATCCCTGGCATTCTGCCTGGTATAGTTTTTCATAGAACTCCTTAAAGCATTTCCTGATTGGTGCATCCCCCGTATCATATTTCCCTCCTTAGTCTTGATTGTCACTATTCTTTCTATCACCCCCCCCACCATTAGATCTACTAGTAGCAGGCCTAGTTTGTTTCCCCATTCATATATTCATTGCCTTGCAAATAGTACCCTGGCTTTGGCTTCCTCTGATAAGCACATATTTAGAGCCTCTCTGGCCACCAGCAGCTCCCTTACAGCCCCCCTCTCCCTTGTTCGAATCACTTTCCTTTCCAACTCGCCAATTTTCTTTTCAAGCTCCTCCTGTTTATTCCTCCTTTCCTTCTTTGTCCATGCTGTATAACCAATAATCACCCCCTCATATATGCCATACCCGCCTCCCAGTAAGTACCCATTGTGTCTACCGTCCCCTTGTTATTTGTCACATAGGTTTTCCACTGTTCTTTGATGTACCCTAAACTCCTTCCTTGCTAGTAAGTATGTGGGAACCTCCATCCACCCTGGCCTGCCTCCCTCCTCATCAAAGCTATCTCCATCTGCACCATGGCATGACCAATAGAAAGATGGGACTATGTGCTACATTAATAATCTGTGAGTAGAATTCTCATTGAGGATATATATAGTCTAGTCTCAACCATGATGCATGTGGGTGTGAGAAAAAAGTGTATTCTCTGGCCTCTGGGTTGGCTGTCTGCCACACGTCCACCAAATTTAGGTCTGCAAGGCCCATCTGCCATTGCTGAACCGCTGTCACCTCCCTGTGCCTTGTTCCTGAGTAGTCCATTTTAGGATCCACAACACAATCGAAGTCTCCTCCCATTATCAAGTTGGGAAATTGCTCCCTAACAACTAAGTCTATAATCTTTTGATAAAAATCGGGGTCCATTATCGAGGGAGCATATACACTACCAAAAGTAATCAACTTACCCTGTACTTCTTCTAGTACAAATATGAAATGGCCCTCCATGGGGTCTTTAACTGTGCACTGTGGTACAAAGGGGACATTTTTGTGCAATAGTATCACTACTCCCCTCTTATGAGAGTTGTACAATGACACGTGGCAGGCCCCAACCCACTCCCCTATCAATTCAGCATGTTCTCTAGGAGTCAGGTGTGTTTCTTGAAGCAGTGCAACCTGAGCCCCTTTGCTTTTGAGTGTGGCCAGCACTTTAGTCCTCTTGGCCAGGGAAGTGAAGCCCATAACATTCCAAGATATGATATTAGTGGACTGTTCTTTTACCATTTTCCCTTTACTACAATTCCATTGATCCCCTTATATTTTCCTATCTGATGGGTCATTACTATATAGAGTCCCTTCAGTCTTCTTTTGTGAGCAAAACATTTCATGTGGTCTTCAGAAATATGAATCGTAACATAGAACATTGAACATGATAACAGATAAACAACACCCTTCCCCCTTCCTCTATAAGTACATATAACTCGCCTTCCCTTCTACCTGACAACCGTCTGTTCCATTGATAATATTGTCCCATGTCTGTAGTTGTGAATTTGATCTGACAGTTGTTGCATAAGTATCCCCCATGCCCCCCCTCTCTCCATACCATCTTTAATCAGTCAAATGTTTTGTTACTCCTTTTTGTATTTATTCAATCTACATTCTCTTACTAATAGCCCCCTCCTGCTACTTCCTTCCCCTGGATTCCAGTCATGCAGGTGAGAGGAGGGGAAGCCAGAAAATAACTTTACCCCAACGTTCCTTTTCCATTATTATCCCTTAGCTTCCCTTCCCCTGTTTCTTGGCATTTGGTCTCTCTGTGGCTCTGCTGCAGAAGAAAAACTCCCCCTGTCAGCATTGGTTGACCCCATGAGCCACCCCCCCACACATCCCACCTTCCACCTCCTGTACACACTCTTAGCCTCTACAATGACTTTTTTCCCCTCTCCCCATCCCATCTTTTACTTATTTCCTCTTCCCACCTTGAGGCTCACTGCACTGTTTTACTCCCCAATTACATTGCCCCCACTACCTCCTTTATTCCCTTTAAGTGAATACAGTCCTTCTGTTAATATCTTTATTCGTCGGGGGAACCTAGACCAAGTAGGGAAAGCGGTCAGCGCCATCTTTTATACACGCCAAGCCCCCAGCCTGCAGGCCCACCATGACACCTTTTAACTCTCACCTCGATGCACTGACATAGAAACATAGAATTTGATGGCAGATAAGGATCGCTGGCTCACCTAGTCTGCCCATTTCTCTACCCATAGATAAGCTGCAGATCCTAGTTAACCAACAGCCTACTTCTTCCTAACCCCACTAGAATTGCTTTATGTCTGTCCCATGCATTCTTGAATTCCCCCACTGTTTTTGACTCTATGATCTCCTCAGGAAGGCTGTTCCATGCATCTACAACCTCTCTGTGAAGAAATACTTCCTCACATTACCTTTGAGCCGTCCCTCCTCTATCTTCAAATAGTGCCCCCTTGTTCTTGCACATCTCTTTTTCTGAAAGATGCTACCCTTTTGGACTTTGTTGATTCCCTTGAGGTATTTGAAAGTTTCTATCATGCCCCCCTCTCCCTCCTTTCCTCGAGGCTATACATCTTAAGCTCCTTTAGTGTTTCTTCATATGTCTTCTGGTGCAGACTCTGCACCATTTTGGTTGCCCTCCTCTGGACAGCCTCCACCCTGACTATGTCTTTGCGGAGATGGGATCTCCAGAACTGTACACAGTACTCCAGATGTGGTCTTACCAACTGTCTATACAGAGTCTATATTGGTGATGCCTCTCCCTATGCATCCCAGTATCCCCCCAGCCCTCCTTACTGCTTTCTCACATTGCTGGCCCACCTTTAGGTCATCTGATATAACTACCCCCAGGTCCCTTTCCATTTTTGTTGTTGTCAGTATCTCACCCACCATTGTGTACTTTCCCCCTGGGTTTTTGTTTCCCAGGTGCATTACTTTGCACTTCTTTGTGTTGAATCTAAGCTACCATACATTTGACCATTCCTCCAGCCTTGCCAAGTCCCTTTTCATCCTTTCTACCCCACCTTGCATATCAACCCTGTTGCTGATCTTTGTGTCATCTGCAAAGAGACATACTTTTCCTTCCAGTCCCTCTGCAATGTCACTTATAAAGACATTAAAAAGGACTGGCCCCAATACTGAACCTTGCGGTACCCCACTAGTAACCCCCCTTTCTTTACCGTGGACTCCATTTACTATTACCCTCTGTGTCCTGTTGTCCAGCCAGTGTTTTACCCAGGCTACAACCCTGGGACCCACTCCCAGGCTGGCTAATTTGTTTATTAATCTTTTGTGTGGGACTGTGTCAAATGCCTTGCTAAAATCTAGATAGGCCATGTCCACAGCCCCTCCCTGGTCTACTACTTTTGTCACCCAGTCAAAGAAATCAATTAGATTTGTCTGACATGACCTTCCTGCTGTGAATCCAGGCTGCCTTGGGTCCTATGCCCCACTGGCCTCTAGGTACTAAACAGTTCTTTCCTTCAGAAGTGATTCCATCATTTTCCCTACCACTGAAGTCAAACTGACAGGTCTGTAGTTTCCTGCCTTTGTCTTGCTCCCATTTGTGAAGGGAATCACATCCCCTCCTCCAGTGCTCAGGTACCACACCATCCTCTCATGATTTATTAAAAAGGGTAGTCAGTGGTGTTACTAGTTCTTCCCTTAGTTCTTTTAGAATTCTGGGGTGAATCCCATCAGGCCCCATTGCTTTATCCACCTTCAGTTTTAAGAGATCTTTCAGAACCCTTTCTTCTGTGAAATTACTAATATCAGCTCCCCTATCCAGAGTGCTTCTATTGACTGAATTAGGTATCTCCCCCTACTTTTCACTGTCGCTCTCTGCCCAACCACCTTCCTCTTTATTCAGCCTCAGTATCTCTGCCTTAGTCTTTCTTTGCTCCCTAATGTACCTATAAAAGGTTTTATCCTTCTTAATCGAGTTGGCTATCTTTTCCTCGGTTTGTGCCTTTGCTATTCTGACTGCCTTCCTCGCTTCTTCTGCTTTAACAGGTACAGTTCTCTGTCCTGCTCCTTCTGTGTTTCTTATACTTCTGAATGCTATCTTTTCTCCCTAACATTCCCGCCACTTCTTTTGAGAACCATAATGTTTTTTTCTTTCATTTTGATTTATTTGCTTCACACAAGGATTGTTGCCTCTGTGATGGCAGTTTTGATGTTTCCCCATTGTTGCTCCACCCCACCTTCTTGCCTGTGTGCTAGTGCTTTTCAGAGGCACTCTCCCATTTTGACAAAATCAGCCCTCCTGAAGTCCAGTACCTTCTCTTTTGTATGGCTTGACTCTACAGCTAAGTTTATCGTGAACCACACTGTTTCGTGGTCGCTTGTTTCCAGATGGCTACCCACTTCGAGACTGGAGATCCTCTCTCCATCCCCATTTGAGAGTATGAGGTCTAAGATTGCTCCCTCCCGAGTGGGTTTCCAAAACTAGCTGTCTAAGGCATGCCCCCTGTAGGGCATCGAGAACGGCCCTGCTCTTGGTTGTGACTGCAGCAAAGGTGCTCCAGTTAACATCTGGCACATTCAGGTCCCCATCAGCAATAGTTCCCCTTTCTCTGCCATCCTAAGGATGCCTTCTATCATTTCCTTGTCCATTTCTTCCCCCTGAGACTGGGGTCTGTATACAACCCTTCTGCAGATTGTGGTGCCATTTCCAGTCTCCAGGGTGACCCACAGTGCCTCCTCTCCTTCCTGTTTACTCTTTAGTTCTGTTGCTTTGATCCCTTCCCTTACATAGAGAGCTACTGCTCCTCCTCCTCCTCGTCTTCCCTCCCTGTCCCTCCTGTAGATTGTGTACCCTGGTATGTTGACATCCCAATAACGGTTCTCTGTGTACCATGTTTCTGTGACTGCCACAATATCCAGGCATCCCTCTCCCATCAAGGCCACCATTTCAGGGAGCTTTTTATCTAGACTACAGGCATTAGTACCCATTACCCTCCATTTTTTTATGGCTTTATTTCCTTTTGCCCCATCCCTGTCCTTACTGCCTTTGTCTTTTTCTCCATTTACCCCTGCCCTTCTCCTTATCGACTGCTCCGTCTTGGTGTTTACCTCACTAAGTACCCTGATTTTTGGGGGGGCTAGGATTTCCCTTCTCCTTTTCAGTGCCTCCCTCCATTGGCTAATTTGAATGCTTGCCAATGAAGCATTTAAACCTATCACCTAGTATCCTGGTTCCCCTCCTGGATTGATGCAGACCATCATGCCACTATAGGCCTGCATCCCTCCAGGTAGCGCCCCAGTCCCCAATGAAGCCAAATCCATGAGCTCTGCACCAGTTTTTCAACCAGTCATTGAATCTCATGGTGTGGATTACCCTAGCCTCATCCGTGCCATAGACAGGTAGCACTCCCATTCAAAGTCTATCCAGCCCAGTCATTTTAACATCAGTCCGATATATCCACACTATAGGCGTGAACTGCTCTCCATTCTCAGCCTTTTGGTTTGCATCCTTCATAAATCCTTCTGGCAGCTACTAGTTCGATTCTAAGTTGATGTGTATTCCATGCTCTCTTCTCAGGTTACCCAGCAAGAAAAAAGACATTCCAGTAGAGAGTCCACAATTTATTCCCTGGCGTTATTCAAGACCCTAGGTGTTATTAGCCAATCCTTCCTTGTATGTGCATCAGTCATGACAGTCTCAATGGGTACCCAGCAGTGGGAGGTTTTGGGTTAGTGAGGGGGTCCAGGTGGCCCTACAGCCATTTCCAGCCTCCACATGGTCAACTATTCCCCCTGAGAAACACTGAAAAACAGATCTAAGGTATTTGTAAGAATCCGCTGAATCCTCCTCTTCCAATTCACCCTTCTTCTTCTTCTTGTCCCATTCATTGATGAAAGATTGCAATTTTGCAGGCTCCCAGAATGAGTATGTTGCTCCCTCCAATCAAACTTTTACTGTAGCAGGATAGATCATAAAGAATTCTAGGCCTCTTTCTTGCATGCCAACCGTCTAGGCATTAAATTGCTGCCTTTTCTTCTGAATTCGAGACGACATGCCTTGATGCAAGGTCAGTTTATGTCCCTCATATATCTGTTCTTTTTTACTTCTATAGGCCATCAGGATTGCTAGCCAATCGGGGAAGTGATGCAGACGGAATATTACATGCCGGGGCGGTTGGTTGCTAGGCGGGTACAGGGTTAAGGCCCTATGCGCTTTCTCAGCCTTCAGCCTGCCATTCTCTGGACACATATCCAGCAATCTGGGAGAGTTTCAGCACAAAAGTCCATTAGACCCCTTTCTCAGCTTCCTTAGGGAGGCCTCTGATCCACAGATTATTCCAGTGGCTGTAGGCCTGATAGGCCAGTGCATCCCTGAGCTCCTCCATCTCCCGCTCTAGGCGAGCCACCCTGTCCCAGACCATGTGGGTGCTGTCTTCCAAATCCGATACTGTTGCTCAACCTCTAACAGGT
Source organism: Neoceratodus forsteri (assembly GCA_016271365.2). Lineage (NCBI taxonomy): Eukaryota > Metazoa > Chordata > Ceratodontiformes > Ceratodontidae > Neoceratodus > Neoceratodus forsteri. Next base: position 1,107,910,675 of record CM057449.1, on the reverse strand, counting down.
GATTAGCATGTTGCTTGAGTTTGGCAGTCAGTTCAGAGATTGAGTTCTCAAATGGATCCCATCTTGGATTCAGGTTGGTTAGAATTTGCTCCATGACTGCTTTACTAATTAAGGCAATTTCTGCCGCCTACAGGGAATTTGCAGTATCACAAAACAATTTAAAACAGATGATCCATCATCCATAAGTGCAACAGATATAAGCAGCTACAGAAAACACTATTCAGACAGCATAGGTATGGTGGTCATGGAGGCAAAAAACAGGTACAAGAGTCAGAGACAACAAGATGGTGGTATAGCTTCCTTTTAAAACAGGTATGGGAGGGGAAGAGCCGGAGGGCTACCAGGAGGGAGTTCCAATAACTAGGGGCAAAGCAGGAGAAGGCCTGAAGTCCCTTGTTCATTATACACCTGGGAGCAGCTCACCAGAGTGGAGGGAGTAAGCCAGATCAGGGGGTGACAGCATACAGGCTAAGGAGGAGGGAACCCCATTTCTAATAATTTTGTTTGTAAGGGCACCAAGACCAAAAGAGCAGTTAGCCTCAGGAGACAGACAGTTTAGCCCAGAGTAGAGCTGACAGTGGTGGGCAAGATGGTTAGAGGCCAGAGCAAAATGACAGATGCTATTGTAGGGAGTGTCCCATTTGTGGAGGTTTGCTTTGGAGTCATGTCTGTAGGCAACAGAGTCATAGGTAAGGCTTGGAAGAAGGATACCCTGAGCAATGGCAGTTTGGGCAGAGGGTGTGAAGTCATTTTTGGTTCTAAAGGCGCAGGCCAAGGTTGGTGAATATGGCTTTACAAGTATTAGAGATGTATATAGAGCAAACTCAAGAGAAGGTTCAAGAGTTATACCAAGGTATTTGAAGTAATTGATATTTTCAAGGAGGGAATTATTAATACTGGAGATGGCCAGTCGTCGAGTGCACTTTTTCAATCTGGGAGCTGAGCTAAATAACACTGAGTGCGATTTACTAGCACTTGAGTAGTAGTTTGTTTTGGGAGAGCCAGGACTGGATTTTGCAGAAACCAGAGGTGAGGTTACAGTTTATGTCAGCCAGGTTTTTGGAGCAAGAATAGAGCACCAGGTCATCAGCATAGAGCAGAGTGTAACAGGATACATGGTTTAGGGAGAGATCATTTATAAAGATAGTGAAAAGAAGGGGACTTAAGATAGATCCTTGAGGAACCCCAGAGCTCACTGTGGAGCTGCCAGAACCAGCTGAATTAAACTTAACAAATTGTTGTCTATCATTGAGGTAGCTGTCATACCAGGAAACTACGTTAGAGGAGATGCCCAGGAATAGCATTTTGGTCTTTAGTAGCGAATGGTCAACTAGATCAAAGGCCTTAGTAAGGTCAATGAACACTGCCCCCGTGAAGAGACCTTTGTCCATGGCAACTTTGGTGTCATTTGTAAATTGAAGCAGAGCTGTGGTGGTACAGTGGCCTTTTCTAAAGTTGTGTTGGGCATCAGAGAGCAGGTTATAATCAAAGAGATAGTTAATTGTTTGAACCGAAACAAGTTTCTCCAATATTTTACTCAGGACTGAAAGGATAGCTACGGGGTGATAATTAAGCAATAAGGCATGAGGAGGTGTGGGTTATCGGGGGATTTACCACAGGTGGAGTGGTTTGCCCATGAGGAGCAGCTGAGTGGGTAAATCCTCGGCAGCCATGGTAAATCCCCTGATAACCCACACCCTCCGAGTGGCTTATTGCGATTATATCAAGGTTAATTTTTTTACTATAATAAAATACAAATATTAAAGAGGTTGATTTGTTTTTTTATTTTTATTCTATTTATTCCTGGGCTGCAGATGTTATGGATATGGATGACCTTCTTTATTTTCTCATCAGCCAGTGATTATCATAGGATTTACACCGGTGGTAAACTGCCAGTCTGATCATTTCTTTGGCTGTTCACTTATGTCCATGGTATAACTAGTGATAGATTTGGGGCCACCTTTCCTGAAAACAATGACAATTTTTGCAACCTTCCAGACTTTTGCAACAACCTCAGCGCATAGGGAGAGATTATAGATTCTAGCCAGAGGGGGAGCTAAGTAGGGGGAGGATATTCTTAGCAACCTGGGCTCTAGGCCGTCGGAGCCTACACTACTGCAGAGATGGAGTCCAGTAGATGATGTATCTCTAGGTTAGAGGCTGCATGTATGTAGAAATGGGGAGGGGGGTGGATGCAGGAGTATCCATGGGGATGAGGAAGGTGGATGCTGAAGGTGCTAAGGTAGGACAGGTGTATTTGGACAGGTCTGAGAAGTGGTGGTTGAAAGCATTGGCAATAGTGACAGGGTAATTACTGTGAATGTCATCAGGCACCATATTGTTAGCAAAAGGGATGCTCCTGCCCACCATAATACCTTTGATGTGATTCCAAAATTTTTCAAAGTCACCGGCATCAAGCAATACATTTTTGTAGTAGGAACTCATTGCAAGGCATATGGCCTTTTTATAGGCATTTCTCTTAGTTCTTTAGTCCAGCAAGTCAGCTTCGAGATCAAAGGTTTTTTTTCCCCAAATTCTCTTTTTGCTCCCTTCACCAGCTACTAGGACCCCCCTCAGGAAGACCCACCTGAGTGACCCTACTGCCCAGCTTGAATCCCTCCCGGTGAGGAATAGGGGACAGAGTCCTCTCCAACTGGACCCCATAGTGGAGAGGACCCAAGAGAGTCACCCGGGAAGGTACTGGCAGTGGACATATGAGCCACCCCCCCCAGGTCTTCCATCATCCTCCTAGCAGCTGGGGGTTTTCCACCTTGCTTGTTGCATTTCCCCCATGGCACAGATGTGCAATGATGTCACTGCACAGAGGGTGCCCACCCGCACTCTCCTTCAGATGTCCGCTGCATCCCCCATTTCACATCCCAGCTAGGATGTAGTACTCCTGGTCTCCACTGGGAGCTGCTACAAAGCAGGGAATCCCCTTAACCCACCCCAAGCCAGGAGAGCAGTTCTTCAGACGCATGATCCTCTCCTCCCTCTTTCAACCCCCGGCACCCAAGTCCATTCCCAAATCCGGGTAGCTGAGGTATGGTGTCCAGTGCCTCAACCCTCAGCACCACTGGGCCGGCTAGAGATCAGAGGTTTTAAATTTGGACCAACTCTTTTCTCTCACCTTTAGTAAGGCAAGGCGGTCATTGTGTAGCCAGTCGGTGGGTGAGCCTTTGATTCTGCATTTCACCATTGGGGTATGTATGTCTTGGAGAGCACTAAAGTGAGAGATGAAATAGTTTAGGGCCTCATTTATATTATCTATGCTATAAAGTGGCATCCAATCAATCTGAGACAAGTCAGTGAGGAAATCAGTGGAGTCAAGCTTTGAGAAGTCCTGAAGTGAGATTTCTTTACGGGGTGACAGGAAGGTGTATGAGCTTGCCAGATGCAGTAAACAGAGAAGAGTGGTCACTAATAGCATCTCATAAGATACCAGCCCCAGTGATCCTGTCCTTTCTGTTTTTCAGGATCCACTCAATTCATGTGTGACTGCCTGAAGGAAGAGAAAGTCTGGTTGGTTCTGAGATAGTTGAGACAGATGGTATTTTTGTACTAGTGATTTGAAGGATTTGCATGATTTACCACACCAGTCAAGAATGAAATCACCGAGTGGACTAATTTTGTTTTTTTCAGCAAAGGATGTGGTGTGTGTAAGGAGTTCAGTTAGACCTGCCAAACCACCTCTGGGAGGGTAATATGTATATATAATGTGGAGTTTCTTTGTTCCCCTCAGAAGCAGGAGAGTGTGCGGAGCCTCACATAGGGACAATTTAGGAATAGGTACTGCAGAGAGATTAAGGTGGAGGGACAGTAACTTCTTAACAGGCTATAGTTAGATAAGGAGCAAGCCAAGTCAGGCGTGGAGGGTTTGAGCCATGTTTCAAAAATACATAGCACATTGGGTTTATACTGGGACACACAGGCCTCTAACTTAGGGAGATTACATAGTAGTCGATAGACATTTAAGTGGGAAATTTTTAGCCCCTTAAGAACAGTCCAGTGAGGGTCAGAGCTGCTAAGAGGGGCAGAGGGATCTGGGTTTAGTTCAACTTCACCGGATAAGTACAGGGTAATAACAATAAGATACTAAAGGCCACATTTGTAAGAGGTAATGAGGCAGCAATATAGGGAATACAAATGGTACTTACTGTATTCACAACTTCATTAGTAGGTATAGGTGACAGGATGTCAGAAGTGGAATCAGGTTAGGGTGAGACATTCATGCTACAAGGGTGCTAGATTAAGTAAAATTATTGAGCTTTAACAGGGCAGCACTCTTAGGTTGGTGGGTGGGGGAGGGAGATTGTCAGTAGAAGCAGGGATGTCACAACAGTACTGTAAAGTATAGCAAATGAAAGGAATGCCATTAGAGTAGGTAGAAAAAGTCAGTCCTCCTTAAGTAAAAAGGGAAGTTTAACATAACAATATTATGATAGACATAGGTGGAAAATAGACTGTTTGCTAACTAGACCAGTATTAAAATGTAAAACTGGGGTGCCACTTAAAGGACAAAAAAACATTTGCAGGCAACTTAACATACAGATCAAACCCTGTGCAGCAGCTTAAGTAATCAGGAGCCTGGCCTGAAAAAGAAAAAGCAGAAACTATAACTTTGCAGGCAGATTTAATTATATGGGTAGTTAATACAGCTATGCCCATAATGGGTATGCATATAGACCCTTAGCGCCTTGCGTGCTATATGGGCTTTTTAATTCTTTGATAACTGGGTAAGGCCCACTTTGCACAATGTCTGTTTCTAGGGGTGACCTGGGAGCACTGAGGAGGTTAAATGACTTGTTCAAGGTCACACCTATGCATGTGGTGGTTGTGGGAATCAAACCCAGGTCTGCTGAAGGTATCAAGCTCATTCACAGCTCATTACTCTGACCTCTATGCTACACTGCCAACCACAAAATTGTTCTATACTGGAAACTGAATCCAGGATGCCTTCAACTATTGGTCCAGGTGCTCTGCCACTGTACTATCATTCCACATATTAGCATGCCATGCTTAAATATGGCTCACAGGAGCACTGGTGCTATCCTCAGTGGGACCCATTATCTCTTAGGTGCTGTGTGAGTGCAGTGCATAGACACCGAGTGCTGGCACAGCCCCAAATTCAGACAGTTAGCACACTCCGGTCCAAGCACACTACCTGTCTGCATATTGCCCCAGAACCGGCTGTGTACTATCTCATGTGCATCGCTAACGGGTGTGCAGCACAGATGTCTGGCTCTGAATATGGGGGCATAAGTCTAAATTAACCTTATTCTTTTCTTCCTTAATGATTAAACATAGGTGTAATGCTGGCTCAGTGTTGTGGAGGGCTGAGACATCATGCCTTACCTCCTGCCACGCTGGCAACCCGTGTTCACAGTGCGAGTAGGTCACTGTGGGTCAGCCAGGGTGGGAGAGGATCAAGCATCCCGAGGACAGCTCTCCTCTCCTGGGGAGGGAGGGACACAGAGGCTGGTGCATTTCTGACACCTAGCGGTGGCTGGGTGCCAGAGCGCCTGGGTCCCGTATGTAGGGGATGGGGGCAGAGTAGTTGGCTGGCGTGCTGTGAGCGGAAGCACATGCAGGTCAGCCATCGCTGGCTTCTACATTGCTCCACCTCCGAGAGGGGCAGGAGGTAGTAAAAAGTAGGAGAAAATTGTCCTGGGTGCGGCTGGATGATGCTGAGCCCCGCAGGTGCCGCTCCCACGAATGGCAGGCACCCTCCTGAACCAGCTCCATGTTTGGCGTGTTGAGGGATCCCCACCACCCCACCATGTGGGGTAAGCCATGGAAGAAGAATGGAGGTGCACTGTGAGTGGGGGACAGGGCTAGGGGGTCAGCGAGATAGAGGGCCAACCAGGACGGAGTACAAAGCAAGCAAAAAAAAAAGATAGTTGTAATAATAAACTTAAATTGGTTGAGCAATTTAACTACTTGGGTTTTATTTAGATAGTTTTTTATTGTTTAGCAGTCACATCAATTTCTTGTAAATGCCTTGGTTTACTTTATAGGTAAAAAAAAGTTTTCTTTCTTCTCATTCTAAGAAAATACTGGCTCAGTTATTCATACTATCATTTTGATTGTATTATGGACTTCAAGTATATTCATCTGCTTGTGATACCTCCTTAAACAGAACACAAGTAAGCAATACGACACGATGGGTGTGCGTTAGAAGTTCTAACGCACATCCCTGAAGTTAACTTATTAAATTATAAAATGGGCTTTTTTAAATGGCAGAAAAAAACTTAAAATGTTTAAATGTATGTAAAGTAAAACTTATTTTGTTATAAAGTAGTCCCTCTGCTTTGGTGTGTTTTTTTTTGAACAATGTGGCCACCATACCTGTAGTTTCGTATACTCTAGTGTTGTAGTCCTCTCAAGAAATGTGTCTGTGCCACTACTGTGTGTGTGTGAGAGGGAGAGATATGGATATATGGCCCGGTACACACTTATATTTGAAATTATTTATTTTTTCCTTTTCAAATTTACTTTTCTTGTCTGTGATGCAAAGTACTGTACTGCTGCTTAGGGGGAGCTTGAGATGTAAGTGCCATCACATCACTATGAACAAAATGGAGTGGTCGTGGTATGGAGAAATGTGGTTTCGGAACGAAGGCTGCAGGGTTTTTTTACATCTAGGTTTTATTTATTATTTTATTTTCAGTGCTGACTGATGACACAGAACATCAAGCGAGAGAGTGATTGAGCTGGAGGATGGATGGGCCGTGGGCTGCTGGGGCAGGAAGCAGAACAGAGAGTAGGCCTTGCTAAGAACGACTTTTGCAGTGCACTAATCTATCTTTAAGAAATGGAGTGAGGGAGTACACATGGCAGTTGAGGATCCTTGATGTATTTGTATTCAAAAGGGTAGTGTTTAAGAAGTTAAATTGTGTATTTTTACATTTCTGTTGTGGGATTTCAGAGAGAGAGAGAGAGAGAGACAGGGGTCTGTTGTAAATAAATTGCACAGCAGTCTCAGTGACTGAGAGAAAGAAATGGTGGCTGTTACTTTTTAAAATTCCAAGAAGGCTCAGGGATATCTTTCATTTGCTACATCCAGGTATTCAGGACTAGTTTCAGCTGTGCATTAGAAACTTCTAACATATAGTTAACGACCAATTGGAATATCCAAAATGCCTTTCCCATGTTATAAGTATAATATAGTGTATGGTTGAACGTGGTTGTGTATAGAGATCCATTCACTGTAAAAAGTCATTCTTCTGCAATAGTGATGTACATACTAACGCAGAGCAACTTTTTGTTCTGTGTAAGTATGAATGTCACAATGTAAGTGACCCCATCAGCGCTGTTGATAGGGCTAGCAGCAGTTGAAGCCTCACATGTGCAAGCTGGTAGGCGGGCGGATGGTCAAGAAGTGTGGGTCATGGATGGCAGAGGATGATGCTTGAAAAAAAAGTATGTGATTTGGGTTTTTTTTGGACCATACACAATATAGAATAGTGTATGGTAGCCCAAATATACAACATCACTCTTCTCACACCTCATGGTTACTAAGACATCAAAGGGACCTCTCGAGCTTTGCTCTCGAGGTCCTCGATGTCATAGTAACCATTCGGTGTAAGAACAGCATTGTTGTGTATTGAATAACATACACTATCCAATACATAGTATATGTTGGAACATGTTTGAGGATGGAATTCCACGCCTAGAAAAGGTTTGCTGTGCTGCAGTAGTGATATTAAAATGTTGTCTGAGCACAGGAGAGGTCCCAGAAGACTGGAGAAGGGCTCATGTGATCCCGCTCCATAAGAGTGGTAGGAGGAAGGAGGCAGGGAACTACAGACCAGTCAGTCTTACCTCAGTAGTGGGCAAGATTATGGAGGCACTATTTAAGGAAAGGACACCTGGAATCCATAGGGGCACAGGTTCCAAGACAGCATCGGTTTACAAAAGGAAGGTCCTGTCAATCTAATCTCATAGATTTCTTTGACTGGGTAACCAGAGTGGTGGACCAAGAGGGAGCAGTTGATGTCGCCTACCTTGACTTCAGCAAAGCTTTCGACACTGTTCCACATAGAAGATTGATAAATAAGCTGGGTAGGCTCGGGGTGGGTCAGAAGTTGGTCAACTGGGTGGATAAACTGGTTGACGGGCAGAAAACAGAGAGTGGTGGTAAATGGTATACAGTCAGATGAGATGCAAGTCACAAGTGGGGTACCTCAGGGATCAGTCCAGGGGCCAGTCATCTTCAATATCTTTATTAGTGACATTGTAGATGGACTAGAGGGTAAGGCTTGTCTGTTTGCAGATGTCACCAAGATCTGTAACAGAGTAGATGATCCAGATGGGGTGGGCAGAATGAGAAGAGATCTGGATAAACTAGCAAAATGGTCAGAAGAGTGGCAACTGGGATTTAATGCAAAGAAGTGCAAGATCATGCACATAGGGAAAAGAAACCCTGAAGCCATATAGGGTGGGAGAGGAGTTGCTGGCAGTCACAAAGGAAGAAAGAGACTTGAGCATCATCATCACCAATGACCTGAAATCATCCAAGCAGACCTCTAAAGCAGTAGGTAAGGCTAGGGGGCTGTTAGGGTGTATTAGTAGGGGTATCACAAGTCGTAAGAGGGAGGTAATAATCCCTCTTTACAAGACACTGGTTAGGCCCCATCTGGAGTACTGCATGCAGTACTGGAGGCCACATCTTCACAAGGACATTAACCAGATTGAAGCAGTCCAGAGAAGGGCAACCAAAATGGTGCAGGGATGGCATCAGAAGACATATGAGGACAGATTAATGGAGCTCAATATGTATACCCTTGAGGAAAGGAGGGAGAGAGGTGATATGATCGAAACATTCAAACACCTTAAGGGCATTAACAAGATGAAAGAGTCTAACATGTTTAAATATAAGAAAAATAGCAGGACAAGAGGACACAGCATGAGATTAGAGGGAGGCCGATTAATGGGGAATGTGAGGAAGTTCTTTTTCACAGAAAGAGGGGTGGATGCATGGAACAGCCTACCTCAGGAAGTAGTGGCTATGAATACAGTGCAGGGCTTCAAACAGGCATGGGATAGGCATAAGGGAACAATACAGATGGGTATGAATAGATAGGCCACTGACAGAGCAAAGGCCGATGGCACATTTATAAGGTAGAAAAAGAAATGGGCAGACTGGATGGGCCTTGCGGTCCTTATCTGCCGTCAGCCTCTATGTTTCTAGGTTTCTATGTTTTGCTGCAGTATTGGTGTCATTGTGTAAGGAATAAGACACAACAGGGCATGGTTGTCAGGGATTAATGTACACCCAGGTGTGTAATGAGCATTTTAATACCTGTAAGTGCATTAACCCCAGACAATCAATGATCTGGAGTGTCTTACTACACTTGGTAAAGAGAAACAATTTAAAAAAAAAAGCCATTTTTAAAAATAAAAACATACATTTTCTTTTGTTAAATGTAACTAGCAACAAGCATTTGTCAATGCTGAATGTTGTTTACTTTGCTCCGTGAGCGCGCTTACTCCCCCTCTGTCAGTCGCTCGTTCTGTTTCTCTTGGCACTGCAGGCTGCGCTTTTGTACTGGGCCCCTGCCTGCATTGGTGCCTTTTTCTGCCCACAAAGAAATCTGCAGCAGTCCTGAAAGAGCTCCATTAAGCTCGCTCACTCCCCCTTTCTCACTCGCTCATTCTGTTTCTGCCAGTGCTGCAGACTGCCATTTTGTACTGGACTCCTGCCTGTATTGCTGCCTTTTTCTGCCCACAAAGAAATCTGCAGCAGTCATGATAGAGCTCAGTTGATCTCGCTCACTCCCCCTCTCTCAGTCATTTGTTCTGTTTGTCTTGCCACTGCAGGCAGCCCTTTTGTACTGGGCCCCTGCCTGCTTTCCTACCTTTTTCTGCCCACAAATAAATCTGCAGCAGTCCCAACAGAGCTCCGCTGAGCTCGCTCACTCCCCCTCCCTCACCCGCTCGTTCTGTTTCTCCTGGCACTGCAGGCTACCATTTTGTACTGGGCTCCTGCGTTGGGGCCTTTTTCTGCCCACAAAGAAATCTGCAGCAGTCCCGACAGAGGTCAGTTGAGCTGGGTCACTCCCCCCCCACTCGCTCGATCTTAATCTGTCCCAAACACTGATTTCCCATAGTGACCACGCTATTCTGTGGCAGGAGTGCAAAAACATATTTAGGCCAGGATGTGAAAAATGACAGCTGTACTGTTCATAAGGAGGTGTGAAAAAATGCCAGTGTTGAAAATGTGCCGTGAAACTATTACAAATTTGCTAAGTTACAAGGGTGCATGGAAACAGTTCAATGCACACTTGTAACACAGTCACTTTATGGGCTTTCATCACCAAATTTTCAACATAGGGATTTTAGGACCTCTGCTCATGAACAGTGTCACTGTCATTTTCTTAATCTGTCCTGAACATTGATTTCCCACAGCAACCGCGCTATTCTGTGCCACAAGTGCGAAAACACATTTCATCCAGGGTGTGAAAAAATGACAGCTGTACTGTTCATAGGAGGTGTGAAAAATGCCAGTGTTGAAAATCTGGCGTGAAAATATTACTGATTTGCAAAGTTGCAGGGTTCGATGGAAACTGCACAACGCACACCCATAACTATAGTCATTTTATGGACTTTCATCACAAAATTTTCAACATACGCATTTTAGGACCTCTGCTCATGAACAGTGTCACTGTGGTTTTCTTAATGTGTCCCAAACACTGATTTCCCACAGCGACCGCACTATTCTGCGCTGGCAGTACAAAAACACATTTCGGCCAGGATGTGAAAAATGACAGCTGTACTGTTCATAAGGAGGTGTTGAAAAATGCCAATGTTGAAAATCTGGCTTGAAAATATTGCAAATTTGCGAACTTATGAGCGTGTGTAGCAACTGCACAATATACACTCGTAAAACAGTCATTTCTTGGATTTTTTACACCAAATTTGGAACATAGCCTTTTTGAGATCCCACCTCATGAACACTGGCACTGTCGTTTTGTTAATCCGTCCAGAAAGGTGATTCCACGCAGTGACCGCGAAATCACCTTTCGGGGCCGAATATTGCCAAGACAGTGCCTGAATTCATGAGAAGGGGTCCCAAAAACCCCTGTTGAAAATTTGGTGCCAAAATTCCAAAAAATGCCTGAGAATGCATTACCTCCTGAAGTGGTATGCAGTAGAACAGTGGACTGCTTCAAACGAGGATGGGACAGGACAAGGGGGAGGGTTAATGAAGGGGAAGGGTGGAAGGAAGGGGCAGCTGCAGAATAAGGGGTGCTAGCTGCACATTCAACAGACTGATAGACCTCTAGGCCTTTATCTGCTGGCAAATTTTGTATGTTCGTATGTAAAGTTGAAAAAATCCCTATTTATGCCATTATACAGCTTACCGGCATTTCCTCAATTTATGGTCGGCTTTGAAGAGTGCAGACGTCCAGCGAAGAGCGTTGTGCCAGACTCTGCAGGTATGGGGTGAGGGGGGTGTGGGGAGGCAGGGTGCGCAGAGGGTGGGTGCAGGTTGTGGAAGCGGGGCAGGGAGATGGCGAGGGACTGTTTTCTTGCTTTACAGGTTAAACAAAAAAAAAGTATCACGGGATGGTTTCCTTTTTCACACAGGGTTATTTGCACGCTGGGTGGGCTCCCAGTGTGTCCACACAGTGTTCCTTTGTGGGGGCAGCTCTAGCCGATGGGAGATTGGGCACCCCCATTGGCACAAAAGAGAGAGGCACAAGAGCTGAGGGGGATTGGGCACCCCCTCAGCACAACTGCACTGGGTGTTTTGGGGAGAATAATGCCGACGGGGAGGGGTTCTCCGCCTGCAAATTAAACATTGGGACATAATGCCGATGGGAGTGGGCTCCCCATCGGCAAAATGAACTCATGCTTATGAGCATTGGAGCCAGCGGGATTGGGCCCCGCCGCACACAAACACTGTGAGGGGGCACATGCTGCTGAGGGGATTGGGCACCCTCGCACGGGGATGTTTCACTATATTGTTTGTGAACATGGTGACAAGCCACTGCCATGTTCAAAACAATATCAGAGTACCAAGGTTCCGCTCAGCAATGACAGGTTACTCCCTCATTGCAGCGAATGTCTTACACTGCAGTGATGAGGCGGCCCCTGATTGTAGCAGCTTAAACCTTACAAGGTTGTGACATGCTGGCTGAACTAGTGTCAGCAGCAGTGAGCCATCCCATTGGAAACAGCGGGCCAAGCCTCCAAAGGCTGGGGGGGCACTGGCCACAACAGTACAGCACCTCCACAACCTGCTTCTGGAGCAAGCTGCCGCAATACGTTTCTTGCGCATGCATGCAATCAGCATAAAAAAAGAGTCATCCCTACCTGTCAATCATAGAGACAAAAGTCTCAATTGTTTTTGATGCATTGTAAACAGCAGAGATTGCCCTGGAAAGCTTCTAAGGATGGATGGGAGATTTCTCATGGTCACCAAAGAAACACCATGAATTAAAACTGTGACTATTACTTCATTGTTTAAGTTTGTTTGTGTGTACAAGGAGGGTATTATAAGAGGAAAGAATGTTCAATTATTTATGTTTTTTTTGAAGTAAGAGAGTTTTACTTTTTAGGACCTTGTTGAAGATTTTCAGTGAGTAAAGGTAGTAGCCACGTTTGTAATGACTGTCAGGGATGAGTGAAGTAGCTCATTAATTCCATATTTGATCGGCCAGATCCAGAAGCAAATTATTTGATACCTTTTAATGGACCAACATAGATGTAACAACAAGAACAAAGTGCTCTAGCTTTTGGACCAACCAGTCCTTCTTCAGAAGGTATATCTAATCTGCCCAAATTCCAATTCCCACTGTGCGAACTTGCTCCAGCCTATGCATTTTTGGAAAATTAACATATAAGTCTTTGAACTTTTTTAGCCAGTCAGGAAGTAGGAAATTTCCAAACCATTTTATAATGCAGTATAACAACTTAGAATGCTGACATGAGAAAGTCACATGTTTTTCAAAATTGCACTGTCGGTGGTCATGTGACTACTATACACTACAAAAAACTGTGTCTGAATGATCCATACACAGACATAGAAACATAGAAGTTGACGGCAGATAAGGACCGCAAGGCCCATCCAGTGTGCCCATTTCTTTTTCTACCTTGTAAATGTGCCATCGGCCTTTGCTCTGTCAGTGGCCTATCTATTCATACTCATCTGTATTGCTCCCTTATGCCTATCCCATGCCTGTTTGAAGCCCTGCACTGAATTCATAGCCACCACTTCCTGAGGTAGGCTGTTCCATGTATCCACCACCCTTTCTGTGAAAAAGAATTTCCTCACATTCCCCCTTAATCAACCTCCCTCTAGTCTCATGCTGTGTCCTATTGTCCTGCTATTTTTCCTATATTGAAACATGTTAGACTCTTTCACCTTGTTAATGCCCTTAAGGTGTTTGAATGTTTAGATCATATCACCTCTCTCCCTCCTTTCCTCAAGGGTATACGTACTGAGCTCCATTAATCTGTCCTCATATGTCTTCTGATGCCATCCTTGCACCATTTTGGTTGCCCTTCTCTGGACTGCCTCAATCTGGTTAATGTCCTTGTGAAGGTGTGGCCTCCAGTACTGCATGCAGTACTCCAGATGGGGTCTAACCAGTGTCTTGTAAAGAGGGATTATTATTTCCCTCTTATGACTTGTGATACCCCTACTAATACACCCTAAGAGCCCCCTAGCCTTATCTACTGCTTTAGAGGTCTGCTTGATGATTTCAGGTCATTGGTGATGATGATGCCCAAGTCTCTTTCTTCCTTTGTAACTGCCAGCAACTCCCTCCCAGCCAATAGGTGGCTTCAGGTTTCTCTTCCCTATGTGCATGATCTTGCACTTCTTTGCATTAAATCCCAGTTGCCACTCTTCTGACCATTTTGCTAGTTTATCCAGATCTCTTCTCATTCTGCCCACCCCATCTGGATCATCTACTCTGTTGCAGATCTTGGTGTCATCTGCAAACAGACAAGCCTTACCCTCTAGTCCATCTGCAATGTCACTGATGAAGATATTGAAGATGGCTGGCCCCAGGACTAATCCCTGAGGTACCCCAGTTGTGACTTGTATCTCTTCTGACTGTATACCATTTACCACCACTCTCTGTTTTCTGCCCGTCAACCAGTTTGCGACCCAGTTGACCAACTTCTGACCCACCCAGCCTACCCAGCTTATTTATCAATCTTCTATGTGAACAGTGTTGAAAGCTTTGCTGAGTCAAGGTAGGTGACTTCAACTGCCCCTTGGTCCACCACTCTGGTTACCCAGTCAAAGAAATCTATGAGATTAGTTTGACAGGACCTTCCTTTGTAAACCCATGCTGTCTTGGATCCTGTGTCCCTATGGATTCCAGGTGTTCCACTATCCTTTCCTTAAGGGTGCCTCCATAATCTTGCCCACTACTGAGATAAGACTGACTGGTCTGTGGTTCCCTGCCTCCTCCCTGCTACCACTCTTGTGGGCGGGATAACATAAAACCCTTCTCAGTCTTCTGGGACCTCTCCTGTGCTCAGAGACTCACTAAACAGTTCTGCTAATGGCTCTGCTAGTTCCACCCTTAGCTCCTTAAGTACCCTGGGATGATGCCATCAGGTCCCATTGCCTTGTCTACCCTGAGCTTAGTGAGCTCTTGTAGGACCCTTTCTTTTGTGATGGGAGTAGTGCTCACTCCCCTCCTGCCCGTGTCCATGGTGCTGAGCTGTGGGCCCTGCCTTACCTTCTCTTCAGTAAATACTGAGCAAAAGTATCTATTTAGAATAAATGCTTTTACAGGGTCCTCCTCCTCACATGCCCCCTTTCCTCCTTTGAGCTTAGCAATGCTCCCTCTGGACTTTCTCCTTTCACTAATGTATCTATAGAAAGTCTTGTCACCTTCTTTTACAGTTCGTGCTAGTGTTTCCTCAGTTTGGGACTTTGCCTGACTTACTGCCTTCCCTGTTTCCCTTAGGGCAGTTTGGTATGCCTCCCTATCTTCATCCCACTGTGTTCCCTTATATTTCCTACAAGCCCTTGTCTGAATCTTGAGGTCTCCATGGGAACCATGGGACCTTTCAAGATGCACTCCCAAGGTTTCAGCTGCAGTGGAGACTTCTTTATTCAGACAAAGGCTTGTTGTGTATGGCTGCCCAAACACAATCCTCTACATAAGCTACAACCCATGACAGGCCATGGGTGTATGGAGGCATTAATGCATTTCCTGGTTTCATTGTGAGGCGTAGGCTGAAGGCAGAGTGCCCTCCAACCACCCAGGAAATGCATTAATGCCCCTATTACCCCAAGGCCTGGAGTGGGTTACTGCTATTATAAAATGAGCTATTTAGTTTTTGTTATAACATTGCACAAATGCTTTTAATTGCTTTAACGTTTTTATGTTTATTGGTATACTTCTGCTTTGCAAAGTAGTGCAAAATGATGCACACACATTTTGACATTAATTTTTGTAAGATATTAATGAGAACTGATGTGAAGTTTTTCTGAAAAAGAAACATTTGCTTTTACTAGCATGTTTTTCTTTTGCTTCAGCATTACATTACGTCATGCACCACTGGATAGTAAATCGCAAGATGTGTATTTTTTTCAGATCAGAATGAGCACGGTTGTAACTACAAACCACAAAATGCAGATGTATTTTTCTCATCTATACACTTCTTAAGAGCTGCACTTAGTAATGTATTTCTAAAGTTTAGAATTTTCTTTGAACTTAACAGTATATTTAAACAGTAAATATTTTGCACTGAAAACATCCTTTGCTTAAGTTGAGCCATGTACTGTACCTGGCTGGGTACATCACTCCCTAGGATGCTCCAGTGTTTATTGATCTACTGAAAGACAAGCAAAATGTAAGTAACAGAGACAACAGGTGCATTGTTACTAGCTATACAGCACAAGCCTCAGTACTGCCAGACATAATCAATAAACATTGGAGCATCCTAGGGAGTGATGTAGGACTCAAAGATATAGTAGCCCAGTCCCCCTCCCCTGAATGGCTTACAGATGAGCACCAACACTTAAACGTTTACTGGTACATAGTCATTACAGAAAAAAAAACAACCAGGTACATGGTTCAACTTAAGCAAAGGACGTTTTCAGTGCAAAAATTGCATGTACTGTCCACATGTCAAGCTCTGCAGCCATTTCAGAAGCACGAATGCCAGTAAAGAATTTGAAATCAGACAACCAACTATGTGTCAGACTGCAGGGGTGATTTATTTGGTAGAGTGCTCATATTTGGCTTTCTACATGGGCAAAACCAAACGTTGTTTCAAACTGAGAGTTGCAGAGCATGTTAGAGTAGAGCGATCAATAAGGGGAATACTACATATGCCACAGCGGCACATGTCACCACATCACAAAATAAAAGTGAGCACCATTTCTTGTTTACAGTGATTGGCAAAGTAATCGCCAATCCCAGGGGCAGTAATTTCAATGACTTGTTTTGGGATGACCATAGGGGTAGGAAAAAGGGTGTGGGGGTAGCGATATATTTTAGGGATCATCTTCAGTTGACTGTATTGGGCTCTTGTGTAGAGACTGACCATCTATATGATTGGTTGCTTTTGAAATTTATTCTGGGTGGGAAGAAATATTAGATTTTTGGTTGTCTTTATAATCCCCATCAAATTGGTGTAGATGGATTAAAGGCATTTTTGGACATTGTTTCTCCACACTGCCTGCGTAATGATGTAGTGTTGGTAAGAGATGTTAATTTGAATTGAGAGCATAAGGATGGTCTTAGGTTGGAATCTTTGCTGCAGTCTTATGGCTTAATACAAAAAACTAATAATCCTACTCGTTTAAATACACACTCAGCTAATCATTCAATTTTAGATTGGGTTATTACCAATCATGAGAGTGTTATAATCACTTATGGCATTATGCCAGATTCAGTAAGTGATCATTTGGCGGTTTTTTGCATTTTGAGCTTTAAAACAGTAAAAGTTCCCCCTCATATCATAAAACAACAATGCTTTAAAAGGATTAATATTGAAGCAGTTAGTGCTTCCTCATCTTCTATTGATTGGGCTTATCTTTATTTAATTCCTGATGTGGATCGTGCTTTGTATTGTTTTCTTAATTGTTATCCGTCCAAAATACCTTTTCTCCCTTGGGTAGAGTTAGACTTTGAGGCAAGTTAAATAAGTGGTTTTCTGATTAAATGAAATCATATATTAAGCAGAGAAATTATGCCTGGGTAAATTATGAATGTAACCCTTTGTCTGCCTCGCTGGCTGGCTATCGAAATTTGAGAAATAAGACATCTGAATTGGTGAAGTGTGCCAAAAGGGAATTTTATAGGGAACAGTTTACAACTAACCTGTTGGATTCTAAAAAAAATTGGCAGAATGTTAAATCATTGTTGTCCCCTAAGACTAATAGTGAGGTGGATAAATTGCAGGTGAATGATGAAATAATCACTGATAAAGCAACGATTGCTGATTTATTCAATATCAAGTTTTCTGACTATTCAAGTTATAGGTCAGGTTTACTTAATGTATCTGTGGGTGAGGAGATTGGACAGGTGGAGAAACCACAATTCCACTTTATGGCAATTGAGCTGCATAAAATGTTTGATTTACTTTGCACTCTACCATATAAGAGTTGTGATTGTGGGAGAGGTTTGAATGTAAGGTTTTTGAAGTTAGCTATTCTCCTTATTGTCGATCCGTTGTGTTATGTTTTTAATTTATCTTTGACTACAGGCCAGTTTCCACAAGACTGGAAGTGTGCGAGGATTGTCCCAATCCCAAAACAAACACATGCTGCTGTTTTGGATAATTTAGGCCTAATTCTATTCTAAATCTATTGAGTAAATTGTTGGAGAAAGTAGTATCTAATCAACTGAAGGATTATTTGGATTTTTATGGCATTCTTAGTTCACAGAAGCATGTGTTCTGATGGCGATATGGGACAAGTACTGCCTTGGTCAGGTTCACAGACACCATCCTCAGGGGCTTTGAAGATGGCCTAATGACTGGGGCGGTGTTTGTGGACCTTACCAAGGCATTCAATTTAATTGATCATGGTTTATTATCATGTAAATTAAAAGTTATTGATCTCTTTGAAAGTGCAGTATTGTGGGTTAGTGATTACTTAGCTAATCGTAAACAATTTGTACGTGTTGGGTTGCAGGATTCACAAATGGTCTCAACTGAGTGTGGAGTGCCACATGGGGTCCATTTTGGGCCCCTTTTTACTTTCTTTATTTGTTAATCAATTGCTTACTTATTGTGAATCCTGTAACTCCATAATATATGCAGATGATTTAATACTTTATTATCAGGCCACATCATTGGAAGATTTGACTAGTACTCTTGAAGCCAGCTTTAGGAATGTGTGTGCATGGTTTGTAAATAATTCTATGATTTTAAATTCTAAAGACAAAATCAATGATTTTTGGGACACCACTAATATTGAAAGACAATCCTTCTTTACTGCTTTAGGTTGGGATGTTGCAGCAATAGATCAGGTTACCCAGTTTAAATATTTGGGGTGTGTGGCTGGATTGTGGCTTAACCTATTCACTACATATTAAACATGTTAATCAGACAATAAATCAGAAATTGGGCATTCTGTATAAATTTTGGTCCTATTTTTCTTTAGAAACTAGGAAATTGCTGTTGGTTCTTTGCTTCCGCATTTTGACTATGTTTGTTATTTGTTTCAGAACTTGAATGTCAGGGAGTTTAATGTTTTGACTGTAGCTTATAATAATATTTGTAGGTTTATTTTGTCAGTTCCATTCAAAACTCATCATTGTACTTTGTACCTACAATTGGCTTGGTTGTCACCTAGGGCAAGAATTACTTATTTCTCTGATTGTATGCTCCATAAGCTGCTGTTTTTTTCAGATTTTCCTTTGGCTGATATGGTCATAATTCATTCCTCTCTCCCAAATTATAGCTCCGCTAATGGTACTCTATTGCACCCACCTGTTTATAAGACTCATAATGGTTTCAGTCCTTTTCTATTGCAGCTGCATCCCTTTAGAATGCTTTACCCATCACCCTTCATCATGTATCATCTTTTCTTAGTTTTAAGTATAAACTTAAGCTATTTTTGCTACAGCAGTTTAAATGTGATTGTTAATGTATTTGTATTGTGATGTTCATTAATGTTAATTGTGTATGTCCTGGGACGGACCTGAAAAAGGACTTGCCCAGTGTCCCTACCCGGTTAACAAACTGATAAATAAAAATAAAAAAAAAAACTTTCTAAGGGATATCAGTACAATCAGGGCTTGAGTCCCGCTCAGACCCACAATGAGCCCCAGCTTGTGCCTCCCCAGTACAGATGGTGTGCATTTAGTATTCACCTGTATAGTTCTTGTGAAGGGACCAGATTTGCACTTCAAGAATATTCACAAAATTCTGAGGGGACTTTGGTCAATTTCGTGAACAACTTTGTGGAGAACACTGCAAAGAATATTCACCAGTGAATTTTATGGGAACTTCACAAAGATTGGTCGGTATGTGCCTACGGTCTGCCATGCAGTGGTAGTGGTTTTCTTAACAAATGCTGAGGAGGGGGAGCAATTTGAAACCAAATGCTGCTGCTGAAAAATCATTAGCCAAGGAAGCAGGTGAGGAAAAATAGGTAGCAGCTCAGGAGGTTGAGGCTGCAGCTCAGTAGTAGGAGCCACCATTGCATTTGAAGAAGCAGCATCTGAAAATAAGCCGGCAACTTAGGATGAGATGGCAGCTGAGGATGAAACAACAGCCAAGAAGGAGGCAGCTGAAGAGAATAATGTAGCAGAAGAGGAGGAGGAAGAGGCTGCAGCTGAGTATTAGGCCATGGCACCTATGAAGGCAACCTCTGAGGATGAGTGGCTGCTAAAAATGCAGCAGCTGCTGAAGATAATGCAGCAGGAGCAGGCAACTGAGAAGGATAAAGCAGTGGCTGAAGATAGAAACATAGAATTTTATGGCAGATAAGGACTACTTGGCCCACCCTCTCTGCTCATCTTTTCCTACCTACTGTACATTATCACCTACTTGATCTACAGCCTTCTCCCTTTCCATTCCTTTCCACTACAATTCTCGTGTGCCCTATTTGATGCATTCTTCAACCCCACCACTGTTTTTGCCCCACTACATCCACTGGAATGCTGTTCCAGGAAAAACACCACTCTTCTGTAAAGAAGCATTCCTCACAACTCTCCTAAATATACTACCCTCCAGCTTCAGAACATGTCCCTTGTTCTGAGCACCTTTTTTCAGAAAAATTCATCCCTCCTGTACCTTATTTACTTCTGTGAGGTATTTAAAGGTATCTTTTAATATCTCACCTCCCTCCTGTCTCCTGTATACATATTAAGGTTGCTTAGTCCCTCCTCATAGGGCTTCTAATGCAGACCCTGCACCATTGTAGTTGCCCTCCTCTGGACTGCCTCCCTTCTGTCTATGTCCTTCCTGAGATATGGTCTCCAGAACTGGACACAGTACTCTAGGTGGGGACTTACCAGTGATCTATATAGAGGCAACATTGCCTCCCTCTTTTGTCTGCTGATACCCCTCCCTATACACCCCTGCATTCCACTAGCCCTCCCAACTACCTTGTCACACTGCCTGGCCCCCTTTAGGTCATCAGCTAGGATTACCCCCAGGTCTCTTTCCTGCCTGGTAGTTGTCAATACCACACCACCCTTTTTGTACTCCGCCCTGGGTTTCTGCCCCTAATTGCATTATTTTGCACTTTTTGCATGACCCAGCTGCCATCCTTTGACTACTCCTCTAGTTTTCTCAGGTCTCTGCTTATCATTTCCACCCCCATCCCTGAGTGTCCACCGTATTTCAGATTTTGGTATACTCTGCAAAGAAGCAGACCTTCCCTTCCAGCTCCTCTGCAATGTCACTTATAAAGACATTAAAGAGGAATGGTCACAGCACTGATCCTTGAGGCATCCTGCTGGTCAGACTGCCTTCCTTGGTGTGAACTCCATTTACCTAGCTAGTTAGCTGTTGCTAGCCTTGCTTGTAGAGCAGAAAGCAGCTAACTAAAGGAAGCTACATTTTCTTATTAATTTAAAACTTATATCTCAGCAGGAGTCAGGGTCTGTTGAGATTAAGCAGACAGATACTTTATTAGAAGTAGAAGGGGGTCTTATTTAGGGTTAAAAAAAGAAAGAAAAGAAAGAAAGTTGGTGTGTGTTCTGTGCTGGGAAGGGTACTGTATCAGCTGACTTTGCTAAACCAGTAGAGGAGAAGAAAACATTTAGAGGTGTGTGCTAGCACTATAAAAGCAGGTGACTCAAATTACAACTTCCTGTTGCTAGCCTTTTTTTCTTACTAATTGCCCTCCATCCCACCCTAAGCCAGTTCTACTTTTATAGCCACTGGATTTGACTGTCAACAGGAACTTCCTGTTTGGCAGTAGGAAGGGAAGGATCATAGAGAAACTCTGGTTTTGTCAACCCTAAAGGGAAAAAGTAGCTCACCCCCCCAGCTGCTGGTGGTCTGACATTGAGCAAGGAAGAAGGAGGCTACTGAAGAAGATAGGAAGTTGCAGTCCCAGAACAGGAAGGGTGAGAGTTGTAAGGAGAGGAGAGAGTAAGAATATAGAGAAACAGTAGAGGGGACGCAAAATAAGACATGATGGGAGTGGTGCAGTGCAATGGCTGTGGGGCAGCAGTGTTCCAGGAGACATTCTGGAGGCTGCAATGCTGCCCTATTTGCAGGCACCTCTCTGGTCTGAGAGAGGAGGCTGCCCATCTCCAGATTGACCTGGTTAGGATTCGTGAAACCTCCCCCAGCCAGGACCACCAGGGCCAATGTCACTACCTCAGAGGTTGCCAAGAAAGAGGAGAGGCTGGACCAGGGTGGGCTCAGGGAGGAGAGGGTGGTGGAACAGAGTTGCATCCTCCAGCGTACCTCTCCACAATTCATTCACTCTTCTGGTGGATAGTGGTTCCTCTATGGAGGCACCTGCAGTGGAGACCAAGGAGGATGCTGGGAACCTTCACAAAGGAGACCCACAGGAGGTGGCATAGGACCCCACAGGGAGGAAACAACTCCTGGTGGGGACTCAATCATTAGGGGTAGAAATTGGGAAGGAAGGAGAGAGGAGGTAGGTGCCTTCCTGGTGCGTGGCTTGAGGGACAGGAAGGCAGATCCTCAGTATCGTGGGAGGAGCTGCATGAGGGAGGGAGCTGGATGTCATTGTCCACCTAGGGACAAATGACCTGGCTAGGAATGGGATCAGAGCAGTGCAAGAGGAGTTTGTAGAGTTGGGGAGGGGCCTTAAACAAGTAGCGCGTATGGTAACCTTCTCGGAGGTGCTGCCTGTCTATGGCAAGGGTGATGCTAGGCTACTCCTCACCAGGGAATTCAATGAGTGGTTGAAAAACTGGTGTGGACTCAGGGTTTGCTTCATTGGGGACTGGGGAGCTACCTGGAGGATGCAGACCTATACCGGTGTGATGGTCTGCATCTGTCCAGGGGGAACAGGATCCTAGGTGAGAAGGTTTAAATGCTTCATTGGTAAGCATTTAAACTAGCCAAGGGGGGGAGGCACTGAAAAGGAGCAGGGAAATCCCAGCCTCCCCCCACAAAACATGGTAATTAGTGAGGTAAACACCAAGGTAGAGAAGTTATTAGGGAGCAGAACAGAGGTAAGTGTAAAAAAAGGCAAAGGCAGTAAGGACAGGAATGGGGCTAAAAGGGGTAAGGCTATCAAAAAGTTGAGGGTGATGAGTACCAATGCCCATAGTCTGTGTAACAAGCTCCTGAACTAGTGGCCTTGATGGAAGAGGGTTGCTTGATATTGTGGCAGTCACAGAAACATGGTACACAGAGAACCATGACTGGGATGTCAACATACCAGGATACACAATCTACAGGAGGGACAGGGAGGGCAAATAGGAGGAGGAGTAGCTCTCTATGTAAAGGAAGGGATCAAAGCAACAGAACTAAAGAGTAAACAGGGAGCAGATGAAGCACTCTGGGTCACCCTGGAGACAGGAAATGGCACCACAATCCACATGGGGGTTGTATACAGACCCCCATCTCAGGGGGAGGGAATGGACAAGGAAATGATAGAAGGCTTCCTTAGAATGGCAGAAAAAGGAAAGATATTGTTGATGGGGGACCTGAATATGCCAGATGTTAACTGGAGCACCTTTGCTGCAGGCACATCCAAGAGCAAGGTCATTCTTGATGCCCTACAGGGGGCATGCCTCAGACAGCTAGTATTGGAACCCACTTGGGAGGGAGCAATCTTAGACCTGGTACTCTCAAATGGGGACAGAGGAAGAATCTCAGATTTAGAAGTGGGTAGCCATCTTGGAACAAGCGACCACCAAACAGTGTGGTTCTCGATAAACACAGCCATACAATCAAGCCACACAAAAGCAAGAGTATTGGACTTTAGGAGGGCTGACTTTGGGAAAATGAGAGAGTGCCTCAGAAAAGCACTAGCAAACAGGCAAGAAGGAGGGTGGAGGAACAATGGGGAGTAATCAAAACAGCCATCACAGAGGCAAAGCCTTTGTGTAAAGCAAATCAATAAAACACAATGAAGGAAAAAATGCTATGGTTCTCAAAAGAGGTGGGAGGAAGGTTAAGGAGAAAAGGATAGCATTCAGGAAATGTAAGGAAACACAGAAGGAGCAGGACAGAGAACTTTATCAGTTAAAGCAGAAAGAGGCTGGGAAGGCAGTCAGAATAGCAAAGGCCAAACAGAGGAAAGGATAGCCAATTCTGTTAAGAAGGGGGACAAGACCTTTTATAGGTACATTAGGGAGTGAAGAAAGACCAAAGGAGGGATACTGAAGCTTAATAAAGGGGAGGGAATGTGGGTAGAGGGTGACAGTGAAAAAGCAGGGATACTGAATGAATATTTCTGCTCAGTATTCACAAAGGAAGAGGAGGGGGAGGTACCTAAACCAAACAAGAGAAACACTCTGAAGATGGGGGTCGATACCAGTCCATTTACAGAAGAAAAGGTTCTGAAAGAACTAATAAAATTGAAGGTGGACAAAGCAATGGGGCCTGATGGGATTCACCCAAGAATTCTAAAAGAACTAAGGGTAGAACTAGTGACACTGCTGAGTACTCTCTTTAACAAATCATGGGAGGATGGGGTGGTACCCGAGGACTGGAGGAGGGCAGATGTGATTCCTCTTAACAAAAGTGGGAGCAGGACAGAGGCAGAAAACTACAGACCAGTTAGTTTGACCTCAGTGGTAGGGAAAATGATGGAATCACTTCTGAAGGAAAGATTTGTTGAGTACCTAGAGGCCAGTGTGGCACAGGACCCAAGGCAGCATGGATTCACAATGGGAAGGTTGTGTCAGGCAGATCTAATAGATTTATTTGACTGGGTGACCAAAGTAGTAGACCAGGGAGGGCTGTGACATGGCCTACCTAGATTTTAGCAAGGCATTTGATACAGTCCCACACAAAAGATTAATACACAAGTTAGCCAGCCTTGGAGGGGTCCCTAGGTGGTAGCCTGGATAAAAATTGGCTAGACAACAGGACGAAAAGGTAGTAGTAAATGGAGTCCACAGTGAAGAAAAAGAGGGTTACTAGCGGGGTACCACAGGGTTCAGTACTGGGACAGGTCTTTTTAATGTCTTTATAAGTGACATTGCAGAGGAACTGGAAGGAAAAGTATGTCTCTTTGCAGATGACACAAAGATCTGCAACAGGGTTGATACACAAGATGGAGTGGAAAGGATGAGAAGGGACTTGGTAAGGTTGGAGGAATGGTCAAATGTATGGCAGCTCAGATTCAATGCAAAGAAGTGCAGGGTAATGCACATGGGAAAAAAAAACCCAGGGAAGGCGTACACAATGGGGGTGAGATACTGACAACAGTAAAAATGGAAAGGGACCTGGGGGTAATTATATCAGATGACCTAAAGGTGGGCAAGCAATGTGAGAAGGCAGTAAGGAAGGCTGGAGGGATACTGGGATGCATAGGAAGGGGCATAAATAGTAGAAAACAGGGAAGTTGTTATCCTCCATACAGACAGTTGGTGAGACCCCATCTGGAGTACTGTGTGCAGTTCTGGAGACCCCATCTCCGCAAAGACATAGACAGAGTGGAGGCTGTCCAGAGGAGAGCAACCAAAATGGTGCAGGGTCTGCACCAGAAGACATACAAAGAAAGACTAAAGGAGTCTAATATGTATACCCTTGAGGAAAGAAGGGAGAGAGGGGACATGATAGAAACTTTCAAGTACCTCAAGGGAATCAACAAAGTCCAAGAGGGTAGCATCTTTCAGAAAAAGAGATGTGCAAGAACAAGGGGGCACAATTTGAAGATAGAGGGACGGCTCAGAGGTAATGTGAGGAAGTATTTTTTCACAGAGAGGGTTGTGGATGCATGGAACAGCCTCCCTGAGGAGGTCGTGGAGTCAAGAACAGTGGAGGAATTCAAGAATGCATGGGACAGACATAAGGCAGTCCTAGTGGGGGGTAGGAGGAAGTAAGCTGTTGGTTAACTAGGATCTGCAGCTTATCTGTTAGGTAGGAAAATGGGCAGACTAGGTGGGCCAAGCAGTCCTTATCTGCCATCAAATTCTATGTTTCTATGTTACCACCACCTTCTGCCGTCTATTCCCTAACCAACTCCTTGTTTAGTTTATCACCTTTGAATCCACTCCTATGTTACCTAGCTTGCTTATTAGTCTCCTATGTAGAAGGTGTAGAAAGCGTTAATGAAATCTAGGTAAACCACATCCTCTGCTCCAATCTGATCTAATTCCTTTGCCACCCAGTCAAAGAAATCTATCAGATTCATTTGACGTGACCTCCCTCCATGAACCTATGCTGCATCAAGTCTTGTAACCCACTGGATTCAAAATATTTCACAGTCCTTTCCTTCAGCAGTGATTCCACCATGAGGAGGCATGAAGCTGAGGATGCAGTTGCTAAGAATAAGATAGCAGGTAAAAAAGTGGTAGATAAAAAGTTGGCAGCTTAAGAGGTGGCAGCTGAGGAAATGGCAACTTAGGATGAGGTGGCTAATGAGAAGGTGGTAGTTGAAGAGGTGGGAACTGAGGAGGCAGCAACTTAGGATGAGGCAGCAATTTAGGATGAGGCAGCAGTTTAGGATGAGGTGGCAGCTAAGGAGGAGGTGGCAGCTGAGGAGGTGGCAGCAGTTGAGGAGGAGGCGGCAGCTTAGGATGAGGTAGCAGCTAAGGATGAGGCAGCAGCTGAGGAGGAGATGGCAGCTGAGGAGGAGGTAGCAGCTGATGAAGCAGCAGTTGAGGAGGCAACAGCTGAGGATGAAGTAACAGCTAAGAATTAGGTGGCAGATGTGGTGGCAGCTAAGGATGAGGTGGCATGCAGCTGAGGTTGTAGTAACTGAGGATAAGATGTCTGCTGATGAAGATGAGACAGCAGCTGAGGATGAGGTGGTATGCAGCTGAGGTTGCAGTTTCTGAGGATAAGGTGACATACAGCTGAGGATAAGATGGCATGCAGCTGGGGTTTAATTGGTGAATGAGGAGGGGACAGCATCTGAGGAGTAGGTAGCAGCTCAGTAGGTAACAACTAAGGATGTGATGGCAAATGATGATGTGCCGATGAGGCCGAGGTGACATGCTGCTAAGGATGTGGCTGCTGCTGATGAGGCACTGACTGAGGATGAGGATGCATGCAGCTGATGATTGCACTGCTGAGGATGAGGCAGCAGATAAGGAGGCAACTGCAGAGGAGGATGAGGCAGCTGAGGATGAGGTGATAGATGAGGATAAGGTGGTAAATAAGAAAGTGGCACCTGAGGAGGTGGTAGCTGAGGTTGAAGAGGTATGTAGCTGAGGATGAGGTGGTGGCAGCTAAGAAGGAGGCAGCAGATGGTGGGGCAGAAGCTGAGGAGGTGGCAGCTGAAGATGTGACTGCTGAGGATGAGGTATCATGCAACTGAGAATGAGGCGCTAGCTGAGTAGACAGCAGCTGAGGATGAGGCTGCAACTGAGGATGACATGGCATGCAGCTGAGGATGTTGTTGCTCTTCAGCCGTGGCAGCTGAGGATGAGGAGTCATGCAACTGAGGATGACATGGCATGCAGCTGAGGATGTTGTTGCTCTTCAGCCGTGGCAGCTGAGGATGAGGAGTCATGCAACTGAGGACGTGGCAGTTGAGGAGGTGGGAGTTATCAGCAAAGGAGGTGAATGAAGAGGATAAGGTGCCACGTGAACACAGCAGCTGGGGAGGCAGCAGCTGAGAATTTGGCAACTGAGGATAAGGTGGCAGATGAGGAGGTGGCATGGCATCTGATAATGTGTTAGTTTTAATGGCTGGAGACCTGTGAAAGGAAGGGCAAAGGTCATTAGTATACAGCTGACCTAAGGCACCTCACTATGTTCTGCCATGATGAGTCAAGTCCATTCACTGTATCTGCAAAATGAAAAAAAGGATGTTGCATGCTTACCATTACTTCTGGATAGCTATGTCCTGCTATCTGGCACTACAGTGCCCATTGGGACAAGGACCTTGTTATCAGGGCACCAAGGAAGAGGAGGAGGAGGTGGCAACAGCAGTGTTGGTAGTGACTGATGGAAACCATTAAAAAGAATTGCAAAAAACATTAATATACATGATAGAAATGATAGAAACTTTCAAGTACCTCAAGGGAATCAACAAAGTCCAAGAGGGTGGCATCTTTCAGAAAAAGAGATGTGCAAGAACAAGGGGGCACAATTTGAAGATAGAGGGGGGACAGCTCAAAGATAATGTGAGGAAGTTTTTTTTTCACAAAGAGGGTTGTGGATGCATGGAACAGCCTCCCTGAGGCGGTTGTGGAGTCAAGAACAGTGGGGGAATTCAAGAATGCATAGGACAGACATAAGGCAGTCCTAGTGGGGGGGGTAGGAGAAAGAAAGCTGTTGGTTAATTAGGATCTGCAGCTTATCTGTTAGTAGGAAAATGGGCAGACTAGGTGGGCCATGTGGTCCTTATCTGCCGTCAAATTCTATGTTTCTATACAGCTGTCACAAGGCACCTCATAATGTTCAGTCATGGCAAATCGAGTCCAGTCACTGTACCTACAAAAGGAAAAAAAAAATTTTGTATATTTGCCATTATCGCTGGATGGTTTGTCCTAATGTATGATGTGGCTATGCACTGAGGGACAAGGACACATTAGCAGAACACTAGAAGAGACTCAGGAGGGGACAGGCTGATAACTGAGTAGGGAGAGGCAGTTGAAGCCTGTAATACCTGGATGCAACATCAGTTCTGCCCAGTGGATGGATGGATGGATGAATGAATGATTGGCCCTCTCTCAGTGTCTGCATAGGAAGAGCATTCTACAGCTCAAAAAAAGAATTTACCTCAGTTTGCAATGTCATGTACACTCAGTGACAAGGACCATCACCATTTCGATACAACACCAGTGAACTTGTCAGGCATGCTTCCTTTATTCAAAGCAATCATGAACCACAATGTGTTGAGGATTTTGTTGATCTTATTTCCTTTTTAGGTATGTGCAGGGCAGCTGGTGCCTAATAGTCAGTGGTGGGTGATGTGGACAGTGACACACTCAGAACTGCAACATGGTGGTTTGTGTCTTGGATAATGGAGTGGACTGACTCACTGAGAAATGTGATCACATAAAGTCAGATGATGCTGACCATGTATTTTAATTTTTGCTCAATACACTGATACACCGCCAGCAACAGCACAGTCATTGAAACTGAGAGATTTCTACACAAAGACTAGAACTGATGAGATTTGCAAGAGTCAGAAAGCAGCCAGACTAAAACATAATACTTTGTGTGGGCAATCTCTCAGAACATAAAGTTAAATGACAGAACAACTCACCTCACTCAAGTCATGCACATTCTACGGATAAACAGGCTAGATGGGAATATCCCCTTCTCTGACAGACTGAACAGCATACATAGATAACATTGGGACTAGCCTGTTCTGCACGCTGTCAGTGCCTATGGCTAGTGAGTCAGAGTAACTGAACTGTTGCAGAATGTGTGGAAACATGACTGATGGCAGACTGCTGCTTGACTGAGAAAATTACAGCTGCGATGATTGGAAACTGCATTTTCTTTTTACTGAGGCATCAGAGAAATAGAAACTGTGCCTTATGAATAGATGTGTATTTATACAGTGAAGAAACTGAGAGGGTGCATAACACTGGTTGGCTAAACAGCATCAGGTTTTTTGTGGTGGGCCTGGTACGGCAGGGCAGTGATTGACAGGCTTGTGATGTTAAAAATGTACATGTAGCAACAGACATTGCTGTTTGATGGAGAAAATAGCAGTGGTGATTGGAAATTGCATTTTCTTTTTGTGGGACATCAAAGAAGCGGACGATTTTCCTGATGGACAGGTGTGCCTTTATAGAATGGAGAGAGTGAGAGGGTCCATACTGTAGCATCTCCACCAAGCACAGGTGAGACTACCACTGTGAACAAATTAGAATTAGAAACAGGGAGGAATAAGAGACCATGAAGTGAAAACAAAAGTTTGGCACAATATCAATGCAGGTCACAAGCTACAGCACACACATAATCTAACACTATATCATGATGAGTCATAGCAGTGCAGACTGAGTGCCATACTACAAGCCGCATACACCCCTAATGAGAAACAAGACAACGAGAAACAGATGGCTTTCACTATGCAACAAAAAAAGACTTATGAATAATCGTACTGCAGGCAGGCTCCAGCTCACTGAAGCAGTACACTCTTACTGCCAAATAATACAGTCCAGAACAGATTGATACAGTACTGCCTCCCCAATATTATTCAGGGAGTCTTACTAGTTGTTGAACGAAAGGGAGAGCCATGCAGTGTTAACTGTGGCAGACCAATAAAATACACAATGTGATTGTGACTTCAGTTAAGGAATGATACAAGATATAAGCAAGGTCCCTCGAATTCTGCTGCCACAGAATTGTGTGCAGAACTTGCAACCTACCTTAGAATACCTGCACTGCTGCAGAATTCACTGTTCTTTGTGATTCTTTGTTAATATTTACAGTTTTTCCATAGTACCTGGTTCCCGTCCCCTTCTTTTATATTCAAAACCCCTCTATGCTCACCATGTGGTGTTATCAATGATATCACATCATACATTAGCTAATGACAGGATCGCATTCTGCCACAGAAATGAATAGTTCCCAATCCCTGAGGAAGTGACATAGCACATCAGGTATTGTGATATTTGCTCCAACCTGTACTACAGCCTAATAAACTAAGTTTACGTTATTACACAAGGGCCAACTTAAACAAATACTTGACAATAGCATAGACCTGTAGCTGAATACCTTACTTTGTACAGGTTTATTTGTGCATTTTAGGTATTACGGAAGCCCTCTAAAATGAATAACTTGTAAAATGAATTAACCTGTCTTAAAAAAGAAATACAAAAGAATTATGCCCAGAAAGGTGGAATATAATGCGCGTAGACCTATTGAAAGAACAGACCTATTAAATGAATAATTATGCTGTACACATTTTTGCTAGGGTTATTGATTACATGTAATTGTGGGTTGATAGAATTATCTAAAATTTATGAAGAAATGTTGTGTGTAGGGCCAGTCATTGGGCAAGTGGGTCCCATGTTGTGTTCTTGTGCTGGCCACTTAAGTTTGGGGACTAACTCGGGGAGCTGGCTGGCCAGCATGAGTATGGGGAGCCAGTGCTGTCACACATCACTGCTCTGATCCTAGGAAGGTATGGTGCAGTGTTCTGTTGCACTTGTGACACCTTGTGATGGTCATAAGAGCCTTCCCTCACATGGGGTTCACGTGCATGTCATGGCCTGACAGGGTGATGTAGTGTGTCAGGAGACATGGGTTGGCATGAAAAATGAATCTTGCATATCTCCTGCACTCTGTTTATTCCATTTCCAAAGGAACCTGTCCAAATGAAGATACAATTTCACGATCACAAAAAGGGAAATTTATTTTTAAAAATCTACATACAGATTGCATATAAATATATAAGTGATACTCAGTAGGGACCTCACGGGTGGTGTAAGCTGCATAAGTATAGAGATCATTTATCACAAAGTCCCCTCTGTGTATTTCATTTATGCTATAGGATATGACCTTAAGTGATAGTTTTTTTAGGTTTTTGGAAAAAAAATATTATTTCTAAAAGTCTACGGGTTTATATTTATGTTTGCTTGCGCGCATGCACAAGAAACATTATGTGGCAACTTAGGAGAGAAGCGGGTTGTGGAGGTGCGGCACTGTGGCTGCCAATGCCGGCACTGCATTTGTGGGTTTGGCAGTATTCAACCAATGCAGGCCCACTGTCCTGATGACACTGGTTCTCCAGAAGTGCCACCAACTTGAAATGATTTGGCCTCCGCAATCAGGGTCCGCCTCGTCATTGCAGCGTCAGCCATTCAGCTGCAATGAGGGAGCGACCCATCAGTGCAGAGTGGTACCCTGCCTGATGTAACATTTCCATGAACATGGTGGCAGCTATCACCATCTGCCTCAGAGCCCCATGAAAGCCAACTGGAGTGCACAATCCCCCTGTCGGCATGCTCCCGACCCAGTTCATTTGCCGATGGGTGAGCCCACTCCCCTTCTGCATAATGTTCCCCCCCATTTGTTGTGTGCCGAGGGGGTGCCCAGTCCCCCTCAGCATCATGCCCCCCCAAACAGTCTTTCTTTGCTGAAGGGGGGCCCAATCCCTGTTGGCTTAAGTCCCCCCTCCCACAAAATGCAGGTGACAAAAACCTTCCCTCAATATCTTTTGTTTATTTTGTTGTCCCTGAAACCAAGAAAACAGTCCCTCACAGTGTCTCGTGCCCCCTCTCCCAACCCACAGCTACCCTCTGCACACCCCACCTCCCCACACCCCTCTCACCTAATACTTAACTCCAGAGCCCAGCACAATGATTTTCAGTTGACCAGGAACACGTCTGCACTCTTCAAAGCCTACCGCAAACTGAAGAAATGCTGGTATGCAGTATAATGGCATAAATAAGGTTTTTTCAATGTATGTGGATATCGCAGCCATTTTTTTTTTACTTTTGGCATAAAATTTCAACATGGGGTTATCGGGACCCCTCTTGATGATTTCAGTCATGTCATGGCGTTATTCGGTCCCGAAAGGTGATTTTGTGTTCACTGCACGGAATCACCTTTTGGGATTGATTAATGAAACAACAGTACCACTATTTATGAGGTGGGCTCTCAAAAAGCCTTTGTTGCAAATTTGATGAAACAAATCCAAAAATTACTGTTTTATGAGCACTGCAAGGAAGTAGTTTCCACGCGATAATTGCAACTTGCAAATTTGTAATATTTTCACTCCAGATTTCAAGCCATTGCCATTTTCCCACACCTCCTTATGAACAGTACAGCTGTCATTTTCACATCCTGGCCAAAATGTGTTTCGCACTTCCAGCACAGAATAGCATGGTCACTGTGGGAAATCAGTGTTTGGGACAGATTTAGAAAATCACAGTGACACTGTTCATGAGCAGAGGTCCTAAAATGCCTATGTTGAAAATTTGGTGACGAAAGTCCATAAAATGACTGTTACGAGCATGCATTGTGCAGTTTCCACTCACACTTGTAACTTCGCAAATTTGTAATATTTTCATTCCAGACTTTCAACATTGCCATTTTGTCACACCTCCTTATGAACAGTACAGCTGTCATTTTTCACATCCTGGCGGAAATGTGTTTTCTCACTTCTGGTGCAAAATAGCATGGTCGCTGTGGAAAATTAGTGTTTGGGACAGATTAAGAAAATCACAGTGACTCTGTTCATGAGCAGAGGTCCTAGAATGCCTATGTTGAAAGTTTGGTGACAAACATCCATAAAAATGACTGTGCTATGAGCGTGCATTGTGCAGTTTCCACGCACACTCCTAACTTCACAAATTTGTAGTATTTTCACTCCAGATTTTCAACATTGCCATTTTTTCAGACCTCCTTATGAACAGTACAGCTGTCATTTTTCACATCCTGGCTGAAATGTGTTGTCGCACTTCCGGCACACAGTAGCATGGTCACTGTGGGAAGTCAGTGTTCGAGACAGATTAAGAAAATCACAGTGACACTGTTCATGAGCAGAGGTGCTAAAATGCCTATGTTGAAAATTTAGTGACAAAAGTCCATAAAATGACTGCTATGAGCATACGTTGTGCAGTTTCCACGCTCCCTCATAATTCCACGCATTTGTAATATTTTCACTCCAGATTTTGAACCTTGGCATTTTTTTCACACCTCCTTATGAACAGTACTGCTGTCATTTTTCATATCCTTCCCAAAATATGCGTTTACACATGTGGCGCAGAATAGCGCAATCACTGTGGGAAATCAATGTTTGGGACAGATTAAGAAAATCATTGTGACAGTGTTCATAAGCAGAGGTCACAAAATGCCTATGTTGAAAATTTGGTGAAATAATTCCACTAAATGACTGTGTTACGTGTATACGTTGCACAATTTCCACGTACGCTCGGAAGTTCGAGTGTTTTTAATATTTTCACTTCAGATTTTCAACATTGCCATCTCTTCACACCTCCCTATGAATGGTACACCTGTCATTCTTCTTATCCTGCCCGATCTGTGTTTTCGTACATCTGGTGCAGAATGGCACGGTCGCTGTGGAAACTCAAAGTTCAGGACACATTAACAAAATTACAGGGCCACTGATCATGAGACGAGGTCCCAAATGCTTTCATGAGGTGGGGGTCACAGAAGGCCATGCTGAAAATTTGTAGTGCAGATACCAACAAACGCCTGGGGTGTTAGGATTTCTAACCATAACGTCCCACCCTGTACAAACTGACAGGCATCAGGGGTGTGCCTTTGGATTGCCGACTGCAATGCTCATGCCATTACACCCCACCCACCCCACCCTGCAGCTAGTGACAGGCATCGAGGTGTGCCTTTGAACTCTTCGGCCCCAGACTTCACCCCATTCTCCTATACTGCACACATTTCAGCATATGTCCTTATGGAATGGGGTGACTGTAAAGCCAAACACCTCAAGGCACACCTCAACATTTGTTGGTGTCTGCAGGATAGGGTGAGGTGAAATGGCATGAACTTTATGGGTGATGACCCAAACGCATACCCCAATGCCTGTCGATCTCTGCAGTGTGGAGGTGGGGTTGGCGTGAAGTTCAATGCTTCACTAACATTCCTATTCTGCATCTGTCTAACACCTGCATTTCCAATGCTAATACCGGCAAGCAAACATTCAGCATTGACAAATGCTTGTTTGAACTAGTGCTACTGTGCATCCCTCCATCCTACTTCTCATAGCCACTGCCATAGGCGTGGTGTCAGGATGACAAGCTGATGCTGTGACTTTGTTGTTCATTGGTGCCGCTGACCTTCCACAGAAATTACAAATGACTGACCCAGAAGTTCTGTGGCAAATGGTAATCCTGCCACAGAACTTAGTCCCAAACTACTGCAGAAAAATTGAAGCCTTGGATATAAGGTAACTGGTAAAACATTGAACATTACAAAACAGACTGTACAAAAGAAATCAGAAAATTGTGTTGTACTAAGTGTCAGTGTATCAGTGGTGTGTGTATTTCTATCAAGCCTCCTTCTCATCTAGGGTTATGAAGCCATTCTTCCCATTTTTCAGTGGAGAATATTCTCCATGTGGGAATTCTGTCTCCATGACTGTTTCCTCTGCCTTGGATGGCTCTGTCAGTGTGCCCTCAGAATTATCCCCTTCACTCTGTTTGAATACTGCCACTGTTCTGTTTCATGAAATGTAGTGCAAGTTCATTTTACTAATTGTTAGCACAGTAACATTCTTGGGTGAGAGAGTGATACACCTGTTTGTAATGATGGTACCTGCTGCACTGAAGATGCATTGTACACTGACACTGGAGTGGGAACAGCTCAGGTACCTCACAGCTACTGATGCAAATGCTGGCCAATCAATCACTTTAGTGCTCCAGTGCAAAAAAGGCTTCTAAGTTATAGTGAAGTACTTGTGTATGCCAAGTGCACACCCTACATTCTTTCAGCAGTATGCAGTCCAGCATCTTCCTCTGCCTTCTCCTCCTTTTCCTTATACCCCTCTATCCCAACCTGAGACAATACTGCTCATAGAGAACTGGTTGGAAGTTTATGTTTTTAGAAGAATGAGGTAGACTCCTCATTCCTTGGTGTCAGCAGTTGGCTTTCATACCAGTTTTGACAGCTGCCCTGTGTGCTCAGTGACTCAGGAGTCTTGTCAGATTTTGATCTGGCTCATGCTCTTCTTTAATTATAGAAAAAAAACCTCACATATAAATCCGCAATAATCTTGTAACTGCAGTGTGTTTACCCTGTTGCGTGCAATTAATAGTTACTTTAATGAGCTATGAATGAGCTTGGTACATCCATCAGTCCTGGGTTTGATTCTTACATCCTCCACTTACATACTGTGTGACTCTGAGCAAGTCACTTAATCACCCCAGTGCTCCTGGGTTGCCCCAGAAAACAGCCACTTGTGCCTAGTGGGCCTTACCTAGTTACCAAAAGAATAAAATACAAAAAAAAATACATTGAAACAGGCACTTAAAATAAAGTGTAACCTAGCCGTGATCCCAAATTCTGCTGACTGCAGGATGCTGGAAAGGTGGGTTCTACAATCCAACACCTGCAGCATGTGTTCCTTGAAGGTATGACTAGCAGAATCTCATTGACTTCTAGCTGCTGTTGCACATTCAGAAGGGCCAGCCTCAGCATTTGGAAACATGGGATGATATGACCAATACAGACAGTGTTCCACTTATTGACTGTGTAGTGTGCTCAAGGGGCTCGAGGATCATAATCAGGCCATCTATTAGTCACCACTGATCTGTTGCTAGAGACATGGACACTCCACCACTATCCAAGTGTGTGTACATGAGCATGTCTTGTGACACTGACATATCACTACTCATACAATCACTCAGTCATATACAGGATAGTGTTCCATCTGGTGACAACTTTAACCCTCAACCAGTACTGAGACAGAGGATTCTGAATTTGCAGTTGTAGTGATCCCAGGCCTTTTCTGATAAGACTTAGTGTGCATAAGTTTGCTGGGACACAGTAAGCAGTGCCTTCAAGGCATGTTGACATGAAAATTCTTGAACAAATAGATTAAGGCAGTGTGTCAGGCATGGTAACCTGACATAAAAAATATAAGTAATACACTTGACCATGTTTAACCCATTATCACTAATTATAAACCTTGCTTTAAGAGAATGTGGGTGTAGCTAAGAGGTCAATTTCATCTAGATGCATTCATAAAAGTTTCCTCTAGTGTGTGACCCATGCAGTGCTTTCATAGCCAGTGTGCAATGCTGCCAAATGCCAGAAGAGATGCTGCTAGTGCAGTTGGATTGACTGCACTTGCTGCCTGAGTTGCATATTACCCCAGGTACTTGGGCACAATGTGCTGTGAGACAAATATAGGAGCCTTCTGCTGTTTGCCCACTTATCCAAATATCTGCACTTGAATGACCGTAAGTGGAAGCTGAATACTGCAAGACATGGCTTACTACATGTGAACTTTGTCATATTTTGGGACCTGCACAAATCAAGACATTGGTACGACTGAACGTCTGCCATTTGGGGCAGGCCCTGGATGTCAGTTTATGGAAACCTTAATTTTCAGTGGACGAGTATGGTAGCATATGTATGGCCAACATCTCAGTGATTACAGCATTCAGTACTTGGGCTACAGCATGGTTTGGGGAATATTTGGTGTGACACACCAACATTTTTAGGATTTAGGACCACAAATGTTTTAGAGTTGTGGTGGGCCTTTTCTCAAACAGCTTGACCCAGTGACATTGGGTAATATGTGACTCAGATGTCAATGAAGAAAGGGTCATAAAACCAGTTATTTATTATTGCAACTGTACTCTTAATGTTGCAGGGTTTAGTCAGGGTCCTGCTTACTATGGATTTTCTGCCTCCACTCATGACAGTGCATTTACTGCTAGGCAGCACAAACTCCTCCTCTTCCTCGACAAATTTCTCAGCCTTATCATTGGTGACCTCCTCCTCCGCCCCTTCCTCATGTGGCACTTTGGAATGTTATTTGGTACTGCCACTACCAAATTTTGCTTAGTTTACTTAATCCAAACCAGCCAACACTAACTTTTGGTGTGAAACCCACCTTATTAAGTGCCTTGTCTTTAGAGGTGTGCAAAACTGGATAATTTCATGTCACAGATTAATTTGCAAATTTACTCCAATTCACAAAGTTGATTTGCCCTGTGAAGTTCCAAGTCACAGTATAGGGTTAACTTTGTGAATAATGAATTTAGTAACTTTACCAGTGAAGTTGGGCAAAGTTAGGTGAAGTCAGGCAACGTTAGGCCAACAAGTGAAGTTTGCAATGTACCATGGGGTTGGAGGTCACATGGTACTGAAATGAGCTGTTTGCCGTGCGTTCAGTGCAGTCTTATGAAGAGAGTTAGTAAGAAGTTTGTCCCTGCTTGTCTGAGCAAAAAAAAAACTTTAAAAAATTCAAAAATGCACAATGAGAGATGGCAAAGATGGGAACTCTGGTCCAGGATTTTGGATAGCCCTTGGTACAGAACGAGAGGAGAGAAGAGGAGAGGAGAAGGAGAAGGAGAAGGAGAAGGAGAAGGAGGTGGGTTCACTGAGCTATGGGGGGGGAGTCCCATCCAGTACCAGAGAGGATGACCAATGGTAGGGGTGAGTGGACCAGAACAGGATCCAAGCTTTTTTAGTTAAGTAACCCTTTTGAAGAAGATGGGGTGGGGTGCGGGGACCAAGGGGATTGTTGGAGGCAGCTCAACCGGAGCCAAGTTGGTAAGGCCCTTCACATAGGGGACAAGATTTGTTGCAAGTCCCTTATGCTTGTTATACTCTGTTTAACTTTTAACTTGTGGAACTTTGGTTTATTTACAGAGAATTTATTACCACCTGAGAACAAAAGGGCTTGATTACTCCTTTATAGATTTCTCAATTACAGTCTATGCAATCAATGGCAACTTGCAAAGCAAGACCAGATGGACTATTATACAAAGAGGAACATTGGGGGTGGGCCTCCCCCCGGAAAAGGACTATAAAGGTGCATGCCCTTCCGATTGTATTGACCATTTTTAGCCTTGTACTTTGCAGGTGTAACACAAGCTGAGGTGCTCATTGTTCTGTACAACATTGTCTGAATACATTAATAAAGCTGATTTTCAAAAAAAAAAATTGAAAACGGAGTATTTTGAACCAACTCGCTCACACAAAATATCTAGTGTGTCTTGTGCAGTAAGTTATTGTTGTTTGTTTGTAGATTTGCAGATTTATTAAGTTGAAAGTAGTGGTTTTGTTTTGTCTAGTGAAGCAGTGCTGGGTGGGGAATGGGAAGTTTTTCAGCTAACAAGCAAGGCAGCCCTGTGAGCACTAGTCTGATTTGTTTTCCTCAGTCTTTCTTCTTAATAATTGTTCTGTGGTCTGTGATTTCTCACTTTATTTCTGTAGCACAGTATTGTGTGATTAAGGGAATAATTTGTCAGTCTGTTTCTATATTAATTGTGGTTATTTTGTTTAATTCTTGAAGTGGCGGTGTTACTTATAGTAACCTGTTTTGAATTACCCATCATGTGTATCTTGTTAATCCCTGACATGTTAAAAAAATACCCCCCCCCCAAAAAAAAAATGAAAGACCTTTTTTGGGTGGTTTTACTGTAGCTACTGTTAGCTCAGTAAACAGTTCTGTTCAGATTGAGATCACACTGCTAATCCCTCTGGTAAGGTGTTGTCTGCTGCTGGTATTTGGTTTTACTGTAGCGTTTTATTTTTTTTTTCCTTGCAATATTAAAAATCTGAATATATAAAATGACTGTAAAGAGAAGCTCAAGTAAAGGGAGTGGTGCTGGCAAGGTGGCCAAGAAGTGCATAGGTTCGTTGGGGGGGGGGGATTGTTATTGCACCTAAAAAACTGCCTCTGCAGCAGCTTCATCCATGGGTTCTGGGGCCATTAGTCATAGCAAAGGAGTAGTGGGTGGAAGCAGTTATTGCATTCATTTTGCCAAATTGTTCTCTGCCATATCTGTGGCATTCATGCTGGTGGGTGCTGGGGGAGGTGGTGACAAAAGGATCAGTCTAAGAGGTAGCAAAATCTTTGGCTCAGGAACAGTGGTCAAGGCGGAGGTCGCTGGTGTCCCCATGACTGCTGGTGGTGGTGGCACTGAGCCTGATCTGGATGACAGGTTCCTGGTAGCCCATGACATGGGCATCAGTGGTTGGGTGCCTACAATAATGGTGATCCAGTCCCTGGTGCATGTTATCAGGGCTAGGGTAGGGTAGGACAGCCAGATTGGGGGGGTCGGTGAATATAGCAACGGGATATCGCTATATGTACGAGCGCGGGGGGGGGAGTGAGCATGCACAGCAAGGGACGGGAGGGATTGTGAGAGGTGGTGCCATGGTGGGTTGGTGTGCTGGCCCTGTGGCATGGTGGGTGGGTAGGTGGCATTAGTGGGCAGGGTGCTGGGTTTGGATATGGGTCTGGTCGCTGGCGTGTTTTTGTTGAACCCAGTCCAATTTTTTTTTTAATGGTTTTGCACCCCTTCCCCGACATGCGCCCCCCTGAAGTTGAGAATCCTTAAGTAGGCGGGTGCGGGGGGTGAAGACCCCCATGAGGGGATGCAGGGGGCACAGCCCCTCACATAAACCATTAAAAAAACAAGTTCCTGGTGCCATTTTGCTGTGAGCCAGAGAGTCAGAGTGACGAAATTAATTTTCGGCACTCTGACCTCGCGATAACGGTGATCGCCTTTAGGCTTTCGCTATTATCACATAAACCTCAGGTTCCCAGTATTGATATGTGGACCAATGACCAAAAAGCTGGTAGCTCCTATCTGATCATTACAGCACACTGGGCACAGGTACAGTACCTGGGGTAGTATTCTAGTCTGGTCCAGGGGGCAATTGTACTAATCCCAACTGCTGTGGTAGCAACACTCCGGGTATTTGCCAGTATGTCACGATGACAGTGAAGAGTGTAACTGGATCACATACAGGTCAGAAAATATTGGAGTTGCTCATGACTGAGACTGATGAGGGGATGCAGCCTGTGGTGGTGGTACTATGGAGAGTAGGGGTGGCACAGGGTCCTCAGGCTACTACGGAGTGGGGGGTCAAGGGACTGCTGACCTTGAGACATTTTTGTATCATTAGATTCATTCTGATCCACCTTTGCCTTGGTGTACCCTAAGGGTAAAGTTACAAGTGAAGTTGCCAGGTGAAGTTGCCAGATGAAGCTGCCAAAGGTGAATTATAGTGATGTGCAGAATTTGGAATTTCGCCAGCAAAATTAGCGCAGAATGACCACTCTACTGGTGGAATTTCCACCAGAATTTCACTGGTTCTTCTGCAGAATTCTGCCTGCTCTGATCAGCAGAATAACATTCCACAGAACAGCGTCTTTCCACAGAAAATCATTCCACAACCATTTCCATGGAAAATATTGAGATCTGCCAAATAATATTGCACGGAACGGAGTTTTTACACAGAAAATTATTTCGCAACCATTTTTTTGCCACAGAATTCTACCATTCTGCTTCTAGCACAATTCAGCTAAATTTCAGAGGAATTCTGTAAAATTTAATTCTGCTGGAATTCAAAAATGTCACACAGTACTATTTCCTTTTATTTATTTTTTTTGTAATTCCTTTTTCTCCCCTCAGTCGTCCCACATCTGGCCGCTGTCCTAGTGCACCCGGCTCCTATTAAGGCCCTCACTCCCCGCGATACCCCCATGCCAGGACGGATCCAGTGTGCTGGAGGTGACATCCTCTGAGCCCAGTGAGTGCATCCTGGGATGGCCATCAAGCTGCGCAACCATATTTTCCATGTTCTTGTTCCCCCTCATGGGTGGGGCATGCTACGACGCCAGTGGAGGCAACGTGCATGCTCCCGTTTGTGTTCCTCTAGGCGTCTTTCCCATCCCCACCCTTGTTGACAGCTTCAGTGCTCTACCCCTCAGCCTCCACTACTGGAACCCCCACTCCCCGGAGAAGGAGAGCATTCCTTGGGACACTCAATTCTTCTCCTCCAGAGCCAACCCCCAGCAGCCTGTGCTCATTCCTGAACACAGGTCACTGGCATAGCGTGAGGTGTGGTGTCCAGCATCTCAACCCTCAGTGCCATCAGGCTAACCACTATTTCCTTTTAAATAGAAATAAATCACAAAATTATTTCCAAAGACAAATTTGCCTTAACTTCACTGGTGAATTAAAACTTTGCAACATCTCTACAGGTCTTCATGTGTGTATGAAAGACAAAGAACCTCTGTGCGCAAACACTGAGGCAAGGGTTACCCCAAAGGGCATTTGGCTGGGAAGCCAAGTTTCAAGAAAATACAAAATCACACATGCCCCCACAATGCAAAGCATCATGGGCTGCATATACAAATCACCACAGAATGTTATGCTGGTCCAACTTTAAGCAGAATTGCATGGTGCCGAAAGGCCTCTCACACAGTTTGCAAAGGGTGCTAACAGAAGACATAGACACGTGTTTTATCCTACCAGGACTCATCAGTATGCCTCCTCTGTTTGACACCCCAGTGGAATGGACCAGCTACCCTTAAGGCAGTGTGCCTTGGATATATTGTGGTGAACCCATTAAAATAAAACTATTTAAAAGACAAAGAACCTCTATGCACAAACACTGAGGCAAGGGTTACCCCAAAGGGCATTTGGCTGGGAAGCCAAGTTTCAAGAAAATATAAAAATCACACATGCCCCCACAATGCAACGCATCATGGGCTGCATATACAAATCACCACAGAATGTTATGCTGGTCCAACTTTAAGCAGAATTGCATGGTGCCAAAAGGCCTCTCACACAGTTTGCAAAGGGTCCTACCAGGACTCATCAGTATGCCTCATCTGTTTAACACCCCAGTGGAATGGACCAGCTACCCTTAAGGCAGTGTGCCTTGGATATATTGTGGTGAACCCATTAAAATAAAAAACTATTTAAAAGACAAAGAACCTCTGTGCGCAAACACTGAGGCAAGGGTTACCCCAAAGGGCATTTGGCTGGGAAGCCAAGTTTCAAGAAAATACAAAATCACACATGCCCCCACAATGCAAAGCATCATGGGCTGCATATTCAAATCACCACAGAATGTTATGCTGGTCCAACTTTAAACAGAATTGCATGGTGCCAAAAGGCCTCTCACACAGTTTGCAAAAGGTGCTAACAGAAGACATAGACACGTGTTTCGTCCTACCAGGACTCATCAGTATGCCTCATCTGTTTGACACCCCAGTGGAATGGACCAGCTACCCTTAAGGCAGTGTGCCTTGGATATATTGTGGTGAACCCATTAAAATAAAAAACTATTTAAAAGACAAAGAACCTCTGTGTGCAAACACTGAGGCAAGGGTTACCCCAAAGGGCATTTGGCTGGGAAGTCAAGTTTCAAGAAAATACAAAATCACACATGCCCCCACAATGCAAAGCATCAGGGGCTGCATATACAAATCACCACATAATGTTATGCTGGTCCAACTTTAAGCAGAATTGTGTGGCGCCGAAAGGGCTTTCACACAGTTTGCAAAGGGTGCTAACAGAAGACATAGACACGTGTTTCGTGTGTATGTTGACCACCTATGCCAACATGACTTCCTTTTTACTGCTGCTCACCCTAGCTTAGCAAACTTGGCACATGGCCACCACCTCACCTTCTGCATCTAAAACATAAAAGACCTACACTAAAGATTGCAATGTCTAATGTGTTATATGAGGTGAGGAAACAATCACTGGAGAAATAGTTGGTGTTTGGGGCACTAGTTGATTTTTTTTTCATGTATGCTTTTATTAGACTCACAGGGTTGAGATGGTTTACCACATCACAGGTTCTTTACTACCACA
This sequence comes from Neoceratodus forsteri, assembly GCA_016271365.2. Lineage (NCBI taxonomy): Eukaryota > Metazoa > Chordata > Ceratodontiformes > Ceratodontidae > Neoceratodus > Neoceratodus forsteri. The sequence continues at coordinate 1,107,867,890 of CM057449.1, read as the reverse complement.
GTTTTTCTCCCTGGAATTTGACCCATAAAACTACTAGCTCCCCCCCCCCCAGCACTTTGAATTAAAATGCACTCTCCAAAAGAGCACGTGGTAGATAAAAGGGGTGCAGTTAGGGGAGCAGCTAACCCACTGGATGCATCCAAAACACACCAAGGATATTGCACTCACATTGCCATCACAGGAATGAAAGGAAGGAAGCGAGCACAGAAACTGTTCTGCTGGATGTACCTCTTGCTTTATTGGAGTGCCACACAAAGTTCTAATTAGATCCAATACTTATCTACAAAAGTGCTATAGTACAAATTGAGTTCAACTAGCAGAATCACAACCACCAGGGCCTCTCACAAACACCCTAGTGCTTTGATTCACTCTCAGCCTTCATCAGAGCATCCCCTTCCTCCTCATCCTATCAGGCTCACACAAATGAGCCTTATAATCATTCTCCTAATCATCCACATCTTTCCGTACATCTTCCATCACTTCCTTGCCCACTACTGTTTTCAGAGTCTCCTCCACCTCTACTACCCCATGTGTAACTGGCTCACCCAGCTGCAGTTTTACTGACATTTCAAGCACTCTATCAGCTGCAGCACCCATCCCCTCATCCACCAGCACAGTTGTACAAGGTTTCTTTATGTTTTCACTACCAGGGCAGCTCATGCTGCTATTTCCTTCAAGCAGCAGAGCCACTACAGTTGATGCTGTCAAAAGCTTTTTCCTAGCACTGGTACTGTTTGACATTTTCCACATAACTAGTAGTACCTTCTTCCACCACAACTGCTCTGTTACATTTTTTAACCACATCACCAGTTGCACATCCCCCCACTACCATTTTAATTGCACCCAGCTTGGACACCTGCCTCACAGCACTCCTTTTCCCCTGCCATGTCTGATGTGCACATTCATCTTTAATCTCAAAAGAGTTTCTGTGTTGGTTGCTGTTTTCAGTCAGAAACAAGTCGGGCTCTGCATTATGGATTTACTCCAACTTGTGGACATGTTTGGCATTGTTACTGGCTAGTAGTGGATGTTCTGGACTGAGCCCCTGGCCCAGTTTCTTCCAATCGAGAGGTTGATAATGGTGTGGGGGGGGATGACATTCAGTGCGGTGGTTAAATCTGCATCTGCATCTGCACTCTGTGTTGTCAGCTGTTCCTGTGTTGGCTGCTGTTTTGGTTGGGAACCAGTCATGCTCCATGCTGCGGATTTACTCTGACTCAAGAACTTGTTTGGATTTGTTACCTGCTAGCAGCAGGCATCCCAGACTCAGCCCCTTTCCCTGTTACTCCAGTTGGGAGGCTGATAGTGGTGAGGGAGGGGTCTACATAGAAACATAGAATTTGACAGCAGATAAGGACCGCTTGGCCCACCTAGTCTGCTCATTTCCCTACCTAACGGATAAGCTGCAGATCCTAGTTAACCAACAGCCTACTTCCTCCTACCCCCCACTAGAATTGCCTTATGTCTGTCCCATGCATTCTTGAATTCCCCCACTGTTTTTGACTCTACGACCTCCTCAGGAAGGCTGTTCCATGTATCCACAACCCTTTCTGTGAAGAAATACTTCCTCACATTACCTCTGAGCCATCCCCCTCTATCTTCAAATTGTGCCCCCTTGTTTTGCACATCTCTTTTTCTGAAAGATGCTACCCTCTTGGACTTTGTTGATTCCCTTGAGGTATTTGAAAGTTTCTATCATGTCCCCCCCTCTCCCTCCTTTCCTCGAGGCTATACATCTTTAGTTCCTTTAGTCTTTCTTCATATGTCTTCTGATGCAGACCCTGCATCACTTTGGTTGCCCTCCTCTGGACAGCCTCCACCCTGTCTATGTCTTTGCAGAGATAGGGTCTCCAGAACTGCACACAGTACTCCAGATGTGGTCCCACCAACTATCTGTACAGAGGGCCAACAACTTCCTGACTTTGCTATTTACATTCTTAATTCTCAGCGGTCCTCTGCTGCAGTCCAGAGAACTAAGGTGGCACACTGGGGGCATCAGCATGGGGCGGCAGTCAGCAGGAGACAACGTTATCCCTAGTGTGACACTCATCTGAGAATTACATTGTATTCACATGTGACTCTATTGTAAGAATGTAGTAGTCTTCCTTGCACCATATGCATTCATCTTTAACTCAGGTCTCTGTTGCTGCTTGTGGGCCACTGTTTCATATCTATCCATAATCTCTTTATTTATTGTGTGCCGCTATTATACTGTTATTAGAACAACAGAAATCGGACAAACACAGCCATGTTGCAGGAAAAACATTGTGGTTGCAATTGCTAGTAATTAACTTTTGGTCTCTGTACAAATTATCTATTTCGGCTGTTTGTTAGAAAGAAAGGTCTACTATAAATTGCACTCATCAATTGTGTGGCGGCAATGACTGAGATGTCACACTTCCCTAAGATATGAATTGCAATCAAAGCAGTTTATTTTCTAATATCACAGACAGGGCTTCAGATAAAGGTAGTACTGACCTGTTTTACTCACCTCATCTTAGGAAATGCTCTTTAGAATTTTTTTTTTAACGAGTACCAATACTCACCCAACATTTGTAAATGTTGGCACACTTCATAGAGTAGTGCTTCATAACATAACTGGTGATTCAAAAGGAAAAATGTTTCCAGATTTACAGTACTCATACATATTCCAGTTTTATTTTACTCACTATATTTTAAACTAGCGAGTAAATTACTTCTAACTGTCAACATTATCAGGAGCATTGTTGGCACCTGATCATTTCTTATCAAGAAAAAACTACACAGTTTTAAAAATGTACTCCTCACTCCACTCCATCCAGGCATTTGTACACATCTGAATTTGGTTTTACTCACCTCACTTTCAAAATGAGGAGTACAATACTCATCTCAAAAAATATTATTGGAGCCTTGATCGCAGACAACAACATAAACACAATAACATTCTATATAATCCTGGGATCCCTGAGTAGACTCAGTCTGTTGTGTGTTTCTACAACTACACACTGATAATATTTATATATATAATTAGAGGCAAAAAACTCCGTTTAATGCATTAGTTAGGGTTGTTCCACAGCGCCAAAAGTGAGGAAATTTGGTGTTAGGGTTGAAAACCCCCCTTGGACCCCCCAGCCCACTCCCCAACCGGCATTGGGGTGCACATTGGGGTCATCAGCCCTAACTCTCACCCCATCACATGTGTAAAGCAGCAGAAGTATAGGAGAATGGGGTGATAGTTAGGACCGACGACCCTAATGCGCACTCCCCAGTGCCGGGTTGGGGGTGGCTGGGGTCCAAGGGGGGTTTTCAACCCTAACACCAAATTTCTCACTTTTGGCACTGTGGAACAACCCTAACTAATGCATTAAACAGATTTTTTTCCTCTAATTTCCCTTCTTTTTGAGAATGATAACGAGAAATAGTGAATGTAATGCAGTGGCGGGAGCGCGGGGCCCGTGGCATAGTAACAGGAACAGCAAGGCAAACAGAAGTGCTAACAGTGGCGCACATGGTAACACAAGCGTGAATGAGAACAGAAAGGGTAATGCACACGGTGGCATAGACGGGAACGGTCTGCCACGTGATGTGATGTCACATAGTAACATGGTGCCTGCAAACAGAAATGTCAATGGGCATGGTGACACAAAGTGAAACAGAAAGAGAAACAGTACTGTAGACACAAATGGCAAAAAATAACAGAAACGCAAGCGCAAAGGAAAACGCAAAGGATAACGCACATGGTGGCATAGATGTGAACAGTAAGTGGAACGGGTACGGAACCGCAAGCGGAAAAGGCAACGGTAACAGTAATGTCAGCGCACAGGCTGGTTTTCCCCAAAAGCTGCATAGAGAAAGACAGTGAGTACAAAGAATGTATGCATAATAATGGGTATCGGAGCAGAAAATGAGGACTTGGAATACTAAATAGGTTATATCTCAGGAACCGTATGACGCAGAAAAAAAATGTAAAAGTCATATGATTTTACAACTGTCCTGGCTAGTTTGTACTTAACCCCCATTAAGGGGCTAAGTAATTTTCCAACAAAAAGTCCGTATCTCGCACCGTCTCCGAGATACGGGCCCTGAAAGGCACAGCGAACGCCGTAATGTTATCCTATGGGAAAAAAAGAGAAGTTCAGAGTGCCATAACTTTGCCTCCTTGTAATATTTTTTCACCAAACCACTGAAAGGCACATCTGTGGGCTGTTGGCTGTGTCCCTCCAAATTTTAGGAAAAAAGACCAAACCGTTATTTTGCAGCAGGGTACCAAAGGATTCCTGTAATGCGTCGGGCGCCGTAATGTTATCCTATGGGAAAAAGCATCAACTTTGGAGTACTGTAACTTTGCCGCCATCCAATATTTTTTCAACAAAGCACTGAAACACACATCTGTGAGATGTCAGCTACATTCCCTCCAAATTTCAGCCCCAAACTCCAAACCGTTCTTTTGCAGTATAGTGCCAAAGAATTACTGTTATTTTGGGCATAGTGTCGCAAAGTAGTGTCGTGATTTGCGAAAGCTTTCGCAAAATTTGCGACACTTCAATTCGTGATCACGACAGTACTTTTCCAGAAATCTGAAAACATATTTCTGGGGTGTTTTACCCCAAAATAAAGAGATGGCTAGCATCCTCAGGGCCCGACTAGGTGAATACAAAAATAATTAGGTTGCTAGAGGGTCTCAATTTTAAATGCCAAGCATTTTTCTGATCACTAACTGAAAACAAAATGGCAGATTTGCAACACTAACAGGGCCATTTGTGACACTAAAAATTGCATTTGCAACACTGTCAAACTTTTTGTTAACTTTTCCCATTGACTTATAATGGGAAATTGTTTTTTGAATAACTTTTGAACCGTTTAATATTTTTTCACGAAATCTTTGAAAGGCACATCAGGAACCCCGGCTGCACATTCCCTGAAGACTTCGGGCTGGTCACACAAACCGTGTGACCTGTAGGTGCGACAGTAAAATTCCAGAAAAAGCATAAACGCACACACAGATCATGCTTAATAACTCTGCAGCCATGTATCTAACCAGTACAAAACTTGGCAGATCCCAAGGTGTATGGGTCTTAATTGAGTATTCCAAATTTCAGGCAAATCCATCAAACGGTTGCAAAGTTATTAAGGTGCAAAATTTGGGGTTTAACGTAGAAATGGCTCCTCAACCCTAACTATGGTAGCACTACTGTGCTGCCATAATATAAAGATATATATATATATATATATATATATGTATATGGCCTTAATCTGTCCCTCTTTCTCTGGATCTAAGGCAATGTTCTCTCAAGAACCATTTCAGTTAACAAGTGCACAGTTCTTTAGAAACAATTAATCCTTGCTAGCTTTAAACAGTACTGTATTGCATATTATTCTGATGCATTCATATGGAACCTTGATTCTCAAAAGACATACATTAAGTGAACACCTTAAAAGTCTTTTAAGATACTCAGACAATTCCTTCAAGCTCTTTTTTCTTCTCTCCCTTTTATCTTGAGATTGGATTTTCCTTAGAGGCTGGATGAGTGGTATCTTTTCTTGGTTCCTTGGTTTTATTTATTTATTTATTTTTATTTATTTATTCTAAGTTCGGAAAGTACCTTTGAGTCAAAGACTCATTTACAAAGGTTCCACGTCGCATATATTGAACAATACAGAGCTTAGTTAACATACAGAGCAGGGAACATAGCAATCTTGATACAATGGTATAGGTAAAAAAAAAAGTAAGGCTCAAACAGTCTGGACCTGACACACCTATGGTGGCTCCAGTAAGCATTCAGTAAGAGGAAGGAAAGAAAAGGGGAGGAAGTCGTGCCAGCCATGGGCCATTTCTTATTGGTGGGGGGAATGGACGAGAGATGGGTTCAGTTATAGTCACAGTAGTTTGAGGACTGGAGATGTTCTGAAATCCTTTTCTTCTTCTGAAGCCTGATGCAAAATTAATTTGAAGAAAGTTAATATAATGTTGGAGCTTTTAATTTGCTCTTCTGTCTTTGGCATTAGCCAAAGTCTTTTGCAGAGTTAGAGAAATGACAGTTTTAGAGTCCAAGAATGAAATATAGCTGATGTCTCTTCTAGAGAAGAGGTAGTGTAGCTGAGCACCCTCCTTTTATGCAGGGCTGTTCCATTGCAGATAACATGGTGTCTCCCATTGGTTTAGCAATAAATACTTGCCAATCTCTCATTGGCCTAGCTGGATCTCCAGGCAGATATCCTTGACTAATTGGAAGGTCTTGGAGTCTATGTACTGCAGGAGCATAGCCAGGATTTTTTTTTGGTGGTTGTTTAGATATGGCGCTTTTGAAATGTGACAAATAAAAGCCAGGTAAAGCCCTAGGGGGTGTACATGGTCTATGGTGAGTTTGGTGACTTTTCTTAAAGAAAACACACACTTTTGTTACATGTCCCTGACCCCTAATTTCACAGGATTTTTTTTTCACATGGAATCAGGGTTGTGGGAGACTGGCTGGCATTACAGTCTGCAGAACCTCCAGTGGTTGTGGACAACTGGCTATCCAACAGTGCGATCAACCACCCACCCCATATACAGTTTTTGTAATATACTGTGATCTTTGAAAGATTTTTACATAACAGCTGTTGCGGGGGGGGGGTCTGGGGGCCACTAGGCCCCCGGAAGCTCTGGGGGGTTTACATACTCTGTGGTGAGTTTTGGGACTTTTCTTGAAGAAAGGACACACTTTTATTACATGTTACCCACCCATAATTTCAGGGAAATTTTTTCCCCCTGTGGAATCAGGGGTGTGGGAGACTGGCTGGCATTACAGTCTTCAGCACCTCCAATGGATGTGGACAACTGGCTGTCCAACAGTGCCATCAACCACCCACCCCATATGCAGTTTTTGTAATATACTGTGATCTGTTAAATATTTTTACATAAAGGCTGTGGCCGGGGTCTGGGGGCTACAAGACCCCAGAAGCTCTTGGGGGGGTTACATGTTTTGTGGTGAGTTTTGGGGCTTTTCTTGAAGAAAAAACACACTTTTGGTTCATGTACCCCACCCCTAATTTCAGGGAATTTTTTTTCCCATGGAATCAGGGGTGTGGGAGTGGAAACTCTGGTTGGCATTACAGTCTGCAGAACTCTAGCCCACAGGTGACTGCACTCCTAGGCCACAATTATAATGGTGAATTTTGATCACCACAACCCAAAGGGTCTGGGAAACAGAAAATATCATGACATTTTCATCTGTAAAAGTATTAATTGTTACATGTTCTGCCCCAACAATAAATTTTTTTTAAAACATTTTTCTTTCATCAGCACCAAGGAAAACAGTGCACAGGTATGATGCTGTACAACCTCTTTTTCTATATAGAATGAACGATGCACACCAGGAAAGGCAGGAATGCCTATTTTAACCCTTCAGATTATGTATGGATGGTGTTGACTGGCATGGTTCATTTAGAAGGGTTGGGGACCTCCTACACTTGCCAGTAATGGCAGCTATGGATGGTCATTTCAGAGTTTGGTCTGCAGTGGTGCCCAGGGAAAGTACAGAGATGCAAGGTTTGGAGGAGTGAAGGAGTAGCTATGGGAAAGCTGGGATAAAACCCACCACCTGCAGGGCAGACCGTGTATATCTCTTAGCATTTTGTCACTGAAATGTTAGATACAAGCACTCAAAATGTAGGGAAATATTGTCAGGCACAGAGACACATTCAGAAAACTGGGAGCTGGTGTCTTAACAACACTCTACCCTTGATCACACCCTGGACACTAGCTGAATGTCATAACAGTGAAGTGATAATGTGTTTTGTGCGAAGCCCCTCTTCAACTGCCAGATAATTGCTGCTCTTAATGAGCTGTTAATCACACCAGGCCATCTGGAACATTAAGAGGGATTAGCATGAGAGGTAGAGCCTGCTAAAGTAGGGACTTTAACTTCATTAACAGCAATGGAAAAACTGCACTAGTCAAGACAGCCAAGTAGAGAGTTAGCTGCACTAGCCCTGGTCAATTTACACTAGGCTTTGTGCTAGTAAAACAATGTTAAATCAACCCACAACCCCTGACATACAACTATACAAAAGAGGCACACACTTGCACACTTAGTAACATGGGGGGAGACAACTAGGAAACCATGACAGAAAACATGGGTGAGTTTTGGCAAGACATTCCACCATCATCCATGTACACGGTGGTGCAATACCTTGTTACCAGGCACTGCTAACACAGCAGGTAGAAGAGGAGGCTAACCACGTGTAAGGTGAGAGGGGGGTTGCCCCTTTATATACAGGGACACTACTGTGAAATGAATAGGACATGGTTGATGCCATTGCCAGTATATATAAATCCATCATTACTGGTGGGTGGATAAGAAAGGGTTTTCAGGTCAGGAGAATGGGCCTAGATCAGGCCCATTCTCACAACCTGAAACCCCTTTCTTATACATCCATCAGTCATTAAGGATTTATATAGACTGGCATCACCCACATCCTGGGCTCTTAGACTCCTCCAATCTTGATTTCTTATGTCCATATCTAGTTTGCTACTTTGAAATGAGAGAAGTAGGGTTGAGGTTCTCAATCCTACCTCTCATTTCAAAGCAGTAAAGTAGATAAGGACATGGGGTTATGTGTCACGGGATACAGTCCAGAATCACACTGTTCCATGAGCCCCATGTAGCAGTTTGTTGTTAGCTGCCTCAGGAGGAGCAGAAGATGCAGCAGGACCAGGACTATTTCTACTTCTGCTTGGGGAAGGCTCATTAATGCCTTTTATGAAAGCAAACAGGGTGGTTTGATGACCTCCTTAGGTCCCAGACATTTTTATATAAAACTGTTTTTCACATACATTCAGCTTTACTGTGTCTGTGTTTTATTTTCATAAAATTGTTACTGTCTGAACAAGTTACAACACAACTCAGAAAGATTCAGATGGGATTCATATATGGCAAGTATAATAGTATATCCAGTCACTGGTTATACTATGATATTTGCCACCAGTACACTAGCAGACAATTGTATCTGATTCTAAGACAGAAGAGATGGGGCAGGGTGAGGAAGGGACGGGGACCAGCAGGTTAGCCAAGGAACAGGAACACCATGAGTAGTCAGACAGGAATCATATACACACACACATACACACACGTCACATTACCCATATTGTATTTGTGTGAGATGGTGGCCAGCAGTGAAGGTGAACAGAGGGTGACTAGTGGCCACCATCTGGAGTCCAGGTGGACAATTGAGGATGGTACCATCAGGAGGAGGTGGGCACCACCACTACACTACGAGGTAAATTTTTAATGAGAAACCTGGGACTAGGTGAGGTAGGAAGTAGTACCACTGGTACCAGCCAGGGATATTCTTTTATTTTAAGTTATACTGGGACCAGGACAGTGTGGGGGGCCACTTGCACCCTAGGAGCATCAGGGTAGGGTTACGTGGCGAAATATTTTCTGAGGGGCCATTTATGTCCAGACTCCAGCTTTAACCCTTCACATTCAGCTGAGGTGATCTGCCTGCCTGGAGTATGGATTAAGTGAGTGCTAGCTAAGGCCAAGCAACATAACTGGTGAGCTGGGATAGGAGCAGACCACTATTACCCATGTTGGAAGGAACAACATAGGACGCACACATTCTGAGGACATACACATCTTATTCATGGAACTAGGGATGTCTTTTAGGGGAAAGGTATCCTGGGTGATCTTTTTTGAGATCCTCCACCTCTTTGAGGTTAGCGATGAGCTGTAATGGAGCATTGGGCAAGTTAATGCTTGGCTAAGTTTCTAGCTTAAGATGAGAGGGGTTTGTTTTTGGCCAATTGGAGGGTGTTCTGTTTCAAGGAAGACTTTTTGCCCAGAATGGGCTGCACCTACACCCAGAGGAAATTGGAATGCCAGCCAGGAAAATATAAAGGGCAGTTTGAGAGATTTAAAATAGAGGATGGGGAGAGTGCTAGTGCGTGGGATCACCAGGGGAAGAAGGCAGATATAGGAGAGCATACAGGGAAGGACAGCAGAGCAGTTAAGCACAAGCAGAAGAGACCATGGGGGGCCAGCAAGAAAGCATGGTGGAGCAACATTCCTTGCTTGTATGCAGGCTGGCTTTGGTATGCCCAGCAAAAATGGTGAGCTTGAGGGCCTAATGCAGTTACAATGGCTTAGTGGCCTCATGGAAACTTTGTGTGGAAAACAATTACAGGGACACCAGGACAAAGGGATGCAGACTATTGCAGAAAGATAGGTCTGAAATGACTCAAGTCTGACAGGATATGTAGTAAGAAAGTAGGAACTTTGCTTAAACCAGGGCAGACTACATGGGTCATGGGGTCTTTTTCTGCCGACAACTACTATGTAACTACATATACAACTATGAAATGAAGGTGGATCTCTTTGAAAGAGAGGGAGGAAAACAGGAGTAGCCAGCTCCCTGGGTGGCAAACCTAATAGAATCTCTCTAAGTAACAATGATAGTGCTCAGCTCATATCTGACCTCCTGGAGTATATGGCATCAACAGATACAGAAGGAGTTGTCCTGGACTCCACCACTGAATGGTTGCACTAACCCCATAAAACATCCTTGCCTTCCAGCTGGGATCAAGTTTGGGTTCTTTAGCCCCTTGAGCACTTAAGCTTTACAAAAATTCCAAAGGATTCATTAGGGGGTCCTCAATTATAATTTATCTTGATCCAGTTCCCATTATGTTCCTTAGCTGCTTCCCTACCAGTCTCTGTCCAAGGTATAGCTCTCTATCAGTGTCCTAGGCAAGGGAACCACTATTCCTACTGTTCCATATTCCAGTGGGCATCTCTTTCTCTCATTGACTTTTTTTTTCACCTAAGTTGCACTAGTCTCTTGGCACTCTGTTGTTGCTCTGCTGTATCACGCTGACACTGTAGGAGCCTCTGGAAACTGGGATCAGATAGGTTACCTGAGGCTTATGTCTCTAACCTGTGACCCTGCACAACTTCAGGCTCTGCAGACCCACCCTGGCACAGTATCCCCAGAGGACTGGGTTCAGCCCAGTGACCAAGACATCCAGCGCCACCCCCACCCCCGTGTCAAATTCCTTACCTCCAGCTCCAGGCTCCTGCCTGAGACAAGAGATGGATTCCTTCTTCAGATTCAGAATCAGAATGGTCTTCATGGGGCCAGGCTGTTGCTAACAAGTCTGTTGAGGGGGGGGAACCTTACCCGACGAGGCGACTAGATGACCATCCGAGAGACCCGAGGGGAGGAGGGGACCGACAGGCAGGCCAGGGGCTGGCTAGTGGCTAGTCTCTAAATTGGAATCCCTCTCTTCTCCTCATCATTGTCTCACTCTCTAGTCTCTCCTCTTCTCCTCCAGCTGGCTATGACTCGTGAGCAAGTACCTACTACTGGCTCTGACCGCTACCATTTCTCCAGACCGGTGAGCAGCGACCACTGACTGACTCCTGGCTCCTTTTACAGTTCCCCCTCTACTCCACAAAATATAACTATTCTCCTTGTCCATCACCACTCCTCCTCCTCATATTGGCTCCTCACTCTCTCTCAACATGAACTAACAGTGCTTGAGGGGGTGTGCCAAGCTGCTAATTCTACATCGTGTGGCTTAATTGGCTGCTGTATTGAGAGAGGAGGAGGAGCAGAGGAGGAGCAGTGGAGCCTCAGTAGACTACCAGCAGCCAGCAGACATAGGCACCAATGGATTCGCTCAACATCCCTCCCCCCCGCAGGTTATCAGCAGGCAGCCACACCAGCCAGGCAGCAATCTACAGCACAGCACCTCGGCTCACACGTAACGCAGAAGTGAACATTTGCAGGGCCAGCATGCACCACTCTCTCTGTCAAATAAATTCAATTATTAAAAAATGTCAGAGGTCATTTCAGGGGGTGTTTGAACATCCTGAACCCCCCCCCCCACCTACACCCCTGACATACTGGGGTTTTCTGACCACAGGACTTCAGTTAGCATATTCATATCATTATACTCTTGACCTAACCATAAGACAGCAATAAATAGATTCATGACCACAAGACCTGGCACTGCGCATGCTTAGGACAAGGCGTTCAGAAGTTCTGTAACTGTGGTTAGAGGGCTGCGGTTTGTAGTAGCAAATGGTCTTTGGTGACAGATGGTTGTGGTTGTCTTTGAGGAGCTTGTACATAGGGTGAACTGGCTAGAGTGCCTGGAGTAATTGCAATTTTGTAGTTTCAGTCCTGTGACAGGATTAATACTGAACTGTAGTCTTTTAAAAATAAATCTTTGCTTAGCACTATCTTAATACAGTTCATAAGTTCATTTAAGCCAAGTATGTCCAGTCAACATTCATCAAGGTTTTGGTTTTTTTTTGAGCTGGAAGGCCTGAGTAACGTCTTTTTGAGATAAGTCCTTTTAATATTTGTGTTTTCCAAGCAGTATCTTGACTGAGTTGTGTCCAGGTATATGGATAAATATTTGGCAGAACAGATGGCTGTAGAATGCTTTGAAATAAGTCTTTCGGGATGGCTCCTCAGAGCATGTCTATTGCTGGTTAGGCTGAAGTATACCCACCTTTAACATTTTGTCAGAATCCTCTGGCCTGTAGGATGGAATTGAGCCTACATATCCCCCCCCTTTTGCGGGGCAGCACCACCATAATGTCGGTACATCACAAAAGGATGTGGTACTTAAGGATTTGTCAAAATGTGGTAATGTGAGCTTATGAGAATCACGGTTCCAACATTTTCAAATATTGAGGTAAATATTCACTAAATCAATGTCTAAGATAACATATTGAAGTATACGTCTCTAACAAGCTAAGATAAAGGACTGAGGTATACATTTACTAAACAAATATCTTAAAATGCTGAGATATATTTAATAGCTATATTTAAGAAAAATCAATATCATCCTTTTAGTATATAGGAAGATTACTACCAAACTATCTCAAAATTATTAAGACAAATAAATGTTACAATACCTATGTTATAACACGGCCTATAGGGGTGCATGCAAGCATTGCCTGCCATGTTTTACTTTAACTACATATACTAAAATAAGTTAGGCATAACTTAAAGGAGTTTTCAACTAAAAATACTCATCTCAGTGCTCAAGAACATGATTAGAACCGATACAGAATAAGGCTGGCCACGACATTGTATAATGTTTGGGGAATATGAAGACATAGAAGCCCATGAAGCTGAAATTTACTGTGAACAGTCCTCCAGTGAAACAAGTTGACAGTGACATTGAGTTCCACCTGTACAGCCAAGTGCATTATGCACAAGGGGTGGGATATTCAAACTGCGCCATTCATAGGCGCAAGCCCTTGAGCTGCGCAAAATAGTTGCGCAGGGGTGTGTCCGGGGCGATATTCAAAGGAGTTGCGCTATTGAGCAACTCCTTTGAATATCACTAACCACAACCACTGTGCATGGCGCAGTGGAACTTGCGCCACACGCCAAGTTGACGGAAGTGGTGCAGTCATCTGCGGTGGCGCAAGTACCATTGCGCCATGCACAAAATCACGATATTCAAAGGTGACATGCAAATGGGGCTATAATTGCGCAAGGTGCATATTTGCATGTGATTCTCTCCCCATTTGCATGCCATTAGCATGTAGGTGCGCCCGATCCCGAGGACTTGCGTCTGGCGCCCTGCCAGGCAGCGGCCGTCGAGGCCGGCGCCCACAACGATCATGGGCATAGTGTACTCCCCTCCCCACCAGCCCGATCGCGGGCAGCAATGTCTCCCCCTCCTCCCGAGCGTATCCCTGGTGGTCAGTGGACGAAATGCCGATCGCGGGTGGTATGTGTAATAAAACCCACCCCCTCCCGTACATATCCCTGGTGGTCCAGTGGACCAAAATGCCTGATCATGGGTGGTATGTGAATAAAACCACCCCGAACATAGCCCTGGTGGCTAGTGTCCCCCCACCCACGGAGCCACCCGCTCCCCCGGCAGCCGGCGGGCGGCAGCATCCCACCACCTGCCACCGCCGCCTACCACCGACTGACTGCCTGTAGACAGAGGCATGACAGGCAGAGCAAGAGCCAATGGCGTGCAGACTATACCGCATATGACAGTCCAGATTTGTGAATGACTGACTGTCATGTATCGGTATGGGCTGCACGCCCATTGGCTCTGCTCTGCACCAATGGGCGGCAGTCCTACCGGCAGTCAGTCAGCGGGCGCAGGTGGTGTGATGCTACCGTCCGCTGGCTGCCGGGGAGCGGGTGATGGGGTTTTGGTGGGGTAGAACACTAGCCACCAGGGCTAGTGTTCGGGGGTGGTTTTATTATACATACCGCCGCGATCGGGCATTTCGTCCACTGGACCACCAGGGATATGTAATGAGGGGGGTGGCTTTATTATACACCGCCCCGCCGATCGGGTATTTCGTCCACTGGACCACCAGGGATAGGTAATGGGAGGGGGTGGGTTTTATTATACATACCGCCGCGATCGGGCATTTCAGTGCACTGAACCACCAGAGATACGCTCGGGAGGAGGGGAGCCACACTGCTGCCCGCGATCGGGCTGGTGGGGGTACACTATGCCCGCAATCGGCTGCAGGGGGGCACAGGATTGGGTTGGGGCCAGCCACAGGTGGCAGCTGCTGTGTTACACCCTGCACACAGCAGCTCACCTGTGGGTGGCCCTCGACTTCAAGCTCTTTTTTTTTGGCTCAAAGTCCTGCAGGCGGAGGTTGGGGTTGCGCCAGAACTCTGCACAGCCCGGCTGAATATCGGCTGTGCAGTTTATGCATGGTTCCTCCCTTCCAGTTGAGCATGCATTCATTTGCATTGCACTGTTGCTCAGCCTGTTTTCAGTGGCGCAACTGCCTCCTGCTGAATATCGCAGAATGGCGCAATTTTGGACTTGCGCATGCGCAACCCTATTGCGCATGGCGCAACCCTTTTGAATATCCCACCCAAGATCTTCATGAGTTGGGTGAAGAACAGGAATGTGTAGAAAAGGACCCAAACTCTAAGACTGCACCTACATTTAAAGAAGAGGATTATGTTGTCCTGTCATACAGTGACATCATTCAGATTTCAGATGGTACGGATGTCATTACAGTATCAGACAAGGCTGATGAAGACAGTATTTATAAGTTTAAGGGAAAGAAAGCGTCAGACTTCAAAGCTAAAACAAACCAGATGGGACCCATAGGAGATTCCACAGCAAATACTGCTACAGCCTCCAGGCATACTACGTTTAATCATGGTACAAGAGAGCAACGTCATACAAAATGTGTCAGCTCTTCTGAAAAGTCCCCCACTGCAAACCTTAAGAACAGGAGTCTGAATGTCCTAGAGACTGTGATTGTGGAAGAGAGTTCAGAGAAGGAGGATAATGATGAGGGAGCGATAAAAGACGGTGAAGAGAGTGATGAGTCTGATCAAATAGAAAACTGGATGCTGCTGGGAGATAGCAAAGAGGAAGCAGACAAGAGCATCACCCTCAACCTTGAGAGGTGTAGGGCATCCACAGGTGATCAAGGAGAAGCTGGAGCAGAGTGATCTATCAGTGAAAAGAATAGAGAGGCACAAATTGCAAATAATGCACCTGGGATACATTTCCTCAACCACTACTACACAGCAGACAAAAACGTTAGATGTAGGAACTGTGATAAGCAGGGACACTTGTTTAAAAAACTGTCCTACTTCCAAGAAAAGTCCTGCCTGCTTCCTTTGCGGAGTGAGGGGTCATCTTCAGGTTCTTACTGTTAAACCTTGCATTGGCAGTTTTTTAAGCTATGCCATAGTAATCCTTCTGATGGAACATTTTATGTGTTCCCTGATTTCTCTAAATGTGGATCATACAGATTATAGGGTTACTGGGTTTTCTCTAAGGGGTTCCATGTTGGCATATTTTTCCTCCTTATTTATCACAATCAAGGGTGGAGAGTTAGGTGTGTTGTTAAATATCTAGGCTTAGGGAGTGGTCACATTTCCAGCCCTATAGCAGGGTTATATAAACCCTGAATTCTCACATGGTGAGCATGGAGTTGCTTACAGGTGGAATGCAACATCCACAGGAAAGCAAGAACCAAGGTGATATATAAAACAAAAAGGAATGTGACAATAAGAGGCCATTTTATTAGTATGCAAATTCATTCCTTATCACCGGGGCTGAATTGTTTAACAGAGACAACTAGGTTGATTTCACAGAGAGTGATCTCAATTTCATGAAGGTCCTTTGTATCTAAGAGTTGCTCAAGGTCATCAGCTAAAGTAATATCATGACCTTAAAATGCAGAAATGGGAGTGATTTCCATTTCCTGGGAAATTGGATTAAGTGGATACAAAGTGATATGTCCAAAATGGATATGTGCACTTGCAGGAACAGAGATGAATACTACCTTGCTGGGTAGAGAAAGCTGAGTAGTAGTACCATGTATGTTATAAGTAACAGTGACTTCAGTAAAATTAGTGCTAACTAGCTATTGAGAGCTTGCAATTTCAGCATGGGTCTTTTCAGCTTCACCTGCATGGGTCAAGGTAACCTTACATTTTTCTGGGGCATTAGTGTTGCTAAGGCCACTAAGAACCGTGGTAATATCCTTTAGGAAAGGTTTATTGGGAAAAAGCCAATGTTGTTCTTTAGTAGTTTGACACATTTGCAAGTTAGGGACTTGCCCCCCCCCCCATGCCAGGCTGAAGAGGAGTGGGGATACAGTGCTGAGTATTTGAGTGGAGCTCTGGGATGGGCACTCCTAGGAGTGAAAGGAATGGCATTAGGGTTTGATGTAAGGCATCTGAATGGAGCTCTGGGAGTAGATTTATGAATTCCTTCTCTTAACTGCTTGAGTTGTCTTTTTAACTGTTCAGTAATGTAGCTGTTAGTATCCTTGGTTCTCCTAGGCTGTGATGGGTCATTCCACGTACCCAGGGGCTATTCGGATGCCTTTGTCCTCTTTCTGTTTGGGTCGTGGGGGCAACATGATTTAGGGTTCCAATTGGGAGTGTCTCTTTCCCAGCTGGGAATTTTTTATTCTCCCTAGGAAGGAGGAAGTGTCCTGTTTAGTTTAGGGCAATTCTCTTCTTTCCATTTGAAGGGAGGCCTGGTCACTAGTAAGGACAAAAAGCTTATTTTGAGGTTCAGTGGTAGGTTTTTTTACCTGCTTCAGGGCTGACAGTTAAAAACATTCTTTGGGCATGCTCTATAATGTCATTCATAGAGGTATTTGGCTCCACCCATGGCTGAACTAATGCCTTAACAGAGGGATGAAGGCCTTTTACAAATCCTTCCTTCAGGTGGGGAAACAGATCTGGATCTTTCTCTTCCCCTCCTGAGAAAAACATTCAGCTTAGGGTTTTGTAGAAATCTTTAGGACTCTGATTTTTCTTGCACGTTACTTTAAAAGCTGTTATTGGGCTTCTGTAAAATGTATATTCTTTAATTTGGCCTGGACACATCTTCTCAAAATTTGTTTTGATCTCACGCTTCTGTCTTGACATCCAGGCTTGAACCTCTACTGAAACAGCAAACCTTAAAACCCACAACCCATCCTTGGGCCAATCGATTGCAAAGTATTCCAATTGGGAGCAGATGTCAATAATGAAATCCTCAATTTCAGTAAAAGTTTTGGGATCGAACCCAACACCTTTTGCCTTAATGACCCGGGTTAACTGTTTTCGGTCTGGTTTTTAAGGGGTAACTGGAATGGAAGTAGTAAGGCCAGCAGTAGTAGGGCCAGGTAACAGATGGCAGCCCCTACAGCGTGAGCAGACGATTTGCTGCTGGACAGCACGTCGAGGACTAGATGTCGCGGATTTACGGTCGTGCAGTAAAAAAGTCGCCAGTCAAGCGGTTGAAAGTTAAATAAGTTGCAGGATATAAAGGGCGAACTGTACACGGCGAATAACGGACACAAAGTCGAAACAATAAGTAGATTTACTTTATTCAATGTTCTAAAATTATGCAGCAATAGCAGTAGCAAATTTATTTTGTTAATGATTACTTGTGGATTAAACTGGGTATGGGATCAAGAAAATACAGGATTCAGTAGATTGTAGATCATGTCTCTTTAAATGTAAGCGGATGTTAAGGGCGGAATCAGCGATGCACAATCAGAACAGAAGGAAGTGAAGGAATTTCTATGGCTGTAAAGTGAGTCTACGTTGGGTAAGTGTTTTTAAAATGAATCTGAAGCAATGTCGCTAATGTTTACTTTTCGTCGAGAGATGCGGGCGTGCCTTATTGTCCGCAGCATAAGAGATGGCGACTGATTGTCTTATTGACTTTTTTACAATGCCTTATTAACCATGACGATTTATACAGCGGCGTTTTGACCGTATGCCCCCCTACAGGGGTACTGTTCTGGCTATTAGAGGCCTGTGAACTATCTGAAGGTTGCGTCCCCCCCCCAGACTTTAAGTCCTAAATTCCTTTGACCAAATCTTGGGCCCGGATTGTAAGGTCCTCCACTACAGGCTTTGGGGGTATATCAGGGACAGGAGGTGTCTGGGTCAGCTGGCTAATGGGACCCTAGCTGTTGACCAATATCATCAAGGGACTCAGTAAATGCTTTAAGAATTATATCTATCTCCTGGTGCACCTCCTCCAACTGTTCCTCAGCTCTCTGAGAAATTTCTTGGGTGGCTTTCATTTGTATTAAAGCTTCCTCTAATTTTTCATGAGCCTCATCTTTTTCTGCCCGCAGTCCAACCATTTCAGCTCTCATGGTTTTTATCTATTGTTGCAAGTCTCAGACTTCACTAGGCCCTGGAATAATTTGCTGTTTTAAGTCCCCAACCTCTTTTTTTAACCTTTGGTTTATTGCTTTTAGATTGTCTATATCAGCTTCACTTACTTTAAGAAGTCCCTGATATTTTGCTCTGTCTGAATCTAACTAAAGTTGTAAGGCCTGAATTTCCATGGCCTAATCTTTTCTGCCTGGATCAAGCTGAAAACTAAGCTCCTCTAAACTGTGTGGCCTACCCTATGCTTCCTGGTGGCAAATCCTGTGCTGCAAGTATAATGTGTATCCTATTAATTTAGAGTTTAATTGTTTCTTCTTTAATCTGGTTTTAGGCTCATCAAATAGTTTAGTTAAATAGTCATTGAGTTCTGCACATTGTAGTTTATTGCCTGGTATGCAGGCTAAGGGAATGTTTTGGTCACAAATTGCTTCATGGTAAAATGCTTTTTTTTATTTCTGAATAGCAGAAAGAGTTTCCTCTGAATATTTAAAAGAAGTTTCTACAGCAGGCAGATTATCTTTTGCCTTTCTCTTCCCGGGAACTATTTATCTGGGAGAGCGGTGGGGGTGCATCATCTTGGTCCCCCTGGGAAGCGTCCTGATGCAAACATGTCTTATTTCTAACTGTGTGCAGAGGACAGAGAAAGAAACAAAGGCACAAAAAGTGATTCTGTTTCTTTAAATCCTCTCTACTTTGAATCAGCCGAAAGATATAATTACTTCCTCATTTTACAGGTCACAATAAAAACCCATTTACAATTATGTAAAATTTGTCTGGGCTGAAAACAGGAAATGATTCTCCATAGCCCTTCACTGCTTGCTTTTGCAAAAAAGGAAATATTTTCCTTTTCTAGCATAGCAGTTTTATGGGATATTTAGTGTTCAGATTCTGACTTTCACACATTTTAAAACAATCCAGTAAAAGCTTCGATACAATTCATAACAAGATAGTGTGACATAGCTAGAATTAGCTTGAATCTCAGGCCCACCAATCAGGGAAGTCAGTACATGTGGGTGACATTGCTAGCAACTAACTTTTGGTCTCTGTACAAATGATCTCTTTTGGCTGTTTGTTAGAAAGGTCTACTATAAATTGTATTCATCAATTGTGGGGTGGCAAGGACTGAGATATCACACTTCTCTTCGATATGAATTGAAATCAAAGCAGTTTATTTTCTAATATCACAGACAACAACATAAACACGATAACATTCTATATAATCCTGGGATCTCTAGCCATCCTGTCAGTGCAGCGGTTGGATTTCCGCTTGCAACAACGGCGACCTGGGTTCGGGAGCAGACTTGGGTCACTGGAGGGCCGGCCAGGGGGAGAAGGCTTGAGCATCCCACAACTGCTTGCCTTCTCTTGGGGGAGGGAGGGGGCCAAGGCCCGCAGCTTGCCTGACTCCGAGCGGAGGCTCAGGGTACAGTAAGTCCTGCTTACAGGAGGGGCCAGCAGAGACGCATAGTGGATGTCAGCACATAGCGCCTTGATGTTAAGGCACACACACCACATGAGGGAGGAAATGCCCTTCCATCTCTGGAAAGACAGGGCATCAGGAGCATGCCCTTGATGTGCCACCACCCACCCAGGCCACCTTGCCCGATGAAACCAGATGTGTCCGGAGTGTATGGGCCCCACCTCATTCCCCACCCGGTGGGATAACCGTGGCTCCATGGGTGCAAGGTCAGTCCTGGGTTGGGTGGCTGGCAGAGAGATGACTCCCAGGTGCCCCCAGTGGGGTGGAGATGGAGGGAGGTAGGAGGGAAAAATAGAAAGTAAAAAAAAAGATCCTGGGATCCCTAGGTAGACTCAGTCTGTTGTGTGTTTCTACAACTATACACATAATCTTTATATACATAGCCTTAATCTGTCCCTATTTCTCTGGATCTAAGGCAGTGTTCTCCCAAGAACCATTTTGATTAACACGTGCACAGTTCTTTAATAACAAATGATCTTTGCTAGCTTTAAACAGTACTGTATTACATTTTATTCTTATGCATTCCTATGGAACCTTGATTCTCAAAAGACGAACATTAAGTGAACACCTTAAATGTCTTTAAAGATACTCAGACCATTCCTTCAAGTTCTTTTTCCTTCTCTCCCTTTTGTCCGGAGATTGGATTTTCCTTAGAGGCTGGATGAGCGGTGTCTTTTCTTGGTTCCTTGCTTTTGAAGTCATTTTCTTCTTCTGAAGCCTGATGCAAAATTAATTTGAACAAAGTTAATATAATATTTGAGCTTTTAATTTGTTCTTTTCTCTTTGGCATTAGCCAAAGTCTTTTGCAGAGTTAGAGAAATGACATTCTTAGATTCAAAGAATGAAGTATAGCTGATGTCTCTTTTGGAGAAGAGGAAGTATAGCTGAGATATGAAGCAAGATCGGTATACAGCTTTCTGTCTCTCAGCACCCTCCTTTTATGCAGGGCTGTTCCATTGCGGATAACATGGTGTCTCCCATTGGTTTAGCAACAAATACTTGCCAATCTCTCATTGGCCTAGCTGGATCTCCAGGCAGATATCCTTGTCTGATTGGAAGGTCTTGGAGTCTATGTATGGGGGTTTTCCGACCACAGGACCTCAGTCAGCATATTCATACTGTTATACTCTTGACCTAATCGCAAGATTGGGAAAACTTTAAAATTAAAAGAAATGCACATAAGGAACAAATAAAACAGGCAAAAGCTAGGAACTATGAAGGTAAACTGGAAAATAACAAAAATCCCTGAAGTTTCTGGCATACTGTGAACAAATTAACACAGCCTGGTAAAGAAGAAACCCAAAAGATTATGCAGTTAGTTCCTGGGTTAAACAGATAAATGAGCCAAATGAAATATGAAATATGTTACATGAATATTTTGTTAATTTACCGGACCTACAAAATACTAATTGTGTAGATCAACAGGAAAAAATAAATACAGATTACAGTATAAAGTGACTCAATACCCCCTTTTTATGTTTGCTTGCTTGCATGAGCAAGAAACATGACTTGACAGCTTAGGAGAGAAGCGGGTTGTGGAGGCGCGGCAGTGTTACAGCCAAGGGAGGCACTGCATTAGGGGGCTTGGCAATGGTGGACCAATGGAGGCACAGTGTGGTGATTTATTTATTTGCTTTTATTAACTGGGTAGGGCACACTAGACACCAAGTGCCTATTTTCAGGTGTGACCCGGGAGGGTTACAGAGGTGGAGGCATACAGGAATCAGTTACATACAGTTGGTGGTAAACAGAAGTCAGTTACATATAATAGAGCAAACAACGGGATTGACAGAATGAGCTAGCGGTAAAGTACAAGTATGGTAATCAAGAAAAAACAACAAACTTTACCTGAAAAGAAAAGGGAAGCAATGCATCATTAGAAATTGAGGTTGGGAGACGCAGGTACACACAATTGGGGAGTAAGGCTAAGAGAATTTAAAGGTAAAAACAAGATGTATTCGGTACACTTTGCGAGGTTAATGGGTGCAAGCAATAGTAAGTGCATTGCGTGGGGGAAAAAGGACGGGGGGGTGAGGGAGTGGGTGGGAGGGAAGAGGCCAAGTTGGGAGGGAGGAGAGAGGGGAGGAGGTGAGGGAAGGAGTGAGGACACTGGTCTCCAAAAGTGCACCAACTTCTAACATTTTCGCTTCAGCAATCAGGGGCCACCTCATCATTGCAGCATCAGTCATTGTGCTGCAATGAGGGAGCGACCAGTCATTGAAGGGCGGAACGTTAACTAGCGTAATACTGTTTGTGAATGTGATGGGTGGCTTGCCACCACGTTCACAAACAGTAATATGCTGCCCCCATGCTGAGGGGGTGCCCAATCCCCCTCGGCAGCAAGTGCCCCCCAGATGGTCTTTGTTTGCCGATAGGGGCCCAATCCCCACCAGCTTCAGTGTGCAAATGTCCTGTCTGCCGATGGGGGAGCCCACTCCTCATCAGCATGATCTAACCCAACCTCCCATTTTCTTATGTGCTGATGGGGGAGCCCAATCCCCCACTGGCTACAGGTCCCCCCCAAAACAAAACAGTCCATTGGCATGCTGGGAGCCCACGCCAGCATGCCAAATGCCCCTGTGAAGTAGAAAACCATCCCACGTTGTCTTTTTCCCCCTATGGAGAAAGAACAGTCCCTCTCAGTCTCCCAGACCCCCCTCCCAAAACCCGCGCCCACCCACTGTGTACCCTGCCTCCCCACACCCCCCCTCACCCCATACTTACCTCCGGAGTCTGGCGCGACGATCTTCGGTGGACAGGGGAACACGTCTGCACTCTTCAAATCTGACCGCCAACTGAGGGAATGCCGTAAGCTGTATAATGAGATAGATAGGGTTTTTCAACTTTGCTGCATATCTCAGGCATTTTTTGAAATGGGTTTTGGGACCTCTCATGAATTCTGTCACTGTCATGGCGTTAATCGGGCCCGAAGGGTGATTTCGTGGTCACTGCATGAAATCACCTTTCAGGACCAATTAATGAAATGACACTGCCAGTGTTCATGAGGTGGGTTCTCAAAAAGCCTATGTTGAAAATTTAGTGAAAAAATTCCTAGAAATGACTGTTTTACGAGCGTGCATTGCACAGTTCCTACACAGGCTCATAAGTTCGCGAATTTGTAACATTTGCATTCCAGGTTTTTAACATTGTCATTCTATCACACCTACTTATGAGCAGTACAGCTGTCATTTTTCATATCTCTCCCAAAATGTGTTTCAGCGCATGTAGCGCACAATGGCACAGTCAGTGTACGAAATCAATGTTTGGGACATATTAAGAAAATCACAGTGACACTGTTCATGAGCAGAGGTCTTAAAATGGCTATGTTGAAAATTTGGTGAAAACATTCCTAAAATGACTGTTTAACGAGCATGCGTTATGGAGTCCTCGCACGTAAGATGCTTGCATTTTAATATTTGCACTCCAGATTTTCAACAATGCCATTTTACCACACCTCCTTATGAGCAGTACAGTTTTAATTTTTGTCATCTTGCCCACAATGTGTTTCTGCGCATGTAGCGCACAATGGCGCAGTAGGTGTGTGAAATCAATGTTTGGGACACATTATGAAAATCAAAGTGACACTGTTCATTAGCAGAGGTCCTAAAATGTCTATGTTGAAAATGTGGCGAGAAAAGTCCATAAAATGACTGTGTTACGAGCCTGCATTGCGCAGTTTCTGCACACACTCATACCTTCGCACATTTGCAATATTTTCACTCCAGATTGTCATCACTGCCATTTGTCTGCACCTCCTTATGAGCAGTACAGCTGTCATTTTTCACATCCCAGCCCAAATGTGTTTTTCGCACTTGCGGCGCAGACTAGCGCAGTCGTTATGGGACATCCATGTTCGGGACACATTAGGAAAATCACACTGACACTGTTCATTAGCAGAGGTCCTAAAATGGGTATGTTGAAATTCTGGTGACAAACATCCATGAAATGGCTGTGTTACGAGTGTGCATTGCGTAGTTTCCACGCATGTTCATAACTTCGCACATTTGCAATATTTTAATGCCATATTGTCAACATTGCCATTTTTCCACTCCTTCTTATGAACAGTGCAGCTGTCATTTTGCACATCCTGGCCGAAGTGTGTTTTCGTACTTCTGACACACAATAGCACGGTCGCTGTGGGAAATCACTGTTTGAGACACATTACAAAAATCACAGTGACACTGTTCATTAGCAGAGGTCCTAAAATGCCTATGTTGAAAATTTGGTGATGAAAGTCCATAAAGTAACTGTGTTACGAGCATGCATTGCACAGTTTTGACGCATGCTTATAACTTTGCACATTTGTAATATTTTCACTCCAGATTTTCAACACTGCCATTTTTCCACACCTCCTTATGAACAGTACAGCTGTCATTTTTCACATCTTGGTTGAAATGTGTTTTTGCAGTTCTGGTGTAGACTACCATGGTTGCTGTGGGACATCACTGTTCAGGACACAGTAACAAAATCACAGTGACGCTGTTCATGAGCATGGGTCGTTAAATGCCTATGGTGAAAATCTGGCGATGAAACTCCATAAAATTACTGTGTTATGCACATGCACTGCACGATTTCCATGTATGCTTGGAACTCCAAGCATTGTTAATATTGTCACTACACATTTTCAACATTGCCATCTCTTCATACCTCCCTATGGATGGTTCAGCTGTCATTCTTCACATCCTGCCCGATCTGTGTTTTCGTACATGTGGTGCAGAATGGCACTGTCACTGTTGGAAGTCACTTTTCAGGACACATTGACAAAATCACATTGCCAAGGTTCATAAGAAGAGGTCCCAAATGCTTTCATGAGGTGGGCTCACAAAAAGGCCATGTTCAAAATTTGTTCTGTGAATACCAACAAACGCCCGAGGCATTAGGGTTTCTAACCATAATGTCCTACCCTGTACAGACAGACAGGTATCGGGGTGTGCCTTTGGATTGCCGACTGTACGGCTCATGCCATCCCACCCCCACACCCCCACCACTGACAGGCATCGAGGCGTACCTTAGACTCTTCGTCCCAAGACTTCACACCATTCTCCTATGCTGCACCCATTTCAACGTATGTCCTTTTGAATGGGCTGACTGTAAAGCCAAACACCCTAAGGCACAGGTCAACACATCTCGCTGTCTGCAGAATAGGGTGAGGTGACATGGCTTGACCGTCATGGGTGAAGACCCAAAAACTTACCCCACATCCTTTCCATCTCTACAGCATGGAGGTGCAGTTCATGTCAAGTTCACTACTTCACTGCCATTCCTATTCTGCATCTGTCTAACTCCTGCATTTCTAACGCTAATACCAGCAAGCAAACATTCGGCATTGACAAATGCTTGTTACTTCAAGCATTTGGCCATTTTTGAAGTATAAAAAATGGTTTAAGGAAAATCAATATACATAAAACTCCTGGGTTGGATGGAGCGGAGGGAAGATTCCTACAACTGGCAGCTGATTGCTGTGGAGGGGTTGTGGGATGACAGATGGACCAGACACCAAACTTCAAGTTCAACACACAATCTCTGTGTGATATTTATTTAGAATGCAGGTGATAACCTTAAATAATGGCATATCCCTTCTTCAGTGCATCAGTTTGCAGCAAGCGACTATGTATGTCCTTTCTCTACATGTAGCCAGCATCTACTGACTCACTGATCTCTGATCTAACTTAGCAATTGAGATTCAGCCTCCACCCCTATGCAGGCCCTGTTTGCTTGGGTAGTGGGGGGGGCTCAAATACAGTAAAAAGAAAGCTAAAAACAAAGAACCTCAGTGCAGAAGCATTGAAACAAGAGTTACCCGACAGGTACATTTAATTGGAATTTATGTTCTGGATCATTTCCAACTATTTGGAACCAAAGTAAGGTAATCCCTATTTTCAAAGGAGAGGATGCCCAGGACCCCAGGAATTACCGGCCAATTGCCCTTCCATTAATATTGTCCAAATGCTTAGAGAAGCATATCCATTCTCAAATAACAGAACAGCTAGAAAAATACAGTTTACTGACACCATATCAGTCAAGGTTTAGGAGAGGACATTCCAACACCATGCATTGGTAGAATTTAATGACCTGGTAGCTTAATCACTTGATGCTAAACAGGAAACAGCAGTTCTTTTTGTGGATCTATAGAAGACATTTGACCTGGTGGACCACTTCCTGCTGTTGCAAAAACTTAGGGCACTGGGAATAGCACATGGCCCCTGGGACTGGATCAGATCTTATCTGACAGGGAAGTCCCAGAGGGTGCCTGCATCCCAGGTTTTGTCATCCAGCAAAAAAGTAACTTATGGAGTTCCACAGAGGGTCCATACTAAGACCCTTGTTCTTATTATTTGACAACGATCTTCCACGGGTGGTACAACATTCAGCAGTTAGGTTATATGCAGATGACACAGCACTCGTTGTCTCGGGAGTAAATCTGCCGGTATTGGAAACAAACCTGCAGTCAGACTTCAACAGCATAATGGAGTGGTTCACCAGATCTAGGCTTTGGATCAGCACAAAGAAAAGCAAGGTACTGTATTTTGGTATAAAGGGTGAATCCAAGTTTTGTGTATATACAAATAATAGGGAGTAAATTGAACAGGTAAAAGCTTATTATTACCTACGGGTAACGTTTGATGCAGAATTAAGTTTTTCTGAGCATATTACTACACTGATCTTAAATACAAGTAAAAAGTTAGGAACCCTTAGGTGCACCACAAAATGTTTAAACAGACAGGCTCGGAAATCACTAGTAGAACAAATGATACTACCATCTTTAAAGTATGATAATTTAATATATTGGACCACAAATAAGAAACTGCTGGACAAACTAGATAAAGTACAATATAGAATGGACAGGTACTGTATGTACTTAGATGTTGTTATACTTCACATCACTGTGATATGTTGTCAAGCTTAGAGTGATTAACACTTGCAATATGAAATCATAAAGTATGGATTAAACTTTTACACAAACTTATGATATACACTCCAGAGCATTACATTCATAAAATGGCCTTTTGTAAAGAAGTTCAACCAATTCATGCTTCCAACAAGTCTGTTCAAAACATATGTTCAAACCAAGTCTAATTAAGACTACTGTAGATTTTGGGGAAAAAAAACTTAACTATACCAGGCAGCTCAATTCTGGAATATTCTTCCTTTGGAAATGAGAACAACTACCTCCCATTACAAATTTATTTTTGATGTAAACATCTATTTTCCACTGATTCGGAATAGTTAATAAACTAGGAAAATTGATCTTATTTGTACAGTTCACAGTTGTGTCTATATATATAGAACGATACATGTATATACAGTAAGTTGTGTCTATATATAGAATGATGAATGTACAGTATATACAGTAAGTTGTGCCTGTATATATAGAATGCTAAATGTATAAACAATAAGTTGTGTCTGTATATATAGAATGTTAAATGTATATACAGTAAGTAGTGTTGCATACTGTTGAAACGGATGACATTTTAGCTTAGATGTGCTTTGTGACTTTGTACACAGGACGGTCTTGCAAACAGGGATTTTTCCATAACTTCATGTAATATCCTGTATAAAAATAACATTTTATTTATCTCTAGCTAAACTGTATATTGGTTTAGGCCTTTTTTCTTATATTCTCTGGTAAGACCCATTCCATTTTCTCTGATCGAGATTAGCCACCCCCCACCCCACCATAGCCACATCTATTGTGCCTTGTTCTTTCTACTTAGGTATTTCAGTTTTTGGCACTTTATTTCCATTATGCTGTTTCCTTTACATGATGACCTCCCCCTTCTCTTCCTTTTTTTCTTACTTCTACCATCTACTGCTCCTTCCCTCTCTTTCTCCTTCAGCCTTCCCCTACTGTTTCCCTAAATTCCCCTCCTCCTCCTTTCTCAACATTTCCTATTCTCCCTGACATGTGTTATCTCCTACCTGCCCCTTGGCTTCAACTTGAAGCTCTCTGGTGCATTCTGTCCCTTGTTTTGCCTTTATCTGTCCACCTTCCCTTCCGTCCTTCACCTCCAATCAGCATATTGGTTCTATTAAGCTACTTGTGTCCTTGCTGCTTTTAGTAGCAAGAAACATTAAACTAAATTTGAGCACCATCCCCACTTTACCCGTTCACCTTCCCAAAGGACTGAGTGTTACCCATTTAATCACCCACAGCATCCTCCTAAAAATGGACCAGTTGCAACCTACCATGCCCAGCCTCTTGCCAGATATACTTGTCATCTCAGAATCTTGGCTCTCTACTAAGGTGTCTGCCCTTGTTTACTCCTTAGCCAGGCAGGCGCAGGCAGGTTGCAGTTTACATCTCCACCAGCATTCAGTTTGTGCCTCTGCTTTCTGTCTCTTCTCCTACGAGCTGCTCCTCCTCAAACTCTCCTTTTCTTTCTCTGTTCCCATCTTTATTGCTTGGGTTTACTGTTGCCCTGGTATGTCCCCTGGTGTAGTTACTGAGCTACTGTCCTCTGTCAGTTCCCATTCCTCCAAAGGTGAGTTGATCATCCTTGGTGACTTTAACATAAATTGGCTCTCCTCCACTGCAAATAAATTCACCCAAAATGTAAATCACTTCAACTGTCTCAATTGATTTCAGATGCCACACATCTAAATTTTAAATCTTTAAACCACTCTCTTGTGGACTGGGTTCTCTCATCCCATCCCCTCCACATAATGGATGCATGTATCCTTCCTGATGCTCTCAATGACCATCATATAGTTTACTGTGTGCAAGATTAAAAGCCACAGACCCCCCTAAATTCATCTATCTCAGGTCCTTCAGGTTACTGGACATGTTCTTCCTCCTAGCCGACCTATGGCCATCTGATTGGTCCCCCATCTTTGCAGCCACAGATATTAAACTTGGCCTCCAATTCTTCCAGACCAAATTTATGGCTGTATAGGATCACCATGCACCCCTGAGGAAAACCAGAATATTGGGCTCTGATCTTCCCTGGATATCAGCTGAATTGTTAGTTTGTAACTGTACCAAAGACCTTGCTTGGTGATCCTACAAGATGACTGGTTCCCCAGCTGCTTTGGCCACTATCGGCACCTTGGCAATGCCTGCATTAAAGTCACAAGATTTGCAAAGTCAGAATGTTTTTCATCCACACTTTAGAACAATATTAATTACCCCTACAAGTTCTGGAAGGTTATCAACTCTCTTTTTTCCCCTCTGACCCAGTCCCCTACCCTGTTCTCAAGTTTGGTGACCTCCTCATATTTGACCCTTCTTCTGCTGCCTCTTCCATTAAGTCCTACTTTACCACCTGTACTCTCTCTCTCTCTCTCTCTCTCTCTCTCTTTCTCTCGCTCCCTTCCCCCTTCCTCTGCCTTCCTCCTCCACTATCTGTCCTTCTCGCTTACCGCTCCCTCAGCTTCCACTCCCTTCTGTTAAGGCCCTGGTTGCCCTTAACCCTCACAAAAGTAGTAGCTCATCTCAGTTCTTGCCATCCAAGTGCCTATCACCCACTTTCTTACTCTCTCTTTTTCCTCTGCTACAGTCCCCGAAGCCTGGAAACAGGCTGCTGTCATTCCTCTCCCCCTAAAGGTGGTGATCCTTCTTCTACTGGTAACTTCTGTCCTGTTTCATTTCCATGCTGGAAAAGTTACAGGAACACCTTGTTCTCTCACAGCTCTCTTCCTTCTTTGACTCCTCCTCCTCCTCTTTGTTTACCCCTTTACAGTCTGGTTTCAGAAAATCTTACTTCCCTTCCACGTCACTCCTCTGACTTACTGACCCCATCCTTTCACGTATGGACCAGGGTCTGATCACCTTCATCATCTCTGTCAATTTGGCTAAAGCTTTTGGCACTGTGGCACATGTCCTTCTTCTGGACAACTTAGGGAAGTGGGCCCTTCTGCATGCTCAGTCAGCTGGTTGACCTTCTACCTTTAGGGTAGGTTTTAAGCTGTCTAGATCAGATGTTTCCTATCCCCTACCCCAATCCCCATCTATTCAGGCATTCTTCAAGGTTCTGTCCTGGGACCCATTCTCTTCTCCATATTCCTGAATGACATCTCCTCTGCCTATTCCTCTGCATCTTTTCATATATATGCTGATGATGCAGTGCTCTTTGCATCTGGTGCCTTGACCCATGACCTTATTACCCAGCTACAGCTGGATATTAACAATATTCAGTGCTGGTTCTGGTCAAACCAATTGTCCCTCAGTGTCAAAAAAAAATGTCTTCCATGACATATGGCACTGAAAAGAGGCTCACCTCCTTCTCATTATTCTACACCCTTGACGGTGTCGCAATTGAGGGTGTATCATCCTTTAACAAACTTGAGACCTGGTGGAACCATCATCTTAATATCTTGGTATGCATTGATGCCACACACCATAAGCTCAACACCAAGCTTGGAGCACTGTACAGGAATAAAGCAAGTATCCCACTTACTGCCTGCTGTGAGATTGTTTTAAAGATGATTCTCCCTATTTTTGACCATGGTTACATAGTTTACAACAGAACTCTCAAATCCTTCCTTGCCTGACCAGACCCCTATTTCACTCCTTTTGTTGTTTTGCCTTAGACTGCCCCCCCATATCCATTACTGCTTCCTCTACTCTGCCCTCTCCCTCCCCTCCCTTAATGCCAGGTGCCTCCCACACTGTGTCTCCTTTATATCCAAATTCTGGTTTGGTTCCCTTCCTTCCCTCCTATCCTCCTCCCCCCAAGCATTGTTTTCCATTCCCTCTCTATTCCATCCTGGAAATTTACTGTTGGTCAAGTTCCCTTCTCATATTAATTTATTAATTTCCTAAACTCTGGTCCACCCATCCCCTGTCAATCTGCTCTGCCTCTTCTTCTTACTCCCTTAAGTCTCTTCTTCCTGACTTTTCTACTTCCACCTGCAACTGTCCATGACCCCTTACCTTATTTGATCTCCCTTCCCCCCACTCATATTGCCTTGACCATATTGCTTTCCCCTCCTCAAGCTATGCCTGTTGAAGTAATTTTCCCCCTTGCCTGTACAAGGCCAATTTTTATCCGCCACATGTACCTTATCTACTGTTTTGCCTCATAATGTTTAAGATTAGGCCCCTTTTGATGTACTGTATTGTTATAGCCTATTATTTTTGTAATGCTGTTAATTACTATTTATTTATTTAGTTATTTTCTTCTGTTTCTTTTGTTGTCTGGAAATGAGCTGTTATCAGCTCAGCATGTCTTTCCTGGTAAAATGTTTGACATAAATAAATAAATTGGAAATACTGCTTCAAAAGGATGAACTCTGAGGTTATTCTGGGAACAGGTCAGACAGTAAACCTAACTATACTCTTTATCTAGGACAGCAGATAGCATTGGCATCATGAGATCTACAGCCTTTTTCAGTGTACCATGTGACCTGCTTAGACTGCAGACTCTGCAAGTCACATGGCACAATCTTTGATTAGCTACCTGCACATCATTCATGTGAACGTGACCAGTGAAATTCTAACTTTGACAGTTAATGTGACTTTGCAAGGTGAATTTGCATTGAGAAGTTTCAAAATTTGGTGATGTAATGTGTGAAACAAAGTTTTTCAACTTAACACATCTCTACTCCCCAGCATCATAGCATCATCTTGTTTCAGATACTCATCAATCAACTGATTTTTCTCTCATTTATAAGCAGTCTTTTTTCTTAGCTTTTGTCAGATTTATATTAGCATTTATTGTTTGCTCATTTTTCAGAATCAAGCAGACAATGTTCAGTGAATTTAAGAAAGACCATACTGGGAGCCAGAGGAACATGTGCCCATCTTATTGTTCTGCCCCCCCCCCTTTTTGTTATTTGATTTGAATTAGTATTTTTTATACTCAGCTTTATTCCAGGTAAAGACATATGAAGTAAACTTTCAGCAGCATTGCTTTTTCACTAGGAATCTCATTCTGCTGATAAATATTTAGAGCATGTCAGTTTCATTGTTTTGTCATGATGTGATAACATTTGAATATGGTAGGCTCATGTTTAAGAGAAGCTACACTGAATATTTGTAGCTGTTTTCAACAAGTTAATACATTTTAACTTTGTATTTTGTGTTTTTAATAATCAATTTTTTTGTTTCCATAGAAACTAAAATAACTGAGGAAATCCAACACTGCTGCTTTAATGGCTCTATGAAAAAACTTAAGCAGCATTCTGATTGCATTGGAAAATTATTCTAAGGCATCATGGTTCTCTAAACAGTTGTCAATCATAAAATTGAAACTTTAGCACACTAATGAGGTTGTTCAGTGATGACATTGATGGCTTAGCTCAAATCAGAATAACAGCTGATGGCCAAGATGGAGGGAGAATAAATGCTGATGATGCATGTTACACGAGGTCCCTGCACCCTAATTGGTACCCACAGAGGTGCACTGTAGACAGCTAGCACTTAGGTATATGTTATACTAACATATAGGGCTAAGAGCATCTACCGTACAAGAGTAGATGTCAGGATATGAATGTATATTGTTGTAATACACTTTGCTTGCTAATACATATATTCTGCTATGTATTTTCTGTGTATTTCTTACTTGTAAGATGCCAGGACATCTGTGTCCTTGGAATAATTATAATATGTAAGACGGCATTGCCACCTTTTGGTGATTTGTACCACTACACTGAGTTATGTAAGACTCTGTATAAGAACTCTTTTGTTCTCAAACTGATGACTTTACAGAATTGTATAATGTTATCTTGGACCATGGAGCCACCTCTAATTTAGCCAATAGGGCTCATCTTTGTAACTAGAAATGTTTCTATCTTTTGGTAACCATAGTAATTACCATATGTATATAATGTAATGCACAAGCCTTATACCTTGGAGACCTGAGAGACCCCAAGAGACACAGAGAAACCTCAAGGTGTAGGGAACGCTTAGTACTGGCTCCTGGTTCATATTGGCAAGAACTACTTAGGGCAACTGTGATTTATCCCTTTGGTAGTAATAAACTTGTTTATTACTCTAATGCAACGTGTCTGTGATTACTTGCATTCCCAATATCGTCAAGAATCTGAAAGTGAGGTTTAGACTGCCCAACAAATTGACGACCGTGTGCAGGTGATATTTGGTGTTTATAAGTTTTCACTTGTTGCTTAAACTTTTCCCTTTCCCACGGGCACAGTAGGTGTATATTCCTGTATCACCTCTCCCATTTTAAAACCAGTTTGTAGTCACTTGCAAAGACTGGCTGTCTTTTTGGGTGTGGTCGATGCCATCTTGACTCACTCCATACCAGCTTTGAATTGCAAGCCTACAACTAATACAGTAGCCCGGCTGTGTATAAAGTGTTCCTGCTGTGGATCGATATGCAGCATGGTGCCTTTTTCACAGTTTGAATTTTCGTTCTCTCCCACACAATGGCCACCATATCAAATATCTGCACAGAACTGAGACTCGACGTCTCAAACTTCCTTGCCTCCCATGGAGGATGGGCTGACTTTGCGCGGGATGCAAGTCAATCCGAAAACACTATACTGGGGATTTCAACCCAGTATACAGAGACGAGACAATCAGCCAATAAGCATCATGCTAAAGGGTTGATGGTCGTGGCTCTCTACAATGCTTTGGAAGCCTCCGAAGCGAGGTTTCGAACCCTTGATCTGCAGATTTCATCTCTTAAGCAACATATGGGTTTGCAGGAAACAGAGTGTATAAGACTGCAGCAGAACTTGGAGTCTGAACTCCAAACTCTGCGAAACGAAAAGGATTCACTATTGCATCATTCAGCTCAAGCTGGAGAATAGGAACTATGTATGTTGAACCAGAACTGTGAAAGTTTGAGACAGGATAAGAGTCAGGCAGTGCAAATGAATGATTTGCTGAGTGCTGCGAACACTCAGTTGAGTGACGAAATGGGTGAGCTGCAGGACAAGATAAACCAGGTACGTAATGATTTAGAAGTGGCTTACAGGGACAATCGCAAATTGAGCATTGTGTATAGAGTGTTGCAAAAGCAAAAGCAAGATGAGATTGATATGGATGTTGCAAGTGTGAGTCACAATGAATGTAGAACTAAGATGGCAAAACTGCACCATCAACGAGAGGTTCTGGCTGGACGTGTTAAGGCAATGGGAGGCATAGCCCCACCTTTCATTCGTCATCAAAAGGGGAGTTATCTGATGATGACATTTCACAGTACAATGCCCAGTCATGCCCCTACTATGGCCCAGAGACCCCACCCAGCCATCGACAGCATGGCAGGTCCCTGCCCCCAACTCCCCATGTCACACGTTGATGACATCTTGATGCTCATCATGGGAGACGCCAACATGGCGGCCCCCATGATGGGGGGAGCAGGCCCAAGCCTGGTCCCGATGGCACCTCCGGTAGCTGTTATTAATGTGGAAGACAGGCAGGAGATAGAAACCATGATTGAAACTGCAATAGGCAATGTACCTCTTCCTGAGAGGTGTAAACGGGCTATTAAAACCCAGATTAGGCAGCTTCTGCAAGAGGCTGGCACTCAGGAGGGTATTGTCCACACTGCGGCTGAAGCTGCAGCTCAGGCCACCCTGGATGGTGCTCAAGACAATCTACCTTTGCCTGATCGACCCACTAATCCCCTACAAATGGCCTACTCTGTTCAGTAAATTGCTGACAGCATCGGTCGGATTAATCCATCTGACAACCTCAGCTGTCACTTGGAAAAGGTGTGTTCTAAATGCAAGATGCTTAGCCTCACTGTGGAATATCAGGTCCAAATACTACGCCAGACCATCGATCCTGGTTTGTGGCCAAACTCCCCGATGCTGTTCGCCAGGATGGGAACGCTGCCTTTGATGAGGTTGCAGCTGAGCTCATTTCTGCTCACAGCCCAGGTGTAGTAGGAGTGATGCTTGCATATCCTGTGAAGCAGAATGCTAAGGAAAGTCCAGCGACTTACCACCAGAGACTCTGGATGGTCTACCAAGCAGGAAAGCACTTGGCACAAGAAGCTGCGGATGTAGATCTTATTGAATATAAGACCCTGTTCCTTAGGAACATGATTCCAGCAGTAAAAGAAAAGGTAGAGCCAACCACCTACCCCAATATGGATAGGTTTGCCGACATCCTTCGGAAAACTGAAAGAGTGTATCAACTCTATATCCGTGATCGGGACTCCAGTTCCAAAAAGGTAGCTGCCGTGGAGTCCGCTCCGGAGGCCACGACGCACTACACAGTGGAAGGGCAGGACCAACGCCAACAGGCCCCACATCAGCAAGCCCCTCTAGCTGATAATCAACACCCCCAACAGGCCTATTAACAACAACCACAACAACAACAACAATGGGGTGGGAACCGGAATTGGCATAAGAACAGGAAGCATAAGGGTAGAGGTAAACCACAACAACAGAGAACAGGGCCTACATATAGGAAAATAGCTGAAGAAAATTGGAAATTCTGAGAGCTCCTGGGACAAGTACGCTCTATGGTGATGCTGTGCCTGCACAGGCCCTTGCGGCAGTACAACCAGTGACCCAGGCCCCAACCGGCCATGGGGACACTGGCAGTACAGGCCCTCAGGCCCATTCAGGCCTGAACCCAGAAGTTCCTCCTTATATAGCATCAGTACAACATGGTGAAGTGATTCACATGAGCCAGGCCCAGCCTCTACATGCTTCCGGCAGTATGGATTGACAATTATAGGCCCCAGTCCAGATTGTAAACAAGCTTGTCTTGGATACAAATGGAAGGCCCTGCACTGAGGCCGAGGTCAGGGCCGCCTACTCGTAGTTTTGTTAGATACAGGTGCAGCTGTATCTGTGATACATGATGAACACCCGGACACATCCCCTTGGTCCACTGGACAGAGGATCAACATGTCAGGAGTTGATGGTACTAGGCTACCTGCATACCGCTCTCTACCCCTACTGGTGGAGCTAGGCCATTTAAAGGCCTCACACACTTTCCAACTGATGGTACTGCATGATCATCCTAGTATCATAGGGATTGACTTCCTTGCACCACACGGCTATGTGGTGGACCTAGCTAACATGCTACTGATACAGATTCAGGGTCAATATCATACCATTTTGATTCCTGATTCACACGTTGTGTCAACGATATCTGCCAATGACAAAGACGTCATTGATTTGTTCAAGAATCATGAACTTTTCCCTAAGCTCCTCCCTATTTTGCAATGACATTTGGAAGCATTTGCAATCAACAAGCATGACTGTGGTAGAATGCACACCATCATCAAAGTGCCAGGCCCAGCACATGAGAGGCAAAGGCAATATCCTTTCCCAACTGAGGCCTTGCCTTCCTTCAGAGAAATGATCAAGTCACTCCTCAAGCAAGGAGTAATCAGAACTTGTGTTTCCATTGCCAACTCCCCAGTATGGCCTGTGAAGAAACCCACAGGTGCCTGGAGACTTACTATTGACTACAGGAAACTGAATCAGGTCACCCCCAGTTGTTCTCCAACTGCGGCATCAGCACCAGATGTGCTATGACTTCTGACCCCTGATTTGAAATGGTTCAGTGCCCTGGACATCTCCAATGGTTTCTGGTTATTGCCATTGGCCCTTAAGAGTCAATATAAGTTTGCCTTCACCTTTGAAGGAAAACAGTACACGTGGACTTGCTTGCCACAAGGATTCCATAACAGTCCATCCCTGTTCCATCTCCACATGATGGACACCCTCGAGAGTTTCTCTACTCCCCATTGTCTCTTACAATATGTGGACAACCTGTTGCTGGCCACAGCCACACAGGAAAAACATTTGGATCTCTTGGACGAACTACTGACTCTCATTCAGAGAGCAGGCCTGAAATGCAACCCAGCAAAAGAACAATTATGTCAGAAAGAAGTACTCTTTCTGGGTCTAAAAATAACTGACCAAGGTCGAAGCCCTACCTGGAGGAAGGTATAGGGATTGCAAGACTTGCCATTATCTACCAGTGTGGCAACTCTTCGAAGGTTCCTAGGTGTGGTGAATTATTCAAGAGATTTCATTTGTGACTTTGCTCAGAAAGCTGCTCCTCTGTATGAGTTACTCAAAAAGGATGTACCATGGACTTGGGGCCCTATACACACCCAGGCTGTGACGTCACTGAAGCAGACCTTGGCCTCTGCCCCAGCTCTGGTCAACCCCAATCCAGCACTACCTTTCCACCTGGAATATGCCACCTCTGACATTGCTATGTCAGCAGTGCTGGCTCAGAAGGTGTATGGCACCTTGAGACCCATTGCATATGCCTCACAGCTCTTGACCCCAGTGGAACAGAAGTACGGCCTTTGTGAAAGGAACCTTCTGACCACCTACTGTGCTGTCAAGCACTTCCTGTACATCATTGGGTACGCACCACTGATCATCAACACCAACCACACCCCAACCGCCTTTCTGCTCTCAGATAGAGTGAAGGATGGGTCAGTCTCTAACACTAGACTGACAAACTGGTCACTTCTTCTCCAGGACAGAGACATACAGGTACAACCAACTAAAGTTCCATCTATGTTAGCTCATGGCCTCCTTTTCCAGGGAGAACCCCATGACTGTACATTACAGTCACCTGATCTTCCAGATCCAGGTCCCTTCCTCCCTGCCATGCCACAGATACTCGACAACACTTCTTTGTGCTGTGTCTTTACTGATGGTTCAGCATCCTACTATCAGGGAGAACAAATTGCAGGGATGGATATTCTAGTGATCTACCCTTATGGGAACACTGTCAAAATATCTAAGCATTGTAGTGTAGCATCATCACAGCATGCAGAGATGGCAGCGGTGGCCTATGCCCTCGAGTTCATCCAACATGGAACCAAGGATACCATCATCTTTACAGACTCTAACTGGGTTTGTTGTTCTCTTACAGAATTTCTTCCCCTCTGGCAGAAGAACTCCTTCTTTTCCTCTGATGGCAGCCCAGTGAAGTACAAGGAATTGGTAATACATACATTCACTGGCGCAAAAATTTGCACACAAACTCTATGTACACAAAGTCAAAGCCCATTCTCTCCATGACCCCTATCATGCCTTCAATGACACAGCAGACACCCTTGCTAAGGAAGGGGCCCAAGGGGGGGATGTCTGGATGATGGACCATCCAGAGGCTAATGCAGCTGTACACATTGCAGCACTCAGGAAGAAACCTGAACTCTTTTCCCCCTTGGACCTCTCTTCAGCCCAGCATCTTGACACTGAACTTAAAGAGGTGTTCAGATTCCTTGACAAAGGTACTGAAGAGAAACTTCCCACACATAACCCCTATCGGAGGCATGAAGGTAAGTTACGCTTGTCACCAGATGACAAGCTCATCTGGTTCCAACCAGATGACTCCACCAAGTTGTGGGTGGTCCCCAGACATTTAAGATCTAAATTTGTGCACCAAGTGCATGACACCCCCACTGGTGGACACCAGGGAGCAGAAAATACCCTCCAACAACTCAAGACCACTGCCTGGTGGCCTGGTATCACCAAAGACGTTAAACAGTACATAGACAACTGTCTCATTTGTGTGCAAAACAACCCCATCCCTACCAAACAAAATGCCAAACTCTTACCACAACGACATTCTGGCCCTTGGCATGCCATACAAATTGATTTCATTAGCCCTCTGACCAACACCAGCAGAAATAACAAGTATGCTGTTGTGGTAACTGACCTCTTCTCTAAGTGGGTAGAAGCTTTCCCCACTAAGACATGTACAGCGAAAACTACTGCCAAAATCCTGGTGGAACAGATTTTCTCCAGGTGGGGTCTACCCCTCAAGGTAGACTCTGACAAAGGAACCAGTTTTACAGGTGAGTTGATGAAAGAATCCCTTGAACTCCTTGGAGTTCAACAGAAATTCCACATACCCTACCACCCTCAATCTTCAGGTCAAGTAGAGAGAGCTAACAGACGGATTAAGCAAATGCTTTCCAAATTCATTGAGGACAATGCCAAAACTTGGGATTCCCTATTGCTGTTACTCCTTATGGCAATTAGGGGTACACCCTCAGCCACTACCCAGCTTACACCCTTTGAGGTGATGACTGGTAGACAGATGAGATTACCTGAACACCTGTTGTTTGACCTGCATACCCCCACTGCAGACCGTGTGTCTGTGGACCAATATGTGGAAAAACTAAGAAAAGACCTCATACACACACACTTGTATGCTGCCAACTGCATGGGAAAGGCCCAGCAACAGTCCAAAATACAGTTTGACAAACACGCACAAGAAGTGGATTGGTAAGTTGGAGATCAGGTAATGGTACTTTGATTTGCACATCCCACCCACTCCTTCTCCAACAAGTGGGAAAGCCTATACCCCATTGTCAACAAGAACAGTCCGGCAGTCTATCAAGTTAGACTCCTCCATAACAACAAGTTGACTGACAAATGGTTACATGCAAAACAGCTGAAACTGTATAAAGGAGCTTAAATTACTTTTCCTCACCCCATTGGACAGAATAGTACTAACACACTAATCTTTGATCTTCCTTTTAAGATACACTGACAAGATGGCTATCTTGTTCCATTATCTCCTCCTCTCAGGAGTTATCCCCTGCATCCAAGGCATGGTACTGGACCTCCTACGACACCTCGATCCTCCAGCACCTCCTCCAGACAGAGTATCCATCAATATACCAGATAGTATGATCACTGTCCAGGAAGGTTCCGATGCTTACCTCACTGCCTCAGTTGTTGCTCATGATAAATCTACCCTTCAAATTGAGTGGCAAACCACATAACAAGGACAATTCTCCCTCTGGCCAAACTCTCCAAAGGAACTTTCCAAGGTTGGCCCAATGCTAAATTATCCCCAAATGGTTCGCTGTCCTTGTTACAAACTGCATTAAGATTTTCTGGTTTGTACAACATAACTGCCTTAATTGATCCTTTGCATTGTAATTCTTTGTCCAGAGATTCTGCTCAAAACTTTTGTGCTATACACCACATGGCTTCTGCAGCCATGTACCTCTCTGTGTTACCACCCACTGACAAACAGCTTTTGGAATGTCCAAAGCATACCCCTGGTCCCCATAGTGGTCTAACCGCCACTGCCTTCCCAGGTTCTTTAATTAATAACTTACAGTTTATGTATATACCTGTTTTATTTAATCTAACTTACTGTAATATGAAAGAATTTGGTATGTGTCACAATACTAACACATCAGCATTTTATAATACATTATTGCTTGATAGTCTAGCTGCATTTCAGATTCGTATGCAAGACCCTACTGCCGGAGTCCATTCTACTGAACATAGAGGCAATTTCAGGAGGAAGCCCTCTCCTGATAATCTAACTCATAGATGTAAAACACATGAAGTTGACAGTTCTGATGTCACAGGTGCAACAGGTACTGTCACATGCCTTTTTGGTACGGCTATGTCTGTCTGGAACAAAGCAGACATTGCTACTATCAAAAGTCATTCTGCCAAATTTTTCACTGGTTTGGTCAACAACATACTACCCCCATTATTGCATGGTGTGGATGGCCTTAGTCAGGAAGAAAGATACACTGTATACAACATGCACAACATTGCTAAGGCATTCACTGATTCTAAAGATAAGATCAACGCACTCATACAACAGAACAACAAAGAAGCAGATAAACAATACATTGCTAGAGAGATACTTTGTTCTGCTTGTGGCTCGTACATTATAACTACCATCAACAACCTCTTTCATGATCTAGAATCTGGTAGGATACCTAACATTATACATGACAGACACATCTCCAAATGGTATTGCCCATGATGTAAAACCACTAGCTGTGTTTCTATGTGTATGCAACAGACTTTAACAATTCCTCTTTCTACAGCTAAGAATTTGGGGTTTGTGACCAGACACCCTAATACTGGTCCTTGTTTTACTGCTAAGAAGTGTTCCATAACAGATACCATGTTTGTTTCCTTTACTGTCTCCTTACCACGCTTTGATCCCACCACATCTTTGTTCAACAAGCTTGCACTGGTCCACTCCATCTGGCATTTGGATGAAGACATCTACAGAGAACGCTTAGATCTACCACCTCTA
Source organism: Neoceratodus forsteri (assembly GCA_016271365.2). Taxonomy (NCBI): domain Eukaryota; kingdom Metazoa; phylum Chordata; order Ceratodontiformes; family Ceratodontidae; genus Neoceratodus; species Neoceratodus forsteri. The sequence continues at coordinate 1,107,826,866 of CM057449.1, read as the reverse complement.
CTGGTTTACCACCCTTTCCTGGATGCCTGGGTGGCTCCGCACACTTACTGCTGTGCGAAAAAGCAATGTATTTACTTGTGTCGATGTGATGTGTTTGATGTTATTCAACCTGTTTGTGGTTACTCTCCAGACAGCATTGATTGGACTTTCACCATGGATGATGACTTCACTGCAAATGGTACCGACTCCTTTGACTCGACTCTGGCTCCGGATAAGCTCTACCAATCCTATCATGAGGAGGTTCCTCACCTGTCAACACGGATTTCGAAGACGACCTACACCTGCCCTGTCCAGTTGCAAAAGTGGAGACTGCCTACTGTGCACTCACAGTATAATTCTGATGGAGAATACTGCGTGGTCACTAATTACAAATCTTACACCTATGGATCTGTTACATGTGCTATTGATTACCCCAATTTCTGTTTTGTTCCACGTCAGAAGACTGTCATTGGACATACTGTTATAACCCCAGTCCCCCTCCTTGATGCAGACATTATTGATGGTAACCCCGATTATCTGCTCACACTGTCAAAATGTCTACCATACTTTGTACACATAGACCCACTTACACTTACATAAAAATCACTTTTAGACAGAAAAGACACACACCTCATCCACATCAGCAATAATATGACCAAAGCCAATGAAGCTGTTCTCGCCTTGACTAATGATGGTGATATGAATAACACATTAACTAACACCTGGTTAGAGATTACTTTTAAAGGTTTTGTTATTTTACAAGCATTTTTAATTTTCATTTTGATTATAATGCTCTGCTGCCTACAGAGTACACTGCGCCAATACCATGAGCAGCTTGAGTTCCTTTACAAAGCTCGCGCATCGGGTTTGTAAATGACCACTGCTCATGTCCTTTCCCGAGACATTTGCCTGTGTTGCCCTTGGAGGCAACAAGGGGGGGAATGTTACACGAGGTCCCTGCACCCTAATTGGTACCCTCAGAGGTACATCATAGACAGCTAGCACTTAGGTATATGTTATACTAACATATAGGGCTAAGGGCATCTACCGTACAAGAGTAGATGTCAGAATGTGAATGCATATTGTTGTAATACACTTTGCTTGCTAATACATATATTCTGCTATGTATTTCTGTGTATTTCTTACTTGTAAGATGCCAGGACATCTGTGTCCTTGGAGTAATTATAATATGTAAGATGGCATTGCCACCTTTTGGTGATTTGTACCACTACACTGAGTTATGTAAGACTCTGTATAAGAACTCTTTTGTTCTCAAACCGATGACTTTACAAAATTATATAATGTTATCTCGGACCGTGGAGCCACCTCTAATTTAGCCAATAGGGTGCATCTCTGTAACTAGAAATGTTTCTATCTTTTGGTAACCATAGTAATTATCATAGGTATATGATGTAATGCACAAGCCTTATACCTCGGAGACCTGAGAGACCCCAAGAGACACAGAGAAACCTCGAGGTGTAGGGAACGCTTAGCACTGGCTCCCTGTTCGTATTGGTAAGAACTGCTTAGGGCAACTGTGATTTATCCCTTTGGTAGTAATAAACTTGTTTATTAATCTAATGCAACGTTTCTGTGATTACTTGCATTCCCAATATCGTCAAGAATCTGAGAGTGAGGTTTAGACCTCCCAACACACATATGGAGTGAGGAAAATATTGTTATGGCTATGGGCGGAGCTTACAGCCATCCTACTTTCACTTGAAAAAAGGTGTTTATGTGGAACTCATCTTTTAGAGGTTTTCAGTGTATCCTTCCATTCTGCAAATCTCTATGGCAGTTAAAGAAATACTTCCTTCTTTCTGCTAATCTACTACTGCATTTCAGACAGCCTGTTTTGTGAAATTACTACGCTGAAACTAACATATGGTTTATATCTTGTCATGCCTACTTTAACAGCAGATCCTGAGTTATACCTTTGAAGTTGCTGGCTGGAGGAGAGTTTTATGACCATAATTAATCAGTCAGTTGCTAGTTCTTCTTAATAGCCTTCAAAGCAGTCCAGGTTAACCTGTGTTTTTTTTAAATAAAGATTTCCCATGCAGCAATATGTTTTTCTAAAGCTGAATGAATCAAAACCCAACTAATGCAACCATGAATGGCACATTAATAAATAAATGCACTTATTGAAAGGGTGTTTTTCTGATGCCTTCACCATGATTTTTGCTGTATTAAAAAGCCATATGGTTGGTAGTGAAAATGAGATCCAGTGATGGTTTAATGCTGATAGAGATGTAAAAAAATGCCTTTGTGAAATAGGGAAATTGTCACCTTTATAAGACCTTGTAATCACTTTAATATTTTTTAGCATGAATGACAAACACAACTATATCTGCAGCACTTAATGTTATACACAATCTGATGCACTTATTTTCATTCAGATGTGGCTGCCTCCAATATCACTTTATTTGCCACCTTTCGTATGTATACCAGCTTCCTGATATAACCATGACAAATATATGGAAAGGAAAAAGGGACATTGTTTAACCAGGAAAGGCATACTAAGCCTGAGCTTGTTTCCAGGTGTGACCTGGGAGCACAGGGAAGTTAAGTGACTTACTCAGGGTCACACAGTATGCAAGTGGAGGTTGATGGGATTCAGACCCAACTCTCCAAGATTGCAGCTCGGTGCTCTTAACCACAGCACTATACTGCCTACTTGTATAGACAATATACATTTTCTGTTTTGGTTCAGACATGTATCTTTTGCAAAAGGTTTTTTTTTCCCTTCACTACACTATTACACTACGTTAAGTCCTGAATGTCCAAGCAAGAGCTCTTATTTACAGCCAAACTTCATTTAGCAAGCCAATGTACAGTAAAGGGGGGGGGGATTTGTTTAACCACAAAGGCACACTAATCCAAAGCTTGTTTCCAGGTGCAACCTGGGAGCACAAGAAAGTTATGTGACTTGCTCAGGGTCACACAGTATGCAAGTGAGAGCTGACAGGATTCAAACCCAGGTCTCTAGCTTTGTAGATCAGTGATCTTAACCATGATGCTATACTGCCTCCTAGTAAGAAAAATACAGTCTTTCTGTCTGAATCTAAAAGAAGTCACATTTGTTATAACAAAAGTAGTACAATGATATAAACATGCCCCACCAGCAATGTCATGTTGTGTGATTGCTGGTAAGATTTAGGATAGCTTACTGAATTAATTTTCACTTATGCATTACTGGACTAGGGGCACCATGACCACTTCACACCTCAGAGTAAAAGTTCAAAGCATAACTCATATCATATTTTCTAAACACGTGTGTGTGTGTGCAAGAGAGAGTGTGTGTGTGTGTGTGTGTGTGTGTGTGTGTGTGTGTGTATGTGTGTGTGTGTATGTGTACAGATAGACAGACTGAAAGATTGTCCAGTTGAGATGCACCACCCTGTTTTCAGTGTAGTAATGCTTCTTATGTTATGAAGTCTGAAAAACACATGAATAGTAATAATTTCATACTTTTAAAATTTGGTACTTCCCATTTCCATGAAATTATGTAGGTGTTTGTTCACTTAAAGCTGCAGTATTTGTTAAGCAACATCAATTTTATTTTTTAGCATAAGATGCATTGCATTCATAATCTTATGATCATACAAAGAAGCCAGCAGAAGGAGGCCATTTGATCTATCAAGTCTGCTCATATTTCAGGGTCCACAGCTTGAGCTAATGTCCCTTCCCTCCCTCCCCACTCCTCCCATCCTCCCTACCCATGATCTTTACTTCCCCCATGCCTATCCCAGCCTCTCTTAAAGCTACCCACTGTCTTCAATAAGATGACCTCCTCTTGCAGTGCATTACAAATGTCCACCACCCTCTCAGTGAAGAAGTACTTCCTGACCTCCCTCCTAAACCTCCCACTCTCCATCTGAAGACTGTGCCCCCTAGTGTTATGGTTGCTACTCAGCTTAAAGAGACTCTCCTTATCAGCCTTATTCATCCCTTTCAAGTACTTGAAGGTCCCAATCATGTTCCCCCTTCCCCCCTGTCTTCCAGGCAGTACATGTCCAGTGTCTTCAACCTCTCCTCATATGCCCTTCATTTCTAACTATTTCACATTATTAAAAGCAGATTTTATAACTATACAGTATTTGCAATTAATGGCTCAAGAAATTAGAATGCTGCCACTGGCAATACTTAATCTCTGTGGTTGACAGTATGTTATACTGTTCTATTATGGTGTATATTGAAAATGGTTTGTAAAAAATGCCCTTTATACCCTAACACACGCCCTTCCAATTTTCAGCACCCCCATCTATTTAAATCTTCTGGCACCCCTGTCTGTGAACATTGTCATATGTTAGAGCTGCTCTTCCAACTTAGAAATTCCCTGGTCAACAACGGATAGACTGGATTTCATTCTAATATACAGCACAGAGCAAGAAGAATTATACTAAACTGTTTAGTGACTGCAGTGTACGATCAGAGATTATGTCTTCATCTCAGTTAGACTGCTGGAAGCCATGCAAAGATAATAAAAAAACAAACATTTGTCAATGCTTAAGGTTTCCTTGCATGGTGTATGTGGGATGGCATTAAGCAGCTCTCATGGTGCTCATTACTTGGAGCTTCTTCAAGCTCACCACAGCCATATTGACTCTGGCTAGAATTTGTTTTATAACTACCTGGTGTTCTTCTAGTAGTCACACTTGTGCAGTTTACTGAGCTGAGCATGCCCAACATCCTTGGAACACCTTAGTGGCTAGTGTTTTATCTCCTTCCCTATATCTCTTGCACACACTCTCCATGCTGCAGATCTTTCTTTCAGCTGAGAAATTAGGTCATGGCTTTGCATATTTTTTAACAAAGGTCATCAGTTTCTGTGTTTCCACATTTTGTTTTTGTTTTGCTACCACTTTCAGCTAGACCTTTCTGTCCCTGGTCTGACAGTGGTAGTTAAATTCCAGACATTTTTTCTGGAGACTTTTTGGTTCAGGTCCCAAGCTGAAGAAGGTGCCAAGCCTGGTTTCAAGCACTGTATGCTCTCCAACCACTAGATGTTACTGACAGATAACTATGACATCTGTATTGACTGTTTAGATCCCATGCATGATATGAAGAACTGTAAGCTCTGTTAGTGCATTCCAGTTTGTTATATGTGAAAAGATCACACCTTAGTTTCTTTGCATGGTATGCTGGACAAAGAAAGTAACAACAAGTAGAAGTAATAAAAGAAGATTATTACAATACTCACGCTATAACAAATGAAGCAAAGCAATAACAAGAGAGCCAATTTCCCACCATTCCTCCAGTATGGTCTCTTTCTCTATGAGGAATTGGTGTGCATACAATTATATGTGACTGATAAGAGTGCAGTCACAGATATGATAAACATACATCATTGGATAAGACATGTAAACAAGATGGCTCTCTTGTGCAGTTACATAGGAAAGGAAGTTGCAAAGTAATTAAGAATCTCTGAACAAAGGAAATTCATAGTCAGCAACCTGTTATCAGTTCTTATTTCCAGACAGTGAGTCTGTAAATACTTTCAACATAATCACAAAAGCACACATGTCACAATAGTGGAAAACTGAAGAATATGAGTGATTATGAGTATAGCAGAATATATATGGAAAGTAGAAACAGTATACATGGCAGGAACATATCATATAGATAAAATATTATGAGACTGTGGTAAGGCATTAATACTTGTATGTGTATAAGGTTATGCTTACATGTGGGTCAGTTGGTGGTATATAACCCAGGTATAACAGTCCCCTCCTTGTTGCATTGCTCAAAGGGCAACACAACAAAAAGAAGATGATTAGGTGTAGTAATGGTATATCTAAATGCATCAACAAGCCTGATGCTTGAGCCTTGTAAAAGAACTGCAGCCATGCAAGATGCTGGTTAAAAGTATGCCTCAGACAGCAAAAGGTTAGTAGTGGATGAATTAAAACAAGATATAAATTACTATCAAGCTTTAAAACATTGATTTGAACATCTGTTTTTCAAAGCACATAAAAACTCGTAATGTAAATTAATTACATTTCCACAGCATACAGGTAGTCAGGGTGACTGTGAAAGTAGTCCTATACAGGAGTTGACACAGGGGTAATCACAGATGATCAAATCTTAAAACACAAAATGGAAACTAGGTATGTCAACACCACAGTGCATAAGTGTATAAGAAAAATTGTTGATATGTATTATCTCAAAATATTTTTTGTAAAAACAGTGTTAAACCATTGTCCATCCATAAAGAACAGTCGATTATGAGAGTCAAAAAGGCAGATAGCAGCATATGGGATGGCGGCATATGTTATTGATTGAAGAATCTAATAGCAATGGGTCCAATTCCAGGACGAATGTTGCAACTTTCTGGTGTATGTGAGTTGCGATATTTGCTGCTACGCCAGGGACCCTACACTGCATTCCAAGAGCAGCAGGGTCCTGGCACTTGTGACATGCAATATAAACCATGTGGAGGCTAATGCCACGGGGCATAGCGTAGAAGTCCCACATGTCACAAGTCATGGCCCACTACCAGCAGCCTCCCCAAAGCTTCCCACCCTGGAACATCATGGCACACACCAGGGGGCATAGGGGCAGGACAGGTGGCACAGGCATCTAGGGGTGCACCAGAGATCAGACCCCGGGGTCCCCGACATTCAGTTGGTTGGGGGCAGGGGTGTGCTTGTGGGGGCATGGGGGCACATCTGCACCATTGCCATGGTGCTGCAGAGCAGGCATCAGATGGCTGGCACCATTGGATGCCCCTTAGAGCAGCTCCAAGCTGCTCTAGCTTTGCTCCACCAGTGCGTCTTTCGGAAACGCACCAGTGGGTTACAGCAGCCGCCCTCTTGGAATAGGGCACAGTTGCTGCCATAACCCCACACTTGCACCATGGCATTGTGGGCTGTGGTGTAGTGGATGGCATAACCCACAGTTGTCAAAGCCCACAGCTACCATGGTGCAAGGTGCCTCTTGTAATCGGGGCTGGCGTATTGCTTGGCATAAGTCACAAGATACACGACAGGGTTTGGTGTATTTCTGCTTACTCTGGCATACCAGGTCTTGGAATTGGATCCAATGTCCTTAAAGAGGAATCAATCCATAAGGTACAAGTAGGTAACCACAAAGCAGTGTAGTTATATTTGAAATGTAATTTATCGAACATTTGTAACCCATGGGGCATACATGGCACATGGGGCTGTGCAGATGTGTACCAGCACAACGAGAAAGGTAATGTTCATGTAGCTGGCTTCTGGTTGTCTAGATTGGCAAAGGTCTTGGCAAGGGTTGCATGAGATTGTCCATTGAATATTTCAGTGTAATAGCCACACCCACACAGGCATAGCATTTCATAAAAAGAGGACATTTTGCACAAATATTGGCAGTTTATAACGAACATAATTCATGAAAGAGTAACCAAGAGCTCAGTCCATAGAAGAACAATCAGTTCATATGAGGTGCCAGCCAAGTTTGGAAAACCAGCCATGAAGAAAAGTTGTATGTGTTGCTTGAGGATCTTACCAGTACCTCTCTGCAGAAACCTAAAAACTTGTAAAACGTTGTTAAAAACTTAGTTTTAAAACACTCATATAGTTGTTGGTAAAAGGAAAAAAGGAAAATGGTATAGTTATTAGCAATGCCTTTTGTTATGGTGTGGTGTGACATAGACAAGTGATGGCTTCAACCATGCATGCAGAGGTGCAGGTCAAGGTCCAATAATAAGAATATACCATTTATTCATCTGTGAATACACCCTGTGTCCAAGTTTCAGAAGAGGTTATGACAGTAGGGAAAGAAAAAACATAATTTCCCTGCCTAGGTTTGCTGTTTGGCCTAGTTTAGGCATATTTCATGAAATGAAAGTGTGATATTATGCTTGTTATATGCACTTTGAACCTTTATCTTATGGCAGTATGCCATTAACACCATGTAACACATGGGTATACAATAGTGCCTATTGTGCCTGTGGTATTTGAAAAGGTCCCTTTTGTTAGTTCTGTTGCCTAGGGTGTAATACTCCTAGATAGTAAGTAGGGGGTGCTCTGATACTGGGTCTTGAGAATGCAACAGTTCTATTGCAAAGGGGTCTGGTAACATGACACTATGAAACCTAGAAGTGTTTGTGCTGAAGCAGAATTTACATCCTGCCATATTATGTGTGTATTTACACATAATTTACAGGGGTACCTGGGAGTGATGAAGCCATCAGACCACTAGTTGGTCTGGAGTAATGCTTGTAACATTGGGTAGACTTTTTCTCTGTTGGGGTCACAACAGTTGGAAGCATGGCAGTGCTAGCAATGGAATGAGCTGTACAACACTATGGATGTATGAATACAGTACAGGTGTAGAAACCTGTATGGTGTGTTGTGCTTGGGCATGGCATATAGACAGGATGCCAGTGGGTGACCTTCTGGTGTAGGGCCTACCTTGGAGTGTGCCATTGGCTAGGTGGGAATTAGGGATTTGTTATCAATTGCTAGCAGTCTGCTATTTATTCTGTGAGATTCGTTAAGGGCCACCACTATGGTGTTAGGTGTGCATGGTTATCATGTTGTAATTAAGCTAGATGGGACAGCAGTGCTGATCCCTTTTGTTTGGGAGTGAGAATAGTGGCACATAACTCATAAGAAAGAAATAAACAGTCATGAGGGTGTTGTTGGGACATTTCAGCTTGTGGAAACAACTAATTTGTTGTGTAAATGGTTGATACTTGGTGCCCCACAAGTGGGTCCAACAGATGTCACCCAGATGGGCCTAATACCCCAAAACATCCATGGATGTGGAGCAGTTTACTGAGCTTATACTTGATAAGCTGCAACAATATGTAAAAACACAATAGCATAAGACGCAAACATTGTCACAGTGACACAATAGTTATATTAAGCATACTGCATAAAATACATTTTTAAACATTGATCACATTTAAAATGAAGTTGGTCGTCAGAGTCCAGGAATGACTGTTGAAATAATATTGTCTTTTACAGGAGATAAAAAGACAAAAAGGATATGTGAAAGAATATGGGAATGTACAGAGTTCTCCCACCCAGCTCAGCTGATTATTTGGTGAGGGCCAAGGCCCTTGCACCTGGCTGGTGCTGGTTGTTAGCATAAAGCCACTTGGCAAATAGATTTTGTATGGTTGTGCTAGACCACCCTGGGAAGGCAGAGTGGCTGAGCTGGTTTATAATGTTAGAGAACATTATGTATTTTTTCTTAACTTGTAACCAACAAATTTGTTATTAGCAAACACACATTTTTCTTTTTGTGTGCTCTTAATGGAGGGGCAGTGGGTTTACCTCCCTCAATTCTGGATCTGCTAGCAGTAGCTCAATCAGGTCCAGAAGTAATTTTATTTATTTGCAACCACCATAGGTGCACTGCAAGGTGGCATGGTTCAAGTCCTCACTTGAGCTCCTTGTTTAGTTTAGGAGGCTAGTCTTACAGTATATGATATCTATGGAAATTTCATAGATATTGTGAATAACAGTAAGAATGATAGCAGCTGCAGCATTATACATAGCCATCACTGATGAACCGTAAAAGCCTTCTTTCAGTGAATACAGCCTGTATTAAATAGTAAATATACAGCTGACACCATCCCTAGACTGTTATTTGTTAAACAAATAGGGATGCAATGATGTGTTAGTAGTTAACTATGTCATTAACTGTCCCAACAATTATTTGCCCCTTACGGGTATACCAGTTGTTAAAACAGGTGTTAATGTAAGTGATCAGTTACAGGGGGTCAGCATATATACAATTCATGCCCTCCTGTACCCAGGCTCCTTCCTCTGTGAAAGAGGCAGCATGGAGATAATTGGATGCTGTATGACCAATGCTGGAACAGATGCCTGACCATACAACAGTAAATACTATCAGATCAACTAGTTACAGGTGTCTGCATAAATATTAGAGAACACTTTATTCCCAACAGTGGTGTGGATATTTATCCACAAAAATATTGGAAAACATTCCTTGCCAATCAGCCATCACCTGAAAGGTTGTATGCCAAATAAATACAGATGGGTTTGACCCAACTGCCAGGATATTCAAAAGTGCACCCAGAATGTGTGCAATGGTATGCGCAGCACAATCCAGATGCGCCGTAGGAAAACAATGCCATATTCAAAAGATGCGCCACAGACATGCGCAGCCACAAATCACACTGAATATAGCAAAAATGCACCACTGCGCAACCAGACATGTACCAGAGCAACCATGAATGCGCAGGAACAGGCAGCATGCAGCAACCAGCAGGCTGAGCATGCCCAACAGGCAAAGGTGAACACAGGCATGGCAGCACACGTGCAGAGTGCCAAGACAGGTGTGTCAGTCCCAAACCACAAGTGCACAGTGCCCAGGAGGCACAGGACAGGCACATGGCCAGAGGGCCACAGACAATGCCAGTTGCACAACAGCAACACCGGTCACCAAAGACACCAAGCCACCCATCCACGCAGAATGGATGCCAGCAGGCCCATGGCACTGCACCACCACCACCCTGACAGGCAACACCGTACAGGACAATGCCACAGCCACAGTGTGAGGGCACCAGGCATGTACAGTGCTGGGGTAAAACTGACACACATGCACTGGGCAACAAGATGCACAAGCCATGCTCATATGCAGGGACACAGGACACAGCACCGCACAACACACCGCAACTGGGAAGGGCAACATGGCTGGAAGTGAGCAGGCTGGCACAGACAAACAGAGACACATGGCAGTGTACCATGCACAGTGTAGGTGCACAGCCTAATCCCAAGGACCTGTGACACACAGGGACTTGGCACACAGGACACTGTGCACACAACAGAACCAGACCTAGGGGTACAGCACTGGGATTGACAGGGACACACTCAAGAGCACCACAGAACAATGGCAGCACAATGCAGCAGCATGCATGTGAAGGAGATACAGACACAGATGTGCAAAGGAAAGAACAATTTAATACACACATCAGACAGAACAGTATACAACCAAAGGTGCCTACAGAGCAACAAATATAAACAGGAAAGGGGACAATGAAGGGGGGACAATTGGTGCAAAACAGGAAATGGGCCTGGAACAAAGCTGGAAAGAGAAGGAAAAGCAAAGAGGTCAACAACAGATGAGGGCAGGGGGTGGAAACAGCAGTGGAGGGTGGGAGGACAAGGTCAATGGTGCAGATATCAAAGCACCATGTGCATCTGGTGTGCCTCCTGCACTAGGTCCCTGGTTGTAGCAAGATGTCGATGCCCAATTTGTATCTGGACAGCAACCCATCCAATGAGGCATAGGATGAGGCTCTGAAATTGCAGAATACCCCCAATAATGAGTCCCAGATGCCATCTTCGAGCCCGAGACCCAGCCCAACCTAGAAGAGGGAAACACAGAACAATCAATAAGTGTCAGGCCACAAGGAGCTGAAGCCTCCCCACCATGTGTGTGCACAGGACAGCAGCACCCACCAGTGGACAGAACTGGTAATGGCATGTGCACAGTGGACAGCAACAGTAGACCTTGCAGTGCCCCTCAGCCGTACTGCATAGACACCAGTGAATGACTTGCACCCACACATGTGCAATGTACCCCACAGTGCAGGTGCAATGGCCCCACAGGCAGGACAGTAGTCACCCAGCAGCAGTGATACACCATGGGACACACACACACACACACACACACACACATGACAGCGATGGGATGCCACCACACAGAGGCCACGTGCACTGCCCCGCCACACACAGCACAACACGACACAGGCAGTGGAGCCCATAACCCCCACAAGCAGTGGCACCACATGGCAGCAGTGCCAGGAGCTGTACCATACCATACCACACCACACCACCTATCCCAGTCCCAGCAATGCCAAAGAAACCATGCATCACACACTCACCTGCCTGTCCAAGTGCTGGAGCAGCAGCACCACCAACATCAGCCTGTCTGTCCTGGACAGCTGGACTTCCGTGCCCTCCTGTGATCCACTGGCCCTGTGGATGCAAATGACAGTGAAAGGGACATTAGTGACATTCCAATAACAGACCCCCCCTACCCAAACACAGCATGCAGTACATCCACAGCACGAGCAGGGATGCTGCCTTGCATGTGGGGTAAGGTGTCTGGGCCCGTGGCACTGTGCAATGCACTGGTACATGGTGCAGCACAACCAAACATGCAACATCCACCAGTGCTGGCCCCCCTGGGCAGTTTCATAGGCAGCACACACCACAGCACAGAATCTGTACAGTGGAAGCATCCATGGTGCATGGGGACACTTACTGGGTTGTGGCACGGACCCCAGATGCGCATGGTCCTGCAGCCATCAGAGCCTTGCGGGGTCCCTCCTCCTCAGGTACCCATACCTGTGTCAATACTGTTCTCCTATCCTCGACACCCTCATCCTCCTCTCCAGGTCCATAGTAATGCATTGCCACACCTGGGACCTTGGCTTCTGGAGGTCTGCAACACCATATAATTGTGCTGCATGTGGCTCAACCAGGGCCACCAAGTTGATGTCTGACCAGTTGTGGACCCGTCGCACCCCAGCTACCACACCCACCATATTTGCAGCACAATGTACAGTGAACTGTTGCATGCAATGTAGGCACATAGAACCGCACTGTGCAAGATGCACAATTGGGACACACAATGGCTGCACAGCATGGAGATGCACGATAGATATACACAACGAAGGCCTATTGCACAATACCACACATGTGCAATGCCGGAAGTCAAGGCGGGAGTATGGGGTCATGACTGTGACCCACATAGGTGCACTGCATGCACTGCATCACAACATGCACCTGCCAATTACACATTGGTGGGAAATGCACAATCCATAGCATGGCACAGCTGACACATCTGCACAATGGGGACAAGCAGCGCAGCCATGCATCATGCGCAGCATGTACACATAGATGAATGCACTGTAGGGCACTGCTGTGCAGCACACCCAGGTGAATGATATGCCACACATGATGATGACCTGACTATGGCTAGCATGGCAGGTGCACAGCTGCTCATCGTGCATACACTAGAAATGTGCTGGTGAATTGCTCTGGTGCATTCATATTGCACAAAGTGCAAAATCACAATATTCAGCCAGTGTATGCAAATGGACTCATGAGCCAATGCCAGGCACAGTCATGCATATTAGCATCTCATTACCAATTGCACTGCTGCTCATTTGCATGAGCTGAGCCATAAAAGCAACACAATACAGCACAGGTTACTGACAGGTATTGCAGCCTTTGAGGTAAGTTGCACTATATTGTATTATGTACTGCTAAAGCCCTGCATGTTGACATCACTGCACTGTGCAATGGTGTGCCACTCTGCAGCTCAGCTTTGCTACATCTGACCCTCCACAGATAGCAGAATGTCGGAGACTGAGGCAGTGGAAGAGCAGGGGCCTGCATGAAAGCACAGGCCCAACTTCACTAAGGACAAGCAGCAGGCACTCTTTGAGGCCTACATGGACAGGGAGACACTGCTGATTGGTGCCACTGGTACCCCGCAGAAGCATGTCACTGGATGGGAGGAGGTGGCCATGTATGTGAATGCACATGGCAGACACAAATGCACTCCACAGGAATGCAAGAAGAAAATGGGGGCAGATAGATGGAAAATAAAGGAGAAGGTGGCAGCCAACAGGGCGGCATGCAGCAGGATGGGCAGAGGACCAGACACAGCACCCATCCTGTCATCCGGTGAGGAGCTTGTGGTGGTGGCCATCAGCTGCACAGCCATCGAGGGCATCCCAGGTGGTGGATTTCAGACAGGTGGCATCCCATCACATCACTGTGAGTATGTATGTGTGGGCACACCATGCATGGGGATGTATGACAGTCTGCTGTGGGAGTGCTGCTTGTGCGCTGTGTGTGGTCCATTGGTGTGGACAGGTTCTTGCTGTGCTACATGGGCGCTTGCCAGTGTTGCCTCACAGCACTTGTCAGTGGTGCAGGCTGCTACACTGTGGTCACAGGCATCTGTGTAACACGACACAGGTGGCATGTTCTGGGAGGCATGGGGGGTGGGGGCATGCATGCTGGATTTGTTGTGGTGCAACAATGTGTGATGCAGCTATGCACAGCAGCAGGCCTGCTTTGTGTGATGCCTGTAGCTTGTCCACCCAGACATGTGGTGCTTCACAACCATCCCCTGTTGCTGTCCAGGGCATTGTTGTCATGCAAGGCTCAATCACATGGGCACAGCAATGCATGCACGGTGTCACCTTTACATCTGATACTTGCCTTTCCTACCCCCAGCTCCATCATATCTCAAGGGTGCGGTGCAGGATGAGACAGATGCCGTGGGACATGATGATGCTGGGCCATCGACATCTACAGGCATTCAGGACAGTGACCAGCAGCAACAGAGCAGTGTGGATCTGCTTGACCTCCTGGTCTCATTGAGGATGATCCACTGGTTGACCTCCTCCTCCTCCCAGATGACCTATCTGTGCTTGTAGCTGCAACATAGGTGGGGGCATCCCCTGACAGTGATGATGACATAACCCTGATACTGGGTGGCCATGACCATAGCACACTGCCAAGGGGACAGAGAGGTGCACAGGCATCGGCCACCAACACTGCCGGTATGGTACCCATGCAGGTGCAACCTGCCCCTGCCTGCACAGTGACATGTGTCACCACTGCTGGTGCTGGATGTGACAGAGTGCTGGCATGGTTGCCAGTGCTGTGGGGCTGGTTCAGTGGGCTGCTGGGCCACAGCTGCGGCCTGCAGGGACCACCATGCAGCACACTCTGAGGGTTGCAGTTGGGGCACACGCACATTCCCCATCTCATGCCTGGTCACCTGTGTAGTGTTCCCCAAGAGGGGATGTTGCCCAGCATGCCAACACACCCCTGGCTGGTCTGCCCCAGCCCCATGATGCACCAGGTGCAGACAGGCTGGATGAGCATATCAGGCTGCTGCATGCATCCGTGGACAACCAGGCAATGCTCAGGGCTGAGATACATGCACTGCTGGCAGATGTGTGTCACCTGGCCAAGCGAGAGGACATTGGACATGCTCAGCTGATTGGTGAGATATGGCAGCTGTGTGAGGACACAACCGCATTGCTGGACCGTATTGCTGGTACCATTGCTACCAGGTTTGCATTGCTGGTGTCCACTATGTGTGGCAGGGCATGTGGGACACCCCACAGTGCAACATCTACTCCATGGTCATGGCATCTGGTGATTACAGCTCAGATGATGCCATGCTCTGACATGCCCATCCCTGACACCCCAGCAGTAGTCTCTGTGCTCGTATTGATACACCCATGAGAACCCAGTCATGGCACCGTACAGTAGGACTACTGGGAGTGCTGCATCATCCTGCAACCTGCATCTGTGGGCTGTTGCACACCTGGCTGGGTATGCCACTGTGCATGTAACATCACATGACTGTGGTGTGTGGCATGTCTGTCATTTGTGCATGCAGTGCTGCTGGTCCTTGTGGCATGGGTGTGATGAGGTCAGCCCTGTGCTGGCCATGCCTGTGTGCCAGCACTTACACTCTGATCGATGCCACCTGCTGCAGTACGTGTGTGTTGCCACTGTGCCCACTTCCCCTGGCTGTGCCACCCTCATGGCCCACTGTGCCCAGCCATTGGGCATGTGCTGGTGGTGCATGTGCAGTACAGGGTATGGGCACCTGTGTGCCCACTGCTGGACACATGTGTGTGTGTGCCTGTGTCTGTTCACTGTGGTGTGGGCACGTGGCTGTGTGTCTGTTTGTCACCCATGCATGCTGTGTGTGTGCCATTGTGCCTGCATGCATCCCAGTGTAGCCATGCATCTCTGTCTGTGTGTGTGGTGTCCCATGCATGCACAGCTGACTTGTCTGGTACTTACCTGTGGCCCCCATAGTGCTCTTCCACAATGGTGTCATGTATTCTTCTTGCACAGGCTGCAAGCCTAGGATCCCTCCTCTCCATCTGTGGCTGCACACCCCCATCAGGCTCTGCCTCTCCATACTCATCACTGCTGTTGCCGTCATCCACCTGGACAGCTATCCCACGGTCAATGGCCATGTTGTGCAGCATGCAGCAGGCCAGGAATATGCCACAGGCTTTTGCAGGGCTGTACTGTAGGGTACCACCAGACCTGTCTAGGCAACAGAACCGCATCTTGAGCATGCCAAAGACACACTCGATGATGTTGCATGTTGCAATGTGTGCCTTATTGTAATGCTCCTCTGCAGCATTGGATGGTCGCTGGATGAAGGTGAGCAGCCAAGACCAGAGGGGTTATGCACTGTCACCTGTGGGGGAGAACACATATGCTGGTTGGTGTGTGGCATTGCCTTTGTCCCATGGGCTCTACCTATGCTGCACACAGTTGCCCCCTCTGACACCTATCCCTGTGTGCCTTGGTCCTGTCCACCCCTGCACGGTCACCCTGCTACCCCATGCCACTGCATGCTCACCAAGTATGTGTTCTGTGGGGATATCCCCACTTTCAAAATGCTGGCACAGGATGGACTGTCACCGTATGAATGCATCATGTGTACTCCTAGAGTGTGTGGCACATACATTGATGATGCACCCACTGGCATTGCACACCACCTGGCAGTTGATTGAGGGGTAGCCCTTCCTGTTCATGTACAGTGCCCCTTCTGGGCCAAGTGATGTGTGTATGGCCACATGGGTGCAGTCAATGGCCCCTATCATGCCGGGCATGTGTGCCACCATGTGGAATTCCTGCATGTTTGCTGTACGCTCTGCCTGTGTACTTGAGAATGTCATGTACTCCAAAGCATGTGGCAGCAGAGCACTGAGGAACTGTGTGAGGTGGTGGGTTGTGGCTGACTGTGATATGCCAGTGGTGACCCCCACTGGTGTCTGGAAGGTGCCCATGGTGAGCAGGCACATTGCTGCTGTCACCTTCATCTCCACTATTATGGCATGGCTCTTTCTAGTGGGTGCCTGCAGCTCATCATGGCACAGCTCACATAGCTGCCTCAGAAGTGCCCTGTTCAGACAGTACCAGCCCACTATCTCGGTGTCACCATAGTCCTCATACATGATGTGGGCATGGTATTGTCTGTGTTGGGCATACCGCCAGCTGGCTCTTCCTCTGCCACGTTGTTGATCCTCCCTTCTACTCACACCCCTCATTACCATATCTGTAATGAATGGTCCAGAGTCCATCTCTACACTGCACTGACTTGCGCATCTGCTGTGTGTGTGTTTGAGCCACCCTTTTATAAGCTCAACTCTGTGTGGTGCATTCTCTGACTTGTTCCTCATTTGCACTCTGTTTTTTTGGCTGAATATGCCATTGTGCATAATATTCATGGGCATGCTCCCACTACTTGTGCCACATACATTACTGTTGCGCATTGGCACAATGGATTTTGCGCTGTGCAGTCACGTTGTTTAAATATGGTTCCAGGGTGCATTTCTGTAGTTGTGCATGTGCAAGTCAGTTGCACATTGAGCAACTCTTTTGAATATCTAGGCCAATTTGTAAAAAAAAAATAATAAGGGCAATACAGTATACTACTATGATTCAAACTATAATAATATTATAATGAAATTGGGCCACTAGTTAAAATACACTTATGCATTACCTGTGGTTACTAGTGAAGGATAGTTTTATCCCTGGAAGAGAGGAAAAATAAAATACAAGCCATGAAAGGGAATGTCTCATTAACTCAGAGCATTCTCCTTGTGGAAGGTTAGCATTGGTTTTCAAAATTCTGATCCTGATATTAACTTTAATGAAGACTTATGCATTCTACTACCTTTGTGGGTAGGTTATTTTATTGTAGCTATCATTACACTCCAATGAATTCCTGAAAATGAAATAAATTACTAATGTCAGAGTATTAGGCATCCCTAATTCTTTGAATTTGACATTAGAACTGCGTCATCAACACACACAAAATTCTGATAAATAACACAAGTTATAAAACTGGTATTTTGTACATACAAAATTATTAAAAGGGTGTTAAATTAGGCCAGTAACATAAATGGTAAAATCTCCCAAAAAAGACATAATACTTTTTGTGGCAGTGTAAATCGTGTAGCTAGCCTGTTAAAATGAAATGGCTTATTACAAATGCTGGGGGTGATCAACCCCTTCCCCTTCTGATCACTGTGCGATGCATGGGGATAAGTGATACAGGACAAGGACGAAGAAGTCATGAGAACTTTTGTAAGGAAGGCATATGTAAGAATAGGCAGGTTTGTACATAGCAAGCAGCTGTATGGCTGCAAGCCCAGAGGAAAAAAAATTGCCATTCTAACGTCACATACATATGAGGAGGACTGGAAAAAAACAGTAACTTTTAACAAAAGTATTCCTGATGTGCACACCCCATTAAAGTTATATTTGGAGAAGAAATACTGATCTGATTAGGGAGGTACATCAATTGTAAGCTGGAAAAACAGGTACAGCTGAAAAGCACAAGGAGGTCAAGTGACTTGCCAAAGGTCACACACTGTGCAAATGAAGTTTCCTGGGACTAAACCCAGCTGTAGCTGCAGTGGCCTTGAACACCACGCTGAATGAGAGGTCTTACAGATGAAAGAACACTGTCTAGCCACCGGCTGAGGCAGCAAAAACAAAACTGATGAACCATCACAATTTCTATGACGGCAGATAGAGAGGCCATATTGGGGGAAAAAACATAAAAAACCTTTGCAAGCATTTGCATCATGCTTCTATTTTTTTTTTTTTTTTTGCAACAGACTATGAGTTACTAGAATTAAGATTAATGACACTAGTCCATATACTTCAACATTAAACCAATTACTTATCTGAAAGATAGAAAGTCTGCAGACAAGGTGCTAACATTGCAGACCAGAATATGTCCTTGGCAAGAAGCCAAAGGTGTTGGCCATTTTACAAACAGATATTCCTCATTACAAATGACATAAAAAACAGTGTAGCTTCAGAAAACACATTTAGAGACTCTGATAACTGATAACAGTGACAATTAGATATAGCATATGCTTACTTTGGCACAAAAGCATATTCTTCAACCCTACGTCACAGACAAAGGAAAACCTTGAATAAGCAAGAAAGGATTGTTCTAATTCAAAAATAATTAGCTCAACTGAACAAAGCCAAGTGACACAATCAGTATAAAAGACAAACTCAACTCTTGCATCCCAGCCAATACTAATTACTGTTTTCAAAACAGTTTTAAAATCAGACACACCATAATAGTTAGTGAAGCTGATACCATTAAACCTTAACATTCATTACAAAATATGCTAATGTTTCTGCCGTTTTGAACATTCTCCAATTAGTCATTATCTGAACTGCATGGAACAGCATTACCTTGACTATGCTGTCTTCAGTCTAGCAGAGTAACCTAAGTATTCAGAGAACACATAGCAAGATATGGCATACTACTATTAAACAAAGTGCTTTTCCTAAAGTGAGTAGCAAGGAACAGCTGTATAAACAAGTGTTTACACTTAGATTTGTTATAGAATGCAATGAAAGGTGGATCAACTAACAGATATAATTAAAGTGTACTCACCACAAATCCCAAACATAAGGACAGGGTCAACACCCTGCCAGACATTCTTTCCATTTAAAAAAAATAATAATACATCCAGGGTCAGAAAAGAGGAATGTTTGGTCTGTGAAACACATTAGTAAGGAGGATTCCTCATGGAAGTCTATAATAAATGTATTACATGGTTTGGCCACTGACTGATCAGTAGCCATTAACCCTATTAGGCATGAAAGCCTCCAAAGCAGCCCGCTAGTGGTTTGCATCATAGCTGACTGTCTCAGTTCAATATACTACACACAGATCAACATAATTGGATCCAAAACGTCTTTAGTTAACTATATTTTTATAAGCACGTCCCATCCACCTCGTGCAGTGAGATAAGCTGAGATGTCTTCTCTCAACTCTGTGCATATTTTAGACATGTCAATAAGCAGGGAAATCTTTAAACCATTCTGTGGGTTAACTGTTGTGTTTGCAACCACAGCATCCAAACACACACAGACGGTTGGCATCTGTGAACTCCCGTGAAGGAGGAATTCAAAAAACGATGAGTAGCAGTCTGCACATGGAAACCCTAAGCTGCCAAACTCACTGCTACTTGCCTCTGAGGAAAGTCACATCTCAGAACTCAAATCACTAAGTAAAATGAGTGTTATTTTTTGCCAAACAAAACCATGACAGGCTGGCTCATCATTTGTTATATGTGAAAAGATCATATCATAGGTTCTTTGCACGGTATGCTAGACAGAGAAAGTAACAACAAGTAGAAGTAATAAAAGAAGTTTATTACAACACTCAGGCCATAACAAGTGAAGCAAAGCAATCACAAGGGAACCAATTTCCCACCATTCCTCGAGTATGGTCTCTTTCTCTCTGAGGAACTGGTGTTCATACAATTATATATGACTGATAAGGAGTTACAGATATGATAAACATACAGCATTGGATAAGGCATGTAAATAAGGTGGCTCCCTTGGGTAATTTACATAGGAAAGGAAGTTGCAAAGTAAGGAAGAGTCTCTGAATCTCTGAACAAAGGAAATTCATAGTCAGCAACCTTTGATCAGTTCTTATTTCCAGACGGTGAGTCTGGAAATATTTGCAACATAATCACAAAAGCACACAACATGTCACAATAGTGGAAAACTACAGAATATGAGTGATTATGAGTATGGCAGAATATATGTGGAAACTAGAAACAGTATATATGGCAGAAACATATCATATGGGTAAAATATTATGAGACTGTGGTAAGGCACTAATACTTGTAGGTGTATAAGGTTTCAGTTACATGTGGGCCAGTTGGTGGTATATAACCCAGGCATAACAAGCTGACACTCTTATTTATCATAAAAGTCCTTATCCAGTAAAGTCCGGCAAGTGTAAGCTAAGAGTGACATGACCAAGGGTCAGAGTTTGACTTCAACTTCACTTTTGGTGATCCTGAAAGCTTAGTAGTCCAGACGTGTGGTATCCAACTGTGAGGCTGTGACAGACTGATAGTCAGCTGTCCTTTTGGGAAGCCTGAGGGAGCACTCTGACCTGTCATGGTATAGACAGTTTTCAGTAAGGATTGGCAAGCTCTCTTGACCAAGGAAGTTGGTTGACAGGTGTTTCAGTTAGTGGCCATGCTTTCTGCCCGTGACAGATTCCTGGCCTGTCAGCTCAGATATGAGAAAAACTACAATAAAATACCTTGCATAAAAGATGCAAACAAGCTGCTTCATTATGATCCAGAGAAAACAGTGAAATCTTTGAAAGCTTTTATGAAACTTTATATCAATCAGATATTGACACCTCAGATGTGGAAAGTAATAATTTTCTACATCAGCTGTAGTTCTCACAAATAACTAAGGAGGATGTCCATTTCCTTAACAAAGAGATATTCCTTGTCAAAATTAAGGAGGTGATAGGGGACTTACCTAATGGGAAAGCTCAAGGCCCAGATGGCTTCACCAATGAATTCTTTAAAGCCATATCAGACTACATAGTCCTGGAACTGTATTTGCTCTGTCAGCAATTGCAGCTCACCAAGGATTGGCTCTCTGCCTTTAACAAAGCCACAATATCACTTATTTTAAGAAAGGACAAAGACCCTGAGTTATATGACTTGTACCATCCAATATTGCTTCATAACTGCACTTGCAAAATTCTTACAGAGATACTGGCAAAAAGGTTAGGTTTAATAGTTCATAAAATAATAGACCAAGGTCAATTAAGTTTCATTGCAGGAAAAAACTAACTAGTAACACAGACTGCCAGACCTCCAGCACAGTGAGAGGAGTTGGATAAAGCACTTGGTGAGAACATCATCAGGATGGCAAATGAGGGGGAGGTGCTGCTAGTTGGTGACTTCAGTCTGCTAGATGTTGATTAGAACCTTCCAGCTGCAGCTTCAGCAAGGAGCAGGGCCATCCTTCATTCCCTACAAGGGGAATTTTTCCTGGGTTCACCCATGCCACAGCAATTTCCTTTGCTAAAGGTACCTTAGGAAGAAGCCCCAAAAGATTGTCAAGCAAAGCATACAAGGTGACGAACACTTATCGGGGTCAAGGGTCTGTACATAGGTTGGTTGGTAGTATGGGTTCAGTTGGTAACATGGGTCAGCTGATAGTATGTTTGAGTAGAGTAGGCAGGAAACAACAGGTGAATAGTGACCCACTCAGAGGTCTGACTGTAGGTGTGGAGGCCTAGCTTTCTAAGGAGAGAGAGAAAACAGCTAAAGGGGGAGACAGGACACTTGTGGGATGGCAAGCCACTCCATCTAAAAGTGGAAACCTACCTAAGTGACCTAGGAATTTTTGCCTAAAGCTAACTAAATATTATGACATGTGGCACGGAGGAGAGAAAAAAAACCTTTGAGGAGGAAATCACTGGGGATCCAAGGCCTAGGTCACCTTCCCTCCAGGTTTGAGATGTTTTTGATTAGTGATGGCTCTGCTGTTGCAATTTGAAAACTCAATTAAAGAGGGTGGAAAATATTACAATTTGGTGGAAAGCTCTCCTCTATCCCTCTAATGGGAATGCCGAGAAGGGTTGCAAGTCTAACTCTGTAAACCTGATCCTCAAATGCGGGAGACGGAGGAGAGCGATGACTGCTGAGGTGCTCAGCAGGCCTGCTGATCTAAAAACAAACCAGGTGAACCAGAGGTAGTCATAGGGAGAATAGCTTTGAAGGGTTCCTCTGGAACCACTTGGGCTGTTAAGGGGCCTTCAAGAGAGCCCCACTGCTTCGCTGCTAAAGTCTTAATGCTACACTGAGAGGTGCCGTTGGTATGTTTGATGACTGAAGGTCCACCCAGAGCAAGGACATTCCCAGCTATGGGCCAGGTGAAAAGGACCTCACCCCAAGCTTCACATTCTCAAGATTTGGACTTCAGGGTGCAGAATGAGACCATTGGCTGAAGGCAAGCCCTGTGCCATGGTAATTAATGATTGAGGTTGGCATGCCTTCATGAAGAGCTTAAAGAAGTGCTGAGCATTGTAGACCTTCATGTAGGTCAGACATGTTTTATAGCAAGCATATAGAAGAAAACTTCCATGTAAGCAATGATCGGACCTGTACGTACTGTAGGTTTGTGAGGCAGAGTAGGCAATGCATGTATGTCAGAGAGGCAACAATTTGCATAACTTGCAGGGAGGCAAGCCAACCAGTCCCATTAAGGAAGCCAATTAAAGGTGACATAAATACTCAGATGATTTTAGCGGCAGAGGTAGGATTCAAACATGAGGAATTTGGACCACATGGGGCCATGACTTCACCACAACCCCCAGTCCCCACCATAGGAAAAACAAGGAAGCAACAGTAAAGTGTCATAACCCCCATGCAGCTTTTAAAACTAGTTCACAGCAACAGCTGTAGCTGTGCTGACCGCCAGAGTATAATGAAGCAGTATATAAAAGTAATGAGCAGCATTCAGAGCAAATAGTTATAGCTTCTAGAAGCAACCAAGCTAAACAAACAGTGAAACTTCAGGGAGAGGCAATGTACTGAAACAACAGCAAGGATTGCTTTGTGCAATTGCATGAAAACAGGTTTGAATGCCATGGGCTAGCTTTGCAGTGTGAGCCTCCACAGCTGCAAATAATTAAGGTGGATGAGCACTGAGGCAGCAAGCAAGGAAGCAGGAACTGAGCTGAAACATACAGCTAACAATTGCAGTTGCACTGAAGGTTTGTTGAAAGCTAGTGAGCAAATGGGCGCCAAATAGCACCAGTACAAGATTAGCATGAAATGAACAAGTGAACAGGAAGCTAGGAAACCAGAAAGCCCCGAAAAGGAAAATGCAAACAAAACTCAAATACAGGAGGACAGGAACAAGAAATACAAAGAAACACGCAGCAGCAGGAGGCAAGCAATACTAACCAAAAGCAGGAGAACACAACACAAAAGTCCAGGAGAAACCAAGCAGCCCACAACACAGCAACATGGTGGGTGCTAGGCCCCAGTAGGCTCCAGGGAAAAAAAAACAGACAGACAGAGCCTCCAACTGCAAGGAAAAAATGCTTGTGTGTGGAGTAAGGAGAGCAGCCCTTAAATAGGCCAAATGGGGGGTTGGCCAGTTGCACCACCCCCTTGAACTACAGTGAGAACACAGTATCTATTATTACAGAGGAAGAGGTTAAAGTCTGACTTGCCCAAATTAGTATAAACAAATCCCAAGGCCCTGATAATATACACCCCAGAGTACTAAGAGAGCTGTCAAATGAGTTGTCTGGACCTATCAATTTGCTCTTTACTAGTTCTATAAAGGAAAGGCAATGTGATTACTGAAAGGAAGCAGGCCAACATCATACCATTATATAAAAAAGGCCCAAAACATGAGGTAAAAAAACTACAGACCCATTAGTCTGACATCCATAGTTAGCAAATTGTTAGAAAAATCTATTTAAGAAGAAATGGAAAAACACATCCAGAATATGGGATTGGGGGGGCATAACACAACACAGTTTCAAGGCTAACAGGTCTTGCCAAACCAATTTGTTCCATTTCTTTGAGCCTATAAGTAAGGTGTTGGACCAAGGGATATCTGTTGATGTCATTTACTTGGACTATGCTAAAGCATTTGACATAGTTCCCTACAAACAGTTACTAGAGATATGAATTACAATTAGGTTTCAGTCCAAAGATTATAAAATAGATTGGGATCTGGCTGAATCAGAGAATACAAAGGGTTAACATTAAAGGCTTCTGCTCTAGGTGGGAAGAGTGACCAGTGGGGTGCCCCAGGGATCTATGCTGGGACCATCCCTTTTCAACATCTTTATCTCTGCTATGCAACCATCCCCCAACATTTGGATCTACAAATTTGCAAATGACACAAAGTTGGGTGGCACAATAGAAAATGAGGCAGCTATTTTGGGGCTTCAGGAAGATTTAAAGAAAATGGAAACATGGGCTAGGGAGCATAAACTGGAATTTAATGTGAGCGCAAGGTAATGCATTCCAGGGTCAGAAACAGCCAGGCAAAGTACTGTATTATTTGAATGAAACAGAGTTGAGACTACTGACAAGGAAAAGGATTTAGGTATATTCATAACTAATAATTATTTGCAAAAAAATTCATTAATGCACTAGTTAGGGTTCCAGTAACAAAAGTTGAGAAATGCACTGCTAGGGTTTCCAACCCCAACACCCCCAACCCTAACCCTAACACCCCACCCCCACCCTGCAGGCAAGAATAGATGTGGGGTGTGCCATGGGGTTGTCAACCCTAACACTCATTCCATTCCATGTGTAAGTAAGTTGAAATGGGTACAGTATATGAGAATGGGAGTAGCGTTAGGGTTGACAACCATGGCACACCGCGTGTTCCTGTCTGCAGGGTGGGGAGGTGTTAAGGTAAAGGAGGTGAGTGTTTGGGTTGGAAACCCTAACAGCTAATTTCCCAGCTTTTGTCACCAGAACCTAACTACTGTAGTGCATTAACGGTTTTTTAAAAGAATTTTCTTCCTTTTTGAGACAGTATAATTGTATCCTTATTTGCTTATGGGAACGCATGGCGGTTTTGAGATATTGTAATGGTATCATTATTTCCCTGTGGGCATGCAGGGTGTGCTCCCATCAGTCCATAATGGTATCCATATTTACATGTTGGAGCACAGAGCCCAGAGGGCCCTGCGCTAGCAGCCATTCATAATTTTTGAGATACTGTCATTGTATCATTATTTTCCTTGGGGAGTGCAGGCCCTGCACTCCAAGTAGTCCAAAACAGTATCCATATATCAAACAGTATCCCTCTTGGCTCTGCACTCCCTTCCATCCATCCATAATTTTAAAGATACTGTACTCATCTCCAATCCCGTGGTGTGCAGCACCAAATAAACACCTCACAGTGCAATGTTATCCTATGAGAACCACAGTAACATTTTAAACCTGTTTAACTACATACCAAATCAATATCTTTTTGCCAAACCAGCAAAAGGCACATCAGTGGGGCAAGCCCTTTGTACCCTGAAAATTGCAGACAAAAATAGCAAGCCATGTCTACACAGCAGTGAGACAAAGAAACAACTGCATACACTTCACAATACAATGTTATCCTATGGGAAACAAAGGAAATTTTAACCCCTCACAACTTAAGACCAAAATAATCTGCTTTCACCAAACTAGTAAAAAGGCACATCTGTGGACAAAGCCCTTTGTAACCTGAAAATTTCAGACCAAAATGGCAAACCGTTTCTTTATTGTGAAGTGACAAAAAACAGCTATATAAAACTTCTTTTTTCACAAATTGCAAAACAGGATTCTGTTATGAGCTATCTTTCCTCACAAACTGTGAAACAGAATCCTGTTTCGCATTATTTTTCACAATTTGTGAAAAGAGAAAAATCCTTTTTTTTGCAAATTGCAAAACATGATCCTGTGTCGTGATTCTTTTTCACAAATTTCCGAAAAAGGATTTCAGCATGTTCAAAAAACACATTTCCAGGAGATTTATAAAAAAACTAACACCAGAATGTGATAGAACAGGTCTTGATTACCAGAATACATATGTTGGTTACTTCAGAAAACATCATATTATTCTGCTTTTTAACTTTGCTTCCATCGCCAAGAAAAAACAAGACGGCGGCAGCATGAAAAAAGATTCCCCATTTGCAATAAAGGATTGCCCATTACTGTCAGGGAATCCTTTTTCAAGGTGAACATCTAATGTTTCCCATTGAAAATAATGGGAAACTTTAAAATTTAATAACTTTTGAAGAGATTAATATTTTTTCATCAAATCTTCAAAAGGCACACGTGTGACCCAAGACCTTTCAACCCTAAAAATTGTAGACCAAAATACCTAGCTGTTTTCGTGGAGCAGCATGACAAAGAATTTGACCAAAACCGGTAATTTTCACATCTTGTGACACTCGGGGCCAGATATTCAAAACTTTGCGCTGGCCAAAAACCGTTTGCACAGGTTTAGCACAGGATTAGCTCGGGTCTGCTATATTCAAAAGGCCAAATAGCACGGGCAAACTGCATTAGCGCCGGGCAAAATCATAATGTATGCAAGGGGCAAACTGACATGAATACAGGCGCAATGCTGTATTCAGCGACTAGTGCCGCACTAAGTGGTTTTGCTCGACTTAACGCAACACTTAACACAGTGCACATTACCGCCCAGGAAAAGCTTGTCTTAACCCTGGGCAATCAGCTTTGCATGGAGTTTGTGTGGCTTTGTGTGAACCTAACAAATAAATATGACACATAGACAAAGCCAAACATAGAGGAAACATGCTGCTAACTGATGGCATCACAATGATGTCATCATCTGCCACCAGTCCCAGCCATGCCAGGCAGTAAGTGGTGACCCTGCCACCAGTGGACAGCATGGCAGTGTGGCCATACAGCACACACCTGTGGACCACTCTTCTGTGGACACCAACAGATGCCAGCACACATGCAGCACTGTGGGCATGGAGGATGTTGAGGGGAGAGTGTATGGGTAGCCAGGCTGTGCCACAGACCAGGTGTGGCCACAAGGCTGGGACACATCATGCAGTGCACATGGGCCTGTATTGGGAATACCCCAACACCTGTGTGCCTTTCTGATAATCTATGCCCCCCCGGCCACATACCGCACAGCTGTACAACTGCCACAGCACACAAAGCCGGACATGTATCTGTCACTGTGAGCATCCCATGCCAGAGGAGCAGCATCTGTGGGTCACACAACAGTGTAACAGTAATGTCCACTGTCAGTAAACACCTGCAGGTTGGGCATCTCACTGTGTATAGTGCAGTCATCATCACTGCCCTACACACCATAGGCATTGCTGTGTCCACACACTACTGGCCCCCATGCTACTGTAGAGTCTGCTGTGCACTGTAGCATGATCTACAATGTGATAGTTGCATGCAGCACCACCACCATCTGTGCCTATGCCATGTTGTCCCGAGTACAGCTGCAGGCAGCGCTGTAATAAGTACAGTGTTCAAAACTGTATAATATTCCCAAACTGTTTGCGCAATGCTAACACATTTCGCGCAGGTTAGCGCAGAGCTAAACTAGCTAGCCTGGTGCAAACTACCATGCAAATCAGGGCATAATGAGATGCTAATTTGGATGTTTGCCCAGAGATTACCTAAGTAGGCTCATTTGCATGTCACTTTTGAATATGGCAAAGTTTAGCACCGGGCAAACGTGTTTGCACTGGGCTAACTGTTTAGCCCTGCACAAAACCCGCGCAAACGTGTTAGTGCTGTGCAAACAGTTCAGGAATATTTTACAGTTTTGCACACTGTACTTTCACACACGGCTGCCTGCAGCTGTACTGGGTCCACGATTTAGCTGGCACACATTGGCCACATAGTTCACCTCCTACCTACCTTCTCATCACTGTGCACTGTGTTGCTGTTGTGGTTTGCACTTCCTGGTTGCCATATTCAGAGCTGTCTTATCCCTGGGTAAGTTTGCCCTGCACTCCCGGCCCAGTTTTCCTGGCTTCATTCCCATGCTATATTCAGAAGCTGTTTTCCCTGGGCTATTCCTTTTGAATATGGCTTGCTTTGTGCTCTGTGCTAAGTTTGCCCACCGGGCAGTGCTAATTTAGCCCCGGGGCAAAGTTTTGAATATCCGGCCCTTGGTATCTCTGTACTCACACATCCAACAGCAACGAAGCTTGGCACATCAAGAGATCCTTTGTACCTGATGGCACATGCAAAATTTCATGGGAATCAGTTAAATGGTTGTGAAGTTATTAAAGTGCATAATTTTGAGTTTAACATAGAAGTGAAGAATGAATCCCAACTATAGGGGCGCGACCATGCCCGTATAATAACACTTTGTATCTCCGCACTCACACATCTAACTGGAATGAAACTTGGCATATCAAGAGATCATCAGTCCCTGATTGGGCATGCAAAGTCTCATGAAAATCGGTTGAACAGTTGCAAAATTATTAAAGTGTAAAAAGTACAAAAAAAGATTCTCTATTTGCAACAAAGGATTTCCCATATGCGACAAAGAATCCTTTTTTGAGCTGAACATCTAACTTTTCCCATTGAAAATAATGGGAAACTTTAAAATGTAATAACTTTTGAACTGATTAATATTTTTGTCACCAAATCTTCAAAAGGCACATCTGTGACCCAAGACCTTTCTACCCTAAAGATTTCTGACCAAAATCACAAGCCGGTTTTCCACTGTGGGGTGACAAAGAATTTGACCAAAAATTATAATTGTCACTTTTTTTACACTCCACATCTCCACACCCACACATCCGATCACAACGAAACTTGGCACATCAAGAGATCTTTGGTCTTTTTTGAAGACGTTCATGAAAATCGGTTGAACGATTGCAAAGTTATAGAAGTGCAACATTCTGAGTTTAACATAGAAGTGAAGAGTGAATCCTAGCTATAGGTGCATGACTGCAGCCCTATAATTTATCATTTGGCATACATACACGAGAGGTGGTAAGAAGGGGCAGCAGAATGCTAGCATGCATACTAAAGCATGTCAAAAATAGGGACGGGGGTCATCTTGCCCTTGAGTTCTCTTGTTAGACCCCATCTTGAATTCTGTGCTCAGTTTTGGGTGCCAAACAAACAATGGTGCCTATGCACGAATGGGTGAAAAGTACATGCCAGAGGTGCTCAGCCTTCCCATGTAGCTCTGGGCCCATGGACAGTTATGCACAGGCCAGTATGCATTATCACCAGCCACCTGTCCATGGCCCTGCCCCTCCCTGGTGTGCAGGAATGCAGAGGGTAGATGGGGGTTGAGAAGCAGACCCAGGCAGGCAGCCAATCAGATGCCTGTCCTGGGTCCCAGAGTGGATCCCCTGCCCCACAGAAGGTGGAACATGTGGATCCAGGTGCGTGGATAAAACACTCATGCACCCAGGGAAAGCACTGTCAGTCCATGTTGTCAAGTGCTCCCCCCAACCTGATACCTGCCCCCATGCACAAAGCCTCACCCAGTGCAAAGATGACCTCACAAACATCAGAGCCCTCTCTTGGTCCTGGCATCAGGTTGTAACCCTCCTTCACAACAGATTCCCCACCCAGGTCCCATTTGCCAGCCCATCCCCCAACACACAATCATGTCCTGTTCCCTGTCCCATATGTCAGCCCACCAACCCAACACACATCCCAGTCCTGGCCTCAGTCTGGAAGATGGAACATCACACACACATACACACACACACACACTCACACACACACACTCTTCAGTGCCCCGGCCCTGGTCCAGTAAGGGAGAACACCCCCCCACACATACACACATCAGTTCCCCAGCCCCAGTCCACATGACTGTGATCCCCTCAACCACTGCCCCATCCTAGTAGACCCTACCCAGTACTGCACATTCTGACCACCCCTGACCCCTGATCCCAGCTCCCCTGCCCCTTATTGGTGATCAGTGGCCCCTCCACTCCCCCATGGCATCAACAACAACAACACCACCCCCCATCCCCACAAGTCAGTGCTGCAGCAATGGACAGCAAGCAGCACATCCTTCTGCACCCCACCTTGGCCACCCACCATCCAACTGATGCTGGGAGCACACTGACTATTTATAGCGGTGCGCTCCAAGCATTGGTTGGATGATGGGTGGCCAATGTGGTGTGTGGAGGGATGTGCCTCTCACCATCCATTGCCATGGCATCAACTTGTGGGTAAGGGGTACAGGGGGTGGTGTTGTCAGTGCCATGGGGGGTGGGGGGTCACTGATCACCAATGAGGGTGCAAGGGAGCTGGGATCTGGGGTCAGGGGTGGTCAGAATGTGCATTACAGGGCAGGGTCCACCAGGACGGGGCACTGGTTGGGGAGGTCACTGTCATGTGTGCCTGGGCCAGGGCACTGATATGTGTGTGTGGGGGTGTTCTCTCTTACCAGACTGGGGCTAGGGCACTTAAGTGTTTGTGTGGGGGGGTGTTCTACCTTCCAGACTGGGGCCAGGACTGGGATGTGTGTTAGTGGGGGCTGGGCTGGCATATGGGACCGGGGCCAGGACATGGTTGTGTGTTGGGGGTGGGCTGACACATGGGACTGGGGTGGCCGATCTGTTGTGTGGGGGCTTGGTGCATACAGCAACTGCAGCAGGGTCCCCCCTGCCATATCCAGTGCCCTCCTATGCCACCCTGTGTACAGCATTATGCACCTTTGTGAATGGCACATAGTGTGGGCACACCCCTATCTCTCCCCTAAACTGCTCTGGTGCATAGCTTCCCAAGTGGTTGGGGAAATCGGGTATGCACCTGGCCAGTGCACATTTGATGAATGTCCATGAGGATCTGTGGAACCCCCCATCACATGTCATTCTTGCGTATGTATTCCATGGTGCATAGGGCCCAATGTGATACAGCATTATTGGAGGGGGTGCAGAGGACAACAAAAAAGATTGCTGGAATTTAACACTTTTCCTGTAGGGAGAGGCTTCATGAGCTGGGTCTCTTCTCCTTTGAATATGGAAGACTAAGGGTGGATTTGTGTTTAATGTATAAGGTTTTCAGAAACAGTGATTTCTGGGATTGTATTGACCTAGTTAAAAAAAATAGCAAAAAGGGAAACAAGGAATCACAGATATCAGCTGAGGGGTGAACTATACCGTTTACCCCACTCGCAGCGACATTTTGCCAGCGAGGTCCCCCACAGCAACTACAGTGCCTAGCCGCGGTGGGAGACCGACTGGAACCCGGCGCTGCCTGTCAGGGGTCCTGCACCCCCCAATCAGCTACGACTGGAGTTGAGAATCTTTAAGTGGGGGGTGCATGGGGTGCAGCCCCCTGCATGGGGGGTTTGGGGGTGAAGCCCCCCGAAGAAAACAAAGAAAATTATAGCGAACCAGCAGCCGACTGCAGAATGTGGTCGACCTGCCGGTGTCACTGACAGGGGCATTCAACAGAAATACTGTCGGACTCCTGTCGTGGATCCAACTATACAGGACTTCTAGATGAGGCTCTTGGACAAACCAAAGGGTGGTGACCATTTGAAACAGTTTATCCAACCCTTTGGTGTGTTGTCAGAGTATGGATTTGTTGAAGGCTGAGCTGGATAAATACCTGATAGGCAACCATAAACAGTAGTCTATTGCAAAATGGCGAGTCACTAATGGCTAACGCTACTGACTTGTAATATTTCTATGATTCCTATGAAAAGAAAACTGTCCATCAATGTCTGTTGCAGCCACCGCTGTAACTGCCACCCTCCCAAGACCAACCCATGTTATTATTATGGCATGGGGTTGTCCAATCCCCTGTGCTGGCTGCTACCCCCCTCTGTAAAAGAAGAAACCATCCACTGATGTCTGTTGTAGCTGCCACCATAACTGCAACCTTCCAGCTCAACCCATGCTATTATTACAGCATGGGGGTGCCCAATCCCACATGCTAGCTGCTACCCCTCACCCTGCCCATTTTAGTTGTACAACATGAAGGAGTCTACCCCAGTACTGCCAAATATAACACTAACACTGTGGGTGCCCAATCCCCCAGTGTCAACAGCTGTAATGAAGAAAACTGTCCCTAGTTGTATTTTTTAATTTTTTCTAAATCTGAGAAAAAGAAAACTGTCCATCGATGTCTGTTGCGCAGTTATTCCCCCCACCTGACCCTCCCACTCAGCACCCACCATCCCACATACCACCTAGCCTTTACTTACCCACCAGGGGTCCAACACCATAATCCTCTCTGGACCACAGATATGTCTTTACTCTGCAAAGCCGGACTGCAAACTGAGGAAATCAGGTGTGCTGTTCAGTGTATTTCAATGGGGTTTTGAATTTAGTGGCAGAACTTGGCCATTTTTGAATATTTTTGCCCCCAGTTTTCAACATGCCTTTTTGGGACCCCACCTCATGAACAATGCCAGTTAAATTAGACAAATCTGTCCTGAAAGGGGATTTAGCAGTTGCTGCACAAAATCACCTTTCGGGCAGGAGTTGAAATTTTTCTCCACCCTTGTTCATGAGGCGGATTCATAAGAAGACTATGTTGAAATATGGCATAAAAATAATAAAAAAACAACAAGGTTATGAGCCTACATTGAAATTTGTGAACACAGGCTCATAACTTTGGTCATTTTCAATATTTTGACCCCAAATTTTCAACATAGCCATTTCTTCACAGCACCTATTGAATATGACAGCTTTCATTTTTCAAATCCTAGCCAAAATGTGTTTTCATACCTGTGGCGTGGAATGATGTTTTGGTGGGGATTAGAAGAATTTCAGCTACCAGCTTCATTAGGCGGAGTAATAAGAAGGCTATGCTGAACATTTGGTGTATAAATACAATAAAATACCAAGGTTCTGGCTGAAAGTTACACTATTTCAGTATTCACTCATAACTTTGCTAATTTTCAGTATTTTGACTCCAGACTTTCAGCATAGCCATTTTCCACACCACCTCATAAATGTGATATGTGCCATTTTTCAAATCCTGCATGAGATGTCATTTTGTACCTCTGGTGCGAAATTACATTTCTTCCACTATACTATAAATGGTACATGTCATGTCTATAAGGCGAATCCTAAAACAAGTATCTTCAAAAGTTGGGGTCAAAATTTAAAAAAATTGTTTAACAAGCATCGAATGTTCAGTATTGACAAATGCTTGTTAGTCTAATTTCTTATTTATGCCATATGTGAGAATTTGTCCAGTTGCCTCTGTAGACCCATTAAGGACATTGAAGCCTGAAAGCAACATCATGTCATTTGCATAAACTTGCAAATTTATTGAGGTATCCTTAACCTCAGGAATGTGAAAATCCAGATTCTTAAGTGAAATCAAGGCTACTGTCAAGAAAAGCTTTTATCATCAGCACAATAGCTAGATTATGTCTGCATATCCATTTTTGAGTCTTTTGATGACCATTATTCATGTTTTTACTACATTAGGCATTGGTTATTGTAATACATTCTGTGTTGGCCTTCTGTTGAAATTAAAACACGATGTCTGCAGGTACAGCAAAATGTATTGACTAGTTTTGTATCTAGTGTGATATCAGACCCATGAAAGCTGCATTACATTGGCTGTCAGTGGGATCTCAAATTGTTTCTTAATGCTAACATACTGTATAAGGTCATGATTACAGTGGGTCTGCAGTTGTCTCAGGCTTTCTTAGTAGTAGTGTAATATTAAAAACTTTATTTTTCAATGGGATTGAATTGTTAGGACTAATATGACACTGTTTTAAAAGTCGTCCTGTGTACAGTGGTTACGTAGACATATAAATAAGATTATATAAAATGTACAAAATATACTCTATCATAAACAACTCTATTATAAATGAAAACACATATTTGCACAACTTTATTATCATTATTATTATTGAATTTTGTTGACTGGGTAAGCCCACTCAGACTAGAAGTCCCTTTTCCAGGGGCGACCCGGAGGTGGGGATACAGATGGTAACCAACTGAAACTGAACCAGATTAAGCTGTTTGTGGTGTTTCTATAAAATTTCTATTTAAGAAAATTAACACTGCCACAAAGACATTGGTTTGATAGTGCATGGGCTGCACTACATAGAAACATAGAATCTGTTGGTAGAAAAGGACCGCTTGGCCCACTAAGTCTATCCAGTTGGTCCTTGCCTAATCTGCAGACCCTAACAGGTTTCTGGTGAGTGACCCTTTCACTGCCTTGCCTATTCACTAATATTCCTCAATGTCTATCCCATGCATGGTTAAAGCGCCTTACTTTTTTCACCTCCACCACCTCTGCTGACACTCTGTTCCAGGTGTCCATCACTCTTTCAGTGATGTAGTACTTCCTCATATCCCTCTTAAACTTTCCCCTTCCAGCTCCATCACATGCCCTCTGGTCCTGGTCCTCTTTCTCATTTGAAAGAGACTATCCCATACCTTGCTCACCCCTGTGAGGCACTTGCACATCTGTATCATGTCCCATCTCGCTCCCCTCACTTCCAAGGTGTACATATTGAGATCCCACAGTCTCTCCTCATAGGGCTTTTGGTGCAACCCCTGCACCATTAGTTGTCCTCTTCTGGACTGCCTCCACCCTGTCTATGTCCTTTCTGAGGAGTGACCTCCAAAACTGGATACAGTTCTCCAGGTGGGGTCTCACCAGTAAACGATACAGTGGTAATACCACTTCCTTCCTTCTGCTGGTGATACTTCTCCCTATGCGTCTCAGCATCTCACTGACCCTATCAGTGTTTTGTCACACTGCCCTGCCACTTTGAGATAATCAGATATGATAACCCAAAGTAGAGATGCAGCAAATTTAAAATCCGCTGGCAAAGTGAACGCTGGCGGCTATTACTTTCCGCTGGCACTTCGCCACGTGGAGTGCTCCCATAGGAAAGGCTCACTTCACTTGTTATTATTACTGCATTGTCATTCCACCTTAAACATGAAGTAAGGTGGAGTGACAACAATACTGGCAGCATCCCACCCACACAGTCACCAGAATGAATGTGCATCCCCAAAGTGCTACTGTCTTGTGTCCAGAAAACTCCCCAGTGCTAATGAATTGAAATGAGAGTGTAACAAGAAATGTAAAGTCTCCCAGAATTAATGGCACACTCAGTCATTTGTGCAGTGGTCAGGTTACACACAGAGTCACCAGAATTAATGTGCATCCCCAAAATGCTACTGTCTTGTGTCCAGAAAATTCCCCAGTGCTGACAAGTGAAATGAGAGCGTAACAAGAAATGCAGTCTCCCAGAATTAATGGTGCCATGCAAATGCACAGACCAATTAAGATTGTGCTGCACACTGAAGGGATGCATACAAAAAGGCACAACAACTCCTAACCAGTGCTCACAAGTCAGAAATCCAAATCTGGAAAGGAATACATTTTGCCAGTCGGGGGATTAGTGCATGGCAGTAACAAACCACTACCAGTAAAGATACCACAAAGCAGTATAAAAAGTTCATGCATATGCGGTGGATAGCAGGTTCACACTGCTACAATTACTCTGTAACACAATAAAAGGTGTCTGATTTGATGACATGCATCACACACATACTCACACACACACTAAGTAATGCATAGCAAATTGAAAACTTCAGTAATATAACCACATATTTTAAACAAACTAAAATTATGCACTGCTGCACCACAACAATCAGCAAAAAAATGGCAAGAATTATTGGAAATATTACTGTGTGTACATTAACACAGTTATACAAGAAAAATATCAACAAAACAGAAAGCACTGTCTTTTTCTCCAAGTTAATCTACCTACACCACAGATACGCCCCTTCCCCAAAGCACACTTCCACTGTCTCTCAGTACACAGACTGAATGTTGTACATTAACATTCAAAATCCACACACAAACAATAAACGCTCGATGATATGAGCACAGGAGGGTTTCCTATAATCAATGAACTAAAGATTCAGCAAAAAAAAAAAAAGACTCAAAAAGGCTTTTTTAACAGCTTTTAGAAGGTTTGAATCGCAGAGAGCTCTCAGAGCAGATTGTCTCCTACATCTTCCTACACACACTACCCCAAACAGGCTGTGCAGAACAATCTAGAGCCATGTGACCTGAAATCCCATGAATCACTGCAAAATGTGCCTTTGGAGCTTAAAAACAAGGCGAAGTGAGGCAAAGTACATTGTTGTCAATGTACTTAGCCTCAAGAATTAGTGGAGTAGTAGTTTGGGAAGGTGGAGTAACGTGAAGTCATTGTTCCAATGTACTTGATGTTACCCAATGTAACATAAAGTACTCGCTTACGTTGCAGAGCACTCCATGGTCGCCTTCACTCCGCGAATCACTTCATAGAGTGAATTGGGGCCACTTGGCCCATCTCTAACTCAAAGGTCCTTTTCATGCTGTCAGTACTTCCACCCATCCTGTACTCAGCTTCTGGATTCGCAAGCACTAGGTGCATGAATTTGCATTTTTTGACATTGATCCCAAGCTGTCATACCCTTAACCACTCTTCGAGTTTGTCAAGGTTCCTACACATTCTCTCCACTCCCAATTTTGGCATCATCTGCAAAAAGGCATACCTTCCCTTCCCTTCCCTTCCAGTTCTTCTGCAATATTATTTATGAAGACATTGAACAGGACCAGTTCTAGTATTGAACCCTGTGGCATCCTGCTGATCATTCTCCCCTCATAGGAGTAAGTGCCATTAACCAGCACCCTCTTTCACATATCCAGTAACAAGTTTCTTACCCAATTTACCACTTTGGGTACCACCCTAAGTCTGTTCAATTTCTTTATAAGTTTCCATTGTGACACAGAGCTGAAGGCCTTTCGAAAGTCCAGATAGTTCCAACAAAGACAAAACCACTATGGCAGTGCAGGGTTGGTGCTAAAACACAGAAGGACAGCCAGCCCCTGGGAAACCCAACATGTTCAGAATAAGTGTAGCACTCCAGACCTTAAAGTAATAAGAAATCACTCGGAGGACTGTCAATAAATTTCAAGTGCAGTGTGCTTTAATGAGAAAGTCAGTCCTCATAGTACAAAATTTAAACATACTCAGCCTGAGCTAGTTACCTGTCCTGGTGCTTCAGCTATCCCAGCCTTCCTCAAGGGGCATGGCAGAAGAGAACACCTAGGTCCCTTATGCAGCCAGCTCACACAACAACATCATATCAAAATTATAAATTGTTACATAGTGCAGATGTGGAAAAAAGCACCAAACCAACATGTCATTACATCAATTGAAAAACACAGTAAGAAAACACTTAAAAAATGTACATACACTCAATTTATTGCACATTTTTCTGGAATTCAGACATTACAAAATTACTGGCTTCAAAGGATAGTCCCACTTAAAGAAATAGGCCCCATTTTTTTCAAATTCATATTTATAAATGTGAGACAGCACTCTGGAAAATCTGTTCTTCTAACAGAGGCCAAGTAAAAGGCAGCCTACAACAGCTGATAATTAAATACATTTACTGTGTTACTACACAAATAATTGTAGTCTGCAGACTCTGTTGCAAAAGTCCTTGCTTGTATGTAGTTGCTCACTTAAAGTGACAGTCCACGTAA
Source organism: Neoceratodus forsteri (assembly GCA_016271365.2). Taxonomy (NCBI): domain Eukaryota; kingdom Metazoa; phylum Chordata; order Ceratodontiformes; family Ceratodontidae; genus Neoceratodus; species Neoceratodus forsteri. Next base: position 1,107,789,032 of record CM057449.1, on the reverse strand, counting down.
TACAGATTCATTGTTACAAGTTATCAGATTGTATTTAAGTTAGACTAAAATTCTGTTAAAGTCCCTACATGAGACAGAAAGAAAAGATCTGAAAATCTTGCCTGTTCAGCCAAAATACAGCAAAATTAAGTTGATCAGGATGATCCACATGGGTGCTTCCTTCAGACCAAAGCGAGGAAAGGAAAAAAGCCAAATACCTCTAGAATAGAGATGAAAAAAGATAAGTAACCATATTCCAGTTACAGCAAAAATGGTTTGAGATGCCATTGTTCGTTAAGACCATTTGATTTAACACTCCCCAATCTATAAATCCAGTAACTCTCTCTCACTTTAGTTGCAAATTCTGTCTGTTACCCCCATGCATATGTAATGTAATGTGTTATCAGCCCTACAAATTTGAGACCCTCCAATTTAGATTCAGGTACCTCATGGAAGTGTACCCCCACTGTTTTTTCTCTCCTTTTCTTCTTTATATTTCTGACATGCTCTTGAATCCTAGTCTTAAGGTTATGCACTGTATGGTCCACAAAACTCTGACTACAAGGGCACCATAGAACAAAACCACAAACATTGTGTCACATGTGATGCACTCCCTGATTTCCACTTTTTTTTATTAGGAGCACTGGGATGGGTAAAGACCTTTCCCTGTTCAGGATGTCTGCAGATATTGCATCTGTGACATTTAACATTTCCTTTTGGTTTTTGTGGTAACCAACTTAGGTGCTCATGGGGCTTTGTAGTGCATAATCAATTGTGGACCAGTCTGTCTCTAAGGTTATAGTAGATGCACAACTGAATGTTACTTAAAGTTTGGACCCTACAGAATTGCTTACTGCTTGATATCCCATCAAAAAATGGGCCAGTTTCGAAAGAAGATGTTACCAGTTTTGTCCACCCAATCATTATACTTGGTCACAAAGGTGATGGGGTCAGAATGTATATTTTTATTTAGAACTTTTTCTTTTAGGAGTTCATTCCTATCACTACCTAGTGCCCTTTCTTTTGATTTGGCTAGCAAGTTTCTGTCATAGCCCTTTGCAATAAACCTGGATTCAGGATCTTTTGCTTTCACCTGGAAAACATGTACATCATACGAGCATATGAAATTACCAGCAGAAACAGGCCTCATGGTCTATCGAGTCTACTCAAGTGTGCAGCTAGCCCCTCATCTTGCAGCTGCCCCACCCACCTCCCTCCCAATATCCCTTACCCTTACCCTGTCCCAACCTCTCTTGAAACTGACCACCATATTACAGGACACTATCTCATCAGGTAAGGTGTTCCATTTGTCCACCATGCTTTCCGTGAAAAAATGTTTCCTCATCTCCCTCTTGAATCTTCCCCCCTCTAATCTCAGTCCATGCCTCTCATATCCTTCCCCCTTCTCATCTGAAAAATCCCTTCTGGGTTGGTCTTGTTTATCCCCTTCAGATACTTAAAAGGTCTTGAACATATCCCCCCATCCCACCTCGCCTCCAGTGAATACATATTCAACTCCCCCAGCCTGTCCTCATAAGGCTTGCTCTCCAATCCCTGGATCATCTTTGTGGCTCTTTTCTGCACGCCCTCCAACAATCTGATGTCCTTCTTCAGGAATGGGTGCCAGTACTGCATGCAGTACTCCAGTCGGGACTTGACCAATGACCTATACAGAGGCAGGATAACCTCCCTCCCTCCTTCTGGAGGAGATCCCTCTCTCAATACACCCCAACATTTTGTTGGCTTTTGCTGCCACCTTCCTGCACTGAGCAGAGTTGTTCATGCTCCCCATAATGATCACTCCTAGGTCCTTCTCCCCTGTGGTACTCCCCAACTGAACCCCATTCAAGTGATAATCTCTCCCCAGGTTCCTGGCTCCAAAGTGCAGAACCTTGCACTTCTTGGCATTGAACGTCAATTGCCATGTTTCCACCCACACCGGCAGCTTAGTCAGGTCCTCCTGCAACCCTTTCCACCTCTCCACATCATCAACTACAGCTCCCATCTTGGTATCATCTGTGAACAGACTGATCTTGCTCCAGATCCCATGTGAGATATCTGCAATAAAAAAGTCCCAAACAGCACTGGTCCCAGTACCAATCCCTGTGGTACTCTGCTAGTCACCGCTCTCGATGATAGGTCCCCCACACCACCACCACCCTTTGCTGCCTTCCCTTTAGCCAGTTTGTAAATCATTCCATCATTTTTGGTCCCACCCCCACATATTTCAGTTAGAGATGCAGCAAAGTTTAAATTTATTGATGTAGTGAACGAGAAGTGGCCAACTTCGAGTTCGCTGATCACTATATGAAATTCCCATAAAGAAGTCAAAATTTGCCTTAATGTACTTCATGTTGGTCACTTCACATTCACTTTGAATTGTAGTTGGAGAAGGTGAAGCCGTAATAAACAGGACACTGGTCACATGTCTGACTGTCTCTGCAGGTCTACAGGTCACGTGATTCAGGGAGAAAGTCAAATAGGCAGAAAGTGAGTGTTTTACTTTCACTTTCTCTTGTAGAAAAAGTTGTGCACATCCCTGATCTGTTTAGAGCAGTTTGTGTGTGTGCCTTGTTGGAGATTGCAGAGTGTAAAACTTGCTTGATTTTGCTTCTTTCAGTTTAAATCTTTTTAGATTTGGTTTGTTAATTAGTGTAGGAGGTTGGTTTAAAAAAGTTTTTTTGTGAGTGCTTTGTTTTTAGTAGAGTTACTAGTACTCGTACTAGTTTTTATTTGGTGATGGATCATTGGAGCGGCAGGAAAAGTGGTGGCCAGCAGGGGCCATGGATGTGGGGCGGCCTTGTCCACCCAGTTATGTTAAACAGGGCCAGTTTTGTGCCCTTAAGTGCAGGCACAGCCAGATCTGCAGCAGCAGCAGTCTGCCAGCATAAGCAGCAGCAACTGCTGGAGGAGTAGCAGCAGCCAGATGCGCAGTAGCTGGAGGAGCAGCAGCAGGTTATTGCTGCTCCACCACCACCACCAGCAGCACAGCAGGTGGACAGAAGTGCCCCCCACTGCCTGTACGGGGCTCTGCATGGAGCTCTCCCACATGGGACTTCTTCATGTGTCTCCCTGGGGACCCCACTGTTGTGTGGTGCAAATTGTGTCAGGTGCTTGTCAGTCATGGGCCCAAGATTGGGCACCTTGGCACTGGTGGTCAGTGAACCCACCCAGCTGTCCACCACTGGGTTGAATTGGAGGCAAAGCTGCAGGAGTTAGCAGCCACTCCTGCAGCTGGGGCTGAAGCATCTCACCCACCTGCGTGTCACCAGTGGTGCAGGAAAATGCAGGCAGCAGAGGTGGAGGTTCTTGCAGTTGCACCCAGAAAAAATTACCCACAGCGTTCTGTGACCATGGTGGACCTGGTTGTGCTGTGGGTGGAGGTCGATGCAGTGCAAACAGTGGTGGAGGCAGTTGTACAGCATCTCTCTTGTACCAAGGAGCAGAACAAGGAGATAATAGGCTTGCTGCATAATATCAGTGGTGGTCAGCAACCGCCCCCACAGGCCCCTTAAAAAATTATTTTGTATGTCAGTTTAAACTCCCCAAGCATCTCCTCTGGTTTTAGTTTTTTTTTTTTCCTAATTAATATTTTTGTTTTGATGCACACTAAGGACCAGATATTCAAAGCATTGCACCTGGTGCAAAGCCGTAGCACTGGAATAGCTCTGGATTTGTGCCAGGCTGCAATATTCAGAAGCCCTAATAGCGCCAGTGCTGTGTGATAGCGCCAACACTAAAAGTAAATGTATGCTCGGGCGGGAGTTAGGGGAGTGGCCATGAATGCTGGCTCCAAATGTATAGCGCCGCACTACAGGTATTAGCAGGACCTGTAGCACGGGCGCTAAATACGGCTGGACAAAAGCTGGCAGTAATGCAGCTGTACCCCCAGCATGATCCCCAACCCAGTAGCCCCAATAAGCACAGTAATCCCTGGTGTGCTAGTGGTCCCCCCAGCATGATCCCCAACCCCATAGCCATGGTAATCAAATAATTGCCCTGGTGTTCTAGTGGTCCCCCACCCCCAAGCATGATCTCCGACCCACATAGCTGCAAAAATCAGATAATCGCCCTGGTGTTCTAGTGGTCCCCCCAACCCCCAAGCACGATCCCCAACCCCCATAGCCGAGGTAATAAAATAATTGCCCTGGTTGATACGCAAGGTGGGGTGGAAAGAATGAAAAGGGACTTGGCAAGGTTGGAGGAATGGTCAAATGTATGGCAGCTTAGATTCAATGCAAAGAAGTGCAAAGTAATGCACCTGGGAAACAAAAACCCAGGGGAAGAGTACACAATGGGGGTGAGATACTGACAACAACAAAAATGGAAAGGGACCTGGGGGTAGTCATATCAGACAACCTAAAGGTGGGCCAGCAATGTGAGAAGGCAGTAAGGAGGGCTGGGGATATTGGGATGCATAGGAAAGGCATCACCAATAGAAAACAGAAAGTTATTGGCCCTCTGTACAGACAGTTGGTAAGACCATATCTGGAGTACTGTGTACAGTTCTAGAGACCCCATCTCCATAAAGACATAGACAGGGTGGAGCTGTCCAGAGGAGGGCAGCAAAATGATGCAGGGTCTGCATCAGAAGACATATGAAGAAAGACTAAAGGAAATAAAGATGTATAGCCTCGAGGAAAGGAGGAAGAGGGAAGAGGGGGACATAATAGAAACTTTCAAATACCTCAAGGGAATCAACAAAGTCCAAAAGGGTAGCATCTTTCAGAAAAAGAGATATGCAAAACAAAATGACACAATTTGAAGATAGAGGGGATGGCTCAGAGGTAATGTGAAAGTATTTCTTCACAGAGAGGGTTGTGGATACATGGAACAGCCTTCCTGAGGAGGTCATAGAGTCAAAAACAGTGGGGGAATTCAAGAATGCATGGGACAGACATAAGGCAATTCTAGTGGGGGTTAAAAGGAAGTAGGCTGTTGGTTAACTAGGATCTGCAGCTTATCCGTTAGGTAGGGAAATGGGCAGACTAGGTGGGCCAAGCGGTCCTTATCTGCAGTCAAATTCTATGTTTCTATGGTGTTCTAGTGGTCCCCCCACCCCCCAAGCATGATCCCGACCCCAGTAGCCGAAAAAATACAGCAATATGTGGTGGTCTAGTGGCCCTCCACCCAGAAGTGCGCTGCCGTCCTTCCCGCCGACTAGATGCGGTGCGGTGACCGGCTCAGCTCTCCTCTCACCACGGCGGCTGGCCGCCAACTGTGGTATGGCATGAGGCGCTACAAAGGAGTAAGCGGTCATGCATACTGCAGTCAGCGGCTGGCTGTGGTGGTGAGAGGAGGGCTGAGCCAGTCGCGCCAAACTGTCGGTGTATGGGAAGGATGGGTGGCGCACCTGGAGAGACCTAGACCACCAGGTACTGTTTGATGAAGACTGCTGGTCGAGGATCATGCTGAGAGTGGGGGGACCACTAGAACACCAGGGCAATTATTTGATTACTGGAGCTACAGGGGTTGGGGATTGTGTTTGAGGGGTGGGGGACCACTAGAACACCAGGGCAATGATTTGATTACCGCGGCTATGGGGGTCAGGGATCGTGCTTGGTGGGACCACTAGAACACCAGGGATATTAATTGCTTATCATGGCTATAGGGGTCAGAGATCATGCTTGGGGTGTGGGGGGACCACTAGAACACCAGGGCAATTATTTGATTACGGCAGCTACAGGGGTTGGGGATTGTGTTTGAGGGGTGGGGGACCACTAGAACACCAGGGCAATGATTTGATTACAGCGGCTATGGGGGTCAGGGATCGTGCTTGGTGGGACCACTAGAACACCAGGGATATTAATTGCTTATCATGGCTATAGGGGTCAGAGATCATGCTTAGGGGTGGGGGGACCACTAGAACACCAGGGATATTAATTGCTTATCATGGCTATAGGGGTCAGAGATCATGCTTAGGGGTGGGGGGACCACTAGAACACCAGGGATATTAATTGCTTGTCCCGGCTACTATGGTGGGGGTTCATGCTTAGGGGTGGGGACCACTAGAACACCAGGGATATTAGTTGCTTATCATGGCTCGGATTGGGGTTTGTGCTTGGGGGTGGGGATCACTAGAACACCAAGGGATATTAGTTGCTTATCGTGGCTACGAGGGTTGGGGTTGTGCTTGGGGGTGGGGATCACTAGAACACCAGGGATATTAGTTGCTTATCGTGGCTCACGAGGGTTGGGGTTTGTGCTTGGGGGTGGGGATCACTAGAACACCAGGGATATTGTTGCTTATCATGGCTACGAGGGTTGGGGTTTGTGCTTGGGGGTGGGGGATCACTAGAACACCAGGGATATTAGTTGCTTATAGTGAGCTCGAGGGTTGGGGTTGTGCTTGGGGGTGGGGGATCACTAGAACACCAGGGATATTAGTTGCTTATCATGGCTACGAGGGTTGGGGTTTGTGCTTGGGGGGTGTGGCGATCACTAGAACACCAGGGAAATTAATTGCTTATCACGGTTAAGGGTGTTGGGGATTGTGCTTGGGGGGTGGGAGGAACCACTGAACTACCTGGGAAACTGGTGTGTAACAGGCATACATATGTATGGGTGTGTTGTATGCACCCATACCTCTCAACTGTCCCTGATGTTGCCTCCATATTTTCCTCTGTCCCTCATAAAAGTTGTGGTTTTGTGACAGAACAGTGGGGAATACACTCACACAATAATGTTGGAAATTAAAGTTACAGATTTGTTCCTCTTCTGAGGATGCATCTTATCACAGGTCCTCTATCAGCATTCTGAGTGAATAGTACCACATTTTAGGATGTGTCCCTGATTTTTGGTCTTTGTCCCCGATGTTTATAAGCCTTGTCCCTGATTCAGGAGGCAAGGGGTTGGGAGGTATGTATGCACTAACTGTGCCTGCCAGCACACAGTTCCAGCTACGTCAAGCCTGTGCTTCCATTCCGACCAACAGAGGATGCTGTGGGCATGCCTTGGCCTGCAGCGTCCAGCCTGTACTTCCATTCTGACCGAAAGGGGGAGCTTTGTGCTCCATGCAGTAGCACCGGGCAAACTGCATGGTAATGTATGCTAAGCAGCACCTAGTGAGATGCAAATATACCTGTTTGCCCATGGATTACCTAAGTAGGCTCATTTGCACCAGGCTAATGTGTTAGCACTGCGCAATCAGGTTAGCTCCGGGCAAACATCATTTCAGCATAGCACAGCATACCTCTCAACCTTTTGTCCCCCAAATGTGGAACATTGCCTTTCAAAATGTGGAACAAATTAGCTAAATGTGGAACACCTAATCAACTCTTTACCTAGGAGACTCAGAACACTGTTAAAAGGTTTGCAGCTATGTTCAGAAAGTCTGTTATTAATTGAAAAATATATTTTTTGCATCATTTACTATAGATTTTTGCTTTAAAATGTTACTACTGAATGGGGAACAAGTCCTCACAATGTGGAACAGGGAGCTTTTGTGAAGTACAATGAGGAACGTTCCTCGTAATGTGGTACAGTTGAGAGGTATGTAGCACAGTTCTGCAGTGTGTGGCTTACATTGTTGTTTGCAGTAGATGTCAGACATCTCTGTGCAATCGCACACAATGTTCTCCACCTGCAACACTGGCTTGCTACTGAGTCTAATGAGCTGCAGCTGCAGTGTGCACTTCCCCGTTGCTATATTCAGTGCTGTCTTATTCCCAGGCAATTTTTGCCCTGCACTCCTAGCCCTGTTTGCCCGGCTTCCTTTGCTTGTTATATTCAGCTGGTTTTGCACTGGGCTATTTCCCTTTCAATATAGCTTGCTTTGTGCTCGGGGCTAGGTTTGCCCACTGGGCAGTACTAATTTAGCCCTGGGGCAAAGTTTTGAATATCTGGCCCTAAGTATGTAATTTATGTTCAGACAATGTTTTATTTGCGATTTGTATTATGTGTTACTTAAAGGGGAAAGGAATTGATTACTTATGTGCAGCTGTTTGAAATGTCTCTATTTTCATAAATTATATTCATTCCTGCAAAGGATCTGTATTTAACTGTGCCTGAATAAAAGCTGAAGCTGTCAGTTGTGTTTTGTGTTGTTTTCTTTGTATGGACAATGTTCTGTGCAGTTCCTTTCATGGAACCAATAATTTGGAGTTTTGACTACGTCACTTCATGGTTTCAGAACTGTGGGCACTGAACTGAGAAGTTCATGCTCACATGTCTAAAACCATGAATTGATATAGTCAAAACTCCAGATTCTTGGTTCCATGACAGCAACTGCAAAGCATGTTGTCCATACAAAGAAAGTAACACAAAACACAACTGACAGCTTCAGCTTTTATTCAAGCACAGTTAAGTACAGATCATTTAGAGGCATGAATATAATTTATGAAAATAAAGACATTACAAGCAGCTGCACATAATTAATCAGTTCCTGTCCCCTTTAATTTACTTTATGTTGTACATGACTGATGGCATGCAAAATGGTGGACGCTGTGTGCTTTCATTACAGGTGAAACTGTTGTGCCGTTATGCATGCTGCAATAAAAGTGTTTTGAAGATGGCTTTTGGCCTGCACAATTGCAACTGCACTGAAAGCATGCATTGTCCATACAGCAGGCAACCACGCGACTTATTAATACATAAAATTAAGTAATGGTGAATAACAAAAAAAAATATTAATATTGTGGAAAGCATAATGGCATGGGGTGGTTGAACATTTTGGGGAGGTGGTGAATTGCATTTACCATTATGAAGGTAAAGAAGAATCAAGATCAAGAAAAACAAGACTAACAAATCCCCCCCAAGAAATAAATATCTGCTTGTATTTATTTTCTTAAGCCCTGTTTATTTTTATTACGTACTAGTATGACATTTATTTTCAGTTCATGTTTTCTTTGTGATGTTAATTTTGTTAATCCTGTATTTATTTAGCCTCAGAATGGTAAATCTGATTCCCCACCTTCCCCTAAGTCCCCCCCAGGCCATTACGCTTTCAGCAATAACAATTTTTAAGTTTATACTCATTACTGTATTTTATGTAGTAAGTCTTGGGGCTGTCAAGTTTGTGGACATGCTGGACACTGCGTGCTTGCCTGTAATTAAATGTTTGGTCTCCAAGATGCCATCTGCAAGACACTTGTATTGCAGCGTGCGTTGCGGCCTGACAGTTTCAACGGTAATGAAAGCACGCAGTGTCCACCATTTTCACCACCATCAGTCATGTAAATAATAAAGTAAATTAAATAACAACCATGAAAATACTTGTTCCTTTTCTGAACATGTAGTTAAAGCACCAGAGCAATATTCACAATGCCATAACACCACCTAGCATGCCCTCCAACAATGTGCTATTTTGTGTTTGAATGTCCCTGTTTTTTTCATGAAAAGCCCAGATGAAAATTAATACCAGTCCAGAAATGTGTCACAGTGTGCTAAATGACATCATTGCATTGTAACGACACTTGCTGCTGCTGCTGGTTTTGGCCCTTTCTTTTCATTTCATGAAAAGTCCCGATGAAGAATAATCACATGAAAAACTGTTCAGAAAAGTCACAAGTATTTCTTGACACACTGCTAAAAGTGTGCACCTAGAGCCAGAACTCTGTATAAGTGTCCCAAGTGAGAAAATGGCTTGCTGGCACTTGCTGCTGCTGCTGCTGCTGTTTAAATGTCACGAGAAGTCAAGATGAAGAATAATCACATGAAAAACTGTTCAGAAAAGTCACAAGTATTGCTTGACACACTGCTAAAAGTGTGCACCTAGAGCCAGAACTCTGCGTAAGTGTCCCACTCCCAACTGAAAAAATGGCTTGCTGGCACCTGCTACTGTTGTTGTCTGTCTGTTTTCTGCTGCTGCTGATGTACAGTGTGTTGCTAAATGATGATAGCCACAGATGACCATGGGGGTTGAACTATAATTTGATGTTCTGGGAAATTCTTCTGCTGCACTGACTGAAACATGCAGCGCTATGTGTGTGTATTCATATAAGCACTGATAAGTTAGTGTACGTGTCACTGTCATGTTTTTTCAGAGACACTGCCATTTAATTTGTATTGGATCTTGTCTTTTGTTGTAAGCACTGAGCAGTCCATCATGCTGTTCCTTTGCAAGGAATCATCTTCATACATACTGAATGTTTCCCCTTCACATTAACATGCCATACATATGTGCCGCCATCTAATGTGATACTGTAAAATTAAATTTTTTTCCGGGGGAGGGTACTGCTGTGAGTGAGTGAATTATAAGCATTTCTCATTACTGTTCTTTTCTTTTACATTCTCAGGTTACAGTGCACAGATTCATGACTGTAGTGATGAAACCATGTTGCCACTGCACATGTGTTCCACATGTGTTTGATTATTGACTTCGGCTGTACGAACAATGTCAATCCATGAAAGGTAAGTATTTTTTTTGGTGGGGGTGTTACATGGGTCATTTGGAAAACAATTTTCATTAATATTTTTGTCTTCTTTCCAGGTCTTCAGTGTATCCAAACTGTTGTCAGTCTTCAGATTGGAACATACTGCCAGTCCACAATACCTCAATGCTACCTGCAAACAGATAAAAAAGAAATTATTCTGAGTTCATTCCAGTACCCCATTTAGTATCAATACCCCATTTTATATCCATCATCTGGCCTGTATGTCACTGCTGTTAAATACTTTACACTGGTGGAAAACAAGGAAAACAAAAAAAAGGAAAGCATCCTTCGCAATCCTCAATGCTGGAGTTGTACCCACTTGGAAATCTTTTTCCATGACTGCATCAGCAGCCTCAATGGTACACTGTTTTACATTGCACCAGGATGATCTGCTTCACCTGCATTATTCAGCACCACCATCATCATGACTGGGTACAAACATAGATGTGATTGTCCTGCTTGGTATGTTGGACAAAAAAAAGTTAAAGTTGTGTGATTCGTAATCATGAAGATGAAGATCATGATTTGTCTTATGACTCGTGAATCTGTGATCATGACATGACTATGAGTACAATGTTCAAAGTGAAATATGCACCACACTGGTGCTCTCAACACTACTTGAACATTCAAAGTCATCCTCCTCATGTCTGCGGCAAACCTCCGGTGTTAATTTGCAACTTTTACCTACATGGCTACTTGCTGTTACTTGAGGACTGGCTGGCAGATTTTATTTCAGACACACACAGAATTTATTTCACACACCACCTACGCTAAGGACTCGTGACTCGTGATCATGACATGACGTGACTCAGTCATGATGAACTTCCCAGAATTGTATAATGTTCACGCTGAGATAATATCTACTGGATTAAATAGGTCAGGCTTCCTGTGAGGACAAAGATTCAAGTAGGGCATCCTACAGAATGTTAACACAAACAGAAGCATCTTACTAGACCAAGGATCTTGAGTGATGTGACATGATAACTAAGTGTTCCCCAGTCCTGAGTTGTGATGAAACCAAAAATTAAAAAAAAACAGTGTTGGACCCAAAAAAGATAAAGTTGTGTATGATTCATGATCGTGAAGATGAAGAACATGATTTGTCTCATGACTCATGATCATGACATTACAATGAGTAAAACACTTGAAGTGAAATATGCACCACACTGGTATTCTGAACACTACTTGAACATTCAAAGTCATCCTCCTCATGCCTGTGGTAAACCTCCGGTGTTAATTCACAGCTTTTACCTACATGGCTACTTGCTGTTACTTGAGGATTGGCTGGCAGATTTTATTTCAGACACACACAGAATTTATTTCACACACCACCTATGCTAAGAGGGATGCTGCAGGCACTACTGCTACCCACACAGATTCAGGGACCTTGCCTAGCCTAACCATCTCTGACACACACACTTTTTCACTTCAAGGATTTTTTCTTTTTTTATTTACTCCATGTGATGTGATAGAATGCCCTGCCCACAGAGCCAAAGCTTATACCCAACTGACTTATGTGGCTCATACGCCACAGTCAGAAACATCTTTGCCTAACCGTGTCTTTGTGGGCATTTTTTTAGATTACACAGAGTCACCAAGAAAATAAATACATTTCTTGCAAACAGTTATTTTTTCTAATTTTGTGGGTTGCTAACAAATTCAGTTTGGATGCTGTCCTGTGGAAAACATGTTCCAAGTCCAACCACAGCATCAGTATGATCATTCACTATTTTTTCTTCAACATTTGAATCATTAGATGGCCCGGGCATAACCTCAACAGCACTGGAAACATGGGATTGTGATTGTGAGTCATCATCAGGATCAGAATCATGTTCAACTACCGTGGGGAATGGGAGAGTGACATCAACTACACTCTGACTCACATCTTTGGACTCCACAATATTTTGGCAACCTGTTAACTTGTCACAGGTTGAACTTGGAGCAATACTCATGCCATCACCAACTTCACTACCACCACCAGAGGGGACAACAGCATCTCCAACCATCATTGAAGCAACTGATTGCGCTGTGAAAAACACAATCGTATAAATCCCTTTACTGCCATCAACTATGCCCTTACGCTGAGTACTACCACACACACGCCCATGGCCATTCTTGCCACTGGCAGCAGTGCCATGGCCAGAAACATCTTTGCATGCATGTCTCTTTGTGGGCATTTTTTGGGATTACACAGAAAATTAACAACAAATTTAGATTTCTGAACTTTGGGGTGGATGGGAAGCCAAAACACAACTGTGACTTACAGATTGAGATTGGGCCCTAAACAGATGCAGATGCACAGATAGATGAAGACTGAGCACTCAAGATTCAGCCGCACAGGCACAACAACACCTTAACCAGTGGTCACAAATCCAAAACTGGACAAATAATACTTTCTATTGGGGGGGAACAGCTGCAGTGCCAGTTTACTACCTAGATAGAACAAAGCAGTAAAAAATACCACAGACAGATAAGAGATTCAGAATGCTACGATAATGGTGTGGTGAAATAAAATGTGTCTGACGTGATGACAAGCACACACACACTAAAGATAATGCACAGAAAATTTAACAGTTCCTTCACTAGGGAAAACAGAGGCTTTATGGATCACAACAGGGGCCAGAAGCCAGAAACCCATTAGGGTAGGAATAATCTACAGACCCCCAAATCAGGGGGAAGCCAGGGGTAAGGAAATCCTGGAAACCATCCTCCAGATGTCAGGCAAAGGGGACATGGTGCTGATGGGGGATTTCAATCTGCCGGACATAGATTGGAATACCCACACAGTGGCATCACAAAAGAGCAGGGAATTCCTAGTCACACTACAGGAAACAGGCTTAAGTCAACTAGTGACATCACCTACAAGGGATAACATGGTTCTAGATCTAATATTCACAAATAGCGATAGGGTTATGGGTGTTGAAGTAGGGAACCACCTGGGCAACAGTGATCATAACATGGTATGGTTCAGAGTAAAAAGGACTGTAGTCTCCACACACTCCAAACTGAAGGTCCTTGACTTCAGGAGGGCAGACTTCACAAACATGAAGGCCTGCCTAAGAGACAACCTTAGTAGCTCGACAGAAGGGAGCATTGAGGAATATTGGACAAGGCTGAATGATGCAATAACCATGTTCACTTCACAGTGTGCCCGTCAGGTTAGTAAGAACAAAAGGAGAAACCCCCACTATGGTTTTATAAGGAGGTGGCAACCATGGTGAGAGAAAAGTGCATAGCCTTCAGAAAGTACAAGGAGTCAGGGAACGAGGCAGACAAAACAGAATATAAACAGAAACTAAAAGGACAGGGAAAGTGATAAGAAATGCAAAGGCTCAAACAGAGGTTAGGATAGCTCAGGATGTAAATAAGGGTAACAAAACCTTCTACAGGTACATACATGAAAAAAGGAAGACCAAAGAGGGGCATTGTTAGAATCACAAAAAAAGACAGATAAACCACAGAGCAAGACGGGGAGAAGGCAGATACACTCAATGAGTGCTTCCACTCAATCTTCACACAGTAAGCAGATGGTAACGGACCAACAATAGGCATAAAGAAGTGTCTGACTGAAGCAATAGACACAGGTCCCTTCACAGAGGAAAGGGTCCTGAAGGAAACAGACAAGTTAAAGGTAGATAAAGCTATGGGAACAGATGGGATACACCCAAGAATACTGAAAGAACTAGGGAGGGAACTGGCAGCCACCTTAGCAGTGCTCTTGAACAAATCATTAAGGAGCAGGGAGGTGCCCGAGGATTGGAAGAGTGCTACAGTAGTACCACTTCACAAGAGTGGAAGCAAGGAACAGCCAGATAACTACCGTCCAGTTAGTCTAACGTCAGTCATAGGAAAACTTATGCAGTGCCTGCTGAAGGAAGGAATCATAGCTTTCTTGGAGCAAACTGATCAGCTCAACAAAAATCAACAAGGTTTTATGGCAGGGAGGTCCTACCAGAAAAACCTGGCTGATTTTTTCAATTGGGTTACCAAAACAGTGGATCACAGTGGGGCAGTGGATATTGTTTAACTGGACTTCAGCAAAGCTTTTGACTCCATTCCACACAGACTAGTCAAAAAACTGGAGAACATGGGAATTGGGCCCAAGGTTACAAACCAGGTCAAAAACTGGTTACATGGGAGAACTCAGAGAGTATTAGTAAATGGCACTCTGTCTGTGGAGGGGAGGATGACTAGCGGGGTCCCGCAGGGCTCAGTTCTGGGGACAATCCTCTTCAACATATTCAGCAGTGACATTGCAGATGAACTGGAGAGAAAGGTCTGCCTGTTTGTAGATGACACCAAAATCAGCATCAGGGTAGACACAACAGAGGGACAGCAAAGCATGGACGCTGATCTCCAAAAACTGGAGGAGTGATCCAATACCTGGCAATTAAAATTTAATGGCAAAAAATGCAAGCTCATGCACCTGTGAAAGCGTAACCCAGGGAAACTGTACTCAATGGGGGGGAGCAGCTGGTGGCTACCAGGCAAGAGCAAGACCTAGGGGTGATCAGATCGGATAACCCCAAGGTCAGCAGACAATGTGAAAAGGCAGCACTTAAGGCTAGTGGTATCCTGGGATGCATAAGAAGGGGAATCAGGATCAGAGGGCATGAAGTAATCATACCCCTGTATTGGTCCCTGGTTAGGCCTCACCTTGAGTACTGTGTCCAATTCTGGAGGCCACATCTCAGGAAGGACATAGATAGGCTGGAGACGGTACAGAGAAGAGCAACAAAGATGGTGCAGGGCTTGCATCAGAAACCGTATGAGGCAAGACTGGATGACCTCAAATTATACATCCCTAGAACAACACAGGAATCATGGGGCCATGATAGAAACATTCAAATACCTTAAAGGCAACAACAGGGTGCACGTGCAGAATCTCTTTCAGGTAAAGGACTACAGCAGGACTAGAGGGCACAGCCTTTGACTTAAGGGAGGAAAGTTCAGAAGCAATATGAGGAAATTCTTCTTCACAGAGCATGTTGTGGAACCATGGAATAGCCTGCCGGAGGGGGAGGTGGGAGCTAAGACAGTGAGGGGATTCAAGCGGGCATGGGACAGACACTGTGGTATACACAAGCACGCAGCTAAGTAGGGGGGTAGGAAGCCAAGTGCAGATTTGATGGATCGTACAGTTCCCATCTGCCAACAAGGTCTATGTTAGTACACTACAACCAAAACCGACTGAAAAAAGCCACAGCACTACAGTAAACAGCAAAACAATATATAAACTTACTACAAGTATTACTGTGTATACATGAACACACAAATACTAACACACTAGCTACCCAACAACAGTTAGAAAGACTGCCTTTCTTACTGTGAATCTCCCTTCACCACAGATCCACCCCTCCCCCGAAGCACACTTCTACGGTGTCTGTCAGTACACAGACTGAATGTTATAAATTAACATTCAAAATGCACACAAAAACAATAAACACTCGATGATATAAGCACAGGAAGGTTTCCTACAATCTGTGTACTAAATTTTGACCAAAATAATTGGATCAAAAGGGATTTTTTTTAAGTTTTTACAATGGTTTGATTCTCAGAGCTCTGAGAGCAAACTGTCTCCAGCTTTCCACTACACACACACTATGCAGAACTGAAACTGTGCAAGACAAAACAGAGCCCATGTGATCTGCCATCCCATGAATCAATGCAAAATTCACCTCACATAGCAATTAACAGGCAAAGCAAAGTGAAGTGCATTCAAATCAATGGCACATCGCGTTAAAATTAAGGGGAATGCTGCATTACAAGATGAAGTAACGTAGTGCATTGAAAACAATACACTTCACATTCAAATGTAAAGGCAGAGTACTCCACTTTGTGTTGCAGAGCACTACACGGATTGAGAAACAATGCACTAAGTGCTCCACGTAGCAAAGTGGGAGCACTTTGCCCACCTCTAATTACAGTTCCCCCCAACCTCCCATGCGGCACTGAATCAAAGGCCTTGATGAAATCCAAATATAGGACATCCACTGCATGGCCCTTATCCAGTCTCTGCATCACCCAGTCATAGTACTCCACAAAGTTTGTCTCGCAGGATCTACCCTCTATAAATTCGTGCTGTTGACCATCCTGGAGACCATTTTCCTGCAAGAAGCTTACTAGCCTCTCTTTTAGTATGGTCTCCATGAGCTTTCCCACAATCGATGTGAGGCTCACTGGTCTATAGTTTTCTGGTTCATCCTTTGGGCCACTTTTGTGGATGGGCACCAAATGGGCCATTCTCCTGTCCTGTGGTACACATCCCATGGCCAGGAAGGTATTGAACAGGTCAGCCAGTGGCCTCACCAGGACCTCTGCCGACTCCCTTAGTGCCCTAGGGTGAATGTCATCAGGTCCAGGTGCTTTGTCCACTCTTAATTCCCTCAACCCATCTAGTACCCTGCTCTCTGTAAACCCTACATCTGTCATCCCTTCCCCCCACCTACCCACCCCTCGCCTGGGGTATCTGCCCCTCCTTCTCCTGTGTGAATACAGAGCAGAAGTACTCAGTGCCTCTGCCTGCTCTGCACCTTTCTCCACCCACCCCATGTCCTTCTTAATCCTCACCAGGATCACTGCAATTTCTCCTAAGGCATAAAAACTGGTTATGTGGGACCAAGTTTTTAAAGGCTGTCGGATGTGCACTGTCAGCATACAATACTGAATTACTTGCAGTGGCCCTCCTGTAACATTTTATTTCTACAGCATTTGGCCTGAAAATAGGCAGGATTTGTCTAGTGCACTTACCTGGTCAACAAAAAACTAAATAAAATAAATAAATAAATTTACCTAATTTCTCAGTAAGAGAGTTAACACTAGCTACAATAGGTCAACCAGGGGGATAAGTGGTATTTTTATGGATCTTAGACAGTATGTAAAAGCCAAGTGTGACAGGAAATTAATTCCAAATGTAGTCAAACTCATTTTCCATTATTTCACCCCCATGGTAGCTACCCGTAGTAGCTGATGTGCCTCCTCTTAAAGGCTTGTGTTGGGTCAGATGGCAATTTTCCTTAGTTTTCAACAACATCAAGTAAAGCCATAACAATCTGTACGTAATGATGCTTGTCCAAGATCACCACATCACCTCCCTTATCAGCTGGATTAATAATTATTTCTTCACAAGTCATCAATTCTTTAATGGCTTCATTCGCTGCCTTTGTAAGATTATACTTCAGAGGTTTACCAGCTTTATCCAATAAATCATGTACCTGCTTTGTGACCACTTTTTCAAATGTAGTTATGGCAGGGTTGTATATATTTGGTGTAAAGGTTGTTTTACCTTTAAAGGGTACTTGTCTTTCTTTCAAAATTTCTGCAGCTGTGATGTTGTGAATCCTGGTGGCATCTAGAGTAGAACTCTGCAAATGTTCTTCATTCCTAGTTATTCCATAAATCAGTAATGATTCAAAATCTTGGTGACTGATTTCTTCAGTGTTAAAATCCAGTTCCAAGGTCCTTAGGTTCTAATCCCCCATCTTCTCAGTCCTTGAAGAATTAATTTCGGCCAGCAATAGATCAATATCTTCCCTGATGCAAACACAAAAACTGTAGCACTACACAACGTGGCTGACCATATTAAAGATTTATTGGCAAAGCATCCGTCGTGGATCGATTACCCGGGGTTTTCGAGGGAACAATCCCACTTCATCATTGTCTTCCCTGATACCTGAAGTACTCTGCATGATTCCCATACTGTTGGCTGTAGTGATGTTCTTTTTAAAATAATATATTTTTCTGAAAAATGTTTACAGATTCACATTTACTTGGAAAGGATTAAGCTGTGCAGTAGGGATAAAGGAGAGTCCTCTTTTTAGCACTGATGTTTGATTTGGAGTAAGCTCTTTTTTTAAACAAATTAAATATTTGCAGTTCGTTGTCTTTCTGTCCCTCAGTGCTTTTTGCTGTTGTGGTTGCAGTTGCTTTGCTTTTTCTCCCTCTTTTTCCCCTTTTTGTTTTTCTTCTTTGGGACTTATCTGTGTTTCTGTTTTGTCTAAAAAAGGCTCTGAACCATTCACCTCAGCCCCTGGAGGATTCTTTCTCTGTCTACTTTTGCTTCTGCTTCTGTCTTCAAATCTCACTCGAGATCTACTTCTTCCTCTCTTTTGTTTGCTCCCCCAATTTAAGACTCAATTGTTCTCATAATCTTCCTGGTCTCTTAGTAGCTTATTTTGCTTCTCTCTGATAATCTCTTCTTCATAAGATGTTATTTTACTATTTAGTTGTAACTCAAAGTCTTTAAATTCCTTTTCTGCTTTAAATTTGAGTACAGCACTTTTAGCTTCTTTTCCTCCACAAGTTACAGATGGTGTATTTATTCACATTATTCTTAATAATTTTACAAATTTTTCAGAACATTCTGCAGCTGCCTCCAACCACCTCCTTATGTTTAAAGCTCTCAAAATCACCTGAGGGCATGATAGGTACTCTTAATCCCCTAGGTGTTTGCTTTTTATCCAAATAATGCTCTAATGTAGTTATGTTATAAGTAATATCCAGTTCCTTAAGCAGTCCAGATAGTCCATATCCACCACACTCCCCTGATCTATTTCCTCAAGTCACCCAGTTGAGGAATCAATTAAATTCACCTGGCATGACCTCTCCCACGAATCCATGCAGCCTTTGGTCTTGTAGCCCACTGGATCCAAGATACTCTACTAACCTTTCCTTTAACGGTGTTTCCATTCATTTCCCCACCATGGATGTGAGACCGACTGGCCTACAATTGCTAACCTCCAATCTGCTGCTACTCTTCTGGAGTGGGACCACGTCTGCTATACTCTAGTTCTCTAGAACCATGACTGTTTCCAGTGAGCTGTTCAATAAGGACATTGGTGCTGTAGCAAACACCTCCCTGAGTTCCTTTAATACCATTGGATGTATCCCATCTGGCCCCACAGCCTTATCCACTTTCAGAGCTGCAAGTCCCTTCAGGACCTTTTCCTCTGAAAATGCACTTGTGTCCCCCCCACCTCCATTATTCCTTCAGCTCTTTGGTGGTCTGTCCTTACCCCTTCCACAGTGATGACTGAGTAGAAGTACCTGTTCCAGATGTCTTCTTTTTCTTGATCCTCCTCTGAGCAGTCTCCACCTATTGTTCTCCTTATCCTCACTATCCCTCCCCTTGCTGTTCATTTCTTGTTTAAGTACCTATCCTTTCCTCTGTCTGCACTATTGCTCACCTCACCACCTTACCTGCTTCCTTCTGTTTCACCTAGCATACCTCCCCATATTCTCTTTTTGCATTTCTTTGTACCTTCTGAATGCCACCTTTTTTCCTTCACCAGTGTGGCCACTTCCCTAGAGTACCATATGGGTCATTTTTCCTTGTGCTTGCTTCCTTCATGTAGAAATGTATTGTCTTAAGTATGCCCTACCTAATTTTTTTCCCCATGGTTCCTCTACCCCTCCCTGACAATCCTCCCCTACTGGGTAGTTTCTAAGGCAGTCCCCTAGTCCTTTAAAATGCACCTTCCTAAAGTCCAGGATCCTCATCCCCATGTGGTTGGCTTCTTATCTTAATGTTGAAGGTCCTGTCAAACTAATCTCAAAGATTTCTTTGACTGGGTAACCAGAGTGGTGGACCAAGGGGGAGCAGTTGATGTCGCCTACCCTGACTTCAGCAAAGCTTTTGACACTGTTCCACATAGAAGATTGATAAATAAGCTGGGTAGACTTGAGGTGGGTCAGAAGTTGGTCAATGGGGTGGCAAACTGGTTGACAGGCAGAAAACAGAGAGTGGTGGTAAATGGTATACAGTCAGAAGAGATGCAAATCACAATTGGGGTACCTCAGGGATCAGTACTGGGGCCAGTCCTCTTCAACATCTTCATTAGTGACATTGCAAATGGACTAGAGGGTAAAGCTTGTCTGTTTACAGATGACACCAAGATCTGCAACAGAGTAGATGATCCAGATGGGGTGGACAGAATGAGAAGAGATCTGGATAAACTAGCAAAATGGTCAGAAGAGTGGCAACTGGGATTTAATGCAAAGAAGTGCAAGATCATGCACATAGGGAAGAGAAACCCTGAAGCCACCTATAGGCTGGGAGGGGAGTTGCTGGCAGTCACAAAGGAAGAAAGAGAATTGGGCATCATCATCACTAATGACCTGAAATCATCCAAGCATACCTCTAAAGCAGTAGGTAAGGCTAGGGGGATGTAGGGTGTATTAGTAGAGGTATCACAAGTCAGAAGAGGGAGGTAATAATTCCTCTTTACAAGACACTGGTTAGGTCCCATCTGGAGTACTACATGCAGTACTGGAGGCCACACCTTCACAAGGATATTAACTAAATTGAGGAAGTCCAGAGAAGGGCAACCAAAATGGTGCAGGGACTGTATCAGAAGACATATGAGGACAGATTAACGGAGCTCAATATGTATACCCTTGAGCAGAGGAGGGAGAGAGGTGATATGATCGAGACATTCAAACATCTTAAGGGCATTAACAAGGTGAAAGAGTCTAACATGTTTAAATATAAGAAAAATAGCAGGACAAGAGGATACAGCATGAGATTAGAGGGAGGCCGATTAAGGGGGAATGTGAGGAAATTATTTTCCACAGAAAGGGTGGTGGATGCATGGAATGGTCTACCTCAGGAAGTGGTGGCTATGAATACAGTGCAGGGCTTCAAACAGGCATGGGATAGGCATAAGGGAGCAATACAGATGAGTATGAATAGATAGGCCACTGACAGAGCAAAGGCTGATGGCACATTTATAAGGTAGAAAAAGAAATGGGCAGACTGGATGGGTCTTGCGGTCCTTATCTGCCATCAACTTCTATGTTTCTATGAACCACATTGTATGATGATCACTGGTACTTAGAGGACTGCCCATTATGACATCTGCAATGCTGTCCCTATTCGTAAGCACCAAGTCCAACACTGCCCCAACCCTAGTGGGTTCACTGACTAGCTGCCTGAGAAATGCCCCATGTAGGGAGTCAAGGATGGCCCTACTCCTTGCTGAGGCTGCAACTGGAAGACTTCAATCCACATCTGGCAGATTAAAAGTTCCCAGCTAGCAGCACCTCCCCTTACTTGCTATGCTGATGATGTCTTCCCCTAGCTCCTTATCCAACTCCTCTGCCTGTGCTGGAGGTCTGTATACAGCCCCAGCACCTGTCTCCAGGATGACCACAGCATCTCCAACCCTTCATTTTACTCTGAGTGGCTCTGTATTTCCATAGCCTTGCTTCCCTCCCTCACATATAAAACACCCCTCCCCATCTCTCATGAACAGAGAGTAGCCTGGTATGGCCATGTCTCAGTCACGATTGTCAGTGTACCATGACTCAGTTATGATTGTCAGTGTACCATGACTCAGTCACAGTTGTCAGTGTACCATGTCTCAGTCATGATTGCCAGTGTACCATGACTCAGTTATGATTGTCAGTGTACCATGTCTCAGTTATGATTGTCAGTGTACCATGACTCAGTCATGATTGCCAGTGTACCATGTCTCAGTCACGATTGTCAGTGTACCATGACTCAGTCATGATTGCCAGTGTACCATGTCTCAGTCACGATTGCCAGTGTACCATGACTCAGTCACGATTGTCAGTGTACCATGACTCAGTCACGATTGCCAGTGTACCATGACTCAGTCATGATTGTCAGTGTACCATGACTCAGTCATGATTGTCAGTGTACCATGACTCAGTTATGGCCACCAAATCCAGGCTAGCCTCCTCCATGATGGCCTCCAGGTCTAGGATTTTTTTTCCAGATTCTTTGCATTGGCGCATTTGGCTTTTCATACCTTGCTCCTTCCCTGCCATCAAACCCCTCTCCCCCTTCTGCCTGTGCTACTCCCAAAAGTTCTCCCTGACCCCATCTCTTCCTTTGTTACCCTCTCCATTTCTTGTCTCTTTTACTACTCCCTTCTTGCATTCTTAATTTACATCCCATTGTCCTCTGCCTTGTCAGCATCCCTTACTTCTTGTGCCTTTGCCCGGCGAGAGATTCCTCCCCTCAGGCCCCCCGTCTTTGTTGCTTCATCATGCGGGGGGGGGGCAGTTTGTGCCCCTCTTGGTAGTACAGCCTCCACCCTGGCTAGTTTAAATGCTAATCCAAGTAACATTAACACAGCAAATTAAGAATTTTGATAATATATATTGGTTTCATTGTTGGTAGCCATGCTGCATTAAAGAAGTGACTTATTAAATGAATTTCTTAACAGCAGTAATGGTATCAAAATGACAGCATAAGAAAATGGCATAAATGTATTGAAATATCATATTAATTACTGATGAATATGATTTGTTTATGTATATTTTAAAAGAAGCCATAACTGTAGAAACATCGATGGTATTGAGAACATAAAAGAATTTGATTCAAAGATAATATTCTTGTATTCATTGCTATGAGCAGCTAATCATACTCTTGTTTCTTGCGACGTTGATCACCAGGCCAGCTCCACCAGGAAAGATTTTTGGCGATATGACTGTGATTACCTGCAGACCCTGCAAGTTTGGATTTTTTACAAGGAAGTGTAATACAAAATAATCTTGAGCCACCTGTAAAGTGTCATTATGAGACCAGCTCACGCACACAACTAGCCAACTGCCCCCTATCCTATGAACAGCGCTAGTGAGGGCGGTTGCATTGTGATGTAGCTACTAATACAGAACAAAAAGTCATTCTGTGTTAGTAGCTACATCACTACTACAGCAGAACAACTTTTTAAAGTGTATGGAAGATCATACACAATGACATTCCTCCATACACTATATATAGAATAGTGTATGGTGTCCTATACACAACAAAGCTATTCTTCAGCCGAGTGTTTTCTATGATGGCTGATTACCTCAAGAGCGAAGCTCGAGAAGTCCCTCTGCCATCATAGAAAACATGAGAGGGAAGAGTAGCTAAGTTGTGAATTGGACGCCATACACTGTTCTGTATAGTGTATGGTGCCCAAACAACAGGTTCACTTATGAGTTGTTGTGAGTGGTTGCTGCTGGAGACTCATACTCCTCATCTCTCCAGCCTGCTGGCCAGCTCACACACACAACTTGCCAACCGCCCCCTATCCTATGATCAGTGCTGGTGGGGTAGTTGCATTGCTGACATAGCTACTAACGCAGAATGAAAAATCATTGCTGTGTTAG
Organism: Neoceratodus forsteri; assembly: GCA_016271365.2. NCBI lineage: Eukaryota > Metazoa > Chordata > Ceratodontiformes > Ceratodontidae > Neoceratodus > Neoceratodus forsteri. Next base: position 1,107,765,558 of record CM057449.1, on the reverse strand, counting down.
TAGCTATGTCACTACTACAATAGAACAACTTTTTATAGTGTATGGAAGTCCATATACAATGACATTCCAACATTCACTATAAAATGTAATTCCTTCTTTTTTTTCTCAGGAGCTGGCCGAAATGGAGCTCAAACACTGAAAAGAAAAAGTTCAACTGAGATTGGGCTCACACCAATGACCAAAAAATATATTTTTCTGGAAACATAAACCACAGTAGTCATATAGTTTCATTATTAGCAGGCAAACCTCATTAGACTGCCTGTAACAAAAGTAAGAACAGTTAGGTATTAATGTTCACATTTGCCAGTGATCTGCAAGTAGGTTAACTGCTTGCTTCATGAACTTGCAAAGTCTTTACAGTATGTATTTGAAGCTTGGTAAAATGCTGACAAAACAGGTTCCAGACACTACAAGAAGGAACTCCTGTAAATGAAGTACAGAAAATATCAGCAGAAAAGGACCACTGGTCCATGCAGTCTGCCCTGTTTCATTCTATCCCACCCTGGGACCTATTGTCTAGTCAGGTTGTCTGCCCTCATCTTCCCCTTGCCCCCTGGCTTACTGCCTACACCCTGTGTAACTACTAAGCTTTTCCTTGGCCCTAGCCATGTTTAAAATCATTTATGGTTTGTGCACCCACTACCTCTGCTGATAGACTATTCCCCATCTCAATCACTCTGTCTGTAAAACAAAAGTTTCTTACATCCCTCCTGAATCTTCCATGCCAGCTTTCACTTATGTCCCCGTGTTATTGATTTGCCAGTTCTCCTCGATATTTCCCCACAATATATCTTATTCATTTTTTTCAGTTAAGGTAGGTAGGTAAAACTTTATTTTTATACAGGAAATACATTTCAGGAACTTAAAGGTCTCTATCATATCTTCTCTCTCTCTCCATTGTGGTCTCCAATGAGTTCATGTTCAGGGCCTTAAGCCAGTCCTCGGAAGAGCTGTCCTGCTGGTCCTATATTATTTTGGTTACCCTATGCTGTACCATCTCTAGCCTGTTTTTGTCTTTTCTTTGGTGGGGGCTACACATATCACTATGCAAAAGTGGAGTACTAGCATTCTCAATCAAACAACCTGTTAAAAATCAATAGGGACTATCTTCTGCACACCCCAAACTAATTTCAAAAAGTCTGGGTCAGGACAATAGGCACCAAACATTGTTTGCAACCAAAAAATGAGAGCACACTTTTACTGTTTGTGGAGACTGTCTTGTTTTCATTTGATACCGTTTTTGTGGTTATCACAGTCAGAAGAATGTGATATACAGTAAATACCATGAACTTAAATGTGAGTCTCTTAAATTGCCCTTTACTACCATTTTACCGCAGCCATAGCTCTGTGTGTTTATGACTGTGGGCAGAGCCAACAGGAGTATTGCATATACAAAAAGAGTGATGTCATGTTTTCTGTCCGTGGAACTGACTGAAGGTGTAAATAGTCTCCTCTGCCTTACCTTCCTCCAAGAAATGTTTTCCGCCCTCAAATAAATATGCTTTCATGTTAGTCAATGGTTGCAGGGTACTATTTTCTTTCTTAAATGGGTGGTACAAAAACTAGAACCTGAGTAGTAGGAAGCAGCATTGTTTTTTTGGGGGGAAGTAAGATCCAACCCACCTCCACCAAGAAGCTCCTAAAGATCCAGCCCACCTTTTTTTTTTATTCATGTGGGAGGGGCATGAGGTGGATCTATATGCTGAAAGAAGAGTCACTAGTTTGGTATCTGGCCAAGGAACAGAACAAGTCTATGGAGTCCCTGCATTTGTTAAAGACTAGGAGAACAGATAATACCTGATGCCTTCAAACTGACTTAAAAACCCTTAGAACAAATGATTATCAGAGTCACCTGGTGTCTCAAAAGGAAAGACTCAGCTTTCAGGTATTTCTTAAACATTTATATACTAAAAACAAAGTTCAGCTTTTGGGATTAACAATATTTATTTAACATAGTCTATCTATCTATCTATATACATATATATATAGTTTGTCATTTTTGTTATTTCAAAATCTTGAAAGCATTGCAGTTAGTAATGCATTTAGAAATACATTTTTAATTGTTTTTATAGATAAATCATGCAGGTTCATGTACTTGGTAAACATAGTCTGTGATGAAGTGCATTTTACTTTTTTCCTGGCTCAGTTTCTATCAGTGAAAAGAAAGACTGGAACAACTACCAGAGATGCCATCCGACTGGACAAGCTATTTATCACTCATTTACATAAATGTAATTTCACATTTTTACCATGAGGGAAGCAAGAAGATGAACCAGCATGGTTAACAAATACATTCATTAACACCTGTAAATGAATGGGGAGAGGTTTTTCTACCATTCCTTGTGAGTTTATACTCCTTGGAACCTGTTATTCCAGTTTATGTGCCTGTGTGTGAATAGGAAGCTTTAGAGCACTATTTTCCTCTATCTTGAGGACTTACTTGAGACCACAGAAAGTTAACTCATTATCTTCTGGGAGTCATTCTGTGTCTGATTACCAATGGATAGTACAGACATCATAGAAAGCTATTAGAAGTGGAATGGGTTAAAAACTTCTGGAACTAATCCCAAGGCCCTTGGGCCCCCTTCATAATATTTGTCTTAAATATCTGAGATTTTGTTCTACCTTATAATCAAGAATTGTTGATTTGATTATTTCTTTAGTTTTCCCAGTGGTATTCCCCGAGGTCTGTCTAGTCTGACTTGCTGTTGTGCTTCTAGATCTTTTATTTTCATTTCTAGTTCATTTTGTTTGTGTAGTCATTCCCTCTTCCATCTTGAGGCTATTTCTGTTATTTTCCCCCTTATGATGGCTTTTATTGTGTCCCATAAAACCCCTGGATTCACGTCTTGTATATTATTATCTGTGATTGCCTATTTTAGATGGTCCTTTATTTGCTTTTGAATATCCTTATCTTGTGGCAGGGAGACGTTTAGCCTCCAAAATGAGGTTTTCCTGAGTGTCTATGGCCACCTCTTCTGCTTAACCTTATAAGGATTGCAAATTGCTGCCCTAACCAGCACTTTGTCCTCTCATGATTTAAAAACAGGTAAAACCCACCCCACCCATTTCAGCCCACTACATTCCTAACCAGGAATACCATAGGTGGGGTAGATACTTGGATGCCCAGTCAAGCATTCAAATGGACAATAATAGGTTAGTGGGAAGAGTCTGCCTTTGTACTAGATCCACAGAAAGTTAACTCATTATCTTCTAGCAGTCAAAACTTTCTGCATATATTACAACAAAAATTTCTCAACAAAATATTTATGTAACCCCTAGATGGCGCTATCCCAGGGGCTACTACCCCTGCCTGATTTGCCAATAACAGGTTGAGGGGCCTGGATCCAATGGCGGGTGCCTCCACCCAGAGGTCAGGGTTTGCAATAGTTAAACTAACTTGGTCACAGCCCTCTGGGACACTGCAACCCCCTTCTTCCCACTAGTGGCCCACACAATATATCAGAATTACCTTCACAGTATACACTTACCCCAGGTCTGGTTCCGCACTGGGACCTCCTGTGACATGAGATACAGTGCAACAATCACAGTACAGTACTTTAACATAGACAAATACCTCAGGCAGTATAACTTTGCTGAAACAAGCAGCTCTGATTTATTTAGGGGATATAACAAGGACAGGGAAATCAGGTTAATTAGCTTATCACTCTAATAATCTATCTATGGCTCTGTGCACAGGCCTATCCCTATCAGTTACTGTCCCTGGGTACCCAAGCCCTAGTGGCTAGTCCAAACCGTGGCAGCTGGTAGGGCCCTTTCACACAGAGAAAAGGAGAATTAAACAGTCAGCAGTACAGTAATTCCATTTGGATTTAATGTGGCAATTCAACAGGAGCGACCCTGAATTAGTACTCACGACCTCCAAATAAGATAGGGTCCTTCAATGTCAGCAGGGCTCACTTGAGGTACACAAATCTCTTCACACATCCATATAAAAGAAAGCACTACACCAGGCAGGCTGCATCTGTATCCCGATCGCAATTACTGCACAATGCCCGAGAACACACAGCAGATTCAGTTCCTGACAGACCGAGTGTAATTCAACAATTTCTCCAGTCTTCTACAGGGTGAGCCTGGTTTCTACTCTTCAGAGATCCTTTGATTCTTTTCACAGGACGGATTCAGTCCTAACAAGCTGTTACACAAGCTGCAGACCGAACTCTGGGCCTTACACACGTTTTTTGACTAAAACTGCACACTGAAAAAGCACAGGGCTCCTTCCTTCTTCACTGCCAAAGCTCAACTGACACTCCAACTGAAAAACGGGCACTTCCTTTGAGTTCCTCCCGGTTCTTGACTGGATTGGCTGTCACTCACAATAGACTGCTGCTGTTGGTCCAAAAAGGCACTGAAGTCTAAACTACATCTCCCAGAGTCACTGCCCATACAATCCTCTTGTGGCTGGCTCAGATTATGAGTCCAAGTTCTGATTCGGTCCAAGGCACCATTTTAGAGCTAGCTTACCCCACACTGATTGGTCCAGTTCAGCAGTTCAAAACTAGAATGGGAACTAGCAGACACAGTTCTGACTGCAAAGAAAGCAGGTTAGACAAACTGTAATTTCATTATTACTCTAAATAATTTCTGGCAAACAGTTACATCTTTCAGATAGGTTCCTTTGCACTCCTAGTGACTGCAAAATGAAGGAAATGGCAGCAGTTCGGTGGTACTCAAACAGAGAAGCACACAGTCCCCATACAAACTAATTATGTCTGCAAGCAGACAGCTCTTAAAGAGACAGTGCCAGAGGTTCTAAAAACACTCACTGATAAATGGCTTAAACGCCAAACACCATTCAGGCTTGGAGCATTCAAGCAAGCTCCTGGAAGTCTTTTGGGAACCCCCATTTGCAGGGGGGTTACACCCTTCCTGGCCTGGGAAAGCTTGACGTCCGAGTCAAGCAAGTACCCTCATAAGTTTCAACTGCAACCATATACATTTGCATTAGGCTCGCATATGTAATCATCAGTCAATATATCATTTTACCAAGAACACATTTCTGAAACATTGCAGTACGTCACTCTTTACACAGTATTACATACACATTGTACCGTAACTCAAGTTATTACCTCTTGTACATGAAACCTGAAGAGAGGGGGCCCTTCCCTATCAGTTACCTTGGGGCTGGATGGGGCAAGGGCACCATACTTAGAGGGCAACACAAGTAACTTGGAGTTAGCACTGATGCTCAGTTTGGGCAATGAGCTCGGGGACACATACACTCCTTTATGGACAACATTGAGAGGCAAGTCCACAGGCCTCCCAAGTGAATCATAACTGAGGTGCACCACAGGCTTTACAGCTCGACCAGTCTTTCTAGGGGGAACTGTTATAGTCTCTGCACTCTGAGCCTCATTTTCAGCATTGTCCTCACTTGTCAGGGAGTCTCCATGGGGTAGAGAGGCTAGAACTTGGGGCACTTTCAGCTCCAGGAGTTACAGTTTCTGAGTCCACAACATTTGGCTGCATGGAGAGCTTTCGGACACTGGCAGTGGACTGTCAGGGCACTCAAAATACTCTTCTTGTTCGGGTGTATCACCAGTCTGCCCCAATCTATCATTTTCCTCCACTGAAAGCTCAAACAGTTCAACCATGCACAATGATTCCATTTCATCTGATCTGATGCTTTGCACTTCACTTTCTGGGAGCATTGGCTCCAGGGATGAAGCTGGGGGCTTAGACAGTCCAGAAGGCCCAGCTTTGTCTCCAGTATTGACTAGGGATTGCCCAAACAATTGACTCAGTTCGTAAGAAGGATAGTATTCAAAGTCACTCTCACTTTCTTCCGATATGGACTGACAGTCATGCTCAACTGGGACTTGTGGAGGGAACACTTTAACTTTGCTTCTGTAGGTGCAGACTTTCTTGATCTTTTCTTAGCAGCAGCTCTAGTCACTGGTCCAGAGGGGCATCTTCTAGGGCTCAGACTCAATTAAGATTTGTCCAATGGGCAGTAAATGATTTCTATGCATTGTTTTACATCTTTGAATTATTCTCAGGCCTTACTTTGTACACTGGCAGATCATCTAGTTTGCCCACTACAATGTGAGGGAGATGGTGCCATCTGTCAGCAATCTTGTGCTTGCCATGCAGTCCCAGATTTCTTAGCAATACCGATCTCCCTCCTGGAGTTCCTGTGCTTTCACCTTTTATCATACCTTTCTTTGTTGGCCAGATTTCTTTTGGCAGCCATGGTTTGAGCCAGTTGGTACGCATGAGTTAGCTGGGCCTTTAACTTTGCAACATACTGTAAATAGTTGTCAGCTTGAACCCCATCAGAGAGACCCCAAACACACATCTACTGGTAGTCGAGCTCTCTTCCAAACATCAGGCTGTAGGGGAGAATCCAGTGGCATCACTTTGGTGCAGTTATAAGCATGTACCAGGTGCTAATTTGTTGGCTCCATCTAGGCTTGTCCTTTGGGTGCAGGGTGCCTAGCATATCTAGCAAAGTGCGGTTGAAACGCTCAGGCTGTGGGTCCCCCTGGGGGTGGTAAGGAGTGGTTCTGGACTTTCGCGACTCCCACAGAGAAAGCATCTCTTTGATCAGACGACTCTCAAAGTCTCTCCTTGATCAGAATGGATTCTTTGTGGAGCCCCATAGTGAACAAAAAGTTTTCACAGTACTTTGGCCACAGTGGATGCTTTCTGGTCTTTGGTGGGGAAAGCTTGGGCATATCTCGTGAAATGGTCAGTGACCACCAGCACATTACTGATATTTCTTTGATCTGACTCCAAACTCAGAAAATCAATACAGACCAGCTCCATGGTGCACTGGTGGTGATGTTAACAAGGGGCAGCCCTCTGGGCAAAGCTTCTGTAAGCAGCTTACTACAAGTCTGAATGTGTTGCTCCACATCAGCCCCCATCTTAGGCCAATAGAATCTGGATCTCACCAAGTCAAGTGTTCTGTCTATACCAAGGTGCCCCATGTGGTTGTGCAAGGACCTCAGTACTGAGTCTCAAAAGGCAGTGGGCAGCACTAGTTGTTGTTTGTCTACTTGTCCCTCTGTCTACTGTTTCTCTGTATAACAGTTTATTGATCAGTTTCAACTTAGGACCTTCTTTGTATAACAGTGCAGTTCTCAAATCAGTGGAGGCGTAATTTGGACACATCTTTTCCTGCATAGAGGGCTTCTAAAACTGCTTTGATCATGGGATCGCGGGATTGAGCCCACGAATACTGTCATTGTCCAGCTGAGGCAGTGCACCAATGTCTATTGCAGAAAAGTGGCACAAGCAGCAGGTATGCAATTCTCAGAGGCTCCCAAGCAATCCACCATGCAGTCCACTGCGTCCGTGGACATTGTTCCTCCTGTCAAACTTCGCAGAGTGCCCGAATGTCAGGTTCTGCTAATCGGACCCAATCATTCTGGGGAACAGGCCTCCGGAGAGAGCATCAGCATCTATGTGGTTCAGACCTGCTCGGTATTCGAGAGCATAGTCATATGTAGATAATGCAGAAAGCCACCTATGGCCAGTGGCATCCAACTTAGCTGAGGTCTGCACATAGGTCAAAGGATTATTGTCAGTTTTACTAGTATTTTAGCCCCATACAAGTACTCATGGAATTGGTCAACAATAGCCCACTTCAAAGCTAGGAACTCTAACTTATGTACAGGATAGTTCTTTCGGATGGGGTCAGGCTTCTACTGGCAAAGGCCACTGGTCTCAGGCCATTCTCGTGCTCTTGGTACAACACAGCCCCCAAGCCTGCAAGCTAGCATCAGTGTGCAGGACATAAGGTTTTCTTGGATCGGCATAGGCCAGCACTGGAGCATGGGTAGTTGATATATGATCTCATGAAAGCAGTCTCACAATCAGGAGTCCAGCGGGCCCCAAATATTTCACTGGATGAAAATACACTCTTTCAGTCTTGAGGGACGCTGACTTTTGGTATTTTTTGTGGGTTGGGGATACCCTTGAGTAAGGTTAAGTAAAGGGCGATCACTCTTGAATAGTCCTTGATGAAGCTCCGATAATAACCACAGAATCCCAGGAATCTTTGCAGTTCTTTAGATTTTGGGCCAGGCCAGTGGTCAAGGCCTCAACTTTACTTGGGTCGGTCTTCATTCCTCGGTGGATACTATGTCCCACATACTTTACTGATGTTTGAAAGAATTGACACTTATCAATGGACAGTTTAACAAAGTCCTCCAGTCGGTCCAATACCTTAAATAATCTGCTCTCATGTTCCTCCAGTGAGCTGCCAAACACAATAACATCATCTAGGTATACCAGGCACTCTAGTAAGTTCATGTCCCCACTGCACGCTCCATCAATCGTTGAAAAGTGGCTGGGGCACCTGAAACCCTTGAGGCATCCTCATGAATTCATAGAAGCCAGCGGACAGATAAAGGCCGTCTTCTCACGGTCCTCTGGGGCCATCGGGATCTGGTAGTACCCATCTGGAGATCCAGCCAGAGAACCACTTGTTCTCGCTTAGGCAGTCCAAAGCATCCTGAATGGGCATTGTGTACTGATCAGGATAGTCCGCCGGTTTAAGGTGCGATAATCCACACATCCTTACTGTTCCATTCTTTTCCTCACTACCACAATGGGGAAGCATAAGGGCTTCTGATTCTTGTATTACACCAGCAGCTAACATCTCTTGCAGATGCCGCTCACATCATCTATGCCAGCAGGTGCCAGGCGTCGAGACCTCTCACTAAATGGTCTTTTCGCCATGCAGCCGGATATTGTGCTCCGCCCTTGCACGATCCTACATCCCATTCCTTTAAAGAAAACACCTGGTCTCTCTGGGCAAGCTTCTACTGATCCTCACTTTCCATTCAGCTGGCAGCGGGAGTCGTCAAATCAAACAAGTCAGGCTACTCTGTCATTCTTCCTTGAACTCTTGCTGCTGGGTAGCACTGCAGTGTCTGCACAATGCACATTAGCCAGGATGCAACCTCTGTTTACTCGAATGTCTCTTTCAGACACATTATGAACTTGGACCATTACCCTTCTGGCATAAGCATGGGCTCTAGCGGCAAAAATACTAGGCTTGACCAGCAGTCCTCTGGCAATTTCTCATCGCCTGGTGCATCCAACATTAATATTTTATTCTTAACATCCTTTCTGATACGGACCTCTCCTGTAAGGTACACTGGGCATTTAGCGCCAGGATCAGAGACTCAGGATCCTTCTTCCATACAATTCCGACCGTTCCTCTGGTTCTGTTTTCCCAGCATCTCTCTGTGCCTCATAGGCCTTCTTAATTAAAGCCGGAACTCTTAAAGCTCTACTAGTCTTTGACCCCTGTTTTCATAACACAACTGTGACAGCCTTCCGAACATATGAGCATTTGTTCCAATCAACAAAGGGACACCATCATACAGCCCAGTGGGGGACACACTAAGGCTAGGGTCTCTACTTGTTCGCCACTCCAGCCACGGAGGTGGGGAAAGACAGCCAAATTCGATATACCGAATAGGGGTAGGCCTTCTCACTTAACCCCCATACATGCAGTCCTTCTAATGGTTGTAAGGGTACGCCTGACAAATGCTTCTGATACCAATCCTGGAACATAATTGTCACTTGGGAGCCACTGTTCAATACAGCTCTTGTAGACACTCCATTCACCTTTACAGTGGTCTCCATGGAGGGACCCACTATTCTGGACCAGTCTGAGAGGCGGTAGTGGGGCCTGGGCAACTGACCTTGCCACAAAGGACGTGAATTAGCATTTTGGTGCCCTCACTGGGATCATGTCGTCACCTCTAACCACTGATTTCTTCTCCAAGCTCTCCTTGTAGCCTATATGCAACTTTGTCAGTGTCTTTTGGGGACTGGCATTCCCTTTCATGTGCCCATCTTTCCCACAATTATAGCAAAACATACTTTCTGGAGTTTGAGCTGGCCGAGGCGCCACACTGGGAGCCAGGCGTGGGGTATTACTAACTGGAAACCTGGGTGCCATCTCTGTCTCGGCGTGATAAGCATTTGGAGACATCTCTCAGTTTCTCCACTTCCATGGTCAAGGAATTGAGTTTGGAGCTGTTATCAGCAGGAGATACACGGGTGGGTACCCCACCCCATATAGCAGATCCAGTCGGATATAGGTCAGGGCCCATACTTGCAGGCGTGGCCTTCATAAAGGACTGTTTTTGAATTCCCGGATCTCTCAACAGTTCGCCCCATTGTGGCATATTCTTTTCCTTGTCAGAGCACTCATTGACTGTCAACCTCTGCCCTGAACTTCACTTGATGGGTCACCCTCAGTCACCGGGTCGTAGCCACAGCTGTTGGTGCAGGTACCTCCCGAGGTCGCCTTTTCTCAACTCCTCGAATTTCTCTCATTAACTCATCATAGGAGGGTGGGGATTCAGTCGATTGGCCAGGCGAACTGAAGCAACAGCAGTTCTGAGAAGGGGCAGACTTAGGATTCTGTCCAGTCTGGTTCGGTCCAGTTCAATCGCTGGCAAACTACCCTTTCTGAGGCATTCTTGCAAATAATTTTTCCAGCCGAGACATACACAGACAACAACTCCCTTGGTACTGTTGTGCATTTCTTACTCTCCACCATAGGTCCTCATCAGAATCTGGGCTCATACACATTCTCCAAGGCCTCAAGATAGGTCTGTGCAGTCGCTTCAGGGTTACTGGCCCGTTAGCACGATGATGGTAGCCAGGGCAGGACCTCGAGGCTCTCACTAACCCTCTTCGCCGCCTTCGAGCATTGCCATTCTAGCACTTGGGGCAATATAGTCTATCCAGGTCTCCCAGTCATCCTCCCCTTGGGGTGGGAGGGTGCCAGAGAAGATCCTCAACCTTCGGTAAGAGTCGTGACTAATGGCAGGTGCAGAAATAGGAGTCTGCATGGTTCCAGCCACCATTACGGGCACTGGAGCAGGAGAGGGTGTTGGGGAGGAACACCCCAGGTGGCAAGAATAGTTTCTTCAAGTCCTCCACAGTTTTCCCTCTCCCAGCAACCATTCAGCAAATTCTCCTCAAAAGTTTCAGATAGTGGTGGGGGCTGATTCCCCCGGTCTTTACTGTCCTTAGTTATCACTCTCAAGCAGTGAGGGCTCCCTCTGGGGTAATGGTCTGTGGCACTTTGGAGCTATCTATGGGATCCTTAAACTCTACTAGGGCCAGGAAAGTGTGGGTGAGCAGATTAGCATGCCGACCCACCACCACAGGGTTTTGTAAACCTTCCACCTTGGAAAGTACTCCTGCACAGTGTCCGTATTGATACCCAGGGGATGTCCAGGATAAGCATAGCATTTTGGGGTCGATCTCTCCCAGTACACCACTCCACCAGCCGGTGCACAGCCACTTTGTCGGGTACCCATTTTTTTCTTAACAGTGGTTCAGAATATGGCCACTAGAGGACACACAATCCCAGCGGTGAGCCTCCAAGATGTAACCCCTAGATGGCGCTATCCCAGGGCTACTACCCTGCCTGATTTGCCAATAACAGGTTGAGGGGCCTGGATCCAATGGCGGTGCCTCCACCCAGAGGTCAGGGTTTGCAATAGTTAAACTAACTTGGTCACAGCCCTCTGGGACACTGCAACCCCCTTCTTCCCACTAGTGGCCCACACAATATATCAGAATTACCTTCACAGTATACACTTACCCCCAGGTCTGGTTCCCGCACTGGGACCTCCTGTGACATGAGATACAGTGCAACAATCACAGTACAGTACTTTAACATAGACAAATACCTCAGGCAGTATAACTTTGCTGAAACAAGCAGCTCTGATTTATTTAGGGATATAACAAGGACAGGGAAATCAGGTTAATTAGCTTATCACTCTAATAATCTACCTATGGCTCTGTGCACAGGCCTATCCCTATCAGTTACTGTGTCCTAGGTACCAAGCCCTAGTGGCTAGTCCAAACCGTGGCAGCTGGTAGGGCCCTTTCACACAGAGAAAGGAGAATTAAACAGTCAGCAGTACAGTAATTCCATTTGGATTTAATGTGGCAATTCAACAGGGAGCGACCTGAATTAGTACTCACGACCTCCAAATAAGATAGGGTCCTTCAATGTCAGCAGGGCTCACTTGAGGTACACAAATCTCTTCACACATCCATATAAAGAAAGCACTAACCAGGCAGGCTGCATCTGTATCCCGATCGCAATTACTGCACAATACCGGAGAACACACAGCAGATTCAGTTCTGACAGACCCGGTGGTCAACAATTTCTCCAGTCTTCTACAGGGTGAGCCTGGTTTCTACTCTTCAGAGATCCTTTGATTCTTTTCACAGGACGAGATTCAGTCCTAACAAGCTGTTACACAAGCTGCAGACCGGAACTCTGGGCCTTACACACGCTTTTTGACTAAAACTGCACACTGAAAAGCACAGGGCTCCTTCCTTCTTCACTGCCAAAGCTCAACTGACACTCCAACTGAAAAAACGGGCACTTCCTTTGAGTTCCTCCCGGTTCTTGACTGATTGGCTGTCACTCACAATAGACTGCTGCTGTTGGTCCAAAAAGGCACTGAAGTCTAAACTACATCTCCCAGAGTCACTGCCCATACAATCCTCTTGTGGCTGGCTCAGATTATGAGTCCAAGTTCTGATTCGTCCAAGGCACCATTTTAGAGCTAGCTTACCCCACACTGATTGGTCCAGTTCAGCAGTTCAAAACTAGAATGGGGAACTAGCAGACACAGTTCTGACTGCAAAGAAAGCAGGTTAGACAAACTGTAATTTCATTATTACTCTAAATAATTTCTGGCAAACAGTTACATCTTTCAGATAGGTTCCTTTGCACTCCTAGTGACTGCAAAATGAAGTAAAATTGGCAGCAGTTCAGTGGTACTCAAACAGAGAAGCACACAGTCCCCCCATACAAACTAATTATGTCTGCAAGCAGACAGCTCTTAAAGAGACAGTGCCAGAGGTTCTAAAAACACTCACTGATAAATGGCTTAAACGCCAAACACCATTCAGGCTTGGAGCATTCAAGCAAGCTCCTGGAAGTCTTTTGGGAACCCCCATTTGCAGAGGGGTTACATTTACAAATAAGGAGTTTAGCAGTAATGTATTTGATACCAGCTTAATCTGGTTTAAGGTCAGTTGGCATTCATTTGTATCCCCTTCCCCTGGGTCATGCCTGAAAATGGCCAGGATTTGTCTAGTACACTTACCAGGTCAACAAAAACTAAATAAATAAAATATGGTGTAAAGAGCTGCTCCCTGGAAAATTACCAGGTTTTGGGGTTGGGGGTTGCCACAAGTGGACTGGGACTTCATGGATGGGGGAGCTCATAACAGCAGAAGTGGCATGTTGGCATTAAAAGCGTAGTGGTATGGATGTAGAAGCACCAGTATTTAAGCATGACTTTGGGAGAGGATTAATTGTGATGGGGGGAGTGCGTCTTGATATTTTAAACATAATGATTTTCTAAAACTTCAGCCTTCAATGGGTTAGACTTTGTAGCCATTTGTACAGTATATCACTAAGCCACATGCAGTTGGGTATGGGTAAAACTCAGATCACCAGACCCAGGCCAGAGCTGCAAAATCTGGACTGGGCACAGCTTGTGCAAATATTGCTGATCCGGTGGAGCAGCAATAAAAGATAAACTATGCAATAGCCTCAATAACACACCTACCCCAGTTTACATTTACCTGATGCCCAGTTTTAGGCCTTATATAGTAATATCTTCCTTCAAGAGAACAGCTTGTAATGAAATGTGGCATTTGGGCATACGCACTTTTATATTATATGAATTTTGTGTGTGAACTGTGTATCAGTCTCTAAAACAACAATTAAACTCATCAAATGTCTTCAAAAACTTGTCTCAACATTGTGTTTATCTTCTGCCTTGTCACAACATACAGTTGTCTCAGCACTGTTTTCAGTTAGGGTACAGTACCTTCATGTATATAATGACCTGGTTCTGTTGAGTTGATCTAGTGTGCCCCACCCACCCGCCCACTGAGCCCACCATCCCACTCCCCCGTCAGCCAGTGGGTGGTAGCACCCCACCGCCCCGCGCCGCCCGCCACCTTCCGACTGACAGCTCGGGTAGGGCTGCATGCCCATTGGTTCTGAGCATGAGCCAATGGGTGTGCAGCCCATATGCATTATCAGTACAGATATGTGAATGAATCACCACATATCTGGACTGAGTAATATGTGAGAGATGGCATGCCCATTGGCTCATGCTCTGAACCACGGGCATGCAGCTCCTACCGAGCTGTCAGTCTGTGGGCAGCAGGGCAGCAGGTGGGTGGAGTGCCGCCCGCCAGCTGACGGGGAGCGGGTAGGGGCTCAGTGGGCGGTGGTGGGGGTACACTAGATCACCAGGGATATCGGACTTGAGGGGGTATGAATGATGCCCGCGATCGGGCTCAGTGCAGTCCACTGGACCACCAGGGATATTGGACTTGGGGGCATACAGTGATGCCCGTGATCGGGGCACATATCGGTTCACTGGACCACCAGGGATATTGGACTTGGGGGGGTGATTAATGATGCCCATGATCGGGGCATTGGGGGGCGCTGCCAGGTGCGGCAGGAACAAGTGATGGCCACCCACAGGTGGCAGCTGCTGTGTTGCGCTCTGCAATGCGGCAGCTCACCTGTGGGTGGCCATCACTTGTTCCTTTTTTTTTGGCATAACTTTGTGCAGGCGCAGGTAGGGTTGCTGTACATGGATGACTCTGCACAGCCCCAGCTGAATATTGGGCTGTGCAGGTTATGCATGGCACGCCCACCTGTGCCTGTATTACTGATGATGCTCCGGCATTGGGATTGTCTTGCGCACTTTTCCCTTTTAAATATCGCACAGGGGTGCATCAGTGGGTTGTGCATGGTGCAACACCGTTGGGCCATGCGCAACCCTTTTGAATATCTGGGCCTATGTAAACGTGCTAATTTATAGGGATCCCTTCCCCCTTACCCTACTACACAGGGCACCCTATGATCCTGTGATTCCCTTGTTAAGCAGATATTCACTCAGGCTTAAGCTGAAGGTCAGTACTGAATTCACATCTGTTTTCTCTGCTAGTAGGTTGTGCCATACATTCACTACTCTCTGGTAGAAGTGCCTCCTAATGTTACTCATAAATATGCTACCTCTCAGTTTCAGAGCCTGTCCCCATGTCCTGCTAGAGCATACTAAATTAAATGCAGCAGAGCCAGCCATGATGCAAAGCAGTAATTTGCAGTAAATTATGTGTCAAAAAAAGATTGCATGACAAAAGGGCTTAATTGCCATTGAACAACTACACTGTTCCCTGCAGTATACTACAGCACTTTGTACTACAGCATTACTGCACTGCATCCTGGCTAGTACCACAGTATCTATATCTGCTTGACCTTGTTGACACCTTTGAGTATGCAGAAGACTAAGAACATGCCCCTCTCAACCTTCTTATCTCTGGGGTGAGTATGCTAAGGGCAAGTGAATTGCAGGGAACTATTTAGCCTGAATACTAACTTGCAGTCTCATGGACATGAGTGGAAAATAACAGGAGAAAGGTTCAGAAGGGACATGAGGAAGTGCTACTTTACAGAAAGGGTGGTGGAACCATGGAACCGTCTGTCAGCCTAGGTGGTGGGTGTGAAAATAGTTCAAGGATTCAAGCAGGGCTGGGACAGAATGAAAGGCACAGTGGTTGCTAAGAGTGACAGAATCAAGAAGGAGAATGGGGGGGACAGGAAGGGTTAGTACCCTGGAGGAACAATAGGTTCCAATGCTTATAGGGCACTTGGGCAGACTGTATGGACCACTGGTCTTTTTCTGCTGTCATTGTCTATGTTTCTAAGTTTCTGCCATTACATCTGAATTTCCCCAACTAGCTGGTTATCATGCTCCACTGATTTGTTTTGGGGCCTGAAGTACACCTCTATGATAACTGTTTTGTCCTCTTATCTCCTAACTCAACCCTGATAGACTCTGTGGTGATGTTTTCTCCCATAATCTGCACTTTGTCCTACAAAATGACTCACTTATGAAGAAAGCCACCCCAACCCTTTACCTGTCAGGCATATCTCTTCAGAAAAGCTTGTATTCTTGTATTCTTCCTCCCCACTCTTGGCCTCTGTGAGTGCCACTAAACCCAGGCCTTGCCCTCAAGCTCACCCATTTTGCTGGGTGTGCTTCACACGGTGGCCTACATTCAAGTGAGAATATTTGCCCTTCCATGTCTCCTCACTTTCCCTGTGGATCTCTCCTTGTACTCCCCAGCTCTACTGTATTTCTCTTGGTAATCACCTGCATCTGCCTTCTGCCCAGGTGATCTCTTGCAGCATCCCCTCCCCAATCCTCTTGCTTAATACCACCTGACTGCACAGTCCGTTCCCTGTGCAAAACAAAAGCGCACTGTACTGTAACTAGTGTATGCTTTATAGAAAACATACAGTCACCGATTCAACTTCTGCAAATTTACTATAGAATGCCTTTTAGTTTGTTTGTTTTTTTTCACTTTTCTTTCCGAGAGTTTATAATACATATCCATGAAACCCATACATCAACCTTGGAGGAAGATTGTCCAGCCTCATAAAATATTTAATGACTTTACTGTGTTTTCTGTTTATGTATGTCATCACAGTATTTTCCTTGACAACAGACTGACATCACACATGGAAATGGTGAATGGAGGTGATTGTTGTCCCCATCTGGGGCCCTATTTAAAAAAGATTTTGCCATTGGAACAGATTGGGGTCCCCCTTGGAACAAGGAACCCAAATTTTGTTGAAACACAGTTAAATAAAGCTAGCTGATGCAAAATATTTGGAGGCAGTATAACATGTAGGTCAGAGCACCAAGCAGTTACCTTTGGGACCCTGTGGACCTGAGTTTGAATCTCACAACTGCCAGTTATATACTGTTCCTCCCTGTGCTCCTGGAAAACACCTAAAAATGAGCTTTGGCTTGGTGTGCCTTTCCTGACCAAACAAAATCTAAAGGTAAAAAAAAAAAAACCTAGAAAATATTAAAAAGTGAAATACATTAGTTGTAAAATAGTTTTTTTTTTATTATTTTAAGTAGATACCTAGAGACAGTTCAAGGTCTTATTCTTTCATGGACTGTGTCTCAGCAGGATTCATGTGTCAAAATCAGGAGCAATATTCTAATTCTGTTACAGCTTGTCACAGTTTTCCAAGTTCATATTGCCCACTTTGCCAATTTGACACTCACATTGAGTTTTCCTTGGGAAATGGCACTTATGCAGGCAAAGTCAGGTAAAGTCATGGCGAAGTTGGAACTTCACCAGCGAATTTGCATGACTTTGCCTGGAAAGTGCTGCGTCGTCAGCCAAAAATGTTGTGAAGTCAATACTTTGTGAATTTGGCAAACTTCAAGAATTAATTCATGAAGCAAAGTTTGCCAACTTTGCCCTTTTCTAGATGTGTTACATTCTCCTCTACCAGAGGAGAAAGGCTGCAAATGCTGCAAAAAATGCTGGTGGTGGGAGTAGCTTGAGGTGTGAGGGGTTCATAAAAATGGCAGCTTCTGCCCTTTAAAGGACAGAACAAAACATATGCAAAACCTTGTACTGAATAAGTGCTTTTCATACGAGTGAGAAAATTTGGGCCCAAAATTCAAGTCAACGATACTTTGCATAGTCGCTGTCTCAAAGATGTGAAATGAGGTCTGCAAAAGAACACATTATAACCCCCATTTTAACAACGACCATTTCTATTGGTTCCAGTTTGGTGCCTGAGAGATGTTCTCATGAATGGCCCCGGATCATAAAATAAATTGACATGAAGCCTGGAACAGAAATTGTGATGGGACCAGGAGAGGCATGTAAATATAGCAGTTAGAACTTGGGGATACATACAGAAGACTGGAAAAGTACACAAATTGGTTTTGGAAGTAAAAAAAAGACAGGGCAAACTTTACAAACGTGTTTAACCATTTGATCAGAATCTGCCTGTTTTTGTTACAAGACTGGAAAAGGCTTCTTTTTTTTGAGACAACATAGGTGGGTAAGTTGTGGCAAAATTGTTGTAATTGTTGTGTTTATTATTGTAGGGTAAATCTGAGATCAGCCACAGTAGCCCACATTTAAGGGCCCTAGTCAAGAACTGTGTCCTGCCCTGTAGTTTGGGCAAGGAGTGATAAGTGTCTAGTCTGGGGCTTCAGCTAGTTAATAATTGGTGGTGGGACTGAGCCACATTTCTGGCTGCAGGTTGGTTTTGGCTTGTTGGTAGGGCTAACCAAGAAGACGTAATTTGAGGATAAATTTGGGCACTCACCCAGCATGTCCCACCATGCACATATCCCATCATGTGAGTGTGATAGAGCTGGAGTAGATAATCTGTCTTACAGCATCTGCAGACTTTGAAGATAGTCTGCAGTCTGCAGGGGACTCTGCAGGGGAGGCACCAGAACAAAGTAGGAGAAACCACATGAGTGATTACAGTGTACTGGAACAACCAGCAACATGGAAGGCAGCTACAGGTTAGCAGAGTAAGGGTGATGTAGGTACAGTTAGGAGGGTTAGAAAAGGGAAAAATGAGAGGCAATCTATCTAGGGTAGGATAACAAATGAGTTACATGCAAGCGAAAGGATAGGGTAAGAATTAAAAAATAAAGATGAGGCAAGTGGGTAAGGGTAGCGGACACCCAGGGCCAGTTAGGTACAGGTAGGTGTTTTACAAAAGGGAAAACAATAGACACCTTATCTAGAGTAGGGATAACAAATACATTTCAGGCAGACACAAGGGGGGGTAGTAATACAACAGAAATAGAAAGGAGGCGGTAGAGTACAGGGAGGTTTAAATAGGTGAATAGTAAAGGAAAGAAAGCTCGTGGGAATGGTGCAATGCAAGGGGTGTGGGGCCACAGTCTTTCAAGACACATTCTGGAGACTGAGGTGCTGCCCCATTTGCATTTGCCTCTCTGGGTTGAGGGCAGAGGCTGCTGGATTCCAGGCTGAACTGGCAAGGGTGCAGAGGATCTTCAGCCCCACTTTGGGGCCACCATGACTGCCACAGCTCCCCTAGAGGATGTCTATACTGAGGAAGAACGCTTAGACCTTAGCTGGCTCCAGGAGGGTGGGGATAATAAGAAGGGTACATGCCCTTCAGCCTCTGCCACTGCAGAATTCCTTCATTGCACAGGCAGGATGGGGCAACCAAGAGAGACACCCATAGCAGTGGAAATGGAGGAAGTGGGATTCTCAGAAGGGAGGCCCCAAGGAAAAGAGAAAAGGCCCCAGCCAAGGAGGAAGTAGCTGCTGGTGGGGGACTCTATTGCTAGGAGGATGGACTTGGGAGTGGGGCAAGGGAGGGAGAGGGAGGTAAAGTGCCTGACAGCTGCTTTGGCTTGGATGTTTGAGAGCATATCCAAAAGATCTTTAAGGCTGCAGGAGATGGGAAGGAAGTAGACACCATTGTCCCCCTGTGGACAAATGACCTAGCAAAGGACAAGGTAGGGATAGTGCAGGGAAATTTCAGGAACCTCAGGAGGGGCCTGAAGTGGGTGGTATACAAGTCAAGGTGTTAACTGTGCATGGCCAGGTAGAGGAAAGGGCACTGCGCACCAGAGCATTTAACAATTGGTTAAAAGTAGGGTGCATGGAGGAGGGCTTTGGCTACATTCAGGACTGGGGGCCAACCTTGGAGGATATGGGTCTGTACAGGGGAAACAGCTTGCATCTTTCAGGAAGGGGACCACAGCCCTAAAGGTTTAAATGCTACTTGGATGAGCAGTCAAATTAGTTAGGGGGGCTATAAAACCAAGAGAGAACATGAGCGGACACAAAACTTGTCCATCCAGATGATAGATCAGCAGTGAGGAAGTGCCAGATGAAGCAAACTCCGCCTAAGACGGTGATGCAGGAAGACAAGGATGGGGACAAGGCAGAGGACAAGGGATATAAATCAGGAAAGCACGAATAAAGGAGTTAAGGAGACAGGTAACAGAAGGTAAAAAAGGATCAGGTGGGTCAGGGGGAGGTTCAGGGAACAGCACAGACAGGAAGGGGGGTAGCAAGGAAGCAGGCAGGGAGGATGTAAGGTATGGAAAGCCATGTGCACCAATCAGGGTGGGACAAATAGGGTCGCCAGGTCAACAAATGCGACCTATTTCCCCATTCTGGCCACTTAATTTTTAATTGAAAGTCACAATTCTGGTGAGTAACGCTTGTGGAAGCAGCACACATGTGCCTGGAATTAAATTTCTTTTTTTCGTTCCCAAGTGCAGCTGTCCTCACACATGCGCGATATTCTTTTTTTTTTTGTTTTCCCCACTGCGCATGTGCAGATTAGTCCATGACTCCACGGCCATGCGAGCGCAATCCCAATTGGCACTGTAGTGCGTGGTTCCCCAACAGCCAGAATGCCTAGAAGAGAGAGGAATACCAGTGGTGCATGCCATAGAGTCTGCGCAAGTCTAGAGAGGGTGGACTCAGAGTGCCCAGATCACAAGGTATGATCTAGCAGATGCCAGGCATTCACGTGGGTGCTTCAGTATAAATGCCTTTGTGAACGCTGCTGCCACCATTTCATTGACTGTTTGTGAGGGAGAAGAGAGCATTCTTTGTGTACTACTGCAATACATTGTGATTGCGTCTTAGAATTTAAATCAAAAGCCCTTTTAAGAGCTTGAAAACATCTACAATTGTTCACTGCGTGGGGTAATATTACAGTATCAGATTCTGTCGAAAGGGGAAAAAACATTAAATTGGCATTTGGCAATTTAAAATATATGACCACGAAGTACGACGATGTGCTGAAGTAAGGAGGAGGGGAGCTGCTTTGCTTGCTGTTGGAGGGGGCTGTCTGCAATCAAAATCTGATGGGGGAAAAATCCATGTTTTAGTGTTCTGTGCTGGTTTTACTGTGTTGCTGACTCGAAGTGCTGAGTGCATGCATAACAAAACCAAAGCAAAGAGCACATAATAGTACTCAGATTTGAGACTACCATTTTAAAGAACTGCATTACTGAGTACAGGCAATAGGCATAGGGACAAGAAAATGGTATTTTGCACATTTGATGTGGCAAAGTTAACTTAAAGTAGTAGACAATCTTGTGCTGACTGAAGAAGGGGAGCTTAAGTTGCTTGACAGTCCAGGTGGGAGGGCAAAGCTACTTATCTTTGTGCCACAGTCTATTTGGGCATCTCGTCCTGTAATATTGTCAGGCTTTTTTGGGTGGGACTGGGACCACTGACAGAACAAAAAAAATAACAAATACAAGCTTGCTACAATAATTAAAGTCCGGACTACCACTTGTGTGCATATTATTGGCAAAGTCTGTTTGGACAGTCCACCTGTCTCGTCGTCCAGTGTTGTAGTGGTTGTGTCAGGTTGTGTGTTTTCAGAATGGGGTTGGGGGGACCAAAAAAAAAATTAAAACTTGCCACAATTAATGAAAAGTCTATACTAGTATTACCTGTGTGCATATTATTGACTGTGTTTTTTGTTAGGCAGTCCACCTGTCTCGTCCAGTACTTTTGAGGTTGTTTCAGACTTTTTGGGGGGGCCAAAACAAAACCAAATTAGAGCTTGCCACAATTAATGAAAAGTCCATACTAGTACTACCTGTGTGCATAATAGTGACAGTGTATTTTGTTGTTTGGCAGTCCACCTGCCTCGTCCAGTCCTCTTGAGGTTGTGTCAGGCTTTTTTGCGGCTGCAAAACAAATAAAAAAATTAAAGCTTGCCACAATTAATGAAAAGCCCATACTAGTACTACCTGTGTGCATATTATTGACTGATCAATTTAATTTTATCGATGACCCTACAGTGGTGGATCGGATGGTAACAGCACAGCAGCTGCGCAGGCCTGGCCACGTCATGAAAAAAATATAAGTCACCAAAAATGTCCCCCCCCCCAAAAAAAAAGAACACACAAGGCAATAACAGAATCACAACATCTGAAAGTTTTATTGCTTTATTTAAAAAAAAAAACAGTGTACACTTATAGCACTAGGATTTGTTTCCACTTGTAAATCAGCAGATTCTGGTCAGTCAGACCCCAGTCTGGTCATGGTGTTTCTCCACCAGTCCCATCTTCAGTTGTTATCCTCTAGGTGATTTTCGTCTCATTTTCTCATAATTGTACCGCCCTTCCCGTTTCTGATTCAGTCATGGAGGTGTTTCTCGGATGGTCCCATTTTCAGTAGGTCCTCTGTAGTGACTGGTGAGTTCATTCTCCTTTTCTCATAGTTGTGAGTGCCACCCTTGCTTCCTTTTTGCATTAGTCAGGCAGGACTTTCAATTTGTACTTTATAAATTCTCCTTCTTGTGTATACTTGATGCTGTTCTGGCAGGCATCAGAATCTCCGGTAAAGACATTCCCAAATGTAAGTTAATAGACAAGTCCTCATCTGAAAGGCAAGTTAAAAAAATGGTTACCATATTTTATATTTGAATGCACAAAAATTTGGGCCTGCACCTGGGTAACATGCCATGCTCGGCCTATAACAGGTAAATTCTCCTTGAGAACTCTTGCATTACGTTGCTGTTAGAGGGGACAGTAAGTTCTGTATGGAGCTGATGTGCACTGGAATATTAAACAAAGCACTGTGATTGCACCTTATTAAGGACTGGCTTTGAATTTTTGTTAATGCCTGATGTTTGCTATGGACCAGGAGTTGTGAGTAGCCTGTGCTGTCACATATTCTTTCTGAATTTACCATATTTTATAGTCTAGCGGCTGTAAAAAAATTGGCCACCTAAAAAAATTTTTGACCACCAGATTTTGAGGTATGGTGGCCAAACTGGCCACTAGATCAAAAAGTGATTTCTCCCACTCTGGCGCCAATGCCAGGAGTCTGGGGAATAAAAATTTGGACCTGTACGCCACCATGGTGGAGGCTAGCTTGGATTTGGTGGCTATAATGGAGTCATGGTGCACTAGCAGCCACCTCTGGGTCATGACCATGCCAGACAACTGTCTGTTCAGGAGATACAGGGCAGGGAGTAGGTGAAGAGAGATTGTATTATATGTGAGGGAGGCAATAAGGTCATGGAGTACAGAGGCACCCGGAGGAAAAGAAAGCACTTGAGGTGTTGTGGATCACCCTACAGATAGGCTGTGGGGCTGTTATCCATACAGAGATGGTATACAGACCCCCAGCACAGGAAGAGGAGTTGGGTAAGGCACCAGAGGAAGACATGATTAGGACTGGAAGCATGGGGAGGTGCTGCTAGTTGGTGAATTTAATCTGTCAGACATGGCGTGGAGCCTTTCAACTGCAGCTTTAGCAAAGAGCGGGGTCATCCTTTACTCCCTACAAGGGGCTTTTCTCAGGCAGCTAGTCAGTGAACCCACTAGGGATGGCACAGTATTGGACCTGGTGCTTACAAACTGAGACAGAATCGCAGACGTCACAGTGGGCTGCCCCCTAGGTATCAGGGATCACTGTACAATGTGGCTTAACAATAAGAAGGGAACATAAGCAAACCACATAAGATCAAGGGTCCTGGATTTTAGGAGGGTGGATTTTAAAGAAATTGGAGACTGCCTCATGGGGAAGGGGGGTTGCTGGCAATTGCTAGAGGTACAGTGGGGAAAAATAAGGGAGGGCAGAATAAGGTAGCCAGCCTCTGCATGAAGGAAGTGAGTAAAAGCAGAGGGAAAAATAAACTGTTATAGTTCTCTGGGGAAGTGGTCAAGGTGATGAATGAAAAAAGGGTGGAATTCAGAAGGTATAAGGAAATGCAGAGGGAGGAGGACAGGGAAGTCTACTAAGTAAAACAGGTGGAAGTGCGAAAGGCGGTGAGGAGAGCATTGGTGCAGACAGAGGAAAGATTAGCCAAAGAGGTAACTAAAGGGGATAAGACTTTCTTCAGATACGTAAGTGAGAAGATGAAAACAACTGAAGGGATAGTGAGAATAAGGATGTCAGCAGGAGTCTGTGAGCACAGGAGAGGTCCCAGAAGACTGGAGAAGGGCTCATGTGATCCCGCTCCACAAGACTGGCAGCAGGGAACTACAGACCAGTCAGTCTTACCTCAGTAGTGGGCAAGATTATGGAGATATGCCTTAAGGAAAGGATAGTGCAACACCTGGAATCCATAGAAGCACAGGATCCAAGACAGCATGGGCTTCAAAGGAAGGTCCTGTCAAACTAATCTCATAGATTTCTTTGACTGGGTAACCAGAGTGGTGGCCCAAGGGGAGCAGTTGATGGAAGGATAGTGCAACACCTGGAATCCATAGGAGCACAGGATCCAAGACAACATGGGTTTACAAAGGAAGGTCCTGTCAAACTAATCTCATAGATTTCTTTGACTGGGTAACCAGAGTGGTGGACCAAGGGGGAGCAGTTGATGTTGCCTACCTTGACTTCAGCAAAGCTTTCAATATTGTTCCACATAGAAGATTGATTAATAAGCTGGGTAGGCTCGGGGTGGGTCAGACGTTGGTCAACTGGGTGGCAAACTGGTTGATGGGCAGAAAACAGAGAGTGGTGGTAAACGGTATACAGTCAGAAGAGATGCAAGTCATAAGTGGGGTACCTCAGGATCAAGTCTGGGGCCAGTCCTCTTCAATATCTTCATTAGTGACATTGCAGATGGACTGAGGGTATATTTGTCTGTTTGCAGATGACACCAAGATCTGCAACAGAGTAGATGATCCAGATGGGGTGGGCAGAATGAGAAGAGATCTGATAAACTAGCAAAATGGTTGGAAGAGGGCAACTGGGGTTTAACGAAAGAAGTGCAAGATCATGCACATAGGGAAGAGAAACCCTGAAGCCACCTATAGGCTGGGAGGAGAGTTGCTGGCAGTCACAAGGGAAGAAAGAGACTTGGGTGTCATCATCACCGATGACCTGAAATCATCCAAGCAGACCTCTAAAGCAGTAGGTAAGGCTAGAGGGATGTTGGGGTGTATTAGTAGGGTATCACAAATCGGAAGAGGGAAGTAATAATCCCTCTTTACAAGACACTGGTTAGGCCCCATCTGGAATACTGCGTGCAGTACTGGAGGCCACACCTTCACAAGGACATTAACCAAATTGAGGCAGTCCAGGGAAGGGCAACCAAAATGGTGCAGGGACTGCATCAGAAAACATATGAGGACAGATTAATGGAGCTCAATATGTATATTCCACAGCAAAGGAGGGAGAGAGGTGATATGATCGAAACATTGAAACACCTTAATGGCATTAACAAGGTGAAAGAGTCTAACATGTTTCAATATAAGAAAAATAAAAGGACAAGAGGATACAGCATGAGATAAGAGGGAGGCCGATTACAGGGTAATGTGAGGAAGTTCTTTTTCACATAAAGGGTGGTGGATGCATGGAATGGCCCACCTCAGGAAGTGGTGGATATGAATACAGTGCAGCACTTCAAACAGGCATGGGATAGGCATAAGGGAGCAATACAGATGAGTATGAATAGATAGGCCATTGACAGAGCAAAGCCTATGGCACATTCATAAGGTAGAAAAAGAAATGGGCAGACTGGATGTGCCTTGCAGTCCTTATCTGCCATCAACTTCTATGTTTCTATGTGTCTATGGGGAGACTGTACAGAAAAGGACCAAGAAAAAGCTGCCATCCTGAAATGATACTTCTGCTGAGTCTTCACAGTGGAGTGAGGGGGGATGGACCACCAGGGAGCAGTTGGAATGGGAATGGGGGGATGGACACAAATCCATTCTCAGAGGAAAGAGTCCTGAAGGGACTTGCAGCTCTGAAGGTGGTTAAGACTATCAGACCAGATCAGATATTCTCTAGGATGCTAAGGGAACTCAAGGAGGTGCTAGCTGCCCCTCTGATGAAGTTATTCAGCAGTTCATAGGAAACAGGCAAGGTTCTGGAAGACTGGAGGAGAGCAGACATGGTTCATCTGCATGAGAAAGGCAGCAGGGAGGAGGCTAGCAACTATGGGCCAGTCAATCTCACATCACTATAGAACTGTAGAGAGACTTTAGCTGATGATTAGGAAGATCTTATAATCAACAAGACTCTTTGGCGAAAGCTATTGTCTCGAACCTGACTTATGATACTTATGAATGATGGGGAAATTAATGGAAACCCTGCTAAAAGAAAGGCTGCTAGAGTATCTTGAATCCAATGGGCTGCCAGACCACAGGCAGCATGGATTCATGGGCAGAAGGGTCATGGCAGATGAATCTGATTGATTTCTTTGACTGTGTAACAGTGAAATAGATCAGGGGCCAGATATTCAAATCTTTGCACCAGGCACAAACCCGTTGTGCCAGAATAATGCCGGATTTGCGCCCAGCTGCAGTATGCAAAAGGCCAAGTAGCGATGGTGCTATGAGATAGCACTGATGCTAAAAGGTAATGTATGCAGAGGAGGGTTCATGAATGCTGGCACCCCGGCATATTGAAAAGAACAACGGGGCGCAACAGTGTTTTGCGCGACCTGTAGCGTGGTGCTAAATACCACCACCAAAATGCAGTCGGTAATGTCAGGCAATCAGGGGAGGTAGTACTCTCATTCTCCACGCACGCCCCAAGGCACAGCACACAAGCCTGGTAGTCCAGTGCCCCCCCCCCAGATCCCAACACCCATGATGTATCCTATACACAGTATTCCTACAGTCTAGTGCCCCCCAGCCCATCTCCTGAACACCGATCACATACAGTAGCAGCAGCAGGACACACACAATACAATGGCCATACACCCCCCATCCCAGCCCCGTTCACCCATACCATAACCAAATGCATCTCAGGCGGTCCAGTGGACACCCCACCCCGCAGTGCTGACCACCCAGCCCTGCCACCCCCATCCTACAATAGAGCCGGAGACTGGCTCAGCCCACCTCTCACTTCCATGGCCAGCTGCTGCTGACTGAGCTCTGATGGAGAGGAGGGAACATCCCCCCTCCTGCCACTGGGTGCCAGTTGGTGACACATGTAATGCACATCGGACATGCCTCTTACAAGGAGCAGAAAGACAGGTCTACGCACACTGTCCTAGCAATCCATCTGTCAATCCCGATCAACCGGCCTGCCATGAGATGTCATGGGCAAGCACCCCATCATAACAGGCAAGACAGACGGTGTAAGCAAGTAGCAGTCAGTGCCCCCCCCAACAGCCATCGGATGCCCGTACCACTCCCTGTCTCCCCTAGTATGCAAGACCCATCTTGGAGAGATGAAATACCTTGGAACAGAAGGTGCAGCTGTTCTGAAAGGTTATCAGTATGCTGACAGTGAGGTGCGGACACAGAAGCAGTGACAGGGAGAGTGCGAGATCCTCTGGAGAGACAAAGAGTGCTAAAGAGAGGGTTTAAAAGCCAGCAGCTCACCCAACATAGCCATTGTCCTTCAAAGTGGGTCTGACCCCACCCCTGACAGTACACATCTCTGGGAGTGAGACAGAGACACAAAGTGACAGGGACACCGGAGTGAAAGTGGGAGGAGCGCAAGGATACGTAACACAGTGGGGGCTGATGCTGTGTGTGTCCCTCTGTGTCAGTGTGCTACAGTCAGCATTTGGTAGTAGCATGAAACAGCAGATCTCGGATTTAAGACACTGAGATAGTGGATGTGCTGTCCCATAGAGCAGACAGAGTAAGAGCTGCATTGTCTGTCTGTCTCTGTTGCTGTTTGTGTCTGTCATGGGTTGGGGCAATGTCCACTCAGAGCTGGAATATCTGTGTTTTCTGGTGTTCATGATCGGCAGCTTTACTTCCTCACCACTCAATAGCACAACAGTCCATTCCCTTTGCACTCAGAAGTGTGTGTGTGGGGGGGGGGGTTGCGGAAACTCAGCATCATTGCCAGTGTATGGCACCATATTGTGCACAACAAATGTCACAAATCATGTCAGTGCAGTATTTGTGACATTTCTATGTGCAGCAAAGCAATCAGATATGGATTATTTGTGGGGGACTATTTTACAAGGAGGCAGGTTACAGTACCGTTTTTGCCAGTTAAACAGGGGGAAACCCCTTTCTGTGGGTTTTTCTCTTGTTTACACATAACCCATGTTATAAGTGCAATAACCCATGACAGGGTATAGATTTATAGGCATTTAATGCACGCCTGGGGTGCTGTGTGGACACTCGGCCTGAGGCTTTGTGCCTCACAATGCACCCCATGTGTGCAGTAAATGCCTATAAACTTGCAACCTGTCATGGATTATTGCTTACATATATAACCCTCTCAATTGTGCTGTCCCTCATTTGTCCCTCCTGGTAACAGTGCTGCACACACAGGGTGTGTGTGCTGTATGTCCAGACATGATAGCAGGGATGTCTCCGATTCAGTGTTGCTACATATTTATTCTACATATATATTTACCCTTGTACATACAAAGATAATGGTTCCTTAGTGTACTGATTGTGTTTCTCCATGTGTGAGGATGTGCCCCTCCTTCTGGGGATCAGTGTCCTTCATTGACCCTCATTCTGAACATCTGTGTCCCTCATTTCAGTGATGAATGGGTGGAGGTATGCAGTGTGTGAGCCTGCTGACACCCATTACCTGCAGCTACCTGGCTCTTCTCAGGTTCTGCACACAGGTGGAGCTGTGTACACTCCTCGGCCTGCAGCTTCCAACCTGTACTTCCAGTCTGACATACAAGTGGAGCTGTGAGCACCATGGAATAGTACTGGGCAAACTGCATGGTAATGTATGCTAAGCAGCCCATAATGAGATACAAATGTGGCTGTTTGCACATGGATTGCTTAAATAGGTTCATTTAGATATGAGCTTTGAATATTGCAAACTTTAGCCCTGGGCTAATGTATTAGCCAAGGGAAGTGCCTGACTAATGTGTTTGTCTGGACTAACCTGTCATTTGTGCAGCACAGTTCTGCTGTGTGTGGCCTGCATTGATTGTTGCTGTTGTTGTGCAACACTCCATTTCTATCACTCACATTGGCCTGGTACTGCAGCTCTGCCTTCCTCCACCTCTGTGTCCACTGAGCTGCTGTTGCATTTTGGCCTTCTCTGTTGCTATATTCAGAGTAGTCTTATTTCCTGGGCTATTTTTGCACTGCACTCCCAGCTCTCTTTGCACTGCTTCCTTGCATGCTATATTCAGCAGGTTTATCTCCAGGGCTATTCCTCTGAATATGTTGTGCTAATGGTTCCAGGCTAATATAGGATGCCATGCAGTGCTACTTTTGTCCCGAGGCTAAGTTTTGACTATCTGGCCCCGGGGAAGGGCAATAACGTGGTCTATCTGGACTTTTGCAAGGCCTTCAACACTATGCCACACATGAGACTGATTAAGAAATCAAGGAGCTTAGGGGTGGGATCCAAAGTAGTGAATTATGTCAGAAACTAGTTAATGGATAGGAGCCAGATGGTGGCGGTTAGCAATGCTCACTCTAATGATGGGAGAGTGACCAGCAGGATGTCGCAGAGCTCAGTAGTGAGACCAGTCCTCTTCAATATCTTCATAAGTGACACTGTAGAAGAACTGGAACAGAAAGTATGCATTTTTGCAGATTATACCAAAATCTGTAATACGGTGGGCACATCAGAGGGGGTGGAGAGGATGCATAAGGATCTTGGGATACTCAAGGAGTGGTCAAGTGCATGGCAGTTGGAGTTCAATGTAAAAAAGTGCAAAATCATGCACCTAGGGCATAGAAACCCAGGAGCTGAGTATAAGGAGGGCAGAATAAGGCTGAGTATCAGGATCATGTGGACACCAGCCACAAAAAACTCCACCCTAAGCTTGACACATTATACAGGAACAAAGGCTTCATCCTTCTTCCTGCCTGCTGAGCTGTTATCCTGAAAATGATTCTACCCACTTTCAACTATGGTGATATCATCTACAGTGCTGTGCCAAAGATTTCCCTAGCCAGACTGGACCCTCTCTTTCCCTCCTTCTGCTGCTTTGTTTTGGACTGTTCACCATTCACCATTGCTCATTATACTCCTCTCTCTCCTTCCTTTGAAGCTACTGTAGATGCCTTGCTTATTGTGCCTCCTTTATCTCAGAATTCTGTCTGTCCTCCTTCCCCTCTTACCTTACCTCTCTCCTCACCTTTCCTCCACCTTCCTCTTACTCCCTTTGTAAATCTAGCTCTCTATTCTTCACACTCCCTTCACATAAATCCCTCGCTGGCCAGGCAGCTTTCTCCTACTGCTTCCCCAAACTTTGGAACTCTTTCCCCCTAACCATTTGCTCCTCCTCTTCCAACCGCTCTCTCTCCTCTCTTCTCCATGACTTTCCTGCTCACTCCTGCAATTGCACCTGATTCATCTGCCTCCTCACTTCCAGTTACCCCCTCCCTGTTTCTCTCTCTCTCCCTCTTCCCATTTCTCTCTCTTGTGTAAACCCTCCTTCTCTTCCTTCCTCTCACAGAGCAACCTAGCCCTACCTTGCCCCTGCAGTGTGAAGTATTGTTCCTGAACTCACTGGGCAGATCCCAGCATGTTCCTTGTATAATATGCACACACACACACACACATACACACACATATGTATAGATTGCTTATTGCCTATTGTATATATTGCTTATTGTATAGTCTGCCTATTGTAATTGCTTAGCCACAGTACTGTATGTTTTTATTCTTTTTATTCTGTTTGTTTTCTTTCACTCCTTCTCCCCTTCCCCCAAGATGCATCTGGAAATGAACTGATACCAGCTCAGTATGTCTTTCCCAGTGAAACATTTGAAAAAATAAAATTAAGATGGGAAGGAGTCATGGACAGTCACTAAGCAGGAAAGGGGCCTTTGGTTATCATAAGTGATGATCTCAAAGTGACAGGGCAGTGTGACAAAGCAGTAGGTATGGTTAGTGGGAAGCGGGGGTCCATTGGGAGACGTATCTCCAGCAGGAGGAGGGAGGTGGTGTTGCCACTGTATTGCTCACTGGTGAGACCCCACCTGAATTATTGTGTCCAGTTCTGGAGGCCGCACCCCAGAAAGGACATAGACAGGGTGGAGTTAGTCCAGCAACTAAACTGATGCTGGAGTTGCACCAAAAGCCCTATGAGGAAAGACTGAGGGATCTCAACATGTCCACCTTGGAAAAGAGTGAGAGGGGACATGATAGAGACTTACAGGTACCCCATAGGGGTGAACAGGGTGCAGTAGGGGAGTCTCTTTAAAATGAGAAAGTACACCAGACAAAGGGCACGCTATGGTGGGAGTTTAAAAGGGATGTGAGGAAGTATTACTTCTTTGAATCCTGGAACAGACTTCCAACAGAAGTGGTGAAGTTAAAAACAGTGGGAGGATTCAAGCATGCATGGAGCAGACATAGGAGAATATTAATAAATAGGCAGGGAGAAGCGAGCATCACTGGAGACCAGTTTGGGTCTGCAGAGATGGATTAGGCAGGGAACATCTGAGCAGATTGGGTGGGACAAGTGGTCTTATTCTACCAACAAATTCTATGGAAAGCTGCAAGAAATAATTTGAAATTCCATTTTTCTACTGAAGAATCAGATGGGGATGTGAAACAAGCCTGAACAGCAAAGCTTCTTCTGGCCTGTTCTCTTGAGTCTGCATTTTGTACTCACTTTGATCCTCTGTCTCTGCCAATTGTTTAGCCAGTGATGTGGAGAGGGGAAGTCAAAAGAGTTAAAAGGAACCACTTTTTGCTGCCCTCCTGCTGCGCCCTGTGTTTGGCACATGGCCAGGGTTGCCGCAGGCCTAGGGACTTAGCTGCCGGGATCCTGCCAGTTAGAGAATCGGGCACAGGGTCCCTGGTGCACCAGATTTCTGTGCAAGCTACTGTTTGCCACAGCTTGTGTTGATCCTAATAATAATAATAATAATAATAATAATAATAATAAATTTTATTTAGTATAGCGCCTTTCAAGTATCAAGACGCTGAACAGGTAGATAAAAATCAAAACCATTACAATAAATACCAGTTAAAATCAGAAAGATTCAGGGTATGCTTTACCCCATAAATAAGTCTTAAGTGCCTGCTTAAAGCACCCCACCATCCTGCACTCCCGAAGCTGAAGGGGCAGAGAATTCCGGAGAGAAGAGGCCACAAACCCAAAAACACGGGCCCACGAAGATTTTAAGTTAACCCTCGGAATCTTCAGCAACCCCTCATCAGCCGAGCGGAGCTGTCGCAAAGGGGCATAAGGAACAAGGAGCTCTTTCAAGTAGTGGGGGCCCTGACCATGTAGGGCTTTGTAGGTTAATAAACCTACCTTAAAGGTGATCTGCCACTGAGCAGGCAGCCACTGCAGATCGTGCAGCATGGGGGTGATGTGAGATCTTCTAGAAACCCCAGTCAACAAACGTGCAGCAGCGTTCTGCACTAGCTGCAAGCGGTGGATATCAACCCCAGGAAGCCCTAAGTAAAGGGAGTTACAGTAGTCAAGGCGCAGATTCACAAAAGCGTGGACCAAAACAGGCAGCTCGCTAGATGGAACAATGTGCTTGACCCTGGCAATGTTCCTAAGATGATAAAAGGCCAGCTTGACTATGGACGACACCTGATGACGAAGTGTCAATCCATTGTCAAACTCCACTCCCAGGTCACGCACCCGTTCAGAGGTAAGAATCTGCGCCCCACCCCAGGACTAAACCAGAGGGGGGATCAGTCCTCCACCCCTCAGTCCTGCGACCCGGGTCCACCACCAAAACCTCAGTCTTTCCTGCGTTCAACTTTAAACCGCTAGAACTTATCCAATCTTGGAGTTCTATGAGGCAACCATTCAGCACCGAGACAGCGCTAACCTGGTCGGGGTCAAAAGACAGGTAGAGCTGGGTATCATCAGCATAACAGTGAAACCTCAGCCCATACTGTCTTACAATGTCTCCAAGGGGCAGCATACATACTGCAAATAACATGGGAGACAGCACCGAGCCCTGAGGAACTACGCAAGGCAGACAGAAATACTCAGAGGAAAAAATTCCCAAGGCAACTCTCTGAGTTCTACCAGCGAGGAAAGATGAAAACCATCTGAGAACTGTACCCGACAGCCCACAGATGAACCTCAGGTGCTCAAGCAGAACCCCATGATCCACAGTGTCAAAAGCTGATGACAAATCAAGGAGTACCAAGATGGAATGGTTCCTCCAATCTCTCGCCATCAGGAGATCATTGAGCACCCGAACCAGAACAGTCTTGATGCTGTGCCTCTTATGAAAACCCGATTGGAGAGGTTCGTATAAATTATGGATGGTTAAGTGGTTCTCCAGTTGAGCTGCCACAACTTTCTCAATAACCTTTACCACAAAAGGAAGGTTAGAGATAGGTCTGTAGTTCTCTAGATTCTCCGGGTCTAAAGAAGCTTTCTTCAGGAGGGGTGTCACCACCGCCTCCTTCAGGGAGTTACGGAACTCACTCGAATCCAAAGAGCACCGGACAATCTGAGCCAAGACCGGGCCAATAGAATCACTACAACCCAAAATCAGGGAAGTAGGGCCTGGATCTAAACTACAGCATGTAGGACACATCCCCTGGACAATCCTCATAATATCAATGAACTCCGGCAGATCAAAGGTACTCCAAGAAACCCCGGGTTCCGTGACTGAGCACCGACCCACAGCAACCCCCGTAGAGAGACTGATGAACTTCTTGCCTGATGTCAGCCAGCTTATTCGCAAAGAAACAAGCAATCTCGTCACACTCTTTTTGTGAAAAAACTCGACGGAACTGCAGACAGGCTGGGCTGCACAACCTGTCCACAGTTCGGAAGAGTTGAGGCAGTCGGTTCCGTGCAACAGCAATTTCCCTGGACAGGAATTCTGCCTTCTTACGGGAAATTTCTGATTGATAGAGTTTATAATGCTCTAACAAAATAAGATGGTCGACATCCAAGGCAGAACTCCACCAACTATGTTCTAACCTACGTCCCAACCTCCACAACTCCCTAAGGGACCCATCAAGCCATGAGACCCGAGGTCGAAGCAGAAGGGGGCAAACACGGGCAGGAGCAATCAGATCGAGAGTGGAGGAACCGGCCATATTATAGGCCATGACCAAAAGCTCAAGATCTGTGCTGGTCTCATCAACCACCGAGAGGTCAATCACCACTGCCAGGTCTTCAGGGACCATATCCTGCAAAGGGCGATAACTGACCATCTCCACAGGGGCTGACCTACCCAGTGGGGCAGAAAAATTTTACCTAACAGTGCAGTGATCAGACCAACCAACAGGTTCCACCACCAAGTCAGAGGCCTCAATCCCCAGGAGGAAGACCAGATCAAGACAGTGACCACCATTGTGGGTAACTGTGGAAACAACCTGTGTGAAGCCCAGAGATGTCATCACCTGGAGAAAGTGTTGTCCAAAAAACAAAGATTCGTCATCGACCCAAGCATTGAAATCACTCAGAACCATCAGTCTGGGCGACTCCAATGTCATGTCGACGATGAAATCTTCTACTTCCTGCAGAAACAGCTTCTCATCGCCTGGTGGACGATAAATGAGGGCTATCCTGCACCCTACACTAATTACCACAGTACACTCAAATGATGTGACCTCCTCAACTGGAACACCAGTTAGGCCCAATTCAGTCTTGAAACAGACCACAACCCCACCGCGATCCAATCTCGGGCGATGAATAACTGAGTACCCAGAGAGAACTGCCACCTCTAAAATTGGGTCGGCGTTTCCATCTAACCAGGTCTAGGTAATGCAAGCCAGATCCACAGTTTCCACAAGATCTACCATAAGAGTGGTCTTGTTCCTAATGGACCTGGCATTGCATAACATCACCCAAGTTGGATGATGTTGGCGAGCCGTCCCCACTACTTGCCCTCCCAATGTGCAGGTGCCCTTGGGTATGGGGACTAGACAAGGATCACCACGTTCCAGGTGCCATTTCAGCCCAGGGCATCTTCTAGTCCTAACCACCCCAATGAGAGAGCGCCGCTCATTTGAACTCCGCTGTCCACGCCCCCGCAACCACCCCCTCTCCTGCGAGCAATCCCCAGTGCACGACAGCGCAGGTAGATATAAGCAGGCGGAGGTGGAGCGAACAGGCGGAGGGTGCGGAGTGCGGAGGCTGAATAGCACAGGACAGGGGGGCGATCAGGCACATTCCACCAAAATAATACAGACACAATGGGAAAATGCAAAACCGCCAAATTCTATATTCAAACCAAACCAGAGCCGCACTTTAAATATAAAACACTAAAAACCCCAAAACAACACCCCAAAAACCCAAAACAACAAACAAAATAAAATTGAAATAACTAAAACATCAAATATAATAAACATATAAAACTAATATAAACTAGAAAAATAACACAAACA
Source organism: Neoceratodus forsteri (assembly GCA_016271365.2). Classification (NCBI taxonomy): domain Eukaryota; kingdom Metazoa; phylum Chordata; order Ceratodontiformes; family Ceratodontidae; genus Neoceratodus; species Neoceratodus forsteri. The sequence continues at coordinate 1,107,730,479 of CM057449.1, read as the reverse complement.
AATTTAACCAATCACAGAAAGTCCCTCAGGAATGATTGCAGTTCGTAAAGCTCACACTTTAGCCAAGTAGATATCCAAAAAGGTCCAGTCTGCACAGTCTCTCACAAAGGCAGAATAGAACCCTCGACTAGGTGAGAACAATGGTAGGCCAGGTACTCACGTTACTTGGGGAGGAACAGTGCAACCAAGATATGCCCCCTACACAACCTCTCACATAGGCAGATTTAGGCTAAAAAGTTATTGACAAGATAGCAGACTGACCAGGTACTCTCACTACCCGGTAGATTTGAGGCAGAAAATGACTCTGACCAAACTACCTCTCACATAGAAGACAGAGCCATAAGTGTTATCAAACAAAAAATGCAAATACTTTCGATTGTTACCAGATACAAACTGAGTAACAGATAAAAATCTGACCTTAACCAAAATCCAGTTCTTATTCCAATCGAGTCTTCATGTGTATCTTCATGTAGAGGTTCAAGCTCTCAAGTTAAGCATAGGCCAGACTCACCAGTCACCAGAAAAACTAACAGGGGGCCCTAATATTCTGACCCAGGGAGACCACAGCCAGAGATGTTCTCCTGCTGCAGCTACGGTCTTCAACAAGAGATGGCCCACCAACCAACTCCCCAAAGACCTCGGAGCCCCATGGCAGACCAGTCAGCTCTCCAACAGGTACAGCCCCGACTCCTGTACAGCGAGGGATCCAGCAGCAGAATACCTCAGAACAGACTAGACCCCCTTCTCCACACTAGTGGACAGTCCCACATGAATCCAAGATCAGTCCAGCAGCACAATCTCCACAGCAAGAGGGGATCCAGCCAGGCCCCAAGTTCTCCACCAAAAATGAGCAGCAGGTAATCCAGGAAAAGAGCAATTCAGGCAGCCAGGAATGACCGGAGGCTACAAAACACGGCTTCTTCAGGGCAAAACTCCCTCTGCATGAACCTCCAAACAAAAGATTTTCTTGAGTACATCCTGTAGTGAAGAAAATATTTTGTTTGGAGTTTCATGCAGAGGGAGTTTTGCCCTGAAGAAGCTGTGTTTTGTTGCCTCCTGGTCATTTCCTGGCTGCCTGAATTGCTCTTTTCCTGGATTACCTGCTGCTCATTTTTGGTGGAGAACTTGGGGCCTGGCTGGATCCCCTTTTGCTGTGGAGATTGTGCTGCTGGACTGATCTTGGATTCAAATGCCAACCCACCGAATAAAATCCTAAAGTCAAGCAAAAAGGAAAGCCAGTCTAGTTCAACTTACTTGAGCGGTAATAAAAGCATTTATACCGCTCAGCACTCAGAATGGAGAACCCGAAAATGAAATACTCAGAACATTTGCAGCATCCCTCACTAACTGACCAAAAACTCTTTCCGAATAATGAGCTGTTTACCAAGAACCAAATAAAAACGCTACAAAAGAAATTAAAATAAAATGATAAAACGCTCTAAAATAAAAACAGCAGCTCACAGCATAGAACTCAAATACTCAGCTCACCCAGCATGTTTGAGAATCGAGCCCCAAGTCTCTATATGTATGCATCCCACACGAAGGACCGCTGGATGCGGCAGCTACATTTTTAAACCAAAGAGAAGAGGGATGCAACCCACCAACTGAACTGTTATTGAAACTGATGGAGTTCATTATGAAATGCAATGTTTTTACATTTGACAGATACATTTATTTACAGACAAGGGGTACAGTGATGGGGGCCACATGTGCCCCCTCGATTGCAAACCTATATGTGGGTATATGGAAAAAGGAATATGTTTTAAATAGAGATGCAAATATATATTTTGATAAAGTCCACATATGGAAGCACTTTATGGATGATGTTTTTTTGATTTGGAAGGGCAGTGAATCAGAATTGGAAGCTTTTATTGAGGTTTTCAACAGCACTAATCCTAACTTAAAATTCACCTTTAATGTGAATAAAAATATAGTTAGTTATTTGGATTTGACAATCAAGAAGTTGAGCAACAGTACACTCATCACAGATTTATATAGGAAGCATACGGATGGCAATACTGTGCTCCATGCTTCGAGCTGCCATCCTAGGCATGGTATGCCCTCCCGACTGTGACACTATTACAGCGAACACATCAATGCCGACAACATCAACAGTTCACTGTAATGGTCTGCCCGAGACACTGGCACTCTGTCTCCCGGTCCTGCACCCCTTTCCTGAATCAACTGCCACTCGGAGTTGATTATATTTAGTATGGGGGTGTGGGGGGCAGAGTCTCCCACATCAAAAATGGCCGGGGTCTCCAGTCATATTTATGTCAACTGCAACTTGCGGTCAACATAAATCCATCGTTGTGATAACGGTCTACAACATAGTTGTCGAACTGGCATCATAGAGCCCTAGGCACACCATTGATAACATTTCTAAGGGTCAATTTCTGTGTATAAAACAGAATTGTAGCATAGCAGAAAATGTAAACAAAGGATCTGAGGATCTAATACAAAGATCTCCAGAGAGGCTACAACAGACACACTACAAATAAAACCAGAGAATGTGCAGAATCACAAGCCCGAAGGAGCTTATTGCAAACACAAGAAAGAATAGTTGGGAATACACGTTTCAATTTTGTTATGACATTCTCAGCAAAAGCTTCACACTTGAAGTGGATTGTAAAAACTCATTGGTCAGTGTTAGCCAGTGACCTGGGACTTACTAAAATAGCCAGAGAACCACCATGGATGGCATTTCAGAGGGCTAACAATTTGAAAGACATGTTGATACAGTGTCACTACAGGGAAGCTAGACCAAGAAATACATGGTTGCAACAAAATGCTGCTGGGTGCTACCAATGTAAAAAAATGCAGTTTTTGTGAAAGTATAGTCACAGGGAAGGAATTTGAAAGTAGTAACTCAGAATTTGAAAGTAGTAGCTCTAAGGAAAACTACAGTGTAAGACAACTTATAACATGTGACACCCAAAGCATAATATATATGGCAAAGTGTACTTGCAATGCTTTTTATATTGGTAAAACAAAAAGAAAATTCTAAGTTTGGGTAAGTGAACATTTAAGGGCAACAGAAAAAGGCGACAGAACTTATGCCACAGCTACACATGTCTGGGATGCTAAGGATGATCTGGAACATACTTTTAAATTTTTAGCCATTGATAAAGTATGTAGTAACCCACGGGGGAAGGGGGGACTATAATGACCTATTGTTGAAAAGGGAGTCTATTTGGATGATGCAAATGGGAGCTATTAAGAAACCAGGATTAAACACAGCACTGAATATAGGACCTTTCCCTAAGAAAAAGATAAAAATCTGAAAAGTGCAATAGTAATTAAATTAAATAGAATATTAGGAGGTGCTTTAAGAAATGTCAATTTTATGATATACTGTATGTAAATATGTACAGTATATATTAGAAGAGCCTGTGCTATGTGCTTTTATAGTGATTTTACTAAAGTTTTTATGAACAGTTATGTGTCACAATGTTTACATATAGAGAATAGTGGATGGGCTACCCTGCACAACCAGTCTATTGTGCCACAGAGGGGTTCTGATTACCTCAGACCTCGAGAGCGAAGCTTGAGAAGTCTTGTGGTAATCAAAACCCCGAGGTGGTGCAATAGGCTGGTTGGGCATATGGTAGCCCATCCACTATTTTTCATAGTGTATGGTTCACTTAAAAATATTTCAAGCTCTCCTTTTTAGTAAAATAAAGACGTTTAACTGCTATGTTTCAGTCCGTGATAAAAAGCTGGTTGCTGGGGTCCATGGAGAGGTTGTTAGGTAGCAGCCATATGTGCATGTGTAGTGTGGTCCTCTATTGGTTCAGAGGTTTGTTAGGGAGAGCTTTAAAAAAAATGGCTCCCGTTTCTCTCGCTAAGCGAGAAGTGTGTTAGCGGTGTGTTTTTTTAAATAAATTATCTGGTTGATCTGCCTGTTACATATTTGTTTGTGCACTGCTTCCTCTGCTCATGCTGCCATTGCCGAAGACAATGCTTATCTGGTTGATCCTGCGGTTTGTGCTGGACAGTTAGTGTGGTGCGTGCACATAGACTGCTGGAACCTCTAGAGGTTCTCAAAATGTTGTTCTGCTGCAGTAAGGTGCAGTCGCATTCCATGACCTTTTGAACTGCAGCAGAACAATATTTGAAGAACCACTGATTTCCGTGCAGAACAGGGGCTTACCATACAGTATATTATTGTTATTGTAACTGATTACAAGTCCTTATGATGTCATCAATCTGGGACTATAAATAGTGAGTTCTTTGTGTCTTGGACAGCCTTTGATAAAGGGTCATGTGATCTGAAATACATCAGGCGGCCTGACCTCTGAATGTTTTACCTTCTTCAATAAATGGATTTATATTGAATCACTGGTGTTCCTATCATTTGGAGAGGTGAGTGCCCAACTTGTCATGTGTATATTATTAATTTAATACTTCTTATCTGCTTTGAAATTCTGAAGAGTGAAGAGTCAATGTGAACTGCAGAATACAGTGACAGTTTCTAGACAGACAACTGACTGTCAAAACTTCAAATAGAACCCTCAGGTCTAAAGGACATCAAGAAGCATGTGAGTGCATATCTGATGAAAGTCCACCCCTTTCTTCAAAAGAATTCATATGTCATTTCAAAATGTTTGTTAGGGTTTTATGGGCAGATTGAAAGGACCAACAGTCTTTTTCTGCCATTCTTGTCTCTGTTTCTCTGCTTCTATAGTACAAAATATGTTCTGTCAAAACAAAATGCAAAATCGATGAATTATGGCAAAAATGGTAAACTTTCAAGATGGCATTTCACAGACTAAGATGACATTTTCTGAAATTCTGAAGAATTCCGTGCCACTGGAATCTGAAAATGATGCACAGCACTAATGCACACCATTGCAGAATACTAGAATAATCATACACTGGAGGTGATGTGGGTGCCAAGATGATGCTTGACTTGGTGGCAAACTTTTTCATTGAATCAGTCAAACCAGATAAAAAGCTCACAGCATTGTAAGTAATGTCAATAAGCTATCTCTTCTTCCCAGAGAGAAGACTGATCCACAGCAGTTGATTCTGCACTGACAGTGTCCATTAGCTTTGCAATAAACCCTTGGAATTATGCTTCATCACGCACATAATCTTCCTAGCCTCCAAAATGTGAACAGCTGTGCTACAGATGCTATGATTTATGTATTTTGCTGTAACATCTGCTTTCTTACAAATTCATGAAAGCATATATCAAGAAAGTTAAAAGCCAATGGTTACAATGAGTACCATATTGGTTTCTTATCAAGGACAGATTGTGGCAACCTGTGTAGTTGTAGGTATAGTCCCAGAGTATTTTACAGGGTTTTTAATAAGTAGTTTTCAAATTATGAATATGAGCACAGTAAAACTTATGTAATTTAAAAACCTGAAGCCTCTCAGTAATTCTTTATTTCTTTTATAGTGGTCATTATGATTCTTTGTTTTTCATTGTATGAAGCTGCTACAAATTTAAGCCTGTTCTCATCTGTTTTGTTTTAACAAGTTAGCTTTTAAAAAGCAACTCTGTACTTCAGCATTAAAATTTACTAGAGTTATTATTTTTGTAATTGTTAATGTTCCTTTCCAGGTTTACAACACATCTGGGTATTGTATCCAAAAAGAATGTATAAAAAAATGTTCCTCTCCCCTGTTCACCTCACAGTGGCTTTATTTATGACATCGTAGTACTCACTATGACAAGAGATGTTAATTCACAAACAGCAATAGTGAGGCAAGCAGGGGAATCACATGCAGTTTGAAAGACACAATGAAATAAGTACTGCATTATATACAATATTTAGTAGATCAACAACAGGAAAAAGTAAAAAATAAAATACAAACTAGAAAACATTAAAGGTAAAACACAACTGGTGTATATCTAGTGGTTTTACAGTTTTATTATTGAGAATGTTGCTCTTTTAAGCCTCTTTGCCCCCCTTTTCCTCACTGGGCAAACTGGAGCCGGATATCCATCCACACATTTCTAGCTAGACCTGTCTCAACATTTCTATTACATGCATGTGAATTTTTCTTTAAAAAAAAGTCTAATTCTGCAACGGGGGTAATGTTGACCAGGTCTATGGAGATTTTTAACTTCCCAAAACAGCTATTATTATTATGCACAAAGCAGGATGTGAGACATAGGGCCAGATATTCAAAGCTTTGCCCCTGGGTTAAGTTAACACTGCCTGGCGTGCAAACTTAGCCTGGAGCACAAAGCAAGCCATATTCAAAAGGAATAGCCCAGGGCAAACAGCTTCTGAATATAGCATGGGAATGAGGCTGTGCAAACTGGGCTGGGAGTGCAGGGCAAACGTAGCCCTGGAATAAGACAGCACTGAATACAGCAACCAGGAAGTGCAAACCACAACAACAACACAGTACACAGTGATGTGAGGATAAGCAGAGAGGAACTATGTGGTCAATGTGTGTTCTGGCAAATGCATGGACCCAGTACAGCTGCAGGCAGCAGCACACATGAAAAAACAGTGATCAAAACTGTATAATATTCCCCGAACCATTAGTGCCACACTAACACATTAGCGTGGAGCTAAGCAGGTTGCCCGGTGCAAACACATTAGCCCTGCGCTAAACTTTGCCATATTCAAAAGTGACATGCAAATGAGCCTACTTAGATAGTCTCTGAGCAAACAGCCACATTAGCATCTCATCATGTACTGATTTGCATGCAGTTTGCACAGCATTACTGCAGGGTCCCACAGCTCCACCTGTAGGTCAGTCTGGAGGTACAGGGGCTGGCCAGGTCTGACCGCAGCTCCACCTATAGGTCAGTCAGGCAGTGCATGATGATAGCTGCAGGCTTCATGTAAACAGTACAGCATAGCATAGCATACCGTACCCCAGGGGACAACACTGCATAGGTACAGGGGGTGGTGGTGCTGCATGCAACCTTCACACTGTTGGTCATGCTACAGTGCACAGCAGACACTATAGTAGCAAGAGGGCTGGTAGTGTGAGGGACACGACACTGCCTATGGTATGTAGGGCAGTGATGACCACTGCACTGTATACAGTGACAGGCATAGCTTGCAGATAATTACTGACAGTGGACAGTACTATCACACTGTTGTGTGATCCACAGATGCTGCTCCTGTGGCATGGGATGCACACAGTGTCATGTACATGGCCAGCAGTGTGTGCTGTGACATCTGTACAGTTGTGTGGTAGGTGGCTGGGGGGGCATGTAGGATCCGACAGGCATACAGGTGGTGGCGTAATCCCACTACTGGCCCATGTGCACTGAGCGATGTGTCCCAGCTTTGTGGCTACACCTGGGCTGTGGTGAGGTCTGGCCACCATGCCCACAGTGCTGCATGTGTGTGCTGGCATCTGTTACACACCACAGATGTATGGTCTGCAGGTGTGTGCTTTATGGCCACACTACCATGTTGTGCCCTCTGGGTCAGATCACCCCTCACTGTCTGTGCTTGGCTCAGACTGGTGGCAGCTGATGGCATCGTGGTGGTGCCATCAGTGAGCAGCATGTGTCCTCCATGTCTGGCAGTTTCTAAGTGTCATACTCATATGTTAGGGCCGCGCAAGCTGCGCTAATGCTGAGATAGCACTGCACAAAGCATGCAAAGCTGTTTGCCCAGGGTTAAGATCAGCTTTTCCTGGGCAGTAAATTGTATCATGCTATGGGTCATGCTATGTCACGCTAAATGCCTTAGCGCGGTGCTAGTTGCTGAATATCTCATAGCAAATTTATTCATGATCACTATGCCCCTTGCATATCATTATGCTTAGCCCGGCGCTACTGCTGTTTGCCCACGCTAGTTGGCCTTTTGAAAATGGCAGACCTGCACTAATCCCACGCTATTCCCACGCAAACTGTTTGCGGACCACACAAAGCTTTGAATATCTGGCCCATAGTTTCTTAATATTTTGTTCATGTATGACTTTAAGTACAAAATGCATGGGATTTTTGGGGTTTTTTTTCCAGCTGTCTTCTCAACCATTTTATAGTACAATATATGGTGAAGGATCATTCAGGAAAGATTTCAGTTTGTAGTAAAAAGTTGTTCTGCTATAGTAAAGATGTTTGTATTGCAGCAGAACACCATTTCATTCTGCTGCACAAGGGAAGGCACACAACAAAGCCAATCACAAGCCGCACACTCCTGTTGTAAGCACCTGGCTGAGGCATGTAATCAACTGCCAGCATGTTTTTAAGAATAATAATATTAAAAAAGCTATACCAAGCACTATTAATAACACAACAAACAGCATTTTACTTTAGGGGCTAATGACTGGAAAAGTGCTGGTTGGTAGTGGCATGGGGGTCTTGAGGGCAGCATCGTCATCGTCGTCGTACTGTGAGAGGTCAGAAGGCAGCTGGTAAGGACACTGTGTTTGGGAGTGAGGAGGGGATAGCCTAGCCATGAGATCACAGTTCATCTCCGTGACGTAGGACTACTCAGGGAGACGTGAATCAGGGAGGACATGGTTAATACAGTAGCAGAAAGTAAACTCTCGCTCTGCATGTTTTTCTGTGCTGCAGAGTGGTGACCAGGATGAGAGCACTACCCTGGCAGTTTTTTTTTTCCACAGTCTATATAAAATAGAGTATATTAGCCCCCATACACAACAAGGCTATTCTTCAACCTCATGGTTACTGTGACAACTGAGGGGCCTTTCAAGCTTCGTTCTTGAGATCCTTGTCATCATGGTAACCACTCAGTTTGTGTTTCATGGCTTTAAGCATCTCGCTCATGCAAGACTCAGTTTGGTTTTCACAACATGTTTTGCAATTTCCCACATAACTCACGAATCACGGAAAAAAATTACGTGTTTTATATTTTTGGTTGTGTTTTAGACTATTTTGATCTGTGTTTTTTGGTCCTGTCTTGCTAAGGGCACATGCTGTCTGTTTTGCACATGCTGAGTTCGTTAAATAATGTCTTAATGGTTTTTCAAAGCAATCACAATTTTTTCCAATTAAAATACTAATTGAAATTCATGTTTCATTTTTAAAATCAGGTCAGACATAGTGTTAGATTGTCTTTTGACAAACCATCCATCAACCTTTAGAGTTCATTTTTTTTATGTTTTTAACTTTTAACATTTTTGTGTCCATCATTAAGTTGAAAAAAAAAACATTTTTCAGCTCCTTTTTAAAGTAGTCAAAAATGGTTCACAAATGTATAAACTTTAAAACCTAAATAACTTAAAAATTAAATAACATTTAATTTTGAACCCCCACAGGCACTCCCTGGATGAAACTCTAATGAACCTGTACATTTCTTGATTTAACTACTGTACCTAATGTTTTCGTTAGCCCTGATCAAAACAAATGGCAAAATGGGGTGTATTTCATGCATTTTCACAAAACCAAGCAGCAGTGCAACGAAAAATGTTTTTTCCCAAAAATTAATTTCAGCTACAAATAATAAAAATATCAGCATAACTGTCAAATCTACTCTTCTAGGCACTTACTAAGCTTTATAAAATGGGTCTGGAGTTTTATATGTCCTGATTGGCTGAGAAGTACCTGTGGTAATGTCCTTATCAGGGCATATTGTGCCAACCAACACTTCTTCAGCCAGTCAGCACTCACCACAAGACAGATATCACTGTGCCAATATCGTGAAACTGCGTGGCTGAGCTGCCCCCAAGTGATACAACATCCGTTACTGCAGCCATGGTTTACACTGCACAGTATCACAGTATCAGGATCATGGAAAAAAACCTTTTTTATGCCATGTCTTAAAATAGAAAAGTGTAACCTCTTCTGCTCCTGTTCACAAAGCTAACCTTGATTCAGTGAGTGATGAACACGTGCTGCCAACACGCGGCTTTTAAACAATAATTGCAACCCACTCCTCCATCAGCTGTTTTAAATGAAAGACAGTTGAAAACTATTCTGCTTCTCCACCGGCTCTTTCAGACTAGGTTTTTTTTTAAGTTACAGATGAACCATGCAGATGTACAGTGTTTGCAACTACTGGATATGAAAAGGTGTAAAAAAACACAAGTCAAGAAATTACAATGAGATACAGCATGCACGTTTTAGAAAATCTTAGAAAAAAGCAGACTCATCTCCAATTTTGTGCAGTGCCATGCTTGCAGTATTGACAAGAGAAAAATGCCCAGAGGGATCTAAGGATTTAAAAGGCACCCTTCTTCAGGTTAGATGACAAGTTGTTCCTTGTTGAGTGGGAACAGGTGTTGAATACATGTTCCAATGATCTGATATTTCTTATAGTGAGAAAAACGAGGAGAAAGTTTGAAGTATTAGCAGCTGAGATTTAAGAGGCAGAGAAAGCGGCATTCAATGGTTTGGGCACAAATATGATTGGAACAGTGGCTTCTAAAAATGATATTAGCATGAGGCACTTTCAAAAAGAGCTCAAAATTTATATAAAATGCAAAAGCGTGAAAGCGACAATAAAGATTATGCAGACAGACATGTCTACAACTTTCCTAGTATGGAGAGATGGGAACCACTGAGATTCAAAGGGTGGAGTCTGTTTCAGGTAAAGGATTTTGATATAGCAGATTGTGATACAGGTGGAAGTGCTGATGGGGGGGCCAAGTAAGATGAATAATTGTCAGAATCATTGTTTAAGGTATTCGATAGAGGGGTCCAGGACAGTACCACTATGTAGGGGAAGAGGATGAGGAGGTGGGCAGAAGGGGATGAGAAAAAAGCAGAGGAAATGGTGGAGAGGCAACCAGAACAATCAACAGGGGCTGAGGCAATGGTAATTAATTTGACACATCAAGAACGTGTAACTTCCCAGGTTGAGGTACTAAAAAAAGATTTGACATTTATATCAACAATACCTATTAATGCTTCAACCTCAGACTGGATCTCTAGAAGTTGTTTTTTTTATTTTTGCCAGTGACATCTAAAGCTTATTTTTACATAGTACCTTTACTCCCACACTCTGACAGCAAGTTCACCCCCTGGCAACAGATTACAGCAGTACAAGTAACATTACCATCTACATTGGATAGGTCTGATCGGACAATATAAAACAAAATAAGGGAACAAGAGAAACATGAGATGACTGACCTAAAGGAAAAAAGATTTCTGTGTTTTCCTCTGGGCAGTCCTAATCCAATGATTACCAACTATTGCAACATGGGAAAATGTAAATAAATAACATTCTGTAAACAAAACTGGTACTTAGAAAATTAACTCTACATTTATTGAAAGGCAGGCACTAAAGGAATTAAAAAATGAAGTGACTCTCATGATCAAGCCTACAGACAAAGGTGGCACAAAAGTTGCTGGGAGAAAGTCAAAGTTTCTTGAAGAAGCTAACAATTAAGTAACCAGGTTTTCTGAAAAAAAAACTTAAAGAACAATTAAAAGAAAACAATGGAAAAAACACAGCTTTCCTCAGGCACTACAGAAACTCTTAATTAGTGTTTTCAGACAGTAACAACTTTTTTAAATTATTTAGAACAGCTACCAACAACTTCCACTTTTTGTTGCTGGCAGCAACCATTTCATGAGCAGCAGCGAGCCTCCTGAGCTCACTGTATGCTAATATGCCTGTTTGACCTCTGCTATTGGTTGGCAGGTCATATTAGCATACAGTGAGCTCAGGAAGCTCTCTGCTACTCATGAAATGGTGGCTGCCAGCAATAGAAAGTGAAAGCTGAAGGCCACTGTTTAAATCACTGAAACAGCAATTAAAAGAATTAAAAAAAAATGTTATTGTCTGAAAGCACTATTCAGGAATGTTTGTAGTGCTTGGGTAAAGCTGCACCTTTTCCAGTGTTTCCCTTTAAACCTTTTTTAAAAACTGAATTATCTTAAAACTCACATTGTGTTCGATGTATACTGAGTATTTATACTGGGCTTTGAACAGAAGAAGGCCTTACAGCCCATATGAACTGTTCCCCACATTAGTGGGTCAATTTAGACCTGTTTTCTGTTAACCATATATCAATTCCCTTTTTTAATGCTGATAATAAACTACAGTCTACTATTTCATTTGGCAATCTATTCAATATTCTACCTGTTCTGTGTATGAATGAAAAATACCTGCTGTTATTCGTAGCTGTATCTAACTTGATTTGTTTTTTGTGACCTCTAAGACCTATTTGTTTTTCTTGTAATCTTATCCCCATTTCATCTCTTAGATCTATGTCATTCATTATTTTAAACATTGACATTGTCACCTCTGATTCTTCGCTTTTGTAAGGTGAATACACCAGTCTTCATCAGTCTGTCTTTGTAGCCTAATACTCTCATAGATCCTACCTTTTTGTATATCGCCTCTGTATCGTCTCCATTCCGTCTATTTCACCTTGTGTGTAAGGGTTCCACATTTGAGACCCGTAGTCGACATATGGCCTTACATACATTTTGTATAATGGTATCAGACATCACATAGTTCTGTTTAAAAAGTTCCTTTTTATATTTCTTACAGTGAAATTGGTTTTCCTAATCACATTTGTCCTGTGGTTTTTAAATTGGAGTTTGTGATCCACTAATATGCCACAATCTTTCTTTTGTGTACAGTAGTTGCTTTTAACATTCTCCCATTCAGTGTGTATGTTTGTTCAATGTTATATTTTCCTAAATGCATTACTGTACATTTATCAGTGCTAAATGGCATTTTATTTCTTAGAGACCATCATTCTAGAATCTATTTCTTCTAAGTCCATTTTCATTTCAGCTTGTCGTGAAAGTGGATCCCCTTTTATTTTGCATCTTGTTAGTGTTTTTCTGACCTCATGTGTACTTTGCAATCTTAGTTTTTATGTACTCATAAACATTCATATTTTCAGCCATCCATGTCTGCTCTCCCTCCCTCCCATGTGCGTTCATGTGATGATGTCACTGGAGCAGATCCGCTACAATGCCTAGTAAAATACTTATATTTTGGGAAATATAGGACTCAAAAATTGCAGACAATGTAATTTTCCAGTGGTAATCAGACTAATCACCAAGTACAGAGTGCTTTTTACTGCAGGATAAAAAAATAGAGTGCAGTTTCACTCATTTGCCATCAGTGCACAAGCTGTCAAATATATTAATATAAGCTCCTTTTTTCCCCTAACTTTATCACTCCTTTCATATGCACTGACATATACATGTATTTTACATGTGTTTGAATGAACCATTTCAGATCCCTGTGTAAATGAATGCCACCATTCTGACACCCTGCACACTACAATTATTTTGTTACTCTGTTGTCTGAATGTGTTATTTTGTCTAACATTCCTTTAGATTTTTTTAGTGTATAACTGCATTTGTTATTTTTTATAAACTGTGTTCTTTCTATGGTAGTGTAATGGTCCTGTGACACTACTAGCTTCTTGTGGAAGGAAAATACTATTATTCTGTCAGTTACATTTGAGCACTGTAGTGCCGTTACAGTAAGTACCATAGTTTTAGGATTTTTTTAATGACTGTAAAATGCTAGTCAACCATTCTTTTCTACACAAACAACAATGCCTTACTGTAGTGTTTAGCTGTAAGAATGAGAACTGTAAAGGGTGCAACCTACATTTTTTTAAATATTCCTAAAGATCCACTGACTAGAAAAGCATGGATTCACTTCTGCAGGTGCCAACATTTTATACCTTCAAAGTACAGCCGTGTATGTTCAGCTCATTTTGAGAGATTGTATTATGAGTGAGATCCAGAAAAACTGGCTGAATTAGGTTGAGACAATGTAAAGGATAAATTGAAACTCTCAAAGCTTCTGACTCCATAGTCTGCTAAAATAATGTTCTTCTGTCTCACTGCAGGCCTCAAACCCTGTACCCTTGACACCAAAATCAGCAGCTCTGCCACTGGGCCTACAAATCAAGCTAATTTCTCTTGGTTTGTTTTTAAAGCTCTTAAAGCTTTTTGGCTCCCCCCCAACCACTTTGTTCTGCCTCCAAGGCTACCTAGGCACCATGTCTGTTCACTTCCTCTTTATGTGCCTCGTCTTCATAACCACCCTGGGGCTCACCTCCCACCAGCCAGACCTCACCCAATGCCCTTTGTGGACTGCACCATCATATCTCTCTGGAATTACCCATCCCCTAACCTTGTCATCGCACCTTGGACCCCTGAATCCACCTCCTAGCTGCCCTCCCAATCCCACTGCCCACCCTGGCTCCCCCTGGCTCCACCCACTGTGTGTCTTCCCAACCCTCCAAACCCTGCCTATCCATTTCTCAACGTACTCCCAACAAGTTAACTAGCTGCCACCCTATGGTTAGAACCTTGGTCATTCTACTACTCCTCTCTGGTAATATCCACCCTAATCCAGGCCCACCCCCACCAGTCCACCTACCAGGTCCTCTGGACTCCACATTGCCTCTTTGAACACATGCAGCCTGCAAAAAAATCTGCAGTGCTCCAATGTTGGGCCACCCTACACCAACCAGACATCATTGCACTAGTTGAAACCTGGTTCTCCAAATCTACTTCTGACGCCTTTGTCTCACTCCCTGGATACACCCTGTACTGAGAAGACTGGGTGGGAAAACGTGGGGGGGGGGCTGTGTGATCCACATCAGAGATAACATTATTGGCCTCATGCTCCCACCCCCAAACTCAAAAACGGAGCCCAAGCCCTCACCCTAAAAATCACCCCGGACCCCTCCAGGGGCCCACTATACCTCACAGTCTCCTATATACTCCCTAAGAACCAAAAGCCAGCCATCACATCCCTCACTGATTACCTCTCTACCCTCCCACACAAAGCTGAACAGACACTAGTAGGGGACCTAAATGTCAATTGGCTTGGCCCCTCAGCTGCACCAATGAAGGACTCCTTCTCTGCCCTCAACATGGTCCAATTAGTCACACAGCCTACTAGATGTCATCCTTCTACTGGTACCAGTACCCTCCTGGATATCATTATCTCTAACTGCCCCCACAAAATCCAGGACATAAAAGTCCTTCTCGACTCCCTAAGCAACCACTCACCCATCCTATTCCTATGGACCTCCTCCACCCCCAAACACATAGCCCAAACCACCTTCCGAAGGTGTCTCCACCCAGGGGGGTTAAAAAAACTTAAACAACTTCTCACCCCAAATGGACTGGTCCCCCATTGATATAGTCCCCAGCACTGACACTACGCTCGATCTGTTCACACAGGCCTTCACTAAGGCCTGTGATCTATATGCACCACTCACCAATCACCGCACCAAAAGACAAAATGCACCATGGATCACCCCTTCCCTACTCCAAAAACTGACAGAAAGGGACAATCTCTGGCACAAAGCTTCAGAGTCTGGCAGGTACGCTGCAAGACAATCCTATAATGCCGCACGCAATGGTTGCACTTGATCCATCCACAAGGCCAAAGCAGACCACTATCAATCTACTCTCACGGCCACATGGGGGTCTGCATGGACCTTCTGGAGTAATATCAAAGAACTTAATGGGAAATCATGCTCCCCACCTTCCTCCCAACTCTTCATAGATGGCACCATTTCCACTGACCCACTTACCATAGCAAACTGTCTAAACACCACATTCACAGATCTCAGCACTGTTCTGCCTAGTTATTCCTTTTACCCTGTGCCAAATTCCCAACCCCCAACCCTGCAGCACCCTCGTTTCCTCCTGCTCAAAATATCTACCCATGAAGCCCATCCATACCTGCAAAAAGCGCTAAACAGCAATAACCCTAGCAATGACCCCCTAGATGCTAGGCTCCTTCAGCTAGACCTCAATGAGGTGCTAGTCCCGCTAATGGACCTAGTCAACAGATCTCTTTGCCTGGGTCAATTCCCCAGAGCCTGGCAGACAGCTGTCATTAACCCACTCACAAAAGTGGTGACAAATCCTCCCCCAGTAACTATTGACCCATCTCCATCCCCCCCCTTAAAGCTTTAGAAAAAGTGGTTGCCGCACAGCTCACTGAATGCCTAGCCAAGTATCAATCAATCAGTCAATCTAAATCTTTATTTATCCAGGCGAATATCATTGAGCAAAGCTCATTTGCAAGATGGACCTGGTTAAGGCTGGTCAAAATAGAGTTACATACAACAGTGACAATATGTCATTAAGGCAACAAATAAATACAGAACTCATTTACAGGATGGGCCTGGTTAATACCAGTACACAATAGATTTATGTACAACAGTGACGGCACATCATATGACACAAATAATACAAGGTAGGTGCTCAGTGCAGTGGCAGAATAAAACAGAAGGGAATAGTGAGGGTGGGGAGCTGGGAGGGCATGGTGGGTAAGGGTAAGTATGACATATTATGCCCAGAGCAGCATGGCTTCTGTTCAGACCATAGCACTACTACAGCCCTCCTAGAATTCACCAACTTCATACACTCCTCCTTAGACTCCGGTAACATTGCTGGAGCTGTGTTGATAGACCTTCCCAAGGCCTTTGACACAGTCTGCCATTCACTCCTTCTTGACTCTCTCTGCCAACTTGGTTTCTGCATGGGCCCCCTGGCATGGTGTGCCAGTTACCTCTCAACCCGATCCCAATGCATCATAATAAATGGGACCCTATCCGGCACACTACCTGTCTGCTCCAGGGTACCCCAGGGCTCCATCTTGGGTCCACTACTCTTCACCCTCTACCTAAACACCTTGCCTAAGGCCTGTTCCAAAAAAAATCCTACTGTATGCGGATGATGCAGCGCTCTAAGCCTCACATCATAAACCTACTTCCCTCCAGGACTCCCTCCAACATGCCTTCTTCCAGGCCGGCACATGGTTCAAGGACTGTAGACTGGTAATAAACCTAAAAAAGATGAAATCGATGATTTTCTCCCACCACCAAAACAAAGTGAAAAGTGCACCTCTCCTCATCCTCCCCAGCACTCAGCACCCCCTTGAACAGGTATCCATCTACAAATATCTTGGGCTTACCCTTGACTCTGCCCTTAACTTCCATGACCACATAAACACCCTAGTGGATGCCACTAACACCCGGATTGGACTCCTTTACTGGCACAGGGACTGCCTCCATCCTGATGTACTTAGGCTTGCCATTACTTCCTTTATACTGTCCCTAGTGGACTATGGGCTCCCTGTGTCTGGGGCAACAGATAATTCTTCACTCCAGAAAATTCAGATCTCCCTCAACAAGGCTTGCAGGCTCGTAACTGGTGTTCCTAGGCTCAACCACACCTGCTCCCTCTATTCCACTGCCAATCTCCTCAGCCTTGATGAAAGACTCCACTACTAGACCTGCCTACTGACCAAGAAAATTCTGCTCAGTCATTCCCCTCCTGGTATCACTGCCTTTCTCCAACTTGCCACCCCCTCTATCTCTACCAGCAATTCAGACAAAGCTATACTGGTGGTACCCAGGGTAAAAAACCTCCCTTGCCCAGAGATCCTTCTGCTACAGGGCCCCTGTCAGGTTTAATGCACTCCCAGCCACCATCACTAGCACACCCAAGATTGCCCTTTTCAAAGTCGCTCTCTGCAACCACCTCCTCAATGTCCGCTTCTGTAACTGCAACTAGCCTGCACTCTCATGCCCACTAGGGCCCAAACCCCTGACAAAGTCCATTATGGACTGCAACCTCTTGTCTAATCCACCTCTGGCCCATGAATACAATGGATTATACTGTAAGGGATGCTCTCTCATGGAAACAATGTTTTTTGCTGTGCTTATGTAAATATCTGTATCAAAAACTGTATCTAATGTTTGTAAACGATGTCTGTAACCTATACATGATGGCTATTCCTTTGTACTTGTACCCTCTCTGCTTTTTACAGTCCTCCATGTGACGAGGTACCTTTGTAAATGAGCCGCCTGGCTCAAAGGCTGTAACTCCGATACTTCAAATAAATAAATAAACCTTTAACCATGCTTTGCATCATCCACCCATCCAGCGGTTCATCGGTGTCAAATTCATCTTTGAAGAGGGCTGCATATTTGAAATGTCTATGTACAGTATTCAGGTATTTCATTTTTGTTTGGTTGTTATGGCTACAGAAAAACAATTAATTAGCCTGTTGCTCATATGGCAGTAATAATCCCCCCCCCCCATCCTCGTGCAAAGGCAGGTAAATGTGAGGGAATTTCCTGGGGATTTTGGTATCTTCTCTGCCTCAAGGAGTGGAGATTCCATGCTTCTTTTACACCCCCATCCATCTGGCATTTTTCCGGTGGGTAATGTTACATGTTTGTTTTATAAGGGATTCAGATAATGGCTTGCCACCACTGGGTGGTGCATAGTAGTAGTTTGTGGACAGTCATTTTTGAATCACCAGCTATTCCCTGAGGTGGGGAGTAGGGGGTTACTTTGGCAGCTGTATTATGTCCATATCTCTGCCCTTTTGCATGTTCGTATCTCTACCCGTTTCTTTTTCTTTTTGTTTACCTAACATATTTTCCACCTTTTTCTCCTCATTATGTCAGGCCCTCCTTTCACTTACCTAAGCACTTCTGCTCACCATAAGAGTCTTGTGATACTCCAACCCTCCACCAGATTCTGCTCTACATCCTCTCAGTAAACTGTGATCATAACTTACAGGTTTTCCCTGCGGATTGGCACCCTCGTCATTCTCTAACCCTGGAGGAGGATATTTCACTGGATGGTTGAGGCACTGGAGGAGGAGCAGCTGAGGCACTAGAGAACTGGGAAGGACCCTAATGCGGTATTGTGGACAATGTGTCTTCATCTGGCTGGTGCTGTTGTGGTATGTTCCCATGGTGACATCTCCCTTATCCCTTTCCAGTGCATGATCCTGAGAAGTGACTCCTTAGAGTGCCTATCCATACCATTGTAAGGCCAGTGAGCCCTGTCTTACCTACAGAACTCCTCTCCCAGCCACACTGTTGGAGTCTAGGTGCATACCGATGAAAGGCCAATTCATAGTGACCACTCACTCCTTCCTGGATGACAAGTCAGCCCTGTGGCCCACCAAAAAGGCAGTTATGAAGTGGAAGGAGATGCCCTCCTTCCCTGAGACAATGGGTGTCAAATAGACATCCACACCCCAACTCACTGGTCAGCACCAGATGTCCTGGACTTGGGGTGTGAACACATATCAACTGGATGTCAGTCGGTTGCTCTAGCACTGTACTATACAGCCTGCCACTAGCCATGTTCATGTTTCATTTTAACCACACCACATCCACAGAAACAATCAACACCTGTCCCTGAGCCACCTTCAGTCCCCTTCATACAGTCAACTTTTGGCCAGCCGAGTAATGTGAATACGAATGCATTACCCTCCTCTCCCCATGACCGGCTTCCTCAAAATAGCCTACCAATATATCTGAACATGTACAATTGTAGTCCTCCCACCACAACAACCATATGATCTCTGCACCTGCACCTTTTCCACCAACATTCACCCTTGTGCCTGCAACACTCTGCCACAGAGCACTGTAACAAACCATGGTCCCACTCACACCAGTGTCATAATTCATCGAGAAGGAAAATGTATAGTGTATGGTAGAACCCGGTTATGCATGGAATTCTGTGCATTGAATATGCTATGCTGTGCTACACTAGGCACTAGTAGGCACTGGCATCTTTATGTTGCGCTGCACTAGTGACATCAATACTGCAGCACAATAACTTAGAATGACACCTCACACAGCTGATTTTCTCTAGCCAATTGCACAGGGATTTGTTTGGGGATTTAATTTAACACACAGAAAATGGTGCAGCACATTGAAACAGTAATTTCAGCTGTTTAAAACCCTCACTGCCTCTCTCCATAACTACAAGTTCACTGAAAGGAAGTCAATTGTCTGAAATGGGCATGGATGCCCATACATTATCAAACATAACGTATGGCCATCCATACACAGTCAAGCCTGTGTCTTCATCCTGAGGTTTTTAGGGCAACCAGTGAACCTCTCAAGCTTTGCTGTTTAGGCCCATGGTAACCATAGAAACCACTTGATGCAGACACAGGCTTGTGTATGGCCATCCAAACATTTTCCTCCATATGTAAACATGTCTATTTTTTGACCAAAAACATGCAATAGTGACTGCCACCTTCCCATTTCTGTCCCACCATTAACAGCCTGCCTTCGCATACATTCATCATGCTCAAGATACCACATACAGTCTACTGTCATCGACCACCACTGAATGGCCTCCCGCTCCTTGATGACCATCCCTACTACTGTTTTACCATCTTCACTGCTGCTACACCAGGCCCCTTTTTAGAAGGAATGTGATAGAAGAATTATTTGCCAATGTACCATGCTGATTTGCATTAACATGTTTGTATGTTAAACAATGATAAATTAAAATTTAAATGTGAAATTTGTTATCATATATTTTTTTATTACATTTCTTGTTCGCAGATTGTCAATGATGCACTACTGGCTATGAGGAATGGAGAGTCTTCCAAAGAAACATTACCTCTGGTTACTGGTGACACCCTTGAGACAGGCACCAACATATCTATTTCTTCTGATCTTGAAGTTAACGACAGCATCAATGATAGAGAACAACAACCTGATGATGGAGGCCAATGTACTTCTCTATTTGATTCAAGTACCTATAATCTATCTTCTTCTCATGCTAACAGGTGTAGTGTTAAATGCCAGGCTAATATCCACGTGCCTCATCGTACATGTGCAATAAAGACATCATTGAAAACAGTTGATCCACCAATAACACAGAAAATTGTTTGTTCCATTGGAATCCCATGCAGTATTGAGGACATAAAAAAACACATTTGAGCAAACATCACCAAATGATATCAAAATCCCAGGTGAATCTATGGAAGTCAACAATTACATTCTATCACATCCTTATGAAAATTCTGATAGTGATGACCATACTGACTGTGCATTACCAAAAATAATCCTGACTGTGACCCTTCAAGTGACAGTTTTCCAAACAAAACAACTCAGCATTTGTCAAGTGATGCAAATAAGCTGCTGAGCTTTGATGCCTCCCCAGTCAAAGTGCATTACATTCTGATTTTGGAAAATCAACTCTACAGACTGCTCTCAAAGTGTTTCAAGTGCAGTCAGGAGTCAAAAATCAAAATCCTTAGGACAGTCAGCACTATGATAGTTCTCTGCAGTATTTGCAATAAAGGTCATTCACATTTTTGGAATAGTTAGTCATAGTTTGGTTGCATGCTACTGAAAAACCTTTTACTCATCTATTTTCTGTAGTAGTATTGCACCCACTAAAGCTCTACTGCTCTTTAGTGTTGTGAACATACCTGTGATGCCTCAGGTGACGTATTATAAAATTCAGTGCTGCTACATTATTCCTGTAATCAATCAAACATGGGAAAGTCACCAGCAACAGCTTTTTCATATCATAGAAGAAAGGCAACTAATGCTTGGAGGTCAAGTAAGGTGTGACTCACTGAGCCATTGCGCCAAATATGGACTGTACACCTTCATGGATCTGCAGATGGGTGTTATTTATCAGCAGTGTATTCAGGTAGGTATCCTTTATATTATTTTTAAAGTATTTAATAATTTTATTTTCAAATAGAAATATGACCCTTTTTTGGGTGTACTGATGTTCTTTTTCAGTCCTCGGAAGTGAAAAATTCATCAGCCATGGAGCTCGAAGGGTTAACCAGCGGTCTACAGGTTATACAAGAAAAGGGATGTTACAATGCTCAAATGGTTATAGATCACCACATGTAGGTGAAGGCATACCTAAAGAGAAACCACTCAGATGTCAAAAATTATTTTCATGTCTGTTACATGACCAAAGGTAAGTATGTGTACCATGCTGTACATTTAAATTTTTCATTCTGTATCATCTATTCATATCATTGTATATCTTTCTGGTATTTCTTATCACAGGAGTCAGAAAGAAACTTCAGAACGTTGCAAAGAAGTAATGTGTTGGCACCCATTTATGGACCAAATCAGTGACCGACCATAAGTTCTAGGTTGCAGCAGGTAGCATAGAAGATAGTGACATTACAGTGCAGAACTGGACCAGTGTCCTAAATAATGTGAATAGTATACACCATGGACATGGGAGGATTGGTTCTAGAATGTGCACATGGAGAACTTCCAGATGACAAGCAGTGGATCAGGAAAGGTATTTTTAACTTTGGATGTACTGCCAGGTGTTTCCTCAATATGGCATGGTTGTTCATTTGTTATTTTTTGCTTACAGACTTCATCGTCATTGATGAATGATGGTCTACTATACACCCACCACCCTCAAATGATCACTTCTCCACACTCCAAAACATACCACAGTGGCATACTGTTCTCCTCACACCAGGATGTACCTTCCTATAGAAGTAAAAGTAGTCCATGTTCTGGTGATGGTGGCCCACCCCTGAGGAGCAACCACATCTATCCTATCATCACACCTCCAGAAGCAAACCATCACCCCTGTGTCCCTGCACTACTCATATGTCGACATGGCAACTGGCACATCCCTCCTATCACCTCCATGACTGGCCAATGTATGTGCTGGCATTGAGCATGCATACTGTCTAAAAGCTGTTTCTACTGTACATGCAGTAACTGACAGTTCCTGCAGTAGGTGTCTGCAGTATTCATAGGCAGCCTGTTGTAGTCACCTTTTTGATTTCTTTGCGAGTGCATGACAAAGTGGTAAAGGTGTTGGTGCTTGAGGTGTGATGTGGGTGGAAACTGGTGTTTGGGATAGGAATCTATTTAAGTGATGGTGGCCATCACTGTAACACAAAAAAATAATTTTACACAGTATGAATGGGTGATCAGGAGAGTATGGGACAGAACTGGAATGGTTTGGTGGTGGTCCAAAACACCACCGGGGTGTATATCATGTCAGCTCAGAGGACCTGTTATGGTGGTGGTGCAAACATACTGGACAACCATGTATCCATACAATATCATCCCAAACCGTGCAATATGGAGAGCCTAAGTCAACCACAATGGATCCATATCACATCAGCTCTTAGGAGGTATTGGTGGGCATGGTGTATATATTTTGGACCACCATGTAGCCATAAAATCTCAGCCTTGAGGACCCAGTGCTATGGGTGGGCTATCTACAGTGGATCATCATGGAATCATATCATGTCAGCAAGGAGTAGCTTGTGAGAATACACAGTAGACCAACATATATCTGTGTCATGGTCCAGAAAACTGTTGTACTCCATAGCAAAAAGAAGCACTGTCCACACATATACTTTTCTGCTTCACTGCTTTATTGTAGAAGTATATAAAATGGACAGGTGCTTCCAAACACACTTCAGGACTGCAAACCCCAGCGCTTAGCTATAAAGGTTTCGTTAGGAGGTGGAGACTACCACAAATTCCAGCACATTTAACAGCCTCCTTTTTAATTAAACAATTAAATATACATTTATTTCATGTGCATTTAAATTAAGTATATTAATTAGTGAATAAGCCAAAAACCAGTGCTAAAAGTAATTAAGTTACAATAAATTCACACTGCAAGTAACATTATGCACATTAAACATAAGAATCGGAGCCCAATACCAGCTTATATTTTTTACAGCTCCAAATGTAGAGTCAATATCACAGATGAACTGCATGCTCAAGTCCTGTGATCAACCAGTAGTCTTAAACCATCCTATTCTCTGGTTATCTGCAGAGTCAATTATGGCTCATCAAGCTTTTACATGCCAGGACACTTTAGAAGTCCAAAGCTGGCAGAAGGACCTGAAAATAAAAAACACACACAGAGAATCACAAAATATTCCATCAGGCAGGTGCAAAAGTATATTCAACTAATTGATTTCTGGATTATTATTCAGTAAGAAAGTATTGCACACTTTCCCCAAAGCATACAAGACTAAGGGAAATGAGAAGGGCATATAGAGGGGAGCAAAGGGCGAGAGTAAAAATAGGCATAGAGACCAGGGGAATGGAGAATTGAGCATTTTACATACGCTCTCACAAATCCACTAGGAATGGTTGTAGATGCCTATATTCATTTAGTCCTTTAGGATTCAGTGTTTGTAGCTTGTATGTCCAAAGATCTCCCTTCAGAGAAGTAGATTAAATCTATTGCCTCCACTTCTACGAGCTCTGACATACTCCAGGCCCATAAATTTGAGCAAATCTGATTCTCTTTCGTGTTTTTCTATGCAACCCTGGTGCCATTATACCAAGGGCTACTACCCCTGCCTGCTTCTCTGACTGCAGGTTAAGGGGCCTGGGTTTGGATTCAACAGATACTGTAGTATCCCTATCAGCAGTAGAATTGTAATTATGGTGCCTCCACCCAAAGTGATTAAGTGGGTAAATGGCAGAACTAGTACAGCCCTCTGGGAAGCTATACCTACCCACAACCCCAACTAGTGGCCCAACACAAAGGCTGGCAGTATATACTGTACTCGGACTGCAATGACACATCTAATGGCTAGCGCTATTAATATGCTCATCGGATTCACACTTATCAGCAGTGTCTGGACTTCTGGCATACACCCTGTCTCCCCTGCAAAAGAACAATTAACCAGCAACCATAGTGCAGCTTTATCTTTCTCCCACACTTTATTGTGCAGTAATAATATGCTCTTATCCTCCCCTATCCTATTTCATTGGGCAGTTCCCAATCCCAAACCCAAAGCCCAGACCACCCTCCGTAGGCGCCTCCGCCCTGGTGGGCTACAAAAACTTAAACTATTCCTCACCCAGATAAACTGGTCCCCCATTCAACATGCAACCGACATTGACACTGCCCTCGCCTTCTTCACACACACCTTCAACATGGCCTGTGATCTCTTTGCACCCTTCACCAAAATCCGGTCCAAAAAGCAGAGTGCACCCTGGTTAGCCCTGCCCTTCTACAATTACTAAGAAATCGGGATAACCTCTGGCACCTTGCCACTGAAGCCAGGTTGAGCTGTCTGATAAACGGAGGCTTACAATGCAGCCAAATAAGTGCTCTTGGGCCATCCAGAAAGCCAAGGCCAACCATTACCAGGCCACCCTTACCTCCTCCTGGGGCTCGGCCCGGACTTTCTTGGATAATATTAAACATCTAAATGGAAAATCACGCTCCCCTGCCCCATCCCAGCTCACTAGCAATGGCACTACCACCACCGAGCCTGCCACCATAGCTAACTGGCTCAACACTGCTTTCACTGACCTTAGCTCAGTCCTCCCTAGTAATTTCTTTGACCCTCCCCAACCAACCTCCCCCTGTCCTCCAGCACCCCAGCTTCCACCTGCGCAAGATTTCCACCGGAAGCCAGACCCATCTAATCAAAGCTTTAAATAGTAACAGCCCGGCAGTGACTCACTGGACCCCAGTATCCTCAGGCTGGTGCTAGATGAAGTCCTTGCCCCACTCACCAGCCCTAATTAACGATCGCTCTGCCTGGGACAATTTCCACGGCAGAAAACAACCATAATCACACCCATTCATAAAAGAGGCGACAGGTCATCAGCCAACAACTACGGCCAATCTCCATCCTCCCCAAAAGCCCTGGAGAAAGTGGTGGCCATTCAAATCACTGATTACCTGGCTAAGCATAACATCTTATGCCCAGAGCAACATGGCTTCGTGCTGGTCACAGTACCAGCACTGCCCTAATTAATTCTCCAACTTCTACACTCCTCCTTGGATACCAGCTCCTAGCTGATGCAGTGTTCATCAACCTCTCAAAGGCTTTCGACACCGTCTCCCATCCTGTTCTGCTGAATGCTCTCTGCCACACTGGTCTCTCGGCTGGCCCCCTAGCATGGTGCACAAGCTATCTAGCCGCTCGATCACAGTGTGTTAAAATCAATGGGATACTCTCTGACACCCGTCCCATTCACTCTGGGGTCCCCCAAGGCTCCATCCTGGGCCCCCTTCTCTTCTCACTCTATCTGAACACCCTGCCCACTGCATGCCCTGGCAAAATTCTCCTGTATGCAGATGAGCTGTCCTTTTTGCCACCAACCGCAATCCCATCTCCCTTCAGGACACCCTGCAGCAATCTTTCAATAATGCAGAAGCTTGGTTTAAGGAGCGCAGACCCGTCATCAATCTTAAAAAAAACAAAGCTATGCTCTTTTCCCACCCCAAAAACAAAGCTAGCAACCACCCACTCTATATCCTTCCTAGTACCAAACAGCCACTGGAACAAGTCTGCTCCTACAAATACCTTGGGGTTACCTTCGACTCAGCCCTCACATTTCACAACCACATTGATGCCTTAACATCCGCCACTAACACACGGCTTGGCATCCTCTTCTGCCATAGAACCTACCTTCCCCCAAATGCACTCCGGCTTGCTGTTACGTCCTCCGTTTTGTCCCTTGTAGACTATGGTCTACCAGTCTATGGTGCTGCCAACACGACTGCACTCAAAAAAATTCACTTAACCCTGAATAAAGCCTGCAGATTGATTACTGGTGCCCCCAGGTTCACACACACCTGTCAGCTGTATGACGAGGCTAAACTCCTTACCCTGGATGAACGGCTCCGATATCAAACCTGCCTCCTCACAAAAAAAACCCTACTCGGGCTCTCCCCCCCTGGGGTAACGGCATCCATCCACCAGATCCCACCCACTATTGCAACACGGTCATCCAACAAGACCACTCTAATGGTCCCCAGATCAAGAACCAGCCGTGGCCAGAGGTCCTTCTGCTACAGAGCCCCATCCTGGTTTAACTCTCTCCCTGCCCCCATCACCAATGCCACCACCATCTCCAAGTTCAAAACCACCCTTCGAAACCAACTCCTCAACACCCGTAGCTGCTCCTGTCTCTGAAAGTAGCCTCCACCTCAACTTCTCATGACAACACCCACTGGGCGGCTCTCCACCTAGCCATCCCCACCACCGCTTCCCGGTACACCTTACCTATGTCTAACCTGGCCAGTGCCAGCTGTTTCATTGTATACCTATTAGATTGCTCCAATTGTTGATACCAACTTGTGTAACACCTGTTCTCAATTACATGTACCCTGTAACTAAATGTATTTTTATCTGACCTCAGTGTGACGTGGCGCCTCTGTTGCACGCCTATTGTTTTGCAAACCTATGCTATGTAACCTAAAACCTATGCTATGTAACCTAAAACTCTATGTATGTCTTTAATGTGTCGAGGTACCTTTGGAAACGAGCCTCTGGCTCAAAGGTTGTAAACTGATTTCACAAATAAAATAAAATAAAATAAAAAAAAATCTTAGACCCAGTTAACAAGCAAAACAAATCAGATTTATTTAGGGGGCTGAACACAGGAGGGGGCAAGAATTTAGGTTAACTATTGTGCTACCATAATTAAGCAAACACCAATCAATATTCATTAGCTCTGTCCCTGAATTAATCAGTTTATCAAGTGACTGGGTACCCAGGATATAATAAGGTGCAACCCTGAAGCATTGTGTGTAGGCCGGCATTGCAGCTCGTTGGGGTCCTAGATGGAGAGAAGGGTGTTATTAGACAGATAAGATACATGCCAACAGTAGAATATTTACAATCCCAGGCTGAAGTTAAGGCAGAAGGAAGCAGGAAGGGTAGTCAGAATAGCAAAGGCCAAAACTGAGGAAAAGACAGCCAACTCGGTTAAGAAGGGGGATAAAACCTTTTATAGGTATATCAGGGAGTGTAGAAAGACAAAGGGAGGGATAGTGAGGCTGAATAGAATGGACGGTGGATGGGCAGAGAGGGACAGTGAAAAAGCATGGATACTGAATGAATACTTCTGCTCAGTATTCACAAAAGATGAGGAGGGGAAGGTGCATAATCCAATTAACAGAAGCACTCTGGATAGGGGGAGTCGATCTTAGTCCTTTCACAGAAGAAAGGGTTCTGAAAGAACTCCTAAAACTGAAGGTGGACAAAGCAATGTGGCCTGATGGAATTCACCCCAGAATTCTAAGAGAATTAAGGAGAGAAATAGTGACACCACTGACTACCCTTTTTACAAAATCATGGGAGGATGGTGTGGTACCAGAGGACTGGAGGAAGGCAGATGTGATTCCCCTTCACAAAAGTGGGAGCAAGACAGAGGCAGGAAACTACAAACCATCAGTTTGACCTCTGTGGTAGGGAAAGTGATGGAATCACTTCTGAAGGAAAGATTTATCGAGTACCTAGAGGACAGTGGGGCACAGGACCCAAGGCAGCATGGGTTCACAGTGGGAAGGTTCATGTCAGATGAATCTAATTGATTTATTTGACTGGGTGACCAAAGTAGTAGACCAGGAAGGGGCTGTGGACATGGCCTTCCAAGACTTTAGCAAGGCATTTGACACAGTCCCACACAAAAGATTAATAGTCAAATTAACCAGCCTGGGAGTGGGTCCCAGGGTGGTAGCCTGGGTAAAACATTGGCTGGACAACAGGACACAGAAGATAATTGTAAATGGAGTCCACTCTGAAGAAAGAGGGGTTACTAGCGGGGTACCACAGGGTTCAGTACTGGGTCCAGTCCTTTTAATGTCTTTATAAGTGACATTGCAGAGGGATTGGAATGAAAAGTATGCCTCTTTGCAGATGACACAAAGATCTGCAATAGGGTTGATACACAAGGATGTGTGGAAAGGATGATAAGGGACTTGGCAAGGTTGGAGGAATGGTCAGAAGTATGGCAGCTTGAATTCAATGCAAAGAAGTGCAAAATAATGCACCTGGGAAACAAAAACCCAGGGGAAGATTACACAGTGGGGTGAGAAGTAGTAACAACAACAAAAATGGAAAGGGACCTGAGGGTAATCATATCAGATGACCTTAAGGTTAGCAAGCAATGTGAGAAGGCAGTAGGAAGGGCTGCGGGGAATACTGGGATGTATATAGAGAGGCATCACCAGCAGAAAACAGGAAGTTGTTATCCCTCTGTACAGACAGTTGGTGAGACCCCATCTGGAGTATTGCATCCAGTTCTGGAGACCCCATATCCGCAAGGACATAGACAGGATGGAAGCAGTCCAGAGGAGGGCAACTAAAATGCTGCAGGGTCTGCAAAAGAAGCCATACGAGGAGCTTAATATGTATACCCTTGAGGAAAGGTGGGGGGGGGGATATGATAAAACCTTTTAAGTACCTCAGTGGAATCAACAAAGTCTAAGAGGGCAGCATCTTTCAGAAAAAGAGATGTGCAAGAACAAGGGGACACAATTTGAAGATAGAGGAGGGGACAGCTCAGGGGCAATGTGAGGAAGTATTTTTTCACAGAGAGGGTGGTGGACACATGGAATAGCCTTCCTGAGTAAGTTGTGGGGTCTAAAACTGTGGGAGAATTCAAGAATGCATGGGACAGACATAAGGCAATTTTTGTGGGGGGTAGGAAGAAATAGGCTGTTGGTTAAATAGGATCTGTAGCTTATCCTCTAGGTAGGGAAATGGGCAGACTAGGTGGGCCAAGCAGTCCTTATCTGCCCTCAAAGTCTATGTTTCTATGTTTCTATGGCCTGTAACCACAGTTAAAACCCAGTAAAGAATTATAAGGCAAATCAGAGGACACCATACAGTTATTTGGTTGTTGCAGGGAGCTACCCTGATTGTACTCACTGCACCCAGAGCGACTAGAAAAAAGGATGAAGTCACCATGGATTTGCTGGCTTGCCAGGATGATGGTGGGGACAGGGGCCAGCACAGCTCACCTCTACTTCACGGCTTTTCCCTGTAGGTGGCCACAACCTGCAACTTGCTTCTTCACAGGGGCTTACTCCCCGAGGCTGGTCTCTAGCCAGGCAGCTGTTGGATCTGGTGCAGGAGCAGTCTTTAGTGCTGCAGCTAGCACAGGCCCAGCACATGAAGTTTGGCTTGGCATGCAGTACAAAGTGGATAAGGTGTTGGTGCTTGAGGTGTGATGAAAACTCATTCAACTTGCGATTTGCAGACAGGCTTAAAGATCAATGGCAACCATTTTACACATTGTTAAAAAAAGCCTAAACACGCCTGAATTCAGGTCCCTGTGTCATAAGTAGTGTTTCCTGAAAATTACATGCTATTTGGTTTTGTGGTTTGCTTTAAAACAGCATTTGTTAACTTCTTCTGCCCTAACTGGAGACAGTCAGGCTGTTTTTGTCCCTCTGACTGAGCCTTGGAGAGTGATGACATCATACTGGACTAAGCTACAGCTTCAGCAATGTAAGTACCTGCTTGACTGAAGATCTGAAGAGCTGAAGAGCTGTTAACTTCCCATTTAGAGCAATCTGTGAGTTAATTGTTTGTTGTCCAGGGTTGTTACTAACTCATTCTCTGGTATTTGCTCAGATGAATTAGTTGAAAGTCCACATTTCGTTCTTCTAAAGAGCTGATCATTTGAGTTTCAGTGCTGAATTGAAGTGATATGCATTTGAGAAATCAGCTTATCTGTATCACAGCAGCTGCCAGTTCTTTCCTAGCTATATAGCACTGGGTTGTTTATTCAATGGATATAAACTAAGTCTAAACTTGTTAGTTCATTCAAGTAGTTTGTCTTTGATGTAGCCTCAATGAATAGGTTCATGTAAGAAAATGTTTTTCCCTCTCAGATTGACAGACAGGTGCCTGCCACAATCTACTGTTTCAGGCACATGTACTATTTGAACTCACACATTTCAGTTCTTTGATGGTTTATTAGTGAAAATACATTATGCATATGTATAGCTAGAAACACTACATTGCATTCCCGATGCCCCCATCTCCTGCCTACAGTGGAGGCAGCAACTGCCCCATGTCACCTGCCCCAAATCCGGGGCTGCAACACCCTGTTGCCCACTCCCTACTCCCATAGAGTCAGGGTTGCTGTACCCTGTTGCCCCATGTCCTGCCAGAACAATCAGAGCCTCAGCACCCTACTGCCCCCTGCCTGAAAAGTTGAGGTTGCTGCACCCTGCTGCTGCCCTTTGTCCCCAACCCCCTCAGTCAGAGCCACTGCACCCTGTTCCCCCTGTTCCTGTCACCACAATCAGGGCTGCTGTGCACTTCTATACCCTAGAATCCCATGTCACCTGCTTCCATATGTGGGGCTGCTGCACCATGATGCCCATGCCACCAGAGGTGGGGCTTTTATTGCACCCTGTTACCTACATCCATTTTACCAAATGGGCTGGGCTGCTGCACCATGCACAGCCCATCCCACAGTCAGGGCTGCTGTTCCCTGCTGCCCTCCCCCATGTCCTGCCCCACAATCAGGCTTCTGCACCATGCTGTAGTCTGTCTCCTACCACCATAGCCCAAGCTGCTGCACCCTGTTCCTGTCTACATAGTCAGGGCTGCTGTACTCTGTTGCACACTACAGCCCAATGCCTCCACAGCCCCATGACTTTGCAGTTAGGGTTGCTGCACTATACTGCCCCCTGCCACCAAAGTCAGATTTTTTTGTTGCACTGCCCAAAAGAAAAAAACGGAAAAATATTTTCATCTTGTGTTATGGGGGTGAAGGACAGAGGGCATTAAGGTGCAGAAGTCCTGACTGTTTGGCCAGGAGATGAGGGAGGCTTTAGGGTACAGCAGCCCAAACTGTGGGACAGGATGCAGCAGCCACACCTGGGTGGAACTGACACAACTGTGGGGGCAGAGGACAGGGGGCAGCAAATGTCCTAACTCTTGTGGCAAGTGGCAACATGGCACACCAGCCCTTACTGTAGAGGCAAAGGGCTCTAGGGAACAACAGGCCACAGCAGTCCTGCCTGAGTAGGCAGGAGCAGGGTGCAGCAGCCCTGGCTGTGATGGCAGGGGTCTGTGGACAGCATGGTGCAGAAGGCTTGACTGTGGGGCAGGACACAGGTGGGCATCAGGGTACAGCAGTCCTGACTGTGAGATGGGGTGCACATGGTGCAGCAGCCCTGCTCATTTGGGACATTGGATATGGATAGCAGGGTGCAGCAAAAGCCCCATCCCTGGTGGCATGGGGCAGCATAGTGCAGCAGCCCCAACTCTAGAGGCAATATATGGGACCTTAGAGTGTAGCAGAGCACAGCAGCCCTGACTATGGAGATTGGAACAAAGGGCAACAGGGTGCAATGTCCGCAACTGTGGATTTGAGGGACAGTGGATAGCAGGGTGCAACAATCCCAACTGTTTGGGCATGGGGAAGCACGGTGCAGCAGCCCTAACTGTTCAGGCTAATGATGGACAACAGCGTACATGAACCCCAACTGTGTGGGAGAAGACAGTGGGCAACAGGGTGTAGTAGCCTTGAATGTGGGGCAAGAGACAGAGGGCTTGTAGGGGCAAGGGACAGGGCATCAGAGTGCAGCTGCCTCAACCATGGTGCAGGAGACAGGGGGCATCAGGATGCTATACACTTTTTCTAGTTATACATTATGTATTTTCACACAGAAACCATCAAAGAAATAAAATGTGTGAGTTCATATTGTACATGTGCCTGAAATAGCAGAGTGTGGCAGGTACCTGTTTGTCAATCTGAGAGGATGAATAATTGTTCTTACATGAACCTACAGTATTTATTGAGGCTACATCAAACTACTTGTATGAATTAGCAAACTTTAGATTTATTTTATATCCATTAAATAAACAACAAAGTGTTATATAGCTAGGGAAAAAAACAGAGTTTTGATGACAAACAACTGGCAGCAGCTGTGATACAGATGAGCTGATTGCTCAAATGCATATCACTTCAGTTCAGCACTGAAACTCAAATGATCAGCTCTTTAGAAGAACAAAATGTGAATTTTCAACTAATTCATCTGAGCAAATTCCAGAGAATGAGTTAGTAAAAACCCTGGACAGCAAACAATTAACTCACAGCTTGTTCTAATTGGGAAGTTAACAGCTCTTCAGTCAAGCAGGTACTTACACTGCTGAAGCTGTAGCTTAGTCTAATATGACTTCATCACTCTCCAAGGCTCAGTCAGAGGGACAGAAACAGCCTGGGCAGGATTCACAAAGAAGGGCAAAAATCCTGTAGCTGGGGAAAAAAGCCTGCAGCACTGCAGAAATGCAGCTGCATGATATTCATAAAGAAAATCCAGCAACTGCAGGAATTCT
This sequence comes from Neoceratodus forsteri, assembly GCA_016271365.2. NCBI lineage: Eukaryota > Metazoa > Chordata > Ceratodontiformes > Ceratodontidae > Neoceratodus > Neoceratodus forsteri. The sequence goes on along the minus strand of CM057449.1, from coordinate 1,107,697,732 downwards.
GCAAAAAGTCTCGCAGCTGCAGGAATCCCGCAAGTGCTGTGGATCTGCAGCTGTGGAAATGGCTTAGGAGGCACAGCAGTAGTATAACCAAGTAGCTGAAGCAGCAGATAGTAATGGTGCTGCCATAGTAGGAGGCTGACAGCACCCATAAAGAGATCAGAAACCAGTCCCTCAACTGGGACCACTGCAGCACCACAGGTACTAGCAATACCATGGCACCACAGTAGCTGACTGTCACCGCTGGTCATCCCTCCCTGGGATGTTCCTGTTGCCTGCAGGGGTAGCACTTACTGCAGGCTGGCCAGGCTCTACAGCCTGTGGGGCTCTATCATGGGCTGCACTGGGTCTAGTGACTGTTGCCTGTTGCTATATCATTGCAATGTATGCTTTTGTTGCTGTAACATCAGCCACTGCTATACTATCAGGGATGCTATTACCTGTGCCTCATGTCAACCTTAATTGATTCCAATTGTTGGGGCACTACTGCAGTTTGCTGAGGGAGAGTTACACTTCATTCCACTGTGTGTAACATTTCTTCCACAACTGCATAAAAAAAACTGCCTGAGCATAGCCTTTCAGGGGATGTGCCTTACTTATCTCATACCTTTCTTCCCTCAGGGACTTCCCCAGCTGCACTTTTTTCCACAGTCCGTAGTGTTTTTTTTCTGCAGCTGCGGAGGGTTTTGTGAATAGCACTTAGAGCAATCACCCCTTTTTTCCATAGCTACGACAGTTTTGGGAACTTAGGGAAGGTTTTGCACCTTCTGTAAGCTTTGTGAATCTAGCCCCATTTCCAGCTAGTGCAGAACAAGTTATTAAATGCTGATTAAAAGAAAACCACAAAGCCAAATAGCATGAAATTTTCAGGAAACACTACTCATGACACAGGGACTCGAATTCAGATGTTTTTAGGCTTTTTTTTTTTAACAATGTGTAAAATGGTCATCATTGATCTTTAACTTTGTCAGGAAACAAACAGGAGCAACTGATAACAGGTCTCCCCTTTTTCTGAATGTGGCAGGAGACAATTCTGGTGACACTAGGCTTGGGATTTAGCAACAGTCTCTGAGGCAGTTTCTCACCACAAAACACATTGGTGTTCTATCAACTGACTGGACCACTTTAGGCAAATTCTCAGCTTAAACAGAATCACTTCTTTTCTCCATGCTTTTGGAGTCTTTTAGTAATCTGCACCCTTGGCAGTCTCACCCAAACCATGTAGGATCTCAGGCCAAGGAAGGCAAGTTGGCCTCTCCCCGAATTCAGCGATCTTAAGCAGAGCTTTCTCACCCTTGGGAAGCTCTCTCTGGGCTGACTCCAGACTCTCCAAGTTCAAACAGTCCATCTTAGATGAAGGGCGAAGTTCCAGCAATCCAATTGGCTGCCCATGCTGTTAACCACAGTCTAAGTTCCCTTATTGGCTAATATTTGGGCGCCAATAATTGTACCTCCTTTCTCACCCCAAATTCTCTGCATAGTCCCAAGAGTCTCTGGCACATTTGCTGGCTCTCTGGTTGGTTACTGGGCTGCAAATATGGCTGCTGTGTATACAGTCCCCAAGCAGTTTATACATTTTCCCACAATTAGTGTTCTGGTGCAGCCAGATAATGTACTTTAAATTCACAAACACCCCATAGTCACATAGCCCCTTTAGTGCCCTATTAAGTGACCACAATAATTTACACCTATATTCAGTACTTTTCCTGTCACTGTACCCAAAGCACAGTGCCCCACCCCTAGCAGTAGGCAGCTCCCTCATTAATATTTATGAGGAGCTATTAATATAGCCCTTGAAAACATGTCCCGTTCAAGCTCAATTTCGCTACTTTACCGAGGCCTCTCACCTGCCTCATTGAGGTCACTGGTCCCCATTTAGGTCAGTAGGGGCACCTGGACTGTGAAACAACTTCAGGTTTGACTGCAAAACCAGCGGTCGGCAAATCAAAGGCTCTCTCGTGCATGTATGAGCTCCAGTGGCTTGGGAAACCACCGGTGGCTCACAATTCAGTTTTTTAAGCCCAAACTGGGCTGAAACAAAGCACAGAGCTGTTTGGGGAACCCTGGAGAAAATGTCATGACTTGGGCCAGGTGATGGATGCCAGGGGAATAATGGGAAACACCCAGAAGAACAGAGGTAAAAGGGAAGAAAACGGGGCAATTAAAGGTAAGCCCCCCCAAGGGGGGTTGCATCTCTCCCCTGCCTGAAAAACTCAGCATCTGCACCATCTATGAAAAATGGGTAATTATAAGAATACCACCTTACTATGTACAATATTTACAATGCTAGGCCTAACAATTAACACATGTATTTATACAGTATAGCATGCTATTACTTTAAATGGCATTCTTTTTAAATGTTTTGCATAGTTCAATTACTGGTAACCTCTCATGATATTTTACATGTAATCACTACACCTTTTGCATTTGGATAATCATAAAGAATTGCATTTGAACTTTGGTTTTAACCCTTAGACAATAATTTTTGTTGTACCATAAACCAGCATATACTTCAGATAACCCCTTTTACTTTGTATCTATGACCCTTTCTAAACTGGGGGAAGGTTTTGATTCTGATTTGGGAAGAGGAAGTGAACACTATTTTGAGCAGAGCTGGCTGTGATGTACACTCCCTTGTGGACAACATTCATTGGCAGGTCAGAAGGTACTCCAGGTGTGTCATAAGTAAGCCAAACTACAGGTTTTATGGCTCTTTCTGATTGTCTAGACATAGAGGGCATTAGCACTTGGCTTTCAACATTAGCTTTTGAATTCATGACTCCCAGTTTATTGTCCACTAATAAAGCAGCTTCTGAAGAAAGGGGCACCACTGTACTTTCTTAAGAATCAGAACTTGAAATAGGCTCAGCATTTGGCACATTATCGCTGCTGTTGGATTCTCTAGACTCATCCTGGTTGAAATGAGATATTTCCACTAAATGGGTATCATCCACAACACAGATGGCAGTTTCAGGAACAATAACACTCTCATCAGAACAAAACAGTTCACTTAGCCCATTTAATTCAGTAACGCTGGTTGGCTCACTTGCAGGTTCACTATGAGTTTTTCTGGGTTCGTGATCACTGAGTTCAGATGACGCCACCATACAAAGGGAATTAACACTTTCAGAAATCACACTGTGGACATCACTGTCTGGAGGTTCAGGTACAATGGGCAGGTCAGGATTACCAAAGGCCACAGGCCTAGTAGGAACATGACTAGAAGTAGAGGGAAAGGTTCCCTGAAACAATTGGGAGAGTTCAGGTGATGGGTAATAAGCAGTACAGAATTCACTTTCATCATCTTCAGAGTTAGAGTCATTGTCAGCAATAGCATTATTGATTAAGGGCCCTGGCTGTTGGGCAGCAGGAGGCAGATTAAGCTGCTTATTATGGGTAGCAGATCTAGTGACAGGGCCTGTTGGAGCTGCAGCTTGGGACACTGTGTCCAAAACTATCTGCCCAATAGTTAAAAAATGATTTCTGTGGATGATTTTAACAGCACGATGGTCCCCATCTGGATGCACTCTGTACATGAGCAAATCATGTAGTTTACTGATCACAACATAGGGGATATGGCTCCAGTGATCAACTATTTTATGTTTTACTTGGAAGTCCAGAATTTCTCATTAATACCTGGTTACCTGATTGGAGTTCTTAGGCATTGACATGTTTATTATGGCAAGCTTTTCTGGCCAGAGTTCTTTGAGCAGCCGTGGTATTTGCAAGCTGGTATGCATGGTTCAATTGTGCCTTTAACCTATTAATGTACTGAAGGTAGTTTTCTGATCATGCTCTATCAGGAGAGACACCAAAGCACACATCCACTGGGAGACGAGCTTCTCTTCCAAACATAAGGTGGTACGGTGAAAAACCAGTAGCATCATTTTTGTGTAATTATAGGCATATCCTAGTGCTCTAATTTGTTGACCCCACCTGGGCTTGTCTTTTGGGTGAAGGGGGCCAAGCATATCCAGTAGAGAGCAATTAAATCTCTCCAGTTGTGGATCTTCTTGTGAATGATAGGGGGTAGTTCTGGATTTTCTGTCACCCCAGATAGTAGTTCTTTAATGAGTCTGCTCTCGAAATCTCAGCCCTGGTTCAAATGAATGTGCTGAGGAGAGCCATAGTATACAAAGAACTTCTCCACAAGAACTTTTGCTACAGTTGAGGCCTTTTGGTCTTTAGTAGGATAGGCCTGAGCATACCTCGTAAAATGCAGTTACTACCAACACATTTGCAATTTTTTTTTAATCTAGCTCTAAGCTAAGAAAATCAATGCAGGCAAGCTCCATTGGTGCACTTTAGTTATGTTGACAAGTGGAGCCACTCTCTGAGGCTGGGCTTTTCTCTGAAGACACCTGCTGCAAGTTGTAATGTACTGTTCAATGTCTACACCCATCTTAGGCCAATAAAAGAGTGATCAGGCCAAGTCCAAAGTTCTTTCACTTCCCAAATGCCCCATGTTATCATGTAAAGCCTTCAGCACAACACTTCTAAACTTGGTGGGCAATACAATTTGTTTTTTGACAATCTCTGCTTGGCTGTCAGTCAGTTCTCTGTATAATAGTGTCTCATGTAATGTGAGTTTAGACCCCTCTCTCAATAACAAAGCAGTTTTAGGGTCATTGGACCTCATTTTAGAGATGTATTCCCCCCTTTTCAAGGCATTAACCACTTGTCTTATCATTGGATCATGGTGCTGTTCTCTTTGAATGTCAGCTGGGATTAGCTGGGGTAAACAGCCAAGTCCAGAGCTGTGAAATTACAATTAGCCACTGGTATGCAAGTATCTGGAGGCCCCAAGCAATCTGCCAGGCAATTAACAGTTTCTGAGGATGGAAATTCATCTTTATCAAATTTGTGACATAGGGCTTTTACTGATTGTTCTGGGATATGCACCCACTGCCGATTTAAGGCAGGTATATTTATTTATTTATTTATTTATTTATTTATTTATTTGCTTTTGTTTACCAGGTAAGCACACTAGACAGCCAAGTGCCTATTTTCAGGTGCGACCCGGAAGGATTACAAGGTACATACATACAAGAACATCAGGAAGAATCAAAGTTGTCATACAAGAACATTTGGCAGAACAAAGGCTAATAAGCAGCTAACTAGAGAAAGACTTCAGGCAAAACTGGTTAAATGTTAGAATACCACTTTGAGATACTCAAAAGATAAATTAGTTAGATAACAGCATAAAACAAAATAGTACAGCCATTAACAGCACAGCAGACAATATAGGGTAAGCCTAACCCTGGAGGGGGTAACAGGAGAAGTAAAAAAGTGCAGGAGAGAGTGCTGTAGAAAGATAGCGATGGGCTAGGCAAGTTAACCCTCTGGGACAGGTGGGCTGGAAGTGGGTCCAGTGCAAAAATAGACATCTGGTTTGTAATTACCAAGCCGGATACAGGAGTAGAAGTGCATGATATGCTGGACCCATGCCCCCATCAGTCTGAAACAGGGGAAAAAGTGTGCCACAGCAGGGGGTCTATGAAGGACAGAGAGGTGGAGGCGGATTTTAGGAAGCCCCACAGGGAGGCTTTAAAACAGCGATGGGAGGAGGAGGAGCAAATTAAGGCAGGAAGAGAGTTCCACACTTTCAGCGCATATACGGTGAAAGCACGATCACCCACAAGGGCGCGGGTTTTTGGCACCAGGTGGTCCTGTGAGTCACTAGATCTTAAGTGGTAGATTGGGGATCCATGTTTGAGGGGTAGGGCAAGGTCAGAGGGAGTGGCAGTTCTGACGATGCTGTCGAAGTTGCCAAGGACAAAGGTGCGGTGCTTTTCCGGGGGGAGCCACTCCAGATGCATGTAGAGATCACAGTGGTGCATGAGGGAAGGGGCCGAGAGTGCAAAGCGGCAAATATTGTTATAAGCAGTGTCTCATTTGGTGAGGTTGGATTTAGGTACAGGGGCAAAGGATATAAGCCCATAGCAGAGCGTAGGTAGAAGGACCCCCCTGGATAGTGCCGGTTGTGCAGCCGGGGTGAGGCAGCTTTTTGCTCTATAGGCCAGTCCGAGCTTGCCATTAGTTGCCTTACATATGTTCCAGATGTGCAAGGAAAGATCCAGTAGCGGGTCGAGGGTGACACCCAGATACTTCATGGAATCCACAGTCTGCAGGAGGGAACCATCAGCCCCATAGATCATTAGGGGAGCTGGGCAGGTTTTTCTCTTGGGCAAGGTGCCAAAGAGCACGGCTTGGGTCTTTTTTAGGTTGATGGACAGCCTATGCTCCTCCAGCCAGGTCTGGATAAGCAAAAGGTCAGGATTTAACTGGGAGTTAATGGTTTTGATGTCACGGGAGCTGGCTAGGACGACAAGGTCATCCGCATAAAGGATGGTACATCCTGGGGTGGTGACAGAGGGCAGTTCATTAATGAACAGGGAGAACAGAATGGGTCCAAGGACAGATCCCTGGGGGACCCCACATGACAGAGCATCAGCATTAAGGTGACTTAAGCCTGGACAGTACTCCACTACATAATCATATGTTGAGAGAGCTGAAAGCAATCACTGTCCTATGGCTCTGGAGGGGTTGTGGGATAACAGATGGACCAGACACCAAACTTCAGGTTCAACAAACAATCTCTGTGTGATATTTATTCAAAATACAGGAGGTAACCTTCAGCAATGGTATATCCCTTTTTCAATACATCAGCCTGCAGCAACAGACTATGCATGTCCTTAGACTGCATTTAGTCGGCACCTACTGACTCACTTACCTACTGTTCTCACTGTTTAATGAAAACCACGTCATCCCTATGTTTGACTTGTTTGCTTGGCTGATGGGGCTCAAAATAAAACCTCCAAGAACAAGCTAAAGACAAAGAACCTCAGTGCAGATGCACTGAAACAAGGGCTACCCCAAAGGGCATTTACAATAAAGCCAAGTTTCAAATAAACACAACATCATATATACTCCCATAATGCAATGGGATCCATATGCAAATCACCATGACATTTTAGGCTTGTTCCGCTTAAAGCAGGAATGTATGGTGCCAAAGGGCCTCTCAAACAATCTGTAATTTACATGCATTTTAAATAACACAACTAACTTCATTTTAGTAATACAGTCCCCTAGTAACTGTTTACCTTTATCAAAAACACCTAGTGCTGTGGTATTTTCAACATTTACAGGTTTCATACACATAAGGCATATACATCAAGGTATTGTATGACATAGCGCTACTGTATACTAAATCCAACAATAAGGAACACAGCCTGTTGTTTTACATCAGCTTGGATGTCACAACAGTAACCTCCCTGTATGAGGACCTGAGAATGAAAAGAAAAATTAAAAAGGACACTACATCATAGTCAAGAAAGGGGGAGGGGTACCCATAGGTGGCCAACCTTATGGACTAGAAATTGTCAAAGATAGATTACGCTAAGAAATAGGAGAACTTTTGCAAATGATTTAAGAAAAGGTCAGTCCTCAAGAGTGGAAGGATCTCTCTCTTCCACATATTCTCCAACTTAAGAGGGAAGCAGTTATTTCTGACTACTTACCGTCTTCCTGTCCTTGGAAGGGATGGAGCTTCCATCCATCCATCTCCAGAAGCTCCATCTCTGGGTCCCTATTAATGATAAACATTCTGTCATAAACATAGTAGATATCATCATTCTTTACCCTGAGGCATTAACACTTTTCTCAACAGAGACTAATGGTACCTTCCCTGCACTATCTCCTTTTAGGAAAAGTCCTTCATATTTCATTGACATAAATTCCTGATTTACAGTGGTCATCTCAGCAATATGTGAACGAACAGTACCAAGGACTGTTACCATCTGGTACCATGTGTCCTAGGCGAGATGTTTCCCTGTTCCAAGGGTGCCATTTCTTCTCCATAATGACCCCTTCCCTTTGGCACACTCTTTCCACTCCCCATGAACCACTACCTCTGCTGAACAGATGTCTTCTGTTCCCAGCAGGAACTTCCACTACACTGCACACTGGACAGGTGCTAATATAGGCCACCACCTGTCTGTACATACCAGGCCAGTAATAAGAAGGTGTTAACCAAGCCAAGACACAGCTCAGATGCCCACAGGGTCTGGAGTGAGCAGCCTCAATCGCCTGTTGTCTGTAGGCCTCAGGCACTACTACCTGGGCATCCACACATTTTGTACCGGGGTTGGGCCTCACGTGGTACAGAACACTCTTCTTCAGTTTGTGCCACCAACATTGTTTTGCCCCCACACAACCATTAATCTGCGTACCCTCCTTGACCTTAAAGGACACCTAAACAACCAATTTTTAGAAAGAAACAATTTAAAAATCTGTCTTCATAGAGAGGTGAAGGAAAGACTGCTATGTACATTGATGCAAACATTGCATTTATATGAATAACATAAATGCAGTTTTGTAACATCTGAAAAAGAAAGCTTCAGCCTTCCAGTTCAAAAAAACTGTTCTGCCTTTTCCCTAAAATGGCTGCCAAATGTGTGAAGCGATTACATCTTTGGAGCTAGAAGAAGAGAGCAAGATGGCTCTCTTTAGTGCTAACTAGTTCTGTTTTCCCCTTTGTTTAGAATTGTTTCATCAAAATGATCAGAACCAAGACTTAACATGGGGATTATTTTGATCAATACACATGTTAGGCTATGACTGTGTTCATTTTATTTACTTTAACGTGCTGAAATTGTGTTGCAGGCCAACCAACTTTCTCTTTGGCAAACTGCAGTACAGTGCACCTCTTGAAATAGCTTGTGGTCTAGTGGTTATGTGTTGTCCTGATGGTTGTAGCAAAGTTCTGGTCTGGTCCAATGTCAAAGTTCATGCTTTCTTGGTAATGCAAAAAATATGCTTCTCTTGTAGTCTCCTTTTTCTTTTTGGCTCCCCACTACAGCTAACCCACCAGCCGTTAAACAGTCCACTGTTCACACTCTGTCCTTATTACTGCCTGGGGTTGCATATGAGCTTCCCAGTCCCACAAAGAGAATTATCATACTTCAGATCATAATCTTATACATCAGAGAGTAGTGCACATCTATACCAATATGCTTCATTGACTGGTACTGTTAAGTGATGTCTCCCAAACCACTCTCCAGTCTTCTTTCTTCAGTGTTTCACTTCTGCTCCCACAATAAACATCAAACGGATCACAACTCTTATGCACAATGAAGGCAGTATGTACAGTCCCCCTGTTTTGATTTTTCCCACCTCATTAACCAACAACCAGGTCTTCCTGGGTAGCCAAGAAAGAAGCATTCAGAGACACTAGGAAAATTGCTGTTTATACCCTCATAAAGGCTAGACTTGCTATGGATAACATTATCAGGCAGGGGAGGCATACTAATGTCTTGAGCAAATCCACCTGACTCCAGTGTCAGTCTACTCCCTTACCTGTGATCTGCAGAACCCCACAGGAAAGTCCTCTGCAATATTCCTCCAGTCCTTTTCTGTGCCTGTCTTCACAGTGCGAGTTGGCTGGCTCACCACTTTTCTGAATCTTGAATGCTGTATACACAGTCCCCTCGATACCGTCAAAACAAACCCCTCAAGGATAAACTGCCTACACTGAATCCAGATAACAATTTAGGTGATGCCCTGCCACTCCAAGTTATTAGCCATTGCTGTCTGCTCTCATCCATGGTCAGGTAGTGATCACAGTGCTGGCAGTCCCCCATCTCAGATCTCACAATGATTTGTTCAACTTTCCTTCCTCCTGTCTTCCCCCTACTCTGAATATAGCTATACCCTGTAGGAATGGTCTCCTCACTCCCCTCTAGCAATTGTTCATTACTTCTTTTCCCTACAATGAAAACTGATGCGTGCAGCACCCTTCCACATCACGAATACAGTTAGTACAGTCTCTTGGGTTTTCTGTCATCTCAATAATAAACATGATCTTTCCAGTAAGTCAGGCTGATAGTAGCAGGGCACAAGGGGGAAAATGGGCTTGCTTACCCATATAAGGTCTAGGTTACCTATGATTAGGGGCTATTAAATGATGCACATAATGATGCATGCACTTGTTATTTAATGTTGCCTAATCAAAGGTAGCCTCTTGTAAGAGTAATAAAGCCCATTTTCCCCACTTGTGCCCTGCTGCTATCAGCCTAACTTACTGGAAAGATCATGTTTGTTTTTGATATGTTAAAAAACAACAGGGGACTGTACTAATGGCATTCATGATGTGCGAGGGTGGTGAGCTCATTGGTATTTGATGTGTGGAGCAGGAGTGAAGAATGAATACCAGAGGGGGGCTGAGGAAGCCATTCCTATAGGGTACAGCTATATTCAGGGATGGCAGAAGACGGGGGGGGAAGGTGAGCAGATCATTGGGAGATTTTTGGCTACCAGCACCATGGTCACTACCTGACCATGGATGAGAGCAGGCGGTGATGACAAATACTCAGAGTGGCACTGTGGTGCCCAAATGGGTACTTGGATTCAGTGTGGGAAGATTATCTTCGGAGGAGTGTCAAGGTTTGTTGAGGCAGCATTGAGGAGACTGTGTATACCACATTCAAGATTTAGAAGAATGGTGAGCCAGACAACTAGCATTGTGGAGGAAGGCATGGACAAGGACTGCAAGATGATTGCTGAGCACTGTCCTGCCAGATTCCACTGATCACAGGTAAGGGAGGTAGACCAATGCTGCAGGTCAGGAGTATTCGATCAGTACATTAGTATGTCTCTCCTGCATAATAATGTTGTTATCCATATAAGTCCAGCCCTTATGAGAGTATGAACAGCAGTTTTTCTGATGTGTTCTGGTACTTATTGCTTGGCTCTCCAGGAAGACATAGTTGTTGGTCAATGAAGCAGAAAAAATAATGGGGGACTGTACGTACCGCCTTCATGCAAAAAGGGTTGTGACCCACCGAATGTTTATTGTGGGAGGAGAAGTGAAGCTTTGATGAAAGAGGACTGGAGAGTGATTTGGGAGGCATCACTTAACAGTGCCAGTCAATGAAGCATATATTGTCTGAGGCACACGATTACGATCTGAAGTGTGATAATTGCCTCTGTGGGGCTGGGAAGCTTATATGGGACCCAAGGCAGTACTAAGGACAGAGTTTGAATGGCGGTTTGTTTGCTGGCTGGTGGGCTAGCTGCAGAGGGGCAGGGTTTCATAAGGAAAAAGAAGACTTATAAGCAAAGAATATATCTGGACTACCAACAAAGCATGATTATTGGCATCGGACCAGACTAGAACTTTGCTACAAGCATCGTGACATCACGTAAGCATTAGATCACAAGGTATTTGAAGAGTTGTACTGTACTACAGTTTGCCAAAAAGAAAGTTGGTTGGATTACAATACAATCTTGGCACATTAAAGTAAACAAAATGAACAAGATCATAGCCTAACGTGTATTCATCAAAATAATCCACATGTTAAATCAGGGTTTTGATCATTTTGGTGAAACAATTCTAAACAAAGGGGGAAACAGAACTAGTTAGCACTATAGAAAGCCATGTAGCTTTCTGCATCTAGCTCCAGTGATGTCATCACTTCATATATTTGGCAGCCATTTTAGGGAGCAGGCAGAGCATTTTTTTAACTGGAAGGCTGATTCTTACTTTTTCATATGCTACAAAACTATCTATGTTATTCACATAAATGCAATGCTAGCATCAATCTAAACAGCACCCTTTCCTTTAACCCCTTATGAAGTTGAATTTTTGAATAGATTGTTGGCAAAATTTTGTTTTGCTGTCCTTTAATATACTGTAACAGTTTGGCAACATTAGCATCTTTATCCTGCAGTGTTCCCCAGTCAATACTGTTAATAGATTTAGCTGTATCAATACAAGAAAAAGTCCTTTCAGTCACAAGGCTTCTTCTTGCTTGCATAGTTCTTCAACCCCAGCACAGTATCACTAGGCACAGTCTTACCTGGGGTCTTACATTCAAGTTCCATACTTGCGTCTCCAACATCCAATAGGTAACATCCTGGGAACACAGGCAACAAAGGAATATCTTGCTCAGTAAGGGGGGCCTCCTCCAGCTGAGCCCATGAAAAATCCTCCTCCAGTTCTTTATCCAAACTCTCTGGTAGGGACCGCGTGAGCACCTGGCACCAGTGTTCCACCTTTCTGCATAGTTGGTCTGCCTCCAGCCACTGCCCTCTCATCTACTGTATTAGCTTTATCAGGTTTTCTATCTCCTGGGTGTTGTCTCACACCTCTGGTCTGCCTCGACCCCATGGTAGTTCCTCATCCCCTTGCATCTCTTCATCATATTCAGGCTTGGCCTTCCTCTGAGTTCCCAGATCCAGTCCAGGCAGCAGCTTCCATCCAGTCTGTCAGCAACGGTTCTGGTCAGAACTCCATGGACGTTCTTCTCTGGGTTCTCCTCTGGCAACTCCTGGTGCATCAGTCCTCCTGGGATATCTGGGTGATATCTACTGGAAAATGTCCCCCTAGACCAGTCCAGATGTTTCCAGCAAGTTATCCAACTTCTGACAACAAGTCTGTGGAGAGGTTGTGGGATAACAGATAAACAAGACACCAAACATCAGGTGCAACACACAATCTCTGTGTGACATTTATTCAAAATACAGGAGGTAACCTTCAGCAATGGCATATCCCTTCTTCAATACATCAGTTGGCAGCAACAGACTATGCATGTCCTTCCACTGTGCTTAGCACCTACTGACTCACTGATCTACTGATCTAACTTTTTAGTGAAAAAACACTTCATCCCTATGTTTGGCTTGTGTGCTGGGGTGATGGGTGCTCAAAAAAAAAACTCCAAAAACAAGCTAAAGACAAAGCACTGAAGCAAGGGTTACCCTAAAGAGCAATGGCAATAAAATCAAGTGTCAAATAAACACATCACACATACCTCCATAATGCAAAGGGATCTATATGCATATCACCATGAAATGTTAGGCTTGTTCAGCTGAAAGCAGGAATGCATGCTGCCAAAGGGTCTCTCAAACAATCTGCAATTTACACGCATTTTAAATAACACAGCTAACTTCATTTTTATAATACAGTCCCCTAGTAACTGTTCACCTTTATCAAAAACACCTAGTGCCATGGTATTTTCAACATTTATAGGTTTCATACACACAAGGCACATACATCAAGTTATTTTATGACATAGTGCTATTGCATACTAAAGCCAACAATGAGGAACACAGCCTGTTGTTTTGCATCAGCTCGGATGTCACAACAATAACCTCCCTGTACGAGGACCTGAGAGGGAAAAGGAAAATTAAAAGGACACTGTAGCATAGTCAAGAAAGGGAAGGGGGTGCCCATAGGTGGCCAACTTTATGGACTAGAAATTGTAAAGAATAGATTAGACTAAGAAATAAAAGAACTGTTGCAACAGATTTAAGAAAAGGTCAGTCCTCAAGAGTGGCAGACTCTCTCTGTCACAGTGGCATCTAGTTTAGCAGATGTTTGGACATACGTCAATGAGTTGTTGTCGGTCTTGACCAGGATCTTTGCACTGTACAGATATTCATGAAGTTGCTCCACTATTTCCCATTTGAGAGCGAGAAATTCTAGTTTGTGGACAGGATAGTTTTTCTCTGAAGGCGTCAGACTCCTACTAGCAAAAGTCACTGGGCACAATCTCTCTCCATTTACTCTTGGTAAAGTATGGCCCCCAGGCCACTCAGGCTGGCATCGGTATGTAACACGTAAGGTTTGAAGGATCAGCATAAGCAAGTACAGGAGCGTGATTCAATAGATAAATGAGTTCTTCAAATGCTGTGTTGCAATCGGGAGTCCATCTTTGACCAAATGGTTCATGGGGTCTGAAATATGTCTTGACAGTCTCTTTGTCAGAACTTTTTTTGAACTTTTTGTCGGTAGGTGTGTACCCTTGAGCTAAGTTTAGCAATGGGCATACTACCTTGATGTAGTCTTTGACAAAACGGTGATAATAGCCACAGAATCCAAGAAACCTTTAAAGTTCTTTCAAGTTGCTAGGCTTTGGCCTGCTGGTTAACACTTCCACTTTGCTGGGGTCTGTTTGTATACTCTCTGAAGACACAGTGTGACCCACATACTTTACAGAGCTATGGAAGAATTGACATTTATCTATTGATAGTTTGAGGCCAAACTCCTCAAGCCTATAGAGCACTTTAAACAGGCGAGCCTCATGCTCTTCAAGAGTCTTTCTGAAGACAATAGCATTGTCAAGGTACAACAGGCATTCAAGAAGGTTCATGTCACCCACAACACGCTCTATAAGTCGCTGAAATGTGGCTGGTACACCCAAAATTCCTTGTGGCATATGGAGGGAATTTTTAGAAGCCTTAGGGACAGATAAATGTCATTTTCTCCCTGTCTTCTGGAGCCATTGGGATCTGGTAGTAGCCACTGTGGAGATCGAGGACAGAAAACCACTTACTCCCATTCAGACAGTCCAATGCATTCTGTATGCAAGGCATGGTATATTGATCAGGGACAGTTCTTTTATTAAGGGCTTGGTATTCTACACACATTTGGACAGAACCATTTTTTTTTCACACTACAACAATCGGAGAGGCATATGGGCTCCTTGATTCCTGTATTATGCCAGCTGCTAACCTCTCTTGTAGATGACGCCTCATATCGTCGATGTCAGCAGGAGCTAGGCACCTGGATCTTTCCCTGAAGGGTCTCTCATCGTGCAGTCATATGTGTTGTTCAGCCCCAGTTACACAGCCAACATCCCACTCCTTGAGGAAGAATACTTTGGTTCACCCTCCAGCTATTTGGGATGGGAGACTCCAAAGTCAAACATGTCAGGCAACACCTCACACTCTTCCCCCATCTGGCAGTTAGATGGCAGGACAGCAGTGTCAACACAATAAACTTTTGCCAGAGTGCAGCCTCGGTTCATCTTGATATCTCTGTCTGTAACATTATGAATTTGGACCACCACTCTTCTGATGTAAGCATGAGCATGGACAGGAAGTATACTGGGCTTAACCAGCAGTCCTTCAGGCAATTTTCTCTCTTCTGGGACATCCATCATCGGTATTTTATTGGTCACACCTCATTGCAACTGCACTTCTCCACTAATGCTACATTCAGCATTTGGAGGGAGTATAATAGCAGAAGATTTTTTCTTCCAAACAATACCCACAGGCTCATCCTGATCGCTCTCTCCAGGGTGCATCTACATATCATAGACTTTTTGGACCATGGCATGAACATGCAGGGCTATTCTAGTCTTCTTTTGCTGTTTCTCCTGACATAGCTGGGCAATGCGGCTGAACATATGTGCATTAGTACCAATTAACACACAAGGATACCATCATACAATCCAGAGGGAGGAAAAACTAATGCTAGACTCTCTACAGGATCTCCCACACCTGCCACAGAGGAAGGAAAAGACAACCAGACTTTAAGGTAACCAAGATAAGGGTATGATTTTTCACTCAGTCCCCTTACATGTAGGCCATCAAGAGGTTGTAGTGGGTAGTTCGATAAATGCTGATCATACCAGTCTTTGAAAATTATTGTGACTTGAGACCCACTGTCTAGTATTGCTTTAACAGGAATTCCTTCAACGTACATGGTAGTTTCCATGGATGGGCTTACCTACTCTGACCAGTCCAGTGGGGTATTTGCAGGAATTGATGGAGCTGGAACAAATGACTTTGCCACTAATGAGTTGTGTCAAGACTTGAATTACTTTGCCTCAGGTGCTTTTCTGCAAGTAGTCTATCTCTTACCCTGGCTGGGTCCTCTCTGTATCAGTATTCCCTCTTCAGGTGACCATCCTTCCCACATTTGTAGCAGAACACACCTTCTGTGGGCCATCTCAGCTGTGACGTTACATTGGAGGTGGGTTTCCATTCATGGCTAGGGGACAGTGCAGAACACGTATTTGAAGCTTGGGCAAGAGCGCTGACAGCAGAGGGTCCTTGTGGAGTCTCCCTTCCTCTTTGCCAAACCTGGGATTGTACATTACGTCCCATCAATTATTTTACCGTGGCAAGCAATTCACTTATTCAAGTCTCTAAACCATCATTTACAGGGGATGCCTGGGCGTGCACTCCCACTCCCATGACAGATGCATTCTGGTGGGTATCTTGGCCTTCACCTGAGGTAGCTTTAGAAGTAACCCCAGTTTTCAGTTCTCGAATCTCTGTAAGTATCTCTTGGAGTCCAGGACCATCATTGGCCAGCCCCCCTGTCAGGGGCAGCAGTTACAGGGCTACAGAGGCACAGGGGTCCCAGGAATCTTGTTCTTTCTCAGTTTCATGTACTTCTTTCATCAACACATAGCAGGATGGGAATTAGTTCTTCGGTTGTTCAGCCACAGTTTAAGCAGTACCCAACTGGAGTGTTGCGAAGGCTTGAATATGTGATCTAGTCTTACTTGGTCCAGCTCACTGGAAAACACACCTCCTTTCCTGAAATTTTAGTCTGGTTAAGTAAGCAGATAAGGGCTCTCCCTTTCTTCGCCTATCAGCTTTAAACTTCCACATCAAGTCTTCAGCAGTATTGGTACTGCCAAATACATACTCTAGGGCAGTCAAATGCTCCTGCACTCTGGCATTGGGATTAGTGGCCCTCAATGAATGAATAACATCTAAAGTGGGTCCTCGGAGGCTTTCCCCCAAGCATTTTCTTTTTTCGGCCTCAGAGCATAGTCAGTCCTGCACTAATGTAGTAGCTGAGTCCATCCAGGTCTCCAGGTCATCCTCCCCATTAGGCATGGGATGGGTGCCCG
This sequence comes from Neoceratodus forsteri, assembly GCA_016271365.2. Lineage (NCBI taxonomy): Eukaryota > Metazoa > Chordata > Ceratodontiformes > Ceratodontidae > Neoceratodus > Neoceratodus forsteri. The sequence continues at coordinate 1,107,681,086 of CM057449.1, read as the reverse complement.
AAAACATGCGCAGCTTGCGGTAAGAGTCATGACTGATTGAGGGCACATAAACAGGCGTGGGGGCTGGTGCAGGCACAGTTATAGGGACAGACACAGGTGCCGATACTGGAGCAGGAGCAAGTGTGGGTCAAGGTGCAGCTGCAGATACAGGAGCAGGTCCTGGGGGAGTGGTACCTTGAGGGGGTTCAAACAGCTTCTTTAAATCCTCAAGGGTTTGGTCCCCTGTCTGCAACTGTTTGGTGAGTTTATCTTTGAGTCCTTCAGTTTTGGGGGACTCCTCAGACCTGGGCATTGCACTGTACATATGCATGACCTTCCCCACTACCCTGGGCTCATTGGACACAATCTCTGGTGACACTCTGGAGCCATCTATTGGAAGACTACATTCCACTAGTGTCATTAAACATTGGGTAGTCTGGTCAATATGGTGGCCCTTCACCACAGCTTTCCCAAGGCATTTGACTTTACCTTAGGCTCCCTCAACTGTAGCTTTATTGGTGCCCAGGGGAGTGTCTAGTAGTATAGTAGGGCCTTTTGAGGATCAACCTCCTCTGCCTCACACATGCCATTTTCTCCAGACAATTGCCAGTCTGTCCAGATATGGCATTGAATTCTGTGGAGAATGTGATGGGTCCCCTGTTGTTAGTCACTTCCCCTGTTGTTCATTTAGGTTTCAAAAGAGAATCCCTCTCCAAATGTCTCACCTTATCCTGTGCACTATCTAACAAAGTCTCCTCATAACCCCTTTCCAAAAACTAAGACTTCAGTTCTGCTGATTGGTCTTCATAATCATCCAGTTCTGAACAGTTTCTTCTTATATGGAGAAATTGTCTGTACGGAATGGATTTTTTCAAGACCTTTGGGTGTGAGCCAACAAATCTTAATAAACTGTTGAGGTTTCTTTTCTACAGCCTTTAGTGACAATTTGACCTCTCTAGGTATTACCAGTCAGATTAAAAATCTAAAAAAATTCACTGTCACAGGATCTACATTGGTTGTAAATCTCACATTCAAATCATTTAACCATTTAACAAATTCCTGAGCTTAAGCCTGTGTACCATCCCATACATAAACACAATCATCAATAAACTTGTACTAGCATTTCAAATTTCCAAAGGAAGGATTTGAGTTTTGATTATATATGACTTTTTCTTTCCACAGTCCCAGAAATAGATTAGTGTAACAGGGGGCCAAAAATGCCCCCATAGCTGTGCTGCAAATCTGGAGGTAGTATTCTTTATGAAATTCGAATATGTTATGACTTAAAACAAACTCCATGGCCTTTTTATTGAACTCCTTTGCGATGTTATCATGTAGTATAAATTTGTCTAGAAACTGTACAGATGCCTCAGTACCATCCTTGTGTCTTCTGTTGGCACCCTTTGCATACTATGTGAGAGGCCTTTCAGCACCATGCAGTTCTGCTTAAAGTTGAACCAGCATAATATTTTGTGGTGATTTGCATATACAGGCCATGATGCTTTGCATTATGGGGGTATGTGTGATTTTGTATTTCTTGTGACGAATGGACATGTAAAGAGATTCCACATCCACTGTCATCCAGAGGAACCCTTGTTGCCATAGTGACATTGCAGTTGTCAGCAGAAAAGGACCCCTGGCCCATCTGGTCTGCCCTAAAAATGTCCTACCAAATGTGCCACTGGAGACCCTACTTGATCTGTGCCCTTGCCCCCTCAGCTCTGTTACAAAGGCCCCCCCCGTGTGTATCCCATACATGCTTAAATCCTGCTACTGTACTGGTGCCTACCACCTTTACTGGTAGTCTGTTCCAGGCGTTCACTACCCTTTCCACGTGACATTCTTACATTTTCTTAGGACATCTCTAGTATCTTGTAAGTATGATAGGTAAATACTGAACACATTGTTTAAGAGAAAAGTCCATGATCTGTAAGGGACCCTACCCCTGAGACTATCAGTCTACTTGGTGGATCATTCAACTTTTTGTGAATCTTAGGTAGGAGTGTAGAATGTGGGGATGATGGCTATATCACACCATAAATATTGAAATTCATCTTCAGTTATTTGTCCCATCTATAACCCTTCCTGAAGCAAACCAAGTATTTCTTTTTTGAACCCTGCTATAGGATTACTTTGCCATCTTTTGTAGCTAGTAACATAATTTAATTATCTCATTGCCACATCCCTATAGTGCCCCCTATTCATGATGACAATGTTACTTCCTTTGTCTGCAGGTTTAATAACAATCTCTGTAACCCCAGAGAGTCCCTTTAAAGCCTGCATCTCCTGACAAGTCAAATTCTGTGTTTTGGTATTATTTTTAGAAAGTAACTCATTCACTTGCTTGGTGACTATTTTCTCAAAGGTTTGAATGCCACTGTTAATCACCAAGGGGCAGAAGTCTGATTTTTTCCTTAAAGTTACATCCCCTAGCTTTATTAAACCTCTCAATTTCATCCTGAGTTGGCTGGTTAAAAGTCATGTTACTGGGTTGATTTTCATTCAATAATTCTAACAAGAGTCAACCCTGTGGTGCTGAGGGCTGAGGTGCTGGACACCTTATTTCGCGCTACACCTGTGACCCATGTTTGGGAATGAGCACAGGCTACTGGGGGTCAGCAGAGAAGGAGAAGGATTGAGCATCTGAGGGACTGATCTCCTTCTCCGGGGAGGGGGGTCACCAGTGACTGGCACTTGACTGGCCGCTAGCAGAGGCTGGGGGGCAGCGCACCAATGCTGTAAGATCAAGGAGCGTAGATGGGCAGACACCTGAAGGAGTGCATGCAGATGCGTGCACTGTCCCTCCACTTGTGTCATTGCACATCCCATCTACACAAGGGGAGAAAACATGAACTCAGTCCCTGGTTGCGCAGAATGATGTAGCCACCTGCCACAGGCCCCGACTCTGAAAGGCGCTCCCTGAACTGGATCCGGATCTAGGTGAATTGAGCTGGGGGGGATCTCCTCACTGCCCTTCCATGGAGGGTAAACTGTGGGAGTAGAGGGGTATGCGGCCTAATGTCAGAGTGTGGGGCTGGATAGGTGGCTGACAGATGGTTGCTGACCGGAACCTGGGAGAAAATAGATAACAAAATATATATAATTCTAACAAGATGCCCAAAGCCCCAACATCTATGTCATCAATACATTCAGTTTCCAAATGCCCCCAAGGGGTTCCAGCAAGGTCCATAACTGCGTCATCTAAATTCATGTCTTCCTGGACCCTACATAGTATGTCCAAGTCTTCAATTACAGTGTTGTCCATGTCAAGATCCAGGATTTCTTCCTGCTGTCTATCCAGTAATATGGTTCCAAAATAATATTAATTAAATGTTCCTAAACAGTTTAAACAAATACACTTGAATTAGGAATTCTTTAATTCCTGGGTCAGGAACAAAGTTCATTCCTCATAATAGTGTAATTTGGTTCCTCTGGATTTTTTGAATAGTTTAAATGTCTGTCTTAGTACTGATAGTGATTGCTTTCCAATTATTCTTACCAGAAGCTATCTGACTCTCAATAAACAGTTGATTAGTAAAAACAGCTTACCTGATATAATGAAAATTAGAAATTGCTATGGACTGATACACTGGAAAGTAGTATTAAAAGTAAAATTAACCTGTTTTTAATAAATCGGTTCACAAAATTAATAGCAGACATTTCCCTTGAAGTTTTGGATAAGGGCCTGCAGCAATTTTTTTTTAGGACAGTAAGAGGTGATTTATATGCTGAGAAAACTTGCAAAAAAAAAACTTTGACATGCAGTAATGGTTGGTTTGATCAAGACTGCAAACTACAAAAGAAAAGACTAAGAGTAGTACTCAAACATGTAAAATTAAGGGAAGACAGGGAAAGTGCACAAAAACTGAAAAATGCTAGAAAGCAATATAAGCTTTTTCTTAAATTAAAAAGAAAGCTTTTAAAAAAAAACAATCGGACTGCATGCAAATGATTATAAAAGACAAGAATCAGAAAGATTTTTGGATGCTGGTGGCCAATGACTTTAATGGTAGAACGATTGTATTAGATAATCTTATTCCCATGGATACATAGGTAAACTACTTTAAGGTATATTTTATGATCAAATGCAGACTTCATTTGGGATCCCTTTGGATTTATTTATAATTAAAGCTAATTTTAATGTAATTACTAAGCAAGAATTAATTTTGTCCATAAGAGATTTAAAACTGAATAAAGCACCAGGACCCCATCTATTTGTGCCTAATTAATGAGTGAATGGACACACTGAAAATCATTTTTTTAATCAATGCATATTAGAACATTTTATACTGCTCTCATGAAAAGGTTCAATAATTGTACCTATACATAAAAAAGTAAATAAAATCCTCAAACATGCAGTTTGGGCAGGATTGAGGGATTTTAGCTGGTAAATTTGTGGCTGTGTTTGTAATTTGCTGTGTCTGAACCTTAAGAGCAGGCATCATATTACAGGGATTAGTGTAGTCTGAATTTGAAGTCTTTTCTTAACTGCCATTTCAGTGCACTTCTCCATTTAGTTTGGGCAGGAGTGAGGGAGTCTAGCTGGTAAGTTTGTGACTGTGTGTTTGTAATTGACTATGTCTGGACCGCAGTGAGTGGAGTGAGGAGCCACTGCCAGAGGACTCCTTGGCTGATTGTTTTTGGACACAGCCTGTGGTGTAATCCCACCCTCCCACTTTGTGATCCACTGACCCAAGGGTCTAGGGTAGGTCCCATAGGGCCTTGCAACATCCTGCACCCATACAGAAAGTAGCAAAAACAGAAAAAAAAACCTTTGGGAGATAAAGAATAGGCATCTTAAGCAGGCAGTAGATTGAGGAGAGAAACATACATGATGGGTGTGGTGTAGTGCAGTGGTTGTGGAACATCAGTCTTCAGGAAGACGTTCTGGAGGCTGCGATTCTGCCCTGTCTGCATGCACCTCTCTGGGCTGAGGGAGGAGGTTGCCTTTCTCCAAGCAGAGTTGGCCATGCTGCAGGTGGCATCTACCCCCACCCATAGACCACTGGGTCCACAGACTGAACATCAAATGATGCCCAGGAAGAAGAATGATTGGACCACAGTGGGTTTGGGCAGGGTGAGGGGGTGGTCAAAAGCATATCCCCCAACTGGCCCCACTTAGTAACTCCTACACTGTTTTGGAAGAATGGAAAAGTCCCACTTGGGAACCTGAGGCTGGGACCAGGGAAGATGGGCCGGTCCTCCAGGATGCAGCCCCATGGAAGGGAGGCAGGGGACCCTGGAGGAGGGGGAAGTTTCTTCCAGTGGGGGACTCTATTGTCCGGGGAGTGAAGTTAGGGACACCTAGCAGTGGAGAGAGGGAGATCAAGTGCATCCCGGGAAGTGCTGCATGGAGAGATGGGGAACAGATCCATAGGATCGCTAGGGCAATAGCTAGGGGGAACAGCTGGATGTCATTGTCTACCTGGGGACCAATGACCTGGCAGGGAGATGGGTGGAGTTAGCCAGAGTCCAGGAGGATTTCAGGAAGCTGGGGGGAACCTGAAACAGATAGCACACTCCATCTCATTCTTGGAGGTGCTACCTGTCCAGGGCACAGGAGAGGATAGGGCACTCCACATCTGTACCTTCAACTCCTGGTTGAAGGATTGGTGTGGAAGGAAGGGTTTTGGCTTCATAGGGGACTGGGGCCCGGCCTGGACAGATGCAAGCTTATATAAGGAGGATGGCCTACATCTATCCGAGAAGGGTACCTTGACCTTTAGTGAGAAGTTGAAATGCTTCAGCTGTGAGCATTTAAACTGGCCAAAGGGGGCAGAGCCAGAAGGGGCAGAAGGCTTAGGGATGCTCCCCCCATGGGAGCATGCAGGAACATAAGTTGCCAACAAATACAGCTGAAGCAGGCAGGGAGGAGCTGGTAGGCAAAGAGTGTATAACAAGTGATACATTGGAAAGGAAAATGGAGTGAGGGGAAGGCACTGGAGAGGGAGGACAGGAGCAGAGGGAGGGCAGACTGAAAAACATGGAAGGTCATGTTAACAAATGCCTGTAGCCTAGCAAATAAGGTTCCAGACCTGAAAGCCTTGTTGGCGGATGCAGACCTTGACATAGTAGCAATACAGTAGACTCCAATTATAGTGTCCCTGTTTTTTATGGACAATTGGTTTAAATGGATGAAAAGTGAGATCCCAAACTGTTTCCATAGAGAACTATTCACTTTTTTTTCTGTTTAAATGGACATTGTCCACCGTATTTTGCAGACATTTTTCTTGTAATATTGTGTGTCAAGAAGCAGTTGCTGGCATGTTATATTTAACACATTCCAAAGACACTGATGCATAGCGGCTGTGAGGCTTAATGCAGAGCCATTAACGGTCATTTAGTTTCTGCCGGATACCCTCCCAACCTCATTGTCTGCTTCAGAATTTGTTAATTAGCAGCATTTAAAAAGGTAAAGTTTAGACACTTACACAGATTGCTGTCTGCTGGCTGTTGTTTTTCAGGATGTCTTCCAACAAGCACTCCACTCTCACCATTAAAAAGTTAAAGAAGCACAAAACAAGCACATCACCCCTCCCACCCCAACCCTGCCACTAAACAGACTGAAAACATTATTGAAAAAGAAGAATTAAATAAAGTTTGAATTTTAGCAGTCATGCACAGTAGCACTTCCCTTCCTCACTAAAGGCACAGCACAGCATAAAAAAAATCAAACATATGCCCTCCAAGCAACACGTACTGTACCGCAGCATGCCCAGAGCTGTATAATAGTGATTTACACTGCGGTACAGTACAGTACAGTTGAATGCCGCTGACTATGGCGGATGTAGGGGATAGCGGACATTTTCAGATGTCATTGATGAGTCTGCTATAACTGGCTTCCACTGTAACAGAGAAGTGGTGCTCTGCTAATCATAGCTGGGGAGTCAGTGTACCAGACTTTACACTGTTCAGGAGGGACAGGAAGGGTAAAAAGGGCGGGGGGGGTGGTGGTCCTGTACATCAGAGATGGTATAAAAGCTACAGAAGTTCAGGGAAGACAGGGGGAGGTGGAGGCAATGTGGGTCACCCTGGAGCCAGGGAATGGAACAGCAATACGCACAGGGGTGATCTACAGAACTCCAAAACAGAAGGAGAAAGTTGTCAGGGAAGTAGTGGAGGATATACGCAACATGGTGGCTAAAGGCAAAATCCTGCTACTGGGGGATTTCAATATACCGGGCGTGGATTATACCACCCAGGTGGCTGATTCACCCAGAAGAACAGCCATCCTAGAATTCCTGCAGAGGATTGGACTCAGGCAGCTGGTGCATGAACCAACCAGGGACAAGTCAATTCTGGACCTGGTATGGACCAATGAGAACAAAGTTGAAGAAATACAGGTTGAAGGGCAGTTGGGATCCAGTGACTACCACATGGTGTGGTTCAGCATAGCAACATGGACTCAAGTATGCCACACAAGGGCAAAAGTATTAGATTTTAGGAGGGTGGATTTCACTGAAATGGGTAGATGTATACAAGCTGTCCACCACTATGGTTCTCTAAGGAGGTGGGAAGACAAAGTCAGGACTAAAAGACTGAGTTTCAGGAAATATAAGGGGACCCAAAAGGAGGAGAACAAGGAGGTGTACCTTGAATGTCCTAAGGGAAGCAGGGAAGGCTGTTAGGAGAGCTAAGGCACAGGCAGAGGAGGGTTTAGCATGGTCTGTGAAAAAAGGGAACAAGGCATTTTATAGGTAGATCAGCGAAAGAAGAAAAACCGGGAGGGAGGATTGTGAGGCTCATAGGGGAGAAGGGAGAGTGTAAGGAGGGGGATCTGGACAAGGCAGAAATACTGAACAAATACTTCTACTCAGTATTCACTAAGGAGGGGGAGGATCAGGACCACAGATGGGTAGCAGAGGCAATGGGGGGGAGAAGTGGACACCAGTCCATTTACAGTGAAGAAAGTTCTGGAAGAACTCACAAAGCTGAAGGTGGATAAAGCCATGGGGCCAGACAGCATCCACCTGAGGATATTAAGGGGGCTGCAAAGGGAACTGACAGTCCCTCTGGCAGCCCTGTTCATGGAGTCACTCAACACAGATGTGGTTCCAGAGGACTGGAGGAGGGCACATGTGGTCCCACTGCACAAAAGCGGCAATAGGGAGGAGGCAGGGAACTGCAGACCAGTCAGCCTCACCTCAGTGGTGGAAAAGATCATGGAGACACTGCTGAAAGAAAGGATAGTGACAAACCTGGAATCCAGGGTTGCCCAGGATCTGAGGCAACATGGATTCACAGCAGGAAGGTCATGTCAGATTAATCTGATAGATTTTTTTGATTGGATGACTAGGTAAGTAAATCAGGGAGGGGCAGTAGATGTTGCCTACCTAGATTTCAGCAAAGCCTTTGACATCATCCCACATAGAAGGCTGGTTAACAAAGATAGGTAGTCTGGTCATCGGAGACAAGGTGGTGAATTGGGTTAGGAACTGGTTAACAGACAGGAGACAGAGGGTGGTGGTAAATGGGGTACAATCTGGGGAGGGGGGATCAGCGAGGTACCACAGGGATCAGTACTGGGACCAGCCCTGTTCAATTTCTTCATTAGTGACATTGCAGAGAGACTGGAAGGAAAGGTCTGCTTGTTTGCAGATGACACCAAGATCTGCAACAGGGTGGATACTCCAGAATGGGTGCAGAAAATGAAGAAGGACCTGGAGAAGCTTGAAAGATGGTTGGAGATGTGGTAACTGAGGTTCAATACATAAAAGTGCAAAATAATGTACCTGGGTAGAGGGAACCCTGGGGAAAGCTACAGGTTGGCGGTACAGGAGCTGACTGTCACAAGGAGGAAAGGGACCTCGGGGATATCATCACTGATGACCTTAATGTGTCAAAGCAGTGCGCAAAGGCAGTGGGGAGGGCCAGTGGCATGCTGGGGCACATAAGCAGGGGTATCACTAGTAGAAGGCGGTGATGCCATTGTATAAAATATTGGTAAGGCCTCACCTTCAATACTGCATGCAGTTCTGGAGGCCACACCTGCTCAAGGAGATAAACAATGTAGAGACTATCCAGACAAGGGCAATGAAGATGGTTCAGGGCTTGCATGACAAAAAATATGAGGAGAGACTAAGGGGCCCCAATATGTACTCATTGGACGAGAGGAGAGGGTTGGGGGGGACATGATTGAAACTTTCAAGTACCTCAAGGGCATAAACAAGGTGCAGGTGGGGGACCTTTTCCAGTGTAGAAAAAGTACTAGAACAAGAGGGCAGAATATGAAATTGGAAGGGGGTAGATTAGAGGTAATGTGAGGAAGTTTTTCTACACAGAAAGGGGAGCTGATGCTTGGAATAGTCTGCCACAGGGGGTAGTGGGGGCAAGCACAGAAGAGGGGTTTAAACATGCCTGGGGCATGCACAAGGGACCCTTGAGAGGGGAGGGAGTGATGAAAAGCCATTGATCACATAGGGTCAGTGGCCACAAACAATGTATAGGACCTACAGGCAGACTGGATGGGCTTGACAGTCCTTATCTACCGCCAATTTCTATGTTTCTATGTTCCTTTTTTTTTTATTATTATTTTTATTTTACTCTTTTTGCCGTTGGCCACCAGCCCTCGTCACCTTCCTGCACACCACTTCCTCGCTCTCCTCCCCCAGCCTATACCCCCTGACTTACCCCATCAGGGTGGGGCCGATGCTCGGATCCAGCCCATCTTCTTCAGGAAAGGTGCCGGTAATGACTGTCATGGCCTCCCTGGCTTCCCCCCCAAGGCGGGGTTCTGGGTAGGATGGCGCATCAGAGTCATGCTTGGTCAGCGGGGGAGGCAGAGCAATGAAGGACGTGGTGCCAGGAGCGCGCATCATCCGCGGCATCCAACGAGGTTTTTTCTGGCTTTTCCCCATGGGCAAGGATGTGCAATGATGACCTGTGTCCGCCCCACCTCTTCTTGTGTTCGGCACTGGTGCTGTGAGTCCCCCTGGCCTCCACCAGGGATCCCTCCTCATCGGACACACACCCAACCCTCTCCCTGGAGAAGGAGAGCAGCCCTGAGGGTGCTCAATCCCTCTCCCCCTGACCGGCCCTCTGGCTCCCCGGGTCCATTCCCGAACCTGGGTGGCCGGCGTTGCAAGCGGAAATCCAACTGCTGCCCCAGCGTGCCGGCCTATGTTCCTATGTTTCTATAGTCCTATAAGTCTTGTAGACATTATGGAAAAGATTTTCACAAAAGTTATATTGGGTAGATTAAAAGATGAAATCAAACAATTTGGTGATTTATCCCATTTACTGTACAGGTAGGATTTAGGCAAGGCCATTCTACTCTGGATAATTGTTTCATATTACATCATCTTTATGAAAAATATATAAGGCTCAGATGACAAACATTGTATGCAGTATTCATTGACTTCAGCTCTGCATTCAATACCAGCAATAGAGAGACTATATGGAGTATAATGTATATCTGGGGTATATGTCCAATGCTGACTCATATTATCAGGAATGGTCACAGGCAAGAGCAGGACTGGGTTCTCATATATCAGACAAATTTTACACTAATAGAGGGGTAAGACAAGGCTGTTTACTTGTCCCTCTATTATTTTCAATGTATATTAATAATCTTTTGATTATATTTCATGGCTCCAAAATGGATTAACCTAAAATTACTTCTACCCTTTGTCCATATGCCGATGATTTGTTTCTTTTCTCCCTATCTCCAAAAGGCCTACAAAGTAAAGTAAACATTTTAGCAGACTATACAAAAAAATTGTCATTAAAAATTAATATACAGAAAACCAAAATTATGATCTTTGGTGCTGCATATACAAAGCATAAATGGAAATTAGAATCCTTACCAACAAAGGCCATTAAAAGCTATGCTTATTTGGGTCTTACTTTTTTACAAAATCTTAATTGTAATAACTTATATGGTGGTTCCACAATAAGACCAATACTAAGGGTCTTAGAGACAAAGTATAATACACAGATCTTATATGCTGCTAACATTTGGGATCATACATATGTGGATAGACTAGAAAAGCCAGTTACACAGGCACTTTAAACACCAAGGTAGAGAAGTCATTAGGGAGCAGGACAGAGGTAAATGCAAAAAAGGCAAAGGCAGTAAGGACAGAGATGGGGCTAAAAGGCGTAAGGCCATCAAAAATTGGAGGGTGATGAGTAACAATGTCCATAGTCTGTGTAACAAGCTCCCTGAACTAGTGGCCTTGATGGAAGAGGGATGCCTGGATATTGTGGCATTCACAGAAACATGGTACACAGAGACCCACGACTGGGATGTCAACATACCAGGATACACAATCTACAGGAGGGACAGGGAGGGTAAAAGAGGAGGAGGAGTAGCTCTCTATGTAAGGGATGGGATCAAAGCAACAGAACTAAAGAGCAAACAGGGAGCAGATGAGGCACTCTGGGTTACCCTGGAGACAGGAAATGGCACCACAATCCACATGGGGGTTGTATACAGACCCCCATCTCAGGGGGAGGGAATGGACAAGGAAATGATAGAAGGCATCCTTAGAATGGCAGAAAAAGGGGAGATATTGTTGATGGGGGACCTGAATATGTCAGATGTTAACTGGAGTACTCTGCTGTAGGCACATCCAAGAGCAGGGTCATACTTGATGCCCTACAAGGGGCATGCCTCAGACAGCTAGTATTGGAACCCACTTGGGAGAGAGCAATCTTAGACCTGGTACTTTCAAATGGGGATGGAGAAAGAATCTCGGATTTAGAACTGGGTAGCCATCTGGGAACAAGCAACCACCAAACAGCATGGTTCACAATAAACACAGTCATAGAATCAAGCAATACAAAAGCAAGAGTATTGGACTTTAGGAGGGCTGACTTTGGGAAAACGAGGGAGTGCATCAGACAAGCACTAGCAAACAGGCAAGTAGGAGGGGTGGAGGAACAATGGGGAGTAATCAAAACAGCTATCACAGAGGCAACAAGCCTTTGTGTGAAGCAAATCAACAAAACACAATGAAGGAAAAAAACAATATGGTTCTCAAAAGAGGTAACAGGAAAGGTTAAGGAGAAAAGGATAGCATTCAGGAAATATAAGGAAACACAGAAGGAGCAGGACACAGAACTTTTTCAGTTAAATCAGAAAGAGGCAGGGAAGGCTGTCAGAATAGCAAAGGCCCAGACTGAGGAAAGGATAGCCAACTCTGTTAAGAAGGGGGATAAGACCTTTTATAGGTACATTAGGGAGTGAAGAAAGACCAAGGGAGGGATACTGAGGCTTAATAAAGGGGAGGGAATGTGGGCAGAGGGTGACAGTGAAAAAGCAGGTATACTGAACGAATATTTCTGCTCAGTATTCACAAAGGAAGAAGAGGGGGAGGTACCTAAACCAAACAAGAGACACACTCTGGAGATGGGGTCAATACCAGTCCATTTACAGAAGAAAGGGTTCCGAAAGAACTAGTAAAATTGAAGGTGGACAAAGCAATGGGGACTGGTGGGATTACCCAAGAATTCTAAAAGAACTAAGGGTAGAATTAGTGACACCGCTGACTACTCTCTTTAACAAATCATGGGAGGATGGGGTGGTACCTGAGGACTGGAGGAGGGTGGATGTGATTCCTCTTCACAAAAGTGGGAGCAGGGCAGAGGCAGGAAACTACAGACCAGTTAGTTTGACCCCAGTGGTAGGGAAAATGATGGAATCACTTCTGAAGGAAAGAATTGTTGAGTACCTAGAGGCCAATGGGGCACAGGACCCAAGACAGCATGTATGCACAGCGGGAAGGTCATGTCAGATGAATCTAATAGATTTATTTGATGGGGTGACCAAAGTAGTAGACCAGGGAGGGGCTGTGGACATGGCCTACCTAGATTTTAGTAAGGCATTTGATACAGTCCCACACAAAAGATTAATAAAAAAGTTAACCAGCCTTGGAGTTGGTCCCAAGGTGGTAGCCTGAATAAAAAACTGGCTGGACAACAGGACGCAAAGAGTAGTAGTAAACAGAGCCCACAGTGAAGAAAGGAGCGTTACTAGCAGGGTACCGCAGGGTTCAGTACTGGGACTGGTCCTTTTTAATGCCTTTATAAGTGACATTGCAGAGGAACTGGAAGGAAAAGTATGTCTCTTTGCAGACGACACAAATATCTGTAGCAGGGTTGATACACAAGATGGAGTGGAAAAGATGAGAAGGGACTTGGCAAGGTTGGAGGAATGGTCAAATGTATGGCAGCTTAGATTCAACGAAAAGAAGTGCAAGGTAATGCCCCTGGGAAACAAAAACCCAGGGGAAGAGTACACAATGGGGGGTGAGATACTGACAACAATAAAAATGGAAAGGGACCCAGGAGTAATTATATCAGATGACCTAAAGGTGGGCAAGCAATGTGAGAAAGCAGTAAGGAAGGCTGGGGGATACTGGGATGCAAAGGGAGAGGCATCAACAGTAGAAAACAGGGAGTTGTTATCCCTCTGTACAGACAGTTGATGAAACCCCACCAGGAGTACTGTGTGCAGGCCTGGAAACCCAATCTCTGTAAAGACATAGACAGAGTGGAGACTGTCTAGAGGAGGGCAACCAAAATGGTGCAGGGTCTGCACCAGAAGACATACGAAGAGAGACTAAAGGTGCTTAATATGTATACCCTTGAGGAAAGAAGGGAGAGGGGAGATATGATAGAAACTTTCAAGTACCTCAAGGGAATCAATAAAATCCAAGAGGGTAGTATCTTTCAGAAAAAGAGATGTGCAAGAGCAAGGGAACACAATTTGAAGATAGAGGGGGGATGGCTCAGAGGTAATGTGAGGAAGTATTTTTTCATGGAGAGGGTTGTGGATGCATGGAACAGCCTTCCTGAGGAGGTCGTGGAGTCAAGAACAGTGGGGGAATTCAAGAATGCATGGGACAGAAATAAGTCAGTCCTAATGGGGGGTAGGAGGAAGTAGGCTGTTGGTTAACTAGGATCTGCAGCTTATCCATCAGGTAGGAAAATGGCCAGACTAGGTGGGCCAAGAGGTCCTTATCTGCCATCAAATTCTATGTTTCTACTTTGTACAGCTCTGGGATATTTAAAATCCACCCCCATCTGTTATGTTAGAGCAGAACTGGGATTCCCAAGTTTGCAAGCCCTAGTGGAATCCAGGGTGGCTAATTTCTGGATAAGAATAAATAAGTTACCTCGGACTAGACTAGCCAGGAAATGTCTAGAAGAAGAAAAAAAGAAATGGGAATATATTGGATGTAAACAATCCCTGTGGCATGGATATCTAAGGAAATTGATTAATTATTATGGATTAAATTACCTTCTTGCCTATTGTAATGGGAATATTGTTATAGGTGATCAATACAAACCTTGCACCAAGAAAATTATGGTGTCTTGTTATAAAGAAAGGGATCTGGAACAACTTAGAATGTCCAGATATGCTAAATGGTGTACTGTAAATGAATGTAAATATCTCTATAGATATCATTTGGACGTTCTAGAAGATCCACATTGTCATAAAACCTTTTCTAGACACAAAATGAAGTTTTTTAGCTGTTATGTGTTATTTGCAAAATTTAGAGGGTCATCTGATCCAAAAGATTGTTATTGTTTCTGTAATGGGAAGGATAAAGATCTTCTTCATGTGATACTAAAATCCCGTTGGTATGAAAAAGCAAGAATGACATGGATAACCCCCATACAATTCAGTCTATATACCAAATTGATGATAATGTCATGTTAGGTATTCTTTCTACCATTGAAGATGACTATATTATACAGAGTCTGGCAAGGTATATTGTTATTATACAGCAAGTCAGGAAACAGATGTTGAACATAACTGTCTAAATTAACTGTCTTAGGGACAGATATTCAAAACTTTGTGCCGGGCAAAAACCATTTGAGCAGGTTTAGCGCGGGATTAGCGTGGGTCTGCTATATTCAAAAGGCCAAATAGCACGGGCAAACTGCACTAGCGCTGGGCAAAATCATAATGTATGCAAGGGGCAAACTGACATGAATACAGGTGCAATGCTATATTCAGCGTCTAGTGGCATGCAAAGTGGTTTTGCACGACTTAGAGCGACACTTAGCGCGGTGCACATTACCACCAAGGGAAAGCTTGTCTTAACCTGGGGCAATCAGCTTTGCACAACACTATGGCTTTGCGCGGTGTTTGCGCGGGTTTTGCGCAGGTTTTGTGCGACACTAACAAATAAATATGACACATAGACAAAGCCAAACATAGAGGAAACATGCTGCTAACTGATGGCATCACAAAGATGCCATCATCTGCCACCAGTCCCAGCCATGCCAGGCAGTAAGTGGTGACCTTCCCACCAGTGGACAGCATGGCAGTGTGGCCATACAGCACACACTGCGGACCACTCTTCTGTGGACACCAACAGATGCCAGCACACACATGCAGCACTGTAGGCATGGAGGATGTTGAGGGGAGAGTGTATGGGTGGCCACGCTGTGGCACAGACCAGGTGTGGCCACAAGGCTGGGACACATTGTGCAGTGCACATGGGCCAGTATTGGGCATACCCCAACACCTGTGTGCCTTTCTGATAATATATGCCCCACGGCTACATATCACACAGCTGTACAACTGCCACAGCACACAAAGCCAGACATGTATATGTCACTGTGAGCATCCCATGCCAGAGGTGCAGCATCTGTGGGTCACATAACAGTGTAACAGTAATGTACACCATCAGTAAACACCTGCAGGTTGGGCCTCTCACTGTGTATAGTGCAGTCATCATCACTGCCCTACACACCATAGGCATTGCTGTGTCCACACACTACTGGCCCCCTTGCTACTGTAGTGTCTGCTGTGCACTGTAGCATGACCTACAGTGTGACAGTTGCATGCAGCACCACCACCATCTGTGCCTACGCTGTGTTGTCCCAGTACAGCTGCAGGCAGCAGCACACGTGGAAGCAGTGTTCAAAACTGTATAATATTCCCCAAGCTGTTTGCGCAGCGCTAACACATTTGCGAGGGTTTAGCGCAGGGCTAAACCGTTAGCCCCGTGCAAACAGCATGGAAATCAGGGCATAATGAGATGCTAATCTCGATGTTTGCCCAGAGACTATGTAAGTAGGCTCATTTGCATGTCACTTTTGAATATGGCAAAGTTTAGCGCCGGGCAAACATGTTTGCACTGGGCTAACTGTTTAGCCCTGCGCTAAACCTGCACAAACATGTTAGCACTGCGCAAACAGTTCGGAGAATATTTTACAGTTTTGAACACTGTACTTTCACGAACACTGCTGCCTGCAGCTATACTGGGTCCACGCATTTGCTGGCACACACATTGGCCACATAGTTCACTTCTACCTACCTTCACATCGCTGTGCACTGTTTTGCTGTTGTGGTTTGTACTTCCTAGTTGCCATATTCAGAGCTGTCTTATTTCAGGGCTAAGTTTGCCCTGCACTCCCAGCCCAGTTTGCCCGGCCTCATTCCCATGCTATATTCAGAAGCTGTTTGCCCTGGGCTATTCCTTTTGAATATGGCTTGCTTTGTGATCTGGGCTAAGGTTGCCCGCCGGGCAGTGCTAATTTAGCCCTGAGGCAAAGTTTTGAATATCTGGCCCTTAATTGATATTTTAATATATGATCTTGTATGATTTTAAATTGTGTATAAGATTTTAATATTGTAAAGATTGCTGTATGTTGATTGATCGAACAATAAACTTTACCAATACCAGTAGCAATACAAGTGTAATTTCTTTTGTGGTTAGATTTCTGTCAGAAATGTTGATTACTTGTAGTTCAGCATTTCTTTTTCTATCAGTTTCCACCCTATCCCGCTCTTGTTTCCTACCACCTGTTTTCCTTTGTCTGCAGTTCCATTTCTTTCTTTTGTGGCCAGGTTCTGTTTCACTAAAAACATTATTAGTACCACCATTAAAACTATCAGTGTCACTATCAGCTAAACAGGTCCCATGCAGCTAGGTGCAGGAGTTTATTTTTTTTTTTTTTTAAAGATCATTTTAGTGTATTTTTAGGAAAAATCAGATTTTTTTTTTCATCGCCTTTTGCTGTGTTTTTGCCACTGACAACAGCCCAGACAGTTTGGAATTTTGGTCAGAAGTTTTCATGGTAGAAAAGACTTGCCCCAGAATGGTGCCTCTCATTGTTTTAGCAAAAAAAAATATTAGTCTGTTTCCAGGTTTTAAGGATTTTAAATTTAGGTTCTGAGCATAGTCAGTACGGTATCAAACATCTATCCAAAAGACCATACTGAGCATGCTCAGAACAGAAATTTCAAATTTCTTGGACTGGATTAATATTTTTTCGTCAAAACAACGAAAGGTACCATTCTGTGGTAAGCCAATTTCAGACCAAAATTCCAA
The DNA here is from genome assembly GCA_016271365.2 of Neoceratodus forsteri. NCBI lineage: Eukaryota > Metazoa > Chordata > Ceratodontiformes > Ceratodontidae > Neoceratodus > Neoceratodus forsteri. The sequence goes on along the minus strand of CM057449.1, from coordinate 1,107,663,813 downwards.
ACTGTCTTGCACCTTGGGGATGACAAAAAAACAGCAAAAAAACTCAGATTTTTCCTAAAAATGCACTATACAGATCATGAAATCCGCACATCTGACCAGAATGAAACTTGGCACATCAAGAGAATCCCACTTCACCCCCCACCCCCCGACTGCACATGCAAAGTTTTGTGCAAATCCATTGAATGGGGGTGAAGCTAAATTAAAGTGAAAAGTTAGGGGTTTAACATAACAGTCTACTCAGCTCTAACCATAGTAATGTATAAGCCCAGATGGTTTGGAATTTTGGTGTGAAATATTCAAAGTAGAAAGGTCTTGCCCCAGAATAGTGCCTTTTATTGGTTTGGTGAGAAAATATTAATCCGTTCCCAAGTAATAAGGATTTGAAATTTTGGTTTTGAGCATGCTCAGTAGGTTACCAAACATCTATCCAAAAGACCCTGCTGAGCATGATCAGAACTGAAATTTGAAATCCTTATAACTTGGGAATGGATTATCAATTTTTCACTAAACCACAAAAAGGCACCAGTCTAGGGCAAGCCTTTTCTACTCTGAAAATTTCAGACCAAAATTCCAAACCATCTGGGTGCTAGGTGATGACAAAAAGATAGCCAAACACCCTTATGTTTCCTAAAAATGCACCATACAAATCTCAGAATCTGCAAATCTGAGTTGAACTAATCTTGGCACATCAAGAGACTTTGCCCTTCATACTACACATGTAAAGTGCACTGCTCTGTTAGTGTGTAACAGTGGGATGTATGTGCTAATGTTCTTTTATATACAGTATTTTATGGCCATGGATTTTTAGTTTGCTTAAAGTGCTCGTACTGTTTATGCAACTGTATTGTGCTAGGCATGAGATGTAAGGGTCAAGCAGACTGAGAGGTAGGGATCGGGTGTGGGCAGGTGTTTTTAATTTTTCCTAAAGTATGTCATAATCGACATTCAGTGTTTTTTTCTGTAGCATACTGCTCCCAAAGGTGCTCTGTAAATGATAGATTTTCCCAATTAGACTAGCTGTCAGCTCTTTGCTCCATAGCTCTCTTCAGAGTAAAAGGTTAGCATTTCTGGCATTGCTTACAGTAACTGACTCCGGCTCTGTGTCTGTTTCATCTTTGTCCTCTTCCTCAGGCTCTGCTTCTGCTTCATCAGTCTTGGCACTGATCTGAGTGAGCAGCACCTCTGCAGTGTCATCAGTTTCAGCAAGTTCGTGCTCAGTTTCATCGCCAAGGTGGCAGATCTCTAGAAAATCATCCTCTGCCAATCTTACTGGAGGTGTGGTCTCCTCAGCTACTGTCAGCTCCTCTTCAGACACACTGTTCGTGAACCCAGTCTTGGTGAAACAAAAGGACAGTTGTATCATGTGTGATGCTGTCCCACACCTGTACCATTAGGTGGACTGCATCAAGAAGGGAGGGTTTTCTTTACGCAAACAGCTGCAGTCAGATCTTCAGAGGAGTTGAGCAACTCCAGGGCTCTGCTGCACATGGTGTGGACATAGTGCCTCTTGAAAGAATAGATTATGCCTTGGTCCAATGACTGAATCAGACAGGTTGTGTTAACAGTAAAGAGAACAAGTTTTATGTTTTTGAGGCCTGGTACATTTGGATGCCCTGTTAAGTAATCCAAAATGAGAGTGATTTTATAGCGATGCAGCCGGTGGTGCCAGCTCCTCAGCCACTTTGTAAAAACATCCCTCGTCATCCAAGCAGTGTGATTAACTTTGTAATGTACAGGTAGGTGTTGCACACCCCTGAAACACCTTAGTTGTTGAGACTTTCGGTTCACCATCAGCTGCTCTTTCTCTGTGCCTCCCATTTTACAGCAGCACAGAACTGAGAGCCATTCTTTGGCTTTTTTATGCCTTTGTGGTGTTTCAGTCTTAAATGTGAGGGTACCTGTTACAATGCAATGATAGAAAAAGCCTGTTTTATCGCAGCTAAAAACATTGTGGGGCTCAAAACCCTGCAACCGTGCTGGAGGCACTTCTCTTACCCGTTACTCAGCGCTAGCACTGTCTGCATTTTGCTTCTCACCATGGCCCTGCTTAAAACTGATGTTGTTCTTACTTTTCATCAGGGTAGCCAGCCTTGAGTAAGTGAAAAGTTGTTTTTCCCCCATGGTAGCAGCAAGTTAAGAAGCCTTCTGTATCAGTAGAGGGCCACTAATTATGGCTTCCCTGCCCCAGGCATTTACAAACCACTGCAGTAAGGCATCCTCAGCATCCCCTTCCTTGCTATCGTGCTTCTGTTTTCTGTTGAGGTTGATGTTCTAATGCCACTCATGGAAACGTTTGTCCTTGCTTTTAAGAAGGCCCAATATGGTGGATTTTAGTACTCCACAGTGAAGTGCCAGCTCACAAATAGTAGTCTGTGGCACCTTCTCTATCTCCGAGAGAAATCCTATTTTTTGAACTTGTATGAAAGCTGACCAATTATTTGCTGAAGCCGAGGGGGATGATAAAGCTGACATTCTGTAAGTTACAGGCTTAGGTTACGGCTGAGGGAGGTGGAAGAATCATTCCCTTTATTGACAGACTGTGAGCAGGATAATGGGTTGGTCAGCTGAGGGGTCAGTAAGTTACAGGCCCAGGTTACAGCTGGGGTAGGTAGGAGAATTATTGCTTGTACTGTCAGGCTGATGAGGATAGAACACCTGAGATCAGCTGAGAGATCAAATCACACATTGTAATGGGTTACAGTCACAAACTGCAGCTAGCTAACTTTGTCAGACAATGCATTGGTGGTGAGAAGTTGTCTGCCATAGAGGGGTTCCCTAGAACATTATAAATGGATGCTTTAACATTAGGGGCATATAGTTTGGCTTTTAGCAAACCAAACTTGTCTGCTAAAACTGATTGTCTGGTATATCTGTGTCAAGTGTAACTGGGTTACAGTGTACATGTACGGCCCAGATGGTTTGCAGTTTTAGTATGAAATTTCCTTAGTAGAAAGGGCTTGCCCTATAATGGTGCTCTTCATTGGTTTGGTGAAAAATATTAATCTATCCCAAAGTTATAAGGATTTGAATTTCAGTTCTGAGCATGCTCAGTAGGGTGTCAGATATCCATCCAAAAGACCCTATTGAGCATAATCAGAACTGAAATTCCAAATCCTTATAACTTGGGAACGGATTAATATTTTTTCACCAAACCAATGAAAGGCACCATTGTTGGGCAAGTCCTTTCAGATCTGAAAACATCAGACAAAGATTTTTTTTACATTTTAACTGTTTCTGTTTGCTCTGTGCATTACACTTTGACCTGGTGACTTCTGGATCGCAGGGTATTTTAGCTCGGCCCCTAATGAGTGACACCAAGCTTTTCAGTGGGCTATCTGGTGGCTTTGTGTTGTGGCTAGTCCCTTACCCCAAAATTACCACTATTGTTAGAGATTGACTGTGTGTTTTGGAAAAATAAAACAAAAAAAAAACAGAAAAAACCCTGAGAGATGGATAGAGCTCAGTGTGTCTCAGTTGCTAAGAGACAGCACCAGGGGCTTCTTGATATTGTAATCGCCTGCATAGTGTAGGGAAGACTACAATGGTTTTCTGTAGCCTGTTTTAGGAGAACTTTTGAACATTTTCAATACATTTGTGACTTGGCAGCCTACAGAAGGCTTGCTGAGCCATCCTAAAACAGTTTTAGCTGCTTTTGCATACTGCTTGCATCGTGCTCTTGCCCAGTGACTTCCAGGTCTCAGGTATTTTAGCTCTGCCCCTAGCAAGTGGAGTCAAGTGCAAGCAGGGTATGCATGCAGAGGTGACACGTGCAGAGACAAGAGCTCAGTCTCTACATCTTCGGGTGTCAGCTGGGGAAGCCAGGGAAGCCAGGAGTCTCTTCCCTCTTCAAACAAAGTGTTAATTATAGGGGACACCATTATTACACTGGATGGGGAGGTGAGCTTCAAATGTATAACATATTCAATGTACCAGTTATTAAATTTTCTTAACATAGTGGGTGTTTTTATTTGTGATGAATGTAAATCAAGTGGCATGGGGTCATAATGTCACAAGACATTATGCTACAGCACTATATCATACTGCCAATGCAGCACAATATACTGCGAACAGCATAAGCCTTTTTTTTGCAGGGGCTCCATCCTCTGCACCCCCCATTATGGGGGGGCTGCACCACCGAACCACCCCCAACTAAAATAACTAACTCCGGGGGGGTTAACAGTAAAGATCGTACAAAGTGCAAAAACAGTAAAAATGAATGCATCTGGGACCGGGAATCGAAACCCAGTCCCAAACACACTGCTTGCCTCCATTGCTGCCAGTGGCTCATCCCGTTGAGCCATGACAGCTGCTCAGTGGATCCCCTTTCCCAACAGAGGTCTTATCCTTCTACCTTGGAGAGTGAGAGGGTGCACTACTGTGAATACTGCCTTTCATGGTTTTGCACCCTGTCGCTCATCCCTACCACACTGTTACTGCTGCATAGTTTTGTCATACGCTTAATAGCGTACAACATCTTGACCCAGTAGGAAATTGGTTAAGGAGATAATGACAGAATTACAATTTATGAAAGAAAGAGTAGGCAAGTTGGAACAAAGTCCTGATAGGATGGAAAATAAGATAATTAGGGACATAGCACCGTAACATAGCTGTTTCTACAGAAGGGGAGAGAGAGAGAGAGAGCTAGAGAGAGAGAGAGAGAGAGTGACAGAGAGCAGAAATTTTTTTCAGCTACTGAGGAAGTGAATAGAGAGACAAATGGAAACAGAAAGAGAACTACAGATGGAGTTTTGGAGGAGGACTGGTATACAATGCAGAGAAATGAGAGATTGTAAAGGGGTAGGAATGTGAGAAACTCCTCTGGTGGGGTGTTAACTAATAACAAATGTTCTGTTCTGGGAGAGACTGATACAGTGGAGACTATACAAAGGGACCACATGAGATTGACAGCCTCATACTTTTTGAGTCAGACAGAGCTCCAACTCCCACTGAAATGGTTCAAGCAGGTCCCGTAGACTCAAATAAATAAACAATAGAAATTAGTGCACCACCCAACGAGACTAAATGTAAGAATATAATTGTAATAGGAGATTCTCTCTTAAGACATACAGGCTCTATTTGCAATTTAAATAAAGAGAATACTCAGGTTACATTTCTTCCAGGCACCAAAGTAAGGGATGTGAGAATTATAAATGAGAGACTAATTAAAAGCAATGAATTGCCCCTTCTGTTTCTCATTCACACAGGAATCAATATTGGCCAAACCCCAAAACACATGATCACTAGGGAAATCTAGGATATAGGGGATTATTTAAGAAGCACAAATGTAATGCAATCTCTTGAGAAGTATTATCACTATGCAGGGATATTAATATGAGGTTAAGGGACATTTATAGACATAACCACTGGTTACGAATATGGGCAGCAAATGAAAACTTTAAGTTTTTATGGAACTGGAGGACTTTTGTGGGTCAGTGAGACTATTACAAAAATAAAATTATAAAATGGCAAGAAAAAATCCTGGATTCTGATTGGTCAGTATTGGGCTGGACCCATGATGTTATCCCAGTACAACATCACGGGTCTAGTCTCAGCCTCACTGTGAACCTGCAGATGATTTTTTGCTTGATGTGCTTGATGATGTGCTTCATTGTTTTATCTTCTTTTAAAAACCAAAAATATTCTTCCACACAAAAACATCTTTAAAATGATTTTTTTTATTCTATATAACAACGAGTCATTGTATAATAGCAATAATGGCTTCCAGGGTGTGTGTCGTTTGGGATAACATCACACCTCAGTTGTTGGACGCACTCGGCCTGCAGCCTCGTGCCCAACCACCTGAGGTGTGACATTATCCCAGCACGACACACACCCTGTCAGGCATTATTGCTTAATTAAAAAATGAAACCACACTCGAAACTTTGTTAGATATGCTTGAAGATTTTTATTTAGCAAACAAGGAGAACTAGCAGCAGACCCAGCCACAAAAAAAGCCCCGTTTCATACATGCTTTGTGCTTTGTGCATGTTTCATGCATGCTTTGTAAATTGTAGCAAGTTTGAAATGAAACACCATGTTTGTTTTTTAGCTGCCCTTTGTTTATTTCTCTATTACAAAAAAGATTGACTGTACTTAAACAGAAAAGGAACTTCAGCTCTTGGTAATAGAATTCATATTGCCATTCCCTATCACTTAAACTAGAAAGTGGGGGGGGGTGGAATTTGCACAGGTAGCAGCCTCAATCATGAGGATGACTGCAGTGGCAGTAACAACAAAAAGTTGTTGTTGAACTAAGAAGAAAATAAAAATACACTGTGCATTCTTTCACTTATTGCTAGGAGTCTGAATAATGCAATGGATGTACTGATTGCTGAACTATGGGAGAAAGAATATTATATAGCATCAATTGCTGAAACTTGGTGGAATGACTCCATAGACTGAGGGCACAAGATTGACGGATATACATTGTGAAAAGTTAACAGGAATTTGAGAAGAGAGGTGGGGTAGCACTATACTGTATGTATGAAATGATTTCCCCTGTAGGCTCACTACAGACACATTAGGTGAGGATGATGAATTACATGTAGAATAATTTTGGGTAGAATTAAATGTTAAAAAAATCCTGTTATTATTGGTACTTGCTACTGACTGCCAGATTGCAAGATAGAGTACACCAAGAAACTGTTTAGGATTAAGAAGAGGAGTCTTGTTAACAAGGACGTACTTATACTAGACGACATCAATATTAGCAACATTGACTGGATCAGTAAAACATCAACCAGTAGTATTGGATCTGACCTAATTGGTAAGTTCTCCAGCCTGATAACTTTCGAGGCAGCTCCCACCCCCCCCAAGCTAGGCACTCGGGACAATCAAGCAACTGAAGCAACAAGCACCTCACCTGAGTAGCTGAGGAAGCCAAATCTCCAGCCTAATAACTTTCGAGGCAGCTCCCCCCTCCCCAAGCTAGGCACTCGGGACAATCAAGAAACTGAAGCAACAAGCAGCTCACCTATGTAGCTGAGGAAGCCAAATCTCCAGCCTGATAACTTTCGAGGTAAAGAGAGCCTCTTCTCTTCATCTGGACGCCTGCAGACGGGTGCTACCTGATGAACACTTATATTTTATGAACTTTGTTCCTGTTCACCATTGGGTGGGCTTGTTATTTGATTCTCTTTGAGCTACTAATGCTGAAGTGTAAAGCTAGGGACTCACTGGTTTTTCTAGAGTTGTCTTGCTGATTTCATCTTCAAGCCAGATATACCAAGCAGCAAATATAGATCAAACTTGTTTAATATGGTGGTATTGAGCTAATTGTGCTTGTTACTGAAGGCATTAGGTTAGCTGGGTCTTAGTGTGACCTCATTTTGGAATAGCCCTGTTTGCTTAGAGTGGAGCTCCTTTGTGTAAGTCACAACATATTCTCCCGCTGGAAAGTAATGAGAGGCTTTGTTTTCTCCACTATAAAGGCAGCCCCCCCCCCCAAGCTAGGCACTCGGGACAATCAAGCAACTGAAGCAACAAGCAGCTCACCTAAGTAGCTGAGGAAGCCAAATCTCCAGCCTGATAACTTTCGAGGTAAAGAGAGCCTCTTCTCTTCGTCTGGATGCCTGCAGAGGGGTGCTACCTGATGAACACTTATATTTTATGAACTTTGTTCCTGTTCACCACTGGGTGGGCTTGTTATTTGATTCTCTTTGTGCTACTAATGCTGAAGTGTAAAGCAAGGGACTCACTGGCTTTTCAAGAGTTGCCTTGCTGATTTCATCTTAAAGCCAGATATACCAAGCAGTTAATATAGATCAGACTTGTTTAATATGGTGGTATTTGGACCTAATTGCTGATTACATCTTAAAGCCAGATATACCAAGCAGCTAATACAGATCAGACTTGTTTAATATGGTGGTATTGAGCTAATTGTGCTTGTTACTGAAGGCATTAGGATAGCTGGGTCCTAGTGTGACCTCATTTTGGAATAGCCCTGCTTGCTTAGAGTGGAGCTCCTTTGTGTAAGTCACAACATATTCTCCCGCTGCATAGTAAAGAGAGGCTTTGTTTTCTCCACTACATAGGCAGCTACCCCTCCCCAAGCTAGGCACTTGGGATAATCAAGCAACTGAAGCAACAAGCAGCTAACCTGAGTAGCTGAGGATGCCAAATCTCCAGCCTGATAACTTTCGAGGTAAAGAGAGCCTCTTCTCTTCATCTGGACATCTGCAGAGGGGTGCTACCTGATGAACACTTATATTTTATGAACTTTGTTCCTGTTCACCACTGGGTGGGCTTGTTATTTGATTCTCTTTGTGCTACTAATGCTGAAGTGTAAAGCTACGGACTCACTGGCTTTTCTAGAGTTGCCTTGCTGATTTCATCTTAAAGCCAGATATACCAAGCAGCTAATACACATCAGACTTGTTTAATATGGTGGTATATGGAGTTAATTGCTGATTACATCTTAAAGCCAGATATACCAAGCAGCTAATACAAATCAGACTTGTTTAATATGGTGGTATTGAGCTAATTGTGCTTGCTACTGAAGGCATTAGGTTAGCTGGGTCCTAGTGTGACCACATTTTGGAATAGCCCTGTTTGCTTAGAGTGGAGCTCCTTTGTGTAAGTCACAACATATTCTCCCGCTGCATAGTAATGAGAGGCTTTGTTTTCTCCACTACATAGGCAGCTCCCCGGCCCCCCAAACCTAGGCTCTCAGAACAATCAAGCAACTGAAGCAACAAGCAGCTCACCTGAGTAGCTGAGGAAGCCAAATCTCCAGCCTGATAACTTTTGAGGTAAAGAGAGCCTCTTCTCTTCATCTGGATGCCTGCAGAGGGGTGCACCCTGATAAACACTTATATTTTATGAACTTTGTAGCTGTTCACCACTGGGTGGGCTTGTTATTTGATTCTCTTTGTGCTACTAATGCTGAAGTGTAAAGCTAGGGACTCACTGGCTTTTCTAGAGTTGCCTTGCTGATTTCATCTTAAATCCAGATATACCAAGCAGCTAATATAGATCAGACTTGTTTAATATGGTGGTATTTGGAGCTAATTGCTGATTACATATTAAAGCCAGATATACCAAGCAGCTAATACAGATCAGACTTGTTTAATATGGTGGTATTGAGCTAATTGTGCTGGTTACTGAAAGCATTAGGTTAGCTGGGTACTAGTGTGACCTCATTTTGGAATAGCCCTGTTTGCTTAGAGTGGAGCTCCTTTGTGTAAGTCACAACATATTCTACCGCTGCATAGTAATGAGAGGCTTTGTTTTCTCCACTGCATAGGCAGCTCCCCACCGCCCCAAGCTAGGCACTCAGGACAATCAGGCAACTGAAGCAACAAGCAGCTCACCCGAGTAGCTGAGGAAGCCAAATCTGCAGCCTGATAACTTTTGAGGTAAAGAGAGCCTCTTCTCTTCATCTGGATGCCTGCAGAGGGGTGCTACCTGATGAACACTTATATTTTATGAACTTTGTTCCTGTTCACCACTGGGTGGGCTTGTTATTTGATTCTCTTTGTGCTACTAATGCTGAAGTGTAAAGCTAGGGACTCACTGGCTTTTCTAGAGTTGCCTTACTGATTTCATCTTAAAGCCAGATATACCAAGAAGCTAATATAGATCAGACTTGTTTAATATGGTGGTATTTGGAGCTAATTGCTGATTACATCTTAAAGCCAGATATACCAAGCATCTAATACAGATCAGACTTGTTTAATATGGTGGTATTGAGCTAATTGTGCTTGTTACGGAAGGCATTAGGTTAACTGGGTCCTAGTGTGACCCCATTTCAGAATAGCCCTGTTTGTTTAGAGTGGAGCTCCTTTGTGTAAGTCACAACATATTCTCCTGCTGCATAGTAATGAGAGGCTTTGTTTTCTCCACTACATAGGCAGCTCCTCCCCCCCCAAGATAGGCACTCGGGACAATCAAGCAACTGAAGCAACAAGCAGCTCACCTGAGTAGCTGAGGAAGCCAAATTTCCAGCCCGGACACTTTCGGAGGAAAAGAGAGCCTCTTCTCTTGCCTGACGCCTGCAGAGGGTGCTACCTGATAAACACTTATATTTTATGAACTTTGTTCCTGTTCACCACTTAGTGGGCTTGTTATTTGATTCTCTTTGTGCTACTAATGCTGAAGTGTAAAAGCTACGACTCACTGGCTTTTCTAGAGTTGCCTTGCTGATTTCATCTTAAATCCAGATATACCAAGCAGCAAATATAGATCAGACTTGTTTAATATGGTGGTATTTGGAGCTAATTGCTGATTACATATTAAAGCCAGATATACCAAGCAGCTAATACAGATCAGACTTGTTTAATATGGTGGTATTGAGCTAATTGTGCTTGTTACTGAAAGCATTAGGTTAGCTGGGAACTAGTGTGACCTCATTTTGGAATAGCCCTGTTTGCTTAGAGTGGAGCTCCTTTGTGTAAGTCACAACATATTCTCCAGCTGCATAGTAATGAGAGGCTTTGTTTTCTCCACTACATAGGCAGCTCCCCACCCGCCCCAAGCTAGGCACTCAGGACAATCAAGCAACTGAAGCAACAAGCAGCTCATCCGAGTAGCTGAGGAAGCCAAATCTGCAGCCTAACTTTCGAGGTAAAGAGAGCCTCTTCTCTTCATCTGGACGCCTGCAGAGGGGTGCTACCTGATGAACACTTATATTTTATGAACTTTGTTCCTGTTCACCACTGGGTGGGCTTGTTATTGGATTCTCTTTGTGCTACTAATGCTGAAGTGTAAAGCTAGGGACTCACTGGCTTTTCTAGAGTTCCTTTACTGATTTCATCTAAAAGCCAGTTATACCAAGCAGCAAATAGAGATCAGACTTGTTTAATATGGTGGTATTTGGAGCTAATTGCTGAGTACATCTTAAACCAGATATACCAAGCAGCTAATACAGATCAGACTTGTTTAATATAGTGGTATTGAGCTAATTCTGCTTGTTACTGAAGGCAATAGGTTAGCTGGGTCCTAGTGTGACCTCATTTTGGAATAGCCCTGCTTGCTTAGAGTGGAGCTCCTTTGTGTAAGTCACAACATATTCTCCTGCTGCATAGTAATGAGAGGCTCTGTTTTCTCCACTACATTGGCAGCTCCTACCCTCAAGTTAGGCACTCGGGACAATCAAGCAACTGAAGCAACAAGCAGCTCACCTGAGTAGCTGAGGAAGCCAAATCTCCAGCCTGATAGCTTTCGAGGTAAAGAGAGCCTCTTCTCTTCGTCTGGACACCTGCAGAGGGGTGCTACCTGATGAACACTTATATTTTATGAACTTTGTTCCTGTTCACCACTGGGTGGGATTGTTATTTGATTCTCTTTGTGCTACTAATGCTGAAGTGTAAAGCTAGGGACTCACTGGCTTTTCTAGAGTTGCCTTGCTGATTTCATCTTAAAGCCAGATATACCAAGCAGCTAATATAGATCACAATTGTTTAATGTGGTGGTATTTGGAGCTAATTGCTGATTACATCTTAAAGCAAGATATACCAAGCAGCTAATACAGATCAGACTTGTTTAATATGGTGGTATTGAGCTAATTCTGCTTGTTACTGAAGGCATTAGGTTAGCTGGGTCCTAGTGTGACCTCATTTTGGAATACCCTGTTTGCTTAGAGTGGAGCTCCTTTGTGTAAGTCACAACATATTCTCCCACTGCATAGTAATGAGAGGCTTTGTTTTCTAGACTACATAGGCAGCTACCCCCCAAGCTAGGCACTCGGGACAATCAAGCAACTGAAGCAACAAGCAGCTCACCTGAGTAGCTGAGGAAGCCAAATCTCCAGCCTGATAACTTTCGAGGTAAAGAGAGCCTCTTCTCTTCATCTGGATGCCTGCAGAGGGGTGCTACCTGATTAACACTTATATTTTATGAACTTTGTTCCTGTTCACCACTGGGTGGGCTTTTTATTAGATTCTCTTTGTGCTACTAATGCTGAAGTTTAAAGCTAGGGACCCACTGGCTTTTCTAGTGTTGCCTTGCTGATTTCATCTTAAAACCAGATATACCAAGCAGCTAATATAGATCAGACTTGTTTAATATGGTGGTATTTGGAGCTAATTGCTGATTACATCTTAAAGCAAGATATTCCAAGCAGCTAATACAGATCAGACTTGTTTAATATGGTGGTATTGAGATAATTGTGCTTGTTACAGAAGGCATTAGGTTAGCTGGGTCCTAGTGTGACCTCATTTTGGAATAGCCCTGCTTGCTTAGAGTGGAGCTCCTTTGTGTAAGTCACAACATATTCTCCCGCTGCATAGTAAAGAGAGGCTTTGTTTTCTCCACTACATAGGCAGCTACCCCTCCCCAAGCTAGGCACTTGGGATAATCAAGCAACTGAAGCAACAAGCAGCTAACCTGAGTAGCTGAGGATGCCAAATCTCCAGCCTGATAACTTTCGAGGTAAAGAGAGCCTCTTCTCTTCATCTGGACATCTGCAGAGGGGTGCTACCTGATGAACACTTATATTTTATGAACTTTGTTCCTGTTCACCACTGGGTGGGCTTGTTATTTGATTCTCTTTGTGCTACTAATGCTGAAGTGTAAAGCTACGGACTCACTGGCTTTTCTAGAGTTGCCTTGCTGATTTCATCTTAAAGCCAGATATACCAAGCAGCTAATACACATCAGACTTGTTTAATATGGTGGTATTTGGAGTTAATTGCTGATTACATCTTAAAGCCAGATATACCAAGCAGCTAATACAAATCAGACTTGTTTAATATGGTGGTATTGAGCTAATTGTGCTTGCTACTGAAGGCATTAGGTTAGCTGGGTCCTAGTGTGACCACATTTTGGAATAGCCCTGTTTGCTTAGAGTGGAGCTCCTTTGTGTAAGTCACAACATATTCTCCCGCTGCATAGTAATGAGAGGCTTTGTTTTCTCCACTACATAGGCAGCTCCCCCGCCCCCCAAACCTAGGCTCTCAGAACAATCAAGCAACTGAAGCAACAAGCAGCTCACCTGAGTAGCTGAGGAAGCCAAATCTCCAGCCTGATAACTTTCGAGGTAAAGAGAGCCTCTTCTCTTCATCTGGATGCCTGCAGAGGGGTGCACCCTGATAAACACTTATATTTTATGAACTTTGTAGCTGTTCACCACTGGGTGGGCTTGTTATTTGATTCTCTTTGTGCTACTAATGCTGAAGTGTAAAGCTAGGGACTCACTGGCTTTTCTAGAGTTGCCTTGCTGATTTCATCTTAAATCCAGATATACCAAGCAGCTAATATAGATCAGACTTGTTTAATATGGTGGTATTTGGAGCTAATTGCTGATTACATATTAAAGCCAGATATACCAAGCAGCTAATACAGATCAGACTTGTTTAATATGGTGGTATTGAGCTAATTGTGCTTGTTACTGAAAGCATTAGGTTAGCTGGGTACTAGTGTGACCTCATTTTGGAATAGCCCTGTTTGCTTAGAGTGGAGCTCCTTTGTGTAAGTCACAACATATTCTACCGCTGCATAGTAATGAGAGGCTTTGTTTTCTCCACTGCATAGGCAGCTCCCCACCCGCCCAGCTAGGCACTCAGGACAATCAGGCAACTGAAGCAACAAGCAGCTCACCCGAGTAGCTGAGGAAGCCAAATCTGCAGCCTGATAACTTTTGAGGTAAAGAGAGCCTCTTCTCTTCATCTGGATGCCTGCAGAGGGGTGCTACCTGATGAACACTTATATTTTATGAACTTTGTTCCTGTTCACCACTGGGTGGGCTTGTTATTGGATTCTCTTAGTGCTACTAATGCTGAAGTGTAAAGCTAGGGACTCTCTGGATTTTCTAGAGTTGCCTTACTGATTTCATCTTAAAGCCAGATATACCAAGAAGCTAATATAGATCAGACTTGTTTAATATGGTGGTATTTGGAGCTAATTGCTGATTACATCTTAAAGCCAGATATACCAAGCATCTAATACAGATCAGACTTGTTTAATATGGTGGTATTGAGCTAATTGTGCTTGTTACGGAAGGCATTAGGTTAACTGGGTCCTAGTGTGACCCCATTTCAGAATAGCCCTGTTTGTTTAGAGTGGAGCTCCTTTGTGTAAGTCACAACATATTCTCCCGCTGCATAGTAATGAGAGGCTTTGTTTTCTCCACTACATAGGCAGCTCCCCGGCCCCCCAAACCTAGGCTCTCGGAACAATCAAGCAACTGAAGCAGCAAGCAGCTCACCAGAGTAGCTGAGGAAGCCAAATTTCCAGCCCGATTACTTTCGAGGAAAAGAGAGCCTCTTCTCTTCGTCTGGACGCCTGCAGAGGGGTGCTACCTGATAAACACTTATATTTTATGAACTTTGTTCCTGTTCACCACTTAGTGGGCTTGTTATTTGATTCTCTTTGTGCTACTAATGCTGAAGTGTAAAGCTACGGACTCACTGGCTTTTCTAGAGTTGCCTTGCTGATTTCATCTTAAATCCAGATATACCAAGCAGCAAATATAGATCAGACTTGTTTAATATGGTGGTATTTGGAGCTAATTGCTGATTACATATTAAAGCCAGATATACCAAGCAGCTAATACAGATCAGACTTGTTTAATATGGTGGTATTGAGCTAATTGTGCTTGTTACTGAAAGCATTAGGTTAGCTGGGAACTAGTGTGACCTCATTTTGGAATAGCCCTGTTTGCTTAGAGTGGAGCTCCTTTGTGTAAGTCACAACATATTCTCCAGCTGCATAGTAATGAGAGGCTTTGTTTTCTCCACTACATAGGCAGCTCCCCCCCCCCCAAGCTAGGCACTCAGGACAATCAAGCAACTGAAGCAACAAGCAGCTCATCCGAGTAGCTGAGGAAGCCAAATCTGCAGCCTAACTTTCGAGGTAAAGAGAGCCTCTTCTCTTCATCTGGACGCCTGCAGAGGGGTGCTACCTGATGAACACTTATATTTTATGAACTTTGTTCCTGTTCACCACTGGGTGGGCTTGTTATTGGATTCTCTTTGTGCTACTAATGCTGAAGTGTAAAGCTAGGGACTCACTGGCTTTTCTAGAGTTCCTTTACTGATTTCATCTAAAAGCCAGTTATACCAAGCAGCAAATAGAGATCAGACTTGTTTAATATGGTGGTATTTGGAGCTAATTGCTGAGTACATCTTAAACCAGATATACCAGCAACTAATACAGATCAGACTTGTTTAATATAGTGGTATTGAGCTAATTCTGCTTGTTACTGAAGGCAATAGGTTAGCTGGGTCCTAGAGTGACCTCATTTTGGAATAGCCCTGCTTGCTTAGAGTGGAGCTCCTTTGTGTAAGTCACAACATATTCTCCTGCTGCATAGTAATGAGAGGCTCTGTTTTCTCCACTACATTGGCAGCTCCCTACCCTCAAGTTAGGCACTCGGGACAATCAAGCAACTGAAGCAACAAGCAGCTCACCTGAGTAGCTGAGGAAGCCAAATCTCCAGCCTGATAGCTTTCGAGGTAAAGAGAGCCTCTTCTCTTCGTCTGGACACCTGCAGAGGGGTGCTACCTGATGAACACTTATATTTTATGAACTTTGTTCCTGTTCACCACTGGGTGGGATTGTTATTTGATTCTCTTTGTGCTACTAATGCTGAAGTGTAAAGCTAGGACTCCACTGGCTTTTCTAGAGTTGCCTTGCTGATTTCATCTTAAGCCAGATATACCAAGCAGTAATATAGATCACAATTGTTTAATGTGGTGGTATTTGGAGCTAATTGCTGATTACATCTTAAGCAAGATATACCAAGCAGCTAATACAGATCAGACTTGTTTAATATGGTGGTATTGAGCTAATTCTGCTTGTTACTAGAAGGCATTAGGTTAGCTGGGTCCTAGTGTGACCTCATTTTGGAATACCCTGTTTGCTTAGAGTGGAGCTCCTTTGTGTAAGTCACAACATATTCTCCACTGCATAGTAATGAGAGGCTTTGTTTTCTCCACTACATAGGCAGCTACCCCCCAAGCTAGGCACTCGGGACAATCAAGCAACTGAAGCAACAAGCAGCTCACCTGAGTAGCTGAGGAAGCCAAATCTCCAGCCTGATAACTTTCGAGGTAAAGAGAGCCTCTTCTCTTCATCTGGATGCCTGCAGAGGGGTGCTACCTGATTAACACTTATATTTTATGAACTTTGTTCCTGTTCACCACTGGGTGGGCTTTTTTATTAGATTCTCTTTGTGCTACTAATGCTGAAGTTTTAA
This sequence comes from Neoceratodus forsteri, assembly GCA_016271365.2. Lineage (NCBI taxonomy): Eukaryota > Metazoa > Chordata > Ceratodontiformes > Ceratodontidae > Neoceratodus > Neoceratodus forsteri. Next base: position 1,107,647,678 of record CM057449.1, on the reverse strand, counting down.
AGCTAAGGACCCACTGGCTTTTCTAGTGTTGTGATTTCATCATTGAAAACCAGATATAGCAAGCAGCTAATATAGATCAGACTTGTTTAATATGGTGGTATTTGGAGCTAATTGCTGATTACATCTTAAAGCAAGATATTCCAAGCAGCTAATACAGATCAGACTTGTTTAATATGGTGGTATTGAGATAATTGTGCTTGTTACAGAAGGCATTAGGTTAGCTGGGTCCTAGTGTGACCTCATTTTGGAATAGCCCTGTTTGCTTAGAGTGGGTCTCCTTTGTGTAAGTCACAACATATTCTCCCGCTGCATAGTAATGAGAGGCTAAGTTTTCTCTACTACACGGTGCTCCCCCAAGCCTGGGCACTCCAGGACAATCAAGCAACTGAAACAACAAGCAGCTCACCTGAGTAGCTGAGGAAGCCATATCTCCAGCCTGATAACTTTCGAGGTAAAGAGAGCCTCTTCTCTTCGTCTGGACGCCTGCAGAGGGGTGCTACCTGATGAACACTTATATTTTATGAACTTCGCTCCTGTTCACCACTGAGTGGGCTTGTTATTTGATTCTCTTGGTGCTACTAATGCTGAAGTTTAAAGCTAGGGACCCACTGGCTTTTCTATTGTTGCCTTGCTGATTTCATCTTAAAGCCAGATATACCAAGCAGCTAATATAGATCAGACTTGTTTCATATGGTAGTATTTGGAGCTAATTGCTGATGACATCTTAAAGCCAGATATACCAAGCAGCTAATACAGATCAGACTTGTTTAATATGGTGGTATTGAGCTAATTGTGCTTGTTACTGAAGGCATTAGTTTAGCTGTGTCCAAGTGTGACATCATTTTGGAATAGCCCTGTTTGCTTAGAGTGGAGCTCCTTTGTGTAAGTCACAACATATTGTCCTGCTGCACAGTAATGAGAGGCTTTGTTTTCTCCTCTACATAGGCAGCTCCACCCCCAAGCAAGGCACTCGGGACAATCACGCAACTGAAGCAACAAGCAGCACACCTGAGTAGCTGGGTAAGCCAAATCTCCAGCCTAATAACTTTCGAGGTAAAGAGAGCCTCCTCTCTTCGTCTGGATGCCTGCCGTGGGGTGATACCTGATGGACACTTATATTTTATGAGCTTTGCTCCTGTTCACCACTGGGTGGGCTTCTTATTTCATTCTCTTTGTGCTACTAATGCTGAAGTGTAAAGCTAGGGACTCACTGGCTTTTCCAGAGTTGCCTTGCTGATTTCATCTTCAAGCCAGATATACCAAGCAGCTAATAAAGATCAGACTTGTTTACTATGGTGGTATTTGTAGCTAATTGCTGATTACATCTTACAGCCAGATATACCAAGCAGCTAATAGAGATCAGACTTGTTTAATATGGTGGTATTGAGCTAATTGTGTTTGTTACTGAAGGCATTAGGTTAGCAGGGTCCTAGTGTGACCTCATTTGAATAGCCCTGTTTGCTTAGTGGAGCTCCTTTGTGTAAGGAATCACAACATATTCGACTGCATAGTAATGAGAGCTGTTGTTTTCTACATAGTGGTGCAAACCCCCTCCCAAGCCAGGCACTGGACAATCATTCTACTGAAGCAACAAGCAGCTCAATTTGGAGAAGTTGAGGAAGCCAAATCTCCAGCCTGATAACTTTCGAGGTAAAGAGAGCCTCTTCTCTTCATCTGGACGCCTGCAGAGGTGTGCTACCTGATGAACACTTATATTATATGAACTTTATTACCTGTTCACCACTGGGTGGGCTTGTTATTTGATTATCTTTGTGCTACTAATAGCTGAAGTGTAAAGCTAGGGACCTCACTACTTTCTGAGAGTTACTTTTGATTTCATCTTAAAGCCAGATATACCAAGCAACTAATGCAAGATCAGACTTATTTAATATGGTGGTATTTGGAGCTAATTGCTGATTACATCTTTAAAGCCAGATATACCAAGCAGCTAATAGAGATCAGACTGTTTATTTAATATGGTGATTGAGCTAATTATGTTTGTTACTGAAGGCATTAGGTTAGCAGGGTCCCAGTGTGACCTCATTTTGGAATAGCCCTGTTTGCTTAGAGTGGAGCTCCTTGTGTAAGTCACAACATATTCTCCCGTCAGTATAGTAATGAGAGCTTTGTTTTCTGTACTACATAGGCAGCAAACCCCCCAAGCTAGGCACTTCGGGACAATCAAGCAACTAAAGCAACAAGCAGCTCACCTGAGTAGTTGAGGATGCAAATCTCCAGCTGATGCTTTCGAGGTAAAGAGAGCCTTCTGCCTGGACGCCAGCAGAGGGTGCTACTTGATGAACACTTATATTATATGAACTTTGTACCTGTTCACCACTGGGTGGCTTGTATCTGATTCTCTTTGTGCTATACTAATGCTGAAGTGCAAAGCTAGGGACTCACCGCTTTTTAGAGTTGCCTTGTTGATTTCATCTTAAAGCCAGATATACCAAGGCTTCTAATGAGAAGACTTGTTTAATATGGTGGTATTGGAGTTACTGCTGATTACATCTTAAAGCCAGATGTACCAAGCAGTTAATACATATCGTACATGTTTAATATGGTGGTATTGAGCTAATTGTGCTTGCTGCACAAGGGCATTAAAGTTTACAGCTGGGTCCTAGTGTGACTTCCTCATTTTGGAATAATAAGTGTTTGCTTAGAGTGGAGCTCCTTTGTGCAAGTCACAACATATTCTCCGCTGTATAGTAATGAGAGGCTTTCTTTTCTCCACTACATAGCACCCCCCCTGCCAGGCACCTGGGACAATCAAGCAACTGAAGCAACAAGCAGCTCACCTGAGTAGCTGAGGAAGCCAAACTTCAGCCTGATCCTTTTGCGGGGTAAAAGGGCTCTTCTCTTCGTCTGGATGCCTGCAGAGGGTGCTACTTGATGAACTCTTTTATTTTTATGAACTTTGTTCTCTGTTCACCACTGTGGCCTTATTTGATTCTCTTTGTGCTACTAATGCACGAAGTGTAAAGCTAGGGACCCACTGGCTTTTCTAGAGTTGCCTTGCTGATTTCATCTTATAGCCAGATATACCAAGCCGCTAATATAGATCAGACGTGTTTAATATGGTGGTATTTGGAGCTAATTGCTGATTACATCTTAAAGCCAGTTATACCAAGTAGCTAATACAGATCAGACTTGTTTAATATGTGGTATTGAGCTAATTGTGCTTGTTACTGAAGGCATTAGGTTAGCTGGGTCCTACTGTGACCTCATTTTGGAATAGCCCTGTTTGCTCTTTTGTGAAAGTCACAACATATTCTCCCACTGCATAGTAATTAGAGGCTTTTTTTTCCACTACATCAGCCCCCCAAGCTAGGCACTCGGGACAATCAAGCAACTGAAGCAACAAGCAGCTCACACTGGGAAGCTGATGAAGCCAAATCTCCAGGGTGATAACTTTTGAGGTAAAGAGAGCCTCTTCTCTTCATCTGGACACCTGCACAGGGGTGCTACCTGATGAACACTTATATTTTATGAACTTTGTTCCTGTTCACCACTGGGTGGGCTTGTTATTGGATTCTCTTTGTGCTACTAATGCTGAAGTGTAAAACTAGGGACTCACTGGCTTTTCTAGAGTTGCCTTGCTGATTTCATCTTAAAGCCAGATATACCAAGCAGCTAATATAGATCAGACGTGTTTAATATGGTGGTATTTGGGAGCTGATTGCTGATTACATCTTAAAGCCAGTTATACCAAGCAGCTAATACAGATCAGACTTGTTTAATATGGTGGTATTGAGCTAATTGTGCTTGTTACTGAAGGCATTAGGTTAGCTGGGTCCTAGTGTGACCTCATTTTGGAATAGCCCTGTTTGCTTAGAGTGGAGCTCCTTTGTGTAAGTCACAACATATTCTCCCGCTGCATAGTAATGAGAAGCTTTCTTTTCTCCACTACATAGGCAGCACCCCCCCCCCAAGCTAGGCACTCGGGACAATCAAGCAACTGAAGCAACAAGCAGCTCACCTGAGTAGCTGAGGAAGCCAAATCTTCGGCCTGATCACTTTCGAGGTAAAGAGAGCCTCTTCTCTTCGTCTGGACGCCTGCAGAGGGGTGCTACTTGATGAACTCTTATATTTTATGAACTTTGTTCCTGTTCACCACTGGGTGGGCTTGTTATTGGATTCTCTTTGTGCTACTAATGCTGAAGTGTAAAACTAGGGACTCACTGGCTTTTCTAGAGTTGCCTTGCTGATTTCATCTTAAAGCCAGATATACCAAGCAGCTAATATAGATCAGACGTGTTTAATATGGTGGTATTTGGAGCTGATTGCTGATTACATCTTAAAGCCAGTTATACCAAGCAGCTAATACAGATCAGACTTGTTTAATATGGTGGTATTGAGCTAATTGTGCTTGTTACTGAAGGCATTAGGTTAGCTGGGTCCTAGTGTGACCTCATTTTTGGAATAGCCCTGTTTGCTTAGAGTGGAGCTCCTTTGTGTAAGTCACAACATATTCTCCCGCTGCATAGTAATGAGAAGCTTTCTTTTCTCCACTACATAGGCAGCACCCCCCAAGCTAGGCACTCGGGACAATCAAGCAACTGAAGCAACAAGCAGCTCACCTGAGTAGCTGAGGAAGCCAAATCTTGGCCTGATCACTTTCGAGGTAAAGAGAGCCTCTTCTCTTCGTCTGGATCGCCTGCAGAGGGGTGCTACTTGATGAACTCTTATATTTTATGAACTTTGTTCCTGTTCACCACTGGGTGGGCTTGTTATTTGATTCTCTTTGTGCTACTAATGCTGAAGTGTAAAGCTAGGGACCCACTGGCTTTTCTAGAGTTGCCTTGCTGATTTCATCTTATAGCCAGATATACCAAGCCGCTAATATAGATCAGACGTGTTTAATATGGTGGTATTTGGAGCTAATTGCTGATTACATCTTAAAGCCAGTTATACCAAGCAGCTAATACAGATCAGACTTGTTTAATATGTGGTATTGAGCTAATTGTGCTTGTTACTGAAGGCATTAGGTTAGCTGGGTCCTACTGTGACCTCATTTTGGAATAGCCCTGTTTGCTCCTTTGTGAAAGTCATATATTCTCCTGCACAGTAATTAGAGGCTTTGTTTTTCCACTACATGGCGGCCCCACCCTAGGCTTTGGGACAATCAAGCAACTGAAGCAACAAGCAGCTCACCTGAGTAGCTGAGGAAGCCGAACATCAGGGTGATATACTTTTGAGGTAAAGGCCTCTTCTCTTCATCTGGACACCTGCAGAGGGTGCTACCTGATGAACACTTATATTTATGAACTTTGTTCCTGTTCACCACTGGGTGGGCTTGTTATTGGATTCTCTTTGTGCTACTAATGCTGAAGTGTAAATAGGGACTCACTGGCTTTTCTAGAGTTGCCTTGCTGATTTCATCTTAAAGCCAGATATACCAAGCAGCTAATATATAGATCAGGCGTTTTAATATGGTGGTTTTGGAGCTGATTGCTGATTACATCTTAAACCAGTTGTACAAGCAGCTAATACAGATCAGACTTGTTTAATATGGTATTGAGCTAATTGTGCTTGTTACTGAAGGCATTAGGTTAGCTGGGTCCTAGTGTGACCTCATTTTGGAATAGCCCTGCTTGCTTAGAGTGGAGCTCCTTTGTGTAAGTCACAACATATTCTCCTGCTGCATAGTAATGAGAGGCTTTGTTTTCTCCCCTACATAGGCAGCTCCCTACCCCCAAGCTAGGCACTCGGGACAATCAAGGAACTGAAGCATCAAGCAGCTCACCTGAGTAGCTGAGGAAGCCAGATCTCCAGCCTGATAGCTTTCGAGGAAAAGAGAGCCTCTTCTCTTCGTCTGGACACCTGCAGAGGGGTGCTACCTGATGAACACTTATATTTTATGAACTTTGTTCCTGTTCACCACTGGGTGGGCTTGTTATTTGATTCTCTTTGTGCTACTAATGCTGAAGTGTAAAGCTAGGACTCACTCGCTTTTCTAGAGTTGCCTTGCTGATTTCATCTTAAAGCCAGATATACCAAGCAGCTAATATAGATCACACTTGTTTAATGTGGTGGTATTTGGAGCTAATTGCTGATTACATCTTAAAGCCGGATATACCAAGCAGCTAATACAGATCAGACTTGTTTTAATATGGTATTGAGCTAATTCCTGCTTGTTACTGAAGGCATTAGGTTAGCTGGATTCTAGTGTGACCTCATTTTGAATAGCCCTGTTTGCTTAGTGGAGCTCCTTTGTCTGAAGTCACAACATATTCTCCCGCTGCATAGTATTGAGAGGCTTGCTTTTCTCCACTACATGAGCAGCTCCCCACCAAACTAGAGACTCGGGACAATCAAGCAGCTGAAACAACAAGCAGCTCACCTGAGTAGCTGAGGAAGCCAAATCTCCAGCCTGATAACTTTCGGTGAGAGAGCCTCTTCTCTTGATCATGATGCCTAAAGGGTGCTACATAGCGAACACTTATAACTATGAACTTTGTTCCTGTTCACCACTGGGTGAGACTTCTTATTTGATTCTCTTTTGTGTTATAATGCTGAAGTGCAAAGCTAAGGGACTCACTGGCTTTTCTAGGGTTGCCTTGATGATTTCATCTTAAAGCCAGATATACCAAGCAGCTAATACAGATCAGACTTGTTTAATGTGGTGGTATTTGGAGCTAATTGCTGATTACATCTTAAAGCAAGATATACCAAGCAGCTAATACAGTTCAGACTTGTTTAATATGCTGGTATTGAGCTAATTATGCTTGTTACTGAAGGCATTACGTTAGCTGGGTCCTAGTGTGACCTCATTTTGGAATAGCCCTGTTTGTTTAGAGTGGAGCTCCTTTGTGTAAGTCACAACATATTGTCCCACTGCATAGTAATGAGAGGCTTTGTTTTCTCCACTACATAGGCCTCTCCCCCAAGCTAGGCACTCGGGACAATCAAGCAACTGAAGCAACAAGCAGCTCACCTGAGTAGCTGAGGAAGCCAAGTCTCCAGCCTGATAACTTTCGAGGTAAAGAGAGCCTCTTCTCTTCATCTGGATGCCTGCAGAGGGGTGCTACCTGATGAACACTTATATTTTATGAACTTTGTTCCTGTTCACTACTGGGTGGGCTTTTTGATTGGATTCTCTTTGTGCTACAAATGCTGAAGTGTAAAGCTAGGGACTCACTGGCTTTTCTAGAGTTGCTTTGCTGATTTCATCTTAAAGCCAGATATACCAAGCAGCTAATATAGATCAGACTTGTTTAATACGGTGGTATTTGGAGCTAATTGCTGATTACATCTTAAAGCCGGATATACCAAGCAGCTAATACAGATCAGACTTGTTTAATATGGTGGTATTGAGATAATTGTGTATTACTGAAGCCATTAGGTTAGCTGGGTCCTAGTGTTGTTACTCATTTTGGAATAGCCCTGTTTGTAGAAATTGGAGCTCCTTTGTGTAAATCTGTATATTCTCCCGCTGCATAGTAATGAGATGCTTTGTTTTCTCCACTACATAGGCAGCTCCCCGGCCCCCCAAACCTAGGCTCTCAGAACAATCAAGCAACTGAAGCAACAAGCAGCTCACCTGAGAAGCTGAGGAAGCCAAATCTCCAGCCTGATAACTTTCGAGGTAAAGAGAGCCTCTTCTCTTCGTTATGACGTCTAAAGAGGGTGCTACTTGGATGGTGCCTTTCTACATTTTAAGAACTTTTTCCTGTTCACCACTGGGTGGGCTTGTTATTTGATTCTCTTTGTGCTACTAATGCTGAAGTGTAAAGCTAGGGACGCACTGGCTTTTCTAGTGTTGCCTTGCTGATTTCATCTTAAAGCCAGATATACCAAGCAGCTAATATTGATCAGACTTCTTTAATATGGTGGTATTTGGAGCTAATTGCTGATTACATCTTAAAGCAAGATATACCAAGCAGCAAATACAGATCAGACTTGTTTAATATGGTGGTATTGAGCTAATTGTGCTTGTTACTGAAGGCATAAGGTTAGCAGGGTCCTAGTGTGACCTCATTTTGGAATAGCCCTGTTTACTTAGAGTGGAGCTCCTTTGAGTAAGTCACAACATATTCTCCCACTGCATAGTAATGAGAGGCTTTGTTTTCTCTACATGAGGCAGCAAACCCCCAAAGCTAGGCACTCGGGACAATTAAGCAACTGAAGCAACAAGCAGCTCACCTGAGTAGCTGAGGAAGCCAAATCTCCAGCCTGATAACTTTCGAGGTAAAGAGAGCCTCTTCTCTTCGTTTGGATGCCTGCAGAGGGGTGCTACCTGAAGAACACTTATATTATATGAACTTTGTTCCAGTTCACCACTGGGTGGGCTTGTTATTTGATTCTCTTTGTGCTACTAATGCTGAAGTGTAAAGCTACGGACTCACTGGCTTTTCTAGAGTTGCCTTTCTGATTTAATCTTAAAGCCAGATATACCAAGCAGCTAATGCAGATCAGACTTGTTTAATATGGTGGTATTTGGAGCTAATTGCTGATTACATCTTAAAGCCAGATATACCAAGCAGTTAATACATATCAGACTTGTTTAATATGGTGGTATTGAGCTGATTGTGCTTGCTACTGAAGGCATTAGGTTAGCTGGGTCCTAGTGAGACCTCATTTTGGAATAGCCCTCTTTGCTTAGAGTGGAGCTCCTTTGTGTAAGTCACAACATATTCTCCCTCTGCATAGTAATGAGAGGCTTTGGTTTCTCCACTACATAGGCAGCTCCCCACTCCAAGCTAGGCACTCGGGGCAATCAAGCAACTGAAGCAACAAGCAGCTCACCTGAGTAGCTGAGGAAGCCAAATCTCCAGCCTGGAAACTATTAGGTAAAGGCCTCTTCTCTTCGGCTGGACGCCTGCAGACGGGTGCTACCTGATGAACACTTATATTTTATGAACTTTGTTCCTGTTCACTACTGGGTGGGCTTGTTATTTGATTCTCTTTGTGCTACTAATGCTGAAGTGTAAAGCTAGGGACTCACTGGCTTTTCTAGAGTTGCCTTGCTGATTTCATCTTAAAACCAGATATACTAAGCAGCTAATATAGATCAGACTTGTTTAATATGGTGGTATTTGGAGCTAATTGTGATTACATCTTAAAGCCAGATATACCAAGCAGCTAATACAGATCAGACTTGTTTAATATGGTGGTATTGAGCTAATTGTGCTTGTTACTGAAGGCATTAGGTTAGCTGGGTCTTAGTGTGACCTCATTTTGGAATAGCCCTGTTTGCTTAGAGTGGAGCTCCTTTGAGTAAGTCACAACATATTCTCCTGCTGCATAGTAATGAGAGGCTTTGTTTTCTACACTACATAGGCAGCGAACCCCCACCCCAAGATAGGCACTAGGGACAATCAAGCAACAGAAGCAACAAGCAGCTCACCTGAGTGGCTGAGGAAGCGAAATCTACAGCCTGATAACTTTCGAGGTAAAGAGAGCCTCTTCTCTTTGTCTGGATGATTGCAGAGGGGTGCTACCTGATGAACACTTATATTTTATGAACTTTGTTCAAGTTCACCACTGGGTGGGCTTGTTATTTGATTCTCTTTGTGCTACTAATGCTGAAGTGAACAGCTAGGGACTCACTGGCTTTTCAAGAGTTGCCTTGTGATTTCATCTTAAAGCCAGATATACCAAGCAGCTAATATAGATCAGACTTGTTTAATATGGTGGTATTTGGAGCTAATTGCTGATTACATCCCAAAATAAAATATATAAGCAATGACTGGATCAGACTTGTTTAATATGGTGGTATTGAGCTAATTGGCCAGCATTACTAGAGGCATTAGGCTAAGCTATGGTCCTAGTGTGACTCCATTTTGGAATAGCCCTGTTTGCTTAGGTGGAGCTCATTGTGTAAGTCACAACATATTCTCCTGCTGCATAGTGATGAGAGACTTTGTTTTCTCCACTACATGAGCGCTACCTCCCAAGCAACTTGGGACAATCAAGCAACTGAAGCAACAAGCAGCTCACCTGAGTACTGAGGAAGCCAAGTCTCCAGCCTGTTAACTTTCAGTAAAGCCTCTTCTCTTCATCTGGATGCCTTGCAGAGGGTGCCACCGATGAACACTTATATTTATGAACTTTGTTCCTGTTCACCACTGGGTGGGGCTTGTTTGGATTCTCTTTGTGCTACAAATGCTGAAGGGTAAAGCTAGGACTCACTGGCTTTTCTAGAGTTGCCTTTCTGATTTCATCTTAAAGCCAGATATACCAAGCAGCTAATATAGATCAGACTTGTTTAATATGGTTGGCTTGAGCTAATTGTTGATTACATCTTAAAGTCGGATATACTGTCAGCTAATACAGATCAGACTTGTTTAATATGGTGGTATTGAGCTAATTGTGCTTGTTACTGAAGGCATTAGGTTAGCTGGGTCCTAGTGTGACCTCATTTTGGAATAGCCCTGTTTGCTTACAATTGAGCCTCCTTTGTGTAAGTCACAACATATACTCCCTGCATAGTAATGAGAGCTTTTGTTTTCCCTCACATAGTGGCTCCCCCAAACCTGAGGCTCGGAACAATCAAGCCAACTGAAGCAACAAGCAGCTCACCTGAGTAGCTGAGTAAGCCAAATCTCAGCCTGATAACTTTCGAGGTAAAGAGAGCCTCTTCTCTTCATCTGGGACGCCTGCAGAGGGTGCTACCTGATAAAACTTATATTTATGAACTTTGTACCTGTTCACCACTGGGTGGGCTTGTTATTTGATTCTCTTTTGTGCTACTAATGCTGAAGTGTAAGCTTAGGGACTCACAGGCTTTTCTAGAGTTGCCTTGCTGATTTCATCTTAAATCGAGATATACCAAGTATCTAATATAGATCAGACATGTTTAATATGGTGGTATTTGGAGCTAATTGCGATTACATGTTAAAGCCAGATATACCAAGCAGCTAATATAGATCAGACTTGTTTAATATGGTGGTATTGAGCTAATTGTGCTTGTAACTGAAAGCATTAGGTTAGCTTGGTACTAGTGTGACCTCATTTTGAATAGCCCTGTTTGCTTAGAGTGGAGCTCCTTTGTGTGTAAGTCTAACATATTCTCCAGCTGCATAGTAATGAGGCTTTGTTTCTCCTACATAGGCAGCTCCCCACCCGCCCCAAGCTAGGCACTCAGGACAATCAGGCAACTGAAGCAACAAGCAGCTCACCTGAGTAGCTGAGGAAGCCAAATCTGCAGCCTGATAACTTTTGAGGTAAAGAGAGCCTCTTCTCTTCATCTGGATGCCTGCAGAGGGGTGCTACCTGATGAACACTTATATTTTATGAACTTTGTTCCTGTTCACCACTGGGTGGGCTTGTTATTGTATTCTCTTTGTGCTACAAATGCTGAAGTGTAAAGCTAGGGACTCACTGGCTTTTCTAGAGTTGCCTTGCTGATTTCATCTTAAAGCCAGATATACCAAGCAGCTAATATAGATCAGACTTGTTTAATATGGTGGTATTTGGAGCTAATTGCTGATTACATCTTAAAGCCGGATATACCAAGCAGCTAATACAGATCAGACATGTTTAATATGGTTGTATTGAGCTAATTGTGCTTGTTACTGAAGGCATTAGGTTAGCTGGGTCCCAGTTTGACCTCATTTTGGAATAGCCCTGTTTGCTTAGAGTGGAGCTGCTTTGTGTAAGTCACAACAAATTCTCCCGCTGTATAGTAATGAGGGTTTGTTTTCCACTGCATCGGCAGCTCCCCGCCCCCAAACTAGGCTCTCAGAACAATCGCAACCACAACAAGTACCACCTGAGTAGTTGAGGAAGCTAAATTCAGCCTGCTAATCTCGAGGTAAAGGGCTCTTCTTCATCTGGATGCCTGCGGTGTACCCTGATAAACACTTATTTTATGAACTTTGTAGCTGTTCACCACCGTGGGCTTGTTATTTGATTCTTTTTGTGCTACTAATACTGAAGTGTAAAGCTAGGACTCACTGGCTTTTCTAGAGTGCTCTGATTTCATCTTAAATCCAGGTATGTCAGCAGCTAGTCTAGATCAACTTTTAATATGGTGGTATTGAGCTGATGCTGATTGCTATTGTGCCGGATATACAAGTAGCTAATACAGATCAGACTTGTTTAATATGGTGGTATTGAGTTAGTGTGCTTGTTACTGAAAGTATTAGGTTAGCTGGGATATTGTGACCTCATTTTTGAATAGCCCTGTTTGCTTAGATTGACTCCTTTGTGAATCACAACATATTCTACCGCTGCATAGTAATGAGAGGCTTTGTTTCTACACACTTCATAGGCAGCTCCCCACCCCTAGCTAGGCACTCAGGACAGTCAGGCAACTGAGTAACAAGCAGCTCACTTGAGTGGCTGGGAAGCCAAATCTGCAGCCTGATAACTTTTGATTAAAAGGCCCTCTCTTCATCTGGATGCTCAGAGGGTGCACTTGATGAACACTTATATTTTTGAACTTTGTTCTGGTTCACCACTGTGGGCTTGTTATTATTCTCTTAGTGCTACTAATGCTGAAGTTCTAAGTTAGGACCTCTGGATTTTCTAGAGTTGCCTTCAGTTTCATCTTAAAGCCAGATATACCAAGAAGCTAATATAGATCAGACTTGTTTAATATGGTGGTATTTTAGCTCATTGTGATTACATCTGACGCCTGCAGAGGGTGCTACCGATTAACATTTATATTTTATGAACTTTGTTCTGTTCACCACTGCGGGGTTGTTATTTTATTCTTTGTGCTACTAATGTTGAAGTGTAAGTTAGGACTACTGGCTTTTCTAGAGTTGCTTGATTATTTCATCTAGTTAGATATACCAAGCAGCTAATATAGACACTTGTTTAATATGGTGATATTTGGAGCTAATTGTTGATTATATTTAAGCCAGATATCAAGCAGCTAATACAGATTTGACTTGTTTATTATGGGTCTTGGTATCAGTGTTGTTACTGAAGGCATTAGGTTGGCTGTCCTAGTGACCACATTTTGGAATAGCCCTGTTTGTTAGAGGGAGCTCCTTTTTAAGTCACAACATATTCTCTAGCTGCATAGTAATGAGCTTTGTTTCTCCACTACATAGGCATTCTCTAGCAGTTGTGGGCACCGGACAATCAAGCAACTGGCCAACAAGTACAACTGAGTAGCTAAGTTCAAATCTCCAGCTTGATAACTTCGAGGTAAAGACAGCCTCTTCTCTTCATTTGACACCTGCAGGGTGTACCTGATGAACACCTATATTTCATGAACTTTGTCTGTTCACCTCTGGTGGCTTGTTATTTGATTCTCTTTGTGCTACTAATGCTGAAGTGTAAAACAATGGACCACTGGTTTTCTAGAGTTGCCTTGTTGTTTCATCTTAGCCAGATATACCAAGCAGCTAATATAGATCAGACTTTTTTATATGGTGGTATTTGGAGCTAATTGCTTGTTATATATTAAAGCCAGATATACTGCCAGCCAGCAGACTGACTTGTTTAATATGGTGGATATTAATTGTGCTTGTTACTGAAGGCATTAGGTTGCTGGGTCCTAGTGGTCCTATTTTGAAATAGCCCTGTTTGCTTAGAATGGAGCCCTTTCTGTGTTGCAACATGTTCTCCGAAGCATAGTAATGAGGCTTTGTTTTCTCCACTACATAAGGATTTCCCTCCTGCCAGGCACTCGGACAATCACAATTAGGTAACAAGCAGCTCATTGAGTAGCTGAGGAAGCCAAATTTCAGCCTGATAACTTTTGAGGTAAAGAGAGCTCTTCTCTTCGCCTGAACACCTGAGGTGCTGCCTGATGAATACTATTTTATGAACTTTTCCGTTCACCACTGGGTACGAAATGATTCTCTTTGTGCTACTAATGCTGAAGTGTAAAGTTAGGGCTACTGGTTTTCTAGAGTTGCCTTGCTGATTTCATCTTAAAGCCAGATATACCAAGCAGCTAATAGATCAGACTTGTTTAATATGGTATTTGAGTTAATTGTTGATTATCTTAAAGCCAGATATACCAAGTAGTTAATACAGATCAGACTTGTTTAATATGGTGGTATTGAGCTAATTGTGATGTTACTGAAGGCATTAGGAGCTGGTCCTAGTGTGACCTCATTTTGAATAGCCCTGTTTGCTTTGAGGGATCTCCTGTATAAGTCACAACATATTCTCCCACTGTATAGTAATGAGAGGCTTTGTTTTCTCCATCATAGGCAGCTCCCCAAAGCTAGCACTGGACAATCACAAGTGAAGTAACAAGCAGCTCAATTATAGCTGAGGAAGCCAAATCTCCAGCCTGATAATTTCGAGGTAAAGAGTTTCTTCTTCGGCCTTGACGCCTACAGAGGGGTATGCTACTTGATAAACACTTTTATTTTATGAACTTTAATGTTCACGGGTGGCTTTCTCTGTTTGATTCTCTTTTGCATTAATTTGAAGTGTGTTGTGGGACTCACTGGTTTTTCTAGAGTTGTCTTTGCTGATTTATCTTAAAGCCAGATATACTGCTAGCTAATATAGATCAGACTTGTTTAATATGGTGTATTTGAGCTAATTGCTGATTGCATCTTGTGCCAGATATACCAAGCAGCTACAACAGATCAGACTTGTTTAATATGGTGGTATTGAGTTAATTGTGCTTGTTACTCAAGCATTAGGTTAGCTGGTCCTATGGACCTCATTTTGGAATAGACCTGATTGCTTAGTGGAGTCTTGTAAGTCACAACATTCTCCATTGCTATGAGAGGCTTTGTTTTCCACTATAGGCAGCTCCCCCCCTGCTAGGTACCTGGACAATCACAATTGAAGCAACAAGTGCCTGCTGAGTAGCTTGAGGAAGCCAAATCTCCAGCCTGATAACTTCAAGGTAAGAGCTTCACTATCTGGTTTTGCAGAGGTGTGCTACCGATGAACAGTTTTTTCGAACTTTGTTCCTGTTCATCACTGGTGGGTTTGTTATTGATTCTTTTGTTACTAATGTTGAAGTGTAAAGTTAGGGACTCACTGGTTTTTCAAGTTGTTTTGCTGATTTCATCTTAGCAAGATATACCAAGCAGCTAATACAGATCAGACTTGTTTAATATGGTATTGAGCTACTTGTTGTTACTGAAGGCATTAGGTTAGCTGTCCTAGTGACCTCATTTTGGAATAGCCCAGTTTGCTTAGAGGGACCTCCTTGTAAGCTGTACATTCTCCGCCATAGTAATGAGAGGCTTGTTTTTCCACTACATAGGTAGGTCTCCAAGCAAGCACTCGGGACAATCAAGCAACTGAAGCACAAGAGCTCTCCCTGAGAGGCTGAGAAGCCAAATCTCCAGCCTGATAATTTCAGTAGAGCGTCCTCATCTGGACGCCTGCAGAGGGTGCTACTGATAAACACTTATATTTTTTGAACTGTTCCATTCACCATTGGGTGGCTTGTTATTTGATTCTTTGTGCTACTAATGCCAAGTGAAATGGACCACTGGCTTTTGAGTTGTTTTGTTGATTTCATCTAAAGCTTTATATACCAAGTAGGTCACAGGATCAGACTTGTTCAATATGGTATTGGAGCAAATTGTTGTTTACATCTTAAAGCCAGATATACCAAGCAGCTAATACAGATTAGACTTTTTAATATGGTGTATTGAGCAAATTGTGCTTGTCTCTGAAGGCAAAAGATTAGCTGGGTCCAGTGACCCCATTTAGAATAGCCCTGTTTGTTTAGAGGAGCTCTTTGTAAGTCAACATATTCTTCCGCTTTATAATGAGAATGTTTATTCCACTACATAGGTTGCTCCCAACCCCAAGCTAGCACTGGGAAAATCACAACTGAAGGTCAAGCAGCTCACCTGAGTAGCTGAGGAAGCCACCCAGCCTGATAACCTGGAGGTAAAGAGATTTCTCTGCCTGACGCCTGCAAAGAGGGGGTGCTACCTGGATGAACATCATTTTATGAACTTTGTTCCGTTCATTACTGTGGCTTGTTATTTGATTTCTGGATACTACGTTGGGCAAGTTAGGACTCACTGGTTTTCTAGCGTTGCTTTGCTTATTTCATCTTAAAGCCAGATATACCAAGCAGCTAATATAGATCAGACTTTTAAATGGTGGTATTTGAGCTAATT
Source organism: Neoceratodus forsteri (assembly GCA_016271365.2). Classification (NCBI taxonomy): domain Eukaryota; kingdom Metazoa; phylum Chordata; order Ceratodontiformes; family Ceratodontidae; genus Neoceratodus; species Neoceratodus forsteri. The sequence continues at coordinate 1,107,631,665 of CM057449.1, read as the reverse complement.
GCTGATTATATCTAAAGCAAGATATATCAAGCAGCTAATACAGATCAGACTTATTTATATGGTGGTATTGAGCTAATTGTGCTTGTTACTGCTGCATTAGGTTGGTTGGGTCCTGTGTGTCCTCATTGAATAGCCCTGTTTGCTTAGAATGAGCCCTTTGTGTGTTGAACATGTCTCCTGAAGCATAGAATGAGAGGCTTTTTTCCACTACATAAACAGCTCCCCCTGGCTGCTAGGTACTCTGGGGCAATCACAACTGAAGCAACAAGCAGCTCACCTGAGTAGCTTGAAAGCCAAATCTCCAGCCTGATAACTTTGAGGTAGAGAGCTCTTCTTCACGGACACCTGCAGAGGGTGCTACCGTTACTTATATTTTATGAATTTTGTTCCGTTCACCACTTGGCTTTTATTTGATCTCTTGTGCTACTAATGCTGAATTAAAGCTAGGACTCATTGGCTTTGAGTTGCCTTGCTTATTTTATCTAAACAGATATACCAAGTTAGCTAATATAGATGTTACTTGTTTAATATGGTGGTATTTGAGCTAATTGCTGATTATATTTTAAAGCAAGATATACTACAGCTAATACAGATGGGACTTGTTTAATAGGTATTGAGCTAATTGTGTTATTGAAGGCATTGATTAGTTGGTCCTAGTGACCTCATTTTGGAATATCTGGTTGCTTAGAGTGATTCCATTGTAAGTCATACCATTCTCCCGGCTGCATAGTTGAGAGGCTTTGCTTTCTACTACATAGGTAGCTCCCCCCTCCAAGTTAGGCACTGGACAATCACAACTGAAGCAACAAGCAGCTCACCTGAGGCTGAGGGTGCCAAATCTCCAGCCTGATAACTTTCGAGTAAGAATTTCCTGTCTGACGCCTGCAGAGGGGTGCTACTGATGAATACTTATATTTTATGAACTGTTCCTGTTCACCACTGGGGGCTTGTTATTTGATTCCTTTGTGCTATTAATGTTGAAGTTGCTGGGACCACTGGCTTTTTCTAGTGTTGCCTTTGATTTCATCTTACCAGATATACCAAGCAGCTTCAATATAGACTGGGTCTTGTTTCATATGGTATTGGGCACTTGTTGATTACATCTTAGTTGTGATATGCCCAAGTAGCTAATACAGATCAGACTTGTTAAATATGGTGGCATTGAGCCACCTCAGCCAGCATTGAAGGTAATAGGTTAGCTGTGTCAGTGTGACCTCATTTTAATAGCCCTGTTTGCTTAGAGGAGCCTTTATGTAAGTCATAACATATTGTCTCGCCTGCATAGTAATGAGAGGCTTGTTTTCTCCACATAGGTAGCTCCCCCAAGCTAGGCACTGGGACAATCAAGCAACTGAAGCAACAAGGCACACCTTGAGTAGCTGGTAGGTCAAATTCCAGCCTAATAACTTTTGAGGTTAAGAGAGCCTCTCATCGTCTGGATGCCTGCAGAGGGTGATACTTGATGGACACTTCTATTTAGAGCTTTTGCCCTGTTCACCACTGGGTTGCTTCATTCTTCTCTTTGTGCTACTACTTGAAGGTAAAGCTTGGGACTCACTGGCTTTCCAGAGCTGCTTTGTTGATTTCATCTTAAGCTAGATATACTGCCATTAATATAGATGGACTTGTTTAATATGGTGGTATTTGAGCCAATTGTTGATTGCATCTTAAAGCCAGATATCAAGCAGCTAATAGAGATCAGACTTGTTAATATGGTGGTATTGACAATTGTGTTTGTTACTGAAGGTATTAGGTTAGCAGGGTCCTAGTGTGACCCTCTTGAATAGCTTGTTTGCTTATGTTTCCTGTAAGTTACAACATTCTCCAGCTGCATAGTAATGAGGCTTTGTTTTCTCTACATAGGCAGCAACCCCCCAAGCTAGGTACTCGGGACAATCACAACTGAAGCAACAAGCAGTTCACCTGAGTAGCTGAGGAAACCAACCCAGCCTGATAACTTCGAGGTAAAGAGAGCCTCTTCTGACGCCTGCAGAGGTGCTACCGATGAACACTTATATTATATGAACTTTGACTTGTTCACCATGGTGGGCTAGTATTTGATCTTTTGCACTAATGTTGAAGTGTAAAGTTTGGGACTCACTGTTTTTCTAGTTCTTGCTGATTTCATCTAAAGCCAGATACCTGCAGCTACGCAGATGTGACTTGTTTCCTATGGTGGTATTTGGAGCACTTGTTGATTATATCTTTAAAGCCAGATATACCAAGCAGTTAATACTATCAGACATGTTTAATATGGTGGTATTGACACTTGTGCTACTGCTGGCTTGGGTTAGCTGGTCCTGTGTGACCTCATTTTGAATAGCCCTGTTTGCTTAGAGTGAGTCTTTGTAAGTCACAACATATTCTCCCACTGCATGTAATGAGAGGCTTTGTTTTCCCACTACATAGGCAGCACCTCCCCCAAGCTAGGCACTCGGGACACCAAGTGAAGCAACAAGCAGCTCCTTCGAGTAGTTGAGGAAGCCAACTCGCCTGGCTCACTTCGAGGTGAGAGCCTTTCTGTCTGACGCCTGCAGAGGGTGCTGACGATGAACTCTCTATATTTTGCGTGAACTTTTGTCTTGCTCACCACTGGGTGGGCTTGTTATTTGATTTCTTTGTGCTACTAATGCTGAAGTGTGTAAAGCTAGGACCTCTGGTTTTTCTAGAGTTGCCTTGTGATTTCATTAAAGCCAGATATACCAAGTCCTAATATAGACTGACATGTTTATTATGGGTATTTGAGCATCAAGATTACATCTGAAAGCCAGTTATACCAAGCAGTTAATACAGATCAGACTTGTTTAATATGGTATTGTGCTAATTGTGCTTGTTACTGAAGGCATTAGTTAGCTGGGTCCCATGTGACCTCATTGAATAGCCCTGTTGTTCCTTTGAAGTTACAACATATTCTCCCACTACATAGTAATGAGAGGCTTTGTTTTCTTTCCACTACATCGGTGAAGCTCTCTTGGCCAGGGACACTTGGGACAATCAAGCAACTGAAGTAACAAGTAGCTCACCTGAGTAGCTGAGGAAATAAAATCTCCAGCCGATAACTTTGAGGTAAAGAGAGCTCTCATCTGACGCCTGCAGAGGGTGCTACCTGATGAATAATTATATTTTATGAACTTTGTTCCTGTTCACCACTGGGTGGGCTTTTATTTGATTCCTTGTGTTACTAATGCGAAGTGTCATTGACTCACTGGTTTTTTAGAGTTGCCTTGTTGATTTATCTCGTCAGATATACCAAGCACACATAAATCAGACTTGTTTATGGTATTTGTAGCCATTGCTGATTATATCTAAAGCCAGATATACCAAGCAGCTAATACAGATCAGACTTGTTTTATGCTGGTATTGACCTAATTGTGCTATTACTGTTGCATAGGTTGCGGTCAGTGAGACCTCATTTTGAATAGCCCTGGCTTAGGTGGAGCCTTGTAAGTCACAACATATTCTCCAGCTGCATAGTAAATAGGAGAGGCTTTATTTTCTCCACCACATAGGCAGTTTCCCAATTCACTCTGCTAGGCACTCGACAATCACAACTGAAGCAACAAGCAGCCACTTGAGTAGCTGAGGAAGCCAAACTCCAGCCTGATAACTTGCTAAAAGAGAGCCTACCTTCATCTGATGCTCAGAGGGTGCTACCCATGAACACTTATATTTTATGAACTTTGTACTGTTCACCACTGGTGGGCTTGTTATTGATTCTTTTGTGCTACTAATGCTGAAGTGTAGTTAGACCCACTGGCTTTTCTGAGTTGTCTGTTGATTTCATCTTAAAGCCAGATATATCATGCATAATATAGATCAGACGGTTTATGTGGTATTTGAGCAACTGTTGTTTACACTAGCCAGATATACCAAGTAGCTAATACAGATGGGACTTGTTTATGGTGGTTGGAGTAAATTGTGCTTTTCTGAAGGCAAAAGGTTAGCTGGGTCCTGTGTGACCTCATTTGAATAGCCCTGTTTGCTTAGAGGAGCTTGTGTAAGTCAACATATTCTTCCGCTGCATAGTAATGAGAGGTTTTGTCTCCACTTTATAGGTTGCTCCCCCAAGCTAGGCATTCTGGACAATCTAACTGAAACAACAAGTAGCTCACCTGAGTGGCTGAGGAAGCCAAATCTCCAGCCTGGTAACTTTCGAGGTAAGAGATTCTCTCTGTCTGGAGGCCTGCAGAGTGTGCTGCCTGATGAACACTTGTATTTTTATGAACTTTGTTCCTGTTCACCATTGCGGGCTGTTATTTGATTCTTTAGGATACTAATGCTGAAGTGTAAGTAGGACCACTGGCTTTCTAGATGTTTTGTTGATTTATCTTGTCCGATATACCAAGTATTAATATAGACACAATTGTTAAATGGTGGTATTTGTTAATTGTTGATTATATCTTAAAGTCAGATATACAAGCAGCTAATACAGATCAGACTTGTTTGATATGGTGGTATTGAGCCATTGTGCTTGTTACTGAAGGCATTAGGTTGGGTGGTCCTAGGACTCATTTTGAATAGTCTCTGTTTGATTAGAATGGAGCCCTTGTGTAAGTTACAACATGTTCTCCTCCATAGTACTGAGGGGCTTTGTTTTCTCCACTTTATAAGTAGCTCCCTCCCAAGTTAGGCACTTGGGACAATCACAACTGAGCAACAAGCAGCTCACCTGAGTAGCTGAGAAAGCCAAATTTCCAGCCTGATAACTTTTGAGGAAGAGAGCTCTTCTCTTCATCTGACACCTGTAGAGGGTGTTACCTGTTGAATGGTTATATTTTATAACTTTCTGTTCACCACTGGGTGGGCTTATTTGATTCTCTTTGTGCTACTAATGCTGAATTGTAAAGTTAGGACTCATTGGCTTTTCTAGAGTTGCCTTGTTGATTTTATCTTTAAAGCCAGATATACCAAGCAGCTAATATAGATCACACTTGTTTAATATGGTGGTATTTGGAGCACTTATTGATTATATATTAAAGCATATATACCAAGCAGCTACAGATCAGACTTGTTTATGGTATTGAGCTAATTGTGCTTGTTACGAAGGCATTAGATTGGCGGGTCCTAGTGTGACCTCATTTGAATAGCCTGTTGCTTATTGAGCCCTGTAAGTCACATTCTCCGCTGCATAGTAATGAGAGGTTTGCTTTCTTATACATAGGCAGCTCCACCCCTCCAAGCTAGACCGGGACAATCACAACTGAAGCAGCTCACCTGAGTGGTTGAGGAAGCCAAATTCCAGCCTGATAACTTTTAGTAAGAGAGCCCTTGCCTGACGCTTGCAGAGGGTGCTGTTTGATGAATACTTATTTTATGAACATTGTTCCTGTTCACCACTGGGGGGCTTATTTGATTCTCTTTTGTGCGTTAATGCTGAAGTTTGTGTTGACCCCTGTTTTTCTAGTGTTGTCTTGTTGCTTTCATCTAAAGTCTGATATACCTGGCAGCCAATATAGATCAGACTTGCTTCATATGGTGGTATTTGAGCTAATTACATTACATCTTAAAGCCAGATATACCAAGCAGCTAATACAGATCAGACTTGTTCAACATGGTGGTACTGAGCTAATTTGTTGTTATCAGGTATTAGGTTAGCTGTGTCCATGAGACCATTTTGAATAGCCCTGTTTGCTTAGAGTGAGCTCCTTATGTTTCAAATATTGTCCCGCCATAGTAATGAGAGGCTTTGTTTTCTCCACTACATAGGCAGCTCCCAAGCCAGGCACTCGGGACAATCAAGCAACTTAAGCAACAAGCAGCACACCTGAGTAGCTGGGTAAGCCAAATCTCCAGCCTAATAACTTTCGAGATTAAGAGAGCCTCCTCTCATCATCTGGATGCCTGCAGGTGATACTGATGGACACTATTTTATGAGTTTTGTTCTGTTCACCATCGGGCTTATTTATTCCTTTGCTACTAATGCTGAAGTGTGTAAAGGTAGGTGCTCGCTTTTGCAGAGTTGTCTTTGATTTTATTTGTGCCAGATATACCAAGCAGTCAATATAGATCAGACTTGTTTACTATGGTGTTTTGAGCAATTGTTGATTACATCTTAAAGCCAGATATACCAAGCAGCTAACAGAGATGGGATTTTTTATGGTATTGAGCCATTGTGTTTGTTACTGAAGGCATTAGGTAGCAGGGTCCTAGTGTGACTCATTTTGAATAGCCTGTTTGCTTGGGAGCCCTTTGTGTCACAACATATTCTCCAGCGTATAGTAATGAGGCTTGTTTTCTACTACATAGGCAGTAACCCCCAAGCTAGGCACTGGACACTTCAACTGAAGCAAATGCATTTCACCTGAGTAGGAGGAAGCCAACTCCAGCCTGATAACTGAGGAAAGTATTTCTTCTCTTCGGCCTGACGCTTGCAGAGGTGCTACCTATGAACACTTTATTATATGAATTTTATCGTTCATCACTGGGTGTTTGTTATTGGATTCTTTGTGCTACTATGCTGAAGTGTAAAGTTAGGACTCACTGTTTTTCAAGAGTTGCCTTGCTGATGAACTTGTTGATATACCAAAAGCTAATATAATTGGGTTGTTTCACATTGTGGTATTTGAGCATGCTTATTACATCTTAAAGCTTTTCAGAGATACGCGCAGTTATATAGACTGACTTGTTTATTATGGTGGTATTGACATTGGGCTTAACTGAAGGCATTAGGATAGCTGTGTCCTAGTGTGACCTCATTTTGAATAGCCTGTTTGCTTAGAGGATCCCTTTGTGTAAGCTGCATATTCTCCCTGCATAGTAATGAGGCTTGTTTTCCACTACATAGGCAGTACCACCTCCCTGCAAGTACTGGACAATCAAGCAACTATTGCAGCTCACTGAGGTTGCGAAGACAAATCTCCGCCTGATATCTTTCGAGGTAAAGAGAGCCTCTCCTCTTCACCTGAAGCCTGCAGAGGGGTGCACTTGATGAACACTTATATTTCTTACGGAAACTTTGTCTTCGTTCACCATTGTGGCTTACATTGATTCTCTTTTGTGCTACTAATGCTGAAGTGTGCTAGGGACTCACTGGCTTTCTGAGTTGCTCTTGCTGATTTTATCTTTGTGCCGATATACCTAGTATTGTTAGATCAGACGTGTTAATATGGTGGTATTTGGAAATTGGTGTTTCACTTAAAGCCAGATATACCAAGCAGCTAATACAGATCAGACTTGTTTTAATATGGTGGTATTGATAAATTGTGCTGTCTCTGAAAAGGTTAGCTGGTCCTAGTTGACTCATTTTGAATAGCCCTGTTTGCTTAGAGGGTTTTTGTAAGTCACAACATATTCTTCGCTGTATAGTAATGAGAGTTTTGTTATTCCACACATAGTCGTCTTCCAAGCTAGGCATCAGGAAAATCAAGCAACTGAAGTAAATGCAGCTCACCATAGTTGAGAAGCCAAATCTCCAGCCTGATAACTTTGAGGTAAGAGAGCTCTTCTCTTTGCCGACGCCTGCAGAGGGGTGCTATTTGATGAACACTTATATTTTGAACTTTGTTCTGTTCACCACTGGTGGGTTTATTTGATCTCTTGTGCTATTAATGAAGGTAAAGTTAGACTCACTGGTTTCTAGAGTTGCCTGTTGATTTCATCTAAAGCCAGATATACCAAGAAGCTAATATAGACTGACTTGTTTAATATGGTGGTATTTGATAATTGCTTATTTATCTTAAAGTAAGGTAACAAGCAGCCATAGATCAGACTTGTTTAATATGGTGGTATTGTTAATTGTGCTTGTTACTGAAGGTATTAGTTAGCGTCCTAGGGACCTCCTTTTGAATGGCCCAGTTTGCTTAGAGTGACCTCTTTGGTAAGTCAAAAATATTCTCCCGCTGCATAGTAATGAGAGGTTTGTTTTCCACACATAGGCAGCACCCCCCAAGAAAGCACTCGACAATCACAACTGAAGCAATGCAGCTCACTTGAGAGGCTGAGAAGCCAACTTCCAGCCTGATAACTTTCGAGGTAAAGAGAGAGCCTCCTCATCATCTGGACGCCTGCAGAGGGGTGCGCTACCTGATAAACACTTATATTTTGCGAACTTTGTTCCTATTCACCATTGCGGGCTTGTTATTTGATTCTTTGTGCTACTACTGCTGAAGGTAAAGCTAGGGACTCACTGGTTTTTCTAGAGTTGCCTCTGCTTTATCTTAAAGCCAGATATACCAAGCAGCTAATATAGATCAGACTTGTTCAATATGGTGGTATTTGGAGTAAATTGTTGTTTATCTTAAAGCCAGATATTACAGTCATTACAGATCAGACTGTTAATATGGTGGTATTGAGCAAATTTGCTTGTCTCTGAAGGCAAAGATTAGCTGGTCCTAGTGTGACCTCATTTGAATAGCCCTGTTTGCTTAGAGGAGTCTTGTGTAAGTCACACATTCTTCGCCATAGTAATGAGAATGTTTTCATTCCACTACATAGGTTGCTCCAACCCCAAGCTAGGCACTGAAATCACAACTGAAGTAACAAGCAGCTCACCTGAGTAGCTGAGGAAGCCAAATCTCCAGCCTGCTAACTGAGTAAAGAGCTCTCTGTCTGACGCCTGCAGAGGTGCTACCTGATGAACACTTGTATTTGTGAACTTGTTCCTGTTCACCACTGGGTGGCTTATTATTTGATTCTTTGGATACTAGTTATGTAAAGCTAGGACTCACTGGTTTTTCAGAGTTGCCTTGCTGATTCATCTTAAAGCCAGATATCGCACAGCCAATATAGATCACACTTGTTTAAAAATGGTGGTATGGGAGCTAATTGTTGATTATATCTAAAGCTTCAGATATACCACAGCCAATACAGATCAGACTTGTTTTGATATGGTGTATTGAGCTAATTTTGTTGTTGAAGTTGATGGGTTAGCGGTCCTAGTGGACCCCATTTTGAATAGTCTGTTTGCTTAGAATGGAGCTCCTTTGTGTAAGTTAAGCAACATGTTCTCCGGAAGCATAGTAATGAGAGGTTTGTTTTCCATATAAGTAGCTCCCACCCCAGGTGTACTTGGGACAACTGGCAACTGAAGCAACAAGTAGCTACCTGAGTAGCTGAGAAAGCAAATTCCAGCCTGATAACTTTTGAGTAAAGAGAGCTCTTCTTCATCTGGACACCTGCAGAGGGTGCTACCTGTTGAACACTTATATTTTATGAACTTTGTTCTGTTCACCATGGTGGGTTTGTTATTTGATCTTTGTGCCAATGCTGAATTGTAGTTAGGACTCATTGGTTTAGAGTTGCCTTGTTGATTTTATCTAAATGATATACCACAGCTAATATAGACACGTTTAATATGGTGGTATTTGAGTTAAGCGTTATTATACATGATATACCAAGCACACACATTCGACTGTTTTAATGTGGTATTGAGCTAATTGTGCCATTGAAGGCATTAGATTAGTTGGGTCCTAGTGTAATTTCATTTTGAATATTCTCATACAGGTGGAGCTCCATTGTAAGTCACAACATATTCTCCGGCTGCATAGTAATGAGAGGCTTCTTTCTACTGTTAGCAGCTCCACCTCCCAAGTAGTCACGGACAATCACAACTGAAGCAACAAGCAGCTCACCTGAGTGGCTGAGGAAGCCAATCTCCAGCCTGATAACTTATGTAAAGAGAGCCTCTCTTGGCCTGACGCCTGCAGAGGGGTGTACCACGAACACTTACATTTTATGAACTTTGTTCCCAGTTCACCAGCTGTTATTTGATCTCTTGTGCTAATGCTGAAGTTTAAAGCTGGGGACCCACTGGCTTTTCTAGTGTTGCTCATGGATTCTATTCCAGCCAGATATACTACAGCTAATATAATCGACTTGTTTCATATGGTGGTATTTGAGCCAATTGTTGATTACATCTTATGTCCTGATATACTATGCCAATGCGATCAGACTTGTTAAATATGGTGGTACTGAGCTAATTGTGCTTGTTACTGTGCAGTTAGGTTAGCTGTGTCCTAGTGTGACCTCATTTTTGAATAGCCCTGTTTGCTAGAGTGGAGCTCCTTTGTAAGTCACACTATTGTCCCGCTTGCATAGTAATGAGAGGCTTTGTTTTCCACTACATTGGTAGCTCCCCCAAGTTAGTGCCTGGATAATGCTAACTGAAGCAACAAGCAGCACACCTGAGTAGCTGGTGAGCTAAATTTTGGCCTATTAACTTTCGAGTATAGAGCCTCTCCACCTGGATGCCTGCAGAGGTGATACCTGATGACACTTATATTTTGTGAGCTGGTTCTGTTCACCACTGTGGGCTTCTTATTTCATTCTTTGTGCTACTACGCTGAAGTGTAAAGTTAGGACTCACTGGCTTTCCAGAGTTGCCTTGTTGATTTTATCTTAGTCGATATACCAAGCAGCTAATATAGATCAGAATTTGTTTAATATGGTGGTATTGGAGCTTAATTGCTGATTACATCTTAAAGCCAGAGGCTAGCCAACAGAGATCAGACTGCTTAATATGGTGGTATTGAGCTAATTGTGGTTGTTACTAATGCATTAGGTTACAGGGTCCTAGGTGGACTCATTTTGAATAGCCCTGTTTGCTTAGAGTGGAGCTCCTTGTGTGTTTCATATATTCTCCAGCGTATAGTAATGAGCTTTTTTACCATAGGCAGCAACCCCCCAAGCATTTGACAATCAAGCAATTATACAGCTCATTGAGTAGCTGAGTAGTCAAATTCCAGCCTGATAACTGAGGAAAGAGAGCCTCTTTTCTCGCTGGACGCCTGTAGAGGGTGCTACCGATGAACACTTATATTATATGAACTTTGTACTTGTTCACCACTGGGGGCTTGTTTGATTCTTTGTGCTACTAATGCTGAAGTGTAAAGCTTGGGACCACTCTTTTTTAGAGTTGCCTTGCTGATTTCATCTAAAGCCAGATAAACCAAGCAGCTAATGCAGATCAGACTTGTTTAATATGGTGGTTGAGCTACTGTTGATTACATCTTAAAGCCTGATATACCAAGCAGTTATTACTTATGTGACATGTTTATTATGGTGGTATTGACACTGTGCTTGCTATTGAAGGCATTAGCTTATTGTCTTAGTGTGACCTCATTTGAATAGCCTGTTTGCTTAGAGGAGCCTTGTAAGTCAACATATTCTCCCACTGTATAGTAATGAGAGGCTTTGTTTTCCACTACATAGGTAGCACCTCCCCCAAGCTTTCACCTGGACAATGGCGACTAGCAATAGGCAGCTCACTTGAGTAGCTGAGGGCGCAAATCAGCCTGATCACTTCGAGGTAACAGAGCTCTTCGCCTGACGCCTGCAGAGGTGCTGTTGATGAACTCTTATATTTTATGAATTTGTTCTGTCACCTGGGTGGCTTGTTTGATTCTCTTTGTGCTACTAATGTTGAAGTGTAAAGTTAGTGACCCACTGGTTTTATTGCTTTGTTGATTTCATCTTCAGCCGATATACCAAGTCGTTAATATATTCAGACATGTTTATTATGGTGGTATTTGGAGTACTTGATTATATCTGAAAGCCAGTTATACCTGCTGCTAATACAGACTGACTTGTTAATAGTGGTTGTGTTAATTGTGCTTGTTATGAGTTATTTTAGTTTGGTTGGTCCTACTGGACCTATTTGAATAGCCCTGTTTGTTCTTTTGGAAAGTCATGACATTCTCCCACTCATAGTAATGAGAGCTGTTTTCTCTACATCGGCAGCTGCCCAATCCAGGTACTTGGGACAATCAAGCAACTGAAGCAGTCTAGCTCACTGAGTAGCTGAGGCCAAATTCCAGCCTGATAATATTTGAGGTAAAGAGATTTCTTCATCTGTATGCCTAGAGGTGCTACCTGATGAACAATTATATTTTTTGAACTTTGTTCTGTTCACCATGGTGGGCTTGTTGATTCTTGAGCTACTACTGAAGGCTATTGACTCACTGGCTTTTAGAGTTGCCTTGTTGATTTCATTTCGCCAGATATACCAAGCAGCTAATAAAATCTGACTAATATGGTATTTGTAGCTAATTGCTGATTACATCTTGTGCTTAGATATACCAAGCAGCTGGTTACAGATCAGACTTGTTTAATATGCTGGTATTGAGCTAATTGTGCTTGTTACTGAAGGCATTAGGTTAGCTGGGTCCTAGTGAGACCTTTTGTAATAGCCCTGTTTGCTGATATCTTTTGTAAGGTCACATATTCTCCAGCTGCATAGTAATGAGAGGTTTTGTTTTTCCACTAAATAGGCAGTTTCACTCGCCCCAAGTTAGCACTGGGACAATCAAGCAACTGAAGCCACAGTCTCCCTGAGTAGCTGAGGAAGCAGTCTCCAGCCTGGTAACTTTCAAGGAAAGAGTGCCTCTTCATCTGGATGCTCAGAGGTGTTATGAACACTTGTTTATGAACTTGTTCCTGTTCACCACTGGTGGGCTTGTTATTGATTTTTGTGCTACTAATGCTGAAGTGTGTTAGACCACTATTTTCAAGAGTTGCCTTGTTGATTTTGATTTAAAGCTGTGATATACCAAAAAGCTTAACATATCTGACTTGTTTAATATGGTATTTGAGCTAATTGTTTATTACATCTTAGTCAGATATATACCAAGCAGGTAATAAGTGATCAGACTTCATTTAATATGGTGGTATTGAGCTAATTGGGCTTTGTAACTGAAGGCAATAGGATAGCTGTGTCCTAGTGACCTCATTTGGAATAGCCCAGTTTGTTTAGAGGAGCCCTTTGTGTAAGTCAAAATATTCCGCTGTATAGTAAGAGAGGCTTTTTTTCCCACTACATAGGCAGCACCCCCTGGCAAGCACTGGAGCATCAAGCAATTGAAGGCACAAGCAGTCACCGAGAGGTTGAGGAAGCCAATTCCAGCCGATATTTCGAGGTAAGAGAGCCTTCGTCTGGACGCCTGCAGAGGGGTGCTACCATGAACATTTATTTTATGAACTTTGTTCCGTTCACCATTGGGTTTGTTATTGATTCTCTTTTGTGCTACTTAATGCTGAAGTGTAAAAGCCAGGGACTCACTGGCTTTTCTGGAGTTGCCTTGTTGATTTCATCTTAAAGCCAGATATACCCAGCAGCCAATATAGATGGGACGTTTAATATGGTGGTATTTACAAATTGTTGTTTACATCTTAAAGCCAGATATAAAGCAGTTAATATAGATTAGACTTGTTTATTATGGTGGATTGAGCAAATTGAGCTTGTCTGAAGGCAAAAGGCTGTCCTAGGGACTCATTTTGAAGCCCTGTTTGCTTAGAGTGGAGCTTTTGTGTAAGTCAAATATATTCTTCCTTCGTGGTAATGAGGTTTTTTGTTCCATCATAGGCTGCCTCTGGCTGCTTGTGCACTAGGACAATTCAAGCAACTGAAGCAACAAGCAGCTCACCTGAGTAGCTGAGGAAGCCAAATCTCCAGCCTGATAACTGGAAAGGAGCTTCTCTTCTGCCTGACGCCTGAGGTGCTACCTGATGAACACTTATATTTGAACTTGTTCCTGTTCACCACTGGTGGGGCTAATTGATTCTTTGTGCTACTAATGCTGAAGTAAAGCTAGGACTCACTGGCTTTTCTAGCGTTTGTTTATTTCATCTTAAGCTGGATATACCAAGCAGCTAATATAGACTGCACTTGTTTAATATGGTGGTATTGAGCTAATTGATTATATCATTGTGTTGATATACTAGTGATTACAGATCAGACTTAATATGGTATTGGATACTGTGTTTACATTGAAGGCATTAGGTTGGTTGGGTCCTAGTGACCACATTTTGTAATAGCCTCCTTTAAGTGGAGCTTTTTGTAAGTCACAACATATTTCAGCTGCATAGTAATGAGCTTTGCTTTCTCCACACATAGCCCTTCCTTATAGCTAGGCACTCGGATAATCAAGAAGCAGCAAGCAGCACTTTGAGTAGCTAAGGGTCAAATTTGTGCTGATAACTGAGGTAAAGAGACTCTCCTTCATTTGACACTTTGCAGAGGGGTGCACGATGAACACCTATATTTCATGAACTTTGTCTGTTCCTCGCTGGGGGTTTGTTATTGATTCTCTTGTGCTACTAATGCTGAAGGTAAAACAAGGACCCACTGGCTTTTCTAGAGTTGCCTTGTTGTTTATCTTAAAGCCAGATATACCAAGCAGCTGACTGACTTGTCTGTTTGGTGTGGTATTGAGCACTGTTTATTACATATTAAAGCCAGATATACCAAGCAGCTAATACAGACTGTAATTTGTTTAATATGGTAAGCTAATTGTGTTTGTTACTGAAGGCATTAGGTTAGCTGGGTCCTAGTGACCTCATTTTGAATAGCCTTGTTTGCTTAGAATGAGCTCCTTGTGTAAGTTACAACATGTTCTCCGAAGCATAGTAATGAGAGGCTTTGTTTTCCACTACATACATTCCTCCCAAGCTAGGCACTCGACAATCACAACCGAAGTAACAAGCAGCTCACCTGAGTAGCTGAGGTCAACTTCCAGCCTGATAACTTTGAGGTTATGAGAGCCTCTTCTTCTCCTGAACACCTGCAGAGGTGCTACCGATGAACACTTATATTTTGAACTTGTTCTGTTCACCACTGGTGGCTTTATTTGATTCTCTTTGCATACTGCTGAAGGTACAGTTAGGGATCACTGGCTTTAGAGTTGCTTGCTGTTTTATCTTGAAGCCAGATATACCAAGCAGCTAACATATCGACTTGTTAATATGGTGGTATTTGAGTTAATTGTTGATTACATCTAAAGCCAGATAGCCAAGTATATACAGACAGACTTGTTTAATATGGTGGTATATCAATTGTATTGCATTGAAGGCATTAGTTGGGGTTGGGTCCTAGTGTGACCTCATTTGAATAGCCTGTTTGTTTAGAATGGAGTCTTTGTGTTTATAGCATGTTCTCGCTTTTGTTAGTAATGAGAGGCTTTGTTTTCCACTACATAAGCAGCCCCTCCCAAGCTAGCACTCGACAATGCCAACTGAAGCAACAAGCACCACCTGGTAGGTTATAGCAAATTCCAGCTGATAACTTTCGAGGTAAGAGAGCCTTCTTCGCCTGGACACCTGCAGATCGGTGCTACCGATGAACACCATTTTATGAACTGTTCCTGTTCACTGGGTGTCAGCATTGATTCGCTTTGTGCCACTAATGCCAAGCAAAGGTAGGACCAACAGTTTTCTAGAGCTGCTTGTTGATTTCATCTTAAAGCCAGGTATCCACAGCTAATATAGATGGGAATTGTTTAATAGTGGTATTTGAGCTAATTGTTGATTACATCTTAAAGCCAGATATACTGCCAGCTATTACAGACAGTCTGTTTAATATGGTGTATTGAGTTAATTGTGTTGCTACCAGTGGGCATTAGGTTAGCTGGGAACCAGAGGACCCTTTTGAATAGTCTGTTTGCTTGAGTGATCTCTCATAAGTCAACATATTCTCCCACCGTATAGTAATGAGAGGCTTTGTTTCTTTCTTCCACTACATAGGCAGCTCCCCAAAGCTAGGCACTCGGGAATCACAAGGAAGCAACAAGCAGCTCACCTGAGTAGCTGAGGAAGCAAATTCCAGCCTGATAACTTTGAGGTAAGAGCGTTTCTTCATCTAGATGTCATGGTGCTACCTGATGAACACTTATTTTTATGAACTTGTTCCTGTTCACTACTGCGGGCTTGTTATTGATTCTTTGGCACATGTTGAAGCAAACTAGTGACTCACTGGCTTTTCAAGAGTTGCTTGTTGATTTCATCTTGTGTGCCAGATATACCAAGCAGCTAATATAGACTGACGTGTTTATGGTGGTATTTTGAGCTAATTGCTGATTACATCTAAAGCCAGATATACCAAGCAGCTACAGGTCAGATTTGCTTAATGTGGTGGTATTGAGCTAATTGTGCTTGTTACTGAAGGCATTAGGGGTTTTTGGTCAGTGTGACCTCATTTTGAATAGCCATTTTTGTTTAGAGTGGAGCCCTTTGAAGTCACAACATTCTCCCGCTGTATAGTAATGAGAGGCTTTGTTTTCTCCACTACATGGCAGCACCCCCCAAGCTATGCACTCGACAATCACAACTGAAGCTACAAGTAGCTCACCTGAGAAGTTGAGGAAGCCAAATCTCCAGCCTGATAACTTTCGATAAAGAGAGCCTCTGCCTGATGCTCACAGAGGGTGCTACCTGGATGAACACTTATATTTTATGAACTGTTCCAGTTCACCACTGTGTGGGCTTGTTATTTGATTCTTTTGTGCTACTAATGCTGAAGTGTAGTTAGGGACTCACTGCTTTTCTAGAGTTGTTTGTTATTTCATCTAAAACCAGATATACCACAGCTATTATAGATCAGACTTGTTTATTGTGGTATTTGAGCTAATTGTTGATTACATCTTAAAGCCAGATATACCAAGCAGCTAATACAAATCAGACTTATTTAATATGGTGGTTGAGTTAATTGTGTTGTTACTGAAGGCATTAGTTAGTTGGGTCTAGTGTGACCTCATTTTGGATAGCACTGTTTACTTAGAGGAGCTCCTTGTAAGTCACAACATATTCTCTGGCTGTATAGTACTGAGGCTTTGTTTTCCACTACACTGCAGCTCTGCCAGGGCACTCAGGCGCTGGGTAACTGAAGGAACAAGCAGCTCACCTCAGCAGCTGAGGAAGCAAAATTCCAGCCTGATAACTTTCGAGGTAAGAGCCTCTTCTTCGCCTGACGCCTGCAGAGGGTGCTACCTGATGAACACTTATATTTATGAACTTTGTTCCTGTTCACCAGTGGGTGTCTTGTTTTGATTCTCTTTGTGCTACTACTGCTGAAGTGTAAAGTTAGACTCACTGGCTTTTGAGCGTTTTACTGATTCATCTGAAAGCCAGATACCAAACAATATAGATCAGACTGTTTACTAGTGGTATTTGGAGCTAATTGTTGTACCAAAGCCAGATATACCACAGCTATTACAGATCAGACTTTTAATATGGTGGTATTGAGCTAATTGTGCTGTTACTGAAGGTATTAGGTTAGCTGGGTCCTTGTGTGACCTCATTTTGGAATAGCCCTGTTTGCTTAGAGGAGCTACTTTGAGTAAGTCACAACATATCTCCGCCATAGTAGTGAGAGGCTTGTTTTCCACTACACAGGCAGCTCCCCACCAACCCCAAGCTAGTACTCGGGACAATCACAACTGAAGCAACAAGCAGCCACCTGAGTAGCTGAGGGCCAAATCTCCAGCTGAACCCCTCGGGGAGGTAAAGAGAGCCTCTTCTCTTCATCTGGAGGCCTGCAGAGGGCAAAGCAACGATGAACACTTATATTATAAGGAACTTTGTTCCTGTTCACCACTGGGTGGGCTTGTTATTCGATTCTTGTGCTACTATGCTGAACTGTAAATCTGGGACTCACTGGCTTAGAGTTGCCTTGCTGATTTATCTTAAAGCCAGATATGTCAAGCAGCTAATATAGATCAGACTTGTTTAATGTGGTGGTATTTGGGCTAATTGATATTACATCTTGAGCCAAATATACCAAGCAGCTAATACAGATCAGACTTGTTTAATATGGTGGTATTGGAGCTAATTGTGCTTGTTTCGAAGGCAAAGGTTGTGGGTCCTTCCTGTGACCTCATTTTGAATAGCCCTGTTTGCTTAGAGTGGAGTCTTTGTAAGTCACAACATATTCTCCTCTGCATAGTAATGAGGCTTTGTTTTCTCCATCATACTGCTCCATCCCCAAGCTAAGCACTGGGACAATCAAGCAACTGAAGTGCAAGCAGCTCACCTGAGTAGCTGAGGAAGCCAAATCAGCCTGATAACTTCACGGTAAAGAGAGCCCTTCTCTTCTTCTGGATGCCTGCAGAGGGGTGCTACCGAGAACACTTATATTTTATGAACTGTTCCTGTTCATCCTGCGGGTTGTTATTTGATTCTTTGTTACTAATGCTGAAGTGTAAAGTTAGACTTACTGGTTTCTAGAGTTGCCTTGTTGATTTCATCTAACCAGATATGTCATGGTTAATATAGATCAGACTGTTTAATATGGTGGTATATGGAGCTACTGTTGATTACATCTTGTGCCAGATATACCAAGCAGCTAATACAGATGTGACTTGTTTAATATGGTGGTATTGAGCTAATTGTGCTTAATTTTGAAGGTATTAGGTATTGCGTCCTAGTGACATCATTTGAATCACCCTGTTTGCTTAGAGTGGAGCCCTTTGTGTAAGTCACAACATATTCTCCAGCTGCATAGTAATGGGAGTGGCTTTGCTTTTCTCCACTACACAGGCAGCATCACACCCCCAAGCTAGGCACTGGACAATCAAACAATTGAAGCAATAAAGTAGTCACCTGAGTAGCTGAGGAAGCCAAATCTCCAGCCTCCGTTAACTTTTTGGAGGTAAAAATTTTCTCTTCATCTAGATGCTCCGCAAAGTATGCCACTATTAAACACTATTTTTATGAACTTTGTTCCGTTCACCACTGGGTGGGTTTGTTATTGGATTCTTGTGCTACTAATGCTGAAGTAAAACTAGTGACTATTTTAGAGCTACTTTGGTTTGATTTCATCTTGCCAGATACACCAAAGAAGCCAATATAGATCAGACTGTTTAATATGGTGGTATTTGGAGCTAATGTTTATTACATTTAGTTGTATACTACAGCTAATATAGGTCAGACTTGTTTAATGTGGTGGTATTGAGCCATGTGCTTGTTATTGAAGGCATTAGGTTTGCTGGGTCCTAGTGTGACCATTTTGAATAGCTATTTTGGCTTAGAGGAGCTCCTTTGTGTAAGTAGTGTTATTCTCCGTTGCATAGTAATGTGAGGCTTGTTTTCTCCACTACATAGGCAGCACCCCCTGCCAGGCACTGACAATCAAGCAACTAAAGCAAATGGCTATCTGTATAGCTATAAGCCAACTCTCCAGCCTGATGAATCCTTCGGAGGTAAAGAGAGCCTCTCTGATGTCACAGAGGGTGCTACCTGATGAATACTTATTTTTAGAACTTTGTTCCTGTTCACCACTGTGTGGGCTTGTTATTTGATTCTTTTGTGCTACTAATGCTAATGAAATAGGACTCACTGGTTTAGAGTTGCCTGATTTCATCTAAACCAGATATACCAAGCCAATAGATCGACTGTTAATATGGTTTTGAGCAATTGCTGATTACATCTTAAAGTCGTATATACCAAGTGTCAATACAAATCAGACTTATTTAAGGTATTGAGCTAATTGTGCTTGTTACTAGGGTATTAGTTATTGGGTCCTAGGTGACCATTTTGAATAGCCCACATTTAGAGTGAGCCTTTGTAAGTCACATTCTCTCGCTGCATAGTAATGAGAGGCTTTGTTTTCCACTACATAGGCAGCTCCCCCAAGCTAGGCACCCGACAACTGCTAACTGAAGGAACAAGCAGCTCACCTGAGAAGATAAAGCAAAATTCCAGCCTGATAACCAGGTAAGAGAGCTTCTCTTCGTCTGACGCCTGCAGGGGTGCTACCTGATGAACACTTATATTTATGAATTTTGTTCCTGTCACCATGGTGGGCTTGTTATTTGATTCTTGTGCTGCTAATGCTGAAGTGTGCTAGGACTCACTGGCTTTTCTAGAGTTGCTCCATTGATTTGATCGTTAGATATACCAAACAACTAATATAGATGGGACTTGTTTAATATAGTGTATTGAGCTAATTGCTGATTACATCTTAAAGTCAGATATACCAAGCACTAATACAGACTGACTTGTTTAATATGTGAATGAGTAATTGTGTTGTCTCTGAAGGCAAGGTTAGTTGGCCTAGTGTCTCATTTTGAATAGTTCTGTTTGTTTAGAGGGAGCTTTGTGTAAGTTCAACATATCTTCCACTGTATAGTAATGACGTTGTTATCTCCACTACATAGGCAGCTCCCCAAGCTAGGCACTCAGGACGCCAAATTGAAGTAGCTCATCTGAGTAGCTGAGGAAGCAAATTCCAGCCTGATAACTTCGAGGTAAAGAGCTCTCTTCTCTTGCCTGGCCGCCTGCAGAGGTTACCGATGAACACTTATATTTGCGAACTTTGTCTTGTTCCCCACTGGGTGGTTGTACTGATTCTTTTGTGCTACTACGCTGAAGTGTTAGGACCTGGTTTTTCAGAGTTGCCTTGATGATTTCATCTAAAGCCAGATATACCACAGCTAATAGATCATACTGTTTAATATGGTATTTGGAGCTAATTGCTGATTATATCTTAGCTGATATACCAAGCAGCTTGTACAGATCAGACTTGTTATGGTGGTATTGGATAATTGTGTTACTGAAGGCATTAGTTGGCTGGTCCTAGTGTGACGCATTGAATAGTCTGTTTGGTAGAGGAGCTCCTTTGTGTAAGTCACAACATTCTCTAGCTGCATAGTAATGAGAGCTGTTTTCCACTACAGGCATTCCCCCATAGCTAGGCACTCGACAATCACAACTGAAGCAACAAGCAGCACACCTGAGTAGCTATGGCCAAATTCCAGTTTGATAACTTTCGAGGTAAAGAGAGCCTCATTTGGACACCCAGAGGGTTGTACCTGATGAATACCTATATTTCATGAACTTTGTTCTGTTCACCGCTGAGGGCTTGTATTTGATTCTCTTTGTGCTACTAATGCTGAAGTGTAAAACAATGGACCACTGGCTTTTCTAGAGTTGCCTTGTTGTTTTCTTCTGCCAGATATACCAAGTACAATATAGATCAGACTTGTTTAATATGGTGGTTTGGAGCCATTGTTTGTTATATATTAAAGCCAGATATACCAAGCAGCTAATACAGATCAGACTTGTTTAATATGGTGGTATTGAGCTAATTGTGCTTGTTTGAAGGCATTAGGTTAGCTGGGTCCTAGTGGACCTCATTTGAATAGCCCCACTTTAGAATGGAGCTCCTTTGTAAGTTACATGTTCTCCGAAGTATGTAATGAGAGGCTTTGTTTTCTCCACTAAAAGCATCTCCTCCCAAGCTAGGCACTGGGACAATCACAACTGAAGCAACAAGCAGTCACCTAGTAGTTGAGAAGCCAAATCTCCAGCCTGATAACTTTTTGAGGTTACATTTCTCTTCGTCTGAACACCTGAGAGGGTGCTACCGATGAACACTTATATTTTATGAACTTTGTTCTGTTCACCACTGGGGGTTTGTTATTTGATTTCTTTGTGCTACTAATGCTGAAGAGTGTGCTAGGGACTCACTTAGAGTTGCTTGCTGTTTTCATCTTGTGCCAGATATACCAAGGAATATAGATCAGACTTGTTTAATATGGTGGTATTTGAGTACTGTTGATTACATCTTTTCAGATATATACCAAGCAGTTAAGATCAGTCTTTTAATATGGTGGTATTGGATAATTGTGTTTGGTACAAGGTATTAGGTTAGCTGGGTACTAGAGGACCTCATTTTGAATAGTCTGTTTGCTTTGAGTGGACTTTCGTGAAGTCGCAACATATTCTCCCACTGCATAGTAATGAGAGGCTTTGTTTTCCACTCATAGGCAGCTCCCCCCAAAGTTAGCACTGGGACAAGCTGGTGAAGCAACATAGCTCACCTGAGTAGTTGAGGAAGCCAAATTTGGCCTGATAACTTTTAGTAAAGAGGTTTCTCTTCATCTAGATGCTCAGCGGTGGTGCATTTGATGAACACTATTTTTGAACTTTGTCTGTTCGCCACTGGGGGCTTGTTATTGATTCTCTTTGTGCTACTAATGCTTGAAGTGAAACTATGACTCACTGGCTTTTCTAGTTGCTTGCTGATTTCATCTCTGTCAGATATGCCAGCTAATATAGATCAGACTTGTTTAATATGGTGGTATTTGGAGCTAATTGCTGATTACATCTTAGTTGTGATACCGCAGCTAATACAGGTCAGACTTGTTTAATGTGGTGGTATTGAGCTAATTGTGCTTGTTACTGAAGGCATTAGGTTTGTTGGGTCCTAGTGTGACCTCATTTGAATAGCTATTTTTGGTTAGAGTGGAGCTTTTGTTTTGGTCAGTCACAAGATATTCTCCCGCTGCATAGTAATGAGAGGCTTGTTTTCTCCACTGGTAGGCAGCACCCCCCAAGCTATGCACTCTGGACACCAAGCAACTGAAGCAACAAGCAGCTCACCTGAGTAGCTGAGGAAGCCAAATTCCAGCCTGATAACTTTTGAGGTAAAGAGCCTCTCTTCGTCTGATGCCTCAGAGGGGTGCTACCTGATGAACACTTATATTTTATGAACTTGTTCAGTTCACCACTGTGTGGGCTTGTTATTTGATTCTTTTGTGCTACTAATGTTGAAGTGTAAAGTTAGACTCACTGTCAGAGTTGCTTTGATTTCATCTTAAACCAGATATACCAAGCAGTTAATATAGATCAGACTTGTTTAATATGGTGGTATTTTGAGTTAATTGTTGATTACATCTTAAAGCCAGATACCAAGCAGCTAATACAAATCAGACTTATTTATATGGTGGTATTGAGCTAATTGTGCTTGTTACTGAAGGCATTAGGTTGTTTGTCCTAGTGTGACCTCATTTTTGAATAGCACTGTTTACTTTAGTGGAGCCCTTGTGTAAGTCATCATACCTTTCGCATAGTAATGAGAGGCTTGTTTTCTCCACACATAGGTAGCACCCCCAAGCTAGTACTCGGACAATCAAGTAACTGAAGGAACAAGCAGCCACCTGAGCAGTTGATAGCAAAATCTCAGCCTGATAATTTCGAGAAGAGAGCCTTCGCCTGGCCGCCTGCAGAGGGTGCTACCTGATGAACACTTATATTTTGTGAACTTTGTTCTGTTCACCAGGGGTGGCTTGTTATTGATTTCTTTGTGCTACTAATGCGAACGTAAAGTTAGGACTCACTGGCTTAGAGTTGCCTTACTGATTTCATCTTGAAAAAAAGCCAGATATACCAACAACTAATATAGATCAGACTTGTTTAATATAGTATTTTTAGTTGCTGATTACATCTTAAAGCCAGATATACCAAGCAAGCAGACTGCTTGTTTAACTTGTTGGTATTGATTAATTAAAGCCAGTTACTGAAGGCATTAGGGTTAGCTGGGTCCTTGTGTGACCTCATTTTGAATAGTTCTGTTTGCTTAGAGTGAGCTACTTTGAGTCACATCATATTCTCCCGCTATGTAGTAATGAGAGGCTTTGTTTTCTCATACACAGGCAGCTCCCACCCACCCCAAGCTAGGCACTGGGACAATCAAGCAATTGAAGTAACAACAAGCAGCTCACCTGAGTAGCTGAGGGCCAAATTCCAGCCTGATAACTTTCGAGGTAAGAGAGCTCCTCTTCATCTGGAGGCCTGCAGAGGGGTGCTACCTGATGAACACTTATATTATATGAACTTTGTTCGTTCTCACCACTGGTGGGCTTGTTATTTGATTCTTTTGTGCTACTTGCTGAACTGTAAATCTAGGGACTCACTGGCATTTCTAGAGTTGCCTTGCTGATTTCATCTTAAAGCTTCAGATATACCAAGCGCTATTATAGATCAGACTTGTTTAATGTGTGGTATTTGGAGCTAATTGATGATTACATTTTAAAGCCAAACATACCAAGCCAGCTAATACAGATCAGACTTGTTTAATATGGTGGTATTGAGCTAATTGTGCTTGTTTCTGAGGGCAAAAGGTTAGCTGGTCCTACTGTGACCTCATTTTGAATAGCCCTGTTTGCTTAGAGGAGCCCTTGTGTAAGTCACAACATATTCTCCCTCTGCATAGTAATGAGAGGCTTTTCACCACAGGTTGCCCACCCCCCAAGCTACACTCGGGACAATCACAACACTGAAGGCAGCTCACCTGAGTAGCTGAGGAAGCCAAATCTCCAGCCTGATAACTTTCAAGGTAAAGAGAGCCTCTTCTCTTCGTCTGGATGCCTGCAGAGGGGTGCTACCTGATGAACATTTATATTTTATGAACTTTGTTCCTGTTCACCTCTGGGTGGGCTTGTTATTTGATTCTCTTTGTGCTACTAATGCTGAAGTGTAAAGCTAGGGACTCACTGGCTTTTCTAGAGTTGCCTTGCTGATTTCATCTTAAATCCAGATATACCAAGCAGCTAATATAGACTCAGACTTGTTTAATATGGGTGGTATATGGAGCTAATTGTTGATTAATCTTAAAGCCAGATATACCAAGCAGCTAATACAGATCAGACTTGTTTAATATGGTGGTATTGAGCTAATTGTGCTTGTTACTGAAGGCATTAGGTTAGCTGCGTCCTAGTGTGACATCATTTTGGAATCACCCTGTTTGCTTAGAGTGGAGCTCCTTTGTGTAAGTCACAACATATTCTCCAGCTGCATAGTAATGAGTGGCTTTGTTTTCTCCACTACATAGGCATCACCCCCCCCCAAGCTAGGCACTCGGGACAATCAAACAACTGAAGCAACAAGCAGCTCACCTGAGTAGCTGAGGAAGCCAAATCTCCAGCCTGTTAACTTTTGAGGTAAAAAGAGCCTCTTCTTCATCTAGATGCCTGCAAAGTGGTGCTACCTGATGAACACTTATTTTTTATGAACTTTGTTCCTGTTCACCACTGGGTGGGCTTGTTATTGGATTCTCTTTGTGCTACTAATGCTGAAGTGTAAAACTAGTGACTCACTGGCTTTTCTAGAGTTGCTTTGCTGATTTCATCTAAAGCCAGATATACCAAGCAGCGAATATAGATCAGACTTGTTTAATATGGTGGTATTTGGAGCTAATTGCTGATTACATCTTAAAGCCAGGTATACCAAGCAGCTAATATAGGTCAGACTTGTTTAATGTGGTGGTATTGAGCTAATTGTGCTTGTTACTGAAGGCATTAGGTTTGCTGGGTCCTAGTGTGACCTCATTTTGGAATAGCCATTTTTGGCTTAGAGTGGAGCTCCTTTGTGTAAGTCACAACATATTCTCCCGCTGCATAGTAATGAGAGGCTTTGTTTTCTCCACTACATAGGCAGCACCCCCCCAAGCTAGGCACTCGGGACAATCAAGCAACTAAAGCAACAAGCAGCTCACCTGAGTAGCTGAGGAAGCCAAATCTCCAGCCTGATAACTTTCGAGGTAAAGAGAGCCTCTTCTCTTCGTCTGGATGCCTACAGAGGGGTGCTACCTGATGAACACTTATATTTTATGAACTTTGTTCCTGTTCACCACTGTGTGGGCTTTTTATTTGATTCTTTTTGTGCTACTAATGCTGAAGTGTAAAGCTAGGGACTCACTGGCTTTTCTAGAGTTGCTTTGCTGATTTCATCTTAAAACCAGATATACCAAGCAGCTAATATAGATCAGACTTGTTTAATATGGTGGTATTTGAGCTAATTGCTGATTACATCTTAAAGCCAGATATACCAAGCAGCTAATACAAATCAGACTTATTTAATATGGTGGTATTGAGCTAATTGTGCTTGTTACTGAAGGCATTAGGTTAGCTGGGTCCTAGTGTGACCTCATTTTGGAATAGCCTGTTTACTTAGAGTGGAGCTCCTTTGTGTAAGTCACAACATATTCTCCTCGCTGCATAGTAATGAGAGGCTTTGTTTTCTCCACTACATAGGCAGCTCCCCCAAGCTAGGCACTCGGGACAATCAAGTAACTGAAGGAACAAGCAGCTCACCTGAGTAGCTGAGGAAGCAAAATCTCCAGCCTGATAACTTTCAAGGTAAAGAGAGCCTCTTCTCTTCGTCTGGACGCCTGCAGAGGGGTGCTACCTGATGAACACTTATATTTTATGAACTTTGTTCCTGTTCACCAGTGGGTGGGCTTGTTATTTGATTCTCTTTGTGCTACTAATGCTGAAGTGTAAAGCTAGGGACTCACTGGCTTTTCTAGAGTTGCCTTACTGATTTCATCTGAAAGTCAGATATACCAAACAACTAATATAGATCAGACTTGTTTTAATATAGTGGTATTTGAGCTAATTGCTGATTACGTATCTAAAGCTAGATATACCAAGCAGCTAATACAGATCAGACTTGTTTAATATGGTGGTATTGAGCTAATTGTGCTTGTTACTGAAGGCATTAGGTTAGCTGGGTCCTTGTGTGACCTCATTTTGGAATAGCCCTGTTTGCTTAGAGTGGAGCTACTTTGAGTAAGTCACAACATATTCTCCCGCTACATAGTAATGAGAGGCTTTGTTTTCTCCACTACATAGGCAGCTCCCCACCCACCCCAAGCTAGGCACTCGGGACAATCAAGCAACTGAAGCAACAAGCAGCTCACCTGAGTAGCTGAGGAAGCCAAATCTCCAGCCTGATAACTTTCGAGGTAAAGAGAGCCTCTTCTCTTCGTCTGGAGGCCTGCAGAGGGTGCTACCTGATGAACACTATATTTTATGTGAACTTTGTTCCTGTTCACCACTGCGGGCTTGTTATTGGATTCTCTTGTGCTACTAATGCTGAAGTGTAAATCTAGGGACCTCACTGGCTTTTCTAGGAGTTGCCTTGTTGATTTCATCTTAAAGCTTGATATACCAAGTGTTTTCAATATAGATCAGACTTGTTTAATGTGGTGGTATTTGGAGCTAATTGATGATTACATCTTAAAGCCAGATATACCAAGCAGCTAATACAGATCAGACTTGTTTAATATGGTGGTATTGAGCTAATTGTGCTTGTTTCTGAAGGCAAAAGGTTAGCTGGGTCCTACTGTGACCTCATTTTGGAATAGCCCTGTTTGCTTAGAGTGGAGCTCCTTTGTGTAAGTCACAACATATTCTCCCTCTGCATAGTAATGAGAGGCTTTGTTTTCTCCACTACATAGGCTGCTCCCCCCAAGCTAGGCACTCGGGACAATCAAGCAACTGAAGCAACAAGCAGCTCACCTGAGTAGCTGAGGAAGCCAAATCTCCAGCCTGATAACTTTCGAGGTAAAGAGAGCCTCTTCTCTTCGTCTGGACGCCTGCAGAGGGGTGCTACCTGATGAACACTTATATTTTATGAACTTTGTTCTGTTCACCTCTGGGTGGGCTTGTTATTTGATTCTCTTTGTGCTACTAATGCTGAAGTGTAAAGCTAGGGACTCACTGGCTTTTTCTAGAGTTGCCTTGCTGATTTCATCTTAAAGCCAGATATACCAAGCAGCTAATATAGATCAGACTTGTTTAATATGGTGGTATATGGAGCTAATTGCTGATTACATCTTAAAGCCAGATATACCAAGCAGCTAATACAGATCTGACTTGTTTAATATGGTGGTATTGAGCTAATTGTGTTTGTTACTGAAGGCATCTGGTTACTGCGTCCTGTGAGACATCATTTTGAATCACCGTTTTGCTTAGAGTGGAGTTCCTTTGTGTAAGTCACAACATATTCTCCAGCTGCATAGTAATGAGTGGCTTTGTTTTCTCCACTACATAGGCATCACCCCCCCCCCAAGCTAGGCACTCGGGACAATCAAACAACTGAAGCAACAAGCAGCTCACCTGAGTAGCTGAGGAAGCCAAATCTCCAGCCTGATAACTTTTGAGGTAAAAAGAGCCTCTTTTCTTCATCTAGATGCCTGCAAAGTGGTGCTACCTGATGAACACTTATTTTTTATGAACTTTGTTCCTGTTCACCACTGGGTTGGCTTGTTATTGGATTCTCTTTGTGCTACTAATGCTGAAGTGTAAAACTAGTGACTCACTGGCTTTTCTAGAGTTGCCTTTGCTGATTTCATCTTTGTGCCAGATATACCAAGCAGCTAATATAGATCAGACTTGTTTAATATGGTGGTATTTGAGCATTGTTGATTACATCTTAAAGCCAGATATACCAAGAAGCTAATGTAGGTCAGACTTGTTTAATGTGGTGGTATTGAGCTAATTGTGCTTGTTACTGAAGGCATTGGGGTTAGCTGGGTCCTAGTGTGACCTGTATTTTGGAATAGTCATTTTTGGCTTAGAGTGGAGCCTTGTGTAAGTCACAACATATTCTCCCCGCTGCATAGTAATGAGGCTTTGTTTTCTCCACTACATAGGCAGCACCCCCCCCCAAGCTAGGCACCTGGACAATCAAGCAACTGAAGCAACAAGCAGCTCACCTGAGTAGCTGAGGAAGCCAAATCTCCAGCCTGATAACTTTCGAGGTAAAGAGAGCCTCTTCTCTTCGTCTGGATGCCTGCAGAGGGGTGCTACCTGATGAACACTTATATTTTATGAACTTTGTTCCTGTTCACCACTGGGTGGGCTTGTTATTGGATTCTCTTTGTGCTACTAATGCTGAAGTGTAAATCTAGGGACTCACTGGCTTTTCTAGAGTTGCCTTGCTGATTTCATCTTAAAGCCAGATATACCAAGCAGCTAATATAGATCAGACTTGTTTAATGTGGTGGTATTTGGAGCTAATTGATGATTACATCTTAAAGCCAGATATACCAAGCAGCTAATACAGATCAGACTTGTTTAATATGGTGGTATTGAGCTAATTGTGCTTGTTTCTGAAGGCAAAAGGTTAGCTGGGTCCTACTGTGACCTCATTTTGGAATAGCCCTGTTTGCTTAGAGTGGAGCTCCTTTGTGTAAGTCACAACATATTCTCCCTCTGCATAGTAATGAGAGGCTTTGTTTTCTCCACTACATAGGCTGCTCCCCAGCTAAGCACTCGGGACAATCAAGCAACTGAAGCAACAAGCAGCTCACCTGAGTAGCTGAGGAAGCCAAATCTCCAGCCTGATAACTTTCGAGGTAAAGAGAGCCTCTTCTCTTCGTCTGGACGCCTGCAGAGGGGTGCTACCTGATGAACACTTATATTTTATGAACTTTGTTCCTGTTCACCTCTGGGTGGGCTTGTTATTTGATTCTCTTTGTGCTACTAATGCTGAAGTGTAAAGCTAGGGACTCACTGGCTTTTCTAGAGTTGCCTTGCTGATTTCATCTTAAATCCAGATATACCAAGCAGCTAATATAGATCAGACTTGTTTAATATGGTGGTATATGGAGCTAATTGCTGATTACATCTTAAAGCCAGATATACCAAGCAGCTAATACAGATCAGACTTGTTTAATATGGTGGTATTGAGCTAATTGTGCTTGTTACTGAAGGCATTCGGTTAGCTGCGTCCTAGTGAGACATCATTTTGGAATCACCCTGTTTGCTTAGAGTGGAGCTCCTTTGTGTAAGTCACAACATATTCTCCAGCTGCATAGTAATGAGTGGCTTTGTTTTCTCCACTACATAGGCATCACCCCACCCCCCCAAGCTAGGCACTCGGGACAATCAAACAACTGAAGCAACAAGCAGCTCACCTGAGTAGCTGAGGAAGCCAAATCTCCAGCCTGATAACTTTTGAGGTAAAAAGAGCCTCTTTCTTCATCTAGATGCCTGCAAAGTGGTGCTACCTGATGAACACTTATTTTTTATGAACTTTGTTCCTGTTCACCACTGGGTGGGCTTGTTATTGGATTCTCTTTGTGCTACTAATGCTGAAGTGTAAAACTAGTGACTCACTGGCTTTTCTAGAGTTGCCTTGCTGATTTCATCTTAAAGCCAGATATACCAAGCAGCGAATATAGATCAGACTTGTTTAATATGGTGGTATTTGGAGCTAATTGCTGATTACATCTTAAAGCCAGATATACCAAGCAGCTAATGTAGGTCAGACTTGTTTAATGTGGTGGTATTGAGCTAATTGTGCTTGTTACTGAAGGCATTAGGTTAGCTGGGTCCTAGTGTGACCTCATTTTGGAATAGCCATTTTTGGCTTAGAGTGGAGCTCCTTTGTGTAAGTCACAACATATTCTCCCGCTGCATAGTAATGAGAGGCTTTCTTTTCTCCACTACATAGGCAGCACCCCCCAAGCTAGGCACTCGGGACAATCAAGCAACTGAAGCAACAAGCAGCTCACCTGAGTAGCTGAGGAAGCCAAATCTCCAGCCTGATAACTTTCGAGGTAAAGAGAGCCTCTTCTCTTCGTCTGGATGCCTACAGAGGGGTGCTACCTGATGAACACTTATATTTTATGAACTTTGTTCCTGTTCACCACTGTGTGGACTTGTTATTTGATTCTTTTTGTGCTACTAATGCTGAAGTGTAAAGCTAGGGACTCACTGGCTTTTCTAGAGTTGCTTTGCTGATTTCATCTTAAAACCAGATATACCAAGCAGCTAATATAGATCAGACTTGTTTAATATGGTGGTATTTGGAGCTAATTGCTGATTACATCTTAAAGCCAGATATACCAAGCAGCTAATACAAATCAGACTTATTTAATATGGTGGTATTGAGCTAATTGTGCTTGTTACTGAAGGCATTAGGTTAGCTGGGTCCTAGTGTGACCTCATTTTGGAATAGCCCTGTTTACTTAGAGTGGAGCTCCTTTGTGTAAGTCACAACATATTCTCTCGCTGCATAGTAATGAGAGGCTTTGTTTTCTCCACTACATAGGCAGCTCCCCCAAGCTAGGCACTGGGACAATCAAGCAACTGAAGGAACAAGCAGCTCACCTGAGTAGCTGAGGAAGCCAAATCTCCAGCCTGATAACTTTTGAGGTAAAGAGAGCCTCTTCTCTTCATCTGGACGCCTGCAGAGGGGTGCTACCTGATGAACACTTATATTTTATGAACTTTGTTCCTGTTCACCACTGGGTGGGCTTGTTATTTGATTCTCTTTGTGCTACTAATGCTGAAGTGTAAAGCTAGGGACTCACTGGCTTTTCTAGAGTTGCCTTACTGATTTCTTCTGAAAGCCAGATATACCAAGCAGCTAATATAGATCAGACTTGTTTAATATAGTGGTATTTGGAGCTAATTGCTGATTACATCTTAAAGCCAGATATACCAAGCAGCTAATGCAGATCATTCTTGTTTAATATGGTGGTACTGAGCTAATTATGCTTGTTACTGAAGGCATTAGGTTAGCTGGGTCCCTGTGTGACCTCATTTTGGAATAGCCCTGTTTGCTTTGAGTGGAGCTCCTTTGTGTAAGTCACAACATATTCTCCCGCTGCATAGTAATGAAAGGCTTTGTTTTCTCCACTACATAGGCAGCTCCCCCACCAAGCTAGGCACTCGGGACAATCAAGCAACTGAAGCAACAAGCAGCTCACCTGAGTAGCTGAGGAAGCCAAATCTCCAGCCTGATAACTTTCGAGGTAAAGAGAGCCTCTTCTCTTCGTCGGGACACCTGCAGACGGGTGCTACCTGATGAACACTTATATTTTATGAACTTTGTTCCTGTTCACCACTGGGTGGGCTTGTTATTTGATTCTCTATGTGCTACTAATGCTGAAGTGTAAAGCTAGGGACTCACTGGCTTTTCTAGAGTAGCCTTGCTGATTTCATCTTAAAGTCAGATGTACCAAGCAGCTAATATAGATAAGACTTGTTTAATATGGTGGTATTTGGAGCTAATTGCTGATTACATCTTAAAGCCAGATATACCAAGCAGCTAATGCAGATCAGACTTGTTTAATATGGTGGTATTGATCTAATTGTGCTTGTTACTGAAGGCATTAGGTTAGCCTGGTCCTAGTGTGACCTAATTTTGGAATAGCCCTGTTTGCTTAGAGTGGAGCTCCTTTGTGTAATTCACAACATATTCTCCCGCTGCATAGTAATAAGAGGCTTTGTTTTCTCCACTACATAGGCAGCTCCCCAAGTTAGGCACTCGGGACAATCAAGCAACTGAAGCAACAAACAGCTCACCTGAGTAGCTGAGGAAGCCAAATCTCCAGCCTGATAACTTTCGAGGTAAAGAGAGCCTCTTCTCTTCGTCTGGACGCCTGCAGAGGGGTGCTACCTGATGAACACTTATATTTTATGAACTTTGTTCCTGTTCTCCTCTGGGTGGGCTTGTTATTTGATTCTCTTTGTGCTACTAATGCTGAAGTGTAAAGCTAGGGACTCACTGGCTTTTCTAGAGTTGCCTTGCTGATTTCATCTTAAAGCCAGATATACCAAGCAGCTAATATAGATCAGACTTGTTTAATATGGTGGTATTTGGAGCTAATTGCTGATTACATCTTAAAGCCAGATATACCAAGCAGCTAATGCAGATCAGACTTGTTTAATATGGTGGTACTGAGCTAATTGTGCTTGTTACTGAAGGCATTAGGTTAGCTGGGTCCTAGTGGGACCTCATTTTGGAATAGCCCTGTTTGCTTAGAGTGGAGCTCCTTTGTGTAAGTCACAACATGTTCTCCTGCTGCATAGTAATGAGAGGCTTTGTTTTCTCCACTACATAGGTAGCTCCCCCCAGCTAGGCACTCGGGACAATCAAGCAACTGAAGCAACAAGCAGCTCACCTGAGTAGCTGAGGAAGCCAAATCTCCAGCCTGATAACTTTTGAGGTAAAGAGAGCCTCTTCTCTTCATCTGGACACCTGCAGAGGGGTGCTAGCCCGACGGCGCTTCGCGCCATCTGCCCTGCCCACCCCAACCACCCTCCCACCCAGGGGCAACTGTCAATTTAAGGATCCACCCAGTGACATCACATCCGGTGACATCACATCCTGTTGCCCAGAACCTATCTACCCACTTTCCCATTTGCAGGTTATACCTGCTGGCCACTAGAGGGACCTATGCTCCCTCAATACTTCCTACTCCTTCCTGTACAGCACTACCTCCCTGGGATCTTGCTCACTGCAATGTATTGGCCCTGCCTCACGCTCTGCCTGTGTCTGTCCCCACTTGCAGTGCACTTACCCACTTACCCATCTGCTAGTCTACACTGTGCCGTGGCACCCCTCCCTCCCCTTGCTCCTGAACCTCCTCTCCTGCCCCTTGGGACCTCTGTGTGTCCCCATCCCCCCTGCCCTCCCCCTAGCTTTCTCTTCTCCTCAGGCACATCTGTTTGTCTTCTTATTCTTGCTTTCCCCTCCTGTACCTCCCTGCACACCCCCTGCTCCCTTAGCCTCCCCTCCCCCCCTCATGTCAATCATAGGAAAACTTCTCACCATCTCCCAGCCAGGGTGTTAGTCATGCTACTACTCCTGTCAGGGAACATTCATCCAAACCCTGGCCCGGTTCCCAGGAGCTCCCTAACTCACACCACAGGCCTATGCATGGTCTCCATGAATATCTGTAGCCTCCTAAAATAGTTTGACTCACTACAATGCCTGGTCACATCAATTAACCCTGATGTCATCACCCTGGTTGAGACTTGGCAGTTGAAATCCTCCCATGACTCCCTAGTCTCCCTTCCTGGTTTCACCCTTTTCCAGTCCGACCGTGTTTGGAGACAGGGCAGTGGCTGCGCTATTTATGTCAAGGAATTTCTCCCCATACTAGCCCTGCCCGCTCCCATCCTTGACTCCAGGGCCCAGGCGCTCACGCTGAAACTAACCACTGACCCTTTAAAGGGACCCCTTTATCTGACTACTGCATACGTGACCCCCAGGGACCAAATGCAGGCCATTGCCTCTCTTACAGAATACCTTACCTCTCTACCTCCTTCCGCTGATCAAATTCTGGTAGGTGACTTAAATGTCAACTGGCTCAGCCCCTCCTCCTCCTCTACCCGAGACTCCTTTTCTGCAATAGACCTAACTCAACTAGTTACCCACCCTACCAGGACTAACCCCAAGAGAGGCTCCAGTACCCTGCTTGATGTGGTACTCACCAACCGCCCTAATCGGATCCCCAATGTACAAGTCCTCCCAGACTCTCTCAGCGATCACTCCCCCATTCTATTCCACTGGTCAACCTCAGTCCCCAAACCCATAGCACAGTCCACATGCCGGCGGCGTCTAATACCTGGTGGACTGATAAAACTTAAGGAACTTCTGTCCCAAATTGACTGGTCTCCTATACAGGCAACTCCTGACATCGACACAGCTCTCTCCTTCTTTACCCAAACTTTAATAATGCCTGTGATATCTTTGCCCCAGTGTTGACCTGCCGTTCTAAAAGGAAGAATGCCCCCTGGGTTACCCCAGCTTTGATCCACCAGCTCAAACATAGGGACAACCTATGGCACCATGCCATTGAGACTGGCTGGCCCAATGACAGGCGGTTATATGCTGCCACCTGAAATAAGTGCACTCGGGCCATCAGAAAGGCCAAGTCTGAGCACTATCGGTCCTCACTCACTGCCTCATGGGGGAATCCCAGAACCTTCTGGGATAACATTAAACAGTTAAATGGGAGTGCACACTCCCCCCCACCCACCCAGATCAACATTAATGGTGTGATCTCCTCAGACCCAGCCCTCATAGCCAACCACCTCAACACCTCATTCACTGACCTTAGCCCTATCCTCCCTACAAATTTTTTTGACCCTCCTCCCCCAGCACCTGCCGTAAATCTTTCTCACCCTTATTTTCTCCTCCGCTGTGTTTCTGCCCAAGAACTTAGGCCGCATCTTGTCACTGCCCTCAAGAGTTATAGTACAGGCAGTGACACCCTTGATCCGTGTATCCTACTGCTGGTCTTAGACACAGTCCTTACCCCGATCACATGCCTCATCAGCCACTCTCTTTGCCTGGGGAAGGTTCCAACTGCCTGGAAAGTTGCCACTGTCACCCCTATCTTTAAAGGTGGTGATAGGACTGTGGCTGGAAACTATCAACCGATCTCCATTCTCTCTCCTCTCTCCTCTCTCCAAGGCCTTGGAAAAAGTGGTGGCCTCTCAAATCTCTGACTACCTCTCCACCTACAATGTCCTTTGCCCTGAGCAGCATGGCTTCCCGAGCGGGCCACAGTACCAACACAGCCCTCCTAGAGTTCTCCAACTTTCTCCACTCCTCCTTAGACACTGGTTTCTCTGGCTGGTGCTGTCTTCATTGACCTCTCAAAGCTTTCGACACTGTCTCCCACCCTCCTTCTTGATGCCTTTAGTCTCTGGTTTTGCTGCTGGGCCTATCTCCTGGTGCACCAGTTATCTGTCTGACCACTCCACAGCGCGTAAAATTAATGGGACTACTCAGACATCTGTCCCATCTTCTCTGGGGTTCCCCAGGGCTCCATTCTGGGCCCCTACTATTCTCCTTTACCTTAACACCCTTCCACGCTCTTGCTGGGGAACATTCTATTGCACGCTGATGATGCAGTCATCTTTGCCTCAAATCGTAACCCTATTGCCCTCCAGGACTCGCTGCAGAAGTCCTTCACTGAAGCCGAGGGCTGGTTCAAGGAACATAGATTGGTGATAAATCTTAAAAAAACCAAAACCATGTTCTTCACTAATCCCCAAAACAAGTCCTGCAACTTCAAACTCCTCATTCACTCTGGGTCCTCATTCCCACTCGAACAAGTTTGCTCCTATAAATACCTAGGGATCCATTTTGACCCCTCCCTCTCCTTCCATGGACACATCGCTGCCCTAGCCACTGCCACTAATATCCGATTGGGCATTTTACATCGGTATAAACACTGCCTCCCCCCGGAGGCTCTTCACGCAGTCACCTCCTCTATCCTGTCCCTAGTGGACTATGGACTGCCGGTGTATGGTGCTGCTGATCAGACCGCACTCCATAAAATTCGCACTACTCTGAATAAGGCCTGCAGGTTAATTACTGGAGCACCTAGGATGACACACACCTGTCTACTGTATGCTAAAGCGCTGGTACTTGATCTCGATGAGCGCCTCAAATATCTTACCTGTACCCTTACAAAAAAGACCCTCCTTGGGCTTTCCCCACCAGGATTGACCACCACCATACGCCGCTCTGTCCCACTAGTTCATACTCAGACCTCTGGGAAAACCTCTCTTGTTATTCCTAGAGCTAGGACCTCTCACAGCCAAAGAGCCTTCAGCTTTAGGGCCCCCTCCTGGTTCAACACACTGCCCCCCTCCATCTCCGAAGCTCCAACTATATCGTGCTTCAAAACTTCCTTACATAACCACCTTATTAACACCCGATGCTGTAACTGCCGCTAGTCAAAGCCGTACTCAATACTTATGACAAAGCTTATTACTAAGCTGCTAAGGACGACATAACTCTGGTATTGTTTGCATCCATCCTACCTGTTCCAGCTTGTTTGTATCTATGTCTTAATTTACTGTTATACTTATGTGTTGTACTGCTATACTGTGTATTTTGGTTTGTGTTACTGTGACAAGGTACCTTTGTAAATGAGCCTATGGCTCAAAGGTTTTCCAAACTGCTGTTTATATAAAATAAAATAAAATAAAAAAATATAAATGTTGGATGAACATGAACTGGACCAGATGGTAAGGGAGCCCACTAGAAGGAACAATCTGCTGGACCTGGTATTTACAAATATAAAAGACTGCACAAGCATGTGTAATATAATTGAACCTCTGGGTGGCAGTGATCACAATACGATTGAGATTTAAATTGGTAAAGAAATATCACCAGACCCACTATCAAGGCGGAGTACTTTAATTATAGAAAAGCCAGTTTTGAAAATGTGAAGAATGATTTGAGATATTGGAACTGAGAAGTATTGTTCAGACAGAAAAATACAAATGAGATATGGAACATTATAAATGACAGACTTATATTGCTATAAAATACCTGCATCCCTAAAAGGAAAAGGGTTGTTGGAAGGATATTAAGACCCAAATGGTTGAATAATACCATCAAAACGATAATAAATAGAAAAAAAAACACTCTTACAAAAATGGAGGAAATAGCCAGTGAACAAACCTGGGAGACATACAGGGCAGACTTGGTCAAGTGCAAAAATTAAATCAGGAAGAGTAAAAGGAGGTGGGAGTTCAACTTGTCAAACAGTTAAACAAAACATCCTAAACTCTTCTATGAAACACAGAAACATATACTTTGACGGCAGATAAGGAGTGCTTGGCCAACCCAGCCTGCCCATTTCCCTACCTATTGGATAGGCTACAGATCCTAGTTAACCAACAGCCTACTTTCTATTACCCCCCACTAGAAATGCCTTATGTCTGTCTCATGCATTCTTGAATTTTCCCACTGTTTTTGACCCCACAACCTCCTCAGAAAGGTGTTTCATGCATCCACCACCATCTCCATGAAAAACTACTTCCTCACGTTGCCCCGGAGCCGTCCCCCCTCTATCTTCAAATTGTGCCCCCTTGTGTTTGCACTTCTCTTTTTCTGAAATATGCTACTCTCTTGGACTTTATTGATCCCCTTGAGGTACTTGAAAGTTTCAATCATGTCCTCCCTTTCCCTCCTTTCCTTGAGAGTATTTATTGATTTAGTTTTTGTTGACTGGGAAAGAAGACTAGACAATTTTTTGCCTATTTTCAGCCTCAACCGGGGGGGGGGGGGAGATGGATACCAACTGAAACTGAACCAGATTTTTAAACTGTTAGTGGTATTTTTAGTAAATGAGGGAAATTTGGCCAGGGCACTGGTGAAATTCTTCTACTCTTTTTGAGAAGTGCCATGGGATCTTTAACATCCACCTGAACTACCACCAGAAAAGGCAGATAAGACCGCAGTTTAACATCTCATCCAAAAAATGGCACCTTAGGAGTGCAGCACCCTCCCCCCCCATGCTGCGCTGCAGTGTTAGTACTAGGATTTAACCCAAGTGCCTGGAGTGGGTATACTTATTAAGCTTGTTTAGTCTCTCTTTGTATGGCTTTTGGTGCAGACCCTGCACTATTTTAGTTGACCTCATCTGGACTACCTCCATCCTGTCTATGTCCTTGCGGAGATGGGGCCTCTAGAACTGCATGCAGTACTGCAGATGGGGTCTCACCAACTGTCTTTCAAAAAAAGAGGTGTGCAAGAACAAGGGGGCACAATTTGAAGATAGAAGGGGGGGTCTCAGAGGTAATTTAAGGAAGTGTTTTTTCACAGAGAGGGTTGTGGATGTATGGAACAGCCTTCCAGAGGAGGTTGTGGAGTCAAAAACAGTGGTGGAATTCAAGCATGCATGGGACAGTCATAAGGCAATTCTAGGGGGTGGGGGTAGGAAGAAGTAAGCTGCTGGTTAACTAGGATCTGCAGCTTATCCATCAGGTAGGGAAATGGGCTGACTGGGTGGGCCAAGCCGTCCTTATCTGCTGTCAAATTCTATGTTTCTATGTTTCTATGTTATGTACAGAGGGATAACAACTTCCTGTTTTCTGATGATGATGCCTGGATATGTTAACTCCCTTAAGGTGAGGGAGAAATCAATAGGGTCATTACAAGTGGTTTATAGGGTAATACATAACCCTGACAACATGGCAGAAGAATTCAATAAATACTTTGCATCAGTGCTTAATGATACAGGGACTGATAATAAACCCAATATCAGAAGGTCCCACCACTCCCAAGACCTTGAAAATAGGTTGTTCAGTATTGAGCTAATTTGTAAAAAGTTAAGCAGTCTTGACCCTTATAAGTCCCCAGACCCAGACAACATTAGTCCTTGTCTGTTAAAGAACTTGACCAAACCCCTATTAAACCCACTGAGCTATCTCTTCAAATCATCATTTAGTATTGGTATGGTCCTGGATGAGTGGAGAGAAGTTATTATTACATCTATTTTTAAAATGTGTAATAGTTTCTTGTTACAAAACTACAGGCCGGTGAGCCTGACAGCAGTTGTGACAAAAGTTATAGAATCATTACTAAAGGAGTATTTGGCAGGGACACTATGCATTGAGGGAGTATTGGATGTGACCCAGCATGGATGTACCATAGGGAGGTCATGTGTTACTAACCTGATATCCTTCTATGAGCCTTTTAGTGAGTTACTTGATTACAATATTCCCAGTGACATAATATATCTGGATTTTAGGAAAACTTTTGATTAGGTTCCTCACTCTAAACTAGTTGGCAATCTGAGCAATATGGTGGTGGATTATAGAGTGGTACCTGGGTAAAGAACTGGTTAATTTATAGGAAGCAGAGGGTAAGAATTGAGAAGAAATTCTCCAAATACATTCCAGTTGCTAGTGAGGTACCGCAGGGTTTTGTAATTGTCCCATCTCTATTTAAATTATATATTATGGACATGCACCACGGTCTTACATGTAGTAAAAACAAGTTTGCTGACAACACTAAAACAGGGGGTCCAGCACTTACAGACAACAAGATGAAACGATTCCAGTTAGACTTGGATAGTTTGCACAAATGGGTTGATGAGTGGGGAATGCAATATAATGCAAACAAATATGTGGTGTTGCACATGGGTAATAATAACACTTGTGCCACTTACAAGCTGGGTGGGATTGAACTAAAACCAGTCCTGGAGGAGAGACATTTAGGGGTGTTGGTGCAATCTAACCTCTCTTTTAAATGCAACAATAAGTTGCTAGTGGCAAGAGCAAATAGGATTCTTTGATGTAGTAAGAAAAATTTTGTATGTTACAAAAAAGAGGTTACGATACTTATATATCAGCCATTTGCCAGGTCATATTTGGACTTTTGCTCATGCTACTCTGTCCCTCATTTAAAGAAGAAATGAGCTCTAGAGAAAGGGTCCAATGGAAGTTCACAAAGGTGGTTTGTGGATTAAGGAACAAATGTTATAAGGACAGACTGATACATCTGGGTTTGCATAGTTTGGTGAGAAGACAGGTTTGAGGAGATTTGATTTTGATGTATAATTATTAAGAATAATTACTTAATGGTTGATACGACTTTTGAGTTGAAACAATCAGGGTATGACC
Source organism: Neoceratodus forsteri (assembly GCA_016271365.2). Classification (NCBI taxonomy): domain Eukaryota; kingdom Metazoa; phylum Chordata; order Ceratodontiformes; family Ceratodontidae; genus Neoceratodus; species Neoceratodus forsteri. The sequence goes on along the minus strand of CM057449.1, from coordinate 1,107,592,222 downwards.
ATGGGGGCCATACCTAGCAACTTATGACCAAACCATATTGGACTAACAAAAGAGGGGCCCTTTTTACACAGAGAGTGGTGAGTCTATGGAATAGGTTGCCACAGGATGTGGTGGAGGCACATAACATTAATAATTTCAAATCTATGCTGGATAGGGAAATGGACAAATGGGTTGGTGTATATGATGCCACTGATTAGCGGGAGAGTAGACTTGTAGTAGCATCAAGAATATTTCTACTCCGACTGTATCCAAGTAAAATTCTAAATCATCTGGGTGCTAGGTGATGACAAAAAAACAGCAACCTCCCCCCCCCCCGATTTTTCCTAAAAATGCACTATATAGAGCTCGTAATCTGCACATCCAATTGGAATGAAAATTGGCACATCAAGAGACTTTGCCCCCCAGACAGCACATACAAAATGTTGTGGAAATCTGTTGAACAGGGTCAAAGCTTTTAAAGTGCGAAGTTAGAGGTTTAAATTTTAACAGCCTACTCAACCCAAACTATAGTAACTATACGTAAGGGTAATGAGTGGGGAGGATGGGAAGATGGTTAGGATGGGAGGAATGAGGGGGTAGGGTTGGTAGCTCAAGTTGTGGACCCTGCAATATGAGCAGACTAGATAGACCAAATGGCCTTCTTCTGCTGGCTTCTTCACATGTTTGTATGCTTCTGCACCACTATAAAATATAATACAGCTCAGACAGTTTGGAATTTCAGTCTGAAATTTCCAGGACAGAAAGGGCTTGCCCCAGAATAATGCCTTTTGTTGATTTGGTAAAAAATATTAATCCATTCCCAAGTTATAAGAATTTGATATTTTGGTTCTGAGCATGCTCAGTAAGGTATCAAACCTCTATCCAAAAGGTCCTACTGAGCATGGTAAGAACTGAAATTTCAAATCCTTATGACTTGGGAAAGGATTAGTATTTTTTCACCAAACCATTCTGTGGCAAGTCCTTTTTATCCTGGAAATTTCAGACCACAATTCCAAACTGTCTAGGCACTAGGCAATGGCAAAAAACACCAGCAAACCCCCTTGATTTTTCCCAAAAGACACACTATAAAAATGCCAGGACACTGGTTCATGTGCTTCTACTTCTACCAAAAAATGGCTGGTGCTCACAGTGCTGGTGAATGGTGCTACTGCAGGGGTGGTTAAACCAATAGCTATCAACACAGCAAAGAGCAATGTACACTGAAGAAACACACCATTTAAGTTGTAAATAGCAAATGCTAGCACATACATTCATTGAGGCTGTACCTCAATGCAGGTACCAACACACAATCAACCCACCATATGGATGTCCCAGTGCTTTGCTCGGTAGAGATTCATCAGGGGCCAGGGTAACAAGTTAAACCTAGCCCTTATATAGTTCACTGATAATGGCATCATCCCACTAATCCTCCCAGACAAATTTCAATTGACCATAGACATTTGCAAGCTTTTTAGAAAACTAAGGCTTAAGGGCTATCATTGTAGGAACCCTTGCCAGAACAACAGTATGGGGTTCAGAGTGAATTTTGGAAGGGGAGAGGAGATGGGGTCACTGAGGATGTCACTTACTAACAGTACTATAGATCAACACCCCTTTGAGGTTTCAGCTATACCATCAGGTGTTGAATATCATGATTTGTCAGAGCAGAATATGAATACGGAAGCACTCGAGGAGCTTCTTTTGGAAAGCATCAACAGTGAACAAGGTGGCGCATGCTACTTGTAAGACATCTCAGGTAATGACTTCATAGCCCTCAGAAAATCTGTGTTCAAAAACAAGTCTGGTCTTTGTCCTCCAAATACAAGTCCTGCAATACAGGCATTTGAAAGAACCATGTTGCAAGAAATGGAAACAATGTTCTCTGAAACAGCCCCCTTTGTTTGCAGGAAAGGGAAAGGGAACATTGTTTAACCAGGAGTAGCATACTAAACCAAAACTTGTTTCCAGATGCAACCTGGGAACACAAGGAAGTTAAGTGACTTGCTCAGGATCGTTACAGTATGCATCTAGGTGGCTGTGGGATTCAAACCCTGGTCTCTAGATCTGCAGTTCAGAGCCTTAACCCACTGCGCTATACCACCTCCTTAGCCAGGAATTAAAATTCCTGTTTGCAGGAATTTAAGTGCTGCCAAAAACAAAGAACCTCTCAACTTAAAAAATAACCTGGATATCGTGATTAAGCCTGTAAACAAAGGTGGTAATATTGTGGTTATGTCTAAGCAGTTTTACTGTGATAAGGTACAGGAACTGTTATCTAACCATACAAAATATTACAAGTTAAGTCACAATCCTACACAGGTTTAAAAAAAATAATGGAGAAATATCAGAAAAAGAGTTTAAATACAGCTCAAGAGGAAATCTCCACAATTGCATGGTTGAGTCAGCACCAGCATAAACCAGTCATGGAAACCACAAGTAGGTCTATCCCTATGTCAGTATCATACTTTAAAAAATATCTATGTAAAAGCTGCCAAAATGTTCTTGTAACACGCATATGGAAAAAGAACCACTCAGAAAGTCCAACCTTACAAACATTTTATTAATAACTTGCCATCATGTAAAGTGCAATGTGCCATGTAAAGACTGAAACATGTATACACAAGGCAAAGATGCAGGTTTACCAGTCCAAATGAAATTATAGCTATGGCTTCCATTTCTCCATGCACAAGACACCTCTCCTTTCAATCTGTTATAGGCTGCATCCAAAATGTACTGCAGTACAACTTAAAACAAAAATGATCAAAGCAAGCCATAACACATAACAAACTTTGAGAAATCCTTAGACTGTGCAAGCCGTGTTCGGCAAATGTGCCTGCAGTCAGTGCTCGTGTATTGACATCCAAGGACATCCTCATCAGAGCATGTAGTACCTAAAGTGCAGAGTGCCTTATGAAGTGCTAAAGAAAGGTAACAAGTAAACTAGTTCAATAACAGACAAGGTGCAACTAATAAGTGATGGAAAATGGTGGAGACCAAAGGAAAGACACTATATAGACATAAGGAGTAACTGCCTAAACAAACATGAGGGGAAGGGAGAACAAAATAATGGGGGGAGGGACACACAAAACAAAAGATGATGTCTAAACAGTTTTGCTGTGATACGGTCCAGAAATTGGTATCTGGCCATGCAAACAACCGCAAGTTAAGTCACAATCCTACACAGGTTTTCCCAAAACAAAACTGTTTGCTATCTTACAGGAGGCAAAACACAATGGAGAAATATCAGAACAAGAGACTACATTCCTCTGGAATAAATCTTCGTTGGTTCTGACTCTATTTTTACCAAAACTTCATAAAAGTTTTCAAACCCCTCCAGGGCGCCCTATTGTTTCAGGCATTGACTTTTTATACGAAAACCTGTGCAAGTTAGTAGACTTTTTCCTGAACCAGTGTGTAGAAACATAGAAACACAGACTTTGACATCAGATAAGTTCTGCTTGGCCCACCCAGTCTGCCCATTCCCTACTTATTGGAAAAGCTGCAGATCCTAGTTAACCAACAGCCTACTTCTTCCTACCCCGCCAGAATTACCTTATGTCTGGTCCATGCATTCTAGAATTCCCCCACTGTTTTTGACCCCACCACCTCCTCAGGAAGGCCGTACCATGTGTCCACCACCCTCTCTGTGAAAAAGTACTTCCTCACATTGCCCCTGAGCCATCCCCCCTCTATCTTTAAACTGTGCCACCTTGTTCTTGCACATCTCTTTTTCTGAAAGATGCTACTGTACCCTCTTGGACTTTGTTGATTCCCTTGAAGTACTTGAAAGTTTCTATCATGCCCCCCCACTTTCCTTGAGGATATAAATATTAAGTTCCTTTACTTTCTCTTCATATGGCTTCTCTTGCAGACTCTGTAGTGTTTTAGTTGCCCTTCTCTGGACTGCCTCCATTCTGTCTATGTCCTTGCGGAGATGGGATCTCCAGAACTGCATGCAGTACTCCAGATGGGGTCTCACCAACTGTCTGTACAGAGGGATAACAACTTTGTATTTTCTACTGGTGACACCTCTCCCTATGCATCTCAGTATCCCCCAGCCATCCTTACTTCCATCTCACATTGCTTGCTTACATTTAGGTAATCTGATATGACTACCCCCAGGTCCCTTTCCATTTTTGTTATTGTTAATACCCCCCCTCCACTGTGTACTCTTCCCCTGGGTTTTTGTTTCCCTTGTGCATTATTTTGCACTTCTTTGCATTGAATCTAAGCTACCATACTTTTGACCATTCCTCCAACCTTGCCAAGTCCCTTCTCATCCTTTCCACCCCCCTTGTCTATCAACCCTGTTGCAAATCTTTGTGTCATCTGCAAAGAGGCATACATTTCCTTCCAGTCTCTCTGCAATGTCACTTATAAAGACATTAAAAATGACTGGACCCAGTAATGAACCTTGCAGTACCCCACTAATAACCCCCCTTTCTTCGGAGTGGCTCTGTTTACTTTTACCATCTGTGTCCTGTTGTCCAGCCAATTATTTACCCAGGCTACCAGCCTGGGACCCACTCCCAGGCTGGCTAATTTATTTTTAATCTTTTGTGTGGAACTATGTCAAACGCCTTGCCAAAGTCTAGGTAGGCCATGTCCACAGTCCCTCCCTGGTCTACTACTTTGGTCACCCAGTCAAATAAATCTTTTAGAGTCATCTGACATGACCTTTCCACTGTGAATCCATGCTGCCTTGGGTCCTGTGCCCTGCTGGATTCTAGGTACTCAACAATTCTTTCTTTCAAACGTGATGCCATCATTTTCCCTACCACTGAGGTCAAGCTAACAGCTCTGTAGTTTCCTGCTTCTACTTCGCTCCCACTTTTGTGAAGGAGAATTATATCTGCCCTCCACCAGTCCTTGGGTACCATACCATCCTTCCATGATTTGTTAAAAAGGGTAGTCAGTTGTGTTACTAGTTCTCCCTTTAGTACTTTTAGAATTCTGGGGTGAATCCCATCAGGTTCCATTGCTTTGTCCACCTTCAGTTTTAGGAGTTCTTTCATAACCTTTTCTTCTGTGAAAGGACTGGTATTGACCCCCATATCCAGAGTGCTTCTATTGACTGGATTGGGTACCTCCCCCTCCTCTTCTTTTGTGAATACTGAGCAGATGTATTCATTCAGTATCCCTGGTTTTTCACTGTCCCTCTCTACTCACCCACCCTTCTCTTTATTAAGCCTCACTATCCCTCCCTTGGTCTTTCTTCACTCCCTAATGTACCTATAAAAGGTTTTATCCCCCTTCTTAACTGAGTTGGCTATCTTTTCCTCTGTTTCGGTCTTTGCTATTCTGACTGCCTTCCCTGCTTCCTTCTGCTTTAACTGGTACAGTTCTCTGTCCTGCTCCTTCTGTGTTTCCTTATACTTCCTGAGCGCTATATTTTTCTCCCTAACCTTCCCCGCCACCTCTTTTGAGAACCATAGTCTTTTTTTCTTTCATTTTGATTTGTTTATTTGCTTCACACAAAGGCTTGTCGCCCCTGTGATGGAAGTTTTGATGTTTCTACATTGTTCCTCCACCCCTACTTCTTGCCTGTTTGCTAGTGCTTTTCTGAGGCACTCTCCCATTTAGACAAAGTCAGACCTCATAAAGTCCAGTACCCTCACTTTTGTATGGCTTGACTTTGCAGCTGTGTTTATCGTGAACCACACTGTTTGGTGGTCAGTTGTTCCCAGATGGCTAACCACTTCTAGATCTAAGATCCTCTCTCCATCCCAGGTCTAAGATTGCTCCCTCCCGAGTGGGTTCCAACACTAGCTGTCTGAGGCATGCCCCCTGTAGGACATCAAGAATGACCCTGCTCTTGGATGTGGCTGCAGCAAAGGTACTCTAGTTAACTTTTGGCATATTCTTTATTTTTTTTTTTTACAGTTATTACTTTTTCTCTCCAGAGCCGAATGTCATCTGAAGGGAGCCCCCAGCCCCGTCCCCCAGCTCCCATCAACCCACGCTGACCCATACTCCCAGGGCTTGTCTCCACTGGTGGGGCCAGCAAGGTTCCCCAACCCCCACAGGAGACCAGATTCAGTGGGCCAGTATCATGACTGGTGGGAGTGGAGCCTGTGAGGCACCCTCCACCATTGTGCCATGGCTGTCTCTGTTTCCTGGTTCCTTCCCAGGAGTTGAGGTGTGCAATGATGCCCATGGAGTGGAGCATGCACAGGTCCACACGCACTCCCTCCAAGTGTCTGCCCCAACTCTTCCCCCTTCTGCAGCATGGGACCCTGTCCCCAGCCTCCTCTAGGGAGCAGGCAATCACTGACCACTGAGGACCCCCCTCTCCAGAGAAGGAGAGCAGTCCATCGGACACTCAATCCTTCTCCTTCCATGCCGACCCCTGGTGGTTCATGTTCATTCCCAAACACAGGTCACCAGCGTACCATGAGGTAAGGCATCCAGCACCTCAGTCCTCAGCACCACCGGGCTGGCTCATCTGGCATATTCAAGTCCCCCATCAACAATATCTCCCTTTTTTCTGCCATCCTAAGGATGCCTTCTATCATTTCCTTGTCCATTGCCTCCCCCAGAGATAGGGGTCTGTATACAACCCTCATGTGGATTGTGGTGCCATTTCAGGTCTACAGGGTGACCCACAGTGCCTCCTCTCCTCCTTGTTTTCCCTTTACTTCCATTGCTTTGACCCTTTCTTTTACGTAGAGAGCTACTCCTCCTCCTCTTTTACTCTCCCTGTCCCACCTGTAGATTGTGTACCCTGGTGTGTTGACATCCCAGTCATGGTGTGACAGAGCCACCATCATATCTCAGGGACACTATGAATGTTCTAGAAAACTTTATCAGAGTTGAATGGAAGAAATGATACTGCTTCCTGGGGATTGGCATTGTCTCCCTATATACCTGTGTAGGACACAGACTAGAGGTTCTGGCCTGTGAAAATTTTTTTATGTAAACATCCTCTAAGTCAGCATATCCCAATTGAATTCTTAACTTTGGCTTTTGATTTTCTACTTCACCATAATTATTTTGAATTCAGTGTTGAGTAGTACATACAGGTGTGTGGGACAGCAATGAGGGCAACAATGGTGCCCTCATTTGCCAATTTTTTCATGGGCAAGTGGGAGGAGGAAGTTGTCATGAACCTTGACAACAGCCCAGATAGACCACATCAAATGTTGGTATAGTTATAATGATGATGTGATCTGTGTGTGTGGGATGGGACACCTGTGGGGGCCACAGACTTTGTGGTTTGGTTAAGCAATGATGACAAAAATGTAAAATATATGAGCACATACAGTAGTGTAAGTCTAAACTTTCTAGATGTCACTTTCAGTACCAGGGATGATGTTATCACAAGTAAAGCCTATCATAAGCTGATGACCACTGATGCCTTTTATGGGCTGATAGTGGCCACCCCAAAAGCCTTATTGAATCCATGCCTCTTGGTCCATTTCTACGGTATAGGAGGAATTGCTCAAGCACATCGGACTTTGAAACTCAATCAATAGAGCTGAAAAATTGCTTCATTCAAAGGGGTTATTCAAGGGAACATATGGAAACTGCCTACCAGAAACACTTGGCACAGATAGGGCTAAGCTACTGAAACAAAAAAATGAAGGGGTAAAATAAAGGGTTTGATAAATCTTTGTTTCATAATATAGCCTTCTGGCAACAAGGTTGGCAGTGTTATTTACACATTCTGGCTGATTTTTAGCAGTGATGTTATTTTGAGTAATGTGGTGGGAGCAAGACTGTTGATTTCATTTAAATAAGCTAGGAATTTATGTGATGACCTTGTGTATATTCAGTTTACAAGATTGGCTTGATGCCCAGAGCACCTGACATGGCTACAAGTAAGATCAGCTGGTATGGTGTGATACCTGTTTAACAAGCCGATTTTGTCATTAAATTAAAGTATTTTGTTTTCCACATCTATCCAGACCAGTAGAGATCCACGAGTTTATCAGTCGTACCACAGATGTTATGGTATATGCCTTATGGCACAACCGCAGTGCCATTTACATTGGCTATATGATCCGCTCATTAAAGGAATGCATTTTGGAGCATGTACACTTGATTAAAAGTATAAATTTGGAGACACCAGTGGGCTTGCACATTCATGAAAGGCACGAGAGTATTCCCCAAAGCACTGAAGTTCGCTGATCTCAAACATGTTACTATTAGCAGGAGAGGTGGTGACAGGCTGAGTAAATTACTTCAGTGCGAAACATATTGAATAGTCATGCTAAATAGCCTGAAAACATCTGGTCTCAATGAGGACTGGCATTTGAAGTCATTTTTGTGATTAGATTCACCATTCCTCCTCAGCATGACTACACATTTATTGTTAACATCATGTGAAATATCTATGTGCTTGAATATTATCATATTTAATGTAGTTGTCTTCCCTTAGGTTTAGCTTTTTCTGTACCTATAACGAGGTCAGAAAATGATTTGCATTTTCTCTTATATTTTGTGCCTTGTGACACTGAGGTATGTAATAACTTGCATTTGGTCTTTAACATATCAGACATAGTAATATGACTTGTGATTTTTCCTACAAGCACCAAACACCCCCCTCCCCACACCCCTAGTCCCCATTCTTCTCCTGTAAATAACTTGTGATATACTGAGACATGGCATATTGTTTCTCTAAATCTACCTTTCTAACCTTTCTCTTTACAAGCAAATATGCGGTTATGTGAAGGGAGATTGCATCACTTGGCAGCCACCACTGCCCATTGTTGCTGCACCACTGTTACAATGACAAAAATGAAGTTTGACAGTGGACTGACAATTGAACATACAGTATTTGAGGTATTGTACTAAGTCCATTGATGATCTCTCTGGGAGTAACTGTTCCTTGTGGATTTTGCACTTTTGTATCTATTTTTAATCTGTACATTCTATGCTTAAATTCTTATGTTGATTAAATTAGTGTTTTTTTTTGAATGAATGGGTATGAGTTCCTTCAGCCACTAATTTCTGGAACGTTTGCTGCTGTAAACATCATGCCTATGTTATGATGTCATTATCAGTGGACTATACAGGGGATAGGATTAACTTGTTAACCTGCCCCCAGACGAAGCTCTGCCAAGAGAATCGTTAGGGCATCCACACGGTTGGTTGATTGTATGTTTGTACCTGCACTGAGATACAGTCTCAATAAATTTGTGTGCTTGCATTTGCTATTTACAGCTTTAATGGTATGTTTCTTTAGTGTGCACTGCTCTTTGTTGCATTCCAACTTCTGTGTCTTCTTCTACTGGATAAATATGAATGATTTTTAGTACTTTAAAAGTTTATTGTATTGATCTGATGAGAAAGAAAAAATTGTTCACCGTAGTAATGGCATTTCTTCTAGCAGGTCCAATAGTAAGTCAGACAAGCGCAATCAGCTCCAGCTCTTTGTGTTACTCAGAGACAGAGTGGAATTTGAAATGTAACTCAAATTAGTGTTCCAGCATCAGATTTGTGCTGAAGCACCAAGGAAGCAGTGACCACCTGTATGACTGTTCTGTCTGATTATCTTATCACTAATAGCAAACTTTTAAATTTTTTTTAAAAAGACATATTTTTTAAAACCACTTTTGTTGAACCTTGTGAAACATGTAAACAATGCTCAGGCAGTAATGAAACAATACTAATGATTCTCATCAGAACACTTTTTTAATCAGGTTATAGAAGGGGAGGTAGAAATAGGATTTTCTGACTCACCATTTGACCCATTAGAAGAAATGCCATTATTATAGGTGGTAGTTTTCTCTTCTAACAACACAAGTCCAATAGTTATGTCAGACAAGTGCAGACTTTGTAGCAGTATCTTGGAAGGCTGCTGGAACCTATTTAGGAAAAATGTTCTGTAAGACTGTAGTCCTAAAATTGGCATCCCTCTTAGAGAGGATGGCTGGACAGTAATGCCTTAAATGTGTGGACATTAGACAAGGTAGCTGCTTTATAGATGTCTGAAAGAGGAATGTTTCTTGAAGCAACCACTTAGGCAGAATGACCCCTTTTGGAGTGTGCCTGTAGGCCTGTCGGAAGTTACTTACCAACCTTCTCATAACAGAACTGGATACAAGGGACTATTCTTTCTGGTTGCTGGTTTCTCGTTTTCAACCTCTTCATAAGTGACAAATAGTTGAGTGCTGCCAGTTGTGGTGTCCCTGATTCTGTCCAGGTATAAGCTCAGTGCCCTTTTCACATCATAGCAATACAGCTTTGTTTATCTGTGCTACAGTGGTTTGGGAAAAGTACAGGTAGAGACACACACTGAGTTAAATGGAATTCAGACTCCATTTTGGGGAGAATTTTCTGTGCCCTAAGCACAATTTTGCCTCTATGCATGATAATGTAGGTAGATTCTGTGTGTAGAGCTTGTAACCCACTGACCCTCCTAGTAGAGGTCATTTCTATGAGAAACAGTTTTCTGTATAACAAACTTGAGATCTGTTGAGGCCACATGCTTGAAAGGAGGCTCCACCAGTTGTACCAGGCAAGTATTCAAATTTCATGATGGGATTGGTACCCTCATGGTGGGGGGTAGGGGGGACATGAAGGTGCTTTATACCTTTGAAAAAACTTTTAAACACTGATTATGATGCCCATGATGTTTCCTTATCTACCAAAATGTATGCTAATATAGCTGCCAGGTGGGTGCACTTTGAAAGTGGAAGGCCTGAGCCCGAGAGACTGCAAGTATGCCAGGTAATCAGGAATCATAGGTAAGCCTGCATGACAAGGAGAAATGTTCTTGTTAGTACACCATATGGAGAATGTTTTCTATTTTGAGGAATAAGTTCTCCCAGTGGATGGCTTTCTGTACACTCTCAGGGCCCCCAAGACCTTGTAGAAAGATTCACATAGAGTACTCTAGATCCTCAAGAACCAAGATTTCAGGTGCAGTCCTAAGATCTGGAAACTTCACTCTGCCCTGTGACAGAGTCAGAAGATTGTGCCTCAAAGGCATAGAGATGGGGTCCTGCATGAAGGACAGCAGAAGGGAGTATCATGGATGTCTGGTCCACTGTGGGACTACTAGAACCCCTGGAGTTGACTCTCTCCTCAGTTTCCAAATTACCCTCTGAATTGGGGAAATGGGGGAAAGGCATAGTAAAACATGCTCTCCCAAATGAGAGTCAGTGTATCCTCTGGCGCTTTACATTATGAGGGTGGTCTACAACAAAACCTGGGTAGCTTCTGGTTCTCCCAAGAGGAGAACAGGTCTACTTCTGGAGTTCTTAATCTTCTGAACACTGTGGTTACTTCTTGTCTGTCCAGAAACCACTTGCAATTCCCATGACTTATCCTTCTTCGACAATCTGCCAGCACACTGTCTTTTCTGGCAAGTATTTATATTCTACATCCACACTACGAACATACACATGAACATACAAAAATTCTAGCACATACAGGCCATAAAGGTCTATCAAGTCTGCTCGAGTGTGCAGCTCCCAGTCTAATCTACTGCAGCTCCCCCCCCACCCATTTACCATCCATCTGATTTATCCTCCCAGTCCACCCAGCCTCCCCTCCCCAGCCTCCCCTCCGTTTTGATCTTTCCTTTAACCCTATCCAACCCCTCTTAAAACTGCCCAGAGTTTTCAGCAATATCATCTCCTCTGGCAGTTTGTTTCATCTTGCTACCAGTGGCAGGATGACTTCCTCACTTCTTGAGGTGATTCCTCTGGCAATGCACCCCAGCATTTCATTAGCTTTGGCAGCTACCTTCCTGCACTGTACAGAATGTTTCATGTCCCCTGTGACTACTACCCCCAGATCATTTTCCTCCTCTGATGTGGCTATCTGTACACCCCCCAGCCAGTAGCTAGTCCCAGGATTTCTGCTTCCCAAGTGCATGACCTTGCACTTCTTAGCACTGAACCCCAACTACCATATGTCTGACCAGCTCTCCAGGTCCTCTTGGTGTTTTTGCCTCCCTTCCTCCCTGTCCGCTCTCACACAGATCTTTGTGTCCTCTTTGAACAGGCTGATTTTACTCTTGATCTTGTCTGCTATGTCACCATTGAAGATGTTAATAACACTAGTCCTAGTACTGACCCTTGTGGGACCCCACTGGTTACAACTCTGGGCTTAAGCTATCTCCCCCTACCATTACCCTCTGCTGCCTATCCTGCAGCCAGCTCCTAACCATCCTACCAGTTTCTCCCTGGCTCCCAGTTCCTCAGTTTACTGAGCATCCTTCTATGTGGCACTGAGTTGAATGCTTTGCTGAAGTCCAGATATAGGACATCCACTGCATGACCCCTATCGACTGCCTTTGTCACCCAATCGAAAAAGTCAATCAGGTTGGTCTGGCAGGATCTTCCAAAGACAAACCCATGTTGCCATTTGTCATGGAGACCATTCATTTCCAGAAAGGTCACTAGTCTCTCTTTAAGAATGGTCTCCATCAGCTTCCCTACAATTGAGGTAAAGCTGACTGGTTGGTAGTTACGAGGTTCCTCCCTGGGTCAACTCTTGTGGAGTGGCACCACATGTGCCATCTTCCAATTCTGGGGCATGCACCTTGTCTCCAAAGAGATGTTAAACAGGTCTGCCAGAGGGCCCGACAAGACCTCTGCTAACTCCCTCAGTATTCTTGGATGCACATCATCCTGTCCCAGTGCTTTATCCACTCACAAAGACTTCAGGCCCTCCAGAACCCTGTTCTTCGGGATTATCCCATCTGTTACCACTGCTCTCTGTGCAGAACTTTGATGATTTGTACCTCCCTGTTTGTTTATGTAATACATTGCTATGGTATTATCTATCCCAATTACAGCTGTTTGCCCTTTGCAAATGGGAGAAGGACTGCAGTGTCGGGAGCACTGCTCTCAGCTATAACAGGCTGATGTACCCCAGGCAATCCTGGGGATCCCAGACTCCACTTACTGTTTTGTCTCCCAGATGGCCTGTTCAACGCCTACGTATCGGACATAAGGACAGGAATCAGGAGTGAGATGAGTCTCTTTGCAGATGACTCGAAACTGGGGGCGGTGGTGGATGGGGAGGAGGGGAGGTGGCCCCACAGGGGACCTGGAGGAGAAGATGGTCTAGAAAGTGAAGCTGAGGTTCAATGCAGGAAATGCAAGGTACTCCACCGGAGCCAGAAACCCAGGTCAAGTGTACACCCTGGGGGAAATGCACAAGTCTCGATGGCTGAGAGGGACCTGGGGGTGGTGGTGGATGTCAAGATGAACAACTCTGAGACTTGTAGGAGGGCAGCAGCCAAGGCCAACAGGATGCTGGGATGCATCGCTAGGGGATCACTCCAGAAGGAGGAAGTGATAATTCCTCTGTATAACTGCTTGTGAGGCCGCACCTTGAGTACCGTGCAGTTTTGGAGGCCACACTTAAAGCGGGACATTAACCTCCTGGAGAGGGTCCAGAGGAGGGCAACCAAAATGATTTGGGGCTTGGGGATAGGACCTATGAGGAGAGGCTCAAGAGCTAAATATGTACACATTGGAAGAGAGAAGGGACCAGGGGACATGATAGAGGTCTTTAGGTACATGAAGAGGGTAAATAGGGAGGAACAGTCGGGTGCTTGAAGGAAGGAGGAAGGGGCCACTAGAGGGCATGGCTGGAAGCTGGAGGGGGGAAGATTCAGGGGAGAAAGGAGGAGGTGCTACTTCACTGAGAGGGTGGTGGAGCCATGGAATGCACTGCCTAGGGGGCGAGTGGAGGCAGAGACAGTGGAGGGGTTCAAGAGGGGGTGGGACAGGTACAGGGGAAGGGTTCTGGAAGCAAAATCCAATGCAGCAAGAATATCCGGAACTGGGAAGGGAGAAGCCAGAGAAGGCGAGGGGGACAGCAAGGTCAGCACCCAGGTTGGGGACTGACCAAACAAGCAGACACGAAAGACCGTTAGGCCTATTCTGCTGGCATTTTAGTATGTTAGTATGGCCTCCCTACCCTAAACTGTATGTTGATACAGTTCCCAGGTGCACTTTGAAAGAGGCATCTGTGGTTAGAATCAAGGTTAGAGAAAGCTGCTGGAAGGGGATCCCTTTCCTGAGGTTGTCTCTTTCCTTCTACCACTCTAGTGCATGGAACAACTTTCATGAAACAGGAACCACATGGCCCAGTGAGTCTGTTCTTTGATGCCAGTATGAGCCCATGGGACAACAGCTGTTGCTGCTGTCATGTGGCCTAAGAGCTGCAATAATTCCCTGACAGGCTTATTGAGACCTACCCGGAATCAATGTGTGCATGAAATAAGGCTTTCTAACCTAGTTTATGGCAAGAAAGCCTTTCCTTGCAGTGTGTTCAGTTCTGCACTTCTGAACTTCTCACATGTCTGGGTTCTAGCTGTGGTTTTTCTAGGTTGAGGAGAAAGCCCAGTTTTCCCAGAGTGCTCCTCACCAAAGCTATGGAGCTTACTACTTCCTCCTTTGTTTTGCTTGAGACTAGCCAGTCATTCAAGTAAGGATACACCATCACACCTTTTATCCTTATACATGTTGCCATGGTGGCTAGGTACTTGGTGGACATCCTAGGCACTGATGTTATCCTGCAGGGCTGTTCCGTGAATTGGTACAGGCCACTTCCTAACCAGACCCTGAGGTATTTCCTGTGAGAGGATCTTACTGGGTTATAGAAGTATGCATATTTCAGATCCAGGGAACCCAGACACTCCGTCTAGTAGGAATGGGATCCTTGTGCCTAGTGTCACCATCTTAAACCTTTTCTTTCTAATATGCTTGTTCAGGGGTCTTAAGTGTAGAATAAGTCACCATTACCCTTTTTTCTTGTGGGTCAGAAAGTACCTGGAAAAAGGGCCTCTTTCCACTGGGAAAGTGGGACTTTTACCGCAGCTCTGAGCTTCAACAGTTCTTCCACTTCCAGCTGTATTAGGATATTTTTCTCTAGTCTGAGTGCTGGGAAATTTCTGGATGCCTTCAGTTTTGGAAACCTTACAGGCTGAAGAGGTGTCCCTGATCTATCACTTCCAGTACCTACATGTCTATGGTTATGGCTTGCCATTCCTGGGAGTAGTGGGCCAGGTACCCTCCTACTGGTAGTAAGTGTATGGTACCCGGACAAAATTATCAGGGGTTTTGTTTCCCAGTGGCTTAGGAGCTGGTGCTTGCCTTTGTTTAGCACCTCTCCTTTCTACATCTTGGGGCACGTTTCTGCATGGAGAATTCATAGTATGAGCATGGCCTCTGATAATTAGCCCTACCTCCTCTTCTGTAAGGCCTGTAGGAAGATGAAGTCTTCCTTTGGGTTATGCTTTTGTAGGTGGATTTTTGATCATCCACTTTTTTTATGTATGCTTCTATCTTGTTACCAAAACGAGAGGGGCCTTCAAGCTAAAATCAATTGCCTTTGCCTTTGTTTCTTTAGTGAAGATGCCAGTCCTTAACCCAGCAAACCTTCTCAGCACAAGACAGCGTGCAAGGACTCTCAAGGCAGTATCATTTGCATTATAGCCAATTGGAACTGATACTTAGTGGCCTCTAGTAATGCTTTGGTTGTTTCAGACAAATCATCACCCACTTCACCATCAACTTTTACACTCACTGCTATGATTGTATTCCATAGTGCCTTTTAGTACTGGGCTGTGTATGACATATAGGCAGTTTACCTTTCCTGCAAGGTTGTAGAGGTGTAAAACATCCCTGACACATAGCCCAGTTTCCTGGAATCTTTCTCAGGTGGCATTGCACACAAGAGCACTCTATCCTCCTCACGGGCAGCAGCTTGGACCACTCTCTCAAGGTCTGGGTGGGAATGCAGGCACTTAGCACCTTATTTATCCACCTGATGCTTCTTTTCTATTTTCTGATTAAAGCCTGAAGCAGAATTTGGGGTTGCCAAAATTCTGCTTGTGGCTTTCCTGAAAGATTTTTGGATGGGAACCGATAGCCTTCTAGTAGAGGTCAGACCCAACATACTGGTAAATTCAGCCCCCTTCTTATCCTCTTCTGTTTCTATGGAGGCGATATTGATGGTGTCCACCTTCTGCCTTACAAAGGAGGAATATGAGGAAAAGTCATTATTAATCCCATGGTGGGGAACCATAGTCCTTTTCTGGGGTAGTTTCAGGCTCAGTCAGTTTCCCGTCTTCCTCCCTGTTTATTTCCTCCAGAACAGGTTCCTGCATGGCCTGAACTGGTGTGGGGGTGCAGAAAAAGTGACCAGGTTCCCCACAGCCTGAAAGGCTGGGTTCCCCACAGTCTGGAAGGCTGGGAAGAGCAGCCACATCTTAGTGATGCCCTCTGTAGAGGGCATAACTCACTGTTTCATTGCTGGATACTGGTCCTTTATGTGGGAGTAGCAGATGTATATTTTTCTTTATGTTTTCCTTAGTCAACGTTGATGGCACTAGCACATCTGAGGTACGTTTACTCTTTTTGCCATCTCTTACATCAATCAGGGCTGCCCCTGTCAGATGCCCTGTGCTCCTCACTCAGATCAGAAGATGACTGTGTAGCTTGTTCAGCCTCCTTGGGTAGAGACTGATGCTTGCAGGGTTTTTTTCATGTGTGCTTTCCACAATCAGTGGCAATGGCCTCCATTTTAAAGCCTTTTAAGAGAGCTTTGCGGTGATAGAGAAGCAGATTGTGGAGCTGAAATAGACTCCCTTAGCTTCGCACTTTTCTTTTGTGCTTTGGTGAAAATTGTTTACACAAGTCACACTTTATAAAATCATGGTCAGTCCTGAAACATTTAAAGTAAAGCTCATGACAGTCTGCTTTTGCCAGGAATATAAAGCAAAATTTACAAATTGTTTTTTGTAAGTACTTTTCAACCATCGGAGCCCTGACAGGTGGCTACGGCCCTCCAATCGGAGGAACTCTCTCTCCAGTCCTGCCGCTCCCAAACTAGGAGGCCCACAGTAGTTCCCCCATGGATTTCCCCCACAGCAGGGCCAGGAGGAGGTTGCTGGCTTCTTCCCCCTCCCAGAGACCTAATCCAGAATCCGGGGACCGTTCCCGGGAGCGGCGGACCATCATCGAGCCTGCCAGACTTGTTTTTTCCTTTTTCTCCCTGCTCTCCTCCCTTCCAATGTAAGGACATTGGCTTCAAACCTCTCAACCTGTACTGCCCTCCAGCCTCCACCAGAGAGCAGTCAGTGAGCAGAACGACTAGTCCCCCTCCCCCCCCCCAAAAGAGAGGAGAGCAGTCCTCTGGATGCTCAATCCTCTCTCTCCCCTGCCAACCTCCGGTGAATCAGGCTCGTTCCCAAACCCAGGTTGCTGGCATGGCACGAGGTGTGGCATCCAGTGCCTCAACCTTCAGCACTACTGGGCCGGCTAAGATTTACAATTTTTAAAACACCTAAGTCACGTTTTCTTTTTGGGCCTATTAGTCATGCCAACCTACTGAAAAACTGCCTGCCACAAGATGTTGGTTATTGACTAAAAAGCATTAAAACTGCAATAAAATAAGGTATAACACAAGTGTTTTTACTTACATTTAATACAAAATGTGGATCTGTCAACTAGGCAGGAACCAGACTTTACCACAGATTTTTCCTGTTCTAGGAACCGACATGGAACGCGAGGAAAAAAATGCAAAAATAAAGAAAATCACACACAAAAAAAATTCTAAACTAATGCAGTGTCAGAAAACTAAGACAACGTTTAACACTGAACTTCTATAAAAATAAATAACTTGGCTGGAGGGACTATGCGAGGACTTGGGTGACTGCTCTCTTCAGCAGAGAAAACAAATCTGATGTTGGAACACAGAAACATAGAATTTGTTGGCAGAAAAGGATCGCTTGGCCCACCCAGTCTGCCAAGATGGTCCAGGCCTAGTCTGTCTCCATAGAACCTAGCTGGTCTCTGGTGACCCTCCTTCCTCCCCACTCATCTCCTAATATCCCCTTATGTCTAGCCCATGCATGTGTAACCCGGGCACTGTGTACCTATGGGCTACTACCCCTGCCTGATGGCCACAAAACAGATTCAAAGGCTTAGGCTCTGTTTTGATAGTAACTGGGGGTTCTTTCCCAAATAGAAATAAGTAATGTGTGATGCCTCTACCCAGAATAATTATAGTGGGCCAAATATTTGTAGAGTACAACCCACTGGGATGCTGTACCTACCCTTCTCCCCTTTCAGTCACTCCCCACATGAAATGCCATAAACCAACTTAAGACTCTATATTGCATGCAATTAATAGCTATTGCTAATAATATGCTCACAGACAGGTTTAAACAGTAACAATAATAACTGCTTTATTTTGGGGAAAGGGGAATGGGAGATGCAGAAATAGAAACAGTGAAAAATGATTTGAGGATTAGGAACACAGCAAATTTTTAAACAAGATTGTACCCACCCCACAGCAACACCATATGCAGCCCTCTCCCTACTGGTACTAGTATCCCAAAAATTAATCTGGGTACCCAGACTGAGGAAAGGTGCAGGCCTGTAAAAATCATGAGGCAGTATAGCGCAGTGCTTTAAGGTTCTGAGCTGCAAATCTGGTGACATCCAGCAGACCAGACCTGAGTTTGAATCCCACAGCTTCCACTTGCATACTGTGTGACCCTGAGCAAGTCACTTAGCTTCCCTGTGCTCCCAGATTGCTCCTGTAAAAAAGCTTTCAGCTTAGTGTGCTACTGCTGGTTAAACAACTAAATAAAAAAATGTTGTCGCGGGTTGACTGGCATTGGGGTCCTGTAAAGATGGATTGAATGAAATTGTAAAACTGGTTATTTCCCAGACAGGTGCATGTACTCACAGTTCTGAATAATTTACTCAACACAGTGGACAACAGACAGATGTTCTGAGGCTTGCTTAGCAGAGCTTCAAAGCTGAGAATCTAGCATCTAACAACTTCTCACCTTGTGGCTTGACTGCAGAGTCTAGCAGCTTGTCACCTTCTGGTTTGACTGCAGCGTCTAGTAGTTTGTCACCTACTAACTGCTGCAGTGTGCCAGATTTGGGGGCCAGGACCACATGGTCACTCAACCACAGCCAGGCATACCCCTTCAAAGGCAAATGCTGGGTGATACCTGGCTGTAGCATCAACTGGTCAACTCCCCAGACTGTCCCTCTGATAGGCTTAGTGTTTCTTCCCAGGCTTGGGGTCAAACAGTCTCTCACTTTCTGCAGGCAGCAGTCACAGTTTGGTGGCAGATTACACACTTTCTCCCATTCAGTCTCTAGGCAAGACTCCACATGGATCTACTACTGAATGCGAACTCTGTGGCCCAACACCGGAAGCCTGAGATGAAGATCCCTACACCAAAAATCCCGACAGTGGGATTTGCCTATGCAGACTGTGTTTTTCGAGACTTGGGGCACTTCAGATATATTATTATTAACTCTGCTGCAGGCAAAATCTCACTGTCAGGGATTTTCGTGTAAGGATCTTCCACTTGGCTTCCGGTTTCGTATTCAGTAGTGATACCTCCATACTCTTTAGCAGTAACCTTTGACACTTTCTGACTCCCCAGGCTGTAAGAACCCGGGGGGGGGGGTCTCACTATGCTGATCTCTGACACCGAAGACCACACTCCAGTCACAGGAAACAGTCCCGTGCCCCATAATGGCAAGGAGCTGTTCTGTAGAGTGCCAAATTGCCTTGTTCGCTAGACCTGGGATTCTGGCTCTCCCAGACTGTAGGAGACTTCAGCAAGTCTGTTGGTAGTCACCACCAGAAGCCGTGGACCGACTTCACAAAAGTTTTTTTCACTCAACTCGCATCTCCCCTATTTTTGCAGAGTGCTCAGCCACTGACTGCCCACAAGTAGCTTTCTCCCCAGCTGCTTCAAGGGAAAAAACGCCACTCACTATTGAGCAATACAACTGTCCATCACATAAATTAATATGCATTAGACTTTTCTTGTTAACTGACTGGATGATGATAAAGACATCAACAATAACATTCACACCCTCTACACAGGAGCCATAGCTACAGATCTTCACGCTCCTCGATCACTGACTGGACAAAAGAGGGTTAGAGGTCACAAATATGGTGTTCATGTAAACAGTTTATAATAAACACAACTTTGTAATCCTGCTACAACAAACACAGAGCAGTTTTTAAAATTTAAAGCAACAGTACACATATTTACAGTTTACCCATTCAGCTGCTTAACAGTTCTATTTGTTCCCATTAAGTGCGTCTGAACCCCTACCTATGTTTTAGGGATCCCAGGAGTCAGAACACATGATAGACATGCCCTAAATACTGGGAGCTAGGCAGCATCCCTAATGCAAGTGGCATTATGTCACCAGATGCAGGACATTAACTATTTACATGGCTCCTCCACCTCAGAGCAAGCAGGCTCTACAAGCTGGCAGGGGCATATCTGGGTACCAGGGACCCAAGGCTGGCAGGACCAGACACCAGGAGGCAGCAACTAGTAAGCCCTACCCATGAGAGGGGGGGTTACACATACTTGAAGCCCCTTACTACTTCTTCTAGCAGTCTATTTCGGGCATCCACCACTCTTTCAATGAAAAAGTACTTCCTCACATCCCTCCTAAAATATCCCCTTCCCACTCAGTTTCATTGCCTGCCCTCTGGTTCTGGTGCTCTTCCTCATTTGAAAGAGACTCCCGTCCTGCACACTGTTCAATGCTGTTCAATGCTTATAGATCTTTATCATGTCCCCTCTTGCTCTACTGTCTTCCAGAGTGTACATGTTCAGATCCCTCAGTTTCGTTTTGTAGGGCTTTTGGTGTAGCCCTTGCGCCATTGAATTATCCTTCTCTGGACTGCTGCCACCCTGTCTATGTCCCTTCTGAGGTACAACCTCCAGAACTGGACACAATACCCTTGGTGGAGTCTCACCAGCAATCGATATATTGGCAACATCACCTCCCTCCTGCTGCTGGAGAAACCTCTCTATATGGGTCCCAGCATCCCAGCAGCTCTACCGTACTATTTGTTACACTTCACTCCCACTTTGAAGTCATCAGATATGATAACCCCAAATTCCCCTTCCTGCTTTGTGACTCAGAGTAACCCCATCCTCTATTCATTTCTTGGGTTCCTATGCCCTATGTGCATAATTTTGCACTTTTTGGCATTGAACTCCAACCACCACACTTTTGACCACTCCTTGAGTTTCTCAAAATCCTTTCACCTTCTTTCCACCCCTTTCTTATTGTCCACTCTGTTACAGATTTTGGTATCATCTGCAGAAAGGCACACCTCCTCTTCCAGTTCATCTGCTATGTCAGTTATGAAGACATTGAAGAGGACCGTTCCCAGTACTGAGCCCGGTACCCCACTGGTCACTGTCCCATTATTATAGTGAGTGCCATTAGCCACCATCCCCTGTCGCCTATCCATTAACCAGTTTCTAACACAATTCACCACTTTGGATCTCACCCTAGGCTACTCAATTTCTTAATCAATCTCCTGTGCAGCACAGTGTCAAAGGCCTTGCTAAAGTTTAGATAGGCCATGTCCACTGTTCTCTGCTGATCTAGTTCCCTGGTCACCCAGTCAAAGAACTCAATCAGATTAATTTGGTGTGACCTTACCCCCTCCCCATGAATCCATGCTACCTTTTGTCTTCTAGCCCAATGGATTCAAGATATTCTACCAACACTTCCATTAAATGTGTTTCCATTAATTTTCCCACAACTGAGGTGAGGCCCACTGGCCTACAGTTACTAGCCTCTTCCCTGTCGCTACCCTTATGTATACCACGTCTGCCCTCCTCCAGTCCTCCAGAACCATGCCTGATTCCAGTGAGACATTGAATAAGGCCATCAGTGGTAGAGATGCAGCAAAATTAAATCTCACTGGCAAAGTTCCAGCGAAATCGTGAATTTTGCCATGCAAAATATTTTGCAAAATTTGTACATTCTACAAAATATTTTGCTGGTGCGAAATGCAGAATTTCACCTGCAAACAGTGGAATTTCATCTGTGAGTGGTAAAATCCCACTGTTCACATGCAAAATTCTGCATTTCGTCAGTGGAATTTCACATTTTATACCTGTGAAATATTTCTCAAAATGCGTGAATTTCATGAAATACTTTGTACAATGAAATTTGTAGATTCACCCATCTGTAATCAGTGGGTAGCACCTGCTAGAGTTGTTTTAGTACCCTTGTGTATATTCCTTCCGGTCCCATAGCCTTGTCCACTTTTAGAGCTGCAAGTCTCTTCAAGAGTCTTTTCTCTGAAAATGAACTTGAGTCCCACCTCCCCTTCCCTCCCCTCCCTCTTTGTTCCTGCTAATAATTGGTGGTCCATCCCACCTCCCACCACTGTGAAGCTAAGCAGACGTACCCGTTCAGGATGTCTGCTTTTTTTTGGTCCTCTCTGGTACAGTCTCACTCTGCCACCCTCCTTATCCCCACAATCCCTTCCCTTGCTTTCCTCTTCTCAGTTACGTACGTGAAGAATGTCTTATACCCATTTGCTACCCCTTATGTTATCCTTTCCTTTGTCTGCTTATTTTCTGCCCTCACTACCTTACTTGCTTCCCTCTGTTTTATCTGGTACACCTCCCTGTCTTACTCCCTCTGTGTTTCCTTATACCACCTGAACACCACTCGTTTTTCCTTCACAACCATGGCCAGTTCCTTAGAGTAACACAACAGTCTCATTTTCCTTTTACTTTTACTCATTTCCTTCACACAGAGGCTTGTTGCCTTAATTATGCACTACCTTATTTTTCTCCACTGCAGCTTCACAGTACCTCTACCTGGCATTCCTCCCCTACTAGGCAGTTTCTGAGGTAGTTTCCCATTTCCCTAAAATTTGTTGTCCTAAGGTCCAGAACCCTTGTCCTTGTGCAGTCTAGTGGAACACTAGTCAGAGTGTGACTGCACAGCAGAGTTTTAGTTACATTCCAAATTCCATTTTGTATCCAGGGTAAAACCTCATGATGGAGCTGACTGCACTTGCCTGACATCACTACTGAACTCATGTTCTTTAAAGCATAATTTCTGAATCAACATGTATCGAGTTGTGAAGATAATAAATAGCACTATGTATCGTGCCTCAACACGGACACATAATTGTACACACCCACAGCACTCAGGTGGCTGTGATAGCACTGGCACTTACAGTTGGTGTCATGTTTTTCATAATAAACATGAGATGAGTCGTGACCATAATCAGGTACCCATAACATCTGAAGATGTGGCATTCTTTTTGCAGTGAAGAATTTTAATATAATCTGAGAAAGTGAGAGATACCAGTCCTATTTTAACATCTCTGTGCATTCTGCAGGCTGGAAATATATCACAATACAATACAATAAAATAAACATAATATATGATCTAATATAATATGATTTTAAATGATATTATATAACATAATTTAATATATAATCATTTGTATTAGTTTAAATTTATTATTATTATTATTCACATGTTAAGAAAACATGAATCATGAAAATGAACTCATGACTAGGTCTTGCCATTGACTCTCTTCCTTCATGCTGTTTTCAGAAGCCGCTACAGACAATGGGCAGAGTTTAAGGAATTGGGTAGCAAATGTTTGCTGATTTTCTTTTCAGGCGTTAGAATTTGCTTTTCTGGATGGAACACTTCCATCCTGAGTAAGGGAAATGAGAGCACTTGAAGAACAAAGAGGGAAACTGGTGGGCTTCGGGATTGCTTAGTATGGTTTTATCACCAGCTGTACTAGATTACCCGCAAGAAAATATTGCTTGCATTGCAGTTGGAATGAAACCACTGGATTTCTGTGGGCTAATAAACCATGGTTTCTTTGGTTGCACTATAATGCATCTAACAGGCCTTGGCATTACTGACCATAACTCCCAGTCCTGTTCCACGGCAACCAGCTCCTGTCTCCACCACAGTGCAGCACTTATCTACTCCTTTCCTCTTTGTAACATTTTCTCTTTCGTTTCTTCTCTTTATGTTTTTTACCTGCATTGACAACACATGAACAACAGATGATGACACAATGCAGCTGCCACGGGACGCTAATAACGATGACTCACAATAGTCATAGATGACTCTTACTTGCCCACGCAACATGCACTCCTACAGCATGGACAAGCCACAGTGCCACACCAATCGACAGATAATAGGGAAAAGTGACACTACCTGGCCACCCCACCTCCACTGACAGACCCCATTTCACCCTTCTGAGAGACCTTGTGTCACACAACAGTCTACTTTAACTCATTGACTGGCTGGCAGGCTCACACACACACACACACACACACACACACACACACAGACAAAACATAGCAAAATGGATTTGTGTGCCCTTTTGCACAACTAGTAGTCAAAATAAACATTATGTGTCAGATAGGTTCATAAAAATCTCCCTGTACCTTTCTCAGCCTGCTGAATTCAATCTGTCTGCTCTTGCTGCCAGAGGGGAGGCGAATAAAAAGTTAAATAAATATGGATTTCTGCGCCCTCTGCACCACTAGCACACAATAAAACAACTGTTGTCAAGTAACTCTTTCAAAACACACCCTGCACCTTTTCCCAGTCTTCTAAATATGCTCTGCTCCAGCTGCAGGCATAGCCTATAGCTGCCGGTGTAGTAGGCTCACTGCGTTCTCTCCTCATCTCTTTAGCATGATTTCACTAGATTGCCTGCCAGACACTACAGTTAAATAAAGTACAAATTAGCTAACTGGAATGAATGCATGATTCTCTATTGATTCCTAAAGTTTTCTGATCAAAAGTCACTGTTTTTCACGCAAAAGAAGTTCCTTCCTGCCATAGATCCTTCCCCTGTGAGGAGAGAGAGAGAGAGAGAGAGCTTGCCAGCAACTTAGACATGCTCAGTGTGCGTTCCTTGTTAAAAGTGCAGTCTCATGACGCTGAAGTGCTGAAATGCCAAAGGGAAGCCAAGTTCCATCTGACCTGCTTTGCCAGTGTCCAAAACAATGGATTTTGGCATGTTCCTCGAATGCAAATAAGGCACCAGTTCATTCTTAGTGGTTAGCAATAACCTAAAGCAGGCTGCTCAGTGCAACAGGGTATATGGGAGGGCTAACAGAATTCTGGGGTGCAGAGGAAGAAGGATTACTAGCAGACTGAAATTGCCTCTGTAAAGATCATAGGCTGGATTTTTAAAACACGATGCAGGAGTAATTCCCAATTTCAAGCACAGCCTCCATCAGGTCAAATGGCTGGCAGCATAGCGTCAGGGACATAGCTACAAGGATGAAGGGGGTGCAGTGGCACCCAGGCCCATGAGATTTGAGGGGCCCAAATCATAATGTTGATGTGTATTCAAAACTGGGGAGGGGCCCTGTAACATCACCTTGCACCCAGGCCTTTCGGGAATTTGCTGTGCTACTGCATAGCGTAGAGGTTACAGTACTGAGCTGTGAACAAGCTTGGTACATCCAGAAGACATAAGTTGGATTCCCACAGCCTTCACTTGCATGCTGTGGGAACCTGAGTGAGTTAGACCCCAGAGCAGTTGTTGGCAGTTGAACTAGTCAGTTGCAATTCAATGCAGTTGCAATTGCATTGGATTGCAGTCATAAAATAGGGGAGTTGAAATCCACTGCAGTTGACAATTCTGTGACCCATCCAGGTTTGTTTTTGTGGTGCACTGCAGTGTGTTTTCTCTTTTTTCTTTCCTGGGGTGGAGGGGGGCCAGGGGGCTGCGAATATCTAATGGTCCTTAACTGCTGGCACCGAGCCTTACAGCCAATAAAATGCACCCCGGCTCCTGGACACGAAGCATCCACCAATTAGGAGAAATAGAAGGAGGAGCCAGGAGCTTGAGAGTGTCTGTGACTGGCTGCACGAGGTGGAGGGGAGAGCGTGCCTAGGTAGGAGAGGAGACTGTCAGGAGAGGAGGCATCTGTGTTGGGGTGTGGGCAATGTAACGAGCAATGTTTTTCTGCAGGGATGAACTTTGGTGGTTCCGCCTTTAATTTAAAAATAAGTTAACTGTGTCCACTGTCCTGACGTGCCTGGTGCCCAGAGAGAGACTAGTGTGTGGCTGTGTAGGTCCCAGTCAGTCCTACAGCAAAGCCAGGCAGCAACCGTGTGAAGGTAACAAGTCAGTCATCTGGTTGTGGTCAGGATCAGCCTGTGACCCTGGCCAGGCCCTTCAGAGTCATTGAGGAAGACAGCGGTAGGTGCACTAGTTCCACTGCATGGAGTACAGGACTGGGGATGTGGGTCTGGGTTGGGGACCGACTGTGTGTGTGTTGGGAGGAGGAAGCACACAGCTCCAAATAAACACTGGCACCACCACCGAGCAGAGCAGTGTGGTAGCCTGAGCCATGGAGCCACCTGACGCTGCCGACTGAATCATCACCTGACACCTGACCGAACTGGGACCAGGCTACTACAGGGAGCAAGGTACTGTATGGGATGTGAATGTAAGACCCGCCAGGGCTGGGCAGGCAGTGGGCAGTAGGACAGAGGAAGATGGTCTCTCACAGACTACGCAGTCTGTCTGTGTATCTGCTGCATACTGGGCTGTCTTGTCAAGCTTGTTGAGGGCTTGGGAACTTTGGGGCCATGGGGGGGCTGAACTTGAAAAGCCAAGGCGATCGATCATCATTGATCTACTGTTGGCAGCCCAGCTGGGCTCTCTCTGACTGTGGTGGCACTGTGAGCAAGTCAGACTCCCCATGAGGTTGTGGAGCAGGCCAGGCGCAGGTGGTTAGTTGGTGAGTTCCCGGACCCATAGGAGACAGGGCACAGAGCATGGTTAGTCGGGTCCAGTGGACAAAATGTCTGTTGTCTGCCACTGTAGGAATCAGATAGACTAAATATTAAAGTCCTCACGGCAAGATGAATACAATTTTATTAAACACATTAGTGTATATGCTGAAAATCAAAACAAGTTCAGAAACTGTGTCAGAAAATGTTTTTTAATATGCATGAGGTTTTTTTAGCTTTAAATTTAAACTATGGATATATCTCAGTTCTGGTATACCACACAGGAGGTATTTCTAGGAGTCCTCCTTTAAACTGCTTTTAGTCTCATAGATTCTACGACTACTAGTAAACTAACATATATTGATGGTTAGCTCTGTTTGCAAAAGGGTACCTTCTAGCTTCTGAGGGGTGTTTAAGAGGCCCTACCTATATTGTATTTTAGACTCACAGTTCTTTTTCTAAGTAACTAATATTACTGCTGCTTATTTTTCTATACCGTATACAGTTTTACTGCCCTGCTTCAACTTGTTACTTTCAGGAACTTAATATATTTTGTTGTTGTTTTGACTGGTTATTGTGCTTTAGTGGGTCCCTACTGTGTGTAGATATGTTTCACCTCACTTTGTATTCTGCCCCAGAGTTGAGGGGCATAAATAATTCCTTTTGTTTCTGCCCATTTATGAACTTCTAATGCTGCTAAATCACAAATGCTAAAAACGGAGCTGCTTCCTGACCTTAACCCACTAACACGCCCCCACGTAGGTACATGCAGCCCTGTTTTGTGATGTCAGAAGGTAAAGGCTGTGTGTGCACATACCCCTTTGATTTCAAGGTAGGGGACTTTTCCATATATTTTATTAACTTTTATAGTTGAAATTTTAATAAAAAAGATAAGAAGTTTAAAAAGAATGAAAAACTACTACATAATAAAATTCAACGATGGTGAAAGTTGAAAAAATTGGTTGGATTTTCTTCAGTTAGTTGATGTCATAAATTTCAAACTAGTCGAAAAAATCAGTCATAATGTGTGGTAAGTCAGTCATAATTGTTTTTTCAACTGACTCCGGAGTCTAGAGTGAGTCACTTAACCAGCCCAGTGCTCCTGGGTCACCAGTGTAAATAGGCCTTGGCCCCAGTGGACCTCGCCTGGTACCAAAAGAATAAAGAAAGATGGGCAAAAACATCTGTGGGCAATTTTAAAATGATTGATACATTTGTGACACTTTCACCACTTCATGGCAAAAACTATTTTTATTTTAGGGGTGGGATATTCAAAGGGGTTGCACATGGCGCAACATTGCTGTGCCATGCACAACCCACTGATGCACCCCAGTGCAATATTCAAAGGTGGAAGTTGCGCTGCACAAATCCCGCTGTGTTGGGGCGCACCAGTAATGTATGCAGCCCAAGTGCAGGGGGCATACCAATGCATATTCGGCACATCCCGATATTCAGCCCGGGATGTGCTGAACATGTGCACACACACACCCGCCTTGCGCCGCACAGGGGGGTGCAAAGATCTGCCCATAAAAAGAAGAAGCAAGGCCTGGCCACCCACAGGTGAGCTGCCATATTGCATGGTGTAACATGGCAGCCACCAGCTGTGGGTGGCCACCCGACCTCCTGGACCAGTCCGGGCATTGTGCTCCCCCCCGCCCGATTGTGGGCAGAAAGGTAAGCATCCCTGGTGGTCCAGTGGACCTGCTCCCCTGCCCGATCACAGGCTTAACTAAAATAAAAGAATCCCTGGTGGTCCAATGGACCCGAACCCCATCTTGATCGCGGGCTTTACAAATATAAATAAACCTGGTGGTCCAGCAGTACCCCCCTCCCCACCCGCCCCTCAGACCCGCCACCACTACCCCCCAGTCAGCAGGGGCCGCCCAGCCTATAGACCATCCACCGACTGACAGCGTACAGTACAGCTGCATGCCCATTGGTCCACTCGTGGACCAATGGACATACGAACCGTACTTTACTACCTGATGCGAAATGTGAATGAAACCATTCACATTTCAGGACTGTGTAGTACAGTATGGTTTGCATGCCCATTGGTCCACACAGTGGACCAATGGGCGTACAGCCATACTGTACGCTGTCAGTCGGTAGGCAGCCAGGTGGCTAGTGGGTGGGAAGCTGCCGCCCACTGCTGACGGAGGGGAGCGGGGTGGTGGGTCTGAGTGGGCGGGGGGTACCGCTGGACCACCAGGGTTTATTTATATTTGTAAAGCACGTGATTGGGCTGGGGTTTGGGTTCACTGGACCACCCGGGATTATTTTATTTTACTTAAGCCCGCGATTGAGCAGGGGAGCAGGTCCACTGGACCACCAGGCTTTTTTTTAATTTGTAAAGCCCACGATCGGGCAGGGGAGCAGGTCTACTGGACCACCAGGGTATATATTTATTCATAATGCCCACGATCAGGCTGGGGCACAGGTCCGCTGGACCACCAAAGATTGCTTTATTTTACTTTAGCCCACAATCGGGCATTGGAGCGCATTGCCCACTGAGGGGCAGGGGGTGTCAGTCCCCAATGGCTGCAGCCTGGCAGGGCACCAGGTGCAAGTCGCTGGGGATCGGCGTACCTGTATGCAAATGGAGCCATAATGACATGCAAATGGCCCCATTTGTGCCTTGCATTCATAATGGCCTCATTTGCATACTCATGTCTGAATATCATTCTTGCTGCACCTAGCACAGCTGCACTTGTGCTGGTGTAGCCCTCTGCTCCTCAACTGCCACTTGCGCTGGTTCAGTACCACTGCACCTGGTGCATCACGGGTGGCCCCTGTGCCATATTCAATGGTGCTGAGCCATGACGTGGCACCATTTAATATCACCCAGACCACACCCTGGTGCATCCCAATTGCGCTGCACCCAGCTTTCGCCCCTGCCTGGTGCATTTCTGAATATCCCACCCATTGTGTTTGGAGGACCTTGGCTCTCAAGAGCCCTTTTTCAAAGGTGTCCAAGTCTATCAAGTGGCATACAACAGAACAAGTTACATTCGACAGCAGACCAATACAGTACATTATACAATGGCAAGAAAGAATGCTGGGCTCTGATTGGTCAGTCTGGGACTGAGCCCATAATGTTATCCCAGCATAACATCATGGATCTAGTCCCAGCACACATATGACCAAATTACATGAGAAAAAAAATCAGTGCACTTGTCATATCCAACTTGTCTATAATTGGCATAAACGCATTCACAGTAGTAGCCACAATAGTAACACTGTAAATTCCTTCCTTCCACACCACAGAAACCAACAAAAATGAAACATAGAACCCACACACTTTTCACCAGATACCTTACGTTTTGTTTTCTTAGTCTATGCTTCAGCTCCACTGACAGTCTCTACTCCACAAACATTTTTATTTCATTTTCCTTTTGTTAAAAAAGAAAACAAATCTCACCTGATGTAGTTGCATTGGCTTTACAAGGAACCACCCCAAACCCTTCCACTCTCTATATACTCCCTGCTGCCCTCACACTGTTCTCCACCAAGTAAGTGAGCGCATGAGTCAGATCGCACGTCACTTACCTCATCACCATTTTCAGCCTTCAGTAGAGGAGGGAGTCCATATGTGCTGTCCCCCAACACAGAAAATGCCCTATTATTTTTTTTTCTTTTTCCTTATTTGCCACCCTGGGAAAAAAAATGAGCAAGTCCCCGGAGCACTGTCAGTGAAACCGGACATATGCTGCCCCCCCTTGCAGATCGGAGAGGGACAGCTGAAGCAAATTGAACTAATTGCATCATGGCAAGGTCCCAGGTATTTTCCAAAAATGTGAATTGAATGTGTTCTGTCACATTACACAGTGAAAATATGGAAGGCGGGGATGGGTGGGGTGGGAGAGAACAACAAGTGTGCAGTAAGAAAGGTGGGGGTGGGAGGCACAGACACAGACTCACAGTAATGCCACAGCAGCTCCACCTGTTGGACAAAACAAATAATCAGCACTATTTGTTTTATTAAGTATTCCTACCCTATCAAAAAATGTACTTTTAATAAAGGATTTAATATTTATTCTTTTTTTAAAACAAGCCATTGTATAACAGGAATGATGCACTCCAGGGTATGTGTCATGCTGGGATAACATCACGTCTTGGGTGTTGGACACACTCAGCCTGCAGCCTCATGCTCAACCACCTGAAGTGTGGCATTATCCCAGTACAACATGTACCCTGTTATGCATTATTCCTTTAATATACAACAGATATAACAATAATTATCATGTTACAAGAAGCAGTGAGTTAACAACAAACATCCGCAGTTGCAGATGGCATCAACAAGAGGTGCATGCTTCTGCAGATTTTATTTTTATTTTTTTATTTAAACATTTGATAACTGGGAAAAGCACACAGAGCTGAGGCTCATTTCCAGGTGCAACCTGGGGCTGAGGGGGAGGGAGTTACAACAGTATACATACATAGGATAAATACATGAGACTATTACATACAATCACATAATTTTGTACAAAGGAGTTATTTACATTCAGTTGCATATATATAGTTATTTACAGTCAGTTGCATGAATACAATAATATGCAGTGCAGAGGTTTGAAGTTTAAACTGTATTAATTTGGTTAAAGGCAAACTAGTTGCAGTTACAGGTGGGGTAGGTGAGTTAACGAAGTTGAGATTTAATGGAGTTGTGTGAGGGAGAGTTTATAAGGGGCTGGAGAAGTGCTGGTTCCATAGGTAGGGGAGACACTAGGAGAAGGCAGATTGCCAGCTGATGAGGATGGTTTGGGGAGGGAGAAGGAGCGGGTGTCTCTAGAACACAGTGAATAAGGAGAAAAGGCTGCAGGGGTTAGTTTCTCAGCCAGGTAGTGAGGGCAGTAGGTCGAACCAAAATTTGGAAATAAAAGAAAAGGAATGGCAAAAATGGCGATGAGAAAGGGGCACTAACACAAGGAAAGGAGAATGCAGTGGTGTGTTCTGAACAGGGAATTTGTTGCAAAACACCAAAAACGTAGAATAAGGAGTCCAGCCAGGATATTAAGGTGGAGGGGGTGGTGTTATACACAATGTCTGCGTAATCAAAGATGGGAGTGATCATTTTTTTATTTTTTTAGTTTTTGTTAACCGGGTAAGTGCACTAGCCAGCAAGTGACTGTTTTCAGGCACGACCCGGGAGGTAAAATTACAGAACATAATGATACAGTAAGGATAACGAAAATACATGATGCACAGAAATACAGGAAGATACATATGGCAGGATACAATGCATGACAAAGGAAAATACAAGGTAAAATACATTTCAAGGACATTTTCCATTGAGCGCATACATAAAGTGCATTGAAGGACCTAGGAAAGGAGAGGATAGGTGTAGGGTAAGCCAGAAACAAGATGGAAAATGACAAAAGGGGAAGGTGAGGAGGTGAGGAAAGATAGAGGAAGGATAGAGGGCAAGGGCCAAAACGGGGGCTAAAGAAATGGCTAAGAATATAAGGACAGAGAGGCGGTGGCAGGAATAGGGAGGTAGGAGGGAGTAGAGGGATGGCGGGAGAGGGGAGGGAGGGAGTGAGGGTTAAAAGAAAGCCGGCAAATCGGCAGCGTGATACAAGGTTCCAACCTGTGGCCTAGTCGGTGGAGCCGAAAGGCAGACAAGCGGAGAAAGGGTGACAGGGGTTCACGGCAAAGGCAGCAACAGCGGCAAAGGTAGCAGAATGCGGCTGGGCTGGTGGAACCGATGAGCGGCAGGGCAAGGGTGATGATGCCGGTAAGAGGAGGAGAGAAGGAAGAGTTACCGCAGTAGCGGAAAAGGTAACAACGCCAAGCCGAGCCAGTGGAACCCGAGAGATGCAGGGGCAGGGAAGAAGAGGTCGGTAGGAGGAGGTAAGTTTACGGCAAGTGGAGGTAATAGGAACAATGCTCAGCTGGGAGGGTGGGACGAGTAACGGGCAGGGGTGACTCAGGCGGAGGTAAAGGCGAGGCAAGCAAGCAGAGAAAGGAAGGGGAGGCAGAGGGGAGGGAAGGAGGTGCAGGAGATGTGGTCGGGAAGAGAGGAGCAGGGAGTTGAGTGAAGGAAGGCTGAGAGGTGAGGGAGAAGAGAACAGGGATCAAGGGAAGCCAAGTGGTGGCAGGAAGTAAACAACAACTTGTAAATGGCAAAAGCTAATATTTGGCATACAGTCAAACAGATTCAAGCAGCAATTATAGTAAAACACCACTAAAACAACCATTGGGAAGGGCACAAGTGCTAGTAATAGGAAGTGGGAAAACAGGTTAAGAGCAAGGGATCAGGTAGGATCAAAGCAAACACATTTGTCCAAAGCAGTAAGAAAAGTCCTGAGTTTGCCCTTAAAAGTTGCATGAGTAGGACATCCCTTAGTTCCTGAGGCAGCAGGTCCCACAGGTGAGGAACAGCATAATGGAAGGAGCCCATGGCCTTTTTGTCCGACAGAGGGGATGGATAATAGGTCTGATCTGCAGATCTAAGGTTCCGTGTGGGAATAGCTGGTCTAAGGAGTTCTGATAGGATAGCAGGTTTGGATGTCCTTATGATGGTATCTGATAGATTGTACAGGTAGTATTGTCTGGTAGAGGAGGGAGAGAGCCAGCCAAGGTCTTGATATAGTTGGCAGTGATGCTGCAGTCGAGGTGCTTTGGTTGCATACCTGCATACATTATTGAAAGTAGTGTCCCACAGATGCAGTGCAGATTTATTGGCCAAAGACAGAATGGGACAACCATATGTAAGGGTTGGCAACAGTATACCTCTAGCTACTGCCAGTTTAGCAGCAGGGTAAGGAGGTAGTTGGTTCTGTAAGCAGCCCCTAACTTGCAATTGACTGACTTGCAAGTATCCTGGATGTGTGTTTTTAGGTCCAAGGTTTGGTCGAGGTGGATGCCCAGGTAACGGAAAGAAGTGACAGGTTCTAGTGGGTTCCCATCAATGTCAGGAACAGAGATAGTCGAAGGACATGATCTGAGCTTGTGAGTGGAGCCACATAGCATGACTTTGGTTTTGTTTGTGTTTAAAACAAGGCATTGAGAGTTCAGCCAGTGTTGTGCAGTGAAAATCAGCAGTGAGGGCAGCATTCAGTTCCAGAGCGTTGTCAGAGTGAGCATAAACGACCAGGTCATCCGCATACAGCAGTGAGTGACCAGTGGTTACCATCTCTGGGAGATTATTTACGAATAATGAAAATAGAAGAGGGCCAAGTATGGACCCTGAGGGACACCAATGTTGATGACAGCACTGTCTGAAATCGCTGAATTAAACTTCACAGCCTGGGTTCTGTTGGGAGGTAGCTTTTAAACCAGGTAGTTGCTGGAAGGAGAAGCCCAAGGTACTGAGGGTAGAGAGTAGTAATGTATGATCAACCAGGTCGAAAGCTTTGGTTAAGTCAATGAAGACTGCCCCTGTTAACTTCCCTCTATCCATGTTTGTGACAATGTCAGAAGAGAATTTTACAAGTGCAGTCATGGTACTGTGATGCTTTCTAAAGCCATGTTGGGCTGGACTGAGCAGATTGAAGTTCTCAATGTATTCTGTGATTTGTGTTGATACTATTTTTTCCAGGATTTTGTTCAGGACAGACAAAATAGCAATAGGCCGGTAGTTAGATGTGTCATTTTTGCTACCTTTCTTAAATACTGGAGTGATTCTGACTGCTTTCCAGACTTCAGGACAATGCCATTGGAGAGAGGTGAATATTCTTGCTAGGGGCCAGAGATGTGGTGAAGCCATTTTAGTAGCCTTGGTTCTAAGCCATCGGAGCCAGTGCTGGTGTTGTCAGAGAGGGCTCTGAGCAGCTTGAGAACTTGATGCCTAGACACTGCCCTGAAATAGAAGGGTTAGGTAGGTTAGATGGTTCGCCAGGTGCTGAGAAGTTAGGTTGTGAGGCAGGAGATTGTGATTGAAGGAAGCTGTGTAGGCAGATAAGTCCGAAAACTGTTGATTAAATGCATTAGCAATTGTGGTGAGTCATTGCAGTGTACGCCATGTAGAACCATATCAGAGGGAGTGACATCTTTAGCAGATCCTAAGAAGGACTTAATGTGACCCCAAAACTTACGAGGGTCATGGGAGGAATTAACCAGCAGGTTTTGGTGAAACATTTACTTTGGCCTGCCTGATGCACCTTTGCGTGTCATTTCTGTATTGCTTATACAGAATGAGATCAGGCTGAAGTCCAGTCTGTTTGTATCTCCTCCACTGCTTGTCTCTGACTTTTAACTTGTGCAGAAGGTCTTTTTCAGCCATCTAGAGTGCTGGCCTCTAATTCTCCTTTGGCTTTTGGGAGGTGCTTCTTTGAACATTACCAAACTTGGTTAGAAATGAGTTGAGGGCAGTATCAACATTGGTAGTGGTGAAAATGTCAGTCCAGTCGATACAGGAGATATCAATAGGAAGGCTTGTTTATCCAGGGCAGCATAGTCTGTAAAGTGATCAGTCGTGGTTGAGGAGGAGGTGGTGGACAGGAGCCGCCAGTGACAGAGTGTAGGGGAATGATCAGTAATTGAATCAGCCAACACTGAAGCACTTGAGACATGGTCCGGTCTATTAGTGAGGATCCAGTCAAGTAGTGACCCTGAGTGAGGAGTCGTAGCTCTGGTACAGTCTGTAATAATTTGATGGAGATTGTACTTCTGGATCAGAGATGCAATAATATTGTGCTGTGGACCCAGCCAGTTAAGGTTCAGGTCCCCAAGCAGGGTGCCTCATTTGATTTTGTATTCTGAGAGACATACTGTAGTAGGTTCTGAAGACCACTCAGCCCACTGGTTGGTGGGTTGTATACACATATGATGTGCAGCAGTTTCGAACCCAGTGCCAGGGTAGCATGCAGCATTTCACAAGGTATGAGGAATCAGGGCAGGGTAGGATGTTGAGGGACAGATGATTTTTATAAATAATGTACCCCTTAGACCCAGCTGTGGTCTCAGTGAGAATATTATACCCAGGTATAAGACATGAAGCATCAGGTACAGAAGGCTTCAGCCAAGTTTCTGAGAGGCATAATATGTCAGGGCAAATCAGTTTAGTCAGGTTTCGAGCTCAGCCAGGTGATTCGTGGAGGCTTCAATATTCATATGAGCTATCACCAGTCCCTTTTTTGTGCCAGCCTTGTGGGGTGGTGCAAACTTTAGGGCCAGGGTTGGGTTCAATATCTCCAGCTAGCATAAGGAGCTACCAGCCAGGTGAATAAGTAGTTTAGCAGAAAGAATGCCTAGCGGCATTCTTCAAAATGGTTGTTGGATAGATAGCCCTAGAGACAAGTACATTAAGAGTTGCTTTCAATTCAAAATGTTTGATACCTGGTGGTTAAGTCAAAAGCTAAAGAAATAATCAACAGCTGAGGTCCACAGTCATAGAATGTGTTAGAATTCCTGAAAGGGATGAACTCTGCCTGTACATATGCAGGATGTGAAATCCTTTTGTCTGTATGCCTTTGTCATTCAAAGAGGTCTTGAAAAGCCCACTACAGATCATGGGTCAGGTCAGAAATGTGGATTCAAGCAAGGCCCAGTGTCACTGAATTTGTCAGACTTCCTTGCTTCACTTATGTTTTGCTTGGGACACCTTCCAACAAGTTGATTTTAAAATGATTTTAAAATGAAAAATGCAGATACCTGGTAATGATGCTTTGTAGAAATCCAGACCAGGAGACTTTCAAGGATGTAGTGAGCAAGAATGGTGTAGTTACTCCAACCAGAAAACCATGTAAATCCACAAAAACTAAGCTACAGACACAGACAAACACAGGCAGCCACCACACAGAGTTTAGGAGACAGATACTAGCAGATGTTAGCAGTGTGTGTCTAACAGGTAGCGGGAGGGAGTCACGGTTTCTGTAAAGAAGACCAAGCTTTGGGCAGAGCCTCAAAGTGATGATATCTATGTGAGTTGAGTAGTTTAGCAGGGGGGTCTATCCATATTCCTAGGCATTTATAGGAAAAGACAGTGTTTAGTGTGTTTCCATTCAGGGTGGTGATTACAGAGGGGCTGGGTGCTCTTGCCAGTTTTGGGGCTGATCTGAAAGTCATAGAAACAGTTTGGGAGAAATTTATTTTGAGATTGTTTGCACAAAATCAAAACTGCGTGTTGTTGTTGTCGTGTTGTAGTGGAGCGTGGACATCACTTAGAACAGGCCAGATGCGTAAAGTATAGTGTTGTCTGCATACATATGTATATGGGATCTTGTGCAGACTGTGGGAAGATCGTTGATGAAAAGGGAGAATAAAGCTGGGTCTAGGATCGACCCTTGGGGAACACCAGCGAAGATTGTGGGGCATGGAGTTTGCGATCCTGACTGTTGCCTATTTTTGAGGTAGGATTCAAACCAATGTACTGCAGGGGAGGCTAGTCCAGCTCCTATGAGTTTCTCAAGAAGCAGGGGATGGGAGACAGAATCCAAGGCCTTAGCCAAATTGACAAAAATAGCAGCAGTTAGTTGGCCTTGTCAGAGGCAGATTGGATATGAACAGTGACATAGAGGAGGGAAGATATTGTTGAGTGGTGCTTCCTGAATCCAGATTGGTATGGGGAGAGGTAATTTGTGAACCTGAGAAAGTCAGTTAGTCTGGTCTGGACAAGAGGTTCTTGCAGAGAGGGGAGGAGGGAGCTGAGATGGCAGTTTCTGGGGACTGAAGGGTCACCACCCTTGTGGAGAGGAATGACACAGGCTGATTTCCATGCTAGGGAGACCTTACCAGACTCGAAGGACAAATTTAGTAGGCATGTGAGAAGAACTGCTATTGCTGGTGCTGAACTGTGTAGAAGCTTGGTGTGGATGCCATATGGGCTAAATTTGGTGATGTTTAAAGAGTAGAGTGTGTTTAATACTTATTCGGGTGATGTGGGAGTAAGGATGAAAGTGTTTTGGGCAGGGCATTGGGGGAGCCAGCAGTGACCTGGAGGTGGGGAAGAGGACTGGTCAGGAAGGGCACATGTGGTGAAAAAGTTGTTTAGGGTTTCTGCTACTTTGATGGGGTCAGAGATGCTTTGGGCATTTAGCTTGAGAATAGGGGTGGAGGTCTGGAGGGATGGTCTATAAGGGAGTGGACCACCTTCCAGAAGGAGGAAGGTAAGGCAGTATTTAGGTGGAACTTAAAGTCATCTGCCTTGGCTCATCTTATTGCTTTGGTGCAGGCATTTCCCACTGTGTTGTAAGCCTGTCTGGTTTGGGGGGGGTCAGTGTGGATTTATAGAGGGTTCAGGCTCTATTACGGGCTTTGCAGAAGGCAGTTAGGGTGCTGGAAATCCACAGCTGGTGGCGCTTTTTGACCCTGGCTTTAACCAGGGGGCATGGGAGTCCCAGACCTGTTTAAACATCTGCAGGAAATTAGACAAGGCTGAATCAATATCTGGTACAGTGTAGACAGGGTCCCAGTTTGCAAATTGTAGGTCATGAAGGAGGGAGCTGGTGTTCAATGAGTTTAGTGGGCAGGTATTAATATATTTTGGGGCAGATTTTGGGAGGTGAACTTTTCTGGTACAGTGGGTAATGCAGTGATCGCTTAGGGCAGCATCCATTACACCAGCAGCGGATATTCTGTGTGGATGGGAGGTGAGGATCCAGTCTATTAGAGAATGATTATAAGAGCATTGGTTGTAGTAAGTGGGCTCTGTAATTAATTGTGTAATTAATTGTGGGCAACTAGCAGATATGCTTGATACAGTCTAGGTATACTGTACATGCAGTGCAGTTTCTGGAAAAGGTAGGTGGTGACTTGAGCTTTAAAAGGGAAGAAGTGTGGGACAGCAGTGAGGACTGTGAGCAGCAGTCTTCAGGGAGGCTTTCTGGAGACTGTGGTGCTGCCCCATCTGCATGCACCTCTCTTGGCTGAGTGAGGAGGTTGCCAGACTTGAGGCTGAGGTGGTTTGGGTTTGGAGGATCTACTCACCCATCCAGGGACCACCTAGTCAACCTCCGCTGTCTCAAAGGATGCCAGAAAGGAGGAGTGGCTGGACAATGGTGGGCTTGAGGGGGGGTTAGGGTGTTGGAGTGCAGGCATGTCCCACATCTGATACCACTACAAAATGCCTACAATGCACTGGCTGGGTGGGGCTGTCCCACAGAGGCACCTGAAGCAGTGACCAGGGTGGATGTGGGGGTCCTCCATATTGGAGACCCCAAGGGGGGTAGCAGAGGACCCCAGAGGAGAAGGAAGCAAATCCTGGTGGGGGACTCAATAGTATTGGAGATATAGTTGGGGACAAGCCGGGATGAGGAGCAGGAGGCAAGATGCCTTTCCAGTGCCATGACTTGAAGGGATGGAAAGAGGATCCTTGGGATTG
Source organism: Neoceratodus forsteri (assembly GCA_016271365.2). Taxonomy (NCBI): domain Eukaryota; kingdom Metazoa; phylum Chordata; order Ceratodontiformes; family Ceratodontidae; genus Neoceratodus; species Neoceratodus forsteri. The sequence goes on along the minus strand of CM057449.1, from coordinate 1,107,553,465 downwards.
CTGGGGAAGCAAGGAAGGTGGGGGAGCTGGATGTCATTGTCCATTTGGGGACAAATGACCTGGCTAGGGAGGAGCCAGAAACAGTTCAGGAGCATTACAAGAAATTGGAGAGGGGTCTTAGGCAATTAGCACAATCCGTTACCTTCTCTGAGGTGCTACCTGTCTGTGACAGAGGGGAAGACAGGATTCTCTGCACCAGGAACTTCAATGCATGGTTGAGGAAAAGGTGCAGAGAAGAGGGATTCAGATTCATTGGGGACTGGGGCTCCACCTGGAGTAAGAGAGGCCTGTACAGGGGCAACGGGCTCCATCCATCCAGGAGAGGAATTGTGTGCCCCAGTGAACAGTTTAAATGCTACATTGGAGAGCATTTAAACTAGCCATGGGGGCGGAGGCAGAAAGAGGCAAGAAGACATAAATTGCCCCCCCTCCACACACACACACACAGACACACATGCTTACAAGGTCAGCAGTGGGAATCCTGAGAGAGAGAAATCCCAAAGGAACAAATAAAAATAGAAATCCAGGAGGGAAAGGGAAGGGGAGAGAGGAAAGAAAATAGTACAGGAAATAAGGGAGGGCAAAAGGGCAAAATGAGGGGAGGGGCAGTACAATCTGGAGAGCCATGTGTGCAAATGCTTGAAATCTGGGCAACAAGACTGAAGACCTAGAGGCCACCATGGCAGTAGCAGACATGAACATTACAGAGTCCTGGTGCAGTGAAAACCAGGACTGGGATGTCACCATACCAGGTTATGCTCTATTCAGAAGGGACAGGGTAGGAAAAAAGGAGAGAAGAGTGTCTCTTTATGTGATGGAAAACATAAAAGCTATGGAAATTCAGAGGGAACAGAAAGAAGCAGAGGTACTGTGGGTCTACCTGGAGACATTGAAGGTGGCCTCTATTCATACAGGGGTGATCTACAGACCTCCAGTAAAGGGATGAATGAGGTGGATAAGGATATGATGGAAGAAATCCAGAGGATGGCAAACAAGGGGGAAGTATTGCTGGTGGGGACTTCAATCTACTGAATGTGGATTAGAGCCTCCCAGCTGCAGCAACAGCTAAAAGTAGGGACATCATAGACTCCCTGTAGGGGGTGTTCCTCAGGCAACTAGTTAAGGAATCCACTCGTGGGGATTGATACTGGACTGCATACTGTCAAATGGGGACAGTGTAGGTGACGTCACAGTGGGTAGGCACCTAGGGACCAGTGACTATCATATGGTGCAGTTCAATGTAACAACTGGGCCAGGATCAAACCACACTAAAACAAGAGTCCTGGACTTCAGGAGGGTCGATTTCAAGAAAATGGGAGAATGACTCAGGGAAGCCCTAGCGGGGATAAGGAAACTGGGTGGAGTAGAGGAACAGTGGCAAAAATAAAGGAGGGCATTGAGAAAGCAACAAACTTCTGTGTCAGGCAGGTTAAAAAGGGCAAGAGAAAAAAAGAGGCCTCTATGGTTCTCTAAGGAAGTAGCGGAGAAAGTAAAGGCAAAGAAGCTGGCATTTAGAAGGTACAAGTCAACACAGAAGGAAGAGGACAGGGAGGGTTATCAAGAGAAACAAAGGGAGGCAGGGAAAGCAGTTAGGAGTGCGAAGGCACAAACAGAGGAAAATATTGTCAAGTCAGTAAAAAAGGGGGATAAAACATTTTTTTAGGTAAATAAGTGAAAAGAGGAAGAACAAGGGAGGGATAGTATGGCTAAAAGGAGAAGGAGGGATTTGTGTGGAAGAAAGCCAGAAAAAAGCAGACATATTGGACAGGTGCTTTTGTTCAGTATTTACGAAGGAAGGGGTAGGTGATGGGCCACAGATAGGGGAAAAGGGCATTAAAGGAAGGGAGGTAGACACTAGTCCTTTTATGAAGGAGAGAGTCCTCAAGGAACTAGCAAAACTAAAACCGGACACGGCAATGGGCCCAGACAGGGTACACCCTAAGATACTAAGGGAGCTTAAGGAGGAGCTAACTGTACCTCTAACAGCCCTGTTCAACCTTTCACTAGATACGGGGACGCTCTGGGGGACTGGAAGATGGCGGATGTGATCCCTCTTCACAAAAATGGGAATAGGGAGGAGACAGGAAACTACAGACCTGTCAACCTGACTTCGGTGTTGGGTAAAATAATGGAATCCCTACTAAAGGAAAGGATTGGGGAATAACTTGTGACCAGTGGATTACAGGAAACAAGGCAGCATGGGGTCACAGGGGAAAGATCTTGCCAAACAAACCTGATCGAGTTCTTTGACTGGGTGACCAGGGAAGTGGATCAGGGTGGGGCGGTGGATGTGGCCTACCTGAATTTCAGTAAGGCCTTCAACACCGTTCCATACAGAAGACTGGTAAACAAGCTGGGCAGCCTGGGAGCGGGTCCAAAAGTATTAAAATGGGTAAAAAGTTGCTTAAGAAAAAGGAGTTACAGCATGGTGGTAAATGGGGTTCACTCTGAAGAAGGCATGGTAACCAGTGGGGTGCTAAAAGGGTCAGTACTGGGCCCAGTCCTCTTCAATGTCTTTTTTAGTGACATTGCAGGAGTGCTGGAAGGGAAAGTATGCCTGTTCGTGGATGACACAAAAATCTGCAACAGAGTGGACACACCAGGGGGAGGTGGAAAAAAGCAGGGATGATCTGAAAAAGCTGGAAGACTGGTCAAGGGTTTGGCAACTGGGATTCAATGCCAAAAAGTGCAAAATTATGCACATGGGGCACAGAAATCCAAGGGCAACATATCAATTGGGTGGGGAGAGACTTCTGGGTCATCATATCTGATGACCTGCAGGTAGCAAAGCAGTGGGATAAGGCAGTAGGAAAAGCTAGCAGAATGCTCGGGTGCATAGGGAAGGGTATCACCAGCAGAAAGAGGGAGGTAGTGTTACCCCTGTATAGATTGATGGTGAGGCCCCATCTAGAATACTGTGTCCAGTAATGGAGGCCCCATCTCTGGAAACACTTAGATCAGGTGAAGGTGGTACAGAAGAGGGCAACCAAAATGGTGTATGGTCTGCATCAAAAGCCCTACGAGGAAAGACTCAAGGAATTAAATATGTACATTCTAGAGGAAAGGAGGGAAAAGGGGGACATGATACAAATGTTCAGATACCTCAAAGGTATTAATAAGATACAGGAGGGTAGCATTTTACATAGAAAGAGATGCTCCAGGACAAGGGGTCATGACATGAAACTGTAGAGGGGGGAGACTCAGAGGGGATGTGAAGAAATACTTCTTCATAGAAAGGGTGGTGGACACCTAGAATGGCCTCCCAGCAGAGGTGGTGGGTACTAAAGCAGCAGCAGGATTTAAGCATGCATGGTATAGACCCAAGGAGACTATAGTAATAGGACTAGGTGGGGTAAGGCCGGAGATCGCGTAGGGTGTGTGGTAGCACAATAGGCAGAGAATTTAGGGCACACTAGGTAGGCCAAGAGGTCTTTATCTGCCAATAACTTCTATGTTTTGATCTTTCTAAGTTTCAGGGAGTGCCAGGCTTTGACTGCTGTAACTGCAATGGAGTGTTGGGCCAAGAGTATTTTTGCTGAATGGCAGAAGGAGTTCTAATCCCCCATTGATCGAGTTTCATATTTGTTCATGAACAAGAAGAAGAGATTGCAGCCATCAGGTGACATTTGACCAAGAAGTGCTCTCCTGCATAGAAAGGCTTTGTTTAGGTTTCCTCAGAGGTGGAATGGAAACCAGCTGGTGGTGAGGTACAGGTCACATTGGTGGGAGTCTAGTTCCATGTTAAGTGCAGATCTGCAGACTTGGTTGAACGCTACTGGGATTCTTTCGAGAATGGCGTTATTGACTGCAAAGTAGATGATCACACCATAGTCAGTCCTCAGGATGGTGAGGCTGGATACTAGGCATGCAGCATGTGTCATTATTTTGATGCATGTATCATTTTGTGTGTGCAGCTTGTGGCAAAACATTAGATAACCTTTTATGCAACTGCACTAAAAACATGACCCAAATCTTTGGAAATGTAGCCCAGTATCTGGAACACTGTGTTCAGTTCTGAGACCCGTACCTACAGAAGGACATGGATAGATTAGATAGCGATATAGTGGGACACAACCTGATTTATGGTCAGCAGGGCATGGCATACGGTGACTGAAAGGTTTCAACATATTTTAACTGGAGGACAGAAGGAAGGGGGGAATATGACAGAGACGTTCAAGTTCATGAAAGGGGTTCAGTTGAGCAGACGCAGTAAATTTGTTCAAATTACGATAATATACAGTGCATCCACCAGCATACATATGGTTAAGCTGAAGGAGGGAGGCTCAAAAAGAACATTAGAATGTATTATTTCACAACGTGTGTAGTGTTGTAGATGGGCAAAACAAACTGCCTGAAAAGGTCATGGAGGCAAAGACAATAGCAGGATCCAAGAGGAAGTAGGAGTTGTGACGTAGACAGCCAGCCAGCTCTGAGTGCTCGAGTGCTGTATTAATTTTTGTTATTACATATAAAATATGTGAAGGGAAGGGTCAGTTCAAGGAAAAGGCTGTCTTACTGGAACTGACACATCAAGACCCCCCAGGGATAAGTTCAAAGTACAGGAGGTATTTTAAACTGCAGAGATCTGGGGTGCAATTACCTTGTCAATTTGCTTTCATCCCAGGAAATAAGATTAGCCATTCATAATATACTCAGGGAGATCCTTTGACTTGCATAGTTGCCAGAGAAGGACTTGTGGGGAGGGCTGTCGAAGAGAGGCCAGAATGGACATTGAAGAGGTTTGATGTCTGAGCCAGGGAGGACCCATACAATTCTGGAAGGTCCAATATACATTTCCAGGGAACCCTTGAATTACATGAATACCCTTTGATGTGCAGATACCCAGGGCCCAGACGAGGTTTAGGAGTCAAATACACTTCTGATTTGAATACAGTGACTTACATCAAAAGACTGTTTATGTGTGTGTGTGTAGCAGAGCACAAACCAGTTCTGACCAGTTATCCTGTGGACAGGAAAGTCAGTGAGCTCATCTCATATGTTTTTTTAAATATTTTATTTGGAGACCCTGTACTGTAAAATATAGAGTTTGATTCACCAAGGCGGAGTTAGTGACCTCATGAGAAGGCCGGCTCAGAAGTGTGTTTAAGTGCTGAAAGAACCTGACAGAGACACACAAGAAAATATTTCTGACTGACACAAGAAAATATTTCTGACTGACACAAGTGAATATTATCTGACTGAGGGAGAATCATCACAGCACTGAAAAAGAATAAGATTAGACCAGTCTAAATGTATGTATTGTAGGAACTGTACTTTTTCCTGTTTGTTTTAAGGCTGTATGTGTTGGGATATATATATTTTGTTCTGTAATTATTGTTCTGTTTTGATATTTTTAAACTCAAGTTCTTTTTTTACAAACGAAACTGCTGGAGTGCCTTGACAATTCTTTTTATTTTAAGTGGAGCTTTTAAAGGTTATAAGTACACTGTGTATGGCTTATTGTATACCAAACTGCTAAATGGATAGAGTTCTCTAAAAGTCTTGCATTGAGTTCTAAGGGTTAATTTGAAAGACCTGGTTGGGTGCCCGTAGGCAAAGATATCTGCCCCCTTCCCGAAGACAGAATTATCTGAGCCTGATAATTGGGTACGCTAACAAGAGGTTATCAGTTTGAATCCCTTCAGAGCTTGAGACTAAGGTGACTTGAACCCACAAAACAGACAAGAGGGTTACCTTGTCTGTTCACTGTACACAAATAATATGCTCAGAGGTTGGCTGTTTGGGAGTAGAGGGTTGACCGGCTGAGCGAGTTTGTGACAGGAGGTATATACTGTAAAGGAGTTACCAGATGGGAAATGAAGGGATGAGAAGGGGTGGCTGGGATTGAATTGGGATACTAGAGCACCTCTAAGTAGGGAGTCTTGGGACAGAGTGGATGGACCGTTCAGGTCTTTTTCTGTCCATCACTTTTCTACGTTTACACACAAGAAGCATCACCCTCTGGACCTGATCTTTTCTGGAGATTTGGAGATTGGCAACATCTTAACAGATTCAGTCATTTAGTCAAACTACTGAACCATTCAGATCAGTCTTGCGACCCCCATGTAGCCACCTCTGACCAAAATTCAGCTCTTCTGTTGTAAAATCACATCTCTGTGGTCTGGTTTGAATATGGAGACCTGTCTAATCTGATTACTTTCCCTTAGTGTATACAAGTTCTATGAAGCTCTAATCCTTAGTGTGTGAGGTTGGTTAAGGTCAAGTAATAACTACTAAAATCTGTGGAAAACTAGAAAATATAGTTCATAATATAAGATCAGGACATTCTGGCATGACTCCTTGCTTTGAAGAAAGAGTCCGTGAAATAGCACAAACATATGGTGTTAGAAAAAATACTTTTAATGACATAACCAGACACTTACTTCTAGTACAGGAAAGGGATGTGACATGTATTTAAATAGATATACAATCTCTTCTTTGAAGATCAGATCAGACTGAATGGTGAAAATATTAACTGGCTACCTTTTTCAGCAATATTTCTTTTCACTTTCATCTTGCCTGACATCATCACATGGCACCCAGAATTTACAACAGGCAGCACCACATTACACAAAGGCTCTTATTCCGGTTCTTAGGACAAAGAAACTGTGCCCACACATATGAGGTGTTTCAGTTCCTTGATACGTTGATTTTTTTGATAGTCTAGAAATGGCAACGATAATGTTCAGGTTCACAAAAATAGCCTCAAAACTCAGCTGTTCTTTGTTGTTTAAAAACCTCACTCCAGCTGCTTTGTTAGGTAACATGGTTTGATAGTACTGGATATTGAGTTAAATACACTTGTGTAAAGAAGACGGTTCTAAGAACATGACAATAGTTTTAATATTTTAGTGCACAAATAGCTACCCCTGAAGCTTGAAATATTTTAGAGACTGGAATCCATGTATTTGCCTATTATTGAATTTCTAATTCATAAATTTAAGGACTTGTTTTACATAGATACATAGATGTTGATGGCAGATAAGGGCCTACAGCCCATTTAGTCTGCCCATGTGCGCACACACTTTGCCTCTTCAAGCTTCTCTAGAACTAGGTTGTCCACTTCCCCCAACTACTAGGATCCCCTGATGCCTATCTCATACATTCTTAAATCCTGTAATCTTTTAAGCCCCCACCACCTCCTCCAGTTGGGCATTCCATTTGTCCACCACCATCTCCATGAAGAAATTCTTCCTCATGTTCCCTCTGAACCTCCGTCCTTCCAGTTTCATCCCATGTCCCCTCGTCCTGGAACATCTTTTCCTATGAAAAATAGTGTTTTCCTGCACCTTGTTCCTCCCCGTGAGGCACTTATATGTCTCAATCATATCTATCCCCCCCTCTCCCTCCTCTCTTCCACGGAGTACATATTTTAGTCTTTCAGCCTGTCCTCACAGGTTTTGCAGTGTAATCCTTGTACCATCTTGGTTGCCCTCCTCTGAACTGCCTCCACCCTGTCTATGTCCTTATGTAGGTAAGGCCTTCAGAACTGGACACTGTACTCAAGGTGTGACCTCACTAGTGTCTCGTATAGTGGAATTATGACCTCCCTTTTCCTACTGGTGATACCCCTGCCTATGCAACCCAGTATCCTGTTTGTTTATCCTGCTGTCCTGTTGCACTGACTCCCTGCTATGAGGTCATCAGAGATGGTAACCCCTATGTCCCTTTCCTGCTTGGAGCATTCTATAGCCCCTTCCCCAAGCTGATATGTTGTTCCTGGCTTTTTGTGCCCCATGTGCATTATTTTGCATTTCTTTGCATTAAATCTCAACTGCCACTCCCTTGACCAGTCCTCAAGCTTCTGCAGATCTCTCCTCATTCTATCCACTCCTTCCAGCAAGTCCACCCTGTTACAGAGCTTTGTGTCATCAGCCAACAGGCATGTTCTCCCTTCTAGATCTTCTGTAATGTCACTGATAAACATGTTGAAGAGGACTGGACCTAGCACTGATCCCTGTGGCACCCCACTGGTCACCCTTCCCTCTGTGGAGTGACAGCCAATTACCACCATCCTCTGTGTCCTGCTATCCAGCCAGTTCCCCACCCACTGCACCACCATTCTACCCACTCCCATGTTCCCCAGCTTGTTTAACAACCTTCTATGTGGTACAGTGTCAAGGGCCTTGCTGAACTCTAGGTAGGCCACGTCCACTGCCCTTCAACCCGATCCACCACCCTTGTCACCCAGTTGAAAAATTCAATGAGGTTAGTCTGACACGCCCTGCCCCCAGTAAAACCATGTTGCCTTGGGCCCTGTAGACCATTGACAACAAGGTGTTCCACTATTCTTTCCTTCAGTGGTGTTTCCATGATCTTCCCCACTGCTGAGGTCAGGCTGCCCGGTCTGTAGTTTCCCACTTCCTCTCTGTTCCTGCTTTTGTATAGGGGGGGCTACATCAGCTGTTCTCCAATCTTTGGGTACCTCTCCTGTTTCCAGTGACTGGTTAAACAGGGTTGCCAGAGGTTCAGCCACCACCTCTTTTACTTCCCTCAACATCCTGGCGTGTACCCCATCTGGCCCCATAGCTTTATCTACTCTTATTCCTTCTAGTTCCTTTAGGACCCTTTGCCGTGGAAAAGGGCTTGTATCTGTAACCACTAGGTGGTGCTATCCCAAGGGCTACTACCCCTGCCTGCTTGGCTAGTAGTAGGTTAAGGGGCCTAGGTTCTGTAATGGGTGCCTCCACCCGGAGGTCAGGGTTGGTAGTGGTCAAGCTAACCAGGGCACATCCCTCCAGGATACTGTAACCCCCCTCCTTCCCTGCTAGTGGCCTAAACACTGCATGATAATTACATTCACAATACCCCTGATACACCACACAAGTACCCACACTGTTTGCACTTACCACCAGGGCTTTCCTCTGGGTCGGTCATGGGGACCCCCTGTAAAACAAGGTTATACACAGCAAATAACAGCAGTACAGTACTCTTGCACAAACTGGAACCACAGTCAGGGTAAATGCAAAAAAGAGTTAGATCTGATTTATTTACGGGACTTGAACAAGGGAGGGGCATAATCAGGTTAATTTTCTTAAAGGCTGTATCAATCAAACAGTTATGCATGCACTTCAGGGTCCACAAACAGTCACACACCCTGGGTACCCAGATGGAGAATGGTGGGCTAGCCAGGAACATTGCAGCTGGTTGGGGTCCTGTGATGAAAGAAAAAAACAACATGCACAACACACTCTATTTGTAATCCGAAGCCGGAGGGCTCAGTTCATGAAAAGAAAACAACAAGACAATCAGATGACACACTTTTAGATTAGACTGTTGTTACAGGGAGCAACCCTGATGATTACTCATGATACCCAAGACTGGACACAGGCTGAATGAAAATTGAGACAGCAGGTGGTTAATCTGGAGTGCCAGGAGAAGCAGGGCCCACACGATTCACTGAGGTGTCATTCCTGTTCAGGCATGGAGCGGGGACTGATACCCAGGCAGATCTCTCGTCGGTGGCTTTCTCTGTGCAGTGAAGTAGTCTGGCAGTGGCCCAGGCTGAATGGAGATGAACGCGGATTCAGTCCGATTAGGCTGGATAAAGCTTCCAGCAAGCAGAACACAGTTCACACAGTGGGGAACCAAATCACGACCCACTTTCAATACACAACACATTTACATGTAAGAAAATTCTACTGTACCAGGCAAACCGCTCTCCGGTCATGATCGCAAAGTCTCTGCACAAACTGGGGATTCAAAAGCAGCTAGAAATCCTGACAGGCCAATCGCATTCAGCAAATCTTCGGTCTTCTTCAGGTTAAAGCCTGGTCACAGTCCAGTGGCTTAAATAGTCCTCACAAATCGGATTCAGTCCGAATAAACTCTATTTTCCCTCTCAGGGACAGCAAGCAGACAGGCAGGCCAAAACTCAGCCCTTTCACAGTTCTTTCATGCAAAATTATACAGAACTGCTGCTCAAAATCACTTGAGCTGTTACTTCTTCACTTCTCAGCTCAAAACTGAAACTAGCTGCAGCAGCCTGGGAAATTCCCCAAGATCCAAAAGGTTCAGTTGGCTGATCCTCCTGTCAGTCACAACAAAGGCTCCCCCTTCAGGTGCAAAAAGCCCAAAACTACAATTCCTATGGATTTTGACTCCACACAGCTCCTGTAGTGCTTCTCAGTTTTAGGTCCCACCAGTACTGATTTGCCCAATTCGCTGTCCCGGGCCAAGACAGTGGAGACAAACAAAACAGTTCTTGCTGCAAAGAAGGCAGGTTAGACAAACTACATTATCATTATCACTCTAAATGATTTTCAGCAAATAGTTACATATTTCAACAGAGCTCCCTCTCAGATTACTTATGACTGCAATTCAGGCAGCTCTTAAAGAGACAGTACACAGAGGCTATACAGGCACTCTCTGGCAATCACATTTAAACTGCTAAAACGCAGGACACCAGCCTGGCAGTGAGCATTTAGGCAAGCTCGAGGAAGACATTTCTGGAACTCTCATTTGTAGGGGGGTTACATATCCATTTATGTGCCCTTCCTACACTTTCTTCTCCTCTCTGGCCCATTACCCACCCCCTGCTCTGTAAAGACTGAGCAGAAATATCTGTTCAGTATGTCTGCTTTACTATTATCATTCTCCACTCTACTCCCATCCTCCCTTTTCAGCCTCACTATCCCTCCCATTGCCTTCCTTTTTTCACTTACATACCTGTAGAAGGTTTTGTCCCCTCTAACCACTGATTTCGCAATGTGCACCTCTGTTTGTGCTTTAACTTCCCTTTCTGTCCTCCCTGCCTCCCTTTGTTTCTCCTGGTACCTCCCCCGTCTCCTTCTGCCTGTGTCTTTTTGTATTGTCTGAATGTGATTTTTTTGGCTTTCACTTTCTCCGCTACCTCCTTTGAATACCATAATGGTCTCCTCTTCCTTCTCCCCTTGCTAACCTGTTTTACACATAACTGTTGTAGCCCCTGTCTGGCACCATCCTGGAGAGGGCCCCTACCCTTCCCTTGCTGGTAAGACCAAGGATAAGGGGCCTGGGTTCCTATTGCTGACCTATGGGGGTCCTTTCCCAACAGTTAAATTAAAATGGCAGTGCCTCCACCCAGAGTACATGTAAATGGGTCTGTTAGCTTGCAGTACAACCCCCTGGGATGTCATACCAACAGGCCTCCCCAACAGTTACTCCAGACATGGACTTACCAGGATTCGAACATTCAGTTATAACATTTACCTTTTCATTTTATTCAATAAACAGGATCACTAAAATCAAGCTCTGGATCCATTTTCTGCTGCAAAACAATATCTCCATGGTTTATTTACAGGGGGAGGGTTTAGGAACGGGGTAGTGGAATGGAGTTCAAGCATTTTCATTTTCATTTTGCATTCCCCAAAATCACATTTCCCCTTCTGATTCATTCCCTAATTGCAATCCATGCAGCCACCATCTCTGTCTAACTAGCTATCTGCTGCAGGTGTAATGAGCCCAGATCCACAGGTCCCAGTCCACCTTTCGGATGAGATGTTAAACCTAGGTCCCATCTGCCTGGATTGGTGGTTGTTCAGGTGGATATTAAAGATCCCATGGCACTTATCAAAAAGAGTAGGGGAATTGCCTCGGTGTCCTGGCCAAATTTCCCTCATTTTACTTACAGCTTAATCTGGTTCAAGGTCAGTTGGCATTCATCTGTATCCCCCTCCCCCGGGTCGTACCTGTAAATAGGCAGGATTTGTCTAGTGCACTTACCCGGTAAACAACAAACTAACTATAAAACCCACAGTCCAGTACCTGGGTACCCAGATTTTAGTTGCAGGCCTGAGGTGCAGCTGGTAGCTGGCACTGGCGTGCTTTTTTGAATTAAATTAACTTTATACATTTCCCTTTGCTTTTCACCCAGCCCTAGGGGGCATTCCTAACTACTGTATATACAGTCCTCAGGTGCAGGACAATTCCTGCTGTTTACTCACAGTTCTGCAGAATCAGTCCTCAAATGGTGCAGTTCACTGAAGTCCTGGGGATGGATGGATCACAGGCAGAACTGGGCACAATGCTTGATCAGAGGCACAGAGGCTGCAGCTCTCTCTCTCTCTCTCTCTCTCTCTCTCTCTCTCTCTCTCTCTCTCTCTCTCTCTCTCTCTCTCTCTCTCTCTGTTTCTCTCTCTCTCTCTCTGCAGATCTTGCAGCTTGTCCCCTTCAGCCCATTACAGGCCCCGTTGCAGAGCACATGCACAATGTCTGCCAACTACAGAGGACCCAGACCGGGGAGTGGCCCCACGGCCTGGCTCCCTCTGATCAGAGCACTATAGCACTCAGGTACAAGACCCGAGACCCCCGGCAGCGGCAGACCCCACTCAATGAGGGTTAGCAAGTTCCCCACCTGGCCCTAGGTGTCAGCAGAAACATTCAGCACATTCTGTTCTTCTTCTTCTCCTGTTTCTTCTTCTCTCTTTCCGGCCATGGTGTGCAGCCACAGCAATCCTTTTCTTTCTGTGCTGTATCTCAGGAGCAGACAACAGGTACTCAGACCAGAAAGCACCTGTCCATCCTTCTGCTTTCAAAGTCTCTCAACTTTAACACAGCCACCTTTTCGCTCTGGTTCACACAGATGTCACCTGCACACTCACAGTCTAGTTTCTCACCATGCAGGTACTTAGCATTTCTCTGGCTCGAAGAGGCTTACTCTTCCTTTTCTCTTTCCTCATCACATTTACATTCTCATTCTCTGTATCCCATCTTCTTCCAGGCTTAGATGCAACCTTCCTTCTTTTTCCAGGCTTAGAACACAACCTTGGTCTTTTCCCAGGCTTAGACCCAACCTTTGTCCTTTTATTCAGGCTCAGGACACAACCTTTCCTCTGCTTCTTTGCCTCACCGCTGTGGTGCAACTTCAGAACAATGCAGATGATTCAACAACCTGCAACTTTCCCTTTTCTATTCCAAGCTGCTTCTTTCTTTTCTCGATGGGTCCCTGGGGGACAAATTGTTGGCAGCCCCGGGGCAGACCCATCTCGCAGACCCACTCTCTCCAGGGGCAAGAGACCCCCTTCCTCAGAAGGAACTCCCACCAAACTGCTCCAAGTCCAACTGTCTCTGCTTTATTTGGGAGCCCTTTCCTTGCTTCCCATTGGCCGGAGCCACTGTCCTCAAGAAAAATGTATATGTATGAGGCTCCCGCAATGCCTCATTGGTGCAGAAAAAGCTGCCTAGACATTCCCCAGTATTTTCCCTCAGGAGTCCTTTCAGTCAGTCCCAGAGTTCCTTTCAAGAATTCTGGCTTGGTGGTTGGCTGGCTAGAGTTACGTGGTTGCCCAACATGGTGGCTAGAGTAAACAGTGTCCACCCATTTACACAATGCCCCAGGTTTTATCAGTTCCTGCAGCTAAATCAGTTACTTTTATTTAAACATTTCCCCATACAGCCATAGCCACCCCCTGCCCTGTAAAGTGACTGCATTACTTCACCAGTTTGACCAGCCCTCATTCAGTCACTGCTGCCTTTCTGTACAGTCCCAAGGCAGCTCACACATAGAGCCCTACCAAAGTCCCTGGCTGCAGTCCATGGAACACTTTTGTTTATTTATTCTCCCCACAGACTAGCAGCCTTCACTTTCCCCTTGCACATCATTGCTTTATTTATTTTTTCATTTTTTCCTTTTTCTCTTTCACTAGCACCACTACTCTGATGTCCCTAGGCACTGGACAGAAACTCTCGCTCTTCAAAGGGATGCCGCCGCATTAATATCCATGAGGCGGCTCCCAAATTCCCAAGCACGATTGGCACTCACAAAAATTATTTTTTCTCCCTTTCAGTTGCCTCTCCCCTTTAACCAAGGTCCCTGGTCCCTCTCTGGCTCTGTGCTGGGACCAGGACCACCAGAGAGGCACACCGAACCAGCCACGCACAGCTACACGTAAATGCACACGTGCGGAGCTCGCCCTGACACTGGAGTGCCACAAAAATGGGCAACTGCTCCACAAAACAGCTCCTCCAGCCCCGCTCGCTCTACAAAACCAATGCGGGGGCTGGCAGGAGAGGCCAGGACACAGGGGGACAAGCCAGGAAATGGGACCTGGGCACAAAAAAAAAAGATGGGGTGGTCCAAACCCCCCAAGGAAATAATCCATTTTCGGGGGGCCTCCAGGTAAGCTCCCAACAGAGGGGTTACATTGTGTTGCCCTTTTTATCCCTGTTTTGACTACTGTCCACTGTTCCTACACCCCTAATTTCCTTTCTATTCCAGTTAGTGCCTTTTCCAAACATTTCCCCATTTTCCCAAAATCTGCCCTCCTAAAGTCAAGGATTTGCATTTTAGTTGTGGCTGGGTTCTGCCCCTTCAGTTATGCTAAACCACACTGCCTGGTGGTCACTGTTCCCCAGGTGCTCCCCCACTGTGATCCCTGTCACGCTGTCCCTGTTTGTGAGCACCAGGTCCAGTAGTGCCTTCTGCCGTGTGGGTTCCATGACCAGTTGTTTAAGGAAGGCTCCCTGAAGGGAGTCCAGGATAAATCTGCTCCTGGCTGACACTGCTGCTGGGAGGCTCCAGTCCATGTCTTGAATATTAAAGTTGCCAACCAGCACTACCTCCCCTTGCATACCATCCTTTGGATAGCCATCATCATCTCCCTGTCTATCTCCTCCGCCTTGGCTGGTGGTCTGTAAATTACCACTGTGTGGATGGCTGATCCTGTTTTTCGATCAAGCTTAACCCATAGTATCCCCCCCTTGTTCCCCTTGAATCTCTGTGGCCTTTATGTTATCCTTCACATAAAGCACTGTTCCACCCCCCTTCCTGCCTCTCCCTCCTGAATAGATTGTAACCTGGTATGCATTTGAACAGTTAGCACAAAACACGGGAACTACATTTTGTAAAACCAGATTTAAAACACAAGGGGGGATTTTTCAAGCCTATATCAGGATCTAACTTTCTATTGTGTACAAATTTGGACATAAGAACAAATTGTCTGCATGTCCAATTTTCAAAGCTAGGGCACAGACATGTACAATTTTCAAAATTCCAACTATGTTATGTCCAGTTTGCAAAGTTCGATATAAATGCACCTGGACGCACTTGTCAGACCAAGTGTAACCATGTCAAACATTTAGTTCTCACATTTTTTATTAAAAATTGGATGTAAAGTACCATAAAACAGCTTGCAGACATGTCAAACACTTGAAAATAGCTCCAGTAAGCAAGAACATGGTCTAGACATACTAGGGCAGTGCCCAACATTGATGTAGCTAAGAGCTGCATCCATATTATGACTTCTAACCCCACCCCATTGTTACTAACTTTTGTACTTTAAACATGACATATTCTTAGTCATCAGTCAGATTAGAATATAATTAGATGACAATGATTTTCTACCTGTCATACCATGGTGCACTTTTGTCAGTTTTAGCACTTTGGATGGAACTGTGGCATATTGTTTAGACCAATGAAATATGAAGTAAGGGACCTGAGTTCAGCTGCCACGATGGTATGAGGCTGACTTAGTGACATTTGACACCTAACACCTTCTCTCTGTGTTTCATTATTTTCAACTGTAAAAACAAAAAGAAAGTATGACTCTACTGAAAATTAGAGGTCATTTCTCAGTTTGGCTATCATGGCTAAAAAATAAATATAGAATAATGCATGGGGAGGTGTGCATAACAAGAAATGTACACATGCCGGAGATGTGGGATGCTACATAAGTTCAAGTTCAAGTTTATTGCAGGAAAACTCCATTGAGCAAGCTCATTCACAAGGAGGTCCTGATACATAGAGACTAAGCAATGTACAATACAGATAGGTAATAACAGTAAATACATGAAATGCGCATTACATGATTGAGGCTGAAATACATACAAGGCTCCATATTGACGAGCGCAAGTGGTAAACACTAGTTTAACACAGGGAAATTACATACAGTTTGCATACTGATGAATGAAACATGAGGACTGGTATATGCAATACATATATTTTGGCAGCTAGGACAAACAGAATACAAATGATGAGGGGGATAGGAGTGAATTGAAAGTGTAACATTGGAATTTATACATTGGAAGGCCAGGGAGTAGGGGAGAAAGCATTTAATATGGCAAGGCAATTATATCTTACCCGTATAAATATGGCACATCGGGGAAGGGAGAGATTTAATGACAGTTACAGGTGTCTTTTATTTTGGCTGAACTTAGCAATTTGTAAAGTTTATTGAAACTGTGCTAGTTAGTTTCAGCACGGATTGCAATTGATTCCAAATGGAGGGAAGGGCATATGCAATAGCACGTCTACCAAAGGAGGTCCGCATCCTTGGTATATCAAGCATAATAAAGTCTGATTTTCTTAACGAGTATGCACTATATGAGATACTAATGAGGGATGAGAGATAGCTTGGCAATTTCTGCAGGAGCAGTTTAAGAGGCCATAGCCAGCATGGAGCAGGCTCCAGTAGTAAGGAGGTCCAACCGACGGCTGCATATAAATCCAGTGATGCGAAGCGGTAAGGAGTTGGTAATGAACCGTAACGCACGGTGACAGAGGACGTCCAGTTTACTTAGATTTGAAAGAGTGGTGGAGGAATAGATTATATCTCCATAGCCGAGCAGGGGGAGAAAGGTGGCCTGGACAAGTTTGTTCCGAGTTTCAAGAGGGAAAAGGGGCCTATTTCTGTAGAAGAAACCTAACCTGGCTTTTAACCTTCTAGAGACCTCTTCAACATGGTCATTGAAAGATCATTTATTATCAATCCAGATACCCAGGTATTTAAATTTGGTTACAACTTCCAGGGGCTCATTTAGCGTGGTGACAATGAAGTCTTGGACTAGGGTATTGGGAGGGCCTGTAACAGCACTGCGGGAGAATATCATCGCTTTAGTCTTCTTCGCATTGAGCAGAAGCTTTGCCTTTATTAGATTATGCTCAAGTTGTGCGAAGTCTGTTTGAAGCACTCCCTTGACTTCAGATAGCGATGAACCAGATGTATACAACACAATGTCATCCGCAAAGAAGTGCAGATGGGATGTAGATATGTTAGCGTCTAAATCATTAATATATTTGTAAAACAAGATAGGGCTTAGGATGGATCCTTGAGGGACTCCTCTTACAACTGGCAAGGCAGCAGAGAATAAGCCTTCCGCCTTTACTCTTTGGGATCTCCCAGTTAAGTAGCTAGAGAACCACTGTGTGGTATGGTATGTGGAACCTAACTTTGCAAGGCAATTGACTAATAGTTTATGGTCAACAGTATCAAAAGCTTTGCTTAAGTCCAAAAAGACAGCGCCAGTTACTTTCTTGGCATCTATAGCAGAGATCCAATCATTGGTTACTTTTGCTAGGGCAGTGATGGTGCTATGATTGGACTGGAAGCCGGATAAACCTCAGGGGGTTTATAATAGCAACCTACCTTGAGGATGTGCATAAAATTCAAGTTAGCACACCTCCCCATGCTTTGTTTGATGCAATTACTGGACTTTGTTATTCCTCTCTCAAATCCTACGGTATGAACTTTAACATAATGAACTTTGAAACATGCTAACATGTAAGCAATAAGACATAATGGGGTGTGCATGGAACAGATATTACCACATGCCCAGGGGCATAGTAAGGCATGTGGCCATAGGCCAAGTGCCTTTAGTTCCTGGAAGTGAAGTAATATATGTTCCATGCATACTCCGGAGTGTCTTATTGCGCTTATAAAATGGACACCTTTTTTTATCTTACTAAATTTAGACAAAAAATTATGTAGAAACAAAGATTTCATTATGCTAATATATGATAAAATAGTCCTTCTGCCTATTTCAAAGTGACGTCATTATGTAATTGTGAGTGGCACTACTGATTTAATTTTGTTGCACTACCCCTGTGCTCTTCTGTACTTCTTGCAGTTATTTTTTATGGTTTTATTTTTTTAATGGGAAGGAGCTCCAACTGCTTCTGTCAGACAGGAGAGACAGCGGGTACAAACACACAGACACCAAGTGGCTGCCGTCTGTACACACACACAATCATGCTATCATGACTGGGCAAACTATACTGTAAAAACATTGAGGTAGTGTCTTTTTTTTCTTATTTGCAGTATAGGAACAGGAGCTCTGCATAGTGGGGAACTGAGTCTGAGGGATGCTGAGTGGGGGGAAAAATGACTGGTGCTGTGCTCTACTGTGTGAATCCCGGTCCAATGATTGTTCCTGTGGGCAGTCTAAACTCCCAGCTGAACAGAGTATTCATGAAAGTAAGACAGCCGGTGTGGTGTGGGAGGCATTGATTGAAGCACCCCCACCACCTATACTTGCACAGTTTTGTTGTTTTTGGGGAGGGGAGCATATTGAAAAAAAAAACATTGCAATCCATTTCTAGTGGGCAACATGCTGGGATGTGGTGCCCAGTACCACCCCCATTAAAAAGCACAACAGGATCAGATGGGGACTCTGAGAAACAGCAGCAGCATGAAATGAAATCTCTTTTAGTACTTGCTCAGGTTTTGCTATAGTCCATTTTTTTTTTCTGCTGGAAAAAAAATTGAAGAGCAAGTGGCTCTATAGTTTTGGTAATCTGCCACAGCGCCAGATAAATGAGATGAAAAACAATGGCGACCTTTAAAAAATTAACGTTCCACTGGCACACTGATTTTCTTTCGAACTGCGGTCCTGATTTGGAGCACTTTTTATTACCTGTGCATCGAACACATTTGATGCACAGGTAATAACCAATCAAAATGAATGATTTTCCCTACTCATTTTATAATTGAAAATACATTCACTTTGTTATTTAATCTGGTCCATGTCAGATCAGTGGATTGTTTCTCCTCAGTTCCCAGATGAGTTTCTAAAAAAACCAAAAGGGTTTTCATGGAGATAAGGTTCACTGATTTTAGATTTCGGCAATTTCTAGAGTGACTGAGCAGAAAAAGAGAGAGAGAGAGAGGGCATGTTAGTGAGGAAGGTAGGGGCCAGGAGAGAACTATTGAAATGTACACTGACAAATTGCCTTTTTAGTATAGATTTCACTCTGAGTCAGAACTGTAGCTGTGCTGCTAGTAATTTAATTAAGTTTGTGAGCACCAACGCACTTCTTTTAAAGACACACTCAGCCCTTGCTCCTAGCTCCTACCCACCCAGCCCCCCACCCTATCTGGTGGTTTACTTATGCAGCAACAAGCTGTCACATGTTAGCCTCTGCTCTTTTTGAAGTGTCTACTTTTCTATTAGCGCTGCATATTATTCAGCCCCTAGAGGGCCTCAGCTCTTGAGTTTCCTATCTTCTTTCTACTGCTTTTTTTAACACTCTTACAAAATGAATTCCTTCACCTTAAACTACTTCTTTCTTCCTTCCCTTATCCTACTAATTGTCGTTGATCCCATTATAGACCCCTTATCACTGAGGGTGCCTCCGGATGACAACCCAGACACGACTCACCCATCTCAGTTCTGCTGCCCTTCCTTCCTCCCTAGAATAGTTATGTTACCATACCTGCAGTACCATTGTTCTTCTGGCACTATTTTCCAGGGATATTCTGAGGTTTTTTTTTATGTCCTCATTCTGCAACTATGAGCCACTAAGCATTCCAGTTCAAGTGGCACTCTATGCGTTATCTCTTTTTCGCCAGTACACAGCCCCATATTCTCCTTCCCCTAGGAATTTCCCTCCTATGTGGGGCTGTCTACTGCTCATTAAAATCCTAATTAACAGGCTTAAGATACTTTTCCTAATTTTGTTACTATGTTCTGATAACATTCAACTAAACCCTGGACCACCTATGCCTATTGCGGCTCCCTCCGACCTATCCCAGCTTGAAGGCATCAGCTTCCTGCACATTAATGCCTACAGCATACTTAAAAAGATGGATATGATTCAGGCCTGGGTTCTCCATACTTTCCCAGATGTACTGGTGGTCACGGAATCCTGGCTGTGAGCTTCCACCACTGATTACACCATCAACATCCCCTCCTACAATGTATTCACAGCAGACAGGCAATCCAGGCAAGGGGGGGTTGCAATTTATGTCCTAGATAAGCTCATAGCTTCAGTTTTTGACACTACTTCCTCACCTAAGGAGTTTAAAAGCCTCACTCTAAAAATCTCCCTATCATCTAACGAGTCCATTTATATCCCAGGTTGCTACAGACCCTCCTCTGCAGGTTTTGGTTTATTCCCCCATCTTCACAGGATTCTGGAAGCTACTGACTCTGAATGTCTAATTAAGGGGGACTTTAACCTAGACTGGAACTCCCAGTGCTCTAAACCTTTAAAAGAGTTATGTGACTAAACCAGTCCCAACTTCAAAAACCCAGATCATAGGATCCTCCTTGATTTTATCTTTGCTAATAAACCCTACAAAATAGCATATACTGGGGTATTTCACAACGACATTAGCGACCATAGGGCCATAGCTTGTGTAAGGCTCTTACCCAAATCTATTTATTCATCTAACTTCATACTCAAAAGGAGTTTCTGCAAATTTAACAGCTCTGACTTTCTGGCTGACTTAAGTATTATTAGATGCCAAGACTTCTACCTTGCCCCCACAGTCTCTGAGACCTGCACCCAGTTTCAAAACCTTATCTTGTAAGCGATTAATAAGCATGCTCCAGTTGTAATAATTAGATCAAGGAAAAGAACCTGTCCCTGGTTTACCAGTACGTTGAAAACTACCTTACACCACAGAGACAGCCTCTGGAAGAAAGCACGTAAGACTAAATTAGATTCTGATTGGGCTGCCTTTAGAGTCACAAGAAACCATTGTACTATGCTTATTAGGGCTGAAAAGGTTAAATATTTCCAGTTAGCACTGGACTCCACTAAAAACAATGCTACCAAATTCTGGCAAATTTTAAGAGAAATTGAAGGGCCCAGCCCATCGTCATCCTTTCCAGATAAAATAGTCTCAGGGGCCAACACCTTCACAAGTAAGCACTATATAATAGATCAACTAAATAACCATTCTGCCACAGCTGGACTAGCTTTCAATACTTCTTCTGCTAGTAAGTTACTCCCTCAGCCCTGTGCTGGTGACCCTCTTTGTCCACCGACCAAGGCCCTTCATCTCCCCACTCAATTTAGCTTTAGTCCAATTACCCTCAAACAGGTCAAAAATCTCATAATTGCTCTGGATAACAAAAAAAGTGCTGGAGCTGACCAACTTGAGCCTTTCTTCCTAAAATTAGGCAATTGTTTTTTTTTTTTGTTTGTTTTGTTTTTAGCTTTTTTTGACCGGGTAAGTGCACTAGACAGATCCTGCCTATTTTCAGGCACGACCCGGGGGAGGGGGATACAGATGAATGCCAACTGACCTTGAACCAGATTAAGCTGTTGGTGGTATTTTTAGTGAATGAGGGAAATTTTGGCCAGGACACAGGGAAATTCCCCTACTCTGTAGGCGGGTGGCGCTGTCCGTCTGTCTGCGGAGATGGAAGACCTCAGTCGAAAGGAGGTAGTGGAGGAGGACAGTTCTAGTTCTGGAGCCCTGAAGCCTTCGTATGCTTTTACTGCTAGTGTGAAGGAATCAGAGTGCCTTGAATCACAAAAGGGACTTTTGCTAACAGAAGAACAGGACATGTCGTCAGATACATCGGTTTCTGGTGATGAAAAAGAGTCTGTATTGTATGAAGAAATGGAAGAAAAGAAAAAACAGTTGCTGAATTTAATACAAGTGGCAGAAAGGGGTTATGGTTTATGCCAAGAGCGACTAGAAGAAGAAAAGAAAAGAAAGCGCTCACTTGCTAGCCCTTTATCAATAGGTAATAAAAGGTTACTTGCTATTACACCTTCTGAAGAACAGTTTGTTTTTGAGGCCACAAGTGCGTATAGCGAAGTTTTGATGGATGGAATGCTTCCCTCATTTGCTGATGACAATGGGATTCGTTCTAAAAATGATGTTCTTATTAAGGCAGGTTGGCTGTGGCAAAAGGGTATTTGGGTCCCTGACCCTGCCTTTTCGTCTTCTGAGTTCCAGCAGGATTCCATGCAAGATGTCTCCGGGCCAATGGATTTCGAATTACAGTCCGAAGTATCAGAGTCCCATACCGGCAGGAGTACGCAACTGTCAGCTGAAGGAGAGGCTGTCATGAACAAGACTGCGTCAGACGCTGTGACAGACAGCAGTTACAGGAATACCAGGCTGCCTGAAATAGCAAGTACTAATCCTATAATTCAGGGTGCTACTGTTTCTGTTAGTGAGGATGGTGATTCTCAATGCCAAGACAGTGCTGTTTCTACTGCAGATAAAGAAATGGGGAAGAAAAAATCCTTTGCAGGTTTGTTTCGGCGTCCTGCTCAAGAGGCAAGACGAATATTTTTAGTCAGACTTCATTATAAGGGGCTAGCTCCAGTTGTCCCAGATAGACTATGGGTGGGGAAAACCCTTTTACTTGACAGTTTAGGGTTTGTACCGTCGGATGTATATGCTTTCATACATTCACCTGGTAACTCTCAATATGATATAAGCTTCTGTTCCATGCATTTATTAGATAGATTTTGGAAACGTTATTACGAGGTAAAAGAAATGGACATATGGAAAGACTTTTTAGCAATCCCTGTCACCAAACCTACCATCAAAATTGTGACTGTTTTGTTCCGGAATGAAGGTGTCAATGTAGCAAATATAATGTACTGGTTGGAGCAGCGTTGTAGAATAATGGAGAATCTCAGACCTATTATAGATGATAATGGGTTTTGGATGGGTGGTTGGACTTTTAGGGTTCAATTATCCCAGGATGATTCTGGAATACAGCATTTACCTAGCTCCTTTTTTTAGGAAGGGATAGGGAATAATCTTTTACGCAGGTCAACCAAAAAGCTGTTATAAATGTGGTTCTTTAGATCATTTAAATACAGATTGTGACTCAGTAAAATGTTTTTCTTGTGGGGTTCTTGGGCACGGGGCGAGTGACTGTGAAGCCCCCCCTGTGTGCAATTTATGTGGGGAATCGGAGCATGGGTTTGAGGATTGTCCTTGGAATACAACTGATTTAGATGCGGCTTCTGATCATGCACATTTTTTGCATAAAGCCAAGAATCCTCAAACAACTTCGAATTTCGGAATTCTGTCAGTTGAGAGACGTCAGGGGAGGGGGGGCTGCGAGAGGGTTGAATAGAGCTTCTCACCCATTCCAATCTAATGTTCAAACGAGTGTTAGGAATTTAGAATATAATGCTTCAGGTGTTGATCAAACCCCATGCATAAGGAAAGATACCCCTTTTGTTACCCCACAAGGTTCTCCAACCAGGCCCCAGACACCCTTACTCACTGGGTCTGTGGATGGCTCACAATGGGTTTTTCAAGCAGTGGAAAATCTTGTGGATGATTTAGGATTTTCAGATTCTTTAGGCGAAAAAGAGCAGTTTGTGTTAGTTCAGAAATCAGGATCCAAGAAAATAAAAGACACTGCCTTTAATGTGGCCCCGGTAAAGCTTTCGAATAGATTTTCTTCCCTTCCTTCTTGGAGTGATCAGATGGAACAAGATCAACCTATTGATATTGAGGGGGTTGAGAGTGTGCCCACACAGGAACAAGAGGTAGAGGGAAAGGCAGATTTGACAGTCGAAGGGAAAGGTGTACTTTTTCCAGTTAAACGGGTCACGAGGTCCAGTGGGAAAATGAAAAAAAAAAAACCATAAATGGTGAATTTCTCTATAGCAAGTTTAAATGTCAATAGTATCAAAAATAAGAAACGTAGGTTTATTATGTTTAGCATTTTACATTCTTTGGGCTATGATATTTTATTTTTACAAGATGTACGTTTACAAAATACGGTGGAGATTCAGCAGTCCACTATGGATTGGGGATGGGGCTTTCTATCGGGTCACCAGGAATTGAACCCTGTAGTGGGGTGGGCTTTTGTTTCCGAACCTATGATGTTCAAATTATCAGGATAGTAGAAATAGAGCCAGGTAGGGCTTTCTTGTTAGATGTTAATTTTTATAGTATTTTCTTACGTTTGATAAATATTTACAATTCCCAAATAAAATCATTAGGGAATGACTTGCTAAGGGAAATACAGCCCCATCTATACACTAATCACCATTTGATTTTCGGGGGTGATTTCAACATTAATTCTAATGCACAAAAGAAAGAAGGAAAACAGTACTGTGATAAGAATTTCTTAAAACAGGTGATTTTTCAGGCGGCTTTAAAAAATATTTTTGTAGGCACCCTTTTGGCCAAAAAAAACACTTTTAAGGGTTCCCTCTCTTCTTGCATAGATTTTCTTTTTGTAAATCAGAGTTTTCAAGTGTTTTCTCCTAAACTAATCCCTATTGAGATTACAGATCATTGGCTATTGGGTTTTCGGTTTGAATGCCCCCCTAAACGGGTGGCTGGGAAAGGTGTATGAAGGTTAAATGTGTCCTTGATATCGGATAAGAATATCTTGCAGGAATTACAAGAGGTAATACGTGATAAAGTGTCTACTTTAGATTTGTATGAAAATATAGGACTTTGGTGGTCAGATCTGAAAATATGTTTAATCTGTTTTTTTAAAATAGTGGGTTCATATAGAACGAAAACAAAAAGGAATACATACTTAGACTTTAGATATGAATTGAGTACATTATTATCTCGACAAAGTTCGGGGGAAACTGATTTAAAGAATCGTATAGATAGTATAAGGCAACAAATGAAAGACTATCAATATTCTAGAATGCAGTCCTTATGCAAGGAGCAAATGTTTGGTACTCAGGGGAAATCAGAACAAGTTAATCCATTTTTGGCTTGCAAAACTAGAACAGATAAACGGGTTTTTTCAAATCTTGTAGATTTTGCTGGTGTAGAACATTGGGACAATAAAGGTATCATGGGTGTTATTGAGGAATATATTAAGAACACTTTTGGAACTTTACAAGACACTGTTTCGTCAGCCAATACTTTTTTACAGATGGCATCACTCCCTTAGTCCACCAGCCTTCAGAATTCTCTTTTGATTAGTCCTTTTACTTTGCAAGAAATGGACAGGGTAATACACTCTTTGCATGATAATGTAGCTCCTGGTTCAGATGGTTTGTCAAGCGAATTATATAAAGTAATATGGTCTGTGATTCCGGTTGTTTTTCTCTGTATTTATAATTTTTGGGGGGAAGAAAATATTTTGCCTAATCAGATGTATGAGGGACTATTAATCTTTTTATATAAATCTGGTGTTAATAAGGAGTTAAGTAATTGGAGACCACTGACTTTGTTGAATATGGACTTTAAGATATTTGCAAAGATATTAGGGAATAGACTAGTGGAAATTATGCCTTCATTAGTAAGCCCCATGCAGTTTTGCGCAGTTCCCGGTAGGAACATTTCTGATGCCTTATTAATGATAAGAGAAATTATAAATGCCTCACGGACTGATAAAGATGTACTAGAAATACCAGGGTATTTAACTAGCCTGGATCAAGCCAAGGCTTTCGATACGGTATCTCATTCTTTTTTGTGGGACATTTTATTAGCATTTGGGTTACCCACGGAATTCATTGGGTGGATAAAGCTTTGCTATGCTCTGGCATATGTATTTCCATATGAAAATGGTTGGAAAGGAGATTTGCATTTCATATATACGGGCTTAAGGCAAGGATGCCCTTTAAGTCCATTATTATACATGGTTTTACAGCTTTTAATTGCAAAGTGTTAGCATATGCTGATGATGTGTTCTGTTTTTAAAAAATGAACATTCCTTTGGTTTAGCAAGAGATCTTATCCAGGAAATAGGAAAAATAACAGGGGCCTCTTTAAACCTTACTAAAACAAAAATTTTAAGATTAAATGAGCGTGTAGCCGCTCCTCAAAATTTTGGAGGGTTTTGGGTGGCCCAACAGCCTTGTAAAATTTTGGGGATTTATTGGGGTGGAGAGGATATGTCCCTTTTTAACTGGGAACGTGCTTTAGAGGTAGAAAAGAAGAAGGTGGAGGTATGAAATAGTTGTAAAACAACAAAGAAAAAAAGGGTTTATTATACAAAGACATTTTTAATCCCAATATTTTTGTATTTAAGTGCTATATTCCCTATAAAAAAACAATTGGAGGCTTCATTGTTGAGGATTTTCTTCACCTGCATTTGGGGTAGTAGGTTAAATCCAATCAAAAGGAATATTTTGTATAAACCACTTAAAGAAGGTGGCTTGAACATGATTAACCCAATCGTGTTTTATTTCACAATTTTTTTTCCCATAAACTTGTTCCCGTTAATTAAAAATGAACCGAAATGGTGGATACAATTTGGATTTATATACATTAAAAATGTGTTAGGTGAATGGAGAAGTGGTCATTTTTTACATAAAAATAAATGACAACCTAGATTATTAGATTTATGGGAATTAGTTTTTGATCAAATAAAAATATGGGATATAAATTATATGAGTGCATCACAAATGTCACGAAAAGCCCTTTATCTAACTATAATGGATACGTTTTTTTCAGACACCCCTTGGATAGGATTTTTAGATTGTCAACAACTGCAGATTTCTAACTATATTACTAATAACAGGATCCCGGACCATATGTGGGATACCGTCTGGTTAGCGATTCACAATAGGGTGAATGTAAAGAGTAATCAGAAACACAAGGCACTAAAAGAGCATTTTTGTCCAAGATCAGATTGTCAAGGTAAACTGGAAACTATGAATCACTTGTATTTTCAATGTCCATATGCGGTTAGGTTTTGGGATGTGCTAAAAAATAGATGGTTACATAGCATGAGTTGGTTACTAATTCCTCCTTCACAAGATTCATTATATTATGGCATTTATCCAGCTCTAAAGGAAGGGATTTGTATAGGCACATTACAAATTATTCCTGTTCATTTTTTGTATTGGCTGTGGCTTAGCAGATGCCGTTTAGTTTTACAACAACAGGATATTCCTGAAACTAATTTGGTACAAATAATTATAAATGAATTGCAAAAATTAAAACGTGAAGAATGTAATCATCTCTCTTCTCAACAACAGGAAAGAAAATGGAACAGCTTTGCTTTCTTATAAATTTTGGTTATTACTTAGACTTGTAGACCTTATTATGGTTCAGTTTTTGGTCGAGAAGGGATGAAAAGAACGGGGAAGGTAGGGCAAAGGGGGGAGAAAAGGGTGAAGGAAGGAAGGAGGGAAAAAAATATTTTTTGACTATATGTGTTTTAATATTGGTTAGCACAACTCCTTGACTGTTATAATTTTGACAAATTTTCCATATTCTATTTTCTAGGAAGGGGAGATGTTCTACTGTTGTATATATTATTGATATTGGTTTTTCTATGTTTATGATCTGCACATGATTTGTTTTTGATGCAGACATTCTCATATTCTTAGACTATGGAGGGAGAGGTTTTTGGTCAATGTATTAATGATTTTTCCATATTTGTTATGATTTCTTTTTTTATTTTAATAAAAATTCCCCTACTCTTATTGTGGGGAGGGGGAAGGGGTGGGTTATACCTCTTTCCTTTTATGTTCAAGATTATTATATGAATTACTACTCTTTTATGTTTTGTTTTTGTTTCTTTTTCCTTTTATGGTTATGTCTGTTGTAATACTGATTTTGTATATATATTGTCATGATTTTGTTATGATTTCAATAAAAAAATTCCCCTACTCTTTTCGATAAGTGCCATGGGATCTTTAACATCCACCTGAACTACCACCAATCCAGGCAGATGGGACCTCGGTTTAACGTCTCATCTGAAAGACGGCACCTCAGAAGTGCAGCACCCCTCTCATGCTGCACTACAGTGTCAGTACTGGGATATTAACCCAAGTGCCAGATGTGGGAACTGAACCCACAGCCCTCTGATCTCCTGGCCTCAGAGGCGAGTGTGCTACCTACTGAGCCACTGACACTGCTAGAGATTACTTCCTGTCACCACCCATCACCCACCTTTTCAACTTGTCCCTCATGCAGAGGGCACTTCCTTCTTCGTGGAAAATGGCACATGTCATACCACTATTTAAATCTGGTGATCCAAGCGACCTTAACAATTACCGAACAATTTCCTTGTTACCTACATTATCTAAACTATTCAAAAAGCTAGTCAATTCCCAACTAAGAGATCACTTGGATACTGCAAACTTACTGAACCCTCTACAGTCTGGGTTCGGGCCCAGACATAGCACAGTATCTGCCCTGGCTAAGGTCACAAATGACTGGCAAATTTCCCTTGATGCTAAACACCATGGGCAGGATTCTCAGAGATTGTGAAATACCCGTAGCTGTGGGTAAACCGTGGTGCAAGTGAGTTGCCACTTGCGGATCCGCAGGTTACCCGCAGCGGCAGGTATTCACAAAGGAGGAGCCGGATCATGACCGACTCCACGATTTACGGCTGCCTGCGGAAGGTGTTGCCCGGGAGATCTCTGCAGCTGCAGCAAGATGCTATGCCTGGTGAGAGCAGCCGTAACATCCTCCACAGCTTCTGGCTGAGAATCACAACCAGCACAACTGTGGGTGATTTCAGCCTGCAACTGTAGTTGCGGAGTGGGACTTTGGTCCCGAAAGTTTTGAGAATCCTGCCCCATGTCTATGCTCTCTTTCTAGACCTGAGCAAGGCATTCAATACTGCTGATCATCAATTATTATTATTGCTTATGTTAAACAATCTTGGGTTAGATGACATCGCTATAAAATGGTTTTCCTGTTACCTCATAGGTAGACAACAGCAGGTTAAAGCCTATGGAGCCCTCTCTCCCCCCTAAAATCCTTCAGAGAAGAGTTCCACAGGGTTTATCCTGGGTCCCTTGTTATTTGTTATATACATCAATGATATTGACCAAAAAATCAGCACTGCAAGCGTCCACCTCTTTGCTGACGACATTGTGTTCTGTGTCGCCAGACCTTCTCTTCAACTCACCTGCCTTGAACTGCAACAAGAATTCAACCAACTCCAACAAAATCTGCTCCACTTGGAGTTACTACTTAATGCCAAGAAAACAAGTTATGCTCCTCTCCCCACATACTAAAGCAACAACCACTAACCCTTTGAATACTACTCTCCAGATCAAGACTATTCTAGGGGAGTCACTCGAAACAGCTGAGAAATTTAAATACTCAGGCTTCTGGCTCGACTGCAAACTTTCTTTTGTCACTCATATTGAGGAATTAGCAAAAACATTATGTCAAAGGCTTGGACATTTCTGCATTAAGCATCTGCTTACTTATGAAGCTGAATTAAGATTGGTCCAGAAGACTTTCCTCCCTCTAATCAATTATGCAGATTTCCTCTGTAGCCACTGCCCTAAATCAGCTCTATCCAAACTAGACATGTTCTACCATAGATCCTTAAGAGTCATCACAAATGCCCTATTTAATACCCACCATTGCTCTCTTTGGGGCCTATTCATCAATGCTACGCAACACTATGCACCCCGTGCAAGCCACTCATATCGGCATATACGCACAGAGTGCACGGAAGCCACCAGCACACGGCTTACACAACCAGCATGCAGAGCTGTGCACAGTGCACCCGCATGAACCTGCATGGCAAGGCACCTATGCAGCAGCAGAGGGGTGGAGCCACATAAACGGCACACATGTGGAACAGCGGACACGCATGCACAATGCCAGTTATGGCAGAAGGGCATGGGGCCACCAGGCGAGTACACTACACAGACAGAAACCAGCCATAAACTGCCCTACACAGTGCACACCCAGGTGACAGAGCACAGTGAGTCAGGAATCAGGGTGCCAGGCCCCCGGCGGCTGCACACACCAGTGATGCATGCACCAAAGCAGTGCACGGTGACAGCGGGCACAGTCCACATGCTGGTGTCGCACAATCGACACCTGTCCAAACATGGGCACCAATGGGCACCCCCCCAGATGAAAACCACACAACCACCCCACATGGAACCCCCACTTAGACAGGTCAGAATGCCAGTAGACATGGTCCCAAGCACTAAGGAGGACACCCATGCAGTGGGCACTGGAACAACAGGGGTGGAAACAGGGACACACCTCGGTGGGCCACACAGCAACCCACATTACACTGAATGCTATGCAAGTTCCAGCAGCAGTACACAAGGCATGTGGCAGGTACATGAGTAACCCGTACAGACTCACAGACAATGCGCATGCCAGCCCATACCCGAGTTAGGTGCACACACACGTACAACCACCCATGCACACTGTGCCAGGGCGAGAAACCAGACAGCAAGACTGGGTAGGTAACACATGGCTTTACTGTAGCAGCACAGTGCACATATCGTGGCAGCAAACAAGGAACATTGCAAACAGTCCCAGGAGGTAGGGGTCACTGTAAGGGTGCCCCCTCAATCCGAGTTCTCGTCTGAGGGCAGGTCCGAGCTGGTGGAATGTGTCAGCTCTGGGGAGGTGTCCATGAAGACCTGCTCCTCCAGAACCAGGCACAAGACAAGGCCATGATAATGCTGCAATGAGAAGAGCAGACATAGGGAACCAACATCAGTGCTACAGCATAATGCAACAGCCCCACCATGCCAATGCCACAGTCCCACATGCCACCACCCCACACACACATGCAGACAGCCACAGACCACCTACCTTGGAGGGGGTATGTATGGCCCACAGGTCCCTGTCCTCATTCCGGTACACATAGTCCTCCATGCTGCTCCATAGATCAAGGAGCCATGGCAAGTCCTTCGCCAACCACTGCTGCAGGGTCACCACACGGGCTGGGCCCAGCCCACCCACCTCCTGGTGCTCCAGGACCAGCACCGTCTTCCGAAGCTGGGTCCTCTGCAGAACAGATCAGAGACAGTGAGTACCGGACATGCCCATTACATGGGCCCTCCCCGGCTGCCACAGAGGCCACAGGACCAGTGCAGTGTACATCCACCTAATGCCATTCTGTGACCTCCCAGATCTCACCGGCTGGGATCCCACCCTGGTAGGTGGTATCTGCCACCCGGTACAGCCAACATGGCAGGGTGAGCCTGCCACTTACCACACCTGCTTCCATGGGTTGTGCTATCACTGCCATGCTCAACGAGGCATTCATGGCATGCCGTGTGGTGTATGCACACACACCATGTGTCCATGCAATGCCCATAAGAGCACGTGCAATGCACCACGCACTATGTACGGCATACACGTATGGACGTGCAATGCCATGGAGTGGATGCAAGCTGAGGAATACATTGGAGGCATGAGATGTGCCCAGGGGCACTACTACATGTCGTTCTTCTTGAGGAGGTGGCTACTGCATGGCATGCCAGGGTGTGGCCGCAGACACAGACATTCCGACCATGCCTCATCGCCATGTTGCTGCACCCCATAGAGCTCCTACAACACTACAGGGTTGACCACAGCACCATACACTATCTCTGTGAGCTGCTGGAGGCTGAGATCACCCCCCCGCCACATGGTGCACCAGAGCAATGACTGTGAAGACCAGCATACTGTGTGCCCTGCAGTACTACACCATGGGCACATTCCAGTGGGTGACAGGCAACATGACAGGGGTGAGCCAGGTGTCCGTATCTCAGGCACTGCACCAGGCGACCGATGCCCTGGTGTATCACCAGGAGAGGCACATCACCTTCCCCACAGTCACTGTGGATGTCAGGATGGTCAAGGGTGCATTCCTCTACATGTATGGCATGCTGAATACCACTGGTGCGATTGACTGCACGCACATGCCCATCCTAGCACTGCCTGTCAATGAGGAGGCCTACAGGAACTGCAAGGGATTCCATAGACTCAACTGCCAGGTAGTGTGTGATGCCAACGCGGCATCCTCACTAATGTCCTGGCATGGTACCTGGGGTCCTGCCACGATGCCTACATGTACGACAACAGCTCACTGAAATGCCATATGGAATGCCAACCGGAGGGCTACAGTTGGCTGCTGGGTGAGTCCCCATGCACAGGTGCATCCTCGGTGTCATCACATGTCACACCACACCACTAACCATGCCTGTCCACTCTCCCCCACAGGTGACAGCAGATACCCCCTGATGACAACACTGATGCACCATACCTGGTGCCACGGCACCCAGCGGAGGTGGCATACAGCGCGGCACACAGGTGGGCATGGGGAATTGTGGAGTGCATGATAGGGATGCTGAAGATGCTCTTCCAATTCCTGGACCACACGGGTGGCATGATGATGCTTGCACCGGGAATGTCATGCAGAGTGTTCACCGCCTGTGCCTTGCTGCACAACATATGCATGCACCGCAGGGTGCCTGTGCCACAGGATGGAGACCCAGAGGTGGGTGGGGAGGTGCCACTGCAGCCACCCTGTGGACTGGCACCTCCCAGGGAGGGTGCGAGGGCACCGGCTGTGGACCACCATGCAGTGGGATGCCCTGCGGCAAGGGCCGTGCACCATCTCGTGGCCCATGGCCCATTATGTCGGTGAGTATGGCACTACGCTGCTGATGATGACAGCACATGGCTGAGCCAGCAGGTGTATGGGGCATGCACCGTGCTGCTGCCATGGTCACTGTGCCCACAGCTGTGGTGCAACTGCAGTGTGAGGCACAGGGCAGCATGCCCAGTATCCGGTGCAGGGGCCATGCCATGGCAACATGCCTGATGTCACTACATGGCACATGCTGTGTAGCAGTTTTGTGTTGGGCCATGGCCAGTGCATTGTGGTGGCTGTGGCAAGGTGCAGTGCACCCAGCGCTGACCTCGGATGGTGCCGGTCCATGGGGTGTGACTGGGGGACATGGTGTGGGGGTGCATATGTCAGTGCCTGGTACATGTGGGTCATGCCATGTGCCCCCCATGCATGTTGTCCTGCCTGTCCTCTCATTGTGCCTCAGGCAGCCGCTGTACCACTCCATGGCCATGCCCCCTCCTGGCTACCCCCGTTCACATTGTGTGTTCAGAGGGGTCTGCGCCACCCCGTGCCCCCTGTACACGGCACAATCACTGGGTCCCAGTGCATGTACTGGACCCTGTGTCTGCCTGTGCTGCCAGTCCAACACTGCTGCTCTGCTCCTGTGGTGCCAGGGGCACTTGGACCATCGCTGTGTCTGAGGCCATGGGTGCTGCCTCTGTGGTGGGCCATGCCTGCTGGGTGGCAAGATGGGCCACGATGGCCTGGAGTGCATTGACCATGCACCCTTGTGCCCTGGCACCCGCTACAACCCCTTCGGCCAGGAGCTCCTGTGCCCATGCACCTGCGGCCATCACCTCGGCCATGCGCTCCTGCGCTCTCACTCCTGTGACGATGTCCTCTACAGTCTACTCCTGTGCCCACACAGTTGCTGTCATGACCTCCATGAGGCAGTTCACTGCCTCTGTATATTCACGTGTCACCTGCAGGTGGTCACGCTCCAGCCCATGGAGGTCAGGGTAGTAGGTGGCGAGGAGCGAACTGCCTGTGCCCAGGCAGCAGAGCCTTGGTGGTGGGTCATTGTTGTCCCTGCTGTCCTGGTCCTGTGTTCCCAGTGGCTCTTGAGGTGCTTCAGGTGCATCACTGTGTCCGTCCGCCTGTGCACCTGTGCCACCTGTACTGCTGGCCGCATCCTCTGCTGCTGATGGTTCGGGTGAGGTATTGTCCCCCCACACTGGTGCCTGCTGTCCACTGGGTGTGCTGTGGTCCTGTTCCCCTGCTCCATTATCCTCGACTGGTCCTCCCCCTGTGCTTGGTCTGCCTTCCTCCTCACGGCTATGCCACCCCTGGGTCCATCCATTGTCGGCACTCTGGCTCCTGTGGCATGGTAGCAAGCTGGCTGTCATCCCCCTGCATGTCCAGTGGTCCATGCTGCTGTGCACCTGTGTGTGGCAAGGGCGACACTGGTTAATGTGACTGTGTGTCCAGCATCTGTGCATGTGTGGTCCATGGTCTGGCAAACACCCACCTTCCTCATCTGCCCTCTACGTGGTGCCTCCCCGGTCAGTCCCTGGGCAGGATGGTCCCTCTTTGGCTCTGTCTGCTTTGGGTATTGTGGGGATGGACATGGCAGTGTGTCACTGACCATCACCATTGCCTGGTTCACTGGCAGTGGCTGTGCCCTTTGCGCACCCGCGTTGCATGTATCTGGCATGCTGTTTAGACCTTTGGGCTCTCCCTCCATTGTGACGTCACTGATAGTCTCGGTGACCTGGTGCTCAATGGGCATCAGGAGAGGGTCTGTGGGTGGTGGTCCACTGCCCATGGTGAGCTATGACTGGCAGGCCTGGCTGAGCCACCATTTCACCCGGGACCGGAGGTCATGCCACTTGTGCTTGATTGCCATGAGTGTGCGTGCCTCTGGTCCTGTGGCATTGATGGCCATCTGAAGGTCCAGCTATATCCTGGCCTTGGTCTCTGGTGGGGTGCTCAGTGCCCGCCACCCAAACAGCACGTCATAGTGCTGCCTCAACTCAGTGACAAGGATGGCGACCTGTTGTCCCGTGAAGTTCGGGGACCGTGGGTGCCTCCCACCGCCTCCTCTGCCCATGCCACGTCCAGCAGTGGAGCCTTCCCCCTCTTACATTTGCACTTCCTGCACCATCTGTGGACATACCTGTTCCACACCATGCATTTCACTGGCACGTTGCATGTCCACAGCGCCTTGTATGGTGGGGTCAAGGGGCATTCCCATCACCCTGCGTGGATTACGGCCTGCCCCCGTGCATAGCTGCGTACCTCTTCTGTCTCTGCCCTGGCCTCCTGGGGGTGTGTTGGGTTGTGTCATGAATGTGGCGTTGTTCCGCACCGCTGCGCGGTGCATAGCTGTGCACCCGCGTTTACATCCATTCTGCATGTAGTGGTTCCCCTTCATGAATAGGCCCTTTTATTTGCAGATTTGTTGGACTTCACTTAGCAGTAGGAGGTTGTGTAATGCTTCCCTCTGGGCTTATAGAGCCTTCACCATGAAACTTCCTCCTAACATTCGTGTCCTTTTCAAATGCTCCCTCTGCATGTATACACTCAAATAATTTTAATGTATCATGTTTGACATCCCTAGGATAAGAACCAATTATGGTTCCTCATCCAAAAGTCATGCTATACCCACCCTATGGAACACCCTACAAAGGACACTTAAACTTATGGAGATTGTCAGGATGTGCACCTTTAAGTCTCTTAGACTGGTCCTGAAGGACAAGTGTAATTGCTATGTATAACCTTTCTCACTACTTTAAGGATCCCCTTTCTCTGTGCCGTCACCACAGCACTTACCTGCCACTATGACTATCTGTTCTTCCCTGCTACCTGTCTTCAATATCCCCCTATGTGGATCCCTTTGGACACCCTACCTTCCATCTTTTCTACCCCAGCAGGCCTGCTTCTTTGCAGCTGCCTCCTTCTCATCTGTCCCCCATCCTAAGTAACTATGCTCCTCCTCCTCCCTCCGTCTTGCCTTCTCCCCCACCTATCCCTCTGACTATCTGTAGTATGTGCCTTGCTCCCTATTCCCTCTGATCTTCAATGCATTTTTTGAATGTTAGTATTATTTCCCTTTGTGATTGCTCCTCTAATACGTGCTTAGAACCCCATGTTAGGTGCCCTCATTAATGTTTTGTATTGCATTCCATTTCTGTGGTGATTCCTCCGCCTGTAACTGCCTCATTACGCTTATTATGTTATTGTGCTTTCTCTGTCTGTACAGTGTAGAACTGTAATTTCTATTGTGTTGTACCACTGCTTATATCTTTTGTTTTATATTAGTAGAAAAGTATAACAGTGTGACTGAGAGTGATAGGGTGGGGCTGGGAGAGTAGCAAATAGAGAACGTCAGCTAAGCCAAAAAAAAAAGTCATAACGGAAAGCAGAGACAGTTAAAGTGTGAAGTGTGGGAGGAAGCTAGACCCTTGTAAATGGGAGAAATTTCTATACCAACTGATACCATAGAGGATAATGTATGGTCCTCTATCGTTAACCGGTTTGTTAACCATCGAGAGGTTGCCAGGGTGTCCATGTAAAGCTTGAGAGGTTTACATCACCATGGCAACCTTGAGACGTTACACAAACCGGTTAACGATAGAGGGACCATACATTATATTTTATAGTGTATGTCCCCATAAACTGGTAAAACAAATGAAGGTTTCTTACATTTGACACCACCGCGGACGTTCTGGGTCATTTTCTTGCCGCTGCATTAGTTTCGGGAAGGCCGTCGGTGCACAAGATAAAAGGTACACGCATGCGCAGATGCGCTCCGTTTGTAATCCCATTGCTATGACGTACTCAAGAGAGGTTTATAACCACTTACATCATAGCAATGGGATTATCAAAAAATAATTTTGCCACTTTTTAGCAGTAATAAGGGCTCACCATACATTATAAAGATTTGTACTACATTTTGTGCTATTTTAAGGAACTAAACAGGCAATGGTTGATAAATAATGCACAAATAATGAACACATACAAATTCTCTTCAGTATTTAGAGAAATGGTTTAAGGTCCAAGCAGTATTGAGTCCTTTAGGTTTCTGACTGCTTAATGTGTAGGGCCAGAAACTTTTGTCTGGAGCAATTTCTACAGCCTGTCACCTCCCCTCCTGCATTTCTTCACATGTTGAATTCCCATGACGCGCATGTCCTTAGGACTGTGAGCATGATATTCCAAAAAAAAAATGGTCATCCGCTGGTGTTTCAATATTACAGTTTCTAATATCCCAACTTTGTCTCAGGGACTTATGTAGAGTCCCACATAAAGTCTGGGAGTGGCGCACCAAAGTGCACAGATCACAAAGCCAGCTCCGAAGGAAATAAATTCTCTCACTTCCACATGTTATTCATAACCCTCAAGATTTAATGTGTTAGACTGATTACAGAACTGTCACACATTACAGTGTCCACACTTAAACATCCCGTTAGGTTGAGATTGTAGCCATGTTGTAGGGGCTGGGTTGTGTTTTCTCGCTTACATTGGTTATGCACCAATTTGTCCCCTAGATTTGGTACTCTGCTAAATGTAATGCGAGAGTTGCTCCCTACTTATGTGACTAAATGTGGCTCCAACAACAGTATAGGCCAAACTTTATGAACAGCAGTGCCCATCTGTTCTGCAAGTACATTATTGTAATAAGGAGAGGTGCTGTTACGCTGGTGTATGCTATAGTAGTCCAATTATAATAAAAGGTGACTAGAGCAGAAGTCCTGTCACATACACTGTTCCCTATTGTAAATATTGTAAAATATTGCAAATATTGTTATTCTATGTATCATCAAATTTATGTACCACTGGACGTTTGTGAAAACGGGCATTTTTGCTCGCGTGCTTTCCAGTATAAAAATTTGAAATTGAAAGTTTTGTGATGACCCAGGCAGATTGCACACTAATTACCAACACGAGTGCCGCTCCCAGCAGGTGGAATGGTGAGAGGACACTTCAGGTTCTGTATAGGTGGATGGTATCACCTGACAAAGAGAGGTGGGAGTCATGAATGAGGTTCAGATGCTTCACCGTATTTATCAATAACCAGGGGAAGGAAGACACAGTCACAGGAAAAAGGGGAACCTTAGCACTATATGATTCCTATAAGAGGAAGACTCTAACACTGTAAATTCTGATACTGTAACTCTAAAGCTATATGAGCTTCTAAACTATAAAAGCACTCTAGATACTGTACAGGTAACTCTACCCCAAACCTGAGGTGCACCTCTACCCAGCTGACTACCCCGGAGTACTCCAGACACAGGAACTATTACGGTAAGCTATAGCAAGACTCTAAAAATGATCTAATTTGCAATCCATGCACAGCTTTCAAAGTCTCTGTCCATGTGATAGTCAATTTGTGCAGAAAGGAAGCGGGAAACAAACAGGATCCTGAAAAAGGGGAACAAGCAGGCTCGCCGGCTGGCATGGCTAATGGAATTTCCATGGGACTGTAGAGATGTGGAGAGGCTTTTTGAACAGGCCATGGGTCCATCAACTACACCCCCTCTCCTGGGTTGCCTGAAACAAAGAACAATCACAAGAACTCCTCAGCACAAACCCTCTGATGGGCTGCCATAATGTAGCAATAAAGAACAAGCACAAAAGATCCAGCCACAGTCCTCTGGTGGACAGCTAGGATGAGATGACAGATGCAGAAGCCACCCAACCACAGTCCTCTGGTGGACAGCCGGGATGACATGACAGATGCAGAAGCCACCAACCACAGTCCTCTGGTGGACAGCCGGGATGACATGACGGATACAGAAGTAATCTGGCCACAGTCCTCTGGTGGACAGCCGGGATGAGATGACAAATGCAGAAGCCACCCAACCACAGTCCTCTGGTGGACTGCTGTGATGAGATACCAGATGCAGGAAGCCACCCAGCCACAGCCCTCTGTGGACTGCCATGACGAGATACCAGATGCAGGAAGCCATTCACTAAAAATACCACCAACAACTTAATCTGGTACCAGGTCAGTTGGCATTCATCTGTATCCCCCTTCCCCAGATCATGTCTGGAATAGGCAGAATTTGTCTAATGCACTTACCTGGTCAACAAAAACTAAATAAATAAATAAGAAGCTACCCAGCCACAGCCTTCTGTGGACTGCCGGGATGAGATACCAGATGCAGGAAGGGTCAGGAGGATCCACACAGAAACTGGGAACCAGGATGATATCTTGGAAGGCCAGACAGATGGTGGATTTCTGGGCACCTAAGGCTGGACGAGCCAAGGATAAGTGTAAAATAACAAATGGGATGTTGATTTGGAGATGGGAACAGAAGATCTTCAAGAAGCTGGGATGAAGAAAGAAGACAACAAACCTGACAACCAGATCTGCACAGGGCCTGAACGTAGATTGTTATTAGCAGAAAACAACAACGTGATGTTGCAAAGGGTGCGGGACATGGATAAGGATTTTCAGAGGATCCTTACTGTGGGGCCACACTACTCAGTACAGAAACAGAAGGTGTGGGATCACCAGCTGAACACCTTTCTGAAGCTGCTGAAGGCTGATTCTGAAGATCACTTGCTGAACACCCTTCTGGAGCTGCTGAAGACTGATTCTGAAAACTACTAGCTGAACACCTTTCTAGAGCTGCTGAAGGCTAATTCTGCAATCCAAGGGTACAAGGTGATGGCACACTATGGCACAACTGTAACCTGAGGCAATTGCAGGCAAATAAACAGTCTCAGAACAATTGGCCAGTTCCAAGGGCAAATAAACAGCCTTGGGGAAGTTAACAAGTTCCAGGGGCAACTGACCAGTTCCAGGGGCAATTGACCAGTTATGCGGGCAGACAACCAGTTTTGGGGCAATTGACCAGTTCCAAGGGCAAATGATTATTTCCAAGGGCAATTGACCAGTTGCAAGAGCAAACAAATGGTTTGGGTGCAGTTCACCAGTTCCTGGGGCAATTGACCCAGTCCCAAGGGCAATTGGCCAGTTGCAAGGGCAAGCAAATGGTTTCAGGGCAATTGACCGGTTTCAGGGGCAATTGACCAGTTCCAGGGGCGACTGGTCAGTTATAGGGGCAATTGATCAGCTGCAAGGGCAAACAAATGGTTTCAGGGCAACTGACCAGTTCCAGGGGCAATGGACCAGTTCCAGGGACAATTGACCAGTTCTGAAGCAATTGACCACTTTCAGGGGCAAACAAACAGTTTTGGGTCAATTGACCAGTCCCTGGGGCAATAAACACAGTCCAGACAGTTGCAGACAATAACACACAGTTCAGGTACAGTTTCAGATAACTGCAGGCAATAACACACAGTTCAAGAAGTTGCAGACTTATTGCCACACTAAATGCCCCAAATGTCCTGTTGCCCCACGCTAGCCTAATTAGGGAGCTGCTAGCCAACTCCTTCCTTGGCCACCACTATGGGTGGTCCAAAGGTGGGAACCACTTTAAACCCCTTCCCCACCAATATGACCTCAGTCGCTGTCCCAAAGCTCAAGCAAACAACAGGGGTCTCAGAACCAAACAATCTATATCTGGGCTACTAAACCCCCCATTAGGGATTAGGGTTTGACAGACATATGCAGGGCACCTGGGCTTGCTCGCCTTTCTTTCAATTTGCCTTGCTGAGCCCTTCTAGACTACAGGGCTTGCCTTGCTGAGCCCCTCTAAAACACAGGGCTTACATTGCTGGGCCCCTTTAAACTACAGGGATTGCCATGCCCTACTTACTCCTCACAAGGGTTGTCCTCTTTAATTACTGCTGTCTTAGGAGCTGCTCTTTTAAATATTGTTTCAGTTGGGGCCTTCTTGCCCTTGGCCCTGCCTTAGCTCTGCCTCTTGGGCTCTTCTCATTAATATTTATAAACTTCTCCTCAGGGCTCCTATGCTCTAGCTCCTCCCCTGGGCATTGCTACACCACTGAATATTTAAAATATGCAGTTGAGCCCTTGGTCCAACCCTTCGGCTCTCGGCTGACCTATCAGGTGCCCACGGCACTTTTAAACATTTTAATTATTTTTATTTTCAGTGGCAACACAGGCGGACAGCACTCTGCTAGTGGTGCTGCCACCAACTCACTGGCCCAGCCCAGGGTGAAGAATTCTGCTGCAGGAGGTGGGAGGCACTGTTGGCAGAGGGAGAGCTTATGGAAAGGAAGTTGGGCACTGCGGCAGATGGCTGTGGGCGTTGAAAGGGCCAACACTCCACTGGATCAATGACACGGCTCTTCACTTGTCGCTGACAAGGGACTGGAACAAACTTTTTAAGGGATGGGGAATAAAATAAAATACAGGGCTGAACAGAGCCCACACCGGACCGTTTTTCTTCTTTTCTTGAAGTGACTGCCACACACTTCACCAACCGGAACACCAATGCTGGACCACAGAACAGGCTGCAGTCTTCAGCTGTGTAGCATAGGAGAGGCACTGCAGCAGAGCCAACAGAACTGGCTTCAACAACCAGGTAAGCCCAGGGTTCTCATTTCTCTCTCTCTCTCTCTCTCTCAGTCCTGCTCCTTCCCTGCTCAACAGTAGCCCAAAACTGCCACACCAGGAACCCTCTGATTCAAAACTCACTCAGGGTTCTGATTCTTGAACCCCGAGTGTGCACCTGCCAGCAGTGGCTATTTTTCAAGAAACACACACCATACACTGGACAAGGACAGCAGTCCCAGTGCATGGGAGCCCTGGACTCGCCCAGCCTGCTAGGGGGGAGGGGGGGATTCTGCAGAACAGAGAAGGCAGCAGAGAGAAAACGCTTCCTTTCTTCTCTTTTTTTTTTGTTATTATTCACCCTGCGCTGCCTGGCGTGATGGGGAGGAGACACATGCCAAAGGAGGGGCCCCACACATTACCCCTGCCCTGCCCACTCTGACCTGGGGCTCAGGGGCATTTTATTTATTAATTTTATTTCTGTGGTGCCCCCAACTTTGGAGCACTACAGATTATACTGTGTTGTAAACATCACTGGGGGAATTCTGTTCTGTCTGCCTTTCAGGGTTAACAACTGCTTCCTATGAAGAGCTTGTGCTTTATTCAGTGCAGATTCAACAATATTGCTGCTATAACCTCTTTCAAGAAATATTTTTGTAAATGTTGATGCTTTCTTTTTAAAATCCTCATCCCTTGAACAAATTTACCATATCTGTCTGCCTGTCTCTCTAGCTATCTATCTACATATCTATCTGACAATCTATCTAACAATCTATCCATAAATTGTCCATAGGGGATTGAATCTTTCAGTGATTTTGCATGTGCACAGTCCACTCAAAGTAGAGTGTCACCAGCAGCGGGTTTCCTATAGCCCTTCGTACACACATAGTTGTTGGAACCCACCTGTAAAGTGATGTCTAAAAAATTCAATTCAAATTCATTACTACAGTCTATGAATTTCAAATTCAGTAAGTTGCAATTAAGCAACTCTAGTAAAAAGCTAAAAAGACAAAGAACCTCAGTACAAAAGTACTGAGGCAAGGGTTACCCAAAAAGGGCATTGACAACAACCACACATATCCCCAATGCAAAGCATCATGTGATATATATATATGCAAATCACCATGAAAATTGTTTTGTTGCACGTGCCCTTTTTGGTAACCCTTGCCTCATTGCTTTTGTGCTGAGGTCCTTTGTCTTTTAAACTACTATCTTATTTTGGGCTCAACATGACCCAAACGCATAAGACCACATTAGGGTTGGCTCATTTTCACCAGGGATAAGACACAGACAAGGCACACTGATGAGTCCTGTGTAGGACGAAACACATGACTGTGTCTTCTGTTCTCACCCTTTGCAAATTGTATGAGAGACCCTTTGGCACCATGCATTCCTGCTTAAAGCAGAAACAGACTAAATTGTCATGGTGATTTGCAAATACTGTATATACCATGATGCTTTGCATTATGAGCTTAAGTGTGATTTTGTATTTCTTAAAAAAACTGGCTTTGCTGCCAATGCCCTTTTTGGGTAACCCTTGTCTCAGTGCTTTTGTACTGAGGCTCTTTGCCTTTTTAGCTTGCTTTCTTATTTTGGGCTCACTGTGACCCAAGCCTGTAAGACCACATTAGGGCTGGCTTGTTTTTGCCTTAGGTGAGACACAGTTGACTTCTTGCACTTTGCAGATTATAGGAGAGGCCCTTTGGCATCATGCATTGCTGCTTAAAGCAGTGTGGATTAGTCTCAGAGTTCAGAACAGTGTTGGCTGCCCATAGCCCCAGAAACAAATTGACAAATGAAGGTGCCGTGGCTGCACCCACTGACGTGCCACATTGCTGTACACAAAATTTCCCACTGAACTTGAAGTGACTCTAAATAATTATGAGTTAGGACAAAATGTAAGGCATCCAAAATTAAATTAATAGGTAGGGAATCTGCAAGAGGGTCATTCCTGAGAAAATATTCACAGGCTCGGATGCCATTCTGGTGGACTGTATAAAGACTCTACATCTATGCAGATTCAAAGAGATCCTTCTTCCCATTTGAAGTTCTGAAATTTCTTCAGCAGATGCATTGTGTCTCTGAGGAGGGATCTTAGACCCAGAACACTTCTCTACAATAAAAAAAGAAAAACCTGCAACTTGCAGAAATTATTTGTAAGGCATCTCATCCCAGAGACAAAAGCTTGACCAGGTTTTTTATTTGTTTGTTTGCATCTCTATGCACATTGGGGAGTATATAAAATGTTGGAATTATGGGTGCACTCAGCCACAGAAAGAAAATTCAGATTCAGTGAGGTCCCCAGAATTGTTTTTCCCTTTCTAATATATTTAACAACTCCTTACTAAAAACCAGGT
The DNA here is from genome assembly GCA_016271365.2 of Neoceratodus forsteri. Taxonomy (NCBI): domain Eukaryota; kingdom Metazoa; phylum Chordata; order Ceratodontiformes; family Ceratodontidae; genus Neoceratodus; species Neoceratodus forsteri. The sequence goes on along the minus strand of CM057449.1, from coordinate 1,107,510,511 downwards.
TTGGGGTCACGTGGCAGTTTTTTATAGTTATTAGCGTTCTTAAATAAGTCTAAGACCTTTGTTTGATAGAATTCCTTTGTCATCAAAACTATTGTATGTTCCCCTTCTTGTCAGCCTGCTTACTGATTACATTCTGTATTTGCTTAAGTGACTGTAATGCCGCAGTTTTTTCAGGCTTTAAATTCTGGTAGTATAAATTATTTTGTTCATTTACAACCTCTTCTGCTTCATCTAGCACACATTTATTATATACTGCAATGACTGGATTAACACAAGGGAGGGCACTGGCAGAAAGATGATTGCTCTTTGAAAGGAACCTGTCTTAGGCTTTTAAAATCATGGCTGTCTCCATTAAGTAGCAACTCCTATAGAACATCAAAAGTCTCATTCTGCCATTCTGTTTTGTCTGCTAGAGTTTCATTATATAATTCATTTAATGCTTCCAGGTTTTCAATATCCTGGGCAGACAGTGTCTCTTGTATAGCATTAGACACTGTGCTGTTCATAACAGTGATTGGATCAAGGGAGACAGTAAGAATTGAATTGTTACCTTGAATGCTCTCTAATGTAATAGATGCCATGGCCAAAGTTGAACTGTGTGCATTCACTGCTCCTGTCAGTGCTCCTGCCATAATCCTGGTCCCCTGAGGATTTTTTATGAAATCGTCATCGAGCTGTAATTTATGAAAACATTTGTACAGTTCCAGGTTCATCTGGAATTTATCAAGCAGTACATAGGGTACAAATGTCAAACTTTTAGAAAATAGATTTATCTGTGACTGAGAAAGATCCAGTAGTGTGAAGTTAATCATTATGAAAAATTGAATACAACCAATTGTCTTTATTCTACCAATTGTGAGAACCCCTAGCACCTCGGCTGAGTGCCTTCAAGAGGGTATAATATCACAACAAAGCTTAAATGCCTTTAAATACCTTTTGTCATAAGTGACATCATACTGTGTTGAACCAATCCAGACATAACATTATGTGCACCAATCACAATTTAGAAGCAACAATTAAAGAAATAGACATACAAAAATTCCATAATAAGAAAAACAGAAAGGGGGGGAAAGCAGGGAAAGGGAATTGGGGGAGGTAAAAATTATCTCAAACCACAAAAATAGAAATGTAGTTAATTTTAAACTAACATAAACCTTAAAATTAGAAATTTAATTTCCACATCTTTCTCCTTGCAGTCTAAATGCTACATTTTTTGGATATACCTTATGTTAAATTTCAGCATTACTAATATGCTAGACAATTTATATTTATTTCCTTGGGGTTCTCCTAAAAACTAGGGACACACCACCTTAATAAACACAATTTGTGTGCTGGAAAATTACTATCCAGCTAAGATTATATTTTTGTCTGCATATTCAAATATTTGAACCTTGTAATGCACTTTTTTTAAAAAAAGGGATTTTATCCAAAATGTACATAAAGCACAGGCAAAACAAACAAATCTCTCCCTTCATATTTATAACCAACTATGCTTAATTTAAGAGAATATTTCACATTTTTCTCATTTCAAACATTTTGCAACCTATCTCTTATTATCCACTTGTAAAGCACTTTTAGGGTACAATCATGTCCAAAATTAGTATATAAACATAAAGGACAAAAAAAAAAAAGGTTTATTCTACTTGTATGTTGTTTTGCAGCTGTAGAGGGATAGATACAGAAGTGTTCAAGGTAAACCCATCTAGACCGGAAAAAGTTTTTGGTTTGGATTGCCATCGGTACCAGAAGGGAGATGTTTTCTTTATACTATTGCAACCTGAAAAGATTTGTAAGGGAGAAAACAACAAGCATGAATCATTATTCAATGTACTTGATTATAGATACATTCATTTTAACTAGAAAACATCACCTATAAAAAATCCTTAACTATTCTTTCAAAAAGGGTTTCAGGTCCCATCTTTCATTAAATCCAAAAGGTGCAACTGTATTTGCTTTAAAGATCCAAGAGCTTTCTCTTTGTAATAACTTATTTGGCCTATCACCTCCTCTTGGATTTGTTTTCACTTGTTCCAGTCCCATAAATTTCAAACCTATAGTACTGTTATCATGCACCATGGAGAAATGCCTTCCTATAGGTGTGTCCAATTTACCATTTATAATAGATCTTACATGTTCTTGGATCCTTTCTTTTAATGGTCTCACTGTCTTTCCTATATAAAACAAATTACAGCCGCACCATAACATATAAACCACAAACGAAGTTTTACAATTTATAAACTCTTTAACTTCAATTGTGACTTTATTAGGTAATGGAAACTGTTGCTTGTGTGCATATGTTTGCAAATATTACAATTCCCACATTTATGGTTACCTGTAGGTTTTTTTGGTAACCACATTTCTTTTCTGGAATTATCTTGTGAAAATTGGCTGTTTACTAATTTATCTTGTAAATTAGATGTACGTCTAAATGTTATTCTAGGTTTTTCAGGTAGAATCTCATTAATATCAGGGTACGCTTTTAGAATCTCCCAACTATTCCAAACAATGTTCCCTACAGCCCCAGATACTGCATTAAATTCCAGTGAACACATCACCTGATCGTTTATATGCTGTGATTCCTTTGTTCTTTTTTCTAAAAAATCTTTCTGTTTTTTGCCTTTAATTCTGGCTACAGCTTTATTTAAAACTGACTCCCTATAGCCTTTCTCTCTGAATCTTTGCAACAATTCCTTCGTTTGTAAATCAAACTCAGTATCTGTTGTGCAATTTCTCCTTAATCTTACTAGTTGCCTATATGGTATAGAATTTCTTAATTTGGTAGGATGTGAACTATCATTTCTCAGTAAAGAATTAGTACTGCTTTCCTTTCTATATCCTTTTGTAAAGATTTCCCCAGTTTCACTATCTCCCTCTGTGGTAATGTCCAAGAAATTAATACTGCATTCATTAATTACTGCTGTAAACTTTAAATTTCGATTATTTCTGTTTAGCCATTGAATAAATTGTTCTGCAGTTTCTCTACTTCCATTCCATATGCAAAAACAGTCATCAATAAATCTTTTCCATCCTACGATGTTTTCTGTGAATGGATTTACATTAGGATCATACAACACTTCTAATTCCCATAATCCTAAGAAAAGATTTGCATATGCTGGGGCCTTTGAGGCTCCCATTGCAGTGCCACATGTTTGCAAATAATATTCATTATTGAATTCAAAATAGCTGTGATGTAATATAAATTCTAATATGTCATTGAGAATTTGTACTGAAGCCCCAGCATATTCCTGATCTTTAAGTAAAAAATACATAGCAGCTCTGATGCCATCAGCATGTCTTATGGATGTGTATAAAGCTTCTACATCTATACACATCCATAAATAGTCTTTATCCCATGTTAAATTACATATCTTGCCGATGGCATCACCCGTGTCCCTCAAATATGATGGCAATTTTACCATACTGTATTGTAAGTACAGATCGATAAATTCACTCAAGTGTTCAGTAATCGATCCAATACTAGAAACAATTGGTCTTCCCGGTGGATTTATCATATTCTTGTGAATTTTAGGAAGACAATACAAAGTTGGAATTATTGGATACTCACTATATAAATACTTAAATTCTTGATCATTTATATCTCCTCTCATAACAGCTTCATCCAGTAATTCACATAATTGCCTTCTGAATATCTGTGTTGGATTCTGTAAAAGGTTTTTATAATTATTCACATCAAATAATAGTACTTCCACCATTTCTTTATATTTATCTCTGTCCATCAATACAATGTTGCCACCTTTGTCAGCCTTTTTAATCACTACTGCTGAATTGCTAGTTAGTTCATTTAAAGCTTTCTTTTCAACTTTAGTTAAATTTGAACTAATTTTATTATATTTATTATTATTCAGTAGCTCTCTTACCTTGTATAGCACCGCATTTTCAAATGCAGTCACATTGCTATTAATAACAAAGGGACAGAAAACTGAATTGTTTTTAAACATCATATTTCTCATTTTTAAGAAGTCCTCTGGTATAGGAAGTCCTTCTAATTCTATCGGACTCATGTCTTCTAGAGTGTTCATTTCTATATTGCTTTCCCCATCTCCAGAATCTCTTCGGTATGTCTGCATCTCATTTTCTCTTAGATCTTCATTTTTCTCAATCTCTACTAGAAGAAAGTCCAATGTTTCATCTAGAGTCCCTTCATAAGTTTTTTTACTTTCCAGATAACCCATTTCTTCACTTGCACTAAGTTCTGTTCTTTTACCAAAAAATATTTTTAATTTGATTTTCCTAAACAACTTAAATAAGTCCACAAAGATGTTAAACTTGTCTATTGGTGGAGTCGGAACGAAATTAAGTCCCTTTTGAAGTAAATTTAAATGTTTACTGCTCAATGTAAATGAACTAAGGTTGATTATTTGCTTTTCAGCATCTTCTGATTTCTCAAAAGATGTTTTCTGTTGGTGAAAATTCCTCCACTTACCCCCTCGTGTTCCTCTTCTGGTTTTTCATTTCCGGCATTGTCTATTCCTCTTTTCTCTAAAAAAGCCGTAGGAATTGGATTAATAGATACCGATCTTTGTCCAGTTCTCAATTCTTTTAACTCTCCATCACTATTATACTTTCGATACTTTCTACTTCTTGAGCGACCTCTGCTTGTTGATCTCTCCTTACCACTCCTTTTCGGAATCCATGCAGTTCCTGCTAAATAGTCAGTGGCATCTCTGTTATGTTTAAATCGTTTCCTTTCTAACACCTCTTTCTCATGTTTCTCAATTTTCTTTTTTAACGTTTTATCTAAATTGGAAAAATGACTATGTTCCTTGAAATATCCAACCTCTTCTTTCACAAGTTTGATTTCTTCCGACAGTTTTTTATAATTTTCATTGTCTTCTTCGATAATCAAATCAATGTATGCTAGAGATGCCTTTTCTGAGATTTTCAAACATTCAGCTTTGCGTTTAAATGATTCTAAACCACGGGACGGTATTTTTTGAACCTGTAAACCCCGTGGTACTTGCTTTTTGTCTCTGTATGTTTCCAAAGACAAAATGTTATAGCTTAGATTAACCTCCTTCATTAACAGTCGCTCCAGTTTTAAAAAAGTTGCCTTGATGTTACCTTGCGTATTTTCTAGTCGTTCTTCTGCTCCAATTGTATCCTCTCCCTCTAGAGCTGCTTTTAATTCGAGTCTCCGTGACTGCAATGAACTGGGGTTTGTTAAACAGAAACTTGTTGCTCCAATGTCTTCAACATGTATTTCAACTTCCTGGTTACCACATCCTGGTTCTTTTGACATTACTATGTCAATTTCAGTCGTTCTTTCACAGTTCAAATTACATAAACTCTGCCAAAAGCTTATTCTCAGAGTGGACCCAGAATATATATACACACGTCCTTTTTATGATATTTTATGATATAGTTTATAAATTGTAAAACTTCGTTTGTGGTGTATATGTTATGGTGCAGCTGTAATTTGTTTTATATAGGAAAGACAGTGAGACCATTAAAAGAAAGGATCCAAGAACATGTAAGATCTATTATAAATGGTAAATTGGACACACCTATAGGAAGGCATTTCTCCATGGTGCATGATAACAGTACTATAGGTTTGAAATTTATGGGACTGGAACAAGTGAAAACAAATCCAAGAGGAGATGATAGGCCAAGTAAGTTATTACAAAGAGAAAGCTCTTGGATCTTTAAAGCAAATACAGTTGCACCTTTTGGATTTAATGAAAGATGGGACCTGAAACCCTTTTTGAAAGAATAGTTAAGGATTTTTTATAGGTGATGTTTTCTAGTTAAAATGAATGTATCTATAATCAAGTACATTGAATAATGATTCCTGCTTGTTGTTTTCTCCCTCACAAATCTTTTCAGGTTGCAATAGTATAAAGAAAACATCTCCCTTCCGGTACCAATGGCAATCCAAACCAAAAACCTTTTCCGGTCTAGATGGGTTTACCTTGAACACTTCTGTATCTATCCCTCTACAGCTGCAAAACAACATACAAGTAGAATAAACCTTTTTTTTTTGTCCTTTATGTTTATATACTAATTTTGGACATGATTGTACCCTAAAAGTGCTTTACAAGTGGATAATAAGAGATAGGTTGCAAAATGTTTGAAATGAGAAAAATGTGAAATATCATTCTCTTAAATTAAGCATAGTTGGTTATAAATATGAAGGGAGAGATTTGTTTGTTTTGCCTGTGCTTTATGTATATTTTGGATAAAATCCCTTTTTTTAAAAAAAGTGCATTACAAGGTTCAAATATTTGAATATGCAGACAAAAATATCATCTTAGCTGGATAGTAATTTTCCAGCACGCAAATTGTGTTTATTAAGGTGGTGTGTCCCTAGTTTTTAGGAGAACCCCAAGGAAATAAATATAAATTGTCTAGCATATTAGTAATGCTGAAATTTAACATAAGGTATATCCAAAAAATGTAGCATTTAGACTGCAAGGAGAAAGATGTGGAAATTAAATTTCTAATTTTAAGGTTTATGTTAGTTTAAAATTAACTACATTTCTATTTTTGGTGGTTTGAGATAATTTTTACCTCCCCCCAATTCCCTTTCCCTGCTTCCCCCCCCCTTTCTGTTTTTCTTATTATGGAATTTTTGTAAGTCTATTTCTTTAATTGTTGCTTCTAAATTGTGATTGGTGCACATAATGTTATGTCTGGATTGGTTCAACACAGTATGATGTCACTTATGACAAAAGGTATTTAAAGGCACTTAAGCTTTGTTGTGATATCATACCCCCTTGAAAGCACTCAGCCGAGGTGCTAGGGGTTCTCACAATTGGTGGAATAAAGACAACAATTGGTTGTATTCAATTTTTCATTTTGCTGTGGTTTTTGGGCGCTACAATTTGGAGATATACTGGAGTTTTTGAGGGTCACCCTTAGTAGTGAACTCCTCTTAAGCATGAGTGCAGGTATGGTGCATTTAGAACTGAAGTTAATCATTGCTTGGTTTTCTCCCTGGTAGAGAGGCATTGTTCTTACACATCTTCTTGGGCCCCCACCACCCCTGTGGGGTTTTCATTTCTGGTCAGTTCGCCTGAATTTGATTTATTTTTTTTATTTTGGTCTTGGGATCTTTCCATCCTGAAAAATAAGCTGATTTCAGTTTAGCCATGCCAACTGAAGTTTCCTCCTCACTCTGCTCCATATTGAAACTTACCAGGCTGGGTTCCTGTGGAGTGGCTGGTGCTCTATGGCTCCTGCCTCTGGACTTCGATCTTCCCCTAATGGCTGATCTGTTCCTCCAGTCACACAAGAAAATTCTGCCCTTCTGGCAATCTAGATGGTCTCTTGTGGCTTTGTTTTGTTTCTTAATTACCAGTTTAGATTTGTCCTTTGATAGTTTTTTCTGTAGTTCTATGTCTAATTCCTTGAAAACTGAGCGAGACAAATATTTGCTAAGACCCTGTTTGACTACTGTGATGTCTTTGGAAATTCCCAGGTGTTTCTCTCTGTCCTCTTTGATGAGGATTTGCACAAATGTGCATGAGCACTCTGAGGCTGTTTCTTCCCAGGCCTCACAATTTTTAAATGTTTCTAGGCCTCTGGAGGGGACAATACTTACTCTAAGGCCTTGAGGTGCTCCTTTACTCTTCAAATAATTCTCTAAGCTTATTTTGTTTTAATTCTTTGGTAACTGGGTAAGACCCACTAGGCACAATGCCTGTTTTCAGGGGCAGCCCAGGAGCACTGGGGAGGTTAAGTGACTTGCTTAGGGTCACACAGTATGCAAGTGGAGGTTGTGGGAATCATGCTCAGGTCTGCTTGGTGTACCAAGTCCATTCACAGTTGTTACTCTAATTTTTAGGCTATGCTCTAACCTCTAGGCTATACTCACAGCCCTTGTATGTAACATTTAATTCCTATAATGCCAGCCCATGTATGTAACACTTAATTCAATAAATAGTTTCTCAAGATTTACAAACAATTGTTTTACCTCTGTCTCTTCAGTTTCAGGAATTGCACTAATGTTGGCTTTCAGTTTAGATTTGGCTATTCTTTTTTTCTGGTGAGCTCATCCATTGAAGAGAAGTACACAGGGTGGGCCAATTCATCTGCTGTAGCATTTTGCCATGCCCTGTTCATGGTCCAGTGGTAAATATATTGTAGAACAGAGTATAATACTCTCACAGTCCACCATTGTTGAAAAGCATATAAGTTTTGTGCTGAACAATATGTTCACTTTTGCTGGTCAAGCATCCACAATGTTTAGATTTATTGTGATGCACTATGCCAGAAAGTTCAGATCAAGGCAGGAACTGCACGTCATCTCTGGTGCAGGATTCAGATGCTGTTTAGGGATTTAGCAGTCCCAAGGATAACATAACCATAGCAAGAACCAACAGCACTCTGTGACCAGTAAGTTTGTTTGTTTATTTGTTGTTATTTTGTTGACAATACACTTACGCCAAAGACACATTTTACAGGTACGACCTGGTGTACAGTAGTACAACATTCAATAGTACAGTATGCATACAGATAAGTTACTACATGAACATGTAATACAATGAATAATTAAGATACAATAGTGCAAAAGAACAGGGTTCAGACATGGACATACTTAGTACATTAACCAAAAAATATAAAATCATTAGCACATAGGTAAAGAGGTAGTTATAAAATACTGTGGAATTCAGACAGAATACACACAGTCATTCAGTGTTAAGACAACAGTTTTCAGTTCTTTAGAAAATGAGGTGAAACTAGTCAGTGCTCTGATTGGTACAGGAATTGAGTTCCACATAGAAGGAGCCCCGAAACTAAACGATGTTTGACCCATGCTTGTAGACATAGAAGGAACCGATAAGCAAAGATTTTGGATTGATCTTGAATTGAAATTCGGTGTGACTGGTCGTAGCAGACATGCTAGGCATGCAGGTTGTTGCTTATCCAATAATTTGAAACTGAAGTTTGCCAGAGTCAGCTTCGATTTCATGTCGAAAGTAGGTCATCCCAAACTTTCTAAAATTGAGCAGTGGTATACCCTATTGCCACTTTGACAAATAAACTTCACAATTTTATGGTATAGAACTTTGTTATCATTGAGACTGACTTCAGGTGCTGCATCTACAACCAAGGAGCCATAGTCTAATAAGGAAAGCAAATGGTGTCTTGCACTAGTTAACCTAGCATCATATGTCAAAAATGTGTTATGCAGTACAGCTGACCTAGTTTTTGATGCAATTTGCATATTAGGATTTTAACATGGGGGCCAAATGTCAGATCTGAGTCTATATAAACACCAAGATACAGTATTTAAAACCTTAACAGTCTCGAGGAGTTCACCCCTGTGAGTTGACATTAGCAATTGATTGGCCTTTGCTCTAGTTTTTGAAGTTGAACCCAGTAACATTGTATTTTTGTTACATTTATGAGCATCCTTTTTTCCTCGAACCACCTGTGCAGAGCTAAATTCGCTAATTAAATTTATATTAATGACTGTAATCTCCTTTGCATGGGTAAATAGTACTGCATCATCTATGTAAAGTACCATACTAGCATTGTTGCAGACTTTCGGTACATCATTTATGAAAAGTGAGAATAACAGTGTTCCTTGTGTGGACCCCTGTGGAGTAAGAGCAGTGTCACTTGAATAAAGGAAAGAAAAAGTGACTCGTTACAAGATCAATGGCCAAAGGCGTAACTCAAACCCATGTAGTGAACTAGTGAGAAATCACGTGGTACTATAATGAAGATTTTTTTGAAGAACTTTTTTTGTTAACTTATACAAACAAGGTTCACAAACATAAAAAGCCATGACAAAACATGAAATAAAACCTGCTCTAGTCACATGCCATGCTTCAAAATGTTTCTGTTCAAGAAAATCAGCACTATCCACTTGTAAGTCATGTATAGAACAATGGCAGCTGCAGTACATGAAGGTCATTGATACCGCCTCTAAATGCTCATAGTAATGTAGAAAACTGTACCTGGAGCACATTAGAGAGAGTGAAAAGAGACTGTGGGAAGTAACCTAAGATGTGAGTTCCTGTTATGTCTCAGGTAAATTTTGATCTGTGCTGCTGCAGCCTCCCAAGTTTGCAAACACCCTCACCTAGGGAGTGAATAGATAGAAAACTCAGACCTTTAATCCACAGAAAAAGACATGGTTTGTTTATTAAACTGATAATGGCATAAGTGTGTAGAGGAAATATCATGAGTCTTCTATATAACTCTAAATTAGAAAATTGAAGATGCTGGAATTGCAAAAATACCAGAAAGGTAGAATAGAGAAAGAGGAAAGGAGGATTGGGGTAGGGTAGTAGAAAGGTATAGCAGTGTGATTGTGAGCAATAGGGTGGGGGGTGTGGAGCAAATAGAGACTGTCAGATAGGCAAAAAAGAAAAGTCATGATGGAAATCAGAGAGGGGTAAAGTGTGAAGTATGGGAGAAAGACGGACCCGTGCGAACGAGGCACATTTCTATATCAATTGACAGCAAAGATTTTTATTATATTCTGAGCCATTTTAAGACGCTAAACTAGCAACAGCACAAATATAATACATAAGATGAGAAACACATACAAATTCTCTTCAATATTTAGAGAAATGGTTTAAGGTCCCAAACAGTATTGTGTCATTAGGTTTCTGACTGCATAATGTCTAGATCCAGAATTTTTTTTTCAGTCTGTCAGCGCCCTTCCTGCATTTCTTCACACGTTGAATTCCCTTGAAGGATATGTCCTTAGGTTTGTGAGCATGATATTAAAAAACAAAATGTTCATCCACTGGTGCTTCAACATTACAGTTTGTAATATCCCCAACATGCTCTTGGAGACCTTGGGCCCAATTTTCAAATGAAGTGGAATGACGCAAGGAACTTGCGTCAAAAGAGTTTAACCCAAGTGGTGACTTGCATCACCACTTGCATCAAATGCAATTTTCCAAAGCAGCCTGTGTCTGATCCAGACACTGCTGTGCCAAATCCCCCTTGTGACAGGGTTGTGAAACACAACCAGATGAACCAGGATGCACGAGGGCCTGCACCATGGTGGTGTTGCAGCATCACCTTTTTTGGAATATTCAAAGCCCCACCGTGGATGCAGCAAGGGCAACCACTTAGACCAGCCAGGAGTTGGTCTAAGTGGTTAGCACCAGTAGAATGGGGTCTAATAGGGGTGCCAGGGGTGTACCAGGGGCCTGGGAGATGGCAGTGTGAGCGTCAGGGAGATAATGCAAAAATGTCCAGTATGTGAGCTTGTGCTATATAGTATTGTACAATAAAAGCACTGCACATACTGTATGCCCCCCAATCCCTGATGTCACTCATAAGCAAACCCCCATCCCTGATAGTGTCATGGACCCCCAATCCCTGATCTCCCCCATGCAGTTGCAAATACCCTCTGATGCAGTACTGCCCTCCCTCCCTGCAATCACCCAAGTATTATTGGAATAATCCCTGGTGGTACTGTGGACCCCCCACTCCCCCACCCTGTCAGATATTGTCCCACCACCGCTCATCCCCCCAATCCCAAATAGAAACCAGCAGCCAGCTCAGCCCTCCTCTCACCACCATGGCTGGCTGCCAACTGGGCTCTGTAGCTGGGTAATAAAATTACCTTTCTCAGGTTCTTGTTGGAACTGCACAAAAGGAAGAGACAACAGACAAATGGTGTCCAAGTAATAAATGTAATTAATTACCAATAAATAAGAATAATACAGGCTTACAACAGTGCAATAATCACTGGGAGAGTATCCAGTCTCCTCACATATAGGTGCAGTCAAGTCTCTCTGAGAGAAAATACGTGATACAAAGGGTCTTATACCCTGATAATTGCTATGGCAACTATAAAAGAAGATACATAAAAAGTAAGTGATTGGCTAAAAACAGGTGACCAGAGAGTCACCATCCTAACTAGCATGGGAAAGTTGCTTAGCTAGCAGAAGATAATATATGAACAATAAGGCCTGTGATGCTTTCCAGGTCACTTGCAGTCACAGTTTGCACAAGCACTAAAGATGGCACTGTTGCCTAACTAATAAATATACAATAAAAATATACTAGAAAAAATCTCCCAGTGGTTCAATCTATTGTGTGAATATAGTGAAGCATAATATGCATTACAAAAGTACAGTAGAACTCTGAGCCTGACACTTATGCTTAAACGACAAGTGTCTGTGCCCTAAGGTTAGTACACATACCTACATATATATTGCTGTCTGTGAGGTGGGGGTACAATCAGGGGTGCTGGTCCATGGATAACATCCCCTGCTTGTTGTCTCAGAAGGGGTAACAATTACAAGAAAGTAGTGGGATGGAGTTAAAAAGTCGTTTACAAGCCCGATGCCCAAGCTTTTGTAAAGGAATTCAAGTTGTTCTCGGTGTTGTTTTAGAGTATTTCACAGACAGCAAAGTGTAAAGAATAGAAAAATAATCAAAATTGCTTGAATAATAACAAAAGCTTTAAAAGTAATTTCCAACCAAGTGCTGGATAGAGCAGTACTTAAATCACCATCATTAATAAGGGTATTAAGAACATCACCAGCTTGGGAAATATTATTGCTAATATATATCAAATGTGAATCCTTCCTAGCTAAAAGAGATCTCAAGGAAAGTGTCAAAGGGTCAATGTGCACATTAAACACAGGCAAATACTGAGAAAAGGCAAGCAAGTATTGCGGATCAGTATCATTAACATCTGGTTCAGGGAGAGGAGCAGGAGTTATCACAGTGTGACCTATAACAGTTTTCTGCTGTGGAGTAAAACAAAAGTTAGGTGCTTCAATAACACAAGATTTATGACCATAAGCAAATGACTTATGATTGGTAACAACGCAGTACTGGCCATCAGAGTTGTACATGACTCTGACAGATGGAACCCTCCATCGCTGTAAACGTATCGGGCAGGCAAAGGACTGGTTGGTGAGCCGTGAAGTGAAGTGATGTACCTCTTCCAGGTAGCTTCAGGATGTAGCTGTTTCAGCATCAGTGGCAGAAGATGTAGCTCATGGAGATTCGGATTTTTCATCCCTGTCAACATTAGTAAGGTCCAAGGTAAAGGCCCAGTCAAGGTTTTCTGGAGAGTAGCCACACACTGGTTTCACAATGTCGAAGACGTCACAGCAGCATGGGTAGTAATATCCTTTCTTGGCACAACAGTTTGTGTGGGGTGCCACCCAAGCTTGGAGCACAGCATGGTAGACCAATAAAGATGGAAGGTCAGTTCTTTCACGATAGATGTCAGCATCAAGATGTCCGATGGAATGAATTTCAGAAAGTTTATCAAAGACAAATGTAACGGGGTCAAAGCGGGGCAATGACACCATACATGTAACAAACATGTTGTCATGTATAGAACAAACCTTGGTAAAATAGCAAGGAGCTTGATTTGGATATCTGGAGACATATCCAAGATTTCTAGCTGTAGACATAGAAATATTAATAGAATTTGCTAAACACATATTAAGACAACCAAGAGATTTGCAGTGAGGACGATACCATTTACCCATTCATTTATCATGGAATAGATCTGGGATGCATCCCGTTTCCAAGTCCATAAAGAGATTGTTAACAGTGGAAATTACATAAGAGCCATAAGCAGAGCATAAAAGTTCATGGGCAATATATTTCTTGTCTGCCTCCTTATTGTTCTGAAAAATAAGTTCATTAATCTTAGACTTGGTATCATTGAACCCTTTGGCAATTTTCTGCATGTTGTACACTGTAAAATGTTCCTCTTTGCTTAAACCATCTACACCATGTAATAGTGGTGGTAATATATCATTTTTAACAGCTTGCTGAAATTTAAGAGTTTGTGCTTTGACAGCAGCTATGTCTGATCTATTCCAAATAGACATGCCTGAGTCAAAAAAGCCAGAAATGGTGCCTGCTGCACCGGTGACATCTGCAGTATCACACCTAGTGCGTGGTCTAGCTTTAGCATTAGGTGCAGGTCAAAAGACCCCTAAATGATCAGTGGAGTGGGGTCCACTGACTGGATTATTAGTATGTGTCTGATAAGCAGATACAATATCTGTAAGCATCATGTTATAAAATTTAGAAGTATTGGTCATGTGACAGAGATCAATCTCAGCCATATTCCAATGCGTAAGATTGAAAATAACTGGTACATGCATAAATTGTGCATTATTAATCACAGCACTTGGAAGGGAAGTGGCAGTCAAACCACTAGGAGGACCTTCCTCCTGGGGAGGACAGTCAGTCAATTCTTCTTCAGTGGGTGGGACTACAGAGAGAAAAAGAGCTTCAGCAGCTACATAGTTATGAAGGGAAAAGACACATTCCTCCTCAGAGGTGAGGCGGTCACACCAAGCAGGATCTATGAGAGCAGTAAGATTGTAATGACCAGCATGTCTGAGGGAAGTCTGTCAAATAGAAAGAGTACCATTTTTAGATATGTCAATATTAGGCCATCCGTGGAATGTACCTATGGATAGGCGGGCTACAGGGAGTGTTTAGCCATGTAAGTCAGTTTCCCATTGGATAGACAAGGAGGACCTGTCTGGAGCAACTACCAAGGCATTAAGATAGGTGTCTGAGCCTTCCTTAACAGTAATCATTTTGTCGGATACACTAATATGAACTCCCATTGGGGCTGAATGTTCAAGTTTACTTAGAAGGTGTTCTACGCATTGTTTATGTCCAGTCGACAGAGGTTTGTTCTGAGAGTCTGTCAGAGAAAATAGTAGTTGTAGTCCCACCAAGGTGAGGAGGTGCGATATAGCTATCTTGTCAGTATACCTAAAATAAAACAGAAAAGGTTTGTTAAGTGTGAGGTACTATTCTGCCCTAAGTGGGTTGGGAAAAGTAAGTTTAGTCACCTTTGTACAACTTGAGCTGATTAGCATGGAATCACTTGTCGGTGGTCTTCTTTTGCTGTTGAACTTGGACCTGATACACAGCAGGGCTGAGTTTGTTGACAATGGGATAGGGGTCTTCCCATTTACTGGCAAAAGAATGAGTTGTCGACTTCTTTGACATGCTTATCAAAATGAGTTTTAGCTTGTTGAGCTTTACCCATGTGATTGGCAGCAAGCAGGTGTGTCTTCATGATGTCATCATGAAGCTTTTCAACATACTTGTCTACAGATACTCGATCTGCAGTGGGGATGTGGAGATTAATCAACAGGTGCTCAGGTAATCTCATATACTGAGTAGTGGCTACAGGGATACCCCTAATTGCTATCAGGAGTAGTAGCAAGAGGGAATCCCAATCCTTGGGATTATCATTGATGAATTTGCATAACATCTGTTTAATTCTTCTGTTGGCTCATTCTACCTGGCCTGAGGATTGAGGATGGTAAGGGATGTGGAATTTCTGATCTACTCCAAGTAACTGGAGTATCTGCTTCATCAGCTCAGCTGTAAAACTGGTTCCCTGGTCTGAATCTACCTTTAAGGGTAGGCCCCACCTAGAGAACAATTGATCCACCAGGATCTTGGCAGTTGTCTTTGCCATGTTACTCTTAGTGGGAAATGCTTCCACCCACTTGGAGAACAAATCAGTGACAAAAAGTGCATACCTGTTGTTCTTGCTGGAGTTGGTAAGGGGGACAATGAAATTGATTTGTATCACATTCCATGGTCCAGCTTGCCTTTGGGGCAACAATCTGGCATTTCTTTTTACTGAAATTGGATTGTTCTGGGCACACACTATGCAGTTGTCCACATAGTGTTCTACATCCTTGGCCATGCCAGGCCACCAGATGACTGTTTTGAGTCTCTGGAGGGTGTTTTCTGTCCCATGGTGTCCACCATTGGGAGTATTGTAAATCATATGGATGAATTTGGTTAATAAGGATTGTGGCGCAACCCACAATTTGTCACCTGTATCTTGTTTTCGATACCAGATGAGCTTCTGATCACTGGGCAAGTGTATATTGTCCGAGTGTCTCTTGAATGGACTACCAACAGATAGTGGTTGTTCAGTTCCTTTGTCTAGGAATCTGAACACATCTTTTAGTTCTGGGTCAGAATTCTGTGCAGCAGAAAGATCCGGTGGAGGTTCTGGTACTGGTTTCTGCCTAGTGTTAGCAGCTACTATAGCTGCCACAGCTATTGGGTGAGTAATTGTCCATGTCCCCCCCCCCCGAGCGTCTGCTTGGCAAGTGAGTCTGCTTGATCGTTGAATTCATGGTAAGGGTCAGATTTACAATGAGCCTTTACCTTGTGCATGTACAGTTTGTGAGTAAACTGTTGTGTCAGGCTGTGTATATATACAAACAGATCTCTATATTTGACAGTTGTGCCATCAGATGATGTAAAGTTATTTTTCTCCCAGAATGGTAGGAACTCAGTAAGGGAAGAGCAGACCCAGTTAGAATCTGCAAAGATGAGGGCATCCTTGTCACCATGGGGCATGATCTCCAAAGCACAGGCCACAGCTGCCAGTTCAGAATACTGTGAGGAGATAGTGCATTTGCTGTAAATGTGCCTGACATCGCCTCCTTGATCTTGTATGAGCGCTCCAGATCCTGCCACTTGCTCTCCATCCACACAGGAGGCAGAGCCATCTGTAAAGATATGATACATGCTGGTATCTTCCAGAATTTGAGGTGTAGCCAGTAAGAATGGTCCTGGCTCAGGTAAGTCAGGAAGTTGAAGGGCACAGTCATGGGGCTTACCTGTGTACAGTAGGCAATGGGCAAAGATTGAAGGCATTTTAGCAGGCACTACTGTGATGTCCCTGTCCTGCAAAAGCAAAGACCAATGAGTTAGTCTGGTGTTAGGAGACAGAATCATCTTTTACTTTATCTGAAAGCAAAAAGTTAGTTGGGATGTGACAGGTATGCAAGACAATAGGAGCATACCCAATAATGTACAGAAAGTGCTTGACAGCCCAAAAGGTTGCCAAGAGTGTCCTTTCACAGAGACTGTATTTCCTCTCCACTGGGGATAACATCTGAGATGCATAGGCAATGGGTCGGTGGTACCCATTGTACTTTGTTCCAGCACTGCAGACAAGGCCACATCAGAGGTGGCAGTTTCCAAATGGAAGGTAAGGTTTGGGTTGGGATTGATCAGTGCTTAGGCTGATGAGGGAGGGGCTATTACGGAAGCCCTGGGGAAGACAGGTCCAGGTGTACTGGCGCCCATCAAAGGTGAAGGTAAATTTGTATTGACTTACCTGTGCTAATGGGAGTGACCAAAACCCATTAGAGATGTCAAGAGCTGAGAACTAATTTTTGTCAGGGGTCAGTAACTTGAGCACATCAGGGGCTGATGCCACTGTTGGGGCACAGCTGGGGGTAACTTGATTAAGTTTCCTGTAATCAATTGTACATCTCCAAGCTCCATTTGGCTTTTTCACTAGCCAAATAGGTGACTTGACAGTGGAGACACAAGCCCTAATCACTCCTTGTTGTAGCAGTGATTGGATGGTCTCCCTCAGTGATGGCAAGGCTTCAGCAGGAAATGGGTACTGCTTCTGCCTAACAGGGTTAGGTCCTGGAATCTCAGTAGTGGTGTGCATCCTACCACAATCATGCTTGTTGGTAGCAAATACATCAAGGTGTTTTCGCAGCAAAGGTGCAAGTTCAGAAAACAGGTCATCACTTTTGAACAAAGCCATGACATCATACTCCTTGTTGTTATGGGAGATGGCTGCCACCATGTGCAAATCTAGGATGGTGACAGCGTAACATTGTCCTTTGAACTGAAGGAGTAGCCTATTAGCAAGGTCCACTACACAGCCGTGCAGTGCAAGAAAGTCAATTCCCAATATGCTGGGGTGATGACATAATACCATGAGGTCAAAGGCAAAATCAGTCCTGAGGTGGCCTACCACCACAGGCAAAGACACAGATCAGTAGGTGTGTAGTTCAGTACCATCTACACCCTGTGCACTGGTCTTCCCACTGGTAGACCAGTCAGATGTGGCTGGGTTCTCATCATGGAGAACAGACATTGCTGCTCCTTTATCCAGAAGCATGTCCAGTTGGTGGCTCCTGACCGTGGCCTTTACACAACGCTGTCAGTTTGTGTCAACAAACAAGTCACTCACAATCCAGACTGGGGCCTGTAATTGTCAATCTTTGCAGTTCTCAGAATCTTTGTCATCATCCTCTTCCTGAAACCTGAGTCCTACGGGATCCCATTGGGCCTCCTTGATGTCCTGTTCAGGATACAGATGTTGTACCTGTGACATCACAGGCTCAACAGTGGCCTGCTCAGTTGGTTCCTCCCTGGTCATCGCATTGGCCTGGCCAGTACCCGATACCATGAAGGGATTCTTTCCTCGGCTGCTCAGTTGTTCGGTAGCCAAGGGCAGGAACAGATTTTTGTTGCCAACCGATGTGAGGGCAGCTATGGTACACGTAGATGTGGCCTCTTTTCTGGCACAGGCCTCTTCCAGTTGTTACAGTACTTGCCATCTGATTGAGCATTTAGATTTTTCCAATTGTTCCTGTACCTATTTTCTGTTGTTTCTATAGTTCCAGTCCCCCCACCTGTACAACTGCTTGTCGTCAGAAGGGGCCTCCTGCTTCTCATTACTGCCTTCCACAGTGTAGTGTGTTGGTGGAGGGTGCACTGCAGCGACTTGGGCTGAGGTTACCTGGGCCATTGGGGTTTGGATAGCAGCGGCCTTGTTTTTAACGGAAGCAAGGTTACAGAGGTAGACCTGAAAGGAGTGCTCCATCTTGGTGAGAATCGCAGCAAAGGTATCAGTCTCCAGGTAAACGCTGACTTCAACCTTTTCCCGAAGGCCCAGAGTCATATTCTGGATGTACAAATCCTTGTACTCGATTTGGTCCTTGTATGCAAGCTTGCCCGCTAGGCCCTTTCCGGCTTCATAGGCGAGTCACAACCATTGATGGTAAGCTGCTGGGCTTTCCTTTGCACTCTGATTAACCCTGTAGGCCAAGTGGGCTCCAACGATACCTGGGATGTTGGCAGCAAGAAGTGCCTGAGTGATATCATTGTAGGCAAGCATCTCGCAATTGCGGACAGCATCTGGGAGCTTGGCCCAGAGGGTAGGTTCGATGGTCTGTCACAACACTTGAACCTGGTACTCGGGTTGGAGAGAAAGCTTCTCACAAAGGGAGTGCACCCTCTCCAAATGACAACTGAGGTTGTCAGTTTGGCCCATCTGTTCAATGCTTTGGCCAATTTGCTGAACAGAATCAGTGACCTGTAGGGGGTTGGTCATATGGGGAATCGTGGTGAATTCCACGTGACTCATAGCACCGCGAAGGGCAGCTTCTGCTGCCGCATCAGCAACTGCTCTGAATGCATGGTCCTGGGTTACAGTATCTTCAAACATGTGATCAATTCGGCCTTGGATGGTTCTTTGACCCTCCAGTGTAACGATATTATGAAAGGCATCTTGTATCATGCCGTGCACTTCTGTATTGTCTTCCCTGGAGAGGGGAGACAATGGAAGCGCACCACTCGGAGGTGGTCAACCTCCCATGTCATGGAGGCCGCCATGTTTGTGTTGATGTGGCAATGTAGGGAGCGTGCCAATGTGGCCGCCATCTTGTGGATGGCTGGTAAATGCCACCGCCCTATAGGGCGTAGACTTAGATGTAACAAAATGAGTCAGTTCTCCGTAGTTGGAGTCATCATCGCTGGATGGCGCAATGTCAATGGGCGTATACTGGAAACCATTCATGGCTTTAACATGGCCAGCGAGAACCTCTCACTGATGGCGGAGTCTCGCCATCTTTGCTCTACACCTCTTAAGACAAACTTTTGCAGTGCCCTGCTCAATATCCTTTTCTACCTCATCCTGCAATACTTGGTACGCAATGCCCATTTTGACGTTTTCCCTAAGTTCTTTGTCTAGCTCATGCATCAACGTTTCATTCTCTTCCTTCAGCTCAGCATTCTCCTCTCTCAGACCTTCGTTTGCATCACTCAGAATATCATTCAAATAAGTTAACTGTTTCTTATCACATTTCAGCCTTTCACAATCATCTCTCAACATGTAAGTTTCATGCTCAGAGTCTTGAGCAGTGCAATGCAACAGTCTGTTATTGTGATCATGGAGTGACTGTGTCTCCTCCATTAGTTTCTGCTCCCTTAACTCCGATGTCTGCAAGCCCATCTCTTTTTTTAGAGATGCATTTTGCTGTTCAAGGGTGGCACACTTTGCTGTGAGACCCTCAACAGCAGTATGTAGAGCCACAAACAAGAGACATTTAAGGTTTTACTTCTTGGGTTTAAGTATGGACTCTAGGTAGTGGTCTGAAATTAACAGCAAGGGTTTTTCTGCAGACTTCACGTCCAGCATAAAATCTGTCCATCCGCCATGGCATGTGAGGTAGTTCGAGACATCCAGTCTCAACTCTGTGCAAAGTTCAGGTATGCCAAACATGGGGTAAACAAACAAACAAACAAGCAGTCAGAAAACTGGATAAATTCCTTGGTGCCATCACCCAACGGCTTTCCGGTCCCCCTTGGACAAATGCTGGAGCCAAGGTGGTTCGCTATCACTTGCAGAGGGAGCGTATCAGGGAGGTGCCGTGCCCGAGACCAGGATGGAGTGTATCCATCACAATAACAATCACTGTAAGTACAAGTAGGTCCAAGTAGGCAAGAAAGGCACTACACTACTTGACATTCAAAATTAATTCAATGGAATCCTCCTTTGTACATTCCAACCTGCATATGGTCGCTAAATGTAACTGGGTAATAAATTACCTTTCTCAGGTTCTTGTTGGAACTGCACAAAAGGAAGAGATGACAGACAAGTGGTGTCCAAGTAATAAATGTAATTTATTACTAGTAAATAAGAATAATACAGGCTTACAACCAACAGTGTAATAATCACTGGGAGAGTATCCAGGCTCCTTACAAGTCTCTCTGAGAGAAAATATTTGATACAAAGGGTCTCATACTCTGATAATTGCTATGACAACTATAAAAGAAGATACATAAAAAGTAAGTAATTGGCTAAAAACAGGTGGCCAGAGAGTCACCATCCTAACTAGCATGGGAAAGTTGCTTAGCTAGCAGAAGATAAAATATGAACAATAAGGCCTGTGATGCTTTCCAAGGTCACTTGCAGTTACAGTTTGCACAAGCACTAAAGATGGCACTGTTGCCTAACTAATAATTACACAATAAAAATATACTAGAAAACATCTCCCAGTGGTACAATATACTGTGAGAATATAGTGAAGCATAATATGCATCACAAAAGTACAGTACAACTCTGATCCTGACACTTATGCTTAAATGACAAGTGTCTGTGCCCAAAGGTTAGTACACATACCTACATATATATTGCTGTCCATGAGGTGGGGGTGCAATCAGGGGTGCTGGTCCATGGATGACAGCTCACAATGACCGCATGCTGTACGCAGTATGCACAGTGAATGACAGCTGCTGTCATTCACTGAGCATACTGTATACAGTAAGTCATTGGAAGCCCAGTCGGCAGCCAGCCGTGGTGGTGAGAGGAGGGCTGTGCTGGCCGCCAGCTTCTATTTGGGATTGTGGGGTGCGGGGTGGTGGGACAATACCTGATGGGGTTGGGGTCAGGAGGTCCACTGAACCACCAAGCATAGTTACATGTTATACAGGGGTGATCACAGGGACAGAGGGAGGGTAGTACCGCATCAAAGGGTATTTGCAACTGCATGGGGGAGATCAGGGATCGGGGGTCCATGCCACCATCAGGGATGAGGGTTTGCTTATGAGTGACGTCAGGGAAATGGGGGTCAAATATGTGCAGTGCTTTTATTGTATGATACTATACAGCACAAGCACCCCTGATGGGTGCTCACATACCAGACATTTCTACATTATCTCCTCAACACCCACACTGCCACCTCCCTGGCCCGTGGTACACCCCTGGCACCCTCCTGGCCTCCAGTTTCTCCCCCTCTCCCCACTATCCCAGCCCCTCTAGTGTTGCACTGGTTGGGGGGGCCACATACCTGCACCAAATCCCACACATGCAGCCAAGTCTTTGGCACATCTGGTGGTCTGTGGCAAACCCGTGAGTTTGTCACAGGGATCCTGCAGATCATAAAATCTGGCACAAGGTTCCTGGTGCAACTGGAGTGTGCCGCAACCCTTAGAGTGATGCAAGTTGTGTCGCTCTAAGGGGTCTTTGAAAATTGGGCCCTTTGTCTCATGGGACGTATAGTGCGTTCAACATAACATTTGGGTTAGGTGCACCAAAGTGCACAGATTACAGAGTTAGAGCCACAGGAAATAAATTGTGGAGGTGAGAGAATTTTTTTCCTGTGGATCTAACTTTGTGATGCAGTTGGTAATGGAGCCAACCAGGATAGGTAGCATCCTTGATCTTGTGTGAACAAATGGGGAACATGTCCAGGATATAGGGGTGGAGGACCCCCTGGCAGGGAATGATCACAGCACATTGTGGTTCTCACTTATCATGGGGAGGGAGGCAACCAAAACCAGGACGATGGTGGCTGACTTTAAGTGAGCAGATTTTAGCAAAATAATGGACATTCTGGATGTTGCCTCACCAACATCTGTCCACATATGGACACAGATAAGAAATGGGAAATTATTAAACTTGGACTGACAGAGACCACCTGTTCTTGTGCTAAGGCACAAAGCAAAAAGGCCAGGGCCAAAAAGCCTAGCTCATTGAACAGGGAGTTGGTAAGGAAGGTTAAACAAAAAAGAGCTGCCTTCCGTAGATACAAGAGGACCAAAAGGGAGGTGGATAGGGTGAGTACATGAAGAAATCAAGGGAGGTGACCAGATTAATCAGGACAGCCAAGGCATCAAGGGAGCTTAGGCTGGCACAGGGAATCAGAGAAGGGGATAAGGATTTCTTCAAGTACATAAAGGAGAGAAGAAGTTGCAAAGATCAAATTGTTGGGATCAAGAGGGATGGGGTGGAAAAGGGGTGGAGCAGGCAGAAATGCTCAGTGACTACTTCTGTTCTGTATTTACAAGGGAGAAGCAGGGGACAGTGCTGTGGGGAACGGGAGGGGTGGGCACAGGGGATGCTGAGTTAACAGACAGGGAGACCCAGTGAGCAGGGTGCTGGAATGCCTGGGGGCCCTGAGGGTGGATAAGGCACCTGGTCCAGACAGCATGCACACCAGGGTGTTGAAGGAGCTGGCAGAGGTCCTAGCAGAACCACTGGCAGACTTATTCAATACCTCTCTGAGGACTGGTACCATACCAGAAAGGACTGGAGGATGGCACATGTGGTGCCCCTTAATAAGAGCAGGCCCAAGGATGAACCAGGCAATTATAGACCAGTCAGTCTTACCTCTATTGTAGGGAAGTTAATGGAGACTATCCTTAAAGAGTGATTGGTATCCTTTTTGGAAGAAAATGGTCTCCAGGATAGTAAGCAGCATGGGTTAGTCTCAGGCAGATCCTGCCAGACCAGCCTGATTGACTTATATGACTGGGTGACCAGGGCACTAGACAGGGGCCATGCAATGGATGTCCTGTATCTGGACTTCAGCAAGGCTTTTGACTCTGTACCACATGGAAGGTTGATTAACAAACTGGGATACCTAGGAGCAGGGAGAGGCTGGAGAGATGAGTCAAAAACTACCTGCAGGACAGGCAGCAGAAGGTGACTGTTGGGGGGGGTCTCACAACACCCAGAGCTGTAACCAGCGGGGGTACCATATGGATCAGTACTTGGTCCAGTGTTGCTTAGCATCTTTACTGCAGACATCTCAGATGGAATAAGGTATAAGATCAGCCTTTATTTGAACGACACACAAATCGGAGCAGTGATGGATGCAATGGAAGGGTGTCAGGAGCTACAAGATTACCTGGTAAAGCTTGAGAGCTGGTCAGTCACTTGGCAGCTGAGGTTTAATGCAAAGAAGTGTAAGATCATGCACTTGGGAGCCAGAAACTCAAGGAACTGTTACCAGCTGGGGGGGGTGCAGTTATCCACTACAGAGAAGGAGAAGGAGAAGGATCTTGTGGTACTAATCACAGTTCAAATGAACCACTCAGCACAGTACAGGAAGGTGGCAGCTAAAACAAATAAGATGCTGGGGTGTATTGCCAGAGGCATCACCACTAGGAAAAGGGAGGTCATCCTGCCACTGTACAGGTTACTGGTGAGACCACACCTGGAATACTGCGTGCAGTACTGGCACCCCATCTAAAGAAAGATATCAAACTACTGGAGGGGGTTCAGCACAGAGCAACCAGGATGATCCTCAGGATGGAGGGCAAACCATACAAGGAAAGGCTGAGAGAGCCAAACATGTACTCCCTGGAGGAAAGGAGAGAGAGAGAGTTGCTATGATTAAAACATTCAAGTATATGAAGGGCATAAATAAGGTTGGTACGGAGGAGATTTTTATATTAAAAGGGGACAGAGATACTAGGGAGAATAGTCTGAAGCTGAATGGGGTGTTCAGAAGGGAAATGAGGAGGCACTATTTCACCAAAAGGGTGGTTATAGGATGGAACACACTGACAGATAGACGGTGGTATCATTAAGCAATAAGCCACAAGGGGTGTGGGTTATCGGGGGATTTACCATGGTTGGAGTGGTTTGCCATGAGGCGGCCAGGTGGGTAAATCCGTACAGCCGGTAACTTCCGACAATCTAGATCCTGAGTGGTTTATTGTGATTATACCAAGTACTGTTTTTTTTTATTATTTAAAAAAAACAGTACTTGCTATAATGCTTAAATAAGCAACTCAGTTGTAGAGCAGTCAGTGTTTTTGTTTACTTTCCCCGATGTACGGAGCTGCTGTTTTACAGTCTCCGCTTAGTGGGGAAACAAGATGGCAGACGGAGTTCCGTGATTTTTTGCTGTCAGATTGCTTTTTTTTTGAACATGTGGCTGGCTGGCACCTTTTGCGGTGATTATCAGTAGATAATCAAGGCAGGTAAGGTGCCAGCCTACCTATCTGATTGGTCGGTATCTGAGGTACATGGTATAATCAAAAACAATGAACAGTTTTAAGAGGGGGTGGGACAGGGTTAGGGGTAAGGTCACAACGGAGGTGCTATGGGGAGGGAGTCGACAGTGGAAGGGACAAGAAATCTGATATGTTGGCAGGGGGCAGGGGGCAGCTGCAGTATAATGTACTGTTGGCAGCACACTCAAGCAGACTAGATAGACCACAAGGCCTGTATCTACTGGCGTTTTTTGTATGTTTGTGTGTTTGTATATATCTGTGCACTTCGGTGCATATTGAATATCATGCTCACAAACCTAAGTACGTGCTTCATGGGAATTCAACATGTGAAAAAATGTAGGAAGGGAGCTGACAGGGAGATGACAGACTGCAGAAACTGCTACGGAAAAAAGTTTCTACACATTAAATAGTCAGGAACCCAAAGGATTCAATACTGCTTGGGACCTTAAACCATCCCGACTTTCCTTTTTTGCATGACATTTTGCATTTGTTCCAATCCCTCCACCCTATCAATCTCAGTCACGCTGCTGTACCTTTCTACTACCCTACTCCAATCCTCCTTTCCTCTTTCTTTGTTCTACCCTCCTAGTATTTTTGCAAGTTCAGCATCTTCAGTTTTCTAGTTTAGAGTTCTCTAGCAGACTCACAATATTTCTTCTACACACTTATGCCATTATCATATTGATGGACTGTGTCTTTTTCCGTGGATTACAGGTCCGAGTTTTCTATCTATTCTCTTTCTGTAGGTGAGAGTGTCAGTGAGCTTGGGAGGATGCAGCAGCACAGATCAAAACTGAATCTGAGAAGTAACAGACACTCCCAGCCTAGGATACTCCCCACAGTCTCTTTTCACTCTCTCCAGTGTACTCTAGGTAGTTTTCCACATTACAATGAGTATTTAGAGGAGGTATCAGTGAACTTCATGTAGCTGTCATTGCTTTATATACATGACATAAGTGGATATTGCTGATTTTCTTGAACAAAAAAATGTTGAAGCATGACATGTATAAAGCTGGTTTTATTAAATTTTTCTTCATGACTTATTATGTTTGTAAACATTGTTTTATAAGTTAACAAAAAGTTCTTCACAAAATTCTTCATTATAGTACCACATGATTTTTCACTAGTTCACTAAGTGGGTTCGAGTTTCGCCTCTGGCCACTGATCTTGTAATAGGTCACTTTTTCGTTCTGTAAAGCCGCATCATTTGGATTGGCGGACTGTGACTTTGATGGGGGTTTAAAAGGATGTGAGCCCACAAAGGGAGTCACCCTCGATGAAGCTGCACCTGAGCGAAGTGTCAGAGCACTTGTGTTTGTGAGTTCGACGCACATAGCGCTGTCTCTGCTTGTCTGTTTCTGACCTTATTTTGTAGTTAATCTGTTTATTAAACTTTTTCTTCTTACATACCAACAGACAATATAGAATGTGTGTGCTGTGGTAGCTACATAGCAAGGTTTTAATTAACAAGGGTACCACAGGCACATGGTGTACTACACATTTCAATCAATAAACAAGAAATACTGATAAAGGCTATCTGTATGTGATCAAGGCACAGGAAATAGAGATGGTAAATTAAATAGATTTTTACATCATAGAGGCACTGGGATACCTTTTCTGCAAGTACATGAAGGGTGGGATTATAAAGTCTCATGGATTTATCTGATAAGTATGGTAGTCTAATACAGCAGTAACTATGTAAAAACCAGTAGTTAACTGAATGTCTTAATAATGGCATTGTAGATGATATCTTGCTCACTATGAAGGTCATAGAAACATAGAATTTGATGGCAGATAAGGACCGCTTGGCCCACCTAGTCTGCCATTTTTCCCTACCTACTGTATTACCGTAGACCCTACTTGATCTCTAGCTCTACCGCCTTTCTCTTATTACTAAGGTTCCCTTATGCCTATCCCATGCATTCTTGAATCCTGTTACAGTTTTTGCCCCCACCACCTCCACTGGGAGGCTGTTCCAGGGATCCACCACTCTGTCTGTGAAGGAGTACTTCCTCACATCTCCCCTGAGTCTACCCCCTCCAGCTTCACAGCATTACCCCTTGTTCTTGAGCGTCTTTTTTCTGAAAAATGCTTCCCCTGTATTTTATTTATACCCATGAGGTATTTGAAAGCCTCTATCACATTGCCCCTCTCCCTTCTTACCTTCAGGGTTTACATATCAAGGTCCTTCAGTCTCTCTTAATAGGGCTTATTATGCAGATCCTGCACCATTGCAGTTTCCCTCCTCTGGACCACCTCCATTCTGTGTATATCATTTTGGAGATGAGGTCTCCAGAACTGTACACAGTACTCTGGTGAGGTTTCACCAGTGATCTATACAGAGGCAACACCACCTCCCTCTTTCTGCTGGTGATACCCCTCCCTATGCACCCCAGCATCCCACTAGCTCTCCCAACTGACTTGTCACAATGATGGTCACCTTTAGGTCATCAGATATGATTACCCACAGGTCTGTTTCATGTTTTGTGGCTGTGAATACCACTCCCCCATTTTGTACTCTGCCCTTGGGTTTCTGTGCCCTAAGTGCATGATTTCGCACTTTTTCGCATTGAAACATAGCTGCCATACCCTTGACAACTCTTCTAACTTTCTCAAACCACTACTCATTATTTCCACCCCTCCTGGAGTATCTACCCTATTGCAGATTTTAGTGTCATCCACAAAAAGGCATGCCTTCACTTCTAGCCCTTCTGCAATGTCACTAATAAAGACATTAAAGCAGACCAGTCCCAGTACTGATCCCTGTGGCACCTTGCTGGTCACCCTCCCTTCTTCAGAGTGAACTCTGTTTATCATCACTCTCTGTCACCTATCCCCTAACTAATTTCTTACTCAGTTTTCCACCTTTGGACTCACTCCTGGGCTGCTCAGCATGCTTATGAGATTCCTACAGTATGTAGAATGGTGTTGAAGGCCTTATTGAAACCTAGGTAGGCCACATCCACCGCTCCACCCTGATCCAATTCCCTGGTCACCAAGTCAAAGAAATCTATCAGATTTATTTGGCATGACCTCCCCCCATGAATCCATGCTCTTGTAAGCCCCTGAATTCAAGATATTCCACAATCCTTTCCTTCAGCAGTGATTCCATTCATTTCCCCACCACTGCCTGACTGGTCTGTAGTTGACAACCTCCCCCTGCTACCACATTTTGTGAAGTAGGGCTATATCTGCCCTCCTCTAGTCCTCCAGAAATGCTCCTGTCTCCAGTGAGTGATTGAACAGGACTGTCAGAGGTGCAGCCAGTACCTCCCTGAGCTCCATCAATATCCTTGGATATATCTATCTGGTCATTGCCTTGTCCACCTCCAGATTTGCAAATTCCTTCAGGACTCTCTCCTCTGAAAATGGACTGGTGTCCACCTCCCTTCCTTCAATGCTCCCATTACTTTTCTGTGGCCCCTCACCTTCACCTTCCTCTGTGAACACTGTACAAAAGTATTTTTTTCAGAAAGTCTGCTTTTTCTTGGTCGCCCTCTACCCAATCCCCCCCCCTTCTATTCTTAGCCTTACAATCCCTTCCCTGGTCTTCCTTTTTTCACTTATCAATCACTAGCAGTATCAACTTTATTTATAAAAAAGCGCAATTCCAATTTGTCCAAAGCGCTTGTGCAAAGTTCCTAAACTTGTATTACTATTAAAACAATGATTTAAAACCAGTTACAATAATATCTAAAAGTATCAAATAATAATTAAAATCATCATCAGTTTACAGCTAAAACATTTTAAATAATCATAAAGACTCAAACTGGTCGGGGAAAGCCAGGCTAAAAAGATTGACTTCAGAGAGATCTTAAAACTCTGGACAGTCAGGCAATCCCTAATTCAATGAGGTACAGAATTTCAAAGGGTAGGGGCCATGAAAGCAAAAGAGTGGGCCCCTGAGGTCTTAAGGTGAACCCTGAAAATCTCTAGCAATCCCTCATCGCGGAGCGGGCAGTAGGGATAAACGAGATCTTGCAAGTACCGAGGTCCCTGCCCGTGTAGGGCTTTATACTGTAGGTCAGTAACCTAACCTTGAAAGTGATCCACTACTGTACTGGCAGCCAGTGCAGCCCACTGTGCACAAGCAGGATGTGTACATACCTGAAAAATGTTTTGTCTCCTTTCGTTACTGCCTGGGCTATTCTCTCCTCCATTTGTACCATTGCACTCCTTACTGCTTTTCCTACTTCCCTCTGTTTCTCCTAATATACCTCCCTATCCCCCTTCCTCTGTGTCTTCTTACATCTTCTGAATGCTAACTTTTGTGCCCATACCTCAGTAGGTCAGTAGGGTGGGTGATCAAGAGAATAGTACCTACCTCTGTAACCCATAGAGCTTATGCCAACTGTGGCCACTGTGTTCTGTGAGTAGGGTTACCCCACTCTCGTTTAGGGCTGCACCTATCTCAGGCCCATCCCATCTTGTTTATTCAGGAAACAGAGCAAGTATGAGCCCCATACATCTTGAAACTTTTTGAGGGTATGAGAAACAAGGTGACTGAGCTTTTTAAAGTTAGACAATTGGGTGACGCTAGCTACCAGTTCTGATTATGTTGGGATGTAAGTGGAGCACCACCATCGTAGGGGCAGGCACTTGGCTTCTGTACATACAGCTTGTGTCCAATTCTTTTCTGGTGAGCTTATGGTAGGGATGTTCTGCCAAGAGCCGAGAATTGATATGTCAATGAATAAAGGCATATTACATGAGGGAATGCAGTTGATAAAGCTAGAGACCTGATAACAGAAACCCTGAATGTTAGGGCATTGCCCCAAAATGCCTAAAAGGTGTCTGCCTGGTTTCCCACACCTCCAGCAATTGTTATTGTGGAGAAGGTGTACATCATGTAGGATGGGGGGGCGTGGAACCACAGATGAAGTGCCTTATTCTGCAGCAGCCTACTTCTGGTGTAACAGTGGTTGTTTGAGTGTTTCTCCAGCAGGTGCCCCACACATTTTTTTTTTTTATCAAGGTGTTTATCCTCGCTGGCCCAGTGGTGTGGAGGGCTGAGGCATTACTGCCTTACCTCCTGCCACGTTGGCAACCCATGTTCACAGTGTGAGTGGGTCGCTGGGGGTCGGCTGGGGAGGGAGAAAGATTGAGTGTCTGGAGGACAGCTCTCCTCTCCTGGGGGAGGGTGGGGACATGGACTGACACTTGCCTGACCCCTAGCAGTGGCTGGCGGCCAGCAGATCAGGTCCCACAATGTCGGGGTGGAGATAGAACAGCCCCCCAATGTACAGCATGCGGGCATGTGCACAGTGCATCACTGAAGGCATTGCAAGCTCCTCAATACTCTGTGACCAGCCACCCCACAACAGGGTGTGCTATCAAACAATGTAACATTCAAATCTCAAAACAAGCCAGCACTACCCACCACTCAAATAAAGGCAATGACACAAGATATATGTCTAAATATCTGCAGTTTAATAATACGGCTCTAAACACAAAAGGTGCAAAATACACAAACCTCATACATGCTGTTAGCACAAGCTGGGAGAGCAGGGCAGGGCCCAATTGACTTCTACCGGTTTCGCAGTAGCCTTTTGTGTTTAGAGCTGTATTATTAAACTGCAAATATTTAGACATGTATCTTGTGGCATTGCCTTTTTTTAGTGGTGGGTAGTGCTGGCTTGTTTTGAGATTTGATTACATGCTCCCCTCCACATCAAGAAAACTGGAAAAATAAAATGGTCCCACTGCACAGGATGACAATAGTTTCCTCCCCAGTGAGCCGCCCCGAGTGGACACCTCCCAATCTGGATACATGCTGGTGGGTTGAGTCACTCCCCACCCCCTGCCATGAAGGGTAAATCATAGGGGCAATAGGAGAGAGGGTCCTGATCCCCGGAGACGGTGGGAGAAAAAGACCAGCAACGAAAAAAAAAGGTGTTTATCCTCCCTTGGGCCACAGCTAGGGGTACCAGATTTTGAGATGCCAGAAAGAGGACACTTATTCCCTCCCCTAATGAGCCCTTGTGCCAAACCATGAGTAAACAGGTTTAAAGTCTACACCGCCTTCACAGATCATTTACAGGGAGGCCCTGGGTAGGAGAGAGTAAAATAATTATAAAAATAATAATAATACAACAGGATAGAGAAGGTACATGAAGAATATTTTGCACCTGGAAAAGAGGACATGTCCTCGTAAAAGAGGACATCTGGTAACCCTAGCCACAGCGAGGGAGGCTCCCTTCTGCCAGATTCACCACTCCCCTCCACCATCCGTAGTCTCCTCTGATGTTACCCTGCAGCTAGGGCCTACACGGTTTGCCCCTCATGGCAAGGTTGGGAGGGGGAGGGCCATCCTCCCCCCATAGCTGAAAACCAGTCTTTCACCACAGGGTGCCTCAGTGACTCAGCAGGTGGAGGGTGTAGTGAGGGAGAGAATCATACTCTCCCACTGTGTCAACTGTTTTCCTCCATTTTTCTCCCTTTCATCCACAGCCACGGCATGCTCGAGGAGTGTGTGTATCAGAGTTGCACATACGTCCCGAGATTATGACTCCCCTTCCCTCCTCAGTGACTGACTTCTGTCACCCGATGCTCTTGTGAGCTTACCACCAGGCCTCCGCCTGGTGGCAGCCAAGAGCTGGTATGACCAACCTCCCCAATCCGGGAGAGGAGAGGAGAGCAGCCTAGCGGCCGCTCAAGCCTTACAGCCACTCAATCCTCTCCCAGCCCTCCCCCTGCTGACTCCCAGCTGCCCGGGCTCATCCCCGACCCAAGGTCACTGGCAAGGCTGGAGGTAAGGTGCTCAGCACCTCAGCCCTCACTGCCACTGGGCTGGCTTGCTCCTCACATCTTGGGGAATCTGCTTATCTAGGAGTGCAGCCCATCTGGTATGGGCCGCCTCTGACTGGTCTGAGAGTGCATCTTTGATTGTGACATGTATTGCACTTGCTTTTCCTTTTGAGCATTTGAGCTAGGCCCTTAAGGAGTGCTAGCCAACTGGAGATTAGGTCTGGTTCAGCTCTTCAAGTAGTGGAGCTGCAGCACTGCAGAGCTGCAAATAACACAAGAGCTCTAATGTTTCCAGGCCATATGTAATTTGGAGGTTAACAAAGGACTCTACATTTTCGAGATTAGGTGTATACAGATCTGCAACAGTGGAGATCCTGGTTGAGACCCAGGTTGACCATTTCACCACCTGCTCTCCAACCTGGATCAGGGGGCAGTTACAGATGGGGAGCATTGCCGGATGGTCCAGGTCTGTTTTAAGCCACTTCTGGAGCTGGTGCCATATATTTAAGGAGTACCCTATCAGGAAATGAGAGCTCTATGGGCCACAGCAAACATTTTGGCTACTGGGGTGCATCTCCTAGTATCTGACTTTCAAGGGAGTCCCATAGGAGCATTTGACAGGCTGCTAATGGGAAGCAATGCAGGGTCTGTGCCGTGCAAAAGGCCCAATAGTATCCCTTGAACCAGGGAAGATTCCAGCCCCCCACATTTCCAGTGAGTCCTGAGTTTTGTGCGGCTGTATCTTGGCTACTTCCCATCACACAGAAAGCTGCCAGCCATAGAGTTGAGTTGATTAAACCTTTTCAGACTGATTGGTAAGGGACTGTGAGATAACACATGGAAAACTGTGGGGGCAGTGACAATCTTAATGGCCTCCTGGGCATATCTGGGAAGAGAGAATCTGAAGAAGCTGAACTGGTTCTTCATCTCCCCTTGGCACTTTGAGGGGCTTAAGAGCTTGGACTGCAGTCTCAGTTTCTTTCAGGGTAAGTGAGGTTTCCAATGCTGCAGCTTGTTCCATAGATAGGGTGGGTAGTGGAAGAGTATGTAAAACGTCATCAATAGCTGCATTATCGGGAGGGGAGGGAGGGGGAGCTATATAATTTGTTATAGAAGCTGCTCGTGGCTTCATTGATATGTTCAGCACAGCATCCCATTACTCCTTGATCATTCTGAATTCCAGCAATAGGCCTTTCAGCTTGCTGTTTCTTCACTATGTAAGCAAAGATTTTGCCACACTTTTCCCCCTTCCTAGTACTTATGCCTGAGTCGGATTATAGCTAGTTCCGCCTTTCTCGTAAGCAAGATTTCAATATTGTGTTGCAGTTTGACTATGGCCTGATGGAAAGGGGAGCTAGTGTCTGAATGGAAGAGTGACTTGAATTCTATCTCCTTCAGGAGACCTGTTTTTCCAGCTCAGCCAGATGTTTTTTCTCTTTCGTTGCACCTGTGCAAGTCATAGCTGAGTGTCAGGCCTGTGACTTCTTAAATTTCGCCCACAGGACAGCCACGGAGGTGGCTCCATTATCATTTATTCGGAAGTAGGTCTCCATCTCCTGTTCGGGCCAGTCTATAAATTTTGGGTCTGCATGAGCAAAGCATTGAGATGCCAGGAGAAAGATCAGGACACAGCTGGGCCCCAGATCATGTCCAGCTGAACTGGTGCTTAATCTGAGATAAGCAGAGGCGTTATAGTATCTGGCATCACCTTTTCCAAAGCTCAACCCTGGCTAATACACAGAGATTTCTTTACATTTCTTCTACATCTTTGTTAATTTTTTAAAAATGTTTACAGGAGTGCATCTGGTGTATGACCAAATTCAAAATCAAATAGTTATAGTACCAGTGCCCCCCCCCAAAGTTGCTTAAAAGCCTGAAATTCATTCAAGTCAGTTCATTTGTCTTACTTGGTTTTCATTCCATCTTTTTAACATTTAGAGAGGATCTTAGTCTCATCATTTGGCTGAAGCACAACCAGCCTGACCACCGATGGCAAGGTGTCCCACTCATAGGTCAGGAAACTACACATTAAATTTTAACATGTGAATATGAGCTGAAGTCCCACCGCCATCTCTCTTTCTTGTGTGGAAACCACTCTCTAGCTTCATCTTTTAACTATAAATTTCACCATGCCAACATGAGCTGAGGTCTGACTGCTTACACTCTTTCTAGTGTGGAAACCAATCTCTGGCTTCATCTTTTATACAGTGTGCTCTGACTCACAAGAGGCTTACAGGTGACCATTGGGGTGCTCACCAATTAGGAGAGGACCACACCTCTCCCGTATGCAATGCAATGTTATAGGTTTATCAAGCTCAACCCTATTTTAGCACTGGGGGGCCTCGGCTCGTACTGGCATGTTAAAATATAAAGTGTAGTTTCCTGACTGCTGAGTGGATCACTTTGCATTTGGTTGTCAGGCTAAACATGATGCAGCTGAATGGTCAGACCAAACACTCCTCTAAATGTTAAAATGATGGAATGAAACCCAATTAAGACTTGAATGAATTGCAGGCTTTCAAGCAGCTTTGGAGGGCACAGGTACAATAAGCATTTGATTTAGATTTTGGCCACACACCAGGTGCGCCACTTTAAAAATTTTAAAAAAAGTTTAAGAATGATGTATAAAAAATGTGATAAAATCTATGTGTATTAGCCAGGGTTGAGATTGCTATACCTTTAACATTGCATAGCAGAGGAGAGGTGTAGTCTTCACCTAATTGGTGCTTCCCAATGGTCACCCATGAGCCTCTTATAGGCCAGAGCACACTATATAAAAGATGAAGCCAGAGAGTAGTTTCCACACAAGAAAGAGAGATGGCGGTGGGACCTCAGCTCATATTGACTTGCTAAAATTTAAAGTGTAGTTTTCTGACCAATGCGTGGGTCATCTTGTCATCGGTAGTCAGGCTGATTATGATTTAGCCAAATGATGAGACCAAGATCCTCTCTAAATGTTAAAATGATGGAATAAAAACCAAGTAAGACAACTGAATTGACTTGAATGAATTAAAGGCGTTCAAGCAGCTTTGGGGGGGTGAGCATAAGCATTTGATTTTGATTTTGGCCGCACACCGGGTGCACCCCTATAGACATTTAAAAACAATTTCAGAAAGATGTGTGAGAAAAGTGATAAAATCTCTGTGT
Organism: Neoceratodus forsteri; assembly: GCA_016271365.2. Taxonomy (NCBI): domain Eukaryota; kingdom Metazoa; phylum Chordata; order Ceratodontiformes; family Ceratodontidae; genus Neoceratodus; species Neoceratodus forsteri. The sequence goes on along the minus strand of CM057449.1, from coordinate 1,107,475,819 downwards.
ATTAGCCAGGACTGAGCTTGCTAAATATTTAACATTGCATCACAAACAGGAGAAGTGTGGCCTTTTCCTAATCGGTGAACCCCCCAATGGGCACCCATGAGCCATTTATGGGCCAAAGCACACTCTATAAAAGATGAAGCCAGAGAGTGGTTTCCATGTAAGAAAGAGAGAGAGCAGTGGGATCTCAGCTCATACTGGCATGTTAAAATGTAATATGTAGTTTCCTGACTGAAGAGTGGATCACCTGTTGGTTGTTCTGGTCATTTACAGGAACACCTTGTGAACAGGGTATTCATAGCCTTAATGGTGAATTTGTTTTTTGTTTCTTTTTTCAAATTAAATCTGTATAAATAATTCAATGTTTGTGGAATGGTAATGGGATATATAGTGCTCGTGTAACTTGTAGTACTTTTTGTTGCTTAACTCTATTCTTACCCTTGAGTAGTAGGTATGTACGTAGGAAGTTGTAGGGAATAGAAGGCCCAGGAAAAAGGGTGAGAAGAGTGCTGGAGAAGGAGGAGGAGGAGGAGGAGGGGAAGGTGGTGGATGAAAAATCACTCCCTAAGCAAGGGAGGTGCGTTTGGAGGCGCGCTCATGTAGAGGTTGTGGGAGGAGCTATTCCCCACATTGAACCATGGGAAAATCCCTCCCATTCAATGCCTGTGGAATAGCAATGGGGTACATAGTGCTTGTGCAACTTGTAGTACTTTTTGTTACTTAACTCTGTTCCCACCCTTGAGTAGTAGGTATGTAGGTAGGAAGTTGTAGGGAACAGAAGGCCCAAAAAGATACCTCCTCCAACTCATGGAGAGTATGAGCCCCTGGCACTCAGGAGAGGAAACTCTCCCTCCCCGGTGGAGGAAACCTCTGAGGACCCATGGCCGGTGGTCTGCCCATCCTCTGGGCATGCTAAAAGGAGAAGGACCTAGGTTCTAGTAACCATAGCTAATTTGAGGGTGGTGAGCTTCTTGGTGAGATGGTGATCCATCCTTGATCCATGAATGATGCAGACTTGAGTGATGATGATCCTGAGACTGGAGATTAGGTCTTTTCCGAAGGAGAGATAGAATACAAAGTGTGAAGTAAATTCAGGTGAAGAAGGGTGAATGAAGTCCAAGTTTCCAGACGGTGAATGATGTTTGTCCCAAGGGGTTGCAAGGGTGTGATGCACAGAGAGAACATGACTTGATCAATAAGTTACTAGACAGGAAACAGTGAAATGCTATGGTATGAGAAGTCACTGGTGAATAATCCAACTTGCATAAGGTTTGACTGTCAAGGTACAGTCTAGACGCATAGAGTTTGGTAGTGAACAAGAGGTCACTAAGACAGCTTCCATGAGTAGAAGAGAGTCTTTGAGTATCCTGAAGATGATGGTTCATTGCAGTTCCCTGGATGATGCAGACTGAATTATGATCCTGCTGATGAAGGTAAGTCTTTTCCGTAGGGGTGCTAGAATCCTAGGTGTGGAGTAGATCCATTTGAAGAAGGGCTAATGAAGACCATATTTCCAAGATTATGAAAGATGCATGTCCAAAGGGATCATAGGGGCGTAATGAACTGGGAGAGCATTATTTGATCAATATACAACAAGACAGGAAACTGTGGGACTTGCAATGATTTGTAAAGTCATGGGCGAATGATCCAATTCGGGTATGTTTGACGTTCAAAGTAGTCTGGAGGCAAGGAATTTATCAGTGAACAATAAGTCACTAAGCAAGCATCACGGAGTAGAAATGAATAGATGAAAGTTTAGAGTGATTGATGGAAATAATGCCATAAGTGATTAGTAAACAAATAGGAGAAGATTTGTGGAAGCAGTCCAAATTGAAACATAATATATATGGGAAATGATTGGAAGTTCAGTATATGGAATGGATGGCTTCCTTGGTCATGATGTTCATAACTTTATATATAAATACTCTGCTGGTACGTTGCCTGAAGTATGTGTGGACATTTCTGTGATACAATTGTCAAGGAGATGCACTATGGTGGCATGTGGTTGGCTAAGTTTACAGGTAATACGATGCTGAAATTTTTGACATAAGCTGGGAGGCTGAGATAAGGAAGAGTCTGTAGGCTGGATTGGTAGTGAGATCGATTAGTGTAGGATGCCATAGGATCTTAGTGTTATGGCTGATTAAGATCAGTTGGGAGGCAAGACTGAGTTAATGAATTTGCCTTGACTGTTACAGATTTCCAGATAGGATTCTTGAGAGCCAGTTATCAGTGATAATCTTTACTGCAGAGATTAATGAAGGTAAATTTTAGAAGGAGAAGCGGTAGGGTCCACTTGAAGAGCAGTTAACTTGGCTGATGGCATTAGATAAAAAGGTGCAGATGATTGTATATGAAATGGTGATGTCCAGGAGCAAAAACAATGGTTTGGATGGCATGGAGTTAGTAATCAGCTAGGCAATGGATATCCCAGGACGAATGTTCTGGAAGGCATCTGTGAAATTCTTAAGTCAAGCAATGACTGTTGAGAAGTAGGAATCGAGTAACTTGGCTAACAGAGTTGGTGTTGGTATGAGAGGCTGCAGAAGATAAAATGGATGACGTCTGTAGTTGAATGGTTATCATGTGATTCCCGGTATCCATAGAAGCAATATTAATTATGACGTCAGAGCATAGCAGAAGGATTTAAATCCTTTCTGAGTAGGAGAATAACCAGTGAGACAAGGTAGACAGGGATGTCACAGTGATTGAATAGACAAGAGTCGGAGGGTATATCCGGTTGAGATGTAGAAGATCTTCCTATTGTCCAGGCAAATCGGATTCCATGAATGCTCATGAGGAGATGATTGGGCAGTATATAAAACACAATGATGCCATAAGAGTCTATGAGACATAGTAGCCAATGGATGTTTGCTGGCAGTAGTATTTCTCCAGAGTAATGAATGAGTGATCCAATGAGTAATGGAAGGGTACTGTTAGAATGGCCATAGTAGTATGAGATGGATAATATGGGAGAACGGTTGGTCAGGTAGGAATACTAATCAGAGATAGGGTAATAGGCCCAAAGAGCCACAGCAAACAGTACGAAGCCTCAAGCCTGCAAGGCAGAGTTGTGAGGCAGCCAGTCAAATGGGAAGGAAGTCCAAAATCAGTCCTGAGGAATTGAAGTAATGATCTGGGCAAGGCGATGGGCCAGGTGAAGCCAGATGACACACAGTGCAGGAAGGATCAGGACCGGGTCAGTTCCTTAGCAAATGGCAACAGAATACAGGAAGGCTGAAGTAGTCACTAGATGATAATCCATGGAGGGCTGAGAAGCCAAGTGAAGCGGATTAAAGTCCCACATCCTAAAGATAAACCAACTCAGGCATCGACTGGTCAGGTGACCTGCAACATGGAAGTCCTAGAGGCAGTCGCACTGGATCGAGAGAAGTATCAGACCAGCCGGCAAGATCCAAATCAAAAGGGAAAGTGGGCCAAGGGGTGAGGTATGAAGGTCCATGAATAAGCGGGATGGCAAGTGGAGAGGAAGACTGGAAATCAGTCGGTGTAAAGGGGTCCCAAGACTGGAGGGTTGTGGTAATCAGGTAGGAGATAGGAATCATATAAGGAAGGACCTGCAAGTGCAGACATAGGCTCCCAACCGAAGTAGGTGAGGGGCGATGAGAGGCATGATGCTCCAGATAATGGCTGAGGGTGAAGGTACAATTGGTACATGCTCAAGTCCAGGAGGGAGCAGCAAATGACGGTCCAGTGGAGTGAATCAGATTGAAATGATTGATTGTAGAAACTAGCTTCCAGGCCTGGTAAACAAGGAGAGAGCTAGCCTTCACATATCTCTGTAGAGTGGTAGGAGAATGGAGACAAACAAGTTACTGAGATCCTTTTATATGGGAAGCGGCAACCGGGCATGGGACAGAGAATGCAATAACCCAGTGGATCCAGGAATGGTCTACCACACCCTGATATCGGTGAGAAGATGTATAGCCTATGGCGACAAGCAGAGCCAAGAGCAGAAGGAAGGTGGAGTAGGATGGTTATGTTCCCGAAGGGAAGTGGCAACCCACTTCAGGTAGAGGATGCAGCAGTGGAAACGGTGATGCAAGCTCAGGCTCTCGACCAGGAAAGGTAGTGCAATAGGATGTAAGGAAAGGCTGCTGGCAAGGAAGATGAAGACTACTAGCAGGGGGAGGTCCAGGTCCAGAAATTTTGCAACATTCGATAGCTGGTCAAAACTGGAGACATGGGAATCAGTGGAGTGTGACTCGGGCATCCATCTGTGGCAGTCAAGGTGATAGGATCCTAACTGGATACGGTGAGGAGAGACAGGATGATGAGAGTACATAGCTGAAGAAGTTCCATTCCCGACGGGAAGCAGCAATCTGCATCTGGAATGCGATGGAGACAGAGGATTCAGGCTCCAGGCTATGGCGTTTAGCAGGTAGGTCCATGTATTGAGGCTGCAGACTAGGTATGATGTAGAAGGCAAGTCAGGCAAAGTCGAGTTCCTGAAGGGAAGCAGCATCCAGGTAGCAGGCTAAAAATGCGTAAGTTGATGCAGACGAATGTAGACTCAGACTCCTGATGGGGACAGCTGAGATGGGATGATGGTGATGTGAGGCAGCTAGGCAGAGGTAGAGTGATGGAGGCTCATGGGGCGAAGAAGTTCTATTCCCGAAGGAAAGCGGCAACTGGTATGAGGTAGAGAAGGTATTCTATAAAGCAGTAGATCATAGACATGGCTCCCATCCCTGGTAGTTGGGGCGAGCTAACCTTCACTCGATGCTGTCCAGCAGAGTTAGGGATGGAGGATGTCAATTTTGTAAGTAGTAGGAAGTAGTAAATGTAATGGAATTCCATCCCCAGTAGACAGGGGAAGCCTACCTTCGCTCAGCACCTCAGAAGGCACGAGTTAGGGACGGAGTCCGGAATAGTGCTGGTATGGGCTGGCTAAAGCACAACGCTGCTGAAGAGAGAGGGGAGATGTAGGACATGGAAACAGGTGTAGGGCAATGAATCAGTGATGAATGTTGAAATTGCAGGGATAGGAAACATGAAGTGATTGATAATGAGATACACTTATCATGACAGGTATGGGAAACACAAAATAGAAGTGATGGATAGTGTAAGTACCCATGGAGCGTACGTTGGGGAGAAAACTGTAGAACGTGGGAAGGAATAAGGAGCTAGAAATGGAGAAAAGGCCTCGTACTTTAGGGTAGTGGGAAACTGGTAAAGGCGTCTATAATATGAACTCTACTTTGCTGTTTTGGAGCTGGAGCCCTGGGTTACACTTTCCTTTGCCTGAGGGGATAGAGCTAATATCTTTACAGTGATATGCAGCAGGAGCATTAGAAGCAGTTCATTCAAAGCTGTAGGCTTCTTCATGGCTAATTATGCCTGCCAGCACGAGAGTAAAGAAAGAAGGCAAGGAACGAGCTGCCTCAATTTTTATAGTGTGGAAGTCTGAGGGAAGTGGTGCGTGTCTGAAAAGTAAGATAGTAGGCCTGAAATACATCCCCCCTTTCATTTATGCTGTATAATAAGAAGGAGCATGGTAATAGCTGAGTTATAACTGAAGCATCGAGGAGTATGATTGCCCAAGTAAAGGGAATTGTCACTAGGAGCTATAGCTTGGCGAGGCCAGAGAATCGGTACTGAGTAAGGAGCTGGGAATCCAGACGAACACTGAGAGGGGAGGTAAAAGTGAAACAGAGAGGTACTTACTCGGTTGTTGAGAGCTGACTAGAGTCCCTTCATCCATGTGGGGAAGAGGCAGGGAGTGAGTAAAGATGTGAGGGCTGGGTAATCGGAGGTCCAGAGCAGGAGGAGCTATGAGTGTAGCGGGGAGCAGTGTTCCCATTCACGCATAGATGTATGTGAATCACGTAATGGAATCAATATTCACGTACATCTATGCGACCAGGAGGTGCACTGCATGTAAAGAAGCCTGCTGGAATTGTTTTGTGAATGCAGGCATTTGCGTATCGTTACGTGCAGACTGTGCTACTGAAAACACTTTTTTCCCCCCGTAGATAGCGAATGATTGGTCCAACACCATCATTTTTTTTTGTACATACCCTGCTACTGGTGTGCACTTCAAATGTGTAAAACTAACCTATCCCTACTCACCAGCACTACTGTGGGCGTGAACCTATAGAGGAGGGAACCACAGGCTTTCACGTGGAAAAGAGAGCTGACTGAGAAGAAGAAAGACCGCGTTGCATACTATCGCGTACAGGGAAAGGTTTTGTCTGGCAGCTGCTGGGTACTCCAGCTGAGTATTTTATGGTGAGAAAAAAATCCCGAAGTGTAAACTGGGTGGGAGACAGAGAGTGAAGCTGATTTCCTGAAGTGACTGCAGGAGTGAAAGAAGAAGTCAGTCGCACTTGCACACTGGATGGAGGCCTACTGCAGGTCGGATGCATGGCCACAATTAAGTAGGTAGTCACTGTATATTGAAGCATCACTTAACTTGATTGATCTAATGGTTACCTTTTCCCCCATACGTACTGAGTGAGTGACTGAAACTAAGAGCCATCACGGATGGTGTGACTAGGAGCAGCTTAGCAGCAGCAGCCATGAGGTTTCTACACTTCTTCCTCCTTCCAAATAAATTGCTGTATTCATTTGCTGGATGGGCTGAGACTCAGTAATGAGTGCTGGCATATCAACCTGCCCCAATGTTTGCCTGTCCATGATGAGAGTCCTTGACTTTCTAACTTTCTGTTCTCTACCCCAGTTCATTCACGAGTCCCGATCCCGATAGTGCAATTGCAACCTGAACCCCTCCAGTCACTCCCTCACGGTCTATCTAGTCCATTCCCAAGGCTAATTGAGTGTTTAGAAGAGAAGAGACTAACTGTCTGAGACAGCAACTCCAGTGACCTTTCTCTCTCTCTTCTATTCGGGCAGCAGTGCGCAACGCACATGTGGCCATGACCCTCCTGCTGCAGCAGCATATCTCATAGACTGCGTGCTTGCTCTTCATCTGTCTTGCTCACAAGACCAAGGCCTCACCTACCGAGTCTTCCATCCCAACTCCGCGCATGCAAATCCACACGGTCTCTCCCAGTCACAGCCAACCAGTAGAGTAGAAGATGAAGATGGACAGAGTGAGAATGATTGCATGGTGGAACGGGCAGTCAGTGAATGAATATGTAAAGTGATGATGATGATAGATGTCAGGTACTGTTGACTTGGAGAATGTGTGTCTGTCAAGTTCAACTGTGCCTGTTAGATAAGAAGCTCAATAACGTTTTTCTTGGCGGTTGGGAAAAGGTAGGGAAAGGGAGGGATTTATCAAGTTCTCCCTTGCAGGCTCGCTGTATTATTGTTTGAAGAAGGGAAGGGAAGAAGGGAATTTTGCTGCCAATGTCTTCATAATGTTGTTCTAGCATGGTGTGTGTGTGTGTGTGTGTGTCTGTGTGTGTTCCTGTGTGCTTGCTCATTATCTGAGACTGTTACCTTGCTCATTTTCAATGTGGTAGATGGGAATCACAATTGGAAGGACTTGGCTTAATCATCCTACCAGTTTGCTGTGCTGCTCTCTAGTAATTATTCGCATGCAGCAGCAGCACAGAAAGAATAGATTCCGGTCATGCCACAATGTGGTGGAAATAAAGGATGGGATTTGGGATGGGCCAAGCTGCTCCATGCCAGGGGCATAGCAATACATGCAAGGAGCAGCAGCTTGCACATGATTCCACAAGTCATCCACTCCTCTGGCTGGGTTTGAAGAATCCCACTTAGAGAATGATTTGTTTTATTGTTTTTGGGGGGGCAGGTGCTTCAAAACAATAATCAAGTGTGTAGATTTTGGATTCTGCTTTTGGTTCTGGTCCACCCTGCTAGTAGGTCAGAAACTGCAACAGAGCACGGTGCAGTAATAATCTTGCTATTTGTCTTGCTGATGAGTTGAATGGAGTGTATTGTATTCTTGTACACTAACTCTCAGTGCTGCTGCTGTTATCAGATTTTTTTATTTAAAACCCTGTCTCTGTCTGTCTTCTGGACTGGAGGACTCTGGTTGTCTGTCTGATTCTGTGTGTCTCTCTCTCTCTCTCTAGTGTGGTGGAGAGTGGAGTGGACAGTGGATGGACAAGTAATTAATACTAACTGCTTCCTGACTACTGTGTGTGTGTGTGTGTGTGTGTGTGTGTGTGTGTGTGTGAGACACTGTGTGAGGTGACAATAGTAGTACTGACTGACTTACCTGGGCTAGGCTGGTTTGTGATCTTTCTGCATCAGCTGCACTTCTCAGCTATAAGAAATTAATAGTTGTTATTTCTCAAAGTGTTGTGAATTATTTATAATCTATAAACTGTGTGACTGTGAGAGTGACTGTGTGTGTTGCTAATCTGATGCTGTCAACTCAACCTCTGTAATTAAGTAAATACTTAAAACTGTTTATTTTATTGCAGCACAGAGTGTATGGTGCATCTTTCTCCATGCATGCATCCATTTCATGTGGCATGACTGATGAGCTGTATCGCACTTTCTTCTGCAAGCAAGCCTCTGAGGGACTCATGATCGGGCTGCAGCTGTAATCTTTGACAAGTCCAACCAAGTGAACCACGTCATCGTCCACACGATTGTCTTCTCTTAAGACTACTGGAGTCAACCATCAGGGTGGTTAGCCCTAAGTTCCTCTTCCTCCAAGCAGTGCCACCTGCTGCGTGTGGTGTCTTGTGTCTGCACTCTGCAGTGGCGCCATCACTGTACATGTACATCCACCATTTCAGTAAGGGTTCTTCACTCTGCATGAAGTAGACTCACCAAACAGTAGTAGAAATAAACGTAGTAGTACAGTACTGAGAAAATAATGGCAAGTGGTGGTGGAAGAAAAAGAAAGGCAGTTGATAAGAAGAATGACAGAGGTAGTAACAGCATTATTAAATTCTGTACAAAGAAATCTGGTGAGGCATTTAAAATCTCTTCATATAATTATCCGTCTATATTTTAACCTAATTTACGGTTATTTTGTGGGAGGCGATGGGTCACCATCACTCAGGTGCCGCAGGGAGGAGAGGAGTACTAGTCTGGGTGTGATCGAATGAACATGCCAGAGAGGAAGCAGGAAGGGTACAGTTACAGTATATAATATACTACTAAGCAGTAGAAGACGTATATATAAATAATTGAAGTAAGGAAAGGAGAGGGAGAGAGAATACAGGACAGGCTAAGTGATTTATTATAAATACATATGACATGAAAAGTGAAATAATGTGTGATGCTGAAATTTGAAAGTTGACTCAATAAATTGTATGGTTAATTGTTATGGAAATGGGTGTAAAGAATGCTGATGTCACGTCAGTTAGTCTGACTGGCTGAGATGAGTGAGCTGCTTTCATCTGTGTCGTTACCCATTCCCAGCCAGCACAACGCCTAGCTGAAAGTAATATGTTTCAAAAAATGCAATAAATTTACAAAAAAGGACCCATTTCAATAATTGCAATGAGGACTAGGTCCAGGCCAGGGGGTGTGTTATGGTGGGTTTAGGCTACCTGCCATTCTTGTGTGGTTTAAGCAGTGTGGTATGCCTCGTGCTTCTTCAAAGTTCAACCTGCATGAGGAGGGCTGTTATCCCACCATAACGCACACACCCTGGCCTGTAATGCCTTACTGCTTAAATAAGAAAAATAAGACAGAAGTCAATGACAGTATCATTATTTATATTATGTTATTTTATTATTACCTGTCATTAATCTTTTTTTTTTTTCTCTCTCTCTTATTTTGTGTATTTTTCACAGCAGGTGAACTGCTGCCAGCATTGCCACTTGACGATGACAGTGGTGAGACCACCGGGATCAAATGCAATCCACAGGATCAAGAAGATGCCCGAAGAACTCTAGGACGACCTGATGACATTGTTGTATGTGACTCATCCGGTGAAGTGGAAGGGACCATCAGTGGCAACAGCTGCACAGAAGAAGAACCTGAGGCATCGGGGACTGTTTCACCAACCAAAAATGCAACGGCTGCAAAGCCATCAAGTACCCTTTCTAACATTTCTAGATTTAAACATTTCCAAGAGAAATGGAAGCAGAATTTCTATAGTTACGGACAAAACAAATGCTAAAATGAGTTGTTTTACATTGCCAGGTGTGCATAGATGCAGGAACAAGTAGACATAATGCTTTTGTAAAAGGATCAAAAATTATCAGCGGTCTGCCTTGAGTGCATCATGGAATCTGATGATCATAAAATAGCTAAGCAGACAGTGGTTGGTAGGAGACATTTAACATCCACAATAAATGTTAATGATAGGAAAAGTGCAGATGTCTTAGATGCACAGCTTAGTACAGCCTTATTTATGGCTCAACACACAATAGCAGATAGAAAGTTCTGTGACTTGATAGACCTACAGATTTCTAATGGGGCTACGATTTTTGAAAAATCAGGCACCAACAGACACCATCAGGCCGCTGCAGATTCTCAAAAAGCAATTGCTGAGGTTTGTAAATCTGATATACAGGCAGCAATTAATGCCAGTGAATTTGTAGGCATAATGGTTGATGAAAGCACAGACGTGGTGGTAAACAAGAAACTTGTAATATACTGCAAAACACTTCACAAGGAACACGTTAATGTTACATTTTGTGCAAATGTGATTGTGAGAGATGGCAGAGCAGAAACTATCTATAATGCTATTTTTAGATTTTCTTAAGTCAGTGGATTGTTCGATTTCTAAAGTGACAGGTTTTGGAACCGATGGTGCCAACGTCATGGTTGGTAGGTTAAATGGTGTTGGTGTGCAGCTGCAAGGGACAACCAAAAGATGGTACATGTGTGGTGTGCGCGTAAACAACAACTGGTGTCCTCATGGGCTGCCAAAACATCAAAGAACTCTCAGCTTACCAGGATACACTGGTAGCTGTTTATAATTTCTATTACGATAGTCCTGTCCGTTACATTAAAGTACGAGAATTGCAACAGGTTAGAACTGGCCACATTAAACGTTTCAAAAGACCAAACAGTGTGCGGTGGCTAAGCTTAAACAATGCTGTTGTTTCTCTCTGTTCATCATGGCCATCTGTTGTTATGGACCTTGAAAATGAGGTTGCTAGTGGCAATAAGGACACACAAATGAAGGCAAAGGGTTTGCTCACAAAAGTACGGAATGTAAAGTTCATTGGGTATAGTCTACTTATGAAAGAAATTCTTGCACTCCTGACAAGATTGTCCCTAATTTTCCAGAAAGATAACATTGATATCAGGCAAATGGTGGCCATGGTGAATGCAACAAAACAACAGCTTCAGGACATGAGAGAAGTAGAATATTTGCCACTGTGTCAAGAAATGATTGCTCAGTTACAAGATAATGACAACCAGTACAAGGGAGTGACATATACTGTAAGCGAAGAGGGTTTGAGGATGATCCTTTCTGTCAAGAACAAATTCATTGACAGATTATTAACAGAACTAGACAAGAGGTTCACTGAAAGTGACATGCAGGTTTTGATTGATCTAAACACTGTACTAAATCCTAAATTGTTGCCAGCAACTGTTCAGGGCCTGTGCGATTATGGAATCGAAGCCTTAAACCGGCTGATTGACTTTTATGGTGTTACCACAGAACATTCACCATCGTTAATAGATGGACAGGAAGCTAGGGAAAGTTTCACCCAGTTCAAATATTTAGTTAGTAACTGCAAAGACAGTACATTGCATGCATTCTGTGAAAACCTAATTTCCAACCATAATGAAACGTTTCCTCACTTTGCTACACTGGCAAAAATTCTACTCTCCATACCACTGACTAGTGTGCCCTGTGAAAGGGTTTTCTTCACAGAATCTAGTACACAACATTCGGACGAATAAACTAACACAACAGGCTGTTGAAAGCAAACTTCTTATTCATCACATGTGTCTAAAAAAGGATTTCAAGAAAGAATCCGCAACGGTGATAGAGAGAGCTAGGAATGTTTTCTTGAGCAACGCTCGCACAAAAATAAGCAGAACAATTTTGGGAAATGATACTAATTCAAATTAGAACGACTGCTGCCCTCTCAGTTAGGAGTTGGTTCTTTGTTGTTTTTGGCAGCTCATGAGAGCCAAGAGCGGTACCTGATGGTGATCTGAGAGCACAGGTGCCTGATTTTTCAAAACCAGAGCCCTGAGCCCAGAACCATATGCCACCACGACGTGATGGTGAGCTGATTTGGGAAAAGGAACAATTTTTGTTTTACCCACCCATCTATGAAGTTTTAGAAGGGTCTGCAATCGTACCTGGCTTCTCCATAGCCACTGCCACTTGTTCCTTTGACAGTTTCCTAGTTCCTCTGCTATGGCCCTGCGCATCAAGGTTTTGTGACGTCTCTGCAGGACAGGTGCGGGCAGGAAGAGTGATGGGTGGCCACCTGGCTGCTCTCCTCAACCGTGCATGTGGAAATGTTACAAAGAAAACCTTGTAGCGTGGGGGACAAGGCCACAGCAGATGAACTAGGAAGCTGGAAGGGATCAACTGGCATGGCTAGTTGGGGGACCACCACCAAGGCATGATATAGTCACTTCTAAACTTTCATAGCCCCTTGCTTAACACATTACTTACTTACCTGTATACTTCTTACAGTCAGTCAATTTTTCTGTCTCTCTCAGTTAAGAGTTGGTTCTTTGTTGTTTTTGACAGCCCATGAGAGCCAAGAGCGGTACCTGATGGTGATCTGAGAGCACAGGTGCCTGATTTTTCAAAACCATAGCCCAGAACCATATGCCACCATGACGTGATGGTGAGCTGATTTGGGAAAAGGAACAATTTTTGTTTTACCCACCCACCTGGCTGCTCTCCTCAACCGTGCAAGTGGAAATGTTACAAAGAAAACCTTGTAGTGTGGGGGATAGGGCCGCAGCAGATGAACTAGGAAGCTGGAAGGGATTGACTGGCATGGCTAGTTGGGGGACCACCACCAAGGCATGATGCAGTCACTTCTAAAACTTTATAGACTGTAAAAAAATTTACATTCTCAACTAAACAAGCTTCAAGTTCAAACTGGCATAAGGTATTGGGCTTATTACTGGCAAAATGCAAGCAAGCCCACAAATTAAATGCCTGAAATATATGCAAGATGATTTACAACTACAAATGCACGTGTTTGGTTGTTGCACTGACTGTGGCTTGCAGGTTACAGAAAGCGACACAAAGCACATCCATATTTGTATTACAGATTAATGATACGTGAGGTGGCTGGTGATGAGGTGGGTGGTCTCATCTCTCATGAGTCATCATGACTGTGATGAGTGATGACATGAGTTGTTGACACATCTGTATATCTAACTTTATACTATATAATAATAATTTATATGCACTATGCAGTTGCACGCATCGATCAGATCGGATGGCATCCAATGCCATTTCTGCTAGCTTAGCTACTTTTCTTTTTGTGACTTGTTGTCACATTAAACAACTTAATATTGATAAGTAACCCTACATTGTTAAACACCATTACCATTAACTTATCTATTGAAGTACCAAGTACGTATTAAAATGGTTGTCTGTCTGTATTATGAATGTTATTGTTCACTGTACTTATGTACTAGTACTACTCTGTTTTGTTACCAAGAGTCAAGAGAACAACTAACTGAGTGTGTGAGACACAGCAGATTTGCTATTGCTTGCTTGCTATAGTGGTGCTGGGCAGCTGGTAATAGTGGTACTCGGGTTTTAGGGTTATAGTAAGTAGAAGTATAGTAAGTATTATATTATTGATATTACTGTACTGGTAACACAAACCCAGCCAGCCCATGAGCCCAGCAAGTACCCATAACACATCACTTTTTTTATTTGGATCTTCTGGAACACAGCTGCTGTTACATTACAGATGTTGTAATAATGGGTTTGGTAAGGCTTGGTATCATTTACAATCTGTATGACTCTTGGATGTAGTGTTGTACAGTATATCATTATCATATCCTTCTGCTGCATTCTACTGTCTTATCTGTAAATGACAAAGATGAGAACTGAGAACAGAACAGATAATTAAACATATCAGCAGATACCATTACCAACCAATTACATATGTTATGTCTTTTTTTATATAACAACAGCAAAATATAAAAATATTACTTAAGTTCAAAGAAAAATATGGTGTTCTGCTAATGTTGAGAACTTGAGACACTGTTTGCAGCTCTGCAGCTGCATACCGCTTTAAAAAAAATGTGTACCTCCATGATTTTCTGCAAGGGGTGCAATGTACCCTCAAAACATGGTTTGTACCCCTGAAAAATTTTTAGGAGGATACGCCGTACCCCCTGTTGCGTGCTGCCAGTGGGAACACTGGTGGGGAGTGAAAGACAGGGTTCCAAAATGGAAAATACAATACAGTTCTCTGAGCAGCAAGATGTATTTGAGTGGCCAGCCCAGTGGTGCTGAGGGTTGAGGCACTAGATGCCTCACCTCGCGCCATGCTGGCGACCTGGGTTCGTGAATGAGCCCGGGCCGTCAGGTATTGGCAGGGGTGAGGAAGGATTGAGCATCCGTTGGACAGCTCTCCCTCCCAGAGAGTGTAGGGTACAACGTCGCTCCTGAGAGACCTCTGGTGGCAGTCGGCGGTGGCCAGGAATAGGCGATGTCGCCGCATGGCTCTGGAGGTGGAGCTCGGCAGACGCTGGTCATCATTGCATGTCCGAGCTCCACGGGGAGGGGTAGAAAAGAGGAAAAAACCCAGCACCTGATAGATGAAGGTGGGACTAGTGGTTGGTCCCCATGCCAATGCCGGGCTTCCCAGCTCCGTTCCAAGCACTCCCTCTGCCCCCCAAGGTCGCTCCATTAGACTTAGATAGAGCACCAGAGGAGTCGTCAATCCTGCCACGGGGAGCTCAGAGCCAGGGGATCAGGTGGTCAGGTGGTGCGGTGAGGAGACAGGCCCTTGCCTGGATATAGGAGTCCGGGGGCTTCAGGCCAGGTGGGAACAGACCGTTCCATGAGTCCATGCCAGAGAGAGTTCAAGTAAGCCAGCGATGAGGGGGTAAAAAGAAAGTAAAAAAAAAAGATGCATTTAAGTGTGGAAAGTAAAGTTTACTTTGTATGAAGAAAAGGATGACCATTAGTTTCCTGCTACGTGAGGTCAACCATGTCATTACTGGACTTTAGCGCTGGCAACTGGCCTTGGTTCAATGCATATGGGAAACAGGAAGGGGAAACTCACCCAGAAAGAAAAAGTGGAAGGGACAGTTGGAGCTTAGTGAGGACGCTCATAAGCATTGTTGGGGGTGCTGGAGAATGCCCAAAAAAGAACGAGGGAAGAGAGGAATGGGGGAACCCCAGGACAGCAAAGAAGGGAGCAGAAAAGAAGCAGGGAGGCAGCCAGAGCGGCCAAAGAGACAAACAATGACACAGCAAGAAGATAGGCACAGGCCACAGGGAAAGAAGACAAGAGGGGCACCAAAAGGGAAGCACATAAAAAACCAAATCAGGCAGCAGAAGCACAAAGAAGCACAGCCACACGAGTCACGCAAGGAGCCCAGGGAAAAAACACTCCCTAAACAAGGGAGGTGCGTTTGGCAGAGGGCTTATGTAGAGGTTGTGGGAGGATGTATTCCCCACACTGAACCATGTGCAAAGCCCTCCCAAAACATTTTACTACTACGATATGTAAATGGGTCTTTGGCCCATGGACTTTTCCAGATTTTAAATAAACAAAACAAACAAACAAACAAACCTTGCTGTTGGTGGTCAGACTGGTTGTGAGTTAGCCGAATGATAAGACCAAGAGCCCCTCTAAATGTTAAAATAATGGAATGAAAACCAAGTAAGACAACTGAATTGACTTGAATGAATTGCAGGCATTCAAGCAGCTATGGTGGTGATGGTGGTGGGAGAGAACTGGTACTATTACGATTTGATGGTGTAGAAACTAACCAGAGAGCAATGTGACTGTATGATTCATGGATGGCAGAGTCACGTACACATGGATGTAGTGC
Organism: Neoceratodus forsteri; assembly: GCA_016271365.2. Taxonomy (NCBI): domain Eukaryota; kingdom Metazoa; phylum Chordata; order Ceratodontiformes; family Ceratodontidae; genus Neoceratodus; species Neoceratodus forsteri. The sequence goes on along the minus strand of CM057449.1, from coordinate 1,107,459,940 downwards.
ATACCATACATCCGACAAGGCTTGGTCCTTGAGCCAGAGTGCAACAGACTCAGTCACCTTAGAGTAGGCTTCGGCTGTTCCTTGGCTTTTGTCCACAGTGGCATTTAGGGTGATGGTAAAATCTCCACTTATCAGGACGGGTGCATTGCTAGTGTCAAATTGAAGCAGCTTATCCACAAATTCATGGAGGAATGCGGGTTAGTCGGAGTTCAATGCATATATATTGCCCAGTACCAGGGAACCAGCAATAGTGCTGAATACCACCAGTAGCCATCACTCATCTGTGTTGGCAGCCATACTGAGCACTTTCCAGTGCAGAAACTTGTGGGCTAAAATATATACTTTTCTCTTTTTAACTTGCATAGTGCTGTTGACCTCTTTGCCAACCCACTCCTGCTTAAGTTTTTGGGCTTCTTTGTGCAGTAGTTTAGTTACCTGCAGTAAGACTGTTTGGGAGTGCAGACATTTTAGGGATGCTTGCACTAACTTATACTTAAATGGTGAGTTTGAACCTTTGACATTCCAGGTGTGCAGTCTTATGTCAACCATCTGGGAAGTTGGAGGTTGAATGTAACTAGTTTATATTATAATGTAAAATGTAAGCAAATAGCACAACTATAGCAAGGAGGTCAGTGTAAGTGCCATGGGGACACAAATGCGAGGGTACCAGTGTATTAAAGTTAGTGGATGTGGGGTACTAGCCTCGTTCCAATGGGATAGATAGCATCCAGTCAGTGAGAGAACAAAGAACCAGCAAGATTTACATTATAACAAGAAACAATGAAACAGACTACACACAATAAGAGCTGTAGACAAATCCACTTAAGAGCTGAGTCATGGGTTCTGACCCAAAGCTCATAGCTACGTCCCTGTGACGTGAAAATAATGGTAAACTGAGAGAATGGGTGCCTATGAACTCACCTCCTCAGCCCATAGCTTGGTTTGAAACATTATCCACTGTGTCTCTTCGTTCACCCAGGTTGCTGCGACATCCAAGACACTGATGTAAATCAGAGAGCAACCACTTCACCGATAGCAAGTGCAGCCCCCTTACATTCAGCCAGCAGGGATGAACAGTGCACTACCCGGGGCAGAAAGCCACCTCACAGAAGGGGAACCACAACAAATGAGTGCCACACCACATAAGCTTCAACAATACAAGACAACAACATGAAAGTGTGATATTGTGAGGGGCTCTGCCCCCACACCCCCCCACAAATAATTATAGCCAACTCCACATTGTTGCAAGGTGGAGAGAAGGCACAAATGTAGTAAGGTAAGAATCACAGGACCCCATAAGCTGTGTACCTACCATGTTTACTGACGCTGAAAATGCAGTACATGCCAGTGTTCTGAATCACAAACTTTCTAGACCACAGAACAGAAAAAACAAAGGCTACCACACCACCAGACTCCAAGAAATTACATGTGCACACGCAGAACTGCACAGCCTAAATCACTTACTCCCCACATCTTAACGCCCCAGACCTGCAGCGGCAAGAAACACCCCCTTGAACTCAATCACTCCAGACACATACCTGACACCACTTCAGCAATCACACACCCAACAGTAAGACACCTTTCACACCCAGCACTGTTACTATGCTGTCGCTCCACATACCCAGCACCAAGAAATCAAGTTAGCCCCAACAGCTTAAGGCAACATCCCAGTGACATAATTACCATGCCAGAAATCAGTCGGCACATTAACAGACTACTGTGTCTCTCACACCAGATGCCACTGGAGTGAAGACATGGGGGAAGGGTGCATTTACTGAGACCATTCCCTCTCTTCCACAAAGACTCACAGCAGCTGGAGCCTGTGTGCTTGGCTCCCATTGGTGTGGTGGAGTCTGGAAAGATGGGGGATAGGTCACAAGCATATTTCTCAACCAGTATCACTATAAAATTCCTATGCCACTGGGGAAGGGTAGGACTTCCAGGAGGAGGCACCCATGGCAGTGGCCAAGGAGGATGTGGGAAACTTCCATGGGGGGACTCAAGGAGGTGGGGGAGAGAAGCCCAAAAGAGAAGGAAGCAACTTCTGGTGGGGGACTTAATTATCAGGGGATAGCATTGGCAATAGGAACGCAGGCAGAGGGGGAGGTCAGGTGCCTAGCTGGTGCCATGGCCTGCAGGGATGGGAAGCATATCCTGGGGGTCACTAGGCAGCAGGAAGGAAGGGGGAGCTGGATGTCAAGGTCCACATGGGGACAAATGACCTGGCTAGGCATGAGGATAGGATAGTGCAGGGGCAGTCTAGGGAACTGGGAAGGGATCTTGGGTAGCACCCTCAGTAGCTTTTGTAGAGGTGCTGCCTGTCTATTACAGGGGAAAAGAGAAAGCTCTCTGCACCACAGCCTTCAAGTCATGGTTGAAGGAATGGTGCAGAGAGGAGGGGTATGTCTGCATTGACAACTGGGATCCCTCCTGGGAGGAAAATGGCCTATACAGAAGTGATGACCTACATCCATATGGGAGGGGAACCACAGTCCTCAGTGGATGGTTTAAATGTTACTTCGATGAACATTTAATGTAGTCGAGGGTGGTAGTGGAAGTAATTGGGGCAGCAGAAATGCCCCCCCCACCAACAGGCTGAAACAGCGAGCAAGGAGATCCCCAGGGCACAAGTTAGTCAAAGAAGCCAGGTGCTAGCAAAGGAGGGGGAGAAGCACTCAGAAGAGAAGGGGGAAGGAGAGTGAGCAAAAAGAAAAAGGGGGAGCAACAAATAAACAGCTAACAAAATCTGGAAGGTCATGCGTGCTAATGCTAGAAGTCTGGGAAATAAGGTCCCTGACCTAGAAGCCATGATGGCAGAAGCCAGCCTGGACATAGTGGCCATTACCAAGTCATGGTACACTGACAACCATGATTGGGACATGGCCATATGAGGCTACAGCTGTTTAGAAAGGACAGGGTGGGAAGGAAAGGTGGGGGGTGTTGTGTGTAGTGCAGCATTAAGAAATGTTAGACAGTACAGTTTTAAGAAATGTACCTCCTGTGAGCCTGTGAATCTTCCTGTGTGTGTGTTGTGAACAGTTTTCCCCTTGTGTCTGTGCAGAATGGAAGTAAACAGAGAAGGTCTAGATTTCTGTGTGGCATGTTTTTCTTATTACAAAGATCTAGATGTGTTTAAGGTACCTATTTTCGGCCACCAAATGCAACAAACTGGCGACAAGGATGGTGAACATTTTCATAGCTCCAGCTTACTGAACTGCACCATTTTGTGACTTTCTGCATTGGAGGCAAGTAAGCAATTTAGAACTGTACAATACTATGGAAACTTCAGCCAACTTTGAGATTTTTACAGGAACAGACTGCGATACATGGTCCAGATGGTTTGATCAGTGGTTATTACTTAATCCTGCCATACAATCTGCAAATGTTGAGCTACAGGGTAAGCTTATTCAAGCTGCTTTTTGTACTTTCTTGAGAAGTGAAACCTTCAAACATTTATGCAGTCTGTGTGCACCGGACCGGCTGGAGGATTTGTCATATCAAGAGCTAAAGGCTAAATTGAATGCACAATACAGTTTAACAACTTTCCCAAGGGTTGAACATTATAAATTCTACAGTTACCAGCAGAAACCAGGTCAGTCATTACAATCTTATTTGGCTGAGATCAAACGTTTAGCTCTCACGTGTGAGTGGAGCAAGGAGCATCTTGAATCTAATTTAGCCGATAAGTTTGTTATGGGGTAAAATAATGTACATCGTATTTGGCAATCACTTTCTGTAAGTGTCAAGAAGTCTGCTGATGAACTTTTGCAGTTGGCACAAATGTATGAGGCTGCAGAAATTGATGCACATGCTAAGATGAACACTAAAAATGAGGTACAGGTAACTGCAGTAAACCCCAAATTGAAACAGCTCAAACCTAAGTCTAAACCACTGTTTTCAAAGAAAAAGTCAACCACTCCACCCAAACTGCATGGCCAATACAAATGTGCATCATGTGGGTCTTCTCAGCAGAGCAGAGACCAGTGCAAATTCAGAGAAGTTCAGTGTCATGCTTGTAAATGTCAGGGGCATATTGTTAAGGTTTGCAGAAGCAGGAGAACTGCAGTGGTCAGTTCGGAGAGCACAGACAGTGCAGTGGTTCCTATTGCACCACAAATGCAGACTAAAGATGTTCCTTCTTTCTATGTGTTACTTCAATTGCCACAACTGAGGCATCAGTTGCGTTTAATGGTAGATTCTGCTTCCCCAGCTACTTTTATTAACCATCAAACATGGTTTGATCTGGATAAGCCACCATTGTCTCCTTGTAATAAGTTTCTGCATGCATTTGAAGGGCAACCAATTCAGCCACTGGGCTCATTTACCACGGTGGTATGCAGGATTGATTCTCCCAAGGCTGCTACACCTTTACCTTTTCTGGTTTCAAAAAAGGGTGTCAACATTTTAAGCAGAGACGCTTAGGTTCTTCTAAACATCCATATTGATCCAGCAGATTTTGACCTACTTGCTGCTGTCCAGGTACCACAAAGCAGTAACCCACCCAAGCTTGGGGAGATTTTAGACTTCTATCCAGAGTTATGGAAAGGCCTAGGATGTTGCACAACAGCTAAAGCAAAGCTAGTTACAAAGCCTAATGCAGTTCCTAAATTTTTTAAACCATGGACACTTCCTTTTGCCTTAAAACCGGTGGTTGGGGCAGAAAAGGACAGACTGGAAAAAGCGGATGTGCTGGAAAAGGTTTCAAGTTCAGATTGGGCTACTCCAGTTGTGGTGGTATCTAGACCAGGTGGTAATTTTCGAATATGTGGAGATTTTAAGGTGACACTTAATCCAGTACTTAGCACAGATGTATTTCCTTAACCCTTACCTGAGGAACTTTTTAACAGACTGAATGGTGGTTTGAGGTTCTCTAAACTGGACCTCTCTGATGCATACCTTCAAGTGGAACTGGATACAGACTCTCAGATATTGGTAGTGATTAATACACACCAAGGACTGTATAAGTACAAGCGATTATGTTTTGGCCTTAGTTCCACACTGGCTATGTTTCAAAAAGTGATTGAGCAAATGGTGGGTGAAATATCAGGTGTTGCTTGTTATTTGAATGACATCATTGTCACGGGCAAGACAGAAGCAGAACATTTACTTAACTTACAAAAGACTTTAGAGAGACTGCAACAGAGTGGATTCAGACTCAGGAGAGAAAAATGTCAATTTTGTCAACCAAGTGTCATGTACTTAGGTCACACTATTGACAAAGATGGAATTTGTCCGAATGATGAAAAGGTGGAAGCCATTGTGCACATGCCTGAATTGCAGAATGTTTCAGAGTTGAGCTCATTCTTGGGTATGGTGCACTACTATGACCGTTTCATACCTGGCTTAGCCACTAAATACAGTATGCTATCCTAAATGAACTGTTACATAAGAGTACTCTGTGGAACTGGACCAAGGGCCACAGTAAGGCAGTTCAAGCCATCAAGCTCTCTCTAACCAATGTGAATAATTTAACTCATTATGACCCTAACTTACCTATCATATTGGCCTGTGATGCTAGTCCTGTGGATATAGGAGCTGTCCTTTTCCATACAGATCCAGAAGGAGTGGAGAAGTCAATAGCCCATGCTTCATGCAAACTCACTGCGGCTGAAAGGAATTATGCCCAGATTCAGAGATAGGCATTAGCAATTGTGTTTGGAGTCCAGAAATTCCGCCAATACTTGCTAGGTCGCAAGTTTCACCTGAAGACAGATCACAAGCCGTTGGTGACAATTTTCAGTCCAGAAAAAGGAATTCCAGAAACAGCCACTAGCTGACTTCAACAATGGGCATTCATTTTGTCTGCCTATGATTTTAAGGTCACATACCTACCAACTGACAAGCATGGGAATGCAGATGCCTTGTCGAGGTTACCAATATCCAGAGAAATGGAGTTCGATATGGGACTTAAAGATGAACCATTAGTATGCGAGGTGGGGCCAGATGGTTTTCCAGTGCAATTCAAAGATAAGGAGGACTCTACTGTTGTGTATGTAATGGAGCTACAACAGTTAGATCAGCCTCAAGGTACTAGCCAAGGACATTGCAAAAGTGACTAGTCAAGATGTAATTTTGAAACAGGTGTATCAGTATACGCTTGATGGTTGGCCGCAAGGCACTACTTGTTCGGCTGAACTACAACCTTACTATACAAAGAGACAGCAGTTGTCCATTGCTGAGGGGTGTCTTCTATGGGGATTGCATGTCATAGTACCCCAATGTCATTACGCAAATGTGTTGACCCCCTTGCATGCGGGCCATCCAGGCATTGCTAAAATGAAATCCCTAGCCAGACTTCACATACCTTCCATTGACAGAGACATATACCAAGTTGTGAAAAGATGTGAAGGTTGTGCTGTATCAATGGGAAATTTGGCAAGAGCTCCAGTTCACCATTGGGAATGACCTGACAAACCCTGGCAAAGATGGCATATTGATTTCACAGGACCTTATTTAAATTCCATGTGGTTGCTCTTAACTGTTGCTTACAGTAAATGGCCAGAAATTCATCAAATGTATTCAACAACTACTAAGAGTACCATCAAAGTGTTGAAATCTATCTTTACTACCCATGGTTTTCTGCAAGTGATTGTCTCAGATAATGGACCACAGTTCACGTCTGTTGAATCCCTACCATCCAAGTTCAAATGGCAAAGCAGAACACCTGTTTCAGACTTTTAAAAAGAGTATGGGCAAAACTAATCCTACTACACCAACAGCAATACAAATAGCCCTTTTGGACTTTCTTGCGATGTATCGAACAACACCACATTGTGTCATGGGAATATCCCCTGCAGAATTGTTGTTTGGATATCAGATTCGAACTCAATTGGACCTTCTTCACCCTCTAGGCTATAAGACAGTAACAGAAATGCTTCCTAAGACCAGATCCTTCAAACCCAATGATCTTGTGTGGGTCAGGATGTATGCAGGCCCAAAGAGATGGATAGAAGGCGTGGTAGGAAAAAAGTTCGGAAAAGTTGTCTATAGTGTTCGACTGACTAACCAGAGGAGAGTGAAAAAACATGTGGACCAATTATGTACTAGAACTGAGAGAGAACAAAAAAGGGATACTCAGAGTCGGGGTAGTTATCCAGCATTATCTGTTCCAGAACAAGAACAAGAAGAGACAGTGGAACCACAGCGTTTGAGACAAGATGAGGCTGATGCTAATCAGATTCCAGATCAACAGCCTCCAGTCCTACTACATCAGTCAGGACGTATAAGATGTCCACCAAAGAGAATGGACTTGTAGAGATATAGTCTAATGACATAGACTAACTAAAAGGGACATTGCAGTAATAAGTTTAATAGTTTCATATTACTTCTGAATTATTGACTTACATACTTACTAGCTAAGTCAGGATGGATTGTTATGTGTAGTGCAGCTTTAAGAAATGTTAGACAGTACAGCTTTAAGAAATGTACTTCCTGTGAGCCTGTGAATCTTCCTGTGTGTGTGTTGAGAACAGTTTTCCCCTTGTGTCTGTGCTGAATATAAGTAAACAGAGAAGGCCTAGATTTCTGTGTGGCATGTTTTTCCTATTAACAAGACCCTGATGTGGTTAAAGTACTTATTTTCCGCCACCAAATACAACAGGGGGATGCTTTATGTAAAGGAAAGTATAACAGTGATGGAGGTTCAGGGAACTCAGGGAGGCAGCGGTATTGTGGGTCATCATTGAGTCAGGGAATGGAACCACTATTCATACAGGCATGATCTACATGCCTCTGGTGCAGGGGGAGGAGTTAGATAAGGAAACGTTAGAAGCCATTGGCAAAATAGCTGAAAAGGGAGAGGTGCTGCTGGTGGGGAACATCAATCTGCCAGATATAGATTGGAGCCTCCCAGCTGTGGCTTCAGCTAGAAGCAGGGCCATCATGGACTTCCTGCAGGGGGCATTCATCAGGTAACTAGTTAGTGAACCCACTCACAATGGGGCAATACTGGGCCTGGTCCTCACTAACAAAGACAGTGTTGCAGTTTTCCATGTGGGAAGCCATCTGGGTATCAGTGGCCACTGTACATTGTGGTTCAACATAAGGACAGCTGCAGAATTAAACCACACAGTGGTGAGATTCCTGGACCTCAGAAGGGCAGATTTTAAGAGAATGGGTAAATACCTCAGGAATGACCTGGCAGGGGGGGTGACCTGGAGAAGTAGAGGAACATTGGGTCAAAATAAGAGGGCATAGTGAAGGCAGGAAACCTCTCTGTCAAGCAAGTGAGCAAAAACAAAAGGAAGAGGAGACCACTATGGTTCTCAAAATAGATAGTGGAAAAGAAAAGGGTTGTATTCAGAAGGTACAAGGAGTCACATAGGGAGGAGGCTAGAGAGGTGTATCGGGGAGACAGAGGGAAGCAGGTAAAGCAAAAAAGAGTGCAAAGGTGCAAACTGATGAAAAAATAGCTTAGGTAATATCAAAAGGGGATAAGACACTTTTTAGGGATATAAGCAAAACAAGGAAGACTAAAGGAGGAATTGTAAGATTAAGGGGGGACTGTATGGAGGGGGACAAAGAAAAGGCAAACATCTTGAACAGATACTTCTGTTCAGTGTTCACAGTGGAAGAGGAAGGGGAGGGGAAGGGCCACAAAAGAGAAATGGACACTAGTCCTTTTTTTGAGGAGAGAATCCTGAAAGCACTCACTAACATGAAGGTGGACAAAGCTATGGGGCCAGACGGGGTGCATCCAAAGGTACTGATGGAGCTCAGGGAGGTACTAGCTGCACCTCTGGTGGACCTATTTAAGAGATCACTGAAGACCAGAGTGGCTCCAGAAGACTGGAGAAGGGCAGATGTAGTCCCACTTCACAAAAGTGGTAGCAGGGAAAAGGTGGGCAATTATAGGGCAGTCAGTCTGACATTGGTGGTGGGTAAACATAGAAACATAGACTTTGATGGCAGATAAGGCTCGCTTGGCCCACCTAGTCTGCCCATTTCCCTACCTACAGGATAAGCTGCAGATCCTAGTTAACCAACAGCCTATTTCGTCTTACCCCCCACAAGAATTGCCTTATGTATGTCCCATGTATTCTTGAATTCTCCCACAGTTTTAGACCCCACAACCTCCTCAGGAAGGCTGTTCCATGCATCCACCAGCCTCTCTGTGAAAAAATACTTCCTCACATTGCCCCTGAACTGCCCCCCGTATCTTTAAATTGTGTCCCTTGTTCTTGCACATCTCTTTTTCTGGAAGATGCTGCCCTCTTGGACTTTGTTGATACCACTGAGGTACTTGAAAATTTCTATCATGTCCCCCCTCTCCCTCCTTTCCTCAAGGGTATACATATTAAGCTCCTTTAGTCTCTCCTCGTATGGCTTCTCTTGCAGATCCTGCACCATTTTAGTTGCCCTCCTCTGGACTACCTCGATTCTGTCTATGTCCTTGCGGAGAAGGGGTCTCCAGAACTGGACGCAGTACTCCAGATGGGGTCTCACCAACTGTCTGTACAGAGGGATAACAACTTCCTGTTTTCTGCTGGTGATGCCTCTCCCTATACATCCCAGTGTACCCCCAGCCCTCCATACTGCCTTCTCACATTGCTTGCTAACCTTAAGGTCATCTGATATGATTATCCCCAGGTCTCTCCATTTCTTTTGTTGTTACTACCCCCCCACCATTGTGTAATCTTCCCCTAGGTTTTTGTTTCCCAGGCGTATTATTTTGCGCTTCTTTGCATCGAATCCAAGCTGCTATATTTCTGACCATTCCTCCAACCTTGCCAAGTTCCTTCTCAACCTTTCCACACCTCCTTCTGTATCAACCCTGTTGCAGATCTTTGTGTCATCTGCAAAGAGGTATACTTTTCCTTCCAGTCCCTCTGCAATGTCACTTATAAAGAAATTAAAAATGACTGGACCCAGTACTGAACCCTGCGGTGGACTCCATTTACAATTACCTTCTGTGTCCTGTTGTCCAGCCAATGTTTTACCCAGGCTACCACCCTGGGACCCACTCCCAGGCTGATTAATTTGACTATTAATCTTTTGTGTGGGACTGTGTCAAATGCCTTGCTAAAGTCTAGGTAGGCCATGTCCACAGCCCCTCCCTGGTCTACTACTTTGGTCACCCAGTCAAAGAAATCAATTATATTTGTCTTAGGGTTGCCACCTTTGGATGAGGCAAAAACCAGATCCTAAGCTCCGCCCCTAGCCCCATCCCTTTTCATGGCTTATCATGCATTGCTCCTCCTAGAAAGTCATTTGTTATATCAATAAAAGACAACACTTAAAGCAGCAGTTCAACAAAAATGGTAAGATACTGTAAAGTACCTGTTAAAGTTACTTTCCTAGATTCTTCCTAGTTATTTATTTACTTATGCATTTATTTATTTATTGACATTGGTTTACCAGATACACATACAGAGATAAAATACATTTCATTTACAGATATGATCTGAGGGGAGACAAGGGGAATACTGTAAATAGCATACAGCAGTATACAGTACATGGTATATAGTAATACATAATAAAGATACTGTTTCCTGTAATGTGTACTTTATATCTTTTTCTGGCTCCATTTGCTTTTTACGTCCACAGTATTATTTGAAAGCCAAAGAAGTGACCATATATTTTTCTTGAGGAAAAAATGCAATTTAAAATATTTAAAAATGCCTATATTCTGTTAGAGATGAAAATGTTTACCAGCAAATAAAAGTGGAAGACAGCTGGCTGAGTTACTGTTACAAAAGGAGGGGGCAGCTTTGCTGGTATGCCAGTTTAAGATGCAGTGGAAAAGATTAGGTTAAGTAAGTGCTAATGGTGTTAATGGCCATACTTTACACCTCCCTGGTTGACTGCTTTCACAAACAAAAGGTTATACTGACAAGATAACTTGTTTGTAACCTGAACGTATAGCTGAAACACTGAATGATATGACACAATCTGTTTCAAAAGTATGTAAGCACTAAAAATGTCTCAAAAACCTGACCAGCACAGAGCAAAACCGGATTACCTGATAGGGACCCTGAAAACCTGATCACCAGGTAAAAAACCTGACAGGTGGCAACCCTAAATTTTGTCTGACATGACCTTCCTGCTGTGAACCCATGCTGCCTTGGGTCCTGTGCCCCACTGGCCTCTAGGTACTTAACAATTCTTTCCTTCAGAAGTGATTCCATAACTTTCCCTACCACAGACGTCAAACTGACAGGTCTGTAGATTCCTGCCTCTGTCTTGGTCCCACTTTTGTGAAGGGGAATCACATTCGCCTTCCTCCAGTCTTCAGGTACCACACCATCCTCCCATGATTTGTTAAAAACAGTAGTCAGTGGTTTCACTAGTTCTCCCCTTAATTCTTTTAGAATTCTGGGGTGAATTCTGTCTGGCCCCATTTCTTTGTCCACCTTCAGTTTTAGGAGTTCTTTTAGAACCCTTTCTTCTGTGAAAGGACTGGGATCGACATCCCCCCCCCCATCAAGAGTGTTTCTGTTAATTGGATTAGGCACTTCCCCCTCCTCCTCTTTTGTAAACACTGAGCAGAAATATACGTTCAGTATCCCTGCTTTTTCACTGTCCCTCTCTGCCCACCCACTGTCCATTCTATTCAGCCTCACTATTCCTCCCTTTGTCTTTCTACGCCCCCTGATGTACCTATAAAGGTTATATCCCCTTCTTAATCGAGTTGGCTATCTTTTCCTCAGTTTGGGCCTTTGCTATTCTGACTTCCTCCCTGCTTCCTTCTGCCTTAACTGGTACAGCTCTCGTCTACTCTTCTGTGTTCCTTATACTTCAGATGCTATCTTTTTCTCCCTGACTTCCCGCCACCTCTTTTGAGGACCATAGTAGCTTTTCTTTCATTTTGATTTGTTTATTTGCTTGACACAAAGGTTTGTTGCCTCTGTGATGGCAGTTTTGATGTTTCCCCATCGTTGCTCCACCCCTCCTTCTAGCCTGTTTGCTAGTGCTTTTCTAAGGCACTCTCCCATCTTGCCAAAGTCCGCCCTCCTGAAGTCCAGTACCTTCACTTTTGTATGGCTTGATTCTGTAGCTGAGTTTAACATGAACCACACTGTTTGATGGTCACTTGTTCCCAGTGGCAACCCACTTCTAGATCTGAGATCCTCTCACTGTCCCATTTGAGAGTATGAGGTATAAGATTGCTCCCTCACAAGTGGGTTCCGAAACTAGCTGTCTGAGACATGCCACCTGTAGGGCATCAAGAATGGCCCTGCTCTTGGATGTGGCTGCAGCAAATGTGCTCCAATTAACATCTGGCATATTTAGGTCTTCCATCAACAGTATCTTCCCTTTCTCTGCCATCCTAAGAATGCCTTCTATCACATCCTTGTCCATTCCCTCCCCCTGACATGGGGGTCTGTATACAACCCCTGTGCGGATTGTGGTGCCATTTCCAGTCTCTAAGGTGACCCACAGTGCCTCCTCTCCTCCCTGTTTACTCTTTTGTTCAGTTGCTTTTATCCCTTCCTTTACATAGAGAGCTACTCCTCCCCCTCTTCTCCCCTCCCTGTCTCTCCTGTAGGTTATGTACCCTGGTGTGTTAACATCCCAGTCATGGTTCTCTGTGTACCATGTTTCTGTGACTGCTACGATATCCAGGCATCCCTCTTCCATCAAGGCCACCAGTTCAGGGAGCTTGCTTCCCAGACTACGGGCATTGGTACTCATTACCCTCCATTTCCTGATGGCCTTACTCCTTTTTGCCCCATCCCTGTCCTTATTGCCTTTGTCACTTTCTCCATTTACCCCAGCCCTTCTCCCTATCGACATCTCTGTCTTGGTGTTTACCTCACTTACTACACTGACTTTTTGTGGGGGGATAGGATTTCCCTGTTCCTTTCCAGTGTCCCCCCCCCCCCGGCTAGTTTAAATGCTTGCCAATGAAGCATTTAAACCTATCACTTAGGATCCTGGTTCCCCTCCTAGACAGATGCAGCCCATCATGCCAGTATAGGCCTGCATCACTCCAGGTGAACCCCCAGTCCCCAATGAAGCCAAATTCCTGAACTTTGCACCAGTTTTTCAACCACTGATTGAATCCCATGGTGTGGAGCACCCTAGCCTCACCTATGCCATAGACAGGCAGCACCTCCGAGAAGGTTACCATGCATGCTACTTGTCTAAGGCCCTCCCCAACTGCACAAACTCTTTCTGCACTGCTCTGATCCCTTTCTTAGCCAGGTCATTTGTCCCAAGGTGGACAATGACATCCAGCTCCCTCCCCTGTGCAGCTGCTCCTGTGATCCTGAGGATTCGCTCCCTGTCCCTCCAAGCCATGGCGCCAGGCAGGCACCTTTCCTCCCTCTCCCCTTCCTCCACCAGTTCTACCTTCCCAACAATGGAGTCCCCCACCAGGAGTTGTTTCCTTCCCCTGTGGGGTCCCATGCCACCCTCCTGTGGGTCTCTCTTGTGGAGGTTCCCCGTATCCTCCTTGGTCTCCACTGCAGTTGACTCCATAGAGGAACCACACTTTGCCAGAACAGCATAGGAATTGTGGAGAGGTACAACTGGAGGGATGTGCCTCTGTTCCACCACCCTCACCCTCCCTGAGCCCACTGTGGTCCAACCACTCCTCTTTCTTGGCAACCTCTGAGGCAACAGCAGTGGCCCTGGTGGTCTCTGGATGGAAGAGGAGGTCCCACAAATCCTGGCCAACTGAGCCTGGAGATAAGCAACCTCCTCTCTCAGCTCAGAGAGGTGCCTATAGATGGGACAACACCGCATCCTCCAGAACGTCTCCCGGAAGATTGCTGCTCCACATCCACTGCACTGCACCACTCCCATCATGTCTTTTTTCTGGCCCCTTCACTGTTATTTGGAATCCTTACTCTTTCCTCTTTTTTTCTTCTTCATCTCTCCCTACTTACTTACTGCATCTATGCCCTTTAAGCTCCTGATCGTCCTGTTCTGAGACAAGAAGATCCTATATTTCTCAGTAGACCCCTTACTTGCTCAGAGGCAGACCTCCTGCAGCTAGGGGAGCTGGAGAGCTACTCTTGCCCTTCTAGGATGGTGAGTCTTTGGTGGCTCTGTGGTCACTCACTTCCTGCTCCCAAACAGGAAGTTTCTGTTGTCAGTCAAATCCTATGCCTATAAAAGTAGAACTAGCTTTGGGTGGGAAGGAGGACAATATAGTCCCAGTAGAGAAGTCCAGTCACACAGCACTCCTTCCTCCTGGTGTATTCTGCCAAGTCTCTGCATCACTTCCATCATGTCTTATTTCTGGCCCCTTCACTGTTGTTTGGAATCCTTACTCTTTCCTTTTATTTTTTAATGAGCAAGAGTAAGTTAATGGAAGCACTGCAAAAAGAAAGGATTGTAAAATAGCTTGAATCCAATGGGTTACAGGATCTGAGACAGCTTGGATTCACAGGAAGGAGGTCATGCCAAACAAATCTTATTGATTTCTTTGAGTGGGTGACCAAGGAATTAGATCAGAGAACAGCAGCGGATGTGCCCTACCTGGATTTCAGCAAGGCTTTCAACACTGTTGTACATAAGAGACTGTTAAGCTGGGTAACTTGGGGTGGGCAACATGGTGTTACTATAAGCAATCTGGGTATTTTGGGGGTTGGCAACAAGGTGTTAAAAAACTGGTTAGCGGATAGGAAACAGAGGGTAGTGCTAAATGGAGTTCACTCTGAGGAAAGGAGGATGATCAGGGGTATACCTCTGTGTTCATTGCTGGGACTGGTCCTCTTTAATGTCTTTATAAGTTACATAGCAGAGGACCTGGAAGGGGAGGCCTGCCTCTCACTCCGAGGGGTGGAAAGGATGGGCAAAGATCTGAAAAAAACTGGAGGAGTGGTCAAGGGTATCACAGCTGGGTTTTAATGCAAAAAAGTACAAAATAATGCACTTGGGCAACAGAAACCCAGGGGTAGAGTACAAAATGGGTGGAGTGTAACTGGCAATGACAAAGCAGCAAAGAGACCTGGGGGCAATCATATCAGATGACCTAAAGGTGGCCAAGCAGTGCAACAAGGGGATCAGGGGGGCTAGTGGGATGCTTGGGTGCATAGGAAGGGGTATCACCAGCAGAAAGTAGGAGATCATGTTGCCGATATATAAATCAGTGGTAAAACCCCACTTTGAGTATTGTGTACAGTTCTGGATGCAAAATCTCAGGAAGGACATAGACAGAGTGGGGGGAGGTCCAACCAAAATGGTGCAGGGTCTGCACCAACTGCCCTATGAGGAGAGGCTAAAGGAGCTCAGTATGTACACCTTGCAAGAGAGGAGGGAGAGGAGTGATATGCTAGAGCTCTTCAAATATCTCATAAGGTACAGGAGAGGAGTATTTAAAATAAAAGGTGCTCAAGGAAAAGAGGACATGCCAGGAAGTGGACGGGACAGATTCAGGAGAGATGTGAGGAAGGACTTCTTCACCAAAAGAGTGGTCGATTCCTGGAACAGCCTTCCAGCAGAGGTAGTGGGGGTAAAAACAGTGGTGGGGTTCAAAAATGCCCAGGATAGGCACAAGGGAATAGTAGAGGTAAAAAGGGGGGGGGGGAGAGAAGGAAGTGCCATAGATGAAGTAGGGTTAGCAGTAAAAATGAAGGTAGAAGAAAATGGGCAGACTGGGTAGGCCAAATGACCCTTATCTGCCATCTGATTCTATGTTTCTATGTTTCTGTGTGGGATAAAAGGCAAGACCAGTGTAAATAGGGGAAATTATGCGGCATGGATTGTGAAGAGGATCAGGCCATTCACACATTGGAGGTATTGAAGAGGGTACCAAGGTTTGAGAGCAATATATCATGTGAACAGGGAGCTGTGGTTGGGTAGCTAGACAAGCCAACTATTGACCACTGGTAATTCCAGTAGCTATCACCTGATGAATAGAAGGCCCTGACTGATCATTAGTGTTGTCCAGAGGCTTTTGGCAAGTATAGCTACTAGTTCAGGCCTCTGTATTTGTCTTCGGCTCGGGAGGCAGCCCTGCAGCCCAAAAGAACTTGTGGGTGCCTGTTGCTGTATTTTTGCTTGCCAGTTGGGGATTAGCACTTTCAAGGGAGGAGCTCAATGGTGGAGTAGTAGACCTATGCTATGCAAGATCACAGCAGGTGCTATGGTAGATGTGAGAGGGCTCCTTCATTTCAGAGTGGTTAGTGGAGTGCAGAGCTCTGCAGGCAATCCCGCTTTGCAGGAGTCCCTCCAGTACAGCTGATTTTCTTGGGACATTCACCACTAACCTCAGTATGGCACATGTAGCTGCCTGGGTTTACATGTCACACTTCTGTCCCCAAGGTAGTGCTGGCCAAAATGTGCCGCCCCCCCAAGCCCACTGGCAGCCACCACCAAGGTGTTGCTAAAAAGAGGATGGGGTAGGCTGGAGGGACAGGCCATCATCGGGAGGCAGGGTAATTGGGTAGTACGTACAGGGGGCACAAGGTATGATAAAATTACCTCAGGCTACAGCAGCAGGCAGCACAGTGACACAGTGGAGTTGTAGACGTGTGAGAGGAACAACCACCAATATATAAGGCTGCTGATTAGTAGATTGCCCAAGTTGGTAAGTCAAACCAATGGGAAGGATATTACAGTAGGCAGACATTCAGTTTGGACTAGGGACTGAGAGATTCAACCTACGGAAAAAAAACCTCCACTATACAAAAACAGGATCATGAGCCCTTGTACCTAAGACATCCTTTAAACACGTTACCCCCCACCCTGATATATCCAGATAACATCTGATTTAATTACTGTGAAACATAAAAGGATATAACCTGGCCCATCGGTGGTGGGGTTGGAGGATTTGAGTGTCCAAAAGGTCATTGCACAATAGCTTTATCGTTTATGTGGCGGACCAAATGACTCCAGGGAGTTGAGTAAAAAAGAACAGTTTCTGAGCAAGTTCTTAGTGTGCAGTTGTTTTGTGCCACTCAATAGGTGGAAATGCCACAAGGAGAAGTTGAGCATGAGGTCCAAGCCAGGCTGAGAAGAGGCTTGGTGGTAGTTCAAAGCTCCGGCAGTTTGCAGGGGAGTATTGAAGTACTGCCAGAAAATTCAGGAAATGAATGCTGGGAAAGTACATGTAAAGTTTAAATCTAGGCCAGTACCCCATTGTCCTTTTCTCAGTATGTACTTCAGACTCATGGAAGCAGGAAAAGAGACTCAAAAAGAGTGTCTTGATTTTCTGAGTTTATGTTGCTGTGGCAGAGTCTGCTGGGGGTGGCAGAGGACATGGGTGCAGTTCAGACACCTGTGCTGTGGAGTCATCCAGCCCGGAGGCACTAGATGAAGGTCATGGGGCCTGCTCTACAGCTATCACAGCCCATGTCATGGGTGGGGCAGTCAAGATAGAGCTGGCTGCATTTGTCAAAGAACCTGGGGGGTGTTGCGTAGCTGAGTTGGAAGGCCCCGGTGAGTCTCCTGGTAACTTCTGTCATTCTGGGGATATAGGGCACAGGGATGCAAAGTGATTGGGAGCAGCTAAGCCTGAGGACTTGTGCTCATTGTCTGCTGACTCACTGCTGTGGCTGTTGTTAGGTGAGCAGACCATGGCAGGGGGAGGGGGTAGCTTCCTTTCTGCCTTTAGTTTGTTTCTGTTTCTTTGATGGCTTTTTGGTGGAAGCCATGGGTCTTCTTCAGGAGATGATGGTGTGACGGACGTTGGGTTGGGTTAACAGCTCCAGAGATGTAGAGCCCATGGCAAGTTCAGGTCTAAGTAGCAGTGAGCCTGAGTCAATCAGCCTGTTGGGTCCATGAGGAAGGCAGGATCAGTGCTTTCTTATGTAGGCCAGGGTTGTCTCAGGAGTGTTGAAGGTAGTCAAGACACCACTGTGTGTGAGGCTCATCTGGGCAGCATACCTCATGGTAAACAGGATGCCAAGTTGCTGCAGCAACTGCCTCTCTTCAGTGAAAGCTCTTTGTTTTTCAGTCAGACCCCTAGAAAAGTCCTGGAACACCATTATAGGGTGACCCTGCCAATCTAGTTATCCCAGCTCCCTTGCCCTTCTATAGATATCATCCTTGACTTGGAAACAGAGGATTTTGGCCAAGATGGGTTGAGGCTTTTCACCTTTCCTGGGCACTGGTGCTAGAGAGCAGTGAACCTGCTTGATAGCAAAGCAGGAATCCTCTGGTGGTTTGAGGAGATTATGGCAAGTATAACAAATGAAACCTACTGTATCTCCATTTCCAGTTGCTTCAGGAAGCCAATGAACTGCAAATTATTTCTGTGGCCCCAGTTCTCTAGATCATCCACCTTACATGCTTTTTAACATTGGTGGACAGCGGGACTATTATACTCCATTTTGCAATATATTTACCACCTGACCATGAGCAGGGCAGAGCAAAATGCTGCAGCAGATTAATTGGTCTAACCTTCGTGCCTCTCTTCAATGAAGGAGCTCACCAGAGGAAAAGAGCCAAATTGAAGGCCAACATGAGTGCAATTCCTCAAACTGAAGAGACAAAGGTAAAACAATTGTTTATAAAGCTTGAGAGATTGCTATTTACAGAATTAAATGTTACCTATAAAATCATAAGCTTAGAGAGTTATTTGGAGTATAAAGGAGCACCTCAAGGCTTTAGAGTAAATATTCCCCCTTCCAGAGGCCTAGAACATTCAAAAATCTTTTGAGGCCTGGGAAGAAATAGCCTTGCAGTGCTCATGCAGCTTTGTTCAAGTCCTCATGAAACAGGATACAGAGAGATGCATAGAAATTTCCAAAGACATCATAGCAGTTGAACAGGAGCTTAGCAAATATTTGCATAACCCAGTGTTCAAGGAATTAGACACAGAACGACAGAAGAAACTATCCAGAGGTGTAGTCCTGCAGGGTCGTGTGGAAGCGCCAACCCCTTGTTTGTTTGTTTGTTTGTTTATTGTTCTAGGAATTACTACCTTTGAGCCAGAGGCTCTTTTACAAAGGTTCCACGTCAATTAGGTACAGTACAAAAGGTTACATAGATAACACAACAATTTGTGTTGTGTCAAGAGCCAGAAAACATATACAAATACATATCAAATCATTTGTGCAAAAGGACATGAGATATCAATAATCACATTATTATTACAAGAAAGAGGTCATGCCAGATTAGGAGAAACAAATAGGAAAAAGTCCAGAACAGAAAGGGTAAGTGAAGCGTGTGGGAGCAGACAATAGCAGAGAAAAGGTTTCCCAAACATGTCTTTGTCAAATAATGGGACAGGGTGGGTAGTGAGAAAATAGGAGGTTTAATCAGGGCAGTCACAGGAGCTGGAGGTGGCAAGTGAGAGAAAAGCCTTGATTTGAAAATACCTAGAGAGGTGGAGGCAGTAATATGAGTGCTGAGGCATTTAGCCAGCTGGGGGCATGATAGGCAAATGATCTTTGTCCCTGAGAAGTCCGCATCGGGGACTTGGAGAGGCTGGTGTTCTGATCTTCTGGTAAAGCGGTGCTAGCGCTCAGGCACTAACAGGTCTTGGATACAGGGTGGAGTGAGGCCCAGTGGATTTTTACGCCATCAGGCGGTGAGGTACTTTATCCGGTTTGAGTTGCAACCAACCTGAGTCAGCATAGAGTTCACATGTGGAGTACGTCGGTGTGCACCAGTGAGCAACCGACAGGCCTTATTTAGGGATGTTGTAATGCGGCTAAGTGCTGCAGTAGTGGCAGATCCGTATATAACTAAGCCATAATCAACGACTGAGATGATAGAGGATTGGATGGCAATCCTCAGTGCAGAATGGGTAAGAAGCTGTCGGTTCTGACACAGAATCTCAATTCGCTGATTAATAGTTTTTGCTGTACTATCAATGTGAGTTGCAAAGGTTAGGCCTTGATCAAAGTTGATTCCAAAATATTTGAAAATTGGCACTTGTTCAAGGGTATTTCCTAGGTATGTATTAGTGGTGAGTGGGACTTGCCGTTTCTTGTTTTGCGGGTTAGAGAAGAGCATGGATTTAGTTTTTTTGTGGTTTAGAACCAGCTTATGTTCAAGGAACCACATCTCAACTTTGGAAAAAGCATGCTGAAGGTTGAGGCATAAGAGTTCGGATCTTTATGAGTGGCAAGAATCACGGCATCATCGGCATAGAGGATTATTTGTTCAGGGCAGGATTTGGGAGGGAGTTTAGGAAAAGGCTGAAAGGAGGGGCCCAGGATGGATCCCTGGGGAACTCCTGAGCGAACCGATTTTGAGTCTGAGAGAACTCCAGCTACTTTTACAGATTGAGAGCGCTGAGCAAGGTAATTTTTTACCCAGTCACCAGGACCCTGCGAGAGCCCTAGGGATAGTAGTTGTTTGATAAGTAGGCCATGGTGAACTGTATCAAATGCCTTGGTTAAGTCAATGTAGACTGCTCCAGTTAGGTTTCCTTTGTCCATGGCATTGTGGATTGCTCCTGAGAATTCAAGTAGGGCAGTCGATGTGCTGTGCCCTTTCCTAAATCCATGTTGCTGAGTGCATAGGATGTTGTGCTTTTCCAGGTAATCTGAAAGTTGGTCCGCCACCAAGCGTTCAAGGGCCTTAGAGAGAGGTGGTAGTATTGATATCGGGTGATAGTTACCAGACAGTGACTTATCACCACTTTTGTGCACCGGAGTGACAACTGCAGCTTTCCATTTCCTAGGGAATTGGCTGTAGCAGAGGGAGAGATTGAAAATTTTTGTGAAGGGGAGCAGTACTTCCTCCAGAGTGAGGGACAAGTTTAAGGTCAATAGTGTCGCTGCTTGTTGGGACTTAGAAATGGCCTTCTTTACATATTTATAGACTTTATGTGCCTTTACTAGCTTGAAATAGAAGGGTGGTTTGGTTGGAGAGTAGTAGAAGTAGAAATTGGAGGTCAGCATCAGTGAAGAAATCAGATGAGAGGACACCACTAAGGTCCGTGAAGGTATCATTTAGGGTGTTTGCAATGATCTCTGGGTCTAACTAGTGGTTCCATCCACATTCATTATTGTAGGAGAGGATTTGGACTGCTGACCCATGATATTCTTTATGTTGTCCCAGAAGGATTTCCTTCCCAGGAATTGGAGAGGCATTCTTGAAGTAGGAGCTCTTCATCAAGCGGATCTGTTTAGTACAGTGGTTACGAGCCTGTTTATACTTTTTGAATGTCTGACAGAGTGCCAGTAGCTCTTGCAGTGGCCCAGAGGTGATCCTACTTTTGAGTTGTGCCAAAGCCGCCCGTGAGCCAGGATTTGTGAGTGCTTTGATTTTGCGCTTTTTACTGGTGCATAGGTGTCACAGGCAGTGTTGAAAGTAGAAATAAAGTAATCAAGGGCTAGGTCAACATCTTGAGTTTTGTAAATCAAGGACCAGTCTATCTGCCTAAGACAGGTCTTGAGATGAATAAGGTTGCCATAAGGTAGGACTCTGCTATAGATGGTTTGTGGAGGCTTTACAAAACATATTTGTCCAGGTACATATTATTGGAGAGTGATCACTGAGCGAGTCAGGAGAACACTTACATTGGTTATACTGGGTAGGGTGGCTGGTAAGGATCCAGTCAATGAGGGTGCTGGTCCCTGATTTGTAGTTTTTCCTGGTAGGGAGTTTACCACTGTGTTAAATTTGCTGCTAGGATAGCATCTTTGTTTGACCCTGCATCAGAGCAAGCCAATTTATATTAAAGTCCCAAGCAGAAGGAGTTCGATGTCAGAAGGTTGTGTACTTACAGACTTGAGGACAGCCTGTAGGCCAGAATCAGGATCTTTTGGTGGGATATAGACAGCAGCAATAGTGAGGGACTTTGTTTGGGCACCAAGTAGTATCTTGATAGGGAGGAGCTGCACTGAGGTTTCTGTGGTGGGGTAAGAACCAGGGAGACAGGTGAGGTAGTCCTTTATGTAGATTGCACATCCTCCACCCCTTTTCGAGGTTCTATCCAGCCTGAATATCTTGTAGCCTTGTATAGAGATGGCATGATCCGGAGTATTAGGTGTCAGCCAAGTTTCGACGATGGCAAGGATATCCGGGTTGTGCTGGCTGGCAAAGATTTGAAGGGAGGCCAGTTTTGGGAGGAGACTGCAGATGTTTAAGGTAGCAATTTTGAGCCCCCCCTCCATTTTGGCAGGCTTTGTTGTACTGTAGGAGACAGGGCCAGGATTTGAGTGGACACTTCCTGATATTAAGAGGAGGAGGAGGAGTAGGAGTTTAAGAGACAGTTGAAGAAGAAGAGAAGAAGCCAGAAGGTGAAGGAAGGAAACATATTCAATTCAGTGCTTCAGAGTAACTGGTAACTGGTAACTGGTATTTTTCTTTTAAACTTAGATTGTAGGCTTGTAGTGACACTATACTTTCTTTCTGTGTTGTCTTTACTTATAATTGTTTTTGGGCTGTTGAAAATTTAAAAAATAGTAGTGGTGTAATTCTGTGCTGTCTTTAATTGCTGCAAATTTTATCTTGGCTTGTCTGACTGTCCTGTAGCTGGGTGAAGGGTGTTAATTGTCTGGCCTCTGACCTCAGCTACGTGATAACTGAAGGTGGGGCTTAGTCACAGTTAAAGCAACAAACAGAAGTTCATCTTCTCAGAAGAAGCCAGAAGGTGAAGGAAGGAAACATATTCAATTCAGTGCTTCAGAGTAACTGGTAACTGGTATTTTCTTTAAACTTAGATTGTAAGCACTGTAGTGACACTATACTTTCTTTCTGTGTTGTCTTTACTTATAATTGTTTTGGGCTGTTGAAAATTTAAAAATAGTGGTGGTGTAATTCTGTGCTGTCTTTAATTGCTGCAAATTTTATCTTGGCTTATCTGACTGTCCTGTAGCTGGGTGAAGGTGTTAATTGTCTGGCCTCTGACCTCAGCTACGTGATAACTGAAGGTGGGGCTTAGTCACAGTTAAAGCAACAAACAGAAGCCCCCTCCACCCCTTCCCCAACTCTTAATTATATCCCTGATAAATCTGATTGACAGGAGCTAAACACAGGGTATAGTAAGAGGTGTGAAGTAGGAGGCATAGGGGAAGAGACCACCCTCAACACGACAAGTGTTTTGACTCATTTATTTATTTATTGGTTTCTTTTCCTTAAAAAATATATATCTGAGGATCAGTTACAGGATTTTAATACTGTAAATAAATAAAAGAGAACTAAGAGAGCTTCAGTAGCAGATAAGTAGTGGAATTGCAGTATAATGTGGGGAGTGGTGCAATGTAGTGGCTGTGGGGCAGCCATATTCAGCAGACCTTCTGGACACTGAGGTGCTGCCCTATCTGCATGCATCTCTCGGGACTGAGGGATGAGGTAGCCAGACTCAGAGCGGAAGTAAACTGGGTCAGGAGTACCATCACCCTGTCCAGGAATCACCCAGTCAAATGCAGCTGCCTCAAAGGATGCAGAGCGAGGAGCACTTGGATGACAGTGGGCTCAGGGAGGTTAGAGCAGTCAGGCAGAGCACATCCCAGATCCTATTCCTCTCAAGAACTCATATGCCACACTGACAAATGAGGACAACCAAATAGAGGTACCAGGGAAGTGGAAGGAAAGGATGTGGAGGTTAGGCAAGGAGGTGACCTCAGTGGGAAAGCAGTGGACCCCAGAGGAGGAGAAGCGAATCCTGGTGGGGGACTCCATCATAAGAGGATCCAGCTAGGAACACAGGAGGGAGGACAGGAGGTGAGGTGCCTACCAGGTGCCACGGCATGGAGGGATGGAAGGAAGATACTGGGGATCACTGGGAAGGCAAGACAGGAGGGTGAGCTGGATGTCATTATCCACCTAGGTACTAATGACTTGGCAAATGGGAGCCAAAGGAAGTTCAGGAAGAGTTTAGGAAACTGGGAGGGTCTCAAGCAAGTAGCTACTTCTGTCACTTTCTCAGAAGTACTACCTGTGAGAGGCAAGGGAGAGCATAGGAGTGCATGCACCAGAACTTTAACTCATGGTTGAAGAACTGGTGCTGTGAGAAGGGTTTGGATTCATTGGTGACTGGGGACCCATCTGGAGGATGGAGGTTTGTTCAAGCCTGGCGGCCTGCATCCATCCTGGAGGAATCCAAGCACTCAATGATAAGTTTAAATGCTACATTGACAAGCATTTAAACTAGCAAAGGGGTGCAGGCCAGCAAGGATGGTACCTACTTGCTCACCCCCACAGCTAGTAATGGAACCAGTGAACCAGAGGAGTGGCTATCTCTGCAAAGCAGTGTGCAAAAGTTGGAGATTAGTGTCCAAAAGGTGGATAAGCAGAAAGGGTCAAAATTCAGCAGAAGGGCAGATAGCAAGGAGAACCAGGGATAAATGACAACCAAGGAAGGGGCTGGAGTAGAACAGTGAAGCAGTCTAGGAGGTCAAATCATGGAAAGCCATGTGTGCAAATGCCAGGAGCCTTAGCAACAAGATGGAAGATCTGGAGGCTGTCATGGTACAGTCAGACCTGGACATTGTGGCCATCACTGAAACCTGGTGTAATGATAACCATGACTGGGAGATGGCCATACCTGGCTACAACATATTCAGAAGAGACAGAGCAGGCAGGAAGGAGGAGGAGGGCACTGTATGTGAAAAATGACATAAGGGCCACACAGATCCAGGAGGAACAAATGGGAGAGATACTGTGGGTTAAGCTGGAAAGGAAAATGGGGCCAGCCATCTGCACAGGTGTGGTCTATAGACCACCAGCCCAGGAGGAAGAAACAGATAGGAGCTGATGCTAGCCATCCAAAGGATGGCTGACAAAGGTGAGGTAGTACTGGTTGGAGACTTCAATATACCAGATGTGGACTGGAGCATCCCAGCAGCAGCATCAACTAGGAACAGATTTATCCTGGACTCCTTCAGGGTGCCTTCCTCAAGCAACTGGTCATGGAACCAACTCGGCAGAAGGCAATACTGGACCTTGTGCTCACAAACAGGGACAGTGTGATGGGGTAACAGTGGGGAGCACCTGGGTAACAGTGACCACCAGTCATTGTGGTTTGAAATCACAGAAAGAGCAGAACCAAACCACACAAAACACGTATCCTGGATTTTAGGGGGCAGACTTTGGGAAAATGGGAGATGCTTGAAAGAGGCATTAAGGAAATGGGACAGGAATCAGGGATTGAGGAACAGTGGGCAGTATTTAAAATGGGGATTATAAGAACAACAGAATTATGCATTAAGCAGGTTAGCAAGAGGAAAGAAAGAGGAGACCATTATGGTTTCCAAAGAGGTAGCAAAGAAAGTAAAGCCAAAAAGACTGCATTCAGGCAATACAAAAAGACACAGGCAGAAGGGATAGGGAGAAGTACCAGGAGAAACAAAGGGAGGCAGGGAAGTCAGTAAGGGAAGCCAAAGCTCAGACAGAAGAACACATTGCAAAATCAGTGGTTAAAGGGGACAAAACCTTTATAGGTACATAAGTGAAAAAGAAGGACAAAGGGAGGATAGTTAGACTGAAGGGGAGGATGGGAGCAGCGTGGAGGATGACAACAGTAAAGCTGACATATTGAACAGGTATTTCTGCTCAGTCTTTACTAAGGAAGAGGGGATAATGGGTCTGAAGGGAGTACAAGGGGTGAGAATGGTGCAGAAATGGACACAAGTCCCTTTACACGAAAGGTCCTGAAGGAACTGAGTAATAAGAGTTGACAAAGCAATGGGGCCAGATGGGGTGCACCCAGGGTCCTTAAAGAACTAAGAAAGGTGGTGGCTAAACCTCTGGCTATCCTGTTCAGCCAATCACTGGAAACAGGAAGTACCCAAAGACTGGAGGACAGCAGATGTAGTCCCCTTATACAAAAGCGGGAACAAAGAGGAAGCAGGGAACTACAGACCAGTCAGCCTCACCTCGGTAGTGGGAAAGATCATGGAAGCACTACTGAAGGAGAGATTGGTGGAACATCTGGTTGTCAATGGACTACAGGACCCAAGGCAGCATGGTTTCACCCAGGGGAGGCATGTCAGACCAACCTCATTGAATTTTTGACTGGGTGACTAGGGAGGTGGATCGGGAGGGCAGTGGACATGGCCTATCTGGACTTCAGCAAGGCCTTGACACTGTGCCACTAGAAGACTATTACACAAACTGGGGAATATGGGTGTGGGCAGGACAGTAGTGTGGTGGGTAGGTAACTGGCTGGGTGGCAGGACACAGAGGGTGGTGGTAAATGGCTGTCACTCCACAGAGGAAGAGTGACCAGTGGGGTACCACAGGGATCAGTGCTGGGACCGGTCCTATTCAACATCTTCATCAGTGACATTGCACAGGATATAGAAGGCAGAATTTCACTGTTCGCTGATGACACAAAGCTCTGTAACAGAGTAGACACACCAGAGGTGTAGACAGAATGAGAAGGACCTGCAGAAACTTGAAGAATGGTCAAGGGTTTGGCAGTTGAAATTCAATGCAAAGAAGTGCAAGATAATGCATATGGGGCACAAAACCCTGGCACAATATATCAGTTGGGGGTGAGGCTATAGCATGCACCAAGCAGGAAAGGGATCTTGGGTTGTCATCTCTGATGACCTCAAGGTAGGAAACACTGTGACAAGGCATCAGGTAAAGCAAATAGGATGCTGGGATGTATAGGCAGGGGCATCACCAGCAGGAAAAAGGGAGGTCATAATTCCAGCTATACAAGACACTAGTGAGGCCCCACCTGGAGTACAGTGTACAGTTCTGGAGACCATACCTACGTAAGGACATAGACAGGGTAGAGAAGGTTCAAGGAGGGCAATAAAGATGGTGCATGGGTTGCATCACAAATCCTTGAAGACAGGTTGAAGGAACTGAACATGTACTCCTGGAGGAGAGGAGGGAGAGAGGGATATGATAGAGACATACAAGTATCTTACAGGGAGGAACAGGGTGCAGGAAAACACTATTTTAGCGAAAAAGATGTTTCAGGACTAGAGGGCATGGGATGAAGTTGGAGGAGGACGATTCAGGAAACATGAGAAGAATTTCTTCACAGAACGGGTGGTGGACAAGTGGAACACCCTGCCAGAGGAAGTGGTGGGGGCTGAAACAATCACGGGATTTAAGAATGCATGGGATAGACATAAAGGAATTCTAGAGGTCAGGGGTAAGGGGAAATAGACTTCTAGGAAAACAAACTGAACTTACAAGCTCAAATGGGCAGACTAGGTGGGCCATAGGCCCTTATCTGCCGACACTGTCTATGTATCTATGTATCTATGTAGTTGCTGTACTTCGTAGTCAATAGAATGACACTTCTGAGGCTTATGAGGCTTGGACCAGTGCAGGCGTCTAGGGACCCAGAGCAAGGAGGTTGTTAGTAATAGAGGATGATATGCCCATTTATCCTTGTTGTAGCTTGTCAGTTGCACCCAGTAGCTTGCAGATAGGTACCTGGTGGATAAGTCAAAAGCCAAAAGAATGATCAACAGCTGAGGTCCAGAGTCACTGAAATGTTAAAATTCCTGAAGGTGATTAACTGTGCCTGCACATATGCAGGATGTGAAATCCCTTTGTCTGTATGCTTCTTTGTCATTCAAACAGGTTGCTGAAAAGCCCACATACAGATCATGGAGCAGGTCAGACAAAAGTGTGGATTCCAGCAGGACCCCTTACTTTGCATTGAGAGGGAGCACAGCTCCCATACTTCTTAAAATCTTAAATGTTTTTTCATGTTGAACACTGTGCTGAACTAAGAAATAAAAATGTTCAGATCTTCTAAATCTGCCTAAACTGATTTATGAATGTCTCCACCATGTGTAGAGTCTGGTACAGCACATTGTAAATCAGACCTCATGCTGGGCAAAGTCAAGAGAAGAAAAAAAAACGGAATGGTTTAGAAAGCCTTTCAGACTGCAGTGATTTCATATGCGTAGATAAGACTTTTTAACGGTTTCATACTTGAAACACATATGCGCACTTTGTTTAGTAGAGTAGGTCTTTATTATACATGACAAACAAACTATACATCTTTCCCTAGCTCCTTTAAATGAAGCTTCAAAGGATGTTGAATTTGTATTTGTTTGCTATTAACAATAATTCAAACAAAACTGGGACAGTTTTATGTGATGCTTCTCTCTCAATTAATGGACTTTTGAATAAATTCCAAAACCTGTTGAACTTTGAGGACTTTGGAACACAATAGTGGGCATTATTAATAGACATCTAAATGAAATGAACTTTTTGTTTTAGTTTTGACATTTTTAAGAAAAGAAAATAAAAAGCTAGTTATTTTGATAGTGATGTATTTTTTTTTTTTTGTAACAAATCAAAGAAAGCTTAAAAGTTGCCGCATAGTGTCAAAATAACCCTCAAAATGCACCAGAATGCTTCTAAGACCTTATAGTTTCTGAGGGCCAAGGTGGCTCAGAGACCTCCTGGCCTGAGAGGGTTGAGGGGATCATGGATCGTGGAGACCCCACACGTCTAAAGTTAGCACTACACCACTGAAACTATCATAGTACAAGTCTAAGCTGGTAAGTAGGAAACAAAACAAAGCCACGAAAGATGAGCTAGGTTAGCAGAAGAGCAGAATTTTATCATGGAACTGGAGGAACAGATGGGCCATTAGAGGGAGAGCGAAGTCCAGAGCTAGGAGCCACAGAGCGCCAGCAACTCTACAGGAACCCATCCTGGTAAATTCCAGTATGGAGAAGAGCGAGGAAGAAACTTCAACTGTGATAGCTAAACCAAAATCAGTCTCTTTTTCAGGACAGGAAGATCCCCAGAACAAAATTAAAAAGAAACCAACTTCATGCAAGCTGACCAGAAACCGGAAAACCCACAGGGGTAGCAGAGGCCAGAAGAGATGTGCAAGGGCAATACTGCTTGGCCAGGAAGAAAAACAGCAATTAGCTTTACACCACTGGATCTTACTCAGTCACAGATAAATCTGTTTTCCAGAGGTCTGATATTTGTATCCAACATGCTCCCTGATAAATTCCAGGTTAACTTGGAACTGTACAGATTATTTCATAAATTACAGCTCGATGACTATTTCATAAAATATCCTCAGGGGACCAGGATTATGGCAGGAGCACTGACAGGATCAGTGAATGTACAAAGCTCATCTTTGGTCATGGCACCTATTACATCAGAGAGCATTCAAGGCAACAATTCACTTCTTACTGACTCCCTTGATCCATTCACTGTTATGAACAGCACAGTATCTAATGCTGTACAAGAGACACTGTCTGCCCAGGACATTGAAAACCTGAAAGCATTACCTGGATTATATAATGAAAATCTAGCAGACAACACAGAATGGCAGAATGAGTCTTTAGACATTCTGTCAGAGTTGTTACTTAGCACAGACAGCCTAATGCAGGCTGCTTTCAAAGTGAATCATCTTTCTGCCCTGCCTTGTGTTAATCCAGCTATTGCAGTATAAAATAAATGTGTGCTAAGTGAAGCAGAAGAGGTCCTAAATGAACAAAAAAATTAGACTATCAGAATTTAAAGCCTGATGAAATTGTTGCATTATAGTCCCTTAAGCAAACGCGGAATGTAATCAGTAAGCAGACAGACAAGGGGGGAACATAGATTTGATGACAAAGGAAGTCTACCAAACAAAGGTCTTAGACTTACTTGAGAATGTCAATAACTATAAAAAGCTGTCATGTGACCCCAAACCTGTTTTTTTTATGTTGCTTGCACGCATGTGCAAGAAACATAGTGCCATCATCGGAGATTTCGGATGTGTGTCACCTCCTCCTCCAATTCAGTCAGCGACCTGGCAGGCGAGGCCCCTGTAAGCCAATGCAATTTGGAGCGGTCTATGACACGCTCCAAAATGCAGTGGCATACAGTTGAAAGGGGAAGCTCGCTTCGAGTGAGCAGAGATAAGGCGTAGCTCCCCATGCAGGTGTGCGCCCCATACGTGCTGTGTAGCCGATGGGATGCCAATCCCCATCGGCTGAGCTACCTCTCCCCAGTTGTAGGTGCCACGCTGGAGCCCACTAGCGTGGCAATCAATCCATAAGGCCGACGGGGTGCTCAATCTCGTCACAAACGCCTGACGCCTGTGCCACGCTGGGAGCCCACCCAGCGTGGCAAATGGTCCCACGATGTCTTTTTTTTATTTTGAACCTAAAACGAAACGAACCACATGAGCGGCCTCCCGACCCCTCCTGGCACAACCCGCACTCCACCCACTGCGCACTCCAGCCTCCCACGCCCCCACCCCATTCTTACCTCTGGACTCTGCGCGGCGATCTTGGTGGACCGGGAACACATCTACACTCTTCAAAGCCGATCGCGAACTGAGGAAATGCCGGTAAACTGTATAATGGCCTAGATAAGGGGGTTTCAACTTTGTTGCATATCTCAGGCATTTTTGGGAATTTTTGCACCAAATTTTCAACATGGGGTTTTTGGGACCCCTTTTCATGAATGATGTCACTGTCATGGCGTTATTCGGGCCCGAAGGGTGATTTCGCACAGTGACTGTGAAATCACCCTTTGGGCCGAATACTGCCATGACAGTGACATCATTCATGAGAAGGGTCCCAAAAACCCGATTAAAATTTGGTGCAAAAATTCCAAAAATGACTGTTTTACTAGCGTCGTTCTTGCCAGTTCCAATGCAGGCTAAGTAAGTTAGAAATTTCAATATTTTCACTCCAGATTTTCAACATTGCCATTTTACCACACCTTCTTATGAGTAGTATAGCTGTCATTTTTCACATCTCACCAAAATGTGTTTCCACCCATGTTAGCGCAGAATGGCGCAGTTGGTGTCTTGAAATCAATGTACAGGACAAATTAAGAAAAACACAGTGACACTGTTCATGAGCAGAGGTCTTAAAATGGCCATGTTGAAAATTTGTGAAAAAATTCCTAAAAATGACTTTTACGAGTTATGCAGGCCCTACGGCTCTGTTCGCAAATTTCAATATTTTCACTCCAGATTTTCAACATTGCCATTTTACCACACCTCCTTATGAGCAGTACAGCTGTCATTTTCACATCTTGCCCAAAATGTGTTTCCGCCCATGTAGCACAATTTTATTTTATTTAGCTTTTTGTTGACGGGTAAGTGCACTAGACAAATCCTGCCTATTTTCAGCACGACCCTGGGGGAATACAGATGAATGCCAACTGACCTTGAACCAGATTAAGCTGCTGGTGGTATTTTTAGTGAATGAGGAAATTTGACCAGGACACGGGAAAATTCCCTACTCTTTCGATAAGTGCCATGGGATCTTTAACATCCACCTGAACTACCACCAATCCAGGCAGATGGGACCTCGGTTTAACATCTCATCCGAAGCGGCACCTCAGAAATGCAGCACCCTCTCATGCTACATTACAGTGTCAGTACTGGGATATTAACCCAAGTGCCAGGTGTGGAACTGAACCCACAGCCCTCTGATCTCCGGCCTCAGAGGCGAGTGTGTACCTACTGAGCCACTGACACTGATGGCTACAGTCGGTGTGCAAACTCAATGTATGGGACACATTAACAAAATCACAGTGACACTGTTCATGAGCAGAGGTCTTAAAATGGATATGTTGAAAATTTGGAGAAAAAATTCCTAAAAATGACTGTTTTACGAGCGTGCATTGCGCAGTTCCTATGCACGCTCGTAAGTTCGCAAATTTTCATTATTTGCACTCCAATGACTTCCAAATACCTAAACAGCACATAGAAGCAAGCAACATTCGGCATTGACAAATGCTTGTTAGTAAGGAGTTAAGTCAATGAGAAAGGGCAAAAAATTCTGGGGACTTCACTAAATCTGACTTTTCTTGCCTGTTGCCAAGTACAACCATAATTCCCATATCTTATATACTCCCCAAGGTACACAAAGATAAAGAAAAAGAAAACCAAAGCCTGGCTATCCTATTTTCTCCGAGGTGAGACCCCTTACAAACAATCTCTGCAAATTCCTGGATTTCTTGTTCTTACAGAGAAGTGTTCTGGGCCTGGGATCTCACCTCACAGAGACAATGCAACTGCTGGAGAAATTTCAGAACTTCAAATGAGAAAAAGGATTTCTCTGGATTGGCTTAGATATAACATTTGGGAGGCAGTATAGCACAGTGGCTTAAGGCTCTACACTACAAATCTGGTGACATCCAACAGACCAGACTTGGGTTTGAATCCCACAGCTTCCACTTGCATACTGTGTGATCCTGAGCAAGTCACTTAACTTCCCTGTGCTCCTGTAAAAAAGCTTTCAGCTTAGTGTGCTAATCCTAGTTAAACAACTAAATTAAAAAAAAAATCATACATCTGTAGTCCTCTAGGATGGCATCGTAGCCTGTGAATATTTTGTAGACTCCCTACCTAATAAGTTCATTTGGGATGCATTACATTTTTGTCCTAACTCATATACTTTACATTAAATGGGGAATTTTATGTACAAAACTGTGGCATGGCAATGGGGGCTGCCATGGCGCCCTCATTTGACATTGTTTTCTGGGGCTATAGCCAATGGGAAACCAGCACTGTTCCAGACACTGAGGCTAATCCATACATGGACCACATTCTACACACTGGTACCGCTTTATTGATGATGTGGTCTGTGTGTGGAAGCGGATAAGGAATGAAGCAACTTCTTCCCTTGAGTGGCTTAATTGCAACTCACTGCATTTGAAATTCACAGGCTGTATTAGTGAATTTGAACTGAATTTTTTAGACATCACTTTGGGGGTGGGGGGGGGATCCAGCAAGTATGTTTGTACTATGGTCTATAGGAAGCCCACTGCTGGTAACACCCTACTTTGAGTGGACAGTTTGTGTGCAAAATCACTCAAAGATTCAATCCCCCTACAGACAATTTATACACATAAGGTGCAGTTGTTCAAGGGACGATGAATTAAAAAAGGAAGTGCCGTCACTTACAAAAACATTTCTTGAAAGAAATTACAGCAGCAATACTGTTACATCTGCACTGAATTAAGTAAGAGCACTTGATAGGAGCCAATTGTTAACCTCAAAAGGCAGACCGAACAGAATAATAATAATAATCATAATAATCTTTATTTATTTTGCACCTTTCAGTTATCGAGGTGCATTAAAAAACAAAATAGCAGATACAATAAATGCACAGTAAGACCCGAACTCTAATATTAATCACAATATGCTTTACTCCATAAGTAGGTCTTCAATGCCTGTTTAACCCCCCCACCACACCCCCCACGGTCATACACTCCCACAGCCGGCGGGGTAGAGAATTCCAAAGGACTGGGGCCCCTGAAGATTTCAAAGCTACCCTTGGAATCTCTAGCAACCCCTCATCAGCTGAATGGAGCAGTTGCTCTGGGCAGTAAGGAGACAGAAGCTCTTTCAGGTTGTCAAGGCCAAGTCCATGTAGGTCTTTATACATCAGTAATCCGACTTTAAAGGTGATCCGCCACTGAACTGGCAGCCAGTGCAGTTCACGCAGCACCGGTGTGATATGGGATGTCCAAGGATTCCCCATCAACAATCAGGCTGCAGTGTTCTGCACCATCTGTAGGTGGTGGATATTAACCCCCAAAAGTCCAAAGTACAGGGAGTTGCAGTAATCAAGGTGCGAGGTCACAAAGGCGTGGATCAGTGTGGGAAGATCGCCAGATGGAACAAGGTATTTGAGCCTAGTGATGGTCCTTAGGTGGTAAAAGGATGACTTAACAACAGCCAACACCTGAAATCGAAGTGTCAGCTTGTTGTCAATCATCACCCCTCGGTCCCACACCAGTTCGGAGTTTAGGAGCTGAGTGCCCCCAGAAAAAGTCCTGAGGGCAGACCAGCCCCCAACCCCCCTATCTGTTGACCAGGATCCACAACCATCACCTCCGTCTTCCCTGAGTTCAACTTCAGCCAGCTGTAATTCATCCAATCCTGGATTTCAGCAAGACAGTTATTAAATACCGAGAGTGCTCTATCCTGGTCAGGTGCAAAAAACAGGTAGAGCTGGGTAGCATCAGTATAGCAGTGAAATCTTAGCCCATACCATCTTACAACGTCTCCGAGGGGCAGCATATACACTGCGAACAACATGGGGGACAGCCCAGAGCCCTGAGGGACCCCACAAGACAGAGGGAAAAGGTCGGAAGAATAAATCCCAGATACAACCCTCTGAGTTCTACCAGTGAGGAAAGACCTAAACCATCTCAGAACTGAGCCAGTTAGGCCACAAATAAACCTCAGGTGCTCAAGTAGCACCCCATGATCCATGGTGTCAAAGGCTGAAGAGAGATTGAGAAGCACCAAGATGGAGCAGCTTTTACGATCTCTCGCCATCAGGAGATCATTGAGCAGCCGAACTAGTGCAGCCTCAGTACTGTGTCTCTTTTACGAAAACCGGATTGGAAGGACTCATAAATGTTATGGATGGTCAAATGGTTCTCCAGCTGTACAGCCATTACCTTGTCAATTACCTTCCCCAAAAAGGGGAGGTTAGAGATAGGTCTGTAGTTTGCCAGGCAGTCTGGGTCCAGAGAAGCTTTCTTCAGGAGATGTGTTACCACAGCCTCCTTCAGAGAGCTAGGAAACTCACCTGACTCAAGGGACCACCAGACTATCTGCGCCAAGACCGGGCCAATGATGTCACAACAATCCAAAATCAGGGTAGTTGGGCCCGGATCTAAACTACAGCACATAGGGCACTTACCCTGGACAATCCGCATAACATCCACGATCTCCAGTCGGTCAAAGGTACCCCAAAAGAAGTGAGGGACAGTGGCCGGGCACCGATCAGCATTTTCATCCAGCCAGGTTTCAGTGATGCAAGCCGGATCTGTTGTCCCGACAAGGTGTGCTATAATTACAGTCTTGTTCTTAACTGATCTGACATTGCACAACACCGCTCGAGTTGGATGGGTCTCGTGGGCCACCCTGACCACCTGCCCGCCCATAGTGGTGGTGCCCTTGGGTATGGAGACTAGGCATGGCGGACCACGCTCCAGGATCCATTTCTCCCCAGGGCATCTTCTGAACTTAACTACCCCAATGCGAGTGCCCCGCTCATCCATCCTCTGCTGTTCGCTTCCCCGCCCCACCCCTGACCCCTACAAACAATACCCAGCACTCTACAACACTGATAGGTGGAAAATGATAGAGGTGGGGGGAAAGGGTGGAAGGCGTGGAGAGCAGAGGATGAATAGCGCACAACCTGGGAGGAAGATCCACAACACATATCACAGGCCAAAAACCCAACACAAGGAGAAAAAAAAAATACAACCTCCACAACTCTCCCTCAGGAGTTAAACACTAAACAACAAAAAAATCTAAAATATACCCCCTTTTTCCCTGAGCCTCACCCCTCACTCTCACCAAGAGGGGAGAATTGGAAAATAGAATCATTTAGTTCAAACTCCCACCCACCAAGATAAAATGATACAAAAATTAATTAAAAACCAGATCAGGATCTACAGTCTCTAGCTAAATAAGTCCAAAAAGCGAATTTAAGTCACCATAAGGAGTCACTTCAAGGAAATTAAAGTCACAATGTAAAATCCATCCAGAGTATTCAGATGTGGGATTAACAAAAATAAAATAAATAAATAATGCAATTCCTGCCTCCAACAATTAAATGAAATGAACAGTACAGTTTCAAATTCCCAGGTTCTCTCACCACCTGAGATCTGATAAAACCAGGGAACATAAAAATAAAATAAATAGTACTGGTTTTAAACCCCTAGGCCCTCTCACTACCTGGGGGTCCAAGATAGTTGGGCACTGTCACTGCACAAAGCACAATAAAAAAACCAAAAATTGTTTTAGTGAACTTGTTTCCAAAAAGTACACTCCGAAGGGCAAAAAACCTCCTGAAATGAAGTCACTTTGAAGGTGCAGAGCTCAATAGTAATCCAGATGTTTATGGGTGAGCCAGACACCTTAAAACCCTTTTGTGAGGCCTTTCCACAGGAAATGTTGGCCCCACCACTTCGGCACCCAGTTTTATGCCTGCCCACCGGCTGGGCAAAAAAGGGGCCTGGGAGAGACCTTATGCCCGTCGGCTGGCTCCCCAGTCGAATTGGGCCAGATCACCCAGGCAGAAACCGACTCCCAAGGCTAGCCACCCACAATTTCAGGGTAACTGGTCCTGGTCTGGGGAACTCCACATGTCACTGTAACATACCACAGTAGAATTAAGACAAGCCAGCAAATCTTCAAAGACAAGATTCCTTTAACTTTCCATATCACACAATCTTTGCTGTCTTCTAACATCCCATAAGCCATGTAAAACACTATGGTTCCTTCCAAAACAAAATATAATCCACAGTATTTCCTCCAGGATGCACAACTACAAAATCCTTGACTCACTCATAGTCCCAACCTGGTCTGGTCAAAGCAAGCAATATATCCCAAAAACGATATCAACAGGGACCCAACTCCAACAGGTCACCAGGCAGTCCACTTGCTCGCTCCAGCAGCATGCAGAATACTGCAACATCGAAAACACCTGGCAAAATTCCTGGAGCTGCGGCAAAAGCAGCTCAGGCAGATAGAATTACCAGCAGTCTTGGAGCGGGCGGACTAAGATCCAGCAACCCTCATACAGTCGCAGCTTTCATACAGGAGTCACTAATGGTTGCGCTAATAATGTTTGGCGGATGAGAAATAAAAAAACTGACAAAAAATGCAAATAAAACAAAGTTAAAACCATGTAAAATAACTAAAAACGAGCTAAAACGGATCACTGATGTGCTGCATGGTACTACACGGTGCTACAACGATGGTCATCACATCACGGCCACCATCTTCAAAAGTCTGAACAGAACAGGATAGGTCCCCAGTGATGTTTATAATACAGTATAATGTACTTGCAGGACAGATAGGCAGTATTGCACACACATTTTGGCCTATTTTTCTGCTAGATGTGCACTTAGTCACAGATATGGGGAGCCACCCTCACATACATTCACCAGAGCGTCAAATCTAGGAGGCAAAATTGGTGCATAGCCAGTGTAAGCAAGAAAATACAACCCAGCCCCGACAACGTGGCAACCACCTCAACCTAAGGGGATGTTTCAGTGTGGGCAGTGTAATGTGTGTCAGTTCTGTAATCAGTCTAACACACAAACATGCGGAGGTGAGAGAAATTTCCTCCTGCAGATTCAGCCTTGTGATGTATGCTCTTCGGTACACCAGTCTCAAACTTTATGTGGGATGCACCTTTCATCCCCTGAGACAAAGGCTCCAAGAACATGTCAGGGATATTGGAAAATGTAAAGCTGAAACACCAGTGGGTAAACTGTTTTTTTTTTTAATATCATGCTCACAGTCCTAAGGACATGTTCTTCACGAGAATTCAACATGTGAAGAAATGCAGGAGGGGAGGATACAGAATGCAAAAATTATTCCAGAAAGCTTCTGGCTCTACACATTAAGCAGTCAGAAACCTAAAGGTCTCAATACTGCTTCAGACTTGAAAATATTTCTCAAAATATTGAAAATAATTCGTATGTGTTTTTTAACTCATTCATTATGCATTTATCATTACCCATTTAGTTCCTTAAAATAACACAGAATGCTGCAAAGATCTTTGTTATCAACTGGTATAGAAATGTGCCCCATTTACATGGATCTATCTTCCTCCCATATGTAACCCTCAGGTGGCACTATCCCAAGGGCTACTACCCCTGCTTGCTTGACTACTGACAGGTTGAGGGGCCTAGGTTCTATGGCCGGGGCCTCCACCCAGAGGTCAGGGTTTGTAGTGGTTAGACTAGTTTGGTCACAGCCCTCTGGGACACTGAGACTCCCTGTTATTCCCTCTAGTGGCTTACACAGTACACAGGAGTTACAGTCCCAATACCCCACATGTACACACTGTTCAATCATAAAGTACCACTTACCCTCGAGACTGATTCTGAGGTTTGTCTCTGAGGACCCCCTGTAAAATAAGGTTAATCAACATACACAAACCAATACAATGCTTTATATGTAGGCACTGACACTTCAGACAGTTTAAAGTTTAACAACATTAAATCTGGTTTATTTATGGGGGAATAAAACACGGAGGGAGATCAGGTTAATTGGCAGAATTAAATCACAGTACTGTGCACACATTCAGGGTCTGAAAAGTCACACTCTGGGTACCCAGGTTGGGGGACCTAGCCACGTCAGTTGCCCAGGGTTGGCAGGCAGGTGCAGACAGACAGGGCCCTGTAGAAGAAAACATATGCACAACACCCCATTGTAATCCGGAGCTGGATGGCTCAGTCCATGAAGAAGTGAAACAACAATCATTAGATGACACACTTGTAATTGAAAACAGGCTGCAGGGGAATACACTGATTTGTACTCACAATACCCAAGCTGAGAACCAGATGGTGGATGTTCTTCTGGGTTGCCAGAACAACAGGGCATGGAGACAAGGTCCTTGTGACTGGACTCCACTGCAGTTGATAGCAAACGGATTTAGTCTGAGACAAGCTGGGGTTTGCTTCCAACTTCAACACACAGCACACAGCACAGGAGACTGGAAATAGTGATTCCCCACAAGCACTATGCACATTCATATGTAAAAGGAAAGTACTATACCAGGCAGGCTGCTCCTAGATCCCAATCACAATTACTGCAACATACCCGGGAGCACACACAGCAGCTTCAGTTCCTGACAGACCGAGCGCGATTCAGCAATTTCTCCAGTCTTCTACAGGGTTAGCCTGGTTTCTACCTTTCAGACTTCCTTCTTTCTCCTCACAAGTCAGATTCAGTCTGAACTAGTGCTTACAACGGCTGCAGGCCGAACCTCAGGGCCTCACACGCACTTACCTCATGAAACTATACACCGCAGAAGCACAGACCTCCTTCTCTCTTCACTGTCACAACTGACCTGATCTTTCCAGTCACAGAGTAGGGCATTTCCTTTAGCTCCACACCATTCTGTTGGCTGGTTCAGCTGTCACTCACAGTAAGACTCCCTCTGTTGGTGAAAAAGGCACCAAGGTCAAAACTACATTTCCCAGAGTCACTGCCCATACAATTCCTTTGTGGCTGGCTCAAAATTAGGAGTCCAAGTTCTGATTCATCCACAGGCTCCATTTTAGGGCTCCCTTAACCCAATTGGCCCAGCACAGCAGTTTAGGTCCAAAATGGATGGGTAACACACACAGAGTCCCAGCTGCAATAAAGGCAGGTTAGACAAACTACAGGTTTGCTAATGCTTTAAATGATTACAGGCAAACAGTTACAGCTTTCAGATGGGGTTCCTTTGCACTTCCAGCGACCGCATAATGGAGCGATTACTCTGCAACTCCATTATGCGGGCGGGATTAGAGCATTAAATACACAGTCCCCCCATACAAACTAATTAAGTCTGCAAGCAGACAGCTCTTAAAGAGACAGTACGTGGAGGTTCAAATAGCACTCACTTGCAACCACATTTAAGTAGCTCAGACACCGAACACCACCCAGACTTGGAGCATTCAGGAAAGCTCCTGGAAGACTTTTGAGAACCCCCATTTGCAGGGGGGGGTTACACATACTTCACACTTTAAAGTCATATGTAATGGCTTTCAAAACTAAAACAGGCAGCACTACTCAATAAACATTACTACAAAGTTTGTGGGTTCCAGATTTTGTAACATAAGTAAAATAAAATCATACTTTTTAAGTGCCTTTTTGTTGTGTTCCATTTCTCCAAGGTTGCTCAATTCTGAGTCAGCATGCCTCCAGGCTGCCTATGTCATTTGGGGTTCTACTGTACTGTGCCTGTTAGGAAGCTGTATCGCTACTAGTATTGTAATGTTGTTAACTGCACTGCTGTTGGTCAGTGTCTGCAATAAATTAGATTTAATAGGAACTTAATCTGTGTTAATTCCTACTAGGGATGGATGCGTTAGCCCTAGTAAAAAGATCATCTTAATGTGGAATAAATAATAGCTGAACCTGAATTTAGGTCAAGTAAAAACCTGCCAAGGAGAATATACTGAGGTGGCTAGTGCAAAGAACCTCTTCGTAATGTCTGAGAACAGCATTACTTCTTCCACCCCCCACCAGGGAGATGGACTATTTATTCTACTACCATCCTGAGAAATCACCTGTATCGAATGTCAGGTGTGAATGAACACAGCAGTCTCTAACATGACAACACTCTAATATCGAACCTTCCTTTACAGAACCACCTATTGCCTCCTACCACTGACCACCCAACCTGCAGAATCTCCTGGTACAAGACAGCCTACGTACAGTACTCCTAGCAATTCCTCCCCACCAGGTACCAAAGCTTGCAATAGAACTTGCTGTTACATCTGCACATTTATTTCTAGCATCACTGAAATTCAGGGTCCCTCAGGTTTTTTTCATATCACCAAAGCATTCTCGTGCATTTCCACTAATGTTGTATGTTGTATTCTTTGCAGGAAGTGTATAGCTGTCTACATCAGAGAAACTGGCAGATGCCTGTCTGATCAATTCAGGGAACATTACAAGGCAGTCAGGAATGGAGACACTGATCAAATCAAATCACATCAAATTTTATTTATAAAAGGCACTTTTCCTGCATTCAATGCGCCTGTATAATAAAACCTTAACTTGTTTAAAACAGTTCATAAAAAGCATAAAAACATATAGGTAGCTTATGTCCCCATAAAAGCTGTCGCAAACAAGTGCGTTTTTAATGCAGATTTAAATCTCTCCACGGTCAGGCTTTCACGTATCTGATGAGGTGGAGAGTTCCACAGGGTTGGTGCCATAAAAGCAAAAGATCTTCGTCAAATGTCTTCAAATTCACCCTGTGAACCTCTAGCAGTCCCTCACTGGAGGATCGAAGAGAGTGGGTGGACAATTGGGAGAAAAGAGGTCTTTCAAGTACTGGGGTCCCGGTTCATGTAGGGTTTTATATGTCAGTAACGTGACCTTGAAAGGGATACGCCATTGTATGGGAAGCCAGTGTAGTTTGTGCAGCACAGGTGTTCTATGGCTGGATCTAGAGATTCCAGTTAACAAGCTGGCTGTCACGTTCTGCACTAGCTGCAAACTGCGGATATCCACTCCCGGCAGCCCCAGATAAAGGGCATTACAGTAGTCTGACCGTGTGGTGACAAAGACGTGGACCAATGTTTGCAGATCTTTGAACGGAACCAGGTGCTTCACCCTAGCAATGTTTCTCAGGTGATAGAAGGCAGATTTGACTACAGTCGACATCTGAGTTTTCAGAGTCAAACCTTTGTCAAATGCCATCCCTAAATTCTGCACCTGGCTTGAGGCTCTGAGCAGGTCACCACCAAATTGTGGACCAGATGGTTTTCCTGACCATGATCCAACCATCCTCAGATCCAGGTCCATGACCAACACCTCTGTTTTCTCTGGGTTTAGCCTCAGCCAGCTAGCACTCATCCAATTCTGTATCTCCTGCAGGCAGTTATTAAACACAGAGACAGTATCATGCTCCTAGGCGGGTACAAAGGACATGTACAGCTGAGTATCATCTACATAGCAGTGAAAACTCAGCTTGTACTGCCTAATAATGTCCCCCAGTGGCAGCATGTATACTGCAAACAATATGGGGGACAGCACAGAACCCTGCAGTACCCCACAGGGAAGATCGCGAGGGGTCGAGGAATAAATCCCCAATATCACCCTCTGCAATCTTCCCTCCAGAAAAGTTCAAAGCCAATTGAGGACTGCCCCCTCCAGTCCACAAAAGAACCACAGGCATTCCAGCAATTCCCCATGGTCCACAGTGTCAAAAGCTGATGAGAGATCAAGGAGAACCAAGATGGAATGGGGTCTCTAATCTCTTGCCACCAGGAGGTCATTAAGTACTCGCACTAGGGCAGTCTCTGTGCTGTGCCTTTTCTGGAAACCAGACTGGAGAGGGTCATGGATATTATGGCTGGTTAAATGTTCATCCAGCTGCAGAGTGACCACCTTCTCAATCACCTTCCCTACAAACGGTAGGTTGGAGATTGGTCTGTAATTGGCAGGGCAATCTGGGTCCAAGGAGAGCTTTTTTAGCAGTGGTCTAACCACTGCTACCTTTAAGGGATCAGGAAAGATCCCCCTTCCCAAGGACACCCAGACTATCTGAGCTAGAACAGGGCCAATAATCTCAACACAACCCACCAAAAGGCAGGTTAGGCCCGGGTCTAAATTACGCCAGGTTGGCCACAGAGTCTGGATGATTCTCACTATATCCATGACTACCGGCAGGCTGAAGGTAGACCAGACAGACCGGGCATTAGTACCACTCAGACAGCCACTATCATGCCCTATGGGGAGGCACTGGCTGATCTCTGCCCTAATAGAGGACACCCTATCAGCAAAGAACTGAGCAAACTCTTCACACTTTTCTTGTGACAGCGCTCCTCCAGTCTGCATACAGATTGTATTGCACAGTCTGTCCACGGTCTGGAAGAGCTAAGCTGGTCTGTTCTTTGCTGCAGCAATTTCTCTGGACAGGAATCCTGCCTTCTTACGAGAAATTGCTGACTGATAGACCTCATTATGGTTCATCAATATAAGCCTGTCTGACTCCATGTGAGTTTTCCGACAGAGTCTCTCCAACCTTCGCGCCTGCCTCCTTAGCTCCCATAGTGAGCCATCAAACCATGGGACCCCAGGGCGGGAGGTCAGTGGGTGAACACAAACTGGAGCAATAACATCCAGGGCCCCCACTACTGCCCCATTATAAACCAGCACCAGGGGTTCTTGGTCACTGCTATCTAACGGAATCTCCAAAAAGTTCAGTACCGACATAAGGCCTTCAGGTGCTACCTATCTTAAAGATTGGTACTGCACCAATTCCTTAGGGGCTGGCCCTTTTTGTGGGATCGCAAAACTAAACCTCAGGGTGTGATGGTCTGACCATCCAACTGGATCCACCTCCATGTGAGAGATCTCCATCCCCAGGTGGAACACCAAGTCCAACGCATGCCCTTTCTCATGTGTTGCGGTGGTAAGAACCCGTGTCAGGCCCAATGTATCCATCAATTGGAGGAGATCTTGTCCAAATTGCGAGAGTTCATCGTCAACCCAGGCATTGAAGTCCCCCAAGATAAACCACTTAGGGGACTCCAATACCATGTCGGCGATTAAGTCTCTGACCTCCTTCAGGAAAACCTTTCCATCTCTAAGTGGACGGTAGATGAGAAAGAACCTGAGTCCTGCACCTGCAACAACAATGCACTTGAAGGAGTTGGTGCTCCCTACTGGCACTTCCCTGAGGCTCAGTTCCTATCTAAAACAGACTGCAACTCCCCCACCACTCTGGTCCACCCATGGTATCCTACTTCACCTCCAGGGACCACAGTGTCAAAGACCTTTCTGTCTGTGTCCTTCAGCAGGATTTCTGGGGTGCTGACCAAAGAAACAAATGCTGGTCAGAGTCACAGTGGCTGCTACTGCAATGTTATTGATGTAATGTGCATGCACATGCTCCATGCTTAGTGTGGCTTGATACAGAAACTTACCTTTGTATTTTAGAGGGTAACAACTGGATACTTTGGAAAAATGGCTATAGTGAAAGTTTGTAGTTTAAATATTGAAAGTTAGGGAAGCTACAAGTGAGCGTTTAAATACCGTAACATTCAGTCATAACCTGGGCATTTGACTGAATTTGTATACCAGGCTTTCAGCATAGCCTTCTTACAACCTCACCACATGAACAGGTGTGGTGACGATGTTCAAATCCCATCTGAAAGGTGATTCTGCAAAGTGACCACAACATTGCATTTCAGGCCAGATTTGCATAATTCCACTACCATTGGCCATGAGATGGAGTTTCAGAAAAGCCATGTTGAAAATTAGGGATCAAAATATGTAAAGAAATCTCACATCTTCCATTAAAGGGGTCAGATAGTGCCTGCATTTACAGTATCTCCCCTGGCAACTACTGGCTGATATCCCTCCTCCCCACCTTATCCAGACTGCACGAATGGCTAGTGCAATCCAGGCTGACCGATTTCCTCACCTCCACTAACTTCATCTCCCCTTACAAATTCGACTTCAGAAAGCACCACTCCACCATATCCTCCCATCTCCATGTCATAGGCTACATCCAGTCAGCTGCAGATCAAGGTCATCTCATTGCCACAGTCTTCATTAACCTGGCTAAAGCCTTTGACTCTGTATCTTACCCACTGCTACTGAATACACTCAAGAATGCAGGGCTTGCCCCCCTTCCATATGGCGGTTTAACTTGTACCTTGTAAACAGAAGTCAGTCTGTTAAGATCGCCAACTCCTCATCCCCCTTCCTCCCCATTCTTGCTGGCACCCCCCCAAGGCTCAATCCTTGGCACCATTCTATTTTCACTATTTATAAACAACCTCCCTTCTGTCTGCTCCAAATCCCTCATCTACATGTATGCAGATGATACCATCCTGTTCACTTCCAGCCCTGACCTAACCATAGTCCAATCCAGCCTACAACAAGATTTCTGACCCATACAGTGCTGCTCCAAAGCCCCCTTGTGCCAGGGTTGTGGCAACCAACCCAGTGCGCCATGTTACAAGGGGGCTTGTACCATGGAGGGGCTGTAACATCCCCTTTTTGGGGATTTTGCAAGCCCCACCATGGACACAGGAGGGGTCACCACTTAGACCAACCAGGTGGTGGTCTAAGTGGGTTGCGCCAGTGAGGTGTGGTGGGACAGAGGGCTGTAGGGGCACACCAGGGGCACAGGAGGTGGTGGTGGGATGGAGCACAGGTGGACAGCCGCTGCAATGCTGTGTCATTGGGCAGGATGCCGCCAATTGAAAATTGGGCCCATAGTGTACTATAATAATAATTTAATGGCGACCAGTGCCCATACTGTACTCAACCCTGCCCTGGTAGGGTAGTGGCCTAACCCATCCCCGATGCTGTCACAGCTTATTGGTGGTATAGTTGCCCCCCCAGCAATCCCTGATCTCCCCGTGGTTAGACTTCCAAAAGTGCCCCATTCCCATCCCACCCCCAATCCCAAATGTACCCACACACATAACAGTGACAGTACCTAGTGATCTAATGGACACCCCACTCTCCCCACCCTGAGTGGAAGTGCCCAACCACTCTGCTGCCCCCATCCCCAGCATGATTCGGTGACTGGCACAGCCCTCCACACACCACTACCACAGCTAGCCACAGAATGCATTCTGCATGTCCTGTACACTGTATAGTATACAGTATGTGGTCATTGCATATGCATTCTGCAGCTGGCCATGATGGTGTGCAGAGAGCTGTGCCAATCACAGAATCATGCCAGGGACAGAGGAGTGGGGAGGTTGGGCACCGCCTGTCAGTGTGGGAAGGGTGGGGGGTCCACTAGACCAC
The DNA here is from genome assembly GCA_016271365.2 of Neoceratodus forsteri. Lineage (NCBI taxonomy): Eukaryota > Metazoa > Chordata > Ceratodontiformes > Ceratodontidae > Neoceratodus > Neoceratodus forsteri. The sequence goes on along the minus strand of CM057449.1, from coordinate 1,107,414,942 downwards.
CAGGTACTGTCATTGATATGTTTGTGAGTATGTTTGGGGATCGTGGGGGCCGGGAAGGGAACAGGGCACTTTTGGAAGTCTAACTAGGGGGAGATTGGGGATAGCTGGGGGGGGCAACTATACCACCAATGAGCTGTGACAACATTGCGGATGGGGGGCCATTAGCCTACCAGGACAGGGTTGAGTACAGTAGAGGAACACAGTCACCATTCCACTATTATTACAGTACACTATGGGGCACCCTGCCCGGAGGCACAGCATTATGGTGGGTGTCCACTTTCTGCCCTGGGTCCATGTGTGGTGCTCCTTTTGGCACCTGGGCTGCCTCTGTGCCCATGTCTGCTGATGTGTCATGGGCTTGTGCCAAGCCCTCTGATTGTGCCATTATTTCTGGTGCAGGCCACAAGTTGTGGCTATTCCAGATTGTTTGGTGCAAATTGCAAACTTTCTGGAACAGCACAACTTGCGTTGGGTGCAACTGCATCTGGCATAGTCCCCTGCTTTGCTGCAATTTGTGTCTGGCACAGGCGGCTTCTAAAATTGGACCCTTATTGTACATTGTACACAGTCATTAACTGGTATACACTCCAGTAGCATATGGCTCATATAAAAACATGAAAACATACAATGCTGTGGTGTGGTCTGTTATGGCATACACTCCACTAGCATATGACTCATATAAAAATATGAAAACATACAGTGATGTGATGTGGTTTCTTATTACAGTATGTTTTATGTTTTATTTTTCAACAGAGATCTTGGCGGTGACAGGGAAGGAAACAAGCTGCATGTTGTAGGCAGGTTTCATCAACCCAACTGTGTTCCTGAATCAGGGGTCAAAGTTAGACTTAATGATAGTGTATTGTAAGACATAATACACTACATAGACATCCAAACATCACCAGGTCTGAAGAGCTAAGTTTAAATCTGTGTGAGTGGTGTTTTGACTACATCAGTGTGACATTTTCTTTTTGTTTCTATAATCCCAGATCTGACCTCCTTAATGACAATAACCCACAACTTGGGGGTTCACCATCCCAGCCTGAAGCCTACATCTAGCCAATTATTTGCATCCCCAGAGCCAGGAATTCCTCTGTCCTTTAACAAGGAACCTGTAACCTTCAGATGAGCACCAGTAACAGGATCCATTCTGTGCTGCTAACCCCCTCCCCCAAAACAAGCACTGTTACATGGTCCTATAGAGTGGGGAAATTTCAGATAATGACACTCCAATCTGGGGCTCAGCATCTCTCCAAGAGGACAGGAAATTAATTTGTTAAAGCCCCTCAGGGCTTGGAAGGGATGTATTATATTAAATCAGCTCTTTCTGGGCTTGCACCTTGGACTCACTAGGAGTGGGTATGTAAAAAAATGACACAGTCCTTCCTAGGCTCAGCCATGCACCAACCAGGCATGTAAAATTGTTGTATGTCCTTCCCGAGCTCTATCCCACTCTGAGTGAGCATGTAAAAAAATTAAATAAATAAAACATCACCCCCCTCCTGGACTTAATCCTCTAGTGCTCAAGAGGGGGCTTATTAATTTGAATTAGCACTTTTTAGGCTAGCAACTTGGATCCGTTAAGAGCAGGTAAGAAAAAAATATAATGCAGCCCCCTCCTAAGCTCAGCCCTGCGCCAAGCAGGCATGTTAAATATTTGCATGCCCTTCATGGGCTCTTGTTCAGTATGTAGAAATAAGACTGCACATATTCTGCAAACTTGAGTTTCGCTTTGTGTGATCGGTGTCTGACATACGCTAACCTGTGTTAATGAAAACACTCGGCTTTGCCTTGTACCACAGTGTCTACCCAAATAACTGCATATCTTTGCTTGATCACTATGTACAATTGTGAGTGTAGTTATTCTGAAAATCTTCTGTCACTTTATGTGATCAACTTCTGATGTACACCCACCTGGGTGACATAACAACATTTGGCTCTGCCTTATGCCTTACTGCATAACCTGGTAAGTGCATGTTATTCTGCAAATCTTGTGTCATTTTTCTGTGATTGGCCTCTGCTATATGCTCACCTAGGATATGTGAATACACTTGGCTCTGCCTCATGCCTCAGTGCATATGCAGGAAAGTACATACCATGGTTCCATCACTATGTACAGATGTGGCTGCACTTATTTTGCAAACCTTGTCTCACTTTGTGTGATCAGCCTCTGACATATGCTATCCTGTGTAGCACTTGGCTCTACTCGTGCCTCAGTGTCTACCAAGGTGCCTTTTCTCCATCACAGCATAAAACTGTGTTTGTAGTTCTTCTAAAAACTTTTGCTCACTTTCTGTGATCAGCCTATGATATGTGCCCACCTGGGTTATATGAACTCACTTGGCTCTGCCTCATGTCTCACTGGATACACTGGTAAGCACATACCATGGCTCCATCACAGTGTACAAATGTGAGTGCAGTTATTCTGCACACCTTGTTTCAGTTTTGTGTGATCGGACTATGCTATATGCTCACCTCAGTTACATGAAGATACTTGGCTTTGCCTCATGCCTCAGTGCATACCCAGAAAAGAGCATATCATGATTCCATCACTGTACAGCTATGACTGCACTAATTTTGTAAACCTTGTCTCACTTTCTGTGACTGGCCTCAGTAATACTCTAATCTAGGTTGCATGAACATATTTGGCTCTGTCTCATGCCTCACTGCATACCCAGGAAAGTGCATACCATGGTTCAATCACTATGTACAAATGTGACTGTACTTATTCTGCAAAACGTATCTCACTTTGTGTAATCTGCCTCTGATATATACTACCCTGAGTTAAATGAACACACTCGACTGTGCCTCGTGCTCAGTGTCTACCTAGATAACTGCACACAATTGCTTGATCAATATGTACAACTGTGAGTGCAGTTATTCTGAAAATCTTCTGTCTCTTTGTGTGATTGGCCTTTGATATAAGATCACCTGGGTTATGTGAACACATTTTGCTCTGGCTTCTGTCCCACTATATACCCTTTTAAGTGCATACTATATGGCTCCATCACCATGTACATTTGTGAATGGAGTCATTCTGCAAACCTTGTGTCAGTTGGTGTGATCGGCCTCTGATATACACTCACCTTTGTTACATGAACACACTGTGCTCTGCACTGTGCCTCTGTGTCTGCCCAGGTACCTGCATACCTTTGCTCGATCACTATGTACAATTTTGATTGCAGTTATTTTGCAAACCTTGTGTCACTTTTGCATAATCAACCTGATATACGCTCACCTTTGTTATGTTAACACACTTGGCTCTGCCTAATGCCTCACTGCATACCCTGGTAAGTGCATAATATGGCTTGATCCATGTGCAACAGTGTATACCTAGGTATGTGTATATCCCATCACCACTACACTGTGCTAGTCTTGGATTTTATAAAATGGCAGGGTAAAATTATGTAATTTGATTGGCTCTTATTTATGTGTAAAATATGGTTTACACACAGTTAAAAAAAAGAACTGCTCATCAGTGAAAAGTCTGGAACCCAGATCAATGGGCATTTGGAACACTGGCATTTCAGTTAGTCTCCTACACCGCAAACATGGCTGCTACCTTTACACTGTAAAAAAAGCTTCAACTGGGCCCTAAAAATAAAACTACCCTAAATAAAAAATAAAACAAATTAATTAAATGTTGTTTCCCTGATTGTTACACTCTCCTTACATACATAAACAAATTAGAAACAATGGGCCAGATATTCAAAAGGGTTTAGCCATGCAAATAGAGTTCTTCCTGTAAGTCGAACAGGCCATTCTCCGATATTCAGCAGGAGGCAGTTGCGCCACTAAAAACAAGCTGAGCAACAGCGCAATGCAAATGAATGCATGCTGAACTGGAGGGGGAGGAACCATGCATAAACTGCACAGCCCAATATTCAGCTGGGCTGTACAGAGTTGTGCAGGTGCAACCCCCAACCTGCGCCTGCACAACTCTGCGCCAAAAGAAAAAGGATCAAGTTGAGGGCCACCCACAAGTGAGCTGCCGCATTGCAGGGCGCAACACAGCAGCTGCCACCTGTGGCCGGCCCTCAACCCACTCCCTGTGCCCCCCCTTGCAGCCTGATCACGGGCAAAAGTGTAAAAAGTCCCCCCACTGGCCCGATCGCGGGCAGCAAATGTAGAAACACAACCCCCTCCCGAATATATCCCTGGTGGTCCAGTGGACGAAAGCCCGATCAATGTGCAGCAAAATGTAGAAACACAACCTCCCAACATATCCCTGCGGTCCGTGACTGAAAAGTTCGATCGTGGCAGCAATGAACACAACTCTTCCCAAATATATCCTGGTGGTCCAGTGATCGAAATTGAGTCGCTGGCAGCACAGAACATACTGATTGTTTCTTTGAACCAGTGATCGGAAAGTTCGGACAGGCAATGTAATTGCTGTCTTCACCTCTGAGCCCTGCGGGTCCGGTGGGTCGGAAGCCCAACCGCCGGGCTGCATTAGTTTACATTCCCCACCCCCACCCCTCAAGACCACATCCTGGTGATCTAGTGTCCTCCACCCCACCCACTCCACGAAGCTCCTCACCACCGCCTCCGTCCAGCCGCGTGGTGGTAGCATCCCACCCACTCTGCCGCTCATCGCTCGCTGACGATCGGTTGCATGCCTGTTGCGTAGAGCAGAAGCTGACCGGGCATGCAGTTCATAATGTAGCAGCAGTCCCAGATTTGTGAATGAATTAATTAATTCACAAATTCATTCGTTCATAAATCTGACTGCCTTAGAGTGGTATGGGCTGCACGCCCATTGGCTCCCTGCTCTACACCACGGGGCATGCAGCCCTACCAGGCATCGTCGGCAGGCGGCGGGCCAGCAGGTGGCGGGATGCTGCCGCCCGGCCGCGGGGAGTGGGGGTGGTGGGCCGTGGGTGGGTGGGTGGGGGACACTAGATCACCAGGATGTGGTCTTGGGGTGGGGTGGGGTCGAACCAATGCAGCCCACGATCGGGCTTATCAGTCCACTGGACCACCAGGGATATATTCGGAGGAGGGGGTTGTGTTTCACATTTGCTGCCCATGATTGGGCTTTTCAGTCCACTGGACCACCAGGGATATATTCGGAGGAGGGGGTTGTGTTTCTACATTTGCTGCCCACGATTGGCTTTTCGGTCCACTGGACCACCAGGGATATATTCTGGAGGAGGGGGTTGTGTCTACATTTGCTGCCCGCGATCGGGCTTAGCGGTCCACTGACCACCAGGGATATATTCGGGAGGAGGGGGTTGTGTGTTTCACATTTGCTGCCCGTGATCGGGCTTAGTGGTCCACTGGACCACCAGGGATATGTTTGTGAGGACGACTTTGCTGCGGCGATAGGGCGGTGGGGGGGGTTGGGGGATGTTTTACTATTTTGCCCGTGATCGGGCTGCAGGGGGCATCGGTCCCTGACGGCTGCTGCCTGGCAGGGTGCCAGGCACAAGTCCTCGGGGATCGGCTCACCTGCATGCTAATGGCATGCAAATGGGGCCATAATCAGATGCAAATGGCCCCCCCTTCGCCTTGCATGAATTATGGCCCCATTTGCATGTCACCTTTTGAATATCGGACATTTGTGCATGGCGCAATGGTACTTGCGCCACCGCAAGTTGAATGCACCACTCTGACCACTTGCGGTGGAGCAAGTTCCATTGCACCATGCACAGTGGCTGTGGCCGGGGGGTGATATTCAAAGGAGTTGCTCAAGGGTGCAACTCCTTTGAATATCGTTCCGGCCACACCCCTGCTCAACTATTTTGTGCAGCACAAGGGCTTGCGCCACAAAATAACGCAGTTTGAATATCCGGCCCAATAAGTATTGTTTTTAGTTTTCACTACAACTGTTTCTTTGCTGACAGTGAAAAATTCCCCTTCTATCTTTACCTGCTCATCAGGGAATTCTCTTCTTCTTAGTCTGGCAGTGAGACAATTGAGTCTCTGGCTGTAACAAAGGCCTTTGTTTTCTGTCCGTACAGTGTGTTAGGAGAGAAACATTCTGCCAGTGGAACTTAGCAGAATTTTGAATCCATGTTTTCCATGGTAAACATTCCTTGACAAACATTCCATATTTTGAATGTGGGGAAAAACAGAGAAAAAAACACAGGAAGAAGAAAGTAGGCAACAATACAATGACATCAACAATGACATCATTTGTAGTGGGCGAAAGCACTCATTTATCATAAATGCACACACATAAATCTATTGTTTCTACATATGAACATGCTTTTCCCCAACTGTAAAACGTTTTTAAAAAAGGAGCCCATTTTATAAGAGCAATAAGGCACTCTGGGATGTGCGTGGAACACATTTTACTGCATGGCCAGTAGCTAAAGTCACTCAGCTTTTGGCCTCATGCCTTATTACGCCCCTGGCCATGTGGTAAAATGTGTTCCATGCATACCCCATCATGCCTTATTGCTTACATATACCGTGATGGTGACATTGATTGTGATGTGTAGCTAAACATGCCATGGTTTGCACAGTAATAATGTATTGATGAATCAGTAAAGAACAACACCCAGAGGCACCAAAGAGAAGTCTCAGTGTTTGCAGTGCTCTTTGCTACCTCACTCCTCACATGTCATAGTCATCCTTCTCTTGGTTTTTCCAGTCAGCAATTGTGGTTTAAGGAGCATTTGAAATGTTAAAAAAATACACTTTTTAACCTAAGTGATCTAGCTCTCCATTTTCTAGCTTCTGAAAGGAGGATGTGCATCATCTGTGCAAAAGAGATATTCAGGTTACACCTCCCCTGCAACATGCTACAACTGTCTTACAGTGAGAGATGAGCAGCAAAAAAAAAATAGATTGTTTTCTTGTGAATGAAATAATTTTAGATGCATTATTTGCAATGCACAAATAAAGACCACACGTACTATACACAGTGTAAGTGGTATGACAGGACAGTCTTAAGCCATTAGTTTCATGTTGCCTGCTAATCAATCCAAAAGATGTTTTTTGTCATCTGGTAGATTCCCATTTCCCCAGATACCTCTGCACTTTGCAAAGCTTACTGCGCTGTTCTCAGAATTACTTCAGACTCAGTATTAGTTTATTTCATACCCATATTATTCATTTGTTCCCTGCTGCTACATAACATTTTAATTAATGTGCAGCACACTGACCTCCTAACATGACTCAATTTATTAGCTGCATTTCAGCATTATCAGAAAACTGAGACATTTTTCTTGTTAATATGACACACATTCGTATAGTTACACCCTTGGTGTTTATACAGGACAGCACAGTATAATGTAACCTAAGTCCAACACTATGACACCCCTGCTGTGTGCTGATCGGGGGAGGTAAACACATGATGTTGGGACATTCACATCTTCTCCTCTTTGCACATTAGTAGAACCATACGCTGCTCTGCTTAACAAATGGTGCGGGGGGGGGGAGAAGAAAACCAGTTGTAATAAATGGGAGGATGTGGAGAGATTTTCAGAAAGTTGTGCTTTGGTTCACTCACTCCGTAATAACAAAAGCTGTACTGCGTTAGGAATTCAGACCCCTTCTGATAGCAATACATCTGCATGGATCTGCTCATATAGCCATAAAATCATGGAAACCAAGCTGATCGTTCACTAGGCTCCCAGCAATCCTCTGGTTTAAATGACAGACTTATTTTCAACTAACATCTTTCAGCCGCCTTATGGTTTTCCACTATAGTCTTTTTTTTAACCCCATCCCGGTCATACCTTTGCTTGTTTATGTACATGGTACATTTCCATGTGTGGGGTATGCCTGTACACACTTCCATCCTGTGTGTGTATGGGGGAAGGGGGTTGGTATACTCACATGGGCATTCCAGCTATGTGTGTACATCAATTTTCACTTTCCACAGATGTCTCCATCTCTCCTTCCCCCACATTTGCCACCTTTCAGCTTCTTACTAGACCCTGTTAATTAGTCCCTACTTGAGGACTCCTCAGCTCATTCTCTTCTACTATGCCTTGTCATACCCATCATCACCTTTCTGTTTTCCAGATTCTTTTCTTACCTTATTTGTTACACTCTTTTAAATAATTCCTGAAGAAGACCTATGGTCGAAACATCAATTTTAACTCTATTTTCTATTTTCAGTGTGCATTTAATATTACCATTTTGTTTTGTTAACATGACAATAGGACTCATGCCTTTCACCACAAGAGAAAATTCCTTACATCAATGTGATACTCTCCCTGACTCCTGCACAGGTTAAAATGATCAGTTTAGACTGTTTTTGTACATTACTGACACTGGACATGACAAAACCACAATTAACAGCTGACTGTATTTCAGTTTCTTGCAACAGGCACAAAGCAAGAAAAAAAAAGAATCTTTACAGACCTCAGTAATGTGACAATCTCCCTGGCTTATTTATACATGCCAGAGAATAGCACCCCAAATGACATCACCAGGGTGGAGACATTCTGATTACCACAGGGAGCAGCATGTCTCAGCATCTAGTAGTGTGGCCAAAGCAGACCACACAACATATGGCTACAAATGGTATGAAATGGTAGATTTTTATATAAAACACCAGGCAGACTTTGTTTTTATAACAATATTTATTGAATGATGCTGACTGTTAAATTTGTATAAATTTTACAGCACATAATCTTTAACTCTCTCTCTGATTTTCATTATAGATTGAGGGAGTGCTCCCAACCAATCAGAGAGCTCTTTTCCCCTGTGCATGAGGCACTCTTATTCTGTGAAGAGTGTCTCATGTGCAGATGCCCTAGAAATGGGCATGTTCTGGGAACAGTTTTTTTTTTTTTAAATATATTATTGATCGCTCTCAATCAGTAATATGTTACTACATCTCCCATTGCCACTCTTCGCTGAAAACGAGTGGTTTCATTTGCCTTCAGCTTGAGCCAGAACAGTTCAGCTTCACGTCGCTGTTCTCACTCAGCTGAGTAGAGACTCACTTGTTTTCAGCAATGGTGGCTCCAGGAATGTATTAACACATATCACAACTTTTTCTTTTGCCTAATGTTTTCTGTTTGCTCCAACCCAACCCCATCCCCACCCCCACCCCACCCTATTACTTTCAGTAACACTGCTATACTTTTCACCCCTGCCATCCCTTCTTCTTTCTCTGTTCTACACTCGTGGTATTTTTACAATTCCACTATCTTCAGTTTTCTAGTTTGAGTTCTCTAGCAGACTCACAATACAATATTTCTTCTACACACTTATGCCATTATTATTCTAATAAACAGTGTCTTTTTCTGTGGATTATAGGTCTGAATTTTCTATCCATTCACTCCCTATGTGAAAGTGTCCATGAAATTGGGAGGCTATAGCAGCGCAGGGCAAAACTGAATCTGAGATGTAACAGGAACACCCAGCCTAGGATACTTCCCATAATCTCTCTTGTCACTCTCTCTAAAGTGCTCCAGGTAGTTTTCTGCATTACTATGAGTAATTAGAGGCAGTATCACTGAACTTCTTCTAGCTGTCATTGTTTTATATACATGACTTATAAGTGGATATTGCTGATTTTCTTGAAGGAAAAAGTTTGAAGCATGACGTGTCTACAGCAGGTTTTATTACATTTTTCTTCATGATTCTTTTATGTTTGTGAACCTTGTTTGTATGAGTTAACAAAACAGTTCTTCAAAAAAATCTTCATTATTGTACCACATGATTTTTCACTAGTTCAGTAAGTTGGCTCGAGTTTCACCTTTGGCCACTGATTTTGTAACAAGTCACTTTTTCTTTCCATAAAGCTGTATCATTTGAATTGATGGGCTGTTATTCTGACAGGAGTTCAGAAGGATGTGAGCCCACACAGGGAGCCACCCCCCCCCCCGATAAAGTGCCAGGACACCTGTGTTTTTGAGTTTGGTACATGCAGCACTGTCACTGCGTGTCTGTTCCTAACCCCATCTTGGCAATAACATTTTAACAGACTGCACCTATCTTTGGCGTATCTCTTTATTCAAGTGATGCTTCTCTTACTGGAAATGACATGATGTTGGTTCCTGCTACTGGTACACAAATCAGATGGTACAAGATTATGCTACCCATAAGATGTCTATAAGTACACCTTTTAAAGCATGAGGGTTTCCTGTCAAATCAATGACAGCATCTAATATTTTATAAAACACCCACCTAAACCTACTTGGAGAGGCAATTCACTTGACTCTAGATGAAGGACGGGGCCTTGCCATCCCATCAGACAAAATCATCATCTGCTTGTACTAGAAACAGCATTTGATAACTTAACACCAGCTCTTCCTGACACAGAGGCAAGTCAAGGTAGGGACAGCTCTCATGTAATGGGAAGAGGGAACTAAATATAGTTGAAACACTGTGTACCTGCACAGGATGATACTCGTAACATCTGCCTAAACACCACTGGTCTACCACTGAGTACCAGACATCCCCATCTCTATAACTGAATCCTGGAATGTTGATGAGGAGGCCTACTCTGTTAATGTGGTGATGGCAGTGGTGGGCTGGAGGGGATTACAGGGATGGAAGCAGAAGATGGTAGGCTGAAGGACAATGTCGGAATCACACTATGATGTTAGAGTGGGCAGATGGATAGATGTAGGGAGTAGATTTAACAGTTGATGACATGAGAATAAAGTAAGTAAGAAAACATGGGGACCACATATTATTATTATTATAGTAGGACATTCTAGAGTGGGTGTAACTGTGAAATAATGAAACTCCTTGGGTGAGTAAGACATGGCTTTACTTGAGACATTACTGCCTGATGTGTGCCATCATTAATGGAACATGTTATTGTGTTGTATTACATTGCATTACATTGCACTGTGTTGTATTGTATTGCATTGCATTGTATTACACTGTATTGTATTGCATTACATTGTGTTGAGTTGTATTATATTGTACCGCACTGTACTGTACTGTACTGTATTGTATTGTACTATATAGCATTGCACAGCATTGCATTGTATTGTATTATGATTATTGGTGAGCAATTTTTTTCAATGGGCTCCACCTGTTGATATTTGCCGTAATAACCAACTTTTTATTATGGCATTCACATGCTCTTTCTTTCAAAAGTGAGCACTCCCTCACTGACTCCCAGTCTGTCTGTGGGTGGGTTAAACAATCTCAAAAAACATGGCGGTTCCGTATCTTTATTAGCGAGGAGCCACCACAATAAGACCCTCACCTTCTCTTAATAATTTTTTAGCTATCTGGTTGATCCTACCATTAATCCTACTGTTAACTTAAAAAAAAGGATCTGGTTGATCCTCTGGTTCACCAGCTTCAGGCGACACACACACTGACAGCTGGAGTGGTCCATGGCTGATTGCCCACAGGAACAGGTAAGCATGACCTTGATCATAATCGCGATCCCAATTTTAACTATCACTAAAAAAATTAATTACTTAAAGTGGGAGCTGAGGGAGCTGGAGGCTGCTGTGCTGTTGTCAGGCTGCTAAGGGGTAAAAGAAAGAAGGACAGAGACTGGGTGGGGACTGCTACATAGCTGGGAGAGCTGAAAGTACCTGCTGCATTTAGTTCTGCTGTGTGTGGGCTGCTGCAGTATGCCCCCAAAAATAGACTAAAGGTGCCAAGTGGGGTGGGGTATTGAATAGGAGAGAGGGCGAGAGACTGTGTGTGTGTGTGTGTGTCTGTCTGTCTGTCTGTAGGTCCTAGCACCTGGGCTGGAAAAAATTGCTCACCAGCAAATTATATAAAATAAAAGATGAGGAAGTGTGCATATGAGAATGTAATGTACACCCTTGGTGTGGGATGCTTTGATAAAGCCAACATCCCACACTTCAGGTGTGCATTAAATTATCATATCGCTCACTTTTACATCCTTTATTCTATATGTATCATATTGTACTGTAGCGTATTGTGATTTTTTTTCTTACCCACCCCATATCCAAGCATGGCAAGAAATGACCAAAAATGGGTTATTCCTAGTCGTTCAACTTTACTGGAAAAATGTTTAAAATAAATACATAAAACAAATCCTGCAGTAATACACACCCTGTCATGTCTCATTGCTTAATTCAGTGTGGCTCAGTTGCTAGCACATCCGCCTCTGGACCAGAAGGTAGTGGGTTCTCGTCCCACACTGGGATTGGACTTGTACCTAAAACGCTGGCACTAGAGTGCTGTATTGGGGGGTATTGTACTGCTGGGGTGTGCCATCCTTTGGAGGAGATGTTAAATCAAGGTCCCTTCTACCCATCCTGGTACTGTCCTGGCGGGTGTCCAGGTGGAAGTAAAAGAATCCTGGGCATTCTTCGTAAAGAGTAGGGAACATTCCTGGTGTCCTGGCTAACATTCTCCCTCCCATAAAACCGGTTCACACAATTGTCCAGGCTGTGTGTGGGTGTTGATGTTTGATAAGGCCTCCACTACACATTCAGTCACTTCACTACCAGTCTAGCATTGCTTGTAATGAGCTTTAGGATACACCATGTGTGAAAAACACTATATAAATGCTGATTCTTCTTCTTCTAATTAAAAAATGCAGACTTATTAACGTCTTACCTGAAATTGACTTGAATCTTACATTTAAGCACAAGCAAATCACACAGTTTTTGTCAGCTTTGTTTTAATAGTATTTCTTCAGACACAATGCCCTTAAAGGCTCATATGACTTAAAACCCTATTTTCATGGCTGGACAACTGTACTGTTTATATTCTATGTTGTCAGATGTATTGCTGCAAACAGGCTTCCAGACTGCTGGTAGTAGTTAATTCTCACAGGGGTGCAGGCAAGAAGTGCTGCTTGTCAGCTTGCCCTGTTTAATTTCCTGTCTAGTAGGGCCAGATCTGTTCTTCAGGCTGCTCCTTGCTGAAAGTTGGTAACATTGGCAATGTCTGAATTCAGTAGCATTATCTGAAATGTGGCTCTTGATTTGTTAACTTTAACCTAAAATGGTACTTTTTGATCAGTTTGCAAACCTAAGGCACTGTCAATACCCACAGCATCTCAGTCTTTTATTCTCACTCCTGAAAGGTTGTTTTTTTTTTCACTGTGGGCTACATGTTACTGCTGATACCAGCTGGCAGTGCTTGTCCATCTTTTTAATCCCAGTGATCACTCTGAAATTATTTCAAATATGCATTGTACTAAATCCTCAAGCAATTGGGGAGCTGCATATTTTGGAATCCAACACTTTTATTTTGGCACACCAGTCCAGACCCAGAAAATTCCCAACACATGGATATCCAATTCACTCAGTCTGGAGTTACAGTAGTATGATGTTCCTAACAAAAATAAAATAATAATAATAATCTCATGCCTCTTGGCACCACAAGATGTATGTTTTCCACTGACTGGTTAAAGACAATGTGAGGCGCCTCCCATGGTAGTGCACTTGTCACAACCTTTAGTAAGAAAACTGGTATGCTGGTCCAAGCCAACACCTTACTCAAGGATCCTCTGGTGTGTAAACTTGATTCAGCCTCAAAGAAACTTTTGCTATGTCTGGTAGAGTTATTAATGCTGCTATAGCTTCACCCTTTGTGGGCATGGCCCAGGTAACTTGGCTAGATCAGCTCTCTTAGGAATACAGTTTAGAAGTGCAAAATAAATAAGCTCCCTAGCTGAAATGTTAATCCAGGTCTGCTTGGAATACTGTTTCATTACTTTGACCAGTTGATCTACTAGGACAATTGGAAATCTGGGACTCCAATAGACACTCACATTTCTCAATGCACAACCAAGACTTACACTAATTGGATTTATATCTTATTTTAAAGGGTGAGCTCAACTAGTTAGAGCAGTGGAACAGTAATCCAAACAGACCTGGGTTCAAATCCAATTTAGGGTTTCTTTCTCACTTCTAAATTGTGTTTTAAATATATGCACATGGCATCATTTGAAATAAGATGAACAGTAAATTCAATTTGTGTAGCTCTGTCTTGTGCACTTAGACAGGTGAGGATTTGTGGTAGTCCCAGTTGTCCTAGTTGTGCAACTAGTTAGACTAGGAAAATGGTATTCTAAACAGACCTAGGCCAGGATTCACAAAACTTTGCCTGGGTGCAAACCGAGTTTTTCACTGAGTCCCTATTCACAGAAGCCTGGTTTGCATGCTCAAACCATTGTTTGCACTCTGGCAAAGTGTAGGGTAGACCCCGGAGTCAGTTGAAAAATCAATTATGACTGACTTATCACACATTATGACTGATTTTTTCAACTAGTTTGAAATTTGTGACTTCAATTAACTAAAGAAAATCCAATCCATTTTTTCAACTTTCACCATCACTGAATTTTATTATGTAATAGTTTGTCGTACGTTTTGGTGGCGGGGCTCAAGCGTGCAAGGGATAGGCACAAGGGAATCATAGGGGGATAAAACCTTTTATAGGTATGTTAGGGAGCAAAAAAAGACCAAGGGAGGGATAGTGAGGCTTAAAGAGCAGATACCTACTGTCAGGCACCCAGCTCCCCTCAAACATATATAATAGCAGATCTGCTCTACTGTTGAGGGGCATTAAAAATTATATGAGCTTCCCTCTGGTTAAAAAGTTATAGCACCCCAAATTTGCACCCCACAAAAACAAAGCCTTGTCTGAAATGCCTCCTTTTGTGATGTCAGAAAATGAATACTGAGGGTGCATGTCATTAACCTGTATGTATGCAATATGTCTATGGCGTGTAGTACTATTTAGAGGTGCCATGTAGAAAAATCAAAGCAGCCGCTGGAGTAACAGTCCCTGTTTACTGGAGCAGTCACTGTCATTGTTCCAAGTGGCAACTCTAAATAGTACTAAACGTCATTGACAAATGGCACCAATATAGATCTATGGAGCACACACAAGCAACCTTCATTTTCTGACATCACAAAAGGTGTCTGGGGTACCTGCCTGGGGGTGTGTCAGACACGGCACTGTTTTTAAGGGGGTGCAAATTCGAGATGCTATAACTTTTTACCCATAGAGAAGCACGTGTAAGTTTTCATACCCCTCAACAGTGGAGCACGTCCACTATTATATATGTTTGAGGGGACTGGGTGTCTGACAGTAGGTACATGCTGTTTAATAAAGGGAAGGGGCAGGGGCCGTGGGTGACAGTAAAAAGGCAGAGATACTGAATGAATACTTTTGCTCAGTATTCACAAAAGTAGAGGAGGGGGAGATACCTAAACCAAACAAAACAAGCACTCTGGATAGGGGGGTCGATACCAGTCCCTTCACAGATGAAAGGGTCCTGAAAGAACTCCTGAAACTCAAGGTGGACAAAGCAATGGGGCCTGACAGGATGACCAAAGTAGTAGACCAAGGAGGGGCTGTGGACATGGCCTTCCTAGACTTCAGCAAGGCATTTGACACAGTCCCACACAAAAGATTAATAATCACATTAACCAGCCTGGGAGTGGGTCCCAGGGTGGTAGCCTGGGTAAAACATTGGCTGGACAACAGGACACAGAAGGTAATAGCAAATGGAGTCCACTCTGAAGAAAGGGAGGTTACTAGTGGGGTACCGCAGGGTTCAGTACTGGGTACAGTCCTTTTCAATGTCTTTATAAGTGACACTGCAGAGGGACTGGAAGGGAAAGTATGCCTCTTTGCAGACGACACAAAGATCTGCAACAGGGTTGATATACAAGAGGGGGTGGAAAGGATGAGAAGGGACTTGGCAAGGTTGGAGGAATGGTCAAAAGTATGGCAGCTTAGATTCAATGCAAAGAAGTGCAAAGTAATGCACCTGAGAAACAAAAACCCAGGGGAAGGGTACACAATGGGGGGATGTGACACTAGCAACAACTAAAATGGAAAGGGACCTGGGGTAGTCATATCAGATGACCTAAAGGTAGCAAGCAATGTGAGAAGACAGTAAGGAGGGCTGAGGGGATACTGGGATGCATAGGGAGAGGCATCACCAGTTGAAAACTGGAGGTTGTTATCCCTCTGTACAGACAGTTGGTGAGACCCCATCTGGAGTACTGTGTGTAGTTCGGAGACCCCATCTCCACAAGGACATAAGACAGGATGGATTCAGTCCAGAGGAGGGCAATAAAATGGTGCAGGGTCTGCACCATGCCTTCAAGAGAGACTAAAGGAGCTAATATGTATACCCTTGAGGAAAGGAGGAGAGGGGACATGATAGAGACATTCAAGTACCTCAAGGGAATCAACAAAGTCCAAGAGGGTAGTATATTTCAGAAAAAGAGAAGTGCAAGAACAAGGGGGCACAATCTGAAGACAGAGGGCGAAGGCTCAGGGGCAACGCAATGAAGTATTTTTTCACAGAGAGGTAATGTTAGAAAGTATTATTTCACATAGAGGGTGGTAGATGCATGGAATGGCTTTCCTGAGGAGGTTGTGGGGTCAAAAACAGTGGGGGAATTCAAGAATGCATAGGACAGACATAAGGCAATTCTGGTGAGTGGCAGGAAGAAGTAGGCTGCTGGTTAACTAGGATCTGCAACTTATCCAATAGGTAGGGAAATGGGCAGACTGGGTGGGCCAGGCGGTCCTTATCTACCGTCAAAGTCTACTTGATACTTACCATACTGCCTGCCCCCATAATGCACAGGAGAGGAGGTATAGACGATGGATGCACTCACCTCTGAATTGCTTTGAATAATGTGGTAATGGACTGTGGAAAAGGGGTTAAACTCTGCTTTTTAAATATGTTTCACTTTTTCTTTTTATAGTATGTTACATTTCTGGTTCTGGTTATCATTTAACCCATCAGAGCTGACCCAAAACATGTTGCCTGAAAGAGCTAACCCACATACCCTTATAGAGTGCTGGAAGAAGGGGCTGAATTAGGAAGGAAGAATAATTAGTTGGGGGGGGAACAGTGCCAAGCAAGACAAGTGCTAGTAGTGTGCTAAACACATATAGTGTAGGTTTGTTTTTATTTTCTTTGCTCACCAGAGGATTAGTGAGGGCTGGGGGGCTTAACCCCTCTGGTGGGGTCGGTAGAGGGGGCCCTTCCCCCACCAAAACTGGATCAAGGAATTGCATCATGGCTAGCCAGGTGTGGGGCCTGCGGGTTCCCCCGTCATCCTCTGGGAGCTGTGCTTTTCCTGCTTTCTTTGTGCCTTACGGTAGCGCAGCATGCAAGAACACCTGCAATGGGGCTATGCATGCTCCCGCGTATGGCCCTGTCAAGCATCTGCCGCGCATTGCCTCCCACAGTAGTGGCTCCGTGGTGCCTAGCCCCAGCCTCCACCAGGGGTCAGGCGTGCACTGGCTACCGAATTCCCCCCTCCCTGGAGATGGAGAGCAGTCCCCAATGGCCCATGCTCATTCCCAAACATTGGTTGCCGGCATGGTGTGAGGTAAGGTGCCAGCACCTCAATGTCACCGGGCCAGATTATGCACAGCAATTTAGATTGGTTTATAGCAGCCCCACAGTAACTTCTCACAGCAGCTGTGAAAATATACAGCTACTTACACCAGTTTGCAGTCAGCAGCTCATCACAACAACAGAAGTAATGTGGCAGTCAAATCCCAGCAGGCTTTACATACACACTGACCTCACACATTTGGTTCCTTCCCCCATTCATTCACTTTATAACTGCAGAGCAGGAACACTATTGCTTACCTACACAGTCCAGAAGGAAATCAGTTTATCATAAAAGACAGTGTCAACTTTATTCAGAGCTAAAAGATCTGCCTCAAGTGTGTTACAGATCTGTTGATGGTAAGGCCCATCTTTCACTAGTAGGGAGCTGTGTACATGAGGTCTCAAAATGTAAGCCTTTAAACCAATAACAGACTAAGTACCACCTGACCACCAGTCCTCCCTCCTCCTGACCTCCCTACTGCCCACTGCCTGCCAGCCCAGACTGACTAACCCTACATGTACAGTACCTGCAGAAGTTCACATGTTGTAGCCTGCCCTGGAAATTGCCAATGCCAGTTCCTTCCCTTCAGGACAGTCGGTTGTCAGGTGGCGATACTGTATTTCTTCTGTCAGCTCGGGCTCGCCCGGGGATGGCTCAGGATACCCGATAGCCTGCCGCACCACCCGTGCTGCTCTACTCTCTCGGTGGGTCGGGTCAGGGTGTGGCTCACGAGCACTGGTTTTTAGGCCCTGTGTGCTCCAGCTCCCTCCTCAGCTCCTCCAACAGACTCCAGTTCCCGTCTTGACCGACTGAGGTCCGAGCCCTGCACCACCGGGCACCAATCGAGACTCATGGGGATGGGTCACATAACGGGCCCGAGCCCGACCCAACCACCACACCACTGCACTGGCTGGCTCGCCACCCACCCGCCCCGAAACTCCTTGATGAAATGACCATTGCTGGCACTGCCTGCGGCTTTGCTGGACGGACCCAAGGACGGGACCTTTTAAATTAAATAAGCCTTTTAAGGCAGGTGCACAACAAAACAATGCTGGCCTACTGCTCGCCGGGTCACCATCTCGGGCTTACTCAGACCTCCCATCCTCTCCTCACCTCTCTCCCACCAGACTCAGACATGCTCTCCCCACCACCTCATGTAGCCAGTCACAGACACTCTTGCTACTCCTGGCTCCTCCTTCTAATTTGTGGATGCCGCACCCAGGGAGCCAGGAGTGAATTTAATTGGTTTGTATGATTGCTTGGTGCTGGCGGTTGTGCCAGTGTACTACACATTTTGCCTTAGCAAAGACATAAAGACAGAAAACATTCACACAGTTCAGAAAAAAAAAATATGGTTGGGTCATGGAATCGTGGTCGACTGCAGTGGATTTCAACTCTAGTATATTAAGACTGCAATGTATTGAATTGCAACTGACGATTCCAACTGCCGAAGATGGCTCCAGGGACTAGTGCGGGGGTGTGTGTGATGCAAATGAGGGGAAGGGGACCTGAATATCAGTGCAGTCTGATTCACAGAGCATTTGCTCTGCACAAGAGCCTTTTGTGCGGTCCTCTTGTTTGGAGCAAATATCGCTGACCAAGACCTTGACTTAATCCTGCACAACCCTAGTAGTTGACGGAGGTGCTGTGGTGACCCTCCCACCAAACCCTCGGCACAATAGACCCTTGTGTCCAGTGGTCCCTTCCCCCACCCGATCCCATGCCCGATACCAGCCCAATATGTAATATATTTATTTATTTATTTGCTTTTGGTAACTGGGTGGGTGCACTAGACATAGAGATGCCTATTTTCAGGCACGACCCGGGAAGAATACAAGGGGAAAATACATGAGCAGTACAATGTGTCGTAGCACAAGGAAAGGTAGACAGTGGGATGGTCAAAATACAAACTAGACAACTGGATGATATACAGAGTTAGACAAATTTAAAAGTCAAAAATAATACACAGTACAGTTTGGAAAAAGTCAAAATATAAACAAGTGTGTACAAGTCAGTATTAGATACAACAGGAAAAGTACAAAATACAGTAAGTGCCATCACGAGGCTTAAAACGTAGACAAGTAGGAGAGAAGGAGGGGTGGTAGGAATCAGAGGAAGAAAAAGGGGAGGTAAGGAAAAAAGGCATGAAGGGAAAGGGTAAAAGGGAGAGTGCGGGGAAAGACAGTGGTGAGGAAAGAAGGAATGAATGAGCCAAGGTGGATGAAAGCATGTACAGGGATTTGAGGCCAATAGATGTTCACGGTGGAGTTTCTTGAAGCCAGCATGGGTAGGAGCTTGGCGAATAGCTTGAGGGATGGAATTCCACTACTTTGGGGCCACATAAGAGAAAGCACGAGTACCCATAGTGGTTTTGCATCTAGGGATCAAGAGAGGGGCATGGCCGTTAGATCGGAGACCATAAGAGGGAGTTTGAGGGTGTAGCAAGGAGGCAAGGAAGTTGGGGAGGCCTGATCTAGTTATGCCATCAATTAGGGAGCCATAGGACAGTAGCCAGTGAGCACCAGGGCTGGGCCATTTTAGGTCAGCATAAAGCTGACAGTGATGTTTAAACCTTGGTGATGCAGAGGCATAGTGGCAGATGTTATTATAGGTGGTGTCTGCCCCTAGGTAGGTTACTGAGCCATAGGCCAGGGCCAGGAGCAGCAGGTCTTGAGCTACAGCAAGCCTGGCAGATGGCATAAGGGCATAACTAGTGCGGTAGGCACCTCCAATTTTAGCATTAATAGATTTGCAGGTGGCGGTGATATGGAGGTCAAAAACCAGGGATTCGTCAAGGAGAATGCCTAGATATTTGAGGGAGTTAGTGCCAACTACTAGGGAACCATCAGCACTCGATATTTGAAGGGTGTTGCGATTTGCCTTGAGTCTAGCAGGAGATCCGAAGAGCATGGAGTGAGTTTTGCTTGCATTTAGGGCAAGGTTGTTTTCCATTAGGCAGGATTGAATGCTTAAGAAGTCAATGGCTAGGGAGTGGTTAATATCAGCGATATTACCACCGCTGTGGTAAATGACGAGGTTATCCGCATACAGCAAGGAGGAGCAGTATGGCACAGACGATGGGAGGTGATTTATAAAAATTGAGAAAAGTAGCGAGCCAAGTATGGACCCTTGGGGAACCCATATGAGTACAGGAGAGGGGTTGGACATAGCTGAGTTATAGGCTACAGCCTGCATCCGGTTGGATAGACAGCTCTTGAACCAGGCAACTGTTTCAGCGGAGAAACCAAAAGAGTGAAGTTTAGTGAGGAGAAGGGTATTGTTGACCAGGTCAAAAGCCTTAGTTAAGTCAATGAAGATAGCACCAGTCAAGAGATCAGATTCCATAGCAACATAGATGTCATTTGCAAGTTTTAGGATGGCAGTGGAAGTACTATGGCCTTTGCGGAAACCATGCTGGGAACCTGAGAGGAGGTTGTGCTCCTGTAGGTATGCTATAGTTTGGGTTGCCACTAATTTTTCCAGGATTTTACTAAGCACGGAAAGAATGGCAATGGGTCAGTAGTTAGACTTGTCTTTTGTATCACCTTTTTTAAGGATGGGAGTTATCCTGGCTAGCTTCCAGATGTTGGAGACTATGCCGTGACATATCGACAAATTAAAAATTTTAGTTAACGGGGAGGCGATAAGAGGGGCAGTGCCTTTCAAGAGCCTGGGTTCCAGTCCATCTGCACCAGAGCTAGTGCTGTCAGGGATGGAGAGTAGTAGCTTTAGAACTTCAGTTCTGGTGAAGGACTGAAACCAGAACGGTGGATGAGAAAGCACCGATTCTATGTCCAAGGAACTGGAAGTGGGGGGGAAAGAGGCCGAGTAAATAGATAGATCAGAGACGTGGCTGTTTAGTGCATTAGCTATGGTCACAGGATTATTACAATTCATGCCATTTAGCAGCATGCCATTAGTAGTGGATGAATTTTTGGCTCCAAGGAGAGTTTTAATGACAGACCAGAATTTCTTGGAGTCACCAGCAGATTTCGTTAGTAAGTCCTTACAGAAAGAACTTTTAGCTAGGTGAACATTCCTATTGCAAGAATTTCTCTGAGCTCTATAGTCATTATAATCTGCCTGTAGCCTGGAGGCCTTGAAACACCGCCAACTTTTATCCCTTACTCTGAGTTGAGAAAGAAGATCTTCAGTGAGCCACTTGGTCTGTGTACCCAGTATACGGCGAGTGACTCGGGGGCATGGATGTCCTGGAGACAGCCAAACTTGGCTAGGAAGTAGTCAAGCGCTGATTGAGCATTTGAGGAGGCAAAGATGGGAGACCAGTCGATCAATGATAGGTCATACATTAAAAGTGCCTGATTTATATTGGCCAGATTGCGGAAAGTGATAAGTTTTGGAGGAGGAGATGGTGGTCTAGCGGAACGCCAGAGGCAGAAAATTGGGGAGTGATCACTTATGGCATCTGCCAGGGTACCACTAGCAACTATACTGTTGAGATGGTTAGTAAGGGCCCAATCTATTAGTGTCATAGAACGAGGAGGGGCCATGACCCTTGTGGGGTCATTGATTAGTTGGTGGAGGTGATGGCCATGTACCACAGTGTGAAAGGACTGACTAGCTTTACTAGTCCAGTTTAGATTTAGATCTCCCATTATGAGGATCTTAGTTCGTCCAACGGCTGTATCTACCTGGGATAGGAGTTCCTTGAGACCAGCAATGCTACTGGTGGGAGGGTTATAGGCGCACACTATGTGCAGTTTCTTAGAGCCTAGTTGAAGGGTGGCGTGAATGGCTTCACAGTGAGAGAGGGTGAAAGGACCATTTCGGTGTAGTGGTAGGTGAGGTTTAAAGAGGACTGAAACACCACCACCACGTTTTGATGTGGGTCTGTCTTGACGGAGTATTTTGTAGTTGGGTAACGTGCACAGGTGATCAGGGATGGAGGGTTTTAGCCAGGTTTCAGACAGACACAAGATGTCAGGGTTATATTCAGTAGCCCAAGCCTCTAGTTCAGTTAAGTTATGTGGGAGGCTCCTGATATTTAGGTGAACAATACGCAACCCCTTAAAGTCTTTCCAAGCTGAATCATTATGGGTGACATGGCCAGCCGGACCTGGATTGAGTTCAATATCTCCTGCCAGCATTAGTGATAGGAGGAGCAGGTACCACAGTTTACGAGGAAAGAAAGGGGTGGGCAGGGGGAGGTTTGGAGGAGAGGAGTTATGGAGTATGTATGCAACATGGTAGGTGATCTTATTTGAGACAAGGAGGGGAAAGGTGGCAAGGGGCAGGTGGGATGGTGTAAGCATGTTGGTAGAAATAACATTAGAGTGTAAGGAGTTGCTATCCCAGGAGGGAGGGCAACTCAACAAAGGCATCCATATGAGAGGAGCAAGAATAGAGGCTAATTGAAAGATAGCAGAAGGGTTTGGAGCTCTGTAGTTGGATAGAGAGTGGGCCATGTTGGGGACCAAGTAAATGATTAGGTAGGAGCTATTTGGTGAGGGAAAAATTACTACTCAAGATTGGAGGAGTTTAGGTTGAAAAAACCACTGACCGCACACCAAGAAAGTGAGAATTCATATGTATTATGAGCTGGTTCCGAGAGCCCCCTAGTGGAGAAAAAGTATAGGCTGCAAGTGAGAAAGTGAGGAGATCGTTAGAATAGTTATATCTTTTCCTGGTGTCCAGTGGTCTCATCCCCCACCTGATCTCTTGCCCAATGTAAAAAAAACATATTCCCTGGTGTCAGTAGTCCCTCCCCCCCACACAATCCCTCACCCAATGTAAAAAGACATTTTCCCTGGTGTCTGGTGGTCCCTTCCCCACTGATCCCTCACCCGATGTAAAAAAAACATTTTCCCTGGTGCCCAGTGGTCCCTGGTCCCTCCCCCCCACATGATCCCTCACCTGATGTAAAAAAAACATTTTCCCTGGTTTCCAGTGGTCCCTCACCCACCTGATCCCTCACCCAATGTAAAAAAAACATTTTCCCTGGTTTCCAGTGGTCCCTCACCCACCTGATCCCTCACCCAATGTAAAAAAAACATTTTCCCTGGTGTCCAGTAGTCCCTCCCCCACCTGATACCTCACCTGATATAAAAAAAAATGTCCTTGGTGTCCTGTGGTCCCTCCCTCCCACCAGATTATCTGCTCAGTGTAAAAAAAATATTTCTTGGTGTCCAGTGGTCCCTCCCCTCAACTGATCACCCACCAGATGTCTGGACACTGTTTCCCTGGCGTCCAGTGTATCCCCCCCATCCTGATCCCCTGTACATGATAACTCAACGATTCCCTGGTGGCACAAGGACCTCCCCTCCATATCCCTGATCCACTGTATATTATAGTTAAACCATTCCTTGGTGTCTAGCAGACCCTCTGCCCCCCCACCCCAGCAGTGAGTGCCTCACCACCCTGCTCCCCCCATCCTGACCCCAAGCTGGTGACTGATACCGCCCTCCACTCTCCATCATGGCTAGCTGCCAATTGAGCTGTCAGTGAGCCTGTACTGTTGCAGTACGCACTCACTGAGAGCTCAGTTGGCAGCTGACCACGGTGGAGAGCAGGGGGCTGTGGCTGTCACCAGCTTGGGGTCGGGATGGGGGGGAGCAGGGTGGTGGGGCACTATCTGCCAGGGTGGGGGTCCACTAGACACCAGGGAATGGTTTAGCTATAATATACAGGGGATTGGAGATAGGGAAGGGGGTCTGCTAGTCACCAGGAAATGGTTGAGCTATCATGTACAGGGGATCAGGATAGGGGGATACACTGGACACCTGGGAAACAGTGGCCAAACACTGAATGGGTGATTGGGTGGGGGGTGAGGGACCACTGGACATCAGAAATAGATGTATGTTAACATCAGGACCGCAATCGGTGGGTGGGGGGCCACTGAGACCAGGAGAAATATATATACACAACACCAGGCCAGTGATCAGTGGGGAACCACTAGCACCAGGAAAAAATATATATGACATATCGGGGTCAGCTATCATTGGGGGGGTAGAAACACTAGCACCATGGGAAAATATACATTTACAATTTGGCCAGCAATCATGGGGGGGCACTAGACACCAGGGACACAGGGCTGCATCTGGGGCAGGGGCTGGGGGGTGTGCTAAACTCCAGTGCCGCTTATGTAAATGGGTTCATAATGGGCATGCAAATGGTCACATAGCACCTTGCATGCGCAATGGGCTCATTTACATGGCTACGTTTGTGAACAGGAAATAGTGCACCTACACTATTCATTGCGGGGCCATACTCCCGACTGCATGTTGGGGTAGCACTAGTGGGATTAGTGCTAGTGATAATGGGGTTACCGCTGACTTGACCTAGCCCTTTCCTCAACTGGATGTTGCAGGTGTGCTATCCAACTGAAAATTGAACCCATAGACACCTGGGCAAATGCAAAGTGAAACGCAAACTTTTGCACTGTGCTTTGCAACTTTTTGTGAATCTAGCCCCTGGGCTCAAATCCCAGTTACAGAACTTATTTCTTTTAGATTTCTAAATTGTATTTAAAATATATGGACATCACACCCTTCAAAATAAAATGCAATTCTGCCTGGATGTTGTCAGAAGATTCCAAAACTCAAAAATGTCTTCCTCTTATTCTCTTTAATTAAGCAATAATGCATGACAGGGTGTGGTATATGACGGGATATTGTCACGCCTCGGGTGCGTTGTGAGGCATGAGATGAAGCCGAGTGCCTCATGCACCCGAGAAGTGATGATATTCCATGATATACCACACCCTGGAGTGCATTACTGCTATTATGAACTGGCTTAAAAGTTTTAGCTTGTTTATTAAAGAAAAAAAAAAAAAATACTTTCTTTTTTACATTTCTGATGGTGGAAGTGTATCTTTTGAGAAGAAAATTCACGATTTCTGCTTTCCCCATCAGGTGGTGCTGCTGCCAAATGCTGACTGATCAGTCAGTCTGCAAAGCTGTCCCTCTGCCATGGTGTCTGCTCTCTTTGTAAGTGTCTTCGTCTGTCCCCCCCCCCCCGCGGTAACTAGAAACTAAAAAAAATTAAGTTGATGAGTGATGCCAAAAGAATTTGGAAGCAGCGGGATTCAGAGGAGGAGTTTTGTAAGTGTGTCAAGCACTGCTGTTTTAAATGTGCATGCGTGACATGACTGTGAGAGATAGGAACGCTGGTCTGCTCAGTGCAGCCAGCATATGTTGTGGGGGGGAGGGAATGTGTGAAGCAGAGAACTAGAGTTCAGTTTCATTTTACGTGAGAGATGCTGTTAATGGGCTTTTCATCAGGCTTTTGTTTTGGCTTGCCTGCTTCTGCCAAAACCGCGAGTTCACAATTGCTGTCAGTTATGGAAATTTATGAGCAGACAGCCGGTTGCTCTTGTGAGTGCTGCAGTGTTTTTTTTAAATGCCCGTTTTGATGTGTGATGTGGGTCCCCGGAGAGAGTAGGCAATGCCTTTTGTTTAGTGGGATTGATGCACCCTTGCTGACAGCAGTTGTAGGTGGGAAACGTTGCAGTTAGATGATTTTCTTCCGCGGGACGTGGGGAACTTTGAGGTTGTAGGAATTTGTTCCAGTGAGGAAGCTGGTGACTGGAGGTCTTTTGAAGCTGTGAGTATGTAGCCCGATATCATCACTGCTTCAAAAGACCTCTCGGCCAATCAGCTTCCTCGATTACTTTCATCCAGTTCATAATTAATATTTGCAGGTGAAGTAACCTTTGATGTTTTAAATTATGTAGCCCAAGCTTTATCTGCTCAAGACATCCCCTAGTATACTGGGTTAAAATGTTGAAGACAATGTAGCACAGGAAAAACAGTGCAGTGAAAACAGTTAAAAGCAAAATAGCTACAGGGGATAGTATGGCGAATGGTCAAAATAGCTAAAAGTGATATTCCTGTAGCTATATTGCTGTCAGGCACAGAGGACAGAGCCTCTGCTTGGCAACATGCTGCTGAGCCGCTTCTGTGGCTCAGAGGGTAGGGCCACAGGCAAGAAGAGCAGTGAAGCATCGATGTTCTAGGGTTCAGTTCCCCATAACCAGGACATCTAATGCTTTATATTTTTTGCATCTCAGCAGGACATCTGTTACGCCTTCTCCTCCTCAACAATCCCCCCCCCCCGAGGTTTCTCCCCATTTGTGAGTTGTCTCTCCCCCTGGAGTTAGTTTCAATAATGTCGAGGGGTTCGGGGGGGTGCAGCCCCCTGTAATGAGGAGTGCAGAAGTAGACCCCCCTCAAACACACAGTGTATTCCTTGGTTGCTCAGTTTGTGAAGGTAGCTTTCACTGTTTTTGCTGAGCACTACCTTTGCTTTCTGCATTTTGGCTTCACGGTTTTTGACCATGCTGTTAATGTCTTTGACATTTTGACCCCATGCCCTTCTTTGTGGTGAGAATTTAGAGAAACTCAAACAAATAAATGAAACAGCCCAATGCCTCCTTCAGGTGAAGCAGCATCAAAGACTTTGTGGCTGACTGTGCATTCCTTTTTGGGACACTCAAGGCTCTCTTGGAGGCCTCAGTCCTTAACAGTCAGGCAGTTTCCTCCTTCATTCAGAACCTCCTCCTCCAGCAGAAAATGTACATATTCCTGCGGAAAACCTTATACTGTCTGCTCCTCACCATCAAACTTTTCATGAAACCATCCAACCCATCTGCTTCAAACACTTCCAGGAAGCATGCTTTGTCAGTACACAAGCTGGGGAGCATAGTCAGACACAGACTCTTACTGTAGGTATCAGAAATTGTTTCTCAAACCTACATGATAGAATACTTATCCCTACGTCTCATGACTTTCTTCTACCTCCTATAGGATCTGAAAAGTCAGAGAAGTGGGAGGCATTTTTTTCAATTCTATATTATGCACAGACAGGATAAGAAGTGGCAGTTCTGTACAATACCAGGAAGCCAAGGTTCAAGATACTATATCCTACACATCCTAATCCCACAAAAGTCATGACTCGTGTGACTTCTGCTTAGTCCTGACCCTCAAAAAAATTAACCAGTTTATCTAGATATCTCACTTAAAAGTAGAATCCCTAAGAATAATAATCAGAACTATTATACGGGGAGATTTCCTGGTATCTTTCAAGCCGTAAGATCCTTTATGACTTTATCATCATATCAGAAGTTCCTTTGAGTTTGCACCATGGAGAAACATCACAGTACCTATACAAGGCTTTCCTAATATAAGGCTGGTGATTGTAATACTTGCAGCAGCTATTAGGAAGGAGGAAATGCATGTTTACTGTCTCTTAGCTGATCTTTTTCAATTGATTTTCATTTATTAACATTTGTAAGTGCTTTTGATTACAACATTTTGTATAACAGAAAATAAACTTCAATATAAATAAAACTGAATCAATTATTTTAAATAAATAAATTTTAAATAAAATAAATATTTTGCTGTAGTTAATGTCCTCAAATTGGAGGAATCCAAAAAGGCATAGATAAAGATCTCAAAAAAAAACAACCTGTCAATTTAAGGCATGTGTACTGCCAGAAGTAAAGTAAATAAACTATGCAGAAATCAGAAATTGTATTCCTGAAGGGACTGGTGTGATGTGCTACATAACATATAGTGCTAAAAATATCTTAGGTCAAATTAATTTAGTAATTAGTAATATCTGCTTAAGAATATTAATTTTGCAAAGATAGTGTTTGATTTTTAAATATATATCAAGCTAAGAAACTATTTACACAAGCCCACTTATCAATCCACAAAACAAAAAATATATATATATATTTTTTTATTCAATTTGGTTTATTATCATATTTATTTCATACACATTGATGTACATGAGCTGGTGAGACCAAAAAATTCCATGACAATTGCCATCTACATTCTTTTATCCAGCAAATATTACAGATTCATAGCCATATTACTAAACTCTATGACTCTATTTAATTAAAAATACAAAACTAACTAAAGAAAACAAAAAAAAGGAAAACCCTCCCTGCCCTCCCTCCCACCTCCCCATCCCCCACCCCCAAATCCATAGCAGCATTCACGCCATTAAAAAAAAAAAAAATCTGATGGTATTATACCGTCAGGGTTATCTCATTAGGAAGATCAGGAGCCTCACAACATCATTAGTGTTTCAAGTGGGCCCCACAGGGTATAATTTTCCCAGCATCATTGTTCATTCTGGCTATATGTGACTCTACTTGCAATGCCAGTGTAATTTCTTTATACCATTCTCTCGTAGGCGGAGTTGTGGAGTCAGTCCAGTGTCTCAGTATCACGGCTTTTGCAGCTGCTGATATCAAAGCCATATATCTTTTTTGTTGTCTGGTCATCCCATCTTCAAAATAGTTTAGCAGGCAAATTCTAGATGAAAAGAAAGCATCTAGATTTAATAATTGTGATACAGAGGTGCTAATTGCCTTCCAGAAGGGCCAGATTTTGGGACATTCCCATACTAAATGGTATAGGTCACATCCTGCCATCCCACATCTGGTGCAGTTAGTTTGAACCTCCTTACCCATCTTGTGTAACTTCACGGGGGTATAGTACGTATTATACATTACATTAAATTGTTGAAGCCTATATCTATCCTGCTTGATATTTCTATATGTATTTGACCAGATGTACTTCCACGTTCTATTGTCTTCTGGTATATTTAATTTATTTAGCCAATAATAACTAACTACACTTGGAAGACTCTCATCCAGCAGCTGCAAGGCCTTGTAAACTCTAGAAACTGCATGCGGTTTCATAGCTACTTGGACTAGATCTGTCAACTCCACTCCACTGTTGGCTCTCATCGCCTTTGCTCTACGCAGATGAGCTCTTATTGACTCTAAAATTTGTTTAAACTTAAAGGGGTGCCCCTCTATTTCAGGGAATCTATTACAAGCCTGTACATACGTCAGCAATCTACCCTGCGGAGCCAAGTCACCAAGCTTCAAGTCTGATAAAATCTTCCAGTACCGGGGTTGAATTGGTACTTTTTGAATCAGGAAATGTACATTCTGTGTTAATGTTTGCTCTTGCGACACCCGCAAACTAGTCTTTAGAAGTTTTTGGGTTTGTTGTAATACTCTCACTGACCAGCCTATGGGGGTATCTTTTAGTGCTTTTGGGAGTAATTTGACAGTAGTATATGCCAGATTACTTAATTTAACGTTATGTTTTCCAGCTAAATCTCTTTCAATATTTAACCAGAGCGGTGTGTAAGAGTGTAATGGAGAGGATGTATCAGGCCTAAACCAATATGCTATCTTACTTATGTGTGATGCTAAGTAGTACTTATAGAAAGATGGCAGTGACAGCCCCTCTCTCCCTGAAACCTGTAAGCTTTTGATATGACCTTCTGACAGCCTTCCCTTTCCACAGATATGTACTGACCACCTTCCTTAAATTGAGAAACCAAGCCTTAGGCAAGTAGCAGCCTAACATATTAATAGGGTAAATAACCCTCAGTAAGATATTCATTTTTATTGTTTCTGTTCTGGCCCAAAAAGATAGTGGAAGTAGATTCCATCTGCTTAAGTCTAACTTAATTATTTTGAGAAGGTTATTACAATTTTCCTTGATCATAGAGCCTACACCTCTCATAACCTTAATCCCAAGGTAGGATAATTTTTTAGTTTCCCAGATCAGACCTAATTCCTTTGCTATATTGGGATAGCATCTATTATTTAATGGAAAGAGCTTTGTTTTGGAGGTATTAATTTTATAATTCGATACTTTTGAGAATTTATCTATTTCCTCTAGTATTATTGGTACTCTGGATCTTCTAAATGGATCAGTACATCATCCGCATATGCTGATAAGAGATATCGTCTGCTTCCTAGCTTGATACCCTTAACCTTCTGCAATACCTGAAGTCTATGAATCATTGGTTCCAGATATATATTGAACAGCAGCGGTGACAGTGGACATCCCTGTCTTGTACCGCAATTTAAGGAGAAGGGAGGTGATAGAAGTCCATTGCACCAGACACGAGCTTTGGGAGCACTATATAAAATAAGAACCCACTTTAGAAAATCATTGGGTAGACCAATCCTTTCTAGTATTGCAAAGAGGAAATCCCAAGACATTCGGTCAAATGCTTTTTCAGCATCAAGTGCCAGTAGCGCTGCTGAGTACTGCGCTCCCTGTGCTCTCAGCATTAAGTGGTGTAGTTTTCGCAGGTGATCAAAGGGAACTTTTCCACCATAAACGCTTACTTGCTCGCCACTGATCATACTACTCATAAGGGGAGCCAAACCTATTTGCTAGTATTTTAGCTAATATTTAATATCAACATTCAGGAGCGATATCGGACGATAACTACCCAACAATAAAGGATCTCGATTGGGTTTAGGAATTAGAGTGATGAGTGCTTCCAGAAAAGACTCATCTGAGATATTTCCTGTAAACCAAATGTTTTATACTTTAGTTATGATTGGACAGATTACATCTATGTAAACTTTAAAGAAATTTGTGGTTAGCCGTCTGGGCCAGGGGACTTGTCTCCCACTAATCGTAGACGGCGGTTCTAACCTCCTCCTCCTGTATTGGGGCCCTATTTGCTCAACTCCAGGTCCTGATATTTTGAGCAAAGGTGTGGTATCTAAATACTTACGTATTTCTATTATAGTAGGTTTACTGATGACATCTATAGAGTAAATTTGTTGGAAGTAGCTTCTAAAAGCGGAGGCAATTTCCTTCGGATCTTTAAGTATACTATTCTCACCCTCTCTCTTAATTGCAGAAATGACTCGACTTGAATCAGCTTGCTTTAACCTGAGTGCGAGCAATTTGCCTGCTCTTTCCCCGGACTCTAAATATTTTATTTTAATTCTACGCAATGAGCTCTTCTGCATCATTATTGCAGAATACTGCACTTGTAACTGATATAATTTAGTCCATTCTGACTCATCTGAAAGTGCGAAATATTATTTTCAGGCTGTTCTGAAGCCTTATTAATCTCTCCCACAGGTCTTGTTTTTCCTGGCCCTAGTTGTTGCAATATGATACTCCACCTCTAATCGAACATTTTAGTGCTGCCCACACTATATCTATGTTTGAAACCAGATCAAGATTATTCTCTAGAAACTGAGTCATGAACTTTTAATCTGGTCTTGCACATACGATATTTGTAATAATTGATTATTAAACCTCCATCTAAAGTCTCTGATTATTTCTTGTTTTGGCAACCACTTCACATAAACTGGGAATGATCTGATATAACTCTTACTTCAATCCCTGCTTCCAAAATCGAGGGTAACATGTTCATGCTGATTAGAAATAGTCTATCCTTGAACACGTTCTGTGTGCATTTGAGAAAAGGTATATTTCGCAGATCTCCATTTAGCAATCTCCATACATCTACTAACCCTAGACTATCCATCACGTCCCGTAATGCCCGATGTGCGGGAGAGACCAACCTTATGACTACCAGATCTGTTCAAATGCATTCGTGTTGTTATGTTCCAGTCCTCCTATCAGCATTACATGAGAGGTATATCCATTCAATATCTCAAGAATTGCATAAAAATTAGGAGAGTCTATATTAGGACCATATACCGATCCTATAACCACCTTAACAGAATGCAATGTCCCCACCAGGAAGATAAAGCGGCCCTGCTCGTCCCAAATTTCTTTTTCCAATTGAAACTGGACTCTTTTATGGATTATTATGGCTACCCCACCCTTATTTGTGGAGAAGCCAGCTCCATAGGTTTCTCCTACCCACTGTTTGGCAAAAATACCAACATTATCTCTTACGAGATGCGTTTCTTGAAGGCATGCTATCTCTGCCTTAAGTGTTGAAAGGTGTTTCAGTATTACCTGTCTCTTACATCTGTCTCTGGCCCCTTTGATGTTCCAGCTAATCAACTTCATTGTGTTCTTCATATTTTACTAATTGCATTATGACTGTCCATCTTCTTATAATTAACCCTCCTATATGAGGCCCCATGTGATTCATCCTTCCTCCCTTTGGTTTGGCGTGAATGCTGCTAACCCCACTCCTTTCCATATCCCTTAGATGACCCCTCAACCCCCAGTTCCAAGAACCGCTCTACCATCTCACTACGTCTAGTGATGATTATCAACCCAGGTCTCTACCAGCTCCCCTCCAGCCCAGCTCGCAGAGGAGGCTATGAGTGAGGAAGAATTCCTATCTTATCTTGATCCAAATTACAATTTCTTTTCCTCACTCAATTCCCCCTTAAAAGAGGCTCTTATGTACATCTTACAAAATAACCCTGGTATTAACATTGAAGAACCAATCCAATTTTAACATCAATACTACATCACTATTCTAGGTTTTGCAGGGGAAAATTGATAACAAGTGACCACTTTCTCTGGATTCCATGCTCTCAATATTAAATAAACCTAATCTCCCCAATCACAAACTATATTAAGTCTCAAACGTTGACATTATACAGCATTTACACCATTTCATGTCTCTTGCTCCTGTAGTGCCCAATATATACTTCGACTACATTCTCTCACTTATACAGTAAGCAAGAAAAAAAAAAGGGAGGGGAGGGGAAGGGGAAGGGGAAGGGGATGGAAGGGGGAGAATCAAGTTCCCTTTGAAAATTCTAGTTCATGGAGTCTCCAGCCATTATATCCAACCAAGAAGTCTCTAGTCCATAATCTTCCGGTGTCTCTTCCTCAGTAACGAGTAGGTTGATAAGAGAACCATTACAGTATCTCGGTCCGATTCTGGTGTTTAAACTTCTGTAAAGTCTTCACCTTAAAAAAGGCCATAGTCTCTCTGTAAATCTAGATATTCAAATAGCTCGAGCTAGGAATTGCTGCTTGAAGAGATCTATTGACATTCTCCTCTTAAGTAAAGTCCTCAATCCTCTCAGAGCAGTATATTCCACAGTAGATTATCTCTCTGTTCAAGCATAATTTTACATATTTATACTGGCTATATCTCATCCAGGAGGGGAGACCCTCCATGAGTCTATATTCACATCTGTCCCTTCTTTGATTTAGACCTCTTGCTCTTCCCTCTCGTCAGCTCTCCGGTTATTCCCCTTTACTTTTATTTAAATAGATCAGGCATTACTATTTTCAGTTCCTCTCGAGCTTCCTCTGTAGATCCATAAGACTGCCATTCATTTTTAAGTTTAACCTGAAGCAGCGCTGGGTATTTAACCCAAAATGGTATTCCTGCAGCTACCAACTTTGTTACAATAGGGTGCAGGCTCTGTCTTTTAAGTCGTACAGAATATGGAAGATCGTGGGTGATTCTGATTTTTTTCCCCTCCCATGTAACTTCCTGCATAGCTCTGACTTTATTCAGGATGTGTTGTTTATCCAAAAAGTTTAAAAGCTTGCATATCAAAGGCGTGGAGGTTCCACTAGCAGGAGGGTGAGTGGCGATCAGCAGGCCCTTTCAACAATGTAACTGCCATTTGGTGATTGACCTGCTATCTTCTCGAACAGTTTCTGCACAAACAAAATCGTTGCTGTTCCTTCTGCTTTCTCGGGCAGTCCCAGAATAACAAGGTTGTTCCTCCTACTTCTACCCTCCAAATCCTCCATCTTCTCTTCTATTTTCTTCATTCTATTGCTCGCTGTCACTTTTTCTAATTCGTGCCTGTCCATTCTGTTTTCCAAAGATCTTATTTTAACCCGTTGTTTCCCACTCTTCTGTCGATTCTTTCCAGTGCGGTCTTAAAGATCTGCATCTCTGCGTGAATTCGTCTACTGGGGCTTGTAATGGTGCAGAATCTCTAAAACCTCTCCTCCGTCAGTCACGACTGGCCCTATAGCTCGATTTATTTAGGCCCTGACGTGGCGCGCTTTATGCCTGCTCTTCTCCGTGAAGGAGGCGGGTGCATTCCGACTGTTTTTTAACGTACGCTTCCATCCCCGGTGACCAAACTGCTTCCGATCACTCCTCCAACTTTTCCCCAACCGATAATTAGCCAGATTAGTTTCCTGAAATAAAATTTAAAGACTTTAAATGCTGGGTGAAGATGGAGCTGGCTTGAGGCGCTGCTCTTCCTAGGTTGTCATCACGTGACCCTCCCAAAAAATATATTTATAGTACCATTTATTTATGTACTTTTTTTAGCTTCTACTCAGGCTCCCCCAGTCGGTCACTCCTCCAGACCACCTATGCCCTGCCTGCCACGTCACCCCCATTGCCATCCACTTGCCACAGCCCACAGGTAACCCATCATAACCCTTCATCAGGAAGGCCCCCCCAGAGGAGAAGCGCCTGTTGGTGCAGATATGTATCCCGTGCAAGGCAGGATAAACCTAGACACTTCCGGGCTTTGTGGTGACGGGGACCGGCGGCCCTCCCCAACTCACCTTCTCCCTCAATTGGCTGGTCACAATGGCAACCTGGGACATTCGGTGGCATGTCAAGGCATCATGCCACCTAGAATGTCACCCAAGCCATCTCCAGGTGCCTAAGGCCCACCCCCTCCAGGAGGGAAGTGTCTGAAGGACGCTGTAAACTCCCTTCCTGCCAGTCTCCACTCCTTACACCTGGGCTCAGGGCACAAACCCAGGTTGCCAGCGTGCCAAGCGAACCTCTTTGTTTGGCACCACAGAACTGGCCCTATTGTACCATTTATAAATCTAGTCTTTGGAAGTGGGATGTTACCTATAATAACATCTGTCACTATGCCTCCTCCTCTCACCGGCTTAAACACCACTGTCTCCTTTATTCCGAACTTGGTTGGCTTTCACCTCCTGCATCCTGGTCCTTTACATATGGTTTAATTATTGATAACATCATCAGAACCCACATACCTAAGCCCCTGGTGGGCCTATTTCTAA
Organism: Neoceratodus forsteri; assembly: GCA_016271365.2. Taxonomy (NCBI): domain Eukaryota; kingdom Metazoa; phylum Chordata; order Ceratodontiformes; family Ceratodontidae; genus Neoceratodus; species Neoceratodus forsteri. The sequence goes on along the minus strand of CM057449.1, from coordinate 1,107,380,009 downwards.
ATCATACATCTGGTTATGGCCTGCGCTCTGTGGACAAGGTGCCTGTCCTCATCCCTAGGCATCACTCCTCTAAAGAGGCTAGTACCTTTGCCCCCCAATACTGGAACTCTCTCCCCCTAACTATACACCTTGCCCCATCCCATGCCTCTTTCAAAAGACTGCTACGCAGATATCTAGCTGATTCACGTAACTGCTCTTGCTTCCGACCACCTTAGCCTGTTTCTCTCCCTCCTACCTTGTCTCCTTAAGCCACTTCGTTCCAGTCTTTTCCCAGAAACGCTCAGCACTTCCTTCTTCTCATTACTTGTATGGCCTACTCTAAATCACTCTCTGTACTCACCTCTTCCCTTGTCACTATTTTCTTTTTCTGCATCTTCCTCTATCCCTCATTCTAATGTCACTACTACTTCCTTACTCTCCTATATCGATCCTGTATGACCACGCTTGTGTTACAGCCTTCTTTGCTTTATCCTAACCTAATTTGTCTGGGATCTTGCTTATATGACCTTAGTAAATGTATTGTTTTTCCCTCACAGATGATTAATTACTCTGTTTTGTATTCTTACCTTGCTTGTTAATTAATTTTCTCCTGCTTCAGTGTATTCCCAGCCTTGCAAAATGTTCATATTAATGTAAGGACGTGTTGTACAATTACGTTATCTCTCATGCTTTGTATACATTTTTGATGTTCTATACCCTCCCGGGTCATGCCTGAAAATAGTCATTGCCATGGCTAGTGCACCTTACCCAGTAAACAAAAACAAAATAAATAAAAAAAGAATGACATTACAACAAAAGATTTTAGCAGTTCAAAAAGTGTTAGGATTTTAACTAGTCTCCATCATATCCAAAAAGTTCAGTACATAGATGATTTTAAACAAGCATTTGTCAATGCCAAATGTTGGTTTGCTGACATTAGCATTGGTAGTGCAGGAGTTAGAGAGATTCATAATAGGAATGGCAGTGAAGTATTGAACTGATGCCAACCCCACCCCCACCTTGACGAGACTGACAGATGTTGGGGTGTGCCTTTAGGTCATCGGCATAACACTCATGCCATTTCACCTCACCCTACCCTACAGACATTGACAGGTGTCTCTGTGTGCTTAGGGGTCTTTGGGCCTTATACTCATCCCATTCTATACGGAAATATGCTGAGATGGATGCAGTATAGGAGAATGTGGTGAACGGTGGGGCCAAAGACTCCAAGTCACACCTCAATGCCTGTCACTGGCTGCAGGGTGGGGGTGAAATGGCATGGGCATTACAGATGCTGATCCCGAGTCACACCCCCGATGCCTGTCGGTCTCTACAGAGTATGGCATTATGGCTGGAAACCCTAATGCCCCAGCTGTTTGTTGGTATTTTCACTCCAAATTTTCAAAATGGGATTTTTGTGATCCCACCTCATGAACAGTGGCACTATCATTTCATTACTCAAACCCAAAAGGTGGTTTTGCACAGCGACTGTGCCATTTGGCACCACAGGTGTGAAAACATGTTTCAGGAAGGATATGAAAAATGACAGCTGTACTTTTCATAAGGAGGTGTAAAAAAATGGCAATGTTGAAAATCTGAAGAGAAAATATTAAAAATTGGCAAAGTTATGAGAGTGCATAGAAACTGCACAATGCACTCTCATAACGCGGTCATTTTTTGGAATTTTTTCACTAAATTTGCAACATGGGCTTTTTGGGACCTCCCCTCATGAACAGTAGCACAGTCATTTCATTAATTGATCCCGAAAGGTGATTCCGTGCAGCGACCATGAAATCACCTTCTGGGACCGAGAAACTAAATGACAATGACATGTTCATGAGGTGGGGTACAAGAACCCCATGTTGAAAATTTGTGGCTAAAATTCCCCAAAATGGCTAAGATATCAACCTAAGTTGAAACCCTCCATTGCCACCCATTATGAAGCTTACCGTCATGTCATAGAAACATAGAAACAGAGAAGTTGACAACAGATAAGGACCACAAGGCCCATCCAGTCTGCCCATTTTTTCTACCTTATGAATGTGCCATAGGCCTTTACTCTGACACTGGTCTATCTAGTCGTACTCATATGTATTGCTCCCTTATGCCTATCACATGCCTGTTTGAAGCCCTGCACTGTATTTATATTCGCCACTTCCTGAGGTAAGCCATTCCATGCATCCGCCACCCTTCCTGTGAAAAAGAACTTCCTCACGATCTTCCCTCTAATCTCATGCTGTGTCTTCTTGTCCTGCTATTTTTCTTATATTGAAACATGTTAGACTCTTTCACCTTGTTAATGCCCTTAAGATTTTTGAATGGTTCAATCATATCACCTCTCTCCCTCCTTTGCTCTAGGGTATACATATTGAGCTCTGTTAATCTGTCCTCATATGTTTTCTGATGTCGTCCCTGCACCATTTTGGTTGCCCTTCTCTGGACTACCTCCATTTTGTTAATGTTCTTCTGCAGATGTGGCCTCTAGTACTGCACGTAGTATTCCAGATGGGGCCTAACAAATGTCTTGTAAAGAGGGATTATTACCTCCCTCTTCCGACTTGTGATACCCCTACTAATACACCCCAACATCCCTTTAGCCTTACCTACTGCTTTAGCGGTCTGCTTGGATGATTTCAGGTCATCTGAGATGATGATGCCCAAGCCTCTTTCTTCCCTTGTGATTGCAAGCAACTCCCCTCCCAACTTTTAGGTAGCTTCAGGGTTTCTCTTCCCTATGTGCATGATCCTGCACTTCTTTGCATTAAACCCCAGTTGCCACTCTTCTGACTATTTTGCCAGGTTTTCTAGCTCTCTTCTCATTCTGCCCACCCCATCTGGATCATCTACTCTGTTACAGATCTTTGTGTCATCTGCAAACAGGCAAACCTTACCCTCCAGTCCATCTGCAATATTACTGATGAAGATATTGAAGAGGACTGGCCCCAGGACTTATGCCTGAGGTACCCCACTTGTGACTTGCATCTCTTCTGACTGTATACAATTTACCACCACTCTCTGTTTTCTGCCCACCAACCAGTTTGCCACCCAGTTGACCAAGTTCTGCCCCCCACCGTGCCTACCCAGCTTATTAATCAATCTTCTATGTGGAACAGTATTGAAAGCTTTGCTGAAGTCAAGGTAGGCGACATCAACTGCACCCCCTTGGTCCACCACTCTGGTTACCCAGTCAAAGAAATCTATTAGATTAGTTTGACAAGACTTTCCTGTTGTAAACCCATGCTGTCTTGGAGCCTGTGCTCCTATGGATTCCAGGTGTTGCACTATCCTTTCCTTAAGGAGTGCCTCCATAATCTTGCCCACTACTGAGGTAAGACTGACTGGTCTGTAGTTCTCTGCCTCCTCCCTGCTGCCATTCTTGTGGAGCGGGATCAAATGAGCCCTTCTCCAGTCTTCTGGGACTTCTCCTGTGCTCAGAGACTCACTAAACAGTTCTGCTAATAACTCTGCTAGTTCCACCCTTAGCTCCTTTAGTACCCTGGGATGTATACCATCAGGTCCCATTGCCTTGTCCACACTGAGTTTAGCGAGCTCTTGTAGGACCCTTTCTTTTGTATAGGGACTTATGCACACCTTCCTCCCCCCTGTGTCCACGGTGCTGAGCTGTGGGCCCTTCCCTACCTTCTCCTCAGTAAATACTGAGCAGAAGTATCCATTTAGGATAGATGCTTTTCCTTGATCCTCCTCCACACACTTCCCCTTATCCTGTTTGACTTTAGCAATACCCCCTCTGGAATTTCTCCTTTCACTAATGTATCTATAGAAAGTCTTGTCTCCTTCTTTTACTGTTCATGCTAGTGTTTCCTCGGTTTGGGCCTTTGCCTGCCTTACTGCCTTGCCTGCTTCCCTTAGGGAAGTTTGGCATGCCTCCCTGTCTTCATTCTGCTGTGTTCCCTTATATTTGCTGAAGGCCAGCCTTTTGGCTCTGATCTTTTCTACTACTGTTTTTGAGAATCAAAGTGGTTTTCTCCTTATTTTGCTCTTGCTTTTCTCCCTTAACACAATGGGATGTTGCTTCATATATTGCATCCTTAATGCTTGCCCACTTTGCCTGAACCCTCTAATCTGTATTTTGTCTTACCAGGGCTAGTTTAACTCTGTTGGCCATCTTATCAAAGTCAGCTCCTCTGAAGTCCCATATTTTTGCCTTGGAATGGGATGATTTAGTTCTAGTGGCCAAATTGAACCATACCATGCGATGGTCACTGGCCCCCAAGTGATCTTCTACCCTGAGATCTGTGATCCTTTCCCTGTTTGTCAGTACTAGATCCAGGATAGCCCTGTCTCTTGTGGGTTGTCGTACCAATTGTTTAGGGCACTCCCTCTGCAGGGAATACACTATGCATCTAGTTCTGGTGGATATTCCTACTGATATTGACCAATCTGTATCTGGCATGTTGAAGTCTCCCGTTAGCAGAACCTCCCCTTTAGCTGTCATGTTTTGAATATCTTCTAACAGTAATGTGTCTATGTCCTGCTGGAGGCCTGTAGACAACCCTGGTTCATATGCTTGTCCCATTTGCTGTTTCCAGGGTGACCCACTGGGTACCGAAGTCTTCCAAGTGGGGTTACTGGTGAATCATGTCTCACTAATGGCTACTATGTCCAGTTTAGCCTCTGTCATTGTTGCCTCCAGGTCTTGGATCTTGTTTCCCAGACTGCGGTCATTTATGTACATGATTTTCCATTCTTCAGTTCGCAGTTTGGCTTTGAAGAATGCAGACGTGTCCTGGTTAAGAGAAGATCAAGGCTCCTAACCTCCAGAGGGTGAGAGGGGTGTTGGGAGATTGGTGCACAGAGGGAGGGTGGGGAAGGGGGAGAGGGACAAGGGAGACAATGGTGAACCGTTTTCTTGTTTGCAGGGACAAAAAGGACTGCGAGGGAAGGTTTTCTTCATTTGCAGATAAAAAAAAACAATAGGCACACTGGGGTGGGCTCCCAGTGTGCTACAATTCTGTGGGAGGGATGCAAGCATGGGGATTGGGCCCCCCGATGTCAGCAAGATGTATAGATGCAGTGGCGCATCCGACATCCCAGTGTCAGAAAGGGAAGGGGAAACTGTTTAACCAGGAAAGACACACTGACACACTAAGAGGAAAGACACTCTAAGAGGGGGATTCCAACACGGGGACTGGGCACCCCGATGTTGGCTTTTCGGGAGTGTGTGGTGGGTGGCAAGAGCTGGCATGTTACGGTGTGCCACATAATGTGGAGGGGGGGACATGCTGACACGAGGACTGGGCACCCTGTTGTCAACCGTCTGGGGATTGTGTGGTGGATGGCAGGTGCCGCCATATTTACTGAAATCTTTCACCAGGAAAGGCACGTAATGGAGGCATATAATCTGCTGCTGCAGTAACGAGCCTGTCTCTGATTGCAGCCACAGACTTGTTTCAACTCTGTGGCTCTCTCTCAAACTGCTGTCATTAGCAGCAAGCTCACTGGTTGGTGGCTGAGGGACACACCCACTAAAGCATCCCCTGCATTCGCCACAACACTGACACATCTCTGAAATGCTACTACTGCAAGATGCTGCTTGCGGATGCGCATAAGCCAACATAAAAAAGGGTCCTCCTTGAAAATGAGTTGCTCAACAGATTTATCCCTTCACATTAAACTTGAATGTTGAAAACATTTTATGATCACAGCCTCTTCTCTGTTAGATGCCCACTGGGCAGTTCAAAAATTGTCAGATTCCTTCAGGAATATGGTTGAATCATAAATTAGGATAAGAGTTCCCTTGAAGTCAGATAATTTTTTGAATAATCTGGGAGCAATCTTCCAGACAGATCTCAGGAATGTTTCCCTGACTACACAAAGGGTACTAGACTTTATATAGTGACCAATGCATATGTAGGTGTGTGATATGCGGTTTGTTTTACACACCCAAGGTGTGTGATAATATGTAAACCTCAAGAGTGAAGCTCAAGAGGTTTATATATTGTCACACATTGAGTGTGTAAAACACAATCACAACACCCTCATATATTATTTTTATAATAACTGGTGCTAAGTAAAAGAGAGCTCAGAGTCTTCATGGCTACAGGTACATTAATCCGGGCGTGAGACAGTAGTGCCGTGATCAACTTGTAGGTTGATACAACTTTTCCAGGTCTCAAAACCAGGTTGATATCAGGGGTCACCAGTTATTGTAGTAGCTTTCCAAATGTAACCACTGTACAGGTGGTGATAGCTTGGATTCCTCTCCTAGTATAAGGTTTCATAGCAGCCATCCTCTATCTTGGTCTATGTGTTTCACTGCCCACATGAGACATCTAGGGATACAAATATAGAAACAGATATAGGGAATACAACATGGGTTGCAGTGGAATAGCACATTTATCTCCACTAGTGAATGATAATACTCATAACTCATAAGTTGTGAAGTCACACATTAGTTATGAAGGTCTAACCACTCATGTGTGGAGATAAATGTGTTTTTCTACTGCAGCCAATTATGTATTTGATATATACTGCACTATTTGTAATGCTGGTATTAGTGTTTTACCTCATTTTATCTTAAAACTGTCTTTCTTTATAAATTTTCTATTTGGTCCATTGTTCTATGTGTTCTAGTTTCAGATTCTAAGTGGAAATAACATTTTCCAAGTGTAATAAATCATGTTCTAAGTGAAATAAATTGTGTTCTAAGTGAAAATAAATATTTATCCCAAAATAAAATGATATATACAATATGCATAGGCACAAAAACAATGTCATAAAACATATCGCCACATAAGAGTGATACATTTTAAAACCCGGAATGTATCATCCATATATTGAATAAATACTACCTGTCAATCACCTTCCCCAAAATAAAATCAGCCTATTCTATAAACAGGACAGACAATAGGGACCATGTGAGATACATTATTTATATATACTTGAGCAGTTTGACTTTGGGCACATCACTCATGGCTTATATCACTGGTGAGGTTACCCAAGGTCAAACTGCTCTTGTATGGATAAATGTATCACATAGGTCCCCATTCCATATCTTCTATTTGTTTGGCCAACTTTTTCACCACTGATGTGGTATATCTACACTTGTCTCTACTCAGGTATTGGTTCTAGTACTAATAGTTACTACTCTTTAAAAATGTGCTCTCTAAACTCAGTTGGTGGCTAGTAAAGACTCATGTCAAGAAGAGAACGCTGGCTACTTTGCTCTGAGGAGGTGGAAGTTATCACATATGAATGTCTGGCATGATGGGGAGCAGTTCTGGGGACAAGGCACAAGACAGCTGGATCACAGGAAAAAAAATCCAGCCCTTTTTAAACTGTCTGGGAATTAGAATAATATTTATGTTGATCCTAATCCTTAGGTTGTCACTGGCAAGGCTGTGCAAATAGGTCTGGATAATACTGACTCATTGACTTACATCATTACCAAGGAGATTCTGAGTACATCCAGATGATGGCAGAAATCAGAAAGGTTCTGTGCTGGGCAGAAAGGAACATGTTATTGTTGTCATCATCTCACCTGCTGCGATCTTGCAACTGTCATGTGGACTAACTGAAGAGGCAGATAATCTATACTGTACTGGAGAATGATATCTTGATCCTAATCTGTTTTACCTGATTTGTAAGGAACTCAGGTCTCCTCATGTTTGCATACTATATGTGTCACAAAGCATAGCTCATAGCTTCAAATTCATGTTCAGCAGGTTGAAGGATCCAAAAGCTCACGTGCAGATACATTTTTCCATCCCTGAGACTTTAACCTGGCAGATGCTCTACCACAATTTGTGCTGACTCCTCTACCCTTCAGAAATTGAGAATGTCCAGAAGGCAATACATAAGCAATAACCCACGAGAGGGTGTGCAGTTACTGGGGATTAATCAACACCCCAGGTGTATTGTGAGGCATGAGACCACAGGCTGAGTGTCCTCACAGCACTCGGGGTATTGATTAATTCCCAATAAACGCACACCCTGGAGTGGGTTATTGCACTTATGACATGGGCAACATCTGTAATCACATGAACAAAACAAACCATCACCACAGTCAGAAAACATGGGAACTTTATTTTGTGTCCTTCCACAACATCAGGTTGCAGTACCTTACCGCACTTTCTTGTGTGTCCTGCCACAGCAACAAATAGTTCCATTAATACTATTTTCATACAGCATTACAGAGGAATATATTCTGCAAGGCATACTGCTACTAACAGAACTTTGCTATCCAGAATGGAAGATATACTTTCACTACCAGAACTAGCTATACAGCACTATACAGGGATTTTTTTATGGAACCGACAGTGCTACAATCAGAAGTTTTTAATGCAGTATCACACAGCGATCTGTGCTTTATCACACAGATCCTACTGTGCTATAAACATAACTTTATTATGCAGTATGACACACTGATCTGCAGTTTATCACACAAATTGTAGTGTAATGGCTACACTGGGATGTCCCTTACTGCATCTGGCTTGAACCGGAAAATAATGTGCAGCAACGGGAACGCCAGACACTGTCAGCACTGTGCGATGTCAGTGTCGGTGGGGTTGCTTACCTTCAGATTGATATAGCGACTTGTGACATGCCTATCACTTTCAAATAGGTCACTAGGCGCTAGTCTGTTACTCCCAGGAAATGCACAGTCCCTACCACCATTTCACAGGATAACAACACTGAGGTGCACAGATGGTGCGAGGACAACACAGCATTTTCAGTACTGGGCTGAAGTGTGTTCACCACAGTGGGTACTAGAAGAGCAGGGAATGTTTACAATAGCAATGCTGTACTGTTTCCCACCATTATGGCCGCATTGTTCTATCTGACACAGCAAGCGAACACGTAGCCCCAGTGGCTGTCGAACAGACGGTGTGGCACACAAGCATATGCTGATCACACAGCAACACCATTATCGTGAACAACAGTACAGTGATACAGGGACAGGTCACTGTACTGGGACCCCGGCACTGCTTTCTTGGGGTCTTGCACCTCCACCCCGATTTAACTCTGACTTGGAGTTGATCAAATTTAGTACGGAGGTGCGGGGGCAGAGCCCCCTGCATGAGGGGTTTGGAGGCATAGCCCCCCAAAGAAAATAAAGTGTTCATGGAGAGATTGATGCCAACCCCAATTGCGGTCCACATAAATCCGTCGCTGTAACATCAGTCAACAAACTATTTGTCTAACCGGCATTGTACAGCTGCACACAAGGACTGCTTTTGGGGTACTGTTCAGAGAGTGCATGGAACAGATGGCTTGGGTCTGACTGTGGCCACAGACAGTGTGGAGGAGTGCTTCAGTACAGCATACAATGCATGCTGCATTTCACAACCCTGCTGCACTGTGTGCTGAATCGTAGGATGGTGGGGTGACAGATAACAGTATATGTATCTACAGCCATACTGTTTCTGAATAGATGTTGTGTTCTGCAAGATGGTTCTGGTGTGACAAATGAGGGCCTACATGTAAACATACTGATGTCTGCTCTTCTTAATCACATTATAATGTTTCTAGGGGTGTTGAGGTCCGCTGGACAGGTGGGAGGGGAGACAGACTGCAGTCAGGGGTACTGTAGATGTGTTACAGAATGGAGAGATAACATTTTGGCTTGATGCTTGGAGGTCCATGGGGGGGGTAGGTGGGGAGACAGACAGCATGCAGGAATACTGCATTTCTGATCTCTAACATGGTCACGGAGATCTGGTACACAGGACACAGTGCTGTACTGTGTAGTTGTCAGACACAGAGAATCTGACGTCCATTCTGTGTAGTGCACTGACTGTGTCTCACTTACCAGGGGGAGTAATGGCTGACTTGAAAACTCTGACTGTCAGGCACAGTAACAAGTTTAGGCTGCTGCTTGATCTCTTTGGTGGAGCCCCTTCACCACTCACTGTGTGGATAACAGACATTAATCAATGGTCAAGTGATGGTCCAGTGCCAATGAGCTCACAGTACCTCCCTGCCCATGTTATAAAACGTTTTCTAACATCTGTTGTCCAGTGTGTTTGGTGCTACCTTCTCCTTAAATCACAGTTCATTCCTTCCTGTTATGAGTCTATCTTATAATTATTGTTTTACACTTCAGAAAAAAAAAACGTATGTGTATTCTCCATGTATGCCTAGAACTAAACAATGGTAATTCATGTAAATGTATGCTGGTGCCAACTTCCTGTCAGTTACCCTGGTTTTAGAATCTTGAGTCACCCACAAAACTCCAAGAATTTTCTTCATGTACTCTCATGATCTGGTTGTGGTTTTGTAGGAAAAAGAGGAGGGTCCCCTATAACCCAATTTAAGTATCCATTTCATATGGGGCAAATTTTAAATTAATGTTATTTAAGTGCAATAAAAAGAGTATTGTTGTCTATAAGAAAGTTGAAACTGGAACACTTTTGTTCTGTTATGTATGCTAATGTTGTTAAATATTCTAATGTGTTAGACTTCTCAAAGCAGACTTTAAATGACTGAGTTACTAGGGATGCAATTCAGGGGGGAAGGGTGTTAGAAGGGTGGAAGGGCCTGAGGTAAAGTGGAAGGCCATCAACGGAGCAGCCCTGGAGGTATCCCAGAACTACATAAGATAGATAGATAAAAACTTTTATTTTTTGACAGGAGAATAACTTTTAGGACCAACAGGCCCTGTTTATCAGAGTTGTCCTGTTTTAGATCACATTTTCACAGATACAAACCATCATGTAATAAAATATTTCAGGAACAATCTTAAATACAACACTCACATAAATTCATACAAAAACATAAACACACAATATGCCATATATCAAGGTATGGAATCTTATGCTAAGATTGGGTATTATCCATTAACTGGACAAGGAAATGTGTAGGAACTTTAATACAAAATAGATTTTTTTTTAAGATTCAGGTTAGGGGAGAGAAAACATCAAAGCAGAGAGGAGGGGGAGGGGGAGGGGGGAGGAAAGGGAGGGTACATAACACATACAATATCTAGAGCTATAGTGGTTCATCCCCTTAATACAACCAAATTACCCCAACCCAGAAATGAGAAAACAAAAGAGTTTGAACAATTACAATCTAAATGAGCAAACAGAAACAAATGTTACTCAAAAACACCATAACAAATACATCTGTCTCTCCAGACTAAATCTAGAGAGTGTTTAAATTGACCTAAATCGTCAATAATCCTAATTTCTGGGTCTACCTCATTCCATATTTTTGGTAGATAAAAACGTCTACTATAAATGTTGACTTCTAGAGGGATTTTTAAACATCTATGTTTCAAATCCCTCAAGTTATACTTATGAGGGATAGAGACATCAGAAGAGTTCATTCCATGTCTGTTTTTCCCCCCATACTCCATATAAACTTTATATAGATACATAGATACATAGACAGTGTCGGCAGATAAGGGCCTATGGCCCACCCAGTCTGCCCAATTGAGCTTGTAAATTCAGTTTATGTTTTCCTAGAAGTCTGTTGCCCCTTACCCCTGACCTCCAGAATTCCTTTATGTGTATCCCATGCATTCTTAAATCCCGTGATTTTTTCAGCCCCCACCACTTCCTCTGGCAGGGTGTTCCACTTGTCCAAAACCCGTTCTGTGAAGAAATTCTTCCTCACGTTTCCTCTGAATCGTCCTCCCTCCAACTTCATCCCATGCCCTCTAGTCCTGGAACATCTTTTTTGCTTAAAAATAGTGTATTCCTGCACCCTGTTCCTCCCTGTAAGATACTTGTATGTCTCTATCATATCCCCTCTCTCCCTTCTCTCCTCCAGAGAGTACATGTTCAGTTCCTTCGACCTGTCCTCATAGGGCTTGTGATACAATCCATGCACCATCTTTGTTGCCCTCCTCTGAACCTTCTCTACCATGTCTATGTCCTTACGTAGGTAAGGTCTCCAGAACTGTACACTGTACTCCAGGTAGGGCCTCACTAGTGTCTTGTATAGTGGAATTATGACCTCCCTTTTCCTGCTGGTGATGGCCCGCCTATGCATCCCAGCATCCTATTTGCTTTACCTGCTGCCTTGTCACACTGTTTCCCTACCTTGAGGTCATCAGAGATGATAACCCCAAGATCCCTTTCCTGCTTGGTGCATGCTATATCCTCACCCCCAACTGATATATTGTGCCAGGGTTTTTGTGCCCCATATGCATTATCTTGCACTTCTTTGCATTGAATTTCAACTGCCAAACCCCAGACCATTCTTCAAGTTTCTGCAGGTCCTTCTCATTCTGTCTACACCCTCTGGTGTGTCTACTCTGTTACAGAGCTTTGTGTCATCAGCGAACAGTGAAATTCTGCCTTCTAGGTCCTGCTCAATGTCACTGATGAAGATGTTGAATAGGACCGGTCCCAGCACTGATCCTGTGGTGCCCACTGGTCACTCTTCCCTCTGTGGAGTGACAGCCGTTTACCACCACCCTCTGTGTCCTGCCACCCAGCCAGTTACCTACCCACCACACTACTGTCCTGCCCACCCCATATTCCCCAGTTTGTGTAATAGTCTTCTATGTGGCACAGTGTCAAAGGCCTTGCTGAAGTCCAGATAGGCCATGTCCACTGCCCTCCCAATCCACCTCCCTAGTCACCCAGTCAAAAATTCAAAGAGGTTGGTCTGACATTACCTCCCCCTGGTGAAACCATGCTGCCTTGGGTCCTGTAGTCCATTGACAACCAGATGTTCCACCAATCTCTCCTTCAGTAGTGCTTCCATGATCTTCCCCACTACCAAGGTGAGGCTGACTGGTCTGTAGTTCCCCGCTTCCTCTTTGTTCCCACTTTTGTATAAGGGGACTACATCTGCTATCCTCCAGTCTTTGGGTACCTCCCCTGTTTCCAGTGATCAGCTAAACAGGATTGCCAGAGGTTCAGCCACCACCTCTTTTAGTTCTTTAAGGACCCTGGGGTGCACCCCATCTGGCCCCATTGCTTTATCAACTCTTATTACTTCCAGTTCCTTCAGGACCCTTTCTCGTGTAAAGGGACTTGTGTCCATTTCTGCACCATTCTCACCCCTTGTACTCTCTTCAGACCCATTACCCTCCTCTTCCTCAGTAAAGACCAAGCAGAAATACCTGTTCAATATGTCAGCTTTACTGTTGTCATCCTCCATGTGGCCCCATCTTCCCCTTCAGTCTCACTATCCCTCCTTTTGCCTTTCTTTTCACTTATATACCTGTAAAGGTTTTGTCCCTCTATCCACTGATTTTGCAATGTGTTCTTCTGTCTGAGCTTTGGCTTCCTTACTGACCTCCTGCCTCCTTTGCTTCTCCTGGTACTTCTCCCTATCCCCTTCTGCCTGTGTCATTTGTATTGCCTGAATGCAATCTTTTTGGCTTTCACTTTCTTTGTACCTCTTTGGAAAACCATAATGGTCTCCTCTTTCTTTTCCTCTTGCTAACCTGCTTAATGCATAATTTTGTTGCTCTTGTAATCCCACTTTTAAATACTGCCACTGTTCCTCAACCCCTGATTTCTGCCCATTCCCTTAATGCCTCTTTCAAGTATCTCCCCATTTTCCCAAAGTCTGCCCCCTAAAATCCAGGATACGTGTTTTTGTGTGGTTTGGTTCTGCTCTTTCTGTGATTTCAAACCACAATGACTGGTGGTCACTGTTCCGTGAGTGCTCCCCACTGTTACCCCATCACACTGTCCCTTTTGTGAGCACAAGGGTCCAGTATTGCCTTCTGCCGGAGTTGGTTCCATGACCAGTTGCTTGAGGAAGGCACCCTGAAGGAGTCCAGGATAAATCTGCTCTAGTTGATGCTGCTGCTGGGATGCTCCAGTCCACGCTCTGGAATATTGAAGTCTCCAACCAGTACTTCCTCCCTTGTCTGCCATCCTTTGGATGGTTAGCATCAGCTCCTTATCTGTTTCTTCCTCCTGGGCTGGTGGTCTGTAGATGACACCTGTGCGGATGGCTGGCCCCGGTTTCCTTTCCAGCTTAACCCACAGTATCTCACCCCCATTTTGTTCCTCCTGGATCTCTGTGGCCCTTATGTCATTTTTCACATACAGTGCCACTCCTCCTTCCTTCCTGCCTGCCCTGTCTCTTCTGAATATGTTGTAGCCAGGTATGGCCATCTCCCAGTCATGGTTATCATTACACCAGGTTTCAGTGATGGCCACAATGTCCAGGTCTGACTGCACCATGTCAGCCTCCAGATCTTCCATCTTGCTGCTAACGCTCCTGGCATTTGCACACATGGCTTTCCATGATTTGACCTCCCTAGACTGTTTCGATGTTCTGCTCCAGCCCCTTCCTTGGTTGTCCTTTATCCCTGGTTCTCCTTGCTGTCTGCCCTTCTTCTGAATTTTGCCCCTTTTCTGCCCATCCACCTCTTGGGCACTAATCTCCATCTTTTGCACACTGCTTTGTAGAGATAGCCACTCCTCTTGTTCACTGGTTCCACTGCTAGCTGTGGGGGGTGAGCAAGTAGGTACCCTCCTTGCTGGCCTGCCACCCCCTTTGCTAGTTTAAATGCTTGTCAATGTAGCATTTAAACTTATCATTGAGTGCTTGGATTCCCCTCCAGGATGGATGCAGGCCATCAGGCTTGAACAACCTCCATCCCTCCAGGTGGGTCCCCAGTCACCAATGAATCAAACCCTTCCTGACAGCACCAGTTCTTCAACCATGAGTTAAAGTTCCTGGTGGCCTATCTCTCCCTTGCCTCCTAGTAGGTAGTACTTCTGAGAAAGTGACAGAGTAGCTACTTGCTTGAGACCCCTCCCCAATTCCTAAACTCTTCCTGAATTTCCTTTGACTACCCATTTGCCAGGTCATTAGTACCTAGGTGGATAATGACATCCAGCTCACCCTCCCGTCTTGCCTTCCCAGTGATCCCCAGGATCTTCCTTCCATCCCTCCATGGCGTGGCACCTGGTAGGCACCTCACCTCCCTGTCCTCCCCCTCCTGTGTTCCTAGCTGGATCCCTCTTATGATGGAGTCCCCCACCAGGATTCACTTTCTCCTCCTCCTCTGGGGTCCACTGCTTTCCCTGCTGAGGTCACCTCCTTGGCTAACCTCCACATTCTTTCCTTCTACTTCTTTGGGTGCCTCTTTTTGGTTGTCCCCGTTTGCCAGTGTGCCATATGAGTTCTTGAGTGGAATAGGATCTGGAATGTGCCTCTGCCTGACCGCTCTAACCCTCCCTGAGCCCACTGTCATCCAAGTGCTCCTCGTTCTCGGCATCCTTTGAGGCAGTTGCATTGGACTGGGTGGTCTCTGGATAGGGGCGATGGTACTCCTGATCCAGTTTACTTCTGCTCTGAGTCTGGTTACCTCATCCCACAGTCCAGAGAGATGCATGCAGATAGGGCAGCACCTCAGTGTCCAGAAGGTCTGCCTGAATATGGCTGCCCCACAGCCACTGCAATGCACCACTCTGCACATTATACTGCAATTATACTGCTATTCCACTACTTGACTGCTACTGAAGCTCTCCCAGTTCCCTTTTTATTAATTTACTGTCCTAAAAATCCTGCCACTGATCCTCAGATACTTTTCTTTTTAAAAAAAGAAAATAAACCAAGAAATAAATAAATGAATCAAAATACTTGTCATGCTGAGGGTGGGCTTCTTCACCCTTATGCCCCTAGCAAATGGGGAGAGGGGTGCAGCACTCCATATGTCGAATGGGAAGAACACCCCTCCCCCCTCAGCTAGTGGTCAAACAGGGATTCAGCATGTTTGCAGTTAATTTTCATCACCAGGTAAGAAAAAATGTTTGTCTCCCCATACGACACACAGGGGTAATGCCAAACCTCACCCAACAACTAACACACCAAAATCTGCCCAATGGAAAATCATGTACACAAATGCTCACAGCCTGGGAAATAAGATCCCAGACCTGCAGGCAATAATGTCAGAGGCTAAACTGGACATAGTAGCAATTAGTGAGACATGGTTTACCAGTAACCACACTTGGGAGACTTCAGTACCGCGTTATGTATTGTTCAGAAGAGACCGAGGTGCAAAAAGGGGGGGGGGAGGAGTGGCCCTGTATGTTAATGAAAATATCAAAGCTGCAGAAATTCGGAATATACATAAGGAGCCAGAAGAACTATGGGTCACCCTGGAAACAGGAAATGGGACAGCCATAAGAACTGGGTTGTCTACAGGCCCCAGGCCAGGGGAGGACATAGACACATTACTGTTAGAGGATATACAAAACATGACAGCTAAAGGGGAGGTTCTGATAATGGGAGACTTCAACATGCCGGATACAGATTGGTCAATACCAGCAGGAACATCTGCCAGAACTAGACACACAGTGGATTCCCTGCACGGGGAGGGCCTCAAACAACTGGTACAACAACCCACAAGAGACAGGGCTATCCTAGATCTAGTACTGACTAACAGGGAAGGGATCACAGATCTCCAGGTAGAAGGTCACCTGGGGGCCAGTGACCATCACATGGTATGGTTCAGTTTGGCTACTACATCTAAATCATCCCATTCCAAGGCAAAAATAAGGGACTTCAGAGGAGCTGACTTTGATAAGATGGCCAACAGAGTTAAGCTAGCCCTGGCAAAAGAAACACAGGTGAGGGGTACAGGCAAAGTGGGCAAGCATTAAGGATGCAATACTTGAAGCAACATCCCATTGTGTTAGACAGAAAAAGTGCAAAGAAAGAAGAAAACACTTTGGTTCTCAAATACAATAGCAGAAAAGGTCAGAGCCAAAAGCCTGGCCTTCAGGAACTATAAGGGAACACAGCGGGATGAAGATAGGGAGGCATACCAAACTGCCCTAAGGGAAGCAGGGAAGGCAGTAAGGAAGGCAAAGTCCCAAACTGAGGAAACACTAGCATGAACAGTAAAAGAAGGTGACAAGACTTTCTATAGATACATTAGTGAAAGGAGAAAGTCCAGAGGGGGTATTGCTAAGCTTAATGGAGAAAATGGAGCATGTGAGGAGGAGGACCATGTAAAAGCATCTATCCTAAATAAATACTTTTGCTCAGTATTTACTGAAGAGAAGGTAGGGCAGGGCCAACAGCTCAGCACCATGGACACGGGGGAGGTGAGCACTACTCCCTTCACAAAAGAAAGGGTCCTACAAGAGCTTGGGCTCAGGTGTGGATAAGGCAATGGGACCTGATGGCATACATCCCAGGGTACTTAAGGAGCTAAAGGTGGAACTAGCAGAGCCATTAGCAGAACTGTTTAGTGAGTCTCTGAGCACAGGAGAGGTCCCAGAAGACTGGAGAAGGCTCATGTGATCCCGCTCCACAAGAGTGGTAGCAGGGAGGAGGCAGGGAACTACAGACCAGTCAGTCTTACCTCAGTAGTGGGCAAGATTATGGAGGCACTCCTTAAGGAAAGGATAGTGCAACACCTGGAATCCATAGGGGCACAGGATCCAAGACAGCATGGGTTTACAAAAGGAAGGTCCTGTCAAACTAATCTCATAGATTTCTTTGACTGGGTAACCAGAGTGGTGGACCAAGGGGGAGCAGTTGATGTCGCCTACCTTGACTTCAGCAAAGCTTTCAATACTGTTCCACATAGAAGATTGATAAATAAGCTGGGTAGGCTCGGGGTGGGTCAGAAGTTGGTCAACTGGGTGGCAAACTGGTTGATGGGCAGAAAACAGAGAGTGGTGGTAAATGGTATACAGTTAGAAGAGATGCAAGTTACAAGTGGAGTACCTCAGGGATCAGTCCTGGGGCCAGTCCTCTTCAACATCTTGCAGATGGACTAGAGGGTAAGGCTTGTCTGTTTGCAGATGACACCAAGATCTGCAACAGAGTAGATGATCCAGATGGGGTGGGCAGAATGAGAAGAGATCTGGATAAACTAGCAAAATGGTCAGAAGAGTGGCAACTGGATTTAATACAAAGAGTGCAAGATCATGCACATAGGGAAGAGAAACCTGAAGCCACCTATAGGCTGGAGGGAGTTGCTAGCAGTCACAAAGGAAGAAAGAGACTTGGGCATCATCATCACTGATGACCTGAAATCATCCAAGCAGATCTCTAAAGCAGTAGGTAAGGCTAGGGGTGTTAGGGTGTATTAGTAGGGTATCACAAGTCGTAAGAGGGAGGTAATAATCCTCTTCAAGACACTGTTAGGCCCCTTCTGAGTACTGCGTGCAGTATTGGAGGCCACACCTTCACAAGGACATTAACCAAATTGAGGCAGTCCAGAGAAGGGCAACCAAAATGGTGCAGGAACTGCATCTGAAGACATATGAGGACAGATTAACAGAGCTCAATATATATACCCTTGAGCAAAGGAGGGAGAGAGGTGATATGATCGAAGCATTCAAACACCTTAGAGGCATTAACAAGGTGAAAGAGTCTAACATGTTTAAATATAAGAAAAATATCAGGACGAGAGGACACAGCATGAGATTAGAGGGGCGATTAAGGGGAATGTGAGGAAATTCTTTTTCACAGAAAGGGTGGTGGATGCATGGAATGGCCTACCTCAAGAAGTGGTGGCTATGAATACAGTGCAGGGCTTCAAACAGGCATGGGATAGGCATAAGGGAGCAATACAAATGAGTAAGAATAGATAGGCCGCTGACAGAGCAAAGGCCAATGGCACATTTTAAGGTAGGAAAAGAAATGGGCAGACTGGTTGGGCCTTGCGGTCCTTATCTGCCATCAACTTCTATGAACTCTATGAACCCCTCCTACTCCACACCCCTTACTATACCCTGTGTTTAGCTCCTGTCAATCAGATTTAACAGGGCATATAATTAAGAGTTGGGGGAAGGGGAGGGAGGGGGGTGAAGATTTGCAGCAATTAAAGACAGCAAAGAAATACACCACCACTACGTTTTAAATTTTCAACAGCCCAAAAACAATTCTAAGTAAAGACAACAAAGAAAGTACAGTGTCACTAAAAGCCCACCATCTAAGTTTAAAAGAAAAATAGCAATTACCAGTTACTGTAAAGCACTGAATTGAATATGTTTCCTTCCCCTTCTGGCCTCTTCTGAGAAAATGAAACTCACTTGCTGCCTCAACTCTGGTATATCCTACTTGTTTTTTCTACGAGTTGCAAGGGAATCCCAATCTAAATTTTGAAGCAGAGTACATTGATGAGTAGAAAAAGGACATTTCGCCACATATCTTGCCATTCTATGGTATGTTTTATCCAAACAGTTTAAAGAGCACAGGAAATTATTTCTAATTGATAGCTGCTTATAATGTTCCAGTTTACAGAAATGATATCCCTAAACCTAAATGAGCCATATGTAAGTACCTGAATAAAAAGTGATATGAAAAACTGTATTTTGCATTGTTTTGTTTTTATAGGCAGCATTCTGTTGCAGTTCTCTTCACAGAAGTTTAAACTATGTCACGGTTTGAGGAAAGAACTCTTAAGCATGGTTCTGATAGGACAATAGCTCATGTTTAACATTCTGTACTCAAACCATGACATAGTAAACACTCCAAATAGCTGGTTCCAGGAAAAGAACTGTTCAGAATGTTGTTCATAAAAAGAAAACAATTGAAACACAGTTTTTCATATCAATGTTTATTAAGGTACAGTCAAATATGGTTCATTTGGGGGCAAGTTTTTAATTTATCTTACTATGAACATTGCTAACTGCTGCCAGTTACCTCAGATTTCCTGACCTCTTTAATAATGTTTTTGAAGCAAATTGATATATTGCACTGCCATATTCTAATATTGGTAGAAGTAACTGAGCAGCCACTCTATTTCTTGATTCTCTCGGGAGAATCAAAGTTTTCCTTCTAAGCACACCCAATTGGAATTAACCTTTTTAACTGCATTTGTTATATGTACAGAAAAATTAAGAGTGCTATCTATATGAACTCCTAGATACTTATAGACCTGAACTTGCTCTAACACTTGTCCGCTTACTATATGTATATTTAATGTCTGGTTATGAGATGATTTACCTTTTGAGTGAAACAACATTACCTGAGTTTTCTTTATACTAAAAACCATTTTTGATTGAAGTAGCCAATATTGTAAAATATCAAAATGAATATTTGTACCTTTTCCTATTAAAGCCATATCATCGGCATACAAATAAATCTTGCTGTTTTTAATATATGATGGGGGGGGGTTATGTATACCAGGAACAACAGAGGGCCCAAAATCAAACAAAAATAAGAATGACAGGTAAGGCTAGGAAACACAAAAGGCCTGTCTGTTCAACAGCGAGGTTAGGGATGCTTAAGGCAGGAAGAGGCAACCTTCAGGACATGTAAGAAGGATCAGATGAAGGAGTGCAGGTCAATCTACCAGAATAGGCAAAATGAATTAGGAGCAGCATTGAGAAGAGCCCAAGCAGAGATGGAGGTCAGAATTGAACAAGGGATCACATAGAACAACAAAGCCTACTTCAGGTACTTTAAGGAGAGGAGGAAAATGAAAGAGGACAATGAGAGACTAAGGATGGAGGGAGAGATTGTGACTGATGAAGCGTGCAAGGTGGAGCTCCTAAATGAGTACTTTACCCCAGTATGTACTGTGGAAAAGGGGGGGACCCTTTCCATAGTGTTCACTACACCTGGCAGGAGAGGCAGAGGGAGGGGACAGGAACTGGACATAAGCCCGACCCATGAAGATACGGTGCTCAGGAGGCTAAATTACTGAAAAAGGACAAGACAACATGGGCTCCACCTTAGGCTACTTAGTGAGGTAGGAATAGAAACATAGAAACATAGACTTTGACGGCAGATAAGGACCGCTTGGCCCACCTAGTCTGCTCATTTCCTTACCTGGAGGATACGCTGCAGATGCTATTTAACCAACAGCCTATTTCTTCCTACCCCCCACAAAAATTGCCTTATGTCTGTCCCATCCATTCTTGAATTCTCCCACAGTTTTAGACCCTACAACCTCCTCAGGAAGGCTGTTCCATGCGTCCACCACCCTCTCTGTGAAAAAATACTTCCTCACATTGCCCCTGAGCCGTCCCCCCCATCTTCAAATTGTGTCCTCTTGTTCTTGCACATCTCTTTTTCTGAAAGATGCTACCCTCTTGAACTTTATTGATTCCACTGAGGTACTTAAATGTTTCTATCATGTCCTCACTCCCCCTCCTTTCCTCAAGGGTATACATATTAGGCTCTTTTAGTCTCTCCTTGTGTGGCTTCTCTTGCAGACCCTGCACCATTTTAGTTGCCCTCCTCTGCACTGCCTCCATCCTGTCTATGTCCTTGCAGAAAAGGGGTTTCCAGAACTGGACGCAGTACTCCAGATGGGGTCTCACCAACTGTCTGTACAGGGGGATAACAACTTCCTGTTTTCTGCTGGTGATGCCTCTCTCTATACATCCCATGCTCTGGCAGGTCCATTAGTGGATCTGTTTAACTACTCCCAGGCAACCAGAATAGTTTCAATGGACTGGAAGGAAAACGCATGTGATTTCACTACACAAAGGAGGGGAGAAACGGGATCCAGGTAATTACGAGCCAGTCAGTCTGACCTCTATAGTGGGGAAAATACTTGAGTTGATCATAAGTGATTGTATACCGAAATTCCTCAAGAGAAAGGGGCTGCAGGACTGGAGGCAGCATGACTTTGAAAGGGGGAGGTCATGCCATGCAGTCCACATAAACTTTTTCAATATGGAAACCCAGCCAGAGGATAGGGGGAAGGGAAAATTGTTTAACCAGGAATGGTATACTAAGCCGAATCTGGTTTCTAGGTGTGACCTGGGAACACAAGGAAGTTAAGTGACTTGCTCAGTGTCACACAGTATGCAAGTGGGGGCGGCGGATGCAAACCCAGGTCTCCAGGCTTGCAGATCACACTCTTAACCACTATGCTATACTATAGGGGGTTAGGCTGTGGATGTCCTATACTTGGATTTCAGCAAGTCCTTCAACTCAGTGTCACATGACAGGTTGGTTTAAAAGCTAAAAAGCCTGAGAGGGGAGGACAGCTTAGTAAAATGGATTGGAATCTGGCTGGGTGATAGGACACAGAATGTTTTGGTGAATTGAAGTCACTTGGGGGTCAGAAATGTGATGAGGGGGTACCTCAGAGGTTGATCCTCAGACTAGTACTCTTCAACATATTCATCTGTGACATAGGCATGGAAATTCAGGGTAAGATTAGCCTGTTCATAGATTTTATGAAGCTATGTGGCAGGGTTAACACAGAGTCAGAATCAGAGAACTGAGACGTGATCTGGCAAAACTGGAAAAATTGTCCAAGATCTGGCAGCTCAAATTCAAGGTCATGCATATTGGAAATTAGAACCTCAAAATCGAGTCTTTGATAAGGGGTGTCAGTGTTAACCAGACAATGGAGGAAAGGGTCCAAGGGTCATCATTAGAGGCAGTTTCAAGTAATTAGCCCAGAGCAGCAGGGTGTATGTAAATGCTAACCAGGTACTATACTGGATTGGTAGAGGCATCACAAGCATGAGGCAGGAGGTGATCTTGCCACTATACAGGTACCCGATGAGGTCACATGTGGAGTCCTATACACAGCTTTGGAGCCCTACCTCAGGAAGGAGTGCAACTGCTTGGAGGCAGTAGACAGAAGGGCCACTAAAATGGTCTTTGGTATCCAGAGAAAGTTATATGAGGAACGGCTGGGTAGCATGAACATGTTCTCATGCTAGGCAAGATGGTAAATGGGGATATAACAGAAACTTACAAATATATGAGTGGGGTCAACAGAAGGGACTGGTCAACACTGTTAAGGCATAGCAAGGGGTCAGGCATCAGGGTCAGGAGTACAAGGTGGTAGGGAATACTTTTAGGAGGAACATAAGAAAGAACTACTTCACAGAAAGGGTGGTGAACAATTGGAATAGACTGCCAAGTGCACTGGTATGAGCTAAGACTTTCCAGGGGTTTAAGGTAGGATGCAGTCAGCACAGGGGTATGGTGACTGAGTGGAGTGCCCCAGAGTACCGTGTGCCCTACAGAAAAGGGGCATCCAAGTACTCCAGGAGCACTTGGTATAGCTGGCCTGAGGGGGTTAAAGTAATGGTTCCCCAGGGCCCCCTGTAGTGAAAGCAAAAATGCTGTAGGATCCTCCATAAAAGCTCCTGCAGGGCAGTATTTTAAAAAAAGTTTTGTGTGTGTCTTTTCCCTGCTGCCTACCTACATTCCGAACCCCTTGTTGCCAGGCACTGGGAACCTGCTTTGATGGTTTCAGAGCATGTCAGCAGGAGGAGCATGCAGGTATCATAGGGCTTGTGAGGATTCTATTTTGACTCTTCAGCCCAGTTTTGAATGGCAATGGCCATTTCCTCAAGTCTGTCATCACCTGAGGGAAAGAAAAGCTGCAGTGTAAGGAGTGGAGCAACCAGACGGCTAAAGCCAGGCAAGTAAGGGAGGGACTTAACTTCCTTCAGTCTCTGTGTCCCTCCCTGAGTTCCCACCAATCTGGTAAGTTTAGTGGCACTTCTTCCTCTCATTCGGTGGCAAGTTCAGCAGGTACCCTGTGACACAAATGCACTCAGCAGGTCAGGCCCATTGCTACCACAGTGCCAACCTCAGAGCGCAATAGTGTGAACAGGTAACAGACAGAGTAACCCTCCTGTCTGCTTTTGGGTCTGAATCACCTTTAGTCTCAAGTTCTGGGGGGATTCAAACTGTGAACCTTATGCTAGCATACCAAAATGTACAGGCTCAGACACATACCCTCTTCAGGGATTGCGGTACTATCTTTCACCAGGGGCACCAAGCCAGGCCTCTAAAATGAACCCTTAAAACTCTATAAGAGACCTTAGGTATATTCTTACTTTTTCCCAGTTTGGTAACACCATCAAGCCCATGAACAATTGTCAGACTTAACCATCTATACATTACATGCAAAAAAGAACTTGCAGATGCCCAGGCAGTCTCTTAAGAATAGGTTTACTAAAAATGGATAAAAACAGTAAGATAAAATACAGAACAAATATCAAACAGCATCACAATCACATAAAAGAAAAACAAGGAAAACTACAGAACAAACTCCTACCAACATACAGCTAGATCTTTTCTATCTAATGTATTACTTCTGTAAGTGAAGTTAGAGAACTGTGTCTCTGTAGAGTCCCAAAATAATATGACATTCATCTGAATCACAACCCCTTCTGTGAGCCATCTAGCTCCTCCTTTTAGAATATAAAATTACAAAAAAAATGATTTTCTGTCAGGAGATATTTTAAATAATGTGACTTCAGAAGGAAAAAGACATTTCCTAAATTATGACAGTCTTTAGTCAAGCCTTTCCTTTGAACCAATGGCTGGTTCCTGTTTTCCCAAGGAACATCAAAGGTTTTTACAACTCTGCAGTCTGTCACCAATATATAGCCAACAGGAATCAGCTAAATGATGTCCTGTCCTGTAATAAACTGTATATTTAGCTTCCCAACTTCAGAGTAGCAACAGCTCATAAAAAAGGCCATAAAATGCAATTTCTCAAGGAAGTTAATTACATTACAGAGAGCTCCTGATCAGTTACATATCTTGTAGCTTCACTGAAACCTGGGGGGGGGGCACTCATGGAACTACAGGATGTCTTATGTGAGACAATCACATACTGTATTTTTATTTTACAAATATCATACAATAATCATAACCAGCTGGCCAAGTGTCACACCCTGTTCCCAGAAAGTGGCAGCAGTTAAGTTCTTCAGGAGGGGCATAAGCGACAGGCTGTCCCCTCCATGCAGTGCCTGATCAGAGCAGCAGGTGAGAGGAGGCCAGTGGGGGGAGGTAGACCTAAGACATCCGTCCTCAACTCAGCAACAGGATTGAACCCTGGCCCAAAGACAGAAGAAGGCAACAGGATTAGTGGCAGCAGTACTGACACCAGGTGCTGACCACCGGAAAGAGACTGTGTTTGTTTGTTTTTAAATAAAATAAACTCTTGCACATCAAGGAACCCCAGAAAGGGGCATGGCCACATATGGCACAGCCAAGCCACATTTCAAAGGACTACCTACTGGACAGATTTGAAGAGGTTCCACTGGATCAAGGGCTGTGGGAGGTGTGCAGGCTCCAAAATGAAATCCCATAGGGAGGGATTTACCAAGGCTTCATAGGAGCCACAGACTGTTGGGGCAGGGAGGTCCCTGTCCACAGAACCGCCCACGGGGTGGGTTTGAAAGAGTGCCCCATAGAAGCCAGGATGAAGGGGCAGAAATATTTAAATTAAGTAAATTAATATTTATGTAGATAGATACTACAAGATCACATTTAAAGAGACAGTGCACCTGATTAAGACTGTCTATTTAAATTAGGTTTTATCTAAAGACTGCTGATGTAGTAATATATTTAAAAGACTATTAAGTGTGTTGGTGCCTCTGTAAATGACTTTTGCTGATGTGCTGCTGCCCCATTTTCTGGAACAAACTGCCTGATATAATGGGATGCCCCTTTTGCCTAAAGGAACTGTTTTCTTGTGTTGTGCCCCATTTGCTGGAACAAACTGCCTGAACTTGTGGTGCCGGTGTTGTTCAATGAATTGCCTGAATGGTAGTGCCCACTGGTGACTGCCTTAAATCTGTTGGTGCCTGTTTCCCTACAGAGTGCCCTAACAATCTGAAAGCTGCCTAAAGTGTGTGATGTTCCTCCCATTTTTTATTAGCTAGGAGAGACACACTAAGCTGAAGCTTATTTACAGGTGCGACCAGGGAGCACAAGCAAGCTAAGTGACTTACTCAGGGCTGCACAGTATGTAAGTGGGGGCTGTGGGATTCAAACCCAGGTCTTCAGGTTTGCAGCTCAGAGCCTTAAACTACTGTGCTATACTGCCTCCTAAATTGATTGATCACAAGGAGCGACAAAAGTGGCCTAATCACCAGGAGCAACAAAAGCTACAAGACCTTAAGGATACAGTTTCATGTTTCTTTGTGAATACCCAGTCCAGCAGTCTGCTATGACCTTTCTCGTTGTTAGAGATGTTGCAAAGTTTTATTTCACCTGTGAAGTTCCAGCGAAGTTGTGAAATTTGTCTCTACAAATAACTTTGTGAATTGACCACTTCGCCACTTTGCCACTTCGCATTGAGTTTTCCTGTGGAAATGGCATTTTTTTTCAGGTGAAGTCAGGCAAAGTTAAGGAAAAGCTGCAACTAAACCAGTGAATTTGCAAAACTTCTCCTGAAAAAGTGCCACTTCACCTGCCAAAAACTTTGCAAAGTCAGCACTTCACAAATGTGGCAAACTGCATGAACTATTAAACAGAGCAGAGTTTGCCAAATTTGCTTGTCTCTACTCCTGATGACAAGAGAGCCAGTGAAAGAGTTCAATGCAATTGCTTTTTGCCTTGTGGTCAGATACAACATATCCTGATCAGTCAAGTTACAGCAGATCAGGGGATGAGGTGTGTCCTCTGTTTATTCACACATTTGCAGTAAGTTTTTCTAGCCTTGTCTAGAGGAACCTTTCCCTAAGCTCCTAACCAGTGCATAATCCCTTAATTTGCAAGATGTTCCATTTGTTCAACTTTACCATCTTGACAGAACCACACTTATAGGTTACTGAGTACTCAGGAATCATAAAAGGTTAATCAGACTACAGTTTCAGGTTGTTCCTGGCCAGGGCACTTAAGAGTGTTTAGATTTACTTTGAGTGTTTAGAATTACTTAGAGTGCTGACACTATTATTAGTTTCCAATGATTTCGCAGCCAAAGGTGGCAAAAGTGAGGAAGAATTAGTACTGTTTGGAAGGAGAGTGAAATGTTAGGCACACAATTTAAAGTATAAGATGGCCTACCCATCGGCACAGCAGTTGGATTTCCACCTGTAACACCAGTGACCTGGGTTTGGGAATGGACTCGGGTTGCTGGAGAACAGGACAGGGGAGAAGGAAATGAGCATCCGGCGATGGCTTGCCTTCTCAGGGGGGAAGGTGGATATGCAGCTCGGCGCCTGCTGACCCCTGGTGGAGGCTGGGAGTACAGCAGGATGACAGCCCCAACACACTAGGGGAGTGACAGATGTTGGCGTATGCCTTGACATCAGTGGCACGTCACTCCTCAGGGGATCAAACAGAAAAATGTTGCCTGGCCAGTCAGGTGATGGCCTTCCCAAACCCTCATCACCATGCTCCTAGACTTCCATATGCCATCCCAGCAGCACCCCAAGATCATTGGTTGGCTGCCAGGGCCCTTCTCCTATGAAGGTAAGAGACCCGCCTGGTGAAGGGATACACCGGGGTTACTTGGGGCTAGCTGTGATGTGGGATGGCAGGGGTCGGGAGTAGCCACAGTGGGGTAGTTAATGCTGGGGCTTGAAGGAGAGACCGGTCAGGCGTGGGGAAGGAGTCCAAAAAAAAATTAAGTATAAAATGAATGTTTATAGTTTTATAGATAAAATTATTTTATGGCTTCTACTACCAAAATTCAGAAAAAGTAAAAAAAAATTGTTTTAATTTCATTTTTAAAACTATCATGAAAATGTCCATGTCAGTATTAAAAAAAAGAATATTGTTATACTTTATTGTTATGGAAAAAGTATATCATAAACATTTATTTTACAAAAAACTGTTCTGTTGTAATGTAAATATGTATATTGACATAGCTAGAGAAAAAAACACCTGCTTTTTAATTTGATAACATAATAACACCATTTCATAATGGCTGGACTCCAAGCTTTCATATATAAAAAAGTTTCTAGCCCAAACACTTCCAGATTAGACCTCTCAAAAGATATTTTCTTTAAATGTGATAACTTTGGAACTGTTAGAGTTAGAGACTTCCTTTAAAAAAATGAAAGTTTGAAGTAAGCTAGCTAAGTAGATGTACTCATAATACAGCACTACAATGATCATATATTGATATTAAAAAGGCTATATTTCATATTGATGTAAAAAAAATGGTTCACTGCATTTTTAAAGTCCTGCCATTTTTTACATATTATATTGACGTGCATATGCATATAGCAACACAGGAGAATCATATTAACTGTTCAAATCTTACTGCTTTCAAAATGTAGCTTAGAAGTATCATAAAAATATTATATAAGATTATTTCTAGAAATGGTCAGAAGATACTAGTGGTTGTTCTGTCTAAGAATAAAATCGTTCTTTTCTAGTTCTTGAGTTGAGACAGTGGCGGAGCTAGAGGGGGGGGCTGGGGGGGGCGTTCGCCCCTCCTGGCTAACCTAGTGTGAGTAGTGGTGCCCCACCACCATCTTTATTGACTGAATGGCCCTCCCCGGCTCCCAAATGCTCCCAGACCTGGCTCTGCCACTGACTTGAGAGTTAATATTCTTGAATTGTTTAATAAAAGCTTTTGTTGCATTTGAGTCAGCTGCATGCCTCTCTCTCTCTTGTAAGTACCAGTTAGTGGTAATTGGCCTTGTTTCCCTTCCCCTAAAACCTGATGCTCGCTGACTGGGTGTCACATAAAAATCTACCTCTGTGTGGTTGGCATAGTCAGAAGTCACCTTCCCTCCAAGTTATACCTGGGTGACCAGTGCCCCAACCTGATCCAGTAAAGTTTTGTTGGTCTGTCTGGATTGTCGCATTCTACACTGTGGGTTTGGGGGATTGGGAAGCGGGGATGTTAATACAAGGAGGACAAAGCTCACATTTGGGGGTCTCAGTCTAAAACACACCATAGTAGGCTGCAGTGGGTATAGGCAGAGCAGTGCAAACTTAATGGACTCTGCCTTTTTTTTATTTACCTACAGAACTTCTCCATTTCTATGTTACGTAGAGAATAATGGCTGGGTAGGGAGTTATAATGAGAATTTTATACACCCTTGACATGTGGGATGCCACATAAATCCCAAGGGCGAAGCTTCAGGGGTTTATTAAGGCATCCCACATTGAAAGGGTATGTAAAATTCAAGTTTTATATACACACCCAGCCTTTATTTTATATAATTGCTGGTCAGCATTTTTTCGCCACAACAATTATATAAAAGAAAAAGACATTCCTGTTCATCCGCAGCCCTATCTGGCCTAAGTGCAGGCTGTGGCTGGTGAAACATTTAGTTTTTTGGGGGTTTTTTTTGAGTTTTTCAGGCTCCTTTGCCCAGGCAATCTTTTAATAGTTGTAGGAAGCAAAAGGGGCAGTCTGTTTTAGTTATTTAAAAAGATTTTACTTACTACCTAGAGCGAATGGTGGTGCGGTGCTCAGTGTGACATCAGGCAGACGGCCAGCTAACGCATGTGCAGAGTGAGGGAAACCTAGTGCCTATTTGCCGTTATAACCAGTGGGTTATAATGACAAATATAACTGGGTTTCCCTATAGGAAAAAATGATGGTCAGTAATTAGATAGAGAATAATGGATGGGTTGGTGGTTATAATGAGGATTTTACACCCCCCTCAAGGGTGGGATGCCACATAAACCCTGAGAGCGAAGCTCAAGGGGTTTATTCAGGCATCCCCCCCCCCCAAGGGGGCGTGTGTGAAATCCAAGTTTAAATCCATCAACCCATCAGTGATTTTGTAAAATTTATGGGTTTGATTTTTTCACTTGTGCAAAATGAATTTTAAGTATAGCAACACAACTAGATGTATTATGCCACTGAGCCGTCCTGTCATTTTAAGCAAAAAATAAAGTTGACTAGCTGTATGTCAAGGTGTGTTGGGTTTAGTTTTACGAAGTCTGTATATGTTCCCGTTTCAGGTAAGAAAGCTCTAAAAAGCCTTAAATCACTTTCAGTTTTCCTGTATGTTTTCCTGTTCTTTTGCTCACTTATGAATTGTTCTCTGAGGGATGGATCTACTGTTGAGAACCTAGCTTACATTGTTTTTATTTAATGGTTAGCTTTTACCTTTGGTGATTTTGCAGCACCCTGTAATGTTGGATGGGAAGAACACCCCTCCCCCCTCAGCTAGTGATCAAACAGGAGTTCAGCATGTTTGTAGTTCATTTGCATCACCAGGTAAGGAAAAGGCCCAGTTCTCCAAACAATGCACAGGGGAAATGCCAGACCTCGCCACACAACTAACACACTGAAATCTGGCCAATGGAAAATCATATACACAAATGCTCACAGTCTGGGAAACAAGATCCCAGACCTACAGACAACAATGACAGAGGCTAAACTGGACATAGTAGCCATTAGCGAGACATGGTTCACCAGTAACCACACTTGGCAGACTTCAGTATCCAGCTATGTACTGTTCAGAAGAGACTGAGGTACAAAAAGAGGGGGGTCACCCTGGAAACAGGAAATAGGACAGCCATATGAACCAGGGTTGTTTACATGCCTCCAGACCAGGGGAAGGACACAGACACATTACTGTTAGAAGATATACAAAACATGACAGCTAAAGGGGAGGTTCTGATAATGGGAGACTTCAACATGCCACATACAGATTGGTCAATACCAGCAGGAACATCTGCCAGAACTAGACACATAGTGGATTCCCTGCATGGGAAGGACCTCAAACAATTGGTACAATAACCCACAAGAGACAGTGCTATCCTAGATCTAGTAGTGACTAACAGGGAAAGGATCACAGATCTCCAGGTAGAAGGTCTCCTGGGGGCCAGTGACCATCACATGGAATGGTTCAATTTGGCCACTAGAACTAAATCATCCTATTCCAAGGCAAAAATATGGGACTTCAGAGGAGCTGACTTTGATAAGATGGCCAACAGAGTTAAGCTATCCCTGGCAAGAATAAATACAGCTGAGGGGGTACAGGCAAAGTGGGCAAGCATTAAGGATGAAATACTTGAAGTAACATCCCATTGTGTTAGAGAGAAAAGGAAGTGCAAAAGAAGAAGGAAACCACTTTGGTTCTCAAAAACAGTAGCAGAAAAGGTCAGAGCCAAAAGGCTGACCTTCAGGAAATATAAGGGAACGCAGTGTGACAAAGCTAGGGAGGCATACCAAACTTCCCTAAGGAAAGCAGGGAAGGCAGTAAGGCAGGCAAAGGCCCAAACCGAGAAAACACTAGCACAAACAGTAAAAGAAGGGGACAAGACTTTCTATGGATACATTAGTGAAAGGAAAAAGTCCGGAGGGGTATTGTTAAGATCAAAGGGGAATAAAGGGGAGTGTGAGGAGGAGGACCATGGAAAGGCATCAATCCTAAATAGATACTTCTGCTCAGTATTTACTGGGGAGAAGGTGGGGCAGGGCCCACAGCTCAGCACCATGGACACAGGGGAGGGAGGGAGGGAGGAGGTGTGCACTAGTCCCTTCACAAAAGACACATTTAAACAATGAATACAGTATTTAAAGGCTGACTTTGCTATTTGGGTCTGTGTACAACCATTTGATTTTTTTTGTTTTGTTTAACCAATGTAGTCAAATGAATAACCCAGAACAAGAAAGGATTGCACCATTAGCATGAACTGACCTGGGATGACACAGGCACAGACAAAAAATCCCTGTACAGCAGTTTTCATCATGTTTTATATAACCATGAACAAATAGAAGAGTTGCTTTAGCCCAGTTTAGAACCTAGCAATGCACTATAGCCAGCCCTGAAAGTGACTAAAAGCTCAGAATTAATACTTTGACTCTTAATCAGTAAAATGTCAGGCCATTTTGTAATCCTCAACAGTGCTTCTCAATGCAAAAGTTTTACCACACAGCTCAGTTTGGTCTAAAACTGAATCCATTACACACATTAGCATACATTACTAAAATGTGTTTTATCCTCATACGCTTATCTTATTGCACTTATGGATAAGTATCTTTCTTTCACACACTACAGTATTTACTCATTCCATGTTTTTGTTGTGGGTGTTCTTTGTAATGAGGATTTGTTGTCATGTTCACATCATAACATTGATAAAACAACTCAGTTTAAATTTCTACTACCAAACGAAACTGCTCAAGATGTGGCGAGGTCACAGTGTTAACCTTCTATGCATTCAGACACTGACTTTCCCTTGTGGAAACTCTAGTTTTCATTCTTCAGTTGTAGAAATCCACAATACTGTGATTATGTCAGTTAAAGCTGAAAATATTAGGAGCCACGATGGGTGTTCGACAAAACTTTTGTTGAATGCCCTGACAGTGAAACCGGCAGGTCGACCGCATATTGCAGTCAGTTGCTGGTTTCCAGTGGCTGTGTGTGTTTTCTTCAGGGAGATTTGCCCCCCCCCCGCACACCCCACTTTAGGATTATCAACTCAGAGTCACAGCTGATTTGGGGGGGTGCAGGACCCACGACAGACAGCGCAAGGTTCCAGCGGGTTCCCTACAGCGGCATGGCACTGTAGTCACTGTAGGGGACCTCGCTGTCAACCTGTCACTGTTGGGTGGGTGACTGAAAATGTTATAGCCCAATATGCAAGTGCATTATGCAAAAATGACTGCTGTTTGATAAAAAACATAAAATTACACATATTCTTAATGTGAGACATTGTGGGTTGTATATTCAAACAACCTTGAAGGAATTTTGACGTGCTGTGCTTTTATCAGGACTGACATGTGCCAAAAGGTCTCACAAATAATCTGCAAAGACTTACAACAGCAAGCAGCAAAGTGATGCTGGATATTTATGACTAGCCATTAATTTTTAAAAAGCTTGATGTCAAGGACAATGAACCCTCAAGAAATGCATTGATAATTCTGCGGCACATTTGGTGATCGCAAATGTATAGATCCTCCCTCTCAGAATAGTGACTTGCTCAGTGTGTGACCTTGAACATGTTACTTGAATCCTCTTCATGTCAGCCCACTGAGCTAAAGTATTTAAGCAGAGCCCCTCTGAAACAAGATGTCACATCTCAGTTGGGATAACCACAATATACTGTACAAAATGAAAGCTACTATAGAAGCAGCAAATAAAATAATAGATGGGGAACCATATACTGCAAACCTATTATTCTATTGAGAGATTATGGTGATATGATCATTACTACAGTGAAGTCTGAGTGGCTAAATCATGTCACCGGAATCTGAGATAGAATTATAGCTGAGTGAAACATTGTTCCGTATTTATTATTTTCTGTAATATATGGATCTAAGTGTGTTTTAGAAAAATAACATCAAAGTGTACTTACATTTCTTCATTTTTCTCATATGTTGAGGATGAGTCAGCTTTTATTGTAAATGCCAGTTATGGTAAAAGCCACCTCACACTGTCCAGGTGAAATTTCATGAATGTTTGCTCTTGTAATACTATCACTATGACATCCGAACAGTAGTATCAGATCATGATGTCATATCAGTGGTGTTATGGGGTCTGGATGTCACTGTTTCCCTATGGGAAAAAGTGGTCTTCCATATACTGTAAAATTATAAATATCAAGAACGAAGAGAATATTTATAATGCATTGATCTCTGGAAAGTATGGTACTTGTACCAAGAGGTAATCAAGGATTTTCTTATCTCAACAGTATAACTGATGAAAGGAGCTCTGTATTTTAATTAGTTTAAAATTCGGCTTTATTTTGATGGCACAGAAATGGAGGCCTGCTGCCTTGAAAATGGATACATGGAGGAAGCATGTAACAATATGGAACTGAGATGAGAGAGTACAAAAAAAATGGCATGAAATGGGCACACTCCTTAAACTCCCTAGGCATGATAGTGGTTGAGTCTACTTATCATCAAGGCACTTAGAAATGTGGGTCATTCATCAAGACTGGTCTTTTGAGAATAATGGCTCAGTTAACATGTGGAATGGTCTACTCTGTGAAACTATGGAAGTTAACAAGATTCAGGCTTTCAAAGCTGGATTAGACAGATTCCTGATGGACAATGACATTCAGGGTTACACAGCATGAGTAGGAGTACCATTCCAGAAGAAGAGCTTGCAATTGTGACCATAGTCAGTCTGGATATAGTCACTGCCATGCAGCATGAGTACTGAACAAAATGGAACCTAAGCCCCTCCGAGCATCACAATACTGTATACTTCTATGTAGTCCACCGTCTACTCCAGATTTTATGTGCTTGGGGTTTGAAAGATATTACACATGAAAAGTGCCACCAAATTCAGTTAGGTGTTTGACAAATACATCTGGTAAAGTAACTCATGCGGCACAGGTGCAATTAAAAATGTTTAAATCCAGCTGTTATTGTGCAAATGGAGTGCTCCTGCTAACAACTTGTATTGTGTCTGCAACCCTATCATGGCATGGTATTGTTCCAGTGACATTAGGCTTATAGGAAAAATCTCCATCTTAGTGATGTAGATCCTGCCATTGCTGTAATAAACACAGCAGGGAGAGAGTATTCATTTTAAGATTTTATAGTGTCGGCAACAGTAACCTTCTTGCCAACGCTATAAAAACTTAAAATAAATACCTGCTCCCTGCTGTGTTCAATACAGCAGTTGCGGGATCTACATCACTAAAATTGGGATTTTTCCCATAAGTCATAGATGGCACCCAATTTGTTTCTTGGGGAGCCACCTCCGCTTCCTCATTTACCAACATTCTGCAAAGTGAAATTACAAAAAAAGTACCAAACAGAAAATGATGCTTTATAGCCAAATGGAGACACTAGCTAGCAGTGTAAGTACTGTTAGAGGGGAAGCCCTGTAACAAATATCATTGCTGGTCACCTTTAAGTCTGAAACTTTATTTGTACTTCAAACAGTACAAATACTCTAGGCCATAAACACTGATAAGGTGAAAATACTGTGTTACTGGTAGTTCAGATTCATGGTACTGTATCTCTCATACTAGAAAAGTTGGCAAAAACATAAATAAACACACTTCAACAGCTGGTGGAAAAAAATTCCAATCCAGTGTGAACATGCTTCAAATTATAGTGGTGTGTGCAAAATATGACTTTCACAGTTCTAGAGCTGTAGCTAGCATGCATTTATGTGGAATTTGCAGAAATGACTGCTTTATTAACATAGATATGTTCATAGGGCTACAGCTCATACACTGGAGATATCAGAATTTTAAATAACAGTCACTTTCTTTTAAATATTTCATTTTGAGATAAAAAGGAAATTAAGTTAATGGAAACAGTGTGTATTGTTGATTACTTAAAGAAAACATGCATCCAAATTAAATAGGTAAGAGGACTTCCAAGATGAAATTGCATAGTGAATATTTCAGTGGTAACTCAGGGACACTGTAAAAAATATAACCACATCAAAAGTAATTGCACGTGCATTTTGTATAAAAAAAAAAAAAAGGAGTGAGAACCTAAACTAGAACTATAGCAATTTCCTCAGGGATACAAAATAATGAAAATAACCTTTAAAATTGTAAAATAAAGAAACAATGACTGTTTCCTGAAACCAGCAAAACTGTTAGCATAGTATATAGGCTAAACAAAATGCACTCAGGTCAGACGTTTAAAATAACTTTATTCATTTGTTAAAACTCCTCATGACTGTTGAATATGTTTGGCAACCACACACCTCATCTTAAGCAAATTTTTGTTAAATACAAAAACATTTTATAAGTGGGATAATACACTTCAGGGTGTGCAGTTATATGGCAATATATTGTGTAACCCACTTAATATGGATATCATTATACTGAAGAAAAGGTTAGTATTGATAATAATAGAGAACCAAAAGCCTCATGCAAAGTCCCTGTTACATTGTGCTGAATACAACAAACTATGCATAACATCTATA
Organism: Neoceratodus forsteri; assembly: GCA_016271365.2. Taxonomy (NCBI): domain Eukaryota; kingdom Metazoa; phylum Chordata; order Ceratodontiformes; family Ceratodontidae; genus Neoceratodus; species Neoceratodus forsteri. The sequence goes on along the minus strand of CM057449.1, from coordinate 1,107,344,646 downwards.
TTGGTTGTTTTTACGTTTGCTTATGCATGCAGAAAACAAACATATTGTTACAATAATGGGTTGCAGAGGTGTGTCACTCTTGGGATCAATGCAGCTCAGGCTGCAGGGCTCAACAGTGACATCCCTATGATCAGCGTGGCTGATTGTGACTGTGTTCTCTGCCTGCAGGGTGGAAAATTTGTTTAGTTGAAAGGTGCAAGCTGCTTCTGTCACACAGCGGCTCAGTCCTTTCATCTGCATGACACTGTACAGCAAGCAACTAAGTGGTACCACAATCAGCTCCGAACTCCTTCCCACTACTATACAGACAGAAGAAGATGCGCAAAAACAACTTTTTTCCACTGCCAAATATTCCTCCCACCTCCCAATCCTTCCCTGTGCCCCGTCCATAGAAAAAAAAAAGTCCTCACACTGTGAAGTATCCTGCCCACCTCCCAATCCTTCCCCGTGCCCGTCCATGAAAATAAAATACCCTCTCACTGCCAAGTATCCCACCCACCTCCTGATTCTTCCCCATGCCACATGCATAAACCTGTAAAACAAGAAAACAGTACAGCAATGAATTCTGCCTCCATGCCCCAACCCCCTCTCAGCACCCACCATCCCACACTGACCATAACCTCCCCCCATTCCATACTTACCTATGTGGTCCAGCGCTGCTCCTTCTTGAATGTCCTGTTTCTTCTGAACTCCACCAAGAAATGACTGAAAACAAAGTAAATTTGATTTATGGCTTTTTAATGCATTTTGAACTTCCACTCATAACTTTGTCATTTCTTAACATTTTTACCCTAGGCCGGCCCAGTGGTGTGGAGGGTTAAGACAGTGTTACCTTACCTCCTGCCACACTGGTGACCCATGTTCGCGGTGCAAGCGGTCGTCAGGGGTTGGCTGGAGAGGGAGAGGATCGAGCATCTGGAGGACAGCTCTCTTCTCCCGGAGAGGAGTGGGGATGGAGTCTGCTTGACTGGCCCCCAGTGGTGGCTGGGAGCCAGCACAATGAACCCACATGGGGGGTGGACCTGAGCTAGATGCCTGGCATGCCACGTACGGAAGCGTGTGTGGCTCAGCCATTGGCGTCATTGCACGCCTTGGTTCCGCGCTCGGGGGCAGGATAAAACAGAGGTGAAAAGAAGCTGACCGGCAGGATGAAGCCTGTCTCCCCACTGCACCGGGTCATCTGGCACCTCAAATTGGCGAGAGGCAATGGCTGATAAGTAGTCTGGTGGTGGTGATGGGGGGGGGGCCGGTGGAAGGGGGCCAGTCAGTGGGGAATAAATAAGGCATAAAAAAAAAATATATATGTATACAGTATATATATATTTACCCCAAATTTTCAACATGGTCTTTTTTAACCCCACCTTATGAACCAGGTAGGTGAAATTTTTCAAATTTACCCCCAACGTGTTTTCACAGTTGCTCTGCAAAATCATGTTTTGGATGGGATTTAAAAAATGTCACCTGTCTTGATCATAAGGTGGTGTCATAAAAATAACTATGTTAAAAATTTGGGGTCAAAATCTCAGAAAATAACAAAGTTATTATACTTTATTTATTTTTATTTTGAAAAGTTTCACCAGGAAAGACATACTGAGTTACAATAGCTCATTTCCAGATGCGTCCTGGGGGATGGGGAACAGGGGATACCATATAGAATATAGATGCAAAATAAAAATATACAAAGAGCTGTACATAAACTGAATACATTTAGGCTATACCAGACATTTTTGTGGGCTAGGCAGGCAGCACTTGCCATCAGATATAGTCTATGTACATATAGCCATATATGTATAAACACACATTTATGTTATTGTTCATATATATATATATATATATATATATATATATATATATATATAGCACTTACTTAGTACTCATATACAAAAACATATATACACACACACAAAACACTTCAACACAGATATAATTGCTTTTTACACTTGGAGTAGTAAGTGAGAACTTTGTAGTAAAAGGGGATGGGGAGTAGGAGTGGTTTGAGAGTAAGAATGAGCTTTCACCTCTCTGGGATGCACACCCCTCAAGAGGAAAATCCAGAAAGGGGGAGAGAAGAGGGATAGAGTAGGGGACAAAACAGACACGTGGTGGGAGGGTAGGTTAAGTTGAGGAAAGGGTGGGGGAGTATGGGAAGATAGGGAAAGGGGGGGTGATGTGAAATTGTGAAAGGGAAAAATTGAAGATGAGTGAGGAGGAGGGGGGACGGCAAACCATACCCACAAGAGTGGAACCCCAAGGGTATAAGCATTATTCAATGTAAACCCAGCTAGTACTATAAGCTATCAGCATGCCTAAGGAGGGATACAAGGGGATAAAACAGAGGACATGGAACATAAGAAGGGGCAGAGAGGAATAATGATGGGGAGGAGGGTTAGGTGCAATTGCAGGATGGGGAGATGCAGTGTAGAAGAAGATAGGACAATGAATGAGTAGATGGAGCAGAACGGATATCTAAGGGGAGGGAATTCCAAATGTTTGGGAAGTGACAGGAGAAGGCTGCTCTCCCTGAAGTGGAATTATGGGAAGGGAGGGTGAGGGTCCTATAGGAGGAGTTACGGAGGGAGTAGGTGGGGTTAGAGGGGATGGAGAGGAGGGCATTGCGATAGGGTGGCAGAAAACCAAGCCAAAACATCCCAATTAAAGAGGCACTATGAGCAAGGCATCTGGCCCCAAGAGGGGGGAAGGAGAGAGTGATGTAGAGGTCACAGTGGTGTGTACATGATAGACAGGCAAGAGCAAAGTGACAGAAGGAGTTGCATGTAGTGTCCAGTCTGGTAAGGGTGTTTTTTGGGGCAATGCTATAGACAATGTCTCCAAAGTCAGAAATTGGTAGGATCATCTTCTGGACGATCTCTCGGCGGGCAAGTGGGGGAAGGCATCTACAGTGTCTATATAGAGCTCCTTGTTTGGGAACGAGCTTTTTGTGGCTAGCGTCCACATGACCAGTGAAGTCAAGATTCCTGTTGAGCCAGAGCAAAAGGTATTTAAAGGAGACATCCTCTAGTATGGAAGCCTGGAAGGTATAGAAGGTAGGGGTGGCAGTGAGCCTGGCAAGCTTTTGCCTGGTGCCAAATATCATAGAGACTGTCTTTTTGGCATTTAGTAACAGCTGATTTGTGCAAAACCAGCACCGGACATTATTGAAATCCAGTTGAAGGCTGCTCACCAGATCTGGGGGGGAGGTACCAGAGATGTACAAAACAGTATCATCTATGTACATGTGGATGTCTGAAGTTCAGCAGGCAATAGGTAAGTCATTTAGAAATACCGAGAATTATCTATGCCTCGAACAATGACAAAGAAGCCTCTCATTTTTTTTAAAGGTTGTTCCAGGACACAGTGGCTGCCCCAAATCACTTATATGTAACAGGTGGTGACTTTAACACCATAATGTCTCCTACTGAAGACAGATGGGGTGGCTCTTCAAGTTTTCAGTTGGGTGCCACAGGAAGTACATTGAACAAACTATGTCAGGAGCTAGGTTTACTAGATGCTTTCTGGTACAGTAATGGTCGGCGAAGGGATTTCATGCATTGTTCAGACAGACACAACTGCTATACTCACATAGATATGGTTTTTATGTCTGATGAGTGGTCACACGTCGTGTTCTCTTGCCAGATCCTCCCTCACACTGTTTCCGACCATGCTCCTGTCAATCTATCCCTAGTTCTTGCTCTTTCCCCAGAAACTCCCGCTGGCACCTAAATATGGGTCTCCTCAATCAGCCAGAATTTAAACAACTCATAGTAGATGCAATTCAAGATTATATTTCTACTAATCCTCCAGGGATCAACTCCCATGCCATATGGTGTGATGCCCTGAAGCCGGTTCTCTGGGGTATAATAATCAAATTTGCTTCCAATCTTAAAATGAAAAGGGAGGCTAAATGGCAGGAACTCAAATTTACTGTAAATAATTTATAATTCCAACATAAAATTACCCTTAACCCCCAGGTCAACACAGAGTTGGAAAAGCAAAAGGGCATTTAAAGCGAATTATTAATGACCCAACAGGAGGGTGGCTATCAGCGGATCCAGCAAATCTATTTTGAACATGGCAGTCGAGTGGGAAAACTGTTGGCTTTCACCTTAAGAAAGCAGCAAAGCAACAGATTGGTCTTACAAATTACAAACCCACAACAGGGGGTGCCCCAATTAGCCAACTGGAGCAAATTACACAAATATTCGCTGAATATTACAAAACACTGTACACCCAGGAACAAATGCTGGATTTGTACAACAGTGCATCCCAGTTTTTTGAAGGGATGAAGTTAAGAACCCTTTCAGAACAGCACTCAGTGTCACTTGATCAAGATATTACTAAGAGGGAACTGCAGAGCCAGGTAGCCAAACTGAAGAATGGCAAATCCCCAGGGCTTGATGGATTTCCACCTGAATTTTGTAAAACTTTCACAGCATCCCTTCTGCCAGTTCTCTTAACAATTTGTAGAGAGACTGTGGGGGGGGGGAGAAGCTGTCTGAATCATGGTGTTTAGCGCAAATTATAGTTTTATGTATTTATTTATTTATTTATTTTTTGATAACCGGGTAGGTGCACGAGACACAAAAGTGACTATTTTCAGGCACGACTCGGGAGGTCACAACATAGAAAGATACAAGTACATGGCATACAGTGTCAAGAAATGTACAGTACATCACATATCAGAAGTGAACAAGATTAAGACAATAGTGGTACCAAGGCACATAAGGTGAATTATACAAATAGAAGGTAAGTGTCCATGAGTAACAGTTATAGTAATATCACATTTAAAGTGCAGAAATGCCACAGAGTATCATTACAGTGTAATAGTATCATACAACCAACTGACTGAAAAAACTGTTTTGGGAGGAGATAGGGAGAAAGGTAATGCAGAAATATAGCCAAGCAAGAGAGAGAGGAAGAGAGAGAGGAAGAGAGAGGGAAAGGGATGGGAAAAAGGGGGTAGGATAGAATTTGTGGGGGAAGCAGAGGAGTAGGGTGCCAGCTCACACCACAAAGGACAGGAGGGAAACAGTGAGGCAGCAAAAGCAGAAGGAGCCATGTTCTACAGTGGGTTGAAGCAGGTGCATCCGGACACGTGCAGCAAAGAGGGAGCGGTGCCTCTTCTTAAATGTAGCATGACTAGGGGCCAGGCATACATATAGTGGCAGCACATTCCAATAATTGGGAGCTACATGAGAGAAACCTGATTTCCCTTTGGTAGTTCTACATCTAGGAATGCTAAGCAAGGAAAGGTCAGAAGAGCAGAGGCCGTAGGAGATGGGCTGAGGTGTCAGCATGGAGGCGAGGTAGGTAAGCATAGTGGACCGCAGTATACTGTCCAGAAGGTTCCCAAGAGACAGGAGCCGATGTGCAATAGGGGAGGGCCAATTTAGGTCTGAATACAGTAGGCAGTGATATCTTAACCTGGAGGATGCAGAGGCGTATCAGCATATTTTGTTATAAGTTGTGTCGCACCTCTGAAGAGTAGCCTTAGATGCATTAGTATAGATTATGGATCCATATGAGAGTGATGGGAGTAGGATTCCTCTAGCAATGGTCAACCTTGCAGAAGGGGTTAGAATATGGCTCATTTTCTCGGCTAAACCCAGTTTGGCATTGATGGTCTTACATGTGGAGGTTATATGGGTATCATAAGTGAGGGATTCATCAAGCAAGATACCCAGGTATTTAAAGGAAGTTATCATCTCCAGTGGGGAACCATCAGCCCAGGAGATCCAGAAAAGTTCCAGGCTCTGTTTTAGTTTAATAGAAGACCCAAAGAGCATAGCCTGGGTCTTGCCAGCATTGAGAATGAGTGATCCAGGACTGAATATATATTAGGTCCATAGAGGGCTTATGGTTAATAGACTGAATATTATCTGAACTAGTGTAAAGAACAAGGACATTGGCATATAGCAATGATGAACAGGAAGATATGTTTTGTGCTATGTTATTAATAAAGTTCGAGAAGAGAAGGGGTCCAAGGGTAGATCCCTGCGGTACACCAACATTAATGACTGCTTGTTTGGAGGTGGCCAAGTTGAATTTTACAGCTTGAGTCTTGTTTGATAGGTAGCTACGAAACCAGGTTACAACTCCAGTCAAGTAACCCAGGGTTTGGAGATTAGCAAGCAGAAGAAGGTGGTTAACAAGATCGAAAGCTTTCGTCAGATCGATAAATACTGCACCGGTTTGATGACTGATCCATGGCATGAAGAACATCATTTGTTAGCTATAATAAAGCAGTTTGAGTACTGTGGCCTTTTCTAGTTAGCTATATCTTTTTTGTTGCCTTTTTTAAAAACCGGCATGACTCTGGCCAGTTTCCATACATCGGGCACCACGCCTTCACTCAGGGACAAATTGAGTATTCTGGACAACGGTCCTGCAATGAACAGGGCTGCTAACTTTAAGAGTTTAGGTTCAAGGCAGTCAGACCCAACATCACTACTGTCTGATATAGAATTGAGATGTTTAAGGACATCCTTCTTCAAGATAGCTCTAAAGTAGAATGGTGGCATCATTTTCATGATCCTCGGGGTTGGGGATCCAGAGATTGTTATCGAGAGAGAAAGCAGTGGTATATAGAAACATAGAAACATAGACTTTGATGGCAGATAAGGACCACTTGGCCCACCCAGTCTGCCCATTTCCCTACCTATTGGATAAGCTGCAGATTCTTGTTAACCAACAGCCTACTTTCTGCATATCTGGAGAGGTCAGAGAAGTGAGTATTAAATGTATTGGCAATTGTGCCTGAGTCATTACAGTGAACTTCTTTCAGTATCATGTTACTGTTGAGGTGGGTTTGCTTTGAGCCGAGGAAAGTTTTGATATGAGACCAAAATTTCTTAGGGTCACCAGCCGCATCCATCAGTAGGCCCTTACAGTACTGGCTTTTTGCATGTCTTATTTGTGTTTTGCACTTCGATCGCTGTTCTCTGTAGATGTTAAAGTCAGCTTTGGGACCGGAGATTTTAAACGTTCTCCAGCATTTGTCCCTATTCTTGAGGGATGCAAGGAGGTTTTTATGCAGCCATCTGGTTTGTTTACCACGAACTCGCCGAGTGATGACCGGAGTTTGTTTATCTTGAAGGAATGCAAACCTACTCAGGAAAGCATGGAAGGCAGCTTCCATATTCAGTGATTGGTAGACAGGTGACCAGTCAGTGTGAGACACATCATATAGAAAATAAGCCTAGTTTAAGTTGGAGTAATTCCTGAAGCATATATAGTGTTGGGGGGACATGGAGATTGTAGATGGACTCCATACACAGAAAACGGGGGAATGATCACTAATAGTGTCTGGCAGCATTCCTGTTTCTCCAATTTTGTCCATGCAATTCATTAAGACCCAATCAATAAGGGTGCTAGAATCAGCAGTAACAGCACTCTTGTAGGGTCAGCAATGATTTGGTGTAAGTTGTAGCTCTGCACCAGACATTGTAGGGTATCTAGGGATTTGCTAAGCCAGTTTAAGTTTATGTCTCCGAGAATGATGAGTTCATTTTCCCTGCATATGCAGCCATATGATCCAGTAACTCCACTAGGCCATTATGCCCACCTTTGGGGGGCTTATAGGCACAGACAATGTGAAGTTTCTTAGCTCCTAGTCTGAGTATGGCATGGATGTATTTACGCAAGGAGTTTCGCTTGTCAGTTATCATAGTTAGGTTTAGATTGCTTTTGTAATAGATTGTGACACCCCCACCATGCTTTGGAGATGGTCTGTCACACCTAAGAAGGTTGTAGTTTGGGAGCATGCAATAGGTATCTGGGATAGAGGGCCTTAGCCACATCTCAGATAGACAGAGCACATCCGGGTGGTAGTTAGCCACCCAGGCTTCAAGTTCTGCATGATTGTGGAGAAGACTCCTAACATTAAGATGGATCATGTGTAGACTTTTCATATCATAGCCGGTACAATTTAGAGGTAATTGACTTGGCATTAGTCCAGGGTTCAATTCAATTTCCCCAGATAGCAAGAGGACCAACAATATAATGTACCCTAACTTATGCAGGGCAATTGGAGAGCTATTACAGCTATAGATACGCCACCATTTAGCAACAGATGCAGTAGTATAGTAGATGAGTAGTCTAGGTAGTAGGGCAGTGGTCACATCAAGGCCTCTTTCTGGTAGGATTAACACGTTAGAGTAAGTGAAATCATTATGATCCATGTCCCCACTGTGGAGGTGATTATTGGGATCAATAACTGTGAGAATACTCAGTAATATCAGAAACAGGATAAGAGAGGCACTAATAGAGATGTCCAGGTTATTCTGTATGATTTTAGAATAAGCAGTATGAGTAAGGCTAGAGGGCGGGTTTGAGGATGCAGAGGAGGGCAAACGAAACTAACGTTAGGGAGATGCTGTGGTGTGCCTAATTTTTGGAGATCACTAAAACACTAGAACCCTATATTGGTGGAAGGGTATGAGAGTATCAAACTGACAGAGCAACTGATAGCTACCAGCATTCAGTGGGAACTATAAGATGTGAGTGGAAAGCTGTGCAGTGTTTACCAGTCAAAAAAGACAGTGTAAGCACAATTGATAAGGATAACAATTTTTAGCCTAATCTAGGCTATGGATGTAAACAGATCAGTGCAGTCCCGAGCTAGAAAGATTGCTGCACTGTACAACAATTAGAATAGTCAGTGAAGTCAAGAGAAATGGGGAAAATAGTTGAGGGTGCCCTCCAGTGGCTGGTTGGTATAATGAGCCAATGGAAAAGTGAGGAGTTAGTCTTTATTCTTGATTGGTCACAAGACACTATATAAGTAAATGCCCAGATAGGGAGGCTGGGCAGGGAGATGCTGCAGGCATTGGGAATAACAGCTAGTATGAAAGAGAGAGAGCCTGGCCGTGGGGGTGTTCCAGTTGCCAGCTTTCCAAAGCGAGCAGAATCAACTGCATCGCAAGCGAGTGAAAAAAAACTCAGCCCAGCAGACTAGCAGCGCACTGAATCCTGAGGTAGGGAGAATCCTGTGAGTCTGCAGCTAATATTCCCCTTTTAAAAGAATTTATTAATTCTGCTCCAGCTAGTTCATGACCAGCAGCGCTTTAGCAGCATGAGCAGCCTGAGCGAGGATAAATGCTGGTGGCCTGAAGCAAAAAAAAAGCACCAAGTTTCAAGAATCCAAAAGGAATCTGATTGGGCAAAGGCGCCACAGGTAGCAACTCGTACCTTAAGAATGCAGGTGGCAGCTGGGAGCAGTTCCGGTTGGGCAGGAGCCCAGTGCGAGGGTGGGCAGCTAAGGAGAGAGAATAGATATAAAATTAATAGGAGGGAGGGGACAACAGACAAAAGAAAGCTGAGGACAGAGGGGATTAGTGGCTGAGGACAGAGAGGATTAGTGAGAGGACAAAGAAATCAGCTGGATGACACGGTGGGGTGCAGAGGTGGGGGTGGGTGATACAGCAGGGGGAGAAAGAAACGAGTAGAGGTATCCAGCAAAGGTGGTTTAAGTAAGAGGGAGAGGCAGTGGTGGAGCCAGGTTTGGGAGCATTTGGGAGCCAGAGGGGACGTTCAGTCAATCATGGGCTCCATAATGGGCACTAAACAGTGAATAAATATGGTGGCGGGGCACCACTACTCACACTGGGGCAGCCAGGAGGGGCAACCACTCCCCCAGCCCCTCCTCTAGCTCCACCACTGGGGAGAGGAGGAGGAGGCAAGAGAGCAAGCAAACAGTCTGAAGCACAAGTAAATGACTAACTTATTTAAGCATTGCAGAACAAAGTCAATGGGGTTTAAATAGTCAGCAGATAGTAGCTTTACTTAACAGGATTGAAGCAGTCAGCAAATAAAAGAGTATATTTTAACAATTGTGCAAAAAAAAAAAAATTAAAATGATTGGAATCAATTTAAACAGTACTGCAAATATGCCATGAGGCTACTCCTATTATAGCTAGTAGGAGAGAAAGCCTGGCCATGGGGGCGTTCCAGTTGCCAGCTTTCCAAAGCAAGCAGAATCAGATGCGGAGCAAGCGAGTAAAAAAAACTCAGCCCAGCAGTCTAGCAGCACACTGAATCCTGAGGTAGGGAGAATCTTGTGAGTCTGCACATAATAGTCCCCGTTTTAAAATAATTTATTAATTCTGCTCCAGCTAGTTCATGACTAGCAGCGCTTTAGCAGCATGAGCAGCCCGAGCTAGGATAAATGCTGGTGGCCTGAAGCAAAAAAAAGGCACCAAGTTTCAAGAATCCAAAAGGAATCTGGCTGGGCAAAGGTGCCACATGAGGTGACTTGTACCTTAAGAATGCAGGTGGCAGCTGGGAGCAGCTCCAGTCGGGCAGGATCTCGGGAGGGTGGGCAGCTTTAGAATGCAGGCGGCAGCTGGGAGCAGCTCCAGTCAGGCAGGAGCCCGGGGCAAGGGTGGGCAGCTTAACAATTCAGGCAGCGGCTGGAAGCAGCTCCAGTCGGGCCAAACCTGGAATAAAACAGCTTGTTTGTGGGTCATATAGACCAATCTCTCTATTAAATATGGACATGAAACCATTCACCTGCCTTCTGGCATCTAAACTTCAGGTGGTGATCCCTTTTTTAATTCATGAGGACCAGATGGGTTTATCTCTGGCAGATTCCTCCAGGACAACATCAGACACTTATTAAATATCATTTCTACCCAAAAGTCGCAGACAGAATTTCAGATAGCCATCTCCATGGATGCTGAAAAAGCATTTGATAAGATTAATTGGCAAGTTCTAAAAACATCCATGGAGAGAATCCAATTCAGCCCTAAATGTTTGCAAGCCTTTTCCCAGCTCTACCAGGCCCATCAGGCCCTGGTGCGAGTCAATGGGATTAGCTCTGGGTTTTTTCCCCCTATCCTACAGCACCAGCCAGGGATTCACCCTCTCCCTGTTATTGTTTTCCATAAGCCTAGAACCTCTGGCTGCCAAAGTCAGGCAAGACGTGAGCATCAGAGGTATCATGGCAGGTGGGATTAAACAGACACTGCCATTATATGCTGATGACTGTCTGTTTTTCCTATCCTAGCCAGTACAATCCATGCCTAAATTGACATCCCTGCTTCAATCCTTCAGTGTTATCTTAGGATATAAAATGAACTTTACTAAATCAGAAGCCCTTTTGATGAGTGGGCATTGCCCTCCATGGTTTAAAGCCACATTTGCCTTCAGGTGGGCCCCACGGAACAAATACGTTACTTGGGTATTCAGGTGCCAGTGGACTTCTCGAAACTCTCTTCCGTTAACCATGAAAAGCTGTGGGAGGTGGTGCAGTCAGACCTGGTGAGGTGACACTTGCTACCCCTTTCCCTGGTGGGACGAGTTGACATGGTAAAAATGAATGTGCTGCCATGCCTCCTCTTCTTCTTTCAGTACCTGCCTTTGCGAATTTTGCTTGCTTTTTGGAACCAACTTAATAGAGGCTTGCAACACTTTGTGCGTAATCATAAATGTCCCAGAGTATCCCCCATTGTTACACCTCCCCAAAGATGAAGGAGGCCTACCTCTTTCTGAGCTGCAGCTTTACTAACTAGTGGCCCAAACTACTGCCATCTTTACCTGGGCGAAGCAAAGGGTTACCTCTCAATGGTACCAGATAGAAAATGCAGGAGCTGGAGAGCAGCCGTTGTTCACCCTGGCCCTGATGCCGGCCACCCCAGAATATAGGACCCAAATTAGGAACAGATGGGTTAAGCATGGCTTCATATCCTATCCAAACTCTGAAAGGCTACCACCACCTCTCAGGTATAAGACCCCTCTCTTTAATTCGTTATGACCCTGAATTTTTCCCCCCTACTCTGTACTTGGGATATGCTCACTGGAATAGGTGGGGTATAACCAGATTTACCCAACTGATAGAGAATGGCAAGTGCATCTCTTTTCAGACAGCTAAAGAGAAATTTCAGTGGCCCAACTCTGAATTTCCAAGATTCATGCAGGTCAGACATGTCATAAATACTGCAGACCATATAGTTAAATTAACTAGACAACAGACAGGGTGGGAGGAATATCTCTACAGTGTTGTGATAGTCAGAGGCCCTCACAGTTAAATTTCGGATGTGTACCATCTTCTTTCTAGGGCCGGGGGTAGCTCTCTACAAATTCAGAGGCAAGCATGGGAGATGGAAACAAGGGTAACTATTGATGACACAGATGGGTCATGTAGACTAAAATGGGGCTAGAAAGTGAACTCTGCTCCAATATGGAGGGAGTTCTTCTGGAAAATCTTGGTTTGTTTTTTCAGACTTCGACCGTAACACAGCATTACAGCACCACTCGGTCAGCGGCCTATTGGAGAGGTTATGGCCAGAGGGGTACTCACTGGTACATTATTTGGGGCTGCCCACTATGGCAAACATCTAGGAGTAGCACAGTGTGGTAGTTCTGATTGTGACAGGGGTGTCACTCCCCCTAACCTTTCAGGAATGAGTGTTGGTCCTCCCCACAGCTACACATCGGACAGGAAGGTGAGTAAAGTTCTGTTAACCCTAATTACAGTTGCTCTTAAATGTATCACAGCACATTGGCTTAGGCCAGAACCACCTACACTGGAAGAATGGATAAGCAGAGTTCAGGAAGTCCATTAAATGGAAACCATGACAGTCAAGCTCCACTTACAGGTGAAGAAGCATACTGAATGGTGAAGGGGCTGGGAGACTTGGTTATTGGGTAGAGGAGGGGTACTTTAATTATCAGCTGCTGGTCAAGCCTTAACTTGAGTGGTGGATGGGTGGGGCGAGAGCAGGGTGCTCCACCTCTGCCCCTGATGTACCTGGAAATGAGGGGGAGCACATTTGATGGCCTAGCCCTGCTACTAGTGGAAGGTGATCTGGTCTATGGAGGAGTTTGGTGCACACTTGAGGGATGAACATCAGGATTTCTTGTTGCTGAGTCGAGTCGGAGAGATGGAGTGCAGCCCAGGGTACAGATGCGTAGACAGGCCACCCCTTCTTGTTATTCCCTTTCTTCCCTTCTTTCCCTGGTTATTTATCCAAAGTTTCTTCTTTCCTGAACTGTTTGAAGCAGTTTAGAATTGTTAACTATGTTGACTATGAGTTTTTCTTGCACATTAATAATTCACTTCGGCATGTATTATCTTTGAGGTGATATGAGTTCAAAAGTGCACATTTGTACACCTAGTGATGCTAACACCTGACAGCCTGTGTTTTGTCTACTAATATTCCCCCTTTTTTGTTAAAAAAGCATTACCATCTGTATTGGTAATTGGTTTGAATGCAATTATTGCACTTACATCAATATACATTTACATGCTGTATCCAGACACTCAATAAAGCTGAGTTAAAAAAAAAAAGAAATACTGAGAAGAGTAACGGACAGAGTACCGAACCTTGAAGGACACCAGTGTTTATGGGGAGGGTGGGGGAGAGGGTGTCGCAAATCCTGACTTATTGGGACCTACCCATAAGATAGGAATGGAACCTGTGAGAGGTGGTCTCAGAGAGACCAGCTGCTGAAAGCTTGTTGAGGAGAAGGGAGTGGGCAACATTGTTGAAGGCTTTGGCGTGGTCAACAAAGATGGCAGAGGTAATGTGTCCCCAATCCATGCCAGAGAGAATGGAGTCAGTGAGTTGGAGAAGGGAGGTAATGGTGGAGTGGGCCTTACAAAAATCAGACTGGAAAGGGGTGAAGAAGGAGGAGGAGTCAAGGAAATGAGAAAACTTAGCCAGTACCAGGTGCTGTTGAAGCTTTGCAAGGATTGGGAACAGAGATATCGGGTGGAAGTTTCCTGGGTTAGAGGAGTCGCCGCCTTTGTGAAGAAGGACAACAGTGGCTAGTGACCAGGCATCAGGGACAGTGGCAGATGTGAAGGAGAGGTTCAGAAGAGTGGAGGGTGGGAGAGCAATAGCATGGGCCAATAGATGCAGGAGCTTAGGGTCAAGCCCATCAGGGCTTTTGCCCTTTTGGGAGTTAAGAGCTAGAAGAGCTTGCAGGGTGTCAATGGGGCAGACTGGTAGGAAGGTGAAGCAGGGGAAGAGGAAGTAGGTGCGGTTGAATCTGGCAGAGGAGGAGTTGAGGGAGGGAGGGATGCTAGAAGGGTAGAAGCACAGGTGGTGAAAAAGGTGTTGAATTCAACAGCTACAGTGGGGGAGTCCAAGATGGTGATATCACCTACCTTTAGGACTGGTGGAGAAGACTGGGCAGGGGGGAGAATAGAGCATGGACTACCTTCCATAATTTAGAGATGCTATTGAGGTTTTCTTGAAAGGTGGAACTGAAATATTCTGCTTTGGCAAGATGGATAGTCCTGGTGCAGGCATTACAGAGAGTTTGATATCTAAGCAAGTCTCCAAGGACACCTAATGCTTTGTAAGTCATCCACACCAGGTCACAAGCATGCTGGCAGGCTAGCAGCTCAGCTGATACCCATGGGAGGTGACAGCCATGGAATCTGGTCTTCCTAAAAGGAGCGTGCCAATCCCAAGCATTTAGGAACTGCATTTTGAAATGGGTCAGTGCTGAGTCGATGGAGGAGGCATATGCAATGGGAGACCAGTCAGTTCTGACAAGTTCCTTACGAAGGGAGGAAAATTCTAAGGATTGAAAGGAGCGGAGATGGAGGATATTTGGAGGGGCTTTGAGTTGATGGATTTTACGCACACAGTAGACCATGTGGTGGTCATTGAGTGCATCAGGCAGGATTCCTGATGTAACTATCTGGTGGAGGTGTGAAGCCAGAACCCAGTCTAGCAGGGTATGCTTACCTGACTTGTGGTTTAAATGTGTTGGTTCAGAGAGTAGTTGTTTTAGATTCAGGGAAGATATGTAGTTATAAAATTTGGATTGGGTGCCGGACAGCCAGTTTATGTTGAAATCCCCAAGGATGATGAGTTCACCCATTTTGGAGTGGGTGATGAGAGTAAAGATGAGGTCAGAGATAGAGGGTGAAGGGAGACTAGGGCAACAGTAGATACCACCCACAAAGATAGGTAGAGAGCAGGGAAGGGATAGTTTTACTAACAGACGTTAATGGGCAGATGGAGAGGAGGTGGAGAGGCAGATGGTATACTGAATGGTTGAAGAGATGTAAGTGTCCATCCCCTTCCTTTGGTGATCCTGACAAGTAAGGGAGTAACTCAGATGGAGGTGGCAGTGTCAGGGATTTTAGAGGCAAGCCAAGACTCAGTGATGATAAGTACACTTGGTTTCATGCTAATGATAAGAGGTTGGAGTAGGTCAATCTTTGGGAGAAGGCTCCTGATGCGGAGGTGGACTATTTTTTAGTCCTTTTGCAAGGTCAGTGGGGAGAGAATAGGATGGCTCAGGGTTGGATTCAATGTCTCTGGCTGATAGGAGCAATAACATGATGAGTAGCTTAGAGGGAACAGATAAGTATCTCCAAGGAGGGAAGGACTTACGAGGACGTGAAGAGGGGGTATAGTTAGGGGAGGAGCTGTGTGTGGATTGGATGGAATGAAATGACACTAAGTGAATGCCAGGAGAGTGGAGGATGGATGAACCCAGGTGCCAGGGTGAGTAGAGAAGGAAGTGGAGACATGAAGATAGCAGAGTGGGGGAGGAGGAGGAGAGAGGGCAGGGGACTGACCGTAGGCAGGAAGGGAAGTGGGAGGAATGGACATCAGGATGAAGAGGAAGAGGAGAGTGGTGAGGACAAGGAAGAGCATAGTGTGAGGCAAGGAATAGGAGGAGAAAGACAGATTGGTAGAGACAGTGAATGGTAGAATGGGTGACAATGGATTAATGGAGAGCAAAGGTGGTGGAGAGGTGCGAGAGAGTAAAGGAGAAAAGATTGTAGAGGACTGGCAGTAAAGCCAAAATGTAGTGTCAGAATTAAACTGCACAGAGGAATACCTAACAGGTGGCAATATATCAGTAAAGCAGATGTAGAGGATTTATACTGCACAGTGGATTAGCTAACAGGTGGGGGGGGAGAGAAAGAGAGAAAAGTTATAGGGGATTGGCAATAAAGCAGAACCGAGAATGCAAGTATCAGCCTTGGCAAGCAGGAATACTTATATCAGAAACATACTGGAGAAGTACTGTAGAGAAGACCATGCCAATACAGGTTGAAATATAGGGAAGTACAATACTGAAAAACTTAGAACTATCAATATTGGTAGGATTACTAGAATTTTAAAGGTGAAAATAGAATACACCCCAGTAATTGTAAAGCAATGATTTAGGCAGGTGCAAACAAGGATTAGCCTTATCTTGTATCTATTTGAACATGGGTAAGACCCTCCAGAATAGCTAAGCAACCCCCTCCCCAGCTAAGCAGTGACTAATCAGCATTAACCCCAAAACAGCGAGACGCCCCTTAGCTGAGCAGAGACTAGCCGGCATTAACAGAGAACAGTTATAACAGTCAACAGCATGGTGAGAAGCTGAGATAAATGTTTAAATAGAATGAATCCATATGCAGATTCCAATTTATGAACCCCTACCTTGAGCCTAACTAGCCCCTTGTCAGTCGAAAATCTTGCTAAACTGGATAATGACTGACTAATATTTATCTATAATAACATTATGCTAGCAGGTATCTCTTTAATGGCACAACTCTATTAGTTTAAAAAACAGTAATTAGCTAGTTGACAAACAAGATAATGTTCAGCAATAAGCATCGCTTGACCCATTGGCTGTCCAGTGCTCCTCCCTCCCAATTCCTGTCAGACCTAAGGACAGGGACCCTGGGCAGAGTGTAAGTTGAACAGATTCAAATGTATTTAAAAGGTGTTGGGGGCAGGGGAGGGTGGATGGGCAAAAAAGTCAAGTCTGTCTCTCTTCTGAAATGGTTAGAAGCAGGAGCAATCGCCTGCTGTTGTAAATTATAGTAAAATTAATCCTGGTGGCTTCAGTGCAGGGGAAGGGCATACAGACAGAGACACAAGACCTCCAACCCCTGTTCTCCAATCATGGCTCCTCAACTGTTCACTGAACTGCTGGTTTCAGCAGCAAAGTGGGCCATTGGATTTTCAAAAGTGGCACCTTTATCGAGCACCCTCCTGAATGACAACAAGTCAAGTCTGTCTGTCTCCTGGCTGGCCCACCGGCGCAGAGGCAGGGCATCCATCTGCAACGTTGATGACTCGGGTTCGGAAATGGACTCAGGACATCAGCGGACCAGCCAAAGAGAAAAGGATTGAGTGTCCTAGAGACTGCTCTCCTTCTCCGTGGGGGAGAATGATGGAGTGTCCGGCACACCATAGACCTCTGGTAAAGGCTGGGGGGGGGTCCATTTGTGCCAGCGCCGTCACCTGAGGGGGTGGGGCAGATGTGAGTCATCACTGCATGTCCCCGCCCCTGGGTACTGCCGCCGTACTCACAAAAATTCTGGTCCCCCAGCATGATGCCCTGTTCAACCACCACCCCCGCTGCCAGTGATGTCCACCGTGGGGGGTTCTGCTCCCATGGCCCCACCCTGGGGGTAAGCCAGGGCATGCTTCAAGGGATCACGGGGAAGAGGTGTCCACTTGGAGTCCCTGCCCGGGGGGTATGCCAGGGAATGGGGGGGTGGCACTCCAGTGAGGCTGAGCTCACCTCAGGGAGGGGGTGGGCCAGACTACAAAAAAAGTGTGTCTTTCTCCTGAAATGGTCAGAAGCAGGAGCAATCACCTGCCACTGTAAATTATAGTAAAATTAACCTGGTTACAAAGCAACATTGAAATTCTTCAACGTTTACTCATTACTATTTTTTCCAGATTTAGACCCCAGATTCACTATTATAACACGTTATTAATTTGTTAATTATTGCCTCTGCACTATCAATGTCAAACACTACACAGCAAATGCAAGCAAGCAAACATTCGGCATTGACAAACATTTTTTTCTGGCTGAACTGCAGAACTGCTGTGAATTTGCACAGTGCTTACCTCCCCACAAATTGTTAATTGCCTCCCTTTGTTCGTGAATCACTTTTTTGAGACTAAGGTGACACAATGTATGAGCAAGAGCGTGAAGAGTGCCTGTCAGGTCACTGGTGGGGGGCCAATACCCCTGTGTTAAATCTTCAAGGTTAAAGCTTTTACGTCCCTGCAGTCCAAGTGCAGGCTGAGTGAAAGATCATTTTTACTTTCTTTCTGCAGCATTCCACACTAGACTTGGGCTCTGAGTGTAAATATCCTGTACTGAGCATGTACTGTGTCAGCATTAGATGTTCAACAATAGAATATTCATGTGTTAAATCTGTGTCCTTTACTGAGTTCAGCAGTAAATATGTTGGGGGAAGGTTTAGAATAGCAGTGGATGGCAGAGTATGTGCTGAACTGCATTTTATAATATAGCAAACACTGCCTATAATGGATGAGAGGTATTTATACAGACTAGTCTGTTTATAAGTGGTGCAAGCAGTAAAACCTGAGCACTCACCACTGAATAAGAGACAGTTCTCAGCCAGATTCCAGTGAATACTGTCTCTTTATTTAAGTGCAAACACAGCAAAGTGCAAAGTAGCCAGACTGGAGAATGACCCAATGTTTCGCTCTCTTCAGAGCTTTGTCAGGGGATGGTACCCCCTACCTGTAGCTCACATATATACCTATGAAAGTGTCACATGATATAAACACAATTTAAAGTGGCAGTGCATGCAGAAGGAGCAAATTAAAGGCACACGTAACATAACAAAAAGCATGAAAAGAGTGGAAACCAGGCATATGCCCTAGCAGGCCACATGCAGGGGGTCTCCAACAGACAGAAACAGAAGATCCTGTTAACCACCCTGAAGCATGTGAAACTAGGACCTAAGAATGGACAGAGACCAGGCATTGGCCCAAAGGGAGTATTTCTGTATTGTTTAATTGCAAGCTTGCAAATGGCCTGGATTAAACGACCAAGTAAAATACTCCCCTTCCTAAACCAAAGGTAATTCAAGACCTTACTGATGAGTTCCATTGTTTAATTGTCTAAAATGAGACAGATCATTGCCCCTTCCCTGACTTTCTTATCAGGAAAGTAACCAGTGGACTGGATTGACCCAAGGCAATGCTTGTTTATTAGAGCTGTACATTTTCAACAAAACTGGAGGTGATTTATCAAGAGGAATCCTTCTGGAAAAAGCTTCAGTAATATTGTTTGCAGTGGCCAAATTGTAGTCAGTTTAGTTGAGAATATGATAAATGATAATTAGTTGACTTAGCAACATCAGTACTAAACTGGCAAGCCAAACATGATCAGACAGTCTCACACCTGAGCTGTTAAAATAGATCCTTTAGGTATAGATGATACTTTTGAAACTCTTTTTCAGATCATATGAACCCAGGAAATGCTCTTTTGGAAATCACAGGAACCCAGGAAATGATGCACACAAAAAAGAGCAATGATCTGTTGTTTTCATATCCTGCTACTGTATGTAGGCAACTGCACTTTCAATGTTATGTGGCATAACTCTAGCCATTGTTCACTTTGAAATGCTTCTGTACCAGTATATTGTTTGCACATCGCCACTATGGAGAGAAAAAACACCAGTGGCAAAAGCCTATGGTAACCCGAGTTTAAGTTCAATGTGTGTACGAAAGTTATTGCTGAGTTATGCTCGTCCAACTTCATTGTTAGTCTGAGAGAATTTAAATGCTTATGTTGTTGACTAGGATATATAAATACTTTGGCCATTTACATGCTCTGTCTCATGGGGAACTACCACCCTGTTAGGGTATCGTGAAGACAAAGGAACCCTCTTGAGGAAGATTCCACCCTTAGATGTGCCATGGGAATATAATTCCTTTAGGCTAATAGTACCTTAGAAGGGAGCCCCCAAAAGGACAAGCAGCAAAAGACAAAGAAGGCCACCATCCAACCCCAGCTCAACAGTGGAAACCTACCTGGGTCAACATGAACCATATAGATATACTACTAGAGAACTACCTTCTATGGACTACCTAACCTTTATGACCCTCAGCATGGACGACAAGAAAAATCCCCAATGAGGGGGGAACCTCTGGGAATCCAAGGCTTTGGTCACCTTTTCTGCAGGCTTAGGATGATATTAATGATGGCTCACTACTGCAATTTAGAGACATAATTCAGTGGAAAATTTTTAGAGAAAGAGCTCTCACTCTATCCCCTCTAATGGGAACGCCATGGGAGTGCTGCAAGTTAATGGCCTCTGCAGTTAAAGGGGAACCCTGCTGTGCCCCCCCCCCCAGCAGATGAGGAGAGTGACAACTGCTGAAAGGGACTCACCTTGCCTCCAAGTGAAGGCCTAAAAGAGAAGACAAACCTAGGAGGGGTAAGGCCAAGTCCTGGGGAGCGAGAACAGGAGGATTGTACAATCTTCACCCTTGAGGGGCAGGAAGGAAAAGGGAGGGTACAGAATGGAGACCAGATGAATATTAAGTGGCTAGTAGGGAGAATAGCTTTCAAAGGTGCTGCCGACGCTGTCAGCAGCTAAAGGACCCCCCCGGGATTTGAAGACTTCAACCTCTGGCAGCTGAAGTCTTAAATGCTATATCAAGACATGCCGCTGATGCTGTCCGCATGGCCAAAGACTTCCCCCCAGAGCCGAGGACCTTCTCACTTTAATTAGATGCAGGGATGCACCTGAGAGTGCTGGATTGGGAGTGCAACTTGTAGAACTGAGAACAGAAATAGACAGCATGAGTGGGAGTACAACTGGTAGCACAGAGTAAGTTAAGAGACTGCATGAGTGGAAGTGCAACTGCTAGCACTGGGTATATGAAACTGCATGAGGTGACGTGCATCTGTTAGTACTGAGGACAGTGAGACAGCATGAAGTGGGGAGCAACTGTTAGCACTGAGTCTGGTAAGAGACAGAGTGCTGAATCTGTAGAGAATTAACAAGCATTTGTCAATGCCGAATGTTGCATGCTTCTATGTGCTGTTTAGGTATTTCGAAGTCATTGGAGAGCAAATATTGAAAATTCGCGAACTTACGAGCGTGCATAGGAACTGCGCAACGCACGCTCGTAAAACAGTCATTTATAAATTTTTCACCAAATTTTCAATATAGCCATTTTAAGACCTCTGCTCATGAACAGTGTCACTGTGATATTCTTAATGTGTCCCATACATTGAGTTTGCACACCACTGCCGCATTGTGCTACATGGGCGGAAACACGCTGGGCAAGATGTGAAAATGTCAGCTGCACTGCCTGTAAGGAGGTGGTAAAATGGCAATGTTGAAAATCTGGAGTGCAAATATTGAAAATTATGAATCTCACGAAAAGGCGAGGAACTGCGAACGACGACAGAAACAGTCATTTTTAGGACTTACACCAATATAGGCTTTTTTGAGAGCCCACCTTATGAACACTGGCAGTGTCATTTCATTAATCAGTGCAGAAAGGTGATTTCATGCAGTGACTGCAAAATCACCCTTCGGGCCCGACAACACCATGACAGTGCAAGAATTCATGAGGAGGGTCCCAAAACCCATGTTGAAAATTTAAATAAATCAAAAATGGCTGAGATATGCAACAAAGTTGAAAAACCCTATCTATCCCATTATACAGCTTACCGGCATTTCCTCAGTTCGCGGTCGGCTTTGAAGAGTGCAGACGTGTTCCCGGTCCACCGATGATCGTCGCGCTGAGCTCCGGAGGTAAGTATGGGGTGAGGGGGTGGGGAGGCAGGGTGCGCAGTGGGTGGGTGCAGGTTGTGGGAGGGGCAGGAGACTCGGGGACGCTTTTTATTCACAGGTGTTTTTTTTTTTTTTATAAGACGACACGGGACGTTTGCCACGCTGGGGTGGGCTCCCAGCATGGCAGCAGGAAAAGCTGTTTGGGGGGGATGTGGAGCCGACTGGGGATTGGGCACCTCCGTTGGCCAAAACAAGATTTGCCACGCTGGGGTGGGCTCCCAGCGAGCACCGGGAAAGCTTTTGGCGGGGCGTGCAGCCTTGGAGCCAACGGGGGATTGGGCACCCCGTCGGCTATAACAGTTGTTGCCATGCTGGGGTGGGCTCCCAGCGTGGCACCTGGACAGCCGTTGGGGGGGATGTGGAGCCAACGTGGGATTGGGCACCCCAGTCGGCCATACAGTGTATGCGTGGGGGGGAGTGCATCAGCATACAATATGCGTGCTTGCACATGTGTGTGCATGGGGGGGAGCTCTGCTCACTGAAGCGGATCTCTCCCTTTCAACTGTATTCCACTGCATTTTGGAGCTGTCATAGACAGCTGCAGCACTCATTGGGGAACTGGGGCCGTGCCTGCAAACACACTGACTGCATTGGAAGAAGGGCTGACACACCTCCGAAAACTCGGATGTTGGCACTATGTTTCTTGCACATGCGTGCAAGCAACATAATAAATGCTGTTATGGAATGCAATAACATGGGGGAATCGAACCAGGAAGCAGTGTGTAGCTGGAGTGAGTAATGAAACCACTGAACCCAAAAGGGAGTGGTTGCCAGGTGTAATCAGTTAAGGAGTTAAGATGAACAGGAGACCACAAATCGTACAATAGCAGTGTAGATGAGCAAGGAGAGTACAAATGGTACAGAAACCCAGTAACTCTAGAGCCTGAATAAGAACAAAGCAAAATAAAATTACAAAGGCAGGATGCTGACAACTAGGAACCTCCAAGAAGAAACAAAAGCAAACACAAACACAGGAACCAAGAAGGAAGCTCAGCAAGAATAGGGGACTACAAAAAAAGCAAAACAGCAGCCAGGTGGTAAAAACAAAATACAGACCTAGAAAGTTAGAAGCACAAGACAGCAAAAAGACCAAAAGCCCAAGGGAAACAGGAGACAAACACTGGGAGAAGGGGGAGGGAGAGCTCCAGCAGAGCATGCAACTGCAGCAAAGAAAGAATGCTGAGTGACACTGCAGGGAGCTGACTTAAATAGCTCAGGCAAGATGCGTTGCTAATTGCTTCCACCCATTGAACTGCAGTCATAGCCTTTGATTTATGCATCATTTCTTGCCAGGTATTGTAATTCTAAAATGTGGCCTGCTTCTTGTGACCCACCATTCCATGGCAAATTTAATTCTGTACTCAGTAATATTATTCTCCATGAGTAAATGATCCAACATTAGTTTAACAAACATAACACTCCCCACTTGCACTGCTTCTTCTGGGGGCTTTTCCTATAGGTTTAACATCTTCTTATTTTTTTCTTTATGTGTTCACAGGTGTTTTTATCTTCAGCCAATGAGATTTTGAGAATTTAACATTTGTCACAATGATGTCATGAATGTAGATGCTATTTAAATTATGCATTTGTGATTCCTTAGCCTTTGAGAAAGGAACTTTTGTTCCACAACGCTTCAGGCTGATACTGTGCCTGCATGAACTTTATTATTTTCTGCTTTAATAAATGTGAATTCTCACAGTGTGTCTGCAGTCATATACCTTTGAAGTGGTGAGTGCTCGACTGTTTTGTTTGCAGACTGAACTGGTTTGTCTTGAAGCACCACCTGCTCAGTGCAACCCTTCTGTGTTGACTAAATTTTTAATGCAAGACATAATTTAAAATACACCCTATGCCCCATTGTATTAAGTACTACAGCTCTGAACACTTATTTAGCATTCTGGGATTTAATTCCCCTGTTGACAGATAATCAAAACTAACCAGAACTGATAAGGATCAACCAGAACACTTCTATGTCTTGGTTCTTATTTAATAAGGATCAAATCCTTTTCGGGTTCTGCCACCCCTCGCATCAGCATTGAAATTCACTGAAGCAGTACAGCCTGCCAAAACTGCATAGGGAAATTATGCTAGCAGCTTTATATTAAAAGGAAAACAGTGGGTTTTTAGAAACATAGACATGCAGAAAATGACAGCTGAAAAAAGACCAATGGTTTATCCAGTCAGTGTGTAACACCCTATCATACCCCGGGTCCTTTTGTCATGTGTTTTTTGTCTACACTATCCATCCCCATGCTCCTTGTCTTACTACTACCCCCCCAATGAGTAACTACTAAGCCCTTAGCTCTGTCCCAATGTGCTTGAAACCATTAATGGATTTTGGTGCCCACCACCTCCACTGGCAGAGCGTTTCATGGCTTAACCACTCTCTCTGTAAAATACCTTTCTCGTGTCCCTCCTGAACCTTCAACTCCCGCCAGCTTCCAGTCATGTCCTCATGTTCTAGATTCACTACTCATATTGAAAAATTCCTAGCAGTTCACCTTGTTCATTCTTTTCAGGAACTTGAACGTCGCTATCATGTCACCCCTCTGTCTCTTCTGGCCTGGTAGGGGGTACATATTCAGTGATCTAAGTCAACCCTTGTAGGATTTGTCTTGCTGGCCCTGAATCATTTTTATTATCCTATGCTGCATCATCTCCAGCTTGTTCTTCTCTTTCCATTGGTGAGGACTACAGAACTGAGTACTGTAGGTGTGGACTCACCAGTGAGCTACAGAGAGGTGATGAAACTTTTTTCCTCCTGCAGTCAAAACCCTTCCCTATGCACCCCAGCATCCTGTTTGCCTTACTGTAGGCCTTGCTACACTGGCTAGATTGTTAAAGGGGTTCTCTTATGATGACTCTTAGGTCCCTTTCCTTAGAGGTAATGCCCAGTTTAACCCCTCCCATCCAATACTCTGTTATGGTGTTTTTGTACCCTGTGTAGATCAAATTGCATTTCTTGGTATGGAATAGCAGCTGCCAAACCTTGGACCATCTCTTCAACCTTTGCAGGCCTCTCTGCATCTCTTTACCTCTACCTCACTATCTACACTACCAGAGAGATTAGTGTCATCTGCAAAGGGACACACATAACCCTGAATTCCTTCTTCTCCGTCACTGATATACATAGTGAAAAGGACTGGACCCAGAACTGATCCCAATGGCACCCCACCGGTGACCTCCCTCTCCTGGGATTTGACACTGTTTATCACTACCCTCTACTGTCTCCCTTCCAAGCAACTTTCCTCCCATCTAATTTGTCCTTCACTGCACCCAGATCCTCTAGATTTTTCAGCAACCTTCTGTGAGGCACCAAGTCAAATGACCTGCAGAAGTTGAAGTAGAGTAAATCCATTGTAGAACCCTTATCCACTATCCTATTTATGAGGTAAAGAATACTATCAAATTGGTCTGGCAAGACTTCCCTGCCATAAACCTTTGTGGTTTGCTATCTATGAGTCCATTTTTCTCTAGTCCTCTAGGTCTTCTTTATCTAGAGTCTCCATCAGTTAACCCACAATAGAGGAAAGACTGACAGATCTGTAGTTACCCGGCCATTCTTTGACCCCACCCTTGTGGAGTGGAACTTTCTCCACTGCTCTCCAGTCTTTTGGAACCACATCTGTCTGAATAAAGCTACTGAACAGCCCTACCAGGGGTTCAGCTAATTCTGATACCAGTTCCCTGAGCACCCTCAGATGCATCCAATCTGGTCCTGGGGCCCTATCTATCTTCAGAGCTGCTAGCCCTGTTCTGAACCTTTCACTAGTAAATACCTGCTGCCTCATTTCTGGGACCCCCCTTTCAGCAGCCTTTATGCCACTCTCTGGCAAAGGCCTGCTGTCCTTCAGAGTAAATACTGAGCAGAAGTACTCATTCAGAATGGCTGCTTTCTGTTCTTCATCCCCTATTACCCTGCCTCCCTCTATTAGCCTAACAATTCCCTCCCCTTTCTTTTTTCCCTTGTATGCCTGAAAAAATGTTTTTTCCTCACCCTTGACCCCTCCACAATATGCAGCTCTGTGTTTGCTTTTGTATCTCTGACCGCCCTCTTAGTATCTCTGATTCGTACTTGCCCCCCCCCAAAGTCTTCATCCCCTGCTTATCCTTGAACCTGATTAAGGCCTTCTCATTTACCCCCACTGCCTCCCTGACCTTTTTGGAGAACCAACATTTTTTTTTTTGGTGATCAGCCAGTGGCAGTACAAGTGGCCCACTCTACTACTATAGGTCATGCATCATGCACAGCTGTGCAGTATGCATGCAGTGCTTTGATTGCCAAGCATCAGCACTGAAAATTTCCATACAGTAGTAACTGTATATTGAAAGGAAATCTGTTTTCTGTAATCAACCAGTAGCAGTAGAAAAAGAAAAGTTAGTATTTATATGGCAGTTTCAAACATACTGTATTCCAAAGCACTTTACAAGCAATGACAGTGGCAATGGCAATTTTATTTATATGGCACCCAAACCCCAATGCTCTAAGTGCCTTACAATAAATAACAAATAAAACAATAATCAAATAACAGACTGTGAATCATCTAAAATCAAGAATCCAGGCCAAAACATAAAATAAAAAAGTGGGTTTTCAAGGATCTTTTAAAAATAGCCATTGAAGGAGCACCTCTAACTTCCCAGGAAGGGCATTCCAAAGAATTGGGGCTGCTACACTGAACGCCCTGTCACCCGAGGATTTTAACTGAGATCTGGATACAGACAGGAGGTCTGCCTCCACTGACTGGAGGGCACGACCAGTAGTGTATGGCACCAGAAGGTCTTGCAGGTAGCAATTAAGAAAGTCTGTCAAACATTGCAGCAGTCATCACCTTGTCTTTGTCCCCTCCTCTGTAACCTGGTCTTAGGCAGGCAGGTATGGTTCTGCCCACAGGGGTTGGAAGGTTCTCTGGCACCAGCCCCAAAGGTGGAACCACTGGGGCCACCCACAGAGTGTGGGCATCTAGATGGAGACAGAGACAAAGAGGTTAAAAAGAGCTGTGGCCTGCAGCTCCCCCTCAATCTCTTCACCCCTCTTCAAATCTCACTTGGCTGCAGGTCCCAGAGGATTCCAGAGGAAGCAGAAGATTCAAGAGCCGCTATTTTGGTAAGGAGGTACAGGCTACTGATTCCTCTTTAGGCCCCTTAATTTATAAACCTAGGCCCGGATATTCAAAAGGGTTGCGCCATGCGCAACAGGGTTGCGCATGCGCAAGTCCAAAATTGCGCCATTTTGCGATATTCAGAAGGAGGCAGATGCGCCACGAAACATGCTGAGCAACAGCACAATGAAAATGAAGGCATGCGCAACCGGGGGGGTGGATCCATGCATAAAGAGCGCAATGCGATATTCAAAGATTTTGCGCGATGCGCAATAGCGGCACAGCCGGAAATTGCGCACTAGCGGAAATGAGCCAAAATAAAAAGGCTCAAGGAAGCAGCGCAAGAATGCTACAAGGCTGCCAAGTGGGGGAGAGAGAGAGAGAGACAGACAGACAGACAACAGACATGCTAGGGCAAGAAAGGAAAGCGTGGGCCATAGGCAGTAGAGGCCAGCGGGGGGTGCCCGGTGCAGTGGAAGTAGCAGTGAGGACAGCGGGGGTAACACAGCAACACCAGCCAGGGGGTCAGAAGCCAGGGAGATGGACAGTGCCAGCTTCCACATGGAAGCTGTAATGAGGGGGGTGAGAATGCATGCTGCAGGGGGACGTGGCCGTGGAAGGGCCCGTCGGCGGTATGCCCCCAACAGGCAGTACCGTGCCCGCATCAGCTTTGAGCTGTACACAGATGTAGAGATCATGGGCTGGTACCGCCTGAACAGGGCAATACTGAGACAGCTCTGTGAGCTGTGCAGTGATGTGATGCAGGCACCCTCATGATGGAGTCACGCTCTATCGGTGGAGACCAAGGTGACAGCCTGCATGTGCCTGCTCGCCACGGGCACCTTCCAGAGGCCGACAGGGGACACCACAGGCATCACACAGTCGGCCACGTCATGCATCCTCACCCAATTCCTCAGCGCACTGCTGCCACATGCTGTGGAGTACATCCATTTCCCCAGCACCGCGGCAGAGCGTACAGCAAACATGCAGGAGTTCCACAGGGTAGCACGTATGCTTGGCGTGCTAGGGGCCATGGACTGCACCCATGTGGCCATTCGCACGCCACCTGGCCCCGATGGGCTCACATATAGGAACAGAAAGGGATTCTCCAGTGTCAACTGCCAGGTGGTGTGTGATGCCACTGGGCGCATAATCAATGTCTGTGCCACACACCCTGGCGGGCACCAGTGCCTTCAATGGTATCAGTCCGCACTGTGCCATCGATTGAGAGTGGGGACATCCCCACAGGACATCTAGTGGGTGAGTACACTCTATAGGAATGCAAACTCGGGGCAAGCAGGAATGCCACAGGTGCCATGGTAGTGGACACAGGGATATGGGCAATATGGACCTGAACATGAGACTGATCTCCACTATCTCCACACAGGTGACAGCGGATACTCACTCCATCCCTGGCTGCTCACACGTGCAGCGTATGACCCCTCCGCCTTAACACTATAATGAGGCACATGTTTCCACACGCAACATCATAGAGCAGGTGTGTGGGATGCTCAAGGCACGCTTCCGATGCCTAGACACCTCCGGCGGTGCCCTACAGTACAGCCACCAAAAGGCCTGTGGGATATTCCTGGCCTGTTGCATCCTGCACAACATGGCCAAAGACTATGGGATAGCTGTACAGGTTGAAGAGGGGGACAGCGATGGGGGCGCCAGTGGCGCCGGTGTTGATGGTGATGAGCAGCCCCCCCTAGGACGGCGGGACTCCCAACTGATCCGGCAGGCCCAGCTGCACCGGGACACCATCACAGAGGAGCACTATGCAGAACACAGGTAAGTCAAGGGACATGCAACCAACACTGTCCATGCGCAAACCACAGGCACACAGGGGAACACACCAAGGGTGCATGACGGCCAGGGGAGTTGAAGGGTCCAGGCATACAAACACACCATCAGGGAGGGGTGAGCACTCATATGGAAACACACACCAGGCACAGAGTGTACATGGGCACATGCACAGCACAGCAGAACCAACATTGCTAACACACAGCACCACCGACCACCCCCACCACCTGTACTGTCCAAGTACGTGTGTCAGATGCTGGGCACCCTTGCACCTTGGTGTACAGTACAATGCAGGCATCATCATGCACACGCACCTGTGGACAGCAGTTGGGAGGGTGTGCAGGTGGTCCGTGTGTCGGCGTGGTGAGCAGAGCACCCAGCAGTGCACTGCCCACCATGACACACATTGCACACATGGCAGCACCAGACAGGGCCCGCACTGGGAGACAGCTCAGTCATGTAGCACTGTCCCACGGCCACCGCAGATGCGTGGGCAGCCCTGCCATGACCCAACAGCACTGGCAGGCTGAGCAGAGGCCACATGGGGTGGTAGTGTTGCACCACCAGGGGTCCCATTGCATGAACGTGACCTTGCCCACACAGGGGTCTGCAGCATGCCAAACAAACCTGCACCAGGGGTGCTCGGGATGGCCACAGCAGAACCCAGTGTCGACAGGCCTGGTGTCACACGACACCGGGAATGGGGAGTGGAAAGTGAACTGTGTGGGGTGTGCGGTACAGGGGCACCTGACTGTGTGCCCAATGCATCCACGACAGAGACCACTGCCTGGGTCAGCCTTTCAATGGCGGCGGTCACATCCGTCCGGATACGCACCAACTCTGCACGGTCCAGAGTACACTCCCTGCTGTGCCGCTCCACAGCCACAGACAGTGCCTCCACGGACATTGCAACCCGCCTCTGCAGCTGTACTGATTCCCACAGCAGGCGGGTGTGCTCGTCCAATGGGTACTGTGCCCCAACGGCATCCTGTCCCCCAGGGTGTGGAAGATCCTGATGCACAACACCCCTTGAGGGTGAGCGCTGTTCGCCAGGACCAGGAATGGGCAGATCAAAGGGTGGCGGACATGTGCCACTGCTTGACACTGTACCCCCAGACCTGGTGGTGACTGCTGCTGCTGCCCGCCAACTGCTGTGCCTGGGTCCCTCGTTCCACGCTGTGCTAGCAACAGTGCCAGACACCTGCACAGCCACGGTGCTGCCCCACGGTGCTGACAGGCACAGCCTGGGACTGTGCCAGCATGCTGGTACACAAGTTGGAACCAGAAAGGCCCAGGGGCACGTGCTGGCCTGCTGTGTGTCCGTCATGGGACACACACCTATCACTGCCCATTGCAGTCCTTGCATCATCAATGGTGCAGGTACGTGCTACAGCCATAGTCACAGCGTGCTGGCATGCTTGCATGCCAGACTGCTGAGACACAGGCTGTGCACCCCCCGCACCCGAATCACCGACACCAGAGTTGGCGGCCCAGCGTGCATGCTGCTGCAGTGCCTGCTGGCTTGTGATAGAGGTGGATGGACCCTCCTCCATGTCCAGCAGGTCATCATCACTGCCTGAACCCACCACCACCATCTTCTGAAGATGAACAGGATCTGTAACAGAAAGAGAGTACATGTGAGTGCATGTGAACAACCTTCCCCCTAACCCCCCCCAACACCACCACCATGTCATACCATGCAGTGATGGGCTTCCACCTGTCTGGAATCCACCTCCTGGTACACCCTCAATAGCGCTCTGCTGCATTGATGCAAGCAGTGTCTCCTCAGCCGGGGTCAGCTCCAACACCACTGGCAGGCCCCCGCCAGTGCCAGCACATGCCGCCCTGAAGGCTGCCACCTTCTCCTTCAACCTCCCTGCGGTCTGTCCCCATCTTCTTCTTGCATTCCTGCCGGAGGCGCTGGTGGCTTTCCGTGCAGGTTCACCAACCAAACTACCCTCCCATGCAGCGCGCACGGGACTGAGGGTGCCCCTCCGTCCACTCAGTACTGGCTCCTCATCCAGGTAGGCCTGGAAGAGGCCTCTGTCTCTGCTGCTGTAAAGTTGGGCCTCCTCCTACGCCCACCGTCCTCACCCTCACCTTGTCTCTGCTCGGTCATGGCAATCTGTATGGGGGCAAGTGGACACCTGTCACTGTGTAGTCTACAGCATTCTCCCATGACCATTGTCCAGAACATCACACAGCTTGCAACTCACCTCTCACCTGCAGTAACTGAATCTGGCCAGCGCAGCCCAATGTCACACATTTATAGCGCAATGTATGCAAATTAGGAGTGGAGCAACTATAATGATATGAATGGCTGATCAGATGATTTGCATGTGTCGGCTGAATATCGCGAATCTGCACTTTGCGCAATACGGTTGAGTCGGCTGAGCTAATGGCGCAGATCTGTGCCTGTGTGGTACACTGCATTGCGCATGCCCAGATAGCTTACGCAGGCATCTGCCGCGCTGCTGACGTGCTGTGCGCGATCGGCAATTCAGGCCATGGCCACCATGCTACAGCACTGGGCACTATATGGCGCTGTGGCACTACTGCGCAATAGTCCACTGTGGCACTGGTATGCAGCTGGTCAGTCACGCAGGATGCCTATACATCAGATGGCGCTGTGCGTGGCCTTGCGTCATGGCCCATGACCTTGTGTCCGACCTTTGCCCCCTGGCGCTGTTCGCCTGCCATGTGTACGGCCCTATTGAGCTGTCTGGTGACAGTGCTATGTGAAGTGGCGGCGCTGTTCAAACAGCACGATTGGAGCGTGTGGTGGTCTATTGCGCAACATCTCCACGTGGGGTTACGGCGCAGCGGGGCGCCATATTGCCTGCTGTAAAGCTGGTACCATGGCTAGAAGAAGAGCTGTTCCCTGGAGCCAATTGGAACTGGCCAACTTGGTGGCTAGTAGAAACCCCACTATGGGGCACTTTATGGTGAGACCCTCACCACTGCCCTTTACAGGTATGGCATCAGTGGCAACTGACCTGGTGGGTCACTGGACGGTGTCGGTCTGATGAGCAGTGCCGCACGGTACGTGACCTCCGCCGGAGGGATCCGACCTTCTGGATAGGCTGCGGTCACGTGCCAGGCGGGCGTGGTGCCTAGGCCAGGTGGATGTACCATCTCTGCACCTGTATTCTCTGTAGGGTGTGAGTGTGTTTGGTGGCTGTGCATAGGTGATGGCTCTGCCATGGTTGGCTGTGTGTGTGTGCAGCTGTGAGATGAATGGGTCTGGCTGTGTGGGCAGGCACTCTCACTGGGGAAGGGGCAGTCTGCTTTGAGTCACACTGATGTTTGTCTCAACATATGTCTCCCACAGGCCGGATGTGAGGATGCAGGCCCGGGTTGAGGAGGGCCGTACCAGGGCCCCGGTGCCAGCGGGAGTTGCACCCCAGCAGCAGCAGCAGCATCAGCAGCAGCGGCAGACACAGCTGCTTGAGCAGTGTGAGTATCATTACTTCATGGATGCTATTGCATGCTGGGGGGGGAGACCAATAGCCCTGCACAACACAACCATGCAGGAAAGGGGAGGTCATAATTCCACTATACAAGACACTAACTAGTGAGGCCCCACCTGGAATACAGTGTACAGTTCTGGAGACCATACCTACGTAGGGACATAGACTGGGCAGAAAAGGTTCAGAGGAGGGCAACAAAGATGGTGCATGGCTTGCATCACAAGTCCAATGAAGACAGGTTGAAGGAACTGAACATGTACTCCTGGAGAGAGGAGGAGAGAGGGATATGATAGAGACATACAAGTATCTTACAGGAGGAACAGGGTGCAGGAAAACACTATTTTAAGCAAAAAGATGTTCCAGGACTAGAGGGCATGGGATGAAGTTGGAGGGAGGACGATTCAGAGGAAACATGGGAAAGAATTTCTTCACAGAACGGGTGGTGGACAAGTGGAACACCCTGCCAGAGGAAGTGGTGGGGGCTGAAACAACCACGGGATTTCAGAATGCACGGGATAGACATAAAGGAATTCTGGAGGTCAGGGGTAAGGGGCAACAGACTTATAGGAAAACAAAGTGAACTTACAAGCTCAAATGGACAGACTGGGTGGGCCATAGGCCATTATCTGCCGACACTGTCTATGTATCTATGTATGCATGCACGACACAGGTGATATGCATCACTGTCCAGTATCACAGCACGTCTGTGTATGCGTCACTGGTGGTCCATGCATGCACTTGGCACATAGCTGTGTAACTGGCATCGCACCATGTTGCCACGTCACTTGACAGCCTTGTTTGTGCTGTGATGGACATGGGCAGTGTGTGTGTGCAGTGGTGCGCATAGCTGGTGCCGCCTGTTTGTGATGGCCATGTGCATGTTCACTGTGGGTGGGTGCATGCCATCACAGGTGCGGGACATTAGGCTATATGGCTTGCAGGTTGGGTGGTGTTCAGTGTTGTGGTCAGTCACAGCCATTGACTGTGTTCCATTTCCTAGGCCTCGAGGTTCTCTGGAGGATTCGGCACGATATTCGGGCCTCACACAAGTGTCCATGGAGAACCAGGCCATCCTGCAGTCCATCAGGCACCATGGCCTTCAGAGGAGGTGGCACAGGACGGTGCGGAACCAGGCAGAGGATGAGCAGCCGGCTGGGCCGTAGCAGATGATACCCTTCCCACTTCTCCCATCCCTACCACCCTGCCTTCCCTCTCCAAGTTGTTCATCCCTACCCCTTGAACACCCCTACCTTGTACCCTTCCCCCCCTTGTAAATAGTTGTTATTGTTTTGGTTATTTAGTATTTGGATATTTAAATATACATTTATATTTTGATATGAATACTGTGTTGGTCTCTGATTTGCAGCTGGCTACAGGTGCTCAGTTGCAGGAGTGTACATGCCATCTGGGGTGGTATGGTCCTGGGTGGGTGTGTGTGTGTGTGTGTGTGTGTGTGTGTGTGTGCGTGTGTGTGCATGGGGAGGTATCTCTGGCACGGCAGTGACTTTCTGTTGGTCTTGCCGTCTGCTGCCACCCACTGCTGGGTGCACAGGGTTTGTCTAGCTTGTATGCTTCTGTGCTGCACGGGGTTGACGTGTGCTGGGGGGGATGCATGGTTTCCTGCAGTGCCAGTCACTGCACATGGGTGGTGTCTTGGGGTCATGGTGCAGGGTGTGCTGTGCGTATGGGGGGCTGATGTGCACTGTGGTTGTCAACCCCCTGTGTGTGGCACTCTCAGCCTGCCAGTGGTTGTGCTGGGGTGTCATGGCTCTGCTGTGCTTTGTTGGCTTGTCCCCATGGGCCAGTAGATCATCCGTCACACCCCCAGTGATGCTGTGCTTGGGGTGTGCAGGTGTCTTGTTGGTTCTGCAGTGTGTTCCTGTGCCCATGTGTGGCATGGCTGGCGGTGGGCCCCAGCCTGCCTCCCTGGATGTGCAGTTCCATTGCTCTGGGGCTCTGCTTGCGCTATGGCACCTCTGGACTGCTCAGCTGGGCTGCCCTGGTTGCACTATAGCTGTAACATTTCTGCTCAGCTTCTCTCTTCCTAGTTGCAGCTATGGCACAGTTAGTGCGATATTCAGACGTTGGCTGCTTGTGCAATTTGTTCTGCTCCATGTTTGAATATCGCACCTGTTGCACATATGCGTAATTGGTTTGTGCTTGCTCCTGCTGTTGCACACATTTTGGGCGCAGTTTGAATATCCGGGCCCTAGTATGTCTAACACATGAAATCAAATGCATAGAGAAGTAAATGTAATTATTTCTGACTAGCATTTTCAGTGTCCACTAAAGATGAGTAAATAGCAATGTCAAAGAAACTGATACTACGTGTGCTAAAAAGATTGGATTTCCTATGGTGCTACTTGCATTAAAGTCAGTGGGCTTGTGCTAATACATAGGATTCTAGTCCATCTGGTCCAGCATAAAATTTGCATTTTGTTATTCTCTGCATTACAAACTTGGGACTGGATGAAGACTAAGGCACTGCCACATTATAGAAACTGTTGTTGCAACTAGGTAGGTATACCCACGCCAACCAGACTGCTTGGAAGGCCTCACCACTCACAGAGGCTGCTGCACCAAATGGCGGATGCCACAACAGTCCTGGCAACATAATAGGTAGCCCCACACTGACCAGAATGCCTGGCAGGGCTCGCCACTCGCTCAGGCAGCTGCACCATGTGGTGGACATCACTACAGACCCAGCAATATAATTCTCTCTGTAAACCTGTTAAGTGAATAAAATAGAAAAATGTGATTGCAAATAAAGCTGCAGAGTGGTTTCAATTGATTGCCTGATATATTTCATACACTAAAGATTTTGGCTTAAGCAACTAACCATTCAAAACCTTTGCAGCAAAGAAATTCTTGCTGCAAGCTAAACTGTAATTCGGGAAAGGATGGCATGTAGTCTAAGTGGCCTTTCTGGGTTATAGGCTGAAACTTGCAGTTTTGTCAGTCTTTAAAC
This sequence comes from Neoceratodus forsteri, assembly GCA_016271365.2. Lineage (NCBI taxonomy): Eukaryota > Metazoa > Chordata > Ceratodontiformes > Ceratodontidae > Neoceratodus > Neoceratodus forsteri. Next base: position 1,107,309,762 of record CM057449.1, on the reverse strand, counting down.
CACTTGCATGGTGGGTTCGATGGGTTGTCTGGCAATGGCATACTAGGTCCAGCTTTTATGGGGAACTGGTGTAATTCATACTGTGCAGAGTCAGTGTTTTTTGAGAATTGTAGGACCCAGGAGCTCCACTTGATCAATGGTGTTCTGGCGGGTCAGAGGGGTCACCACACCATGCCATGTCATGAGGCAGGCTGCCATCATGCTCCCTCCCCCATCCCTCCACAGGTTTGGTTTGAAAGCTGCACTGAATTACTGAACAGGCCACTTTCTGACCCTGTAGAGTGTGGGATTTGTTCTAGTGAGACAGCACTGCAGTAAACACAGGATCAGTAGCCCTGTGAATTTCAGATTGGTTTGCAGGAATAACATTATCGGAATTGTTTCTGGTCTTTGATTGTTCTTCCCCTGGCAGTAAGGGTATGTGGCAGGCAGCCGGTGTGGGAGGACAGGGGATCATCCACTATCTGGATGACTTCTTGTTTGTGGGCCCAGCCCACTCACCAGTCTGCAGACAGACACTGAACTCTTTCTGGCACCTGTGCGATGGCTTTGGAGTCCCACTGACCTCTGGTAACATTGAGCCCCTGAACTCAGCCATGTCATTCCTAGGCATCAGGATAGATGCAGAGGCACAGGAATGCCACCTACCCCAGGACAAGATCAAGGTTCTTAGAGCCCTTCTAGGTCACACATTGACAGTCAAGAAGAGCACCATAATGGAGCTCTAACAATTGGTGAGCCACCTAAATTTTGCCTACTGGGTCATCTCAATGGGGATAACATTTTTAGAGTAGATAGTGAAGCTGGAGTCTGTTACCTGGAAGTCCCACCAGTAGATATGGGTGATGGATTGCTTCAGGGAAGACCTGGAGGAGTGGTTAACCTTCATGTCTCACTTTTACAGCATCTTCATGTGGCCTGTGGCAGTCAACAGCTAGGAGTTGGAACTGTATACCACCATGACAGGGGGACTTGGTTTTGGTGCATACGTAAAGGGTATGTGGTGTGCTGCTGAGTGGCCCTCAAGTTGGGTAGAGATGGGACTCACAAAACAGATTAGCCTACTGGAATTTTCTTGATAGCAGTGGCACTCAGCATGTGGGGTCACCTGCTGAAGGATAAAAAGGGTGAGTGTTTTTTTCAAATCAATAACATGACAGGGGTCCACACTATCAGCAGACAACTAGGGACCAAGAGCTCATTCAGAGATCACATGAGGATCTTCATCCTTAAGTGCATGCTTCTTAACATCCATTTTAAGGCTGTTCATATTCCTGGCATTGAGAATGGTATTGCTAATGCTTCATTTCATTCAGTAGCAGAAGTTCAGGGAATTGGCTCCAGCAGTAAACTTGGATCCATGTCCAGTCCCACCTTTCCTGTGGAAGGCAGTGACCCTGAGGCCTTGGAGTGTATTGGTAATGCTATTGCCCCAGACCAAAGTGGCATATTGTCATGGGGTGGAGCACTTTCAGACCATCTAGGCAGAGGTGGGTTAACCTAATAGTTGGCTGATTCTCGCAAATCATTTGTGCAGCTAAAGTTTGGAGGCTGTATGGTGGGCATTGATGCCTGGTGTGGTGGAACAGCACCAGAGGGTATCGGTTTTCCCAGGTGTTGGGCTTCAATGGCACTACTCAAACTCTCAAGGTTTGGAAGATCCTTGAGTGTTGGAGAAAGGAATCCTGGAGCAGGTTGACCAGAGGTGCCCACTTAGCCCAGCTACACTTAAGAAAGTGTGGGATGCCCTCCCAGCAGTCTGCTGTTCCCCACTAGATGTTAGGTTATTCAAGGTTGCATTTATGTTGACTTTCTGTGGGCCTTCTGGGTCTCAGAGTTGGTGCAGCTGGCAACAAGTGGGTCCTAATGGGACAGCATGATGCAGACATTGTGGTGACACTGGAGGGTGTATGCATCAGCTTCCACAGGAGTAAAACTGAGCAAGCAGACATAGGTTGCTAATGCAGGCTCGGGGGAGGGGGGGTTGGCACGGCCTGCGTATACCCGGTGTTATGGCTCTACTTTCAGACCAGGATTTAAACAAGTTAGGCTGCTTGCTTTAAAAATGAAATACTTTGCTGAGTTCAGCTTGTTTGTGCTATCACAAGCACTGTTTAGCTGAATGTGATCAAAACAGACCAAACTCATCCATGGGCAAGCTTACCGGGTGCTCAGCAGCAGTTCGCAACTGTGAATGCACTTCAAGTACTCTTTGAAATCTGGTGACCGCAAATCCTAGTGCACCAACAGAGTTACAGTTTTCACTAAAATGGATAAAAATTGCAAATTAATTTGAGCCAGCTGCTTCTCAAATACTGTATCATTTGGATCCAATGATACACTGCTGCAGGGGGGTGCAGACACCGTTCTGAACAACAACTGTAAGTATAAGGCAGACAGTGTTCCTTTAAGTGTCCATTTCAATGTAATTCAACACTGCAGTTGCATGTAGTAGTTACATATTTGTTGCATGCAACTACATTGCAATTACAATACAGTTACAGCGTAGTTAACGGACACTTAAAGTGTAACCCTTTGTGAAACCTTGCATTGTAATCTCTAATGAAAATAGTATTAATTCTCAAGGGAAAATGTTTTCAATCTAAAGTCTAAACATACCTTGCTTCACTGACCACCTTTGATATTTTATATACTCTTTTTTTACAAGTGTCCTGTAACTTTAAGAAGCTATAGTTTAAAAGGTGGTGGTATACAGGCATCAGACAGCCCCCTGAAAAAGACCAAATGATCAAAGTGCCAGGGCAGTCAAATGGCATCTTCCAGCACACAATAAATGCTGACTTTAAAATAATTTAAAACCACTGTTCCTTCAGTCTCTTGAATGCCTCCTATTTTTTGGTTTTGTTCTTAGGGCGATGGTAAAAAGGGAAAAGGGGTAGGAGTACAATTCTTTAGGAGGACTCGTCTTCCTTGATTGGCATGAGGCAGGGGAGTGTAAAATCTGGACCCTATTTGGAGGGGGGTTGTGGTCCAACATCATCAGACATGCCTGCGGAAGTTGTGCCACCAGCTGGGGTGGTCGCTTGTCACCCAGTCATATGACCTCCCCAATCACTGAGGTGGAGCTACAACTCAGAGAGGTACATCATTCCCTCAGTCCACATGTGGGTACTGCCCTTCATGGGAAGGGTTGCAGACATTTCCGAGGCACCTGGTAAGATCTCCTGAGCGGTGCACGCCACTCGAATTGTGTAAAATGTCAGTTTATAAACATGTGGCTGCAGTCATTTTTTTAAGACTAGTGTTGTATATGTTCTTTCAGGGAAGGGCATTAGGGGGACTAATAAGACAATAATAAGTCTGCAAAACATTGCATCAGACATCACCTTGTCTTTGTTCCTTCCCCCTTCCATAAAATGGCAGGCAGGGTTCCACCCACGGGGGAAGGGAGAGGTGCTCTAGCATCACCCAGGAGAGAAACTGTTGGGGCCGCCCACAGCGTGTGGACATTTGGATGGGGCCAGAGAGTAAAGGCTTAAAAAGAGCTGTGGCCTGCTGCTCTCTCTCACTCTCTTCACCCCTCTTCAGATCTCCCCCCACCTACCCTCATAGGAATCAGGGATTTGGATAGGTTAGTCTAGACTGGAGAACCATTTGCCCCCTTATGGGTGAACACACTAGGGGTAGGGGAGGAGTTTCTTGTTTTTTCCTCAGAGAGTTTTTCCATTATTTTTCTTCTCCTCCACAGGGGTTTAACTGAGATTAGGCTTAGCATTTAACTGTTGCAGTCATTGTACTGTGGCAGCTTGGAAGTCTCTTAGGACAATGGTACAAGGAGAAATGGGGACGGAGTCAAATTTTTCCAAAACACTCCTCTTCCCTGGTGGGCATGAGGTGGGAACCATAAGACCTTCACCCCGTTTGGGGGGTTGTGGTCTAACCTCATTGGGCTTGCCTACAGGAGCTGCACCACCAGACAAGGGTGGTCACCTCCCCATTCACTAAGGCTGAGCTACAACTCAGAGAGGTATATCATTCCCTCGGTCCACACATGGGAATTCACTTCATGGCAAGACATGTGGAGGTTTCCCAGGTGACTGGCGAGCTCTCTCAAGCTGTTCACTTCACTCCAATTGTGTAAAATGACAGTTAATAAACATGCGGCTGTGGCCATTTCTCCAAAACTATTGTTGTGTGTGTTGTTCAGGGGAAGGGGGTTATGGGGACAAATAAGGCAAGAGAGGCTGGTAGTAAAATGACAGTAAATGTGTACTGAAAGCCATTTTGCACATCAACTACATCAAACAGCCTTGGACAATTGTATGAACCAGTTTCATAGAGGAAAATGTTATCCAAGGACCAAAAGAACACCCCCTACCCTTGTGAAAAGTGCCTTGGGTTCATTTACTTCCATCTAGACACCCATGAGTGCAGCACCATAGAGGAGCAGAAGGGACCTCACTTTAACATTTCATCTGAAGGACTGCACACCCCAACAGTGCAGCATGTACTTAAGGGCCAGTGTTTTTATAATATGATCCCAATCACCATGTGGGACCAAAACCCATTAACTTCTGTCCCAGAGGTGCACGTGATATCAACTGAGTCATGCTGACACCAAGTACAAGCAACCTGGTCATAAGGGGGTCCTGGGTTGTGTGCAGCAGCACAGTACCAATGCAGTGCTATAAGTTTAACCCCCATGTGTCAGCACTGAAATTCACTGTATATCAGCAGCGCTAACAGACGTTGTACTGGGAAATTGTGCTAGAAGCTATCTATTAAAAGGAAAATAGTGTTTTGCTTTTTTTTTTTGTGATCAACCAGTGGCAGCACAGGTGCACCACTCATACCCAGGTCCTGTACAATGCGCAGTAGCATGGTACATGCGCAGTGCTGTAATCACCAGGCATCAGAACTGAAATTCATAATATAGCAGTAGAAGCAGCTGAAATTGTACAGGGAAACTGTGCTAGCATATGTTTTTTGTGATTAGTCAAAAACATTACAAGCACCCAGTCCACAGGGAGGTCTTGCATTGTTCATAACAGTTCAATACATATGTAGTACTGTCATTCCCAGGTGTCAGCACTGAAATTCCCATATAGCAGTAGCACCAGCATAAATTATACAGGAAACTTATAATAGCTTCTGTATATTAAAAGGAAAGCACTGTTTTATGATCAGACAGTGGCATTGTTTGCTGAAATTGTCCTTTTTCAAGAATTTGCATTTTTAAATATGCACAATTTGTGAAAAAAGGTACAATCTGCTGAAATTATGCAGTTTTATGAACTCACATTTTAAAAAAATGAGCAATTTGGGAAAAATGTGCAATTTTGAAAAAATTGGAAAGTAAATTACATTTAACTTTGTTGCAATGTCACAAAAATTGTATGAATGGAAAAGCTTCCATTTCTTGCAATGTTACACATTTTGCATCACCATCCAAGAGTTAAACTTGACCTTGTATAGCCAACAAAAAGCAAACTTGCAGAGACCAAAAAGAACTCAAGTGTGTCTCAGATGTTCCAATCAGACAGTCATGTGGATGAAACACTGAGGAGATGATGGATAATTTTACTGAGCGGTGAGCAGTAAAAAGAGGGGAGCAGTCACCTAGCCAGGCATGGCAGGCAATTAAAAAATATTTACTTGACAAAACTTTAGCTGCCAGGCTAGGAGAAAAGGCAATAGGGGCAGAATGAAGATGAAGTTGAAGTTCTAGTTGTATAACTAATGGATACATCACCATCAACTTCATCATCTTCCTGTTTTGAAACTGGTAGTGCAATGGATTCATCATCCACAAATCTTGGAGTGGAGTAAGTCTTGTTCAAAATGGGCAGGTTTACTTGTACAAAAGTGAGTATGTCTACATTTTTGTGAATAGGTACATCCTCGTGTTGCTCAGCACATTGCCTGAAGGTTCTCTCTGAGTCTGTACTTGCAGGTGGCCAACTGAGCCACTCAGTGGCTATCTCTGTTAAAGAGAGCCAAATGGTCTCTTTTAGGTACCAGTATAATAGAAGCTCATCTCCTTCTGCCAGTGTCACATTCTCCAGACAGTCCTGCATCATTTTGTTTACTAGCATCTCTGGTACAACTATGGAAGACCAAAGCACTCTTAAACTTCATCTGCAGCATTTTGGCACTTCAACCAGTGATGTGACTGATCTGAATCAGTGAATTGTGGATCAGGGAGGAGCGGTAGATGTGGCCTACCTGGATTTCAGTAATGCCTTTGACACTGTTCCACATAGAAGACTGTGAGCAAGCTGGGCAACCTAAGAGTGGGTCCAAAAGTAGTAAAATGGGTAAGAAGTTGGTTAAGCAATAGGAATCAGAGGGTGGTAGTAAATAGGGTACAATCCGGAGAAGCAAGGTGACTAGTGGGGTGCCACGGGGGTCAGTATTAGGCCTGGTCTTCTTCAAAGTCTTTATTACTGACATTGCAGAAGGGCTGGAAGGGAAAGTATGCCTTTTCATGGATGACACAAAAATCTGCAACAGGGTGGAAAGAATGAGGGACAATCTGAAAAAGCTGGAAGGATGGTCAAGGGAATGGCTGCTGGGTTTCACTGCAAAAAAAGTACAAAATCATGCACTGCACTTTGGGGCATAGAAACTCAGGGGCATTGTACTAATTAAGTGGGGAGGTAGCAGCAACAAAAAACAAAGGAAAGGGACCTAGGGATAATCATTCCTGATGACCTGAAGGTAGCCAAGCAGCATGATAAGGCTGTGGGGAAGGTTAGCAGGATGCTTGGATGCATGGGAAGGGGCATCACCAGCAGAAAGGTGAAGGTAGTACTACCCCTGTATAGATCACTGGCAAGACCTCACCTCAATTATTGTGTCCCGTTCTGGAGACTCCACCTCTGGAAGGACATAGATAGTGTGGAGGCAGTACAAAGGAGGGCTACCAAAATGGGGCAGGGCCTGCATCAAAAAACCATACAGGGAAAGACTCAAGGAACTAAATGCCTACTCTCTAGAGGAAAGGAGGGTAGATGGATAAGATAGAAACATTCAAATACCTCACGGGTATTAATAGGGTACAGGAAGGTAGCATGGAAAAAGGTGCTCCAGGACAAGGGGTTACACTATGAAGCTGGAGGGGGGAAGCTCAGAGGAGATGTGAGGAAATGCTTCATCACAGAGAGGGTGGTGGACACCTTGAACAGCCTCCCAGCAGAGGTGGTGGGTGCTAAAACAGTAACAGGATTCAAGATTGTGTGAGATAAACACAAGAGGACCTTAGAAGTAAGGCAAGGGGGGAGTAGACCAGAGATTGAGTAGGGTCTGTGGTGACACAGTAGGTAGGTAGGAAATATAGGGCAGATTAGGTGGGCCAAAAGGTCCTTATCTGCCAACAGCTTCTATGTTCTATGAATTAAAGAGCTATTTAGGTGCCAACAGCATAGCTGTTAACATCTACTGTGGTCATGCATACTCTTTTGTGCATTTAGTCAAGTTTAAGGTTACACTCAGTGTGAGTGATTTGGTTGCATGATGTCATTGATGATGTCAGTAATAGGGCATTCAGGTGTTGGCATAGGGTTTCAGACCTACACAAGCCTGGGCTTAAGCCCTTGTATTACACATTTTGTTTTCTTTCTCACTACGATTTTTGTTGTATGAGAGAAATTGTTAGATGTCATTGCAAATGTAGAGAGGGGTTTCAGCAGAACTAAATAGCAGACTTTCAGATAAGTGAACTTAGTTCTACAGTATGTTGTAGTTAATTAAAGTGGTCCTGGCTGAGGCTTGTCTAGATTTGAATACTAATTGAGTCATCTGATTTAAAGGTTGTGACATAACCTCTGCACCATAGGAACTGCAGCTTGTTTACCTGTAGTTCAGTGGCAAACTGAATATGTCCTTTTTTAGGAGGCAAAATATCAGTGTTTTAAATCCTGGCAAGGATTTTTTTTATAAGATGGAAACTCACTTGAATGGCTATTCATGGTGGTCTGGAGTCACAATAGTAAATTATATGAGAAGTAAATTTAGCTGAGAATAGTTTGTGAAGGTAAATCGCCTGCTGGGATTAGATCCCCAGTTGCCTGTTTTGCAGGTTGTGACATAACCTCTACATCATAGAAAATGCAACTGACTTAACTACAGCTCAGTGGCACATTGAATGAGTGTGCACTTAAAAATCAAAGGATTGGCTGGCCCGGTGGTGCTGAGGGCTGAGGCACTGGATGCCTTACCTCGTGGCATGCCGACGAACCGGGTTCTGGAATAAGCCTGAGTCATCAGAGGTTGGCAGTGAGGAGGGAGGGTGGAGCTGGATAGAGCTGCTGGCAGGCAGGCTCTCCTCTCCTTTCCAGGGAGGTGACGCGGCATCCCTCAGCCAATGGCAGCCCTTAGTGGAGGCTAAGAGGTGGCATGAGCTCAGAGGGGGTTGGGCGCTAGGCCATGGGGCGGGGAAAAGGGGTCATAACTGGGGCTGTAGACACATGCGTACCTCCACGCACATGTGCTCCTACTCCTGGGACCCCTGGGTGAAAACCGGAGGACAAAAATGCCAGTGGCAGTAGGAGGATCACCGAATCCCCACAGGCTCTGCTCCCGGGCCGGGTAGAAGGTAAACGCCGGCTATTCCAGGGTAACAGGGTGGGGGATCAACTGGATGGGGGTGACTGACTGGAAGAGCATAAATAGACAAAAAAAAGCAAAGGATCAGTAGTTTAAATTCAGATAGATATAGTAAGAATCCAACATTTTTTTCAACTTTTTTTGTAAGATGGAAACACACTTGAGTAGCAAACCATAGTGGTGTGGAGTGAAATAGTAAATTACATAAGAAGTAAATTTAGCTAAGAACACAATTTGTGAAGGTAAATCGACTGCTAGGATTGGATCTCCAGTCACCTGTTTTACAGGTGTGATGAAACCTCTACATCACAGGAACTGCAACTCACTCACCTGCAGTTCAGTGGTGCACTAATTTTGTGTTTGCTTAGCAGACAAAGGGTCAGTGGTTCAAATCTGACCAGGAGCTTCAGCACTTCTTTCAATGTTTTTTGTAAGATGGAAACTTACTTGTGTGGTGATTCATAGTGATAAGGAGATGGAACAGTAAATTACATGACTACTTTCAGCTAAGAACAACAATTTGTGAAGGTAACTCAACTGCTAGGGTAAGATCCACAGTTAGCAGTTTTGCAGGTTGTGACATAACTGCTACATCATATACACTGCAGCTCAGTGGCATACTAAATGTGGGTTTGCTTAGAAGACAAAGGATCAGTGGTTGAAATCCTGGCAGAGGTTAAATACTTTAAGATGGAAGCTCACTTGAGTGGTGATTCATGGTGGTGTGGAGTTGGAAAAGCAAATGATATGATAAGGAAATCTAGCTAAAAACAACAATTTGTGAAGGTAAATTACCTCCTGGGATTAGATCCCCAGTTGCCTGTTTTGCAGGTTGGCACATAACCTCTATACCATACGAAGTGCAGCACATTTAACTGCAGTTCAGTGGCACACTGAATGTGTGTTTGCTTGGCAGACAACAAATCTGGGGTTTAAATTCAGGTAGACGTAGTCCGAATCCTGGCAGGGACTTAAAGATTTTTTCTTCAACTTTTTTGTAAGATGAAAACTCAATTGAGAGACAATTAATGGTGGTGTAGAGTGGAACAGTAAATTATATAAGAAGTAAAATTTAGCTAAGAAAAACAATTTGAGAAAGTAAATTACCTGCTGGGATTAGACCACAGTCACCTGTTTCACAGGTGTCACTTAACCTCTACATGACAGGAACAGCAATTGACTAACCTATGCTCAGTGGCACATTGAAAGTGTGTTTGTTTAGTATGCAAAGGATCAGCAGTTCAAATTCTGGCAGGGAGTTAAGCATTATTTTAAATCTCTTTGCAAGATGGAAACTCACTTGAGTGATGATTCTCGGTGGTGTGGAGTCGGAATATTAAATTATATGAGAAGTAAATTCAGCTAAGAAAAACAACTTGTGAAGGTAAATTGCCTACTCAGATTAGATCCCTAATTGCCTGTTTTGTAGGTTGCGTCATAACCTCTGCATCATAGGAACTGCACTTCACTCACCTGCAGCTCATCGGCACACTGCATGTGTATTTGCTTAGCAGACAAAGGAACAGTTCAAATCCAGGTAAACACAGTTCTCATCCTGGTAGGCACATAAGCATTTTTTTCAGATTTTTTGTACGATGGAAACTCCCTTTAATGTCAATTGATAGTAGTATGGAGTTGTAATAGTAAAATATATGAGAAGTAAATTTAGCTAAGAACAATTTGTGAAGATAAATTGCCTGCTGGGATTAGATCCCTAGTTGTCTGTTTTCCAGGTTGTGACTTAACCTCTACTCCACTGAAACTGCAATTCCCTTACCTGCAGCTCTGTGGCACACTGAATGTGTGTTTGCTAAGCAGGCAAAGGATTACTGGTTTGAATCCAGGTAAGCATACAGTATATTGTTTTTTACCTAATTATTTTACACTTTACAGACCATATTTGGCATCTTTAGTACCATCAGTACTTTGATTATTTATGGAACTCCAATGTGGTGGCATGCCTAGCTTTGTGTGTTTTCATGTGGGGGAGTGAGTGCATCTGATCTTTCTCTTTTACTTTGTCTGAGCCCCAGACTGCACAACCATTTCCATGGCAGCCCTTTGTTTTTGTTGTTTGTTTTTGCATATCCCACAATCCTCTGCTCTGCCTGGAGCAAGGGATCAACTCTTCAGCTGAACCAGGCATTCTGTTGTTTCTGCCAAATCATTTCACCTATGGTTAGAAGAAAATAAAATTTGGTTGTAGGATCAGTGTTAATGGTGCACACACACTCCGTATCTGCTGAAAAAAACATTGGGGTCAAAGTAAACATACAGACAAAAAGTTTTCACATCCTGCATATTTCCAGGCCACAGTTCGTCACCTTTAGGAAGGTAACACATTCTGTGACTCTGGACCTCAGCAGCTTACCATTTCCTCTAGATCTGACTTTTTCTTTCATTATTTAACTCTTGTGTCAGCTAGTGGAGGCAGCTGGCTCAGACATGCTGCCCTCCCCTGCTGATCACAGTGCTGTAAAACCTCAACCAAGGTAACAAGAACTGGTACATGGACACTTTGCTTGCTTTGTCATTTGTCATATCATCAGATAGAATCTGTAGTTCTCTGTTCAGAGCTATAATTACTGTGCCTGCTGCGCTGTTTAATGGGGTCTAGTCTATGTTGTGCATTATCGGATAGAATTTACAGACCTTTGCCATTTTAATGTGTGGTATCAGTGTGATTTCTACTGTTAACTCCAAAGTCTAGTGCTGTTACATTTCAAAGTGTTATTATTATAGCAGCTGATCAGTATTTGCTGGATAGTGTTACTCTTCCCCATTGCTGTATAGTGGCGCAGTACCATGGCCTACAAAGAAATGTGCTCTGACCTCTTCATACTAAGTTTCATACTAAGTAATAAGGAGCTAAGAGGGTCTACGTTTGACCCATACAAAATGTTGCTTTCCACTTTACCCATAGTATGCCGGATTGTGACCTTCCATGATATAGGTATCTAAGTTCTTTTTAAACTGTGCTTTATTTCTAGCATATACAGTCTCCTCTGGCAACCTGTTCCATGGAGCCGCCACTCTCTGGGTATAAAAGGCCATACGCCTACTTATGTTACACTTTATATGTCTTAGCTGAAGGTAGTGCCCTCTGGTACCTAGTTTATCATTTCTGAATTGTAGATTTAGTTCATTTAACATATAATCATCCCTCATTATATCGTAACATAACATCAAGTCCCCTCTAACTCTTCTAGTCTCCAGTGACATCAGCCTTAAATCTGCTAATCTCTGTTAATAGGTTCTATCCTGCATACCATGCACTATTCTTGTAGCCCTCCTCTGCACCCTCTCCAACTCCACCACCACCCCTTTATTTATGGGCCCCCACACCGGGGCACCATAGTCCAAAATAGGCTGAACATAGGCTCTATACAAAGGCATAATCACTGCCTCCTTCCTACTTTTGAAGTTCCTTTTTTATATTCTATAAGACCCTATTTGCCTTTATTATTTGTTTGTCACAATGAGCCTGGTATTTCAGCTTCTGATCTACCAATCTTCCCAGGTCCCGTTCCACTTCTGACTTTCATAGGGTATACCCATTCATCTTATAGTTGTGTTCCGGATTTCTATTGCCCATATGGATCACACAGCATTTGTCTATGTTAAAACTCATTCCCCTTTCGGTTGCCCATTTGTAGATTATATCCAAGTCTTTCTGAATTGTCTCTGCCACCTCTAACTGTGTTACTCTACCGGCCAGTTTAGTGTCATCTGCATACTTGCTTACTCAGTTGTTTGCCCCTTTCCCCATTGATGCTATGAATACTCTGAACAGCACAGGCCCCAGCACTGACCCCTGGGGGAACCCCCAGTCACAGGGATCTCCCCAGACAGATATCCATTTATACACACCCTCTGAGTCCTATCCGCCAGCCAGGCCTGAATCCACTGGCATACTCTATAGTCCATATCAATTTCCAATAAACATTTTAATATTTCTAAATGTGGTACTTTATCAAAGGCCTTGGCAAAATCCAATATATACAATCCTCCATCTCCCCCCTATCCAATACTGCCAAAATGTTCTCATAAAAACATACCATGTTTGTCATACATGACCTCCCAGCCACAAATCCATGCTGCTCCCTATCATCCTGTTTAGTCTCAGTTAGGTATAGATTTATTACATCTTTTAATATTGATTCCATCAGCTTGCCTGGCACCGATGTCAAACTTATGGGTCTATAGTTTGTGCATTCTGCTCTATCTCCCTTCTTATGAATGGGTATCACATTTGCAGTCAGCCAGTCTCTCGGCACCACCCCCTTCCCCAGCAACCGCTGGAAAATAATGTTTAAAGGGATAGCGATATTTGGAGAGCGTAATTTAAGAATGTTATTTGAGATGTTATCCGGCCCCGCTGCGTTTGTGTTCTTTAGTGCCCTAATTTTATCTAAAATAACCTCAGCAGAAATTTTTGTCTAAAACTTTATTAAGGTTAAACTTTACCGTGCCTACCGATTTAGCAACAAAAACTGTACTGAAGTATTTGTTAAAGATATTTGCTATCTTAGTGGGATCCGATATTTGGGCCCCCCTTCCTTTATGGTACATAAGTTATTGTTTGTCTTCTTCAATGAGTTCACATAGCTATAGAAACTTTGCAAGTTATCTTTATGTGCAGAGGACACCAGCCTCACTTCCATCCTTTGTTTATATCTTTTTATCAATTTCTTACACTTGACCTGTGCCTCCTTATATTTTGCCCAAGTGACTGTACTACTATCTTGTCTATATCGTTTGTATATTCGTGTTTTTTTATTTATTAAATTAATTGCCATCTTTGTGAGCCATCTGGGTTTTTTTCCTCTTATTATACACCTGCACCTTTTTTATATGTTCATCACAAATGATAAATATTTCCTTTTTAAAAGTAACCCACATTTCCTCAACTGTTTTATTCTGCAGTACACCTTCCCAGTTTATAGTATCCATTTTCTTCAGTATTTGCTCTTTATCTGTTGTTTTTATACTAAAAACCTCCCTACATCCTTTTTCCAAGGGTATGTAATGCTGGTATGAGAAGCAAACCCCCTCATGGTCACTACCCCCCCAGCGGTGCAGTCGTTTGGCATCCATAATATTAATATCCTTCACCGCCATAACTAGATCTAGAGTGTTATGTCCTCTAGTAGGGGCAGTTACATATTGTATTATGTCCAACTCCTGACATAGCTCCACAAATACTTTACTACTGAGAATAACAGCCTGTTGGTCGACCCAGTTTATTTCCTTATAGTTTAAATCCCCCACCAGTATTACCTTACCTAATTCACATGCCTTAGAGAGTTCTGTATTAATCCAATCTGACAATTATTTTGATGCCCCTGGTGGCCTATAACACACCCCAATTATTACTGGTTTCTGAGTATTAGTGATTATCTGAATCCAGATAATTTCTGGATCTAGCTCTCCTGATCTGACCTTTTCCGATACATCTATAGCCCTTATTTTATTTGATACATAGGCTGCCACTCCCCCTCCTCTCCTTCGCTCTCTATCCTTATGGAAGAGGGGGAATCCTGGAATCTCTTTACCCCAGTTCTCCTCCCCAGTCTACCACGTCTCAGTAATAAATGCCATAGCCACCTCAGTTCCACCACATAAGAGTGCCTCAAGTTCCTCTTTTTTATTATTTAAACTATGTGCGTTTAGGAGCAGACACTGATGAACATGATGATTTGACCCTAACTTAGCTTTGGAACGTCTAACTTGCTGTCCCTCATCCACCGGGTACTGCCCCCCCCCCGTACCTAGTTTAAGTATATGCTCAGCATTCCTTTAATTTCAGTTGCCAAAGTTTTTGTGCCCAGGGGGTTTAGATGTACCCCATCCCATCTGTAAAGATTTTTTTGGTTAATAAATTTCCCCCTGGTGTCTATGAAAGCAATATTCTTAACTCCACACCTATTTGACATCCTACTGTTAATTCTTTGAATGGTGCTATTTTTTTCCGGGTTGCAACCGAAGTTTGGTAGTAATGCTGAGATGATTGGTATGTGTCCCCCTGTCTTTATTACTTCAGTACATTCCATGAGTTCCTCCACAATATCTCTTTCATACTCCCTACCCACGTCATTGATTCCCACATGGAGCACAACCACTTTTTGTTTTGGTGAGTTTAATAACAATTTGGGCAGATGCAGTTTGATGTCTCACTCCGGGTGAACAATTTACTGTCATATTCTTTTTGCAGCCAACCATAAGTACTGCATCAGTATTTCTTAAAATGGAGTCTCCTATCACCAATATTTCTGTCTCTGTCTTTGGAAGTAACCTTAGAGTTTTCGCTCCCTGAGCCTCATCTAATTTTACATTCTCAGTGCTAGTTTCTGAGTCCGTGCTAAGCAGGAAGTATCTATTTTGTACCTCAACTCCAATCCCTCCCATGGCCCTCCTCATTTTCTTATAGGGGGCTTTTGAGATTGTTGCCCAACCCTCTTCCTCCATACCTTCACTTGCTGTTGCCCAATTACTACCATCTGTGTCTTCACTAGAGCTCTCAATTGTATTTATAGGGGGCCCTGCCCTACTAGTTCCAGGTCTTTCAATTTCTACCTGCCCCTCAGTCTGGGAATGTGTGTGTTGGGAGTGTATCTGCTGCCACTCCCTCAGTTCAAGTTTTAGTGCAGCGTTTTCTTTACGTTTTGCACACCTAAACTCTGGTGTATAGGTATTAGTTAGGTTTCCTATGTACATCGTGCATTGGTTACACTTTACAAGATATCCCTTGTCACACAGATCTTTCAGTACCTGCTCAACACTTGTTTGTGCCTCCATAATTCAGTAGTTTGTTTTATATGGGTTCTGTGACACCAACCCTCAAGTAATGGTAGGTTTCTGAAGTCACTTACCCTTGTGTGTCTTTCACTACCTAATACTGTGGTCCTCAGCCCCTCAGTCCCCACAGGACACACAAGACACATGACATGCATGTCTCTGCGCACATCTCCGCATGCTGCTATGTGTAGCCACCGAGCTCACGTCGCTCACTCAGAGCATCCTTCTGTACCCCCGAGGACCAGAAGTTGCGACACTCCCGCCCACTCCACCAAGTTCAAATAACAGATATTTAGTTAGGTTTACTTTAAAGATCTACAACTCCTGAATCTCAAAGGTTGCTGCCTTTTGTGGCCGATATGTAACTCGCCTGTACACTGCTGGACTGCGGTGCAGGCCCTCTCCCAAGTTCCTGTTTCCCACTAAATACACCACTACAAAATAGCACAGGCTCAAAAAGGTTTATTTATATTATAACTCTGTGTTGCTTGTAAGGAGGTTGCTCCACCAATAGGATTTCACTCCCTGTGTGGCTTTACACTCGCCCGTCTGAACTCACACAGTCTAGGCTTTGTAAGTAAAGCCTCTTGACATGCAGTCTATTCCTGTTATTTGATGCCTTGTTTTGTGGAATAATTGCTCACCCAGAGAATAGTCGTGAGAGTAATGCCATTTACTATATCTCAACCACACAACTAAATTATCCTATCGCTGGACTCCTTTGCAAGAAACATATCCATACCCTGGGCTATTGTTCCAGACACCAGTTACACTAAGCTTACTCCGATACATTCTCCACTGCCTCTCATTATCCAATATCATTATGTTACAATCTGATGATATAGAGACTAACCCTGGCCCCCTGAAAACATCTATGCTTCTCATTGGAACTGGGCTGGTAACAAAGGTCTGTGACTTATGCACCTTAATGTTAGAAGCATTGCCCCAAAACATTCTGAACTAGAAAGTTTTGCTTCATCCCACAAGCCACACATCCTGGCATTATCAGAGAGCTGGCTCACTTCCAGGGTCAAGGACTCTGAAGTTGCACTTCCTAGTTACAATATATTCCGCCATGACAGGTGTAACAAAAGAGGGGCTGGAATTCTGATCTACATGGACTCCGACCTCCCTGCAGAAGTATGCAATAGCCCCTACGCACCCAGCACCACTTGTGAGTGGTTGACCATTAAAGTTAAACTAGGCTCAAAAAACTTAATGATTTGCTGTGTGTACAACACACCCAAGGCAGGGCTTGAAGGCCTACTAGATTTCATGAAAGTGCTTGGTGGTTACTCACACCAAATTGATTGTACTAGGAGATTTCAACTTAAACTGGCTGCCCCATGAACTACAATACAACGTCATACTCCATACCTGCCAACTTAACCAAATCATTACAACACCAACCAGGCTGAACCCTCAATCAGGCAACCATTCCATGCTTGACTGGATTTTGGTAGAAAAGTTAGAAAGAATTTTGCTGTCAAGAACCTTAAGTGATTCAATCAGTGATCACTTAGCCACATATTGCCTCTGGCACAACAGTGCACCTAAAACTCTCCACCTAGGCTTATTACCTACAGGAACTGCACCAACTTCAACAAGGCATCTTTTCTGTTTGACATCACTAATTGACTGGACCTACCTAGACACAACACAAGATGCAAATTCCACTTTGGACTTCTTCATCACAAAATTTACAACAGTACTGGATAAACACTGCCCTCTCGGCAGGGTAAAGCACAAAAAATCTAACTGACTCACACATGATATTTTCACTGTCATTCACAAAAGAGATGACTCTGGGACAAGTACAAGCAAACCAAACTTGTATTGGATTGGAACACATACAGACAACTAAGAAACAGATGAAACAGGCAATACACCAGGCAAAAAGTCAATATTTAAAAAAAACAGCAAACTGCAAACTTGGGTGATCCTAAAAAATGTTGGCAGACCATAAACTCTTTGCTGAACACCAAAACACAATCCTCACCTATCTCAATCGACCAGGAAGGAGACATATGTGCTGAACTTCCTAAAATAGCACACCTCTTCAATGATTTCTTCTGCAATCTGAATAAATACAAACCCCCTGGACATTCTGATTCTAAATCTACTGAGGAAGTGGAGAACCTGAATCAGCCCAAGTTCCACCTTAAATGGGTCACATGTTCGAAAGTTGTTGAATTAATTGCCTCCCTAAATATAGACAAATCAGCTGGATCAGACAGTTTGCTCCCAAAGTTCCTCAAACTTGCTGCCATTCAGATAGCCCCACCCATAGCCAAAATCTTCAACCTATCTTTCATGACCCATACCGTACCCGACCTCTGGAAAACAGCTATAGTTGTCCTGCTACACAAGAAAGGGAAGAAGAGACTACTGGAAAACTACCTCCCTATTTCTATTTTGCTAGCTCTAGCCAAACTGCAAGAGAAAATAGTGCACACACAACTAACCGAATATCTTGAACAACACAATCTAATCTGCAAGGAACAATAAGGGTTCAGGAGGCGTCATGGCACTGACACAGCCCTGGTCAAATTCACAGATGCAATCTATTGTGCAACAGATAAGGGATTGTTGATGGGAGCGGTGTTCGTGGATCTGACCAAGGCTTTTGTTTGGTCGACCATGATGTACAGTATTAACTAGCAAATTACTCAAACTTGGCTTCGGATCCCATACTCTGGCCTGGTTCAGTGATTATCTGAACCATAGAAAACAGAGGGTGAAAATCAGTAATGCAGTCTCAAGTACCAATGTAATTCACATTGGGGTCCCTCGAGGCTCCATACTGGGGCCTCTTCTGTTTTCAATCTTCATCAACAATTTGCCAACAATCTGCAAACCCGTACATACTCTTCTCTATGCTGACGATGCAGTTCTATACATGCATAGCAAAGACATCAACGGAATCAATCATGTACTGGGAAATAGCTTCACAAACTTGCAGGAATGGTTCATTCTAGAAAAAATGGTACTGAACCTACTGAAAACCCAATCAATGTTGTTTGGTTCTAACTACTATCTGAAAAACACAGCCCCCAAGTTCAACATCAACGCAAATAATGGGAACTGCCTGGAAAAAGTCAGCTGCTATAAATATCTAGGAGTACACTTATAATATTAATAATAATAATTTTTATTTTTCAGGTGCCTTTCAAAAAAACCAAGGTGCCGCACATGATAAAATCAACAATTCAAATATATAAACAGTCATTCATAAATAAAATCATACATATATCATAATACAACCAACACACTCAATTAATAAAAGCCTGAGACCACAAATAAGTCTTTAAAGCCTGTTTGAATGACTCCACAGTTGTGCACTCCCGAATCCGACAGGGTAGAGAGTTCCAAAGGGTAGGCACAGCGAACTCAAACGCTTTTGTGCCAGAAGATTTTAAACACACCCTTGGAACCTCTAGCAACCCCTCGCCGGATGAGCTGAGTAATCGACCGGGCTGGTAGGGAATCAGGAGCTCTTTCAGGTAGTCTAAGCCAAGTCCACATAGGGCTTTAAAAGTCAGCAAGCTGACTTTATAGGTGATCCGCCACTGAACTGGCAGCCAGTGCAGCTCGCGCAGCACTGGTGAAATATGACAAGATCGTGAAGACCCCATCAAAAGTCAGGCTGCTGCATTCTGCACCAGCTGCAGGTGGCAGATTTCTACCCCAGGAAGCCCTAGGTAAAGGGAGTTGCAATAATCTAAGTGAGAGGAAACAAAGGCGTGGATCAATGTCAGAAGGTCATCGGACGGAACAAGGTGCCTAATCCTGGCGATATTCCTAAGATGGTAAAAGGAAGTTTTGATGACTGGTGACACCTGCGAATGCAAGGTCAGCCCTTCATCAAAAATTACCCCCTCGGTTATGCACTCATTCAGAGGTCGGGAGTGAGGCGCCACACAGAAACATTCCCAAAGGCGCGCCCTCCCCCAACCCCCCTATCCGATGACCTGGATCCACAACCAACACCTCAGTTTTGTCTGGGTTCAACCATAGCCAGCTGGAATCCATCCAGTCTTGGATTTCTTTTAGACAGTTGTTAAATACCGATGCAGCTCCATTCTGTTTGGGTGCAAAAGATAGGTAGAGCTGGGTATCATCAGCATAGCAGTGAAACCTCAGCCCATACCTTCTTACAATGTCTCTGAGGGGCAGCATGTACACCATGAACAACATGGGTGAGAGGACTGAACCCTGAGGAACTCCACATGACAGAGAGGTAGGGTCCGAGGAATAAACTCCCGATACCACTCTCTGAGATCTACCCATGAGGAAAGATGAAAACCACCTGAGGACTGTTCCAGACAGCCCACAGATGAACCTCAGATGACCCAACAACACCTCATGGTCCACGGTGTCAAAAGCTGAAGAGAGATCAAGAAGGACCAAGATGGAACTGTTCTTCCGAGCTCTAGCCATCAGGAGATCACTGAGCACCCGAACCAGCGCTGTTTCGGTAATATGTCTCTTACGAAAACCAGACTGGAGTGGTTCATAGATGTCATGGATGATTAAATGGTCCTCCAGTTGCGTAACCACAACTTTCTTAATAACCTTCCCTATAAAAGGAAGGTTAGAGACAGGTCTGTAGTTGGCATGGCAGTCTGGGTCCAAGGAAGCTTTCTTCAAGACAGGTGTCACCACCGCCTCTTTTAGAGAGCTAGGAAACTCTCCAGACTCCAAGAAGCACCAGACAATCCATGCTAGGACTGGACCGATAACCTCAATACCTCCCAAAATTAGGGAAGTAGGTCCAGGATCCAATCTACAGCAAGTGGGGCGCACACTCTGGATAATCCGCATGACATCCATGAACTCCGGATAGCCAAAGGTACTCCAAGACACCCGAGGTGCAGTAACCTCACACTGATTAATAGCAATGCCCATAGAGTGTGCCGGCTGGAGTCCTGCCCTGATGTCGGCCACTTTTTTTGCAAAGAATCGAGCAATTTCATTGATCTCTAATTGCGAAAAAGCTCTCCACACTTGAAGACAGGCTGGGTTGCACAGTCTGTCCACAGTGCGAAAAAGCTAAGCTGGTTGATTCTGAGCAACTGCAATCTCCCTGGACAGGAATTCTGCCTTCTTATGGGAGATTGCAGATTGGTAGACTTGATAATGTTCCAACAATCTAAGGTGGTCGGCATCAAGGGTGGACTTCCACCAGCAACGCTCCAACCTTTGACCTAGTCTCCGCAGCTCCCTCAAAGACCCATCAAACCAGGGAGATCGAGGGCAAAGGGGGAGAGGTCGAACATGGACAGGGGCAATAGAATCCAAAGCTGTCGAGACGGCCAAATTATAGGCCTTCACAAGAATCTCCGGATCACTGCTGGCAAACGAGGAAGACGATAGGTCAAGCACTGCCATTAGGCCCTGAGAAGTTACATCTCGTAAAGGGCGGTACCTGACCATTTCTGTAGGGTAGGCCTACCAGGGGGGTGTAAAAACTAAATCCCACAGTGCAGTGATTGGACCACCTGACTGTATCCACCTCCAAATCAGAAGCTTCAATCCCTAGGAGGAAGACTAAGTCAAGAGAGTGGCCATGTCTATGAGTAGTGGCGGTAACCACCTGTGTCAGGCCCAGAGAAGACATCAACTGGAGGAAGTGTTGTCCAAATTGTGAGAGTTCATCGTCGACCCAGGCATTGAAGTCAGCAAGAACCATCAGTCTTGGCGACTCCAATGCCATGCTAATGATGAAGTCCGCCACTTCCTGAAGGAAAAGTCTTTCATCACTGGGTGGACGATAGACGAGAACAATCCGACAACCTACACCCACTGCAACAGCACACTCAAATGACTCAGTCTCCCCTACCAATACACTAGTGAGGTTGAGTTTGGTCTTAGAACAATCCGCCACCCCCCCCTCGTGGTCCAATCTCGGATGGTGTATTACCGAGTACCCGGCCAGAACTAAAGCCTCCAAAATGGGGCCAGAATTCTCATCCAGCCAGGTCTCAGTAATGCAAGCCAGGTCAACCGTTTCCACAAGATCAGCAATAATTGCTGTCTTGTTTTTGACCGACCTGGCATTGCATAACACCGTCCAAGTTGGATAAATGCCTCGTGCCTCCCGAGCCACCTGCTGACTCAATTCGGTCGTGCCCTTGAGTATGGAAACCAGACATGGCTGACCACGTTCTGATTTCAATTTCGTCCCAGGGAGTCTCCTGACTCCCACTCACCCTCCACTGTTCGCCACCCCCCGTCTTCCTCCCCCTCCTCCATGCTATACCAAGCACTCTACAGCGCTGGTACACACCAAATTCCAGAGGAGGAGGAAAAAAGGACGGAGGGCACGAAGAGTAGAGGGTGAGTAGTGCACAACCATGGAGGAAGACAAACAGCACCTACACAAACTTAAACAAATACTTAATTACTACAAAATTCTTAAAATGTATATAACTTAAGTAACTTAAATAGCCCAGGAAAGCTCTCACCTTCCCTGAGCAATACCAGTGCTTTATTAATCCCAGCTCTGCTCTCACCAGATCATAGGTATTAAATAGCAAAACAAAAGAACAAAAAAGCAAAAAAAGAAACCCTCTTTCGACCCAAAATGCAGGAAGGGGTTCGGGCACTCTCACTGCCTAAATTAAAAAATCACAGTCTATAAAACTACTATATAACACAAAAAATAAAAAAATAAAATCAGTCAGAAAGAATATGTGGACCCCAGGTCCTCTCACCACCAGGGAGCCACCCACAATGTCCAGATTAGTCCAAACGAAAAAAGGTACAGTTCATTCTTGTTGTTATCATTCATGCAGTAAATTCCATGGTCCAGCATAGAAAACAATTACATTCCAACAAAATCCCAGTCATACAATAAAACCCAAACATATGAGTCTCCACCTGTGCTGGACTGCAACTTGAACTAGGACGGCCCGACAGAGTTCCAGTAACTCAGTTCATCTTTGCTGCTCTCCACTTGGCCCAAAAACAACTGTAGAATCTTGTACTCATTCAGACTCAAGGGCCAAATGTAAAACCAGGGGCAGCTTAGAGGAAAGAGAGAACCCGCCACCACAGCCACAAACAGGCCCCGATCACTCTCACCCATGACCTGCAGCTACAAGCACCTCGAAGCTGGGCCAACAGGACCAGCCTCAAGGCCCTTTAGGAAAAACTGCAGGCAATACCTCCAGCTTCCCGGGGCACAACCCAACAGCTCCCGCTCGATCGTAAAAACCAGAGACCGGGTATAGCCCTAAGGCCGATAGAGATCCAGGAAATCCCTGCCCCCACACTGCCCTCGGTCTCTCCTAAGAACTTAGTCCGCCTTCAGAGGTACACCAGCGTTGATGACAATAACGGTAACCGATCTTCACAAGCACCAAGTCCTCTGCCCTCAATCTCTGCGTGGTAATATTAATAGAGGTATTAGTCAAATTTGAACAGTTCTCCTCAAGAAATGGTAAATTTGGAATCAGTCCGAATTCCCCGGCTTCACAGCCTGCCCTCTAACTGCACAGTCTTCCCCACAACAGGCAAAGGTAAATCAAAGTTCCCACAGCGTTTCCACAGCAATTCTGCCCAGATCCTCCAGACTCAGGCTCACAACACCGAGCAGCAAATTCCAGCCCACAACGTCAGGCAGTAGATTCCAGCCCCACCATGGGATGAAAATCTGAAATCTGCTTCGGATCTTCAAAATCGAAAACCGACACAATTTCAGTGGTAAACTCACTATAACAAAGTGAGCCACCTAATAAAAACAGCTGTATACTCCTAAATAACTAAGCAGGACAGGGAGAGTTACCATCCTGAAAAGGTAAACGGTGGTTTCACTAAAACAAAGGTGAACCACCGTAACAGCCGATTTAGCTCCTAAGTAGCGAGAAAAATAACCAAAACACTAGCTGTATGCCCGCAGTATGCTAGAACAGTATATAACTCACTTGTCAGCCCTAACTTACTAAAAAATAAACTCAAAAATGAAATAAAACAAACTCAGACTCCGGAGCTCAAACCTCAGGCAGCTCACGCACCGCCGCCATGTTAGCTGTCTGAATGGATAAGGGTAGGAGGGGAATTAAACCATGATGGTTCTCAAAGAGTGCAGTCTTTGACTTAGACTCTACCCTTACCTTTGATACCCACATTCAAAACACTACCAACCTGCTTCACCAAAGGCTTGGCTCTCTGTATAGAATCTACAAGTACCTAATGCCTGAATCCAGGCATAGAATAGCATCGGCAAATCTGCTCCCTATACTGGACTATAGCTCCTTGGTCACCAATGCTGTTAACAAAACTATGCTACAGAAGAAGCACACTCTCTGTCACAAGATTGCCAGATTTGCAACAGGTAGCGATAGCAAGACGCATCACTGCCTTTCTCTGAAAACTTTAAATTGGCTCTCACCAGAGCTCAAATCCAACCTAACACTTGCAAGATTTATTAAAGGAACTATGGTTAAAAACTCCATCTATTTAGCTGAACAACTCGAGTTTGTCAACTTGCCCTTCTCTCGATCCACCTTGAAAAATAACGTGAACGTTCCCTTTTTTTGAACAAACACTAGACAACAGTCCTTCAGCTACCACGCCTTCTCACTATGGAGGACATTAGAGGATCACCAGCTGTCTCTGCTTTCTCAAGCAATCTGAAAGAATTTTATCTATCGCTTAGTGTCTGTGACTGCTTTGTGTAAATACCCCTTGTTCATACCCCTATGTACCTGCACTCAATGTAGTATCTGCACTAATCAGCTGCATTTTCTATGTGCCACATGCATGTAATCAAGCTTGTAATTTTCAATCGATGTGCGTATGTTTCATTTTCTGCAACAGGCACCCAAACATTTGTATGTATGTCCTCAAATGTCTGTGTAATTGCACCCGGGTTGTGACTGAAAATGGCAATTGGTGCCGGTGCACTTACGCAGTTACCAAAGTGAAAATAAATAAATAAAGTACCTCGCTAGTTGTGTGGGAAATGCACCTACATGTTCCTGTTATGCAGGGCAGTACATAAAAAAAGTCAAGTTAATCATACTGAAAAAAAAAGGGGGGCTGGGAAACCAAATTCTATTTTCTTCTAACCATAGCCTGTGAACCCCTCCAGTGTCTGATGGAAAGTGTGCATATACAGTATAAATATGTTGTGGTTTTAGCTAGGATAAGTAAAGGATGAAATAACATTGCATAAATAACTAAATTGTTCATATGTTTATGATTTGCAGATCTCCTATGAAGTCAGTAATTTTATGAACTGGCACAGGGAATGATACAAGAAGGGAATTACAAAGCTTATCTGTTTAATAAAATGACGCTTGTTTTTATGTTATCTTAACATTTTGTATGCACCTTCACTTATATGCTTGTTGGAATACACAGGGCTTATTATTATGTTAATGGAGTGCCACATTATAGGTTCATTTAAATGACTTGTAATGGTTGTGATTGGTAGTTAGCATCTACCTGTTAGTTAGATGATGTATAAATAAGAGACCTGTTTACCCATATATATCCTCTGATGAAGCCCCTATTAGGAGGGGTAAAATGTAAGGTGGACGGTTACTTCGGCACTAACACCTAATCCACCTGAATGCTGCACTTTTTGGCTATGAAATAAACTACAAGTTTCTTTAAACTTCAAGTCTTGTGTTAGTGTTCCTATCAGCAAGGGGTGAGTGCTCTCTCCACTTCTTGAGCCTGTACCCATAATTTGGGTTTGTCAAAAAAGAAGAGGACCAAAATTAAAGACTAAAAAAAGCATATGAAAAAAATGATCATCCTAATTCCTTCCTTACAATAGTCGGGATATGTATGCTTTCTTTTGATAGGGTTAAGTCGACTGATTCCTGAAAAAAAAATACACTATACAATTTTGCATCCAGTGACAAAAGAGGTGGAAAATCATAGACCACATCCAAAAAATATTGGCAACATCAGGGTTTTTAATATTTAAACATGTTTTCTTTTGGAGAGAATTTTACACTTCCACAGCATAACCTTAGCAATGGCAATGCCTAATAACAGTTCCCAATTGTGGAAGGCATCATTTTGAGTCCCAAATATGATTCCCAACATTTTCAATGGATTGCTAACAACTGGAATATTATCAATCTGTGCTACTGGTCTTCCCAGATCTGCAGGGCTTCTCAGCATTGCATGCTTTTTCCATAATTTAATTTAGTGCCAGGCATCGTTTCAAATTATCCTATGACATGCTCTACAACACTTCCAGTAGACTCATTTTTTAAGCAGAGACAAGTGTCATCTGTGTAAGCTAGAATTTTAACAGCTGGGCTGTCTGGATAAGCCTGACTACCTCATATCTTGAGGCATTCATATATCTTTCTTATCAAAGGATCCAGTAAAAAAAAACATTTAGTAAGGGGCTCAAAGAGCACCCTTGTCTCACCCCCCTACATGCTTGAATGTTGTGCCACAGCCAACCATTCACAAAAGGTACAATGTTGGCCTGCTTATATGAAACCCATATCCAGTGTATTAATATTGGAAGCAACCCATAATGTTCCAAAGCGTTAAATATGTAAGTATGACAAGCCGTAGCTTATGTTTTCTCTTGGTCTAAAGATAAGAGAAATCTTGAAATTTGACCACTGAGACTTTGTCTAACATTTCTCCAATAAGAATAAGATTGTCGAACATAGACCTCTGTGGTACCATACCCAATTGTAAGGAGGTAATGAGTACCTCTGCTACTTTTGATATTCTATGTGCCAGGAGGCAGGCTACAATTTTAACCTCTGTATGCAACAGACTAATGGGCTTCTAGTTTTCCAAGCACCTCCGGTCCCATTTTTAAGTTTGCCACACATGCAAATGTCTTCCTACAAGTGGCTTTGAGATGGGTGAGACACTGTCTGTCCAATGCAAAGTGGTCTGCAATGGGCAAGATAATGCCAGACCAATCATCAGTGAGGCTAATGCTTATGGCAGTTTTGCCTTGGTTAGAAGAAACTGCGTGGAGATCAAAGGAAAAAGCCAAACTAATAATATGGTGCCTTTTTCCCTTTGATCTACAGGGCACCACTCAGCAAATAGCTGATCAGTGTCATAATGCAACTGACGTCATCACTTTCAGTTTTGACGGTGACACTGATGACAGTATGGCTGCCGACAGTCTTCTGACTTCAGCTGCCAATGAGGCACCCCCACCCTCCGATTATTGTCCCTAGTGTATTGCGGCACCCTCCAAACGCCAGCTGTCCCTCATCCTCCACCCCCCCCCAGCAGGCCATTGTTTATTTTATGCTGCTGACATCGGGGTGCCCAATCCCCATGTCAGCTTTACAAGCCCCCCCCAGTAGTGTGGAACACTGGTGATACCACCCCCAATGTCCCGAAATTTTTATTCTAAGTGTTTATCCTAGGAAAAAAGAAAACAGTCCCCTGATGTCTTTTTTTGTTTGTTTACCTAAAAAAAAAAGTCCCTCATCATCACCGCTGTCCCCTTCCCCCATCCAGACCCTCCCACTGAGCACCCAGTACCCTTCAGCCCTCCTTTACCCTATACTTACCAGAGGAGGTTGTAGGATGTCATCTTCTGTGGACTGGGACACGTCTGCACTCTTCAAAGCCGAACCACAAACTGAGGAATAAAGGTAAATCCTGTATAATGTATTTCAATGGCATTTTTAACTTATGTTGATATCTTTGGCATTTTTTGAATTTTTTCACCAAACATGGCCTTTTTGGGACCCCATCTCATGAACACTGTGACTGTTGTTTCGTTAATCGGGCCCAGAAGGGGATTTCGCAGTCACTACTGGAAAATGTCCTTTTGGGACTGAATAATGAAATATCACCACCAGTGTTCATGAGGTGGGGTCCCAAAAGGCCATGTTAAGAACTTGGTGTAAAAATTCAAAAAATGGCCAAGTTACACATGTTCATTTAAATTTTTCTACACAGGCACATAACTTTGGCAATTCTCAATATTTTGACTCCAAATTTTCAACATATGCATTTTTTCACACCACCTCATGAACAGTACAGCTGTCATTTTTCACATCCTCTCTGAAATATGTTTTCGCACCTGTAGGCAGAATGGCATTTTGGCACAGAATTGAAACTTTTCACTATAGGGTTTATGAGGTGGGGTCTTAAAAAGACTATGTTGAAAATTTGGGGTCAAAATATGTGAAAATGCCAAAATTATAGACATTTGTTGTAGTTTTGCTAAGCCCTCTCATAATTCAGAAATGTTAAATATTTTGGCCCCAGAATTTCAACATAGCCTTCATATTACTCCACCTCATGTATGTCACAGCTGTTATTTTTCAAATCCTGGCCAAAATGTGTTTCTGCACCTGTGGTGTGGAATGGCATTGCAGTTGTGCAGGATTATGGTTTGTCAAAGATTCGAAAATTTTCTGTACGGGCTACATGACATAGGATTATAAGGTGTTTATGCTGACAATTTGATCACTGTTGTCCTATAGGGCCCTGTGCTCCCACAGCTACATACTGTACACATACACATCTACAGAGGGATGGGAGCACAGAGAAGTGCATGTTTGTTTTAAAGCTGTTCCTGTGGCAACACAGAAGTTCCAACCATGCTTCTGGATCCCAAAATCATCTAATCAGGGTCTGAAGACATGAGGGGAGGACTTGGGACCGCAAAATTTGTTTTTTCAAAAGCACTAAAAAGCGCATGTAAATAAGCCAACAGCCAAGGCTGCTGGGAACTGTAGTCTTGCCCCACCTGGTACAATAGCAATACCAACGGCAAATTTTTGACATTGACAAATGTTTGTTTGAATTAAAAAATCATAACTGTCCTGGACATTTCTTTAGGAATAGAACAAGTCTGTTACAGCTCATTAAAAGTGTCTGCAAAAACTGGGCTCAGAAATTCTCCAAAAACCATAACTGCCCTCAATATTTCTTTAGGAATAGAACAAGTCTGTAACAGCTCATTAAATGTGTCTGCCGAAACTGGATTCAGAAATTCTTCAAACTGTTTATGAAATTTAAATGTTAACCTGTCCTCTCCCGCTTATGTTTCATTATGCAAAGACTTGATGCCTGAAGTACTTCTTCCTTAGTGACTGGGACAGTTAACTCTGTCGTCATCTAATCAGACAATTGGAGAAGCTCTATGCCTGATAAAAAAGTGTCATTCCAATATGCTTCAGACAGGATACCAAAAGTGGACTGGACATATGTATGTACTATAGACATAGGGCTTATGTAGAAACATAGACTTTGACAGCAGATAAGGAGCACTTGGCCCACCTAGTCTGCCCATTTCCCTACCTATTTTCATAGCATAATGAAGGGCTTGCGTCAAGTCCTGCACCACGACTCTTAGGTTCTGGTGGTGTGCTGAACCCTTTGCTGCAACTGCACCCGATTCTCGAATCGTGGGTGTAGTTGCAACAGTTTCCACATTTTACGGCAGCTTGTGTCAAATACCTGCTGCAAGCTCCATAAAAATAACCCCTGGGAATGCCGCAAGCTAGACCAGAAAAAGCTGATCTAACTTGTGGCACCTGGCACAAGGGATTAAAACTCCCAATCACTGGCCAGGTGATTGCCACAAGCCCCGTGCAGCATATCTGCAGCCCGCCCAGGGCTTGCGGCAATTGGAGGATTTGAAAATCAACAGAACAAATTCCGACACCAGACCAGGTAAAGTGTAAAAGGCTTTATTTCAATAGTTAGTGCGCCACTCCAGCTCGGTCCAAAACAGACATCTCGACCGGTTTCACCCTAACGGAATTTGTTTTTCTGCTGCATTTCATTGTTTCCAGGCACAGACCTTTGTAGCTGGGAGTGGAGATTGTGGATTGATTTGAAAATCAAGCCAGTGATCTGATCTCATCTGAATAAGTGAATATAGGACCTTGATCACATTCTACTAGTCCAGACATCTGTTTTCTGTCTACCCAATCTGCACACTCCTTAAAACTGTCCAAATCTTGTTTCTTGCCCTGTGTACTAAACTGAAGTTCTAGCCTCAGAGATTGCTGCCCGTTATTTTGGTACTTAAACATGTGCAACTGCACACTTTTAGTTTGATCAGATTAATTGAATTTTTCCACATGAGCCCAAGAAATTAATTTATGAAACTGTGATCTTAACTTTAAATAATGAAAATACTTATCCTGTGAGTTATGTATGGCTTGCTTGATAAAAAAAAGCTCTTTAAAATCACAACAAGAATCATACACACAGGAAATAGATGTCCTTGCTCTGAATAGTCACACCCATTTTTTACAAATGACTTCATCCTGTAACAATTTGTTGTTTAGCCTCCACTTTCTGAAACAATGTTTCTTGGACTGAATCCCTGATGACTGCAAGAGACTGCCATGTGATCTGACGTCTCAGTGGCCACTGTACATGCTCCCTAAACTTTAATAGTTTGGGAGAGAAACAAAAATCAATATGGGTGGCCAAAACACCCTGTAGGTATGTTTTAGTCCCCACTGAATGTACCATTTTGTTCCCACCCTGCAGTTTGGCCACATTAGCCATCTCCAAAAGGAAGGAAGGATCACTATATAATTTAGTATTTTGTCATCCCCTATCATCCAGAGACAATTTGCAGCTGAAATCACCCCCAAAAATGATTATCCTGCTTATGTGCTGGAAGGGTTGATTTTTTTAAATAACTCCACCCTTGCAGATATGGCCTGCTGTGCATAGAGATATTTATGAAGCAGTACCTCATGTCAGAATGTGTGGCATCCAGCATTAACACCCTTCCTTGCTGTATTTCAACCAGGTAGGTAAAAGATACACTGATACCTTTTAGCAAAATGGCCACCGCATCACAAGTTTCCACCCCCATGACCAAAATGAACACCCCCCATCCTCATCTGTTTAGCCTGCAATACTTCTTGTAAAGATTTTTTTCTAGTATGTTAAAGAAACATGATATTTCCAGGCAGATCTTTTAAAATATTTAATGATGTCATTCTTCTTTTATAACCCTTAATATAGGCCTCTCTACATGGAAGAGCATGAAATTATCCTATGCTTTTCTTGATTGAGATCGTGTTCCCCCCCTTAAATGATCAAGTCTAGATTCATCAGACTGCGAGTCTGATGAACAAGCCATGACAGAACATAACTCTGATCATGCATCTGAGCCCCCATCTTCCTCTTCCATGTGTTCCCCTTGCTTATTTTTACTGAGAGCTTTATACCTGTTTTTAAGGGGGATGGGGACTGGCTTCTCCACCTTTAGTTGCTGTCTCCGAGATCCACCTGTCCTTGGTTTAGGCACATCTGTCTTCTGAGATTCTGGGGGTAAAGGAGGGGGCATCTGTTTCCTACCATCCACCACTAGTGGATTCATCAGTTCCTGAGGACCAGCACTGGTCTGTACTCCCTTCTTGCAGGGTCAGTTTCATTCAACAACAGGGATCCCCCAGACTCCTTCACAGGATCCTGGGGGGGGGGTTGCATTGTAATTACCTTAGCAGGTTACTGTAGTCTAGGGGACTCAAACAGAGAGGGTTTTGTGTTCAATGCTGGCAACTGAGGCCTCTTACTGTGCTGAGAGGGAGAGGGATCAGTGGGGCCTTCGCCTGGAACTCAGTAATTATTTGTTCCTGGTGCTGTATGACATTATCCAACTGACTGTGTGTTGCCCATGGGCACTGGCTGTATGAGTAATGTATCTCATCACAGACATTGCACTTGAGTGGATTTAGTCTTTGCAAGATAATGGGCCATACTCAAGGCAGGGATTGCATCTTGGCTGTCACAAATTGAACTTAGATGAGTTTTTGCACCACACTTACAACACATCCATGGCTGCCCCAGATAAAAACATAACCCTGGTCTCTTCCAATGTAAAAACTCCCTGGCAGATGACAAATGCCTGTGTTATTCTGTTGCTGTTTAACTTTAACATACCACCCCCCGTCCTGATACACTCTTCCTCCAAAACTGGTGCATGACGTCTAACACCTCGCACTACTGCCATAACCAGTAGAGTACATCAGATATACTAACACCTTCATTTCTAAAGAGAAGTAAAATAATTTAAACTGTGGGTTCAATTAGTTGGATCGAGATAAACGGGGTCCACAAAGTGACATTTTTGACTTGCTCATATTTTGCCAATACTTTTTTAATGACTAGATGGTTTTAAAGCTCACATCATATATTGATTCACTCCCACATGAATTACAGCATGCAACTCCACCAGACCAAAACCCATAGATGTCTTTAACAATTGCTTAATAACATATTTTCTGCCAGGAGTTTTTTTCCAGCCCCCTTTGTATTTTAGGTTCACAGCATTCCTCCTCTGAGCAGGTTCTCCTGACCCAGACAATAAATCAATCATGCAGAAAGTTCTCTGAGGTGGTTACTGCCTGCTGCTTTTCTTTACTCCCCAGGAATATCAGGCTCAGGGGCCTTAGTGCTGAGATTTGCATTAATATTGTCAAATCCTTGCTTGGTCTGCCCTCGCGTAGAACTCCCTTCCCTTATTTACAAATGTGGATATACTGACTGTTTATACAGCTATTTTGTTGAGCAGCTTTTAATGGATGAGGTGCAGGTTGGGCAGCCATCTCCTCGGAAACTGGGGGAAAGACACTATTAGGGTAAGGTACATTTTGTACATCAGCAGTTTTCATTAGTCCTGGCTTAGCCCCCATTGATACAGATGGCAATTTGTGAGGTGCAGGAACGTCCATAGGAACACCAGCAGGCAGCACCTCTGAGGGGACTGTAGCAGGCAGTTCTGGGGACTGCATACCAGAGTAAGCAGAATCGGCACCACTCTTCAACTCATTACCAGGACCAGTCTGTGCAAGGGGCATGTGAGTTGGTGTCTGATTGTCCAATGAATTGGGGGCAAAGGAGAAAGACACAAGTCTGTTTTGCAGTCTTGTCTGTGTCTTCTCTCTTCCTGCCAATGCCATAATTTTGGCTGCCATCAGAACTGATTGGGAAGACAATCCAGAAGCTCACTGTACCCAACCTGCAGCTCTTAAGGCTCCTTCAGGCCTCCACTGATTTGGAGTGCTCAGATTAATGCTTGGTATGAGATATGGTCATCCTTGACACCCCCCAGGGCTGTGCTACTGTCCTGCTCCACTTGACAGGAAATTTGCTTTGATGTTACAGTTGTCAGTTTAGCAGATGACAGCGTGGCAGAAGTGCTCGGAGCAGCATTTTTGGACCATTGTTTATGTAAAACTGGGGTCACAACACCAATGCAAAGTTCTTTAGTACCTGAGGCAGGAGTTTTAGACTTGAAAGGCGAGCTTTGCATTTCAGCATGGCTTCTTTTAACATCTGCTCTTCATGAGCTCTCAGTTCTTCATCTGATCTGCTCACCTCAGCTGTGTCAAAGCCTGTTTCCACAGATGTTAGGCAAGTTTCCTGTTCATTAACCTGTTCAGGTAATGCAGAAATTGTTCTGGATCCATACATGGCGATGTCCATGGACTCAGTATTAACAACCACAGAAACAAGATCCATTAACTCAGTCAAGTTGGAGGACAAACATTCCAGCCCTCCTCCATCTCTATCATCCACAGTACCTGCCAGCTTGGCAAGCAGCCTAATAGGGGATATTGGCAAGAGTACGGGAGTTTCCCTGGTATCATGGCCAACATTCCCCTGTCATTAAAGAGGTCCATATAACCCCCTTCCCCCACCGATACACCTGGAAAAAAGCTATCACAGCTTAGCATGATTTTCCTGGTCAGAAATTGTAAATAAATAAAAGGGGTCCCCTGCTGTAAGCAAATGCTCATTTGAATTTGCTCTACCTCTTTTTTCCCTTCCTCCTCCTCCTCCACCTGTAGCACTTTGTCTGTAAAGGGAGGTGATAGCTTATTTCATCTGATTTCCTTTATTCTGACGGGCCAGTCCCCCTGCATCTGTCCATAAGGGTTGAAAAATCTCAACCACAAGACATGGTGAGACTGTCAAAAACCACTTCATGTTTTACACAAGCACATAAACAAACAATGTCCCCACTAATGCATTAAACTAGGCATTATATAAGAAGTCTCATTATATTGGTATGCCATGTGATTAAAGAAAACATTCTTTTAAATTCCAATGTTTAAATATCCCAATCCCAAATTCAAAAACACTGTAAAAAATATTGCAGTGAATCCTCATTTTTGATTTATTGGAAATTATTATTCATGCCATTCCCTTTCATTCATCCCCAAAGACAGTTTGATTTATTAAATTGATGTATATTCGGTTCTTCATTATGCATGCTTCTGGAAGTAATTAAAGGAGTTTTGATAGGTCCTCTGTGGTTTATAAATGACAGTGAAAAAATGCCTCCTCACAAATATGATGGGCTTTTTAATAAGGGGTATGTCTCAGTGCTTGGTTACATAAAGAATAGGGAATTACTGTGATTAAGAATTTCTGACAGTTAATATTAAAGAGCTCATGTAGTAACTCTGAGAATGTATTTTGCCTCACAGAGTCTGTTCATTTAAAAAGGCCTGTTTCTAAGGCAAACAGTTTCACAGTACATAGAAACATAGAAGCTGATGGCAGATAAGGACCGCAAGGTCCATCCAGTCTGCCCATTTTGTTTTCTACCTTATGAATGTGCCATCGGCATTTGCTCTGTCAATGGCCTATCTATTCATACTTATCTGTATTGCTCCCTTATGCCTATCCCATGCCTGTTTGAAGCCCTGCACTGTATTCATATCCACCACTTCCTGAGGCAGGCCATTCCATGCATGCACCACCCTTTCTGTGAAAAATTACTTCCTCACATTGCCCCTTAATCGACCTCCCTCTAATCTTATGCTGTGTCCTCTTGTCCTGCTATTTTTCTTATATTGAAACATGTTACAGTCTTTCACCTTGTTAATGCTGTTAAGATGATTGAATGTGTAACCCCCAGGTGGTACTATCCCAAGGGCTACTACCCCTGCCTGACTGACTACTGACAGGTTGAGGGGCCTAGGTCCAATGGCGGGTGCCTCCACCCAGAGGTCAGGGTTAATACTGTCTGGTATGACTTGGTCACAGCCCTCTGGGACACTGCAACCCCCTTTTCTTCCCACTAGTGGCCCACACAATGCATTAGGAACATCTTCACAATGTACACTTACCCCCAGGAGTGGCTCTGTCGACTGGCCTCTGGGGACCCCCTGTAAAACAAGATGATACAATGCAAAAGCCACAGAACAATACTTTAACATAAACGAATACCTCAGACAGTGTAACTTTGCTGAAACAAACAAATCTGATTTATTTAGGGGGATATAACAAGGACGGGGAAATCAGGTTAATTAGGTTAAACACATTAGTAACCACAGTATTGTGCATATATTCAGAGTCCCAAATTGTCACTTTCACTGGGTACCCAGGATGGGGAGGGGGGGCCTAGCCAGGATCGGTGCAGCTGGTTGGGGCCCTGTGATGGAAAAAAACACTTGCACAATACCTATTTGTAATCCAGAGCCGGATGGCTCAGTTCATGAAGAAATGAGAAAACAACAATTAGATGACACACTTGCAATTTGATAAACAGATGGCAGGGAGCTACCCTGCTTTGTACTCACAAACTCAATGCTGGGAACTGGATGGAAGGCAGATTGTCTTGGATTGCCAGGAGGAGCAGAACCTGTGGAAAAGGTCCTTGTGACTGGACCCCACTGCAGATTAGAGCAAATAGATGTAGTCTGGATTAAGCTGGGGTTCGCTTCCAGCTTCATGCATGCAATTCGCTGTACAGGGGATCTGAAACGTGATTCCCCACAAGCACTACACACATTTATATGTAAAAGGAAAGTACTATACCAGGCTGGCGCTTCTCAATCCCAACCGCAATTACTGCACGATACGCGGGAGAACACACAGCAAATTCAGTTCCTGACAGACCGAGCGCGATTCAACAGTTTCTCCAGTCTTCTACAGGGTGAGCCTGGTTTCTACTCTTCAGATCTCCTTGATTCTCTTCACAGGTCGGATTCAGTCTGAACAGGCGCTTGCACAAGCTGCAGATCGAAACTTAGGGCCTTACACGCGCTTACTGTGTGGAACTATACAGTGCAGAAGCTCAAAGCTCCTTGATTCTTCACTGCCCCAAACTGATCTGATCTTTCCAGTAGACAGAGCCAGGCATTTCCTTTGAGTTCCTTCCAGTTTAGTTGGCTGATTTGGCTGTCACTCACAGTAAACTCCCCCTGTTGGTGGAAAAAAGACGCCGAAGTCCAAACTACAATTCCCAGAAGCATTGGCAATACAGTACATAGGTGGCTGGCTCCACAATGAGACTCCAAGTTCTGATTTGCCAGCAGCAGGCTCCATTTCAAAGGTCCCCCCACACTGATTGGTCCAGTTCAGCAGTTCAAAACCAGAATGGGGGACTAGGCAAACACAGTTCTGACTGCAAAGAAAAGCAGGTTAGACAAACTGTATTTTCATTATTACTCTAAATGATTTCTGGCAAACAGTTACATCTTTGAAAAGTGCTCACTCTGCCCACTTAGTGACGGCAGAAGTGGAGCGATTTGGCAGCAGCTTGAGTGGGACTCAAGCAGGGAAACACACAGACCCCCATCCAAATTAATTATGTCTGCAGGCAGACAGCTCTTAAAGAGACAGTACCAGAGGCTCTAAAAGCACTCACAGATAAACGGCTTAAACGCCAAACACCATCCAGGCTTGGAGCATTCAAGCAAGCTCCTGGAAGACTTTTGGGAACCCCCATTTGCAGGGGAGTTACAAATGTTTTAATCATATCACCTCTCTCCCTCCTTTGCTCCAGGGTATACATATTGAGTCCCAGTAATATGTCCTCATATGTTTTCTGATGCAGTCCCTGCACCATTTTGGTTGCTCTTCTCTGGACTGCCTCAATTTGGTTATTGACCATGTGAAGGTTTGGCCTCCAGTACTGCATGCAGTACTCCAGATGGGACCTAACCAGTGTCTTGTAAAAAGGGATTATGGCCTCCCTCTTATGACTTGTGATACCCCTACTGATACATCCCATCATCCCCCTAGCCTTACTTACTGCTTTAGTGGTCTGCTTGGATGATTTCAGGTCATCTGTGATGATGATACCCAAGTCGCTTTCTTCCCTTGTGACTGCCAGCAACTCCCCTCACAACCTATAGGTGGCTTCAGGGTTTCTCTTCCCTATGTGCATGATCTTGTACTTCTTTGCATTAAACCCCAGCTACCACTCTTCTGACCATTTTGCCAGTTTATCCAGATCTCTTCTCATTCTGCCCACCCCATCTGGATCTTTCACTCTGTTGCAGATCTTGGTGTCATCTGCAAACAGACAAACCTTTACCCTCCAGTCCATCTGCAATGTCACTGATGAAGATATTGAAGGACTGGCTAGGACTGATCCCTGAGGTACCCACTTGTGACTGCATCTCTTCTGACTGTATACCGTTTACCACCACTCTCTGTTTTCTGCCTGTCAACCAGTTTGCCACCCAGTTGACCAACTTCTGACCCAACCCAAGCCTACCCAGATTATTAATCAATCTTCTATGTGGAACAGTATCGAAAGCTTTGCTGAAGTCAAGGTAGGTGACATCAACTGCTCCCCCTCGGTCCACCACTCTGGTTATCCAGTCAAAGAAATCTATGAGATTAGTTTGACAGAACCTTCCTGCTGTACACCCATGCTGTCTTGGATCCTGTGCTCCTATGGATTCCAGGTGTTGCACTATCCTTTCCTTAAGAAGTGATTCCATGATAGGGAAAATGATGGAATCACTTCTGAAGGAAAGAATTATCGAGTATCTAGAGGCCAGAGGGGCACAGGACCCAAGACAGCATGGATTTACAGCAGGAAGGTCATGCCAGATGAATCTGATAGATTTCTTTGACTGGGTGACCAAAGTAGTAGATCAGGGAGGGGCTGTGGACATGGCCTACCTAAACTTCAGCAAGGCATTTGACACAGTCCCACACAAAAGATTAATATACAAGTTAGCCAGCCTGGGAGTGGGTCCCAAGATGACAGCCTGGGTAAAGAATTGGCTGGAGAATAGGACACAGACAGTAATAGTAAATGGAGTCCACTTGAAGAAAGGGGGTTATTAGTGGGCAATGCAGGGTTCAGTATTAGACTGTCCTCTTCAATGTCTTTATAAGTTTACATTGCAGAGGGACTGGAAGGAAAAGTATGTCTCTTTGCAGAGGACACAAAGATCTGCAACAGAGTTGATGCACAAGGTGGGGTGGAAAGGATGAGAAGAGACTTGGCAAGGTTAGAGGGTCAAATGTACGGCAGCTTAGATTCAATGCTAAGAAGTGCAAAGGTAATGCACCTGGGAAACAAAAACCCAGGGGAAGAGTACGCAATGAGGGGAGAGATCCTAACAACAACAAAAATGGAAAGGGACCTGGGGGTAGTCATATCAGATGACCTAAAGGTGGGCAAGCAATGTGAGAGGGCAGCAAGAAGGGCTGGGGGGGGTTACTGGGATGCATAGGGAGAGGCATCACCAGTAGAAAACAGGAAGTTATTATCCCTCTCTACAGACAGCTGGTGAGACCCCATCTGGAGTACTGCGTGCAGTTCTGGAGACCCAGTCTCCACAAAGACATAGACAGGATGGAAGCTGTCCAGAGGAGGGCAACTAAAATGGTGCAGGGTCTGCACCGGAAGACATATGAAGAGAGACTAAAGGAGCCTAATTTGTATAGCCTCGAGGAAAGGAGGGAAAGGGGGGACATGATAGAAACTTTCAAGTACCTCAAGAGAATCAACAAAGTCCTAGAGGGTAGCATCTTTCTAAAAAAGAGGTGTGCAAGAACAAGGGGGCACAATTTAAAGATGGGGGGCGGCTCAGAGGTAATTTAAGGAAGTATTTTTTCACAGAGAGGGTTGTGGATGCATGGAACAGCCTTCCGGAGGAGGTTGTGGAGTCAAAAACAGTGGTGGAATTCAAGCATGCATGGGACCATCATAAGGCAATTCTAGGGGGTTGGGGTAGGAAGAAGTAGGCTGCTGGTTAACTAGGATCTGCAGCTTATCCATTAGGTAGGGTAATGGGCAGACTGGGTTGGCCAAGCGGTCCTTATCTGCCATCAAATTCTATGTTTCTAAGGAGTGCCTCCATAATCTTGCCCACTACTGAGGTAAGACTGACTGGTCTATAGTTCCCTGCCTCCTCCCTGCTACCACTCTTGTGGAGTGGGATCACATGAGCCCTTCTCCAGTCTTCTAGGACCTCTCCTGTGCACAGAGATGCACTAAACAGTTCCGATAATGACTCTGCTAGTTCCACCCTTAGCTCCTTTAGTACCCTGGGATGTATGCCATCAGGTCCCATTGCCTTGTCCACCCCGAGCTTATTGAGCTCTTGTAGGATCCTTTCTTTTGTAAAGGGACTGGTGCACACCTCCCTGCCCCCTATGTCCATGGTGCTGAGCTGTGGGCCCTGCTCTACCTTCTCCTCAATAAATACTGAGCAGAAGTATCTGTTTAGGATAGTTGCTTTTACATGGTCCTTCTCCTCACACGCCCCCTTATTCCCTTTGATCTTAGCAATACCCCCTCTGGACTTTCTCCTTTCACTAATGTATCTATAGAAAGTCTTGTCACCTTCTTTTACTATTCGTGCTAGTGTTTCCTCGGTTTGGGCTTTTGCCTGCCTTACTGCCTTCCCTGCTTCCCTTAGGGAAGTTTGGTATGCCTCCATACCTTCATCCTGCTGCGTTCCCTCATATTTCCTGATGGACAGCCTTTTGGCTCTGACCTTTTCTGCTACTGTTTTTGAGAAACCAAAGTGGTTTCCTTCTTCTTTTGCACTTCCTTTTCTCTCTAACACAATGGGATGTTGCTTCAAGTATTGCATCCTCAATACTTGCCCACTTTGCCTGTACCCCCTCACCTCTATTTCTTCTTACCAGGGCTAGCTTAACTCTGTTGGCCATCTTATCAAAGTCAGTTCCTCTGAAGTCCCATATTTTTGCCTTGGAATGGGATGATTTAGTTCTAGTGGCCAAACTGAACCATACCATGTGAAGGTCACTGGCCCCCAGGTGACCTTCTACCTGGAGATCTGTGATCCTTTCCCTGTTAGTCAGTACTAGATCTAGGATAGCCCGGTCTCTTGTGGTTGTTGTACCAGTTGTTTGAGGCCCTTCCCCTGCAGAGAATCCACTATGTGTCTAGTTCTGGCAGATGTTCCTACTGGTATTGACCAATCTGTGTCTGGCTTGTCGAAGTCTCCCATTATCAGAACCTCCCCCTTAGCTGTCATGTTTTGTATATCTTCTAACAGTAATGTGTCTATGTCCTCCCCCTGGCCTGGAGGCCCGTAGACAACCCCAGTTCATATGGCTGTCCCATTTCCTGTTTCCAGGGTTACCCACAGTTCTTCTGGCTCCTTATGTGTATTCTGAATTTCTGTAGCTTTGATATTTTCATTGACATGAAGGGCCACTCCACCTCCCTTTTTGCACCTCGGTCTCTTCTGAACAGTACATAGCCAGGTACTAAAGTCTCCCAAGTGTGGTTACTGGTGAACCATGTCTCGCTAATGGCTACTATGTCCAGTTTAGCCTCTGTCATTATTGCCTGCAGGTCTGGGATCTTGTTTCCCAGACTGTGAGCATTTGTGTACATGATTTTCCACTGCCCAGATTTTGGTGTGTTGGTTGTTGGGTGAGGTCTGGTGTTTCCCTTGTGCGTCGTATGGGGAGCTGGACTTTTTTCCTTACCTGGTGATGCAGATGAACTACAAACATGCTGAACTCCTGTTTGAGTGTTAGCTGAGGAGGGAGGGATGTTCTTCCCATTCGACGTATAGGGTGCTGCACCCCTCTCCCCATTTGCTAGTTTAAATATTCTGCAAAGACATCAAACTTCTGCCCCAATGCACTGACTCCCTCTTTAGTCAGATGCAGTCCATCAAATTTAAAGACCTTTTGCTCCCAAAACTGTTGCCAGTTACCTACAAATTTGAGTCCTTTTTCCTGGCACCAGCCCTTGAGCCACATGTTTAGCTCCACTATCTCCCCTTCTCTGACCTTCCGTCCATCTTCCCCCTCTCCCAGAATGGCAGGATCTCAGAGAAGGAGATGCCAGATGAAATGGATGATAGTTTGTCACCCAGCCTGGTCAGGTGTTCCTTGGTCTCCACAACTGACTGGCTGGCGAGATCATTAGTCCCTATGTATACCAGGACATCGATGTTTTCTCCTGCTTCCTGTACAATTTTAGCAATGCGGTCAGTGTCTCTCCATGCTGATGTACCTGTGAGACATCTGACCATTACCCCTGGCTGGAGATAGGTATCAACTCCCTGAATCATGGAGTCTCCTATGATCAGAACTGTTTTGAATTTCCTTTTTCCTTTTTTTGTTTTGGTTCCTGTTTTGGGTGAGTTCTGTTGTGCTAGATCCTGTTGATTTCGAGGATAGAGTCAGATACATGTTTGCAGTTTTTATATGGTTTGTGGAGGTGATATGTTGGAGAGCACCGAGTGATGGGGCACCTGATTTGCCCCTCCTAACCACCTGCCAACCTCCTGGACCAACTACCCTCTGCGGTCGAGGTGCTACTGTTGGATGTTAGGGAAATGGCAGGCAGTTCTTATAATATATTTCCTCCTGAATATGTGATTTGAGGCACATAATCTCTACCCATGCTGCCTGGAGCTGAGCCCTTAGCTCTCCAATGGCCCAGCATGTAGGACAGTGTCCTAAATCCTCCACAACTGCCCTTTTGAAAAGTGTCCCACAGTACCTGCAGTTAATAATATCCATTCCAGATAAGTTCTGGATTAATAACCTGGCCAGAGTAATTAGAAGGAGGAAAATGAAAGCAAATGTTGGATTTTGTGTTTTGTTTGTTTTTGTATAACTTGTTATAACAAGTTAAATTACTTGTGCCCCTGTAAATGAGGTCACTGTGTGGA
Organism: Neoceratodus forsteri; assembly: GCA_016271365.2. Taxonomy (NCBI): domain Eukaryota; kingdom Metazoa; phylum Chordata; order Ceratodontiformes; family Ceratodontidae; genus Neoceratodus; species Neoceratodus forsteri. The sequence continues at coordinate 1,107,268,534 of CM057449.1, read as the reverse complement.
TACCCCTCTAAACCGCCCCTTCCTGTTTTGCTACAGGAACTGTCACAACTGTGCTACCCTATAAAAGGAGTATACTGTGGGGTGGTTGGGCATGGGGTGAGTGGCTGTGCCCTTCCCCTGCCAAAAAGGAAGAACCACAGACGAAATAAACAAGGAGGTAAGAGCAGAAACAATCAGTCAGCAACTAATGCAGTAGCCCTGACAGCTTAGCCTAATGACAGATAAAACTGTAAAGCCTGTAAAACACCACCTGTAACAATTTCACAGAAGATACATCCTGTAAGAAACACTTTGCTACAAAGAAAAATAAAGCAGTAACAGAAGATATACCTTGCAAAAGGCAATTTTATTTCAGAAGATTACAGCAGTAACCTGTAAGCACACACCTGTAGGCACACCCTGTAATAATGTAGCAGAAGGTATACCCAGCAAACAACAATATGAATCAGAGAAAAATAAAGCAATACAATGTTAGCAACAAACAGTAACAATCCCTGTGAATACAAAAGAAAATAATAACACACAGTAAATCTGCCTAGCCAAAAGAAACCTTAATCCTTTTCCTTGCTCTGGTAAGGTTCTTTGCTCTGTTCTTGCAAGCAACCTAGAAGAAAAGAGCTTAGGTGAAGCTAGGTGCCTTTGCCAACAAACCTAGTCTTCCTAGTATGTACTCTTTACTAAAAGTCAATAGCTACTCTGTCTGTGGAATTATCATTTTGACATACGCATTCACAGCAGCATGCATGAGAGTGCAGGCCAAACAAGTATATGAGGCTTTGTGGGGGGGGGGGGTCACCTCTAGGGTTTTTGTTCTGTCCTTCATAAGAGTTTGTATATTACATGGTGTGCAAGGCCTTGTCTCTTCACCTCTCTAATCCAATGCCTATGCATTTTGATTGTACCAAATGTTTCAAAGAGTGTTTAAGAATGGTGCATCCCCCCTTAGGATTATAATATATATCTTCTTCAGAATTCTTTTCTTTTTCCCTTAACATAGAATTCTGTAGTGTAACACCAGATGCTTGATAGCAGGTAAACTATAGTAATAATTAACACTATTCATTATGCTGTACTTACTTGTACCAAATTCATTATACTTACTTGTACCAATCCCAACTCTGTTCTTGCAATTTCTCATTCAACTATCCTGCAAACAAATAATATGGTGCCAACTATAAAACAAGCAGGCTTCAGATAATTATGGTCTGACCTGATTGACTTAGAATTATTTTTTAAACTTAGTTTTATTGCAGACAAAAAAGATACATTACAAGGTATTTAAATGCACAGTTGCACAGTATTACATGAATGTGTCCCTCTTAGGGGCTGTTAGATAAAAAGAATTCTGTTAATTCATCTTATTTTACACCAGCTGCCTCAACATTTCCAGTATCTGTTCATGTAATACATACTGGTTTCAATAAGAAGTCCTTTTTGAGAGTAGCCAAAAGCCATATTTATTCATAAATGAAGAGGGGTGTGGAAGGAGGATCAATGAGGCTTGGTCAGTTGTCAATATATTACTTATTTCCCTTTTTGTGGATTGGTATGACTGTGGATTTTTCCAATTATTGGTATGATTCCAGTTTGAAAGGATGTATTAAAGATATTAGTCAATGGTCCAGCAATTCCCCTTGCCATTTTCTTCAGAATTCTTGGATGTCACCTGTCTGGACCTACTGCTTTTGTAATTTCCAATTTCATAAATAGATTCTGGATGTCACTGAACTCAAAAGCTGTCCAATTTCTACTATTCCCTTTCTCTTCTGTGTTTAATTTGGTGTTATTTGTCAATGCCAATGTCAATGCCCATTTTCTTTGCATGGCACCCAATCCCTACATCTCTGAATGCCTTACAATACAACAGATGGACAATTGGTAAAATTAAAACAAATACCAATAATTATGACTATGAAGCCAGGCCATAACATGAATTTAAAAAATTAGTTTTTAAAGCTTTTTAAAACTGTTCGGTGAAGGAGCCCCCCTCACCTCACAGGGAAGGGCATGCTAAAGAACTGGAGTTTCCACACTGAACACCCTATCACCTGAAGATGTTAGGCGGCAACATGGAATGGCAAGCAGATCAGCCTCAGCTGGCCGGAGGGAATGAGCAGGAGCGGATGGAATCAGGAGGTCTTTCAGATAGCCTGGACCCAGGCCATGTAAGGCCTTGTATGTTAACAAACAAGTGTTGAAAGTGATGCACCGCCTAACCGAAAGTCAGTGCAGAGTGCAGAGAACCAGCATGATATGTTCGGAATGGGATATCCTGGCAGTCACCTGGGCTGCTGCATTCTGAATCACCTGCAAGTGGCACATCAGTCCCATGGATAGTCCCATGTAAAAAGCATTGCAGTAGTCCAGTCTGGATGAGACTAAGGCATGCACTAGTGTTGCAAGGTCGGCCAGCTCAAGATAGGGCCTAATACAAGCAATATTATGAAGATGGTAATAGCCACTGTGGACAACAGACAACACCTGTAATTCCAAAGTTATCTTACAATCCACAATGACCCCTAGATTTTTAACCCTATCTGCAGCATGGAGGGTCACTCCCCCCAGCAAAGGAAGGTGAGTGCCCCCAGCTGCCGGAGTAGAACTGAGCCAACCTGGTTCCACCAGTAGCACCTCCATCTTACATGGATTGAGCCTAAGTCAGCCAGCTGCCATCCATTTGATTTAGGGCTAACACCTGAACTAAAATATTCATTAACCCTTGCTGTGCCACAGCTGATATATCAGTCCAGAACTCCTATACATTCTAAATCAGTTGGAAGCCTAAGGGTTAGATTTATTTGCTATTTCTTTTGGGTGATTTATTTAAGTGTTGTTATTGGTTATAGTGCCAGTCATTATGCCTGAACTGCTATTGCTGTTAATGTTTGGCATTATATTTCCTGTTTGCTGTTTTGCACTTGATCTTAGTCCTTTCCCTTTTAACTGTGTTTTTGCCATCATTAGTTCTTTCTTCTATTTATTAATATGTATTTCCATTAGGTCCCTTTTCACCCTGTTACAGTAAATGCATTAATCTTCCTTTTAAGCTGTTTTTTTATTTTTACTTTACTATTGTACCATGGAAGAATGTTCCCTTTGCCATAGTATAGTTTTTTGGGGGGGCATATATTTTTCTTCTAATTCACAAACTTTGTCTCCTAATAATTCCCAACTATTATGATCATCTAGGTTTCAGAATGAGTTTTGATAGTTTCCGTCTAATAATTCATTCCTTTTTTTCTCAAGGTCTTCCTTTCTATAATTTCTCATAACTGTACTACCCATTTTGCTTCCCCTATTATAATGTGTATTTCAATGAACGAGCAGTCACTATTACCAAGAGTTTCCCTGACTTGCCTGTTTTGTATAATGCCTGATGAGACCATTAATACAACATCTAGAATGGTATTTCCCTTAGCTGGTGGTCTGATTGGCTGCTTTAGTCCATGATTTGTGAAGATGTTCAGGTGCATTTGCTCCTGGACACTGTTAGTGGTCATGTAATTCCATTCACAGTTTGGCAAATTAAGGTCTCCCATCACAATCAACTTCCCTTTTTCAGCTGTACTATCAATCTCCTTACTTAAATTCTGATTATATACTTCATCACTGTTAGATGGCCTGTAACACACATCTAAATGCAGGTTATGATATCAAACAAATTTCAGCTGGACCCACAGGGATTCCAGATCTCTATAGTCACTATTATGTTGTAGCGCACTACTTTTGAGTGTGTTCTTTATGTAAATTGCAATTCCCCCACCCTTTTTTTCTAATTGGTCAAAACTGTATAGCTTATAGCCTGTAATCTCTTTTCCCATAGTACAACTATATTCCAAAAGGTTTCAATTATTGCTGCCACAGCAAGCTTTCAGAGTGCATTATGATTTCTAATTGTTTTTGTTTTTCCACACGTTCGAGCTTTGTGCATTAATCAACATAATTTTTAATTTGTTGTGGTTTACTGGTATTGGTTTGTAAACCTTATGTGTATTATTACCTCTTTGACTTGCTTTTGCAGACATCTGATCCCCCTTCTACATTAGTTTAAATATTTATTTATTCCTCTTCTGATATATTGTAACTTATTTATTTATTTTTTATTTATTTAAGAGTTTTACCAGGAAAGGCACACTGAACAACAAGTTGCTTATCTCATGGTGCATCCTGGGGTAGAAGGGAGTTGGAGTAGATACACAAAAATTTATACAGCAGTAAAGATTACAGTATAATATACAAAGCATTACATGTGAGAGAGTAACAAACATTGAAATATTACATAGTGATTACAAACCAACAGTAGGGTGAGAACAATCTATAATAAGCAAACAACACTGCATTTTTTTAACTTAGCAAGGAATAGAGGGCGGACAGGGCCACACATGCAATAGAATGAAGTAACAGGAGTAACTGGTGGTTGGCAAGAAGAGGTCAGTAACAGCTGCAATTTACCGAGAGGAAATTCCACAAAGCAGAGGAAATAGATGAGGGGGAGGAGGAGTGGCGAATTTGGGTTCCACATTTTGGGGAAGTGATGACAGAAGGCAGCTTGGCCGATTGAGGATGAACGGCATGGGATAACTAGGGAACAGGAGTCATTGGACCTAAGTGAATGGGCAGGGGGAGGAGGGATAGTTAAGGAGGAGCTGAGGTAGGTAAGGAGAGAGCCAAACCAGAATTTGGAGATGAATATAGCACAGTGAAGGAGATGTCTGTTTTCTAGTGAGGGGAAAGCCGGAGAGTGGTAGAGTTGACAGTGGTGGGTAAGGGTAGGAGCATCCAGGATGAAGCGGCAGAAGGAGTTAAAGAGGGTGTCCATTCTGGCAAATGAGGTCTTGGGAGTGGCACCATAGATTACATTGCAGTAGTCAAGGATGGGTAGGATCATCTTCTGTACAAGTTCATGCCTTGATGGGAGAGGAATACAGTTCTGGTTCCTGTATAGAACACCTAGCTTGGGGCACAGCTTTTTCAGGATGGTGTCAACATGGTCAGAGCAGGTGAAGTGTTGGTCTAGCCAGACCCCCAGATATCTGAAAGAGGAGGTGTCCTCAAGGACCATCCCATCGAGGGTGTGGAAGGTGGGCAAGGAAGGTAGTTCCCCAGTGTTCTACTCCCTTCCTTAGTAATATGCAGTCTGTCTGTACTAAACATCTCTATCTGATATGCAAAATGTTCCCAATGCTGGAGGCCTTTATAATTTTTTGCCAAACTCTATTTTCACAGCCATTTATTGACACTTTTAATTTTATTGTTTCACATTTTCCCTACCCTTAGTACCGGTAGTATTTCTGAGAAAATTATGTTGCAGTTTTTTCCCTCTCAGTTCTCTACTAATGCTTTTAAATTCCTCTATTACTTCATGACTGTTTGTTTCCCCCGTGTTGCTGGTACCTGCATGTATGATCACATTAGGCTTGCTTGAGTTCTCTTTTATTATGTTGGGTGTCATCCCCTCAATGTCTTTCATTTTGGCTCCCAGGAAACAACAGGTTGTTGTGTTCATCTTGTGGTCTTTTGCTGTATATCAGTCTGTGTGTTTCAGGATGGAGTCCTCTAGCACATAAATTTGTTGTGCATGTAGAGGTAGGGGGTTGTTTACCTTAGTCCCACTTATTGTCCCTGTATTACTTTCCAGACCATTTGTTTTTTCCTGGCTGTCTCCCTCTAAATCTATTAATGGTTGAGAGCAATTGGAGACTTCAGTCTCAAAGTTCATTGCCCTTCTTTCTTTTTTACTTTTCCTATTTCTATCCACTGTGCAACACCCTTCATCTTCATTTTCTGACTCCCAAAGTCTTTTTTCATCTGTCCATCTTTAATCACACTAGGTTCACCCTTCCTGACAGCACTCACTAAGTAATTTGATTCCTTTCTTCGTTATTATTACATCCTTTTTTTGAAGTTCCAATCTCCATCTCCAGCTGCTTTAGTTTAATTTTGAGTTTCATAATTTCTATGCACTGTTGGCAGACCCCAGGCTAAATTTGTTACACAGACTATATCTCAAGCCTGTTTCACCAGTTGTCAAAGCTACTAATCCTACCTCCATTTTGTTTTCCTTTTTCTACTGCATATTGCATTGGTGTTCTTGTTGCTGTTTATAATGTCCTAGTCCCTCTGGCCTCTCTGGCTAACTCCGGCAGGCACTGCCTCTGTCTGTGTCACCTCTGCCCAGTGTTTGCAGATACACACACAGGGGATCTATGAAGCCAGAAACATAGGCTGTCAACTTCCGGTTTTGGTAAGGGTCACTGTAGTATGCTTTGCCCCTTAAAATATAGTTAAAACATGCTCCATTACTCCCTAGAATACTTTCCTGGACATTAGCAGTCCTAAAATATTGCTAACAGTCTGAAAAGCACTTGTTTACAACTCAATCCATGGAGGGCTTCCTGATCCTAATGGTGTCCCACCCTGCATTGCCCTTCACACAAGAGACCTAGAAGGTCTTTTTTGTTGATAGTTTTTTAAGAGTTTTTTTATGAGCTTACAGGATAGAGGTAGGGTAGTGATTCATGGCTCAGTCATAATTCCAGCAGCACTTCCCCTTGTTGCTTACTGATGCTCACACAGGGGACCTATTTTGTAGTCATGAAACTGGAAGTACACTACCATCAACTTCCTGTTTTGTCAAGGGTCACTGTAGTACAGTATGCTTTGCCCTTAGAATATAGAATCATAGACTCATAGAAGAATACAAGTCAGACAGCAATCAGCTATTGTGACTTGGTTCATTATGTATTCCCAGATATTCCCTGATCTCCTAGGAATGCATCTAGGGAAGTCTTAAAGTGCTTCATATTTTGGCTTGCAATAACTTCCTTTGGTAAAATATTCCAGGCTGATACAACCCTTTGGTTTATCTATGCATCTCTTGCATTCCATTTATAATGTTCTCCTTTTAAACTCATTTCTTGAGTCCTAGTAACCTTATGTTGCTCTCTTTTTTCTAGCCCATTACATTCCTAGACATCACTATTTCTATAGGCCCTGTAAACTAGGCATACGTCACCTGGGAAAACCCCGCCAGTACTCTGCTGTCTTCCACCTGAGGTTGTGCCATTTGTGGGGCCTGACAGGAGTGGCCCTCTCTTGTTCTGACTCTTTCTGGGTGAGCCAAAGCCATTTCCTATCCTTGAAGTGGGTTCCACGGCAGGAGGACTGTGTGACAAGGATGACCACCCGGCATCATGAAAACAGATTGATCCTATTGGAGTTTTCCTGCATATCTCTTCCTAAATATTTAACTCTAGCCTGAAAAGTCAAAGATCTGGTGTGAGCAGTTTTTTTCCTTTTGGCTATTGTTTCCTAATCTAACTCTGCGAGGGTGAGGGCCTTCTTCTGTTAGACCTTGTTGCTGCTGTTGCCTGCACTAGTGAGAGGAGTACTAAAATGCAGACTTTGCCCTAAATTTTGCTACTCAAGACTGCCTTAGCTGCTGCCTCAGCTTCAGCTGTTCTGAAGTGATTTTCTGGATACGGGTGGTGAGAGCACCACTGTCAGTTTGCTTTCGAACTGTGTAGTTGCCCTGTGGAATTAAACAACAAAACTAGATGGATTGTTCTCCTCTGGACACTTGATTCTGACAAAACTGCAAAGATGCTGTCCAAATCCAGCAATGAATTGGACATAATATTATAGCACATTGCACTTTTATCTCTCCCATTTTAAAATTTTAATTTAACTGTTTTACTATTGTTGATTGGGGTGTGGGGTATTGTTGGGGGAAGTAGTATTTGTAGGGAGGTGTGTATAAGTTGCTGTGGGAGGATGGGAGGGAATAAGCAGGATATGTGATTGGGTTGGTGGGTTGTATTTTAATTTTCTGTGTTTAGTTGTGTGGTTGTTGGGCATGCAGTGTTGTGTGTGGTGTGTGTGATTGTTAATTTGAGTGTTTCTTTTTGTCATTGCACTTTTGTACCATCTTCTAGTGCTCCTTCGGGACTGGTCTTGCCAGGTAGGAGATGTGTTGGTGCCGTGGCCTTCCCTGTATCACCTAAGCTGCCTCTCAGCTCCACAACCTTCACCCCTTTACTGACCTCCCAGTTTCTGGTATCGCAGCGAGGCGCTGCAGGGAGATCAGTATTACTAAGAGGTGTTTAGTTCATCGAGTGCTGAGGGCAGCTGAGGAGGGGGTGGTGAGCAGCATTGAAGTTGGCAGGAGATGCCTTGGATGTAAACAGAGCCTAGGGAGAGGCCTGACATGTTTGGTCTCCGTACCCAGGGTTCCCACCAGACCAAGTGGACCAGTAGCTAGAGGACCGGCTGCATCCTCTACTCCTCTTCAGGCAGTGCTTTGCAATGCCAGGTTAATGAGGAACAAGACTGCTATTTTTGCAGACTTGATTTCTTCTGTCTACCTGGCTTGGATCATGAAGACCTGGCTGGGTGATGATGTGGGCCCTGTTTCTGAGGCCACCATCCCCACTGGGTATACCGTGGTGCACTGTTCAAGGAAGGATCACATGGGTGGGGGAGTGGCCATCATTTTTTGATCCAGTCTGGGCTTCTCAGTGCACCCAGTTCACAGCACCTGATCTTTTGAGTGTGTTGCCATGTGTGGGGGTGCAGGTGCAGGTTGCAGGGTTCTATTTGTTTACAACCCCCCCCCCGGGGTGGGAGGGAAATTCTTGCAGAAGGTAGCGGACTTTGTTGTTGACCAGATGTTTAATCCTGGGGGACTTCAATGCCTGGGTCGACGATGAATCCTTGCATTTTGGTTACAACCTCCTCCAGTTGATGCAATAACTGGGCCTGTCACAATCTGTTGCTGCTGCTACCCATCAGCATGGCCACACACTCAATCTGGTGTTCCAGTTGGGTCTTGAGATTGATAACCTCAAGATTGATCAGGTCATTTGGTCTGACCACTGCACCATGGAGTTCAGCTTTGGGGCCCCCCTGAAAGTCCTTCCCCTGTGAAGATGGTCAGCTATTGTCCCTTAAAGGGTGTTGACCCTGAGGGACTATTGGCATTAGCTGACCTATCTAGGGTTGACACAGCATGTGCAATTGGCACTGGAGAGGCAGTGGCCACCTATAATAGGGTGGTTACTGAAGCTCTAGATGCCATTGCACCAGCCAGTATATGACCCAGATCCTCTCACTTGAGATCCCCTTGATTTGATGGGGATCTCAAGGCGATGAAAATCAGGGGTCAGAAGTTGGAGCATTGCTGGTGGAAGACCCAGCTGGGGGCCAACAGGCTGGTCCTGCGTTCTCACTATGCTGGGTACCAGGGAACATCTCCCATAAGAAGGCAGCATTTCTGTCCAAGGAGATTGCTGTGGGGTGTAATCGCAAATTCTCTCACTGTAAGTATTACCTGAGCAACCGCTCCCGTCGTCACGGGGCAAAAACCACACCACTGGGTTTTGTCTTAACGTCGCTTTATTTGATCAAATCTTTCACATGCATTCGGGAGTTCTGCAAAGGAGAAAAGCTCTCCGATTACAATTTACAGCAGTTTTTATACACTATTGGCGTGGCTTCACTTGATTTTTTCTGCTTACAACAGATGCACAGAACTCTATTATCAGCATTTTTCCTTATATGGAGTTGTTTTTTACCTTATTCAGTTCTTTCTTATCAGACAGCAACTGCCAGTTCTAACTAGTTTTATTCAGCTACACAGCTATATTTTTCACCTAAAGTAACCCTGCTTCAGCAAGCCTGGACATGCGCATTTATTTTAGCTACTTAGTTAAATTATGTGAGACTAAGCATTATTTCATATTCTTTTAAAAATAAAATCCCTCACACTCTCCCCTTTTGATACTCTGTATCAATTAACCACTCATTTATATTGTAGTCACATTTGGCTCACTATAGAATGGGAATAGTTTGTTAAGTTCTATGGGGTCCTTTTGTTTTGGTTGCAACAATGGATGTAATTGAGTGACGTCACGTGATGTCATAGCACTGCAGAGGTGTCACAGGAAGAACTTAATTAGGGTTATTAGTAGCCATAGTGCTAATATGACCACTACAAGTACTGCCATCCAATGGAGAAGAGTAGCACTCCAGTCACCAAATACGTTTGTAAGCCATGACCATGGGTCCCATATTTATGTGTAGCAAGCTTAAAAAAAATGCAAGGCTGGAATTTCACAATAAACTATGACAGCATAGCCTGGACACCTGTACATTAATACATTTCCATAATTAAAGTTTTTGATACATTTTGTAGCTACAATTTCTGAGACATCCCGTAATCAAATTTTTTGGTTACGAGATGTACCTGACATTTTGCCAAGACAGGGGAGTTATTCTCACCCTTGGAGGGGAAAACAAATGGTGACAGAATAGCATATTTATCACAAATAACTTCTGTTTTGGGAGCCAGAAAGCATATGAGAGAAGTGACTAGCTTGTTACAAATGTCAAAGTAACCTTGTACCAGTAACCAAATGAGGTATCTCATTATTTCTTATCAGTTTTCTGTTAAACATAATTTTGTTTTTAACACAAGAGAATTATATGATGAGTAACTTTTAATAGTCAAGGCTAAACACAGCTGTGTGCATATCTCGGCCACAGCCTCACCTTATGCTTTCAGCTATTTTCTTCATTGTATAGAATCTTACAATTAACCCTTTTAAAGTCTCACACACACACATATTAAGTGACATGGTGGTATTTAGCCTCTTGCAGCCTTTTGCTACTAGATATACTAATTTACATGTTGGCATCATGTAGTCATTTACTAACCATTTTTACCTTTTACTAGCCCTTTAGCAATCTACACTAGCCATTTTACACCTTTTTATTTCCTCACTCTTTTGGTTAGCCAGCTACATATTATTGATAAAAGTCTGGTCACTGATTACTAAAACCTTGGCCACTGACCACTTTTAATATTTTCCACCCTGAAGATAGGAGGCCCCTGAGGGACTCGAACATTCACAAAAATTGAACATAAATGTAAAAATATTGGTTATTAACGAAGGTTAAAAAAACTAAACATTTCTACTTTTAGACTGTTAGACTAGGTGAATAGGTATATGATTTAAAACTGGTTGCCAGCATACAGATAGTCAAGGCATCTATAAAAGCATCCTGTTCTGGAGTTGGTACAGGGTGGTTACAGACGGAACACAAATCGTGAGTTTGTAAAACATAATACAGAATTGAGGGATGTCAACACCACAATTGAAATATGTGAAAAATGCTAACATGTGACACCACATATAACACAATATAACATAACAATTTTGTTGATGAAAAAGAGTTCATGGAATCCACTTTGAGAGTGAATAAGGTAGATGCTACTTTGTGTTGAGGTGTGGCACACCCTTGGAGCTTGATTGAAGAATCTGTTGATAATGTCTCTTGACAGATAAGTCCTTATAAAACATAATAGTCCATAAAGTTAACAGTCCATAAAGTTCATATAAGTAACAAGTTGGTGTAGTTACAGTACAGGTGAAATGTCATTTGCAGAACGGTGGTAACCCCACAAGGCATATGGGGCAATGCAGACAATAATTTAAAAACAAGCACCAGCACAGTAGAAAAGTCAGTGTTCATGTTGCTGGCTGCTGGATGGCTGATTGGCAGACACACTGGCCAGGAGTGGATTAGATTGTGCATTGAGTCCTTTTAATGGAGTAGCCACACACACACACACTGGCATGGCATTTGTGTTGTGGTAGTTGATTACACCCTGGCATAAAGATTAACAGTCCATAAAAAGGTAACAATTGACAATAAACCATTAAGAACACAGTCCATAACAGAGCAATAGGGTTGTAGAAAGTACCAGCCATGTTTGGAACAAGCAGCAGCGAAGAAAATGGATCTATTGCTTGAAGGTCAATTGAAGAAGAATCTTCTTGCTGAAGTTAGGGAATTGCCCCTACCCCAGACTTAACTTCATAGTAAGCAGAAACAATAAGCTTGATTGCAGTGTCTGAACTGACTGGACCTTCTACTGTTGATTTAAAGTTCTACAAATAGGTGTAATTTTGCTGAAAACATTACACTTGCAGAGGTCCTTATAAGGAACCAGTCAGGCACAAAGATGGTGATAACATCAAAACTGTGGCAGTTGTTTTCTTTTTTAAGGAAAAAGATGAAGGTCTTGGCAACTTAGATGAAAGTATTACTGCTGTTGAACGTGGAGATCTTATGTGTGCCACACCGTGGAAACCTGCAAACTTGCAAAGTGTGTTAGACACTGAGTTAAAAACACATAAATAACAATTTTTTAAACCATTGACTTTTTGTTTTGTAAAGAGTGGTGTGACAGAGCCTAAATTCTGGCAATTAGAAAGAGAACATAAAAATGGGACATCAACCGCACACCTGGGGGTGCAGGCCAAGGTTCAATTATACCATTTGACCATCTGTAAATCATGACAATGTTATGGTTACACCCTGCTTTCAAATCACAGAAGCAGTTATGACAGTGATGAACATTATTTCCCTGTCTGTTGCAAGCAGGCTTGACTGAGACCTGAGTTATAAAATTTTGTAATGTTACAATAACACGCTTTAAACATATAGTTCATAGCAATCAATTAGTGGGACAAATACATATGTTGTTGGCCTATGCCAATTTAATAACAGTGCCTATTGCACCTGTGACAAGTGAAATGGTCTACCTTCTTTACCCTGTATAGTGAAATACTCCAAAGTACTGAGTAGGGTAAGGCTTGAAGCATAGGTTTGGAGTACAATCTAAATTTTGCATATTATAATTGTTAAAATTTAAAATGACAAAACCTGCATAGAGTGCACTTATTTTTTAGGGATACCTGTGAGTAATAAGACAAACGGAGCATTAATTTGACTTTTGGTTTTGCTTTGGAACATATTGTAGGGGTGGGTCAGCAATGCTGGCCCCAGTATTTAGGTTTGGTTATGAGCATTAAAACGTTATACATGTGGAGCACTTTTCTGAATACACACATGATACAGTGTAGCAAGATGTATATCAAAACATTATAACATAAGCGTGAAACATTAGTGTTTGCAATAGAACAATTTCAGTATTGAGCATAATGCATAACATACATTTTAAACAACAAATATAGACTGTAAACTTAGCTTAGAGTCCAGAAATGTTAAAGTATTGTGAATTTACTGGTTGAAAAAAAATGCATTCATTGCTGTAAGACTATGACAAAAGTTGTTTTACATTTGTTTTGACAGGATAAGAAAGCTGAAAAGTCAATCAAAAGAATGAATATATGTGGACATACATACACAACTTCACCCTCCAGCGGAACTGATTACTTGCTGAGGGCAGAAGCCCTTGTACCAATAATAGGTGTGAGATTTAACTGTTTGCACTAGAAAAAGCAGAAGGGCTTGGGCTGGGTTATGCTGTTAAAATACCTTGGGTCTTTTAAAACCTGTAAATAAGAAACAATTATTGGCAAATACACATTTTCTTTATTTACCCCTTGGGGGACAGTGATATACCTTGCAACCTTTGTGGGTATTACACTGGAAGGGAGGAAGGATAGCTTACCCCCTTCCTCCAAGCTCCTACTGGTGGAAGAGACAGCTTGAATACTGTAGCAATAAAAAGGTTAGCTGTGGATGGTGACATGATCCCCACCTACTACACTTTAAATTATAACAAGATAATATTACAATTAGTTTAGTAAATTTCATACCTTACTATAAAGATGGGGAACTTCTTTTTTCTCTAGAAGAAAGAGAAGAAACACAGACAAACAACAAAAGCAAACATACACAAGTTTAAAAATAAAACAAGATTATTTCCATAGGATAAAAGAAGCCAAGCATCCCTGGGTTCCCTTATCCTAAGCATGACAAAATGTCAGCTGAGTTTATAAAAATCCGGATTGATGGTAATACCGTACGTACGTATCTCTTAGAATGCATTTTAAAAAGAAAAAAATGATTACACCATGGTCACACATAAAAACAAAAGCCATTGTTTTTAACTGTAGATGGTAAACTCTCAAAAACAGCTGCAAGTCAGAAGAAATGAGAAGAGAAAAAAATTTGTTCCTTTTTACTTAGAATACTAGTTTTGCAATAAAAATCAAATTACATGGTTCACTCTTGGTGTGCTTTCATGAAAACATACATTTTGTGTGAAAAGTTGTGCTTTAGGTATGGAATACACATCAAGTTTGAACTGGTAGTAACACAGAATGTTGAAACACAAGAAGGTCAAATAACGTGCAAAAGGTCACAGCGTGCATGCAAGGGTCATTCAAACCCAGTTATTTTTGTAGTGTTCTTGAACACTACTGATATTAAAATATCTTTAAATAATAATAGAGCACACAATAAAACTGCTGGCCAAGACAGTACACATACACAAAAAGAAATACTTAACAGAAAATAAGACTAACATTATTTTACACCAATTTGCTGAGGTAATGCCCATAGTTGCATTAGAAAACTGTACGTGTTTTAGATATATGTGCTGCCTCCCCCTGTCTTGTAACACTGACAATTTTTTTTTTAAACCCAACAAATTTATACATATCTCCATGCCAAATCTTTTCAGAACAAAACTCTTTTTTTAAACACCTTCCAACACCTTCCAACACCTTTAAAATACAGCACAACATACCATCTGTAAGTGAACACATCTAGTATAACATGGTTACACCTTCTGGGACATAGCCAAAATATGGCACTCTGCCATTTTGCAAAAAGTTTCTGGTTATAACTAGAAGTATGATAAAGCCATTCATAGCTGTTAACACATTACATTTTTACCTAGCAGTGGCTTGCCACATTGCTTGCAAACTACAAATCTTTTTGCGCATTGCAATATATGACATCATAACTCTTCACCATCAACACTACCTGCTCCAACCAACAACTACATACAAAAGTTCTTCGCTGACCCTATCTAGGCAGCACAAATGTTCCATTAAAAATAAAACCAATTAAAAAAGTCAGATATGAGGCAAAGAAGCTTCCTCTTTCTTTTCTTTTTTTACTGTAACATGTTGTGCACCGAAGGCAGTCAATCCTATCTCGCAACCTTGACAACAGAACAAAATTACAAAACACAGATATACGCTAGAAAATATGCACGAGAAAGACGGAGCATTACCTTGTTTAGTATATGTATTACAGAAATAAAACAGACAGCCATAAAACAACTTTAAATAAAAAAATTCAGACTTACCCAGTGCCAAGGTATTTTCCTTCTTCTTTTCTGATACACTGGTCTGAGTGAGAAAACTGACTGCAGGACCTTCATGATTATTATCAAATACTGCAGCTATTAACCCTTTCAAAGGTTTTCTTTTGGCCATTATTAGAGAACTGCCAAATCAAGTCTTTTCCCAGAGCTCTGGTTTGCAGTTTAAAAACAAAACAAAAAAATCTGTAAATGTTTCAGCCTCTATAGGAGGCAAGGGGACTTGAAATTGATACAGAAAAACTTGAAACTACACAGATAGGCAACATGGGGGGGGAGGATTTTCAAATCATCCCGTCTGTAGTCACCTACTGTGCGTACATCCACAGTAGTTTATTTTCTTTCTCTAAATGTTGCTTATCTAACGTTACTTAATCAGCCACTGCTTTTCTCCTAAAAGCAGCCTGAACTGTGAAAGCCATCATTGGTTCTAACAGTATATACTTGCAGCAAGCACAAATTACAAGGGCAAAGGGCAGTGCAGTTGCCCTTGTAATTTGTTTAGCAAACTTGTCAAACATACATTTTGCGGTCCAGATAATACTAATTCTGGACCCAGCTTATTTTTGTTCCTTGTTTCCCATATTATCTAGGCCTGTCCTTTATAGTGCACACTCGCTCCAAGGTATTCTTGTACTTACAGTGATGATGAGTGTCTCAGCCCCTAGGCGTCACGTCCTGATGGGGTTCCACAAAAATTTCCTTCTTTTTGTCCAAGGAAAAACCCGATCACGAGGTGACACAGACCGAAGAACTCATCCTGCTGACTACGCCAAAACTGTGATCGCAAATTCTCTCACTGTAAGTATTACCTGAGCAACCGCTCCCGTCGTCACGGGGCAAAAACCACACCACTGGGTTTTGTCTTAACATCGCTTTATTTGATCAAATCTTTCACATGCATGTGGGAGTTCTGCAAAGAGAAAAGCTCTCCGATTACAATTTACAGCAGTTTTTATACACTATTGGCGTGGCTTCACTTGATTTTTCTGCTTACAACAGATGCACAGAACTCTATTATCAGCATTTTTCCTTATATGGAGTTGTTTTTTACCTTATTCAGTTCTTTCTTATCAGACAGCAACTGCCAGTTCTAACTAGTTTTATTCAGCTACACAGCTATATTTTTCACCTAAAGTAACCCTGCTTCAGCAAGCCTGGACATGCGCATTTATTTTAGCTTCTTAGTTAAATTATGTGAGACTAAGCATTATTTCATATTCTTTTAAAAATAAAATCCCTCACAGGGGAGAAACAGACAATCTCAGCTGTTTCGGACCATGGACAGGCTTTTACATCCTGCCTATCTCTGGTCAAAAAAAGCTTTTTCAATCACTTTATGTGAAGAGTTTGCTCTGTTTTTCTCTGACAGAGTGTTGGCCATCCAGTCGGGGATTCCGACAGGGAGGCTTGTGCCTCGCAGTGGTTGAGTTGGGAGTTTCAGAGGCACTCAGTCTGTCTGGGAGGAGTTTAGGCCAGTGGGGGTGTCTGAAGTGACTTAGGTGATCTTGGAGCTAAAGCACACCTTTTGTGAACTGGACCCGGCACCGACAAGTCTCTTAATGGGATGTACCAATGCCATTGGCCCGGAGTTCACCAGGATTGCTAGGTGCTCAATGGTGGAGGGGATCATCCCAGTTGCTTTGAAAGAATCACTGGTGAAGCCCCTCCTAAAGAAATCATCCCTCAACCCAGACATCCTAGCGAATTACTGTCTGATCTTCAACCTGCCATTTTTGAGCAAGGTTGTTGAGAAATTGGTGGCATATCAGCTTGAGGATCACCTGGTGTCCTTGGATATCTATGAGCCATTCCAGTCAGGTTTTTGTGCCAGACACAGCACTGAAACTGCTCTAGTGAAAGTGCATAATGATCTGCTTAGGGCTAGAGATAGAGGAGACTGGTCAGTTCTTCTGCTCCTCTATCTCTCCTCAGCTTTTGACACTGTGGATCACGCTGTGCTTCTTGATCTACTCTGTGAGTTTTGTGGACTGGCCAGTACCATCATCAAATGGTTTGAGCCCTATCTCTTGGACAGAGTGCAGCGGGTGGTGATGGGTAACTTCTCCTCCTCCCCAATGCCTCTGTCTTGTGGAGTGCCTCAGGGTTCAATCTTGTTGCTGATGCTGTTTGCAGTGTACATGCAGCCCAGGGTGAGAACATTCAACAATACAGTGTGAAGTTTCACTACTATGCAGATGATACCCAACTGTGTTTGTCTTTTGCAGCCAGAACATCGGAAGCAGTTGACGTGCTTAACATCTGCCTGGCTAAAATCAATGACTGGATGGCTTTTAGCTGGCTGAGACTCAACCCAGCTAAGACTGAGGTGCTGGTGATTGGGCCTGGTCGCTGGCATGATGGGCTGCCACCGGCGGATGACTCTGGACTTGTTCTGGGGGTCTACTCCATTGCTGGTTTCTCCAAGGGTGCAAAATCTGGGCATGATCCTTGATTGCAGACTGACCCTTGAAGATCAGGTGTCAGCTGTAGTCAGCAGTGGTTTTTACCACTTGTGGAACATTGCCCAGATTAAGTCCCTCATTCCGGCAAAGGACCTGCTGACACTAGTACATGCCTTTGTGACTTCTAGGCTCGACTACTGTAATGCTCTGTACTTTGGGGTAATGGGAGGGACTCTCCACAGGCTGAAGCTAGTGCAGAATGCAGCGGCCCGGTTACTGACGGGCCTTTAGAGGTCTAGTCATGTGAACCTGATTCTGCATGCTCTGCAGTGGCTGCCAGTCAGGTGGAGGTTTGTTTTCAAGGTGGGTCTTCTCACCTTTAAAGCCCTATATTAGCTGAGTCCTGGTTACCTATCTGAGCTCCTGACACCAGTGTCCTCTGCTCACTCCTTCTGCTCCTCCTCGAGGAGCCTCCTGGACATTCCCAGGGTTTAGCTCAAGACCTTGGGAGACCACTCTTTTAGTGTCTCTGGGCAAACTCTGTGGAGCTCAACTCCATCTGCAGTCTAGGAGGCTCCCTCAATTGAGGTGTTTAAGGGGAGGCTAAAGGCCCACCTCTTCACCCTGGCTTTTGATTGCTGATACCAACTTTAGCTTTGACCAGTCCCCTGAAGTTTGACTTTTGGAATCCTCTGTTTTGTTGAATTTTAATTTTGTTATGGTTTTAACAAGGTTTTATTATGTTTTTATTTACTGTTGTATGCCTTCATTTATGTTCAGCACCCAGAGCCTCCAGAATTGGGCGCCTTATAAATAAAATTGCCTTGCCTTGCATTGTCTCTCATTCTCCTGTATTCCAATGGAAAATTCAGCTCCCTTAACCTCTCCTCATAAGTCAAGTGACTAATGTTAGCCACCAGCTTTGTTGCTCTTCTCTGTACCTTCTGTGTCCTCCTCGCCACACCCTTTTTGTGTGGTGTCCATAACTGGACACAGTATTCCATATGCAGCCTCACCAGTGCTGAATACAAAGGCACTATCACTTCTCTGTGCCTACCTCTTATGTGTCTGGCTCTGCAGCCTAAAACCCTGTTTCACTTGCTGACTGCACTTTTTATCTGGTTCTCGAATGTTAGTCTATTTGACACTAGTATGCACAAATCCTTTTCTAGTTCTGTTGTTGTTAAATTCCTTCCCTGAAAAACATAGGTTACCTTCATATACTTCTTTCCAAAAAGCATTATCTTGTATTTTTCAATATTAAAACTAAGTTTTTTTGCATTTAGACCAATTAACTATGTTTTTAATTTCCCTTTGGAATCTGTCCACATCTTCCGTATTACTAAGAATGGCTCCTAATTTAACATCGTCAGCAAATATGCATAATCACATGTGTTCCAAAGCTCTTATGGAAGAAACTAAAATACTGAACACTACTGGCCCCAAGATCAACCCCTGTGGCACTCCACTAGAAACCTCACTCCAGCTGAGTAGTGTCCCATAATACAAACTCTTTGCTTTCTCCTGCACAACCAGGAATTCACCCACTTCACCAGATTTGAGTTTATATCTAGTTATTTCATTGATTTAATTACTTCAAGATGTGATACGGTGTCAAATGCTTTGGAAAATCCAAAAATAGTACATTCTCGAGTAGATTGCTATCTAAAGCCTTGCTGATAGGGTCAAAAAAATACAAATGATTGGTTAAACAACTCCTGTCTTTAGTGAATCCATGCTGTAGTGGGTTCCTTAATCCTTTATTGTATATATGCATTTCTGTTTTATCTTTGATTATTCCCTCGAGAATTTTCCCTACTGATGATGTGAGGCTGATCTGTCCATAATTTTTGTACATCCATTTTCTCTCCTTTTTCAAAGATGGGCACAACATGAGCCTCTCTCCAATCATCCACCGCCTTTCCTTCATCAAGTGATTTTTGAAAAATTATAGCTAGGGGGCCCAGCCAACATATCCGATGTTTCCTTAAGGAATTTTGGGTGTAGCCCATTGGGACCAGGTGATTTATTTATATCTTAATTTTGTAATCTCTTTTTAACTTCCAGTGCCTCAACTGATAACCTTATACTATTCAATGTATCCACTTCTGCTGGAGTTATAACATCCTTTGTTTTATACATGCTACTAAAATATGCTTTGAACACCTCTGCCATTTCTTCACAATTTGTTATATTTACATTATTGATCCTCAATGTGCCAATATGAGATTTTGAACTCTTGAGGCTGTTTATGTATGTGTAGAAGGCTTTCTTATTATCATTAGTATTCTTTGCTAACTCATACTCTTTATCCTTCTTTGCTTTGTTTATTAATCTTTCACAGATTCTAAATTTATTTTTGTATTTTTCCCATGACTCCTGGATTCCTAAGCTCTTAGCTGTTTTGTAAGATCTTTTCTTTCATTTAATTTCTTTCTTAATATGTCTGCTGAACCACTTTGGTACCCTGCCCCTACTGTTGAATTTATTAATCAATGGGACAAAAATAGTTTTACATGTATGCAATTTGGCTTTGATTTCCTCCACATGTTAGTGACATCAGAATCTTTTAGTTCTTCTCCACAGTTGCAGCTATTCAAGTAACCTAGAATGTCATTATAGTTTGCCTTCCCAAAGCACCATACCTTAGTTTTGTCCACAGTGGTGCTTCTTTTGACCTGAATAGAAAATTGAACCATACAATGATCACTGTTACTGAGTGGTTCTCTTACTTTGCACTTCATAATATCTTCATTTATGTTACTCAGAACTAAATCGAGTTCCCTCTTGTGTTTGTGTTTACATAATTAAACTCAGCTCATCAAATGCCTCCATTAGCTGCTTTTCTACTACTGTATTGCAAATGTTCTCTTGCCAGTCAATACCAGGGCAATTGAAGTCACCTACCACTTTTTTTTTATAAATATTGTTATTTTGCATATTAAAAACACTACTTAGATTCAAATAGCATTGAATAGACAGATATACAAAATATATAACAATTTTGTTAAGGTATATCATTTGCATTCAAATAACATGTAAGACCATAAAAATATCCATTTATACATTACAACAATCATTTAATACAATTTATTTTCACCAGTTTCCTATAAACTTTTAATCATATCTTTACCTTCATTGATTCAAGAAAAGTAACCCTCCTCTATTGCCCTTTGAATTAATTCCCATTTTTTCCAATATTTCTTTATTTTTTTATTACTGCAGTAATGCCCATTTTCAGGCCTCTTAGTTTCTAAGAATAAATTTTTCCATAGATGGTGTTTCTTTATCTTTCCACATCTGAGTAATACATCTTTTGGCATTTATAAATGCCAAAACCATCAGTTGTTTAAGTGAACTCGGAATATGTTGTACTGTTCAGGTATGCAACAAACATAGTTCAAGTTCAAAAACCAATCTTAACCCAAAAATGTTGTTTGATATTGCCAATATTTCCTCCCAAAAAGGTTTAATCAAAGGGCAATTTACTATCACATGAGTTGTTTTAGCCCTATTGCCACAATTTCTATTACAATATGATGAAATAGAAGGGCTAGACATATTCAATAAGTGTGGTGAATAATAAATTCTATGCAAAATGTGAAAATGTATTTGATTCATCCTATTATTTAAACAGTTTATCCAGGATGTACATATCATGTCCCACTTCTGTTTTGTAATGGCAAAATTTAAGTCTTCCTCCCATTTTTGTCTTAGATAATCTGTTTCATCCTTCTTTATTTTCTTGCTAATTTCCAGGTATAGTTTTGAAATTAATTTCTTCCTATCATCCACCATTACTAATAAATCCATAATTTCATTTTTCATTTTTAATTTTTCCTCTTGTTGTAATTCTAACATAGCAGATCCGATCTGTAGATAAACTAAAAAATATATTTTTATGTATTCTGTATTGGACTTGTAATTCTTGAAAATATTTCATACCTTCTTTATTATATAACTCTCCTGTGGATTCAACATTATATCTTAACCATCTTTTTATACTGTAGATAAGTTACTAAAAATAGGATGGAAATTTTTTGAAATATTGAAGAATTTTTTGACATTTAAATGTTTCCTCCTTTTAATTGCATAATATTATTCCATATTTTAATAGAATCTTTAACAATTAAATTATCCAACTTCTTGTAATCATTATTTCTAAAATTGTTTGACAAAAAAATTTAACTTTTAGTGGCATAGGGTTCTGGTATTCAACATATGCCCTTGGAAGTACAACACTTGACCAGATTTCTTTCAAATGTTCTGTTACTGCGGCCCAACTGTAGTATTGTAGATTAGGCAACTTCAGTCCCAATTGCGAATAGTCAAGTGTTAACTTTCCCTTTTTTAGTTTTGGCTTACGTTTTTTCCAAAGGAATCTGGTGATTTACTTGTCTAATGTTTTAAATATAATGTCCAGTATCATCAATGATAAAGCTTGAAATATGTATAACAAGCGTGGAAGTGTATTCATTTTAATAAGCTGCATTCTTCCCAATAATGATATTGGCAAAGCTTCCCATTTTTGTAAATCTATTCTAATGTCTTCTATGATTGGTTTTAAATTAATATCCCATGTCTTATTCCATTTATTTGTAAGATGTATTCCAAGATATGTCCAATAAGCTTTCTTAACTGTAGTTGGAAAGTTGTCTAATCTAGGTCCTTCTTTATCAGGGTGTTTTAACAAAGCTTCAGATTTTTTCCAATTAACAAAATATCCAGATTCTTTACCATATTCTTCAAAGATTCTAATTACTATATTAATTTCCTTCTCTGGATCTTTAACAAACATTAAAACATCATCCACAAAAAGCGATATCGTTAAGGTATTCCCTTGCGTATATTGAAATCTAGTTATTGTTTCTAATTGAATTGGCTAATGGCTCTATTACTAAAGTAAATAATAAAGGAGACAGTGGACACCCTTGACGTGTGTCCCTATATCATGAAAAGTGGTTTGAAGGTAAATCATTAGTTAATACTTTTGCTTTTGGAGTCCTGTATATAGCCTTTATCCAATTCAAATAGTTTGTACCCATTCCCACATTCTATAAAACCTCAGAGGTAATGCCATTTCACCCTGTCGAATGCCTTTTCAGCGTCCAGGGACACCACCACTGCTTTTGGGTTTTTTATCACTTGAAAAATATGTCAAAGCATTTCTGATATTGTTATGCCCCCTCCTTCCCCTAACTAAGCTCATCTGGTCAACCCCTATGAAATCCACAAGTACTTTTTCTAATCTTGTAGCAAGAATTGTTGTAAATATTTTATAATCCAAATTAAGCAATGAAATTGGCCTTTATGAAGAGCATAGTGTCTAATCTTTTCTCTTTTTTGGGATGATCAGAATCAGGGCTTCATCAAAGGAAGGGGATAAAACTCCATGAAATGTATTAAACAACTCCACTAGTTTAAGGGATATTTCTCTAAACATTTTGTAAAAATCTATTGCCAATCCATCAAGTCCTGGGGACTTTCCTGATTTCAACTCTTTTATTACTCTTTCTACCTCTTCAATAGTTATACCTCTGTCTAACATTAATTGTTCTTGTTTACTAATTTGCAGGATACCCACATATCTATAATAATCAAAGTTCTTCCGTTGTGATTGATATAATTTTTGATAATATTTTACAAATTCACTATTTATTTTCTTTTCTGATGAATTTTTTCCCTTCTGATTTTATTTCTGTAATATTTCTCTCTGCTTTTTCTTTTTTGCATCATATAAACCAGAAGTTCCCCCTCTATCAGTTTGTGCATAGTTCTTAGCTCATGAAAGCATCATTATCCTTTCTATTTTTTCATTATATATTTGATTATATTCATGTTTGCAATTTTCAAATTTTTTAGACATATATTTGACTGAGTTTGAATATGTAGTTTTTGTATTTCCGCAATTTCTTTTTCTAGTTGTTTCAATCTTATTCTTTGATCTCTTTTCCTTTGTATTGCATATGATATTGTTAATCCTCTCACAACTGCTTTATAAGCATCCCAGATGTTAAGAGAGGTATCTTCTACTTTATTTTCTAGAAAGAATAATTCTGTTTCTTTCACTATTTTTTAATATATTGCTCATATTTTAATACTAATGGATCTAATTTCCATGTTCATTGTATAGTAATGTCCCTGGATGCAAGCACTAATTGCAGTGGTGAATGATCTGATATACTGTAAGTACAGGTTTATATTCAATTAGGGTAAGGTTACCAAAAATCTGTTTCGAACCTAAAACATATCTATTATGGAATATGTTTTATGTCTTTCTGAGAAATGAGAGTATTCTCTGCTTGTGGGGTATTTCATTCTCCATAAATCTGTCAAGTCAAGATCCTCCATCCTATTTGTCAAAGTTCTTACATCCATCACATCATATTCTCTTTTTTCTGCTGTAGTATCTAGTTTGTCTTGTAAAACGATATTAAAATCCCCTAATCAAATATGACTGAGGTAATTCACTTAAGTTTATAAAAAATTATCTTATTGTAATCTTGATTTTATCATTTGGTAGATATAGTGAAGCAATCATATAGCATTTACCTTTTATTTCAATTAACGTGATTACATATCTACCTTCTTTATCTACAATCTTTATTTGAATATTAATTTTTAATTCTATTCTAAACAGGATGAACATCCCCCTCAACTTTGAATTACATACAGAATGCATAGTTTGATCCCCCAAAAACATCTTATCAATTTAACTCGCTTCTTCCACACTCATATGTGTTTCCTGCATACAGAGGATAGTTATTTTATTTTTCTTACTATAATTCAAAATCCTCTTTCTTTTAATTGGATTCTTAAATCCATTGATGTTCCAGGTCATCATTATTAGATCATCTCCCATTTTTGTTAATTGCACTCATCATTTTAAGTTATATGTAGATAATAGGTACTTTCTAATATTCTTACCCATATGCCTTACATTTCTGTCTTGATGCATTTCATACTGAAGTGTTAACCATACCCTATCCCCCTTCCCTTTCCCATAAACTTAAATACAGTACTACTACTATTTATGTCACTTACTTCCCTAACCCCCTCATTCTTTACAGGATGCTCCATTGAAGAGATCCGAAAGGTGGGATCTTCCTCAATACCCTCTTTTTGTATACCAATTCTACAAAATGGTTTTTGACCACCCTCCATCTGGGAAAATAACCTTTCCCCTTCAAAAAAGAACAAAGTTTAATCCGAGTCCCTCTGTCTTTCTTCGATCTTATGTAACACTTTCATTTGTTTTCTCCTGTCTTGTACAGTTCTGTTCTTCTTCCCTCCTTTGTTCGTGATCTTCTTTTTCTTGTTGTTGCATTCCTTCACTTTTATCAGCTTGTTTAGGGGATGTTCCTTCTTCTGAATCCTCTTCATTATAATTATCTTCTTGATTTTTATCCTTCTTTGATTCCTTTTCCTCTCTTTTATCCAGTGTTTTTTTTGTATTCCTTTTGTTGAAAGTTTCTTTTAGTTGAAATTCCAAATGCTTCTTTTACAAAAGCCTCAGCTTCCTCTATTGTCTCAAAACTGCTATATTTTCCCTGATAATAAATCCATAAGCTATTTGGAAAAGCGTGTTGAAATTTAACATGTTTTTCCCACAAAAGTGCCTTTAAAGGATTAAACATTTTCCTTTTTTTTATATAAGTTCAGACCTAAACCTGGAAAAGTCAATATTTGTTTCCCATTAATTACAAGACCATTTTTTTTTTTTTTGCAAAAGACAACATGTTTTCTCTGTCCTGAAACCTAAGAAATATCACATAACTACTCTGGGGTATTTCTGTGGTGAGTGTGGCATGTGCCCTGGTGTCCTATGGGCCTGATCTATTTCTATTATCTGGCCTTGTAATTCCTGCCTTAAGTTTTCTTTCAGCCAGTCTCCAATAAACTTTTGAATATTTTGATTTTCCACACCTTCTGTGATATTCAGAAATGTTAGATTGTTTCTTCTCGATCTCCATTCCATATCCTCTATCTTTTGTTTAATTTCCTGTATATCTTTTGTATGTTCTGTTATTTTGTGTTCTGTCTGAGGTAAAAAAAATCTTCACCATCTGATATTCTATTTTCTAGTTCATTCAATTTATTGTTCATTTCTTTAATTTCACTTTTCGCATCTCCAATCTCCCCCATGATTTTATTTATTTTAAGGTTTATGCCAGAAAAAACAGATCTTATTTCTGACATAAGTTGTTTATATTCATTTTGTTTTTTATCTTCTTTTTCATAATCATAATGTTTGTCAGTCTGTTCACATACATCATGGGTTTGTGTTTTAGTTTTGTTTTTTGGAATTGTCCCAAGATCTACAGATTGAGTGTACATAAATTCAAAACCCACTGGAATTGACAAAATAGATGTATTTATTTGTTCTTGTGTATTCATTATACAGTCC
Organism: Neoceratodus forsteri; assembly: GCA_016271365.2. NCBI lineage: Eukaryota > Metazoa > Chordata > Ceratodontiformes > Ceratodontidae > Neoceratodus > Neoceratodus forsteri. The sequence continues at coordinate 1,107,242,577 of CM057449.1, read as the reverse complement.
TTTTTTAATTTTTCTATTTTTTTTGCCCAGTTTCTTCTTCTAAATATATTCTGTCCTTTCCTTTTGTTGCATTAAGTTTGTTTCCATTTGGTTTATTATATCTTCATCCAGATTTAACACATTATCTTCTAAATTTTGCTCTTCTTCAGGCAAATTTCCCTTCTTGGCCCTATTTTCTACAGATTTTGGGCCATGCAATTTTTTTGTAACAGATCTTTTATTTTTTCCTATTTCTTTTACTTTCGTTTTCTTATCTGGTACTTTCTTAAAGAACTCCTTTAAGTCTTTGAGTTCTTTTTTACTCATCCTGTGAATGTTAGTATTTCCGCAATAAGCCCTTTAGCCCTTTAAATATAGTTGTATCTTCCTTTACAGAGCCATAAAAAGGCTCATCAGTGTTGTCATCATATTTATTTTAGCCTGTCAGTGTTAAATATTTTTCCAAATTACCCTTTTCAAAACTATTAGCAGATCCTCATATAGTCCTCATTTGTACTGTCTGACAGAGCTGCTCTTTAATACTTGTTATATTTATAACTTTAAGTTGACTCCACTTGCTCACGCAGTTTCATCCATCTTAAAGAGCTGTGGCTTTATACTTCAAGCACTGTTAGAGGCTTCACAAACAGTTCAAACTTAGCTTTGATTTAATTTTAGAAAATTCAGTCCTGTTTAAATTTCAACTTCCACACGAACAAAACAGCTTTTCCATAAAAGACACTGCTCTGGAGCCCAGCACACCCACAAACATAACAGAGAATTCAGGATCTTGCATACAGTATTTTTTTCCTCAGTCTTAATCGCAATTCAAAAGCTCTTTATTACCTCATTTAACGTAGCTTTTGACTTTCTCCAGAATTTCCATGCTCAGAGCATCCAAAAAACAACACATTGGTATGTGTTCACATTGCCTTTGGCATCTTTCTGTACTGCTGACATCAAAAGAAGCCATGAAATGACAGTCTGCGCTCCTCTGCAGTGGCATATTTTTTCTTCATCTTTTCCGACCAGATATAATCATCGCCAGCAGACTAAATAATTTTCCTGTCCTCCTTTCCTACCAAGAGGTTATCTGAGATCTTCTACTGTCTTGCCAAAGAGTTTCCTCACCAGTTTCAGTCACGCACTTCACTGTGTTTTTCCCCTGCACAGTCAGGACTCGTAACTGCCACTGGATGCCAGCCATTTCCTACTCATCCAGTGTAATAAAAGAAAGAAGAACACCTCATACAACTTAGAGAGATGAGAACAAAGATCTCCAAGCCCAGGTTAGTTTAAACTGTGAGACAATACATTTTGAAGGGGTTGGTAGGGCATTCCCCAGCTCTCACTCCTCACGCTCCTGGTTTGTAGTCGCCATCTCACTCTGCCTCTCAACAACCTTTTTGATGTCACCTACTACTATTAACTTACTTCCCATTTCTAGTTTTCTTAATATTTTTAGATAATCTGTATTTTGTTCATCAGACAGTGATGGTACTGTAGAGCAAACCTCTAGGGTGATCTTGTTATTGTTCTTAGGTAGTAAATTGATCCAAACCTGCTCAACTCCTAATACTTCATTAAATTTGTCAAGGGCTACAACTTGAATCCCCTCTCTAACATACAGTAAACTACCACACCTCCTCCTTTATTTTGTTTTTGATTTTTATAGAATAATTGATATCATTCAATGTTTAGCCCCCAAGCCTCATCTTGCCCCTAAGTTTCAGTGACAGTGCATATCTGAATGTTTTCATTAAAGAGAATGTATTGCAATTCTTAATTTTCAAGCTTTTTGCATTAATCACCAAAACCTTCCGCAATTCTGTCTCACATTCTGTTGTGGTTTTTTCTCTATTATTTTGTTGGTTGTTAATATTTGCCTACTAGATATTATTGGGTGATAAGTTCCCCCCAGCATCTAGCTTAAATCCATTACCGTGAGTGCTGATTTCAAACTTTTTGCCAATATTTACATGCCCATTTTATTTAAATGCAGGCCATCATTTTAAAAACATTGCTTGTTTGCCCAGAAAATATCCCAGCAATTAATGAATAAAAGACCTGCTTCTATACAATAGTTTGATAAGCTAGCATTGATTCTCATTATGGTGTTTAGTTTAATGTGTTGGTGTTTTTTTTTATGTTGTGCCTTAGGGACAGGCAAAATGCTTGAAACTGCAGTTTTACAACCCTTTTCTCTTAACCTGTTGCACAATGTCAAGAGTTCATAGCAAATGCCTTTCTCATGTATTCCCTACAATGTTTGTTCCCCCTTGCAGTACAACCATATCATCTTTATTTACTAGTTTATCTATTTTCTCATTAACATATGCGAGTTTGGCCCCTGGTAAACAGGCCACTGAGGTATGTAATCTGTCAGCAGTAGGAATGTGGCCATCTACAAACTGGACAATTGAGCTTCCTATAATCATTTTCTTCTTTGTCCCTTGTTTCAATTTTATGAGGTCCTTATCCTTGCATCGATCTGTAGTCAACACTTGTTCTTTTGGTATTGACATACCCATCACAACATCAGAGTTAACAGTTTCAGCATTACTACCTGGGCAATGTCTTTGGGTTAGCAGATGTACAGAGGGTTCCCAATGTACTATGTTTAGATTTTGTGTGATTCCTATCATCAGAGTTGGCTGTTTCCAAATTCACACCTGCGTCCAACTCTTTATTAGTTGGTATACATGGGGTTTCTAGTACTTCAGTTGACTCTGCCAACACTGAATACCTATTAGTTGTTTTGATCTGGATCTTTAATAGTGCCTTTCTCCTTTTTATGTTGATTGCACGCATGCACAAGAAACATATTGTGGCAGGTTTCTCCAGAAGCAGGTTGTGGAGGCGTGGCACTGTTGTGCCCAATGCCCCCCCACAGCCTGCAAAGGCTTGTCCCCATCCCCCAATGCTGTGGCATGCTGCTGCTGCTGACACTAGTTCAGCCAGCGTGCCACAACTTTCTAAAATATCAGCTGCTGCAATCAGGGGCTGCCTCGTCATTGCAGCGTCAGCCATCCGCTGCAATGAGGGAGTGACCCGTCATTGCAGGGTGGGATGTAGGATGTCTGATATTGTTTGTGAACATGGTGGCGGCTTGCCGCCATATTCACAAACAATATCTACCCCCCATGTTTATTTGCCGACGGGGGAGCCCACTCCCCATCAGCATACTGTAACCCCCCGGTTTGTTGTCTGCCGATGGGGTGCCCAATCCCCATCGGCAGAAAGAATCCCCCCTTCTGTTGTTTGCCAACGGGGTGCCCAATCCCCATCGGCATAAACGAATATCCTCCTTTGTTGTTTGCCGGCGGGTGCCCAATCCCGGTCGGCGAAATCTATCCCCCTTTTGTTGTTTGCCGCCAGGTGCCCAATCCCCATCGGCAGAAAGAATTCCCCCTTCTGTTGTTTGCCAATGGGGTGCCCAATCGCCATAAACGAATCCCCTTTGTTGTTTGCCAACGGGTGCCAATCCCGCCAGCAGAAATGTATCCTCCTTTGTTGTTTGGCCGATGGGGTGCCCAATCCCAATTGGCTACAGCTGCCCCTACAAACAAGACTCCGTGGCATGACATGCCCTTCCTGTAAAGGTAAAAACAGTCCCAAACGTTTGTTTTTTTTACCTGAAAAGGAAACAGTCCCTCGTGGTCTCCGGGCCCCTCCCACAACCCGCACCCATCCACTGCGCACCCTGCCTCCCCACACACCCCTCACCCCATACTTACCTCCGGAGCTTGGCGTGATGATCTTCTGTGGACCGGGAACACGTCTGCACTCTTCAAAGCCGACCGTGAACTGAGGAAATGCCGGTAAGCAGTATAATGTAATGAATAGGGTTTTTTCAACTTTAGTGCATATCTCGGGCATTTAGGGGGAATTTTTTCACCAAATTTTCAACATGGGGTTTTTGGGACCCCTCCTCATGAATTCTTGAACTGTCATGACGTTAATCAGCCCCAAAAGGTGGTTTCACAGTCACTGTGCGGAATCACCCTTCGGGGCCGATTAATGAAATGACAGTTCCAGTGTTCATGAGGTGGGCTCTCAAAAAGCCTATGTTGCAAATTTGGTGGAAAAAATCCAAAAAATTACTGTTTTATGAGCGTGCATTGCACAGTTGCTGTGTACACTCGTAATTTTGTGAATTTACAATATTTTCACACCAGATTTTCAACATTGGCATTTTGTCACACCTCCTTGTGAGCAGTATAGCTGTCATTGTTGACATCCTGGCTGAAATGTGCTTTCGCACTTCCAGCGTAGAATAGCATGGTTGCTGTGGGAAATCAGTGCTCAGGACAGATTAAGAAAATGACAGTAACACTGTTCATGAGTAGAGGTCCTAAAATGTCTATGTTGAAAATTTGGTAATGATACTCCAAAAAATGATTGTGTTATGAGCGTGCGTTGCGCAGTTGGCACGCATGCTCATAGCTTCATGAATTTATAATATTTTCACTCCAGATTTTCAACATTGCCATTTTCCCAGACCTACATATGAACAGTGCAGCTGTCATTTTTCCCATCCTGGCCAAAATGTGTTTTCGCACTTCTGGCACAGAATAGAGTTGTCGCTGTGGGAAATCACTGTTCGGGACAGATTAAGAAAATGACAATGATACTGTTCATGAGCAGAGGTAACCTAAAATGCCTATGCTGAAAATTTGGTGATGGTAGCCCATCGACTGACTGTGTTACAAGTGTGCATCGCGCACTTTCCACGCACCCTTGTAACTTTGCAGATTTGTGATATTGTCACACCAGATTTTCATCAGTGCCATTTTTCCACACCTCTTTATAAGCAGTACAGCTGTCATTTTTCACATCCTGACCGAAATGTGTTTTCACAGTTCTGGCACAGAATAACATGGTCAATGTGGGAAGTCAGTGTTCGGGACAGATTAAGAACATGACAGTGGCTCTGTTCATGAGCAGAGGTCCTAAAATCCCTATGTTGAAAATCTGGTGACGAAACTCCATAACATGACTGTGTTATAAGCGTGCGTTGAACTGTTTACACGCACCCTTGTAACTTCGCAAATTTGTAATACTGTCACGCCACATTTTCAACAGTGACATTTTTTCACAACTCCCTATGAACACTACAGCTGTCATTTTTCATATCCTGGCTAAAATATGTTTTTGCACTCCTGCCGACAATCAGCACGGTCACTCTGGGAAATCAGTGTTTGGGACAGATTAAGATCGACCGAGAGACAGGGGAGTGACCGAGCTCAACTGAGCTCTGTCAGGACTGTGCTGCAGATTTGTTTGTGGACAGGCAAGGCCCCAACACAAGAGCCCAGTACAAAGGGCAGCCTGCAGCACCGGGAGAAACAGAATGAGGGGGAGTGAGCGAACTCACCGAAGCGCTGTCAGGACTGCTGCGGATTTCTTTGTGGGCAGAAAAAGGCGTCAATACAGGCAGGGACCCAGTACAAAAGGCCAGCCTGCAGCGGTGGGAGAAACAGTGCGAGCGAGTGAGACAAGGGGACTTAGTGAGCTCAACAGAGCTCTATCAGGACTGCTGGGATTTCTTTGTGGGCAGAAAAAGGCGCCAATGCAGGCAGGAGCCCCGTACAAAAGGGCAGCTTGCAGCGCCAGGACAAACAGAATGAGCGATGAGAGAGAGAGACTGAGCAACCTCAACAGAGCTCTGTTGGAACAGCTGCGGATTTCTTTGTGGACAGACAAAGGTGCCAACACAGCCAGAAGCTCCATACAAAAGTGCAGTCTGCGGCGCCAAGAGAAACAGAACGAGCGAGTGACAGAGTGGTAGTGAGCGACCTCAACGGAGCTCTAGTGTGACTGCTGAAGACTTCTTTGTGGGCAGAAAATGCTGCAATGCAGGCAGGAGCTCAGTACAAAAGGCCAGCTTGCACCGCCTGCAGAAATGGAATGCGAGAGTGACAGAGGGAGAGTGAGCGAGCTCAGTGGAGCTGTGTCAGGACTGCTTCAGATTTCTTTCTGGCCAGAAAAAGCCACCAGTACAGGCAGGAGCCCAGTACAAAAGGGCAGCCTGCAGTGCCAGGAGACACAGAATGAGCGAGTGAGGGAAGGGGAGTGAGTGAGCTCAACGGAGTTCTGTTGGGACTGCTGCAGATTTGTTTGTGGGCAGAAAAAGGCAGCAATGCATGCAGGGGCCCAGTACAAAAGGGCAGCCTGCAGTGGCAGGAAAACCAGAATGAGTGAGTGAGTGAGCTCAACAGAACTGCATTGTAACTGCTGCAAATTTCTTTGTGGGCATAGGAAGGCAGCAACGCAGGCAGGAGCCCAGTAGAAAAGGGCAGCCTGCAGTGCCTGCAGAACAGAATGAGTGAGTGAGAGAAGGGCAGTGAGCGAGCTCAACGCAGCTTTGTCGGGACTGCTGCAGATTTCTTTGTGGGCAGAAAAAGGTGCCAACAGAGGCAGGAGCCCAGTACAAAAGGGCAGCCTGCAGCGCCAGGAGAACCAGACTGAGTGAGTGAGACAGTGGGAGTGAGCAACCTCAACAGAGCTCTGTCGGGACAGCCATGGATTTCTCTGTGAGCAGAAAAAGCCACCAACACAGGCAGGAGCCCAGTACAGAAGGATAGCCTGCAACGCCAAGAAAAACAGAATGAGTGAGTGAGAGAGGGGGAGTGAGCCACCTCAATGGAGCTCTGCCGGGACAGCTGTGGATTTCTTCCTCAGCAGAACAAGGTGCCAATGCAGGCAGCAGCCCAGTAAAAAAGAGCAGCCTGCAGCACCGGGACAAACAGATTGAGACAGTGACAGAGGGCCACTGAACGAGCTCAACAGACCAACGCAATCAACATTCGGCATTGACAAATGCTTGTTTGAATTTGTTTTTCTTAATCAGTGTCCATTCGCAAGCCCCTCCTTCTTCTTCATTGTCCCTCCCTTTTTTGTTATTTGTTTGATTTTATATGAGTTAGGTGAATTGTCCAGTGATTCCCTAGGTCTTTTCTTTTACCCTGGTTAGCCTGCTCAAAACAGTCTCTTTCTGCCTCGATGTTTGTAATGAAAGCAGCAGTGTAACATACTGGGGGAAATTTTAACCTATATTCTTTTATTCTAGTGTGCACTGCCCATTATCATCAGACTTGTATGATACACTTCTTTCCCCATTTTGTGTCTGCTGTATCACTTTTTTTTGGAGTTGAAATAATAAGAAGAGTGCTCCTTTTATTATGGCTTAGACCAGGTTTTCATCACTGTTTTCTGTTATTTTTGAACACCCATTGTTGAAGATCATTTTTCTTGTGACCATTATGAACTAGCATTCAGTATACACTGCTCCCTGACTTTATAGAACACTGGGGCCAGATATTCAAAACTTAGCCCCGGGGCCAAATTAGCACTGCATGGCATGCAAAATTAGCCCAGGACCATTTGCACGCTATATTCAAAGGAATAGCCTCGGGGCTAAATCAGTTGAATATAGCATACAAATGATGGTGTTCAAACAGGGCTTTAAGTGCAGAGCAAACATAGCCCAGCAAAGAAGACAGCTCTGAATATAGCAATCGGGCAATGCAAACCACAACAGCAGCCCAGTGCACAAAGACATGGAGTAAGGCAAAGGTGAACTACGTGGCCAATGTGTGCTAGCAAAGAAGTGGATTCACAATAACTGCAAACAACGGTGCAGACCAAAACCTGCGGAACTGTTTTATGATTCTGACAGTTTTGTGCAGGACAAACTTATTTGTGTGGCACTTACACGTTTGCCCAGCACTAACACATTTGCCCGATGCAAAGGTTTGCTATATTCAAAAGTGCTATGCAAATGAGCCTACTTAGGTAATCTGTGGGCAAACAGACACATTAGCATGTCAATATTGCCTGATTTGCATGTAGTTCCATGTGGATTGCCCAATGCTATTGCAGGATGCACACAGCTTCACCTATAGGTCAGACTGGAACTACAGGTTGATAGCCACAGGCTTGGTCTTCCCACAGTGCCACCTGTATGTCAGACTGGAAAAACATGTCAGTAGCTGCAGGCTATGTCTGTACACAGCAGCAGAGTCTAGTGTACCCCAGGGGATTAGCACCACAGCTACATGTGTTGATGCTGCATACCATGAGCATATTGTAGTCCCTGCTGCAGTGTGTAGCAGACACTACAGTACCATACTGGCTGATTTAGTGAGGGCCACTGCAATATCTATGGTGTGTCAGGCATCAATGACTGCTGCTGTCTACACAGTGACAGGACCAGCTGGCAAGTGTGTTCTGATAGTGGACACCACTGTCATGCTGTCCTATGTCCCACATACTCTTAGGGTTACCATCTGTCCCTATTTTTGCAGGACAGTCCTGATTTGGGCAGTTGTGTCCTGCAAAAAAACATGAAAAATACTACATGTCCTGACATTATAGCCAAAAAAATGTTTTCTGACTTTCCTCTAAATGCTGTAAAACAATATAGTACCTTAACTAAAATACCTTAAAATGATATAACACACTAGAAACAACTAAACAACTACAACCTTTGGTCTTAATTCTGATTATTTCGAGAAAACATGTCTGTTGCACTGATCGAGATTACATATTGTCCTGCGAAAAATCATGTTTCAGTAAGAAATGTCCCACTTTGGGCTTTTTAAAAGGTGGTAACCCTACATACTCTGCACCACTGGTATGGGATACTCACAGTAATATACATATGGCCGGCCATGTGTGCCCTGGTGTCTGCACAGATGTGAGGTATGTGCCCAGGAAGGTGACACGTACCATCAGACATAAACACTGGTGTCAGGGTATTCCTGACACTGGGACATGTACACTGTGGGGATGGCACCAGCCTTGTGGCAAAACCCATTATATGGTACAGCCTGGCCACCTGTGCACCCTCCCCCCAACACCCTCCAGTTCCCCAGTGCTGCACGTATGTGCTGGGGTGTGCTGGTGTACCCCAATGGAGGGACTGGAGGTATGTGCTGCATGGCCGCACTGCCAGTTATTTAATACTTTCATATGTCTTTATCGCTGTGTTGACCAGGTAGCCACAGTGGGCCATGGCCCATATTCAAGAACAACCCAGAGCCACTACATGTGATGATGCAGTGTACAATAAAATACATACAACGTACAACAACACACAGTTCACATATAGCGACACAGTTAGTTTGCTGCTGCAGTTGGGATTGTAGCTCTGACATACTGTATAATGTGCATGATTGTTAGCTTCCAAGCAATGCTGAGGCTCTGTATTCCACCGTGTGGGTGCCTGTGCATTTGGGAGTGGCCCAGGGTGGCCGTCAGCCCTTGCTGCCTCCTCACTGGCTGCATACAGTCTTTTTCAGCATTACTGCTCGGTCCATGACCCCCATCCTTGGTTTTCCCAGAGTTAAGACTATCTTTTCATAGGCAGTAATTTGTGCCATGCGACATTTCGTGTTAACGCACGTTGCATGGCACCATGGTTTTGAATATACTGTTGCACCTGTATGCATGTCCCGCCCCTCACTTTGCACCACGTATACATTATCTTTTAGTGCCAGCGGTAACACATTGTGCTGGCACTATTTAGCCTTTTGAATATAGCAACCTAGCGCAAATGTGGTGCAATCACCAGTGCAACTGGTTTGCTCCCGGAGCAAAGTTTTGAATATCTGACCCCAGGTTCACAAAAACAGCTGAGAATACTGATAAAAAGCTGATTCGAGCCATATTAAAAGGAGCGCTCCTTTTATTATTTCAAATGTGAAAATAAGTGCTAAAGCAGACTCAAAATGAGGATAAAAGGGTAGCATACAAGTCAGGGGATAAGGGGCAATCTAAAAAAGAATAAAAAGGCATAGGTCAAAATTTTCACTGCTATCTTGCACTGCTGCTTGAAGCTTTCAGTGTTATTTATTTCTGTGACCTTATGTACAGTAGTTTTTCTATTGCCTGTTTTAACTCATTTAGCAGTGCCCTATTATGTTCACACTTAGGGCAAATATGGTTGCTTTCAACTGAAGTGCTGCTTCTAATTTCAGACACGTCACATTTAGTGCATTTATTAATGGCCCCCTCCTTACATAGCTGCATCAGAATATCTTTAGTTGTTTCCATGTTTGATAGTGCACTGTTTTGTCTTAGGATAATCAGAACTAATTGGGAAGTTAAAAGAAAAAAAAGTTCCTCTGTAGTCATCAGTCTGTTAGATCTTGAAATCAAATCCTCCTAGAATAGATATTATACTTTTGCCGTGCTTTTCTTGTTCACTTGTGATCTGCTCACTTGCACAGAAAGACACCTATTTTGCAGTCTTGTATCTATCAACAATAGAACAAAATTAAAATACCTTGGCTCGCTGTCTCATCGGTCACGCCGAACAAGCAAGACACACACGGAGAGGTGCACTTGTCTCTGCACACATCTCCATGCATGCTCGCCCTCACACGCTCACTAGTGAGCTCCTTTTAATGTGCTCAGGACCAGGAAGTGTCTGCAGGTCATGTGACCTCAGTAGTCTGTCGTGCAAGTTAAGTAACTTTTTAAAATAAGTAAAATCCTCTGGAATGCGATTCCCTCCTTATAAAATGAAGGCTCCTGTGCCTTATGTAAAAAACAAACTGCATCTTAAAATGTTACTGACTACTATAGTCGACCACAGTTGTAGTCATCATTCTCCCAGAGCTATACTACTCACCAGCCTCCCGGTTGTATTGTAGCAACTGGATACACCTCCCCTAGCAAGCAAATATCTATTGCTTGTAATTTAGGTTATCACAAGCACAAATAGTCAAGTTCAAAACAACCACAGATATAAATGTATTGCCAGCTCTCAGGAAGTCTGCATGCGACCTCATGACAACAGACTGTTCCTTTTTATAGTTAAAAGATGCTCCTTCAATCCCTAGGACACTTTCATGGACTGAATCAGTCCTAAAATATTAACAGTCCTGAAAGGGACTCGTTTACAAATCAATTTATGGCTCAGTCACAATTCCAGCAGCACTTCCCTTACCGTCCCTCTCAACGATTTTTCTCCTCTTTCCAGTCATCTGTCGCTGGTCGATGCTTCTTCAATAGGACACTAAAATCCAAATTTGTTTACCCTTTCCGAGGTCTGCCCCTTGGAGTTAGTATATTTAGTTAGGCATGGGGGCACACAGCTCCCCACACTGGAAGTGTAGGGGCACAGCCCCCCGTGTTAAGAATGGGATTCAAATTCAAATCCCTGGCACCCTAATGATGGGTGTGCTCAGACGGGCGTGTTCCGATGGTGGAACCCTTTTCTCCAACACAAACTCCTTGTAGCTTTTCTCTTCCATAACCCTGATCATTTTGAGGGCCCTGTGTTGCACCGTCTCAGCTGCTCAATGTCTTTTTTGTAGCCCAGAACTCTATGTAATACTATGCAGTACACCAGGTGCAGTATGTCAAGGTGGTGTTTGAAAAGAGTCTTGTAAAGAGGAAGGACAACTGTACTGCTGGCCACCCTCCCTTTTGATGCTCCGCCTGCCCCATGACAATGGCTGCTCACTGCTCATCATCCTTCATCCCATTGTCTATAATGACCCAAAAGCCCTTTTTCTCATCCACTGTAGTAAGAGGAGCCTAACTCAGTGTGTAAGTCCTACTTCTGTTTTTCTCCTCAAGTGTAGTATCTTTCATTTGGTTACATTGAACCTGAGACTCCATGAGTCTGGTCACTCATCCATTTTGTTTGGTCATCTTTAAGGGAGTTTACCCCCCGGCCAGCAGAACATCATCCCCAAACTTAAAAAGCCTGCTAGAGATTCCAGCTTGAAGAGTGCTGGTAAAAAGCTGGCCTGTCAGTGCAGTAGTAATGCTAGGGTTTGAGAATAAACCCAAGTCACTGGAGGACCAGCTAGAGGAGGAGGAGGAGGAGGATGGAGTATCTCAGAGAATGCTCTCCTTTTCAGGGAGGGGGTATTGCTGACTGTGCTGTGACAGTGCAGCTTGAGCTGTATGCAGTTAGAGGGAGGAGGGGACACTAACTGGTTCCAGTGTATGCAGCCACACATCAGTTTGCAAGTGCATCACTGAGTCTGTGGCATTGGCATCCCTAGAGACAGGAAGAACAGAGAAAATCTCCACAGGTGTGCGGTTTGAAGCTGGGTACTCTCACACCAAAATGTGCTGTTCTCCACCTGCATCATTTCAGTGGGGAGTCAACGGCAGCTCTTCATGAACCCTACCCAAGAGAGGGGAGTCTGGGGTAAGAGGAGGTGAGGTAAGTGGCAGAGAATTTGCAGGTGGGGATGGGAGGTTACCTAAGTGGGTAGATCAGTTATAAAAGTTCTGAAAAGTGGTGACTCCAGCACTGACTCATGAGGGATATCACTGAGTATCCCTTTCCTTTTTGGAGTAATGCCCATATATTACAACTCTCTGATTCCTGCCTGCAAACTAATTAGCAATACATCTTATGACAGTATAGCATAGTGGCTAAGGGCACTGTACTGCAAATCTGGAGACCTAGGTTTGAATCTCATCAGCCCCCACTTGTATACTGTGTGACCCTGAGCAAGTCACTTAACTTCCTTGTGCTTCCCAGGTCGCATCTGGAAACAAGCTTTGCCTTAGTCTGCCTTTCCTGGTTAAACAATTTCCCCTTTCCCCTTATGTATTCCTAGTATATACCACACTGGTGTACTTTGACCAGAAGCCTGTCACATGCCACAGTGTCAAAAGTCTTAGTGAAATCCAAACAGACTATGTCTATGGCCCTTCACCTGTCTACTTCTCAGCTAGAAACCCCTTTGAAGAAGGTAATCAGGTTGTTTTGGCATGATCAGACCCTCATGAAGCCATGCTATGGGGGGGCAAAACCATGACCTCTTCCAAATACTCCATCATTCTGTCCTTGATAATGGCTTCCAGGACAATGCTAAACATTAAAGTCAGTCTGACCAACCTATAGTTGTCCAGGTTATACCTTGGCCCCTTCATGAAGAGGGTGACCGCACTGGTCACTTTGCAGCCATCTAGCACCCCATCTGTCTGGACAGATTCCTGAAAGATTACTGTGAGTGGCCCCACCAGATAGTCCCTTAACTACACTTTGACCCTGGGGTGAATACTGTCTGCCCATTAGGACTTGCTTCGCTTGATCTTTGCCAAGCAGTCAGCAGCCATGGTGGGAGTGATATCTGCAGGCTCCCTCCCCAAGGGGTCCCACTGTAAACACTGAAGCCAAGTTTTCTTTCAGCATTTCGGCCATCAGCCCTGGCGTGCTCACTGATTCCTCCCCCATCCAGCAATCCTCTGTTTTCAGAGGCCACAGAAGTGTTGAACACAGGGTAAATGAACAGAACAACTTTGCCAAAAATATGTAAATGTTCTATACAGAGCTTACATACTGTATGCCAAACCACTAAAACAATGGAGCTGCAGCCCACAGTGAAATCTACCTGTGCCAAACATTATGTCCATTCATCACTGACAAACCTGAGCAAGGGCACAGGTTATGCCAAGGAAAAGTGTTTGACACAGAGTTTGTAATTATTTATAACTATAAGGATGGTGATGGCAGGGGTTCAGCCAGCTTTCCATATCATTCAAGCTACTGGCCAGCAAATATTCTCCTATACATTTCCCACAGTACTAAATTAGAATAATCTAGTCTTGCTCATGATGTAAATTACCAACCAACATGGGTTAGTTAGTCGAAGTCAAAACTATTGTTCCACCTTTCAAAAGCTAGACTTGGAGTTGTAAAGCTTACACAGGGCAAGCAAATCACCATATAAAGCAGGGAGTGTCTCTGATCATACAGGCATGTGGTGAGGTACAGAGAAGTGGATGGAGAATTTTACTGAGCAGTGGGCAGCAAGAAAAAAAGAGCAACCAGGGCATGGCAGTCAATAAATCAAGTATCAAAGGTACCAAAGGAGTTGAATTTTAACATGTAAGGGATGGGGGAGCACGGATTGTATACCCTCAAGCCAGAAATTAACCACAAAAAAGTGTCCTCGGCTCATTCACCAGAACAGTGAACCCCCAAAAATATTGCTTATATGCCCCAAATAGAGTTTAATTCTATTTTGTCCTGGCAAATCAAACCACTTGGAGCACTTTTGAATACACATTATGAGCTCTGAAAACTACAGTGGTCGTGCCTCCAATAATAAACAAATAACATTTTCATGGGCAACTGGAGCATACTTTTACACCTATGTGGCTAAACTCTAAGCCCCATAAGATAAATTAAAAATAAGGGGAAAATTGTGTCCTCTATACAGAAAAATATTTCAAAATATAATATTCAGATGCAATTCAGCTGATAGTTAATCAGTTAGCTAGTTAATTAATCTACTGTATTTATAGTTAATTAATTAGTTAGCTAGTTAATTAATCTTCTGTATTTATCTCCCCATGCACTTTTTTTTACTGAGGATGTTTTCACTACAATATGGTTTCTGTGCCTCAGACTGTGTTGCATCCCCCTTGTAACATCACAAGCTGTTGCTATGGAAATTGTTATGATGTAACAAATGGAGGATCATGATGACTTCAGTGGAAGTAGACACAGAGTATCAGATGAAGTCTGAGACACAAAGATCCAGTTTTAATGTGAATGACCTTAGTGATAAAGAATGAAGGGGAGAAAATGCAAAACATTAAACAAATAAATCTGAATTGTGTATGAATATTATATTTTAAAACATTTTTCTGGATAATAGGAAAACACTTTAAAGAGATTTTTTAGCTTCATGCAAAAAGCTCACAGTTGTCATCAGCAGAACTGTTTTTCACAGATCGCTTCCCCTCCCCCCCCAAAATTTTATTTCAGGCCTTACTTTGTGTTATTACTGAAGATATGTTCAACAATATATGCAGTTTTTGCCCATAAACTTAAAGGACAGGGGGCTGGATTCACAAACGTTTTGGGGATGAAGTCCCACACTGCAACTCCAGTTGCGGACCGAAATCTCAACATCTTCGGAGATTGCTATGCACAGCCACAGCAGTTGTGGAAGAAGTTTCAGCCATAACAATTTTCCACAGCTGCAGGGACTTCTCTGACAACACTACCCATAAGCTGCCGTACATCGTGGAGCCAGTCGTAATCCAGCTCCACCTTTTTGAATACCCGCAGCTGTGGAACAACTGCGGATCGACAAGTGGCAACCCACTTGCACCGGGCTTTTCCTGCAGCTGTGGGAATTTCAAGAGTTTTGTGAATCCTGCCCCGGATTTTTAAAAGGTGAGGAGGCATGCACACCTCCTGAGTACCAGCTGCACTTGTGTCCTTCTAGATGCACTCAAACATCTGCAACCAATTTTCTAAGGACTGGATGTATTTATTTATTCAGTTATTTATTTATTTAAAACAGATTTACCAGGAAAGACATACTGAGCCATAAAGCTAGTTTCCAGACATGTCCTGGGGGAAGGGGATAATTACATAATACAAGTAAAAAGCACAGTATAAGGATAATGCAATAGGCACAGCAAAGTACAGGAACACACAGTAAGGTATTGGCATAATTAATAATATAAATTGATTACATCAGGAGCGGGAGGAACCAGGCAGTCCCGGGCTGTAAAGTCAGGAACAGGACAAGGTAGGAAGAGTCAAATTAAACAGGAATGGACCACAGGGAGGAGACAGGACTAAGGAAAGAAGAGAAGGTCTGAGAATATCAAGTATAGAGGAAAAGAGGGGACAAAATGATGGGAATAGGATAAGAAGAGAATTTATTACAATTGTCATGATCTGTGTAAGCCTAAGTCAAAAAGTGATGCGTACATAATTTTTTTTTGACTCAAGTGGGACCCAAAGTGTTGCAAATCACAGCAATTGTTCATGAACATTAAACCACCCATGGAATCCTCCTGGCTGCTAGTCTGCAATTTAGGAGCATCCTTGCTTTGAATTGTCAGCCAGGGAGGTCACAAAGAAGAAGCTAGCAAATATCGGCACCACCAAGTATGCGCTTAAAAGTTGTTGTTTTTTATTGAAAAGTATAAACATACTACCACATACAACAATAGTCAGGTCATCACAAAGACTCAGTCCTCAACCAGTTTCACACCTAGTGCATCATCAGGAGGCTAAACCAGTGATCAAACTTGATGTTTAAATAAATGCTATTTTAAAGTGACAATGCTCATAAAGTGCTAAAAATATATAACCAAAAGTACAAGGTGCATATTGAGTTAATAATTTAAACTAACACGCTGTTACATAGATAAAAACATGTACTTCAAAACCGCAGGTATTACATATGCATATTTGCTGTAACATTTAATACTTATTGTGTGGATCATTTCTCGTCTTTCAGTGCTTGAAGTGCAAAACTAGTTTTTATTCCTCTGCACCCTAGAAGTAAGAACACACATAAACAGTTGATCAAAATGCTAGAGTAACCCCTCACCCCTGCCTTTTTAGCAAAACGACAGGTGGCATGCTGTTGAAGCTGACAGCAGTACCTGGTGGGGACTGGGTTCAGGGAGGATGAGGTTACTCGGCACAGGGGGACCTAGGTTTGGCTACTCTGGACAGGGGCACCCAAGTAAATCTGAACACAGGAAGCAATAACTGTAATGTCCAGAACCAGGAATGGGATTCTTCAGTGTGGCTTTTATTCACTTCCAAGCTGAACAAACAAAGCATAGACGGACCCCCATGGGGCTACATTCCTGGTAATGCAGATTAGAGACAACAGAACACTTTATCACTATTTCCAGCCCTCAGGCTCTAAACCCACCAGGCACACAGCCTGGACTTGCACGCAGCTTTGGGTACACAGCCCAACTTGTACACTACTTGGGTTTTCCCCACTGGCCCGGCTCCCCCACCGGCCACTTGATCCACGGTCCATTTGAGGAATGAACCAATTATCCTGTCGTGGCTCCCCAAACCACACTAGAGTCTTTGACTCCTAGAGAGAATTTTCCTTACAATCCCACATCTGGGTACTTCCTCTTCACTGACCAAGTGCCTGAGGTAAAGTAGAAATCCACAGAAGAAATCTGAGAGTGGACCTGGTCACTAAAGATGGGGGCCACCCACCTCCAGCTCCCACAGCCCATATCCGGCCATTTCTCTGAAACTGAACAATTCCTTTACTGAACTTTCAAATGTAGATTCTGGGTAGATGTCTGTCACATCTCCTCTACATACCATTTGCATCCCAACAAGCTCTGGACTTGAACCTACTTTTACTTTGCTTAGCCCATTATTCTAGGCTTCCCAATATTTAGTAGTTCAATCCCCACATTGTCACACAAGTCCCAGGGTGAAAAACATAGGCCCTTTTAGCAAGAGTAGACACTCACCCTCATGTTGCAGGTGCCCCACAGGCGACTCACAAATCTTCTTTTCTCCCAAATTAATACTGGAACACATAGGCAGCTTTTCCTTCACAAGCAGAACTAGGGGGTTGCCCCAGGAATCTGCAGGGAGACCTTTTCTGCCCCCCCCCCCGAAGGGAAGGGCACTGAGACCCGAAAACAGCGGTCTCCACCACTTCAATAATCTTCTGTGTCTCTCTTTTAGGTGGAGACACACACCCTTCTACTTAAAAGTAGCCCTCTGTCAGGGCTGAGGCTCCTAGAGCCTTCACTGAGCTGCTTTCTCAGCAAGCTCCCAACTTCACACTCACTCACTGAAGACTGACTGAAGACACTGACTTCAAAAACCTTCCAACGTTCTAACTAACTCCCTTTGCTCCAGATTCCAATGTGGCTCATGCAGCTGCGATAGTTCCATTGGTGATGTCATCCCTCAATCTCAGCTGAGACTGAGAACAGAGTGAGACAGTGTGAAACCCATTTAACTGGAGTTTCACAAGCTGCCTTCCCTGCCTACCACTAGGTCTGACTGGGATTCTAGTAACCCCGGGTAACAAGGGGGTTACACTAGCATGTGCAATAGAATTTTATTAGTAGAATACTGTGATTAGAATACAAGGCAGAGCACGCACAAACTTCTTTTTTTATATTTTTTAATATCATAATAATTTGAGATCACAAAAGCCAGTTGAGTGGGTGGCACGTTTAAAATGCACAGCCCAACATGTCTGTGGCTTGTTAATAAAACTCCTCTGGTCTTGTTAGGAGGAGGAATTGGTGCTCTTTCTAGACTAAATGATTGAGTACTTGATTGATTAGAGTGCTTGGACTGATTGATTGATTGATTGATTGATTGATTGATTGATTGATTTGATTACTAGGGAAGTACACTTGGCCACATGGTGCATTTACATGCATGACCTGGACACACATTGGGACATCATACAGGACTAATACAGCTCAGCAATAATGCATAATTTTATATTCAAAATTTAAAAACAATTTCAGCCAGCAGTAACATACAAATGCTGCTTAAAACGTGCCTTGAACATGTTCAAAGTGCTAGGCTGTCTACTGCTGGAGGACTGGCATTACACATGTTTTATGCTGTATATGGAAAAGCTCTGTGACCTATATTTGTTTCTTACCATGGTACGAAGAAAATGGGCCAGATCCTCAAAGCTCCCAGAATGGCGCAAGGGGCTTGCACCACGAGGAATAGCGCAAAGTGCTGCTCGTGCCAAAATTTGCACTGGAAGCAATTCTCAAATGCAGCCTGCATCAACTGCGTGCTGCGTGCACTAAAAGGGGCCTGCGATAACCTTGTGGCACAAAATGGGCTGTGGCATGGTGCTAGGGGGCATGCAGCTGATGCAAGCTGCCATATCCCCTAATTCAGGATTCTGTAAACCCTCCCAGAGCACAAAATTCTAAGTACCCTTAGACCAGCCAGGGCAGATCTAAGGGTACTTATAATTTTGCCCGCTGGGTGGGTTAGTGCACTTGCGCCACTCTCTGAGCCCTCCCTGGGCAGGAGGAAACATGTGACGTGGTCCCCCCATCCCTGATTCTTTTTTATTAACATCAAACACATATCTGGTGGTCTTACAGACCCTGCCAGCCCTGATCCCCTTTTATTAAAATTAAACATCCCTGTCCCTGGTGCTCTAGCAGACTCCCCCAGCCCCAATCTCCTTTATTAATATTAATCACATCCCTGGTGGTCTAGAGGATCCCGTAGCCCCGATATGCCCATAAAAGAATAGATATAATTCTGTGGTGGTCTAGTGGACCACCACCCTGACAGGCAGTGATCCACCACCCTGCTTTCCCCCATCATGAACCTGAGCTGGTGACCAGCACAGCCCTCTCCTGTCCACCACAGCCAGCTGCCAACTGAGCTGTCAATGAGTGCATACTGTATACAGTATGCGCTCACTGACTGACAGCTCAGTGTGCTGTCAATCACTGCATGCATACTGTATACAGTACGCACTCAGTGACAGCTCAGTCAGCAGCCAGCCTGACTCCCCCCTGTACAGAACCCTTGACCAGCTGCACCAAGTGAGACAGTGACACTGAGTGAGAGGAAGAGAGACAGGCTGCAGTTTCCCCCAAATCCTGAGATACCCAATGGTGTTGAAGTGTGTGTGTGTGTGTGTGTGTGTGTGTGTTTGGGAGGAGCAAAGTAAGGACCATTTGAAGTGTCATACAGAGTATTATGCACAACAAATGTCACAGATCCTGGCAGCAGTGTATTTGTGACATTTCTATGTGCATAACAGAACTGAGGTATGCATAGTCTGTTGGTGACTATTTATCAAGGTGGCAGGATACAGTACCTTTTTTAGAAACATAGAAACATAGAAATTTGTACACAGAAAAGGACCCCATAGCCCATTCAGTCTGCCCTAATCCCCCCCCTTTTAGGAAGGCTTCCCGCTTCCATTCCCTGTCTGCCCACTGTTGCTTAGGCACATGTAGGTATCCCAAACTTTTTAAAATTTGTCCACTGAATGGCAGGCTCAGTGACGCTGAGGCTTGAGGTGCTGGACGTCACACCTCGTGTCATGCTGGCGACCCGGGTTCAGGAATGAGCCTTGGCCATCGAGGGTAAGTAGGGGAGAGAGAGGATTGAGTGTCCAGAGGACTACTCTCCTCTCTCGGGGGGGGGGGGGTCCAGGGGTTTGCCAGGTACCGCAGTGGCCCCCGGTGGAGATCAGAGGTACTGCACCATTCAGGGCATAATTAGAGGGAAGCAGAGTCGTGACAGACATCCCCTGGCGTCATTGCACATTCAGGCTCCACCTGGGGGTGGGGGCGAGAGAGTACCTAAGCAGAAAAACTCTGCCCCCTCCCGGGGATAGGCGACGGCACCACCTACCTCTCGCCATACTCCATAGGCCGGACTCCCTCCTCTCCTGGGCTGAGCCCAGCCCAGCCTGAATTGTAGATAGAGCACCCTGGGAGGATAAGGCGGCCCCACCTTGGGGGGCTCAGAGCTGGGGGGGATAGTCGGGCTGGTACCAGGAGTCAGGAGGAGTTTCAGGCTTGGAGGTAGAGCTGGGGGAACAGGTGGTTGCCTGAGAGAGTTCCCTGGGGTGTCGGTGCCATAAAAAGAATTGGGAAAAAAAAATTGTCCACTGAATCTACTCCTATTACCCATTCTAGCAGTCTATTCCATGGCTCCACAACCCTCTCAGTAAAGAACTTCCCCCTGACTTCACCCCTAATGCTACCCCCTTCCAGTCTGAGTGCATGCCCCTAGTGGATTTGTTTGTGCTCCTTCTGAAGATGCAGTCAACCCTCACCCTGTCTATACCCTTCAAGCACTTGAAGGTTTCAAACATATCCCCCTTTTCCTCCTCTTTTCCAGTGTGTGCAAGCCGAGTTCCCCCAGCCTTTCCACATATGACTTTTCGTGCAGCTCTGCCACCACTTTGGTTGCTCTTCTCTGGACCCTCTCCAACCTGTCCTTGTCCCCTTGTAAGTATGACATCCAGAACTGGACCCCATATTCCAGATGTGGTCTGCCCATTGTTTTGCATAGCGGCATAATCACCTTCCTCTTCCTGCTTGTAAAGGCCCTCCCTATGCATGCCAACATTCTGATTGCCTTCCCTGCTGCCCTGTCGCACTGATTCTGAACTTTCAGGCTGTCAGTAATTGTGATCCCCAGGTCCCTTTCCTGATCTGCTACCCCCAGTTCTTCCCCCAAGTATTTTGCTCTTGGGTTTTTGCACCCTATGTGCATAATTCTGCATTTCTTAGCATTGAATTGTAATTGCACTTTTCTGACCACTCCTCCAGCCTGAGCAGATCCTCCGTCAAACATTCCACACACCCCAGCACATCAACCCTATTACAGATCTTCATGTTGTCTGCAAATAGGCACACCTTCCCATGCAGACCCTCTGAAATGTTACCAACATAAATGTTGAAAAGTATG
Source organism: Neoceratodus forsteri (assembly GCA_016271365.2). Lineage (NCBI taxonomy): Eukaryota > Metazoa > Chordata > Ceratodontiformes > Ceratodontidae > Neoceratodus > Neoceratodus forsteri. Next base: position 1,107,221,390 of record CM057449.1, on the reverse strand, counting down.
GGTCCCAGCACGAACCTCTGTGGAAACCCACTCATCACCCTATCTTCCTTTAAGTGCCCCCCATTCACCACAACCCTCTGTGTCCTCCCCTCTAACCAGTGTTTTACCCAGTTTGTGAGCTTGCTCCCCACTCCCAAGCTGCCCAGTTTGCCTACCATGCCCCTGTGTGGGATGGTGTCAAAGGCCTTCCTGAAGTCTAGGTAGGCCACATCCACCACCCTGCCCTGGTTCCATATCTCTGTAACTCTGTCAAAAAATTCAATCAGGTTGGTCTGACATGACCTTCCACCTGTGAATCAATGTTGCTTGTCATCCAGGAGACCCCCCTCCTCTAGATATTTTACTAGCCTTTCCATAATAAGTATCTCCATTAGCTTCCCTACAACAGAGATATGCCTAACAGGGCGGTAGTTTCCCAGCTCCTCCTACTTCCCCCTTTATGTAATGACACCACATCAGCCCTTTTCCAGTCCCCAGGGACCCTCCCCTTGTCCAGTAACAGATTAAATCACCTCGTGAGGGGCCCCGCCAACTCCTGTTTTAACTCCTTGAGCAATCTCGGGTGAATCCTATCCAGGCCCATTGCTTTATCCGTCCCCAGCCTTCTTAGTTCTTCCAATATCCTATCCTCTGTGAAGGGACTTGAGTCCATTTCTCTGCCTTCCCTTCCCCTATTATTCAGCTCCAGCCCTTTCCGCTCTACGGTGAAAACTGACATGAAATAGTCATTCACGATATTTCCTTCTCCACATCCACCTCTACCAGTGCTCCCCTTTTCCCCTTAAGCTTCATAATCCCCAGCTTCCCCTTCCTTCTGTCATTCACATATCTGAAAAACTTCTTATCCCCCCTCTTTGCCCCCCTTGTTATATCTTCTTCGTTTCTGCTTTTGCCCTTCTGATGATTTTTCCTGCCTCCCTCAGCCTCTCCTTATAAACCTCTCTGTCTGTCTCCCTCTGAGAAGCTTTATATGCCCTGCATGTCCTCCTTTTCTCTCTGTTTTTCTCACTGCTGTTGAGAACCAAAGTGGTTTCTTCACCCTTTTATTCTTACTCACATTCCTAATGCATAGTTCTGCCAACTTCAATATTCCTCTTTTAATTTCCCCCCACAGCTCCTCTACGTCATCCAAGTTTTCCTTCTCTTCTAGCTCCTTTCGCACTATTTATTTTATCCTCCTAAAATCTGCCTTCCTAAAGTCTAGCATCTTGGTGGTGGATCTGCTTTTTACCAGCCCCATTCTAAGTCTAAATCTTACCATCCCATGGTCACTGTCGCCCAAGCTTTCCCCAACCTCCACCTCCTTGACACCATTCCGATTCGTCATAACCAGGTCTAGTATGACTCTCCCTCTAGTTGGTTCTGTGACCAGCTGGTGTATGAATGCTTCCTGCATGGCTTCCAACAGCTCCCTACTCCTTTCTGTGGATGCTGTCAGGACTTCCCATTCCACGTCTGGAAGATTTAGATTGCCCAACACCATGATTTCGCCTTTGCTGGCCATCCCTTGTATCTCCTTAATCATCTCTCTATCCACTTCCTCCCCCTGATTTGGTGGTCTGTATACCACCCCTACCCTTACTGCCTCCCCACCCTCTTTGCTTAAAGGTGACCGGTAAAGAAATACTGCAGCCCACTCCCATTCCCACATACCTTAAAATGCTGCTGCGGGAGTCTGGGGCTGCAATGAGCTTCATTTTTAATCCAGCGTGTTTTTTTGTAATAAAATGCCAAAACTTTCAGCCAAACATGGAAGCGCTGCGGGTTCCCATACGAGCGGGCGCAAAGAGAGTCATAGGTATTACACCCATTTAGTGATGTCGCTACCACCACTGCTCTTATTATAGTAGCAGTGGCAGTACTAATATGTTTAATATATGAAACATATGGGGTTCTTCATACATGTACTGACTTACAGCAACACTTGGACATTGTTGTTTATGTAAGTAACATTACATGAAGAACCATAAACCATATATTAAACATAACAAAAATACCACCACTGCTAATATAGACCAAGAGCGTGTATAAATACTGTAGTCTGCAGCGCTCTAGCCCCTATGAGGAACCAGGCACTCCATCAAGCCTGATTCGACTGCCTAGCTGCGCTGAATTAAAATAACTCTGCAAACTCCAGCAGCTTTGGGTATGTGGGATAGAAACTAACTGCAGTCTTTCTTGGGTCACCTTTAAGATGACACATAGGATCTCTGCTGATCATTGCCCGCCTCCACTCACTGACACCCGAATTCCCTCCTTCACATACAGGGCCACCCCCCCCCTTTTCTTGTCCTGTCCTGCCTGTAAAGTTCATACCCTGGTATTTCCACCCACCAACTGTGGTTGTCTGTCCAGCAAGTGTCCAGTACTGCAATGAGGTCTAGGTTGCCTGCCACCACCACCGTCTGCAGGTCTCCCAACTTATTTCCTAGCTCCTGGTGTTTGCTGGCAATCCCTTCCACAAACCCTGCCTTCCTCTCTTCTCCCCCCCAGCATCTCCTGCCCTCAGCTGTGGGGGAGTGTGAGTTAAGTAAGTTCTACCATCCATTTTCCCTGGACCAGCCCTAGCTTCATACTTCCCCCTCTCCTAGTTTAAACCACTCCTCCAGTATTGTATCTATGCACCCCTGCAGTTTCCCCTCAACAGTCTAGCCCCCTCATCATTTATATGGAGCCCATCCCTAGCATACAGGCTCCAATCCACCCATGTGTCCCCCCAACCTCCTAAGCATTCATAGCCCTCCCTCCTGAACCACTGCCTCAGCCAGAGGTTAAAGTCCTTGATTCTCAACTGTCTAGCTGTGCTGGCGAAGTGCACTGGTAGAACGTCTGAAAAAGCTATGGTACTGACCATCCCATAGTACCCTCTTGCTAACTTCATGAATCTCTTCTGCACCTCTTCTACCTCTTCTACAGCCGGGTCAATTGTTCCAAGGTGTGAGACCAGATGAGGTGTTTCCCCTACTAGCTTAATGCAATTCCTAATTCTTGAAAGCGCCTGGCTCGCCTCCATCCCTGGATTACAAAAAACTGACCTCCCCTTAAAAGCCACTCCTTTCCTTAACCAATGGATCCCCTTTACAATGGAGTCCCCATATACTATCACCAATTTTTCAGTCACTAACCCCGCGGCTGCCTCCACAGCTTTTTCTTGGCTTCCTCAGCTGTTTCATACACCCCTCCCTGGCCACCCTCTATCTCCACTTCTAAACCCGCTATCCCTCTATCCTCCTGCCCTCCAGGATGGTTTCTTGTCTCACCCCCCCTCCCCGGCTCCTCCAGCCCTCATCAGTGCCATCTCCCATTCCCCCCAAATAACCCATCCTCTGCCTGGTTGCCTGCACTGTGTCCCCCTTCCTGCTAACCTACACCACCTATGATGTGCTCACCTGCACCTGCCCCATTTGCTATTCAAACAGGGAAAAAACCTTTCTGTGGTTTTTTCCCTTGTTTAAACATAACCCATGTTATAAGTGCAATAACCCAATGCAGGGTATGGGGTTATGGGGATTTAATGCATGGCTGGGGTGCAGTGAGGACACTCAGCCAGTGGCCTTGTGCCTCACAAAACACCCAGCCATGCATTAAATCCCCATAACACCATATCCTGTCATGGGTTATTGCTTACATAATTAATGGGTCGTGTTTTTTCCCATAGGAAAAGGTGTGTGTAAATTGCCATTATAAAGGAGTGTTTATAATAGCAATCACATGCCACCTTCCTATGTCAAAAGCCACGAGCCAGAGCAGTGTCTCGTGCCCACTGAAGCTGTCTCTCTCTCTCTCTGGCACACTCAACAAAAAGCACTAAGTGTTTTCAAATTTCTCCTGTCCCCCTTAGAAAATTTAGGAAACTAACCAGTTCCTCTGCAAAATCCACACGAACCCTAACAGCACCTCTTCTCCTTTCTTTCTTCTCATCCCCCACCTCTGCAGGTCACATGCTATGGTAACATAGAGACCAGAACCTCCCTCCTTCACAACCGCCATAGCAACAGCGCCTGAACCCAACTGGAAAAAAACTTCTTCGCAAATGCTTAGTTTCTCTTCTTTTAAAAGATGTTTTAAAGTTCAGTTTGTTAACTACTTTTTATGTTCCAACCATTGTGTGACCTCAAATGAAGAATACAACTGCTTCAAAAAGGTAAGACTGCCTCGATTCCTTCACACTCAGCAGGATGGTCAGCAGGACATATTTTATATAATTGTTGAGCAGGAAAAAATGTGACCCAAACATTATATAAAATAAAATACGGGGTGGTGTGTGTAAACTTGAAGTTTACACACCCCTTCGGTGTTAGATGCTTTATAAACCCTTCAAGCTTCGTACTCGGGGTTTATGTAGCATCTGACACCTTGGGGGGGTGTAATCTTCTTGTTACACACACAACCCCATACTTTATTCTATTTTTATTGGATATTTTAGGTGATTACAAGCTACATTACGTCTAAGCTGTTCCTGGGTAGAAGACATCTTGTTTACATGCTACAGTACCCTTAATTAAGGCAGAGCGTCGTTTAATGCCTCACCCAATGGAACATAAAAACCTGTTGAGATGATTCTACATATATTTTTAATGCATTGGGCAATTTAAATGTTTGCCAGTGATTTGGTGTCCTCTGAAAATGATACATTACCTTTTCTTGTAAGTTACATTAATTTAGGAGCGAAAAAAAATGTACAAGTATATGGATTTAGTGGCAACAAAGGATCCAAATATTTTGTATAACCTATAGCTCAAGCTGTAATGAAATGCTATTCAAAAGTTTTTATGCAAAATTTACAGTCTGTATATATTTGTATACTTTGAATTTTGGAAATGCACTGTGTGTATTGCATTTTATAAAATGGTTATTTATGTCTGTGTTTCTAATGACTCACACAGAGTCGAACAAATAAAGCATTTTGAAACCTAAAAAAAAATGGCTATACAGCCCAGAATCTGATGTGCTTTGGCTGCAGTTTTTCTGCAGTGTGCTGAGGGTTTCAGGTCAGTCATGATAATTACACTCAGGTCCTTTTCTTCCTCTGACCTGGTTACCTGTACGCCACCCAACCAGTATATGATCCCTGAGTTTTTCACCCCCAAGTGCATAACTTTACTCTTTTTAGCACTGAGCCCCAGTTGCCAAATGCCAGACCACTTCACTAGTCTAGCCAGGTCTTCCCTGAGTTCCTATCTCTCCTCCTCCTCCATGTCCACCCTCCCACAGAGCTTTGTGTCATCTGCAAACAGGCAAATCTCAGCCATGATCCCATCCACGATGCCACATATGAATGTGTTAAACAACACCGGACTGAACACAGAGCCCTGTGTGACCCCACTGGTCACAGGCCGAACTTCTGAGAATCCCCTCCCCACCCCCGACTACCACCTTTTGACTTCTGTCCAGCTGCTAACTTCTGACCCATGCAACAAGCCTAGCCCCCACCCCTAGGTCTTCTAGCTTACTGACCAGTCTCCTGTGAGGTATCAAGTCGAAGGCCTTAAGTCCAGTTACAGGACATCAATCGCTTGGCCCTTATCCACTGACCTGGTGACCCAGTCAAAGAAGCCAATTAGGTTAGTCTGGATGGGCCTCCCTGACACAAACCTGTCTCATTTCAGGATGGTCTCCATTAGCTTGCCCACTATCAAGGTCAGGCTGACTGGCCTGCAGTTCCCAGATTTCTCATTTGGCCCACTTTTATGGAGAGGCACTGCATGTGCAGTTCTCCAATCCCAGGGAATGATCCCTGACTCCAGAGAGGTGTTAAACAGATTTGTCAGGGGATCCAACAGAGCTCCCACCAGTTCCCTTAGGACCCATGGTTGCACACCATATGGCCCTGGGGATTTATCCACCTTCAGGGCCCTTAGGCCCTTAAGTACACCGTCAGCTTTAATGACATTGTCTAGGACCCCCTCCCCCCCATCCTCACCTCCCTGTTCCCTTGTGGCACTGTTTCGCCCTTCTCTCTAGTAAAGACTGAACAGAACTACTTGAGTACTTGTTAAGCACCTCCACTTTTTCTTCACTTCCCTCTGCCAAACCCAACTCCTTTTTTAATCTGACTGTCTCATCCTTTAAGTTTCTTTTCTTCCATATATATTACAAACAGGCCTTCTCCCCTTGTTTGCACCCCTTGTGCTAGCTGCAATCCCTTGTAGCCTTTGTAACCCTAACTTCTCTGTTCACCTCTCTTGATTTAGCAGGGTAATTCACCCTATTCTCTTCCTTCTGAGTACATTTATACTTCCAGGAGGCTGCCCTCTTGTCACCTATAGCTTTTGCCACCTCCTTGCCGAACCAGCTGGACTTTTTGGCTTTTCGTATTTTTGATTTTGGTGCTCTCACTAATGGCCTCCATTAGTCCCTCCTTTTTTATTGCCTATTTCTGTTCCACAACCGTCTCTCTTCTGATCCCAGCAAGGTGTCCTTCTAGAATTTCTCCCATCCTACCGAAGTTAACCCTTTTAAATTCCAAAATCCTTGTCCTGGTTCTGACCATCCCCCTGCCCATGTTCAGATGGAAACACATCTTGTGGTGCTCATTACCTGCAAGTAGAACTTCCACTTTCATATCCTGAATATGCTCACAGCTGGACAGCACCAAGTCCAGTACAGCCCTCTCCCTAGTGGGCTCCATAACACCCTAGGCCATTAAATTTCCTTGAAATGCATCCAGCAGTACTTGCTCCCTAGTGTAGGAGGTAGTCAGGATTTTCCAGTCCACCCCAGGTAGGTTGAAAGCCTCCATTATTATTACCTCCCACTGGCCCTTTCCATGATCTGAGACCATGGTATCCTGCTCAGTTCCTCCTCCTGGGAAGGTGGTCTGAAGACATCCCCCATCCTTAGTTTTCTTCCCCTAGTGGATAGTACCTGTACCCACAATGCTTCAGTCTTGCCCTCTGGCTCTTCCTGTCTGGCACAAGTAATCCCATCTTTCATGTACAGAGCTACTCCCCACCTCCTGTCCCCTTATCCTTTCTATACAGTTTATACCCAGAATCTGTGATGTCCCAGTCATGGTTTGTGTGGTCTACATCTCTGTGATGGCTGCTATGTCCACCTCTCCCTTGGTCATCAGTGGCTACAATGCTGCCAGCTTGTTTCCCAGGCTTCTGGCATTTAGAGACACCACCCTCCACCATGACTCAGGACCTCCCCTACCCCTGACCTGCTCCCCCACCACCCCTTCCTCCCTCAGTCGCCCCTCCCTACTTCCACCCTTCTCTTCTAGTGTTTCCCCATGCTGTCCTGATTGGAGGGATGCCTACTGACCTTGAGTAAGGGTGCTCTGCACCCTTCTGCCTCCCCCATGTCAGTTTAAATTGAAGTTGTTCCCCATGAATTCCTCCAGCTTGCCCTTTGAAATCTTTGTGTCCTTTCTACTCAGATACAACTGGTCCAATGTATACAGGTCCTTATTACCCCAGGTCCCTCCCCAGCCACCAACAAGCCACTACCCCTCCCTTTGGCACCACCCCCAAGCCATCCATTAAAATCCTCTATTCTCACCTTCCTTGCCATATGAGCCTTTGGGACCAAAAGCACCTCCAAAAAGGCTACCATTCCCTCTGCCTCACTGCAACTTCTCCTCACCTCTCTGAACCTCTCTTGAACCTCCCTCACCTCACATTCTGCAAGGTCATTCATTCCCAGATGCACTACAATGTGAGGTTTCCTTCTCCCCTGACCCATTGACTGTGCTATCAGAAATCCCACTCTTCCTGCTATCATCTCTGGTATATATACTACCCTCCTACAGCTTGCCATTGACTCTTTCCCTCCCCATCTCACCCCTTTCACAATTGAACCCCCCAAGATTACCACTCTCCCCCTTCCATCATGGGCCCACCAACCTCTCTGTCCTTCCTGCTGCCCACTCTCACCTGCCTCCCTTTCCTTCCTGTCCCTCTTGTATTCCCCAACCCCCTTCTCCAGCTATCCCTTCCCCATCCCTCTTCCCAAGCCTTTCTTCCCCTAGCATGCCCCCTATCTTACCATTTTGCTGCCCCCCGGCCTGCCATCTACCTTTCCCTTCTGCTCCCCCTAGCCTTCCCACTCATTCTCCCATGCCCACTACCCTTGCCCTGCTCCATCTGCCCTCCTCTACTCACCTGAACTCAGTTTCTCCCACCTCTCCTCCCTACTTTTCCTGACACCTTCTCACATACTACCTCCATTCTTCCCTATCCCACTGTCAGTCCCAATTCTACCAGGTTCCCCCTCATTTATCCTGTCCAGAGGGAGCAATCTGTTCTGCACCAGCAACTCAGGAGATGCTCCCATGGCCCCCTCCTACCTTATCTTTTCCCTTACTTTTCCCCTTACTGTTATCTACCTCCTTCCCTGGGCCCTGTCACCCAGTAAGGGAGGAGGGCCCCTTGGACCTGCTTAAGCACCTGTTCCTTTTTACCCTTCCCCGGTCCTTCTCCTCTTCTGTCCATTCCTGATCCCCTCTTTTTATCAGTCTTCATTCTCTGCATCACCTCTGCCCCTCCTTTCATCACCCTATGAATCCCCCACCACCAAAACACCTATTTCCTGCCTCAGCTGCCACACCTCCATGCTCAGCTAACTAAACTTCCTGCAAACCAGCAGCTCCCCATCTCCCAGAGTGCTCCTAGAAACACTGCAGCTCCACATCCACTGCACCTCATAACCCTTCCCACCCCACTCTGTACCCACCGCATGTCCCCTCCCTACATGTTACGTTTCTAGGCCCCTCAATAGTGTACTTAGGTAACCCCTTAACCTTTTGTAGCTTCTAATTAGGAGTATTTATAGGCCTGCTTTAGGAATGCACTATATTCTTTCCTGCTAAACATACTGCCTACTAACTACCCTGTAGGCTGACCCTAGTTAGGGAATAGCTGAAATCCCCAAATATTGCTGTTATCCTACCTGCTAATCCCTCGTAGGTTGACCCTAGATCGGGAGTATATGAGATCCTGTAATACCAGTGCTACCATAGTCTACTCTAGATGCATCCCTAGATAAGGAACATCTGCCTCCTTTATTGACCCCCAATTTACTCTTCCCTTATGCTTTCTTATTCTACCTGCCCTCCTTTGAGAAGCATGGAATGTGGACTGTGGTCCTCTCTGCCAAAGTCCTGCTGATGCCCCCAGACACCACTCAGGTGGACACCACACTCCTGCTTTGTGGCACTCACACTTCAGGGTCACTCATACGAGGGGTCACTTGGAACTCTAGGACTTTAATAGGAAGGGGTAGAGCCCTATTGGTTGACTGCAACCACATGTCCCAGTGCAGCTCCAATGGCACTGGCCTCCTTTGTTACAACTCCCTCCCTCCCTCTGCTGAAGACCTCTCTCCTCCCGGCAGTTCAGCTCTGGCATATTCCAACAAAACTTGACATTATGTTGTTTAAAACATAGACAAAATTGTTTCCCTGCAATTGATCACAATTCCAATCAGCCCAAATCCACTCTCAGTCATCCCTGTGTGGGTGACCTCCCTCCATCTACGATTACATGCCAGACCAAAGTACAATTATGAAAGACCAAAGCAAAACACACAAGACCCTTCCTCAGGCCTCCATTTGCTGGCATCCTCCCCCCAACCGTGATCCCAAAAACCCCAGCACACAGTTTTACCACACTGCCACAGATAAAAGCACCAATCAAGAATTTAGTTAAATAAAAAGAAATATAAAGACCCAGAAGCTGAATAGCCACTTATCCGAGACTCCTTCCTGTTCAATTGGTGCTGCTGTGAGAAAGGGGATCAAACTGTATCTGCACAGAAATAAAAAGCTGGAACTGCTGCTTCCCTATTGGCTGACAACAGGCATGTGTCCCAGTGCAGCTCCGATGGCACAGGCCTCCTTTGTGATAACTCCCTCCTTCTGCTGAAGACCTGAAGACCTCCCTCCTCACAGAAGTTCAGCCCTGGCATATTCGCACAAAAATTGATTTCATATTGTTTAAAAGTTTAGTGTCATCTATCAAAAGAGCTTTCAGTATATACAATGACCCAAGCTTTTTGTGTTTGTGTTTGCAAGATGTAATATATTTGTCATGCATTTCATATGTCAGACTAGAATCGAGGAGCACTGTTTAGTATTTAAATTCCTCCATTACATTCAAATATCCTCCCTCTTTCAAATCAGTTTTAACACTGTCAATATTACTTTTGTATTCCTGTGGTGTACAAAAGAGCATTTTTTTTATTTAATATCAGTCTACTAATACCAAACCAATCAGCAATGTTATGATATTCATGTTCCAAAATGTTGTTGCATGTCAGTATATCCTTTTTGTAGTATAAATAGCTGCATCATATATAACAATGTTAGATTTCACACAATTAAATGGTAAATCATTCAAAAAGAAAGCTACTGATGGGCATGTGTTTACATAGGTTCCTTTCCATTTGGGTGGTGGTGGGGGGTGCTTCCATCAGAGAGAGCGCCAGCCTGACTTTATGATACAAAGTAAGGAATGGGCTTGTCTTCTCCATGTACATTGAATTTTGTAAAAAATAGACATTCCTTACATATGGGTGAGGGGAAACATGCATAGGATGTTACTATTTAATAACTTTGATTGACACTGCACAGTCTACTGCCCTGTAGAGTAAAGCATCTGTGCTTTTCCATCCTAAGAGGCGGTTCATGCGGATTATGTATCACAGATCCCCACAGTGGGCTCATTTTGGCTGCATAGTATAGCTATGCATGACATAATACAGAAAACTGAGAAGGCGGAAGTGGAACCAATGCATACTACTTGGCATCCACAGCGGAATCAGATCACCTTATTATTATGGATTGGCTTGCTCTGCTCTTCTTTTTCTTTATTTGTTGCCAGTTCCAGCCCTCCAACATCTTAATCTGTTCCCTGTTCACTTCCCCACTGCCCCAGTCCATATTTGGTAGCCTATCCCTGCTGTCTGCCTGCCTGGAGTTTGCTACTGGGAGGATCTGCCTAGAGATGCTAGTTACATTTTAGTTTATAACATTTATAGAAAGTTTCCCTTTCCTTTCTGGGTTAGAACAACAGATCTATTCAGCCACTGAATTTGACAAATGAGTATGGCTGGGGCTGGGGAGCTTGTTCTGTCTAAAAGTGATTAGATTTTTTTTTTTTAAAGTTGCTCAAATATGATGACTCAATCCAGTTACTGAAAGCATTTAGCTCTCCTTGCTTTCTTTTGTGTCTTGGCCTGAAGTGTAAAAAAGCTGCAAAGAGAAAAATTAGCTGCAAGGCTGTAGTTAAAGTTGAAGGATGATTGTAGGGTTCTTTCTTTCAAAGCAGCCCTTTTGTGTCAACTCTCCAGATGATTAATATATAAAATAACTTCCTATCCTAAGGGTTTTAATTAAAAATTGTTCCAGGGATGCTAGAGAGCAGTGTCTGAGCAGGACAGTTTTCACAAATGTGCTCTCTTCCTGCTCTGCTAAAACATTAAAAACAGACTTATTTAACTACCTAACAGATGTGTGGCTCAAAGTAGATGCAGTGAAACCAGCAGCAGGTCTTAGAAGCCATGTGCAGCATCAGGGATGGAAAGCCTGAAGGGATCAATAGAGAATCACCATGAGAGGCCATGATAGAATCCATCCAAGCCGTGGATGGGAAAATCCAAAGAACTTTGAAGCATCTAGAAGCCCGAGATGAGCAAATGAAAACTCTGTAAACTATGATTACTGAGATTGACAAGTGCTGTACTGCCACATTTGCTACAGTGGCAAAACTCACCATCAAGAACAGCCAGGTCCAAGGGCATCCAGAGACACTTGAAAATGAAATACACCAAGTCAGCCTTAGACTGGTGGGCTTGCCAGAAGGTGAGCTGGGAGTGGATCTACTATCCTACCTGAAAACATGTATTCTAGGGACACTAACTCTGCCAGAAGATTTTACTGTTGCAACCCCAAAGAGGGCCTACTCTGTAAGTCCCAGAACAGCCCAGACTGCCGCAAACCAGCCGAGGACAGTGCTTCTGAAAATGGATAGCACAGAGATAAGGGACTTACAGTACTGTTATGTCTTGCCCATACTGTTGCAGCTTGACCATTCTTTCTAACCAATCTCTGCAGGTGGCATGAACATTAACATTTATCCAGACCTCTCCTTCCAAACAAGATAGTGCCATAAACAATTTAATACAGTGAGACAGCGCTTAAGAACACTAGGCATTGTTGACTCCTTTTTGATGCCAGCATGCCTTTGCATCAAATATGGGGGTAAAACATTCCAGTTCACCAACCCACAGGATGCCAGGCACTGGATGGAGAAAACTGAGAACGAGTTCAGGCCATACCACAGCAAGAAGAGGACCAAGGAGAAAATGAATGATCCTATTGAGTGACTATACTAATTTTACTCTCTTCTTTTGTAGATCCATAATGTTGTGCTTCCTTATTCAGGCTCCCTTTGCCTGTGATGCAGCCTTTTGTTGGGGATATGTGTTTGTCTTTTGTCCCCATATTTAATGGACTTGGTGACTTTTTATGGTTTTTCTGATTAGACATGATATGGGGGCTCTTACTGTTTGTCTCTTGAAGGATGGAAAATGGCAGTGAGGTAAGTGTTTATATCTGTGCCATGAGGCTCCATTCTTGGACAGCTAATCCCTCTAGAGACTGAAAAGAGGGACCTTTGTAACAGTAAGCAGGCAGCGTAGAGGGTAGGAGTTATGTCTGCTCTGCGAGTTCAGATTTAAGTCAGTTGGGCATAGTTTAAGTCTTTTTCTACTGACTGCTTTAATTTGTTCAGAGTGTATAAGCGGGGTTATGAACACTTGTTGCTTAAGTCTCATTCCTAACCTGAGGGTAGGGATGGGATGGGGTGCATAGCTTATATTACTTTTTCAAAGTTCATTCTTGAATTTGCAATCCGTTTTATAAATTGAGATCTGGTTTAATAGCAACCTCTGAAGGTTGTTGTTATAAAAATTGTTATATATTCTACCTTACCGATAACATCAAAGCCATTGACATTGCTAGCACTAAGGGACATTACAATGTTATATGAATTATGATGGGATTCCCGCATCCTCATTTTCCAGGTTAGAGAACTCATTTGTATCAACTTTCTCTCTGAGAGATATATGTATGTGAGATGTATTTATTTGTATCCTATGTTTCCTATGAGGAAGGCTGTATTTTGCTGTTTAATTGAAATAATAATATATACGTTTTAAAAAAATCATTCCAAACAAACCACAGCTCACATGCATGGGACATTTATTGATTAATCTAGTGATGATAATTAAGGTTCACGAGCTAAAGTTCTGCATATATACAGATGTCATGTTATACATCACATGCAGTGTCCTGATTCCCATATTAGCAAAAGCTGAGAAAGAAAGGGGAACTTGGTATTTCTATTAGGTTACCAGACTTATATCTTGCGTGTCAAGTGCCATTTTTGGTGTGCAGGGTTGATGGAGAGCACGCTTGTGAATGTATGCCTTTAAGGTTGCTTCTGACTAGCTGGCCTATGAACTAAGCCAGTTTGGCTTCCAGCAATGCAGGGCAAGCTGGCTCAGCAAAGCAAAGGCACAGCACTCAGTAACTGAACACACATTGGGGGGAAAAAAGCAAGAGGGAACCACTTCCATCTGAGTCCAGACTAACTGCAATAAAACTATTAGCATTAAGGGACTGCAGACCCTAAAATATTTTACAAATAAACAACTGGCATTCCTGGGGGAGGTAACAATTTTTACATGGATTTCCTCCTATAGCCTACTTTATTTTTGATGAGAGAAGCAGAGTGAAAAAGCTTAAAGACAATAATGGCCTTTGTTTGCTTCAGATCTGTTCTATTGAAGTTTGCTTTAAAATATGCAAAACAGTAAATTGTTTTGAGGAGTGTAAGTATAGTAGGTTTGCAAAATAGTAGGGTCTAAACTTTGTGGCTACAAAGCAACTTAAATTTTCACAGTGCCCTGCCACATCTGATGAAGATCAAATTGGTAAGCGTGGAATTTTAAGTAAACATATCACTGCACTGTCCAAGACTCCCAATACTGTTTAGTTGTGTGTTTCTGGCACTGTGCCAAGTCAACAAGGCTAGCCAACCAATCAGCAGTGTCTGGTGGTTCTATTGCTATTGTAACTCTTGGTGCAGGGAGTGTAGACTTGGCAACAGTGAGGCTACAAGGCAATGCAAAATTATGCATGTGGGGAGCAGAAATCCTGGCGCATGCTACAGGATGGGGGGGGGAGCTGCTGATAGTAACTAAAGAGAAGAGAGAATTGTGGATCATAATCACAGATGACTTGAAAGCCGCTAGGCAGACTGCCAAGGCAGTGGGAATAGCCAGTGGGATGTTGGAATGTATTGGAAGGGGAATCACAAACAGAAGAAGGGAGGTGATGGTTCCACTGTATAAGATCCTGGTGAGACCTCACCATGAATACTGTGTACAGTTCTGGAGACCACACCTTCAAAAGGACATTGACAAAATAGAAATGGTGCAGAGGAGGGTGACTAAAATGGTGAATGGATTATATCACAAGCCTTAAGAGGAGAGAGTGAGGGACCTAAATTTGTACATGCTGGAACAGCGGAGGGAGAGAGGTGACATGATAGAAACATTCAAGTACCTCAAGGGCATAAACAAGGTAGAAGGGGACAACATATTTCAGCTCAACAGTAGTTCCAGGACAAGAGGACATGACATGAGATGGAAGGGTGGCCAAATAAGAGGAAATATTAGGAAGTTCTTCACGGAAAGGGTGGTGGATGCATGGAATAAGCCTACCCCAAGAGGTGGTGGCTGCCTATACTGTGGCAGGTTTTAAACATGCATGGGACAAAAATAAAGGAATAACTGAGATAGGAAGAAATGCTAAGCCAATGACCAATAAGGGTCATTGGTTACTTTGTGAGCTAGCATAAATGGGCAGACTGTACGGGCCTGGTGGTCCTTATCTGCCGACAGACCAGTAGCGGAGCCAGGGAGGGCCATTCAGTCAATGACAGGCTCCACAATGGGCACTAAACAGTGCGCCACTATGCACAGTGGAGCAGCCAGGAGGGGCAACTGCCCCCCCCAGCCACCCCTCTGGCTCCGCCACTGTGACAGACTCTATGAACCTGTAAAGGCAGCTAAGAGGCTGGACCACTTCCACCTCTGTTTCAGGGGTGCGAATATTTGGCTGGATGCCACAAGTTCTGCTCCCCCTGACAGCTCCCAAATCAATATCAATAGCAGGGAGAGCTCCTGGATCACTTATTGATTTGCTGATTTATTTATTCATTCATTCATTCATTGAAAACTTTGGAGATTATCTTTGAGCACAAGTGCTCATTTACAAAGGTTCCATGTCAAATGCTAGTCATTGAAAACATTACAATAAGAAGTTCCAGTGGAAATGCAGCTGAGTCACTTATTGCTGCTCATACAGCTGCCCTCCCATCTGCCAACAAACTGAAAATTGGAGTTAAAAAAAATTAGTGAGTCAGTCAAATTCCTTGGTTTGTGGCCCACACCAGCAAGGTTTTCATAAAGGACTCAATGTGCATTAAGCTGCTGGGAGATGTAAACTTCACAGACTGCTCCAGTTTGTTTCCTCTTGCTGTGAGACTGAGAACTTAGGATCCAATAAACCCCTGCTTTGTCTTCTAACTTACCTTTCTCTGTAGTCCCTGTGATTCCTGTTTTCCTCTCATAGTCATGCTGTCACCTCGGATTTTGTTGGGAAATGAAGTTGCTTTTCTGTTTCTGGCAATGTTCCAAATCAGTGAGGCTAGCCATCTGATAAGATGTATCCGATATTCATAATATGTGGGTGATTAAAGGTGACCATCCATCTGAGCCTTTGTGGTGCTGGCAGGGGGGGTGATGCACATTAATCTAACATTTCTATGCATAATCTCTCTACTTTCTCTGAGCATGTCACATCCAAGTGGACACTCTTCCAGGGGTAGAGTGGCTGCCAGCATCGCCCTTGAGCCATACCCTGGTGCCAGGAAATAGATGTGCTGTAATCAGTGCAGGTGTTGCCAGGTACACACCCCTCAGGGCAGTCAAACACTTATACTGACTGGATGGTAGGTGAGACTTAAAGGGTAAAAATCATAAAACTCCCTTCCAGCTGGCATTAGATGAAGAAAGGACCACATGCCTCACTCACGCTCAGATGACAGTTGATTGCCTGTCCCCTTCCCCAAACTTCAGGTACTGCAGAATGACAATATGGACTCTCCCTAAACAAGCCCTAGCCAGGGTGAAATGGGACCCCCACCACAGGAATAATCTGGGACAGTCAAGGCAGTAAACAGGGATCTGGGCACGAGGGGTTGCTGTCCAGGAAGGCAGTCTATGACTATTAGGTAGAGATCACAAGCAGGAGCAGACAAGTTAGACCAGAGCAGAAGGTAAACCTGGTCAAAAGGGGCCAAAATGAGAATTTAAACAGTGTTTATGTAAATTAAATTATTTTCAATATAATGTACTATTTTTTTTGTTCAATTACTTATAGATTGATTCATTTACTGTAGAAGACTGATTAGTTTAAGTTCACTTGTTAATTCTGCCTTATTCCCACCTACTATGAATGTTTTAAATGCATATCAATAATTGGAACCCAGTGTCATCAGATGAGTGGAAGCCCTGCATGCAGTGCTTCAGTTCAGCCTAGGCTTAAGCTCAACTGATGTCACTAGTTCTGGAACCAAGTAATTAAACAAGCATTTGTCAATGCCAAATGTTGATTGCTTATATGTGCTGTTTAGGTATTTGGAAGTGAAAGTACCATGCCTAAGAACTGTCATGTGCCCCCCCACCCAAGACATCCACTATGTCTTTCTGTTCAGTATTCAGAGAAAAGGGGGAAGGGCAAGGGCCACAGCAGTTGCAAAGGCATGAAGAGGTGGACAGTAGTCCATTCACAGGCAGAGGAATCCTGCAGAAGGTGAGTAAATTAATGGTGGACAAAGCGAGGGGACGAGATGGCATACAACCAAGGATATTAAAAGAACTGTGAAGAGAAATGGCAGTACCTCTGGCAGCCATGTTCAGTGAGTCATTCAACACAGGGGTGGTACCAGAGAATTGGAAGAGGGCACATGTGGTCCCTCTATAGAAATTCAGCAGTAGGGAGGAGACGGGGAACTATAGGCTGGTCAGCCTCACTTAAATAGTGGGGAAGATCATGGAGACATTGGTTAAAGAAAGGATAGTGGGGCATCTAGAAGCCATCAAAGGCCAGGACCGTAGGTAACATGGATTCACAGTGGGGAAGTCATGTCAGACAAATCTGGTTGATCTCTTTGACTGGGTGACAAAGGAAGTAAATCAGGGTGGGGCAGTGGGCAATGCTTACCTTGATGTAAGCAAAACGTTTGACACCACCCCACATAGGAGGTTGATAAACTAGCTGAGTAGGCTGGGCATGGGGGAAAGGGTGGTAAAGTGAGTTAGAAACTGGGTAAGAGATAGGAGGCAGAGAGTGGTGGTAAATGGGGTCCAGCCTGGGGAGAGGGGGTGACCAGTGGGGTGCCGCAGGGATTGGTCGTGGGGCCAGTCCTGTTCAATGTCTTCATTAGTGACATTGCAGAAGGGCTGAAGGGAAAGGTCTGCCTGTTTGCAGATTACATCAAGAAATGTAACACAGTGGATACCCCAGAGGGGGTGGAGAAAATGAGTAGGGACCTGGGGAAGGTTGAGAAATGGTCTGAGGACTGGCAACTGAAGTTTAATTCAAAAAAGTGCTAAATTATGCACCTGGGACACAGAAACCCTGGGGAAAGGTACAGGATGGGGGGAGGGAGTTGCTGACAGTCACAAAGAAGGAAAGGGACCTGGGGGTTGTTATTTCAGATGACCTAAAAATGTCAAAGAGGTAAGGCAGCTGGGAGGGCCAGTGACATGCTGGGGTGCATAGGCAGGGGTATTGCCAGCATAAGGAGGGAGGTAGTGATGCCATTATATAAAACCATGGTCAGGCTTCACATGGAGTACTGTGTACAGTTCTGGAAGGCGCACCTTCGTAAGGATATTAACAGGCTGGAGATGGTCCAGAGAAGGGCGAATGAGATGGTACAGAGCTTGCAACACAAGATTTATGAGGAGAAATTAAGGGACCTCAATATGTACTCAGTGGAAGAGAGGAGGGAAAGAGGGGATATGATAGAAACATTCAAGTACCTCAAGGGTATAAATATAAGTACTGAGAAGCAGGAGACAGCTGCTATAGGCATATGTGCCAGCTTCTGTGTGATATTCTTTTATTCTTATAAATCTGTAATCTCCAGTATTTCAGTAACCACATGACCACACTGCCTTCTTTAGGCAATTTCATGCTGGCTGATGCCTGGTGTCAGATGGCAGACAGAGGGCTCACCAGCTTGTGTTGCCATTTGAAAAACTTCATAGAGTGTTCTTTTACTGGTAAGCATTTTGGAAAGTTGGTGAAGGTCTCACAATTTTTATTATGATTTTATCTCCTTATGTCTGTCCCCTTTGGTCCCCCCATCCCCACACTCCAACAGTCATCAGTGGCCACAGCTGCAGCCTTCTTCTTGCCAAGATGGTGGGTGAGAAACATAGAAACATAGAATTTGAAGGCAGATAAGGACCATTTGGCCCACCTAGTCTGCCCATTTCCCTACTTGATGGATAAGCTGCAGATTCTGGTTAATCAACAGCTTACTTCCTCCTACCCTCCAGTAGAATTGCCTTATGTCTGTCTGTGAGCAGCTGCCTTCACAGTCTGTGAAGTCTGATGTCTTTCAGTGCCACTTATTGGTCATCTTCCAACACAGGCAAGGCACTGCCAGCCCAAAACTAACTCAGGACAAGCAGTTTTCAAAGCGGGGAAGAAATGGAGTAAGGAAGAATCAAGTACTCATTCAGAGGCGACGTCAATTATAAGATCAGCATACTGGTGTGGACACTGCAAATAGAACCCCCAGCTCTTTAAGCAGCCTTATGAAGAGTAAAGGCTTCTTGAAGCACTGGGGTTCTGTTTATTGTACTGTAAGTGGGCTGCATCTAATTTGATAATTTACTGTACCTTACATCTGAATGTATGGTAGGCCCAACTTTCAATAAACACTGCACCTGAATTAACACGATGCCATAGAAACAGAATTTGTCAGCAGAAAAGCACCGCTCAGTCCACCCAGTCTGCCCAAGTGTTCTCTACCTACTTGTAACTCCTGCCTGTATGCGTTACTGCATGTCTTATTCTGCCTGAGTCCATCAGGACCTCCTTGTGAATGAGTTTGCTTAATGGATTTTTCCTGCAATGAACTTGAACCTACTCCATTTCTATAGCCCTATTGATCTCCGTTGACCCCCGTCTTCCCCTTTTTCTAATATACCTCTATGTTTATCCCATGCATGCTTCATGCCCCCTACCATTTTAGCTTCCACCACTTCTGGCAGTTTGTTCAGGGTGTCTACCACCCTTTCAGTAAAGAAATATTTATTCACATCTATCCTGAATGCCTCCCCCAGCTTTATTGTATGTCCCTTGGTTTGGGTGCTTATCCTCATTTGAAGGAAACTCCCCACTGTACCCTCTTTACCCCTGTGAGATACTTTGTAGGTCTTGATCATGTCGCCTCTCACCCTCCTCTCTTCCAGAGTGTACATGTTGAGATTCTTCAGCCTTTCCTTGTAGGGATTCCTGTGAAAATTCTGAACCATTTTAGTTACCCTCATATGGAAAACCTCTACCTTATGTCCTTTTTGAAGTGTGGACTCTAAAACTGGACACAGGACTCCAGCTGGGGGTATACCAGGGAGTGATAAAATGGTAACACAACATCCATCCTCCTCCTACTGGAAATGCCACTCCTTATGCACCCCAGAATCCAATTTGCCCTGCCCATAGCCTTGTCACACTGTACTGCCATTTTGAGGTCCTCTGATATAATAACCTCAATGACCTTTTCATATCTAGTGAGTATCAGTACCTCCCCCCATACTATACCCAGCATAGGGGTTCCTATGCCCTAGGTACATGATTTTACACATGTTGGCATTGAACCCCAAGTTAGTAAGAAAATGGAATTGATTTGAATGAATTGCAGGCTTTTAAGCAGCTTTTCAGGGACTGTATATGTGTGTGTGGAGGAGGAAGCTCTGCTACTATAACTATTTGCTTTTGATTTGGTATAATGTGTGAACAGACTAACCCTACTCCCCACTTCGTGTGCTATATCGGAGATAAAGAGCCCAAATAGCATTGGGCCAAGCACTGAGCCCTGTGGCATCCCACTTGTCACTGCTGTGGGCACCAAGAGCTACCCCACCACCACCACCCTCTGCACCCTCCCCTGTAACCAGTTCTCTATCCATGTAGTCAGACCACCATCTACCCATACCCCTCCTTCTCCTCACTCTTCTCCTTCTTGGCCTGTGTCCGTGCTCCCACTAGTCTGCACCCCTCCTCCTCTTTATTCTTACCGGGTGGTGGTGCCTTCTGTATTACACTCAGACCACTCTGCCTGCCCCCTTCCAGGGTTACTACGCCTCTGCCTTTACCTATATCTAGGGCAGTGAGTTCATCAGGCTCCCCTGTCCGGACCTTTCTACTAATTTCAGTCTTTTGGCCACCCCCTTCCCCCCCCACCACCACCATTTGTTTAAATCCATCTTATGCCATTTTTTTTTTTTTTTTTTTTACATATTTTCTCACTGGGCTACAGTCGGCTTGGTCATCCTGACCAACCCCCCTAGCCCTACCCCCAACATCAGGCCGACCTGCTCACCTCCACAGATTACCACTGTGGTGGGGTGGTGAGGAGTTTCCCAGGTTGAACCACCGGAGCAGGATCCGGTTCAGGAGGTGCCATTCAGGGCGAGCAGGGGGATCGGAAGCTTATGCTGCCTGACCATAGCACATTTTCCACTTTTCTCCTTTTTGCGGAGTGCGGCCGTGCAATGACACTTAGGCATAGAGTGCCAACGTCTGCCACAGTCCGCCACCCTTAGCTACACCACTGTAGTAGTGCCCGCGGTTGTCACCAGGGGCCACTACAGAGTGGTGGATCCCTGGATCCCATCCAGGATGGGAGAGTAGTCCTGCGGTCGCTCAATCCTATTCCTCCCTTGCCAACCCCTGGCAGGCCAGGCTTGCATCTGAACCTGGGTCGGCAGCGTGGCATGAGGTGTGGCGTCCAGCGCCTCAACCCTCAGTGTCAGTGGCCCGGTAGCAATGCTGCCTTTAATATGCCCCTCCTCTTCCTGCTCCAGTGTACCCTCTCCCCCATGTACAAGTCACTATCCCCCCCCAACCCTACCCCAGTTAGTCACTAACCCATAATGTTTCATGTGACACCAATCCCTCAGTCACTTGAACTCCTCAAGCCTACCCTTCCTCTCCATGCTTGCACATGGTAGTGGCAGTACCTCCAAGAATGCCACCGACTTCCCCACCTCCTCGCACTGCCTGACCAAGTATTCAAACCTCCCCCTCACTACTTCCACAGTGTCCCCCGCCAAGTCATTTGTACTCACATGCAACAGTAAATGAGGTTTCTTCCTCCCCCTCAATGCACGGTTGAGCAGTACCTGCCCTGCCCCTCCTGCAGTAAACCTGGGGACTGCTTCAACCCAAATATGGCTGTGCCTTCCCCCTTTCCATCCCATCTTACCCATTTCAGTATAGAATCCCTCAGGATGAGGAAAAGTACCCCCCCCCACCCCTTACCCACTTTCCCTTCTAATGCCCCTTCCACCACCCCAGTATTCATGCTTCCCTGTCCCTTACCCCCACCAACTGCACTCTCTGTGACTTCTGTATCTGTATCCCCGACTTCCGCCTCACCCCTTTTCTCTGCCTTTTTCCTTCCATTCCCCTTGAACCCCTTCCCAGCCTGACTACTTTCTACTGGGCTTCCCATGTCGTCATTCCCTCCTACCCTGTTGATTTCTAACCCCGCTCCTATTCTCACTGTTGTCGATTTAGAGCCTGCATTCCCTTCTACCACAATAGTGATGCCCCTCCCATCTTTCCCCCTTCCCGTAGCCTTCTCTCCTTCAGTCACCACCCTCTCCTTCCTTACTAGCCCCTTTCTACCCGTTTGTCCTCGCTATCTCTTCCCCTGCCTGTTGCCATCCCTCTCATGCTTGTCCTCCCCCCCTTCAGTATGTTTCTGCTCCCCCTCTCTGTCCCATAGCAAAGGTTCAAATCTATTTGTAGTCGAGTACCAATCTACGCTCTTCCCCATCAGTTCCCCCTCCTACATGTTCCTCCGTGCCACCCTGGTCCCTCCCTACCCGAGCCATCTGCTCTCTCCCTTGGTTCTTCCCTGCTACTTCTTGTCGCCTCTTCCTCCCCCATCAGGAGTCCCCTGCCCTCACCTCAGGCACCCTCCCTTCTCTCTCTTTTCTGCTAGTGCCTCTGATACTGGAGTCAGTTTCAGTCTCTAATTATTCTTCCTCCATCCCCTTTGTCATCTCCTATTCCCCTCAGGATGCCTACCATACTCATCTGCCCTGCCACTATACTCCTCCCCTAAACTCCACAGTTCCTCTCTCATACTAACCAGTCACCTACAGAACATACACCCCCCCATCCTCCAAGCTCAGTCCAGAATCATGGCACACCCACACCCTGTACACCCCACCACCCTTCCAAAGAAGCCCACCCTTTTGACATGTGGCACCTAGCTCCATCTTATGCTACAGGCTCTTACTCCTAGGTTCTGTACCCTACTACAACTGGTAGGCCCCTATTTAGTCAAATTCCTATACCCTCCGCCCCACACTAGTCCCCCTACTGACCCCTTGCTGACCAGGGTAATTCAGTCTCAAATCTCATCTGTTAGATACTGTATTACTGTAGCAATCCTAAAGCCTTCTTGTCCATTTTTCACCCCGCAGCTACCATTCTTTTTGTTCTCGGCTCTCATATAGTTTCACCTAGCCCAGTTAGAAATCCTATTGCGCTCCAAGTATTACTCAGCTCAGTTAGAGAAATAAACAGAACAAATAAATATGTATTATTACAGCAGTCCTAAAGTATACAATCATTGCTTTGTCTCGACTCCAGAGACCCTGCAGTAATATAGGACCACAGAGGACCTGGGTGGGCAACTGTAAAGTCCCAGCAGAGCTCCACTGAGCTCGCTCACTCCCCCTCTCTCACTCACTCGTTGTATTTCTCCCGACACTGCAGGCTGCACTTTTGTACTGGGCTCCTGCTTGCATTGGCACATTTTTCTGCCCACAAAGAAATCCGCAGCAGTCCCAGCACAGCTCCGTTGAGGTCGCTCACTCCCCCTCTCTCACTAGCTCATTCTGTTTCTCCCAACGCTGCAGGCTGCCCTTTTATACTGGGCTCCTGCCTGCATTGGCACCTTTTTCTGCCCACAAAGAAATCTGCAGCAGTCCTGACAGAGCTCCGTTGAGGTTGCTCACTCCTCCTCTCTCACTCACTCATTCTGTTTCTCCTGGCGCTGCAGGTTGCCCTTTTATACTAGGCTTCTGCCTCCATTGGCACCTTTTTCTGCCCACAAAGTAATCTGCAGCAGTCCTGACAGAGCTCTGTTGAGCTCGCTCACAATCCCCTCTCCCACCCGTTCGTTCCATTTCTCCCGGCGCTGCAGGCTGCCTTTTTGTACTGGGCTCCTGCCTGCATTGTTGCCTTTTTCTGCCCACAAAGCAATCTGCAGCAGTTTTGATAGAGCTCTGTTGAGCTTGCACACTCCCCCCTCTCTTACACGCTCATTCTATTTCTCCCGCCGCTGCATTCTGCCTTTTTTAACTGGGCCCCTGCTTGCATTGATGCCTTTTTCTGCCCACAAAGAAATCCGCAGCAGTCCCAACAGAGCTCCGTTGAGCTCACTCACTCCCCCATCTCACTCACTCACTCACTCAATCCTAATCAGTCACAAACACTGATTCCCTAAAGCAACTGTGCAATCCTGCGCCTGAAGCTTGAAAACGCATTTCGGCCAGGATGTAAAAAATGACAGCTGTACTGTTCATAAGGAGGTGTGAAAAAATGCCAGTGCTGAAAATCTGGCTTGAAAATATTACTAATTTATGAAGTTACAAGGGTGCATGGAAACTGCACAATGCACATTCATAACACAGTCAATTTATGGACTTTCATGACAAAATTTTCACCATAGGCATTTTAGGACCTCTGCTCATGAACACTGTCACTATGATTTTCTTAATGTGTCCTGAACACTGATTTCCCACAGTGACCGCGCTATTCTCCACCTGAAGTGCGAAACCGCATTTCGGCCAGGATGTGAAAAATTACAGCTGTACTCTTCATGAGGAGGAGGAGGAGGAGGTGTGAAAAAATGCCAATGTTGAAAATTTGTAGTGAAAATATTGCAAATTTGCTCAGTTACGAGCGTGTATAGCAACTGTGCAATGCATGCTCGTAAAACAGTCATTTTCTTGGATTTTGTCTACCAAATTAACTACTCAGCACAGTTAGAGAAATAAACAGAACAAATAAATATGTATTATTACAGCAATCATAACACTACTGGGGTACCACAGGGTTCAGTGCTGGGTCCAGTACTTTTTAATGTCTTCATCAGTGACATTGCAGAGGGACTGGAAGGAAAAGTATGCCTCTTTGCAGATGATACAAAGATCTGCAACAGGGTTGATACACAAGGAGGCGTGGAAAGGATGAGAAGGGACTTGGCAAGGTTGGAGGAATGGTCAGAAGTATGGCAGCTAGGATTCAATGCAAAGAAGTGCAAAATAATGCACCTGGGAAACAAGAACCCAGGGGAAGAATACACAATGGGGGAGGTAGTAACAACAACAAAAAAGGAAAGGGACCTGGGGGTAATCATATCAGATGACCTTAAGGTTAGCAAGCAATGTGAGAAGGCAATAGGGAGGGCTGGGGGTATACTGGGATGCATAGGGAGAGGCATCAGCAGCAGAAAACAGGAAGTTGTTATCCCGCTGTACAGACAGTTGGTAAGACCCCATCTGGAGTACTGCGTCCAGTTCTGGAGACCCCACCTCCGCAAGGACATAGACAGGATAGAGGCAGTCCAGAGGGCAACTAAAGGTGCAGGCTCTGCAAGAGAAGCCGTACAAGGAGAGACTTAAGGAGCTTAATATGTATACAGTACCCTTGAGGAAAGAAGGGAGAGGGGGGACATGATAGAAACTTTTAAGTACCTCAGTGGAATCAACGAAGTCCAAGAGGGTAGCATCTTTCAGAAAAAGAGATGTGCAAGAACAAGGGGACACAATTTAAAGATGGGGGCAGTTCAGGGACAATGTGAGGAAGTATTTTTTCACAGAGAGGGTAGTGGATGCATGGAACAGCCTTCCTGAGGAGGCTGTGGGGTCTAAAACTGTGGGAGAATTCAAGAATGCATGGGACAGACATCAGGCAATTCTTGTGGGGGGTTAGGAAGAAATAGGCTGTTGGTTAACTAGGATCTGCGGCCTATCCTGTAGGTAGGGAAATGGGCAGACTAGATGGGCCAAGCGGTCCTTATCTGCCATCAAAGTCTATGTTTCTATGTTACTATAGCTCAATACTTGGCTCAATTAGAGAAATAAACAGAACAACTTAATCTGTATTACAGCAATCCTAAAAGTATCCAACTCGTGCTTGGTCTCCACTCCAGAGACCCTGCTGTAATATAGGAAAACAGAGGACTCTGGGCAGGAGGCTGGGTCCCAGCAGAGCTCCATTAAGCTCGCTCACTCCCCCTCTGTCACTCGCTCGTTCTGTTTCTCCCAACACTATATGCTGCCCTTTTGTACTGGGCTCCTGCCTGCTTTAGCACCCTTTTCTGCCCACAAAAAAATCTGCAGCAGTCCTGATACAGCTCCATTGAGCTCGCTCACTCCCCCTCTCTCACTCACTCATTCTGTTTCTCCCAGCGCTGCAGGCTGCCCTTTTGTACTGGGCTATTGCTTGCATTTGCACCTTTTTCTGCCCACAAAGACATCTGCAGCAGTCCTGATACAGCTCCGTTGTGGTCACTCACTCCCCCTCTCTCACTCACTCATTCATTCTGTTTCTCCCAGCGCTGCAGGCTGCCCATTTGTACTGGGCTCCTGCCTGTGTTGGCACCTTTTTCTGCCCACAAAGAAGTTCATAGCTGTCCCAACAGAGCTCTGTTGAGGTCGCTTACTCCCCCTCTCTCATTCTGTTTCTCCTGGTGCTGCAGACTGCCCTTTTGTACTGGACTCCTGCCTGCACTGGCGCCTTTTTCTGCCTACAAAGAAATCTGCAGCAGTTCCGATACAGCTCCGTTGAGCTTACCCACTTCCCCTCTTTCACTCACTCATTCTGTTTCTCCCACCGCTGCAGGCTGCCCTTTTGTACTGGGCCCCTGCCTGCATTGACACCTTTTTCTGCCCACAAAGAAATCCACAGCAGCCCTGACAGAGCTCAGTTGAGCTCGGTCACTCCCCCTCTCTCACTCACTCAATCCCCCTTTCTCACTCGCTTGTTCTATTTCTCCCGATGCTGCAGGCTGCCCTTTTGTTCTGGGCTCCTGCTTGCATTGGCGCCTTTTTCTGCCCACAAAGAAATCTGCAGCAGACCTCACACAGCTCCATTGACCTCGCTCACTCCCCCTCTCTCACTCACTCATTCTGTTTCTTCCAGAGCTGCAGGTTGCCCTTTTGTACTGGGCTCTTGCCTGTGTTGGTGCCTTTATCTGCCCACAAAGAAGTTCACAGCTGTCCCGACAGAGCTCCATTGAGGTTGCTCACTCCCCCTCTCTGTCTCACTCATTCTGTTTCTCCTGGCACTGCAGGCTGCCCTTTTGTACTGGGCTATTGCTTGCATTGGCACCTTTTTCTGCCCACAAAGACATCTGCAGCAGTCCTGATAGAGCTCCGTTGTGGTCACTCACTCCCTCTCTCTCACACACTCATTCTGTTTCTCCCGGCACTGCAGGCTGCCCTTTTATACTGGGCTACTGCCTGCGTTGGCACCTTTTTCTGCCCACAAAGACATCTGCAGCAGTCCTAATAGAGCTCTGTTGAGGTTGCTCACTCCCCCTCTCTCATTCGCCCGTTCTGGTTCTCCCACCACTGCAGGCTGCCCTTTTGTACTGGGCCCCTGCCTGCATTGATGCCTTTTTCTGCTCACAAAGAAATCCGCAGCAGTCCTGACAGAGCTCCGTTGAGCTCGCTCACTCCCCACCCCACTCGCTCTCTTGTTCTGTTTCTCCTGGCACTGCAGGTTGCCCTTTGTACTGGGCTCCTGCCTGATTGGGGTCTTTTTCCGCCCACAGAGAAATCCGCAGCAGTCCTGACAGAGCTCAGTTGAGCTTGGTCACTCCCCCCTCTCACTCGCTTGATCTTAATCTGTCCCAAACACTGATTTCCCACAGCGACCATGCTATTCTGTGCCAGAAGTACAAAAACATATTTTGGCCAGGATGTGAAAAATGACAGCTGTACTGTTCATAAGGAGGTGTGAAAAAAATGCCAGTGTTGAAAATGTGGCATGAAAATATTCCAGATTTGTGAAGTTACAAGGGTGCGTGGAAATAGCTCAATGCACACTTGTAACATAGTCATTTCATGGACTATCGTCACTAAATTTTCAACATAGGCATTTTAGGACCTCTGCTCATAAACAGCATCACTGTCATTTTCTTAATCTGTCCTGAACACTGATTTCCCACAGCGACCACGCTATTCTGCGCCGGAAGTGTGAAAACACATTTCAGCCAGGATTGGGAAAATGATTGCTATACTATTCATAAGGAGGTGTGAAAAAATGCCAATGTTGAAAATCTGGTGTGAAAATATAGCAAGTTTGCAACGTTACGAGCGTGTGTAGCAACTGTGCAATGCACGCTCGTAAAACAGTCATTTTTTTAGATTTTTTCCACCAAAATTTGCAACATAGGCTTTTTGAGAGCCCACCTCATGAACACTGGCACTGTCATTTCATTAATCAGTCCCAAAAGGTGATTCCGCGCAGTGACTTCGAAATCACCTTTCAGGGCAGAATAACGCCATGACAGTGGCTGAATTCATGAGGAGGGGTCCCAAAAACCCCATGTTGAAAATCTGGTGCTAAAATTCCAAAAAATGCCTGAGATACAGTATGCACCAAAGTTGAAAAAACCCTATTTATGCCATTATTCAGCTTACCGGCATTTCCTCAGTTCACGGTCGGCTTTGAAGAGTGCTGATGTGTTCCCAGTCCACCGAAGATCATTGTGCCCTGGCTCTGGAGGTAAGTATGAGGTGAGGGGGGTGTGGGGAGGTGGGATATGTAGTGGGTGGGCACGGGTTGGGGGGGGCGCAGACAGCAAGAGATCGTTTTCTTCTTTTCAGGGTTTACAAAAAAAAACAAATAGACATCATGGGATGGTTTTTCTTTTTAGCAGGTACTTCTGGCACACTGGGGTGGGCTTCTATCATGCCACCTGTGTGTTTTGGGGTGGGGCACTGGAGCCGATGGGGATTGGGCACCCCATTGCCATACTATTGAGGGTCTCATGAGCCAAGGGGATTGGGCACCCTCAGCACACAAGAAATGGGGACATGCTGATGGGGATTGGGCACCCCCATCAACAAAAAAAGGGGGACATGATGCTGAGGGGACTGGACACCCCAGCAGACACAACAGAAACCAATGGGACTGGGCCCCTTCAGCAAACTGGATCGGGGGAAATGTAAGGGACCACCCTACAATGACGGGTCACTCCCTCATTGCAGCAGATGATGCTGCAATGATGAGGCGGCCTCTGATTGCAGCAGCTGAAACTTTTCAAGGTTGTGGCATGCTGGCTGAACTAGTGTCACAGCAGCATGCCACGGCATTGGGGAATAGGGGCCAATCCTTAAAAGGTAGTGGAGGCATTGGCCACAACAGTGCCACACTTCCACAACCTGCTTCCGGAGCAAGCTGCCGCAACATGTTTCTTGTGCATGCTCGCAATCAACATAAAAATGCATATGAGGTGGGGAAAGGGACAGCATTAACAAGATACCCTAAAAAGGTGAAAAATATGACTGTTTCTAGGCAAACACAATGAAGCAATACACTGACAGTGCTAAACAGACTTCACGCATTCCCACATTTCCATTTATATTAAAAATTAAAAAAAGGTTTATGTTTCCTTTAATTTTTTGTCCCTATATAACCCATACAGAATTTACCTAACAGCTAAAAAGAAGGTCTGTTATTCAAGAACTGATGGTAAATCACGTATTACATTCAACCAGATAGAGTAGTGCATTAGGAGCCATATGTCACAGCGCTGTAACGCCAGTGAGGGGTTCCATGATATCATACACCTCAAGAGTGAAATCCAAGAGGAACCTAATGTCATAGATCCCCAAGATGGTGTTACAAGTACCATAACGTATAGATAGACACACACTACTTTTTCTAAGATATAGTTTTAGTCTCATCAGGCACAGGTGTGAGTTTTGTATATTATACTCACTGCCGTGGCTTCAGTTAATTTTTGTCAGTTTCACTCTCTTTGCAGTACCATGACAACAGTGTATGCATGCACCATCAGTTAAGTAGGAAACCATCGGTAGTCAGGAAGACGTCCAATAGGAAGGTTCTATCAGACAGTTGCCATGGTTACCATCTCTGCCCTGTTCTTCTCATGGATCAGAGAGATTTTTTATTTAACTATTGGCCAAAAAAAAAATAAACACTGATTTTGAAACTAAGAAGGACTACTAAGTTCATGTCAGTGTTCTACAGTGAGCGTGACAGTTACTGCTCATTGCTCCCCGCCCCCCCCCCACACACACACACACTTATTTGTTTCCCAGAGCAGCGATCATAATTGGGACTTCCTTGCTGCTATTTGACAAGTGCTGCACTCACTGTTGTTTGTGAGGTTCTATCTCATAATAGCATCAATCAGATCGATGTTGTTACATTTTAGAACCTTTCAGAACACTACTATTACAAGTGTTCATCCTGCACAATTCTAATGGGGATGAGACTGAAACCATATATTACAATGCAATCACACTGCCTCAGGATTCTTAATCTTTATTTCCAGCATACAATGCTACTGGTGATGAATTTTAAAAAAATCTACTTTTTTTTTTAACTTGTTTGCTTGTAAGCAGTTATTTGGGGCTTGACATTTAAAGTAATATTAGATTTGTGCCAACTTGAAATATTTAATAATTGATGAATGAGCACACTAAATAGTTGCTTGCTTATGCTTGTGAACTGTTGCAAAAGGTGCACAGAATAGTCTTCTTGGTCTGAATTTTAATCAGTTGTTTGTAATCTGGTAACGAAACACATGATGGTACAGGAGCAGTTTAGCAACCTGCTTGGAGTTCTGAATGTGGCTATTTCAATGCTAGCTAAATCTGTGTGGCTTGGTGTGCACTCTTGCCTCAGGGATGCAAGGTGGTTTGTTCGAGTCCCACAGAGGTGACTTGGGCACACAGCCAGCACTGACACTAACTGCAGCACTACGGTGGTGTTGACCTCTTAGGGTGGTGCCATTGTTCTGATACAACATTGAACTACAATTCTTTGATTGCAGAATTCCAAATTAGTGTCCATATTCTGTACAGAATGGCAGAGTTTTACCAAGCTGTTGTTAATGGTAGGAATGGTTATTTCAGCTGGTGTAGTACCAACTGAGCCCAAGGTTGAGGAGGCTACTACCTACTTCATGGATTCAGTCTAAGAACACTGCAGTATAAAACAATTATTCAGTTGGTTTGAAGACCTTTGACACCCCATACTCTGAAGCTATCTGATGTTAGGTGCCTCCAAGGAATACAAGTAAATTGTTACTGTACCAATAAAAAGCACAATTGTTTTCTCTCCCTATTATTTTCTAGGGCCTTGATTGGGATCTTGTTCGGTCTCTTCAGAGTTCTCTGGACTTGGGGCCCCATATTCATATCCATCCAGCTATGTGCACACACAGGTGAGCTGCACAAAAAAATAGGACCGGCTAGCCATGGTGCTATATTTAAACAGATAGCTCAATCCAAACTGACCGCACTATCTGTCTGAATATCAGGCCATTGTAGCGTGGCTCACAGCCAGCAGTCACCATGCTGTGTGCCACACTACCAAAGCACAAGGCCAAAGACTGCCCATAGGGGTAAAACACAGCAAACACTGGTTAGTGCCACTGCCTCTATGGGCAATAGTCATCCCAAACATGCAAATGAGCCAATTGGTCATGCATGGCACTATCAGGCCATTTGCATGCCCATTATGGGCTCATTTGAATGCCGCCAAATCAGCCGTGTGCACTGGGCCAGGCCCCCTGCAAGCCCTGATCCCCACGGCAGCACAAAAAACAAGAAATCCCTGGTAGTCCAGCAGTCCCTCCCATGCCCCAATCCCCACAGCAGTACAAAAAAGAAATCCTTGGTGGTTCAGTGGTCCCTCCCATGCCCAATTCCCACATACATAAGAGAAAAAAGAAATCCCAAGCAATACAGTGGTTCCTCCCATGCCCCAATCCCCTTTCTACAAAAGTAAATGTTTCCCTGTAGTCTAGCGATCCCTCCCTAGCCCTAATCCCCTGTCATGTACAAGAAAAGGATGCCCTGGTGATCTAGCAGGCCCCTCCCCAAGCCCCAAGCCCCTGTCAAATGACAGAAATTGTATTCCCTGAGTGTCTGCATGTCCCCTCTGACCTGCCTGTATTGGACAAAACACCATCCCTCGT
This sequence comes from Neoceratodus forsteri, assembly GCA_016271365.2. NCBI lineage: Eukaryota > Metazoa > Chordata > Ceratodontiformes > Ceratodontidae > Neoceratodus > Neoceratodus forsteri. The sequence goes on along the minus strand of CM057449.1, from coordinate 1,107,189,810 downwards.
GGTCTACTGGACCCCTCACCCCAGAAGGTCTTGCCCCACCACCTCACTTGCCCCTGTCCCAACCCCTAGAGTCAGCAACCAGCACAGCTCTATGCTCACCACCACAGCCAGCCGCAAACTGAGCTCCCAAGATGAGTTTACTGTACAGGAAGTGCATCATGAGAGCTCAGTCTGCAGCTGGCCATGGTGGTGAGTGGAGAGCTGTGCCAATCACCAGATCTCGGGGTAGGGATGGGGCGCAGGGTGGTGGGCACCACCTTCTGGAGTGGTGGTCCACTAAACCACCAGCAATTTTTTTTTTGTCCAATACAGACAGGTCAGTGGGGACTGTTAGACCATTGGGGAACACTATTTAGGTCATTTAACAGAGGATCAGGGCTCTGGAGGGATGACTAGACCACCAGGGCATCTTTTTTTTGTACATGACAGGGGATTAGGGCTAGGGAGGGACCACTAGACTAACAGGGAAATGTTTTCTTTTGTAGAAAGAGGATCAGGGCATGGTAGGGACTGCTGGACTACCAGGGATTTCTTTTTTATGTATGTGGGGATCGGGGTATGGGAGGGACCACTGGACCACCAAGGATTTCTTGCTTTGATGATGCAGGGGTAGTGTGCTGGGCAACACTCCAAGAATGTCATGACATTTTCCATCACTTTTTATTTTTCAAAGCAGACCCTCATAGCACCCAAAGTTTCATCTGCCCTGACTGCCAAAGAGAGAAAACTACCAATACTGGAGACCATGTGGTAACGGCAATAGAGAAAATAATATACAGAGAAAGTGAAAACTGATTTAACAAACATAAGAAAATATGATATTCTTTGTGTGTGACATTAAGAAAACACAGATCATTTGTAAGAAAACTTGACTGGATATACCTGACAGTGACAGCATAATAGATCCTCTCCCCTGAGGAAGCCCTACAGGTGAAATGTTGGGTACTATGAGGGTCTGCTTTGAAAAATAAAAAGAGATGGAAAATTTCTCGACTTTCTTGGAGTGTGGCTGATCTCTATCATAAATCGTTATATTGTGTTTCACCTATACCAGCCCCAAACAGACTTTTGAACACAGAACAATACTTTGGAAAAGGGACACGCCCAACACCAAGCCTTGGTGTGTGGGGCACCCACCCCCTCTGCACACTGTTAAGGGCTGGGTTTCAGAAACAATAAACTGTGCCATGCTTGTCGCCAGTTAGTGCTAGTAAAAAGTTTCAATATTGTGCTGCACTGCATATGCATGGGGGATCCTCATTTGCATATGTGCACCATGATCCTGTGTGCCATAGCACTATTGGGGGTTCGCCACACATAGGTGGCCTTTGAATATGGCTACCCCCTCGATGACCAGTACTATTACTGGTTAATGTGGCACAAACTCAGTTTGTGCCATGGTAGCCTTTTGAAAATGGGGCCCTTGAAGTCTTTCCAATGTATACCAAGTCACAAGGATATTTCAGTATATAAATTTACTGATATGATTGACATGTAATTAAGTTCTTGATTTCACTGTCTTCATCTAGTGCACTGTTGCAAATGTTTTTCAGTCTATAAGTACTACTGCAGTGCACAGTTTCCACAGGAGAAAGCTCCTTGTGGTTAAAGCAATGTCGGAAAGTTTTCTTGTTGTCTCTCTAGAACTTTATGTTCTGATTTTGAAAGTCTCAGTTTTACATTTGGTGGTCTTTTGGCTACCACCACCAACTTCTTGTGAAATATTCTTTCCCCATTAAGAAGGGGTTTTATCTGTCCTTGTTGTTCTGAAAATTGTGTAGAAAAAAGCAATCTGTTTTCCTCTTCTGTCCTGAGTTTAGGAACCAACAGCTCATTTCTTGGTGCCCCTTGTGTCCTGGATTTGGCCATGTTTAACATTTTTTCAGGATATCCATTACTTCAGAATCTATCATCCAGAAGTTCAGACTCCCTACCCCAGACTCTGTCTGCAGAGCAGTTCCTTTTGACCCTGAGATATTGGCCTGTCTGGTTGCCATTTGTTACCTTTTCTGAATGAAAACTGTTGTAATGTAAACTCATAATTTACAATCAGTTGGCATCACGACACCTTCTCTGCCCACATTGCCACCCTTGCTAAGAAACTGTGGCAAAGATGAGGCTTCTTCTTTAGAAATAAATCCCTGTTCACAAAGGACACCAGGCTTTGACTAATTCAGACAACCTTCTTACCACTGCTTGATTACGTGGACATCCTTTACGGACATTGCTCTAGCTCTCTGTTACACCAATTGGACACACTATACCACAGAGCAATATGGTTCATTTCAAATGCCCACTGTCGTACACACCACTGTGTCCTATATAATACCTTAGGCTGGATCTCCTTGCCCACCAGGCTGCTCATTCATTCCCTCACCTGGCTATACAGAGCACTGCTATGCAAGTTGCCTCCATACATTACTCTTTCCCAGTGAACCACCTCTTCTTATACACTATGTAGTTTCTCCTACATTAGACTAGATGTCCCCAGGTCATGCTCCCACTTTGGAAGTCTGGCCATAAGCCATGCTTTGCCTGCTGCCTGGAACAAAGCTCAGTCCAGCCTCAAGCTCCAACAGCTAATTCCCTTGAGCAGCTTTAAAGATCTACTCACAAGCAAGCTGCGTGATTCCTGTTCATGTCGTTAACCTATAAGCCTGCCACTGTCTGATTTTCTATCCACCACTTCCTTACCCAGTAGGGGTGTCTTCACTCTCCTGATGCCCCATTTCTCTTACTCACTGCTTCCTATCCCTGTCTGGTGTGACCACACACCCCTAAGGTCCCCTCCCCCTACACCCACCCTTACAGCTTCCCCCACCTAGTTGGACAGCCACACCCTCCTTAAATTCCCTCCCCCCTACAACCGCCCTTCATGCATACCCTTCCCCATCTCCCACACCCATCACAGACTGCCCAGGTCAACCCTCCATGCTCCCTCTCGATAAGCCCTACCTCTATTCTACCTCTTAACCCACCCTTACCTCCCTGACCCCCACCTTCCATCCACACAATCCTGTTGAGAATCTCATCTACCCACTATCCCCTCTCCCTTCCACTTGAGGCCAACTCCTCCCTCTTTAGCTATCCTTGAATTCCTCTGTAACACACCTTGGGTGCCCATCTCCTCTAACAATCCACCTTTATGTTGTAATCCCACCTGCTGCAAGCTATGCTACTTGCCTGCCAGCATCTTTACTTTTCTCTTCTCTCCTTTGCCTTCCATATGACTCTATATAATATTCCACAATGTCCTATACCAATAAAGTGCTACTCTCTGTAAATATTTACTCCACATTTGAAAACCTTCCTTTTTTTATCATATAAAATTTTATTAGTTTTCCAAGTACATCCAACCAAGGTAGAAGCACTCAGGCATGCTTCATACATGTGAACATGAATACCAAAAGCATGTTTGTGAGCAGGAATATCAAACACATAATTGGGATATCCCATAGCAACATCTGCTAAGAAGTTTACATCTTACTTGCTATCCCCTTTATACATCACATAACCTTACATGAAGTTCACGCCACTTTGAACCATATCTATATGCACCAGGCAATTTTTAAGATTAGTACCATCGTCAACCAGGGAAGTCTCCAGGAACTAACTGCTCATAAAATAATCTTAAGTGACATGGGCCAGGGTCTTCATATTTTTTCTTATTAGTCAGACCATCCAAATCTTCTCAGAATGAAGATCTGAAGCATTTGACACCAAGGTAGGTAGTAAGGACAGATTGACAGTGGCCTGGACAGTGCGAGGAGACTGCACAATCTACACCTGACACTGGGCATCCATTGCTTGAGTAGAAGGTAAATATGAAGGCAAGATTATTAGAAAAGGAGAAGAGACATCACAACTTTGACTATCGGTGGGTTTTGGGGGGGTGGAGCCACATAAATATGTGAGTGCAAATATGCATCCCGTTTCTTATGAAATCTGGAGCGATGACCTTTCCCAATTGCAGAAAGTCTTTCAAAAGTAGCCAGCCACACCATTGCTGCCCACCAGCAAGTGATTGTAGGAGGAGTAGGCAGCCTCCATTTCATCAATATAGACCTCTTGGCTTCCATGATAGCCACCAACACCCTGGCATTAGAGGACGCAGACAATGGGCCCAGGGTAGAGACATCCCCCAGCACCAGGGTGGGCTGAGCAGTTGACAAGGGTCTACCAACAATTTTAAAGCAGTCCTCCAACACCTGCTGCCAAAACCCCCGAACTGCTGGGCATGTCCATAGAATACCAAGTAAGTGGGCAGGGGAGATTTGAAAACCTTCTGATGTACATTTTGCATATATTTTATTCTATCCTATTGCACATGTTGTATATAATGTTGTCTCGCTTTTATTGTATGTGCTGTATCAGGACCTTCTTGTAAATGAGCCTGCTCAATAGAGCTATTCCTGCCAATAAACTTTGACTTGACTTTGAAAAATAAATTGATATAATCTAATTTTAAACTGGTAATCCTCAACATACATTTCTAGGTCTAACTAAGCAATGGATCAGTTGTCATTATGAATTTTAAATAATCTGTGCACTGATTCACATACAGGTAAAATGCATTAAGAATATCTGTAGGGCTCGCCATAGGATGAGCACATCATCACTAAAGTATATCCATTTAACTATGTACGGTATCTGTAAAAAGGGTTATACTTCTGATTTAATATGAGCATGTGTTCAAACACTGCCATAGTAAGATTTGCAAAGAATGGGGCCATACTGGACCCCATCATTGTGCTGGTCATCTGGCAGTACTAATCAAGAATGTGGATTATGGTGGAGCCATAATAGTTCTAGATTATGTAAAATATACTAAAGAGTATTCACAACAACTCTCCAACCCTTCCATCTACTTACCCCATGGGACAATCCTACTGAAAGAATAGATCTAAAATAGTAAATATCTTGGAAAAAGCACTATATTTGGGATGCATTACAGAAGGAAAATGGAAGCTATTATATAACTGTACAAAAACTGAAGTTTACTATACATTACTAGAATTAAACACGGACCCTCTTATTCCCCCAGGAAGATCCATTGTGGTATGGATTAGGCCATTGATGGACCCAATTTCTACATACACATGGAGTTCCACATTAATCATTTTTTAAAGAATACTGAAAGTTTAGAGACAGCAAACACAAAACTGAAATCCTAGAAAAATTCAGTAGCATGAGATATGACACAAGTTTGGTAACTTTGGATCTGAAAGAGTTATACTCATGTATCCCAAGAAGGGCTTAAGATTTTAAGTAGGTTTTTGAAACTTGGAGATGACATAAAACCACCCAATTCATTCCAGTTCCACTGAGCTGCATTGACACTGAAGTTGTCGACATGCAACATGGCAACATCACCAATGTCGAAAGGTGAAATTTCACCTGTCAGACATTGTATTTTTTTTTTTTATCAGGGGCAGTGCCCCCAAACCCTCCATGTGGGTGACTGCACCCCCCCCCATTTCTATATAACAAACTCTGAGGCAGAGTGTATTCAAAATGAGGGGAAATCACTGGCAGAGTGGTGAAATTTTGCCGGCTGTCCATCACAGCAACAATCTTGAAACCTGTCAAGATTGTCGCTGTGATGGGTTTCACCATCGAAATGTCATTATTTCACCAGTATGCCATTTATTCCTATTAAAGCTGGCTGAATTTGTACTTGATAATAACTTTTCTAAGTGTGAAATCACTTTTTATTTACATATTTACAACAATAGGGAAATATCAAAACTCCATCACAGAGGCAACAAGCCTTTGTGGGAAGCAAATAAACAAATCAAAATGAAAGAAAAAGCCACTATGGTTCTCAAAAGAGGTGGCGGTGAAAGTTAGGGGGAAAAGATAGCATTTAGGAAGTATAAGGAAACACAGAAGGAGCAGGACAGAGAACTGTACCAGTTAAGGCAGAAGGAAGCAGGAAGGGTAGTCAGAATAGCAAAGGCCCAAACTGAGGAAAAGATAGCCAACTCAGTTAAGAAGGGGGATAAAACCTTTTATAGGTATATCAGGGAGCATAGAAAGACAAAGGGAGGGATAGTGAGGCTGAATAGAATGGATGTTGGATGGGCAAAGAGGGACAGTGAAAAAGCAGGGATACTGAATGAATACTTCTGTTCAGTATTTACAAAAGAGGAGGTGGGGGAGGTGCCTAATCCAATTAACAGAAGCATTCTGGATAGGGGTGTCGATCCCTGTCCTTTCACAGAAGAAAGGGTTCTAAAAGAACTCCTAAAACTGAAGGTGGACAAAGCAATGGGGCCAGATGGAATTCACCCGAGAATTCTTAAAGAATTAAGCAGAGAACTAGTGACACCACTGACTACTATTTTTAACAAACCATGGGAGGATGGTGTGGTACCTGAGGACTGGAGGAAGGTAGATGTGATTCCCCTTTACAAAAGTGGGACCAAGACAGAGGCAGGAATCTACAGACCTGTCAGTTTGACCTCTGTGGTAGGGAAAGTGATGGAATCACTTCTGAAGGAAAGAATTGTTGAGCACCTAGAGGCCAGTGGGGCACAGGACCCAAGGCAGCATGGGTTCACAGTGGGAATGTCATGTCAGATGAATCTAATTGATTTCTTTGACTGGGTGACCAAAGTAGTAGACCAGGGAGGGGCTGTGGACATGGCCTACCTAGATTTTAGCAAGGCATTTGACACAGTCCCACACAAAAGATTAATAGTCAAATTAACCAGCCTGGGAGTGGGTCCCAGGGTGGTAGCCTGGGTAAAACATTGGCTGGATAACAGGACACAGAAGGTAATTGTAAATGGAGTCCACTCTGAAGAAAGAGGGGTTACTAGTGAGGTACCGCAGGGTTCAGTACTGGGTCCAGTCCTTTTTTAATGTCTTTATAAGTGACATTGCAGAGGGACTGGAAGGAAAGTATGCCTCTTTGCAGATGACACTGCAAAGAAGTGCAAAATAATGCACATGAGAAACAAAAACCCAGGGGAAGATTACACAATGGGGGGAGGTAGTAACAACAGCAAAAATGGAAAGGGACCTGGGGTAATCATATCAGATGACCTTAAGGTTGGCAAGCAATGTGAGAAGGCAGTAGGGAGGGCTGGAGGGATACTGGGATGTATAGGGAGAGGAATCACCAGCAGAAAACAGGAAGTTGTTATCCCCCCTGTACAGACAGTTGGTGAGACCCCATCTGGAGTACTGCATCCAGTTCTGGAAACCCCATCTCCACAAGGACATAGACAGGATGGAGGCAGTTCAAAGGAGGGCAACTAAAATGGTGCAGGGTCTGCAAGAGAAGCCATATGAGGAGAGACTAAAGGAGCTTAATATGTATACCCTTGAGGAAAGGAGGGAAGGGGGACATGATAAAAACATTTGGGTACCTCAAGTGGAATCAACAAAGTCCAAGAGGGTAGCATCTTTCAGAAAATGAGATGTGCAAGAACAAGGGGACACAATTTGAAGATAGAGGGGGGGACAGCACAGGGGCAATGAGAGGAAGTATTTTTTCACAGAGAGGGTGGTGGACACATGGAACAGCTTTCCTGAGGAGGTTGTGGGGTCTAAAACTGTGGGAGAATTCAAAAATACATGGGACAGACATAAGGCAATTTTTGTGGAGGGTTTGGAAGAAATAGGCTGTTGGTTAAATAGGATCTGCAGCTTATGCTCTAGGTAGGGAAATGAACAGACTAGGTGGGCCAAGAGGTCCTTATCTGACATCAAAGTCTATGTTTCTATGACTGGCACAGTGATGAAGTCCAGTATGGCCTCATCCTATATAAATCTTACTATGGCAGTGTTTAAATATGTTCATATTAATTCCACTGTATAACCCTTTTTACACATACATAGTTAAATGGATATGCTTCATTGATGATGTGCTCCTCCTATGGAATGGCCCTGCAGTTATTCTTGATGCATTTTACCTGTATGTGATTCATTGCACAGATTATTTAAAATTCATAATGAAAACTGATAAGATATCCATTACTCACTTGGACCTAGAAATGTATGTTGAGAATCACCAGCTTAAAACTAGATTATATCAAATGCCAACTGATTGCAATACAATTTTACATTACAACAGTTTTCATCTGAAAAAGTTAAAAGATGGTGTCCCAATGGGCTAGTATCTCAAAGTAAAAAGGAACTGTTCTGCTGACACAAACTGGGGTAGGAAGTCTGAACTTCTGGATGATAGATTCTGCAGTAGGGGACAGCATGAAAAATGTTATACATGTCCAAATCCAGGGCACAAGGGACTTCAAGAAATGAGCTGTTGGTACCTAAATGCAAGACAGAAAATAGATTGTTGTTTTTTTCTACACAATTTTTGGAACCACATGGACAAAGTAAGCATATTTACATAAAGAATGGGACATCTTAAAATTCCTTCCAAACGGAAAACATTTTTCATGAGAAGTTGTTGGTGGTAGCCAAAAGACCACCAAACCTAAAATCAAGACTTTCAAGAGCAGAACATAAAGTTCCTGAGAGATAACAGGAAAACTTTTGGACATTGCATCGACCATGAGAAATTTTCCCAGGTAAACTGTATGCACTGCAGTAATACTTATAGACAGAACAAATTTACAACAGTGCACTAGATAAAGACAGTGAAATAAGAAATTAATTACATGTCAATCAGATCATGTAATTTATATATTGAAATGTCCTTGTGATTTGGTACATACTGGAAAGACTTCTACAATGTTAAAAATCAGGGTAGCAGAACATGAAAGTTCTATCTTATGTAAAGACCCAAAGTCACCTGTTCCCACTCACTTCAACTTGAAACACCATAATGTAGCAGTCTTGAGATTTTTTTGGTCTTGAAAAAGTTTTGCCTAGTAATCGTGGAGGAGACTGGGAAAAACAGCTGTTAACTAGAGAGGCATTTTGGGTCATGAGAGTTCAAGTGCACGTTTATTGTGAAGGGATAAATCCATTAAGCAAGCTAATTTTCAAGGAGGATTCTTTTTTTTTTTGACAATAACAAACCATACATATAGTCAATATGGGGATACAAAATTAATTAACAGACACTATTTAACAAAATGTATAATATGAGCTATACAAGGCAGGGGTGAATAGCTAATGCTGGGAAACATAATCAATACATGAGGATGGTATATGCATAAACAATATAAATAGGAAAAATTACAGTGGTACTACAATGTAAACATAGAGCGATGTTGGACAAAACAGCAAATATTTACATATATACAAAGCAACAAGAGAATCACCATTAGGCATACTGTAGTACTAATGAGAGTTTGGCATAATAGACAAATGGCAGACAGGAGAAAACAGCTTGCACCTAAGACAAGTATACAAGAGTGATGCTTTAGAGGTAAGCTAAGGAGGTAATTGAGCTCTACTGGATTAATTGCAGTGGCAAGCATCGTTAATTAGATGGGTTATTCAAGTTTTGAATGCCCTTAGAGGAATGAGGGTGCTCAATTTAAGGGATGATTGAAGCTTTTTCCAAGTGGTAGGGAAGGCATAACTAATAGCCAGTTGACTAAAGCAGGTACAGACTTTGAGCACATCTAAGGAAATGTAAGAGGTATTTCTAAGAGCATACAGAGTTTGGGGGTGAGAAATAAGACTAGTGATGTAGGCCAGGAGTTTTCTCAAGAGAGATGTATATGCCCATAGATAAGCATGTAACAGTCTCCTGGTAGTCAGAGAGGTCTACCCCACTGCCGCATATAGGGTGCAATGGTGTGTTCTTGCAGGGGCATTAATAACAAAATGGCTGGCTCTGAGAAAAAGGGTATCAAGTTTTTGCAAATGGGTGGCAGCACAATTTTTGTAAATTATATCTGCATAGTCCAGGAGAGGGAGGAAATTGAACTGGACCAGTCTTAATCTGGACTTTTGGGAAAACAAGATCTTATTTCTTTAGAAAAAGCCCAATCTTAGTTTAAGCTTTTTAGAAAGGGCTTCAATATGAGGAAGGAAGGAAGGAAGGAAGGAAGGAAGGAAGGAAGGAAGGAAGGAAGGAAGGAAGGAAGGAAGGAAGGAAGGAAGGAGAGCTTAGAATCAAGGAGAAAACCTAAGTATTTAAACCTATCCATGATCTCAAGCTTATCACCAAGCAAGGTAGTGATAGGCATGGGTGGGCAGTGTAAGGATGATGATCTGACATAGTGAAAATACATCACTTTGGTTTTGCTGGCATTTAATAGAAGTCTGGAGTGGAGAAGATTAAGTTGCAGTTGGTTAAAGTCTGATTGAAGTGCAGAGGAGGCATCTAGGGATGTAGGTTTAGAGATATTGAGGACCATGTTGTCTGCAAAAAAGTGAAGTTTTGAGTGGGTAATGTTATTACCTAGATTATTGACATATATTAGAAAGAGCAAGGGTCCCAGTATTGTGCCTTGAGGGATCCCTTTCACCAAGGGAAGTAAGGAGGATAAAGTAAGTAGTAAGTAAGTAAGTAAGTAAAATTTATTTGTAAGCGCTTTTCAAAACCAAAGTGCTGTACAATAAAAACAATTAAAATACATACATATAACATAAAACAACAGCAATAATAATATAATCACAATAAAATCACTCTTCATATGCCTATTTAAATAAATAAGTTTTTAATTCTAACTTAAAACTCTCAATGGTCAGGCAGCTTCGTATCCGACGAGGTAGAGAATTCCACAGGGTAGGGGCAGCATAAGAAAATGCCCGAGCTCCAGAAGTTTTTAAGTGGACCCTGGGAACCTCTAGCAATCCCTCATCGGCGGAGCGGAGTGAGCAAGAGGGACAGTAGGGAATAAGGAGATCTTGAAGATACCGCAAGTCCCATTGGTCTTAATCTGCTGCTTTCTATCCACCAGGTAACTGGCCAACCAATTTGACACAGAAGGCCCAAGGCCATAATCTTTTAATTTCTCCAGAAGAAGACCATGATCGACTGTGCCAAAGGCCTTGCTTAGATCTAAAAACATGGCCCCCGTGACTTGCTTGTGATCCATGGCTACCAACTAGTCATTAAATACTTTAGCTACGGCGGATGTGGGTAGTGTGGTGACTTCTAAATCCAGCCTGCAGTGGATTGACCAATTGTTGTTTGTCCAAGAAATCTCTAATCTGAATGTCAACCAATTTCTCAAAAAGCTTGGACAGTGCCGGCAGAATAGAGATAGGCCAATAGTTATTTAAGTTGCTAGTGTCACCTGATTTAAAAAGAGGCAATATGTGGGTAACCTTTCATACTTGTGGCACTAAACCTTCTGTCAGGGACATGTTGAATAGATGAGTCACAAGGCAGTCAAAAATTTATATCCAAGTTTCAGAAAGAAGGGATCAATGCCATCTGCCCCAGCACTCTTATTAACATCCAATTTCAGTATCTGATCTTTTACTTGTTTATAGGATATTGGCTTGAAGGAAAGCGTCAGAGCTCTAAATAAAAAATGCAGCCTTAATGAAGAAGTTAATTAGCAGCCTATTTTGTATATATATTTTTTCTTTTCTCATTTTTATGTTGGCACACTTGTGAAGCCAACATCTTGCGGTAGTGCAGATTTGGAGGTGCAGTCACTGTTGGGCGAATGCAGGGCACGCATCAGTAGGTGCGTCCCTCATTCCCCAATTAGTCTGCATGTCAGTGCCACACTGTGCATACCTAATGTGGCCATGGGATCAAATGAAAGGTCTGCTGCAATGCAAACTAAGCTCGTCATATGCAGCAGACCTCCCGAGGTGCTTTCCCTGGTGGTGTAAAAAAGAAAAATAATGTGGCTGCATACTGACGACTTTAGGGGTGCCCAATCCCCCTGTCGGCATACCCTGGCCCAATGTATATGCTACAGCAGGGGCCCCTCGACGGCATAATGCATCCCTCCCATTTGTTATAAAAGCTGAGGGGTGCCCAATCCCCCGGCTCTTGCCCCCACTTTCATTGTGTGCCAACGGGGTGCCTAATCCCCATTGGCTATAGCATCCCCCAGAAAACACTAGGTGGCATGCTGGGATCCCACCCCAGCATGCCAAAGCCCCTGCAAAAAAAAACTGTCCTCTAATGTTTATTTTTTTATTTTTTTTACCCTGTAAAAAAGAAAACTGTCCCTCATGGTCTCCCTGCCCACCTCCCGCACTCACCCACTGTGCACCCTGCCTTCCCACACACCCTCTCACCCCATACTTACCTCCAGAGTCCAGCATGATGATCTTCGGTGGACTGGGAACACATCTGCACTCTTCAAAGCCAACTGTGAACTGAGGAAATGCCGATAAGCTGTATAGTTGAATAAATAGGGTTTTTTTCAACTTTGATGCATCTCTCAGGCATGTTTTGGAATTTTGGCACCACATTTTCAACATGGGGTTTTTGGGACCCCTCCTCATGAATTCTGGCACTGTCATGGCTTTAATCGGCCCCAAAAGTTGATTTCGCAGTCACTGCATGGAATCACCTATCGGGACTGATTAACAAAACAACAGTGCCACTGTTCATGAGGGGGTCTCTCAAAAAGCCTATGTTGCAAATTTGGTGGGAAAAATCAAAAAAATGGCTGTTTTATTGTTCCATTGTTAGGAAGGTAGAACTGGGGGAGGAAGGGGAGAGGGAGGTAAGGTGCCTGCCTAGCACCATGGCTTGGAGGGACAGGGAGCGAATCCTCAGGATTGCTGGAGCAGCTGCACAGGGGAGGGAGCTGGATGTCATTGTCCACCTAAGGACAAATGACCTGGCTAAGAAAGGGATTAGAGAATTGCAGGAAGAGTTTGTGGAATTGGGGAGGGGCCTTAGACAAGTATCATGCACAGTAATCTTCTCAGAGGTGCTGCCCATCTATGGCATAGGAGAGGCTAGGGTGTTCCACACCATGGGATTCAATTAGTGGTTGAAAAACTGGTGTGGAGCTCAGGGATTTGGCTTCATTGGGGACTGGGGGTCCACCTGGAGTGATGCAAGCCTATACTGGCATGATGGGCTGCATCTGTCCAGGAGGGGAACCAGGATCCTAGGTGATAGGTTTAAATGCTTCATTGGCAAGCATTTAAACTAGCCAAGGGAAGCACTGGAAAGGAGCAGGAAATCCTAGCCCCCAAAAAATCATGGTAGTAAGTGCAGCAAACACCAACATAGAGGTGTCGATAGGGAGAAGGGCAGGGGTAAATGGAGAAAGTGACAAAGGCAAGAAGGACAGGATGGGGCAAAAGGAGTAAGGCCATCAGAAAATGGAGGGTAATGAGTACCAATGCCCATAGTCTGGGCAACAAGCTCCTGAGCTGGTGGCCTTGATGGAAGAGGGATGCCTGGATATCGTAGCAGTCACAGAAACATGGTACACAGAGAACCATGACTGGGATGTTAACTTACCAGAGTACATAACCTACAGGAGAGATGAGCAGGGGAGAAGAGGGGGAGGAGTAGCTCTCTATGTAAAGGAAGGGATAAAAGCAACTGAACAAAAGAGTAAACAGGGAGGAGAAGAGGCACTGTGGGTCACCTTGGAGACTGGAAAGGGCAACACAATCCGTACAGGGGTTGTGTACAGACCTCCATGTCAGGGGGAGGGAATGGACAAGGATATGATAGAAGGCATTCTTAGAATGGCAGAGAAAGGGGAGATACTGTTGATGGGAGACCTGAATATGCCAGATGTTAACTGGAGCACATTTGCTGCAGCCACATCCAAGAGCAGGGTCATTCTTGATGCCCTACATGTGGCAGGCCTCAGACAGCTAGTTTCGGAACCCACTCGTGAGGGAACAATCTTAGACCTCGTGCTCTCAAATGGGGGCAGTGAGAGGATCTCAGATCTAGAAGTGGGTTGCCATCTGGGAACAAGTGACCATCAAGCAGTGAGGTTCACATTAAACTCAGCTACAGAGTCAAGCCATACAAAAGTGAGGGTACTGGACTTTAGGAGGGCTGACTTTGGCAAGATGGGAGAGTGCCTCAGAAAAGCACTGGCAAACAGGCTAGAAGGAGGTGTGGAGCAACAATGGGGAATCATCAAAACTGCCATCACAGAGGCAACAAGCCTTTGTGTGAAACAAATAAACAAATCAAAATGAAAGAAAAAGCCACTATGGTTCTCAAAGAGGTGGCTGTGAAAGTCAGGAAGAAAAAGATAGCATTCCGAAGTATAAGGAAACACAGAAGGAGCAGGACAGAGAGCTGTACCAGTTAAGGCAGAAGGAAGCAGGAGGGAAGTCAGAATAGCAAAGGCCCAAACTGAGGAAAAGATAGCCAACTCAGTTAAGAAGGATAAAACCTTTTATAGGTACATCAGCAAACGTAGAAAGACAAGGGAGGGATAGTGAGGCTGAATAGAATGAACAGTGGGTGGGCAGAGGGACAGTGAAAAAGCAGGGATACTGAATGAATATTTCTGCTCAGTAGCCACAAAAGAAGAGGGGGAAGTGCCTAATCCAATTACAGAAGCACTCTTGATAGGGGGGTCAATCCCAGTCCTTTCATAGAAGAAAGGGTTCTGCAAAAACTCCTAAAACTGAAGGTGAACAAAGCAATGGGTCCTGATGGAATTCACCCCAGAATTCTAAAAGAATTAAGGGAGGAACTAATGAAACCACTGACCACTCTTTTTAATAAATTATGGAAGGATGGTGTGGTACCCGAGGACTGGAGGAAGGCGGATGTGATTCCCCTTCACAAAAGTGGGACCAAGACAGAGGCAGGAAACTACAGACCTGTCAGTCTGACCTCTATGGTAGGGAAAGTGATGGAGTCACTTCTGAAGGAAAGAATAGTTGAGTACCTAGAGGCCAGTGGGGCACAGGACCCAAGGCAGCATGGGTTCACAGCAGTAAGGTCATGTCAGACAAATCTAATAGATTTCTTTGACTGGGTGACCAAAGTAGTAGACCAGGGAGGGGCTGTGGACATGGCCTACCTAGACTTTAGCAAGGCATTTGACACAGTCCCACACAAAAGATTAATAGTCAAATTAACCAGCCTGGGAGTGGGTCCCAGGGTGGTAGCCTAGGTAAAACATTGGCTACACAACAGGACACAGAAGGTAATTGCAAATGGAGTCCACTCTGAAGAAAGTGGGGTTACTAGTGGGGTACCGCAGGGTTCAGTATTGGGTCCAGTCCTTTTTAATGTCTTCATCAGTGACATTGCAGAGGGACTGGAAGGAAAAGTATGCCTTTTTGCAGATGACACAAGATCTGCAACAGGGTTGATCACAAGGGCGTGGAAAGGATGAGAAGGGACTTGGCAAGGTTGGAGGAATGGTCAGAAGTATGGCAGCTAGGATTCAATGCAAAAGTGCAAAATAATGCACCTGGGAAACAAGAACCCAGGGGAAGAATACACAATGGGGAGGTAGTAACAACAACAAAAAAGGAAAGAGACCTGGGGGTAATCATATCAGATGACCTTAAGGTTAGCAAGCAATGTGAGAAGGCAGTAGGGAGGGCTGGGAGTATACTGAGATGCATAGGGAGAGGCATCAGCAGCAGAAAACAGGAAGTTGTTATCCCTCTGTACAGAGGGTTGGTGAGACTGCATCTGGAGTACTGCGTCCACTTCTGGAGACCCCATTTCCGCAAGGACATAGACAGGACAGAGGCAGTCCAGAGAAGGGCAACTAAAATGGTGCAGGGTCTGCAAGAGAAGCCGTATGAGGAGAGACTAAAGGAGCTTAATATGTATACCCTTGAGGAAAGAAGGAGAGGGGGACATGATAGAAACTTTTAAGTACCTCAGTGGAATCAACAAAGTCCAAGAGGGTAGCATCTTTCAGAAAAAGAGACATGCAAGAACAAGGGGACACAATTTAAAGATAGAAGGGGGGTGGTTCAGGGGCAATGTGAGGAAGTATTATGTCACGGAGAGGGTAGTGGATGTATGGAACAGCCTTCCTGAGGAGGTTGTGGGGTCTAAAACTGTGGGAGAATTCAAGAATGCATGGGACAGACATAAGGCAATTCTTGTGGGGGGTAGGAAGAAATAGGCTGTTGGTTAACTAGGATCTGCGGCCTATCCTGTAGGTAGGGAAATGGGCAGACTAGATGGGCCAAACGGTCCTTATCTGCCATCATAGTCTATGTTTCTATGTTTATGAGCGTGCATTGCACTGTTTCCACATATGTACATAACTTCGTGAATTTGTAATATTTTCAGTCCAGATTTTCAAAATTGGCATTTTTCCACACCTCCTGATGAACAGTACAGCTGTCATTTTACATATCCTGGCCAAAATGTGTTTTCGCACATCCGGCACAGAATAGCACGGTCACTGTGCAAAATCACTTTTCAGGACAGTTTGAGGAAATGACGGTGACACTGTTTATGAGCAGAGGTCCTAAAATGCCTATGTTGAAAATTTGGTGCCGAAAGTCCATAAAATGACCGTGTTGCAAGCATGCGTTGCGCAGTTTCCACGCACCCGTGTAACTTTGCAAATTTACAATATTTCCATGCCATATTTTCAACACTGGCATTTTTTCACACCTCCTTATGAACAGTACAGCTGTCATTTTTCACATCCTGCCCAAAATGTGTTTCCGCACCTGTGGCGCACAATGGCATGGACGCTGTGGGAAATCAACTTTTGGGACAGAGTAACAAAATCACAGCACCACTGTTCATAAGGGGAGGTCCCAAAATGCCTATGTTACAAATGTGGCTAACAAACTCCCAAAAATAATTGGGTTATGGATGTGTGTTGCGCAGTTTGTATGCATACTCATTGCTTCACCAATATTACATATTATCACTCTAGATTTTCAACGTTGCCATTTTTTTACACCTCCTCATGAACAATACAGTTGTCATTCTCCACATCCTGCCCAAAAATGTGTTTTCATCCCTCTGTCAACAAGTGGCACAGCCACTGTGCAAAACCACCTTTCAGTTAACAAAGTGATTGTGCCACTTTTCATGAGGTGGCCTGATAAGCAGCCCATGCTGAAAATGTGGAATGAAACTACCACGACACACCTATGGTGTTAGGGTTTCCAACTGTACCCCACCTTGTACAGACTGACAGGCATCAGGGGTGTCACTTGTGATCATCGGATAAATGCTGTGCCATTCCCCCCACCCACCCTGCAGCTACTGACAGGCATCGTGGTGTGCCTTGCACTGTTCGGCCACAAAGTTCACCCCATTCTCCTATGCCTCACCAACATCTGTGTATTTCCTCATGGAATGGGGTAAGTATAACCCCCAAAGACCCCAAACCACACCCCGACACTTGTCAGTGTCTACAGGGTAGGATGAAGTACAATGGCATGAGCGTTATAGCTGACAACCCAAAGGCACACCCCAATGCCTGTTGATCTCTATAGGGTGGGGGTAGGGTTGGCATCACTTCAATACTTCACTGCCATTCCTATTATGTGTCTCTAGCTCCAGCACTGCCAATGCCAATGTCAGCGCGACAACATTCGGCATTGACAAATGTTTATTTATACTTAGTATTTTTTTAGCTTTATAGTTTACAGGTGAATTAAAAATTATAATATCACCCCCCTTCTTTTAAAATACAAATAAGTTTATTTGGAAGCAATATTTTTCTCAGACACTACTATGGCATTTCTTGTGAAATATATACTTTTGGTTTGTACATTTATCTCTATGAGAGATTGTTGAGGTAATATGTTGAAAGCCTAGACATGTTTTAGAGACATACAATAAGTGAATTTCCTGATCTGGGTCTATTGTACCCCCAAAGGACTCAACTATTTGTAGAAATGAAACTGTTTATAATAAAGTGGAGCTGAGAAAGAGTATGTTTTTTCCCTTGTTACATCAGCCGGTGCCCAACAGGGGAGAGCTCCCCTCTAGCAATTGTTTCTAGGTCTGCATATTGCCATATGCAAGCTGGTCGCAACCTGTGTCACATCACACATTTCTATGTGAGGACGTGTTTCAGCACGTCTGCTCGAGTGACAGGTGATGCCCGGTCTGCTGGCATTTCTATAAAGGAACTCAGCTTGCAAGCATTCTCCCTCTAACACTTGAGGAGGGAATTGCATTCCAGACACTCTTTGCAGGTTATATAGTTTTAAAACTACTACAAGTACAAAATGCCACTAAACTGGAATCTATCAGGGAACAAGTAACCCACTGAAGCACTAGTAAAACAGCCTTTTATTTACTTTCAGGTAGAGCAAAACTGTAAGTTGAATGCTAAACATTAAAATAAAACTTAGAAACAATGGTGTTGACAAAATGGATTTTTAGGGTGAGAACTATTAACAGTTTAGACCATAAAAAGAAATTAATGTGTCAGAGTGTGCTATTACAGTAGCAGTGAATAATTAAATATATATTTTTTACTAAGTATATAAGTGTCCTACAGTAATACAAGCAATGGCTTTTCAAGCCAATGAGATCCAACAGCAACCTACAACTACAGGGTACCTTATTGAATGAAGTCCAATGTCTATATCTATATCTACATCTATATCTGTGTGTGTGTGTGTGCGTGCGTGTGTGTGTATGTGTGTATATATATGTATATCTGTGTATGTATATGTATAAATATATATATATGCATATATATATATATATAACAAGTTTGTGCTTTTCATGTTTCTTTTAAAAACAGTTAAAATTAGTACTGTACTGCATTTACTTTTTATTTAGAAGTCTGGTTCTGTAAGCTCCCACCCAGAGCAACCACTCCTGAATTTAATTGTGATCAAATTATTGATTAGTAAATCATTTCACTGATAAATATTTGATAAACGTATTTTTTGAATTTAACTAGAATTTAATCTAAATACTGATTAGAAATGTTTTGGTGAGTTTATTTACAGGTACTTTAAAAATGTGTTGAAGCCTTATGAAAATGAACTGAATAGCTTGCAGTGTGATAGTCGGGTCCCGTTTATGACATCTGGTTCATGGTATCAGTATTCTATATATAGACCCCTTTTTATAACAATGTAATATTGTTTTCTATCGTTATTTATAATTTGTAACGTGACCCTGATGAAGTGAGCTGGCTCTCACAAAACATTGGTCAGCATGCACAGTGCTTACAGTGAATCTAATTAATTCATTTTCAATAGCATTCCATGAGTAAGCTATTATTCCAACGCGTCTCTTGTTTGTACTCTCCGTGGTTACAACAGGTTCCTCCTGGTTTCTTTTTTTTTTTTAACAGAGCATTGAGACAAGGCTGGCAGTTTCCACATATTCAGTGTTGCCACAGTATCATGCAGGATATTGGAATTTCATTGAACAGCTAGTCTGGTAATACGTCATACCCTCCTTCGGCTTCCAAGGTGTCAGACTCTCAAGCCATACAACACACATATAAGGAGCTGTCACAGAGAAAATCAAAATCAACATGCTGGTAAGGCATCACAAAAAGGTACAGAGTGGGCTTGAAGTTCTCCTAATTCCCACATTTTGTGCCAGGCATACAAACCAGATCTCCCAAATCTGACAGAAATGTAGCACCTGTTATCCAGTGTTCTTTGACAGGAACAGTCCCTGATGCCCTCATCCAGAACAGTATCTCACAAGCCAGATACCATACAACACACCTACAGTGCCTTCCACATTGAAGTCCTTCCTGACACCAGTCCATTTAGCACCATTAGATATGGCACCACAGAAAAATCACCCACATCAAAAGTTCACACTCTTCACAACAATGTGGAAAGGACTCTGATCACAAAATGCTGTCCTGTCATCCACCGTACTATAATCAAACACCAATTAATGCACCAGCCCACACTACACCAATTCCTACCCAAAATGTCCCCACCCCCTGTACCCAACTGAAATGTAGAGGTATGCATAGACTAGATAATTAATATGCAGGCCATAAAATGGAATTTTCCCCCAGATGTCAGGGGTGAGCAATATATAGGTTAGCATCTCCTTGCTTGTATCCGTCTATGAGAACTATGAGAGCCCCAACCTGCATTATTAATCCTGAACACCCTTCCCCTCAGCAGGACCCAAAGTAGTTCCCCAGGTAAAATCTCACTGGCTTCCACCCCAAAAAGACAATAACACTTGCTATGTTAACCAAAAACTCATTGAACAAGGGAGTCCACCCTCCTGCTAAGCCCCAGAAACAGACGTGATTCCAGGCATGAAAGCATAATACAAATTTAAACATAAGGAATTTTATCTACTATTAACTGAACCTACTTGACATAGTTTCTCCATGACAGTGTTGCTTCTATCCAAGGCTGCTTTCTGGGAGCCCTGATCATTGTACCAAGTTGAGTGTAACAAGATCAGGCATCCTGCTTCCCAGGAGTCCTCCTCCTAGTGTTACACTGTTATCTGTTGTGCCACACTGAGCAGCTGCTTGTAAACTAGGGCTGTCATTTATCAGTAGCCTTGTTGTGCCACGCTGAGCAGCTAATAGACGATCAGGGGTCACCACTTACAGAGAGCTCCTACTGTGCTGTACCTGCTGGTAGTCCCAGGAACAGTAGATTCTCAGCCCCCAACTCCTGCCCAGGGCCACTAGGAAGGCCCACTGTAGTGGTGAGCTACATTGTCAGCCCCCTGCTCCTGGTGGGGGAGGGGCAACTGGGAAGGTCTGATGTTCCAGTGGAGCAGATATTCAGCCTTACACTCATAAAAGGGGCCATAACGATGACTTTCCATACTTTTGCAAGGGGCAAACAATGAGGTCTGCTGCTCCAGCAGAGGAGATATTTGAATCCCCACTCCTTCAAGGGGCCACCGGGAAGGCCTACTGTTCCAACGAGAAGATCTTTGCTCTATCTAGGGGCTACTGGGAAGGCCCATGTTTGTGGGTGCATCCATCATCCCACACTTGGCCACAAGATGGCCCACCATATGAGATGGGGATAGCTCTTCAGCACCACCAACACCCCCCTTCCCCCATACCTACTATGGTTCACAAGGAAGGCACACTATTGTACAGGCAGCTCTGCAGCAGTAGAAAATGGGTACAAATTTTGGAAGGGAGTGAGCAGTGTGAGGCAAATCAAAACCAGCACCAGTGAACTGAGACTGGGTTGTGGAAATATATGAGCAAGGACACATGAAAGAGATCTAGGACTGCATGTTTAAGTAAATTTAGGGTTTAGCAGGATCATTCATCTGCCAGCAGAACAGTAAGAATGCTGTGTGACCTCATTACCACTAATGCTGAATGCACAGTGTGCTTGTTCGTTATACAAAACTCTGAGGTTTTCAAGCAGCTGTCCCCAGAGTAAGCATCAGGTGTCTCACACACCCTCCATAGACATCAGTGGACTTTAAATCCATAAAATAGTACATGGCATGAAAAAAAGCAGTCAAACGTTTGGTGCCTATAGACTGACAAAGGTACAGCTAGGAAGCAAGGCCACATTGGCAAAATGAAGATGCGCCTGTGATACTAGTGGAAATAACTAATAGACACAGAAGCCCTCACCATCCACCTCATCATCCTCCCATGTCATAGCTGGTAGTATAAGAGACTAGAATCCTTGGAGTAGACGAGGTCTTGTTAAAAAGAGGTCAGCCAAGATTCATGCCCCAAGCCAGGGACAGCAGGGAGAATGACAGAGCATCTGCAGGATGTTCTCCTCCCAGTGGAGGGTGCAGCAGTGCACCACATGGAGAGCAGCCCTGGTAGCAGTTCAATGGCTTGACTTGTGTGAGTACCTGGCAATGTCCCAAGGTGGCTGACACCTCAAGCATGGAAAAATGCCACTCAAGAACATTGGATTATGGCACCCTCAAGTCCTTCAATGTAACTTGAACCTCCAGCACACTGCATCAAACATCTAGGCAGCATTCTACAGAAACAGGCGGCACCTTCCAGATGTGTGCAAACAAGTCACAAGTTAGTCAGGGCAATGAGGAGCAGAGCCTTGCTTAGACCAGATGCATCAGCACTCACATCCTTGTGACCTCTTCAAAGGGCTTCAGCACAAAACAGAGAATCTATCTTATCAATACCATAATTTATTGTACACAGGCTGATAGCCTTCTATTGTTCTAGCAGTCATAAAATCAAGTAACAAAATTCCACTTTGTGATCACATCTTGTTTCATGTCATAGAAGGGGAGGCGGGGCAGGAGTGGCTTGTTGCTTTTCTCAAAACCTACCTTCTGGTAGCCCACTCATTGTGCCAAGCTGTGTGTAACAAGTTCAGCGGTCCCAGTTCCCAGGAGCCCCACCCCCCATAGTATCACATTGAAATCTGTTGTGCCACTTGAGACAGCCAATTGAAAACTGGGGCTCTCATTTACCCAAAGTTCTGTTGTGCCACACTGGGACACTGAGAGATCAGGGGCCACCACTTACAGTTAGCCCATACTGTGCTGTGCAAGCTGGCTGTTCCAGGAATGGTAGACCCTCACCCCCCACTCCTGCAAGGGACCACCAGCAAGGCCCACTATAGTGGTGAGCTATATCTTCAGCCCCCCACTTCTGAAAGCAGTCACTGGGAAGGTCTGATTTTTTTAGTGGAGAATATCTTCAGTCTCCTGCTCCTGTATGGAGCCACAAGGAAGGCCCACCATACCAGTGGGGTAAATTTTCAGCCCACCACTTCTGCAAGGGGCCACCAGAAAGACTTTCTGTTCTGCAGGGAAGATCTTTGGCCCCCTCAGTCCTGCAAGGGGTCACCAGGAAGGGTCACTGTTCCAGAAGGAAGATCTCTGGCCTCCTGCTCCTTCAAGGGGCTACTGGTAAGGCCCATACCAGTGGGTGCATCTATGGACCCCACTTCTGTGAGGGGCCACAAGATGGCACACCATATAGGATGGAGATAAATATTCAGCCAATCCCCCACTCATAATATGGCCATAAGGAGGGTTTGGTATTGTTCAAGAAGCTATGCAGTACTAGGAAATGGGTACTGGGTTAGGAAGGGAATGAGAAGCAGGAAATAAATCAAAACCAGCACCGGGGAACTGGGACTGGATTGGATAAAGGAGTGAGCTGGGAAGTATTAAGAGGAGATCTAGGGCTGCATTATTAATTAGAAAATGGGCTTGGACAATAAATTAATCTGATTGGCTGAAATGTCAAACACAGATTCATTTATTTTCCGATAGAGCCTGCTCCACAATAAGTGCCAATTCGGGGTATCCCATTACTTACAATATCATTGGGCACCCCGAATTGCCAAGCAAAGCAGCTGCCGTGTTTATCCTTAGTAACAGAAGACCAAGGAAGCTGCACTCCACCCCAGTCCGCACTCTCCGTTGTTACCATCAAACCACCCCAAAACCAGTAGCTCTGTTTCTAAATGGAACCCACAAAAAAGAAAACAGTTTTTTTTTCTGCCACAGTACCAGCAATTTTTTTTTCCTGGTTCCCCCAATGTCCAGTCTCAGTTTCAAGTACAGACCTCCACAAGCCGCATATGCAAAAAATAAAACAAACAGAATCAAAACGAAATAAAACAAAACTGCACACATCCAAACTCAGGAACACAGATTATTTTCCTTCCACCACACTTCAAACTGCTGCCTCCACTCCTCCAGCTGGCTTGCTCCCCACTCATTAAGCTAGCTGTAAAAGTAACGGTTAGGACGTTCTCTTCCCCCGACCCAAAGGTAACAAATACAGCATTTTTTTGGCAGCAAAAATCAGCGGTCAGCCACACTTGCTTTCCGGTAACAAAACTGCATACTGCCTGAAGTCTGCCAGCATGTTATCTCTGCCACCGCGACCAAGCATGAGAGCAGCAGTATTTTCTTAGATTTCCATACCGCAGATTGATGTCCATCTGCGGTAAGGAAAATGAAGACAATAGCAATCCTCTCCTCCACAGTATCAATCTCAGAGACAACGTACTGTCACACTTAAACCACTATACAGTTTTGCAACAGGAAAGTAGGTTTTATACCAACAGATTTAAAAAAAAAGCCAAAGGAGCACAAATAAAGATTTAAAATATAAAGAAAGTTTTTTTAATAAGAGTTAAGGAAAAATCCAAGCCCTCCTTTAAAAAAGGGACTAATTTATTTATAAATTCCAGAAATATGTTTTAAAAAGTTAAATAAATTATTGTTGTATTTTAAAACTTAAAAAACTGTGTCTGAGAGTTTCATTCCAATTTCTAAGCACAATAATACCTTCCAGGGTGGGTGGTATGGGCTATACCAGACCTTCCAGGAGCTATAAGGACCTCCACCTGCGTTGTTGGGCCTCATTGCACCCCTGGGTGATCTAGTATAGCTCAATACCACCCACCCTGTCGGGTACTATTGCTTACATAGCTTTCAGGTTTTCAGGAGAATTCTCAGCCAGCAGAACGGTAAGAATGCTGTGTAACCTCATCACCACTGAGCTGTGTGCACAGTATGCTTGTTCCATCACACTAAAGTCTAAAGTTCTGAAACAGCCTGTCCCCTGAGCAAACACCAGGAGACTCACACCCTCTATAGACTTCAGTGGACTTTCAGTCCATAAAATAGTATACACCATGACAAAAAGGCAGCCAAATGTTTCACACCTAAAACTAATATCAATGACAAAAGTGCAACCACCCAGAATAGGAAGCAAGACTGCACTGGCAACATGAAGATGGGCCTGTGATACTAGTAGAAATAATTAATAGACACATAAGCCCTCACCATCCACCACATCATCATCCTGTGTCACTGCTGGTAGTGTAGGAGACTAGAAACTTTGGAGTAGAATAGGTCTTGTTTCATGAGGTCAGCCCAGATTCATGCCTCAAGCTTGGGACAGCAGGAAGGATAACAGAGCATCTTCAGAATGTAGTGTTGCTTGGATAATATCCTATAAATCTGGATCCCACCAGATACCAGCCTTTTTACCAGATAGTGGATACAGTCAGATAGTAGCACTATCCGGATGTGGATTCAACCATCCTGGATCCACCAGATAGATCAGGTGACAAGAATGGATCCAACGGATCCATTCATCGGGTCCACATCAGATCCAACTATCCATTGCTGGATCCAATGGATCTGTTCGTTGGATCCAGGGATCCGATAAACGGATCCACATCGGATCCAACTATCCATTGCTAGATCTGATGGATCCATGGGTATCCGACTCTGGATCCGACATCTGACTTTGATCTAATTTCAAGTCAGATCCAAGGTCGGATACTTGCACTATCTGATGGATGTCAAACGCATCCACTAAGGCACTGTCCGAGCAACACTAGCAGGGTGTTCTTCTTCCAGGTGAGGGTGTAGCAGTGCTCCACTTGAAGAGCAGCTCCTGGTGGCAACTCAGTGTCTTGGCCTGTGTGGGTAAACAAGTATGTGCTGACATTGCCTCTAGGTAGCTGACATGCTGTGCACCACCAACGGTGGAGAGGAGAAGATCTCAAGCATGGAAAAATGCAACATGGGTTATGGCCCCCTTAAGTCCTCCAGTGTGCTACCCGACCCTCCAGCACACTGAAGCAGATATACCCAACCAGCTTTCTGCAGACAGAGGCACCTTCCTCCTCTGATAGCCGTATGGACCCCATCCTTGGGAGGTGCAAGTTGGACCACTGAAGCTGAGAAATCAACCTGATGACTCGATGGGCATTTGTGGCAGCAAGAGGTGTGTCTGGCAGGCAGAGAGGCTGCAGAGGCTCAAAGGATTTAGGTGACAAGGCCCAGGTATGTGTGTGTCACTCAAGAAACACATTCTTTGTCTTTCTACCAGATGAGAAGCACACAGATAAATCATAGTAAGAGCAATGAGAGGCAGTGTCCTGCTTAGACAAGATGCATCAGCATTCACATCATGTGTGGGGCCTCATCAAAAGGGCTTCAGCACAAGGCAGATAGTTCCACACAAAAGATTAATATATAAGTTAGCCAGCCTGGGAGTGGGTCCCAAGATGACAGCCTGGGTAAAGAATTGGCTGGAGAATAGGACACAGAGAGTAATAGTAAATGGAGTCCACTCAGAAGAAAGGAGGGTTACTAGTGGGGTACCGCAGGGTTCAGTATTAGGACCAGTCCTCTTCAATGTCTTTATAAGCGACATTGCAGAAGGACTGGAAGGAAAAGTATGTCTCTTTGCAGATGACACTAAGATCTGCAACAGAGTTGATGCACAGGGTGGGGTGGAAAGGATGAGAAGGGACTTGGCAAGGTTAGAGGAATGGTCAAATGTATGGCAGCTTAGATTCAATGCTAAGAAGTGCAAGGTAATGCACCTGGGAAACAAAAACCCAGGGGAAGAGTACACAATGGGGGGTGAGATACTAACAACAACAAAAATGGAAAGGGACCTGGGGGTAGTCATATCAGATGACCTAAAGGTGGGCAAGCAATGTGAGAGGGCAGCAAGGAGGGCTGGGGGGATACTGGGATGCATAGGGAGGGGCATCACCAGTAGAAAACAGGAAGTTATCCCTCTGTACAGACAGCTGGTGAGACCCCATCTGGAGTACTGTGTGCAGTTCTGGAGACCCAATCTCATAAAGACATAGAACAGGATGGAAGCTGTCCAGAGGAGGGCACTAAATGGTGCAGGGTCTGCACCGGAGGACATATGAAGAGAGACTTAAGGAGCTTAATATGTGTAGCCTCGAGGAAAGGAGGAGAGGAGACATGATAGAAACTTTCAAGTACCTCAAGGGAATCAACAAAGTCCAAGAGGGTAGCATCGTTCAAAAAGAGGTGTGCAAGAACAAGAGGGCACAATTTGAAGATAGAGAGGCGGCTCAGAGGTAATTTAAGGAAGTATTTTGTCACAGAGGTTGTGGATGCATGGAATGGCCTTCCGGAGGAGGTTGTGGAGTCAAAATCAGTGGTGGAATTCAAGCATGCATGGGATAGTCATAAGGCAATTCTGGGGGGTGGGGGTAGAAAGAAGTAGGCTGCTGGTTAACTAGGATCTGCAGCATATCCAGTAGATAGGGAAATGGGCAGACTGGGTGGGCCAAGCGGTCCTTATCTGCCTTCAAATTCTATGTTTCTATGTTTCTATGTTTTATCAGCCATTATGGATTAAGACTGTTGTTCTCCTCTTTTTTACCTATACAATAATAAACTGGGTACTGGTAGATGATCTTCTTTTGAAAAAAGCCAGCTGAATCTATGTGTTGAGGGGGAGGAGCTTGTTGCTGAACGCTGTCTAGCCAAGGAGAAAGCTAGTCAAGCAGGAGCTGTGCAAGGCTTTTTTTAATTCTAGAAAAGGTATGCCACTGTTGCGTTGAACCTACCTGTCTAAGTGCATAGCCTTTCCGGACTATTTTGAGTAACCTGTTAGCCTGCATTTGGTCTGTCTTCTGATCTCCTTTTTTTCCTCGGCAGGACAGGAGTGCAGACGGTGGTGTAGCCAAAGCCAGAGAGGAGGAGGTGGAGAGTTCCCCGCAGGGAGAGCAGACAGTGATAGACCTGCTGCAGCGGCATCGTGGTGGTGAGAGGAATTGGCTGCCCTCTGAGAACTACTAAGGATGCCGAAGGTGAAGTCGAATCCGAAGGTCCTTCATTTGCTACAACACCGGAAAAAAATTTCTGGAAAGGAGATTGTTTCTCTTTTCTTTTTTGCTGCAATCTCCTTGATGAACTCTTGATTAGTTCCACTATATAAGGGAGTCACTAAACTTCTAGGAACATTTTAAAAGTGTTTTTGGGTTAGTCGTAATTATATTCTATCCAAAGGAACTGTATTGGCATTGACGAGACTGTGGGTTTCAGCAAATGTCTGATGCTTTTTAACATCAGATTGGGGGGGTTTCTATGGGTTTTTTGGGGGGCCAGCTTGTAGTTTGTGGGTTTGCTTATTCAGTTTGCAATTTATTTTGACTAAACAGCAGGAAAACTACCTGCGTAGCCACATAGTTGTGTGGCCTTTATTATTAATTAAATCTTGGCCAACTACTGATTGAACCGTCCGACCGGGCTCTGTGACTCAATGACTCTGTGACTCAGTGACTCTGTGACTGAGTGACTCTGTGACTCAGAGTCAAAGTGACTCAGTGACTCAGTGACTCTGTGACTCTGTGACTCAGTGACTCAGTGATTCTGTAACTCTGTGACTCAGAGTCAAAGTGACTCTGCGACTCTGTGACTCTGACTCAGTGACTCTGTGACTCAGTGTCTCAGTTGTTTTATGTTGTTTTATGCTCTTGCTTTTGTTTGCCAGCATGTCTTGTGATTTTTGAGGACTCTTGTAGCTGGGTTGTTGTTATTAGAATACTGACTGCATCACTGTTAGAATATTTATTAGAATATTGAGGTTTATGGTCCCCCATTAAACTTTGATTTTCGTGCCATAGGTTAATTAACCACATTAACCATGTGACCCAACCAATGAGAAATACTGCATGCACCTGACTCAGATGAATCATTCACCTCTTCACCACTCATTTACCAGGTTCTATATGCTTACGTCCTAGTTGCAGTTGCGCTTGCTAGCTGTAGTAGCGGTTCCTAAGTGCGGTGTACAACGCGTATTGTTAAAAGAAACGAGTTGATAATGGGCCAAATAATCTTTTAACTGAGCTTTTAACCAAGCTTATTGGTGAGTGAGTATTATTGCCTAGTTTGGATGTTATGATTAAGAAATTTTTATATTGCTGTCTTTCTTTGGATTTTATGGTTTATTTCTGTTTTCTTTATTTTTGTGTGTGTGTGTGATCCTGGTATTAAATTGATTTGCTTTCTTGTTAGGTCAACTAGCACCTATTAGTTGTTATGGTTCCAGAGCTACAGAGTTGGCCAGATAACTACATTATTTTACACATCGACGCTAGTAAGTGCTTTTGATGTTTTCAGCAGATAGTTGCTGTTTTAGTTCAAATTGTAAAACTGCAAATTCAATAAGCGGTTACTGAGTCTTTCCTTTAACTTCTAGTGGAGGAGAGGAATGAGCGCATGTATGTGAATGCAAACATAGGCATAAGTGTAAGGAAGCAATGCAGATTTCTTCTTATTCCACTGCTGAGATCCAGGACTATTACAGCATTGCTCACTTCCATATCTTTGCTCTTGTTGCTGAACACTGTTGTTGCTAATTGTTCGCTGTCCTTTTGGGTTCATTCAAGGAAAGAAAACATCTAATAAGCAAGTGCTTTCTGTGGGAACTTGAACTTGACCTCTGAATTCGAACTTGAGCTTAAGTCTTCTGAACTGTTTTGGAATCAGTTTGAACCATTGGACTTCTCTCTCAGGAGTTTAGATACACTTTGTTCTTTGCACATTTCTTTGTGTGTGGTTTCTTTGTGAGGATTGAAATTGTGATTTTCTTGAAAGATTAGAGAGCAGAGAAAGTAGGGAAGAGGGAAGTTGCTCTCTCAACAGGTTTTCCTGTCTGTTCTGTACTAGTTTGTGTGTATGCTAGTAAAAAAATTTAATTTTTAAATTCTTTTATTATAATTTAATTTTAAAATAATAAAATAATCTTTTCTTTCCAGACTTCTTGCAGTATAGGAGAGGATTGAAAAAATGGTTAGTACCAGACAGCAGAGAAAGCTACAAACTTTTTGTTCCCCACTACTTAGTGAATTTGTATTAAAAGGGTAAAAAGAAAAATCTGGGTAGAACCAGGCAGACAAAAATAACAGATCATCTACCTGGACTAATAAGATTAGAACCAGATAAAACTTCTACACCATTGTTAGTGCCAGAATTTCATCAAAAAGGGGGGGGGACAAATTACGCAGTCATGGAAGCTCAACTGAGTGAATCTCTGGAGCAGACACCTGAGCTACATAGATATTCTGTTGAGACCCTGGAAACTGGGGTAGAACCAATTAACTCCAATTGTCATTTCCATGCTAGCATGGAGCTAATTGGGCATGGCATTGACACTATAACGGGTCTAGTAAGTATAACTCCTAGTATAGGGATGGATGGAAATGATAGTGAGGCCATAGATCTAGAAGCTTCCCTTATTTTTTCTTATTCTTATTATGAGCAAAATTCAGGGACCAATAATTATATGGACATAAGGAACTGATTAACAAAACTCCCAAAGGGGTCACTCCTGATTTAGCTAATGATATGATTTTAGTTCCTACTACAGAATTAAGAAATCTCAACACTGAACTGCAAAGGACTATTAGAGGAATGAAAACTCTAGTATCTGAGTATGAAAATAAAGAAAGTAAAAAGTTAAGTCCTGTTATTACACAGAAACCTAGGACTGTCAATTGTTCCAATTTAGAGGATATACTGTAATACATACCAATTAGCCTCAATGATGACTTGGTGGCCCATATGAGTCACCAGTAACTGCAAATTTGCTTCTAATGGAACAGTTGATTGTACTAAAAAATGTGATTGAAAATGTAAGGTATGATATTGCAGTAAACAAAGTCAAATTGGATACCATAGAAAGTAAATTAGAAATACTATCTCCTACACCTCCTATGGATTC
This sequence comes from Neoceratodus forsteri, assembly GCA_016271365.2. Classification (NCBI taxonomy): domain Eukaryota; kingdom Metazoa; phylum Chordata; order Ceratodontiformes; family Ceratodontidae; genus Neoceratodus; species Neoceratodus forsteri. Next base: position 1,107,159,577 of record CM057449.1, on the reverse strand, counting down.
CATTATGATTATAGAAGAAAATCCTAATGAAGGAAGAAACTCTACTCCTTCAGCACAAACCCCTTGCATAACATGTGATTTACAGTTAAGGTCTGATTTTTTCATCTCTCATATTTGAAGATACAGGAAAAATAGTTGACAAGGAAAACAAGAAATTAAAGAAAAAGCAAAAGAGAGATAGGCTGCCCTTACAAAAGAAAGATAATGGAAATAATATAAAAAACAAAAAGAAAAAAGGAAAGCTAGTACAACCACAAAAAATCAGCAAGAAAAGGGTGATGACATGTTACAAATTTTAGATACATTTAATAAAACAGGGGAAAAGATAATTGAGTGCTACAAGAAAGAGGATGAAAACATTATAGTACAAGAAGGAAAAGGAGAGAAGATTAGAGAAGAGATTAGAGATTCCAAATTAGATCCAGAATCAGAAATGGGGACTAACAATAAAGATGTATATGGTAAATGTGATTTATCTGTGCTTTCAACAGATCTATTCAAACACTTAGCTATGCTAGAAAAAGAGACTGATCTTCTTAGAAAATGTTATTCCACTGAAACAGATAGTATTAATATAGTGGGAAAACCAATGCAACTGTCATACAACAACATGGTTACTGAAAAACAAAATGCAATTGCTGGAGCAGAACCATCTGGGAACTGGGGAAAAAAACCAAAAATATTTAAAACAATGAAATTCTACCAATGATAAGATGTACAGCATATTACAAATGGCCTAAGGTATCGGAAAATAAGTTGAAGGAATATGTAGAAAGCAACTACTTTTATGACCTGGATATTACTACCAATGATACGATATATCTAATTGAAGCTAGAGATGGTAGAGAGTGTACAGTAGAAATTTATGTTTGCTCACCAAAAGTTGCAAATTATATTTGGTACAATGCAGAATTAATTGAACAAAGAGGGCTGATATTTACTTTTCCAGACAGAGAACTGTTTAATGTAAGATCACAGAAAACATAAGTTAAAGCTCCAGTAACTTTCAATATATGGAATGACACCTATCCCTAAAGAAACCAATGGAAAACTTAACGGCGTCATATGTAATTTGTTTAGAAATGACCTAGAGATACAACTGGGGAATCAAGAAATTATTAAAGCAAAATGAATAGGAACAAATACCCAAATATATATCCAAGTTAGAGATAGAAGTCTGGCACAGGATTTATTGAAGAAACATAATAAGTTGGATGCATTAGGGATGTATCTAGTGGATCCAAAGGAAATTTTTGGACAATCACTAGCAGGGAATTGTCCACTTATTACTAAGAAATAACAGGTCCCTGCTTGACTTCCTTACTTAGTAAATGAGTCAATACAATTAAAGGAAAATAGAATGGGAAGTAATATGATTATTTCCTGGAATATAGCATGGTTGGTGAGTAGGCATTCAGATCTAGACTTTCTGTTCTTTATTAAAACTGCAGACATTATATGTCTACAAGAGACATGGCATGAGAATGAAGAAGTAGTCTTCTTAAACGAGTATGAACTAACTCATATCCTAGCAACTAGGAAAAACAAATTATGTAGACCCTCAGGCGGATTAGTAGTTTATGTTAGACTAGGTCTGTTTAGTGAACATCGTCCATTGTATGTTGATAGAAACATAATAGTTCTCTTATTGGCCAATATGGGTACTAAGATTATATTAATAAATGTTTATTTCCCCCAAAAAAAATCTTGTTTCTATAACAATGAATTATGGAACTCATTGAACAATATTTTATTGGACATCCAGTTAAACTATCCAAATTGGGATGTATTGATTGTAGGAGATTTAAATGCTAGAATTGGACAATATGATGGTTTGATGGACAATACATTTTTTAATTTTCAGCAAGAACTAGAACCAAAAATAAGAAATACAATGGACATGAAAATAAATGAAGCAAGTAGAAAATTAATTGAAATATTGGGAATTTATCATTTTTACCCTTTGAATGGCTGCTTAAGTGGTGTCCTACAAGGACAATGTACTTACATCAAGTCAACAGGAACTTCTCTGCTTGACATGATGTATTGATCAGGAGATATCACATTCTGGGATAGCATTTCTGTGGTGACTAGGCCAGAAAGTGATCATCTCCCCATTATTCTGTCAGGAAAAATGGTTCAACCGCACGAGACAAATATTCATTGCTTTGAGGAAGATCCCATTGAGGAAGTAAGATATAATAAGAGGTTAAAGTGGAATATTCAATTAGAAACTAAACTTGTAGCACAGACAGAATGCTTAATTTCTAAAGTATTAGAGAGAGACTCTGATGAACCAAATCTAGAGAAATTATGGGAATTTGTAGAAGATATTTTTCAGATTATTACAGCAAAATTGTATAGGCAAGTTCTATGGAAAGATAATCTGAATTCAGTCAATACCTGGTTTGATGGTGAGTGCCAACTAAAGAATCAAATATTGAATGCTAAAGTTAGGGATGCCAAAAGAGTTAATAATATCAACACCTGGAAAATTTTAACTCAGCAAAGGAAAATCTATAATTTTTTTTTTAAATCTAAAAAACAACAGTACCAATGGAACCAATGGGACGAGATGCTGAATGTCTTATATGAAGGTGATGGTAAAAAATTTTGGACATTCGTCTCAAGGGGTACAAGTACATGCAAAAATAAAATAGTTACATATATTGATGAACAAAAATGGGTCCAGTACTATGAGGGGATTTTTGGTGGCTTTGTTGAAATCAAGATTCTGTTATACATAGAAAATGATGTACAAAATACAAATTTAAATATTACAAGAAAGGAAATATATTTGGCTCTTAAATCTATGAAGAAAAATAAAGCCACAGGACCAGATTTAATCCCAGAAGAGGTATATTTAACAAATTCCTCTGCTTGGGCTAACTTATTTGTGATTGTATTTAATCAGATTCTCCAGGACTCTTTTGTTCCATCTTCTTGGCAAGGAGCAATTACTGTCCCTATTTATAAAAGGGAAATCGATGTGACCCAGCAATGTATAGACCCATAAGCTTATTAGATGTCTCATTAAAAGCATTTACAAAAATTATATTAGATAAATTACTGATTGACTTGGAAAGAGTTGGAGGAATTAGTGGGTTTCAAGCTGGTTTTAGGGCAGGTTATAATACAATCGATAATTGCTATATATTTTCCCACTTACTTAAAAAATATCTTAAGATATGAAAACAGCAACGTTATGTATTGTTTGTCGATTATAAATAGGCATTTGATACTATCAATAGAAGCAGATTGTGGAATAGTATGTTTCAAATGGGTATTGACATACACCTTATACACATAATTAGAAGGCTATACCCAAATACTTTGACAAAAATTAGGTATGCAGCAAATGGGTAGTTAACTAAAAATATAGAGACAATTAGGGAGTGAGACAGGGATGTGTTCTAGCTCCAATTTTATTCTCAGTATACATTGATACCCTTATAAGGAAATTAGAGATTAACAACATAGACTGTCCTAAGATTTTAAATCAGAAATGTCCGATTCTAGCATTTGCTGATGATATATTGTTGCTTTCTCTAACTGGCAAAGGACTTCAGAACCAGATTTACCATTTGTTTAAAATATCCAATGATCTTGAACTGCAGGTTAATAAAACAAAGACACAGATAATTGTTTTTGGTAAAAATAAATCATTGGGTGTATGGGCAATGGGATCCCAAAAAATAGACATAGTAACATCATATGTCTATTTGGGATTAACAATGACAGCAACAGGTACTTGGAAAAAACATATAGAGGGAGCTATACAACAGGCAAAAAAAAAAAAACAGCTTTGGCCTTGGGGAAATTTAACTCAGCATATGGAGGGTTTTCAATAAAACCATTGATTCTAGCTATTCGAGCTAAATATATTGCACAAATAACATATGCGTCTGCAATGTGGGATACAAATAAAAGAGAAAGCCTTATGATACCCATACATAAAGTATTGAGAAAGACTCGTATGGTTCCTAGTTCCTTTCCAACTCCATATATCAGAGCAGAATTAGGTCTTGATCATATGGAAGCTGTATTAGATACTGAAAAAAATAAATGTTTGGCTCCGATTGACCAGGCAGTCTAGTAACAGAATTACCAAGATGTGTCTGTTGGAAAAGCAACACTGGATGATGACTGAATATTATAAGTCGCTATGGCTTAATACAATTTATACACTATTGATGAGATACAAAATAAATTTCTTAAGAGATTATGTAACAAAAAACATTACTCTAAGTTTACAATATAAGAAATACATTAGCAAAAAAGTGAAAAATCATTGGATTAATATGGACAAAGAAAGAATTAAAATTTCAAGATTTTCACCATGGTTTGTAAACAATAATGAGGACAATTTTAGTATACAAATGTATTTAGAATCATTGGTAGATCCTAAACTAAGAACAGTATTTACAAGATATAAATTTGAGACCTTTCCAAGTAATATAATGATTAAAAGATGCACAAAAAAAAAGCAAATCACCAAGCTAGTTGTGATTGTGGTATTGGTGAACCAGAGCATCTTATCCATGTGATGTGCAATTGTCCTTGGTACGATGCACCAAGACATTTGCTCCTTAAAACAATCTTTGGTGGAAACGATCTTGAGAATATTTTCGATAAACATTTATTGGTGAAAATCCTGATATATAGCAAAGATGAAATAGCTATTAGAGCTTTAGCTACATATTTTTATACAATTTCTCATATTAAGGCAAGGAAAATTAAACATTTTTTAAATGAAAGTTTATTATAAATGGAATCAGACTTGATTATTTATTAATCAAGAATGTTGGTAATTGGGGAGTATACTTTATTGCTCAAATCTGCAGTTAGAGATCATGTAAATGCATGAATAGATGAAATTGTGATAAACTTGTATTAGTTACTGGAAATGTCTTGAAAGAGAATTGATGTTTATATAATTTATTGTGCAGTAATGTTTATGATTGTTCCTTTATTAAGGACTTCTTAGGATTTATTTATGTTTTTGGTTTTAATAATTTGTAAAGACATAATTGTCGAACAATAAACTAAACTAACTACCTTCTTTTGTTCTAGCAGCCAAAACATCATGTAATAAATGAAATTTCACATTGTTGCCACATCTTTTTTTATGTCATGGTGAGAGGTTGTTTGCTTTTGAGTCTCATATAACAGCTTGTGTGCCTTGAATTATCACTTTTTAGCCACCCTTACACAACTGTGCACATTGTCACCCTCCTCGTCTAGAAATACTTGCAATATCAAGCTTATTCAGTGAGTAAAGTATGAAATGTGAGTATAGTCTGTCTTTCTGACTGCCTTTATAATGTTCTTTGGATTGTATTATGCTCTAAAATCAGTGGTTAGTGAATACTGTGTCAGCCACTCATCTGCAGTCTAAGACATGTTCTGCATGGTAGTCATTGTCAAATCCAGAGACACAAAAAGTCACTTGCCTGTGGAGATCAGAAGGACCCAGTGGCTTGTTAACTGCTGCTGAAACTAGGTGATAAGAAAGAGAAGGAAGAGGAAAGTTGACCTAATAGGCAATCACTGCAGTGTAATCTATGGTCTTACCCCTTTTATCCATGTAAGTGGTGATGTGAACCATGCGGCTCAGTTAATGTTCTTGCGCTGGCCCATCGGCACAGTGGTAGCGTTACTGCTCATGATGCCAGCCACCTGGGTTTGGGAACAAGTCCAGGTCATTGGAGGTTCAGCATGGGAAGGATGGCAGGGCATCCCAGTGGATGTTTGACTCCTCAGGGGAGGGAGGGCTCCTCGTCTCCATTGCAGTACCACCACCTGGGTGACCATAGGTGATGGTGCAAGCTACAGCCAGTAATTTAGGGAAGTGGAAATCACTCCACTGCATTGAATAGAGCCTCCATAACATCCAAAGGCTGGGGCACTAAAAAATGGAAAAAAAAATAGCCACACAGTTTGTCATCCACCGCAGGTGCTGCACCACTAACCAGATTCTGGATCCTGCACCAACACTTTAACTCTGTCAGTGAAGTTGGGGAGCCTCCAGCAGCCCATTGGAGTCATCTATGAGGGAACAGGGAGTGAAAGGTAAGTCCCAGAGATGGCAGTGGCAGGGCTGGGTGGAGTGGCAGACCAGTCAGGAACACAGGAGATAATGCATAGGAAATTAAAAAACAAAAACAATTGGTGTTCTCAAGACATGTAAAACAGTCTTGCAGAAACACATCGGGAATTGACACTGGAAGGGTATATGGCTTGGCACTTTGTACCTTGGCACTACAACTTGCATAAGAAATAGAAACCTTCATTACTCGCATATTAGAATGGCAACAAGTCTACTGTTATTACTTCCACAGTTTGTTAAATTTTTGGACGCAGGCTTTGGTTTATATTTCTTGCTCATTTCCAGAAACTTGACAAGTAACAACTGACTCTTCTTACTTTAGGTCCATCAGATGCCTGCATCCTACTTTTGCCTCCCCCCCCCGGGATAGAGGGGGATGGGGATTTGGGGATTTGGGGATTCTTGGATGTGTGGGAGTCAATGGGCTGAAAAATCTTTAAATGAAGGATGATGGGGCTCTGCTACCCCTAGAACTCTGATGACTTATCTTCTCCTCCTCCTCCTTTTCCTTTTCTCTGCCCTAAGCATTCTCTTCAACTTGCCCATTATCATCACCACTGCTTGCTAATGCCATGCATAACTGGGACCCTTCTGACACTGAGACCTTTGTAACTTAAGCAAATGCCTTGCCATGGTAAAGGTTTCTGGACACATGCCATCCTTACCCAACTAAACTTGTCCTTACATAAGTAGGAACCCTGACCCCAGAGGGACTTCTAAAAACCAAAGGTCTGGTCCAGAGTTAGTTTCATGTTTTCTAAGCAGTGCATCATTTGTATCACTAAACCATACAGAAATGGCTTCATTGGCCACTCCCAAGGCTATGAGCATAGGCTTAACTGATAGTAAACAAAAAATATATATCTGTGGTATAGTACATTAAATAAACAATGAAACAGATGCAAAATATGTAAGACAATAAGCTACAATGACACCCCCACAAACAATTTACATTTTGGCTCTATCCGCAAACACAACTTCAGCCTTCAGGACCATAGGCTAGGGTCATAGTCCACTCTTGGGTCTGATGCATTTTGTCATCACAGAGCCCCATTTCCTGGGTTACTGGACCTACTCTCCCAGGCAGGGAGCCAAAGAGATGGGTATCATTTATAAGTCTGGGTTTTGGGCTTCAATCAGATGACCAGCCTTCCTTCTATACCCAGTTTGAAACTGGATGCCCTAAATGCTGATAGGGCAACACCATGAACCAGTATGCCCTTGACTAGTGCAAAGCCACACTTACCAGCTTCAATCTAGTGTGAGGTCTTTCCACCCAGATTAATGGAGCTCCTGTGGCACTGATGAGAAGAGGTTCCTTCAACCCAATTCCAAGCTTCCTCCACCTTTTCTTTCTCACCTTCCTTTATCCCCATTTTGAACTGATATAGGACCTCCAAAGGGTACAGAGGACATTCTTCAGGGTGTCCTCCTGCCACTCATACACCTACTTCTTCTTTCTTTAAAACTCCATCTCTTCTCCCTTGAATCTGTTGGTTCACTTCCTATTTATACATGGAAACAAAAGAGAAGAGTTCAAGCTAGTAAATCTAGAAAGGAAAAAATATAATAGTTTTCTAAGAAATAAAAGAAACCATTATTATATAGATCTATGGTAAACACATGTTTATAGCAGTTCAAACTAATGACTATAAGGAATTCTAGAAGCTTGTAGCTAAAGGAACTAGCAATTACAAAGAATCTGTGGCTAACTGTATTTCAGAAAAGAAATGGAATGAACAAATCAGTTTTTTGACTCAGATCCACAGGATGAGATTCCAGTTCTAGCTATAGAGAACTCACAGAAACTGCCTTACTCGATTTCCATTCAAGATATTTATGTCACTATAAAATCTTTAAAGCAAAAAAAGGTGCCTGGGCAAGATGGCATTCCAGCAGAAGTTTATAATACAAATACTGCTCTGTGGTGTCAGCCTCTGAAATTGGTATATAACAAATGTATAATGAAGGATTTCATTCCACATTCTTGATCTAGCACAATTATTGTGCCCATACATAAAAAGAGGATCTCTCAGATCCAAATATGTACAGGTCTATTATCCTTCTTGATATTAATTTGAACATTTTTTTGGGAGATAATACTAGATAGGCTACAAACACAGATTTCCAGTACTGGTGGACTGAGTAGTATGCAAGCTGGATTTAGAGGAGGATACTCCACCATTGACAACTACTTTGGTTTGGCACATTTGGTGGAAAAATATGTACACTTAAGAAAGCAAAAACCTTTTACATTGTGGACTAATCTGCAGCGTTTGACTCAGTTTATAGAACAGTTTTATGGAAATACTCCTTCAAAGAGGCATTGACCCTGCCTTGGTGGGAGTAATTTCTAACCTTGATTCACAAACATGAGCAAAAGTTAAATGTTGTCAAAAGAGGCAGATGACAAAAATGTTTGCTACAGTATAATCAAGGAGTCAGGCGGGGTGTTTTGGCCCCAACCCTTTTTTGTCTCTATGTTGATCAACTGCTTTGTGTTCTTGAAGGGCTGGAGTCAGACGCACCAAAAATTGGCACCTGTGTATGCCCAGTCCTGGCATATGCAGATGATCTCATTCTAATAACACTTTCGAAAAAGGGACTGCAAAAAAAATTGATTTATTGGCAGCTAAATCAAAAGCACTTAGATTATTTATCAATCTCAGTAAAACCTAAATAATGATTTTTGGCTGGAAAAAGAAGGGTAACTGGTTCTTGCATACACAAACATTATCTGTAACCTCTAGTTATGTTTATCTTGGACTTGTATTTGCTACTAATAAACTTTGGACAAAACATGCCAATAATATATTAACAAAGATGAGAAAATCCCTGGGTGGGATAAAAAAATGTAATACTGCATACAGGGGCTTCTCTTTGAGATTACCCATTGGAGTTTTTAAAGCAAACATCACTGCTCAATTGTTCTATGGGTCTGAGGCATGGGACATAAAAAAGGAGATAATCTAATGATACCCATTATAAACTATTGAGGGGGGTATTAGGTCTGGGACATTCATATCCATCAGCTTATATCAGATCAAAATTGGGCATAGAGAACATTAATGCCATTTTTAATGTACGTAAACATAATTATTGGTTGAAACTGACTAGAATGGAATGTAACAGATCACTGTATGCCTGTCTGGAGGGAAAAACATGGGTCAGCCTGAAGTGTAAATAATCAGAGTGGTACAGAATATTTTTAAACAATGCAAAAAAAATATGAAATAACAATTTTGAATAGATACCATGGGAGCTAGATTACCATGAGCCTGAAATATAAAACATATATTAAGGCAAAAATGGTTAATTTTTGGACTAAAAGAGACGTATTAAGTATTACAGATTCAAGATATTCAAAATGGTTCACTTCAAGCAATTCAGATTTTGCTTTCAAATTTTAGTTAGATGTAATGTCAGATCCCAAACTTAGAAATACTTTTATCAGCTATAAGTCTGAAACATTCAAAAGCAATGTGTTTAGCACAAGATACAATAAGACAGCATTGCTGAGACCAAAACGCTCTTGCTTGATGAATTTGAAGACCTTAGTCATATTTTATGGGTTTACCCATGATATTCTAGAGCAAGAAATTTACTGTTGACTTAATTTGTTAATGTGGGAAATGCCTTGGATAGGTCAGAACTTGCATGTATTCCTTTGACTATGGAAGATGTGGTAACAATAGAAGATTTAGCTGACTTTTTCCTTTTTGCTAATAATAAAAGAAATAAGAAAATGTTAGAACCTTAACAAAATGTTGCCTGTATGTAGAGGTTTCTCTATTGAAGGACTAGTCACCATGCAAGCTTGCACTGTTTCTCTTAATTTTGAGTCACTGTGACTATGACCATTTAAGCAAGATTTGCACATGTACTGTTCTCTTTTTAACATGCTAGCTGGTTCTTTAATATTTAATGTAGGACAGAGACTATTTAAAGATGGATTGAATATTATGTGATTAGGTAATTATGCTATTGTACTGATTAGTGGTGTATAATAATGTATATATTTGTATTTCTTTTGATATGATATGCTTTTTAATTGTAAAGATTTATGTTGAACAATACAATTTGTACTGCTACTATTACTCCTATATACACAGGTTCTCAGTCACGTGGTAGGAGCACTGTTATACATGTAGGCTGGGCATGCAGGATGCGAAATATTCAGTCCAAACAGAAAAATGTGTTCAGGCAGTATTGAAGTCCAGTACCGAGTGGGAGTGGCTAACTCCCATATGCCAATACTAGTCCAACAAGCATTGGCCAAAACTGACAGGGCTGCAGCTGAGCAATTTGGGGTAAAATATTGAAAAATTACCAAGGTTATGAGCCTGTGTTCACAAAATGTAACAAAGGCTCATAAATTTATTGTTTTGTAATATTTTTATGCCAAATTTTCAACATAGCCTTGTTATGACCCTACCTCAAGTAGAAGGGCAGAGAAAGTGTTCAGCTCCAGGCCTAAAGGGGATTTCATGCAGGGACTGTGAAATCAACTTTCAGGACACAAAAAACATTTTGGGCAGGAATTGAAAAATGACAGCAGTCACATTCATGAGGTGCTGTAAACAAATGACTGTCAAAAATTTGGTGTACAAATATTCAATATTACCAAACTTACACGCTTGCATTTGAAAAATTCAACATAGCTTCATAAGATTTTTATTTTTAAATATTTTGACACCAAATTTAGAACATAGCCTTCTTATGACGCCCCCTCATGAACAATGACAGAGAACATTTTCAACTCCTGTTCAGAAGGTGATTTTATGCAAGGACCGTGAAATCATCTTTCGGGATGTAAAAAAAAATTTGAGCCAAGATTTGAAAAATGCCAGCTGTCACATTCATAAGGTGCTATAAAGATATGGTTCTGTTGTGAATTTAGGGTAAAAATATTGAAATTTACCAAAGTTACAAGCCTGCATTCACAACATTCAATATAGGCTCATAACTTTGTTGTTTTTTTTAATGTTTTTACACCAAATTTTAAACATAACCTTCTTATGACCCCACCTCATGAAAAAGGGCAGAGAAAATGTTCAACTCCTGCCTGAAAGGTGATTTTGTGCAGGGACTGTGAAATCACCTTTTGGAATAGATTTGCCTAATGTCAGTGCAATTGTTCATGAGGCGGGGTCACAAAAAGAGCATGTTGAAAATTTGGGCCAAAAGTAGCCAAGTCATGCCACTAAGTTCAAAACACCATTTAAATACATTGAACTGCATACCTGTTTCTTCAGCTGGTGGTGTGGCTTTGAAGAGTGAAGACATGTCTGCAGTCTAGAGAGGATTATGGTGTTGGACCCCGATGAGTAAGTAAAAGCTTGAGGGTGTGGGGTGGGTGCTGAGTGGGAGGGTTGGGTGGGGGACAGTAATGGCTGCAACTGACATTGATGGATGTCTTTCTTTTACAGGATTAAGGGAGAAAAAACAAGGATTCCTGATCATGATACTGAGGAATTGTGCACCACCAGTATCACTGTTATCTTTCTGGGGGGTGGGGGAGTCTTAACTATGTTATAATTACTGCCTATCTAGTCTCTCCCCAGCTCCTCTCTCTCTCTCTCTCTCTCTCTCTCTCTCTCTCCCTCTCTCTCTCTCACTAGTCATCCTTATTACTAAATATCAATTCAAGGGTGTTGATTATTTTGTGAAGAACATTTTTGAGTTGACAGCTATCCAGTGTGTTTGTGAGGTTGATTCTAGCTGTATGTTCACCTGAAAAATAATCATTTTTGTGTTTAAAATATTTATTTTAGAGAACCATACCATCATGAAAACATTAGACACTAACCAGAGCAATACAACTTTTGGTTATGTGTGATTGACTTTCTGGCATATCTCTTTGTCAAACTAAATCATTTCTCTGACTATGATAAGATTTTGCTAAGGAAGTATTTAACATCATAGTTACTCACAACACTGCATTAGGTGGTATTCTTTCTACTTTTTTTTTTTTTAGAATAAGCCTCTTAGTCACAATTAATGCTGATTGCAAACATTTTGGTTTGGGGCATTAAAACATTTTTGTTACATCCTTGAATAATTTATTTAGCTGATTGAGTATATATAATCTAAAATACTGGCAATGTGTTGGCATATCCTAGTCCAATAATTAGAAAGTTCTGACTGACCCCAAAACATGTAGGACAGAATGCAGCTTTGCACTGGCTTATTAAAAAAAATATATAAAAAACTTTTGCAGCAGTCACAGCAGAATATGATACAGTCCACCATTTCCAAGATGGCCACCAAAACTCTACTGTACAAGTGCAAGTAGTCACCCATGCACAATACTGTTTGGTGGCCATCTTGGACATAGCAGACCGTGCTGTGTTCCACTGTGACCACTGACTGAAGAAAAGTAGTGCAGTGCAATTGCTAACGGAGAAAGCAGAGTGCTTCACAGACACAGAGGCAACTGTGAGGCAACTTCACACTGTCGTTTGGTTGGAAAAGTCTCCTTTTTTCTATCGCAGAAGGTCTGCAGAGCTCTGCCCACTGTAGCACTAAAAACTGGCAGGCACTCAGGTCACTGTACTGCTGCATAAATAAATTCCAGAGGCTGAAATATATCCAAACAAATATTATTTTAATAAATCAACAACAGCACAGCAATCAGCATACAAAAGGTGGTGGTGGGCAACTATCCACCAGAAAACACCCCAGTGCTTCAACCCCTTTTGGACTAGGATATGAGAGACTGCTTGCTGCAGGGAACTGTGCTAGCTGAGAGGAATTTAACCATGTGGCTTCCTGATGTCAGATATGTTACAGTACTCACCCAAGGATGTTACGAGAGCTTCAACAGATGAACATAACATGGGAGGAACAGCAGCACCAATTTTGCAAGAAGAAACCTCAGTTTCTCCAGAGGATGATACTTGGATGCTGATGGAAGGACATTTGACTGATGAGGACTTAGGGGATCGTGATCTTACAGAGGGAGAACAATCAGGGAGTAACATTATCCAGCAAACATTAGGTCTAGATTCAGAACAACACGGGCTTTAATGCAGTAAGAAAACTTCTATTTAAAGATAAATATGAATGTTGTCCAGTTGTTAATAATGATGCAATCAGTATCTATGAAAAGGCTATAATAAATATTCTAAATGATGGGAACTGTTCTAGAAAACTTCATAGCAATCCAATGAATATATTTAGAAAATAACTTTTGAATATACAGTATTACAACAGGGTCAATGGACAACTCCATTATAGCAGCATACAACTCCAGCACTATTCACCACACAGAGAAAACAGTCAAACTCAAAATAAAGGACAAAGTTGCATTTTATTAAATGCCACTAGCGTGCATACAAGACCTCTCACCAGGAGCAAAGAGAGCAGCCCCCACCTTCTACCAGTTTCTCTGGATAGGCATATTCAAGGATTGGTAACTGCAAGACTGCATAGTGTTTTATATGTGGTGTTTAAAGGAGAACTAAAGTCAAAGGGTGGGATATTCAGACTGCACCAAAAATATGCACAATAGAGGGAGCAGGCACAAGAGCAGTGCACCATTGCACAACGGGCACAATATTCAAACCAAGCACAGGCCAAGGTGCGCCTGTGCAACACAACTGAATATCACACCCAATGTGCCATGGCGCAACTAGGGATGCGCAGTGGAGCAGGGCCAATGCACAGTAGCACACCCAGGGATGTGCAGGGACAGGGACAGGAAGCAGGAGTGCACTAGCCATGGATGCGATGTGCCATGTGTGGAGGAGCATGCAGCAGACCAGACAGACCAACCCCCCAGGGCAAGGCCCCCCATGAGCAGCACAACCAGAGGTGAGCTGAACAGACCACCAGCCCATGTACCCCAGCACCGATCCAACAGCAGATGTGGGCCAGCAGTCCACTCCCACAGGGCAAGGTGCCCCAGCACTGTTCCCTGGCAAACAGTGACCACAACACAAGGAGGGCCAGGACCCTCCCATGCCACAGCACCACACCAGAGCTGGCCACCCCCTGTACAGTGATCCTGAGATATCCAGCCCAGAAGCACAACCAAACAGTGCATGGCACTGAAGGTATGCCACCACCACCACTGTGACAATGCAACCTGGTGCCCCATTGTGCCATGCATGACAGCCCCACCATAACCCCCCCACAGCAGGCAACACCAGCCACTGATGCCACCACAGCATACACAAGGCCCCCCTGCATGGCCCCCACAGTGGCACAGCAAGGGGGTCAACCTGGCCTCAATACCTGAGGGACCCCACATGTGATAAGGCCCACCCCGGACACCACCAGCAGGACAGCACCCCACACACCACCCATGCACACACCCTGTCACAGCACTGGCCCCACCAGACAGCACAGCAGCCTACTGTGGTGCATGGAGGCATACACCACACAGGAGGCAACACAGGGCACAAACCCCTCAGTCCCAAGGGTACCCCGTCAAATAGCCACACATAGTGGGGCAACAGATGCTGCTGTCATGAATCCAATGGTGCCATGTACCCATGGCCTGCACACCACCATGGTACTGGTGAGCCAGCCATGTGGTGTGCGCACCACAAACTAAGCCACCGCCAGCATGCAGCTGGAGCCCATGTGACAGTCACCAGACCACAGGCACCACCCCAGACACCATAGACAGCATGGAGGGGGACAACAACAGCACCACCCACAGTGTCACCAGAGGCAGACATGCAATAGACTGGGAGTCAGGACACCAGCTGCCATGCCTGGAGGGTGGCTGGCATGGACTGCCACAAATGTCACATCAGCAACCATGCATGTGGTGGTGGGGTCGGCATGACCATGCGTACCACAGACATGCAAGGGGCACAGCAGCACATGACTGGGACATAGCACATGCACCAGAGCCTACTGCACACAGGCAAACAGTGCACAGGGCACACCACACATACCCCAAACAGTGACCATGGCCCCCACCCACATCAGCAGAGGAACCCTGGTGGACACACCCATGACCAGGACAGCATCACCCCTCAGTCACCATACACACCACTGCAGCAAGGCACCAGATGCCTGCTGAAAATCACAGATCAACACAGTCGTAGTATGAAAAGCATGTATATTAGAACAGGTAACATAAACAACAGGAACTATTTACAATGCTGCATACAAAGTGGGGGAGGAGGGGAAGTACAAGGCTACAGCTTGGGAGATGGGCAGGGGGCAAAGAGAATAGCAAGGTGGGGACAAAGGGGCGTGAGGAACATTCCATGGAAGGAATGGAACAGTGCAGGTGCCGCAGGCCCTACTGGTGGCCCCTCTCATCCCTGCGCTCCATGTGGTGCCTTCTGTGCCACTGCCATTCACTCCTCTCCATACCCTGCAGTATCTCCAGAGTGGCCCGGGTGACCTGCAGGATCTCCTGTATGTGACACTCCAGGGTCATCCAGCATTGTCCACCTAGGACAAGGGAGCAGAATCAGTATGCGTGACTGGCCAGACCACCCGCAGCCCACCCAATGTGCATGGCATACAGCTGTGGCCTGCGCCTCTGTGATGGCATGTGACCACCCACAGTGGGTGCGCCCACATGACCCACCTACCCTGGCACCCAAAACCATGCAAACCACGGCATACCCCCATTGCCCATGCACTGCATAGCACCATCATGGCCGTACAGCATCATGGCTATGTAGTGTGATGGCAGTGGCACAGCCAGGCGCCCAGTGCATGCACAGCCCATCTGCGACACCCACCCACATGTGCAGACCCACAGGATGGTGCAGAGGGCACCATGGGACATGCACAGCAGTAGGGGCCATGTGCAGTGGGCCATGCTCCACCACCACCCCTGCAACTCACCATTCACAGATGTAAGGGGAAACACATCACTCACCTGAATCCCGGTCAGCAGAGTACTGCTGACCCCTGGCACCACCACTGTGCCCTACCTGCAAGGCCACACCTCCATTGCCAACTTGCCATCCTTTCTCCTGGGCCAACCCCGGCGATCCTCTGGGCCTAGAGTGCAAACATGGAGAGAGTCCCATCAGTACATGTCAGAACCATAGCCGCCCTTGCTGTGTGTGTGCCTGCACATTCCAGCTGTGACGCAGTGGTGCAGGGTATTCATGAAGCACCAACAACACAGGTAAGGCCCCCCCACAGCACGGCCTGCTGACCACCGTGATACCAGGACAGATGGATACTGCAAGTGTTGTGAAGGAGCATCTACCTGGCCGTGGCACAGCATCCCACCAGACACATGACTGCAGTCACCCTAGGCTGTCGGGGTCCTGCCGCTGGAAGTCCCCATAGTGGTGGCGACACTGCTTAGTGGTCCTGCTGCTCCCCATGGCCTCCTCAAGGCCCTCTGCCCCCTCCTGCCACACTGCTGTCCGTGGCCCCAGGAGGGGTACCTGGCCAAAAGGGCACCTGCAAGGGGCTCCACAAGTGCCACCAGGTTAGCCAGTTCCACCACTGTCCACACTGGTGCTCTGGTGCATGGCTTGGTGCTGTCACTGGCGAGCATAAAATGGCACCCTGTAGTGCACGTGCCCCATGTGCAGAGGCAGCGTGGTACTGCGCTGCCAGTCACAATTGTGCTGGGACCAGACTGGCACTGGACAGCACAATAGGGTGGCAGCCATGCATATGCATGGTGCCTAGAGGGCAAAGGTCAGCTGCAGCGTCAAGGGTCTGTCCATGCACGGAGCGCCATAGCGCTATTGAAAAGCCCTGCGTGTAGCATGGTAGGGTGCATGTGTGTGTCACCATGCAATGGTCTACTGCATTGTGGCACCATGACACCCACAGTGCACCATGGCACGAGTGCCCCTCTGGGCATATAGTGCATGAGCGCCACAGGCATAGTAGTGGCTGTGCCCTATACTGCCTCCCGCGCAGAGCGCATCAGCAGTGCTGCTAGCGTCGGCATCAGCACTGCGGGCATGCATGGTGTGGTGCCGATTGTGCATGTCACAGTGGTGCACCACAGCCTGAGCACGCTCAACACCATTGCGCATGGCGCAGCAGCGTGATATTCAGCCAGTCTATGCAAATCAGCTCATGAGCCATTCCACTGCACATCCACTGCATTTGCATTCCATTACAGTTGTGCCTGCCCTCATTTGCATGCATTGCACTATACAAATGCAACCTGAGGCTGCATGGGCCATGGATCGGTATTGCAGTCCTTTGAGGTAGGTGGCATGCTGTTGGGACATGGTGACAGTGGTCTGGGAGGGCTGTATGGGACTGCACAGTCCAAGGTAACACCTGTCCATCCCCCAGGCATGAGCATGACTGAGCGAGAGGATGAAGAGTAGCAGGGAAGTGTGCAAAGGAGGAGGCCCAACTTTACCAGGGCAGAATCTGATGCCCTGTTTGAGGCAAACCTTGACAGGAAGCCACTGCTCAGTGGACAGAGGTGAACACCACAGGCCCATGCAGCAGCATTGGGTGAGGTGGCACTTGCCATCAACCAGCAGGGCAGCCACCAGTGGTCCATGCAGGAGTGCAAGAAAAAGGTCGGCACAGACAGGAGGCGGATAAAAGATATGGTGGCCACCATCAGGGTGGCATGTGCTACCACTGTTGGGGGACAGCAGGACGTACCCCACCTGATGCCATGGGAGGAGCAGGCAGCATGTGGCATAGTGCCATTGAGGGTGTTCATGGTGGTGGCTTCCAGATGGGTGGCAGCCCATCACTACATGGTAGGTCTGGTGCTGGCAGTGTGTGGGTGGAAGGGGGGCAGGCCCCAGGGCCAGGTAGATCCACTAATGACACTATGTTCCTTTACAGCTCCTGAGCATCTCCTTGGGGCAGTGGTGGTGGGTGTATCCATTGAGGGGGAGGGCCTGGACACGTTGGAGTGCCCATCCACCTCCACAGGTGTCCGAGGGACCAACCATCTGCAGCCCTGCATGTCTGTCTGGACTGATGCCAGTGGTGTGGGTGCGGACATGACCCAGGCAATGTCCCAGTGTGACACCGCCCTCGGGGTCCAGTGTGCTGAGACACGGATTGGTGCCAGCTCCAGCACTGATGATGATGTGACGCACGTCCCAGACAGTGATATCTGTGGGGCACAGGATGGTCCCACGGATCGCATCCACCCAGGCAGTTCCACGGGTAGTGCTGGCGTGGCTGCCTGCACAACAGCCCATTCCCAGTCTGCGTCTGCAGGCTCCAGTGGGGCAGCACTGGAGTGTGGCCAGGGTGGTGAGGCTGTTTTTGCCACTGCAGCTGCACCAGTGGTGTCTGGCGATCAGCAGCCAGAGGAACAGCAGCAGCAGCTGGCCAGTGTCAACGTGGGGACAGGGGCAGGGTCAGTGGCAGTGCACTGTGTGTAGACATACCCCAGAATGGCAGCACTGTGCAGTGCCCATCGTCGAGAGGCACTGTGCAGCAGGGTCAGGAACACCACGTGGGACAGCATGCTGGACATGCAGATGACCCCTTGGATGACCACAGCCATCTTCTCTAGACCTCAGTGGATCAGGAGATGCAGCTGGTGGTAGCGGTGGATGCGCTCTGTGCGGCGCTGTAAAAGGCAGAGGAGCGGCGCAGCAGGGACTATGCCCTGCTCCTGGTAGAGTTGGCTCAGTATTGAGCAGATGTGACCACTGCCACTGACAGGCAGACCACTGCAATGGCAACTGTCATGGCCACACTGGCCACCACACACCCCACAGAATGCTATGTCCACCCCCCATTACCGACGTCATGCAACCCCTGCTATGTCAATGCCAGGTTCCGCTGTGGGCATACCTAGCACATCTGGTGCGGGCATGTTTGGTGGCCTGCAGACACCTGCACTGACAGGCACATTCATGCAGCATCACCCCTGGCCACCCCATGAGGCCACTGGTCAGCCTGGCACAGCTGGCAGGTTTCGGCAGGGCTGCCCACACATCCATGGCGGCCGTGGTACTGTGCCACATGACTGACCCATTCCCAAGCATGGCCACTGTCTGCCACTGCCCTATGTGCACTGTGGTGTTCTTTGTGCATCGCATGGGTGAGGTGCCCAGCCATGCACACACATGGTCCCTGTGCACTCCCTCCTGGCTGCTGGCCATTGTGGTGTGTGCATGATGATGCCGGCATAGCACTTTCTGCCACTGTGCAATGGTGCTCAGTGTCTGAGGCATGCACAGTCCCAACCACTGGGCATGGTAGTGTGTGGTCCTGTGTGGGTGTGGATGTGGGGGTGCCTGTTGGGGTGGGCATGCCTGTTGCCCTGGGGGCATGGGTTGTGGTGTGTGTGCGTGTTTGTGCATGCCATGTGCAGCCCTGCTCATCCCTGCCTTTGTGTGCAGTCCCCCACCCATCCCCACACCCCTGATGCTGTCCTCCCCTGGTGTCCACCCCTGCCTGTCTGTGGGCTGTGCCCTTGCCCTTGGTGGTTGCACATGGCCCTGTTGACCTACCTGTGTTGTCCAAAGTGCTCCTCTGCAATGGTGTCCCGGTGCTGTTGTGCCATCTGGGCCAGCTGGGGGTCCCTTCACCCAGGGAGTGGCTGCCCAACACCAGCTGGACTGGTGTCCTTTTCATCCCCACCGCTGTCCCCCTCCTCAACCTCAATGGCTATCCCACAAATGGTGGCCATGTTGTGCAGGATACAGCAGGCCAGGTATAGCCCGCAGGCCTTTGAGGGGCTGTACTGTAGGGCACCACCTGACGTGTGCCAGCAACAGAACCATGTCTTCAGCAGCCCGAACACCTGCTCGATGACATTCTGTGTTGTGGCGTGTGCCTCATTTTACTGTTGCTGTGCTGGGGTCGTGTGGCACCAGTATGGTGTGAGCAGCCAGGGCCGTAGCTGGTAACCACTGTCACCTGTGTGTAGAGGGGAGTCGTTAGCATGGTGGTCCGTAACACTGTGCCATGGGCCATCATGGCCATTCCCCATGGCACCCCTGCCAATACCCCACACCCCCCCACATCTGCACCCATCGTCTGGCATGCTATGCATACTCACCTACCAGATGGCCAGTGGGGATGTCCCCACTCTCGAACCTATGGCTCAGTGTGGACTGGTGCCAGATGAAGGCATCATGTGCTCCTCCAGGGTGCACCCCCTGGCATCATACACCTCCTGGCAGTTGACACTCAGGTAGCCCTTGTGGTTGATGTATACCGCCCCCTCCAGGCCAGGTGGCATGTGGATGCCTACATGGGTGTAGTCTATGGTCCCAAGCATGCCAGGCAACCGTGCTACCCTGTGGAACTCCTGTATGTGTGCTGTGCACTCTGCCTGTATGCTGGGGAAACAGATGTACTCCACAGTATGTGGCAGCAGTGCGCTGAGGAATTGTGTTAGTAGGCATGACGCAGCTGACTGGGTTATACCTGTCATGTCCCCTGTTGGTCTCTGGAAGGTGCCTGTGGTGAGCAGGCACATGACGGCTGTGACCTTAGTCTCCACAGACAGGGCGTGGCTCCGTCGTGTGGGTGCCTGCATCTCATCACTGCACAGCTCACAGAGCTGCCTCAGAATCACCCAGTTCAGGTGGTACCGGCCCACAATCTCAGTGTCACTGTACTGTTCGAAGGTGGTGCGGGCTCAGTACAGCCTGTTCTAAGTGTACCGCCGATGGGCCCTTCCATGGCCGCGCCTCCTTGCTGCCTGCCTTCTCAGACCCCTCATTACCACCTCCATCTGGAAGGTGGCACTGGCCATGTCCCTGGCTGGTGTCCCCCCCCGAGTGGCTGTCTACCTGGTCCACCCTGCTGTGTGTTGCTGGTGCTGCCCCTGCACCGGGTACACCTCTGGCTGTTCACCTCTGTGTGCCCTGCCTCTTGCCACTGCCCTCCGTCCTCTGTGGCATGCTCAGGCCCTCTCGTGCACACACAAAGACACACACACACACGCCCCTTCTCTCACTCGCATACACCTCCGGTGGGCCCCGTCCACCTCCTGGCCACACCTGCCCCCTGCTTTCTGCTTGCCTCCCTGCCACTCTGCCTCCATGCTCCCCCGCTATGGCTCCTCTGTGACGCATTCATCCTCCCCCTCTTGCTCCCTTTAGTTTTGGCTCATTTCCACTGTTGCGTAACTTCCGCTTGCTCCGCTACTGCACATGTTGCCTACTGATGAATATCGCACTGCTCACATTATTCCTGGTTCCACCCCCTGCACTTGCGCATGCATTCATTTCTGTTGCATTGCGGTGCATTGCATGTTGTGCTGTGCTGCCACTCCCACTGAATATCGCACTATGGCTCATTTCCACTCTTGCACGGGCACATCCCTATTGCGCATGACACAACTGCTCTGAATATCCCACTCAAAATTTACAAAAAAAATATGTTGTGCAGAATGTTTTGATTTCACATGTACTCATAGTAAGTCCTTACCTTTACTTGCTGAAAGGAGTTTTTTCTAAATTTGCTTGCTGGTTTTATGGCCCCGGGGATCTCCATATTAGCATTTCTAATGGCCTTTCTTGTTCCTACTGTGCCTCCTGTCCCATGTGACAGTGATATGTCCTGGACCATTAATTCAACAACAGCTGTTTTTTTTGTTTCTGATGTTTGAAATAGTAGAACTGTTATGTTAATTAACTCTCTTTGTCCATGGAACTATAATGAAGGGTACATTTACACATGGCAAATGCCTGAGGAATAACTGAGTGGGCTTTTCTGTAAAGAAACAACTAGAGTCTTCACTAATTATAGCATTTGTGACCTTGGGTGATTTGTGTGCTTTCTTAATGGTTGTGTGTAGTTTCATAAAATGAAAGGCTTTAAAAATAAAACATTCACTTCTACTGACTAGACCAAGACACATACCTAGAAAACAGAAAGTTTGAATTAGACAGTTATTAGTTGAAGCCATAAAATCATGCCCCAAACAGTAGATGCTGCTGCAGCAGCTATTGGTCTCAGAATCAATGGCCCTGGATGTATCAAAGTCACATGGGACAGGAGGCATTGTAGGAACAAGAAAGGCCATTAGAAAGGCTAATATGTAGATCCTCAGGGCCATAAAACTAGCAAGCAAATTTAGAAAAAAAATCCTTTCAGCAAATAAAGGGAAGGACTTACTAGGACTACACCTACAATCCAAAACACTCTGCACAACATATTTTTTTGCAAATTTTGACTTTA
The DNA here is from genome assembly GCA_016271365.2 of Neoceratodus forsteri. NCBI lineage: Eukaryota > Metazoa > Chordata > Ceratodontiformes > Ceratodontidae > Neoceratodus > Neoceratodus forsteri. The sequence goes on along the minus strand of CM057449.1, from coordinate 1,107,137,391 downwards.
GTTCTCCTTTAAAGGGGACATGACTAGATAGATAGATAGATAGATAATGTATATTAACTATAGTTAGGGTTGCGTAGCCATTTCTATGTTAAATCTCATATTTTGCACTTTAATAACTTTGCAACCAATTGTCTGATTTGCCTGAAATGTGGAATAGAGGAAGATTTTTGGTAGATCTCTGGATCTGGAAAGTTTTGTGTCTATTGGATGTACAGGTGTGGAATTGTAGTGCACTGTAAAATGTGAAAAATCCCAACATTCTGTTTTCTTTAGAAGTCCACTTTGTACTGAAGAGTGCATCTGAGTGGGTTCAAAGTGGGTGGGCTACATGAGTCTTGCATTGCAGGTGTGCCTTATGAAGATTTTGTGTAAATATCTTGTCCATTCAAAAGTTATAGCATTTTTAGTGCCCTATTATATCCTATGGGAAAATTTACTGTATATGTGTAGCTCTAAAATTGTCGCGATAGTTTTTTTTTTGTGTCAAGCATGCCAAAAATAGTGTTGTGCTGCCGTCATCTTGTTTTCAGTTAGTGAGAGAGAAAAAACAACATAACTCAAAAAATAGTGCACTTTTTGACACACCAACCATTGGGTTTACCTATTCGGGGCCTGAGGAACAGAAATCTGGCATTAGTTTTTCACCAGCTGGTCTAAAAATGTGCTTTTCAGATTTTTTCCACCATTTTGCTGTTTTCTGTGACACTATCTCAAAGTGCCACAGCAATATCCATGACCATAAAAAATACAACCACAACACTGTTTTTTACATTCACAGTTGTATTCCCATATAATTATACCTCTGTACACCATTATAAAGATAGTAGTGTCACGATCGTACAGTGAATGACCATGGTAACACTACACAACCACATTTTCTGAAATGCTGTTTTCTTTATCACTTGATTGTAGCAAGCTGGATTGTGATATTTGCCTGAACTTTTCAGGGTGACAAGCCCTTGTGATGTAGATGTGTCTTTCAGTGGTTTGGTTCCAAAACATTCACCATGTCTCTAGCTCTAGCATTCTGAAGTTATGAATTTTCCCACAGGATAACATTGTGGGAGTCATTTTCTTTGTTACTTCACTGTGGCTATGTGCGTTGTGGTATTGACCTGAAATTTTCAGGGAGCAAAGCCCTACCCCTACAGGTGTGCCTTTTGGTGGTTTGGTGCCAAACCATTGAACATGGCCATACTTACAGTACAGCATTGTGAAGTTTGGAAATTTCCCCATAGGACAACATTGCTGCACTGGTTTCTCTGTCACCTCATTGCCGTAACATGCATTGCGGTATTACCCTGAACATCTCAGGGTAAAAAGCCCTAGTCTCACAGATGTGCCTATTACTGGTTTGCTGCGAAAACATTCAGCAGGGCCAGAGCTACAGCATTCCAAAGTTCAAAAATGTCCCCATAGGATAGCAATGCAGTGCCCATGATGCCTTTCGGGGCCCGTATCTCGAAAATGGTTCAAGATACGGACTTTTCGTCTGAAAATGTCTTAGCCCCCTGCCATGGGACTAAGTACAGAACTGGGTTAGAAAGCCTTGAAACCCAAATTTTTTTTCTAGTGTGTACGGTTCCTGAGATATTTGTGAATTACTGTTCTAATTGCTTATTTTCATGTGCATGGGCCACTATTATGCCCTCAGATTTAGCACTCACATCGTGTTTTGGAGCACGTATCTCAGAAACTATACAAAATATGGGTTTGGTCAGTGTGTGGTCATGAGAACTGCACACTGTCATGATTACATCGACACTTGAATTTTTTTCTACCTCCTATGGTTCCCAAGATATGGGCAAATTACTGATGCTAGGCCCCCTTGCCTTATAGGGCTGCTGTATGGCTCCATGCTGATATATAAGTTGGAGCACAGGTCCCAGAGAACCCTTGCTCCCACCCACACATACATTATGCACAAATAGGTGACTTGATGGGAGCGTGAGGCCCAAAGGACCCCGAGCTCTCACCAAGCCGCCCATTTCTATTACTACTTACATTACACTTTTAAAAAAAGGAAGGAAATTATTTGCAAAAACTTCATTAATGCATCAGTTAGGATTGTTTCCACACCAATAAAAATGTGGAAATTCAATGTTAGGGTTACCACCCCTACCACCCCAACCCCACCAACAGGCATTGGGGTGTGCGTTGGGGTCGTCGTGCCTAACTCTCACCATTCTCTATACTGCACCACCTCAGCTTCTTTACACATGGAATGGGGTGAGAGTTAGAGTAATATCAACACACCTGGATACCTGTTGGTAGAAATCAATAATGAGGTAGTAACTTTCTTCACACACTTTGAATCAGTGTAAATGCTATTCCCATACGTGTAAATTTTAAGCTTTATATCAGATCACTAAGGTGGGCAAATAATGTGAAGAGCAGTAAGGAAGGCTGGGGGGATACTGGGATGCATAGGGAGAGACATCAATAGTAGAAAACAGGAAGATGTTAGCCCTCTGTACAGACAGTTGGTGAGACCCCATCTGGAGAACTGTGTGCAGTTCTGGAGACCCCATCTCTGCAAAGACATAGACAGAGTGGAGGCTGTCCAGTGGAGAGCAATGGAAATGGTGCAGGGTCTGCACCAGCAGACATACGAAGAAAGACTAAAGGAGCTTAATATATATACCCTTGAGGAAAGAAGGGAAAGAAGGGACATGATAGAAACTTTCAAGTACCTCAAGGGAATCAACAAAGTCAAGAGGGTAGCATCTTTCAGAAAAAGAGATGTGCAAGAACAAGGGGGCACAATTTGAAGATAGAGGGGGACGGCTCAGATGTAAAGTGAGGAAGTATTTTTTCACAGAGAGGGTTGTAGATGCATAGAACAGCCTCCCTGAGGGGGTCGTAGAGTCAAGAACAGTGGGGGAATTCAAGAATGCATGGGACAGAAATAAGGCAGCCCTAGTGGGGGGTAGGAGGAAGTACGCTGTTGGTTAACTATGATCTGCAGCTTATCTGTTAGGTAGGAAAATGGGCAGACTAGGTGGGCCAAGCGGTCCTTATCTGCCATCAAATTCTATGTTTCTAAAGAATATACACACACACACACACACACACACACATGCATATCCACATAGTGTATTCAAGCAAATACTGCTAGTTAATATATTTCAGAACCAATATATAAATAATTTCCTTACACAAAGATGTAATATTGTACAACTCCATTACCAAGGATGAATTTGAATACCTGTGGAATGCTACTCCATCAATACCCTCATTCTATGTACTGCTTAAAGTACATAGAAACCTGACTAACCCCCACATGCCCCATAGTTTCAGGAATGAATTCTATCACAGATAGGGCTGGGAAGCTCATAGATTTCTTTTTACAAGACTGTGTACAGTACCCACTATTATACCAGAAGAACACAAGAGATGTCCTTAGAAAACTGGAAAACATGGGATGGGAATCAGAGTATATCTGTAATTATTGATGGAGAGACATTGCACACTTCTATCAAACACCATGATGGTCTTAAGGCATGCAAATATTTCTTAAATAAGGGGTCCCTCAATGACATTGTACCTATTACATTCATTCTGACTCTTCTGGAATTCACCCTCAATCACAATTCATTTGAATTTGAAGGAGTGCACTACCTTCAGACCTGCGGTACGGCCATAGAAGCATCAATGCCACCCTTATATGTTAATCTGTTCATGGGTCTCAGGGCTGAGAAAATAGTATTTGACTCCATGACAAATATGCACAGAGATAAGATAAAGCACTGGTATCTCTTTATCAATGATGTCATCCGTGTTTGGAAGGGCACAGAGCATGAGGCCCAGGAATTCATCAAATGGCTAAACACCAGTAATTTAAATGTCAGATTTACATACACCGCCAGTAAAACTAGTGTCAACTTCCTGGACCTTACTTTGACATCAGATAGATTTAGCAGAGTTTCTACTAAAGGGCATAGAAAAAGTACTGCCACTAATTATCTTCTCAGAGCTGACAGTGCACATCCCGATTCATTAAAGAATTCTATTCCATATAGCCAGTTCTTATGTATTTGAAGGAACTATTTGGAAATATAATATACAGTTTGGAAGGATAAGCATTAGAACTAAATGACAGATTCTTGAACAGAGGCTATAAAAAGGAGATATCGAGGAAGGCCTTGACTAAGGTCAGAAATATTAATAGATCTGACCTACTTAAAAAAAGGTACAGACATCATAGGGAACAAAAATGATTTTGAACTAATAACCTTCTCCCTAACTATATGAATGGGCAGGCCTAGTGGAAATATAATATTTCATAACTAGGCTATTCTACAAGTGGACCCACAAGTGGGCACAAAACCTAGGGTGCCTTTCAGAAAGGCAAACAACCTTAAAGGTACACTAATGCATAGTAAGTTCATGCCTCAAGTAAATAGACAGACCTGGTTACCAGCTCAGTCAAAAGGAGTTTTCTAAATGCAATAGATGCAATGTCTGTAAGTATGCCAGAGAGGGGAAAGCATTTGAAGGCAATAAAAATGTATAAAAGGGTGATCAGAGACTTTGTCACCTGTTATTTTACTTAAACTTTATTAAAAGATTTTAAGGATCTCAGAAATATTGTACAGTAGTTGTATCCTCCAATACAATTATAATACATATGTACTGTATTTGAGAGTAGGTGTTAGCATCTGGAGCACCCAAAAGAGCACAGGTAACAGACAGTCAAATATTGATGAGGACCTCAGCCCTGCTTCAGCCCTGTCTCCCCTCACTATAAAATATTGCTTTAGACTGCTTCCATCACCCACCACCCACCCCCATCCTGGGGGGAAAACGTGGCAATCATGTGGAATGACTTAATGGGGGAAAAGGTCTTCGTAAAAACTGAAACTCATCATGGAATTATATCTGATCTTTTATCCATGATACGTAACAGCCAAAGATTCCATTTGTTCTGGTGCTTTCCTGCCTGCAGTTGTAATAGTGAAGCAAGTTTCTCCATCTTATATATATCCCATATTGCATCCTCCCATTGTGTTAATGTAGGGGGTTCTGGTTTAAGCCGTAATTTTGCTATGACTTTTCCCTGCCACCATGAAGCTACCCAGGGGAGATACAGATGTACTTCATTGTTAATGTGTCAAGGGTAGCTTAGTAATAGGGCCACTTCCAGTGTTAGGGTGCCACAAGACTGAATCATGGCATTTAGTTCCCCCTACACTGCTTTCCAGAACCCAGTATAAGTAGCCACTTCACATTTTCTGCTTCTCCAGCAAGAGGCATCCCTGGACAAGATGAATTTAGCCATGATTTGAGGAGTATGGGAAAAGTGGATAGCTGTTTTCCAATTGAACTCTTGCCACTAAGCAAATTCATTACCTTGTGTTGCCGACTCCATATGGTTTTCCAGAGAGATAGCGAGGGACATATAGTAAGTTCAGCCTCCCATGTGTTTTATGTCTATGGCACATCTATAGTGCGGTTACCATGAAGCATCTTATAGCAAATGGAAATAAAGTGGGATGGCCATGATCCTTGTAGAAGCATTCAAATAAATATGAGGGGGTGAATTTAACCTCACCCCCCTTTAGTCCCAAGGTGGAGGTCAAGTAATGGCGAGGTTGTAAGTAATGGTAATGATCCCTCTGTAAGCCATAGTCTGCTTTCAACTGAGAGAAATATTGGAGCAGACCTTCCACATAGAATTGAAATGTATGTGTGAGACCCTGGTTTATCCAGTGCTTAAACTTGTGATCCAATTTTGCTGGGCAGAATGCCATGCAATAGGCTGAATATAGAGCTAATGAACTCTCAAGCTGTAATGGCACTGTCATAAAAGGCTGTGCCAAAACTATAATAAGGATTTCATTGTGACTGATATGACTCTTGTTAAATCTGCAGTATCCAGATTCTGAAATAAAAGGGGGTCAGGTGATGCGTCAAATGGATTGAATTTGAGATCAACCCATAGGGACCTAAGGGGCATCATTTCCATCTTAAAATATGCCCAAATTATGCACCTTGATGACATTTGACCAAATCAGGGAGGGCTAATCCACTCTGATCTTTGGTAAGCCACAGTTTTCCAAAAGCAATCCAGGGTCTACTCCCATTCCATAGGAATTAGGATATCAATTTGTTCCGTTTAGTAAAAGCACTTCATGTAGCGGACACTGGCACTGTTTGAAATAGGTAAAGGAATTTTTGTAATATATACATATGTATGGTGTCTATCCTTTGAAATAGCATAAGGGGGAAGAACCAATGTCTGCAGATCTGTCTGTACTGTTTGATCCACATGGGGATTATTTAGATGGCATAACTCTGTGGGTGCTGAACCAACATGTACTCCAAGTTTTTTAATATGTTGTCTGCCCCATTTATAACAGTACTGTTCCCTCAGATATGGCTGGGGAGATAGTGCAATTGGAGAACTTTGCTTTTATCTGTATTTATTTTATAGCCTGCAAGCATTCCCATTGTGTGGAGACAGGTCGTCAGGACAGGCAAAACATTTTCAGGGTCTGTGATATAGAACAGTAAATCATCTGTACATTACACTACATTATGCTGCATTATGCATTGAGCCCATGATCTTCACACCCCATAATGCTGCTGTTTGGTGAAGGTATTGTGGCAGGGGTTCCATATACCAAGCAAACAGATACAGGGAAAGTGAACAGCCCTGGCATGTGCCTCTGGAGAGTTTAAAAAGAGAGGAAAGGGAACCATTGGCTTTTATTGTTGCCCGGAGGAAGAATGTAGATCTTGGATTAGATTCAGGAATGGGGGGAAGAAGTCAAACTGGCACAGGGAGCAGTGCAGGAAGGGCCATGCCACTATAGTAAAAGCTTTCTGGGCATCAAGACTTAAAATGAGGGCAGATATTTTGTGAGTGTGTTCAATTATTAAAATAGTACATTTAATGTTGTTCATGGTTGCTCAGAGGTTGCCAAGGAAGAGGAGCAGTTGTACCAGAGTGGGCTCAGGGAGGGTGAGGGTGGTGGAACAGAGGCACATCCCTCCAGTTGTGCCTCTTCACAATTCATATGCCATTCTGGCAAAGTGTGGTTCCTCTATGGAGGCACCCACAGTGGAGACCAAGGAGGATGCCGGGAACCTCCACAAAGGAGACCCACAGGAGGGTGACATGGGACCCCACAGGGGAAGGAAACAACTCCTGGTGGAGGACTCCATTGTTATGAAGGTAGAACTAGGGGAGGAATGGGAGAGGGAGGTAAGGTACCTGCCTGGTGCCATGGCTTGGAGGGACAGGGAACGGATCCTCAGGATTGCTGGAGCAGCTGCACAGGGGAGGAAGCGGGATGTCATTGTCCACCTAGAGACAAATGACCTGGCTCAGAAGGGATCAGAGCAGTGCAGGAAGAGTTTGTGGAGTTGGGGAGGGGCCTTACACAAGTAGCATGCACGGTAACCTTCTCGGAGGTGCTGCCTGCCTATGGCATGGGTGAGGCTAGAGTGCTCCACACCATGGAATTCAATCAGTGGTTGAAAAACTGGTGCAGAGCTCAGGGATTTGGCTTCATTGGGGACTGAGGGTCCACCTGGAGGGATGCAGGCCTATACTGGTGTGATGGTCTGCATCTGTCCAGGAGGGGAACCAGAATCCTAGGTGATAGGTTTAAATGCTTCATTGGCAAGCATTTAAACTAGCCAAGGGGGGGAGGCACTGGAAAGGAGCAGGGAAATCCTAGCCCCCCCAAAAGATCAGGGTAGTAAGTGAGGTAAACACCAAGACAGAGATGTCGATATGGAGAAGGGCAGGAGTAAATGGAGAAAATGACAAACACAATAAGGACAGGGATGGGGCAAAAAGGGATAAGGCCATTAAGAAATGTAGGGTAATGAGTACCAATGCCCGTAGTCTGGGCAACAAGCTCCCTGAACTGGTGGCCTTGATGGAAGAGGGATGCCTAGATATCATAGCAGTCACAGAAACATGGTACACAGAGAAACATGACTGGGATGTTCACATACCAGGATACACAACCTACAGGAGAGACATGGAGGGGAGAAGAGGGGGAGGAGTAGCTCTCTATGTAAGGGAAGGGATAAAAGCAACTGAACAAAAGAGTAGACGGAGGAGAGGAGGCACTGTGGGTCACCTTAGAGACTCAAAATGGCACCACATTCCACACAGGGGTTGTATACAGACCCCCATGCCAGGGGGAGGGAATGGACAAGGATATGATAGAAGGCATCCTTAGGCTGGCAGAGAAAGGGGAGATACTGTTGATGGGGGACCTGAATATGCCAAATGTTAACTGGAGCAACTTGGCTGCAGTCACACCCAAAAGCAGGGCCATTCTTGATGCCCTTCAGGTAGCATGCCTCAGACAGCTAGTTTTGGAACCCACTCATGAGGGAGCAATCTTAGACCTCATACTCTCAAATGGGGATGGTGAGAGGATCTCAAATCTAGAAGTAGGTAGTCATCTGGGAACAAGTGACCACCAAACAGTGTGGTTCACGATAAACTCTGCTACAGAGTCAAGCCATACAAAAGTGAAGGTTCTGGACTTCAGGAGGGCTGACTTTGGCAATATGGGAGAGTGCCTTAGAAAGGCTCTAGCAAATAGGCTAGAAGGAGGGGTGGAGCAACAATGGGGAAACATCAAAGCTGCCATCACAGAGGCAACAAGCCTTTGTGTGAAGCAAATAAACAAATCAAAATGAAAGAAAAAGCCACTATGGTTCTCAAAAGAGGTGGCAGTGAAGGTTAGGGAGAAAAAGATAGCATTTAGGAAGTATAAGGAAACACACAAGGAGCAGGACAGAGAACTGTACCAGTTAAGGTAGAAGGAAGCAGGGAGGGTAGTCAGAATAGCAAAGGCCCAAACTGAGGAAAAGATAGCCAACTTGGTTAAGAAGGGGGATAAAACCTTTTATAGATACATCAGGGAGTGTAGGAAGACAAAGGGAGGGATAGTGAAGCTGAATAGAATGGACAGTGGGTGGGCAGAGAGGGACAGTGAAAAAGCAGGGATACTGAATGAATACTTCTGCTCAGTATTTAAAAAAGAGGAGGAGGAGGAGGTGCCTAATCCAATTAACAGAAGCACTCTGGATAGGGAGTCCATCCCAGTCCTTTCACAGAAGAAAGGGTTCTGAAAGAAGTCCTGAACCTGAAGGTGGACAAAGCAATGGGGCCTGATGGAATTCACCCTAGAATTCTAAAAGAATTAAGGAGAGAACTAATGACACCACTGACTACCCTTTTTAACAATCATGGGGGGATGATGTGGTACCTGAAGACTAGAGGAAGGCGGATGTGATACCCCTTCACAAAAGTGGGAGCAAAACAGAGGCAGAAAACTACAGACCTGTCAGTTTGACCTCTGTGGTAGGGAAAGTGATGGAATCACTTCTGAAGGAAAGAATTGCTGAGTGCCTAGAGGCCAGTGGGGCACAGGACCCAAGGCAGCATGGTTTCACAGCAGGAAGGTCATGTCAGACAGATCTAATTGATTTCTTTGACTGGGTGACCAAAGTAGTAGACCAGGGAGGGGCAGTGGACATGGCCTATCTAGACTTTAGCAAGGCATTTGACACAGTCCCACACAAAAGATTAATAGTCAAATTAACCAGCCTGGTAATGGGTCCCAGGGTGGTAGCCTGGGTAAAACACTGGCTGGACAACAGGACACAGAAGGTAATTGCAAATGGAGTCCACTCTGAAGAAAGAGGGGTTACTAGTGGGGTACCGCAGGATTCAGTACTGGGTCCAGTCCTTTTTAATGTCTTTATAAGTGACATTGCAGAGGGACTGGAATGAAAAGTATGCCTCTTTGCAGATAACACAAAGATCTGCAATAGGGTTGATACACAAGGGAGGAATGGTCAAAAGTATGGCAGCTTGGATTCAATGCAAAGAAGTGCAAAATAATGCACCTGGGAAACAAAAACCCAGGGGAAGACTACACAATGGGGGGGGTAGTAACAACAACAAAAATGGAAAGGGACCTGGGGTAATCACATCAGATGACCTTAAGGTAAGCAAGCAATGTGAGAAGGCAGTAGGCAGGGCTGGGAGGATACTGGGATGTATAGGGAGAGGCATCACCAGTAGAAAACAGGAAGTTGTTATCCCTCTGTACAGGCAGTTGGTGAGACCCCATCTGGAGTATTGCATCCAGTTCTGGAGACCCCATCTCTGCAAGGACATAGACAGGATGGAGGCAGTCCAGAGGAGGACAACTAAAATGGTGCAGGGTCTGCAAGAGAAGCCATACGAGGAGAGACTAAAGGAGCTTAATATGTATACCCTTGAGGAAAGGAGGAAGAGGGGGACATGATAGAAACTTTTAAGTACCTCAGTGGAATCAACAAAGTCCAAGAGGGTAGCATCTTTCAGAAAAGAGTTGTGCAAGAATAAGGGAACACAATTTGAAGATAGAGGGGGGGATGGCTCAGGGGCAATGTGAGGAAGTATTTTTTCACAGAGAGGGTGGTGAATGCATGGAACTGCCTTCCTGAGGAGGTTGTGGGGTCTAAAACTGTGGGAGAATTCAAGAACGCAAGGGACAGACATAAGGCAATTTTTGTGGGGGGTAGGAAGAAATAGGCTGTTGGCTAAATAGGATCTGCAGCTTATCCTGTAGGTAGGGAATATGGGCAGACTAGGTGGGCCAAGCGGTCCTTATCTGCCATCAAAGTCTATGTTTCTATGGTTTGTCTATTTCTTATGAATCCAGATTGGTCAAGGTGTATAATTATGGGGAGCATATCATCAAATCTGTGTTCCATTATACTTGTGAATACTTTATAGTCCATATTAAGGACTGAAATCAGGCAGTATGATTCACAATTAGTGGCATTTTTGTTCGGTTTCGAGTATGCCAATATAGTGGCATAGCGTTACGTATCAGGGCATTGTGAGGTAGTTAGGAATTCTTAGAAAGTTCTGAGAAGTAAGCCATACATTGATTATTATAATACTTTACAGAATTCTGCCCTGTAACCATCTAGGCCTGGGTTCTTCCCATTCTTAAGTTCTTTTATTCTAACTGTGAGCTCTTCTGATGTAATAGGTCATTTAAGGTAGTCTTTATGGTCCTGCATAAGCTGGAGTAGTGGTATGTTATTAAAAATTCCTTCTTGAGACAATGCTCCAACAGTTGAATGTCTGCTTCATATAGGTGCTGGTAAAAACTCTTTAAAGTATTAGTATTTCCATGGTGTAAATGAAGGGGAGGAAGTACAGAGTTAGTCTAGAGGGAAAGTTCAGAAAAGGTAGTTCAATGAAGCTTTGGATGTTCCCTCCCCCTTGGGGCAGGGAGGGACACTACTTCTCCTGGGGAGCAGGCCAAGATATATAAATGGTAAGGTAGACTGAAGGGCCCCTATGGTCCAATTAAGTCAGGGGAAAGAAGTTGGAGACATGAAGAGTTCCCCGCAAGGGAGCAGCTCAAGGTTCTTGCAGGTTTACTCAGGTTCCATGGAGGATAAAGGAGATCTCCTATAGGAATGACGGACTGAGTGAAGGGGAGTCAAGAATGTATCTTCCAACTATGGCCATCAAGCTGCTGTGGTTGTGAGGGGGTCACACAAGTGTGCTGAGCTCCACCAATCAGGTATGTTTCTGTTGCCTGGGGAGGCCCAAAAATGTGTCCTACTGCAAGCTGGGACTGAGAGTAGGATGCATAGAGGCTAGGTATAGATATTGTGAGAAATAGCATCATGCCTCTGAAAGAAAGGGAGCAGAGGAACCTCTGCATCAGGAATAAGGAGGGTGGGTTTCTGTAACACTATTCAGTTTTAAATACCGTATTTTGTTTTGTCCATGGAGAAGCAATGCTGTAAGGTTGAGAGAAAGTGTAAGCAGCCAGGCAGCCCTGAAAGGTCTGCACTGGTGTTTGACTGAGCAGGAAATGTGTCTTGTTTTCAGTCTTTCAGCTTCCTTACTTTTTTACTCTGGTCTGTTATTTGTCATTTTATTTAAAGACTTAATTTTTGTGTGTTTAAGTTAAATATTTTGTCAGTCTCATTCTATGTTAGTCTTAATTGTTTATTTCTTAAAGTGACAGTGCTCTGACACTGCAGAGAGAGAGCATTTTTCGTTTAGCTGTACTTGGTTGTTACCCCCCTTCATGTTATACAAAAACAAAAAAAGAAAATATATTTTTGGGAGGGGGTTACTAGTTCAGTAAATTCAATTTCATCTCTTTTGTTTCAGACAGCCTGCTAATACCTCAGGGAAGATGTTGTCTGCTAATGTTTAGTTTTATTACAGGTTTCTGTACTTTTGTCATCCATTTAGTAATATCATAAAAATATTACATATATTTAAAAAATGACCAGAAAGAGATGCTCTTCTAAAGGGATAGGTATCTAGGAGGTGTCAAAGATGTCAGGATGTTTGAGGGTGTTGCTGCACATGCTGCAGCTAAAAAAAAGTATGTGTGCAACAGAATCTTCTGTGTCAACAGGTAGCAGTAAAGTAGTAGTTGGTGGCAGCGGTGGCATTAGTGTAGCCACATTTATTCTATGTCTGTGGCACCCATGCTAGTTGGGGGCTGGGAAAAGTGGCAACAAGAGAAGCAGTACAACAGAAAGTGACAGACCTCAGGTTTAGGCACAGTGGTCGAGGAGGAGACTGTTGTGAGCATCCCTGTAACTGCTGGTGGTGCTGGAGCTGACTATGATGCTGATTAGGGTGTCCCACTTCCTAATGAAGGTGTTGAGCTGGAGCATTAGTTAGTGAAGAGAGATGCTGAGCAGTCAAAAATTACAGCATTTAAAACTGTGGGTTAGGAGAGAGAGCCTGAAAAACGTGATGTTGATGGCACAGCTCGGGGGGGGGATATTAGAGGCTATGGGGATTATGATATGGATCCCCTATGGGAGCCTGAAAAGGAAAAGTAGAATGGTGTTGCTGATGAGGAGGTTGGTCCAATTCCTATATCTGACTTTCCAATCCAAATGCCAAAGTCCCCATCAATCCTACACCTGTTTTTCCTGCTAGTGATGAGACCATTACATCAAGTGGCACAAAAGCTCATGCTGAAGTTTACAAAGCATCACACAAAACATCAGCTGTTCTAACCACTGCCACCCACTCCCCTCCTTTGTCCCATGTCAAATCAAGGTGCTCCAAATCCCTAGTCTGGGATTTCTATATATTTGACATTGATGATGAAACAGTCCTTATATGTCAGCTTTGTCAAGCTTGCCATAGCAGGGAAAAAAGGGCAGGCAAATTGGCACAGTGGGTAACAAACACCTAAAATCACATCACTTATTATGCTGGACTCAGCACCAGAAGCAAGCAGGTGAAGGGGTATCCTCATCATCATCATTATCAAAGGCTGTCAGAAGTGGTGTGGAAATACCCCAGGTGTAGGGAGGGGTAGATGATGAAGACTACAGAGAGAAGGAGTCTGTGGGATTGCCTAGTAGTGGGCATAGCAGCAGCAGGATGAGTAGTAGTAGTACCCTAAGATATGGAACAACACCACCAAAGCAGAAAACCCGAAAGTATCGCTAGTTTAAAGAACACCAAATCTGCAGCTCTGAAGGGGTCCAATATTACCCCACTGGCGAGTGTTGTTGTTTGGTAGCCCCACCCCAAGAAAGGTCCAGCTTACTGTATGCGGCAAAGACTGTCATTCAAAATACCCACAAAATCATCCCATTTCATGAGAACTAAATGCAGTAATAGCTAAAATGCTGGCCATTGAGCTGTTACCATTCTCTTATGTTGAAAATGTGGGTTTTTGCAGGTTGATGGTCCATGCCTGTCCCAGATGACAGATTCCTTCCCGTACTTATTTCTTGATGCATGATATTCCTGAACTGTATGAGGCAGTGTTTCACACAGTAAACCATGCCCTGCAGCATTCGGCATCACCATACATACATCTTAGTATGAAAAAAGGAAAGCTCAGCACTTGTGGTATAGTGTTTTTCAAAAAGCAAGTGCAAGTTTATTTGGCGAGATGCCTATGAAATAAACTTGAAGCCCCTAGTGCCTCAACCCCTGAGCGGGCCTTCAAACGGGGGCATATCTGAGGAACTGGCAAACCAGGTGCTCATTTATACATAATAATTTAAAGTGACATACTGTGCACATACCCAAAGTGCTAAAGAGTGCAAAAAGTAAAGTTAGGACACATTTTTAAACACACACATGGATGCTTATGTAAAGTATTTTGATTGTAACTGTTTTACAATCCTTGTAATTTATTCGTGTTACTATATGATTTTGCACCTATTGTGTCAGTTTCAATCATTGGAGAAATAATTATACAACAGAAAATTATTAAAGAGAAAAAGTACATTATACATGAAATCTCTCCAACAGGTCTTAAAATCAAACCTGCTTGCTAGCAATAGATAGGAAAATATAAGGAATTTAATTCATTATTAAATTACCTTCAAAACAGGTTTGGTAAAGGAAGGTCAAAATATATTGCTAAAGGTCAAAAGGTAACAGACCTGTTAAGGATTAGAAGGGAACCAGGAATTTATGCCCAAATGTCACATTTAAATCATTGTAATATTCATAGTAATTTATATGGGCTCTCAAAGAAATTTTCTCAAGCTAAAGTTAAAGACGTACATTTAGTTAAATTGCATTATGGAGGGAAGTGGAGAAAGTAGAAAAGGGTAGTATAGAAAAAGAAGAAAGGGTTGGAAGGGGAAAAGAAAATTTCTTAGACAAGTCAAAAAGGTATAAAATATTTAGAAAGTTAAGAACAGAGTAAAGTAAAGCAAGGAGTCTAATGGGATTTAATGGCCAAATGAAATTAGTGTAGGCAGACATGATGAACTGAGTGATTGTTCTTAAACTTTATGTATTCAAAAAATGTTCAAAGTGTAATCTTGATCATGCTTTAGTTAGGTAAAATTATAAACTTAAAAAGTTCAGTTTAATTACATTTCAGAGATCTTAATACAGAATAATCTTCCTCAAGTCCAATCAGATAATGGACTTTATCTGTGTTCCATGGGCTTACACCATTGTAACCCACATTTTGCAATTTCCAGAATGTGGGGTTAGGTCATATACCTGTAAAGGGAAGAACAAGGATAGGATATTAGTGAACCTGGCAGATAATCTGGCAGGGCCTGTAACAATGATTTTTCCAAAATCCCTGGAAACTGCCCAAATTATTGAGGCTTGGAGACAGGCAATAGTGATCCCAATTCACAAAAAGGGTTCCAGGCAAAGTGTGGGAAATTATAGGCCGATTAGTTTGACATCTACCCTTGGGAAAATTTTGGAGGGAATTATTAAGGATTTTGTAATGGATCATGTAGAATTAGCTGGGCTTAGAGATGCAACACAGCATGGAATTACCAAGGGATGCTCATGCCAAACTAATCTAATCGAGTTTTATGGGAAAATAAGTAAAACACTTGATGGGGGAAGGTCTGTGGATGTGATATTCCTGGACTTTGTGAAGGCACTCGATAAAGTCCCACATGAACAATTAATATAAACCATTTTTAAACTGGGAATAAACCATAAACTGGTATATTGGATCAAGGATTGGCTGAGAGAGCGGAAACAGAGGGTATATGTCCTTGGTGAATCATCTAAATGGGCCCCAGTTACGAGCAGGGTCCCTCAGGGATCTGTTATGGGACCATGCTTGTTTAATCTTTATATTTGTACTATGCAGGTTACAACTAATGTTTGGTTGTCCAAATTTGCGGATGACACACGCATAGGTTTCCCAGTAAATAATCAGAGGGATGCATTAAAACTGCAGGAGGTCCTTGTAGAATTGGAGACCTGGGCTATAGAAAATAAGGCATCCTTTAATACTGACAAATGTACGGTAATGCACTTGGGGAAAAAAATCCAGAGGTGGATTACTTCTTGGATGGCCAGCTACTTAGGGTAGTAAAGGAAGAGAGAGATCTGGGCATCATGGTTAGCAATGACCTTAAACCCCATTTGCATTGTAATCAGGTGGTCAAGAGATCAAACAACATCTTAAACTGTATACATAGACATATTAAAAGTAGAAAGAAGGAGGTTTTGCTTCCTCTCTATACATCCCTGGTGCGCCCTCATGCAGAGTACTGTTCACAGTTTTGGGCCCCAGGATATAGGCAGGATATAGATGTGCTGGAGAGGGTTCAGTGCAGAGCCACAAAAAGAATCAGGGAGGTACAGAGTGCTAATTATGAGGAAAGATTGAGGAATCTGGACCTTTATTCCTTGGAGTATCATAGCTTGAGAGGGGATATGTGTCTTCTTTATCAAGCACTATCGGATAAGGAGCTTTGGAAACAACTAGGACTAACTTTGAGACACCAGTCTCATAGTACGCGTGCCTATCATCTTCAACTTAATATGGAAAAATTTAATACAGAGGCAAGAAGGTATTGGTTTTCATTAAGAGTTGTTAAAACTTGGAATGCACTACCAGCTGGGGTGGTGGGTAGCCAAACTATGTTAGCTTTCAAGCAGTCACTTGATTATTATCTGAAGAGTAAAAATATAAAAGGGTATTAATTTTTACTACAAATATAGTAAAGTACTAGTATGGTGAGCTAAATGGACTTTTGTCTTTTAAGAGCTCAGGACAACCTATGAAACCTATGAAACCTTAAAGTTACAAATATGGAGAAAAGTCAACATCTTCATTTAAACCTCAAGGGACAGCAGTATTCAATGTTAAAGTCCATTATGTTTCCTTTTGTGCCAAAACATTTGTTCTATTGCCCCCTCTAGGATGTCTCTCAACATGTTCCAAAACAATGAATCTAAAACAGTCTGGTTTACAATCATGAATCTGAAGAAAGTGTAACCCTATTGCATTGCAAATGTTCCCATTAACAATTACACGTATGTGTTCCTGTATCCTTGGTTTGACAGGCCTGGTAGTGATTCCAACATAATAGTAAGGGCAAATACACCAACAAATATGTATTATGAACGGTGTTGTGAGAGCAATGAAATTGTCTAATTCAAAGGTTTTCCCATCTTTAGAAAAAGTTTTACCCATATGTGAGTACTGGCAGATGTTACAACGTCCACACCTGTGTAGACCCTTTAGTTTGTTTTTAGCCAATTTCTGATTTGTGTGTTTTCAGATAGTACAAAGTGACTATCTAAAAACACACAAAGCAGAAACTGGCTAAAAAAATAAACCAAAGGGTCTACACAAATGTGGACATTGTAACATCTGCCAGTATCCACATATGGGTAAAACTTTTTATAAAGATGGAAAAACCTTTGAATTAGACAATTTGATTACTTGCACAACACCGTTCATAAATAGGTTTGCCATGCCAAGGCAACCAAAATTGTCTGTGGGATTTCTCCAGGAAAATGGCAGGGGTCGTTCTCATGCAGGATGGAGGGGATGGGGGGGAGAGGAGAGGAATAAATAGAAGGGGCCAGGTGAGGTAGTAATGACTCGTCAAGGTAAGGATGAAGTCATGGGATAAGGGGGATCAAAACTGGCTAGCGGCAGGGCAAGGGGCTTGCATCACAGGGGCTGGGGTTTAGGGGATATAAGATCAGAGGTAGAGGGCTTGCTCTCCCTCTTACTGCTAAGTTTTGTACGTGACCCACCCACCCAGAACTTGGGATGAAAAGGGAAAGGGGGACATATGGGGAGAGGAATAAGGAGCCACTGTGTGAGGGTGGCACAGGGCCTTAACAGCAGAAGGTTGGGGAGAAAGGAGGAATATGAGCAATATGCCGGTAAGGTTGGGGCTGCCGAGATGAGGGTAGCGGGACCATGGAGTGAGCAAGGGAGCATTGCTGATGCTGAAGGGCTGAACTGATCAGCCCAGATGAGCAGAAAGGGGTGGGAAGGGAGGAGGGAAGGAGGGGCAGATGGGGAAGAGCTCCAGAACTGGGAGGGAGAAACAAGGATGGTGGAAGGAAAGCAGACACAGGCCGGGGTCAGGGCATCTGGCCATGGCAGCAGCATTGGGGGGAGGTAGCAACAGTAGGATCAGGTAGGGAACTGGGTGTTGGGTTAAGGGCATCCAACCCAAGGAAGAACAAGGAAAATGAGAAGGGCCTGAGAATCAGAAAGACCTGAAAAGGGGTGTCAGGTTCTCATGCATCCAGCCCCCCAAGAAAACAAGGAAGTGATTGGAGGAACTCCAGAGGTTGGAAGACAGCAACCCACTAATGGACTGGATTGATTTGTAACGTACAGACTTTTAAATGAAAAGGAACTTGGACATTTATATGGTTTTGAAATGAATTGATTCATGAGTCATACTATGTATTGTAAATATGGTTACTAATAAAAGCTTTGCCAATCGAGCACCAATACTGGTGGTCCAGGTGGGTCATTTCCTGGGAAACCTCCCTCTGACAATATGTATTTGTTGGTGTACTTGCCCTTACTATTATATTGGAATGACTACCTGGCCTGTCAAACTAAGAATACAGGGACACGTATAATGCAGTAGGGTTACACTTTCTTCAGACTCATGATTGTAAACCAGACTGTCTTAGATTCACTGTTTCGGAACATGTTGAAAGACATCCTGGAGGGGTCAATAGAACAAATGTTTTGGCACAAAAGGAAACAAAATGGATTTTAAAACATTGAATACTATACTAAATTGGGGGGCAAGGTTAACAATCAAGAAAATATTTCTGCATTAAAGAAGGATTTGGAAAAATTAACACTTTGGTCAAATGAAAATCATATGCAGTTTAATCAAGACAAATGTTTAGTAGTGCATTTCGGTGTAAATAATCCAAAAACGATATATCATATAAACGGACTACCACTTCACTCATCAAATTGTGAAAAAGATTTAGGGATATATGTTAATAATAAACTTACATCAAATGATCACTGTGTTAGAACTGCTTGCATGACCAACAGACTTTGAGGCAAATAAAATGCACTTTTGTTAATCGCACTGAACAATGCCTTATTCCATTGTATAGGGCATACATTAGACCGTATCTAGACTATGGCTCCCCTTTCTGGAATTCAAACCAAAAAAAAGACATAGCAATTCTTGAACAGGTTCAAAGAAGAGTAACTAGAATGATTCCAAGATTAACAAACTTGGATTATCAGAACAGATTAAAAGCTACTGGTCTCTTCTCTCTTCGAACTAGAAGATTAAGAGGTGATATGCTTATGGTTTTTAATTTAATAAATTCACCAGATCTAATGGAAAAATGTGGTCTAACACTCTCCAAAAGCAGACATGTTCCGAGACTGCATAATAAACAGCTTGAAGTAAAAACTTATAAAACCAGCAAAAGGGGAAACTTTTTTCCAATAAGAGCATCCATTGTATGGAACACCTTGCCACAAGAATTGGTAGAGGCAACTAGTGCCACTGTCTTTAAAAACAAATTAGATGTTTGGTTGAGGGATAATAGATAAATAATGTCCCACATAGTGTGGGGAACAGTCTCGATGGGCTCTGGCCTTCTTCTGTTCTTTCATACCAAGTAATACCAAGTAATACAGTCCACTCCAGTTATAGTGACCGTGGCTATTGCGGGCACTCGCTTACTGAGAGCAAAAGTTCAAAACCACTTTCCACTACCATTGACACCAATGTTAATATTACCGTTTATAACGATTCTTGGCTGCCGTATATGTCGGGCACTATTCCTCCATAATGAAGTACGCATTTGCACCTCATCTCCAATGCAATTAGCAGCCATCATACCTCTGTTACTTAAGCCCCCATTCCACAGGAAAAATCTTATTCACAGCTCTTTACCATGGCTAGCAAATGGAAAGTGATGTCTCTTACTGAAAAAGTGGGCCTACTAAACAAAATCAGCAGCATGCCCAAGATGAGCCAGAGAGAGCTACCAGCACATTTCTCCTTACCCAAATCAACGATTGGCGACCTGCTTCACCAGAAAGAACAGATTATGCATGACCGTCATCAAAATGTGAACCTAGATCAGAAGCGCAAATGTGATGGCAAGGATGGGGAGGTGGAGGAGGCTCTCCTCCACTGGTTAGCCAATGCCCGCAGGAGAGATGCCCTGATAAGTGGGCCTCTCCTCACGCAGAAAGTGAACCAGCTTGCAGATGCCTTGGGCCACTCAGACTTTAATCCTTCAGTTGGGTGGCTCCAGCATTGGAAAACTCAGAACAACATCTGGTTCCACCGAGCTCATGGAGAGTGCCAGAACCCTGATGAAGATGGTGCACAGCACTGGGTGACAGAAGTCTTGCCTGGTTTGATCTCATCTTACTACCTAGATGACAATTTTAACTGCGATGAGACTGGTCTTTTTTTTTTTTTTTTGCTGTGTGGGCAGCAGCACCATGGCTTTCAAATCTGAAGCATTGATGGGCCAAAAGAAAGCAAAGGAGCGAGTCTCGGTACTAGCCTGCTGTAACATGACTGGCACTGAGAAACAGCTGCTGCTTGCAGTTGAAAAATCATTGAATCCTCGTTGTTTTCATGGCATGCACCACTTGCCAGTTCTCTATAATACCAATTGGTCAGCCTGGATGACCGCTGACATTTTTACAGACTGGCTGTGACAGTGGCATAGGGCACTAAGAGGACGGAAGATTGCTGTGATCCTTGACAACTTTTCCGGCCATCCATCTGTTCCCGGCCTGAGAAACATACAGTTGGTGCGCCTCCCCCTAAAACCACCTGTATAATTCAGCCTTCAGATCAAGGCATAATTTACAGTCTAAAACAACATTATGTGTGGGCCATGCGGCAGCATGACTTGGATGAGCTGGACAACATTGATTCTAGTGCTAGTGACCCGCATGTTGCTCCAGTCCCGGCCCCTCAACTTTCTGCTGCCCAATGCCTGAAGAAGATTAACTTACTTGATGCTGTCCACCTTCTAAAAGATGCCTGGGACTCCGTGATAGCACTGGCTATACAATGCTGCTTTTGTAAAACTGGTTTTGTGGTGCAGGAAAACCATGGTTACCACAGGGGAGCAGATGCTGAACCAGATCCATTGCCTGCCGAGGAGCCCATTGGAGTGCTGGAAGGGATGAGCATGGAGAAGTTCAGTGCCATCTGTCACCTTGGCAATAAAGAGGAGGAGCCATCCAATATCGACGACATGGCGCAGGTCGTGGAGACAATGCGCACTAATGACAAGCCAGACATGAAAGACGAGGAGGGAGAAGACTCGCAGCTGGACACAAAGGTCACAGCTATGGATGTCAAAATGGCCCTGTTAATGCTCAGAAGGGCCATGGAACAACACGCTGACCTAGAACCAAACTGGGCAGCTCTGTCGATGGCGGAGAAAGTCTGGGCTCCATACCACAAAGCACAAGCCTGCCAAACAATTATTCAGGAGTACTTCTCAAACAAGTAAGGACAGTCTATGAAAGAGCTGTGATCACAGTACAGTACCAGACAATATTTTGGGACATGGGGAGTTGGGATTTTATCACACACTAAGTAAAAAATGCTTTTACCTGCACAACTGCATTTTTGTTTTGTTTTCTGTTTTGGTTATTTCAACCACTCGTTATAACGGGCACATCAGTCCTGCACAGATAAGCCCGTTATAAGCAGAGCAGACTGTACTGTTGTCCCTCCGGGTTTAAATGAAGATGTTGACTTTCTTCCACATTTGTAACTTTAACGTTCACTGATATCCTGTCCTTTTTCTCCCCTTTACAGGAATATTATCTAACCCCACATTCTGGAAATTGCAAAATGAGAGCTACAATGGTGTAAGACCATGGAGCACAGATAAAGTCCATTATCTGATTGGACTTCGGGAAGGCTATTCCATATTAAGATCTCTGAAACTGAACTAAACAGAACTTTTTAAATTTATAATTTTACCTAATTAAAGCATGATCAAGATTATACTCTGAACATTTTTTGAATACCCAGTGCTAGATAGTCAAACCATTGCACCTAGTGCTAAACCATAGCACTGGAATAGCACTGAATTTGCGAAAGGCTGCAATACTCAAAAGCCCTATTAGTGCCGGTGCTGTGTGGTAGTGCTGATGCTAATAGATAATAATATGCAGAATCAGGGTTAGGAGAGCGCCCATGAATGACAGCAGCACGGCATATTCAAAGGTCCAGTGCCACGCTACAGGCATTAGCACAACCTGTAGTGTGGCACTAGGTACCGTCCAAAAAAGCTGGTGGTAATATGGTGGTGCCCCCCCATTGTGGACCCCCATAGCCCCGATATAACAATAAAAGCTCTGGTAGTCTAGTGGTCCCCCCAACCCCTGCACAAATCCGACCCCATAAATCATTAAGAAACTGATTTTTCCCTGGTAGTCCAGTGGTCCCTCCACTCCCCAGCATGAATCCCGACCCCGTAAAACACTGAAACAATACTGTTTCCCTGGTAGACTAGTGGTCCCCCCCCCCCTGTACGAATCCCAACCCCAAAAACATTAGGAAATAGTTTTTCCCTGGTAGTCTAGTGGTCCCCCACCCCCTGCATGAATCCTGACCCTGTAAAATGTTAGGAAATAATTTTTCCCTGGTAGTCTAGTGGTCCCCCCATTCCCAAGCATGAATCCCAAACCCCGTAAAACATTAGGAAATTAGTTTTCCCTGGTAGTCTAGTGGTCCCCCACCTCTCTGCATGAACCCCAACCCCGTAACATGTTAGGAAAGAATTTTTCCCTGGTAGTCTAGTGGTCCCCCCACCCAGCAGTGATGCCCCCGCTCATCAATATAGTATCCTACGAATAGAGCCGGCTACTGGCTAAGCTCCTCTCTCACCACGTCGGTCGCTAACTGAGGCAAATGAGCACTACTGTAATGAAGTAGCGCATCTGCACTCTCAGTCAGTGGCCGCCATGATGGTGAGAGGAGGGCTGAGCCAGACGCCAGCTCTATTCTTTTCTTCAATCTTTCTTCCCCCAGATGTAGATCAGGGGGCCAGTTTTTCTTCTTTCTTTGGAGGTAACAGTATAGACCCATTACCGCTTTTCTTTCCTTGCTACTGCTGTCCTTCATTTTGGGTTTTTTCTCCCCCCAACCCCTCCCTCCCTTGCCCCTTTATTATCTTTTCTTTTTCCCCACACAGCCATCCTCCTTGGCTGCCCCAAAACTGCTTGATCCATATAATGCTTTTTTCTGCCGTCCACCTTTGGCAGTTCCCATACTGGATATCTTATCCCGTTTCTTTCTTACTGGGTGGATGGGTGGGCAAAAACTGAGAGTAGCAGAAAGTGAGGCCAGCTGCTTCCTTGCAGCTGCTTACATAACCCCATTAGCCACACCCCTTCCCTTGTCTGTCAGCCAATCCCACAACTCTCCCTTCTTTATTTTCCCCTCCTTTCTTTGTGAGGTCATCTCTGACTCACAACTCCTGGCCCCTCCCCATGATGAGTCACCCCCTTTAGCCCCTCCCCAACCCCCCCACTTTGTCATGTCTGGGCATGCTAAAACCTCTGTGGTTAGTCACCTGGACAACTGAGTCTTCCTTTTAACAGGCAAGCCACATTGTCCAGGATTTCCCCCCAAAGAACAAAACTGAGTCCATATGTGATAGGTGCTCAGATTGGCGAGTAATTTATTATAGTACAATCTCAATCTCCATCTATCCAATATCTTAATGATTTCAATTACATCAAAGGATATTTCTTATTTCATACATTTTCTTGTATCCAATCATCATTTCCCCTATTATCACATATCGCCAACTATGCCAATTGTTTTACATTCTTTTTCTTCAATCTTCCTCTTCTCCCTCCAGATGTAGATCTGGGGGCCAGTTTTTCTTCTTTCTTTGGGGGTAATGGTGTAGACCCATTACCGTTTTTCTTTCCTTGCTGCTGCTGTCCTTAATTTTGGGGGGTTTCTCCCACCTCCCTCCCTTTCCCCTTTATTATCTTTTTTTTCCCACAGCCTGTCTCCAGACTGCCTCCTCCATTCTTCAATGCTGCCCATAATTTCTGTATTAAACATATCAACCCCTAAATCCAATAGGTGAACCCCATCTGGCCTAAAATATTCATCTTCCCTCTCCTCTATACCTCTCCTAATCACGCTGCCCCCATTTGCAATAAATAATGTGCCTACCCTCCTATTCATCTCCCTCCTTGCCCTGTCAATTGCTACATGCCTGTGCTCATATCTCCAAATTCAGCAACGGGCTATGTCTGACCATACTAATGTCACGTGAGGCCACCAATGTCTTATTGTTTCTACATCTTGCTTTATTTGCAGATACACATCCAACCAGGGACTGGACCCAATGTGCCCCCCCCCCCGATGCACAAAAATTATGTCTGGCGGTGGTCTCCTCTCCCTCATCTCCCTCAGGGTAGACAATAATTGGGCCCATTTCATGCCCCTGATTCCTCACCAGCGCAGTCTACACTGCCTGGGGTCTTGCTATAGCTGCTTATCCCCTGCCTTCTTTGATGCTCTCCTCTCCTCTCTGCCCAGTAAATATATGAGTGCCCACATATCCATATCTCTAACCTCTGTCCTGGCTATGCTGTAAGATAAAAGCAAACTATGAGTAACTGTGCTCGGTCCAGGCCCCTTCCCAATCCTCCCTTCTCCCCTTCCCCCCTTCCCCCTGCCTCCTCCTGCCTATCCCTCTTTATCATAACCCTAATTGACCTGCAATGTAAGGAAAAAGATGGTTAGTAGTTAGTCACTCAAGGGCCATACATAACACTTGTACAATTAGATTTCCAGTGGTCAACCTCCTGAACTTGTTCAATCGAACCCCCTGCTGCAACCAGTTGTGAAGCAGCCCCAATCCTAAATGAATGGGACAAGTAGCATTTTGGGTCCTCACTGAGGAAAGCCATGCCTTTCTTGAGAACAGCTACTATCTGATAGCTTGTCACCCCCTTACTGCCCCCATAGATAAAGAGCTGAATTATGTGGTCCTGTGGCACTGTGGCATAAGCCCACAGTGCCCTAACTGGGCATATTCCCAGTTAGTCCTGTCTTACCAAGTGAATCAAGCATCCTATCCCTTCTTGGCCCATTTTCAACCTCCTGATCTATAAGAAGACTGCCTCAGGCAGCCACTCTATGTCTTCCCACCCCAAACCCTTTGTCCTTTCTCCCTTGGCATGGCCTACCACTTTACACACCCTGAGGGCCCCATAATACATCATCAAATAAATAATCTGGAATAATGTTGACTCGCCTGCGGACTTACAAATCGTTGGCAAGGCCTTGATAAGTTTTGTTAGAAGATTTTCAAACACCGGTCATCTGTCATCCTCTTCCCTGGTTCTTAACTGACCCCACCCCTGTAACGTCTGTCTTACTAACATAGTCTTGGTGGGATCTCACCATCCCCTGAGGTTACAAACTATACTTATAGCCACTAAGTGTACCCTCATCATTGTGTGTGCCAGCCCATGCTCCCACTGGTACACAACATACTTTCCTAACTGCTCATCTGTGACCAGCCCACTTACCTCCATCCGGTGTACTTCTCTGAATGCTTAGAAGGCTCTCCAAGACCCTTCAGAGGCTTGGAGGTCCTGGTGGACCAGGAGTTGTGAAACAGCAATTCGGCTCCTTCCATCTAATCTCACAAATGTTCTGTGGTATGCGTGTTTTTTGTCCCTCTGCCTTCTATGCGATGGCCCGGAACCTGTCCAGCTGCAAATGGGAGAGGCTGTCAGCCATGGTCTTTTGTACCCCGTCAATGTGTCTAGCTCTAAATGACATGTTCAGCTTCAACCCCTGCAAGACTAGCTGGTAAAATACTCTCAGTACTGAGTCTGACTTGGCCTCCCAGTTGTTGAGTACATTGATTACCGCCTTGATTGTCACACCAGAATGTCACCTTCTGGTTGCGAAGCTCCTCCCCCAAAACTAGCATGCTAACCCAAATCAGGACAATCTCCAGAAGTGTAATGTCCTTAGTTGATGCCCTTCTTGCCCATTCTTCCAGCCAGGCCTCAGAAAACCATCTCCCCTAAAGTATCCTCCCATGCCTAACTCCGCCAGTTGTGTCTGTCTATAGTTCTAGATCTGTATTGAAAACCCAGTCATCCTGTCAAAATGATGTTGCATTGAAAGTATCTACCAAGTCTTCCCAAATCATCAAGTCATCTTTGGTGTCTTTGACAAGGTCAACCCAGTGGTGCAGCCTTGCCACCCCCCTTGTGGCATTTGCTTTGTGTCTGGTGAATGGGCTGATGGCCCTTCAAGCAAAATTAAGGTGGCATATTAGCTGTTGTACCTGTCTGAGTTGGACTCTGCACCTCCTCCTCCTGTGTTCTTTTATGAGCTCCCTTAGCTTCCATATTTTCTTGTCTGGTGACCTAAACACCTCTTCTTTTGCATCTACTTCAATCCCCAGGAACTCTATCATCCAGCTGGGGCCCTCTGTCTTGTCTGGTGCCAGAGGCACCCCCAGTTCCCTGCATAATTCCTGAAATCTGCTCAACATGCATTCTGTCTCCTCCCACCCACTTCCTATCAGGAGAAAATCATCTAGGTAATGGATGACTGACTTGTAGCCAGTCTTCCATTGAAATATTCATTGTAGGCACGTGCTAAACAGCTCAAAAGTGGCACAGGCCATTGAGCACCGCATGGGCATGGCTTTGTCAAAATAGTATTGCCCATCCAGTTTAAAACCTAATAAATCCCAGTCTTGTTGCCGCACCGGCAGTAGCCTGAATGCTGACTCAATATCCGTTTTCGCCAGCCATGCCTGGGGTGTCACCCTGATAATCTGCACTGCGTCCTCTAAAGTTACGTATATCACCCTGGAATCTCTCTCCTCTATATAGTCATTCACCGAGTCTCCATCTGGGAAAGATAGGTGGTGAATGACCCTATACTCTCCTGGTAGTTTTTTGGGTGAAAAACCCAGGGGTGATACCCTCAGGCTGTCTAGGGGTGGATTCTGAAATGGTCCCTCAATCCACCCAGTGTCTTTTTCTTTTTGTATCTTGTTTTTCAGAATCCCTTCCCCCCACCCATACTGATCCTAAATTCTTGGCTTCCCTGATTTCTCTGGGCCCTTGAAAATGGAGGCTAAAGCCCCGCTTAAAACCTTCAATTAAATGTGCAGCCTCACTGTCATCGGGGTGTCCTTCTAACCATTCTTCTAACTTACCTACTTTAATCGGTGTTTTAGCCATGTGAATACCTCCCATGTCACTGCCACTGTCTTCCCTCTTGTCAATAAGTTTTGCCCCTCCCTACCCCTCCCTCTGTAACCCCTTCCACGGCTGTTCCCTATACCCTGCCTGCTCCCCGAAAGGGCTGACTGGAGTTGCTTTGGGCCCCATTGTACTGTCCCCAGAGCTCCAGTTTGTCAGACACCTTGATGCTGGATTAGTCCCCCTGCATTTTGAACAAGCATGGTGAAATCTACTTTGTGGCCAGGAACAGAATGTCCTGTTAAAGCCCCAACAGCATTTTTGCAATAATATGGCTATTTTTCCACCATCCCATTCTGGTGTGGTTTGGTCTGTGACATAGTCAGTCTATAAGTCTAACCATTTTTTATCCCAACAGACATCCCCATAGGTGGCCATTCTTTGCCTAAACAATTCGTCATAGCTTAACCACCCGAAACCATCTTTTGCTTTTGCCTTGTGTATTATCAGTGAGTACGTAATTAGCAGAATCCCCATCTCAGGCATTTTCTCCATCACTATAGCGGAATAATTTGCAAACCCTACAAACCATGCATCTCAGGTCTTGCCCTCCTCCTTTTTCCCCCAACAGCACCACTGCTGCAGCCATCTCACTCTTAACTATACTCTCCTTCTCATCATACTTCATTACTGCTTCCCTGCTTACTAAGGTAAAGATATCCACATATGCCCCAATCCATATCATCTCTTTCATAGCTAAGGGTACATGTTCCCCAACCCTCATACCCGGGACTCCTATGTCCCTTGTCCCTGCCCCCATCTCTGAGTTCATGAGTGATGTTGTATCACTCTCTTTTATCCCTTTTTCTGTCCTAATGTCAGACAGCGACTTTTCAAATTGCCCCAAAGCATCCTCCCCATGGTTGTAATCATCTGCTGTATATATTCTTTTTTGCTGCTGCCTATGTTGACACCCCCATTACCTATTGAGGGGCTAGGTTCCTGTACCGATGGTCCAAGTGACTGTCCCTCTGTGACTTCTGGGACCAGCACTGGTGCAGGCATGGGCAGGGCTGGCATAACCAGCAGAGGGGACGGTGGAGGAGCAGGCAATGGGATTGTGGGAAGAAGAGGCTTTGATTGAGGCAGTAGTGGGATGACTGCAGCTGACTCTGGGCGATGTGGGCTGACTGGCCTAGGTGATGGTCTCCTGGGGCTGGGTGATTGGGTTGGAGTCCTTCTCAGGCTACCCTGTTCCCTTTGCCGGCCACTTACCCCATCCTCCACCAGTGCCCTTGTCCACTTTCCGCTTGTCTCCCCAACCCCTAAGGCTCCATGCCCTCCACCAGCTCCCATATCTTATTAGCCTTCTCAGCCAATTTGAGGATAGCATTGTAGGCATCCTCCCTTGAGGGTTTGCTTTTTCTTGGCACCATCCTAATGATGCTCCCTGAATAGGCAAGAAGTGCTGCAAAAGAAAGCAATTTGGTCAATGTCCGCACTCCAATATAATTCCACTCCCATGGCTTCTCCTGCTTTGGTAACCTCCTGTGCCCTACTCCCCCCCTTCCCCCTAACAGACCATGTGTTATGTTTCATCTGACTATCTCTATCTTCTTTTATATACCCTTTTTTTTTTGCCATGACTACCCTACTCCCAGGCAAAAAAACCCAACTTTTCTTGTTGTTTGTAATCATTAAATGTCCTTCTTATTCGCATTCTGACTTCTTTGTACCTGATATAACTATATGATATAGCTTGTGTTGTTGGTTACTTGTAGTCCTTGTTCTGCCTCTACCTGAAACATCCTTCTCCGAGCTATCCCTGATCCTTGGAACGCCCCTTCTCTATGGTAATCTAAGATGGTGGCCTGTTTTTTAAGATGGCAGCTACTCCTTCACTCCCCCCCCTTTTCTTTTTTTTAATTGGAGCTAGCCTGTATCCTACTGCTGAGAAGCATGCCCAGACTAGCCATTGCACAGTTCCCACCCCCCAGTGCGCCTGCACCTTTGCATGTATCCCCTGTTCTGGGCAGGTTCTCATCACCATGGTTGGACCAGCTATTTTTGTTCTGGTGCCCACCACTCCACTGTTTATCCAGATCAACCTATCTCATATCTGCCTGTGTGCTGTCTGCTCTGGTGTGATGTATTGTTAAGGCACTAGCTGTAAGGCCATCAAATGCAGTTTACTTGACTTATTCCTCCCCCTCGACCTGGCTTGTGCTGTGAGAAAATCATATGCTCAGGTCCCCCATGTGACCACTGTGTACTGCAATTCTGCCAAAAATCCTGCTATCCCCTGCTGTGTTTTCTCTTTTTTTTTTTTTTTAAAGAGACTGCTATTTCACCCTCCCGCATCTGTTCGGTCTGGCCTGTTCCTTTTGGGGTGGGAACCTATCACCTCCTCTGCAGCCCCCTCCATGCAACGTCATCTAGTCTGCATGCTTGGGCCCTGCTAGGCCCCCATCCCAGCTCTCCCCCTGTAAAGCAAACCCTTCAAGCATGTAAGCACTTTCTCAACAAACAAGGCCCACTTCCACCACTCATCCTTTGTTGTGTTTCAGACCTCTCACACCATTCCTTTCCTCTACCAAGCACTGTGGGAGTTCTAGGTCTGTTTCCACTCACATGTGAGGCCCCCACGCCATCCACCACATGGTGCCCTCCACCCAGGAAAGTCAGCCCCCCTTCCCCACTGTGCCCTGAAATTTCATGCAACCCCTTTGTACCTTCCTATCTGCACTGCAGAGACCAGCAAGTGAGCCAAAAAATAGACTGGAGAAGTTCCTCAATCATCCCCCTTTGCTTGAAAAAAACTCCCTCTGGCCCCAATGGCTTTCCGTCCCAAGGGCAATTGTTCGCTACCACTGCTAATGGGACCAAACGGAGAAAATTGTCTCTTCAGTGAGAACCTGCTTTTCTTCAAGTGCTCCCCCATTTCCAAGGCCACTCACTAATACAGATCAAGAAACCCCCCCTCCTCACCTGGCATACTCACAGACTGTGGCCTAGTGTGCAGCCCTGCTACCTTGGCTCCTTCTTCCATGGGAGCCCTACTGAAATAATTCATGGGCTGTCTCTCACTCACTCCCCTGAAGTGCCAGGGCTGATTTCTGACCCACTGGCATGGCTCCCTGAGCCAGTCTCATGTACAAGGTTTTCACTTTGGCCTTCAGAGACTGACAACTCTTCCATGCCTTCCACGAGGTTGGACAATTCTGGGTAGAGTCTGGTCAGAGAAGCAATACATAGGGTAGACAAAGGTAAATCAGTTTCCTGATCCATGAGTCTTCATGCCGCTACCACTTTATCAGTTACTTGACTGACCAAGACTATTTGATCTTGAAGAACAACTACTGTATGTTCATTATAGTCCACCATACTATTGTGACCGTGACAGGCCACCATAGGACAATGGACCTGGCCTAATTCTTCAAATATCCTTACTATTATTTTAAAATCTCCTGCCTTCTTAAGTCTAGGACAATTCAAAATTCTGCAATTTATTGTCTTATTGGGATCTATGTAGCAACACCCCAGAAATTTATGTATAAATTCTGGACAATTTAAATCTGCACAGTTAATTATATGAATGCAACTTTGGATGAGAATCTTAATTGTTCCCTGATGACCAATGAAACAGAAGTCAAATTCAGGTTTAGTCCTTAATCTTGAACGTTCTAAGTCAAGGGTCCTTGACTGTATTAAGCTTAGAAGTGAAGCACCACCACTACATCTGGAATTAGTTTTTTCAAGAAATATTTTTACGTAATACTAAATTCAAAAATCTCACAGTAATATTAACAGTAATATGAGTAAAAAGACATTAATTCTCTGAACAGCAGTGCAAGCAGAAAAATATATAAATTTCCCCTTGCATAAAAATTAGTCGCAATAAAAAAATGAAAACAGAAATAAAAAAAATATTATGCAAGCATTATATTTTACCCACTTCCACATGCCTGGGCTAAAAGGCAAAACTCACCCCACCAGTTTAACCAAATGTCAAGCTTTGAGGTCTTGGACCAAGGATGACTGTGTCCTCCTTCTGCCTGGTCTTACCTGGACTGGTTTGCCTGTTGATCTTTATACTGTGTCAAGGCAATCAATTGGGCTGGTACTTCTGTAGTTTCTAGTGTATGGGCTGGGTTTAAAGCAATAGTCTCCTGTGTTAGAAAGTAATTTTGTATGTCAGACGACCACCAGTTATTAACTTTCTGTATCAGAAATCTATCAATAACTTGAAGCATCTGATTAAATAGGGGCTTTTTAAGAAAAGATATGGGCTGTCACTAACAATTTGACATCATGCTACAGCGTGTAGTATGACCATCTAGTATGACTCGGAGATTTTCAGCCAAATACAAAAATCATTTTATTTTTATCAATAGCAGACACTTATCCAGGGTGGTAAGTTATTTTTGCAGTACTTCAGAGATGTGGGGCTTCACGTAGTCATCTGATTGTCTAGCTTAGACATCTGATTGTCTGGATGGTAGTTTAAACATTATACAAGAAGGACAGGCATATGATTCCTACTGTAAAGTATCTATGTAAGCGCTGATAAAGCAATGGGGCCAGATGGGGTGCACCCCAGGGTCCTTAAAGAGCTAAGAGAGGTGGTGGCTGAACCTCTGGCTGTCCTGTTTAGCCAATCACTGGAAACAGGGGGAGGTACCCAAAGACTGGAGGACAGCAGATGTAGTCCCCTTATACAAAAGTGGGAACAAAGAGGAAGCAGGAAACTACAGACCAGTCAGCCTCACCTGGGTAGTGGGGAAGATCATGGAAGCACTACTGAAGGAGAGTCTGGTAGAACATCTGGTTGTCAATGGACTACAGGACCCAAGGCAGCACGGTTTCACCAGCGGGCAGTCATGTCTGACCAACCTCATTGAATTTTCTGACTGGGTGACTAGGGAGGTGGATCAGGGGAGGGCAGTGGACATGGCCTATCTGGACTTCAGCAAGGCCTTTGACACTGTGCCACATAGAAGACTATTACACAAACTGGGGAATATGGGTGTGGACAGGACAGTAGTGTGGTGGGTAGGTAACTGGCTGGGTGGCAGGACACAGAGGGTGGTGGTAAATGGCTGTCACTCCACAGAGGGAAGAGTGACCAGTGGGGTACCACAAGGATCAGTGCTGGGACCGGTTCTATTCAACATCTTCATTAGTGACATTACTGGGACCTAGAAGGCAGAATTTCACTGCTCGCTGATGACACAAAGCTCTGTAACAGAGTAGACACACCAGAGGTGTAGACAGAATGATAAGGGACCTGCAGAAACTTGAAGAATGGTCAGGGGTTTGGCAGTTGAAATTCAATGCAAAGAAATGCAAGATAATGCATATAGGGCACAAAAACCCTGGCACAATATATCAGTTGGGGGCTGAGGAATAGCATGCACCAAGCAGGAAAGGGATCTTGGGGTTATCATCTCTGATGACCTCAAGGTAGGGAAACAGTGTGACAAGGCAGCAGGTAAAGCAAATAGGATGCTGGGATGCATAGGCAGGGGCATCACCAGCAGGAAAAGGGAGGTCATAATTTCACTATACAAGACACTAGTGAGGCCCTACCTGGAGTACAGTGTACAGTTCTGGAGACCTTACCTATGTTAGGACATAGACAGGGTAGAGAAGGTTCAGAGGAGGGCAACAAAGATGGTACATGGATTGCATCACAAGTCCTATGAGGACAGATTGCAGGAACTGAATATGTACTCCCTGAAGGAGAAGAGGGAGAGAGGGGATATGATAGAGACATACAAGTATCTTACAGGTAGGAACAGGGTGCAGGAATACACTATTTTTAAGCGAAAAAGATGTTCCAGGACTAGAGGGCATGCAATGAAGTTGGAGGGAGGATGATTCAGAGGAAATGTGAGGAAGAATTTCTTCACAGAACGGGTGGTGGACAAGTGGAACACCCTGCCAGTGGAAGTGGTGGGGGCTGAAACAATCACGGGATTTAAGAATGCATGGGATAGATATAAAGGAATTCTGGAGGTCAGGGGTAAGGGGCAACAGACTTCTAGGAAAACATAAACTGAACTTACAAGCTCAAATGGGCAGACTGGGTGGGCCACAGGCCCTTATCTGCCGACACTGTCTATGTATCTATGTATGTAAAGCATTTAATACTTATTAGAAAGAGTCCACATTCAGTTATAAATTTTCACACAAGTCAATAGGTGTGCCAATAAGTCCTGAATATGATTCAGGCTTACAAAGCTGAAAATGTATATATGCAAACCCCCGACATTTTCTGTTTTAGTCTGTTTACAAGAGGAAGGTGACCTTTAATGAATATAGTACTGAAAGCATTTGTTCAGACACTCGGCTACAAGATATTTCTATTTTAATTTGTTTAAGAGGAAGTTGACTTTACAGTTAGGCTAGTTACAAGAAAAGGGTCTCTATGTGCACTTACTGTAAATGCAACAAATGTTTTTTTTTTAATCTACACTCAGTAATCATGTTAGCAAGTATTAGTAAAAATACAGAACCAAAGTCCTGTTAGTAAATATTTAAATACAACCCATGACTATAAGTAAACTTAATCATTAATAAAATATATGTCTAAGTATTCAGTTTAACTGTAATTATATCCTGGCAAGAAAGGCTGAAAACCCAAGTTACAAGGTATTAATGCTAAAACCTTCTTATTACATTTTAAAACACCCTGAGCAAAGAATGACTTTATCTGACATTGCTCAAAATTCATTTATGATGTCCAGCAGAGGGTCCCTTGGTGGGATGTCTGGAATAGCCCACCTATCCATGATTGCTTCAATTTCCTGATTCATTTCTTCATTGGCTGATTTAGAGCACAGACTGAGCACCCCATCCTGTATTTATACCCTCTGTGGCCACCGAAACCTGCTACCCTGTAGCAGACCATTCTTTCTCTATTTCCCATCTTCAAGACTGTGCTCTTTTACAGCTCCGCTCTAATTCCCAACTAGTTGCAGTAGTAAAAAAGGCCATGCATCTACCACAAGCCCCAAACATGACTTTTGAGCCTATCCTCCAGACCACACAGTTTAGTCTCTGACCTAATTCTGACTCGCCTCGGACCGAAAGGGACAACGATCAAATGCAACCACAAACAGGCTTTTGGGACTATGCCCGGACCACATGTTTTCAGCTTCAAATTCAAAATCATCCACTAACAAAGCAAAACCACCGTCAGCTGCAGTCTTGGCCTTCTAACCACAAACAGTGCACTAAATGCTTCTCATCCTCTTTTTCTCCATGAAGTCAATAATCTGCCCATAGGCCAAGGCTTACCTGATACACGTGGTTGGAAGCCCTGAATCTTCAATTCTTCCTGGTGTTTTCTTTCTGGTGCTTTGAATTTCTTTTTTTTGGAGGGGGAAATATGTAACAGCTGCATTGCCAGTCACTCTAGTTACCGCGGAACAAAATCAGTTAAAAGTCCCTTAAAGTTACCTTGAACAAGTAAGTTACAGTTAGCCAATCTGATGTGCTACTCCCAGCTAACAAAAACTGAGTGTAGCAGAAAGTGAGGCAGGCTGCTTCCTTGCAGCTGCTTACATGCCCCCATTAGCCACATCCTTTCCCTTGGCTGTCTGCCAATCCCGCAACTCTGTCTTCTTTATTTTTCCCTCCTTTCTTTGTAAGGTCATGTCTGACTCACAACTTCTGGCCCTCCCCCTTAAGAGTCACCCCCTTGAGCACCTCCCCAACCCCCTGCTTTGTCTTGTCTGTGCATGCTAAAATCCTCTGGGGTTGGTCACCTGGACAACTGGGTCTGCCTTTTAACAGGCAAACCACATTCTCTTAGAAATATAAGATTCATATTTGAGGCTTATAGTAATATTTCTGCCTACATACTGCATCTTGGCAATGAGTCCAGATCATAAGTAACCAGAAGTTTCATTACATGTTCTAGCCAGGGGAAGGGTTTGCATCCCATGTTTTTCCAATACGCTTTTTCTTGCAAGCACTGTTTAGCAAGTCTCACCTCAGGCAACATATTTTACTTTATCCAGTAATTAATACTCTTACTGTCTGCAAGAGCTATTAAATAATATATTCCCAGCTCGGCTCTAACAAAACAGCTGGGTGTGGATTTATTAAAGCCCAGAGCTGCACATAGAACTTCAATAGCAGGTTTTTTATTTTTTTCAACAGAGTGCCCAAACTTCATAACCATATAGTAACTGAGTATTATATTTTGCCCATATTGATTTTACTAAAGGCCTTATTGTATGCCCCCTCCCCCCATATAAATAATTAAATCTTTTTAGACCCAGGGGAAAGGACTTGGCCTTTACCAATAGGTTATTATGGTGACCCTTCCAAGACAAGTTCCATGTGAAAGTCAACCCCAAATAACAATATTTCCTAACTACTGTACCTCTACTGAGTAAGAGTCTATCGTCCAATGAAATTTGGTGGTATGGCCTCCAAATGTAATTATTTTGGTTTTAGGTAGATTAATCTTCATGGCCAACAGTCTGAATTGATCATTCAAAGTATTGTTTTATTTTCCTGAAGGCTACTACAGGAGAGTGAGAAGAGCCCCAAATCATCTGCATATGCCAGAGCTGAGCAGGTAAGAGACCCAATGTTTGGGGAGTCTGAATCAGGAACCTCAAGAGCTATTATTAGATTATTGGTGTAATTTGAAAAAAGTAAAGAGTCAAGGATACAACCCTGTCTAACTCCCCAGTTAGTGAGGAATCTGTCAGAGAGTTGACCCCTTGCCCAAACTCTCACTTGGGCCCAAGTATCCATATACAAGTTTCATATTATATTTGTTAGAAATGGACAAATACCCCAGTCCCTCATAATCTTCCATAATGTATTTTTGTTAACTGAGTCAAAGGCAGAGTTTAAATCAATGAAGGATGCATAAAGCTTCTGCCCCCTTAGGCTCACTTATTTTTCCAGTAAATGTTGTAGGATTAAATAGTTTAATCCTACAACATTTACTGGGATATATGGAAGAAAAGAAGGAGGCAGATGAGGTGGAAGGACTGCCTGCAGCACAATGTATGGTGGATATATATTTGTCAGAGAAAAGACATCTTACCATCAATAATGAGACCTTCCTTTAGTGGAGTGGCAAGTTTACTGATTGAGCAACACTTATTGTACTTCAGTAGCTATAAAATACCTGAGCTGTCCACCCTCAGGTGTCAGTGTTTGAGTGCATCTTCATTTCAGCAGCGGCCATTGTGAGGGACAGGCTCACCAATCTGTCACCAAAAATTTTTAGCATGCTAACATTCATTAAAATGAATTCAGGGAACATTCCACAGAATACAATATTTTCTCAGTTCACACCACATGAAGCTGGTTGTGATGGGGAAGAATATGATGATGATGATGATGATGATGAAGAACATGATGTTGGTGGCACTGGAAAATTGCCAGCTAGTGAGGTAGATGACACCCTCATGGTGAAATAATTCCCATGTGGGGACAATTCCAGTCTGGAAGACTATACGGGTTGTTTCCTAGATGAGAAAGCATAAAGTTCTGCACATAGTCCTATCCTCCTGAGATGAATCCTTTCTGATTCTTGTATTACTCCTTTTTGTCCCATTTCACATTTGTTCAAGTGTACTGCTGTGCCTATGCATGCATTTACCACTACTCTGACTGATTCCCCTTATTTGTTCATTGTCATTGTCTGATATATATTTATATATTTACTCCAGTCCAGCCCTGACTCCATGCCTCCATCAGATGCCTTTAAATAAACCGAGACTCTTTACATGGGTTAAATTGGGCAGGAACACACAGGAACTCAGTTCCACCTCCTTTGACACCATTCTTCATTGAATACTATTGGAGAGTTCCACCTCTTAGGGATCACAGTTCCACCTCCTACAAATGTATAGGCTGTAGTTCCACCTCCTAAACATTTCCATTTTAACCCTTGACTCTTTATTCAGCATAAATGCCACACATGGTTATTCTGAACCTGCAACCTTGTCTGCCCCAATGCTGCACCCTCTCCTCTGATCTGCTCAGGTCCTCATCTGCAAACAATAATATTGGCCACCACATCTATCTCATGCTTCCAGGCAAACCGAGACTCTTAATCCTGTGTATATGCCAGACCATGCCTCCTCCTCCAGCAAGCAAACCACCTTCTTCTCCTCCTTCACCTCTGGGGCACTGCTGTGTCATTACACTGCATGGCCATCTCTGTAGTGTCATACAATTTTTTGTGTGTTTTACTTTTTATTCTGGCTTTTCCTTTCACAGGTACAAATGGTAGGGAGTGGCCTCATGTTGAAATCATTTCACTGTTGTGTTTACAGGTCTCCTCTCTTGCTGCCTCCTCCTCAGTAGCAAGCAAGTTGCCTCCCCACCACTGGGACACCATCATGCCATCACTACATGGCCATCACTAATGTGAAGGTAAGTATCATTCCATGATTTTGTTATTTTTCCCCTCTTTATGTTCATATTCCTATCACAGATCCACGACACATGGACCAACTGAGGAAAAATAATTTCAGTCTTGTCTTCAGAGATAATAGCCAAGTATAGTCAGACTGGGGTGGACAATGGATATACCATCAAGTCACCACAGTGGCCAGACTTGTATTCAGAGGTTTCAGGATTTGGTTTCATTGGAGCAACCTGTGCCCTGTTGTTTGTTGCTTGCCTTCATAGGTGACTGCTGGAGTGGACAGCAGATATACCACGTAGCCACCACAGTGGCCACTAGAGTAGATTCTAAATAATTGTGCCTTGTCTTCACAGATCTCCTCTTCTACTGCCTCCTCCTCTAGAAAGCAAGACTCTTCCTCTTCCTTCTCTGTCTGGGGCATCATCATGACATTTCATTGCATGGCCATCACCAGTGTGATGGCAAATATCCTTTCTGGATATCCTTTTTACTTTTACAGGTGCAACATGACAGGGAGTGGACTAATCTCTCTCTCTCTCTCGCTCTCTCTCTCTCTCTCTCTCTCTCTCTCTCTCTCCCTCCCCCTTCCCCTTATAGGTATACACGAGTTTGAGGGACTAGCCCATAATGAACTCGCCATCCCTAATTCATATTTTTTATTACCCATAAAAATGTCAAGATTTTTTTTGAATAACTGGAAGGAACTACTGTATACTACTTCAAGAGGCAGTGAATTCTTAGTCTGGACTATTCTCTGGGTAAAAAATTGATATCGACTAGTAGACCTATTTGTGACTGATTTTAATTGTAGTATATGGGATCCGGTGTTATTTCTTTTCTTATACCATTCTAAGCATATTGTTTCAGCCAGAGAATTATCCTTGGAAGCTTTATAGATTAGGCATAAGTCCCCTCTTAAAGAACGATATTCCAAGGAATAAAGTTCCAATTTTTGTAATCTACTGTTATATGATAAAGTTTTACAATTATTCACTTGTTTGGTAAATCTTCTCTGTATTTTTTCAACTAGTATCTTATCCTTTACCAAGGTTGTAGCAGAAAAAGAGGTGCAAAAGTCTAGATTTGATCTTACTACACTGCAATAAATAGGAAGTAAGACTTCCGGTTCTCTAGATTTAATATTTTTAAATAGGCAAGTTATTAATCTATGACATTTTTGGGGAAGTTTTTTGAATGTGTTCAGAAAATTTTAAATTATTAGTGATAAAAATGCCCAGGTCTTTTTCAGAAGTTACTTTGTTCAGTAAAAGGTTGTTCAGATAATAGTTAGCACATCTGTTGTTAAATCCAAAATGCATAACTTTACATTTGGCAATATTAAAATTAAGTTTATGTTTCACAGCCCAATTGAATAAATCATTTAGGTTTTCTTGTAACATAGAAATAGATGTACAATCATTAACAATACACCCCAACTTAGTGTCGTCAGTGTATTGATTGACCCAAACCCCGTTCTTGATTTTCATTCCTGAGATGAGAATATTGAACAAAGTAGGGCCAAGGACCGACCCCTGAGGCACACCACTAGTCACCTTGCTCCAGGTTGACGTATAACCCCTAATATTTACCTGTTGTCGTCTATCAGTTAACCACCGCAGAGATCCAACTGACAATATTATTATGCAAACCAATATTGACCAAGCTTTCTATTAGGGTCTTATGAGAAACTGAGTCAAACGCCTTTTCATAATTGAGAAAAACAACATCCACAGGGAACCCTGCATCCAGGGCGGCACTAATAGGTTCAAAGAAATTAATCAGGTTGCTCTGACAAGATCTACCAGCAACAAAACCATACTGTGTAATGTCCTCTAGGCCATTCCTTGTGATGTGCATGTTAATTCTATACATTATAAGTTTTTCCAAAATTTTTCCTATGCAGGACGTTAAACTAATCGGTCTATATTGTTCCATCCTCTATTTTGTTCCCTCCCTTGTGTATAGGTATGACCCCAGGCTTCTTTCCAGTCATCTATTACTATACCAGTGTAGAGTGATTTATTGAATAGTAGTGTTAGGAGACCAGCTACTTCATAAGACATTTCTTTTAAAAACTGGGAAGGAAAACCATCAGTACCTGCAGATAAAGAAGACTTAAAGGAGTTTATAGCAGAATATACTTCTGGAATTGTAATTACCTCCAGACTATCTTGAATTTTGGGGATTTTAGAATCAATAATTTTGTTAGCTTTATAAATACTGGTAAAGTATCTATTGAATTCGTTAGCCATGCTCAGTTCATCAGATATTAATTTATTATATATTAATAGTGGACCCACTTTCGAAGAGTTCTTTCTCATAGAGCCAATATTTATTTATTTATTGAATTTTGTTGACCGGGTGAGACCGCTGGGCCCCGGAGGTCCCTTTTTCAGGGGCGACCTGGAGGAAAGTTACATACATGTAATCGGAACAGTACAAATTGAAAAGTGACAAGATGTTAGACAGATACATATCCATAGGGTTACAATCAGGTAGGAGGTAAGGGAACATACAGACCGTAGGAACATAATTAAAGAACTGCTTTTTATTATCTTTATTGGTAGTAGCTAGTCTGAGCTCCATTTCTTTTTTTGCTTTTCTAATTGCTTGTTTAGTTTTATTTGCTCTTATTTTGAACCTGTTCCAGTTAATTACAGTTTTGTGCTGTTTGTATTTGATAAAGGCTCTTTTTTTTGATCTTATAAGTTTTTTAGTTTTGGATGAAAACCATATAGGAAGTCTTTTATGATTGAAATATTTTCTGCGTACAGGTACCCATTTGTTGACACAGTAACTCAGTTTTTCCTTAATATGGTGCCATATTTGTTTTACTTGTAACGCTTTCAGTTCCTTTTCCCAATTCCATTCCATTAGATATGTTTTTATTTCCTTGTAATTAGCTTTAGAATAGTTTCTCATTTTGGTAATACCTTTAACATTCATTGCATAATAATTAATTGCCCATAATACCATGCAATGATCGCTATCTCCTAGAGGGGCAACAATTGTTGGGGATTCTGTCTGTTCATAAATGTTAATGAGTATTAGATCCAAAATGTTAGCTTTTCTAGTTGGATTAAGTACAAGTTGTTCCAGGCCCATGGAAATAACTAAGTCAATAAATTTAGCTTCCTGTTGACTAGGGCCCATAAGTGTGTCCCAGTTGATGCCTAGATAATTAAAGTCACCCATTAATATAATATTATCAAGAGGATTGATTTTCTGAATATAGTCCAGAAATAAATTATTATATTCCTTATCTCGAAACGGCAGGCGATAACAAATACCCAGGGTAATAGGTTCTTGTTCTAATAATTTAACCCACACATTCTATACAATCAGGGTTCGGATGTCATTGTATGTTTCATAAAATTTATTCTTTCTAATATAGACTGCAACACCCTCCAGTATGCCCATGATGTTTAGTGAACAAAGTGTAACCAGGATATTTTGCCCCCAAAATTCTTGAGTAAACCAAGTCTCAGTTACCCCACATATGTCAATTTTCCTAGTTATTAAAGTTAGACTGAGTTCATCAATCTTATTGTTTAGGCTTCTTTCATTTAATAATAGGATGTTTAGTTTGGAATGTTGTATATTAAGATTTTGTTTTATATTTTCACTTTTTTTATAGGAGAGTGTTCTGTTCATTTTTCCTGAACTGGTTAGAAGTGTTATCTCAGAATCAATTGAACAATCCTTCCCTCCCCCCTTTATAAGTTTAAAAAGGATGTGATCTCTTCATTAATTGAGTTTCCTAGTAGTGTAGATCCTTTTTTATTCAAATGCAGGTCATCTCTTAAATAGAATTGCCAATTATTATTGAACTGTTCCCAATGCGTTAAGCATTTTAAGCTTTGTTTTAAACACCATGCCCTTAACCAGTTGTTAATTTTTTTGATCTTTGCTTCCATGTAACTATCAGCCCTAGGTGCCAGAAGTAGTTCAGAAAATACTATGTGTGCCCCTTTTTCAGTTAAGATATTAGTAAGTCCTACAAAGTCTTCTTTGATCTGTTGTAGACTTTGTTTGTGTATATTGTTTATTCCTGCATGAATTATTACCAAAGGATCTTTACTATTTTGAAGAATTTTTGTGGTCATTTTATTAATGTCCTGGAGTGTAGCTCCATGGAAACAAGACACGGTACATGTGGCTTTATTTACCTCATAAATTTGTCTATCAAGTTTAGAAATCATAGAATCTCCCAGTACAAAGATTTCTTGAGGGTGAACTGAGGCAAGGTTTTCATTTAAATTAGGTGTTTCCATCTCAACACACTCTATGACTTCACTAGGAGATGGTAAAATGTGTACTTCCATCAGATTGTTATTAGTATTAGTTGACCCATAAGTAGTTCCTAAAGGATTATCAGTACATAGGTTCTTAGCTAAGGATCCACAATTATTCTCAATGGGGGCTATTACAAGTGTATTGTTGGCTGAACTATTGCTGGTATCTTCAATTAAGTTTATGAGTGGATCAAAGCTGTTGCAAGCAGGCAGAGTAAAACATTGAGAAATTCTTCCTTTTTTAGCCGGTTTAAGGTATTGTGCAGTATACCATTCTTCTTCGTTTTCTACTATGTCTATTTCCTGCCTACGTCTTTTATGTAGGGATGTACCCGATACATCTTTAGTTATAGTAGTCCAAGCTGTTCCCTGACAATCAGTGTTTGGTGTATCAGGTATCTGAAGCCTTTTTCTGGTTTCAGTCTGGCTAAGTTCCAGGGCCCTTAACCTGTTGTCAAATAGAGTAATCTCCTCTTCAAGTTCTTGGTTCTTAATACACTTGGGACATATAAAGTCGCTAGCAGATGTAATGTTATTATCTAATAGGTACATATTACATTTAGTGCATAAAATTGCTCAGCGACCATCCATTATTTTTAATAAAGGCTCCATGATTTTGAATTATTTTAGGAGAAAAGAACAAGTTCACTTTACCACAACATGGATTAAATCATTCCTCATGAGTTTCTAATTGATCGCCAAAGACGCCGAACACGCAAACACGTGCTGGCGCGTGTCTTTGCGTATATCTTCGCTGCACTCGCCTGCTCAAGCCTCACCCTGCTCGCCATACAGGGCTGGCTTTAATAGCCTCTGTCCGACCCGGAAGTAGTAACCAGGGTCACCAGTCTAGCCCCAAGCTAGTTGTAAAAAAGTTTAATTTAGCGATTTATTATCGCAGCCTTTTTAAGTACAGGTGAGTTTCTGGTGAGGTTCTAGCTGGATTTACCAGCTTACAAAGCCTGTCTGACTCCCACAACAAATCAGGTTCACAGCCCTCTTGAGTTTAGTAGTCCTGGAGAAACCCTCACAGGCTACCACTCCTCTACCTAGCAAGTGCAAGCTAGGGCTCCAGTGTCTCGCGTTTATGTGAGTATTTCAGTTAAAAGCAGTATATCTTTCACAATAGTTTAAAAAGTGCAACAAGGTATATTGATACAGAAGGCACAGCAAGCAGCAAAGCCACTAATGAAATTGCTCACCACAGGGCTGGTTTAAATAGCCCTGTCTGACCCGGAAGTAGTAACCAGGGTCACCAGTCTAGCCCCAAGCTAGTTGTAAAAAAGTTTAATTTAGCGATTTATTATTGCAGCCTTTTTAAATACAGGCGAGTTTCTGGTGAGGTTCGAGCTGGATTTACCAGCTTACAAAGCCTGTCTGGCTCCCACAACAAATCAGGTTCACAGCCCTCTCTCTCTCTCTCTTCTTTACAGGTCTCTTCACCTCCTGTCCTAAATGCCTCATCTTCCAGCAAGCAAACCATTGCTGTTTTCTCTACTAGCTCATGAACATTATCAACACTGCAGCAGACATGTCAACAAAATACTACTCCCACAGCTAGTACTGTACATCCTCATCAGATGCAAAGAAACAGCCGCAGAGACTACTCAGCATCAGCATGCAGCAGAACTCCTTAAAGTATGCAGACTCTGTCCTGTGACATATTCAGCTGCTGCCTACATCTACCAGTTAGACTATATTATTACCTGGCAGAAACCTGTAACTGCAAGCAACACTGGGACTTGAGAAACATTCAGGAACTGAGACGTTAATATTGTGAGTTTTTCTGTGCACTACAATGCTTTACAAGAGGGACTGTGGAGGGACATTCACAAAGTGCAGTAGCAGCATACAACAGCATGTATCATTTCTTGGACTTGAGAAACTTTTGAGAAATGAGAAGTTAGTATTGTGAGATTTGTTGTGCACTATGGTGTTTTACAAGAGATGCTGTGATGGGACACTGGCACCGTGCAGCAGCAGCATAAAACGGCAGCATGTATGATTTCTAGGACTTGAAAAACATTCAAGAAATGAGAAATTAATATAGTGATAAACAGTATAGTGGAATGCTGACAGCAGAATTTAAACAGGATAGATGAGAGAGTAGTTGAAGTATAGTACACCAGAAATTGGAAAATATAGCAGAAAGATAGCATCAATCACAGATATCAGGATTCAGGACAAAGTAAAAGAGGAATTATGATGTTCATGTATGTATTTATTTATTTATTTGCATATTTTTTTTTTGTTATTATATAAACAAATCAAGGCACATAGATGAGGAGGAGGAGACAGGAGTC
Source organism: Neoceratodus forsteri (assembly GCA_016271365.2). NCBI lineage: Eukaryota > Metazoa > Chordata > Ceratodontiformes > Ceratodontidae > Neoceratodus > Neoceratodus forsteri. The sequence continues at coordinate 1,107,093,419 of CM057449.1, read as the reverse complement.
AATTTCTAGAGCTACAGTGTAGGTGGGACAGAGGTTAGACTGCTACCATGAAGATCTGCCATTCTCTGAAAGAGAATATGGGGGTTTGCAAGCAACCTCTGGAGCATAGCCTCTATGGGCAAACCTCTGTATCTGAGGTCCCTCATCTCAACACAGATTTGCAGCACTTTGGTTGTCATTTTGACTTTTGTGGAAGTAACCAGAGGAGGGGAAGGAGGAGCTGAAGTTGGGGTCTCTGGTGCTGTTCCCCACATCCTCCAACTCTGGCTGCAGGTCCAACTCCAAGTTACTACCACATCTTCCTCTGGCAACCAGGCACCTCATCATCTCTTGCTGTACCACACTCTGCAGTACAGAAGGACCACTAGGAGTGGCAATAGTTCCACCCCCTCATCCGCTTTCCAGTGCTCCTCCTACTCACAGTGGTACCTTATTTTAAGGTGAGTGTGCTACTTACCAGTGCCCAAATGGCTCTCTTTTTCCTACTCCAAACAGCTGCCTGGTAACATTTATATTTCAGTGTTGTCAGCAGGGTCCAGATCAAAAAGAGTCCCAAATTAGGGACTTGTCCTGCTGCCAAGGGGAGGTGGATGCTTTCAGGGATTGCTCCTCACTAGAATCAGCCAAAGGCAGTGATTCCATGGGGGGCACAGGGGGCTCATCTCTTGCAATTTCATCTGGAAGCAGTAAAGCAGGGCCAATGATGGTACCACTACCTGCTGCTGTGCACTGTGGGGGGATCCTCCTCCAAATGAAGAAGTCACTGCTGCTTTGAGGCTTCTTGCTGCCCCTTTCTCCTGTACCTCATGCTGCTGGTACCACCAGTGGTGTCCTCTGTAGTCTATGGGATGGTGTGTTCCAGCCTTCAACTGCATCCCTCGCTCTCTCTCTCTCTCTCTCTTCATTCCCAGTCCCAGTTCTACCACTCTCCTCTCCAGTTACTTTTATATAATAGAAAACATATGATAAAGTATTAATATACACTAAACAACACAGAGTAACACAAAGAAAGTCAACAGAAGAGGCAGAAAAATTTAAAATATCAAATGATAAATTATAGTAAGTGAGAATTAACAGAATAAGAGAATCTGGAAATAGAAGTCAAAAGAAAATATAGATATAAAGTTGTAGATAAAAGCTCAGAAATATAAAACAATTGGGTAAATTAGGCAAAAATCACGACAAAAAAAATACTAACAAACTTTTATGTGAAATAAAGATTCCTAAGACACAAAAAAAAAAGCTGTGAAAATACAGCTATAACACTGTAGATATATGTTCAGAAATACAAAAAATTAGACAAAAACCAAACCTAAAGAATATTAACAAACTTCTACGTGGAATAAAGAAGCCTAAGACACAAAAAAAGCTATTAAAGGTTGTTGTTACAGTTGTTTTCTAAGGCTTGAAAAGCAGCATATATGTTCCTTACACATGCTCACACAGACTGCAAAAAGAAACAGAAGCACACTGTTTACACAGAGTTGCAAATGTGACCTGCAGGAGGTGTTCTATTTTACCTATAGGCATTTGTTTACTAGTAACTTCAATCTGAGAAAACATTGCCCAAATGCACCTTAAAGTGAAGTTCAAGGCAAAGGTTGCAGGTGAAGTGTAGGGTAAAGAGGATGCAATGTGCAAATAAGCAAATTTGCCATAAAATGACAAAAACTGGTGAAGTAATTCACAAGTGAAGTTAGCAACTTCACCGGACCATTTCTTACAAATCAGAACATCATAACATTTCTGATCCCCAGATACCAATGCTGTTTCACATGGAGGCCAACCACCACCGTCCAGAGCCAGGTCCAGTGTACGCACCACCAGCACTGCTGCTGAAGTTGTTGTAACAAAACCAGCCATACTACCCGAGTCTTTACATTCCCATACTAAACTGCCAAATACTCACCAGGTTCCACATAAACTACACAACCTAGAGGAAAGATGACAGCCCTTGATTTTCAGTCATTGTCTATGACTGAAGGCATTGGATTTTGAAGATTCCTGTATGAAGTGAAGCACAAATACAACATTCCATCATGCTTCATGTTTTCTTGGCATGTTCTTTGTTATACACAAGGCAGTCTGCATACAGACAGTGACATTTCTGAAGGAGGCAGTAGGGAGTTATGCACATTTTACTAGCAATATCTGGAGCAATAGTGCACATCAATGGTTACTGAGTCTCACTGCCAGTTGTGTTGTGTCCAAATCGAGCACCACCCCATTCCTGCCCTGCCTCTACACACACCAGCCCCTGCAGGAGTTATACTGAAGCAGACAGCCTAATAGAAGCACCTCATAGAGGACATGAATTACGTAATGTGTCAGTCACGGAAGTGAAGTACAGTAGGAAAACATTCTGTGGTTTATCCTGTCACTTCTAAACATATGGATATACCCTCACAATCTAAATGTGGGCATCTTTGTGATGGACAATGGCAATAACATGATGAAGGTAATTTTCATAATGCATTTTGTTTTGCACAAATACTACTGCAAATCTGGTAGTGAGTTATGTACTTGACAAACATGCACAGTTAAAATAAACACGTGACACTGTGTGGAATATCAAAAGATCTTTTATCATTCCCCCAAACACGCTTAGCTCCTCAGTCATTACTAGCAGAAGCACAATGCTTAAGTAAAGACATTTCCATATGGTGGAACTGTACCTTTCATATGGTGGAGACTTGTGACTTGTGTTAGAGAACCTGTGTTCTGGGCTATGGAATTTGAGGATGTAGTCTGTGGAGAATATCTGCCACAGATGCAGAGGTACATTATGCATAATCTCATTCTGCTTCTATGACCATATGAATAGCCCAGAAAAGATTCCAGTGCAGAATCAGCCACCCTTAGCATGGTCCTTTCCAGGGAGAGTCTAACTGAATACCACACATGCTGTTATTTATGACCTTCTTCAGTAAACCAACAAAGCAAGGTGTTGGTGCTAGCCATGGCAACACTGGTGGTGTTGCTGATGATGGTGGTGAAGGTGATGGAGGAGGAGGTGATACCACTTGTTTATCAGAGTCATTACATTCACAACAGGTTGCACTACTCAGTAATAAGAGGCACCAATGTTTCTTATGCCACTTGCAGATAGGTTTGACTGCATTAAACTGAATATGTCATTTGGTATGGTATCGCTTCTGGATAACAATATAAGGCTAGGCAAGGCAATTTTATTTTGTTTGCCTGTACGCACAGCATGAACCCATCTTGTTACACTAAAGCCATTTCAGAGGTGTGTCACTGCCAGGTCCAAGACAGCTCAAGCTACACTGGGCTCTGCAGTGACAGAGCAGTGGCCAGCCAGGCTGACTGTGACACAGGTGAGTGCATGCGGGGTGGAAACTTCTCATAGTTGAAAGGAGTCAGCCACACCAATCAGACAGCAGCTGGCTCATTTAATTTAGATAACACCACCCAGCAATCTGCTGAGCAATGTGATGATCAATCTAATCCTTTTCTCCTCCCCAATGTGTGATACAAGCACAATGGCCATCCCCAACAAGAGCTCTCCGATCTCTCCCTGGACCCAATCATCTGTTTCAAAAGATTGAGAAGCCAGGTAAGCATGCATAATGACAACTTTTGAGGGAGGCACTTAGTTTATGCTTGACATGCCAATCACTTCATTAGCCTCTCCAAATCTCCAAGTTCTGACCCATGTTAATTTGTCACTGACAGAGAAATCAACCAGTAAACAACCCAAGATACAATACAGTTTCCCCAGTCAGTCTCAGTACACCAATGAATTTGCCTATCTCATTACTGTTTTCTGGTGGAAGTTTAGAAATCAGTAATTGTTTTCATAACGTACTGTGTTCCTTACGTTATCCTACCCAGCTGAACAGTAGCTTAGTGTAACAACAAAGCTGCCCATCTCCGGTCACAGTAATAGTACAGCATACATGTCACTTAGTTTACTCAGCAGTACCTATGAGGGAAAGAAAACTTACTGCCAGTAAACAGACATGTGAGACAGTGGCACGAATTCCCTATTGCCTACCCAGCTCCAGCACCACATCACATCACACAAATTACTCCTGTTTATATGAACCCAGCTTGAGAAGAAGAAACATTGTACAGCAGAGTGGTGCTGTAGTTATTAACCTGAGCCTGAACCCTCATGTTATAGCTGTTCCCCTTAGTTTACATTTTATTTTCCCTATATGAAAATTATGGGTAACTGAGTTTTACTTACGGACAGCAGCCAGCATGACCACCACCACATAACTTACTTTCTGCACTCACTTTCTATTGAATTAAACTGAGACCGAGCTCCTGCAGCTCACATACCCTGTGAGAACGCTGTGTCTCACTATGTAGTAATTCTGATACAATGCAGTACTTCTCTAATTCACGTGGGCTCTATTGGCTAGCTACGTGGTTCTGCACTCACTTCCTACTGAATTAAATTAAGACTGAGACAGCTCACATATCCTGTGAACATGCTGTGTCCCTCTCTATATAGTAGTTCTGATTCAATGCACCACTTCTCTAATTCATTTTTGCACTGTGTGCTATCACTGCATGTTAGCGTTATGTTCATTTGAATATTACAACCCAGACATCCTGCACTCCGTTGTTAACCCATGAGCTAACATGCTTTGATTTTTTTAACTCACAGCCTGATTAAATAGTAAATCTATTCACTGTCAATCTATTCACTGTCAAATCTAATTGCTGTCAACCCCCCACAAACCTATGTGTTCTTACACTAAGCCTACTAGAAAGTGTTTTACACTGGTGCAGTTTGTACACACTTCTATTTTATCAAGCTACAGAGCTAGCCGATAGAGTCAACATGAACTAGAGAAGTGATGCATTAAATCAGAATTATTACATAGAGAGACACAGCTTACACACGATATGTGAGCTACAGGAGCTCACTCTCAGTTTACTTCAATAGAAAATGAGTGCAGAGCCATGGAGCTAGCCAATAGAAATGAGCAGCCAAAAAAACTGGTAATGACTGCTGAATACAGCATACTTGAATTTTGCAATGAGGCACTTAGTGTGGGATCTGGCATCTGGTTGGAACATTCCAGATGAGTGCCTGTTCTAATGAGCATCTGTTTTTTATCAAACTTGTCATGCAATGAGAAACTAGCGATAAAGAGTGGGATTTTGGTGGTAGAATGGAATGAATCACACAGCTTACTTACATCTCAGAAACGTATTTTATCTTTCAGAATTGTATTTTTTAGGTTCCTAATGTATTTCTTTAAAATCTATAAATCTATTTTTTTTAAACTGGAAGTAGGTTACATATTTGTACTTTTATCTATTGAACGACATGACAGTCTTAATGTGCATGACAGTCTGCCAATTGTCCGTGTGTAGAATCCACATGTAGGAAGGAGCAGTATCAGACTTTCAGTTATACATTGTGATCTGTTTAAACATTGATTTAAATAGAAATGTCACACCTCACACTGGCTCGATGTAAACCCACCCACCCCAGAAGATTGACTAGGCAGAATAACTAAAGTAAAATAAATGGAATTCATTATAGCCAAGTTACACCTGTCAGAAGAAAAATACAGGGAAAGATGGAGAGGTTGGGATGTGTGGTATGAGGGTCAGATGGGCCCAGTGACCCCCAGAACTCATTAGTGCCTCCAAGCATCTCTGAAACAAGCTGATATTCATGCATAACTTACTCTGCTCTATTTTATTGTAGAAGCAGGAGCACAAAGCCAGAGGGTGTACCATCCTTGACCATTGCCTTGGAGGTCCAGAGGTGTGGAATCACACTCCCTATACCTACTCCTTTTTTTAACCACTGTCCCCAACCCAGGCTAACGTGTGTAAATAGGTAACCTCTTTTCATATTGATATTAATACCTGGAATTATTCTCCGACATATATGATTGCTAGATGAAACATGTAAGTAATGCCAAATGACAAATCTAGGTATATTGGTTTCTCTTTTCACTTTTGTTTTTCTTTCTTAGAGTCTGTAAGAGTCTAATGTTTATAAAGCCTTATTAATGGTAACGTATAGTTTTACAATTAAAAGGTTCTATGTTAATATTAAAGTTACATAGTGGCATAAATAACAAGGAGGGGTTCAGACCAAGGAGACAGTACAGAGAGACAAATCTCCCTTGAATATGCAAGCAATAACACACAATGAGGTGTGGGTTATCTCTTGATAAGAGCATGCCCAAGGTGTGTTGTTAGGCATGAGGCACTTGCGCCAAGTGCCTTAAGCACCCAAGCGTGCTCTTATCAGGAGATAACCCACACCTCGGAGTGTGTTGTTGTACTTACAAAATGGTTTTTCCAAATTACTATTTATGGAAAAAAATAGAAAGAGGGAAAGAATTTTAAGAATTTGAGGTTTTAAAATGTAAAGTTGTAAAATAGTCCCTATATTTAGGTAGTTTCTGTAATATGTGATGTGAACTGCATGCTCCCCCTACCCCCACACCCACCAGAGAAACAGAGATACTGGCCAGTTTGTTCTGTCTGGATACACTTTTAATTCACTGCTGTCTTTCTTCTCTTCAAATACTGTTAATTTCTTACCATGCCTCCCATTTACACATAGTATTAATGTTGCACTGCTGCAGCGAGCGGCTGCTTTGAGAGCGAGTAGAGGGCTTTTGCTTTTGTGTGTGCCTGCTTTTAGATCTATCCATTTCAGAAGACAGAAAGACTTTGTAATTGTTTTTTATTCATTTATTTTATTACTGTTTACTGTTTGGTTTTATATTGTTGATAGTGGCTTGGTTGTTTTGGAACGAGCGTGTGCCATAGTGACCGCAGTATACAGCTGCTTCTGGGTTGCGCTTTTTTTTTTGAGTTTCTTTTACTGTGTGGTGCCCTCATAATGTGTAGAAATAGAAGCAGTTACTGTTTGATATAAATGTTATTGCTGCGGTTGATGTGGAACTTTTAAAGCACACTCTGTGAAGGGATGGGGTAACCAGCATGGAGGCAAGATGCTGTGAACATGAAAGACGTCGGCAGGGATCAGTTCTTGCTTTAGTCACTGAGGTATTTCTTTTTTTTTATGTGACCAAAAAAAAGGTGTGGGTGAATTTATTTCACTGTTTTTCTGCGTAAAGAGACAGAGACAGGTTACTGTTTGTTGATGCCTGCTATTACAGTGCTGCAACATTTCACGTTGGTGGTGTCCGTTGTGTGCCTAGTTTTTAGAACAGTTTGGAGCTTAGATAGGTTAGTAATTTGTGGTTGTTGTGAAGCCACTCAGGGGAGAAAACTGCCGGTTGGCACAGATACATGCTGATAAGGACACGGCTCAAAGGTCCTATCAGCCAATCAAATTGAGACTTTTTTTTACCCAGTTTATAAAAAGAGACAACAGAGGATTGGAATTGCATCAGTTTAAATGTTTGAAGGTGTATGGAAATGGTACAAACTCCTCGTTAGAAATGTATAACTAATAGGCCAAATGTTGTAGCCATAATGCTGTATGTGACTGAAGGTTTATGATAATCTGAATAAAGCTGAGTTTCAAAAAAAAAGAATAGATAGGTTGGTTGGGAGAGGGGGTGTTATCAGCACAAAAGGTAAACAGATGTCATTTTCTGACAAAAAAGAAACACAAAATGCTATAAAATAAAGTGGAAACAGATTCACATATACCACAATGAGCGACTTGTTCATGTAGCTTATATAAACTATGCATGCTGCTCCAAGAATAAAATAAACTCTAGTCAGATCCAACACGGCTGCAACACTCTTCAACACTAGAGCTGAAAATGTGCTATCAATTGTATGTTCTGTACGAATTCCACCCCAGGTTATAGGTCTAGTCCTAATGTGATTGTATAATGAATTTGTCTACTGTTGACTCTCTGATCCCCTGCTGTGTACTGTCTTGATTGTAATCAATTGTGGTCTGCTCACTTATGTACTGTATAAGCAAAATGTTTTTATTTTGTGTAACTAATTCTGGGTCACCCCTGGAAAAGGGACCTTCGGGTCTCAGTGGGTCTACCCGATTATCAAAATTGAATGAATGAATAAATAAATAAAATGATGGCATTGATGGTGGTAAAAGGAGTGTATGAGAGTAGTAGTAGTGAATGATGGATGAATGAGTTAAGGATTGTTGTGGGTGTGTGCACATTGGGGGTTTTCCCTGTGATGTTGTCCATTCATACATCTTTCTTCTACCATTCTCGTGATTCAGCCACTTCTAGTAGCTGTATCTATCACGAGGTCTGGTTATCATAATAATGTATACCATACAGCAAACCTTTGGCTAAAATGCCTGCAGTGTGTAGGGAAAAGTAATTGATGGACATTTGGGTGTAAATACATGCCGCAGTCATAAAATGACATTTGCAGATGGCGTGGTCTCCAGAGGGTTAAAGCAAGAGTATAACTTGAAGTTCAGAATTCATGTATCCTTTTTTATTCCACTAATGGAAAATAATTAGCTCATTAGAAAAATAATTAGTATCACTGGTACAAGAAAGCAATGCAGTGGGAAGGGGGAGGAAGCAATGGAACAAGAAAATAGTGTGATCGGGAGGAGGGATGGAGCAAGCAACCACATTGTGCTGAATGGAGAGAACACGATACAATGGCATTTAAGACCACTACAGTGGAAGGACACAGCTGTGCTGTATTCACAGTCATGTGGTCCCAAACTCCCTTTTCAATGTAATTGCATTACATCATGCATAGCTCTTGCTATGCAGCAATAAAAAAGTAAAAGCTGACACTGTGTAAAATAGGTGACTGCACCATTACAGCTCACCTACCTAATAGAAATAATAAGTAGATCACTTACCTGGGTCTTGATGAGCCTGGGATGGGGGACTCGGGGTGATGTTGAGTCATACATGTAAAACTCCCAGCAACAATTAAGTAAAACAAACTTTTCACTGACCTGCACTAACCACAAAAGCCTTAGCAAACCAGGGGGTGGTAGGACCAGTGCTGTCCAGGGATCCTAGCAGCCACTGAACTGGCAGCAGGGCTTAACTCCCCACCTTGCATAGTGAAGGAGTCAAGGAAGCCATGGATTCAATGGCAGGTGTGTCCCTTCCCCACCCTCATGCATTGCAGGGGTACAGGGAGCCACAGATTAGGGGGCAAGTGTATTCCCCATGCTGTACAGAGCTAGGGAGCTATTGTGGGGCTGCTACTAAAAACAAACAAAAAAAGACTTTGCAGGATTAGGGAGCCCAGTTAGGGATGAATAGACCTGAAAAAGTCCTGACCCCTTATTATCAGGACAAAGGTACAGTTTAGAATCCCAATTAGTTCTGACTGGTTCTGAGCCAAACAAAAGGGAAAATGTTTAGCTCTGGATCCTTCCATTCTGTGTTGTGTTCCCCTTGGGCTGTTGAAGTTCAGAAGATGACTTACCTGCCACAGGCGGAAGCCTGAGAGGGTAGAAACTGCGGTTGCATTAGATCCAGGTAGTCTGATCAGTACCATGTGAGAAATCCTGTTAAGCAAGGAATGGTGCACTGAAATGACTCCTCAGCAAAACATAAACTCGATTTACAACAGACAAAGCTTTTACTTTCATGGAGTTCAGACATACTCTCCAGTCACCCCTAATGTCATAACATTACAGTGTAAACCATCTCAGTCACAAGCTTCTACCCTTTCGTAGGTAAGCATCTTTAGAAACTAAGTTCTGATTCAAATCAAATCCTTTAGGAAAGCAATGATTATTCTGAAAACACTCAGAAGTTGCCCTGAATATTGAAAATATAGTATTTCTGTATCTTGTTTCCTAGTTTGTGTTTCTAACTCCTTTCTGTGCAGTGTTCAGCTGTGCCTCCCAATTTTCTTGGCTTTAGAGAATACCTTTAAGTTCATGTCCCTAACCCTGTGTGGGAGTATGGTATTGCATTTTCAGTCCTTCTCCCTGCCGTAGCATCTCCTCAGCCCCCCCCATCTGCTGTAAGACACCTACCCTATCCTAATAATCATTCTGCTAGCACCCAGACTGTCCCAATAATCACATCCCTTACCCCCATTGGCTGATATCCAGCCTTTCCTAGTAATCACATTCCTAATCCCCACCCATTTGCTGACACTCTTTCTGTCCCAGTGATCACATTCTTCACTCCCACTCATCTGCTGACATCTACCCAGCCCCATTAATCACATTCCTACCCCTCCCAATCTGGTGATACCTACCCTGTCCCAATAACCACATCCATGACACCCATTCATCTGCTGATACCAACTCTATCCCAGTAAACACATGCCTAACCCCCACCCATCGGCTGATTCCCACACTGCCCCACTAATCACATCGTTGCCCCCTAATCTGGTGACACCTACCCAGTCCTAGTAATGCTATCCCTCACCCCACTCATTTGCAGACCCCCACTCAGTCCCAATCATCACATCCCTGACCCCCCACTCATCTGCAGAAGCCCACTGTGTCCTAATAATCATATCTTTTGGCACCACACATCTACTGACACCCACCTTGTGTAATCCATCACCACCCCCTGCCAGAGCCTGACACCTGCTGTAGAAAACAAGGGAATAGCTCAGGTGAGAAAGGGCACAGTGCTCAGTCCAAATGTGACAACAGAGCAGCAAGGGAGAGGACCTAAATGGAGGGATGGCACATGGCACTTGTGGACTCAACCAATAGACAGAGTTATATATGTCTATAATATTTTATTTGGTCAATGCAAACTGTATCCAGAGTACAGGATGTTATTCAGCCAAATCAAACAGCAGCCTCTAATACTGTTTCCTTTCAAGAAGTGCAACAGCAGAACAATGTACCACTTTGTAGGGTGCATACATCGAATGTACACGCATAGCAGTATACCAAGGTTGCTGCTATTGTGAAACATTGCTGACAAATCATGAAGGAAACTGGCAGGGATATATCCTTACTTATAGCCTGGATCCCAAACCTGCAACTTGCCGTGGGAGACACTGATCAGAGCTTGGTCAGGAAATCAGCTGTTCTGAACACTGTTGATTGGTGAGATCCTGTACCAAAGTGGAAAACATTGCACAAACAAAAGACTAAGTAACTAGCTGCAGTGGCAAATGCTATGAATAAAACATGTTAAACACCAAGACACCACCAGGCCAAATACCAGTATGACACTATGCCTTTACAGCTGACTACACACCCGACACTCTGTAAATATTCCGGCACCACAGTCCACATCTGATGATTGCTGCTGACGCCATAGTGCATACCAGTCACCACATTACCCCAGGTAAAAGTTTAAAAAAAATGTGCACACAGTTCTTCAAATGTGAAAAAGTGTCCCAAGGGGAATCACCACTTCTTAATCTTGCTTGCTGGCAGAGCTGGCTAATTCCAGTAATGCGAAAGACAAATTAAGTAATGGCTGCTCTAGCTCATAGTAAGCTGACACACCATAAAGTGTTCAAGAAAGGAGTTTGTTTATTTATTTAATAGGCCCCAAGGCTTCTTCTGGGGGACTGTAAATAAAATGCAAACAGTATTTTTTTTAAAAGGCATATTCCTTGATGGCTTATTTAACAGCAACGTAATTCCAAAAGACAACTGATTCTAGTATCATACACCAGCACGAATTCATTCACAATTGATCATGTTTGCACCTTAAATCAAATATTTACAAATATCTTCTAGGATAAATAATGTGACAGTGAAAACTCTAGATAATTTTTTTATTTTCTGGTAATTTTGCTACCTTTCCCACCCCACTGGTTAGCAACTGGTATTTAACCACGCAAACAAAAATGTGCTACCTACTGTTTAATCGGGCCTTATGGTCTCCTTTGCCTGCTTCAGTCTCTGCCATTAATCCAGTTTAATCCTTTCAGATAAAACAAAATACATTTCCATTTAGATGTGTAACACAGTGATAGTAATTTAACTGCAGATTCCCAATATCAATTGTGTAATGCGTTTCTCTAATTTACCTATTCATTTATCTATTTATAACTGTTCTCAGTGCTTGCAACGCAGCTTGCTATGTGTATAACTGTAACCACATAAACTTCCTGAGAACAAATAAAACATGCAAAAAAGCCTCCTTAGGGTATTTCTTTTCCGATCCATATTATAACATTAACATACCCTTTTAGATTGAAATTTAAAATGTGTGAAACATATTTACTAAGTACAATGCGCTTTAAATTATGCTTTAGCATGTGCTACTTCAGCGTGAGCATGTACCTGTTTGTAATTATTCCAAATCTCACAGCAGCAGCAGCAAACCGCTATTGAAGTTTCAACTGGCTGTAAATGAGAATATAAGGGAACTTTTTAGAAAGGTTACATGTTACAATAAGTGTTAGTGCAAAAAGCGTGTTATTGACATTCCCAATTAAAGCCATGCCTCATGCATTTTAAAAGCCATTTCCAAGTGTACTACAAATCTATAAAGAATATGCAAGTTACTAAAATTTAAGCCTGCAAGGATGCAATTTAAATTATTACTTTCTGGGTGTTCAGCAATGTACTAACAATGCCATATTCAAGTAGCAAGTTATTAAAGTTTAAATCTGTGAGGATACAGTTTAAATTATTTAGAACGCTTTTTGGGTGTTCGGCAACATACTAACAGATGGCACCGTTAATTCTTAATTGTGTACCCCCCGCCAAATTTCTTTCTTGACATGAAACCCTTGCAAAGTTTACAAGAAAAACTAGGGGGAGCACAGTTAAAAATTAATTATAAGAGTGCACTAAACCCCAGCAAACATAAGGAAAAGAAAGAACTCATTTGTTGCTACAGTATTCTCTGAGTTTGTACCTGTGGGGCAGCTCTTTTCTGATATTCTTTTAGGAGTAGTTTCATTTTCTATGCTTAACTGTCAGCTCCCTGCTTGAGTGGTTTTGATTCTCTGGATCGGAAGGTAGTTTTGTTTACAGTGGTCAGGAGAGACCTGGTTCACACAATGAATTATTGGAGCTGGAGATGGCAAACAATAAATTTAGTTCTTTCTTACTACAGCTTATGTCTGTGAGGCTCAGTGGAACATGCAGCTGCAACATGATCAGGCACGCCAGCTGTCTCCGGGCAACCTGGGGTAAGAGACTGTTTGCCACTGAAGTGCCCAACAGTTCTGATCTTGTCTATTTTCATTTGTATTTTTAACAGGAGAGACCCACTAAGCTGAAAGCTTGTTTGCAGGTGTGACCTGGGAGAACAAGGAAGTTAAGTGACTTGCTCAGGGTCACACAGTATGCAAGTGGGGACTGTGGGATTCAAACACAGGTCTCCAGGTTTGCAGCTCAGAGCCTTAAACCACTGCACTATACTGCCTCATTGCTATATGAAACATAGAAACATAGAAGCTGTTGGCAGAAAAGGACCACTTGATCCACCTAGTCTGCCCTAAAGTCCCTACCTACTGTGTTACCACAGACCCTATTCAATCTTCGGTCTTCCTCCACCCAGCCCTGTTACTAAGGTCCCCCTGTGTCTGTCCCTTGCATCTTTGAATCCTGCTACCATTTCCATGCCCACCACCTCTGCTGGGAGGCAGTTCCAGATGTCCACCATCCTCTCCATGAAGAAGTATTTCCTCACATCCCCTCTAAGTCTCCCCCTTCCAGTGTCATATCATGCCCCCTTGTCTTGGAGCATCTCTTTCTATGAAAAATGGCACACTGCTGAACCTTATTAGTACTTTGAGGTATTGAAGCATTTCTATCATGTCGCCCCTTTCCCTAATTGCCTCCAGAAAGCAAGCTCCCCTCTTCACATGGCCCGAATTCAGTGCACATCCAACAAATATTTTCTCATGGCAAGACCTATTCATTTATGGAAGAGAACCGGAAGTGAGCATGGAGCAACAAAATAGTGTGCCAGTGGGAAGGGGGGACAAAAAAACAGCACTGTGGTCAATGGAGAGGACCACATGTGCTTCAGTTCCACTGTGGAAGGACACAGTCTAGGTATCCGGTCATGTACTTCCACAGCCCCCTTTCTCTACCATGTAATAGCAATGTGTCAGCATAGCTCTGGCTGTGCAGCCATAAAAAAGGAAGCCATCAAACAATTTTTTATTATTTGTTGAAAGGTCACAGGATATACATTTATGGCAAGTTTAATCTCATGCACATCAGTTTTATTACCTTATTTCAGGAAGGTTACAGTTTTATGAACAGTATATAAATACCATTGCATGCATTGTTCATCTATCTTACACTATGTACATCTTTATTACTCGAGTCTGTACAACTGTATAGCAATTAAGTGCAAATTATTTACAAATGGGCACATTTGCAATTTGTTTAATCCTCTAATATTTCTTGGTATTCTGTATGTTTGCATGTTTTTTAAAGAATATTATGATTACAAGCAAGATGGTGGGTTTCAAAAATGCTACTAGAAACATAGTAAAACTCTCTTCAGTATCCAAAAATTGCCTTTCTTAAAAAACTTGAGCAGGGATATTCAAGTGCTTGTGAGCATCTGTCACTCAGAGAAACACCTGCTGACACATTCTCTTGGTTCTAAGTGAGAGATTATTACATTTTATGAAACCCTCATCTTAACAAAGTAAACTGATGAAATTGATGTCACCAGTGATAGTAAAATATTATCTTTACTGCCAAGTGCATCGGAACTGGATCTGTAAACAACACACACTATGAATGCTTACTAGAACTATATTTATGCAATAAAGGTGAGCTTAAAAGTCGCTGAATAAATCCATATATCTTAACAGCTGTTGTATAAATAGTATTTATCCACATAGTAGACACGTCACGACAGGTTATGCCCACAGTAAATACGTCACCAAGTAGTTTGCTTGCTGGACTAGTTTCAAAGCTCCAAATGATATAATTGCATTCAGGCAAGCAGCAACTTATGCCAAACACCAACCAACTGGATGACACGAGTCATTAAAACATTTGTCAATCTGCTGTCACATCTAACGCTATCCCTTCCAATATCTAAAGCGAGTGAACATCACAGATAAAAACAGTAAACAGTAGTAAGAGTTCTATTTGTAAAAATCTTAAGAAATGTCAAGAGCAGACAACAGTTTCACACTGGAGCTGGAAGACATTCTCACCCAGATGGAGAATGATACAGAACCACTAACTGACCCCAGAGAATGTGAGCATGAAGCTGAGGTGGCACCCAATCAAGAACTGGCAGCAGCAAACAATTCACTGACCACAATAGATATGACAATCATTGATGAATACATACTTAAGGCAAGAAATCAGAATACTACAAAGAAAACAGAAACGGATGTTCAAATGTTTAGAAGCCACATTTCAAAAGAATTCAACATAAGTGCTCCACTACATGAGCAAGCACCTGTCGAGTTAGACAGGCTGCTATGCCACTAGTTCATGCACTGC
Source organism: Neoceratodus forsteri (assembly GCA_016271365.2). Classification (NCBI taxonomy): domain Eukaryota; kingdom Metazoa; phylum Chordata; order Ceratodontiformes; family Ceratodontidae; genus Neoceratodus; species Neoceratodus forsteri. Next base: position 1,107,078,112 of record CM057449.1, on the reverse strand, counting down.
AAAAAAAAAAAAGACAGCACTTTCTACAAGCCTCTTACTCTAAGATCAATAATGCAGAGCTTGGAGAGACATCTAAAGTTAAAAATGTACCCAGAGTCACTGTCTACATCCCTAAATTTCCAGAAAAGCAGACAGGTACGGCAGAGTAGGCAGAAAAACTTGAAAGGAGAGGGAAAAGGAAACAGAGAGAGGGCAGCTGATGAGTTAACCGATTCCATCATAGACAAACTGTATCCTGCCAACCAGCTAGACCCTGCAAACCCAGAATCTCTGCTTCATACAATTTGGCTAACTGTCACCCTGTATTTCAGCAAAAGTGGCAACATGGAGGCCAGAAACCTGAAACGGGGAGACATCAAACTGAAAGTAGATGAGAACCAAAACAGGTACATCGAGTATAACAAAGAAAGGCAAACAACAACAAGATCTGGAGCTAACTCCCAAAACACTCACAAACTAAGGCTCAGAGCATATGAAACAGAGAACCAATGCAGATGTCCAGTGGCCAACTACAAGCTATACAAAAGCCAGCAACCACAAAATACACTCAAGCCGGATGCTCCTTTTTTCCTCTCCATCAATACAAATGCCAAACCAAACTACCCTACAACCTGGTATAAGAACCAGCCTTTGTGCATCAACAAAATAACCTTGATAGTTTTGACCATGGTTGAAAAGGCTGGAATTCATTGTGACAAGCATCTTATAAACCATTCGGTGTGAAAACACCTAGTACAGAAGTTAAAAGACAGCAGATTAGCCCCTTCTGAAATAATCCAAGTTTCTGGTCACAGACAGCTGCATTCTCTCAATGACTATGCCAGGTTAAATGAACAACAGCAGCACCAGATTTCAGCAATCTCAAATTGTCCTCAGATGCCATCTAACTATCAGCATGTGAGCAGTTCAGTGACTTACAGTACCCAACTCCAAAGCTGGAATGATGTATTGGGAGCCTGGTTCCACAGGCCCACCATCAATACCTCAAAGATCACCTTCAGCATTATTCATGGTAAGCATAGAAGTGGGTAAAAACAAGAAAAGCATAATATTTACTGTCCAAACTGTATTAAATATAAATCATGTTCATAGTAAAACCACAGTGTAAAAAAGGATCCCTCATATGCCCACCCCCAAAATAAAAAGAAGAAAACTGTAGGTTTAAATAAGAAAAGTGTGTAGTTCATAATAAAAGCAAAAATAACACATGGAATGTAAAACCTGACTCAGTATCTTGACACCCACACCCCACTTCCTAAAGCTGTGCCCATCAATTTAAAAGTATCTTATTTCATGAATTCAAGCATAAAATATTTTCTTTTCCTTGATAGGCAACCAGTATGAAAACAAAAAAGAAGGTGTTTCCAAGTTATTTCTTCAGACTCAGACTCAGACTACGTGAAATGACATTTACTTAATAACCAAGCCTGTGTAATAGTTTGTCAGTTTCAATAAAATGTTGAAACCTACTTTCTTATTGGTTCCCTGCCTCTCCACAAATGCAGTAAAAAGCACTCCAAACAGTTTATAAAAAGCATTGTGACTCTTGAAAGTCATACTCCATGTAGAAATATAAAAAAAATAAAAAATCTGGCTGCAGAAAAAGAAAGGTAATTCTTTCCCCCAGAAATAATGCAAAACTTCAGTGTCATAGTCCAATAACTGGTAAAAAGAATTAAAACAAATAAACTTAGCACTGGAACTGAAATTGATATCTATACAACAACAAAATATCATTCGGGTAGAAAATGAGACCATTGAAAAAAAAATGGAGACATGAATGTTGGATCAGAAGTACTAAAAAGTAAAAAAAGGGATAGAAATTCAGAAGGGGAAGATTGGCAAGTAGAAACAAGAAAATATAAGAAAGGTAGAAGGGCTAAGAGGTTTGCCCCTGGATTCACAAATAAATTTGAACAGTTGATAGATCTGGATACTGTTGTAATACCAGCTATGGATGATACAGCTGTAGCAGAGGATGTCTGTACTAGGATTAACACATAATTAGGAGAATTACCACAGGGTAACATGGAAAATCATCTGGACAATAAGAGGCCAGACATAAGAACCAGACAGGAGAGGGACTGTGAAAATTGGGATAGGGAAGTAGCAAAAGCGGTTGAAAGTCACTCATCGCAAAATAGGGAGACTATAGAGAAAGACATCCAAATACAGAGTAGTACGGTAAATCAAGAAGAGAATGCGTTACTACAGTTACAAAATAAGAGAATGCAGATTAGCAGGGAGGAAGATCTGGAAACAGGAAATATAAATACAACAACACAACAAATGAATATGGAAATAAATGCTTATGTTTTGGGTAATTCAATACTAAAATATACAGATAGGTATACATCGAGGGGGAATAAAGAACATATCAAAACCAGTTATTTTTCAGGAGCAAAGGTCAGAGATATTCAGGGAATGCTACCAGACATTATAGAAGATAGAACTGGGAATAATGTGTTAATTTTACATCTTGGTGTCAATAATATAAAAAATCAAAAATTAAGCGACATTAAACAGGAATACAGAAATATAAAAGAGGAGGCTAGCAGATTAGGATGTAATATCTATTTCTCTGAAATTCTACCAGTACCAAAAGAGAGTGAGATAAACTTGAAAAAAATAAAGGATCTAAATAATAGGTTAAGGGGGTGGACTTTACAAGAAGGGGTAGGATGTATTTTTCATTGGGAGCAGTTTATAAATGATCCAGGACTCTTTTGTAGTGACGGCTTACATTTGAGCAAAAAGGGCAGTAGATAGTTAGGGATGACAATAAAGAGTATTAGATACCAATTTAAACTGAATCATCAGGGGAGAGGGGGAAAAGGGAAGATGAAAAAAGTATTTTGAAAGTAAATCAAATAAGAAAGGTAAAACAGGAGCAGAACATAAGAAATACAAAACTGCATAATGGTCTGAAAGTATGGCTTTTGAATGCAAGGAGCTTAAATATGACAAAGAAATCAGAATTAGAGATAAGGTTAAAAGTAATATATTGTATTACTGAGACTTGGTTGGATAAGGAAGTATTATGGAACAGAGAGATAGAGGGATACGAATGGTGTTCAAAGGAGAGACAAAATAAAAAAGGAGGCGGTATTGCAGTATACATAAAGCAAGGAATAAAAAGCACAATATATAATAAATGAGCGAGAGATGAGATAGAATCTTTATGGATAACATTACAAATATCACAAACTCAAAAAAAAAATGTTGCTTGGACTGTTTTGTCGACCACCGAATACAAATAAAGCAATTGATAGATGTTGAAATTAGACAAGTAGCAATCCAGGAAGACGTGGTAATTATAGGGGATTTTAATTTACCAGATAGAAATTGGGTAACAAAAATGACAACAGATGCAGTACACAAAAGATTTGTAGAAATGATGGAAGAGACCGGATTAACTCAGATGGTACACAAGCCCACAAGAGGGGAAAATGTACTAGATTGGGTAATAACAAATCGAGAAAACACCTTAACCAAATTGAGTATTATAGATAAATTAAGTAATAGTGACCACAGTATAGTACAATTTTATTTTAAAAAAGGTTGGTGTGTGAAAAAGGAATTACTGTTATAAGGGACTACAATAAGGCACACTTTGATGAAATTAGAAGAAATCTTGCAGAGTGGAAATGGGAAGTACTATTCAAAGGAAAGAATGTGGAAGACGTGGAACACATTTAAACAGAAAATACACAAACTTGAAGATAAGCATATACCCAAAAAGAATACGTATACAAAAAGAGGGGAAAAAAACGAAGTGGTGTACAAACAAAATTATAAAGTTGTGTAAAGAAAAAAAACTTACAAAAGAAGGAAAAAACATAAGAGTCCAGAGGCCAATACAGACTATAGAAAGGTACTGAGGAAGTTAAAAACAACAATAAGAGCAGAAAGAATGAAGCTAGAAAGAAATGTAGTATATAGAAAAGACAATGGAAAGGAATTTTATTCCTATATAAATAATAATAAAAATAATAAATGCTCCTATCAGATTGGGCCCCTAACTATAGGAGGGAAGGAGGTGGGAGAACCAGTGGAAATGGCGGCAAAATTAAATCAGTACTTTTCCTCTGTGTTTGGTAAGAAAGAGCAAATAAAGGAAAAAAATTAAACAAAATCACTGTAGGAGTTTAGATCTGAATATAAGTGTACATTACCTAGAAAAATTGCTGAGTAAGCTGAAACCTCATAAATCAGCAGGATCTAATCAATTGCATCCTAGGCTGCTGAGAGAAGTAGGAGGGTACATAGCGGCTCCCCTGGCACACTTGTTTAATCAATCCTTTGCTACAGGAGAGGTGCCCGATGACTGGAGGAACGCTATTGTGATTCCATTGTATAAACAGAAAGGGGATAAAACATCAATGACGAATTATAGACCAGTAAGTCTGACTGCAGTACTGTGTAAGGTTGTGGAAAGATTGTTGAAGGATAAGTTAAAATATACTCTAAAGGAGTTAAATGTGAATGACGTAAAACAACATGGGTTTAAAAAATTAGATCTTGTCAAACAAACCAACTTACTTTTTATGAACACACAAATAGGGAGTTATATGAAAATAATCCAGTAGATGTTTTTTTGTTAGATTTCCAGAAAGCATTTGATAAGGTTCCGCACAGTCAGCTTATTGTGAAATGGAATCGTTAGGAATAGACAGTAGGTTGATCAAATGAGTACAGAGCTGGTTAGGGGAAAGAAAGCAACAAGTTAGGATCAGGGAATATGTTCAGGTTTGACTGATGTAACAAGTGGAGTGCCACAGGGGTCTGTGTTGGGCCCTACATTATTCTCACTATATTTAGGGGATATACAACATAATATAAAACATAATTTGGTTAAATTTGCTGATGATATAAAACTGGGAGGGCAAGTAAATACTTTGGAGAGTATTCAAGAGCTTGAAGACGATCTGAAACAAGTGGAAATATGGGCCATGGAGAATAAAATGCCATTTAGTATAGATAAATGCAAAATACTACACATGGGGAAAAATAATCCCAGGCATAGTTATTATTTAAATGGACAGGAAATAGAAGCATCAGACAAGGAAAAGGAATGTGGGATGGTAGTAGATAATGGCATGACCTATAGATCACAGAGACCAGAAGTAATTAGGAAAACAAATTATATGATTAGAAACATAAAGAGGAATTTTACAAATAGGTCAAGTGATTGCTTACTCCCATTGTATAGGACATTTGTAAGACCTTACATGGATTATGGGTCATCACTGTGGAGTCCACATTCCAAAGGTGAAATAAACAGAATAGAAAAAATACAAAGAACCTTTACTAAAATGATATGGCTCACAAAAAATGATAGTTACGAAGATAAGCTGAAGAAGTTGGATTTGTTTAGTCTGGAAAATAGAAGAAAGAGAGGGGACCTCTTACAGTTGTTTAAAATTATGAAAGATCCAGAACTAATGAATGAAATGGGTATACAGTTATTAGAGAAACCAGAAGGGTTTAGAGCGCATAAATATCAAATAAAGTTACAAACTGTAAAGTCCAATGTAAGATACTACTCTTTCGTTCTTAGAACAGCAAGATTATGGAATGTTCTTCCAGGGTATGTTGTCTTAAGTGGTAACCTGAATACATTCAAAAGAGAAATAGACCAATTATTATACTAAACAAAATTAACAACTATGAGCCCGCTATGCGGGAAATGGTATAATGGACAGTAATGTCTTCTCCCATTCTATTTCCCAGTATAAATCCCAGTATAAAAAAAAGGTATCCCCACCATGTTGTGACTCTTCAGTGTCGAAATCCAAGTATGAACATTAAAATAACAGCCCCATAAAAATCTCCAGTGGTTAAATCCACTCAAAGATGCCTCAATCCAGATGAGGACTCCAACTTTTTTTTTTTGTTAATCTCTTTATCTGCCTGGACCCTGGCAGTGATGCCTCCTATCAGCTCCCCCAGCCCCATCCCCCACTCACAGCCTACCCCTCCAGCTGCCCCACGGCTTGTCCCCCGTGGTGGGATGGCTGGGATCCCTCAACCCACCTAACTCCGGATCCGGTGCTGGAGGGATTACTGTCCATCGTGGGGGCGGCACCTGGGGGGACTGATCATTATTCTGCAATGCCAGTCCCTAGATTTTCCACCTTGTAATTTTCATCCCCGTAGGTGAGGCGTGCAATGACACCACAAGGAGCGAGCATGCATGCTCCCGTACACGCGCCTCTGAGCGTCTGCCTCGTCTACCCCCATCTGTGGTGTTTCAGTTTGCTACCTCCTAGCCTCCACCAGGAGGCAGTCAGGCACTGATGCACAGGTGTCCCCCCCTCCCCGAAGAGGGAGAGCAGTCCTATGGATGCTCAATCCCTCTCCTCCCTGCCAAACCCCGGTGGCCCGTGCCCATTCCCGAACACGGGTCGTCGGCATAGTGTGAGGTAAGGCGACCAGCGCTTCAGCCCTCAGTGCCACCAGGCCGGCAGGACTCCAACTTTTAGCCAATGACCCAGCATGCTGCTCCAGTCTGAGAAAGGCTCTACCAGAAGTCTCCTTCCATCCTGTCTCCCTGAAGATCTACACCACTCACAAGTCCAGTCCAACAGCTGGCTCCTCCATGATGTCCCCCAGGCAGGCCAAGATGCATGTGCCAAAGTTCCCTCTTCACCGACTCCCGACCGACTGGAAAAAAACTGCGCCATCACTGAAAGTCCCTCACACTTACTGTTTTCAGCCAATCGGTGCTATCATGTGCCGCAACAACCAATCAGAGCCCAAGCAACAACATAGCCAGTCAATAAGCAACTACCAAACAAATGTCCAATCAAGCTCTACAACCATGACTCCCCCATTCATAAAAAAAAGGTAAAAAGTGTGGCACAATAATGGCAAACAACACATAGTCCAGCATAAAAGAACAAATATTGTAAAAATAATCTGCTGGATTAAAAAATCATACACCACTCTAAGGCCAGCACTATTGCATAAATCCAATACATGCTGGGTTGCTGTTATATACATGTTTTATCTGAACTCAGCCTAATTGACCTCGGGGACAATCACTCGTGGCTACGCTACGCTCTGCCACTCATGAGGTCGCCCGAGGTCAATCAAGCTTGTTTAGATAAATCATGTATACAACAGCAACCCAGCACATATCCCCTATTTCTACTATCCAAATGTTATGAATAGTACAGAAGACTGGAGAACTAATGTAACAATAAATGTACTGTGAATAGACTCTAGCTGTCAGTTCACTGTCAATGCCAAACGCTTACAAAGCAAATACAAACAAGCAAATATTTGGCATTGACAAATGTTTGTTTATATAGCATCCTAACTCAGGGACTCAGGGTGTTTCACAGTAAGCTCTCCCTGGATACATAGAATACATCAGAAAGAAACTGTAGTGTAGAGATTTATGGTGGAGCAGCAAAGACAGCTTAAAGAAACTACCAGGAATGTGCAGACATAAACTTGTGGTCATACTGCTCCTCCTTTCTACTATCTCCTCATGGTGCCAATGTTATTGTGAGCAAAAAGACTTGGATGGTCAGGATCCTGGGACAACAGCACACTAGGGAACTTTTGGATACTCAATTTCAGGACTGCTTGAATATTTTGGAAGAACACTTGAACATGTTACCAGAGTACATAATTCAGGCTAATATAGCAGAGCCACTGTGTAGCAGAAATTGTGATCCAATCCAGTTCTGGAAAGACAGGAAAAGCACTTGAACTCCAGTGGTTAAAGTGGGTTTGTATTTTCTCAGATGGCTTCCAACATCTGTAGCTTCTGATGTGTAAGTACAAATGGAGATTTTGCTTCATCTCATCACTCAAAGCTAGATCCAGGGAATCTGGAAGTCTTCACTTTTCTCGAACTCAGCTTACTAGCAAACAGTTTTAGCTTTCCATTTAATTATTTACATGTCCAAAAAGTGTCATATACTCCAGCTCACCACTCCCAGCAGAAGTTGCACAAAACTACTCAATGCACACCAACAACACAAGTTTTCCTCCTGATAAGACAACAATCACTTTGACATTGTCATCACCAACAAGCTCAATATTGACAATGCATGAAAGAATCATTATCAATTAAGTAAGATCTGTTCCCCCCATCCACCATGAATAGGACAGCAAAGCTTTGCTCGGGTTCATAGTTCTTCATTCCAACCTCATGTAGTCCATTGACAACAATTTTCAATACCGGCAGGCAGCTGCTGTGTTCAAAATACAATCAGTATAAAAAATTCAAATATTTTGAAACATAAAAACAGTACATTGAACAGAAAATATCTATGCATGTATGGTGAAATATTGTAAATGGTAATGTAGTGCCCAAATTGTAATTTTTCATTTGTTTTTCATGTTTCTTGATATTTGGGGGGGGGATATTACTTAATCTGAAAATCTATGGGGCTAGTGAGAACATTAACTATGCACTGCTCACTACAATGCTTTTGTTGCCACTATATCTGTAGTTTCCTTTACCCATGCCAGTTACAGCACTGGGAGGTGAAATGGCTCAAATAAATTCTCAAAGCTGAACCAGATTCATGAGGTCCCACTCATAGCCAGACCAAATGTTCCAATGGTACCTTTCTCTTACCTTTATCCTGAGGTACAGCAGTTTGATTACTAACTGTGCAGCTGAGTTGAGAACCCCTTTGTCCTGTAATCTACATCATATTTTTGGAACTTTTCTGGAGGACATGTGTCGTGATGCATCCCAGGTTCACTTGTATGTGACATTTCCAACTAGATCTGGTTCACACACAAGACTAGTGTGCATGCATAGGGCTGCTTGTACAATGGGGGCATTATCCATTGATTTACTTTTCAACTTACTTATCCAGAACAGCCTAATTATGCAACATCTCACTTTCAGTGACTTCCTCCTTCTGCTTAACTTTACTGCTGTATGAACTGTAGTATGGTGAGGTCATATGACTTAAGACCACACAGCCTGTAAATGGCTGTAGATGTTTTTGAACTTGGGTCCCCTGTTTCCCATGCCTGTGCTCTAACTATTAGTCCACATTTTCTTAGTTATTCAGTCCATGTGTGTTTATATTCTCAGAGGAGAGGTAACCATCATGGGACTTTTAGTATGGGTTTCTGTTAATCATTATGAAACCATGACTGAAGGGCTGTTCATCCACTAAACCATCAAGTAAAGCAAAAATGTCATTAAAAATGTTATATTACATGTTGCTGGAGTGGGGGAGTAGAACAAGAGCTGGGGAAATGTTTACACTGCAACAGTAAGGGCAAAATTCAATAGCACTTTCTGATCTTGAAATAAAACCTAGTCATTTAATTTTTAGCCACCTACAAATTTGACAAGTACCAGAAGCTCAAAAAAATGTTCTTCACTCTCAAAACAAAGTAGTTCTATGACACTAAATGTTATCTACAATAAGTATTAAATCAGGTCTCTATTTATAAATCTGACTAATGCACAACAGAGGGTTATGACTTTAAGTAGGGAGTAAGCTATAGAAGCAGATGAACTCTAAGTGAACTCTAAGGGATAAAGATCATGTAGTCATGCAAATTTACTCAGTTATAAATACTCATATAAATATATAGAATATATATAGAATGCAAGCTGAGTTGTACTTAATTATGTTTTTCAGTTTTCTTTGAGGCGTCAGTGGCTCTTCAAGCAGCTAATGACTTGAAATACTACTAATGATCTAGAGGCATTACTGTGATAACCTAAATAGCACACTTCATCTCTCTACCACCTGAACAGCTCTTGGTATATCACCTGTTGTAGTGAGATGTGATTTTTCAGTAATAAGGACTGTAATCATTAAACGACTCTAAATGGAAAATGCAGTGCAGTAATTTCAGAGAAGGGTCCCGATATTCAAAGATTAGGTAGGTAGGAAACAATTTATTTTTAAACAGGATAAATACAAGTAATTAGGAATGGCATCCTTGTTTACAAGACCGTCCTGTGTTGGAATTACAAATAGTTTCAATTAAAAAAACACTTTATATAATTTACAAAAATGATACATAAATCACAGATATAGCTCATGAATTACTAGGTAAATACATAGTCCACAAGGTACTTCTAACAGAATGCATTAATAGCAGTTACATACAAAAGGAAAGCAATCTTCCAAGGCGATAACAAACTGTGTATGTGATGAGATGGTACGCACCAAGTAAGGCAAACTATTTCACAATGATGCAGCCTGATACTGTACAGTTTTTCTGCCATATTTGTTTTACAGTTAGGGAAACTGATTGTGTTTATATGTACTGATCATGTTAATTTATGTTTATCTTTATGTTTATTCTTTTTGAAAACTACCCCTGAAACACAATGATCAGGATTTTGAGTAGAAATCTTGTGGAGTAATTTCAGCAAGGATTTCTTAGTTCATGCAGAAAGTGTTTGCCGTTTTAATTTAGATAATAATACACAATGATGTGTGCTATAATTGCACCTCAAAATGTATCTGGCTACTTTAAAGTGAATCTTATCTAATTTGTCTAACGGTAACAAAGATTAGTGCACCCACAAATAGGATTTGTGGGTGCACTAATTGAGAATGGTGTTGGCACTCCCGGCTGACTCATATTCAGAAGCACCGTGCAATCCCGCAGCACCAAAGTGCAATAATGCCGCTGTATCTATGCAAATGTGGGGGTCCCCTATGCATATTAGTGCAGTGGTATCTTCAAAGCTTTGTGGTGGTGGTAAACATCCCCCAGACAGTGCTATTTACTGCCACCAAACAACACCTCTTACTGGTGTACCCCTGCCCTCCTGAAGGCAGGGCAGCTGTACTGCAGTCACCCACCCCAATCCCCTATCTCAGATCTGTATAGCCATCCCTTATGTCTGGTGGCACCCCCCCGACTGACCATTTTGTATATGGCTGAGCTTTCCCTGGTGTCCAGTGGCACCCCAATCACCCATTCTCTGTAATGTAAATCATTCCCTGGTATTTGAGTGGCACCCTCCACTCCCCGGTCACCCATTCTGTATATGATTGAGTTATCCCTGATGTCTAGTGGCACACCCTGATTGCCCATTCTCTGTAATATACATCATTCCCTGATGTCTAGTAGCAGCCCTCAGTCACCCTTTCTGTACATGGCTGTGCTGTTCCTGGTGTCTAGTGGCACCCCCCCCCCCCGGATTACCTATTGGCAGTCCTAAAAGTATTCAATGATGGCCCAGTGTCCCCAACCACCCACCCACTCACACAATACCACCCATCACACACACCCATCTTACTAGTGTGACTGGTGATGTCTAGCGATGCCTGGTATGGTGCCTGACACAGCCCTCCTCTCACCTCTTTGGCTGGCCACTGTATGAGCTATCAGTGGCACTCGTACATCATAAATACTGTATGTACGCTAACTGACAGCTCATACAGTTGCTGGCAGAGGAGGTGAGAGGAGGGCTGTGCCAGTTGCTGTATCGGGCATCAATGGACATCACTAGTCACACCAGTAAGAGGGGTGTGTGATGGGTGGTGCTACATAAGTAGGCAGCGCAGGTGGGAGGGACACTGGGCCACCACAGAATACTGTTACTTTCATCAACAGGTTGTCAGGCAGCAGGGGAATCACTGAACACCAGAGATAGATGAAAGAGAATGGAAGGGGTGTTCAAGGGTGAGGGGAACCACTGGACACCAGGGATAGCAGTGAATGGAGTGGGCAATCAGGAGGTGGAGGGTGCCACTAGACACCAGGGATAGATGACAATGAATGGAACAGGTGTTCAGGGATGGGGGGACCACTAGAAACCAGAGATAGATGACAGAGAATGCAACAGGTTTTGGGGGGCTCAGGGGTGCCACTAGGCACCAGAAATAGATGACAGTGATTGGAACAGGTGTTTGGGGGGGAACCACTGGACACCAGAGATAGATGACAGTGACTGGAATGGGTGATCAGGGGGTGGGAGGGTGCCACTAGACACCAGGGATATCTTTACCTCACAAGGAATGGGTGTTCAGGGGGCTGGAGTGCCACTAGACACCAAGGAATTCAACTGCAGGATGAGCACTAATGGACTGCTGCATGCATGCAAATGAGTCCCTAATTAACAGTGGCCCCTTAGATCCTTTGCATGCCCAATGGGCTCATTTGCATGTTGTGGTTGAATATAGCCCACAGGGGTCTTGGCACCATCCATTTCAGATAGCATTATTCCCTGTGTGCTACATACAGCCCAGCTCCTTGTTAGGGCAGCACAGTTTCACTTAGCGCTGCCCTAACACTGTGTAATATTCAGTTGGATAGTGCTGTTCCTCTGTTTCAGTTTCGGACCCTGACTGTGCTCTCTTCCATATCAGTAGTGCTGCATTTTCAGCCACCACCTGCCTACTTCCCTACCCTCCAGTGCACTAAAAAAGCACCAATTACAGCCTTTGACTGAGTGCTCTTCCGCAACAGCAGTGCGGCATTTTCAGCTGCCCCCCGCCTGCCTCCCTACCCTCCAGCACACTGAAAAAGCACTAGGTACGCTTCCAACAGGAAAATTTGCTTTGAATTTCTGGTGCTGTCTGTCCAAGATACTGACTGGCTCTCCTGTTTTGACAGGGCTGCTGATTGGTTATCCTTCTTCTTCCAGCCACTGCTCCTATTTTCAGCTAGTGAGCTTGCTATTTTATAGACAGTCTTGAATTACAGCTAATTTGTTAATGATATAGGATATATACCTGCTTATTTCTCTGATGAAATGCTCTTTTGTGAATCTGTGTGAGCAGTAATTTTGTATTGCATTCCTGAACTCTGCTAAGCTTCCTCCCTTCCTGCCTTCACTCTTTAGCTATTCTTAACTATTGCCACTTTTGTCCTCTCTACCCAAACCTCACCCCTCCATCTTCACTATTTGTTCAGGTTAATCTGTGTACACCCAGTGGCTTCTACAGCCAAGCACCTCCCATTTTAATTCCAACCTCCTTAAGCTCTCCATCCCCATCCTCTGCTCACTGGCCAACTGGGCAACCCGCCCACCGATTTAGCGGCCAGCGGCTCTATTGTTCCTTTCTACTCCCCCCATGCAAACCACTCCCTTAGCCAGCTAATCTAACCATAAAATTAACTTTGTCTCCCTCTTCTTTCCCTTTTCAGCTCCAGCACCTTACCAGGTGCTCTTCCACATCAGCGGTGCAGCATTTTCAGCCACCATTCGCCTGCTTCCCTACCCTCCAGTGCACTGAAAAGGCCCCGCCTACCCCCCTTCCGCCTGATTTGGTCTCTTTCTTAAACAGAGGGTGGGTGTCACATGACCTACTGTGTGCTGAATTATTCTAAGTGTAAACTTTACCATTAGTCCCTAATATCAACTGAACACTAGGGGCTCCTAAATTTAATTTCTACACTGTTCTGCTATACTGCTCTTCTGTGTGGCTTGTTCTCTTAACCCAGGTACTATATAACAAACCCTGCTCTCCCTAAAATATTAACAGTTATCCGCTAAGTTCTTTTATCTCTCCCCATCATCCTGTCCCCTAGCTTCCATGTCTCAAACCAATTTGGCCCTGTCCTACCCTGTTTTCCAATTCCTCTCTCCCATACATTCATCAACAATATCACCCCCTTCCCATTTTCTCTTCAGTGGACTCATTTCCCTCTCCTCCCTAGTGCTTCTCTCACATCTACACCTAATTTCTTTGCTGTTCTTCATTTATTAACTATGTCTCCTAGTCTCCTCCTCCCCTGCCTCCTATTCATCTGCCTTCCTTACTTGGTACAAAAGTCACAAACTTCACTATTTAATCATAGCACTCCTACTCCTTACTTCAGGTGACATTAACCCTAGCCCTGGACCCCCTGCCCCCAACAAAACTGAGGATTCCAACTCATCCTCTAACCCTACCTTAAATAACCAAACTATCCTCCTCAATGGCCTCAGGATTTTTCACCTCAACATACGCAGCGTATTACCTAAACTTTAGCTACTTCAGCCTCTTGTAGTCTCGCAAGCCCCGACATTCTCATTCTTTCTGAAACCTGGTTCAGCAGTAAGATCCCTGACCATGCCATTTCCATCCCCGACTGTACACTGTCTTGGCAAGACAGAGTAGGTAGGGGTGGTGGTGTGGCAATGTACATCTCCTCTACACTATAATTCAATTCCACTTTAGCCATTTCCCTCTCCTCTGCCTATGAGGCTCTAATAATAATGGTCTCCCTAGCTTTCACTATTTCCATTATTGTCACAGGAACATACTGTCGCCCTGGTCTCCCCTCCACCGTTGCAACAGACCTCATTACCAAGATAGTCTCCCTCTCCCACTCAGGCAAACTATTCGTCATGGGTGACTTTAACCTAAATTGGCTGTCCCCTTCCCAAAGAAAAGCCCATTTGGAAGAAACTGCCCATAACCTAACCCAATTAATCCTGGAGCCTACCCAGCTCAACTTCAAAACAAATAACCATTCTATCATAGACTGGGCCCTCCCCTTCCACCCCATAGGGTTATGCAGTCTGGCTTACTACCCGACACCCTTAGCAATCATCATATGATCTACTTAGTGGTAAAATTCACAGGCCCAAAACCCCACATTAAATCCTGTTAACTCGATCTTATAAGTCTCTGGACCTACCCCCACTCTTCCATGATCTGGCTCACACTGACTGGACCCTGATAACCTCTGCAGCCATTATTGATGCTGCTTTTGATTTCTTCAAAGCTAAATTTCTCACCACATGGAACTGTCATGCCCTCTAAAAAAGCCAAGAGTACATACTAATCACTTGCCATGGGTAACCCCGGAACTCCTGACCTGCCAAAGGGCACGTGACCAGGTCTGGAGTAAGCATAAAACTTCAAAACAGCCCAGCAACTTCCAAAGATACTGTGTGCTTCGCAACTCTTGCACGAAAGCTATCAGATTACCTAAGGTTGAACACTTCTGCTCCAATTTCCATACAAATATAAACAACCCCTCCAAATTCTGGAAGGCAGTCCGTGCCCTTTTCTCTCCACTCTCACAACTCCCAACCCTAATCATTAAACAAAATAACGCTCTTCTGTCTGACCATATGTCTGTCAGAAAGCTTCAACTTCCATTTCACATCATGTGCCTCTGCCCTCCTGTCATCCCTTCCCGCACCCTCACCCAATCCACCTGCTCTTATCCCCACCACCTGTGAGCACCCTCTTATAGACTTTTCACCATTTTCCTTCTCCAGTGTATCTCCTTCTGACACCCTAAATGCCCTTCTGGCCCTTAACCACTCCAAAGGCAGCTCACCTGAAGGGCTTGATCCTAAATGGCTTTACCTCTCAGCCCCAGCAATCTCGCACTCTCTGTCTGTCCTCCTAAATGTTTTTTTCTCAACTGCCTCTATCCCTGCTGCTTGGAAACATGCCATCATCCTTCCCCTTCTCAAGGGAGGTGATCCCTCATCCCCTGTGAACTATATCCTTATTTCCCTGCTCCCTACCATTGCTAAACTTCAGGAACACCTGGTAGTCTCTATAAATTCTTCACCTATCTCTGTGACACCTCCTTCTTGAACTCCTTTCCAATCTGGGTTTCGGAAAAATCACCCTACCACCACCTTCCTACTTAGACTCACTGATTCCATTATCTCAGGCATGGACAGAGGCCAAGTTACATCCACAATCTTTGTCGACCTTCCTAATACTTTCAACATGGTCTCCAACTCCCTCCTCCTAAACAATCTGACATCAGCCAGCCTTTCCACCTCGGCCACAAACTGGTTCAGAGCCTACCTGACAGGTAGGATGCAATCAGTTAGAACTCTTGACTCCATCTCTCCTCCTCTCTCAATCAGCACTGGTGTTCCAAAGGACTTTGTGCTTGGCCCGCTTCTTTTCTCCATTTTTCTTAATGATCTCCCATTGGTCTGCTCTTCCTCCTCCATTCACATATATGCGGATGACACTATCCTGTATACATCAGGCCACGCCTCCTCTGATGTGACTGCCAGACTCCAGCTTGACTTCAATATGATTCAGCTCTGGCTCAGCTCTCATCAACTCTTTCTAAATGCTGAGAAGACTGTCTCCATGACCTTTGGCACTAGACAGAGACTCTTGAGGCTCACTTCCATGCCCTCCTTCTACACCCTTGATGGGACATTGCTTGAGGACACCTCCTCATTTAGATGACTAGGCGTGAGCTTGTCCAGAACATAATTCTACCCATTTTTGACTGCTGTGATGTAGTCTACAGTGCTGCTCCAATGTCCTCATTAACCAGATTGGACACCCTCTTTAACTTCTGTTGTTTTGCTCTGGACTCCCCTTTCCATACTCATCATTGTAACTTATATCACTCTCTGTCTTTTCCCTCACTTGTTAACAGTGCCTCTCCCACTGAGCTAAATTCATCTCTAAATTCTGGTTTGATGCTTTCTCCCTCTACTTATCTGCTTCTCTATCCATTCCTCCTCCCTCCTCTCACTGCCTTAAATCCAGTGATTCTCGCACTTTGGTTGTCCATCGTTGCACTACAAGTGTAGGATAAAATGCGTTCTCTCACCAGCTCTCTGAAATGTGGTACTCTCTCCCACACCAGATTCGCCACTCATCTTCCACTCACTCTCTATCCTCTGTTCTGTACAACTTTCTATCTCCAAATTGTACCTGCCATTAATCTCCCTACCACTCTTATTTATCTCCATTATGACCTCTCTGTACTCTCTGAAGGGTGCTCGCTGTCCTTCTTTCTTCCATTACCCCACCTCCCCTCCATTTGAATCTCCTAACTATTTCTATCATGTTGACAAATTGATTAATGCTGTATTGGTCCTAGTAAGAACAAACCCAGAACAAATGATTTGATACCTTTTATTGGACCAACAAGGATGTTGTTCTGTTCGTTCTTTTTGTAACATCCTTGTTGGTCCAATAAAAGGTATCAAGCCATTTGTTCTGGATTATTTCTACCTTGAACATTCTCTGTACAGCCTACTTATAAAAATGTTCCTGTCATCCTGAACTGTTAAACTGGCCTGCTCCACTGCACTTACTGTATCTCTTATCGAGAGTTACTTGCGTATTATGAGCACTGATGACTGTTGTTTTGTTACTATGTTGTTAACCTGACTGTATTATACACTTACCTGTATTAATGTTATCTGTTAGAGTTTTGCTTGTAAAATGTACTTGTATGATCTTCTCCTGTATTCCCCCTCCACCAGGACGTACCGTGAGAAGAGCAACTTGTTGTTCAGTGTACCTTTCCTGGTGAAACATTTCAATAAATAAATAAATAACTGAATACAGCAGCCATTGGGTTGGGTGTAAGTACAGTGCAAATATTTGTGCTGCCCTTGTACCCCTGTTTCACTATCGGGACCAAAATATTTTATACATGGAACTGGTGGTAGCCTGTGAGGAGGGCGCATAGGGATGGGCGCCATCTGTAGAGTGACTCCTTCTCAGCAAAATTGCTCATAGCGATGGGAGGTAGGGTGACCAGATGAGGGAGTGGGCAAAATGGGTGACAAAATGTCACTATATGTACGCAGACGGGGGGGGGGAACGAGCACGGTGAGTGTGGGCTGGGAGGGGGCAGAGGAGCTGTAGGGGGTGGTGCTGCAGTGGGTTGTCGAGCTGTGTCATGGAATTGGAGGTTGGCCTGTGGTTGGGGTGGGTGAGGTATGGGTTCGGGTCCATGCACAGGGGCAATTTTATTGTGCCCGGCCTGAACCTTTATTTTTACATGCTTTCATCCCTCTGACATGCACACCCCTGCAGTTGAGAATCCTTTAGTGAGGGGGTGCAGGGGAAAATCCCCCATGTGGGGGTGTTTGGGCAGGCACAGGACCCCCCCCCCACAGAAAGCACTGAAAGTTATGTCCCCGGCGCCATTGTCCTGTGCACCGGGGTGTCAGTAGTGCTGAAAATGTTTTTGGCACTCTGACTGCACGATAATGGCGATCACCTTTAGGCTTTCACTATTATCACATAGAACTGAACTGGCTGCATAGCACTAGGGAAATATATGAAGGAATCAGTATGACATTCTTCTTTGTCATTTATGTCATCAATTTTTAGTTAATCAGCAAAGCATCATAACATGGCAGTCATACTAGTACAGAGAATACTCCCACTGTATTACTAAAAATCAATTGCCTTGTTGTAGACATGAATACAAGTGGGAAGTATTGACTAACAGGGAAGGGATCACAGATCTCCAGGTAGAAGGTCACCTGGGGACCACTGACCATCACATGGTATGGTTCAATTTGGCCACTACATCTAAATCATCCCATTCCAAGGAAAAAATATGGGACTTCAGAGGAGCTGACTTTGATAAGATGGCCAACAGAGTTAAGCTAGCCCTGGCAAAAAGAAATACAGGTGAGGGGTACAGGCAAAGTGGGCAAGCATTAAGGATGCAATACTTGAAGCAACATCCTATTGTGTTAGAGAGAAAAGGAAGTGCAAAAGAAGAAGGAAACCACTTTGGTTCTCAAATACAGTAGCAGAAAGGTCAGAGCCAAAAGGCTGGTCTTCAGGAAATATAAGGGAACACAGCGGATGGCGACAGGGAGGCATACCAAACTGCCCTAAGGGAAGCAGGGAAGGCAGTAAGGCAGGCAAAGTCCAAACTGAGGCAACACTAGCACGAACAGTAAAAGAAGGTGACAAGACTTTCTATAGATACATTAGTGAAAGGATAAAGTCCAGAGGGGGTATTGCTAAGCTCAAAGGAGAATAGGGGGCATGTGAGGAGGAGGAGGACCCTGTAAAAGCATCTATCCTAAATAGATACTTTTGCTCAGTATTTACTGAAGAGAAGGTAGGGCAGGGCCCACAGCTCAGCACCATGGACACAGGGGGGAGGGAGGTGAGCACTACTCCCTTCACAAAAGAAAGGGTCCTACAAGAGCTCACTAAGCTCAGGGTAGACAAGGCAATGGAACCTGATGGCATACATCCCAGGGTACTTAAGGAGCTAAGGGTGGAACTAGCAGAGCCATTAGCAGAACTGTTTAGTGAGTCTCTGAGCACAGGAGAGGTCCCAGAAGACTGGAGAAGGGCTCATGTGATCCCGCTCCATAACAGTGGTAGCAAAGAGGAGGAGGAAGCAGGGAACTACAGACCAGTCAGTCTTACCTTAGTAGTGGGCAAGATTATGGAGGCAATTTTTAAAGAAAGGATAGTGCAACACCTGGAATCCATAGGGGCACAGGATCCAAGACAGCATGGGCTTACAAAAGGAAGGTCCTGTCAAACTAATCTCATAGATTTCTTTGACTGGGTAACCAGAGTGGTGGACCAAGGGGGAGCAGTTGATGTCGCCTACCTTGACTTCAGCAAAGCTTTCAATACTGTTCCACTATAGAAGATTGATAAATAAGCTGGGTAGGCTCGGGTGAGTCAGAAGTTGGTCAACTGGGTGGCAAACTTTTGACATGCAGAAAACAGAGGGTGGTAAATGGTATATAGTCAGAAGAGATGCAAGTCACAAGTGGGTACCTCAGGGATCAGTCCTGGGGCCAGTCCTCTTCAATATCTTCATTAGTGACATTGCAGATGGACTAGGGTAAGGCTTGTCTGTTTGCAGATGACACCAAGATCTGCAACAGAGTAGATGATCCAGATGGGGTAGGCAGAATGAGAAGAGATCTGGATAAACTATCAAAATGGTCAGAAGAGTGGCAACTGGGATTTAATGCAAATAAGTGCAAGATCATGCACATAGGAAAGAGAAACCCTGAAGCCACCTATAGGCTGGGAGGGGAGTTGCTGGCAGTCACAAAGGAAGAAAGAGACTTGGGCATCATCACCACCGATGACCTGAAATCATCCAAGCAGACCTCTAAAGCAGTAGGTAAGGCTAGGGGGATGTTAGAGTGTATTAGTAGGGGTATCACAAGTCGTAAGAGGGAGGTAATAATCCCTCTTTATAAGACACTGGTTAGGCCCTATCTGGAGTACTGCGTGCAGTACTGGAGGCCACACCTTCACAAGGACATTAATCAAATTGAGGCAGTCTAGAGAAGGGCAACCAAAATGGTGCAGGTACTGCATCAGAAGACATATGAGGACAGATTAACAGAGCTCAATATGTATACCGTTGAGCAAAGGAGGAAGAGAGGTGATATGATCGAGACATTCAAACACCTTAAAGGCATTAACAGGGTGAAAGAGTCTAACATGTTTAAATAGAAGAAAAATAGCAGGACAAGAGGACACAACATTAGATTAGAGGGAGGCCGATTAAGGGGGAATGTGAGGAAATTCTTTTTCACAGAAAGGGTAGTGGATGCATAGAACGGCCTACCTCAGGATGTGGTGGCTATGAATACAGTGCAGGGCTTCAAACAGGCATGGGATAGGCATAAGGGAGCAATACAGATGAGTATGAATAGATAGGCCACTGACAGAGCAAAGGCCAATGGCACATTTATAAGGTAGAAAAAGAAATGGGCTGACTGGATGGGCCTTGTGGTCCTTATCTGCCGCCAACTTCTATGTTTCTATGGAAGGAGGGGAAGTAACAAATTAAACAATGAAACAACATTTAAGAATGGCAACAAGGGATCTTCAAAAAGCAACCCAGTAACAACTGTCCTGCCTTTTAACTTTGCAAAAGGCTTATCTGTCCTACTAGTATTTATTCAAAGTGCCACCCACCACGATCAAACACTCTGTGAGATGTTACAGTTTACTGCACTTGAAGTAATTGCCATTGGACTACACTGAGTTCCTGCATTCTGCAAAATATGACAGAAGAAATTATTATAAGAGCACATAGTCCCAGTGGATGGCATTGTCTTTCTCCATCTTTTAGTAAAAAAATAAATAAATAAAAGATTCACATCCCTGTGAAAGTAGACAAGCTGCAGGCATACAAACTTATTACATGACTCCAACTCAAAGTATGTGGTATTGTATGTTAATACACATAAAGCATAGGTATTTAATAAGAGGAAATTAGCAGTAGATTAAAGGTCCAAGTGTTCTATAGGTCAGTTAAGTTTCCAAGACAAAACTGTGTAGTCTATGAGTACATATTAAGGCAAATAAAAAAACCTGTGAGCAGAAACTAAAAGATTATAAAAATAGATAATTACCCTTCTGCACCATTAGATATGATATAATTAATTTTGAGTTGAAAAAGGATTTTCCTAAATAGTTTTGAAACAGACACTGTACCTCTGGATCTCATACAGAGTTGGTCAGTTGAACTGGAGAGTAAAGAGACTACCAAATGCGCTTCACTGTGTCAGTTTCCTTATACATACAGTAGTAGAACAGAATAACAAATCCAGGAAAAAGTAAATATTCATGTTCTTCTAGCTGCTAGAGTCCAGTCTTCACACAGTGCCACATTCTATTTGTTCACTAATCCTTGACAATGACGCCAACAGAGTCAGTGGAACTTCCATTCACAGAGTGAAGAGCGGAGATATTGAAGGCTCTTAAAGTACATATGGAAAATACATCACAGTACATATGGAAAATACATCACTGTCCAAAAACGTCCTCAAAATATGTTTTATCAGCTAAAGACTATCACCTCCTACATCCTCCAGTACTCCAAAAACATA
This sequence comes from Neoceratodus forsteri, assembly GCA_016271365.2. Lineage (NCBI taxonomy): Eukaryota > Metazoa > Chordata > Ceratodontiformes > Ceratodontidae > Neoceratodus > Neoceratodus forsteri. The sequence goes on along the minus strand of CM057449.1, from coordinate 1,107,056,595 downwards.
AGCATTAGCACTCAGTGTATGTTTTGCCTTTTCCAAACATTTCAGTAATAATTTATCTGACAAAGCAGAATTTCACACCCCTGTATACTTTTCAACTTTTGCTTTTTTTTTTTTTTTTCAAAGAGGATAGGACATTTGTGCTAGTTGTCAGCAGTTAGTAATGTTCCTACTAACAGAAATGAAATTCATACAGTACCTTCAAATCATTCATATTTAACAGTACCTGAACAAACACTGATGAGAAAAATTGTTTTCAATTGTTTTCATTTAATGGACAATGTTCTGCACAGTTCTCTTCATAGATCCATTAATTTGGAGTTTTGACTATGTCATGGTTTGTGTACAGAATTCTAAACATGAACTGTTAACCGGTCGGAACCAAGCTCTGACTTCTGCACTCAAACCGTGCCATGATTATAATTCAGGATCAGTGGTTCCATGAAAAGAACTGTAACATAACGCTGTCCATAAAAGCAAAACAATGCAAAACACAGTTTCTCACTTCATTTTTATGTTGGTGCACTTGCGCATCCAACATCTTGCGGTAGTGCAGATTTGGAGGTGCGGTCACTGTTAGGCAAATGCAGGGCACACATCAGTAGGTGCGTCCCTCATTCCCCAATCAGCCTGCATGCCAGCGCCACACCATGCATACATAATGTGGTGAGCACATCTAAGAAAAGGTCTGCTGCAATCCGAGCAAAGCTCGTCAGATGCAGTGGACCTCCCAACATGCTCGGCCACATTGTAAGCATGGCAGCCGCCCAACTACCGACTTCAGGGGTGCCCAATCCCCCTGCCGGCTTACCGTGGCCCCAATGTATGTGCCGATGGGGGATCCCACTCCCCATCAGCATAAAGCACTCCCTCCCATTTGTTTTATGCCAAGGGGGGGTGCCCAATCCCCCTCGGCTCTTGTCCCCCAACTTTCCTTGTGTGCCAACGGGGATGCCCAATCCCCGTCAGCATAAATTAACCCCTCCTTTGTTGTGTGCCAAAGAGGGGGCCCAATCCCCAATTGGCTGCAGCACCCCCCAAACAGTTAGGTGGCACACTGGGAGCCCACCTCAATGTGCCAAATACCATGTAAAAAAAACTGTCCCACGATGGGGTTTTTTTTAACCTGTCAACAAAAAACAGTCCCTCGCCATCTCCCTGCCCCCCTCCCGCAACCCACACCCATCCTCTGCGCACCCTGCCTCCCACACACCCCACCCATATTTACCTCCAGAGTCCAGCGCAATGATCTTTGGTGGACCAGGAACACATCTGCATGTTTCAAAGCTGACTGCAAACTGAGGAAATGCTGGTAAGCTGTTTAATGGAATAAATAGGGTTTTTTCAACTTTGATGCATATCTCAGGCATTTTTGGGAATTTTGGCATCACATTTTCAACATGGGGTTTTTGGGACCCCTCCTCATGAATTCTTGCTCTTTCATGGCATTATTCTGTCCCAAAAGGTGATTTCACTGTCACTGCACGGAATCACCTTTCGGGAGCAAGGAATGAAACGACAGCGAGGGTGGAAAAGAGGAGGAGGTTTTTCACTGAGAGGGTGGTGGACCCATGGAATGTGCTGCCTGGTGAGCTGGTTCAGAGATCCACAGTGAAGGTCTTCAAGAGAGGGTGGGACAGACACAGAAAGCGGATGTATCAGATGATGGCCTAGCCCAGGGGTTTCTGGAACACAAGGGGGGAAGGCCTTGGCACCCAACTAGGGATCTGAGACTGAGCAGACTCAATATACCATAAGGCCTAATCTGCTGGCAATTAGTATGTTAGTATGTTCATGAGGGGGGCTCTCAAAAAGTCTATGTTGCAAATTTGATGGGAAAAATCAAAAAAATGACTGTTTTACGAGCGTGCGTTGTGCAGTTGCTATGCACGCTCATAACTTGGTGAATTTGCAATAATTTCATGCCACATGTTCAGCATTGGCATTTTTCCACACCTTCTTGTGAACCGTACAGCTGACATTTTTCACATCCTGTCCAAAATGTGTTTTCGCCCTTCCGGCGGAGAATAACGCAGTTGATGTGGGAAACCAGTGTTTGGGACAAATTACAAAAATGACAGTTACTCTGTTCATGAGCAGAGGTCCTAAAATGTGTATGCTGAAAATCTGGTGATGATACTCCATAACATGACTGTTACGAGCATGCGTTGCGCAGTTTGCATGCACGCCCGTAAGTTCACGAATTTATAATATTTTCACTCCAGATTTTCAACATTGCCATTGTTCTGCACCTCCTTATGAACAGTACAGCTGTCATTTTACATATCCTGGCTGAAATGTTTTTTCGCACGTCCATCGCAGTATTGCACAGTCGCTGTGCGAAATCAGTTTTTGGGACAGTTTGAGGAAATGATGATGACACTGTTTCATGAGCAGAGGTCCTAAAATGCCTATGTTGAAAATTTGTTGCTGAAAGTCCATAAAATGACTGTGCTGCAAGTGTGCATTGTGCAGTTTCCATGCCGCCTTGTAACTTTGTAAATTTGCAATATTTTCATGCCAGATTTTCACCACTGGCATTTGAGCACACCTCCTTATCAACAGTACAGCTGCCATTTTTCACAGCCTGCCCAAAATGCGTTTCCGTAACTGTGGTACACAATGGCATGCTCGCTGTGGGAAATCACCTTTTGAGACACATTAACAAAATCACAGCGCTACTGTTCATGAGGGGAGGTCCCAAAATACCTACGTTGAAAATGTGCCTAAAAAACTCCCACAAATAATTGGGTTGCAGACATCTGTTGCACAGTTTGTATGCATGTTCATTGCTTCACCAATATTTTATATTGCCACTCCAGATTTTCAACATTGCCATTTTTTACGCCTCCTCCTGAACAATACAGTTGTCATTCTCCACATCCTGCCCAAAACTGTGCTTTCGTCCCTCTGTTGCTAAATGGCACAGCTGCTGTGAAAAACCACGTTTCAGCTAACAAAGTGACTGTGCCACTTTTTATGACGTGGCCTGACAAGCAGCCCATGTTGAAAATGTGGAATGAAGCTACCACTACATGCCTACAGTGTTAGAGTTTCCAACTGTAGCACCCCAACCGGTACAGACTGACAGGCGTCAGTGCTGTGACTTAGGATTATCGGATGAAATGCTCATGCCATTCCATACCCCACACCCACCCTGCAGCCACTGACAGGCATTGTGGTGTGTCTTGCACTGTTCGGCCACAAACTTCACCCCACGCTCCTATACTGCACCCACATCAGCGTATTTCCTCATGGAATGGGGTAAGTATGATGCAGAAAAGACCCCAAAGCACACCATGACACTTGTCAGTGTCTACAGGATAGGGTGAGGCACAATGCTATGAGCATTATAGCTGAAGACCCAAAGGCACACCACAATGCCTGTCACTCTCTACAGGGTGGGGGTGGGGTTGGCGTCACTTCAGTACTTCACTGCCATTCCTATTATGCATCTCTAGCTCCACCACTGCCAATGCCAATGCCAGCATGACAACATTCGGCATTGCCGGAAATCATTTCTGAAAACAGAAACATTACAAACAGCTTACAATTAGAAATCACTTCCTGTCCTCTTTAAACCAGCAGTGCAACAATGGATGCTCAGTCAAACACTCAGGGAAAATTGTGATTCGTTGTGAGCTGGCCCCTTGCTTGCTGCCTGCTTCAAAGTCTTGCAATGAGATTTAATATGTTAAATTCATATGTAAGAATGCCTTTCAACACAAAATAAAGATTGTGCCGCTGGCTCAGTGGTACAACAACAGGCTATTATGCACCACACAGGGTTTCTGTGCAAGCCCCAGAACCCTGCATTGGGCCTGCCAAGGGCTGAACATGTCATAGACTGAAGCACTTAACTCCAACAGAGGGAGGATGCCCCCCCGTGGGCAGCCCAGCATTGGTACATAGTTGTGAAGGCTGCCAGTTCTATGCCCTCTGGACCAGAGGAAGGTTGCAGTAACAGCTACAACCTTAAATCATCAGGGTAGAAGAAAGGGGGAATAATGAGAATAAAAATGAGAGATGAATCGAAAATACGGTGCTCACATGTAGTGGTGGGTAAAAATGGAAATATATGTTTTACACACTTTTTGTGAAAGTGCACCCATTTTACAAACTGTTATGCTATTTTGCAATTTGGAAGCATTTAAAATGCACAATTTATGTTGCAAGTGCACATTTAAAAAAAATCCTACCTTAAAAAGGCACAGTTGAAATAGTACATTTTTAAATCACATTTTAAAAATGTGCTATTTAGGAATTAAATGGCACTAGTCGATAAAAAAGGCATTGGGGAATTATGTCAGATTCTGGTACTAGCTCATGAAAATTGTCAGAATGCAAACATGATAATTTCATGCTATTTTGCCAAGCATAATAAAAAAACAGTTACGTATTTACTGTAACAGTAGATCTTCAAGAGAATCTCTTTCATCAGACTGTGTGTTGTGGTCTGTGGGCCCAGGGAATCGGGTGTGATGGGTCTGCATGCCCCCCATTTGTGCATCCCGCACGGGGAGCGCAATGGGTGCGGAGTGGCTATGTACCCATGTTATGCAGCATGTAGTCACTCTGCAGGGTCATGCATAGGGCCCTTTTGGTGAAAGTGCACCCATTTCATAAACTGTTATGCAATTTTGCAATTTGGAAGCATTTAAAATGCACAATTTATGTTGAAAGTGCACATTAAAAAAATCCTACCTTAAAAAGGCACATTTGAAATTGCACGTTTTTAAAAATGTGCAATTTAGGAATTAAATGGCACTAGTTGATAAAAAAGCATTGGTACATTATGTCAGATTCTGGAACTAGTTCATGAAAATTATCAGAATACAAAAATGGTAACTTTGTGCTATTTTGCCAGCATAATAAAAGAACAGTTATGTACTTACTGTAACAGTAGATCTTCAAGAGAATCTCTTTCATCAGGCCACACCCATGTAACTATAAGCCACCAGGTGCTAGGACCACATGGAAACTTTTGCAAGTAGTCCACCAGGGACCACCCATGATGACATTAGATGTAGACTGCTAAACAAACGTGGGCAGCCCCTCCTCTCCTCAGTTCCCCACTGGAGATAATGTTCAGAGGACCACTCTTTAGGGGACCATGAGAGAACCTAGTACTCTGCTAATCCAGTTAAGGCAGGGAGCTATAGGTAGACCATGATGTAGATGAAGACAGCACAGGCTGTAGTCTCAGGCACCTCAGGGGAAATGAGGGTGGGATGGTATCACACTGCCACAGTGAAAGCTTTTTGCCGATGACAACTACAGTGACAACCTTGCTGTATTATGTACTATCTGTAACTATGTATTTCTCCTATTGCCCTTGTCCCCCGGGATGCATCTGGAATTGAGTAGTACTCTGCTCAGTATGCCTTCCTGGTAAAACTTTTAAATAAATAAACAACAACATGTCACTGTAATGGTCTGGCGGGACCCCAGCATTGCTTCTCCGGGTCTTGCACGCCCTCCCCGAAACAACTCCAACTTGGAGTTGATTATATAGAAGTCCAGGGGGTGCAGGGGGCTAAAAACAACTGTTTCTCCTGATGGCACAATGCCGACTGCGATCGCTGTTGACATGCCATTGCTGTAACACCGGTTGACAGAATTTTGGTCGGACCAGCGTCATGGAACCAAGTGAGATGTCATGGCCTGATGAAAGAGATTCTCACAAAGATCTACTGTTACACTAAGTACATAATTGTTCTTTCTTCTTTGAGGATATCTCTTTCATCAGGCCACACCTATGGAATGAGTCCCAAGCAGTAGTGACCATAAACAGATTGGGTGGTTGGAGCCTACAGGCCTAAGAAAGTAAGCCCTGCAGCATAGCTAGGCTAAAGCCAGACCTTTTTTGAGAGATAATGTCCAGACTGTAGTGTTTAGTGAAAGTGTGGACAGTACTCTAGATAGCAGCTGCACAGATGTCTGCAGCAGACACTTTTTTGAAGCAAGCAACAGAGGTTGTCATGCCTCTTGTGGAATGACCATGAAATACACCAGAAAGTTCCTTACTGTGCTTCCTGTAACAGAAAGTAATACAGTTTGCCAACCATTTGGACATGCACTGTTTAGAAACTGGAATGCCCTCTTTCCCAGGGGTGAACAAAACAAAAAGTTGCAAGGACTTGCTGCAGTCCTTCATGCAGTGTACATAGTACCTGAATATTCAGTGTACATCTAGAGAGTTCCATGTCATAATGGCAATCGTGGAATAGCGATCACTGTTTGGGCGAGTTAACATCGCCGAAAATAAATTTCAGCGATGTACACTTGCAGCAAACAGCAAAAGGGCACACGACACTGAGATTTTTCTATTTTATTTGGAGGCTGTGCCCCCCGCACTCCCCCATTAAAGGATTCTCAACTCCAAGGGGGTACATGTCAGGGAGGGGTGCAAAACTAAAAAAAAGTTTACCCCCGACCCAGCGCAGAAAATGAGCACATCCAGCACCCTCCCAACCCCAGCCTTCCACCAACTCACCATGACACACGGCCAGCTCGGCAGCCCACTGCCGCATTAGACCCCACAAACCCTCACTCCCCTTCCACCCATCACATGCCATGGTCCCTTCCTACCCCAACGCACATGAATACAAAGTGACTTCCTGTCGATCTATTTGCCTACCCCCCATCCGGTCACCCCCCCCACCAGGTAGCCCTATGCACAGACACCGTGATTGAGTCACGCTTTTTGAAAATGCTCAACCACAGTCGCTGTCATCACAGGCTACACATCTAGAGTATGGAGCAATGCTTCCTCTTGATTGGCATGCTCAGGATAATAAACTGGTAGGTGGATGGTTTGATTTAAAGTAAACTCAGACATCACCTTTGGTAGAAACTAAGGACTGGTATGCAAAGATACCAGACGCTCGATTTTCAAAGCCACTTGAATGCCACAAGCCCCTGGTGCACCGATCGTTTGACACATGGAGCTTGTGGCATTCTCCCAACCAGCGACTGGGATCTTCAATCCTGAGCACCAAATGCCACAAGTTATGTCAGCTTTTCCCTGGTCTAACTTGCAGCATCTGTGGTGCCCTTTTTTATGGGATTTGCACCAAAGCTTTGGTGCAAGCAGCTGTAAATTGAGGAAACTGTTGCAACTGCGCCTGATGTACTAAAAGTGGGTGAATTGCATCAGAGGAGTTTGGTGCAGCTGTGCCAAAAAAATGGGTTTGATGTAGGGCTTGACACAAGTCCTGCATCACCCATTAAAAATAGAGCCCCCTGTCTTTGTGGAAAATCAAATTAGGAAGCTAACACACTAGAACCCTCATCTATGAAATCCAAGCAGATTGCAACTAAAAACAAGTTTCCAAGAAAGCAAGGAAACGTCACAAGTCACAGCTGGTTCAAAAGCAGCCAAAGTAAGCTTTTCAAAAACAAAATTCAAGTCCAAAGCCAGGACTGGATTATGAGTGGGGGGCTTCAGATGTAGAATGCCTTCCAAGAATGTACGGGCTACCTCCAACTAAGCAACTGTATGACCCTCAATAGGCACATGGAAAGCTGTAATGGCAGCCAAGTGCACTTTAATGGAGGAATACTGCAGGCCTGCATCTGATAAGGACAGCAAATACTCCAGAACCCAATTAAGTGGACAGATGAACAGATCCAGGTGATGAGAAGTAGCCCATAGGGCAAACTGCTTCCACTTCATAGAGTAAGTGAATCTGGTGGAAGGGTTTCTGGCAGCCACCAGAACATCAGCCACTTTTTGGAAGAACCCAAACCGGGCCATGGCTATATTTACAGGAGCCATGCATGTAGATAAAGAGATCTGAGGTCCAGATGGACCAGGGTTCCCTGTTCCTGTGACAGTAGACTCTTGCACAGGGGCACAGGCACCGGTGGTTTCAGTGTCAGCTTTTGCAGTAGGTGGAACTAGATTTTTCAAGGCCATAGAGCAGCAATGAGTTTCAGTGTTGCCCTCTTCATCTGGATCTTGAGAAGCACCCTCTGAATGAGAGGAGAGGAAAGGGAGAGAAGGCATACAGGAACATCCCTTTCTAACAGAGAGACAACACATCTCACCAGAAAACTCCAGACCCTGGAATGAGCAAGCAGAAAAGCAGCAGTTTTGCATTGTGCAGGGACACAAAAAAGTCCAACTCTGGATGACCCCATCTGTCAAACAGGTCACTGACGACTAAGGTCAGCAGTTCCCATTCATGCATCCTGGACTTTGGTCTGTTGAACCTGTCTGCCAAGACATTTTGAATGCCTGGAACATGTACTTCTGACAGTTCTAGACCATGTTGCAGAGTCCAATATCAGACTCTCATTGCTTCCTTGCATAGGGGATAACAGTGAGTTCCTCCTTGCTTGTTGATGTAGTGCATCACACTGACGTTGTCCATCTGTACTAGCAGAGGACCCAGTGACAGATGGGTCTGAAAGGCTTATAGCCCATACAGAACAGGATGCATTTATAGAACATTTGTGTGCAAGGTGCTCTCTTCACTAGAGTCCATGCACCCTGTGTCTGATAGGAGCCCAAGTGTGTACCCTAGCCCATCCCTGAAGCATCTGTTGTGAGAATCTGGAGATGGGAGAAGATCAGGAAGGGAACCCCCTTTAGTAGGTTGCTGGGTTCACTTCACCACTTGAGCACTTTGCACACAGGAGAAATGACTAGAACCCTTTGTTCTAGGTCATCTGTGAACTGAACCCATTGGACTGTTAGGGTCCACTGGGGTATCCTCATGTGCAGCTGGGCCAATGGCACTGTGACAGTGGCTGCAGCTATGAGGCCCAGGAGCCATAGGAATGTCCTGGTTGAGACATACTGGCTGTTGTGTACTAGCTGTGCTTGGGCAATCAGGTGTCGGGTTCTGTCCAGGGGCTGGAAGGCTGATCCCTGAGCGGTGTCCAAGACTGCTCCTACATATTGTAGACATTGACAAGGGGTCAACACTGATTTGGGTATGTTGACAGTGACCCCCAGAGTATTGAACAGCTGCCTGGTTTGAGATAATGTGCATAGGAGCTGATCCCTGGATTGGCCTTTCAAGAGCCAGTCATCCAGGTAGGGGAAAACATAGAGGCCTTCCCTGCAAAGGACTGCTTCCACTACTGTCAAGCATTTGGTAAAGACCCATGGCCAAGAAGACAAGCCAAATGGCAACACTCTGAATTGGTAATGTTCCCCTTGGAACAGGAACCTCAAGCATTTTCTGTGAGGCTTCCAGATTTTGATATGACAGTAAGCATCATTCATTTCTAGAGAACAGATCCAATCCCATGCCTGCAGCAGCAGGAGCAGGCCCTATGGAGTGATCATTCTGAACTTTTTGTACTCTATGAAGAAGTTCAGTTCTCTGAGATATAGAATAGGCCACAGATCTCCTGTCCACTTTGAGACCAGGAAGTACCAAGAGTAAAATCCCATGTGCCTTTGTTTGAAGGGCACAGCCTCTATGGCCTTCTTATGAAGTAAAGCCATAATTTCTTTGAGGAGCAGAGGAAGGTGTTCTCAAGGATAGTGGATTACCACTGGCAGATGATCTAGAAGTGTGTCCTAAAGTTCCAGAGTATGGCCGTGTTCTATGATTTCCAGAACCCTGGCATCTGTTGTCATCTCTTTCCACTGATTTAAGTGGAGAGAGATGCGACCCTCTAAAACCACCCCGGAGGTAATGGTGGTTGGGGGGCGTACAAGGAGTCAGCAGAACTGGTTGTGGTGTCTCCACTTGTGCCACCCCCTCTAGGGACTTTTGAGTGAGCACCTGGGGTGGCACGGGGAGTGGGCAAGGCACCTGCTCCCTTGTCTCTACCCTGCTGTTTGGTCACTGGGCAGTGCCTGGCACCAGTTAGATGAAAAGGAATCATGTGCCTACCCCTTGGCTGGGTATGGTAGAGGGAATGCATTGACTTCAGGGTTCTGACTGAGGCCTGAAAGGTGGAAAGAATGTCTCGTACATCAGAACTAAACAGCTTATGTCCTCTGAAAGGAGCACTGAGAATAGATTGTTGTGCGTCATTTGCAAACCCTACCACCCTGAGCCATCAGTACTTCCTGAGACCAATGCCAGAGGCAGCAGCCCTGACAGAGGCATCTGAAACATCATAAACCATGTGAAGAAGATGCTTGCTGACATCAGCCCCAGCAGTGAGAGACATAAGAAGCTTAAAAACCAAGAAACTGGGCACTCAGCACTACATATGCTGCTGCCATCATAAGTGGAGTAGAAAAAAAGCTTTATTTTGCATTTTGCTTGCTTAACACATTTTAGGTTTCCAACTGACCCTTTCTCAAAGGCTGAAGCACAATCAGACAAGTAACAAATTTATACACATGACTTCATGACATCACAATAGCATCCATTCAAATACACCAATCAAATAACTGATTAAATAAATAACTAGAAAAACAATACTGTGTCATTAAAAATGCAATAAAAACAATTCCTAATAACTGTGCACCACTATTATTTTATGCTCAACAAATACTGTTAAAAATGGAACAATAGTAAAATTATATGCAACCTAAAAGGAGGGGGAGTAGAAAAAAGGCAGTTGTTTATTTATTGGTTGAGTAAGAGAACAATTCATAACAGGTAAATAGAAATCAGGGGTGTCGGGGCGGGGAGAAAAGATTATTTTCTACTTCTATCAGAAAGAGAGACACATCCGGGTTAAATACACAACATGGCATTTACAGAAAGCCAATTACATTAACATCTTTTTTCCTCCAGGTATGGCTTCATATCAAAACCACAGTTTAAACCGGGACTTCTATTGACTTTCAATTGTAAAATTCAAAAGATTTCCCATTTTAAAATAAGATTTCTAAAGTTTCCTCCTCTTGGATTCGAATAGATAAGATTTGTCCAAATCCAAGCAGAGGAAACTTTAGAAATCTTATTTTGAAATGGGAAACCTTTTGGTTTTCTCCGGTAGTCTGATGTCCTTCTTTAAATAGGGGCACCAGAACTGCAAATAGTGCTCTAAGTGCGGTCTCACCAGTGACCTGTACAATGGTAGGATGACTTCTTTCTAGAGGTGATTCCTCTGGCAATGCACCCCAGCATTTTATTAGCTTTGGCTGCTCCTTCCTGCACTGCACAGAATGATTCATGTACCCTGTAACTAGTACCCCCAGATCCTTCACCTCCTCTGAAGTGGATAATTGCACTCCCCCCCGGCCAGTAACTATATCCCAGGTTTCTGGCTCCCAAGTGCATGACCTTGCACTTCTTAGTGTTGAACCCCAGCTGTCAAATGTCTGACCAGTGTTCAAGCTTAGCCAGATCCTCTTGTAATTCTTGTTTCCCCGCTGCATTGTCCACCACCACACAGATATTTGTGTTGTCAGCAAACAGACTGATTTTACTCTTGAGCCCATATGCTATGTCACCAGTGAAGATGTTAAATAACACTGGTCCCAGTACTGAGCCTTGTGGGATCCTGTTGGTTACAGCTCTGGGATTCGAAAGTTCACCCCTATAGTTACCCTCTGCTGCCTATTCTGCAGCCTGCTCCTAATCCATTCTACCAGTTTTTCCCCAGCTCTCAGGATCCTCAGTTTGCTGAGCAACCTCCCATGTGGCACCGAGTCAAAGGCTTTGCTGAATCCAGATACAGGACATCCACCGTATGACCCTTATCGAGTGCCTTTGTCACCCAATCAAAAAAGTCAATCAGGTTGGTCTGGCAGGATCTACTCAAGACAAACCCATGTTGCCTATCATCCTGGAGACTATTCTCTTCCAGAAGATGATAAGTCTCTCATTGAGAACAGTCTCCATTAGCTTCCCTACAATAGAAGTCCTGTCTGTAGTTACCCAGCTCATCCCATGGCCTACTTTTGTGGAGGGGTACTACATGTGCCATCCTCCAGTCCTGGAACATGCATCCTGTCACCAGAGAGGTGTTGAACAGGTCTGCCAGAGGTCCCGCCAGGACCTCTGCCAACTCCCTCAGGACTCTTGGATGCACACTGCCTGGTCCCAGTGCCTTGTCTACCCTCAGGGACTTAAGGCCTTCCAATACCTTCTCCACCGGGGTTTCCCCATCCATTACCCCCGCACCTCCCATGCCCACCCCACCCCTCTCCTATGACGTAGGCCCATCTTTCTCCCTAGTAAACACTGAGCAGAAGTACTCATTGAGAGCCTCTGCCTGTTCCCTCCCTTTTCTGTGCATTCCCCATCTCTCTTGATCCTGAAGAGATCCTTTTCCCCTTCTTTGATCCCCTGTGCCAGCCTTAGCTCCCTTGAAGCCTTGGCTACCTTGGCTACTCTAAGCACCTCTCTGGATTTCTTTGAGTACTCCTCCTTGTCCACCTCCTATCCAGATATTTTATACCTGCTGAAGGCAGCCCTCTTCTCCCACGCTTTCTCTTTTACCCTCCTTGGTTAACCAGCTCAGCCTTTTGGTCCTGGACCTCTTACTTTGGGTCTTTGTACATGTATCATTGGTCTCTACTAGACCCAGCTTGATGATGGACCATTTCTGGTCAGCATCCGTGTCTGGGCAGATTTTGGTGAGATGCCCCTCAAGCATGTTTCCCATCCTACCGAAGTCTGCTCTTCTGAAGTTCACCAACTTTGTATTGGTCCTGGACACATCCTCACATAAACTGAGGTAGTACCACACTGTGTGGTGGTTGCTTCCTGTTAGGGGATCCTCCATCTCTATGTTCTGGACAATGGGGGGAGCAGCACATGGTTTCAAGGGGACCCAGGGTTCATATTTTTAGGGCAGTCATATGACAGGTCCCCCACTTTCTGGCAAATATAGCATTTCTTTGCCCCTGTATCATTGTTGCTCTTAGGGCAGTGGGTTGTGTTTTGGGCTCAGGTACAGACTGATTTACTTGAGGCTGCCCTCCCTGGGTCCCATTGAAACTATGAGCTGCCCCCCCCCATTTTTCCTACACAGTGTGCATGGTCTGCTGACCGCATACAGATCAGCACTTTCTGCTGCCTCCTTCACAGAACTGCATGCCCAGTCCAGCAACCACATGCGCAGATCCTCAGATACAAATTGTTACCTTACAAATAAATCTGTAATTTGCTCCATAGTTCGAGCTTTGGCCCCACCCACCCTGTGGTCTAGATAGCTACACAATTGAACACGCAATTCTACATAGCTGTCTCCTGGGCCCTTTCTTAACTCCTTGAATGCTCACATATAAGCCTCAGGAGTTAGTTTGAAATGTTTCAGTAACACCCTCTTGACTTTATCATAGTCCATACAGTCTTTATCATCCATTCTAGCAAATTGTGCAAAGCACAGCCAGTAAGCAAGGGTATAAGGTGAGTCATCCACGAAAGCTTGTTCAATTTAAACTGCACACATACCGCCTCAAATGATTTTAAAAACAAATCAAGATCATCCCTCTCCCAATATTTAGGAAACATTCCAGAATTAATTGTGGCTTTGTGGGTTTGACCCCCTATGCCATTACTTACTGTTTGCTGCAGTGCTTTCTGAAATTTATAAATATAATCTTGATTTTTGAGCACTGTTATTAACGAAATATTTAAATGTATGTCTTGAGAAAAATACTGCCCCGAGCATTGGTTGCCTGTTAAACAAATCCCATATGACCCAACACACTCACACCTCTGATTCTGACCTCCTTCTAGTCCCTCACTGTTGGACTGCTCAATTCCAGCAATCCTTTTGGTACAGAACCCTTCTGTGGTTTAATAACCTAAGCAACCAGCTGACCATGCTACCTAGGCTTACCCACTTCAAACGAACACTTAGGCAACATCTTCTAACAGAAAGCACGTGTGACTGTTACACCTAATGTCCCACATTGCATACCACTCACTAAGATCACCTTTGTTGCACTTACCAGGCCTCCTGGTCACCGCCTCTCCTATCAAAATAATTCCCTTTTCCCTCAATCACCTCCTCCCTCTCTCTCAATCTATGACAAGGTCTCTGGCTGCCATATTTTCTTATCCTTCCTTGTTACTGCACTCTCCCCTCTCCTTTACTTGCTATTCTAATTCCCCCCACCTCCATTTCCCTGTCCTCTCACCCTTATAAACCACTATGTACATAATTGCATTATTGATTTTCTATGTTCTGATGTAACTATTGACTGTGTTTGTTCCCCCTTTTGTTTTGTTTTGTTTGTGACCCTCCCACTGACATGGAGCCTTAGTAAATGAGCAGCCTACGCTCAAAGGTATTGTAATCCGAGACTGAATAAATAAAAAAATAAATAAAAATAAATAAAATCAGATGCCAACCTCTTGGAAATTAAATATAATAGTCCCACTTCACAAAAAAGGATCTCAACTTGATCCCTCAAATTATCCGCCAAACAGCCTTCTGGATTCAGTTTCAAAAATCTTCTCAAGATCATTATTAAATAGATTAATTTTTTTTTTTTTAGCTTTTGTTGACCGGGTAAGTGCACTAGACAAATCCTGCCTATTTTCAGGCACGACCCGAGGGAGGGGGATACAGATGAATGCCAACTGACCTTGAACCAGATTAAGCTGTTGGTGGTATTTTTAGTGAATGAGGGAAATTTGGCCAGGACACTGGGGAAATTCCCCTACTCTTTTCAATAAGTGCCATGGGATCTTTAACATCCACCTGAACTACCACCAATCAAGGCAGATGGGACCTCGGTTTAATGTCTCATCCGAAAGACGGCACCTCAGAAATGCAGCACCCATCTCATGCTGCATTACAGTGTCAGTACTGGGATATTAACCCAAGTGCCAGATGTGGGAACTGAACCCACAGCCCTCTGATCTCCCGGCCTCAGAGGCGAGTATGCTACCTACTGAGCCACTGACACTGATATAAATTGATTGGTCTGATAGAGTTTTCATTATATCTCCCTTTCAGACAGGCTTTAGGTGTAATTTTTCAACTATAGATAATTTATTCTGTTTGACTCATCTGTTTCAAAAATATTTATATACAAAAAAAATGAAACTGTATACATTTTTTATTGATTTTACTTTGACCTTTGTTTTCATTAATAGCAGCATTTTGTGGAGTATTCTGAGGAATCATGGCATATGTGAATCATTATTATAGCCAATCCAGTTGTTATACACAAATACCTGCACTAAGGTTGGATATGACACTCAAGAGAACACAACAAAATCTTCTCCCTCATTGAGAGGGGTAAAGCAGGGGTGTTTATTAACCCCTGCATTATTTAACTTTTATATTAATGACTTGTTGAATTTTGAGGAATCTATGCAATTTGATCCCCCAAAAATTAATGTTTATAATGTCATGCATTGGCTTACGTGGACGACCTTTTATTGTTGTCATTAACAGAAAAAAGGCTTCAAAAGAAAATAGATTTTATTAAGGAAAAATGCAAGAAACTGCAACTAAAAATTAACATCTCAAAAACAAAAGCTCTGATATTTAGTTCAAGAAATAATAAATTACATTTTTTCTTAGATCACCACAGGATCGAATATGTCATGTCTTATGTATATCTGAGAGTTATTGTAGTGGCTAATACTTCTTGCACATCTCATCACAAGTCTCAAATAAGTAATTCAAAAATAAGTGCTAAAGCACTTTTAAAGTTTCATTTTAAGCTTGGAGGTCTCGATATAAGATCAACTTCAATAGCAGCTGAGGCGAAAATTTATCCACTATTGACCTATTGGGCAGAAGTCATACCTTGTAATTGCAAAGTCAGTCTGGAATCACCACTCCTTCATTTTTACAAATCTTTACTTATGGTTCCCCTTTCTACAGCCTCTGCAATGGTCAGGGCAGAACTTGGGAGAATATCAATATATGCAATCAACCAATACGTATGTCTTTCTTATTGACTGAAAATTATAAATAATAATCATAATGCCTTGCCTCTGTTATGTTAAAAGGAGAAAATAAAATGGTTTCAAATGGGCCTGAGATCTAAATGGTTGTCAAATATACATCAAACTCTTGAAATAATTAATCTTATGCGTTTATGGACAGATTCTCATAAAAAAATTACAATTTCTTTACAATATAAGAAACTCATTAAGAAAAGGCTACTTCTTAAGTCACAGGACAGGGATCTGGAATTAATTAGGGCCCAAAAATGTGCACCACGGTTTAGGATGAACAAAATAGACCATGATCTGGAAAATTATTTTTTATTCCCTCTAGAACCATGTAAAAGGAAAACCTTAACATGGGCAAGGTTTGTCCTGATTAATTCTAAATATTCATACTTAAATAAAAACCTGAGGGACAATAATGCTATACCCAAAGTTTTGATGTGTTGATATAATCAAAATGTGTCAGAATCTTTATTACATCTAGTTACCATATGCTCTTTATATTTGGATCTTCATACAAAATTCCTAAAGGAAATTTTGGAATGTTATAATAATACAAACTATGATGTTCTATTTATTCTTCTGCACCCTTTTATAATAAAGGATGCAAAGCTAATAATTGCATTTTTGCATCATTGATAAAAAGGAAAAAATCAATACATAAGAAAAATTTATCTTAATTAAGCTCCTTTCGCAACAGGACATTTTTATTTATATTTATCTATGTATGTATTTTTCTACTTTTCTCTTTTGTATGGTGCACAGTCAAAAATGTTATCTAATGTAACTTAGATGTATGATAACCTCTGATTATTGATGTATATGTGTTTTAATTAGAAACTGTCTTTTTTACTGATTGTAACAACCCAGATGTTTTGTCACAATTGGTTGATCAATAAACAATTAACTAACAGTGCTTTCTGATGTAGGGTTGCCATCACTTTCTCATGCTGGTGTTCCTTCTCTCTTTCAGCTCGTTCTTTCCTTCTCTCTTGCTTCTTATATGAGAACTTCATGCTAATACTGCTGCTCTCTCCCCCCACGCCTTCTCCAGTCCCCTACTTATTGCTGTTTTTCTCCCTCTATCCTCCACAAGGATCAGCACCAGAAGCGGCGCTCCCAGATCATGAGGCAGGCCACCTGCTGCCTCTGGCCGCCGCCACCCTGACTCCCCAGACAAAGCCTGACAGCCCTCGCGGTCCTCCAACTTGGATTGAGCAACCAGGGATCAGTGCCAGAAGCTGCACTCCCAGATTGTGAGGTGGGCCACCTGCCGCTGCCACCCTGACTCCCTGGACAAAGCCTGACCACCCTCATGGTCCACTGACATGGATTGAGCCCCTGGGGATCAGTGCCAGAAGTGAGACTCCCAGATCGTGAGGCGGGCCACCTGCCACCCCAACTCCCCGGACAAAGCCTGACCACCCTCGTGGTCCTCCAACATGGATTGAGCCCTTGGGGATCAGTGCCAGAAGTGGTGCTCCCAGATCATGAGGTGTGCCACCTGCCGCCTCTGGCTGCTGCCTCTCCGACTGCCCGGACAAAGCCTGACCACCCCCATGGTCCTCTGACATGGACTGAGCCCCCAAGGATCAGTGCCAGAAGTGGCACCCCCAGACCATGAGGTGGGCCACCTACCACATCTAGCCGCCACCACCCTGACTCCCCAGACAAAGCCTGACCACCCTCATGGCCCTCTGACATGGATTGAGCTCCCAGAGATCAGCGCCAGAAGCAGAGCTCCCAGATTGTGAGGTGGGCCACCTGCCACCTCTGGCTGCCACCGCCCCAACTCCCCGGACAAAGCCTGACCACCCTCGCAATCCTCCAATGTGGATTGAGCCCCCAAGGATCAATGCCAGAAGCAGCACTCCCACATCGTGAGGTGAGCCACCTGCCACCTCTGGCTGCCGCTGCCCTGACTCCCCGAACAAAATCTGACCACCCTTGCAGTTCTCCAACATGGATTGAGCCCCCAAGGATCAGTGACAGAAGTGGCATCCCCAGATTGTGAGGTGGGCCACCTGCCGCCTCCGGTCTCCACCGCCCTGACTCCCCGGACAAAGCCTGACCACCCTCACGGTCCTCTGATGTGGATTGAGCCCCCAGGGATCAGCGCCAGAAGTGGCGCTCCCAGATCATGAGGCGGCCACCTGAGGCCTCCAGCTGCTGCCCCGACTCCCAGACAAAGCCTGACCTCCCTCGTGGCCCTCCGATGTGGATTGAGCCCCCAAGGATCAGCACCAGAAGTGGCGCTCCCAGATTGTGAGGTGGGCCACCTGCCACCTCCGGCCACCATTGCCCTGACTCCCCAGACAAAGCCTGACTGCCCTCGTGGTCCTCCGACATGGATTGAGCCCCCAGGGATCAGTGCCAGAAGCGGCGCTCCCACATCGTGAGGTGGGTCACCTGCCGCCACCTCAACTCCCCGGACAAAGCCTGACCACCCTCGTGCTTCTTCAACATGGATTGAGCCCCCAAGGATCAGCCCCAGAAGCGGCGCTCCCAGATCATGAGGCGGGCCACCTGCCGCCTCCGCCCTGACTCCCTGGACAAAGCCTGATCACCCTCGCGGTCCTCCAATGTGGATTGAGTCCCCAGGTATGGCCGCTAGCTGATTTCAGGTGCCGATGTCACTGATTGGTGTGCCTTTTTACAGGTGGGTCCTCAGTGGTCCACTGTCTGCCTCCCAGCCCTTCGGATTGGTGCGTCTTTTCTATGGGCTTTTTGCACTATTCCTTGGGGCTGGGGCTGGCTGCTCCTTGGATCTCCTCAACTCGGTGTTAAACCTGCTGTGATTTTTCTCACTCTCCCCCAACCCCTCCCAGGCCTTCATTAAATATGCGATTGCTCCACCCACCCTGTCTATCTCTCCTCTCCCATTGCTCAAGTGTCTGAAGCTCCTCCTTCCTTTTACTGTCAGTCTCATATTGCTCTCTCATATCACTCTCACAAAACCTAAATCTTAGCTCCCTTTTCTGCACCACCATCTTTCTCTGATCTCTCACTTCCTTTTCCTCTATTTTTTTCAGTCCTGACCCAGCATTTTTCCTAGCCATACCTACAACTCTCTAATACCATGAAACTAACCATGTTACTGTCTCTTATTATACCCTCTCTTGCTCTGCTCCACCTATCCTTGCCCATTGATCCTTCTGTCCCCATGTCTGCCCCACTATTCCTGAACCACGATTAAATTTTCTCTAACCTTCTCCAGTTGCCCTGCCTCCATTATGACCAAACTCCACTTCTATTAAACAGGCCCTGGCTCCAGTTGATTGCCCATGTACTTAAGCAATGTCCCCTAAACACAAGGACCCTATGTCCCTTCCTGCAACATAAACTTTGGTATCTCATCTTACTAGCCCTGCTGCTCTCTGGAGATATACATTCTAATCCTGGTCCAAGCACAAACATACAGAATCCCCTCTCCTGTGTCAAGGGCCTAACTATTATGCACCTTAACATCAGGAGCTTACTGCATAACTTTGCTGAACTACAAGCCTGGGTCATCCTATGCAAACCAGATATCATCTGCCTTACTGAAACCTGGCTTAAACCTCATGTCCAGGACTCTCAGTGCTCACTTCCCTCCTACGATCTCCTGAGATTTGACAGACCTGCTCATAAAAGAGGGAGTGGCACTGCTATTTATTTTAAAGATCATCTATAGCTCTCCACTATCCCTTCATCTCCCCTAATCCACTGCGAAGTGCTTTATGTACTCCTTACACTTGGCTCCAAAAAGCTACATATTGTCTGTGCCTACAATCCCCCATCCAGTGGCCAGAAAGGACCTGAAGAACTGCTTGATTAGACCTCTCTTTTTTCTGGGAGAATTGAGGTTCTTTTAGTTGGTGATCTCAAACCACTCCCCCAACATTTTGTATATGGGGCAAAGCTAGACACTCCCCTTCTAAGCCCTGTTTTATCACTTTTTGTAACCACTCAAATCTTGACCCCCAATCCTTCCTGCAGGACATTGCCACTATTGACTGGACCCCCCCCTTTAACTCTAATGACCTGCAGATTGCTCTAAACATATTTCCTAACTCGCTTCCTGGAGGTCCAGGACAAGCATTGCCCCCTTATTACCCATTGGGTAAAAAATAAACATACTCAGTGGCTAAAGTCCGACCTTCTCTCCAAACTGAGACAGCGGGACAAATTCTGGCACCACTACAAAAGCATGGGACTCCCAGCTGACTTTAGTTCCTACAGAGTGCTCAGGAACTCATTCAAGAAGGAAATCAGAAGGGCCAAAAGTGCATATTGCAAAGATCTCTTAACTAAATCATATGGGGGATCCCAAAAAATTCTGGTCACATATAAAATGCTTCCTATGATCAACTCCTGCCCCCACTCCAACCGATATGTCCCTCAGTGGGGTCCATTGTAAGAATCCATCCACTATTGCTAACTTTCTCAATACCCAGTTCTCTGACCTCACTAACTATACCTCAGCTTTCCCAGCCAGACCATACTCTTATGACCAGACTGATGTTGCTGGGCCCAAATTTCTTTTCAAATCTGTCACTCGCCTCGAAGTTCTAAGACTGCTCAATAGTATCTCTGATTTTATCGCTGCTGGGTCAGATAACCTTGAGCCTAAACTCCTAAAGCTTGCAGCCCCTCATATAGCTGCACCTCTTGCAAAAATGTTTTCCCTCTCCCTCTGTCATAGCTATGTCCCTGTTATCTGGAAGACTGCCAGGATTACCCTGTCTTCAAAAAAGGGGACCGTAAAAATCCCTCAAACTATAGACTCATTGCCATATTACCTGCTTGTAGCAAAATCCTTGAGAAGCTCATAGACAACCAAACTATTGACTTTCTACAGAAAGTAAACCTTCTCTCATCAGTGCAGCATGGCTTCTGCAAGGGTCATAGCACCAGCACTGTCTTATTCAAGTTTACCTCTGATACCATAGCAGCCATGGACCCTGGTCTCCTAACAGGGTCAATTTTTTATAGACATGACCAAAGCATTTGACCTTGTAGATCATCCTATTCTTCTTGGTACTCTAAGATCACTAGGTTTCTCACAGGGTGTGACTGCCTGGTTTGACAGCTACCTGACAGATCGCAAGCAACTTGTTAAATTTAACTCTACCTTGTCAGATTATGCCACCATAAATATTGGTGTACCACAAGAATCTATCCTTGGTCCCCTGCTCTTCTCCCTCTTTATAAATGATATTACCTCAATCATCCCCAATACTGCTTCCCTACTTTATGCTGACAACATCATTTTGTACACCAGTTCAAAGAACATCTCTGAAATCAATCAACGACTCTCCCAAGACTTTATACAAATTGAAGAATGGTTGGTAAGAAAGAGGCTTGTCCTTAAAGACAAAGACTCAAGCCATGCTGTTTGGCTCCAATGCTAAACGTAAACTTGCCCAACCCACCTTCAATATCTCCACTGAAAACAGCTTGGCTGTCATGGTTGTACCCTCCTTTAAGAATCTGGGTATCACACTTGATCCTGCTCTCACTTTTAGTCTTCATATCCAGCAGACGTTCAAGCTGACTAATATGAAACTCAGTATGGCCTACCACTCTAGCTACGTACTCACTCCATCAGCTAGGCTTGCCATAGTCCATGGCATACTACTTCTGTCACTCATGTATGGGGTGGCAGCATATGCCTCATCATGTAAGACTAACTTTCAGAAGAGGGATGTTGCATACAACAATACCTGTAGATATGTGTCTTCCTCAAATCGGCTAAAACACCACTGTCTCCTCTACACTGAGCTAGGATGGTTTTCTCCAGCAGTCTCCCGTGATTATGCACTCTGCTCCATCATAGACAATATCATCTGAAATCAAATGCCAAAACCTGTGACGGAACTTTT
This sequence comes from Neoceratodus forsteri, assembly GCA_016271365.2. Taxonomy (NCBI): domain Eukaryota; kingdom Metazoa; phylum Chordata; order Ceratodontiformes; family Ceratodontidae; genus Neoceratodus; species Neoceratodus forsteri. The sequence continues at coordinate 1,107,034,943 of CM057449.1, read as the reverse complement.
CCTTAACCAGACGTCCAGCTACAAACTACGCTCCGCTGCCAAAGCCCATGTCGTCATCCCTAGACACCACTCCTCCAAAGGTGCTAGCGCCTTCTTCTGCCATGCCCTGAAAAAATGGAACTCCATCCCACTAACTATCCATCAGGCATCCTCCCATGCCTCCTTCAAACATCTGCTGTATGATCATCTTGCCATCTCATGCTCTTGCTCCCACTTCAAACCCCCTTAGCACAGCACTTTCATCACTATATCCTCAAACCCATCAGCCTTTTAGTTCTCCTTTCCTCAACCAACTAGTTTCAGTATTGTCCTGTCTCTTAACTTTAATTTTAATCCCTTACCTCACTCCTTTTTTCTTTCTTTCATCCCTATACACCTCCTCCCTACTTCAATTATTCCTCATTTTTTTCTTTTTGCATTCCATCTTCCTTGACTACCAGTTGACACGCTCGCTTGTTTTAGCTTAACTGATGGCTACCATAATGTCACTTATGATTTTTTACTATTCTGCCCTCCTTTATTTACTATTGCTATATTTTTGTCATGCAAAATCAGTTGCATCTACTTGTATCTATTTGTTCCCATTACTTGCACTGTATTGCTATATTTATATGCACCTACTGCTTATATGATTGCTATGTCTTTTGTTAAAAATGTTTTGTTCCTGTATTCTCCTGGGTCATGCCTGAAAACAGTCATTGTTATGGCTAGTGCACCCTACCTGGTCAACAAACACTAAATAAATAAAGATTGTATCAGGATTGCATGCTGGCATGATTTCTCCCTTTCCACAGCATCAAGTCTTATTCTCTCCCTCTTGGCCTCAAGCCTTGCCCTCTGCAGTTCTGCCTCTTTCAGTGAAAACTCCATTTTCATGAACTAAAGCTGATTTTGAGACTCTGCTGCACTAGTCCTTGGCTCAGGCTTGGGCTGCACTTCTTCACCAGTTTGTGGCTCGAGATCCAACTCTGGCTCAGCCTCTGTGACTTCAGTCTCACTACTTTGGTCATCTTCATCAGTGACTGGTTGCTCCAACTGCATTAGGTCATACTCCTCAGTGACTGCCTGACTCCCGTGTACAGTAGTTGGTCATGCTCCTCCAAAGCATCTATGAGTCCATCTCTAGTCAGGCCCTCATAGACAATCCATCTCCCTTTCCATAGCTCATGGAGCTGAGGAACATGAAATTTGCTGTATGTTGAGGGGATCATACTTGCTAACTACCATGCTGGGTTTTTAGAAATAAAAAGAACAGTAGTAAAAGATGTAGGGCAGGACTCACAAAAGGGATGCACCCAGCGCATCCGAGATGCACTGGGGCAGCCCTGACATGCGCCCAAAGGTGATTCTGGCAGGGAGCTGATGCATTGGCACAACATAGATGCACCAGCGCATCGCAGATGTGCCGCATACCACCAGTAATTACATGCAGTGCATCTGGAGGAGCTGTGAAGGGGGCGTGCCCATACATACCAGGTGCAAACCCATTCACAGCCCTAGTCTGTGGCTCATCCCTGGGGCATGTCCAGGGATGTGCCATAGAAAGATAAGTCCAGAATATCAAGACTTAAGTGGGTGGCCACCCACAGGCATGCTGCCATACTGCAGGCAGCAGCATGGCTGCCTGCCCACCCTGGCTGTCCAGTGTGCCCCCCACCCCAAGCCCCCATAATCAGCCACTCCCAGTGGCAGAATGAATGGAATAACCCCCACCCCAAGCTCCTGTAGAATGCTGCCTCATGCGGTGGTGAAAAAACTGCGGAACCCCCGCCCCAACCACCCAGTAAATGCCCCACCTGGCAGCGGTAAATGACGCAGAACCCCCATGCCCCCGGTAAAGCTGCCCACAGCGGCAGTGGTAACAGAATGTTGTACCCCTCAGTCCACAGTCCCATTGAAGCCATGCTCACTGACGGCCGGCCATTACAGAGCGACCCCCAGGCACGCCCACCACCCTCTCCCCACCCAGTAGGGTCCCACTGCCGGCGCGGCAGTTTCAGCCGCACCCACACCCAGCCGCTCATCGAGAGCTGTCTGAGACGACAACTACTGTACAATCCAATCAGCCGATTGCACGGTAGCTGTCATTGTCAGACAGCTCTGTCGGTGGGAGGCCATGGCAGGTGTGGGTGGGCTGAGCCGCCCATCGCCAGTGGGACCCTTCTGGGTGGGGGGAGGGTGGGCTGGGGTGCCTGGGGGTTCATTCTGTAATGGCCGCCGCCACGGAAAGCGGCTCAATGGGGCTGGGGATTGGGGCTGGGAGAGGGTACACTGCTTTCTGTTACCACCACCATGGTGGGTGGCATTACTGGGGGCATGGGAGGGGGTTCTGCATTTCATTTACCGATGCTGGGAGCAGCATGTACTGAGTGCTTGGGGCGGGGGTTATTTCATTCATTCTGCCACCGGGAGCAGCATGTACTGGGTGCTTGGGGCAGGGGGGTAATTTAATTCATTCCACCACTGGAAGTGGCTGATAACGGGGGCTTGGGGTGGTGGTTATTGTCACAAAGCCAATCAGCAGGTCAGCCCTGTGCTTCTGAAGTGCCAACCTCTGAGCTAAGTCTTGTGAACAGTTAACAGAACAAGGTAACCCTCTTATCTGTTTTGTGGGTTCAAGCCAACCTTTGGTCTCAAGTCTTGGAGCAATTCAAACTGTGAACCTCTTGCTAGTATACCCAATGCACAGGCTCAGATAATTCTGTCTTCAGGGGGCCAGATATCTTTGCCTATGGGCACCTAACCAGGTGTACAGAAATTAACCCTTAAAAACGGTAATAAAAGACCTCAGATTTAAACCACTTACCTTTTTCAAGTTTTGTATCACCATTCAAGCTAATGTATAGTGTCTGCTTTAACCATATATACTCTACTTGTAAAGGAAAGAAATCAAAGACAGACCAAGTAAGCCCTAAAAATGGAGTTTTACTAAAATAGATAAAAAATATGTAACACATAAAATACAGAACTATTATATCACAAGACATACAAATCTCTTAAACAAAACAGGTTTTAACAGTGCAATTCTTACTACAGTAGTTAGATTTGTTTCTCTCTCTAAATACCTGCTTAAAGTGCTCACAGATGTTTCTTTGTCAGATCCTAGATAGAAGTGTCTCTGAAGGAAAACAATATTGTTTAAAAGCTGTTTTTCTCCACCTATTTGCATGAGGTCACCTAGCTCCTCCCTGTCAGAATATATAAAAATATGTATCTATATAAAAACAGGATGTTTTTTTCCCCAAGTATGAAATGCTGCAACCTCAGCATAACTCATGTTCTTCAAATTACTCTGATCTTATGAGCAGTATCCCCTCTCACACAGACACCAAAGCATTTATGATTTCGCACCAGTGTACTAAACCTGGTTTCCCCCTCGAAACTTCATAAAAGGGATACTGATTTCCCTCTTAGCAGCTAAAGCTATAATTAACTTAGAAAAGTCTGTAAGTAGCGTCTGGCCTTCCAGCTAACACCTTGTATCTAAAACCTGTGTGTGTGTGTGTGTGTGTGTGTGTGTGTGTGTGTGTGTGTGTGTGATCTCACATGCTGTTTCAGCATTTCTCATGGCAGACTGTCCATCACACATTTTTATATTACAAAAAAATGATACAGGGATCAGAACCAGCTGTCCAAGTATCACAATACCTCCCCACCTAGACTGAATTTGGGGGCTCTATCCCCTTCGTGGGATGAGCTTCACAAATCAGTTCTCTCCTCATAGACACTAGACAGACCATCTGAGGTCTGATTTTTGGCTCCAGTCCTATGTATGATTGTCATATCATACCCTTGTAAAGCAAGACTCCATCTTAGCAATCTACCATTGTTCTTTCCCATCTGCGTCAGCCAAACCAGGGGGTTGTGGTCAGTCTGCACCACAAAATGTTGCCCATATAAGTATGGCTCTAATTTTTCTAGGGCCACACTATGACATGACACTCCTTTTCCACCATGGAGTATGCTTGCTCCCCGGGAAGTAACTTCCTACTCAGGTGCACTACTGGGTGATCTGTTCCTTGGCTGGATGTCTGACTCAGTACTGCCCCAATACCCACGTCCAAGGTGTCAGTCTGAACTATAAAGGTTTTGTTATAGTCAGGACTTGTCAAAACAGGAGCACTGCACAGTGCCTGCTTTAGTTTGGAAAAGGCTTCCTCACAGGCTGGGCCCCAGGTAATTTTCTTGGGCATCCTTTTCTTTATCAGGCCAGATAGGGGAGCAGCCAAGGCACTGTAATTGGGTAAAATGTTTCTGTAGTACCCTGCTGTCCCTAGAAAACTCCTGACCTGCTTCTGTGTTTCTGGTCTGGGCCACGCCTGGATCACCTCTTTCTTTATTTAGTTAGGACGTAGATGTCCCCAGCCTACCACATGCCCGAGGTATGCCACTTCTCCCATGGCCACCTGGCACTTCTCGGCTTTGACAGTGAGCCCGGCACTCTGTATCCTGCCCAGCACTTCCCTAAAGTGGGATAGGTGTTCCTCCCAGTTGGTACTAAAGATGGCAATGTCATCTAGGTACACCACGGCGTACTCCTCAGCACCATTTAACACCTGGTTCACCAACCTTTGTAAAGTGGACGGGTGTTCTTCATTCTGAAAGGCATTACTTTAAACTCAAATAAGCCTATTGGAGTGATGAAGGCTGACCTCTCCCTAGCTCTGTCTGTCAATTCTACCTGCCAGTACCCCTTGGTCAGGTCAATAGTTATAAGGTAGGTTGCCCCCCCCAACTTGTCCAGGAGTTCATCCATCTGGGACATCGGGTGGGTGTCTGACTTCATGACTGCATTCAGTCCACGATAGTCCACACAGAAACAAGTAGAGCCATCTGGCTTGGGCACAAGGACTATAGGTGAGGCCCAAGGGCTGTGGGATCTCTGAATTACCCCTAAATCCAGCATCTCCTCCACTTCCCTCCTAATGTCCTTTTGGACAGCCTCTGACACCCGATATGCTGTCCACCATATGGGTGTCTGTGTCCCTGTCTCCACATCATGCGTCGCTAAGGGGGTTAATCCAGGCTTGGTGCTAAACAATGGGGCAAAGTCTGCTAAAACCTCCCTTTATTTCTGGATCTGGTCCGGGGCCAGCTGGGGAGACAATTTTACTGCCTCTACAGAGGACTCCCACGTACTTTCCTCCAGCAAGACCAGCAGGGGGTCTCCTTCGTCCATCCCCTCCCCATAACTACACACTGCAAACACCACGTCAGCCCTATTTGCATATGGCTTCATCATGTTGACGTGGTACATCCTTTCTGTCTGTCTTCTGTCAGGTAACTCCACAATGTAGTTCACGTTATTTGTCTTCTTAACCACTTTGTACGGTCCTGCCCACTCAGCTTGCAGCCTGTCTTTCCAGACCAGAATAAGGACCATGACTTCCTGACCCATCATGTACAAGCAAGTTCTGGCTCTGCGGTCGTACCACACTTTTTGTTTCTGTTTGGCAGCTGCCAGGTTGCTCGGGGCTGTCCCCATAAGCTCCTTCAGCCTTTTCCTAAACCTAAGGATGTAATCCACAATGGGAGTTCCCTGGGTGGTGTGCTTGCCTTCCCAGTCCTCCCAGATCAAGTCTAGGGGCCGACGTACCCGATGTCCATATAAGAGTTCAAAGGGGGAAAAGCCTGTCGACTCTTGTGGCACCTCCGTGTATGCAAACAACAGGTGGGGAAGGTATATCTCCCAGTCCCTCCCATGCTGTTCAGCAAACACCCAGAGCATTGACTTTAGGGTACCATTGAATCGTTCCACTAGTCCATTGGCTTGTGGATGATACGGTGTCGTGCAACTCTGCACCACCCCACACTTCTCCCATAAACATTTCATCAGGTCTGACATGAAGGAACCCCCCTCGATTGATGATAACCTCCTGCAGAAACCCAACATGGGAGAAAATCCCAAGTAAGGCATCTGCCACTTTGTCCATCCTCAGTGAGGATAGGGTGACTGCCTCTGGGTACCGGGTGGCATAATCCACCACAGTCAGGATGAATCTCTTCCCTGAGGAGCTGGGGGTATTTAAAGGCCCCACAGTATCCATTCCCACCCTCTGGAATGGCTCTTCCACTATGAGCAATGGAATCAGGGTGGCTTGGGTCTTCTTGCCCACCTTCCCTATTTCTTGGTACCGGTGACAAGACCTGCAATACTCCTTCATCTGCTGGGTGAAGTTAGGCCAGTAGAAATTCTGAGCTAACCACTGCATAGTGCGTGCGATTCCCAGATGACCAGACAAGGGAATATCATGTGCAATTTTGAGCAACTACTCACGACACCCCTGAGGAATGACAAGCTGTCTGCCTAGCATCCCTTCCTCTGTCTGCACAGCCTGAGTATACATAAGTCCATTTTCCCAATACACCTTATGTCTGCCGTCACCTCCCTGTGTGTCATCTGAGTCTGCCCAAGCCCTCAGCTTCTCTCTAAACTAGAGTCACTTCTCTGATCAGCTGCAAACTCCTCACACATTCCCAAGGCATGGGACAGGTCCCCTTCAGTCACTAAACTAGGGTCCCTAGCACTAGCGTCAGGGCCCTCAGTATCACTGTCAGTCCCAATCCTCTGACAATAGGTCACCCCTCCCTCTTCAGAGTAACCCTCTATAGCTGTGTGGTTACTTGCTACTGGGGAAATTTCTTCCCCCTCTTCACTAATCTCCATATCAGGAGACACAGGCTGGGGGACCATCCTCGTAGTGGTTTCCACAATGGCTTCTGTGGGGTTCAGGGAACTATAATTTTCCCTTGCCACTTGGCTATGGGTAACTGCACATACCATCCCTTGTTTGAGATTGTTGCCCAGGATCACATCCACTGCTAAGGTTTTGGCTACAGCCACCTGTTGCACAGTTCCCCCTGTTTCACCCCAGTCTAGGAGAACACTAGCGAGGGGCAATGTTTTTGCCTCACCAATGAAATCCTGTACAGTGATGTATGTATTGGGTATAAGCTGACCAGGCTCTACCAGATCCCCCTTTACCAAGGTCAGGGATGCCCCTGTGTCCCTTAACCCTTGCATCTGTACACCATCACCGTGACAGGGTGCATGTGTTCCCGCATGTTCAGTGGCATGCTTCCAGGGACACACAAACAACCCACTTCTTTTCTAACACCACCTTGAATATTATTGCTCACCTTTTTAGGACACTGTCTGGCAATATGCCATTTCTTTACATAACCAACATTCACTTCTCTTTTCAGAGAAATCTTTTCTCTGAAACCTGGGGCTAACTGGTTTCAGTGAAGGCAGTGAGGGTTTTAGCTGCCCTGAAGGCACGCTTTTCCCTTGCTTCACTGCCACGCCCACCCCATTCGCTCTCAGAGCAGGTCTGCTTTTGGCATAGTGGTCCAAGAGTTCAGCAGCCTCTTGCACTGTTTTGGGATCTCAGTCCTCCAGCCAGGTTTTCAGCTCTGCTGGACATGCCCAATAAAACTGTTCTAATAAAATCACATTTTCAATTTTATCAACAGAGTTTGCCTCAATTCCTTCCCACCAACATTTTAAAAACTGACATTATTTCATGGCTAGCTCCTTGTAGCTCATATCAGGGCTTCTCCTGAGCTTACGGAATTTAGCTCTGTATGATTCAACAGTTAATTCAAACTTTTTTAACAGTGCAGCATTAAGTTTGCTGTAATCATCACTGCCCTCATTGTCTATTTGACCCAATGCATCCCGAGCTTTCCCAGTAAGTAGCGGGGATAGCTGGGAGCTCCAGGACTCTCTAGGAATTTTAGCTGGAATACAAACTTTTTCAAAAGAATTTAAAAAGGCATCCATATCCTCCCCCTCTTTAAACTCGGCTATTAATTTGGAATTCAATTTGTAACCCAGTCCTGCAGTCCCAGTTAAACCCAAGCCACTTACCTGCTCTGGTGCCACTGGTCTGAATCGTAGCTTCTCCAGTTCATGTTGCCTCTGGCACTCCTCTCTCTTCTCCTCTGCAGCTCGCTGGCACTCATGCTCCTCACGGTCTGCTTCCTGCTGTTCCCGCTCTGCCTCTCGTGTCTCTCATTCTCTCTTCTCCTGGAACTCCAGCTCTATCCTGCACAACTCAATTTACAGCCTGAGTACTTCTGGATTCAGGATACTGGTGACCTTCCCCTGCTGCTGTGGCCCTTCACTGACAGTGGCCCTGTTGTCCTCTTCATCGGATCTGGACAGTGCACTGGCCACTATCCCAGCCACACTCAAGGTTTGGTCCTTTTCAGTGATGGGCCATGACTCGCTGTTCTGGGTATCTGCTACCATCAGGACATCTATGAGGTTCTGCTTGCTGGCTTTCACAAACAGGACTCCTCTGTCCCCGCACAACTGCTTTAAGGAGTCTACAGTGTGCTTGCTGTAGTCAGAAGCCATCTTCTTCCCTCACTACTGCTACTCTGACTTGCACTTTTAGAAAAAAAATAAAATGGGTAGGAACTTGACTGTATGCCATGTGATATAGTTCTGTTTCCTTTTTAAAAATAAATCACTGCCTTTTTCTTTCTTTGTAAGTGAGCTTACAGTCTCAGCTGACACACTGAAAAATACAAGCTTGTGATACCAAAATTATGCCACCGCTGCCAACCAATCTGTCACAAACCCACTCAGCAGGTCAGCCCTCTACTCCCAAAGTGCCAACCTCCAAGCGCAGTCTTGTGAACAGTTAACAGTACAAGGTAACCCTCTTGTCTTTTTTGTAGGTGCAAGTCAACCTTTGGTCTCAAGTCTTGGAGGGATTCAAACTGTGAACCTCTTGCTAGCAGACCCAATGCACAGGCTCAGATAATTCTGTCTTCAGGGGGTCAGATATCTTTGCCTATGGGCATCTAACCAGGTGTACAGAAATGAACCCTTAAAAACTGTAATAAAAGACCTCAGATTTAGACTGCTTACCTTTTTCCAGTTTTGTATCACCATTCGAGCTTATGTATAGTGTCTGCTTTAACCATATATACTCTACTTGTAAAGGAAATAAATCAAAGACAGAACAAGTAAGCTCTAAAAATGGAGTTTTACTAAAATAGATAAAAAATATGTAACACATAAAATAGAGAACTATTTTATCACAAGACATACAAATCTCTTAAACAAAACAGGTTTTAACAGTGCAGTTCTTACTACAGTACTTAGATTTGTCTCTTTCTCTCTCTAAATACCTGCTTAAAGTGCTCACAGATGTTTCTTTGTCAGAGTCTAGATAGACGTGTCTCTGAAGGAAAACAGAATAATGATTAAAAGCTGGTTTTCTCCACCTATTTGCATGAGGTCACCTAGCTCCTCCCTGTCAGAATATATAAAAAATATATATCTATATAAAAACAGGATGTCTTTTCCAAGTATGAAGTTCTGCAACCTCAGTATAACTCATGTTCTTCAAATGACTCTCTTTGATCTTATGAGCAGTATCCCCTCTCACACAGACACCAAACCATTTATGATTTCGCACTAGTGTACTAAACCTGGTTTCCCCCTCGAAATGTCATAAAAGGGATACTAATTTCCCTCTTAGTAGCTAAAGCTATAATTAACTTAGAAAAGTCTGTAATTAGCTTCTGGCCTTCCTGCTAACACCTTGTATCTAAAACGTGTGTGTGTGTGTGTGTGTGTGTGTGATCTCACATGCTGTTTCAGCATTTCTCATGGCAGACAGTCCATCACACATTTTTATATTACAGAAAAATGATACAGGGATCAGAACCAGCTGTCCAAGTGTCACAGTTATTACATTCATTCTGCTACCAGGAGCGGCATTTACTGCTTGCTTGTGGTGAGGGGGTTCTGCAGTTCACTTACCATTACTGGGAGTGGCATTTACCAGGGTCTTTGGGTGGGGAGGGGGCATGCTTGTGCGATGGGGTCCACTGTTTGGCACATTCTGCTGGGGCATCCCTGCAGGCGCAATGTAAATGGAATCACAAAGGCATGCTAATGGCCCCATTGCACCATGCATGCCTAATGGCCTCATTTGTATGCCCCTGGCTCTGAATTTGCATTTTTGGGTGCAGGGCATCCTGAGATGCCCTGCCCCAAAGGGTTCACAGCCTGCCGTGGGGGATGCTCCAGCGTAGCTTGGGATGCCCCGGTGCATCCTGGGTGGGGCACACCTGTGCTATTCACAGAGGGGATGCACCGGGATCATCTCCCTGCACTCCTCTATGAATTACCCATTTTGCACTCAGTGCATCTCCCCTGCGCCGGAGCAGCCGAGATGCACTGAGCACATCTTCTCGGTGAATCCTGCCTGTAATCTTTTTGCATATCCTGTTTTGTGACTGTTAAGGTAACTCTCTAACTGGCAATCTCTCTTTCTCTGTGTGCCAGTAAGACTTTAGCCTCTTTCTCAGAGTTCCTAGTTCCACCAAGAAAGCACACTGACCTCAAATTCTGGCTTTAAATGTGTGCACTAATCTCAATGCTCTGCCAACAATTTGTGACAAAAACTCCTTTGAGCTGTATCAGCTTCTAGGAAGTTTTGTCTGAATCACTTCTGCTGCCACCACCTGGTTATGCCAGAAAAATACCTTTGTCCTGCTCTGGGACTTGGAAGGTCAAACACAGTAATATTTGGTAGAGTGCACTTCAGGTGGTCAACTTTAAACAGATAATTTTCACTTTGCCCAGCACAAATATTAAAATAACCTTTGCAATAAGGATGTTCAGCCACTGGTACTATAAAAACAGATTTTTACTACTAAATGCTACAAGATATTACAAATTGGATATGTACAGCAAACAAAAAGATATACTCATTTACAGGAGAGGAAAATAAAACAGTTTGAACAGATAGATGACTTGTAGAATAAACTCACAATCTAATCTCACATTAGGCTCTATGTGTACCTGCCAGCTAACTTGAAAGAGACATTCACAAAGACTGTTCTTTCCTTGCTCAGGCATGCTAGCTATGGGAGCAGGGCTCTCCCTCCTCTTGGGGAATATTCACCAAGAGAAAGACCCCAAGTCTTCTTCAAAGGTTGCAGGAAGTTGAAGAGCAAGAGTTGTGGTTAAAATTCTCCAATTTATGTATTCAGGACAGTAGGATGAGACCGCTCTCTCTATAGTGACTGCCCTCTTCAGTATTCCCTACCCACATGAGTATGTGTATGTGTGTGTGTGTGTGTGTGTGTGTTTACATCTGTCAGACTGAATTCCCCTTTCCTACCTAGAAACATCCTCACTGCATGATTGCACCTCAGAAACATATCCCTAAGGTTTTATGACATCATTTTGTCTTATTGTCTGAATGTGGGAATCCCATCCTTGCTGACTCCCTCACATTATTTTATTACTTTGTTTATTTTCTAGCTCCTCCAGATGCCTCCATGGAAAAAGTAGCACTCTCATACCTGGCAAATGATTTCCCCTGTAGGTTTCCCAGGATAGCTGTTGGGACATGTGATATGAGCTCCATTTAATTTGCCCTATTCCATTCCAGTCATAGAAAGAACTTAGATGAGAATAAGCAGAAAAGAAAATAATTACAATAACAAAAATAGATTACATTGACATGGTCACATTCCCATCACAGATGACATTCTGGTTGACAGCTTTGCTAATGTCTATTAGACTGCATATGCCCAGCTTTAGCCATTCAGATGTCTTACTGTTGTGCATGTGTCCATGTTCTGTGCAACCATTTGACTTAATAAAGTCATAATGTGACTGCCCACCTCTTTAATCTCCAAGTCCATCGTTTAACTATTCATCCAGTTCAGAGAATATAGTTCCAATAAATGAAATGCATACTGTGTTTCAGAACTTTTAAAAACATTTTCATTGAATGCAAATACATGCATACAAAAAACTACAGCATATAACAAATAACTAAAATATACAAATTGTAAAGAAACTGATGACAGATACGAAAAAGTGATGGCCTCTACAGCCTTACTCTCCTAGTTCCTCTCTTTCCATTTCTAGTGTGGTAGGACAGAACATTATTAGTACCCCTCTGTTTGTTGTGAGGGGACTGATCTCCCTTTGAATTCCTCTGTAAACTTCATAAATGCAACCACCCCTTGAAATGTCTCTGTCTGCAACCTTAGATTTGCAGTCAGTTCTCCTGACTGGTACTTTGATTTTATGATGGCAACCAACTCATTAAGAGTAGGACAGGTTAGAGTTAGCCAGTTTCATGTCATTGCTTTGCAGGTAGCTGCCAACAAAATCCCAACAATGCTTTTCTGACAGTTGATTCTCTTTCCCCCGCATAGTTGCCCTAAGACTAGATGTATGAAGTCAACTTCAGTGGTGATGCCCAGCAACTGTATATAAATAGGACCCACCTCCTTCCAGAATTCAGCTTATTTGGGACATTCTCAGAAAATATGGTGCAACGTTCCCTCCCTTCCGCATCCTCTCCAGCATCTGTCCAGCCCACCCTGAGTGTAATATTTTGTCTTTAAGGAGATTACAAAGTACTTCCTCACCACTTTCCAGTGGTACTCCTTCTAATTATTACAGGTGAAAGTCCAAAAGACTTCCACCATATGCCTCACCACTCCTTCACCTCCAGTTGCACTTGTGTCTCCAGTTCAATCAATCAATCAATCAAATCTTTATTTATCCAGGTGAACACCATTGAGCATAGCTCATTTACAAGATGGACCTGGTTCCCATGACCTTTGGCCAAATAGGGGTGTGAGATCCACTTTATGTCTATAACAAATGACAAGATTAGAAATTTGCTTTTTGGCGGTCATGCCCATACTTGCATTCTCTAAAAAGACCACTAGGAGGTATGGTTCTTCTAGAATGTTATGTATTTTCAAGCCATCCCTCAGAAAAGAGACCACTTATAATTATCTATAGAAAGCAGTTCTCTATAGTGTACCCCCCAATAATGTTTCAAAAGATTGTATTTGTTGCCCTTTGAGAAATTGGGAGAATATAGAAACTCCCAGGGTTTCCCATCACTTGAAAGCAACATCCATGGTAGGTAACAGGAATCCTCCACAGTGGGTTATTTTAGTGAATCTAGTGAACCCATTATGGATTTGAAGGTCCTGTTTACCCTGTGCCAGATCTTAAACATTTGAGTTGTCCTTGGATTGTGAATTGTGCAGTACTCTTCCAGACGGAGTGTCAAACCATGCAACTGGGTTCATCCCTATGTTACTATTTCTCTCCATTTATAGCCAAATGCATTTGACTGCCTCTGTTTTGTAAGTGATCCAGGGCAAGGTGTGAACCATTTGGCAGTATATGTTTACATTAGGCAAACCAAAGCTGCCCTCCCCCTTAGGTCTGATGAAATCATGCCATTTAACCCTGGGTTTTCTACCCTACCAGATAAATCTATGGAGTGCTTTGTGAATTTTATCCCTGTCTGCCCTAGGAATATTCAGAGGCAAGGTCTGAAATAAAAATAGAAACCTGGGCAGCACATTCAATTTAATAGATTCCACCATATCTACAATAGTAGGGACAAAGGACTTGATAGCTGTGCAGTTTAAATTACTTGTAGAAAGATCTAGTAAGTAGAGGGAGTGGCTTAGCTAGAAGGAAACTAAATTTAAAGACTGCCTTAGAAAGATTCTGCTAGAAGCTTGGCAGAAGACACCAGGAGGAAGGAGTGCTGTGTGACTGGACTTCTCTACTAGGACAAAAGAAGTAGAACTCTTGTACTTGGACCTTTAATTTAGGATCAAAAAACAAACTAACAAACAAAACAAAAAAAATCAGTGTGTTTGTCTGAGTTAACTGAACTGAATGGTTATCTGAACAGTTATCTAGGTGTAAATCTCAAGTGACTGAAAGGGCTTGATAGCTGTGCAGTTTAAATTACTTGTAGAAAGATCTAGTAAGTAGGGGGAGAGGCTTAGCTAGAAGAAAGCTAAATTTAAAGACTGCCTTAGAAAGATTCTTTTAGAAGCTTGGCAGAAGACACCAGGAGGAAGGAGTGCTGTGTGACTGGACTTCTCTACTGGGACTATATTGCCCTCCTTCCTTCCCCATAAGCTAGTTCTACTTTTATAGGCACAGGATTTGACTGACAACAGAAACTTCCTGTTTGGGAGCAGGAAGTGAGTGATCACAGAGCCACCAAAGACATACCATCCTAGAAGGGCAAGAGTTGCTCTCTGGCCCCCTCTAACTGCTGGAGGTCTGCCTCTGAGCAAGTAAGGGGTCTACTGAGAAATATAGGATCTCCTTGTCTCAGAACAGGACAATCAGGACCTTAAAGGGCACAGAGGCAGAAAGTAAGTAGAGAGAGAGAAGGAAGAAAAAAAAACAAAGGAAAGAGTAAGGATTCCAAACAACAGTTAATGGGCCAGAAATAAGAGTGGTGCAGTGCAGTGGCTGTGGAGCAGCAGTCTTCCGGGAGACATTCTGGAGGATGCGGTGTTGTCCCATCTGCAGGAACCTCTCTGGGCTGAGGGAGGAGGTTGCTCATCTCCAGGCTGAGTTGGCCAGGATTTGTGGGACCTCCTCTTCCATCCAGAGACCACCAGTGCCACTGCTGTTGCCTCAGAGGTTGCCAAGAAAGAGGAGCAGTTGGATGACAGTGGGCTCAGGGAGGGTGAGGGTGGTGGAACAGAGGTGCATCCATCCAGTTGTACCTCTCCACAATTCCTATGCCATTCTGGCAAAGTGTGGTTCCTCTAGGGAGGCACCCACAGTGGAGACCAAGGAGGATGCTGGGAACCACCACAAAGGAGACCCACAGGAGGGTGGCATGGGACCCCACAGGGGAAGGAAACAACTCCTGGTGGGGGACTCCATTGTTAGGAAGGTAGAACTGGGGGAGGAAGGGGAGAGGGAAGTAAGGTGCCTGCCTGGTGCCATGGCTTGGAGGAACAGGGAGCGAATCCTCAGGATTGGCGGAGCAGGTGCACAGGGGAGGGAGCTGGATGTCATTGTCCACCTGGGGACAAATGACCTGGCTAAGAAAGGGATTAGAGCAGTGCAGGAAGAGTATGTGGAATTGGTGAGGGTCCTTAGACAAGTAGCATGCACGGTAACCTTCTCAGAGGTGCTGCCCATCTATGGCGTAGGAGAGGCTAGGGTGTTCCATACCATGGGATTCAACCAGTGGCTTCATTGGGGACTGGGGGTCCACCTGGAGTGATACAAGCCTATACTGGCATGGTGGGCTGCATCTGTCCAGGAGGGGGACCAGGATCCTAGGTGATAGGTTTAAATGCCTCATTGGCAAGCATTTAAACTAGCCAAGGGGGGAGGCACTGGAAAGGAGCAGGGAAATCCTAGCCCCCCCACCAAAAAATCATGGTACTAAGTGCAGTAAACACCAAAATAAATCTGTCAATAGGGAGAAGGGCAGGAGTAAATGGGGAAAGTGACAAAGGCAAGAAGGACAGGGATGGGGCCAAAAGGAGTAAGGCCATCAGGAAATGGAGGCAAATGAGTACCAATGCCCATAGTCTGGGCAACAAGCTCCCTGAACTGGTGGCCTTGATGGAAGAGGAATGCCTGGATATCATAGCAGTCACAGAAACATGGTACACAGAGAACCATGACTGGGAAGTTAACATACCGGGATACATAACCTACAGGAGAGACAGGCAGGGGAGAAGGGGGGGAGGAGTAGCTCTCTATGTAAAGGAAGGGATAAAAGCAACTGAACAAAAGAGTAAACAGGGAGGAGAGGAGGCACTGTGGGTCACCTTGGAGACTGGAAAGGGCACCACAATCTGCACAGGGGTTGTGTACAGACACCCATGTCAGGGGAAGGAATGGACAAGGATATGATACAAGGCATTCTTAGGATGGCAGAGAAAGGGGAGATACTGTTGATGGGAGGCCTGAATATGCCCGATGTTAACTGGAGCACATTTGCTGCAGCCACATCCAAGAGCAGGGCCATTCTCAATGCCCTACAGGTGGCAGGCCTCAGACAGGAAGTTTCGGAACCCACTCGTGAGGGAGCAATCTTAGACCTCGTACTCTCAAATGGGGGCAGTGAGAGGATCTCAGATCTAGAAGTGGGTTGCCATCTGGGAACAAGTGGCCATCAAACAGCATGGTTCATGTTAAACTCAGCTACAGAGTCAAGCCATACAAAAGTGAGAGTACTGGACTTCAGGAGGGCTGACTTTGGCAAGATGGGAGAGTGCCTCAGAAAAGCACTAGTGAACAGGCTAGAAGGAGGGGTGGAGCAACAATGGGGAATCATCAAAACTGCCATCACAGAGGCAACAAGCCTTTGTGTAAAGCAAATAAACAAATCAAAATGAAAGAAAAAGCCACAATGGTTCTCAAAAGAGGTGGCTGTGAAAGTCAGGGAGAAAAAGACAGCATTTAGGAAGTATAAGGAAACACAGAAGGAGCAGGACCGAGAGCTGTACCAGTTAAGGCAGAAGGAAGCAGGGAGGGAAGTCAGAATAGCAAAGGCCCAAACTGAGGAAAAGATAGCCAACTCAGTTAAGATGGGGGATAAAACCTTTTATAGGTATATCAGAGAGCATAGAAAGACAAAGGGAGGGATAGTGAGGCTGAATAGAATGAACGGTGGGTGGGCAGAGGGGGGACAGTGAAAAAGCAGGGATACTGGATGAATATTTCTGCTCAGTATTCACAAAAGAGGAGAGGGAAGTGCCTAATCCAATACAGAAGCTCTCTTGATAGGGGGGTCGATCCCAGTCCTTTCACAGAAGAAATGGTTCTGCAAGAACTCCTAAAACTGAAGGTGGACAAAGCAATGGGGCCTGATGGAATTCACCCCAGAATTCTAAAAGAATTAAGGGGGGAACTAGTGAAACCACTGACTACTATTTTTAACAAATCATGGGAGGATGGTGTGGTACCCCAAGGACTGGAGGAAGGCAGATGTGATTCCCCTTCACAAAAACTGGGACCAAGACAGAGGCAGGAAACTACAGACCTGTCAGTTTGACCTCTGTGGTAGGGAAAGTGATGGAGTTACTTCTAAAGGAAAGAACTGTTGAGCACCTAGAGGCCAGTGGGGCACAGGACCAAAGGCAGCATGGGTTCACAGCGGGAAGGTCATGTCAGACGAATCTAATTGATTTATTTGACTGGATGACCAAAGTAGTAGACCAGGGAGGGGCTGTGGACATGGCCTACCTAGACTTTAGCAAGGCATTTGACACAGTCCTGCACAAAAGATTAATAGTCAAATTAACCAGCCTGGGAGTGGGTCCCAGGGTTGTAGCCTGAGTAAAACATTGGCTGGACAACAGGACACAGAAGGTAATTGTAAATGGAGTCCACTCTGAAGAAAGAGGAGTTACTAGTGGAGTATCACAGGGTTCAGTACTTTGTCCAGTCCTTTTTAATGTCTTTATAAGTGACATTGGAGAGGGACTGGAAGGAAAAGTATGCCTCTTTGCAGATGACACAAAGATCTGCAACAGGGTTGATACACAAGGAGGCATGGAAAGGATGAGAAGGGACTTGGCAAGGTTGGAGGAATGGTCAGAAGTATGGCAGCTAGGATTCAATGCAAAGAAGTGCAAAATAATGTACCTGGGAAACAAGAACCCAGGGGAAGATTACACAATGGGAGGGGTAGTAACAACAACAAAAAAGGAAAGAGACCTGGGGGTAATCATATCAGATGACCTTAAGGTTATCAAGCAATGTGAGAAGGCAGTAGAGGGGGCTGGGGGTATACTGGGATGCATAGGGAGAGGCATCACCAGCAGAAAACAGGAAGTTGTTATCCCTCTATACAGACAGTTGTTGAGACCCCATCTGGAGTAATGCATCCAGTTCTGGAGACCCTATCTCTGCAATGACATAGACAGGATAGAGGCAGTCTAGAGGAGGGCAGCTAAAATGGTGCAGGGTCTGCAAGAGAAGCCATACAAGGAAAGACTAAAGGAGCGTAATATGTATACCCTTGAGGAAAGAAGTGAGAGGGGGACATGATAGAAACTTTTAAGTACCTCAGTGGAATCAACGAAGTCCAAGAGGGTAGCATCTTTCAGAAAAAGAGATGTGCAAGAACAAAGGGACACAATTTAAAGATAGAGGGGGTGGTTCAGGGGCAATGTGAGGAAGTATTTTTTCACAGAGAGGGTAGTGGATGCATGGAACAGCCTTCCTGAGGAGGTTGTGGGGTCTAAAACTGTGGGAGAATTCAAGAATGCATGGGACAGACATAAGGCAATTCTTGTGGGGAGTAAGAAGAAATAGGCTGTTGGTTAACTAGGATCTGCGGCCTATCCTGTAAGTAGGGAAATGGGCAGACTAGGTGGGCCAAGCGGTCCTTATCTACCATCAAAGTCTATGTTTCTATGACAAGAGCAGGAGTCCCCACCTTTTTAAGTCAGTGAATACTTCTGTTATCAGCCTCCAATTATTCACCTGGTACATCTGCATTCCCAAATAATGAATCTGAGATGTAACCCATTTATAGGGAATGCATGATCTAAGGGCCATTCTCATTTCCCCACTTACTAACATAACTTCTGTTTTTCCTATATTTATTTTAAAGGCAGATACTGCTCTATAGTCTAACAGCACCCTTTCAAGCACAGGAAAGGTCCTAGTGGGGTGTCTTAAATAGAGCTCAGTGTCATCTGCATTAAGAGATATGCAATTTTCCTCTACACCCACCACTATGCCCTTCAAGTTCCAATGTGATCTAACCTTGGCTGCTAAAGTCTCAATGCTCAGAGTAAATAAAATCAGTGAGGGGGGTATACTTGTCTCTTGTTCTGGCTGATGGTCGAGGGCTAAAACACTGTGCCATTGACTTTAATCCTTGCCTGAGGGTGGCTATATAGTTCTGCCAACCAGTAATGGAAACATTCCCAAAAGCCACATTTCTGCAAAGTCACAAACAAAAAGTCCAAATTTAGCCTATCAAATGCTTTTTCAGCAATAATAGTTATAGCTACCTGTTGCCTCTGCTATTTTCCCCCTCAAGTAATACATTTAAGCTATTTGATGTCACATGACAGCTGTCTCTCCAGGATTGGGTTTCTCAAACCGTGAGGCCAGCCTCCCTGGGAGGCCACAACCTGTTCCAAGGGAGGCTCAAGCAAGTCTGAAAAGTACTGTATTTACATTTTAGTTTTAGATTAGATCAGGTGTAGATGGAGGTGGGGTGTCACCTGAGAGCTACTGTAAATAAATGCAATGGTTGTTTAAAGGATACATAAACAAGCATGTCACAGAAGCTCTTCAAAAAACAGTGCCTTGTAGGTCAGGGGTTTACCTAAATAATGATGTGCTCCATTTAGCTCTGAAAATACATTATTCCACAGTCGCTAGCTCCAAAACGTCCTGCCGACATGTAAGCAAACCCTGAGCTCCTGTTTAAACCCCCCCGCTGAAGTAGCTGCCTAAGATGGCCACTGCGTGCAACGCGACTACATCATCTGAGCGACAGAGCCCCGGAGCGGTAATACAAACTGAATGGGGAGTTAACATTAAAGTATGAAATAACCTTAATGAAGTGCTTCCCCTCCAGATCCTTTACCTGTGCAGGTTTGAAACTGATGGTGACACCTGAACATGTTGTCTAAAAGGGTAAGTATTCTGCTTTGAAATGCATGTGTGGTTGTGAAGTTTTAAGGTAATATAAGAGGATAAATTGATAAAAGGGAAGACACAGTAACTGGACATGGAACAATACACAATACACGTGGTGTTGCATACCAAGAAGAATTTGAAGGCTCCATTCTCCGAGAAGATTCTATTGAAATTCCTCACTCAAAAAAGAAGAACAACTGTATCTAACAAAAAGTAATTAGAACATTGACAGGTGAATTCAAAGAAGGAGTCATCTTTAACTACCTTCCCATTGACAATCTAGCCTGTGATTCTCTCCTATACACTGAAAATCTTGTCCTCTTTCATAGCAGCAAATCCCTATCTAACTTATTCTCTATGCTCACCCAGAACTATTTCTCTGCTCGCTGCTGGTTCACAACAAACTTATTGCTGGTAAACGAAAGGAAAACCAAAGCAATGCTGTTTGGGTCTAAACCTTACCTTGTTAATGTTCTAAAATCCAATTCATCCCTATCTGTTCTCTCCCTGGATGGTCCTGCCCTGGAAAATGTTGATACCTTTAAATACCTGGGTGTTATGCTTGACCCTTCCCTCTCCTATACTAAACATACCAGCCTCATAGTTCACAGAGTTAATCAAAAGCTTGGGGCCGCCTATTCCCAGAAGCATTACTTGACCCCTGAAGCTCACCAAGCTATTGCCCATGGCAATTTGCTCCCCATCATCGACTACTGTTCCCCCATCTACTCACATGTGTCCACAGCCCTGCATGTATGACTAACAACAGTCTACAATTATGTCTGCCATTTTGCCCTCCTGGCCTCCTTCTCTATGCATCACTGCAATCTATACAGCACGCTTGGCTGGCTTCCTCTACAAGGTCGCTTTAATTATGCCCTTGGCTGCATTGTGGACAACACCCTCAGGAATTAGAATGTGTCCCTGTTCTCATCCCTCCTTGAAGTCAGAACCATACCCAGAAATCTTTGTGAATCCTCGGTTCCCCCACTCATGGTCCCAAGAGTCTCCACTAATCTGGGAGGCAACGCCCTATATGTAGCAGCCCTCTCCCTGTGGAATAGATTCCCCTGGCCCTCCCTGTTCCTATGACATGCATCTCACCTTCAAATCCAACCTCAAAGCCTGATTTCTGGTGGAAGCTAGCTGCTCCTGTTCACCTGGATAGCTCCTGCTGCTCTCCACCCCCCACACTTTTTCTTTCCTCTAGCTCCCCTCCTCTCACCTCCTCAAGCTACCAGCCACCTCCAAGGGGGCACATCTCTGCTTACACTTACCTCTTTGGGGGTGTACTCCATCCCCACTGTAACTGCACTTCTCACTGATATTAGTGGAAACTCTAGCATGCTGACTTGTATATATTCTGTAGGTATATGATTATTCTCACACATCTGTGTTTGTTTCCCTGAATGTATTTGTACCATTTTACACTGCCCGTATTTTGTCACCAGCAACTGTATTTGATTTCATACTGTGTTATAACTCTGAATTTTGCTTTTTTCTTACACATGTTGTATTGTGTTGCCTTCTGTGCTATCTGATGGCTAGGTCATGCCTGGAAACTGTCCCTTGGATCAGTGCACTTACCCAGTAACCAAAGACATAAATAAACAAATAAATAAATGAGGAGCCAACCACATTTGGCAATATGCCCAAGTCTACTGTGCCAGCATCAGTGGTAAATATTGGCAAGGCAAAGTTCATGCTATGGAAACTCAGTCAGGAAGCACACAAGGAAGATCAGCTTGTCCCAAGGTTTACTGGTTGGCTGATGCTAGTTTGTAACAATCATTCAAGTTCACCAAAGAAGACGGTTGTCACATATCTTCCACCCATCCACAAACCCATCACTGATTATGCCACAGTAGTTGAGTATCTCACACAAACACAAGAAATAGCTCAGCAAGTAAATATGCCCTATGTTCACCTGACACTTGATGTTGAAGCAGCAAACAAAGGCATATCATGCTGTGTGGAATTTCCCTGATCAGTTCCACATTGTCATAATTCATTTGGGAGAGTTCTATTTACGGAAAACTTTGGCATTTCATAGATTTCATAGATAATTACAAGCTTTTAGACTTTCATCCATAGTGCGTGCCCTTTTTTAGAATTTAGTTTTCATATCCCCACAGTGAATATCCAATTTATTTTTAAATATATTCATACTTTCACTATTTATTATATCTCTAGGTAATTTGTTCCATGAAGAAACAACTCTCTGACTATACCAGTGTCTACATGAGTTATGTTTCCATTTAGATTGAACTAATTGTTTAGTATGTCTTCTAGAGCCAAATTCATCCGTTCTTTGGTGAATGCCCAACTCATTGCAAAAATCAGAATTATTTATTGTCCTAAATAACAGACACATGTCCGCTCTAAATCTTCTGTACTGTAATGAGTATAGGTTGAGGGACGTTAATCTGTCTGAATATTGTAATATTTCTATCCCATGAATAGCTCTAGTAAACCTTCTTTGTACAGATTCAATTTTGTTAATATCCTCTCTGTTTTGGGGGGACCATACCTGTATGGCATATTCAAGATGGGGTCTGACCAAGGCTACATAAAGTGGTAACATTATAGGACAGTTAGTTGGTAGCAGCAGCTTTGAGGACATAATATTTCAGGATGGTCTTTGTGCCTCTGGCAGCATAAGGGGAGTTTTTCATGGGAAGCATTACAATCGGGCACGGACTATTCATAAACATTTTGCAAATGCCTCAGAGTGATTGCTTCAGGTCAGATTTCTAGAGTATTCAACAGAATTGAATGCCACCCCTGCAGTATTGCTTGACCTGATCAGATCATCACTTTAATCCCTAGACTTCCATCAACTACGTCAGGAAGATGAGACTGTCACTTTCCAGACTAAGCATGAGGCCTTCGGGCAGCAAATTTATTACAGTGAGCTGGGGAAAACCCCACAGCTCTGGATGACATATCTGGATATAGTGGATCAGCAGCATTTGCTCCACACAGCAATAAAAGAAAACAACTTTGATATTGGACTACTGTGTCGGAAATAGTCACAGCCCTGTTCTTCACCTTCAACATGCAAAATCATGCTCAATATGTGGTTTACTATGTGCACACACTCAGGGCCGGATTTACCATTACCCAAACAATGCAAGTGCATAGGGCCCCAAGTTCTGGGGGGTTGGCCCTATCAGCACTGAAACTATCTGATAAGCGACAAGTGCATGAAATTTTTTTTTGGCCAGGAGCAAACTCTGAGTCAGCCTGGTGAGCCTCCCAGGTCAGGAGAATTGTTGGGGCGGGCCCAGCAGGGGCTAAATGCCACCATGTTCTGCCTGCACCCAGCATTCATTCCATTTCCTCCAATTAGCCTGGCTCCCAACCGCACACTGCCCACCCACAACAAACTGTCACTCCTCCCATGGCCCCTCCTGCTCCTGCCTCCATGCCATTACATACTTTACTGTGGATGCACAACAATAGCACAGTTTTGGTGCTTTTGTTTCCCCGGCGGTCATCTGGCATGCTAGGAGTAGCAAGCCGACTGTGGGGACTAACACCAATGTGTTGGCTCATCGTGGCTGCAGCGATGTAGAATGTTTGACAGGCAGCAAGTTCACATCTAACAGGCATGGAGAAGGATGGTGATTTGGCCAGGAGCTCTACAGAAGGGCAGGAGTTGAGGTGAGTGGTGCTACCCCAACACTGAGTCTCAGCGAGGCAGCTGGTGGACATGAGCCACCCTGGGATTACTTAAATCTTTATGGCCATACACAAAAAGTGTCATGGCAAATAAATATTATTTATAGACAGCTGCTGAGAAGGAAAGGCTCCTGCATTTTTCTTTGAACTGTCTGGAAAATGACTGAGGCCAGAGAATTATACTTGTAAGTTGAGGGGGCAAGAATCTTTTATACTGCTAGGTGAGGTTAGAAGCCCAGTAGACATTCCAGAACCACTGTGAATAGTTAAGGGAATATCTTTTCAAAAGAGACATTGATACTACACTAATGAAGAATATAGTGTACCTGGCCAGCACAGCCATTGATCTGCTAATGCCTTGCCTTATTTTTGTTCTTGCAACCTTCCCCTAGTTCATACAGTGCTCTTAGAATTGTTGTAGTCATGTGTGAAATCCAAGGAAAAAACCATACGAATGAAAGCATGCAAACAAAAGGGAATAATAATAATGAAACCCATATGAACACATGTTAACACATAACATTGAAGAACTGTGATAGGTGAATTTCTGCTAGAAGAATATTTGGCTGTGGTTTTGTTTGATGTGCATACCTTCATGTCCTTGTTAGTGGGTATTGCACTACTGTACATAGTGCTGTTTTACAGCTGTGTCTTTTCTGTACATGTACCCTTCTATTAAAGTATTTTAATGAACACTCTGATGACTGGTCCTGAACTGAAACATAGAATTTGACGACACATAAGATAAGAACCGCTTGGCCCACCAAGTCAGCCCATTTCCCTACCTGACGGATAAGCTGCAGATTCTAGTTAATCAACAGCTTACTTCCTCCTACCAACCACTAGAATTGCCTTATGCCTGCCTATGCATTCTTGAATTCTCCCACTGTTCCTGACTCCACAACCTCCTCAGGAAGGCTGTTCCATGCATCCACAACCCTCTCTGTGAAAAAATACTTTCTAACACTACCTCTGAGCCGTCCCCCATCTTTAAATTGTGCCCCCTTGTTCTTGCACATCTCTTCTACTGAAATATACTAGCCTCTTGTACTTTGTTAATTCCCTTGAGATACTTGAAAGTTTCTATCATGCCCCCCCCCTTTCCTCAAGGGTATACATGTTAAGCTGCTTTAGTCTCTCCTCATATGTCTTCTGGTGCAGACCCTGCACCATTTTGGTTGCCCTCCTCGGAACAGCCTCCACTCTGTCTATGTCTTTGCAGAAATGGGGTCTCCAGAATTGCATGCAGTACTCCAGATGGGGTCTCACTAACTGTCTGTACAGAGGGATAACAACTTCTTGTTTTATACTGTTGATGCCTCTCCCTATGCATCCCAGTATCCCTCCAGCCCTCCTTACTGCCTTACACAGGAACATTAAGGTTCCTGTGTAATTGTGTTGGTTTGTGTCAGTTTATATAAGATGTCTAAGGAATGATCTCCAGGTACTTATTGTAGATAAACAGTGTTGCCATGCTAACTTTTTAGAGTCCTACATTTTCTGTCTAACTTAAGGTGGTGTGGTTTTACCTTTCAGACATCTTAGAATGAGTATCCTTTTTGTCTCGGATGGCAAATCACAGAAGTGAGTATCACTTATGGTGGTGGTGGTGGTAGTAGTTGTCATCAGATTGGAAAACCATTAAGCCAGAATTCATTTTCAAGGGGCCCCATATGGTAAACTTGCATCAAATATGTTTCATATTTGAACTTGTAGCCAGGATGTCCCAGAAAGGAAAAAAGCTGCAGGGGTACAAACTAGACTGTCAGATTGGAAGCAGACCATATAGGTATAAGCCTGACCCACCCATCTGTCCAGAATGACCGGACCAGCCATATTGCTTGCACCCATCCCAGCAGGACTAACCAGTCCAGAGTTTATTGATCCAGTCTGGGTTTGGAAGTACAGTTTTCACCCGTACCCAGATTTATGGTTTCCATTTGTATAATTGTGGGTGGGGGTTCTGTAGTTTCTTATTGTGCTTTATTTATTGTATTGAAAGTGCCAAATGCAGCAGAGTAAAAAGTTTATTTGCTTAATTTAGAATTAAGTATTGAATGTTTGCATGACAAGGATCGGCGACGCAAAGGGGGAAGCCCATGATTACTGCAGGGCATAGGGCCCATGGCTGTGTAAATCCGGTCCTGCACTCACTTGAAACTCTTGAAGCTTCTTATCCAAGATCCAGGACATTAACTGAAAAGCAAGGGCTTTCAGTTCAAAGGAGCCATCACAAAGCTTCTAGGGAATCAGTTGAGCAAGCTGTTGAGCACACATACAATCGACGTGCCAGAATTCCAGGTGGAATCAAACACTTCGCTGCAAATCAAAATGGCCTCTGATAAATGGGTGGTAAATCAGCCACAACTAGCAAAATTGAGAAAGGCACTTTTGGAGATGACTGGCCTTCACAGTTCAGCCAGTAATCCACAAAAAGCATACAGGCCATCTGAAATCATCAAGTCAGAACAATGCGTCAAAGCCATATTGACTCTTCTTGATCAAGGGTTTGTCAACCCATTCAGTGCTGCTTTAGATGCTGAAAGGTTGTACAATTTGTATTCAGGAGCTCCTGTTGCACCTGATATTGAAGAGAACCTCACCAGTATCATTGAACGAGGTACAGAAATGTATGAACAGTTTGTCAAAGAAAGACTGGAAAGTAGTAAAAATAAATATTTTGATCCAATGTCAAAAGCCCCAGTAAAAATCTTCAACGATGCAAACAAAGAAGTGCACTTACTGTAACGACCAAAGGAAAAGTTACAGAACTTAAATTTGAAAGAGATATATTGAGAAACCTTTTGACCCTTTTAAACAAGCACAACTTCCCTGTAGATATAAACAAGTTATTAACATATTGCCTGGGCACAGTCCTGCTGAGTCTAGCCAATGCAGATGGAACTAGACAGATGACACCAAAGAACAAATTATTTGAGGTGCTAGCAGAGTACTATCCAGTGTTAGACACTTCGGAGAAACATAGAAACTGACTTTGACAGCAGATAAGGACCACTTGGCCCACTCAGTCTGCCCATTTCCCTACCTACTGGATAAGCTGCAGATTCTAGTTAACCAACAGCCTACTTCCTGCCACCCCCCCACTACAATTGTCTTATGTCTGTCCCATGCATGGAGCTTCCCCCTAGGAAAAGTGTCTCAGCATACAAAGTTGATCTAATGACAACAGTGCAGGTTAAGACAGGAATCCCTGAAACCTTCAGTGATCTAGTAATGAAACTACTGAATAGTCTTCCAAAGGGATTTGCAAGAGTGGATGTTGTTGCAGATACATACAGACAGCAGTCAAAAGCTGATAGAGTTCAACAAGGATTTAGTGAGAAGTATATTATCAAATGTCCCAACACCAAGGTGCCAAAGAATTTCTGTTACAGCACTTCCTTTCCTGATTGATTTGATCATGCAGGTCTGTGGAGAAAATTGCACAAGTTTGCCAGAGGGCCAAGTGATCCATTTTTTGAAGAGAGACAAATGCTACATGATCACCAAATAAGGGACTGTAGTTGTGGATGATCTCTGTTCTGACCAGGAAAAAGCAGACACAAAAATTGCCCTTTATGTGCAACATACTATTACAATACGTCCAGGTCCTGTCATCATCTGTTTACCATCTGGGAATACCGATATACCAGTAACTTTACTGTCACTATTTTCAGAATGTGAGCAAAGTACATACCTGGACAATGGCCATGGTAACAGTAGGAACATTCTCAACATTAGCAAGTGTGAAATGACCACTGCAACAAAAAAAGCCTTAGTTGGCTTCCATTCATTCACAGGCAATGGCTATGTTTCTGCATTCTTCAAAAAGGGTGACAATTTGCTGGAACATCCTTCAAAAGTAGCCCAAATTCCTGGATGCCTTTCAGAAACTTGGGAATGACTGGCAAGTGGATAAGGGTGTTGTAGCTCTGTTGGAGGAATAAGTCTATAAACTGTATGGAAGGAAGCAAGTTCCTAGTGTAAATATGGCAAGGCAGCAGATCTTCTGGGAGATATAAAACAAAGACAACAGAATAACTGATCTGTCTCTGCTACCACCCTGCCAGGAAACCCTGAAGTTACATATTCTACGAGCCAACTATGTCTGCTGATTGTGAATGATTTTTTCTGTTACAGTTATCAATGCCCCAAATGCAGCTTTGCATGGTTGGACTGATGAACTCAATGTAAAGTGGATGGACACACCATTCCCAGATGATGTTATGTCTCTGCTCTATAATGTAAATGATGAGGACTCAGATGAGGACCGAGATGTATGTGATTACCAAGATGATCTTGGCGTATCTGATGATGATGAAGATTTTTTCCAGATGGACAAGACTAAGCTCCACTACTTTACCAACAGTCATATTTCTAATTTTAAATTTTTTGAAATAAAAATGTTTTGTGTAAAATAAGGTGTTTTTTTCCTTTTAGATAAATTTCCTTCTTTAAAAAACTTTTAAAATTAACCATAGAGGCAACTTTTCGGTATGCATTTTAAAGCTCTAGCTACCACCTATTCATTGAGATCACACTTGAATGCATATTTAAATTAGTCTTGAAGTAATGACTCAAGAATCTGCATTAAGTATGCGTAGCTGAAAATCACAAAATTTGAAATGGTATAAACTTGCTAAAATGTTGTCTATTAATGGTGTCTTCACTTTTATCAATTTATCCTCTTATATTACCTTAAGACTTTAAAACCACTTATATATTTCAAAGCAGAATCCTTACCCTTTTAGATAACATAAAATTAAAATAAAAAGTGCAATTAGATCCTGGCTGACAAGATTAAATATAAGAATATTTTGAAATTTCACAAGAAATTAAGGGGTGGTGGTTGGTATTTAACCCTATAACTTTTAACATTAATCTTTTGAGGTAACACATGGGTATGCATTTTAAAGCTTTAACTCCCACCTATTCATTGAGACAACACTTGAATGTATATTTCACTTACTCTCAAAGTAATGGCCCAAGAATCTGCATTAAATATGTGGAGCTGAAAATCATAAACTCTGTCAAGGTGTCAGTACAAAATTGATGCAGACTACCAGTTTGCCACAGCGTTCATTGCGATCAACAGACTGATCATGAATTTTGGGTATATCTGCTACATGAAACAAACATCAGCATTTATTTAGCTCTCAGGTGACACCCTATCTCCATCTACACCTGGTCTAGATAGTGTGTGTCAAGGGATGAGACAAATGGAAAGAGGATAAGAGTATATCAGTTTATTTACAAATCAGTGACAAGGAAAGGCACAATATGCCAAAGCTCATTTCAGGTGTACCTGGGGAAGGGTAGACAGTGAACAGAATTCAAAAAAGCTAACTGCAAAACAGTCAAGCAATAAAAAATAAACAGTAGTGCAAACAAACAGGAATAAGGAGCAAATAATGACAGGTAATAATTGATCAATAAGACTGGTGACAGAAAAGCCCTAATGCAAGGCGTAAGCAGATAGGTACAGTCCACTCCATATAACATGGATGTGCTTAATGCAAACAATCGGCAAAGGCAGACATTTTTCCAAAACCCAAACCAAACCCTATTAAACTTAATTGTATCTGCCTTTTAATGCAGTCATTACATGCCAGCAAACACGGACAGCTGAGCGGGTAATTAAAAACATTGCCTGCAGCTGTTGACACCTCGTTTAATGCTCACTGCACTCACTAATTAGATAATCACTTGCACGTAAGTAAGGTGACGTTTTCTGCCAGAGATCTCCATTCCATTTTCTGTCTCTTATTCCACTGTGAGTTGTGAGCTGGTGAAATTACGGAGGAACTGCAGGCACCAGCCAGTCAAGGAGTTAATTCCACCACCACCTGGCCTCAAAGAAAATGAGTTTTGGATGGTATCCAACGCCCCACCAGCCACGGCTCTGCTAAGACTCAGACAGTATTGAGAGGAGCTTTCCACCCCTACACATTGAGTGTGGTATGGCAGACTACTCTTTAAACCACATTTTCAATAAAGAATAAAGATTTTACACACCACCTCCCTCCGTCCCTCCCTCCCTTGCTCAATGTGATGTAAAAGCACACAAAGCACAAAATGCACAACAAAAACAGTGAAAAACAGTGAAAATAAAAGAAACCATACACTTGCTGTGGTGTTCCGTGACTAAGAGTGCTGCTGTTATGAATTCTTAGGTCACAGTGCCACCTGCTGGCAACTATGGACATTGGTTTTACCAGAAGATATTACCTTACACCAAAGTGTCTATGTAAAACAGCTTGCACTGTACTAGGAGCAAGAGCAGGAGGAAGCACAAGAATACCTGCGAAGCTGCTTAAGAGCAGGGTAAGAGGAGGAGGCAGAGATGGGTAGGAAGGTTATTCTAGATAGAAGCAAAACAGACAGAGAAAGGAGTCTGACTCATGAAGGTGTCGCAACAAGAGGTAACAGTGGTTTGAGAGTCATAATTGCGGACCAAGGCTGGCCTAGGGAAGGGAGTTACTGTTGGGGGGGGTTACAATGAGCAGAACAAAGTGAGACAAACTAGTCAAAAGTGTTTCACTTTATTCCTGGTGTACTGTGTGAAGAATGCTATTTTCCAGTGGGGAGACCCATGATTATTTCTATATTTGGGAGAGGCATAAGATCTTTTCCATGGGTTGGAGAGGCTCATTATGACAAAGTCTGAGAACTAATGCTGTAGGACAAATCCAGACTGGTCTGAGTGAATGAGCTTCTGTAAAATCGTATTCACCCTGTTTGCCAATATCTTAGATAAAATTTTGGTATCAGTGCTTAACAATGAGATTGGGCAGTAAGACTCACACCTATATAGGTGTTTATCCAGCTTTGGGGTGACTGTGAAAAAACGTAATGCCAAGAATCTGGAAAATACTCTTGATCTTTGGTTGCACTGAATAGATTTGCTAGTAGTGGAATTAAGGATTCATTAAATGTTTTGAAAAATCCACTGTTAAGCCCATCCGGGCCTAGGGATTTTCCTGACTTCACATCTTTACTAACCATATTGACTTATTCCCCTGTAGTAGGGTTATCCAGCCTTTGTTGGCCCTTCTCCATTAATTTGGGCAGGTCCACACTGTCCAGGAAGTGGCATATGGCCCCATGCTACTTCCTCTTCCCTGAGGGTGATATAGATCTTTTGAGTAGTCTTTGAAGTGGTTAGTAAATTCTTTAGCAGTGAACCTCACATGACCCCCGCCTCTGTGAGGCAGTACCCACTTTACATACCTCTCAGCCTGTTCCTTTCTTAGCCTAAAAATCACCATGTTCATAACATCTGTGTTTGAGTTACCCAAGTTTACTTTCTGTTTGTATATCTAACATGGTCTGTAGTTCTTTCTTGATAGCTGTCATCTGGTCTTCTACACCTCACTCCTGCTTATGTTTATGCAGTGCCTCCAAGTCTTTCAGTCTGTGTTCTAAGGATTCTTGTTTATCCCTCCACTGCCGTTTGAACTCAGAAGCATAGGCAATAAGTATTTGTCTCAGTTTAGCTTTCCGTGAATCCCAGAACCATTTTTCTTTCCAGTCCCCCCCCACCCCCACCCCCACCCCCTGTGCACCCGAGTCTGTTTTGTTATTATATCCTTTACTAGTCTTTGGAAGTCCTCCCTATTTAACAGTGAGGAATTCATCCTCCAAAAGGTGGACCTTGACCAATCTGTCATCACCATTTCTAAAGAGATGGCTGAATGATCAGTATTAATCATTGGATGAATTTGACAGTTAGAAAACTGGTGAAGGTCCACCTTGCTTCCCAGAAACATATCTAATCCAGAATAGGACCTATGCACATGTGAATAATATGTAAAATATTTGGTCCCTAGGAGCAGTTCCCTCCAGACATCCACCAGGGCTGCTTCAGTCATACTTGTAGGAACCATTTTACCTATTTGTCTGCTCGTCGCTTGATTACCAGAGGACCTAGCTACTGAGGAGTCGATAACACAATTTAAATCCCCTCCAATAAAAATTATTCCCACTGGGAGTTCAGACAACCACTGGAACAGTCTGAAGAAAAATGCAAGGGAATTCTGCTTAGGAGAATAGAAATTAAGAAGGTGTATTGTTTGTCTGAAGACTACCCCAGAAACCATCTCCAATCTGCCATTTTCTAGAGAGGTTGTATTGGTAATGTCAAAGGGGATGTTCTTTCTAACAAAATTGCCATCCCTGCCTTTTTCCCAATACTAACTTTGCCTACTGGTCTTGCAATCGCACGTCAGTGGGTATCAGAGGAGTGTAGCGTAAAGGGTAGCTAACCCCTGAAAATGCAGCATTAGCATCCAAACTAGGCTGCACTTCCAGCACAACAAACTGAGCTCAGACATGAATATCTACTTCAAACACTTTATTTTGCCAAATCTGTAGACATAAGTAGTGACAGAACATGGAGCTCGGTACCAGTCACCTACTGTAGGAAGTAACTGCCCAGTGCTTCACCTGTAAAGGCTTTGTCAGTAGTGTGGGAGGAGACTACCACTGTGCCCACCCAAGCCCTATGCAATTTCTGATGTTTGGTGTCTAATAACTTAGTATCTTGTAAAAACCTAATGTCAAACTGCAACTTATTCATATAAATAAGGGTTTTTGTTCATTTGACCACAGAGTTCAGTCCCTGTATGTTCAAAGAGGTTAATGTGAAAGTACCTATTTTTTTGAAATAATTTTGTCAGTCTCATCCTCAAGCAGGTTCGGTGGCATCTGGAACTGCTGACCAGCCACTAGAGACCCACAATGGTCTGGAAGATATTAGTCTGTGATCAGATAAAAGACCACATAAAAATTGATAATAGAGAAAACAGTGAACCAGCGCACAACAGGTGCTTATAACTATATCGACTAACAGTTATAAATGTAAAATGTTGCTTTGTATTGTACTTTCAAGGCTGATTTATCCCTCACAACAATGCTTGTGAGGAGTAAAAAGGATAAGTTTTACTCAATGGCTTGCAGTGAAATGCAAGTGTGGCCTGCCAAAGCAAGATCACTGTGCAGTCACTAGGTTAAGACTAACTGCTGGGGCCGCTGAACTGGTCTTACAGGTCAGTAGCTTGTCCACCTCCTAAATGTCATGGGTTTACCTTATTTCACCTGATGGTATTATATCAGGCATTCCCACTTGGAGTTAGGAGTGTAGTCTGGCCCGCTAGACCACATTCTACCAAGCAGACTCACTGATTTACAGAACCCAAGCATACTGCACTACAAATTGTGGCAGTACTGATGTCCACCACCTTCACTATGCATTCTACCAATTAAAACAGTCCCGAGAGGACCCCTGAGAAAAGTATTTCTGGGCTATAGAAACATAGAAACATAGACTTTGATGGCAGATAAGGACCACTTGGCCCACCTAGTCTGCCCATTTCCCTACCTACAGGATAGGCCGCAGATCCTAGTTAACCAACAGCCTATTTCTTCCTACCCCCCACAAGAATTGCCTTATGTCTGTCCCATGCATTCTTGAATTCTCCCACAGTTTTAGACCCCACAACCTCCTCAGGAAGGCTGTTCCATGCATCCACTACCTCTCTGTGAAAAAATACTTCTCACATTGCCCCAGAACCCCCATCTTAAATTGTGTCCCTTTGTTCTTGCACGCTCTTTTTCTGAAAGATGCTACTCTCTTGGACTTTGCTGATTCCACTGAGGTACTTAAAAGTTTCTATCATGTCCCCCTTCTTTCCTCAATGGTATACATATTAAGCTCATTTAGTCTCTCCTCAGACGGCTTCTCTTGCAGACCCTGCACCATTTTAGTTGCCCTCCTCTGGACTGCTTCTGTCCTGTCTATGTCCTTGCGGAGATGGGGTCTCCAGAACTGTACGCAGTACTCCAGATGGGGTCTCACCAACTGTCTGTACAGAGGGATAACAACTTCCTGTTTTCTGCTGGTGATGCCTCTCCCTATGCATCCCAGTATACCCCCAGCCCTCCCTACTGCCTTCTCACATTTACCCCCAGCCCTCCCTACTTTCCTATAGGAAATCCTATAGGAAAGGTCTAGCGGTTTAAGCCTTCAGGTCCATGTTATCAGAGATGCCACTCTCTCCTCAGGCCAACCACTCCGTAGTACTTCTGGAAATGAGTGCAGTCCCCCCCCCCCCGGCTGCCCAGTCTGCCCTCCGGCATTATCATAGAATAGTTAGGGATTCCCACCAGTCGCTGGCATCTTCCAAGTTGCACGGCTATTAGATGACTACTGTGCAGCACACCTCTTGATATGCATGCCAATATGCATTCCCAGGCAGTCCAACCTGGCCGACCCCCTGGAGTCTCTGAGTTGGTGTGCAGACCTGTTCCATGCTGTGGTTAGGGTAGCCTATTAAGTGCATCTGGAGTACCTACCTGACATGTGTGTTTAACATATCTGTTCAGAGCAGCAGGAATAAGGGAAGGGGAAGGGGAAAGGGGAAGTTGTTTAACCAGGAAAGGCACACTAAGCCGAAGCTTGTTTCCAGGTGTGACCTGGGAGCACAAGGAAGTTAAGTGACTTGCTCATGGTCACACAGTATGCAAGTGGGGGCTGTGGAATTCAAACCCAGGACTCCAGATTTGCAGCCCAGAGCCCTAAACCTCTGCACTATACTACCTCCCACCCTTAGTCCCCCAATCCTGGATGTACCACTGGCCAAAGCAGGGTGGCGACCCCTCCCTGGAAACCAACCCAAGGATTGTCCAAACCCCTTCCACCTTGCTAGGAGGCTGGAACCCTCTTAAAAATCCTAACTAGGCACCACAGGGTCGGTGCAGGTGCCAGTCCTATTCGATGTCTTCATTAGCAACATTGCAGAGCATCTGGAAGGAAAGGTGTGCCTCTTCGCAGATGACAACAAGATCTGCAACAGAGTGGACACACTGGAGGGGGTGGAAAAAATGAGAAAGTACCTAAGGATATTTGAGGAGTAGTCAGGTGTCTGGCAATTGAGTTTCAATGCTAAAAAGTGCAAGATCATGCACCTGGGTCACAGGAATCCAAGGGAGGAGTACAGGATGGGTGGGGAAATTCTGACCACTTCAAGTCAGGAGAGAGACCTTGAGGTTATCATATCTGATGACCTAAAGTTGACCAAACAATGTGAAAAAGCGGTGGGGAGAGCAAACAGAATGTTGGGGTGCATAGGGAGGGGCATAACAAGCAGGTGGAAAGAGGTGGGGATGCCACTGTACAGATCACTGGTGAGGCCTCAGCTGGAGTACTGTGTCCAGTTCCGGAGACAACATCTCCAGAAGGACATTGATAAAATAGAGGCAGTCCAGAGAAGGGCAGCAAAGATGGTACATGGACTGCACCAGAAGCCCTACAAGGAAAGACTTAAGGACCTTAATATCTATTCACTGAAGGAAAGAAGGGAGAGGGGAGATATGACAGAGACTTTCGAGTACCTTAGGGGAATAAACGGGGTACAGGTGGAAAGCATATTTCTGAGAAAACTCTGCACAAGAACAAGGGGGTATGATATGAGGCTGAAGGGTGGAAAACTCAGGGGTAATGTTAGGAAGTACTTTTTTACTGAGAGGGTGATGGAACCATGGAACAGCCTTCCAGCAGAAGTGGTGGGTGTGAAAATAATACGGGGGTTCAAGAGTGCATGGGACAGACATAGGGGTACCCTGGAGATGTGCAGAGCAGGAGAGCCACAGATCAAATAGGATCTGGGGCTGCAGCAGTGAGTAGGGAAATGGGCAGACTATGTGGGAAGTATGGTCCTTATCTGCCGACAGATTCTGTTTTCATCATTACAGACAGCTTAGAATCTGCAATATAAACCATTTTACTATTGGTTGGCCAGACTACAGATCAATCCCAGCTCCATTGTATTAACTCCCCAGCCCTCCCTTTGTAAACGTAACGTGTCATAAATGGAAGGAAGAGTAAGAAAAAAAGATCCCCATTCAGATTGCATGCTCTCTGCTTCATGCCAACCTCACCACATCAAGCCTTCTTACCTACACTATTTTTAAGCGAAAAAGATGTTCCAGGACTAGAGGGCATGGGATGAAGTTGGAGGGAGGATGATTCAGAGGAAATGTGAGGAAGAATTTCTTCACAGAACGGGTGGTGGACAAGTGGAACACCCTGCCAGAGGAAGTGGTGAGGGCTGAAACAATCACGGGATTTAAGAATGCATGGATAAACATAAAGGAATTCTGGAAGTCAGGGGTAAGGGGCAACAGACTTCTAGGAAAACATAAACTGAACTTACAAGCTCAAATGGGCAGACTGGGTGGGCCATAGGCCCTTATCTGCCGACACTGTCTATGTATCTATGTACCTTTTACCATTATTGCCTAAGACCTTTTTCTGCATAATCAGCTATACCATGCAGCCTACCAGTGCAAAAGTTAACACAGTAAAATGCTACCAGAAACTGAATTTCACAGTTAGGGTTCCGTGTTTAAATTAAAATGCATACCAGAAAACGATTTCCTGCTCTCTGTGATGGCCTTGTGGAGTATGCAGGAGGGCACCGATCATCTCGCGATGCCAAGTGGGGCCATGCATTAACAATGGTTTAATCAAGTGCTGGGAAACACTTTGAGGCTTCAGTAGCAGTAAAAGTAAAAAAAAATAGGTTCACCCAGTTCATCTGGTTTATTTGAAGAGGAGCTAGCTTGCCTGATGTTCTCCATTGTAATGTTCTGAGTCATGGCTTGCATCTCCTTGACCAGAAGACACTGAACATCTGCCTGAAGGTGGTGTGGGATGGTGTTTGCTGAGGTGTTCACCCTTTTCAGTCCTCCAGCTTTGCTTCAGGCTATGTTATGAAGATTATGTTCAAGGGTGTCCGTGTCAAGATCTGGGCAAGAAAGTCCAAGTTTTCAGAGAGCTGGAGCAGCCTCATGAAGGGTTTCAAATGACTGGGTCCTGGAATCCAAGAAAATCTGCAAGCATGCTGGATAGTTTAGTTGTATTTAATTTTTTTTGTTGACCTGTTTTATAATGTCTCTAACTGCTCTCCTTTTTTCATTTAAAAGGTCTGAAAAATGCTGATCAAAGTATATTCGTTGTCCGTTCAGCATAGTTTTCATCTTCCATGCCATCTGTGGAATCAATTGACATCTTAGATGTTTGAGCATCTTAACAACAATTGATCTCGGATGTGCCTTCTCATCAGCAGGCTTCTGCATAAGTGATCTGTGTTCTCTCTCTCAATCGGCAGCGATTGTGGGATCTGTAACACTGAGCTCAGGACACGCTGCATGAAATCATCCATGGTAGAAAGGATTTTTCCATTTCCTCAGGGATGCAGTGAATTCAGAAGTCATTCCAGTGTGCCCTGTTCTCCTGATCGTTGAGCAGTGTTTGGAGGTCCCACTCTCTGTGTAGCAGACAGAAGATGACATGGTCATGGGTCCCACTGAATCCATCACCTCTCCCAGTGATACTTCTTTTGCTGAAGTACGCTTTTCCATCTTTTTTAAGTCAGCTCAGAGGTTGGCTACTAATGATTCTACATGCTGTATGGCCCTACAAATGGCGTCCAGTTTATGTAACACAACTGTGTGTTTCAAAAGGCAAGGAGGGTTCCACCCCTAGAAGTGCCATGGGAAGGATTCCCTTAGGCTAAAGGTACCTTAGGAAGGAGCCCAGAGGAGAGCGAGACATGCCACTGGAGGAGGAGGGGAGAATGGTGGAGCAAATAAAAAGTGCTCCTGGGCCAACCTGCCACTGCAGCAGTAGTGCTACTGCTTGCAGTGCTGATGCCACAGGTTCAGAAACAAGCCCAGGACATCAGAGAGCTGACCAAGGGGAGGAGGCTTGAGCATCCGAGGGACTGCTCATCTCCTCAGGGGGGTGGGGTGGGATCTGGCTCGGTGCCTGCCTGGCCTCTGGTGGCAGTCAGGGGTGCAGCAAGCTTGTGCCTTGTCTGGGGGGAAAGGCTTGATGAATGTGATGTCCCAGCGCATGTCACACCTCCACCAAGGATTACAATACTAGGAGAAAAAGCCTGGCCCCAGTACACCACTGAAGGAGGGACTGGCATAGATCCGACCCTCACCTACCTACTCCATGACCTTGAGGTGATCCCGATGAAATGTGAAGGTACAAGGGCACGAGCATCCCACTTCATCCCCACCAGGGGGAGTACAGCCAAGGCTCCATGGGGGATTGCCCAGCCTAGCGGTGCTCTGGTTTGGGAGGTCAGCATGTCAGTGCTTTTGTGTGAGGCTGGAATGAACTGACTAATATAGCTCAGGCAGGGGACGTGGCTGGTTGCTCCAGTCTACTGAACTGCAGGCAGAGCCTTTCAATTCAATGGGCTTACACAACTTAGTGTGTAGTTATGCTTGTGCAACTATTAATAAACTTTGGCAGTTCACACTCTCTGTTCCACAGGGAACTACCACCCTGTCGGGGTACTGAAAAGCAAGGAACCCTCAAGGAGGGTTCCACCCCTAGAGGTACCATGGGAAGGATTCCCATAGGCTAAAAGTACCTTAGAAAGGAGTCCCATAAAGAAAGTACTGAACAGCAAGCATTAACTACAGAGGCTGAGGAGCACAGATTGACTACAACCAGTAATGAGTGGAAACAGCCACAGACTGACATGCAGAGCTGATAGATATCGAAAATGAAGCAAGGGGGCATGACTTCCAAAAGAGAGAGGGAACAGCAAAGAAGGAAAGCCACCATCCAACTCCGTCCAACAGTGGAAACCTAACCTACCTAGTAAACTGTTAGAAATATACTACAATATGGGCTACCTAGCTTTTATAACCTTTGGCAGGGAAGGGAAGGAAAGGAAAAAAACCCTATGAGGAGGAAACACCTGGGGATCCAAGGCCTAAGTCGCCTTTCCTCCAGGCTTAGGATTCATTTAGTGACAGCTCAGCTACTGTAATTTAGAGACCCAATTCAGGGGAAAAACAATTTGGAGCAAGGCTCTCACTCTATCCTGCTATCAGTAATGCTGTGAGGTGGCTGCGAGCGAGCTCTGCAGCAAAGGGAAACTCCTGCTTAGGATGCTCTCACCCCAAGGTGGGAGGAGAAGAGCAACATCCACCTCCTTTGTCCTCACCTGGCCTCAACAAAGGAGGTCTACAGATGAAACTGAATGTTTGAGAGGTAGGGAAGGGGAGGACATGAAGACCAGGTGATTCTTAGGTGCGTGTAGGAAGAATAGCTTTCGAAGGCACTGCCAACTCAGTCCACACAACTAGATGAGCCAGCTGGGCTTAAAGGCTCCACACTTCAGCAGCTGAAGTCTTAAATTCTACATCAAGAGGTGCCGCTGATATGTCTGCATGGCTAAAGCTCCACACAGAGCAAGGACATTCCCATGGAGGGGCTGGGTGAGAAGGACCCTGCCCTGAGGTTCACATGCTCAAGATGCAGACATCATGGTTGCAGAGTGAGACCGTCAGCTGCAGGGCAAGCTGTGAGCCATATTATGGTGTGGGTGTGTCTGGCATGCATCTGATGATGAGTAGTTGGAGGGTATTACCTACAGGAGACCTGCAAGTAGGCCTGGGTGATGAAAGTATGAGTAGACGAGACTTCTATGTAGGTCAAAGTTTGTATACTGATACCTCAATGTAGGTATAAGCAATTAATGTGAGGATGGATTTGACTGGCTTATGCTCGAGACCCTCACATAGGTCCAA
Source organism: Neoceratodus forsteri (assembly GCA_016271365.2). Lineage (NCBI taxonomy): Eukaryota > Metazoa > Chordata > Ceratodontiformes > Ceratodontidae > Neoceratodus > Neoceratodus forsteri. Next base: position 1,106,996,188 of record CM057449.1, on the reverse strand, counting down.
GGTAAGAATTGAGCTGTAATTTAGACAAAGATTGTGGAGGCGAACTCCTAGGATAAACGGACTGTGCCTACCTTTGTAATCTCCACATGGGAATGAGGCAGGAATGGAGTTAACCACTGCTGTTGAGCTGAATTAAAATAAACAATTCAAACTGACAGGAAAGCAGGAGTATTGTAAATGAAAATTAGGGAGTAGGCTGCTGGTGAACAACAACCTAACACAGAAGGATGAGACTGCTAGTTAGGAGCCAGGAATAAACAATCAGGGATTGTAGTTGGAACCGAGATTGCTGAAGGTATGGGAAAATAGTAAAACAGGTCCTGAACAGCACAAGGTAAAGTAACTAATGAAGGCAGGATTCAGGGAAAACTAGAAAGCCCAAAAAGAAACTAACTGAGAAAGCACAGGGAACAGGGAAAACAGAGAGCAGCAGGAACAGGAGACAGAGAAGAAGCACAACTGCAGCCAGGAGGCAGGAAACAAAATATTAACCTAAGAGCTGGAGAGACATAAATAAGCAGAAGTCCAGCACAAATGAAGCAGAAATCCAGCACAAATCAAATGGAAGCTCAAAGCACAGAGGAAAATTGAGAGAAACGCTGGATCCAAAGAGGGGGCAGCAGAGCCTCTGGCTGCAAAGGAAAAGTGCTTCTGAGTAAGGCTGGAATGAACTGACTTATATAGCTCAGGCAGGAGGTGTGGCTGGTTGCTCCAGCCTTTTAATAGTAAGACTTTTCCATACATCACCCACACAGAGGCAGAGTCTTTTTGTAAACAGGCCTGCGTGCCCATAGGCTTTAGCGAGGCTGTTTAATGATGATCCGCTGACTTAAATTTAATTTGCAACATTGCTGGTGTCTGCCCGCAAGCCCAGAATTTGTTAAAATTCAACCAGTCTGTGAAAGCCTGGAGCAACCATACTCAGCCAATGTGCAATGGGATTCAATTCCTAAAGTCTTAGTCCTAAACGTTACCAGTTAATGAGAAATAATTCTGTCAACCTTTTAGTTAATGAGAAATTGTTTGGTCAACTTTTTTTTTTTTTATGTCTTCATAGCAAAATTCGCACACTGGCACTTCCAGCCTGCAGATCATCTGTTGTTGCTCCCCAAACTAACTTACTGGTTACATGTACACATCATATGAATTTTGTGAAAACCTCCAGTTGTTCTGCCCACCCCTACCAGCTAAGACTATGAGTGTAATACTGCAGGGCTCCAGAAACAAAAGGAGCAAGCCAAGTGATGGACAGGGACTTGAGGCTGATGTCATTTGGTTCTGCTTCATGGTAGTCTCCAACTCAACTGATTTCACTGGGTTCTGGAACTGATAAATAATTACAAATGTAATATTTGGCAGGAAAAGAGGCATAATTAATAAGGAACCACAACACATTCAGGTGACAACACAAATTTCACACATGCCAAAATTAACATAGGTACATAGATACATAGACAGTGTCGGCAGATAAGGGCCTATGGCCCACCCAGTCTGCCCATTTGAGCTTGTAAGTTCAGTTTATGTTTTCCTAGAAGTCTGTTGCCCCTTATCCCTGACCTCCAGAATTCCTTTATGTCTATCCCATGCATTCTTAAATCCTGTGATTGTTTCAGCCCCCACCACTTCCTCTGGCAGGGTGTTCCACTTGTCCACCACCCATTCTGTGAAGAAATTCTTCCTCACGTTTCCACTGAATCGTCCTCCCTCCAACCTCATCCCATGCCCTCTAGTCCTGGAATATCTTTTTCGCTTAAAAATAGTGTATTCCTGCACCCTGTTCCTCCCTGTAAGATACTTGTATGTCTCTATCATATCCCTCTCCCTCCTTCCTCCAGGGAGTACATATTCAGTTCCTTCAACCTGTCCTCATAGGACTTGTGATGCAATCCAGTACCATCTTAGTTGCCCTCCTCTGAACCTTCTCTACCCTGTCTATGTCCTTACATAGGTAAGATCTCCAGAACTGTACACTGTACTCCAGGTGGGACCTCACTAGTGTCTTGTGTATGTGGAATTATGACCTCCCTTTCCTGCTGGTGATGCCCTGCCTATGCATCCCAGCATCCTATTTGCTTCACCTGCTGCCTTGTCACACTGTTTCCTACCTTGAGGTCATCAGGAGATGATAACCCCAAGATCCCTTTCTGCTTGGTGCATGCTATATCCTCACCCCCAACTGATATATTGTGCCAGGGTTTTTGTGCCCCATATGCATTATCTTGCATTCTTTGCATTGAATTTCAACTGCCAAACCCTGACCATTCTTCAAGTTTCTGCAGGTCCCTTCTCATTCTGTCTACACCCTCTGGTGTGTCTACTCTGTTATAGAGCTTTGTGTCATCAGCTAACAGTGAAATTCTGCCTTCTAGGTCCTGCGCAATGTCACTGATGAAGATGTTGAATAGGACCGGTTCCAGCACTGATCCCTGTGGTACCCCACTGGTCACTCTTCCCTCTATGGAGTGACAGCCATTTACCACCATCCTCTGTATCCTGCCGCCCAGCCAGTTACCTACCCACCACACTACTGTCCTGCCCACACCCATATTCCCCAGTTTGTGTAATAGTCTTCTATGTGGCACAGTGTCAAAGGCCTTGCTGAAGTCCAGATAGGCCATGTCCACTGCCTCCCTGATCCACCTCCCTAGTCACCCAGTCAAAAATTCAACGAGGTTGGTCTGACATGACCTCCCCTGGTGAAACCATGCTGCCTTGGGTCCTGTAGTCCATTGACAACCAGATGTTCCACCAATCTCTCCTTCAGTAGTGCTTCCATGATCTTCCCCACTACCAAGGTGAGGCTGACTGGTCTGTAGTTCCCGCTTCTCTTTGTTCCCACTTTGTATAAGGGGACTACATCTGCTATCCTCCAGTCTTTGGTTAGCTCCCTTGTTTCCAGTGATCGGCTAAACAGGATAGCCAGAGGTTCAGCCACCACCTCTCTTAGTTCTTTAAGGACCCTGGAGTGCACCCCACCTGGCCCCATTGCTTTATCAACTCTTATTACTTCCAGTTCCTTCAGGACCCTTTCTCGTAACGGACTTGTGTCCATTTCTGCACCATTCTCACCCTTGTACTCCCTTCAGACCCATTACCCTCCTCTTCCTCAGTAAAGACTGAGCAGAAATACCTGTTCAATATGTCAGCTTTACTGTTGTCATCCTCCACGCGGCCCCCATCCTCCCCCTTAAGTCTCACTATCCCTCCCTTTGCCTTTCTTTTTTTACTTATGTACCTGTAAAAGGTTTTGTCCCCTCTACCCACTGATTTTGCAGTGTGTTCTTCTGTCTGAGCTTTGGCTTCCCTTACTGACCTCCCTGCCTCCCTTTGCTTCTCCTGGTACTCCAGTTAGTTGAACAAATGTAAGCAGGGTTTATTTTCACTTTTCACTCTGAAATGACTCATAAAGCTCTCCTATGTTATAACTATTTAGAAAATGGGTAAACTCAAACTCGTGATCCTGATTGGCTAAAACAGCTTCGGCACCGGCTGTTATTTTTTCAACACCCAAGAAAATAGCCGAAAAGTACTCTTAGTGCCCCATTACTAAGAAAATCCTGGGGCCACCAAAATTGCGAGACTCTCAAGCCGCCATCTTTTCCACCACTCATTTATCGATATTTACCTTGGTACAAACAATAAAATGAGTTAAACTTCCCCGATGAAAACAAAGAGCAAACACATTTTTAGAGTAAACCAAATGTACCCCGTCCCCCGAATCCATCCCCTTCCACAATAACGCTACCATAGCACTATCCCCAATTCAACCACACTGTTTCCCTCGGAAAAAAAAATTTGGAAGCAACACAAACTCTCCTTTGCCATACTGAGCACTCCCGTTGGTATCTCCTCACAGCATCTTATCACGCTACCGCTAGAAAATCACGCCACATTTCAAACGCCATCAGAAACATTTACCTCTCTTCACAGCCAGTCTCCAGATTGGCACGCTAATATTTCCCTGTTTCCACTGACGCTGTATTACACAAATCAAAATAAATTCTCTCATTTGTGTCTGTGTTTGTGTGTGTGGGGCATCAGGTGACAAAACAGCAATGATGCTTAACCTGCACAGCATACTCATATAAATAAAATTTAAAAACCAAAATAATGCAGCGCCCTCCAGTGGTGATTTCACAAATACAGGCACTACTTTACTACAATAGTTACTTATATAACTTATTTATTTTTGAAACATATATTTTTTATTTCTATTTTTTTTAAAAAAGTCAATTTTCTAAGTGTAATAATACCCTCCAGGGTGGGCGTTATGGGATATAACGGACCTCCAGGGCTATAAGACTCTCCGCCCTGAGCGTCGGGCCTCATTCGCCCCTGGACGGTCTGTTATATCCCAATAATACTCACCCTGTCGGGTATTATTACTTACTGACTGCACCACTGTGAATAAGATGGCAGCTTCCCACCAGCACTCCTATTAGTCAGTGTCTTCACTGGAGGGCTTGAGCTGAAGTCAGGTGCTATTGCTGTTTGAAACACTGCCCCACAAAATGAAGGACCTCAGAGACATTAACTATTCGGGAATGTTTTCTGGGTGTTAATGGTTTCACAATGTTTAATGTATATCGTTCTAACATATTTCAAAGGGGAGAGTGGGATGTGAAACACACAGTTTCTCAGAGACTGGTTCATTTTTATGATGGATGCACTGTACTAACATTGCTATCCCTGCTTCTGCCAGCTTACTGAATTACGGTTGAGTTATGTTAAATCAACTACTTCAAGTGGTGTCTGTCAACTGAATAGTATTACCATGGCATGTTTTACTTACCACTACCTTTTTATTAGTTAAAAGGATATGAATTAAACCCTTAAACAAAGAATTGTCAGCGTATGTTGTGTAAGAGGTCTAATAAAGAGGCATAGATAGATAGATAGATAGATAGATAGATAGATAGATAGATAGATAGATAGATAGATAGATACTTTATTTATATAGCACTTCTTTCCAAAGACTCAGAGCACTTCACAATCAATACTATACAATATTTAATAAATACATTAAAAAAACAATTAAAATCAACAGTATGTCCAATTCAAGACATATCTCAATTATCTAAAAATGAAAGGCCTGGTTAAATAAATACATTTTTAAATCTTTTTTGAAGGTATCCACAGAGGGTGCCTCCTGTAGATGTCTAGGCAGTAGATTCCACAGGGTAGCTGCAGCCACCAAGAACGCTCGATCACCCGAGTGGCACAACCTCACCCTAGGAATATCTAGGAGACAACCCTCTGTGGAACGGGATGGGCGGTGAGGCACAAGGAGCTCTTGCAGGTAGACTGGTCCCCCCTTATGTAGGGCTTTATAGGTCAGTAGCCCGACCTTGAAAGCAATCCTCCACCTAATCAGCAGCCAGTGCAGTTCGCGGAGGACAGGTGTGATATGGTCATACTTACGCACACCCTTCAACAATCTTGCCACTGCATTCTGCACCAGCTGCAGCCAGCTGAGGTTACCTCCAGATAGCCTTAGGTACAGGGCATTGCAGTAATCCAGTCTGGATGTTACAAAAGCATGTACTAGTGAGGCTAGGTCCTTGGGGGGGGGTAATAGGTTCTGAATCCAGGCAATGTTCCTTAGATGATAAAATCCACTCTTAACAACAGCTGACACCTGAGCATCAAGTGTCAGACCACTGTCAAGGATCATGCCCAGATTCCTCACCTGATAGGATGGGGTCAGTGGCACCCCCCCCCGGTACAAGACTAGTAGGTTTCCACAAACCCCCATCCCCCCACGATGACCCGGGTCCACCGCCAGCACCTCTGTCTTGTCTGGGTTGAGTCTCAGCCAGTTATGGGACATCCAAGTCTGGATCTCAGACAGGAAGCTGTTAAATAGAGAGTCCACCACCTGGTTACTTGGAGCACAGGACAGGTATAGCTGGGTATCATCTGCATAGCAGTGAAAACCCAGCCCATACCACCTGATAATGTCACCCAATGGCAGCATATACACTGTGAACAATAAGGGTGACAAGACCGACCCCTGAGAAACACCACAGGTGAGAGGCTTTGGGCTAGACGAGGCCAACCCCATCACTACTCTCTGCACTCTACCTTGTAGGTATAACCTGAACCATTTGATGACCTTACCGGACAGGCTACATTAAAACCGCAGTCGGTCAAATAGCACCTCATGGTCCACAGTGTTGAACGCTGCTGAGAGATCCAGGAGGACCAAGATGGAATGATCTCTCCTGTCTCTCGCCATTAGGAGATTGTCACCGGGTGTGGGTATTCAGGATAACAAATACCAGGCAGACTCAAATCACAGTGCATAAAAAATGCCCAGAGGCATTTGTCATTTTATTTTGTCAAAAAACGAAAACTTTTATGTACAGAAATCAAATGAAAAATATCAAAATAAAGGTTAGTTGCATTCAGAAAAGGCCACTGCTTTGCTTTAGCAGATTCTAGGCTTCACTTAGAATGACCAGTGTGAGCCCACACCACTGGGAGGTCTTTCTCCTACCTCCATCACTCTCCTACTGACTCCCTATCTAACATCAAGCCCTAGTGGAAGATTTAAATACATTCTGGGTGGGGTCACCTGACAAGACCCTTAAAAATACAAAAGAAAACTAGCTAGGTTAGTCTATAAACACAAGGTGACCCACTATACATTATAATACAACACTACACATTGATATAATCAAATAACCAAGCATCAAGTGTAATACTAGGCTAGTAAAACTTCATAAGTGCTTAACTGCCTGGCAACAAACATAGGATCCCTCCTTAGTTACCTTTGAGTGACAGGTAAGGCTGTATAAAGAGGGGACTGCAGAGGGCGCTGCTCCCCAATAGAAATCATCAGATGCAGTCCTGCAGTCAGGTAAGATACTGAACTGTTTAGTTTTCTTCCTGGGTTTATATGGTAACTGCAAAACATTAGTGCTCCCTCAGGAAACCTCAGAACTGTAGTAACCCCTTTTTATCATTTGACTAATTTCAGGTCTTTTAATGCACCTTTCATTTTTTTAAAATGGAGGGGGTGTTAATAAACACAGCCTGGGCCACCAGATCGTCTCTATTTAGAGCTAAGGTTAAAGGCGCCTTTCTGTTTTTCTGGTGTTAGCCCATTGTAAATATATAAAATGTAGTTATATTTGCTCTTCACCTTTCCATCCATTTTATTAAACTGTATATTTAGGCACCTTGTAATTTCTTAAAGCATTTTCTGTTTCAAGCATAAATTTAGCACTGCATGCACTTTAAAGTCTTACAGGTGTGCATATACAAACACATTTATATTCCTAAAGCCCATAAGCACATTATTCAACCTCCAGCAAACAGCTTAATTAGTGCATTCTGCACTTCAAATCTAGCAGCTGTTTGGCAAAGGCAATACAAGCCCCTTATCAAACATGTGCTAAACAATCTCTTTATTTTTATTTTACACAAGCATCTTGCACTTTTATGCATTTAGCACCTTCAATAATATTTTCAGGAATTTGAGGCACTTTACTCATATTTACTTCCTTTCTAGCAATTTGCATGTTATATAGCAGGCAGCATTTACTGTTGGGATAATTATTTTAAACCGTTACTTTTCTTAGATGTGTGGCTGCACTGCAGTACTCTATTCTCCATTCTATGCACTAAATTATTTTCTCATGCATTTTCTTTCTTTAAATGCATTAATGCACTTTACTCCTACAGTTTAGCATTGAATGGGGGTGGGGGTAAGGGAAGACCTACATCTCCTTACTGGGGCACCCACCCATGACAGGGGTCACCCTGTCACAGAGATCATTAAGCACCTTCACCAGGGCAGTCTCTGTACTATGCCCAGCCCTAAACTCGAATTGGAAAATCTCATAGGTGGAGGAGGAACTAAGACATTCCCCAAGCTGACTTGCCACCACTTTTTCTATAACCTTCCCTAAAAATGGGAGGTTAGAGACTGGCCTGTAATTGGCGAGACAGTCCAGGTCCAATGAGGATTTCTTTAATAGGGGTCTAACCAAGGCCTCTTTCAGGGCTGATGGGAAGATCCCATTCCTTAAGGAACTCTGGACAATCTTGGCAACAACAGGCACAATCAGGTCCATACATCCAACCAAAAGTTGTGTTGGACCTGGGTCTAGATCACAATATGTTGGCTTCAGTCTCAAGACAATCCTCACCACCTTCTCCACTCCAACTGGATCAAATTCGGCCCAGACAGGAGGAGTGTTCTGCAACACCTCAGAGTGGGCCCCACAATCCCTCTGAGTGACAGTGGAGGAGATCTCAGCTCTGATAGCGGACACTTTGTTGGCAAAAGAACAGAGCAAACTCCTCGCACCTAGTGCTTGAACCTGCTCCCCCCACACGGAGGCAGGCAGGATGTAATAACCTATCCACCGTGCAGAAGAGCTGAGCCAGTCTGTTCTTGCTGCAGCAATCTCCCTTGACAAAAATTCTGCCTTCTTACAAGAGATTGCCCCCAGATAATCTTTATAATGGATCATCAGGGCCAATTTGTCCTCCATCAGACCAGATCTCCTCCACCGTCTCTCTAACCTCCAACCCTTAATCTTTAACTCCCTGAGTTTCCCATCAGACCAGGGAGGTCTCCTACGAGTTGATATGGGTCGGACATGAATGGGTGCAATTGAATCAAAGGCGGCCGTGACAGCACCATTATATGCCACCACCACCTCCTCCATTCTTATTGCACAAGCAGTCCCCACATTTGATAGGTCCAGCACCGCTGATAACCCTAATGGGGGACAACCCCGGCAAAGGGTGGTACTGGACCATTTCCACAGAGGCAAGGGCTTCAGGGGGGCCCAAACCTAAACCTCACGGTGCTATGATCCGACCAAACTAACGGATCAACTCTAAGGTCAATGGTCTCAAGACCTAATGAAAACACCAAGTCCAATGTGTTGCCATGCGAGTGGGTCACTGAGGTAACATTTTGCTCCAGGCCCAACCACTCCATGCTCCTTAGGAGATCTTTACCAAAACTGGAGTGCCCGTCAACTACCCAGGCATTGAAGTCCCTGAGAATTAACCATCTCTGGGACTCCAGTACCAGACTAGCGACAAGCTCCCCTACCTCCCTCAAAAATTCACCCTCCCTACCTGGGGGGTGATAGAGCAGGAGGATCCTGTAACCCGTGCCAGGACCCCCACCCCTGCGCAGCAACACATTCAAAGGACTCGGTGGGACCCATAGGTAGCACCATGAGACCTAGGTCAGATTTAAAACAAATGGCCACCCCCCCACCTCTGCGATCCTTCCTCAGGCTGTGTATCATGGAGTATCCAGCTGGCACTGTCACCTCCAAAATGGAGGTGGCATTGTCATCCAGCCAGGTCTCCATGATGCAAGCCAGGTCTACCAAAGCAATCAAGTCCGCCATAATGGCAGCCTTGTTCCTTATCGACCTGGCATTGCATAACACAGCCCAAGTAGGATGAAGGGGGATCACCGGAGCAGCTACCTGCCCACTAATTTCCATGGAGCCCTTGGGTATGGGCACTAAACAGGGAGGACCCCTCTCCAGTAGCTATTTCACCCCAGGGTGTCTCCTCGGCCTCACCACCCATATCCACGACTCTCTGGTAGCCACTCGGACTGAGCCCCCTCTGGCACTCCCCCTCCAAGCAATTCCTAATGCCCGACATCTCCCATAGATCTCTGAAGGAAGTAATGGGAACTCAAATGGGCGGAGACTCCGAAGGAGGGCCTCTAAATAGCTATGCCTTCCTAAGTTCTCTCCCAGGCACATATCTTACAATATAAAATGCTCTCTCCCCACCATAGTGGCCTTGTAAACTTAAAAAGCTTGTAGAACCAAGAATAGCAAGCAGAAAAAATGTTACAAAGTTTAAGAAATAGACAGCTGTAACTTTTTTTTTCTGAAGAAGTTTTCTATGTGACAGAATTACACTAGATGTGAGGAATAGCTTTATGCCTGGCAGCTGATATATCTAGATATATTCCTCCCACTACATGATCAGCACCGTGATATCACTGACAGTGACATCACAGGTGACTAACAGTCCTTGCCCTGCTTTTGTATCTGAAGCAGCTTCACTTGAACTTTGTAATGTGCTCTCAGGAGACAGTGGACAATAAAATTAGTTACAGGTACCTGTACCTTTTAAAACTCATTCAGTCTCAGAGCAAGTAAATATGAAATATTTCATAGAAACATAGACTTTGATGGCAGATAAGGACTGCTTGGCCCACCCAGTCTGCCCATTTCCCTACCGATTGGATAAGCTGCAGATTCTAGTTAACCAACAGCCTACTTCCTCCTAACCCCCACTAGAATTGATTTATGTCTGTCCCACGCATTATTGAATTCCCCCACTGTGTTTGACCCCATGACCTCCTCAGGAAGGCCATTCCATGCATCCAGAACCCTCTCAGTGAAAAAAATACTTCCTCACATTGCCCCTGAGCCATCCCCCCCTCTATCTTCAAATTGTGCCCCCTTGTTCTTGTACATCTCTTTTTCTGAAAGATGCTACCCTCTTGGACTTTGTTGATTCCCTTGAGGTACTTAAATGTTTCTATCATGTCCCCCCTCTCCCTCCTTTCCTTGAGGGTATACATATTAAGCTCCTTTAGTCTCTTTTCATATGGCTTCTGGTGCAGACCCTGCACCATTTTAGTTGCCCTGCTCTGGACTGTCTCCATCCTATCTATGTCCTTGTGGAGATGGGGTCCCCAGATCTGCACACAGTATTCCAGATGAGGTCTCACCAACTGTCTGTACAGAGGGATAACAACTTCTTGTTTTCTACTTGTGATGCCTTTCCCTATGCATCCCAGTATCCCCCCAGCCCTCCTCACTGCCTTCTCACATTGCTTGCCTACCTTCATGTCATCTGATATGACAACCCCTAGGTCCCTTTCCATTGATGTTGTTGTTAGTACCTCCCCCCCACATTGTGAACTCTTCCCCAGGGTTTTTGCTTCCCAGGTGCACTACTTTGCACTTCTTTGCATTGAATCTAAGCTGCCATACTTTTCATCATTCCTCCAACCTTGCCAAGTCCCTTCTCATCCTTTCCACCCCCCCCCGTGTATCAACCCTGTTGCAGATCTTTGTGTCATCCGCAAAGAGGCATACTTTCCCTTCCAGTCCCTCTCTAATGTCACCTATAAAGACATCAAAGAGGACCAGTCCAAGCACTGAACCCTGAGGTACCCCACTAGTAACCCACCTTTCTTCAGTGTGGACTACATTTACTATTACCCTCTGCATCCTGTTGTCCAGCCAATGTTTCACCCAGGCTACAACTCTGGGACCCACTCCCAGGCTGGCTAACTTGTTTATTTACCTTTTGTGTGGGACTGTGTCAAATGCCTTGCTAAAGTCTAGGCAGGCCATGTCCATAGCCCCTTCCAAGTCTACCACTTTGGTCAACCAGTCGAAGAAATCAATTGGATTCGTCTGACATGACCTTCCCAATGGGAATCCATGCTGCCTTGGGTCCTGTACCCCACTGGCTTCTAGGTACTCAACAATTCTTTCCTTCAGAACAGAGTCCATCATTTTCCCTACCACAGAGGTCAAACTGACAGGTCCGTAGTTTCCTGCCTCTGTCTTGGTCCCACTTTTGTGAAGAGGAATCACATCAGCCTTCCTCCAGTCTTCAGGTACCATACCATCCTCCCATGATTTGTTAAAAAGGGTAGTCAGTGGTTTCACTAGTTCTCCCCTTAATTCCTATGAGGCAAACTACAATCCCTTCCCTTCCTTTGGGGGCATATTTCAAAAATTTAGAAGTGACATGGAAGAACTCCCATAAAGGAAAGGGAGCTTCCAGTTTCTGTTTTTTGAGCACCAGGACAGGTGCCCTTATGCTTCTATGTCTATAGTACATGCATAGTTCTATCCATCCTTCTGAATTATAGACTCTGTATTTCCACTGATTAAAAAGCAAAAAAAGCGCACACTCACCAAGGCTGAACTTAATAACTGTGTGCAGTCAAGCAAAAGGACTCTATCCAGGACAAAGAAACTACTCCTACATATGGCTTTGCTGCAAAGAATTCTAAGTTCTTGTCCTTGCGAAGCCTTACAGTAATCTAATACACAGAGGAAGTTTCTGTTGTGCTGGATGGTGTCCTTTGTACTTGATCAGCAATAAAGCTATTAATTTCAGCATCGGTGAGTGTGCCTTTTTTTGCTTTTCACTGGACTTCTTGATGGATTTGAATGGCAGCAACTTTGGGGATTATCTGGTATGTGCTTTTTCATTTTGTGTTTGTATTTCCAGCCATGCAGCCCTTTTCACATTATATTTCATTTTTTAATTTTTACCAGGAAGTGAACTGGACACAGCCATTTTTAAGTCATGCCTGACATATAATACAAACAATACACAATAATAAATACATCATAACAAGACAGTATTTAAAAACAAGAACATTGACATTTAACATTCATGCTGTGCAATTTCTTTTACAGATGTTTAAAATGTCTTTCGTTGTGTGCTAATTTGACAGTACCAACTTAATCATTTCAAATGTTCGGACCAAACCAGAAAAAAGAATTTTTGCAGAGTTATGCAAGCCCCCACCCCACCCCAGTTCAGGGGCTTACTAAAAGTTACCCTTCTCACCACCTGTGTTTTGCCCATTTAGGGAGGAAGGACCTGGGTTGTTGCCCGCCCTTGGGTGTGGTTGTTCCTGACTGACTGACAGGAACACACTTCTAACCCAAAATCAAAACAAAGGGATGAAAGTAAGCACGTGTGTTTCAGTACAGTACATAACCATCTTTCTGGCAGAATTGGAGGAACTATTTATAAATACTGGCCTATATTGTTAAATGATCTAGCTTTAGCCAAAATAATAGGTCCAAAACCATTGGTGACATTTAGAAAAGATAACAGTCTTAAAGATAAACTTGTAAAAAGTGGCATTGTACAAACACAAAGGGTTAGCAGCATTTGAATACCAGTGAACCCCCATGGGATGTATCATTGTGGTAAACTGTAATATCTGCATTTTTTGTCAGCAAGGAAACCAATTTGAATATCCTATAATAAACAACAAAAGTATCAGTATCTGTCAGTTCATTTCTTACATAACCACATTCATTGAATATGCAGTTTAGTGCTCCTGTAAGTACTTGTGCATAGGATAGGAAGGGCAACTCATTCCCTGAAACAACTCATGCAAGAGCATGTTAGGGACATCAAGAACATGAACATCGAAAATGCAGTTGCTGAGCATTTCTTTCACTCTCACAACAGCAACCCGAAGGACTTTAAGTTCATGGGTTTAGAACAGGTGAGAACTGGCAGGAGGGGTGGCAACAGACTTCAACATCTGCTGTAGACAGAGACATTTTGGATTTATGCATTGAATGCCTTAACCCCAGATGGACTCAACATGGAGTTGGACTTTAAGCCATACCTGTAGTACCAATTTGCATTCTAACTCTGGCTTTTGAACTAGTATAATTTAAAATGTATTTTTTATGTGCAGGTTTATACATTGAAGTTAAATTCCAAAGCCCCTTCCCTCACTCCCCCAGTTCCCTTCCCTAAGCCTCCCAGTCCCCCTTTCCTCCCCCTCCCCACTCCACCACTGCAAAAATCCCCTTTTCCCTCACCTTTGTTTGTATTGGTCTGCCTAGTGGCAAACTAACAAACTATTGGTAATTCCTGTTGTTTCTGCTCTCTTACAGATCTGAGGAAGTTTGAGCACAGGAGGCACCTGCAGAACAAAATATGTTGTTGTGTTGCTCCCTGTACTCTTTGGTACAAGACCTGCTTGGGACCCTGGTACCTTTTTCACTTGATCCGTAGTACTTTAGTTTCCTGATATTTTGAAGGATATATCATGTTGATTTATTACTTAAGTATCATGCAATAAGAGTGAAATGTGGACCTGCCAACCATTTAGACCTACAGTATGTTTATGGTGTGTATATTCAATCTTTGTTACTTACAACTTAATGTGAATTTGATTTCAGTGCAACTCTATAGATGTCACATAGCATGTTGATTAGCAATAATATCAGGATTTAAAACTACAAATTTAATTTAACAATTATAAAGAATTTACTTTTGCTCAAGCCATTGTGATGTCATACAGAGTGTTGCATTATGGGTAACATTGTTTCTTTTTTCTAAAAACAGATTATTCTTTTAAATTCATTCAGTTTTATAAATAGTCATTCTACTGAATTAAGTTTAAGGGTATTAAGTACAGACACAAGTTAAAAAGGTAATGTAGACCATATAAGTTATATCTTTTTTGATTCAAATATGTAAAGTAACTAATGGATCGTCCCACATGTTCTTTTGAACTGTGGGTAAAGAATGTGTATAAATTGAATGTATTTTTTTCATGGCATAGCTCCCCCTAAGGAAGCTCCAAAGAGCAAAGTGCAGGGGCTTCTGCAGAGTAGCTGCACCTATACCTTAAGTCTGCTTAATTGCCAAGTGTGCTACAAAAATAAATGTGCTTCTGTTCAAGCAATATTTTGGTATTATTTGCATCTTTGCAGCACTTCCTATCTCTACAATACTCCTGAGTGCAGTTATATGTTTTTATTGTGTGGTTATTCCTGCCCTGCGGGTATAAATTAAGAGGTCACAAGAGAGTGGGGTGGCTAGCAGGATTTCAGATCACAAGTGTGGGCCGGGGTTCGAACCCCCAGCCCACGAGTGTGGCCTAGCTTGTTGGTGCTGGATTGGCACTTGGGTTTAGTGGAAAGTGTTCAGGGAAGTGGCCGGTGGGACAGGACCCCCACCATAAAGGAATTAGGAGTGGTGGCACCATGGTGGGTCGGGGCCCTGTCTGGAAGAAGATGTAAGGCAGCATGGGCGCCACGGTGGTGTCAGCATTGTGGCATGGCCTGCTCGGTAGTGGCAGCACCGGGAGGTCATATTCATGTGGAACGCTGTCCTCAAGGTTTTGGGTAGCCTACCGGGAGCGAGAGAAGCCTTATTTTTTTTTCCTGCTGCTGGTAAAATCTGAGCCTCCTGGCTCAGCTACAGTAGCTAAGTGTAGCCCACTTTTTTCCTGCCTAGGCCTAAGTAATGTGCTGCAGCTCTGTGCTGTAGAAATTATGCTGCTTACATTCTTGTGCCTGTCTCTGTTGTGCCTCCAGCCCCATGGAACTGATTTATTTTGTTTCAGCAATGGATGGTTCCGACGCCATATAGCTGCTACTGGACCCAATGGGTTTTAAGCCTCTAATTAATTAAATTTTTTAGTCTTTTAATTTTGGTGCTCCTGTCTTGTTTCTGCTGCCATTTCTCTAACCAGTTTGCCCCAGTCTAGTTCCAGTGCCATACCTGCCTGTTTCCAGCTGACTCCTCCATTTGTGCACACTATGTGGCACAACAGAGCTTGACTCCATGAATTCAACGGTCAAGGAAGGCCAAGCTATTTTTTCCTGCTACCTTTGAATCTCTGTGTGATTCCTGGCTTGTGTACCCCTCCAGTATATTTACCACTGGGACCCCTAGACATCGCTGGAGGGTGGGTTATAGTTGGTTTTATCGAATTGATAGAAAAAAGCTTGGATATGTTATTCCTAGTATTATAGGAATCTGACAACATGTTAGAAGAAAAGGCTATCTGGCCCTACTTTTTTTCAATATATGATAAGAAAAAAAGTGCTAAATTCAGTTCTAAGAAGGGGAGGAAGTAATCCCATTTCATGATATAGTTTATAATAGTGTGTTCTATATGGTACCTTAAGGGCAAAACCTAAAACCTAAGGCCCTAAAGGACAGTACGGTATATGAGTCTGATTCTATGCAAATTTGGTAACGTTGGATATATTGGGCAGGATTGTCAGAAGGAACAGCTGCTGGCATAAAAGCCATTTTCCCCTCCATTAGCATCTGTCCAATCATGTCAAAACTCAGGAGCCTTAGTTTCAAAGACTCCAGAGTTTGTGTTACAGTTTCGTGCCTTGCAGCAGGTTTTGTCTGATGCAAGTTTCATGTTTTTTTTTTGTTTGTTTTTTGCTGCAGTTTGGCACAACTATGTCCAAAGTGTAGAAGCTGTTGGATAATTTGTAAGGTGATCCAGCAGCATCCAAACAATGGGTACAGTTGCATGAAATGTGCCAAAAACTGCACACATTTAATCAAAAATACCATAGTGTATTATCTTTATGTGCAACCATGGCTGTATGTGTAACAACCCCCTCCTGCCAGTAAGTAGCAAGGTCAGCTTAACATGCCAGTCCCAAGACTGCAATAGATAGCAATAGTCCCAGCAGCGACTCCCTGGACCCCAGTATTCTCCGGCTGGTGCTGGATGAAGTCCTTGCCCCACTCACCAGCCTACTTAACAGATCCCTCTGCCTGGGTGCACTTCCACTGCATGGAAAACAGCCATGAACACACCTATTCATAAAGGGGGCGACAGGTCCTCCGCCGGGAACTACCGACCAATCTACACCCCCCCCAAAGCCCTAGAAAAAATGGCGGCCATTCAAATCACTGAATATCTGACTAGGCATAACATCTTATGCCCAGAGAAGCACGGCTTCCGTGCTGGTCACAGTACCGGCACTGCACTAGTTGAGTTCTCCAATTTCCTGCACTCCTCCCTAGATGCCAGCTCCCTAGGTGGTGCAGTGTTCATTGACCTTTCAAAGGCCTTTGACACTATCTGCCACCCTCTTCTGCTGGATGCCCTCTGCCACACTGGTTTCTCTGCCGGCCCTCTCACCTGGTGCACAAGCTATCTATCCACTCGCTACCAATGTGTAAAAATCAATGGAACACTCTCTGAAATTCATCCCATCTGCTCAGGGGTACCCCAGGGCTCCATCCTGGGCCCCCTATTCTTTTCACTCTATCTAAACACCCTGCCCAGTGCATGCTCTGACAAAATTCTTATGTATGCAGATGGTGCTGTCATTTTTGCCACCCGCCATAATCCCATCTCCCTCCAGGACACCCTACAACAATCCTACAATGATGCCGAGGCCTGGTTTAAAGAACACAGACTCATCATTAATCTCAAAAAAACAAAACAATGCTTTTTGCCCACCCCAAAACAAAGCCTGCAACTTCCCACTTCCTATCCTCCCTAGTACCAAACAACCACTTGAACAAGTCTGCTCCTACAAATACCTTGGGGTTACTTTCAATTCAGCCCTCACCTACCACACCCACATTGATGCCCTTGCATCCACCACTAATACATGGCTTGGCATCCTCTACCACTATAAAAACTGCCTCCCCCTGATGCTCTCTGACTTGTGGTTACATCTTCAGTTCTGTCCCTTGTTGACTATGGCCTGCCAGTCTATGGTGCTGCTGACACTACCTCTCTCAACAAAATTCGCCTTACCCTAAATAAGGCCTGCAGACTGGTTACTGGTGCCCCCAGGCTCACACATACTTGTCAACTCGATGATGAGGTAAAACTACTTAACCTAGATGAATGGCTACGTTATCAAACCTGCCTCCTCACAAAAAAAACTCTACTCGGGCTCTCACCTCCCGGGGTGAAAGTCTCCATCTGCCATACCCAACCCACTATCGCAACCCAAACCTCCAACAAGACCACTCTACTGCTCCCCAGATCCAGGACCACCCATGGTCAGAGGTCCTTCTGCTACAGAGCTCCATCCTGGTTTAACTCTCTCCCTGCTCCCATTTCCAATGCCCCCACAATCTCCAACTTCAAAACCACCCTTCTGAGCCATCTGTTTAACACTCGCAGCTGCTCCTGTCTCTAAATGTGGCCTCAATCTCTCCATACTTGATAATGCCCACTGGGCGGCACTCCACCTCACCCCCCCAACTTCTCCCCATTGCATCTTGCCTCTGTTACTTACCAGCATGTGCTCAGCTGTATCATTGTAATTGCTACTAAATTGTATAAATGTATGAAACCATTCTGTGTAACTGTAAGTCAGTGACTTTTATGCTGTAACCTAAAGTTGCTCTGTCTGTCCTGAATGTGATGAGGTACCTTTGGGAATGAGCCTCTGGCTCAAAGGTTATAAACCGATGTACAAATAAATAAATAAAAATAAATAAGATGTGCTGCCCTGGTGCCAATGTCTGAAGCGGTCAGATGTAAGAAAAGCTTGGAGGATAAAAGTAGGTCAGCCTAGAACAGTCAGAAGCTCATTAGAAAGCCTGGGGCTGGCATTCATTGAGGGAATGGCAAGAGCAGTCAGAAAGTAGGAGATCTGAGGGAGGCCTGGGTCTGGGATCCCAGTTTGAGAGTAATTGCTCTTCACAGTACAGTAAGTAAATGGGCCACCAGGAGAGTGTGGAAGCCATGCAGGTTTCCCCTATAAGGAAAGCACCCCTGGCAATAACTAATACCAGCTGTGGAACTGATCAGGTGGGTTCAGTCAGACTCTCTAGTCTCAGCAGAGCAAAAGCCTATTTTTATTGCTGCACGCTTCAGCTTTATTTTTGTGCGGTGCATAGCATGCAATTGCCTCCTTTTTCCTCGTAGCTGTCATTCTACTTCTTACTTTTCATCCTACTCTAGCAGAAATATAGTCTGTCTCTATGATACAGCATCCACTGTCTTTCAAAACAGTACACAGGCACCAGTCTGTTCAGCAGCCAAACACAGACTAACATGAGTCTGGAACAAGCCTTGCTATCCACTGGGGAATCTTCAGCACTGATTGGTAGTTTAAGCTGACAACTCTCCTACATAGGCAGCTCTAGGAGATCTGTCACTTGACAGGTAATCAGTCACTGCAAAGGTGCAGTGCAGGAGCTTTTTGGCCCTCTCCACAAGTGATCCAACCTTGATTGGTCGCCCATTCACCCTCTGACCCCTTCATCATGCTAGTGCAGGTCATAAGTGATGACAATAGATGCTGATTTATAATTCAAAGGTGATCTTCAACAAAGTCTTTATTTACACCTTGTCTTTCTTGAAAACAATAAACGATGCCCAAAACCAGTCCTGCACTGGTGCATCTTCATGTCTAGTTTGGTCAGGGCAATGACTGGGAAAGTCCCAGTCCAGTTGGGAGCAATGAAGCAACAGCATTGGTGGCAGCATTGGTGGCAGCTGGCATCTTTGATGTGAAAGTGCAAGGGAGCCTTAAATATATAGTAGCCCCCCGGGGGGCTTTTGAAAACCCATTTGTGCTGCCAGGTGGATTGGAGTACTAAGAATATTCAGGGACCTCAGTGCTGGAATTCAGCTGCTGGGAAACCAGCATAATGTTGAACTTCACAGTATTGTGGTCAGTCTGTCTTATGGGGTCATCAGTCATGATGTCTCTAATTTCATCCCGGTTGGACATTATACTGTTTCCCTCCCCCTGGGTTGCCTCACACACTCAGTGAGTGAGGAAGTAGTCCTGCATCAGCTCTGCAAACATTCAGCTTTTTTGACTCTTTGTCTCTTGGGTATCACAGTCTGTCTGGGAGATTCAACTCTCCTATTAGCATCATTTCTTCCTGGCTTGCTGTCTTCCTAGCTTGAGTTGCACTCTATCCTCGCTATCCTTCTAACTATGGAATCCCCAGTGACTACAATAAGCTTCCTGTTCCTCCAGGATCTGTCTGAACTTGTCCCCTCCTGGGTATCAACTGCTGTTTCCTTGCAAGTACAGTCATTCTGAACAGATTCCACCAGTATGTCAAAATGGCTCTGGATTGCCACCCATGGGGACTCACTTGTGGTTGTCCTGTTCCTCCTCTCCAGTCCTGTTTTCCCATCTGTGGTCCATCCCATAGTGCAAACACATGGTGCTTTTTTGAGGTAATGGGTTTCTAGCTCCCAGTGACCCTGTACCAATTTTCTTCTCAGGTGCTGCACTTCAGCCCTGTGAGCAGCTAACTCCATACTTTGGACCATGAAATCACTGTGCACTACATATCCTCTAACCTCCTAGGGCACCCTCTGGAACAATGGGTGAGACATATCCCCTGCAGATAACCAACTGCCCTCTCCAACCGCCTAACTGTGTCTTCATGTTGTTGAGTGTGTGGACTTTACACCTGCTAAGTACTTAATCAACAGAGTTCCTGCCTCC
The DNA here is from genome assembly GCA_016271365.2 of Neoceratodus forsteri. Lineage (NCBI taxonomy): Eukaryota > Metazoa > Chordata > Ceratodontiformes > Ceratodontidae > Neoceratodus > Neoceratodus forsteri. The sequence continues at coordinate 1,106,976,203 of CM057449.1, read as the reverse complement.
ACCCCTCTTCTCCCTAAGCCTTTCTTCACCTTAACTCCAGGAACTCAGACTCATGGCACTTAGAAGAGTGGCACAACTCACACCCCATGATTCAGTTCTGCATGTAGCGCTCCCCAGGTGCAGTGTTTATTTTTGTGTGGGTGTTGTGATAAATATCACACAGTTTTCAATTTTGGCCCACTTTTTCTTCTCCCATTGGGACACTCTGGCTAGGTGTTTTAATGATTTTCCACTTCTGCTTGAATATGTGCTTGGCTGAACATCATGGCCCTCTTTCCTACTTTTTATTCCCAGTGGGTCAGTGTCTGTCATAGACAAATATCTAAAATGTATCCTGCAGATACTTCCCACTTGGAAGTGCAGCCCCCCACTTCTTGTCCTACTATAACTATACAGTAAAAGCACCTCCCCCTCAGTCCTCTGTTTGGACCCTGAGCACTTGATCACAGGCAACCAGTTCCCTTATCCTTTGCAAATGCAGTACTCTACTAACCTTTTAATCCAAAAAGCACTTGCCATTTACCTCCACCCCACTCCAAGTACCATCTGGATCACTCAGTCCAAAACAAACTGGGACTTTCTAACTAGCCACGTTGTCCATACTATCTTCTAAAACAGATGAACTGCCCCTAAAACACTCCAAAGAAGTTCAACCTACCCTCACTTCTACTTCAAGGATGAAATACTGCACCTTTTCTCTGAAGACTAGTTGCTTCTCTCTGCTCTATCAGCTCTCCAAGCCTATTTTTATGTTTGCCTGCATGCACATTCAAAGCAAACACATTGATACTGAAGTGTAGAGAGCTGTATAGGTGTGTACTGGGCTAAGCCAATGGATGTAGAAATGCTCGAGGCTTGCCTCTCAAAAGTCACTGCCAAGAAGGCTAACAATGACCGTATTCAGTTGGCTGATGAGTGTAAACTTCTTGTAATTCAAAGGATAAAGCCCCACCAATCACATGGCTTTTCTCACCATTAGCCAGCTATCAGACATCATCAAGCCTCACAGTGTGTGTGTGTGTGTGTGTGTGTGTGTGTGTGTGTGTTTCCCTTAGTTACAGACTGGAAGCATCTATTTGAAAGCACTAATTAAAGTTGAGAAAAAATAGCATGCAGAATGCAAATATAATAGCTTTAAATATGTTAACAGCATGTTAATAATAAACAAAAAACAACAGTAATAGTTGATTTAAATTATATATTGTTTATGTTCCCTTGAAAGAGCCCTGATACCAGTTGGATAACTTTGGAGAATGTGAGAGTCAGACACAATTCAGTTTATAGTTTATATATTTTTGCATTCTTTTTTTCATATAGACTTTATCATCCTCACCCTACCCATTGGCCCCCTTCTGCTGTCAAACCCCAGCCCCTTCAACCCAACTCCAGGACTTACCCCATCTATGTCTTACCTCATTGTGTGAGTGGGTGCCATTGATGGTGGTGGTGCAGTGCATTTAGGGTCACAGTATCATCCTGCAGACAAAGGTTCTTTTCTGGCCATTATTCCCCTTGAATCAGAGCTGGCAGCCTGCAATGGTGCATACTGTACATATACCATGAAGACGGTGCATGCACGCTTTCAATGCCTACCTCCAACTTTGAGTACTGGTGACTGCTGTTGTGACACACTCCACTAAGTGGCAACCAAACAGCAGTACACACTGTGCTCCCACCTTAAAGGAGGAGATCTGTTGATGGACACTAAACCCTCCTTCCCCCCCCCCGCCATCTCCAAGCAACCTTGACCCATTCATGAACCTAGGTTGACAAAGTGGCTTGAGTGGCAACCAAGCAGCAGCAGTACACACTGTGCCCCCACCTCAAAGGAGGAGATCTGTTGATGGACACTAAACCCTCTGTCCCCCCTGCCATCTCCAAGCAACCTTGACCCATTCATGAACCTAGGTTGACAATGTGGCATGTGGTGAGGTATCCAGCATCCCAGCCCTTCGTGTCACTGGCCTGGCTACAAGTTTACTGTAGCTCAGATTTCATTAAACAGTATTGTTTGTGGCCCTGAGAGAGAGAGAGGCTGAACCTGCAACCCACTGTTTTACAGTTCTGTGCTTTTACCTTCTATACCATAGCCTAGAGGTTAAAGTAAGGAGTTGTGAATGAGCTTGGTACTTCCAGCAGACCTGGCTGTGATTCTCATAACCTCAGCTTGCATACTGTATGACTCTGAGCAAGTCACTTAATCACCCAGTGCTCCCAGGTCACCCCTGAAAACAGGCACTTGTCCCTAGTGCACCTTACATGGTTACCAAAGACTAAACTAAAGTATGTTTGTAACTCTTTCCCCCTTTTCTATGTTACTGAGGGAAGTGACATAAAAAAGATTACTGTCCCATGGACATCATTAACTTTGGCTGCCTGTCTACACATGGCATCATAATACCTTGTTCATCTGTCTTTTGGAGGAGAAACCAAGGTCCCATCTGCCTGTTCTGGTGGTTTGTCAGGTGGATGTTAAAGATCCCATGGCACTTCTCGAAAAGAGTAGGAGAATTTTTTATTGAAAATCTTTGTCATAATACATCATTCAAATAATCATAATACAGAGAAACTCAATCTCATTGTACATTAAAACAACTAGGAAAAGAAACTGGGAATTAAATAAAAGAATATTGTTCCATTGGTAGCATTTATACCATGAAATAGAAGTCAAAAACACAAGTGATTCTGTTTCAAATCAATATTGGCTAAACACAAAGATAATGCTTTTTATATCATTCTTTTTAACCAATGAAAAGAATTCCATCATTCTAAAAAAAATGGCATTTGTAACTGTTTTTTGTTCTGCTTCCTGTATGGAGGAAATGTCATACAAGACTGAGTATAACAATTCCTCTTGGGTTATTTATTGTTGCTGTAAGACCAGTTTACATCTCATCTGACATATGCAAACTTTTAGGCCTGCTAGTACAATTCTCATACTTCTAATATTATATGTGTTCCATGCCGGTGGAACTATTCCTAAAAATAATATTTCTGTAGTTAAGTTAAAAAACAGTGTATTTTTCCAACTTTTATGGAGTAAGTCCCAAAATGCAATAATATATGGGCATTCTAGAAATAGACGAGCCATTGTTTCTATTACGGAATTACATGAGGGTCTAGGACAATAACATTCCTCCTTTTCTTTATGTTTCAAGTTTCCTTTTACATTCAACTTGCTGTGCATGCTTAGACACACAATATCCCATATTTTGCTTGGGATCCTATCATCCATTAGGATTACTCCTATCATGTTTTGTTCCAAGATCATTTATTGGCAAACATGTGGAGATTCATGGAAGTGATTTTGTAAAATTTTCATACAATTGTTTTCTCATACTTGTATATATTTGATTTGTAGTTATATTACATTTTTTCTATTATCAAAGCAGGCAGTGAGGACAGAATTCAGTTTTTGTTTTCTCTTATTTTATGTACAAAATACCCTGTGTTCCATACTTGTAAGATATCTGTTATGGATGGCTTTATCCAACTCATCCACTCTTTTGTGGACTGTTGTAATACTGGGGTAAGATTAGCATAGAAAAAATACAATAATAAAAACTAAGGGGTTTATCATTCACAACCCTCCTTTTATTTCTTCTAGATACGTTATACCTTTTTTAAGTGGATTGAGGCAACTCCCCCATAAGCACTGAAAAAAGCCAGCTATATAAGCTTGTCTCCAGTGTTTTTATGGGGAGGGGATATAACTGAAATACAGAAACATAGGTAACAAATATGTTTTTATCATAAAAATCTGTTTTTTTCACTCATTCGCCATTTCTTCCACATTGTAACCCTTTGTTTTCCCAAACTGAGTTTCTTTCCCAGTTGGATGTCACCAGGTCCCCTTTTCCAAAATATATTCCTAATATTTTACATGATTGCTGTGCCACTTGGGTTTCTGCTACTCTTTGAACTTCCTCTTTTGTGTTTCCTATTTCTATACAGTAACTTTTCTGAAAATGTGTAAGTGCTTCTGTTGCTTGTGAGAAAAATTGTATTATATTATTGGCTATAATCCCTGACAGGCTGTTTTGTGCCACAAGACATAAGTCGTCAGCATATGCTACAGTTTTCATTATAGTAAATTCTCTGGTATGCACTCTTTGTATCTTTGGGGATCTGTTTAAAATTCTGATTAAAGGATCTATAGTCAAAATATATAATAGTGGACTCAGGGGACAACCGTGTCAGACTCCTTTTTCTTATATAGCATTTCTGCCCCATCCAGCCATTTTCATATGTGATAGTAAAAGCTTCTTTATAACATATCTGTATCCGTGTAATATAGTCATGTGGGAACCCATAGACTGTCAAGCATAGTCACATATAATCATATGATATTCTGTCAAAAGCTTTTGCTTGGTCTTAGCTTATTAAATAACCTGAAATATTGCTGTATTTCCATTTTCTAAGATTTCCTTTATAAGTAGTAAAGTGTCAGAAATGCTTCTTCCTGATATGGAACAAAACTGTGCCCTATGTACAGTACAATGCCTTCTTGTACTTGTACTTGTGCTAGTCTTTTACTAAGTATTTTTATTAAAATCTTAAAATCCGTATTTAACAATGTAATGGGTCTCTGCTTTGTTTCCCTTTTTAAATAAAAGACAATAATCCTTCATACCTGTTGTCTGGTAGCTTATTGTTAGAAATAAATTCATTATATAATTCTGTCAGTTCATTAGGTAAATAATTCCACAATATTTTATAAAATTCTCCTGGTAGCCCATCTAATCCTGGTGCTACACCCTAATTTGAAGCTTTTAATAGCCCATTCAGCTTCTTGTGGTGTAATATGTGAAATTAAATTTTGTTTTTGCATGGTTATTTGGGGTAGATCTGCTGTTTGTATTAATTTGTTTATTTGTGTATTGTAGGTAAGTGGTGTTTCAAATTGCTTTTTAATGCAGGTTTCTATTTCATGTAAGATATCTTTATTACCTATGTTTACCTCACCCATGTCACTAATCAGCTGTTTTATACACTTTTTGTCTGTGCATTGCTTACACCCTTCAAAGGGATTTTTTTGGTAATTTTTGCCTTGTGTTCCAAATTTCTGTTCGAATTTCAATGTTTTTAAATGATCATATTGATACAGAAACATTTTTTTTCTATATTTGTGATTTGATCTGAGTAATCCATGTCCTCTGTAATTTGTAAAGATATCAGTCTATAAAACTGATTCCTTAAGTCCATGTGTTTTTTATTTTTCTCATTCCCTCTTTGCTTTGCTATTGATTTGAAAAAATCTCTAAAGCATAATTTACTGTCTTCCCACCATGAAATCATCGAGTCATATAAACAAATTACTGATTTCCTATCATTTATTACATGATTGAGATCTGTTAAAATGTTTTTGTCATCTAACAAACTAGCATTTAATCACCACTTTCCTGGTCCTGTAGTTTGATTTGCAGTGCCTGACAGCTGTATACACACCATACTGTGGTCCAACGATTCAATTGCTATTACTTGTGTTTTTGTAACTGGATTATAATCTGACACAAACCAAAAGTCACTGCAGGTTGATTTTTTAACTCTGAAGTAAGCGTGTTGTGGCTTTGCTACTTTGGTTCCATGAGCATTAATTAATCATGCCTATTTTATCATTGTTTTTAAAAAAGTTGTGTCACAATACATTTTTTCATGGTAGGGCTTTTATCTGTTTGTAATAAACTGATAGTTGAACTATTTGAAGCTGGTGGTCCTTAAACCTGCAGGGTGACTGGTGGCTGGAGTTTGTGGCTGCTCAGGGGACTGGGCTGTGGTTTTGTCGAGGAGTCGGCAAGACCGGGACGACGGTTCCCTTAGGTTCTCCGGGGTGCCAACTAGCAGGTTGGTGCTGGTGGAGAGCCGAGGTAGTGGCTGCGGACATTTTCTGGCTGCGGTCCCTTGATGGGATTATTTGGGCCTGTCCTCCCATTATACAGATCGTGACTAAGGACGTCTGCATTGAAGAAACTTTGCCTGCATATGGTCAGACGTTAAATCTCCCTTATTTTGCTTTGTTTTACTGTTGCTTGGCAGGTAGTGAGAGTATCTGTGTTCTGGTCAGAGCCCCCAGGTAGTAAGAGGGCCTGGTGGTTGAAGACATTTATAACTTTGGTACTATCCTTTGGTTCAGGACAGACAGTGAGAGTGCCTGTATCCTGTTAATCTCCTGAGGCAGTGAGAGGGCTTGGGGAGCTGAAGATATTTGCCACTTCTGTTGATTCACATTTTTATGACAGAACTTACTTTAAGTACTGTAGGTCTACACCTGCCCAAGACTCTGAGTTGTTCATTTTAATTTATTTTAGAATTTTTTTACAGGGGAGGGGTGTTTGAGGGTTATTCATTTATTTTTATGTTTTATTTTTGGGGTGGGGGTTGTATTTGTTATATTTTGTATGGTTATATATTATTTGGTTTGGGTTATTTGTTTTTAGAAAATGTGTTGGCCAGGGTCGACGGTTAGGCACTATTCCCCCTCCAGGCTGAGGGATCTTCACACTTTTTGTTGCCCCCCCTTTATCCCCGGAGGTGTAGAGACAGCGTAGGGGATTGGGAATAGCAAGGAGGGTTAGGGCGGGGACTCGGCCTGTTGGGGGAATGGAGAGGAGTGGGCGGATTGGGATTGTGGGGACAAAGAGATGTCCTGGGGTGAAATGGGTCCAGGAAAGGGGCTTTCCCTATCTGGTTCCCATACCCAAGGGTTGTGCTCATTGCAGACAGGAAACTCGGTCTTCACCGGCTGCTCATCAAACTCGGGCGTGTTATGCAATGCTAGGTCGATTAAAAACAAGACCGCCATAATTGGGGATCCTGTAAATTCAACCAACCTGGTTTGCATCACTGAGACCTGGTTGGATGGAAATGCTGGCCCTGTTTTGGCTTCAGCGGTTCCACCCGGGTACTCGGTGATACACCGCCCGAGGGTCGATCATAGGGGTGGGGGTGTGGCCATTTGTTTTAAATCAGAACTGAACCTGAGGGAAATTCCAGTGGGAACCACCAACTCCTTTGAATGTATCATGGGCGAGGATGTGGGGTGCAGGATTCTTCTCATCCACCAGGAGACGGGAATGTTTTCCTGTGGGAAATCGCAGACTTCATCGCCGACCTAACATTGGGACCCCATAGATGGCCGATCCTTGGGGATTTTAATGCTTGAGTCAACGATGAACTCTCGCAGTTTGGACAAGACTTCCCTCCAGTTAATGAGTTTACTGGGCCTCACACAGGTTGTTTCCTCCTCGACCCACATTGGTGGTCATTAACTGGACTTGGTGTTTCTCCTGGGGATGGAGATATCCGACTTGGTGGTGGAACCAGTCGGGTGGTTGGACCATCATACCATCAGCTTCAGTTTTGAGGCCCCCCCTAAGAGGTCTGCCCCTATGGAGACGGTCCAGTATTGCACTTTGAGGGGTGTATCCCCAGATGGCCTGATGGCGGTGCTGGACCTATCGGGCATGCTGAGGGAATGCGTGGATCCAGGGGATCTTGCACTCACCTATAATAAGGCGGTGACAGAGGCCCTGGATTCCATTGCTCCTGTTTGTGTTCATCCACTCCCCCCCCTTTGCCCTAGGTCTCCATGGTTTGATGAGGACTTGAGGGAGTTGAGGAGAGTTGGACAAAGGCTAGAGAGGCGATGGTGGAGGTCCGGCCTGGTGTGTGACAGGCTTAGTTTTATGGACCATTATTTGGTCTATCAATCAACAATTCTCATAAGAAGGCAGAATTCCTTTCCAGGGAAATTGCTGCCATGCAGAATTGACCAGCTCAGCTTTTCCAGACTGTGGACAAACTGTGCAATCCTCTCTGTCTTCAGCCTAGAAATGTCTTTTCACAAGAGCAGTGTGAGGAGATTGCTTAATTCTTTGTGGATAAGGTTGCCACGATCAGGTCTGATAGCTACCTGACCCTTTCTCTAGGGAGTAGCAGTGGTCGACAGGAGATGTCGGACTCCTGGTTTGAGTGGTGCGACTTTGGCCAGCCTACAATCAGTGATATTGTGATGGTTATCCAGACTTTACATCCAACCAACTGTAGTTTGGATCCAGGCCCTACGTGCTTGCTTGTTGGCTGCGGTGATGTCATCGGCCTGGTCCTTGCTGAGATAGTCTGGTTATCCTTGGAGAGAGGAATTTTTCCAGCTTCCCTTAAGAAGGCCGTGGTTCACCCCCTTCTTAATAACCCCTCCTTGGATCCCGACTGTCTTACAAACTACAGAACGGTCTCTAACCTTCCCTTTTTGGGTAAGGTTATTGAGAAGGTGGTGGCTTTACAGCTGGAGGATGATTTGACCAGCCACAATATCTATGATTCTCTCCAGTCTGGTTTCAGGAAGAGACATAGTACCGAGACGGCTCTAGTTCAGGTACTAAATGACCTCCTAATAATGAGAGATCGAAAGACTCATTCCATCTTGGTCCTTCTTGATCTCTCTGCAGCATTTGATACTGTGGGTCATAGAGTACTGTTGGATCACCTGTGGCTTATCTGTGGACTGTCGAGGACTGTCCTCAGATGGTTTCGATCTTACCTCACAAGTAGGACTCAGAGAGTGGTGTCTGGGCTTTGTACCTCAGCTCCATTCTCCCTACCCTGTGGGGTTCCACAGGGATCCATTCTAGCGCCCATGTTGTTTGCAGTGTATATGCTGCCATTGGGAGCAATTATTAGATGGTATGGCTTGAGTTTTCACTGCTATGCAGATGATACTCAGCTATACATGTCTTTTGTCCCTGAACAAGATGATGCTGTTTCAGTGCCTAACAGCTGTCTGACTGAAATTCAGGCCTGGATGAATGTGAGCTGGCTAAGGTTGAACCCTGAAAAAACTGAGGTGTTGGTTGTGGACCCGGGCCATCATGAGGTGGGTATGTTGGCAGGTTCAACTTCGGGTTTGTGGCTTGGAGATGTCTAACAGCTACCTCAGACTGGGTGCCGCACCTGGGCATTATGTTTGATGACTGTCTGACCCTAAAATCACAGGTGTCAGCAGTTGTTAAAACTTATTTTTATCATCTGAGAAATATCAGCCGGGTGAAACATCTGGTTCCTCCCGATGATCTTCCAACATTGGTTCATGCCTTCATTACCTCCCGCCTTGACAACTGCAATGCCCTTTACCTAGGGCTGCTAGGGGTTGATGTCCGCCACTTGCAGCTGGTGTAGAACGCGGCAGCCAGGCTTTTGACTGGTGCTTCAAGAGCCAGTCATATGACGCCTGTGCTCTGAGGTCTGCACTGGCTGCCGATACAGTGGTGGATTACCTTTAAGGTTGCTTTGCTAACTTTTAAGGCCCTACATGACCAGGGACCGAGTTACCTGAAAGATCTCCTTTGTCCCTACTGTCCCCTCTGTCCTCTCCAATCCACCAATGAGGGATTGCTAGAGGTTCCCAGGGTACATTTGCAGACATAAGGAGCAAGGGCATTTAGCTTTGTAGCTCCGTCCCTGTGGAATTCTCTACCTCATCGGGTATGAGATTGCCTAACTGTCCAGAGTTTTAAAACTGCTTTAAAATCTTATCTTTTTAACCTGGCTTTTGTTGATTGATATGATTGTTTTAGTTTGTTATGCTGCTAGTATACTGTTTTCTGTTGGAATGTATATGTGTGTTTATAATAATTTATTTTATTTTATGTATTTTATTGTAGAGGCACCTTGGTTTTAGAAAGGCACCTTTTATAAATAAAACTGATATGATGTGATATATTAAAATCACTGTCAAATAACACTGTCTTTGCTGTATAAGGATCGGGTTGGAGTTGTTTTACCAGTTCTATTCTCAATACCTTGGTTTGAGGAGCATATGTTTATTATTCTGTATGCCTTTGAGTGATGCATTATGTCTAAGATTAGTGCATGCGTTGGGCAGACATCAACTAATTTTGTGACATTGATTTCTTAATTTTTAGAACAAACACCTGATCCACTACATTGCTCTTCACCTATGGATCAATGGGAGTTACCCCATAACCATTCCTCCTGTGCTTTCTTTACTTCTGCTATAGTACTTAATTTTGTGTCCTATAAAAAGAAAATGTTATATTTAAACTGTTCCAAAATAGCAAAGGTAGTTATTCTTTTGACATTGGATTTAATACTATTAACATTTAATGTTGCAAATATCAAGTTAGGCTCATGAGTTCAGTTTTTCAGTTGTAACAATTTTCTGCTTGCTGATCTAGTTTCCCATTTCTTCTTTTTTCACTGAAACATCTAAGGGGCCCACTTCTTTTTCTCAGAAGACGTCTTTTTGAGATGAAGATGCTGAGATGTCTGAATCCTCATCCTTCATGAGATTGCTCCAGTTTTGTAAGGTAGTAAGTCTGTTCTCCAAAGGTATGGGGTCTGGCAAATCTATCTGTTTCATTTTTTTCTCCATCGTTTCCCTTTGTCTGCAGCTTGAAATGAATCTTTCATTGGAGAGAGGGTTTTTTTCTACTGCAGGAATAGCCATTTGTAGCATAGTGTATTCACTGCAACACCTTAGTCTGCTTCTAGAGGGGCACTGTTCCTCATTGGTGTCTGCTTGTGAGGGGGCAGATTCCATTTCTTGAGTCCTGGTTAGATCTGTTCTTATATCCTTATTAGTGCTTGTCTGCATTGTTATGTGTAGCTGTGTAGATTTATGTATGTAATAATCCTGTTCTCCAAAATCCGAAGAGTTATGGGCAGCCCATGAGCAGGATCTAAACATGTGTTCATTTTCATCACAGAGATTGTATTTTGAGGTACAGGCACAATGTGCACTGATATGTACAAAGGCTCCACATAATGTGCATTTTATTTTATCCCACTTGTTATTTAAATGAGTTAAGAAGCCACATCTATAACATGATTTGAGCTGGCTAGGATAAAACAAGATGCCATGATTTCTGCCCCCCAAAAAAGCAACTGAGAAGATGCTGTATGCCAGTTTCTGTTGGGGAGCCTTGTATGCTACATCTTTTTTCCAACCAGTAGATTATATCATTAACGTTAACCCCCTTTGTTTAGAAAAAAAACAGGATTATTACAGTTTTGAATGTGGATTTCATAAGAGGTATAGCTATGAAGGTTGACCATAAAGCAAAGTATTTTACAGTATGGTAAATATTGCAAAATCTGTCTAGTACCACCATATTTCTGAAACTTATGTCAACACTGGAGTCCACTGGGGCATGAATAAAGGCATAAACATCAGAGGCAAAAAAATTCATAGAGTTGTTTATTAATCCTTTATCTACATAATGTCTATTGGGAGACTGTTCTAATCCTCCCTTGTACCTTAACCGTACTGCATTCTGTCTTTTTGCTGACTCCACCAGATGGTGGAATAAGCTGGCATAACTTACTGGCTTTGAAGCAGGTTGCTCCCACTTTTATTTGTTTCCATGGGGAGTTCTTTAACATTACTCAGTTGTACAGGATGGTTTAAGTCTGAAATATGCCCTTCCAAGTTATCTGCATTAGTCAGTGGATTTGTAGCATTATTAGAAGCTGTAGAAAAAGTTCCTGTGCTCAGATGCTCCTGTTCCTTGTTCAGGCAATCCTGTGCCTTGGTTTTCTGGACGTAGTCCAGCTGCAGCTGCCAGTGGCTTTTCTTTTTGTTGTTCTGGTGGTGTAATGTTACTACTAAGTACACTCAAATGCATTTATCTGGAATATGTCTCTCCGGGGAGAGGGATACCAGCATCAGGTAGCCACTGACCATTTGAATTCTGCATCTGTCCTGCATTTTTTAGGGGCCTACGGTGACCAGGTGTCCCTTGATGTTGCTAGATTTTAGGCATCTGGGCCCTGCACACCTGTGATGGCATTAATTTCACTTTCCGGTAAGTTTAGCTGAAACGTTTTGCCTGGCACTCCAGTAAGAATGTTAGATAGTCTTTTCATTTTTTTTTTTTTGTCCTCCAATTTATTTTTTTCATTTGTATAATGCATGTCTGCTTCTGCCATCATATTTATCAGTTGTTTCTTCTTTTCCTCTAATTCCTTCTGTAGCTTTTGTTCTTCTTCTAATAAGTCCTCATCGTTGAAATCTCCAAATCCTGAATTTGTAGCCTGTGAAAATAAATCCTCTTCTTCCAGCTCATCTCTGTTTACACCTCCTCCTTTCCCTCCTCCTCCTCCAATGTCCACCACACTGGACTCCTCCAACCTGCTCCCAGGAAGCGAAACACCCCCTGCAAAAAGAGTAAGGAGTTTAGTCAGGAAAAATCAAACATCAGAATAAATTACACACAGATTTCATAAGAAAAAAAAGGAAAACCATCCGGTTATACCAAACAAATCCACATCAGATCATATACAAAATCCAGCTACTTGCTGTTAAAAAGAAAAAAGGAAAATGATGGAGAATACATACAAAGAAATTCAATACATTTAAGTGAATGGTACATCCAAGTCAGTAATCCACAACATATTTCTCTAATATTTTTTAAACAATCTTGTGTAAATCTTTGTGTTTCTGCAAAATAAATAGTTAGCAGTTCTAAAGCAATGTTAACAATTGATTCAGTTTGCATGATTTTTTTTTTTTTTGCTGTAATGTGAACAAACACCTGGAATTCCAGATAAATCATTTAATAACAATGAAAATCACATACAGGGTATTATTGCCCCAGATTTGCCATGTGTTGGGGTAATGGCAGAAGAATAGAATTTCATGTGTAACCTTAGAAAACTGGGATTCTGACCAAAAATCTGCCAAAGATTGCCAAAAGCCTTGTATGTTTATGCAGTTAAAATAAAGATGAGCTATCATTTCTAGCTATTGATGACAGGAAGCACTACTGCAATATCTCTTCTCTAACTTGTTTTTGGTTGCTTTTAATGTTAATTCTATTGTGGCAAGAAAGCCGATGAACATCCCACATCCTGGGTGAGATCCTAGTGCAAGTCAAGAGGTCTGTTAAATGGTCTTGATGAGGAAGGAGCAAGCTGGGAAAGTAAGAAGTTCCATATAAAAATGACTAATGGCAGTTGCATATAGTTCTTTCCTATGTAATGTTGAAATCTGACTACTGGTGACTTTCCAAATTTGAAACTTGTAAAAACATTCCCGAACATTGGGAGTGGTCAAAACTAAAGGGGTGAAGATTCTTAAATTTCCTAAATCCCATTTTCTAATCCAGGGTTGGCAAGTAATAAATCACAAATTATTCCAGCTTTTCCCTGTGTTACAAAGCAAAGTATGGAAGTTTGCATAAAAAAGACTGTGTAAAAGAATACCTAGGATTTAATCATATTTAAGCCCCCTTTTTGTATCGATAAGTATAGAATTTTTTTTTTAATCGGGTTAAGTCGGCTGCCCCAAACTGCCTGGAAGAAGATGCTGTACAGTGTGGTTTCTAAGGATTTTTTTGGGTGGGGGGAATGTAACTAAGATATAAAAATAATGGAAATAAAAATGTCTTGATTAATAGAATCTTTTATTTCTTTCCCATCTGCCACTGGTTCCAGTAGGTCACTAGGGCTTTACCTTGCTTTAGTTTTGGTTCCCAATTGAATTTATCCATATCAGTACCTCCAAAGGTGATACCTAATATTGAAATTGGAGTCTCAGTTATCTAAATACCTTTTATTTGTGAGACTAATGGTGTTGGCATGCCAAAAAGGATACTTTTGCTTTTGGTAAGGTTGAGAGAAGCTCCTGAAGGAGCGCCATAAGTCTTACAGATACCCAAAGCCTCTGTGGCAGAGTGAACAGAAGGGGTCAAAATGCTGATATTGTCTGCATATGCAATTGCTTTGTAAGGTAAAAAGGCCTTCTTCAGTTTGCAGAAATTGCACCTTAGGGGAGTAGTTCAATGCTCACAACAGGGGATCAATACTGAACACGTATAGTAGCAGACTCAAAGGGCAGCCCTGGCATACCCCCCTTCTAACAGGGATTAATGGTCCCTTCCATCTATTTACTAGTGGGCGGACAGTTGCCATTTTATATAGGCACTGAAACCAGTCTATAAATGCCCATGGGGCACTGTACCGTTTTAAGGTGTACCACAAGTATTCATGATTGATAGAGTCAAAAGCGTGAGACTGGTCTAGTGAGAGAACATAACCATGGACTAGAGTAGAGTAGAGTTCCCTCTTTCAAAAATTTCTCTGAGAAGAATTAACTGGTCGGCTATAGTTCTTTCTGGGATGGAATATGTTTGGGCCTTGGAAATAATTGATTGTGCAAGGGGCAGTAGTCTGAAGTTTAAAATCTTTGCAAGGAGTTTAAAGTTGGTATTAAGGAGACTTATTGGTCTCCAATTTTCAATATTCCTCTTATCACTTTTTTATATAAATAAATCAGTAACCCTTCTGACATGCTTAAGGGCATGTTCTGAGTTGTCAGAAACTCAGCAAACAGCTGTGCCAATTCCTGTGCAAGTTCTTTTCCCAATAGTGTATACAGTTCTCCTGTAAGCCCATCTATACCTGGGGTTTTATCATTTGACAAGGAGGAAAGTGCTGAAATAACTTCTATTGCCTGTATGTCTGTAGTGAGAGAAGCCAGTAATTCAGTCAGACATTGTGGAAAGGGAAAACTATTTAAAAAGGAGGGCCTTTGGAATGTAGCTACAGCTAGTTTTTGAAAGATAACAGTTGCATAGGCAATTACCCATGCCATGATAAGTTTGTTACTGTGAACAGGAGAGTTAGTATGATCTAATAAACAGGTCATAGATGTTTTTATTTACCCTTTCTTTGCAATTATCGTAAGGACAAAGCTTGCCTGACTTTCCTTGTGTCCCAAATTTTTGTTGATTTTTAAGGTTATCTGCCTGTTTCATATGAAATGACATCATGTTAGTTTTGATGTTTTTAATCTGTGGGGTATATGATAGTCCAGCTTGATGTCCAAGAGACATTAGTTTTTACAGCTGCTTTCTGTGTTGGAGGTACTGGATATGGTCTGCATTTTGGACTTGAAGGTGAATTAAATCATGTTTGGTGTCCATCAACCAAGCTATTTAATCTTCATACATAATAAAAATGGATTTCCCAGTTTAGAAAAAAAATTGGAGGGTATGGGTTATTTCAAGACCAGTTAACAGTAAAGAATTACATTTCCAGACTCCTGGACCCAGTGTCATTTCTATATTATCTCTGACAATGTCAATAAATTTTGATTGGAAAATTCCACCGGTGTATTGGTAATATTGTGGATATTTAATGATTAAGAAATAAAAAGAAAATCTATTCATGTTGCTAGGGTTGCTTTATGAAAAGTGGGGTCTGGAGTCTTGTGGAAAGATAAATAAGCATCCTCTAGATTAGAGGTTATTATGATTTGTGCCAAATAGATCATGTCACAAAAAAACTTTTTGTGTCTTGGTTTGTTTTCCTCTATCAGATAATGTTAGGCCGCAGTTAAAATCACCAACCAGGATGACATGATGTGGTGTATGGAGATATGGTTGAACTAACTGGAAGAGTTCAATCCTCTCTGACTTAGTTTGCCCTGCATAGAGGTTTATAAAGCAGTACAAAATGTGAGTCACCCTTGCGTCTAGTATCAGCACCCTCCCTAGGACTAAATCAACCAGTCTGATAAGATGAATTTCTATGTTTTGAAAAAGTATTTCCAGGCCTGAACACATATCTGGACCTATCATTCAGTAAGAGAGGCCCACATACCATGCTTTGATGGCCTGTGAGAGTCCTGGAAGTGAATGTAAAATGGTGTCCTGTAAAAAAATGATCTGAGAGCGAGAAGAAATGAGGTGTGAGAAAACAGCACTTTTCTTTCTGTCACTTTTGATATTAATCATATTATTTTAATTTTTTTATTTAGTTTTTGTTGATTGGGTAAGTGCACTAGACAAATTCTGCCTATTTTCAGGCACAACCCAGGGGAAGGGGATACAGATGAATGTCAACTGACCTTGAACTAGCTTAAGCTGCTGATGGTATTTTTAGTGAATGGGGGGAAATGTGGCCAGGGCACCAGGGGTATTCCCCTACTCTTTTCAAGAAGTGCCATGGAATCTTTAACATCCACCTGAACTATCACCAGAACAGGCAGATGGGACCTCGGTTTAACGTCTCATCCAAAAGATGGCACCTCAGGTGTGCAGCATCCCCCTAATGCTGCACTACAGTGTCAGTATTGGGATATTAACCCAAATGCCTGATGTGGGGATAGAACCCACAGCCTTCTGATCTCCTGGCCTCAGTGGCGAGTGTGCTACCAGCTGAGCCACTGACACTGACAAATTGATTAATTGTGGTTGTGACACGTGGACAGCTGGTTCTGGTTACAATATGATATTTTTTCTGCAATATAAAATATGTAAGGGAGTGTCTGTCAGGAGATACTACAGTCTTGCTGAAACTGACACATCAAAACACCCCCAGGGTTAAAGTTCAAAGGACAGGAGGTAGCTTAAACTGCAGATATCTAAAATGCAATTACTTTGTTAAATTTTCTTTGAAGCCCAGGAAATAAAATATGCATTCATGGCATCCTCAGGGAAATCCTTTGATTTGCACTGGGTGTCAGGAAGGAAGAAGAACATGCATGTGTTGGGGTGTCTCCCAAGATAGCCAGGAATTACATCAAAGAGTCTTTGATGTCTGTGGGATCAGATCACAGACTGGTTCAAGAAGTCCAATATGCATTTGTTGGGGGGGTGTCGTCTAAGGAAGCCAGAATTACATCAAAGAGGCTTTGATGTCTGTGTAAAGCAGATCACAGACCAGTTTTGACAAGTCACATGAAGAGAGGAGATTATTTATGTCACCTATTATTTTTTAAATAAGAATACAATTAGCTAAGATCAGTCTGAGTGTATGTGTTGTAGGAATTTGCACTTTTAAACCTGTTTTGTTTTTAAAACTGTATGTGTTGGAATATCTTGTTCTGTATTTTACTGTTTTCCTATTTTACCTATTTTAAAGTAAAGATACATATTTTAAAAACAGAAACTGCCTGGTGTGCCTTGAAACTTCTTTTTATATAACTGAAGCTTAGGTGGTTATAGTTGACACTGTGCAGGAGCTTCTTGTGGTACCAAACTGGGAAACAGATAAGAGTTCTCAAGGTCTTGCATAGAGTTCTAAGGGTTCATTTTGAAATACCTGGTTAGGTGCCTGTAGGCAAAGATATCTGACCCCCCAAAGACAGAATTATCTGAGCCTGACAACTGGGTATGCTAACAAGAGGTTATCAGTTTGAATCCCTCCAGAACTTGTAACTAAGGTGACTCGAACCCACAAAACAGACAAGAGGGTTACCTTGTTCTGTTAAACTGTTCACAATTCTACGCTCAGAGGTTGGCACTTTGGGAGTAGAGGGCTGACTGGCTGAGTGGGTTTGTGACAGTGGTAAGTGACAGAAAAGGTTCTGTGTGCATTTAAGTGGTGCATGCTAACATCTAATCTCCTCAGGGTTGATTCTTTTTTTTTTTTTAGCTTTGCCTGACTTCTTTTTTTAACTGCTTTTTACCAGAGGTCACATTGGATTTATCAGAGGCTTCCAAAGGAGGGGCCTCGGCATCTGATGTCATTTCAGCCTGGGAAGAGCCTAGGGAAGAGGTATTAGACTCATTCCCTGAGGCACTGGTAATGTCGTGGAGTGTCTCAAATCTGTTATCCAGAGGCATATCCATTGTTTTGGTAAGTTTGGATGGTGGAGGTTTTCTGTCATGCCTTTTCCTAGTAATCAACCAGCATTTATCAATTTCTGGAAGGGGTGGAAGTGGGGGGGCATGCTCAGTTCTTCAATGGTTGCTGAGGGGTTTTCACTAGGCGAATCCTTTATGGGGGCATTTTTTTTCTGGGAAGGGAGAGCGGAGGAGTCAGCCTTGTCACCTGAAGGGTGAGGGAGAAAAACTGTGGAGCTAGGTACCATACTGACTTATTTATTTATTTATTTATTTAAAATTGGTGACTGGGAAAGGCACACTAAGCCGAGGTTCGTTTCCAGGTGCGACCTGGGTATGAGGTGTACACTGAAAGTAATCAGAGAAGTACAACAATTTTTTGTTACAGACGTTAAGTACAAACATCAAGGACATTTCACAGAGGTATGCAGTAAAGTACAACTAATTCCTGTTCAGACGTAGATTACAGCTTCCAGGACAGTTCATGTCTAAAAATTGCATATACAGTATATTTCAAACATTTATATATACAGCGTTTACAATTGGTATCGCAATAGTGTGCAAACTAGCACAGAGATTGTACAGGAGATTAGCAGTATACAAATTTGGGGCTGGCTAGTGCAAAATATTGACCAACAGAGGCCACCAAAGGTAAGCTAGGCCCGAGTTGGGGTGGGATCAGATGAGCAACTAGGGCAGGGAGGGGAGGGGAGGAGCCTGAAGAGTAGTTTAACAGCTGAGAGGGAGAAGGACTGGTGAAGGTTGGGAGGGAGATTGTTCCATAGGAGGGGAGACGGTAGGAAAAAACAGCTTGACCAGAGGCAGAGAGGGGACGTGTGAGGTGGAAAGTGCATGCACCTCTGTGTCGGAGGGAGTAGCCTGAGTAACTGGCTGGAGAAAGGTGGGAAAAGAGGTAGGAGGGTAGGGAGCCTAACCAGTATTTAGCTATAAGGGCGGCACTGTGGGAGGTCCTCCTGTGTGAGAGTGGGGGTCAAGGATAGGGTGGAGTAGAGGAGGCAGTGGTGAGTAAGTGAGGGAGAAGCAGTGATGAAACAACAGAAAGAGTTAATAAAGATGTCAAGTTTTGAGAGGGATGAGGATGGGGCTATACCGTAGATGATGTCCACATATTCCAGCATAGGCAAGATGGTTTGCAAACGAGTTCGCTACAAGTTGGTAGGGGAAGGCTGGATTTGTGGTGATAGAGGATGGCCAGCTTGGGCCAGAGTTTGGTGCAGATGGCCTCGATGTGGGTGGTAAAGTTGAGGTAGTTATCCAGCCAGACTCCCAGGTACTTGAAGGTGGGTACCGTGTCAAGGGGAGATACTTCCAGGTTGTAGATTGGTGGGGGGGGGCAGGTAGGGAGGCGAGCTTTTGTCTAGTACCAAATACCATGGTAACCATTTTTTTGTCATTAACTTTAAGCTGTTTTTTTGGAACCAAGATTGGACCCTGTTGAAGTCACTTAGAAGATCTGGAAGCACACTATCATGGGAGGGGCCTGAGGCAAAGATGATAGTGTCATCGGCATACAGATGCACGTTAGAGGAGAGACAGGTGGAGGGGAGAAAAGGATGGGACTGAGGATAGAGCCTTGAGGGACCCCTGAGAGGATGGGTAGCGGGGGAGAGGATGCTGCCTACTTGAACAGATGGCTGCCTGTTCTGGAGGTAACAGTGGAACCAGTTGATGGCAGGCTGAACAAGGCTGAAGGAGCTTAGTTTGCATAATAACAGGGGGTGAGAGACTGAGTCAAAGGCTTTCACCAGGTCAATGAAAATGGTGGCGGTGGTTTGGCCTTTGTCTATGGCAGAGAGAATAGAGTCAGTTACTCATAGCAGGGTGGTGATAGTGGATGATGTTTTCTAAAACCTGATTGAAAGGGGGAGAGGGAGCTGTTTGTGGAGAGAAACATTGACAGTTTGGATAGCATGAGGGATTCTTGGAGTTTGGCAAGGGAAGGGAGGAGAAAGATGGGTCTGTAGTTTCCCAGTTGGGAGGGGTCACTGCCTTTATGCAGAGGAAGAATGTTTGCCAATTTCTAGGTGGTGGGGACCATTGCTGTGGTGAAAGAGAGAGACTGAGTAGGTGTGTTAAGGGTGCGGCTATGGCTGAGGCAGAGATGTGGAGCATTCTGGGGTGCAAGCTGTCAGGGCTGATTTTAGACTGGTTTAGAGAGGTGAGAGCAGAATAGACTTCCAGGGGCATGAAGGGGGGAAAAGGAAGCCAGAATAGGAGGGGGAGGATTTTGTGGAGTCGGGTGGGGGGGATGAGACTGGCAGGGCACAGGAAATGAAGAACGAGTTAAAGAGTTCAGCTACAGTTGCAGGTTCTGAGACAGTCCTGCCATTGATGTTGAAGACTGGGCTGGCTTGCTTGGAGGGAGGGACGGTCAATAAGGGAGTTTAAGACCTTCCAGAAAGATGCAGGAAAAGCTTGGTTATGGGTAAGTTGTGCTTTGAAGTATGAGGCTTTTGATTGCTGAATTGCATTGGTGCATTTGTTTCTGAGAAATTTGTAGGTTTGGAGGTTGCAAGGGGCAAGAGAGGCTTTGTACACCCTCCATGCCTTGTCACTGACCCAACATAGGGTGATGAGGTCCGAAGTGATCCAAGGGTGATGGTAACATTTAACTCTGGCTTTCCTGAGGGGAGCGTAGCAGTACCAAGTACTTAGGAAAATGTTGCAGAAGTGAGATAGGGCAAGGTCAACATCTAGGGAGGCAAAGACTGGAAGCCAGTCCACATTAGATGGGTCATGCTGCAAGGCAGATTCATCGAGGAGGTGTAGCGGGCCAGACCAGATGAATTTGGGGCTGGATTGTGGTGAGTGGATTTTGCAGATGCAATAAGTGATGCAGTGGTCGCTAAGGGCATCAGAGAGGATGCCCGAGGCAGTGATCCTGTTAGAATGGGTGGTTAAAATCCAGTCCAGAAGGGAGTGATTTTGAGACCGGTGGCTTAGGCAGGTGGGTTTCTGGATTAGTTGGGAGAGATTAGAGCTTCGATCCTCAAAGCAGCGGTTTTGGCGGAGGAGGAGAGCCAGTCGAGATTGAAGTTGCCTAGTAAAATGAGTTTGCCATTTGAAGCATTCGAGGAGATTGCTGATATCGCCTTGATGAGGGAGTCGGGTGAGGGCTTTGGGGGGGCATACAAAACCCCAGTGTAAAGGGGGGAGGACGAGGGAAAGGATATGTGGGCAACTAGAGATTCGTGGGAGGATGGACAAGATTCCTTGAAGCTAATGGAGCAACGTATGGAAAGCCTGACATACAGCGCTACCCCCCTGCCTCGATGTAGTTTGGGATGGCAAGAGAGGAGTTGGAGATTTTGGCAGATAGCCAAGATTCCATGACACATAGTATATCTGGTTGATATTGGTTGACCCAGATGTAGAGGGCGTCTAGTTTAGGGAGTAGACTCCTGGTGTTAATATGAAATATATGGAGGCCCTTGGGGTGAGAGTCAGAGGACTGGCTGGATGGGGGTGCATGTGCTGGTGAGGTTTGTCTAGGTGCAAGAGGGCCAGGGTTAGGATGAATGTTGCCTGCCAGAAGTAGGAGTAGCAGGGGGATGGAGAGGAGAGGGGATTTCTTGCAGCTACTTGTTCTGCGCCTGGGGGTGGAGTACAGAGGTTTAAACACTGGAGAAAGGTCTTAAGGTTTAGTAGGTGTGAGTGGAGCAATGAGGGGTGAAAGGTTGGGGAAGGTGGAGGGGAGTGGAAAAGGGCGGAGGATAGGTGAGAGGGGAGGGGAGGAAGGAATTGAGGTTGTAATGTGGGGTGTGCCAGAGAGGGTTTGGAGGGGGTATTCCTAGGGGAAGGACTGAGAAAGAGTGAATGGGAGTCAAAGGGATGCCAAGATGGAGAGTAGGAAGATAGGGAAGCAATCGGCAGGAAAGAGGAATTTATAGTAGCAGGCACAAGACTAGGTAATGCAGCATTGTGGTTGAGAGGGTGAAAGTGAATAAGTAACAGTTGCAGTAGCAGCCTCTAGTGGCAAGATATGATAACTTGCTAGTGGGAAACACAGCTGATTGGTTTCGACCATCACGTGTCTGTAGCTATATAGTGCTGAGATGACCAAGGGTGGTGGGGAGCCAACGCAAGGTGATAGCGGAGCCATCCTCAGTCAGAAGCTGAGAGCGCTTCAGTCCCAAGTTAGTGGTGCTGCTGCGTGGCATCCGTGAGCTGCTGTAAGGGAGCGCTGCTGTGGGGGGGTATCCATCTGCCCTCATGGACCCTCGGGGGAGCCACCGGAATTACTGTGGATGTGAGAGAGAAAACAGAGGCATTAAAAGCAGGAACTTTTGGGAGGGGCTGCCTATGCGGGAGCTGAGAAAGTACCTGCGTAGTGGCAATATAACTCAGATTTACAATTGGTTCTCAGTTAATTAAACCAGCACTTCAGCAGACTTGCCCACAAACTAGTTGTAATTCAGATTTCAGTAGCATAGAATAGTTCAGTAGCTTAAAGTTTGCCCTACTACTTGCTAGCCGCACGATAAGTAATATAAAGCTAATTTAGGCAAAACAGTGATTTATATCTGACTACTGGCAATAAAAAAGGAGCATTAAAGCAAGGCTTTTAGTCTCTTTTAGCGCTGTAGAATTCTGTCTTCATCAGTATGGCGACTTCATATCTTGAGCTTAAAGGCACATCGGTTTAGCCGATTTAAAAATGGTGCCAAGTCCTCAGTCAGAAGCTTCGGTCCCAAGTTAGTGGTGCTGCTATGTTGTGGTGTACCTGAGCTGCTGTAAGGGAGAGCTGCTGTGGGGGAGGGCATCTGTCTGCCTGCTTGGACCCTTGGGGGAGCCGCCGGAATTACTGAGCTGCTGTAAGGGAGAACTGCTGTGGGGGAGGGCACAGTTTGCCCTCATGGACCCTCGGGGGAGCGGCCGGAATTACTGGGCTGCTGTAAGGGAGAGCTGCTGTGGGGGATGGCATCCATCTGCTCCCACAGACCCTTGGGGGAGCTGCCAGAATTACTGAGCTGCTGTAAGGCAGAGATGCTGTGGGGGAGAGCAACTGACTGCCCTCACAGACCATCAGGGGGGCCGCCAGAATTACTGAGCTGCTGTAAGGGAGAGCTGCTGTGGGGGAGGGCGTCCATCTGCCCTCACAGACCCTCGGGGAGCCGCCAGAATTACTTAGTGCTAGGCATGGCTGGAGGAATGGGAGTTAAAACTGTTTACCCCTCTCAGGGAACAAAACTTAGTGGTACGGGGGTCCTGGAAGTGGCAGGACCTGTTGCTCTGTTTGAGTGCTGCTCTAGAGCTATGAGTAGTCGTTGTTCCTCACTGTCTGTTTGGTCTTCCTGATTGTGGGCTGCCCATGGGCAGTTGTTATAAGTATGCCCTTTTGTGTCACACAAATTACACAGTGGTTCATTAGTACAATAAGCATTAGTGTGGCCTAGCTCATTACAAAGGGTGTATTGAAGTTTCTCAGACAGGTTACTCAAATGGGTATGAGAGCCACAATGGTAGCAGGCCTTCAGCTGGCCTGCATAAAAGAGAACACCTCTGTCCCTCCCCAAAAATAAACTATTTGGGGGATATGCCTGGCCAGTCTCTGTAGAATGTAACACCAGCCATGTGCACCATCCCCCAGTCCAGATTTGTTCTGTGTCCAGAATTGCCTCTGGCACCCCCAGGACCATGCACCTTTGCTTAAGCCAATATAATAGATTTGCAACACTGACGTCTTCATTTCTGAAGAGTACAGTAATGCTCTTGAAAGATGGCTTTGTTAATGGAACTGCCTCAAAAGGTGACCATGTATTTTTCAAAACTTGAAATTTTGACCAAAATATCTCCGATCCACTGGAAAGCTTAAAGCTAAAGTCAAAGGTTGTCTCGCCTGAGATATATATTATTGCATAAATCCCTGCTGCATGAAATCCCATTCAGAATTTCAGTAATGTTTTGGCCATAAACACTCTGTTGGGAAATAGATCCATACCTTATTTATAGTGGAATCGGACCACATTGTGGCATTTTGCCAGGTATACTGGTGTCCTAAAGAACGAGGCATACGGTCGGGAGGCTGACCCCTTTGGAGGTTGTCCAGAGGTATCTGCACCAGGAGTACCTGGTTCTGTGGTGGGATTAGAACCAATGGTGGCATTTTGGGCTAGAGAAGTCAGTATAGGGATTTGCAGAAATGTGGGATCAAGATGATCAGGTAAGTGACCCTTTGAAAGACTCTCTGGAGGAGGGGTTGTGTGAAAATGCACTACTGGATTTTGTGTAAGTTTCAAGCCATCAGGCCATGCTAGAGGAGAATGACTGCCCTGGTGTCTTCCATTTCAGATTTAGAAATAGAAGCCAATTCTGTATTCAGCAATGCTGTACCAGAATTAGGAACAACAGGGTTTTTTAGTCATGGGTAGTATGGGCTGTTGCTTGGGGCTGTTGCCGCCAGTTTGATTTCTTGGTGAAGTCGTATCTACCAAATTTTTGTCTATCCCAGTCGGGGAAAAGCCAGAAATCCATTTCCCCATACCTTGTATTTGGGCCCAGCCTGCCCCTCTCAGGGCAGTTTCCACTAACCACTCTTTTCCTATTAAATCAGCTTTGTTTGTCAACCCAGAGGCTTGTCTTAGGCCAGGTGTTTTTGTACCTGTTACTGCCATTCCTCACAAGGCACCCCTCTGTTTTTGTCCCATAAATACAAATACGTTTTTTTCCCAATCTCTGGTATTAAAAGAAAATTATTCAGGCAATGTTCCTGGCATCTGGGTAACCATCTGTAATGGAGACAGCAGCTTGGGGGCTGGTAAGCACGTCTTTGCTGGGGAAGCATCTGCACCACAGGTTGCAGGTTTGGCCTGCACATCACATGATCCAGCTGTCTGTACCGCAGCTGGCGCAGTCCTCAGAATGTTCATTTCTTTTTGGAGCTCCATTTACTCTGCAGGAATCTTGCTTCTTCAGCTGCTAATTGCTGCAGTAAGTTTTGTTTCTTTTGTTCATCCACGGCTGTTGAAAAATCCATTTGAGCGCTGTCTGTCTGCCTCTGATGTCTGTTCCACCAGTATTGCCTTTGTCTTATCTGGTAAAGATATTTCCTCCATTTGCTGGATTGAAGCAACAGGTGCTGTTATTTCCAAATTTCCCATGGCATCAAAAAAAGTTTGGTCTCTGGAACTGCCAAGGCAGGGGAGGAGACCCATTCCCCAGCCTCCAGATCATCCATCTTCTCTGAGGGAAGATTGAGAGTGGCCATCCTGACAGCCAGAGATTCCCCTACAGGAGAGCAGAGGAATTTTTATTACAGAACAATTATCAAACAAGTACAATACAGTGGAAAATAAGAACATAGATTTCTTGATCCAAACTTACTTTTTGCTAAATAGATGAGAGTCTCTAGATGCCATATTCGTGTCTGTAGCCACAGAAGAAGTAACTGAGAAGGTATCAGACTCTTCATCACTGTCTCCCCAGGCTTTCCATTTCGCCAAAGCCGAGAACCTGTTCTCAGTCAGGAGGGAGCGTTTTCTCACCATCTTCCCTGGTGGTGGCTCCTTTGGAGCTTTATTTCTAGAGCTCCTCCTGGGTGGCACCTTATTCCACTGTTGGGGGTGGGGGAGGCATAGCTTTTTCAGGCATAAGCATGTGGGGAACCCCCACAGATGGAACCATGGGTTGTTCTATAGACAGGAGGGCCACAGAAGGGACTCTCCACCCTCATGTTGAGTGACCCTAGGGGTTCATCACGAGTGTTCTGCTTCAGCACCTCCTTTGAAAGGGTGTAAGGGAAACTTTTGACATAGAGGGACCACTCGGGATAAAGTCTGGTGCATAACTATGTTGGTCTTGTGCATGGGATGCAATGTCCTCCTGGGTCTCCTGGTCAGTGGAAGGTCAGTTATGGGCCACCTAGGGACATGTTGAAAAGGAATGGCCTATTTCTCCACAAAGGTTGCAACACACAGGCATTGGACATACCACACTGGTGTGTCCAATACACCCACATAAGGAGTATCTGATCTTGTCACAAGCACTGCTCAAATGCATCCAAGCCCCATACCAGAAATAAGGGCTTGCCCCGGATAGAAGATGAAACTTCTATCCCAGTTGAGATGAAACCAACTAGGTAAATGTTGGACAGTACCATTCACAGTGGGCAAGCGAACCTTAATCCGCCAACCCCCAGTCCAGAAATGTTCTGCATCCATGATAGGGTCCAGACTGCCAAGAAGGGTACATTTTGACTTTACCCAATGCAAAATATTATTAATACAAACCCCCTCATTCTTGAACAGGACAGTAATTACCTTGAAAGCAGGCTTAGTTAAAGGAATTACAATAAACAGAGACCATAGGGGAGTGTATCGCACTTGCTGGTACCTGATAAGTTTTCCAAGTTATTAGCTGTTTTAAAACTTAAATCAGAATTGGTATCCCCAGCTGTGTGAATAAGTGCATAGACATCGCTAGCTTGGAACTGCAGACTCTGTTTTATCAAGTTTTTCCCCACATAAATAGGGTCAGGAAACACCTCCAGGCCCCCCTATATTTAATGCATACAGCATTCCTTTGTTTAGCTGGAGCAGGCAGGTTATGGTACAACTAGCATATGTGCGAGTGGGGGGGATCCTGACCTGAGGCATCCAGGTCAGCATTCCTTCCAGGAGATTGATGGTCCTCGGGGGGGGGGCACCTCGTGCAGGTACACTGGAGATAGAAACTGGCTCATTAGTAGAGGTATTAGCAGGGGTATTGCATACCACAAGGGCAACACAAGCCAAATTAGGAGACACTGGAGCACCACAATCCCTTCCCCCAGGCAAATGAAGAGAAGGATTTTGTGTTAATTCTAACTCAGCCGTCATGTGGAGGGAACTCTCCCCTCCAGAATCACTCATTGGTGTGCCCAATTTACTGGCCGGGACAGGACCAAGAGATAACCATGGTTTATTCTTCTGAGGGCTCCTTGCCCATCCTGCCTGTTCCAAGGCATCAGAGATGGTCAGGCACGAAGCAGATATGCTATTGTCAAAAGAGTAACACAATACAGTTTCAGTTTCTGCCAACACTGTAATAAATTCATCACCTTCATTAACTGAATCATGAACTGTCTGTAAGCCAAAAGTACCGTGAGCCAGAATAGGTTGATTAGCTGGCCCTCCTAACTCTGTACCCAGAATTACAGGTTTTTGGACTGCAGGAGGCCTGCCTGTCCATCACATTATGCAGTCCCCCCCCCACATCATGGGTCAGAGAAAGCACTAACTGGCAATGTAATACTCCTACCCAACACCTCAGGAGTAGCAGTGGACTGTGCCTGAGAGTCCCCTGTGCCAATATCCCCACAATCCAGAATCATAATGTTATCTACCTGTACAGGGGTAGCATCACCCAATACCTACTTCTCCTGTACTGCCTTGATCATGTCCATGCTCTCTGTAGCAGCTTTCACATTGTCATCTGGGTTTCTTTCTGTTAGCGCACCTTACGGTCTCTCACAAAATTCTATCCCCTCGTCTGATCCACTCAAGGAGATTCCACTTTGGCAGCCATGCAAGAGTCTTTCCTGTGCCACAATAACTTCCAAAAGCTGCTTCCTGTGACTCTCAAGCTCCAAAAACAAATCATCCTCAACATCCTGAGCCGACTTCCAGCTGACTGGTAAGCTTGCTAGTGGTTCCCTTTCCTGGGGCACCCACAGACCTGTAGATATGCTCAATGAATGTTTCCTTGTGGCTTGACACTGAAAAACCTTCAGCCCCCAAGATATAACCTTCCTCATCACTGTCCATTTGCTCACTGCAACCTAGGTCTGCCATCCAAATGGACGCAGCTCCCCCTACCTTCAGAGTAGGGGAATTTCCATGGTGTCCTTGCCAAATTGCCCCCATTCATTAAATATACACCCAACAGCTTAATCGGGTCCCATTTCAGTTGGTTACCATCTGTATCCCCCCCCCCCGGTCACCCCTAAAAAAGGGACTTCTAGTCTTAGTGGGCCTACCCGGTCACAAAATCCAATAAATAAATAAATTATGACATCATAATTACGTCCACAGCAACAGATTGGTATGTCATAAACAGAACTGTGACTGCAGAAATTGACAAGCAGACAGAACAAATAGAACCGAAATCTGTTTCCATGCAAATGTCCTTAGTAATAAACAAATAAAGGTGACAGTTACAAAAAGGCGTGAAATATATGCTAAATCATGTCTAGATATTATGGGCTCAATTTTGAAAGCCCTTAGAATACCGCAAGCCCCTGGTGTGCCAATCGTTTGGCAAATGGGGCTTGCAGCATTCTCCTGGCCGCTCATCAGGATTTTCAATTCCAAGGGTCAAATGCCACAGGTTAGACCAGGTTTTACCTAGTCTAACTTGCACCATTTGGGGACCCTTTTTACAAGACTGTGCCCATTGTTTGGTGCAAGCTGCCGTAAAGTGGGAAAACTGTCACAACCGCTCCCGATGTGCTGAAATCAGTGCAGTCAAGGCCAAAGGAGTTTGCGCAGCTACGCCGAAGAATGGGTTGACCTTGTGGGCTTGATGTAAGCCCGGCATCACCCTTTGAAAATTGAGCCGTATGTTTTTTGGACAGAGTTGTTCCAACAACACCAGGGGCTCTCTAAAGCCCTGTTACACTACAAGCAAACATTCGGCATTGACAAACGTTTATTTATAAAAGATAAGGAAATCTTCTGATACTTTGTTAAATATAATGTATTAATGTGGATATGTCTTTAGTTATAAGTTGAATGCAGCTAAAAAGAGTGCTGAAAATAGGTGTAGTAGATGAAATACTGCTGAAACAAAAGCTAGGACCAACAGGGAATGTTTCCAGTCTGAAATATATGTAAATTCACATGGCTAAAAACCCATGAAGCATAGTGTGGAAAACCTACAGTAACTTATTTGGGGTGGTAAAATGCAATTTTAAAACAGAAATGGTGCTGTCACTTGAGGGTTTTAAGTAAGTAATAATACCCGACAGGGTGGGCGTTATTGGGATATAACAGACTGCCCAGGAGCGTAATGAGGCCCAACGACACAGGCGGAGGGCCTTATAGCCCCTGGACGGTCTGTTATATCCCATAATGCCCACCTTGGAGGGTATTATTACACTTAGAAAATGGGTAGGGTGAAAAAAAAATAGTTTAATAAAAAATAAAGAAAAATTAATTTAAAGTAAGTGTTGTGATAAATAGTTCCTCCGCCTGCATTGCTATTATGATGGACATTTGTGTTAGCCGAAACTGTAGTTTACAAACAGGGGAGGAGGGAGCCAGAGTTTCTGTTATTAGTTGGGCCACAGTGTGTGCTTTTGTGTGCGTCTGGGACAGTGAACGTTGTCGGGGAGGCAGTTTATTTATTGTGGTTTCAGGTGAGAGTGAGGAACTTTTTGTGCTATTCAGAGAACAGTGTGGTGCTTCTTTAGTCTAAGGTACTGTGGAGTACCAAGAGAAGAGTAAGTGTTGTACCGCTATTGCACTTGAAAGGAGCACGACTTTGTTGGCTTTCCATACCGGAGATGGACATCCATCTGCGGTACGGAAAATCAGGAATGTCTCGCTGCTTTCATATATAGTGTCGGCGTGGTCGCTGTTTGTTTTGGCATGAATTTGTTTAGCTTCGGTAGTTGAGCTTTTTTTTTTTTTAAATAAGCGCAGCATTTGAAGATGAGGGCGTGGGGGAAAAATGGAGAGAGATCGATGTAGGTATCAATTATGAGCATGGCTCGCTTAGCAAGTGAGAAAACAAATGGTGGTGGCAAGTTTTAGAATTCGGGGAGCCTCTGTAAAAATTGGAATAAAGATTTAATGGCAAAAAAAAAAAAAAAAAAGAATTCAGGGAGCCGAAGGATACCCTTGGTAATAGGGCACCCAAATTGGCACTTGTTTTCACCCGGGCCGTTGTTAAGAAATAACAGCCCAGGTGCCAGGCTGTTTCAGCCAATCAGGAGGCTAGTTTTCTTTTGCCCATTTTCTAATATAATATAATCCACTGCAGTGTATGTGCTGCTTCATTTCCTACATCTCCTCTAGAGAACAGTAACGCATTTTCATAGACAAATCATTAGAATTGGGGGAATAGCAATCTTAAGTTTTTTTTTAATACAGGCAAAAGGCAAAGAGCCATAAGTAAAATACATAATTTGAGTACGGGATAAAACAGAGGATTTACCATTCCAGATTTAGAAATTTACTTCTGGACCTTTCAGTTGCCTATCTTTTTCAACACATTAAGCAAGTAGTGGGAAAATTCCATAGAGGCAGATGGCAATATCTGAATTTCATTAAATGCCACCAGATGCACCAGTTTACTACAAATAAGGAGAAAGACATACAGTATGAGGAACTTCTGGAATTCAAAACAAACCAAAAATCTGGTCAGAAGCAAAGAACAACTTTGAATTGGGAGGCAACAATAGTTTAGTTCCAACTTACGGGTTGTGGATCCAGATTTTGCCCTTAACAAAATTGGCAACTATTTCCCAAAATGGAAACACCAATGCCATGTCTATTGTTTCTAGCAGACAATGTTAAAATCTGGTAAAATATATAATTTAGACTGGAGAGAGAGACATACAGAGTTCCAGATAAGAGATTATTGCAGATATCAGTAATATAAATGGAAATCAATAATTCTTTTGTTGACTTTATCATAAAAATAGTCTGCAAGATATCACTGAGGTATAAACTCTCCAGATTCTCACTTATCCTGTATTTAAAAGTTTTGGAAAAGTAACACACACTGAACTGAGGCTTATGTCTAGGTGGCAAGCTGGAGTAGGCGAGGGGATTATAGAGGGTTAATGAAAAAGGAGTGTTCCAATAAATACCATCTATTACAATACAAAGTAAGATAAGGGAGTTCAACAAGTGTCAACTAATACTCTTCAAGAGTTATCCTAACCTGAAAATATGACTATCCAACTGAAATGGTAAAAATAATTTCCTTCAGGGCCAAAGATGCTTTTCTTTCTGAAACAGGCATGTGTTAAGTGTAATGAAGACAGTGTTCATACGTATTATATCTAATATGAGCAAGGCCACTGTTTTACCGTAATTCTGTGATCATGGACGGAATCACGGAATTCCCATTGGCTGCTGGAATTTAAAATTTCCAGCCAGTGACTCACGGAACTCGCGCTGCTAGTGTGAGCTTTTGGGAGTTTGTCCCTTTAAAAGCAGACACCTAGAGCAGCTTCTTCCCAGGTGCAGAAAAAACGGAAGAAGGAGGAGAGAAAGCGCTTCTGTCGGAGTGTCAGAGAGAATGCTGAAAACCACGTGGTTGCCAGAGAACCTCGCTACCTCGCTACTCTAGCTGCTTTTTGGATCACGACGTAAACAAAATTCGCTTTCGCTGTGCCATTAAAAAAAGTATTTATTGCTGCCACACTCGCCACAACAACCACCCCAGCCACCTCCTGAAGGACGCCCGGCTCAAGAACGACCATTCCTGAAGTACACCAGACACAAACCCTTCAGGTACTTAATATATTTTGCCCAGATGTTCTTTTGCACTAATTCGGGGTGCCTTTAAGAGATATTTTTTCACCTCATTTTTTTCCCTGAGCTGACTGGCTGAGATTGTGCCTGGCCCTGAACCTGGCTGCTCGGGGAGAGGTTGCTTTAGACTACTTCTCTAATACAGTGGCGATTCCACATAGCGGCATAGACCTCTTTAGCCAACCAAAAGACCCCCAGTACTTTTATTGAACTTTTATTTGGTCATTTGAATACATCCACAGAGGAGACCTTAAATACTGCATCTTATTTGGAACTGGGTCACTTTTCCTACTGTACTTTATAGCTGGGTAGAAATCAAGCCCTAGGGTTACACAGTGGAAAATGGCTAAGCTGGGATTTGCTCGAGCTGTTAGATCACACTTACCTCTTCTGCTGGCTTACTACACTGTTTAAGAAAAAGGTGGTCATATTTAATGTATGTATTTTTGCTTTCCTGTTGACTGGTGCTGACTTACTGCCATGAAGTGAGTCTGTCATAAATGGGAATAGGATGAACTGTATGCTATGCATGTAGATCAGATCACAAGTTTAATTTGTGGGCTCTTCAGGTATACATTGGGAAATATGAGTGACATTTGACCTTATAAATCTACAGTACATTGTTTCATTCTGAAACCTAAAAAAAAAAGGATATTTGATGGAAAGACTGGTTTCAACAATAAATCACCCTGTATTTTCTGTGAGTTCCATCAAGGAATCCAAGACAGACTTTGCTATTAATATGGTTGTTCTTATTTGAAAGAGGGTTTTAATGACTGTTTATGCAGAAAGGAGGTTGCTAACATTTTTGCTCTAATTACCAATTATATCAGAGAAGGAAATAATATATAGACACTGTCAGCAGTTGAGCTGTTTGCATGCTTATTTATCTCCAGTCGGTAAAGAGAGAGAGAGGAGCCAGCTGGAGCAGAGTTGTGTGAGCTTCAGATGTACATGAAGTGGCAATACAGTCAGTTGGGCAGTACTGTAGGTAGTACCTTTGCCTGGATTTTTAATGCAAGGCATCTCAACATTCTACCCTATAATAAGGACTTCTTCAGGGGACTTAATTATTATTTTTATTTGATGTGCTCATTGGGGATGCTCCTGTTTCACCTACTAGTTAACCAACGGCTTATTTCTTCCTACCCCCCTACAAGATTTGCCTTATGTCTGTCCCATGCATTCTTGAATTCCCACAGTTTTAGACCCCACAACCTCCTCAGAATGTCTGTTCCATGTGTCCACCACCCTCTCTGTGAAAAATACTTCCTCACATTGCCCCTGAGCTGCCCCCTTCTACCTTCAAATTGTGTACCCTTGTTTTTGCACATTTCTTTTTCCGAACGATGCTACCCTCTTGGACTTTGTTGATTCCACTGAGGTACTTGATCTCAGAAATGTAAAGGCTAGCCCTTCCCTGTTCTTAAGTAATACAACAGCTCCTACAGCTACCTATGTGTGGGTGTCATCAATTCCCAGTCCATTCTGAACTGCCTATATAATGTGCTTTACTGGGTGCTGAGAGTGGGTCACTGTCCATTTTTGCATATTGCTAGAGTGAGAGTGTTCCAGTGTAGAAGTGAGGGCTTTTTAACAGGAAGAAATCAAGTGCTGTACCAAGAAAGGGTATACAACTATTGTAAAGTACCTCAGTGAAGTGCACCAGGGAGCTGTACACCCTTTTCAGGTACTTGGGCATATTAACCTTTTGGGGGTGGGGGTCTTAAGATTCCCAAGCAGCTACTGTGTGCCCCAGAGCATATGTGTGTGTGGGAGGGGAGAATCCCCTAGCTTGCTATGTGCACTACAGTAGGGGGAATGGCATATATATGCTAATGTGGGCATGGCTGGAGTAAGAGTTGGTGCATCTGTAACATCAGAGGGTCTGTGTACCCCAGAACAGGTGTGGAAAGTGGTTTAGTACCCTTGTCTGCTTGCTGTGTGCCTCAGAGCAGGTGGCGTGCAGTGACAGAATGATGCAGCATGCTAACATGGGCACGCTTGGTGGATGACAGTTGGCAGTGCTGCGCCTCGGAGCACGTCTGAAGGGGCAGTGTTGGTTTCTGTGTGCCCAGAGCAAGTTTGGTGAGGGGTGTTGGGGTTAAACAAACTCTGTCCATCATCCAGCACTGACCCAAACTCCCAGGGCTCGTCCCCACTGGTGGGGCCAGTGGGGGTTCCCCAGCCCCCATTGGGGACCGTATTCAATGGGCCAGTGCTGTGGCTAACTGGGAGCAGAGCCTGCGAGGCACCCTCGATCCAGTGTGCTCTTCCTTTGTTTTGGGGGGGTGAGGTGCCTCAGAGAGGTGCAGGTATATCCTGTTTGTGTCTCAGTTTATATGCTTTGCTCTGTGGAGGGGTTTCTAAAATATTGTACTGTTTTCTATGCTGCTGTGAAGTTTAAACCAAATAAGTGGTGACATTTCCCCAAGTTATGAAAAGGGTGTACAGCTCTGTTATGTGGGCATACATACAAAGCCCTCAAGTGCAAGAAGTCAATGTGTTTAATAAAAAAAAAAGGGGTCCGTGTCTGTGGTGGTGTTGGGGTCAGAGTTGGCAGTGCTGGATCTGAGCATGTCTGAAGGGGCTGTGTTGGTTGCTGTGTCCCTCAGAGCAAGTATGAGGACAAAATGTTTTCTAGATCTTCGGGGATCTCTCTTGTAGGATATCTCTCAAAAGGAACATAGTAGACTGACATGGCAAGACAGAGTTGCCCTGGGGATTGGGTGGGGGGGTCCCAGCCCTCACCAGCAGAAAAAAACTTGCACCTGCCATAGCAAAGTGCACCTAGGTTGACCTCAGAAGCATAGCAGGCAGGTGTGGAGACAGGGCCAAACCAGGCATCAAAACAAAAACACTTGTGAGAGCTCACTGACCGTAGATATTCAAGAGTCTCTTGCAGCTGGTCACACCCCAGGAACCACAACCATCAGGCGCCAGGACCACACAGAAACCCCTTGCCAGCAGTCCATCTGCGGCCACGCACAGCACTGTCATGAGGTTGACATCCTCCCTATGTAGCTGTGGAGGGCCCCAGATATACCCTAGCAAAATGTCTCCATGTGGTCCCGCGCCCGATGGTTGCAGACCCAAAACTGTGATCCACTGCAAGAGACTATCCTGAAGATCCACTGATTTATGGTAAGTTCTTACATAAGTGTTCCCTTTTTTAGGGAGGGGGGATGGAAAGCCCCCTGGATCCCCACAGTAACCTTGCGCTCCACACCTGCCTGCCACACCTCAGAGACCAACCTACAGTAGATGCAGTGGTTTTTCCATACCACTCTATGCAGGCACAAGCCATCCCCATCAGGGACGTATATGGAAATACCCCCCACTTCCCACTGCAACAATGCCTTGCTATACCTGCCCACAGTGTCTCGTTTTGAGAGGACCAGGTAATCTGAGCAAGAACCCATTTTCAGACTGCAGAAAATCATATAAAAGTGCAGCATTTTAAAAGTTGTGCACTTTTACATGATTTTCTACACTGCACCTGGAGAATGGTGGCTATATGCTGCCTCCCCCACTGCCATCACACCAGGAGGATGGGAGCCATAGGCTGCTGCTGCCATCATACCTTGAGAATGGGAGTCGTAGGCTGCTGCTGCCATCGTACCTGGAGGATGGGAGTTGTAGAATGCTACTGCTGTTGTGCCTGGAGGATGGGAGTTGTAGACAGTTCTTGCCATCTCACCTAGTGAATGGTGGTCACTGGCCACTACTGCCATCCCAGGAGAATGGGAGTCATAGGCTGCTGCTGCCATCGTACCTGGAGGATGGGAGTTGTAGGCTGCTGCTGCCATCGTACCTGGAGGATGGGAGTCGAGAGGCTGCTGCTGCCATCGCACTCTGGAGGATGGGAGTCGAGGCTGCTGCTGCCATCGTACCTGGAGGATGGGAGTCGTAGAATGCTACTGCTGTTGTACCTGGAGGATGGGAGTTGTAGACAGTTCTTGCCATCTCACCTAGTGAATGGTGGTCACTGGCCACTACTGCCATCCCAGGAGAATGGGAGTCGTAGGCTGCTGCTGCCATCATACCTGGAGGATGGGAGTTGTAGAATGCTGCTGCTGTTGTACCTGGAGGAGGGAGTCATAGATTGCTGCTGCCTTCACACTCGGAGGATGGGAATCGTAGAGTGCTGCTGCTGCTGCCTTCACACCCGGAGGATGGGAGTCATAGATTGCTGCTGCTGCTGCCTTCACACCCGGAGGATGGGAGTCATAGATTGCTGCTGCTGCCTTTACACCCGGAGGATGGGAGTCGTAGAATGCTACTGCTGTTGTACCTGGAGGATGGGAGTTGTAGACGGTTGCTGCCATCTCACCTAGTGAATGGTGGTCACTGGCTACTACTGCCATCCCAGGAGAATGGGAGTGGTAGGCTGCTGCTGCCATCATACCTGGAGGATGGGAGTTTTAGAATGCTGCTGCTGTCATATCTGGATGATGGGAGTCGTAGATTGCTGCTGCTGCTGCCTTCACACCCGGAGGATGGGAGTCGTAGATTGCTGCTGCTGCTGTCTTCACACCCGGAGGATGGGAGTCATAGATTGCTGCTGCTGCTGCCTTCACACCCGGAGGATGGGAGTCGTAGATTGCTGCTGCCTTCACACCCGGAGGATGGGAGTCGTAAGGCTGCTGCTGCCATTGTATCTGGAGGATGGGAGTCGTAGGCTGCTGCTGCCATCGTACCTGGAGGATGGGTGCTTTATGAGGTGGCTGCTGCCATAATAGCCAGAGGATAAAAGTCATGGACTGCCCTATCCAGGGGATCTGAGACTCCCATTTTGTTGAATTTTTATCTTATCAAGCAGATTAGTGGAACACACTACTAATAATTTTTTTGGTTGTGATTTCAGTATTCATACTTCCTGCATGTTGTCTGCTACACCAATGAATAAGAAAGCCAAGCTCTGCTACACCTCAGCTAAGGAGTGAGCTCTTCAGTTTAAATCTGAAGGCCTCTATGAGGATGGAGGAAAACTTTTCTGTCCATACTGCAACCATGTCCTGGACCATACCAGAAAAGATACAGTCAAAGATCATCTGCTCAGCAAGAAACATGCTAGGAATAAGGAACGAGCTGCTAGCGAAGGAAGACCAGCAAGGCAGGTGACCCTGACCGGCAGTTTCAGAGCTGCAGCAGAATCATCCATAGTAAGAAATGAGATGGTCATGGACACAGTTAAGGCATGGGGGGCTGCAAATATCCCATTGGAGAAGCTGGACCATCCACAACTGAGGGAATGGATGTGCAAGTATGTGAAGGGGAGTGGAGCGGTGCCAAAAGCAGACACCCTGATGCAGCTCTATCTACCCAAGGTAAGAGAGCAAATTGATGAAGACCTTAAAGCAGCTGTGACTGGGAAATCATTGTCTGTGATATGTGATGAGAGCACAGATGCACAGTCATGCTGCATTCTTAATGTCGTCTTTGTGTTGGAAGGGGCAAGACATATCTTGAAACAGCATAGAACTAGACTCTGTCAACCATTCCACAGTGGCTCAAGCTGTCTTGAAGACTCTCCAGAGTTGTAACATTGACTTTATGAATGTAGTTTCCTTTGTCAGCATAACAGTGGTAGTTATATGATTAAATGTTTTAATGATGCACTTTGTGGGGTTTTTGGGGACCATGTTGTGCAGGTGTGTTGCTGGGCACATGTCTTGTCCCTTGTTGGGGATACATGGCTACACCATTTCAAAAAAGTTAATCAACTGGTTTCATTGGTAAAATATGCCTTTCAGGCAGTCACCAAACGCATAAGCGAGAATTCATCACGTTTTTGGAGGATCTGGAAGCTCGGGAAATGATTGCTTTGCCACCGGTTCCTGTTTTAACTAGATGGAACACATGGTTTGCAGCTGTGGCATACCATTCAACACACCTGCAATACCTGAGGGACTTTTTCAGGGTGGATTCAAGTGATGCCACCTCAATAAACAATCTACGGGCATTACTGGATGAATGGTACGATGAGCTACAAGCACAACTGGCATTCATTACAGATAATTCAGGTGACATTATTGCTGCGATAGAACTTTTGCAGTCAAAGGAGAAACCTCTTAGACATCCACGTATGACATGCTAATGTCAATCAAGAGCCACTTTGAGGCTGACAACTAAAAATGATGGCTCTGGTGAGAAAGCAGAGCTTACCTCTAAACTGAGGAATAAAGTAAGAGATGAGAACATCAAACTGTTCAAAAATGCTTTCAAGGTCAGTTTGAGAAACTGACAAAAACCTGCAGTCAAACCCATCTGTACAGTTTCTCATGGCCTGTCAAATTCTAAACCCACTCAACCTTCCCAAACTTAATAAGGACTTCCAGCTGTACTTGCCTATATCCCAATGTTCACATTACACAATAAGAATGCACTGATAAGGGACTGGGGAGATCTCGTGCGGCAGGATGTGCAGGAACTACCAGAGATCGAATCATTTGATCTTCACCAGTACTGGATCTCTATGTCCTCACAGGTACCAACTCTAGCAAAGGCAGCTCTTCAGGCCATCTGGGTTCCTGTTTCTAGTGCAGAAGTGGAGGCGTTCATTTTCTGCACATGGACAAATCCTGACTGACCAACGGAGAAGCCTGACTGTGGACAATTTAAAATTATTTTCAATGCTGCTATTCAATAAGTAGACCCAGAATCTCCCACCCTCATTTGTGTAATTGCAGTTCTGATGCACTGTCTATTGCAGAAAAATGGTGCTTCTCTGTGCAATAAAGTTGCAGACATGCAGTTCTAGTACAAAGTTGTGGAAAACAAAGTGGTGCTTCACTATGCAATGACGAAGATGTGTTCTGGTACAGTATTGTAGGGAAAAAATGGTGCTCCACTGTGCAATAAGTGTCGATGTGCAATATGTAGTATCTCTGCATTATATGTAGCTATGGGTTAGATTCTACTGTCCTTCCTATAGTATGCTTTATTCATGTTGTCTGGGTAGCGTATTTGTTTGGCTAGCGTATTTGTCTGGGTAGTGTATTTGATTAGACCCATGTTCAGTAGTCAATACTTGAATTGTGCTTTTGCACATGTTTATCTTTGTAAATCTTTTAAAATAAAACACATGAATTGCATTTAGCTTTGAGAAGTTTTTATTATACATGTCACAGAACACATTGTCAACATTAAAACAAAGACTAGCTTTTGGTGTCTATTTAGTATTGAACAGTCTTCAGAATTGGTTCCTTCCTGTGAGAAAAATGTTACTGTTACATGAGACCATTTATTTTCACCGGCTGCATTGATCTGAGGAGAATATTTATGCCAGTTTGGCCAATGGAGTTCCACGGTCAACTCATTAGCCTTGATAGTTGGTAGATGCAAAACTTGGATAGCTGATATAACAGGGAATATGAGATTAAATGTTCTTGTTTTCTGCTGATGTGACTTAAATCTTCATAAAAACATGATAAAACACTGATAGACAAATTTATTACTTAAAATGAGTGAATAATATAAAGTTTTGTATTACCGGAAAAATCCCGGAAACTGGATTCCCAAACACCGGTAAAATCCCGGAATCCAGGATGGTCAAAACGGAATTTGCTTTTTCCAAGCACCGAAAAACAGTGGCCTTGAATATGAGTTGCAAAAAAGAATATTATAAACCTCACAGAATGATAAGTGGGGAATCCCATGTTATGACTGGTCCACTAGTGGTCTTGCCCCACTGGTAATGTACTGCTAAGG
This sequence comes from Neoceratodus forsteri, assembly GCA_016271365.2. Lineage (NCBI taxonomy): Eukaryota > Metazoa > Chordata > Ceratodontiformes > Ceratodontidae > Neoceratodus > Neoceratodus forsteri. Next base: position 1,106,937,418 of record CM057449.1, on the reverse strand, counting down.
TAAAGAGAAAGCAGGACACACAACACACACAGAGCATTACAGCATTTTTTTATTATAATAAGGCTTACTTTATTTTAATTTAAAAAAAGCATCTGGAGGCTTATAATAGCAGTAAGGCCCTCCATATCAGACCATACAAGTCAGATAATATCTCTGCCAGGTAAGCAGCATCATCTGTGCCATGAGTGCTTGTGTACCAGCCCAGGACGTTATCAGTCTGGTGAGAACCTTTCCTTCAGGCCTTACTGCTTAACTCATAAATAAAAAAAATACCTCATACCCTCCCAACAAGATGAAGTGTTTGTTATCTTTGAAATGCATTTTGGTCCCAACCTGCTAGCACAGTGGCTGGTGAGCCACTTTCCATACTGGTGTCCATGCTTCAGTACCTACTATGAATGCAGATCATTCGTCTGTGGCTTGCTTGCTCCCTGGTGACACAAGGATTGAACCTATCATGGGTGATTTAATTTAGAGAAGCAGAACATTGGCTGAGTCTGTGTAAGCACATTGATGCATGTGATCATGCATGGAACCCTTGTAACCGACATCCTGCAGGACAGGGAGACAAGGGAGGCAAAAAGCAACAGCAGTATGATTGCTCCTGTACTCCCCACTTAGGATCCTCCAGCACTGCATGCCAGAGAGAGGCATGTCCTTAAAAGCCCCACTTTGGAGGGGGTAGTCATGGAAGATGCCAGGGAGGAACAGATAAGGGAAGTTGTTGTGGGTGGGAGGTTGCAAGGTCAGACCCAAGGTACGGTGGCAGATGAAAAAGAGCAAATAATTTTGTTAAAAAATGCATTTTCTATGACTTAGATCTTCAGAAAATAAGTACCTACTTCACATCTTTTGTTAAATCAAAGTTTAATTGGCCTAAAATAGTGTGAATGAAGCCACACCTGCTATCATTACTTCATAAAATTCTAGTACGTCAGAAAAAAAATCCCATGACAACTTTAGAAAGGCATTTCACTTGCGTGGATTAACAGCAAGCAAACATTATCCACTGCTAATTGATGCCAGAATCAATTCCTCTAGACCAAAGTCCATGTTTGCAAACCTCTTCTTTGTTAATATTATCAAGACCCTAGCAGAGCACATTAGTGTGTCCATACTCCTCTGACAGCGCAGAGCAGAGGTACTGAGCCCTCCATTTCTATGCATAAGCTTTTTTTTCTAGCTTTTTCAATCATTCCACTATCAGTTGACAACAGTGCTGGTTCTGCTAATGAAGTGCTGCGTTGTGATCAATGACATTTAGCAGACATGGCAGGGTGATCTGCACAACAAAGGCACTAAGATGAGAATAGCAAGAAAATAGCCCTTGAAAATGAGTCACGAAGCTCAACATTGTCAATGATGATTCACAATAACAGGAGGCAAAGGAAAGTAGGGATGAGTGTTTCCTTCCCTAATGGGATTTGCTCAATACTTCATAGCCCACAACTTTTGTTTCAAATGATGATAGGTGTAGGTTGATGAAGCAGCGGCAGATCATTTTGTATGGGAGCTTTGCCGACAATGAATTACATGCGAAGAAAACTGCACCTGAATTTAGGTGCTCCATCTTTTCCACCAAGGAGATTTTCTTTGTGTGTACCCTAATGTTCACATATGAAAGGAAAGAGGTGGTGACCCCCATTCAGTCAGAGGAAAGTAGACAGAAAGAATTACAAAGACATACTGCATACTATTTTAAAGAAACAGTTTACAGAGCCAAGGTTAAAACTGGCAACCTGCACCTAATAGCACACAGGCTCTAACTGGAGTAGAAAGCACATATGAAAGGAAAGAGGTGGTGACCCTCATTCAGTCAAAGGGAAATATACAGAAAGAATTACGAAGGCTTACTACATACTATTTTAAAGAAACAGTTTACAGAGCCAAGGTTAGAACTGGCAACATGCACCTAATATCACACAGGCTCTAACTGGAGTAGAAAAGCAAGTCACTAACAACAGCTGTGTTGGTGATGCTGATCTGAATTAATTTGTTAAACCTCCCTCAGCCTCCTTTCTTTTGAGTCCTAGGTAGAACTTAATCATTTGTTGCACTTAAAAAGGCAGCATTCATGCTACATTATTTTTTTAAGTATAGTTAAAAACTCAAGAGATTTCAACATCTAAAATGAACAATGTTTTTTGATCTATGCATTTGGGCAACTTAAACACATTTTCTAGTGTTTTTTTTTTCATTCTCCAGTACCTGGCAAAGGCACACTTGGCCTAAGGCCTGTTTTTAGGGGCGGTGCAGCAGTACTGAGGAGGTTAAGTGACTTGCTCAGGGTCACACTGTATGCAAGAGGAGGTTGTGGGACTCAAACCCAGGTCTGCAGGATGAGTCAAGCTCATTCATAGCTCATATCTATAACTTCTAGGCTATGCTGCCAGCCCAGTTTCCAGAAAACAAATTCACAGTTGGCATCAACAGAACTCAGCTACCAAAATTCCCCTATAATTTGATTTTCTGGACTTTATATTTTCATTAAAACAGGATAATTTTCCCTTAGTGTTATCTATTCCTGTTGCTAATTACTGCTGTGAAATCATAATCTTCTGCTTGTGTCATCACATCTGGTTGCTACAGACATGATAATAATGTCATAAACAGAAAATTATTATTTCAAAACAAGAAAAGCAGCAAACACAGATGACGTCTAAGGGGAACATAGTCTGTTTTTATGCACACACCTACAGTTATAAATAAGGAAATAGACAGAAATTAAAATTTAGAGGGAATCTTATGAGATTTGTGTCCTGCTGACACCACCAGTAATTATTTTGTAGAATCCTGGAAAATCACTTTAAGTATATTTGGCATGAAACATGTGTTAGTAGGGGTATCACAAGTCGGAAGAGGGAGGTAATAATCCCTCTTTACAAGACACAGGTTAGGCCTCATCTGGAGTACTGCGTGCAGTACTGGAGGCCACACCTTCACAAAGACATTAATTAAATTGAGGCAGTCCAGAGAAGGGCAACCAAAATGGTGCAGAGACTGCATCAGAAAACATATGAGGACAGATTAACTGAACTCAATATGTATACCCTAGAGCAAAGGAAGGAGAGAGGTGATATGATTGAAACATTCAAACACCTTAAGGGCATTATTTATTTATTTATTTAGTTAGTTAAACATCAGTTTAGAAACCTTTGAGCCAGAGGCTCATTTACAAAGGTACCTCGTCACAAAGAGGACATCAGAACAGTAGTACAAGGGACACAGTACTTACAAACAAAAAAAGTTACAGTTCAATTACAGTTTTGTTACAATAGAGTACAATTTCCAATGAGCAAAAGATAACAAAAGGTGCAAAACTTATGGTCGGGGGAGAGCTGGTGGTGGTAGAAGGGAAGGAGATAGGGGAGGAGGAATAAGTAGGGAAAGGAAGGGGGGGAGCGGCTCAGTGAGCATTGTCAAACAGAGTATGTATATATATATATTTTTTTTTACACTAGGCTAGCAGCAGTTACATTTGCGAGAGCTGAGCAGGAAGTTTCTGAGTCTGGGCTTAAAGCAAGCTAAGGTTAGAGAGTTTGAGACACTGGCAGGGGAGGGTTTCCAGTGGGCGCCGCGGTGAGGGAATGCCCTCTGACCTTGTGAGGTCCTGGCTCTCGGAAGAACTAGGGTAGCTCTTGGATGCAATGGCAATCAGGGTCAGTGCAGCACGCCACTGGTGCTGGATAGGCCTATGGGGGATAGGGCCATGCAGGGCTTTAAAGGTGAGCTGGCATGTCTGATACATGAGTCGCTCTTCCAGGTTGAGTAGGGTAGCCAGGGTGTACAGCTCACATGTGTGAGTGAGTCTGGGAGCACCAGTGATAAGTCTGCAGGCCTTATTTACTGTGAGACGAACCTTGTTGAGGGCAGTCTGATCTGCTGAGCCATAGACCGAAGGCCATAGTCAATGAGAGACATGACAGAGGAGGTGACAGCCAGGCGGAGGACATCAGGAGGGAGGCATTTTGTGCTGTAAAGAATGCCTGACAGTGGAGTTGGCGATACAGAATTTAGGGCAGATATATGTCCATGGAATGAAAGTGCAGGGTCAAAGGTTATACCAAGATATTTATAGGACTGCACCTGGTCAATGAGAGATTGGTGGAGTGGACAGCTAAGAGAAACTTGCTGTACTTATTTTGGGGTGGGAGAAGAGCATCGTTTTGTTTTCTTAAGGTTGATAACAAGTCAGTGCTCAGTGAACCAGGTAGCTAGACTAGTTGGAGGGGTTCTGTAGCAGCATGGGGTCATTGTGGGAGGCAACGAGAACAGCATCATCAGCATAGAAGCATCTTACCCGTACAACTGCTGGGTGAGGAGTTAAGAAGAGTGAGAATAGTAGGGTCCAAGAATTGAGCCCTCACGGCACCAGAGCGAATGGGGCATGTTTCAGAGAGTACCATTGACTTTCACACATTGGGAGCGGGCGAGAGATAGCTGGTGCACCAGGAAACAGGTCCTGAGGCAAAGCCTATTAGGTCGAGGGTGGAGAGCAAAGAGGATGTAAACAGTATTGAATGCTTTAGACAGGTCAATGAATATAGCACCAGCCAGGGCACCAGAGTCCAAGGAGGCATGGAGGAAGCTGAAAATTCCAGGAGTGCTGTATTGGTACTATGACCTGCTCTGAACCCGTGTTGTTCAGGGCAGAGAACATTGTACTTACAGAGGTAGTCAGAGACTTGTGACGCACAATTTTCTAACGCCTTAGAGGGGGAGAGGATTGAGATGGTCGGTAGTTACCGGAAGAGTCCTGTCACCACCTTTATGGACAGGGGTAACTGTGGCAATCTTCCAGACAGAGGGAATTGTCCGAGACAGAGTGATTTGTTGAAAATGCATGTAATAGGTGAGAGGACCTGATCCAAGACCTGGACGAAAAGGCAGGGATCAAGTGAGTCATTACCGATGGTGTTACCTTTAGGCTTTTAGCAAGTAAAGCCTAGCTTCTTGCATGGTGACACGGCGTAGGTGGAAGAGGGGCGGGCAGTGGGTGGTGGTACAGATGGAGGAGTGGACTGAAAAGTTACAGGAAGTACTGAGCTAAGGTCGGTGAAGGAGTTATTGAGGTGGGAGGCAATGAGGGCAGGGTCAGAGGAGACGGTACCATTGATGTTGAGAAGAGAAGGAGAGGGGGACTGGGAGTGACCATTCAGTTGCTTAATGTTGTCCCAGGAGGAGGTAAGAGAGGCTTGGTAGTATTCCGCCTTTGCTTTGCGGATGGCCCAGGTGCACTGGTTACGGGCAGCAGCATAGGACTGCCTGTCAGCTGAATGGCCAGTAGCAACAGCAAGGTGCCAAAGATTGTCACGTTGTAGCGCCACAGAAGGCAGGGTGATCCAAGGGGCATGTTTCACTTTGGACCTCCTAGCAGTTATGGGAGCAAAGATATCACAGGCAAGTTGAAAGTGCTTACAAAGAAACCCAGGGCCAAGTCGATGTTGGTTGCCCTCGTTAGAGGGACCAATCAGTGTGGGCAAGGAAGCGCTTAAGGCCTATGAGTCCCCAGGCCTAAGCCACCTTCGAGAGGTGGTTTTGACCGGGATGAGAGCCGAGGTTTCAGTTGAAAAGCACAGGGAGGGTCACTGAGGCAGTCAGGAGGATTTGGATGTTGTGGATGGATTGGCCTGTTGGTGAGGACCAGATCCAGGAGGGTGCTTGTCCCCTAGGGTTTCTAGTAGGCTGTGTGACCAGTTGAGTTAGGTCAATTGAATCGAAAGCCTCACGGTGGGAGGAAGATGAGGCAGAGCCAGTTTATATCCAAGTCGCCCACCAAGATTTGGTCCCGGCGAGTTGTGTAGGGAGGTGAGGTAGTCAATTAGTGGGCCCAGGGCCTGGGATTGGTTCTTGGGGGTATGTAGGCTAGGTTAGGAATAATGGGCCTCTAGCTGGGTCCGGGGACAGCTTTAGAGTAAGTGCCTGGGCCTTATGGTCGAGGTCAGGCGGGGAGTGTAGTCCCCAGAGAATCCTTCAAATAGAAGACACAGCCTCACCTCTCCTGGCCGACACGTCCAACGGTGGAGAGTGTAGCCGGGAGAGACATGAGAGTTAGGGAGGAGGAGACAGCCAGGTTTCAACAAGGGCAATAACATCAGGTTTATGAAGAGTCACCCAGCAGTGCAGAGAGTCCAGTTTTTCAGGAGGCTACAGATGTTCATAGAAGCAATGCGCAGCCCAGGAGATTTCAGGGGTAGGACCAGTGCTGCCAGGCCCAGGATTGGGGTGGACATTGCCTGACAGGAGCAGGAGGAGGAGGGCTGATCTGGGGAGTGCACAATGGCGGGATAGCTTTCGACGATTGGAGAGGGGGTGATATGGGAGTGATGAGGGGGTGATGACCAAGTGAAGACAGCTACTAGAGAGCAGTAAAATCTGACAAGTGAGGTACTGGGAGCAAATTGTTCAAACTTAATCAGGCTCCCTCTAGTGGCAAAACAATATAAGGAGCTAATGGAGAAGAAGAAAAAAAGTCCCCAGTCCGATTTGAACAGGGGGGGTTTCAGACAGAACACAGGTCCTGGGCTTGCAGTGACTCTAAGCTTTTAAATACAGTTATAGGCAAATGGAAATAGTTACAAAATCAGGCACAAAAGTAACAGTTCAGCTCCGTTTGAGCCTGGGCAGCAACACGATGTGCTACTCTGGCCGGGATTCATGCACTGAGCAGGGGAGCTTGTGGCCGTTTCAGAAAAGACACCAGATGGCCAATGATGGTGGCAGCAGCCTGGATCAAGGTAGAAATTACCTGGTGTGTCTCGGGTTCGGGGCTTCTTTGGGCAAGGAGGGCTTCAGAGCAGGCCCTCGTGACCTCCGGTCTCCTCAGGGAGGGTGGTCTCTGGTGTCTGGGTTCGAGGCTTCTTTGGGCAGGGAGGGCTTCAGAGCAGGCCCTCGCGACCTCCGGTCTCCTCAGGGGAGGGGGGTGGTCTCTGGTGTGTCTCGGGTTCGAGGCTTCTTTGGGCAGGGAGGGCTTCAGAGCAGGCCCTCGCGATCTCCGGTCTCCTCAGGGGAGGGTGGTCTCTGGTGTGTCTCGGGTTCGAGGCTTCTTTGGGCAGGGAGGGCTTCAGAGCAGGCCCTCGCGACCTCCGGTCTCCTCAGGGGGGGTGGCTCTGCAAGGTGAATGAGTCTAACATGTTTCAATATAAGAAAAATAGCAGGACAAGAAGACACAGCATGAGATTAGAGGGAGGCCGATTAAGGGGTAATGTGAGGAAGTTCTTTTTCACAGAAAGGTAGTGGATGTATGGAATGGCCTACCTCAGGAAGTGGTGGATATGAATACAGTGCAGGGCTTCAAATAGGCATGGGATAGGCATAAGGGAGCAATACAGATGAGTATGAATAGATAGACCATTGACAGAGCAAAGGCCTATGGCACATTCATAAGGTAGAAAAAGAAATGGGCAGACTGGATGGGCCTTGTGGTCCTTATCTGCCATCAACTTCTATGTTTCTATGACTAGTTAAGGGAAAAATACTGACATATTTATACACATGGTAGCTTCTTGTTGCTACAAATGCGATGATTTCTCCAGTATTTGTAGGCTGACCACATGAATCTGCTGTGACAACTCCTCTATGTACTTAGCAAGCAGTGCACGAACCACATGCTAAAAATGATTGTACAAGCCCTCTATGCAAATCAAACAACCACCCAACAAAAATTAGACTACAAGTACCCCACATACACACACAGGCAAAATTATTTCACAGTCCTACACTGAAAACTAAAATAGTCATTCATTTTACTTTACAGAGTGCCTTTTCCAACAAGGTAATTCAGAGTTCTATACATAAAAACAGCTACAACATAACAAAACCTGACATACAACACTAGTTAAACAGACATCTGTTAATACAGTTATTATGTAAGAATCAAAATGTAACATCACAGTAGGTGCAAAAAGCAACAAATAAGACCTGTGATGGCAAGAAGGGTACTCTAGATATTAAGATGTCACTCAGGGAATGGGAGCGTGACCAGTGGAGTGCCACAAGGTTCAGTGCTGGGAGCCATCCTCTTCAATGTCTTCATGGGTGGCATTGCTGGGAGGCTGCAGGGGGAGCCTCTTTCTGGAGGACATGGGGGTCTTTGGCAAGTTGAACACCCAGAAGAGGGTGGAGAAGGTGCAGGGGGTCTGGAGAGGCTAGAGGAGTGATCTAGGGCATTAGTTCTCACACTTTGTGATAGTGAGCCTCCCCCAAGCCATGGAAAAGATTTCAAGCCTCCCTTAAATTTGAAAAAAATCCTGGGCCTCACCATAGGAAAAAAATATATTATGCTTTGCATAGTACACCCAGGTATAAAGTGAGACTAATACAATTGACAGAATATATTCTCTTTTTATTCAACTTATTGTTCTCCACCCACAGCCCCACACCCCAGGTTATTCTAGTCACTCCACTTTTCAACTCTTGGACCCTTGTTACTCTGTTTTCTGCTCTTCTGGAACAACTAACCTAGCCACTTCATCTCTCCTCCTCTTACCATATTAAGTAACTTCCTTTTCCCTTATCCCCAGGCTACACCTGAAACAAGCATTTGCTCAATGTGCTTTTCCCAGTCACTAATTTGCATATAAACCTCTACTGTAAAACAAACATTGGCTCAGTGTGCATTTTCAGTCACTCATTTCTGTATAAACACCTACTGTTGAAACAAGCCTTGGGTCAGTGTGCCTTTCCCAGTCACCAATTTGTATATAAATAAACACCTACTGTAGAAACAAGCCTTGACTCAGTGTGCCTTCTAGTCACCAATTTACATATAAACACACACCTAGAAACAAGCGTTGGTTCATTGTGCCTTTTCTGGTCACCAGTTTGTGCATAAGTAAGAAATTCAGCTGCCATTATCAATATTTAGTTTGCTTCATCCCATTAAACAAAACATCCAAAACTTAAAGTTTAAATACTGTACATTCACAGACTTGACTGGGCCTCCCCTGGAACAGTCTGGGGCCTCACTTGGGAGGCTAGCCTCACCATTTGAGAACTACTGATCTAAGGGGTGGCAGCTGGGCCTCAGTGCTGAGGGATGCAGGGTTGTGTGCCTGGGATGGGGAAACCAAGGGGCTATGTGTGGGCTGGGGGAAGGTACTAGCTGTTGACAAGCAGGGGAGGGACCTTGGGGTGATCATGCCTGGTGGTCTCAATATAGCAGAGTGTTGTGGCAGGGAAGTGAGTACGGCTAGCCAGGTGCTGGGGTGCATGGGTATGAGGATTTCTGGTGGGTGATTGGGGTGATGTTGCCAATGTGTTGCCTACTGGTGGGACCCCAGCTGGAGTGGTGTGTCCAGTTCTAGGGTTGTGCCTCAACAGAGAAATTGGTGGAGTGGAGGAAGTCCAGAGGGGGGCAATCAGAGCAGTGCGGGGCTTGAATAGGGAACTGTGAGGGGAGGGGCTGTGAGAGATCGGTATGTGCTCCCTGGAGGAGAAGGAGTGATGGGAGAAATAACTGAGACCTGTGGGTGCCTCACGGGGGTGGATGGGGTACAGGAGGGGAGTCTCTTTCAGAGGGGGAGCACCAGAACAAGGGGGCATGCTTTGGGGCTGGGGGAGATTTGTGAGGGATGTGGGGAAATGCTTTTTCATGGAAGGGGTGGTGGACACCTGGAATGGCCCACCAAAGGAGGTGGGTGGGGTGAAGACAGTGGGGAGCTTCAAGCATGCATGGGACAGGCACGTGGGCATAATAGGTAGAGGAAAGGGAGGAAGGAGGGACACCTGTGACCACGTAGGGTCCATGGTGTAGCAATAGGCAGGGAAAACAGAGCAGACTAGATGGGCCTACCAGTCTTTTCTGTTGACAAATTCTATGTTTCTAAGAAGACTTCATCATGAGAGAATATATTTCAATAAAACTTTCACATTCCATATGCTTGTTCCAACATAGTTGCTTTTAGTAATGAATTAAGGGGGGATCCGAGACTGCCTGTAGTATCAGCCAGTGGCATATTCCACAATGTAGTAGCTCTAAAGCTAAAAGAGTGCCCACCCAATGTTTTTAGTCTAACATCAAGCTAACATCAGGAATTTTTAGCAATAACGGATTTGCAGGTCTACATTATTGTGATGGAACAAATGGACCTAGTAAATCCTTTAAATGTTCATATTTAGAGTAAGGAAATTAAGTTCAAGTCAGTTCTAAATCTCTTGAATATATAATTGAATATTATGCTCAGATAAACCATCTGTAGATTTAAAAGAGATGTACAATTGTTAATCCTCCACATACTGATGAAAACTCAAACTTAGCTTCTGAATAACATACCCCAAAGGCAGAAAATAGATATTGTATTGCATAGGGCCGAGTGTACTCTAGATCTCTGACGAACACCTGAAAACAATTTCCTTTTGAAGAATGATACTGTTGACAATGCACACAAAAACTGCCTTGCTTGAAAATATGACTCAGACCATTTTAGTGCTTTATCATTTAACTCTATCCACTTCTTAAACAGCTGCAGCACAGTGCTACACATTACAGTATCAAATGCTACTATGAGATCTAATATTTATTTATTTATTTGTAAGTCAGTTTATAACCTTTGAGCCAGGGACTCGTTTCCAAAGGTACTTTGTCACATTGAGGACAAACATAACAAATTTAGGTTACAGAGTATGGGTAGCTGAAATTGGCATTACCAAAGGTACCTCGTCACATTGAGGACAAATATAACAAATTCAGGTTACAGAGTACAAGTAACTGAAATTGGTGTTACACAAGTTGATTTCATGCATTGTATAATCTAGTGGCAATTACAATAATACAGCAGGCACAGGCCTGTTATAGCATAGCTATGGTGCACAGGGGGAGAGGTGGGGGGGTGAGGTGGAGAGCCACCCGGTGGGCATTGTCATGTGTGGAGAGGTTGAGGCCACATTTAGAGACAGAAGCAGCTACGAGTGTTAAAGAGTTGGCTCCGAATGGCGGTTTTGAAGTTGTAGATTGTGTGGGCATTGGAGATGGGAACAGGGAGAGAGTTAAACCAGGATGTGGCTCTGTTGCAGAAGGACCTCTGACCATGGGTGGTCCTTGATCTGGGGACCAGTAGAGTGGTCTTGTTGGAGGTTTGTGTTGCAATAGTAGGTGGGGTATGGTGGATGGAGGCTGTCACCCCAGGAGGGGAGAGCCCGAGTAGGGTTTTTTTTGTGAGGAGGCAGGTTTGATAGCATAGCCGTTCATCTAGGTTAAGGAGTTGAGCCTCGTCATAGAGTTGACAAGTATGTGTGAGCCTGGAGGCACCAGTAATGAGTCTGCAGGCCTTATTTAGGGTGAGGCAAATTTTTTTGAGGGCAGTCGTGTCAGCAGTACCATAGACTGGCAAGCCATAGTCTCTGAGGACAGTACTGAAGGCAGTAACAGCAAGCCAGACAGCATCAGGGGGAGGCAGTTTTTATGGCGGTAGAGGATGCCAAGCCGTGTATTAGTGGCAGATGCTAGGGTATCAATGTGGGTGTGGAATGTGAGGGCTGAATCGAAAGTAACCCCAAGGTATTTGTAGGAGCAGACTTGTTCAAGCAGTTGTTTGGTACTAGGAAGGATAGGGAGTGGGTGGTTGCAGGCCTTGTTGTGGGGGTGGGCAAAGAGCATAGTTTTGTTTTTTTTAAGATTAATGATGAGTCTGTGCTCCTTAAACTAGGCTTCAGCATCATTGCATGATTGTTGTAGGGAGTCCTGAAGGGAAATGGGATTGCGGTGGGTGGCAAAAATGACAGCATCATCTGCATACATAAGAATTTTGCCAGAGCATGCACTGGGCAGGGTGTTTAGATAGAGTGAGAAGAGAAGAAGAGGGCCCAGGATGGAGCCCTGGGGTACCCCTGAGTCGGATGGGACGGGTATCAGAGAGTGTTCCATTGATTTTTACACACTGTGAGCGAGCGAGTGGATAGATAGCTTGTGCACCATGCAAGGGGGCATTTCAAGCCATACACAACTTAAGTACTGTACTTGGCTGTCCTTTTCTGACCCACAGTAGCAGATACTTAACACAACAGTCTTGGTGAAACATAGGCTCTCTGGCAGAGCTGACTCACCCTGGTTTGCAGTTGCCCACAGGCTTCTCACAAGAAACACAAACATACTTCTTGGTGGTAGGACCACTACTGTAAAAGAACCTCAAACTGCATTCAGAAGGATATCATTTACACCTATAAAAAATGTGTTTATGTACTATACAATGATCTAAAATCAGAATGATAATATTCATGAAGGCCATTTTGATTCAAATGCTGTGGTACTGTAGTTGCATATGTAACCTCTGTCACCCGGGGTTACATGAATCCCATTTAGATCTAGTGGCAGGCAGGGAAAGGCAGCTTGTGAAACACCAGTTAAATGGATTTCACACTGTCCCACTCTGTCTTCAGTCTCAGCTGAGCTGGAGGGATGACATCATACAGAATTTTCAGAGCAGCAAAAGCCACTTTGGAATGTTGCAGCAGGGAGTTAGTTAGAATGTTGGAAGGTTTGAATTCAGTCAGTAACAGTATAGTAGGAGATTCAGTGGAGGGAGGAGGTGCACTGCAGTGTGCAGTCCCTCAGAGCCCTCAGCTCTGATCAGAGCTACCAGTTGTAGTGGATGTGTGTTCTCGCCCCAGAGAAGGACACAGAAGAATACCTGTGAAGTGGTTGAGACCGTCTCCCATGTTGTTCCAGGGCCCCATCCTCAGAGGGATGGTGGGGAACCAGACCAGCTCTTCAGGGGCAATCCGCTGGCCCTGCTGGAAAAAGAGAAGCTGCCTAAGAAGATTTGTGCTGAGGCACCAAGAAGTATGTTTGTGTTTCCTGTGAGAAGCCTGTGGGCACCTGCAAACCAGGGTGAGTCAGCTCTGCCAGAGAGCCTATGTTTCACCAAGACTGTTGTGTTAAGTATCTGCTACTGTGGGTCAGGAAAGGACAGCCAAGTACAGTACTTCAGTTGTGTATAGTTTGAAATGCCTCAAATCAGTGGGGGTCTACGGGGATGGACATAGCCACTTAAAGAACATTACAAGTCAGGACACTATTTTTCCAGAGACTGTAGATTGTTAAGTGTGATATACATTTCAAGACAGCAATCTACAACCAGAGGTTCAAATGGAAAGGTGTTGATTCCAAATGAAGGGCCGGGTATAGATTTGGGAGCAAGAGGTGGGAGACTCCTCCCCCCCATCTGGAGTAACCAGATTTACCTCTACGGGTTAAGTTTGGGCACTTATAGCTTTCTCCCAGGTACTTGGCCAGTGTTTGGGCACCTATAGCTTTCTCCCAGGCACTTGGCCAGTGTTCGCAGAAAGTACCCAGATGTGGGATTAGATGGAAGATTTTCCCTTTATGGAGCCAGTATGTGCTCATGGGTGGTAGAGGGAGCCACCAATAAATATACACGCCCTATAGAAAGTAGTCCAAGTGCTGGCCAGATGTGCCATGCCAGGGAAATTCAGAGAAGAGTAAAAGTCTGGGCTGAGAGCCCAGTGTGTTTCAGAACTTGAGGGTTACAGTGTGTAAGAAGATGTGTTCTGGTCTCAGTTTGTCTGTATTATCAGGGAGCCTAGCCTCATGGGGGGCCATCTATGCTTTATTATTCTGCTGTTGTTGTGAATAAAGCCACACGCTAGAATCCCACTTCTGGTCTGGACATTACAATTATTGCTTCCTGTGCCCAGAGTTACTTGGGTGCCCCTGACTAGAAGTCAAACCTAGCCAAAATGCCGAGCAACAGTTTTCTCCCCGAACCCAGGCAGCCAGGTAGTGGGTTACATAATGGAAACACCACACAGCACTAATAAAACAAAAAATAACATCAACCCTATGCTTGGCTGGTTACAAATTGGAGGCTACCGCTGGAATTTGGTTGCAATTTAGGAAGAAAAAAATGCAAGAAAGGTTGCTCGGATGGTGGCTAGCATTTTGGCTGTCTGGCAGTAGGTAACCCAAAAATCTGAAGCATTGCCAACTAAATGTGCCGCTGCGTGCTGCTGTCTATGTGCTGCTGTAAGTGTGCCAACTGTTTACTAAAGAGCAGTAAAGCCTGTGTGTGTATGCCCTTGTCCTGCATCAAATTACAAGGTTTGCCAGCTTTTTAAGTGTTGTGTGACAGAAAAAAGTATGGAAAACTGTGGGAAACAAAGGGAGTTTTGTGCCCTAGACTTTGGAAATTCTTGGGGTATGGACTAAGAGAGTCGCTGAGTAAAATGCCATGAAAACTAGTTGAAATGGAGCTCCCACTGAGGAGCTACAGTTGAAAAAAAAAGTGGTTTGCAATTTAAATGTTGCCTGCTCGACGATTGCCGTGGAGAAGCAGAGCACGAGAAGAGAGAGGCTCATTTGCATAGCGTCGAGTGACTGGTGAAACTACAATCAGTCCCGGCCCCAAGCTAGCTCTAGAGTGACTGCACAGTGTTTGAGAGGGAGAGAGAGGAGTGTGCGAGCAGGTTTGCAAGGAGGAGAGTCGCAGTGACTGAAAGCATTGTAAAATTAGTAAAAGTGGACTTTTCTGTTTAAAACTGGGCTCAACCTACATTCCAATTCATCTGAGAAGAGAGTGACATGTTCGGAGGGTCAATCGGCAGGACTGCCAACCCGCTTTATTCCAGAGGCCTCCAAGATCGGCTGTAGGCCGCGTTTAACATCACAAATACAAGCCACTGATTAAGTGAGCACCATCATAGAAAACAGCTCAAACTGTGTGATTTTACCAAAAAGCCCGCTGAATCCATGTGTAGCAGTGTGATCATTTTGCAAAGAAGGACTGTGTCAAGTTTAATCAACTAAAAGCAAGAATTCTGAGCATTAGACTGTGAATATAATTATAGGTTCAGCAATAGTATAATTTTCAAAGCCATGTGAGAGACTGTGAGTTGTATGAAAGAGGCAATGATAAATACAGGCAATCCTGTGTGATGAAATACTGTGGCTTTAGGGGACTTTAAGCTAGTACAGTGATTTAAAAAGCAAATGAAAAGTCCAGTGAAATCATATAAACGTGCTAAGAGAGCAAGCAGTGCAATTTATACAGTTTCAGTGAACTTTATCAGTGGAGGGTGTAAATCGGATGCACAGTGGCTTGAGTCATAAACAGAACGTTGATGCACAGGAGTGCTGTCGCCACCATTACAGGGTGGGGTAGTAATGTAAACACAGCAGCAAGGGAGCCATTTTGTAAACTTTTTTTCCAAAAGAGTGGGACTTGAAATAATAGTAAGCATTTATTTGTTTTCTCTGCAGTCATGGCTCAGGGACCAGCCCGCTACCCGGATCATGCCCTAGCTATGATAGTAGAAGAAGTTAACAAGTTGAGAGATATTGAAAGATGTTACTATGGGGGACGACTGCCTCTTCATGTGGCGATTCCTGGATATCCAGTACGAGTACGTGTGATGTGCTTAAATGCTGGAAGGGATGTCTTCATGGTGCCTCACTGTTCTGGGTGCCTAGAGAATATGGCTTGGCTAAAGCACCCAAGATTCATTTGGCTCCCACATGGACAAAGTTTCAAGAATCTGCAGTTGGTAGCACACAGCACCAGGCGGAGCCTGATAGGGAAGGCCCCTCAGAGTGTGGCATAAAGCAAGAGGGTGCAGATTTACAGACAGAACAATGTATTGATGAATCAGAGTCCAGGTCCCAGAAAGACATGGCGGAAGAAGCATCAGTAGACCCTTGGAGAGGGGGCCTAGCCCAAGTTTCATAGGAGAAGACGAGATGAGGGAGGCCTTTGAATGGGAGGAATCGACCTCCGCGCCCAGCAAAGAGTGGACAGTCTCAGGAGTGAGGATGACTGCTCACTCCTGGGCACAGATTCTTAGTGAGGAAGAAGATGAGGGGGAACCTATGTGGCCTTGTGAAGAAGGTACGGATCCATGGCCTCAAGCTCTTGCCTCGAAGGAACCAATAGCAGAAGAGAGTAGTGACTCTACAGCTCTGCCCCTCACAAGGAAGAGTTAAAGATCCATTCTGTGTTTGTTGCATTAAGTATGCGTAGCTGGCTGAACCAGGACTGGCTGCCCCCAAGCCAGGCCAGAGGTCTCAAGTTGACCAAGTGCAGTAAAGAGGAAAGACTGGTTCATAGGAAAGTGAATGAAATCTGTGGGATATCCTTTCCTACCTTTCCTCAGAGAGTCTGGGAGGAGACTGAAAAAAGCAGACAATCCTGGATAATACAAGAGGCAATGAAACATGTGCATCCTGGTGCCAACAGATATGTCAAAACTAGAGTGTTACAATTGAAATTCAGCCAGTGGAAAGTGGGCAGGACACTGTTTATTGACACTGTTCAAATTGTGGATGGAGAGGGACATGAAACCTTTCATAGTGTGCATTATGAGCACCCAGACAGGGTAATAATACCTGCACCTGACCCATTGTGCTATTGGCCACAATGCAAAGACCACCCTGCGAATGTGCCCATGCCTACCAAGTGGAGAGCAGAGCAGTGGTAGCCAGTGCTGCCATCCAGCAGTTGCCATGCCTATGTTGTTCCACCAGTCTGGCATTCCAGGAACCAGGTGCTCCATGTTCATCAGTCTTGCAGTGTACTGGCTTTCCAGATTACATCGACTGGCCCACCAGACTACTTCAGATCCAGAGAGGACACCATCCCAGCTGTATCCTGATTCATCGCCTGGGATTACAGATGACTTCATATCCGCTGTTTTTCCTTTTTTCCTGTTCCAGGGTTCCAGCTCCTATATGACATCACCCCAGCAGTTTCCAGATGTGCCCTTTTTTCATTTTCTGGAAGATGTCCACCCAGCTGTATCAGAAGAATGCTGCCAGGAAAAGTCTTCGGCTGGAGAACCAGGGGTTGTATCATTTTCATTCTACAAGGGACTGGTAAGTCCAGACTTTTCTATTCTTATGACATTGCAGTACACACCCTACACTAGCAGACTCCAGATGTTTGAACTGTCCTCAAAGACTCTTCCCTTTGGGATTTCAGCCTGCTAGAACTGTGCTTCACCGGGCTCCGGCCCAGGAGAGACTCTTTATTGGACTTGCCTTCGGGCACTGTGGTCACTAGAAGGGACCTTTAGGGCACTCCATCCCCCAAATACTGCATACTGTAAATAATGTTGTTGTTTTTTACTGTTTTTACTTTTCTAAAAAATATTTTTGGGATTCTTCAGTGTTTTGATGGTAGGGGTTAGATAGACTGTGTATGCAGATTAGGAATGTGTTTGTCTTTCTGTTTCTTGCAAGTGTTCCTGAAGAAGACAAGAAGAGAAGACAAGAAGAGGAGGAGGGACTCAGCGGAGTTCCTCATAGTACTTTAATGTTGTAGTGTTTAAAGTACAGTGTTGAGGTTTACTGTGTGTAACTTTTCCTTCCACAGCTATAGTTGTAGGGGAGTGAGGGTGTAATGTATAGAGTATAGCATCAGCTCCTTGTGTTTGGTTGCAGGTGTCCAAGGTTGGGGGGAGGTTCCCCTTTTGGGTTTTTTTTTTGGGGTGGGTATTTGGTTTAGAGGCAGATAGGTTTTCCCTAGAGGGTTAGGGGGGTAGACAGTCTGTGGTCCTGACCTGCAGTAGGGGCCTCAGTACTGATCTATTAGGGATATGCTCTGGACAGTTCTACCAGGGACACTGGGTATCCATAGTAAGATCTTAAAGTAGAGGCTGATGTGTCAGCTGAAGGCCTCAGGGCCCTTAGTGTTGTCTGTCTGTGCTGGCACATGGTAGGGGAGAAGGTAGCGCTACCTCTGCGTAGGCAACACATAGGAAGAGATGGCCTAGGCTGGGTAAGTAATGACTGTGGACAGTCATTTTCCTGGTCAAGGGTTGGTGTAACCCCCGTCACCTGGGGTTACAAGAATCCCATTTAGATCTTGTGGCAGGCAGGGAAAGGCAACTTGTGAAACACCAGTTAAATGGATTTCACACTGTCTCACTCTGTCCTCAGTCTCAGCTGAGCTGGAGGGATGACATCATATAGAATTTTCGCAGCAGTATATGCCACTTTGGAATGTTGCAGCAGGGAGTTAGTTAGAACGTCGGGAGGTTTGAATTTAGTTAGTAGCAGTCTAGTAGGACACTCAGTGGAGGGAGGAGATGCACTGCGGTGTACAGTCCCTCAGAGCCCTCAGCTCTGATCAGAGTTACCAGTTGTAGTGGGTGTGTGTTCTCAACCCAGAGAAGGATACAGAAGAACACTTGTGAAGTGGTTGAGACCGTCTCCCATGTTGTTCCAGGGCCCCATCCTCAGAGGGATGGGGGGGAACCAGACCAGCTCTTCAGGGGCAATCCCCTGGCCCTGCTGGAAAAAGAGAAGCTGCCTAAGAAGATTTGTGCTGAGGCACCGAGAAGTATGTCTGTGTTTCCTGTGAGAAGTCTGTGGGCACCTGCAAACCAGGGTGAGTCAGCTCTGCCAGAGAGCCTATGTTTCACCAAGACTGTTGTGTTAAGTATCTACTACTGTGGGTCAGATAAAGACAGCAAAGTACAGTACATAAGTTGTGTATGGCTTGAAATGCATCTAATCAGTGGGGGTCTAGAGGGATGGACATAGCCACTTAAAGAACATTACAAGTTAGGACATTATTTTTCCAGAGACTATAGATTGTTAAGGGTGATATACATTTCGAGATAGCAATCTACAACCAGAGAGGTTCATATAGAAAGGTGTTGATTCCAAATGAATGGCCGGGTATAGATTTAGAAGCAAGAGGTGGGAGACTCCCCATCTGGAGTAACCAGATTTACCTCTATGGGTTCAGTTTGGGCACCTATAGCTTTCTTACGGGCACTTGACCAGTGTTCTCAGGAAGTACCCAGATGTGGGATTAGATGGAAGATTTTCTCTTTATGGAGCCAGTGTGTGCTCATGGGTGGTAGAGGGAGCCATCAATAAATATCCATGCCATATGGAAAGTAGTCCAAGTGCTGGCCAGATGTGCCACGCCAGGGAAATTCAGAGAAGAGTACAAGTCCAGGCTGAGAGCCCAGTGTGTTTCAGAACCTGAGGGTTACAGTGTGTAAGAAGATGTGTTCTGATCTCCGTTTGTCTGCATTACCAGGGAGTGTAGCCCCGTGGTGGGCCATCTATGCTTTATTATTCTGCTGTTGTGAATAAAAGCCACAGTCTAGAATCCCACTCCTGGTTTGGACATTACAGTT
Organism: Neoceratodus forsteri; assembly: GCA_016271365.2. Taxonomy (NCBI): domain Eukaryota; kingdom Metazoa; phylum Chordata; order Ceratodontiformes; family Ceratodontidae; genus Neoceratodus; species Neoceratodus forsteri. Next base: position 1,106,918,317 of record CM057449.1, on the reverse strand, counting down.
ATTGCTTCCTGTGTCTGGAGTTACTTGGGTGCCCCTGAGTAGAAGTCAAACCTAGCCAAAATGCTGAGCAACAGTTTTCTCCCTGAACCCAGGCAGCCAGGTAGTGGGTTACATAATGGAGGCACCGCACAGCACTAATAAAACAAAAATAGCATCAACCCTATGCCTGGCTGGTTACACATAGATACAACAGAGCCAGCCACAACACAACGCAGTAACTTGCAGTGTCATTTCACAAAATACTGCAGCAAACAAATGGCTGAATTGCCATTAAACTATATTGTTCCCTGCAACATACTGCAGCATTCTGTGACATACTGTAGCATTATCACATTGCATCCTGGCTGGCACTGCTGTATAACTTTTTCAAGCAACTCAGTGACAAAAGATACATTATAAGCCTAATTAATTATTCATGGCAGCAGTACTGTCCATAATTGGTTGCCGTGCCGGTCTGAAATCTCTAAGAAGTGACCAGTGCAGCATCCGTTCTGCGCTTGCTGCTGTTGCGACCCCACTGCCGCCACAGAAAATGTTAAGTAAATGTCTTTAAAAAGGCATCATTATTATGATTAGACTTATAATTGCAATAATTACCTCAGAGCCAGTCATTTCCTCTAGAGTAATGACCGGCTGGGTGGGGGTGACCCTTGGCTGCGCTTCAAGACACCCTCCCCCCCCAGCCAGTCATTAATCTTGGGGAATGGTGGGCAAGTTAAAGTCCCCTAATATGAGGACCGGACCTTTGTCTGCTATTTGGGAAATTTCTTTAGCTAGCTGTGTGGTTTGGTTGATATCTGTGGAGGGAGGGTGATAGCAAGTACCCATTAAAATTTGGGGAAGACCCAAGGGTTGAATATATACCCATATACTCTCTGATTGGGTAGTAGGTAGAGACTAAAACAAGCATTTGTCAATGCCGAATGTTGCTTGCTTCTATGTGCTGTTTAGGTATTTGGAAGTCATTGGAGTGCAAATATTGAAAATTTGCGAACTTACGAACTCATGCGTAGGAACTGCGCTAACGCACGTCAGAAACAGTCATTTTAGGAATTTTTCTACCAAATTTTCAACATAGCCATTTTAAGACCTCTGATCATGAACAGTGTCACTGTGATTTTGTTAATGTGTCCCATACATTGAGTTTGCACACCAACTGCGCCATTGTGCGCTACATGGGCGGAAACACATTTTGGGCAGGATGTGAAAAATGAAAGCTATACTGCTCATAAGGAGGTGCAGTAAAATGGCAATGTTGAAAATCTGGAGTGAAAATATTGAAAATTTGTGAACTTACGAGCCTGCGTAGGAACTGCGCAACGCACGCTTGTAAAACAGTCATTTTTAGGAATTTTTTCACCAAATTTTTAACATAGCCATTTTAAGACTCTCGCTCATGAACAGTATCACTGTGGTTTTCTAATTTGTCCCGTACATTGATTTCAGATACTGACTGCGCCATTCTGCGCTACATGGGTGGAAACATTTTGGGTGAGATGGAAAATGACAGCTATACTGCTCATAAGAAGGTGTGGTAAAATGGTAATGTTGAAAATCTGGAGTGAAAATATTGAAATTACGAACTTACGAGCCTGCGAGAACTGCGCAACGCATGCTCAGAAAACAGTCATTTTTGAATTTTTGCACCAATCTTAACATGGGGTTTTGGTGTTTTCTCATGAATGATATCATGTCATGGTGGTATTCAGGCCTGAAGGTTGATTTGGCAGTCACTCGCGCAGTCACTGCGCCGAAATCACCCTTCAGGCCCGAATAACGCCATGACAGTGACACTATTCATGAGAAGGGGTCCCAAAACCCCATGTTGAAAATTTGGCGCAAAATTTCCAAAATGCCTGGAGCTATGCAATAAAGTTGAAACCCCTATCTAGGCCATTATACAGCTTACCGGCATTTCCTCAGTTCAAGGTTGGCTTTGAAGAGGCAGACGGTTCCCGGTCCATCAAGATCGCCGCGCCAGAGTCCGGAAAGTATGTGGTGGGGGGGGGCATGGAGGCTGAGTGCGCAGGGTGGGTGCGGGTTGTGGGAGGGGTCGGGAGATTTACCCGCGACCGCTTTTCGCTTTTTCAGGTTAAAATGAAAAAAGACGTCAGGATCATTTGCCACACTGGGGTGGGCTCCCAGCATGGCACAAGGATGTTGGGGCGTTCAGCCGGCGGGGATTGAGCACCCGTCGGCCAAGACTCATTGCCACGCTGGGGTGGGCTCCCAGCATGGCACCTACAACTGGGGACGAGCTCAGCCGATGGGGATTGGGCAATTCTATCGGCTACGTAGTAGGTAAAAGGGGCACGCACGCTGTGGGGGAGCTACGCTTCAGTGGGCTTCTCTTATCTCTGCTCACTGAAGCGTAGTTTCTTTCAATCAGAGGTTACTGCATTTTGGAGCATATCATAGACAGCTCCAAAATGCATTGCTTACAGGGGCCGCACCTGCCAGCTCACTGACTGAATTGGAGGAGGAGGTGACACACCTCCGAAATCTCCGATGATGGCACTATGTTTCTTGCACATGCATGTAAGCAACATAAAAATGGAATGTCATTTCTGATATATATGCTTATGCCCCCCCCTTTTTTTTTTGCACCAATTCTATTTTTGAAATAGTGTTTGAATCCGGGGATTTCACCTATCCATTTTTTATCAGAATTACCCCAGCTTTCTGTTATTGCTATTAGTCCCAGGTCGATGGACTGCATTTTAATTTCTAGTTCAGCTTGTTTAGTGATGTTGAGAGAGTGTGCATTAAGACATAGGACATTTAGGGGTTTATGATGTAGAGGGAGAGTTTTTTTAACAGATTTGGGTTATAACTCACTCTCCCCCTTTGCCATTAGTTTAAATAGTTGTCAATAAATGTAGTGATTTTGCTGTTCTCAAACACACTAAGAAGGCACGAGATGACACTCTTGATATGCAAAAATACTTCTCAAAAGGCCCACTTATCTATATATCGTCTAAATGTTCACGATCATTCAAAATAATTATCAACTACTTGGTACAGATGTCTAGGGTCATTTGAGTTTTTGTTTATCAATTAAACATAAAACAGCTTTTGCCACTTTCACTGCTTGATTATATTGTTTAAGAGCTGCTTTGTAAGCTTTACAATAAACTGAAAGTTAAGATATTCTTCAATGTTTTTCCATTCTTGCATACCATCTTTAACTCTTTCAAATCATCTAAAAACCAAGATTTTACAATATTTCATTTGGACGTGCCACTTTGATTAGGAACATGCGTAGCAGTAATTCCCTTTAATACTGAGAAATCTTCTGCAGATTTGTTGCCCCAAGTATCAGCTATTTGTGCAACATTATGACAAAAGATTTCCATATCTACTGGAGCTGTAGGATGATAAGAATAGGAGCATGTCATCCTTACAGTACCCACCACATTGACATTACCAGTAACCATAACATGGTCTGACACCACTGGGTCTGTAACTAACAAATCTTAAAACAGAGATCCTTTGGAAAGAATTAAATCTACAATATGCCCCATTTGACGTGTTGGAACCATAACATTTTGTACTAAATCAAAGGATTCAACTAATTCCAGGAACCACATAGCCAAGTTATCTTCTCCAGAACCCATGTATAAACTGGAAGAATACCCACACCTGCTAACCTCACCTCAAGTATAAACATACTCAATGCCTATGGCACCATGACTTCCACTTTCAATAGGGACATTGCTGCCTTTAATACGGTATGGCCGATACCATCTCCAACTTGGAACTGGTCACTGCACTGATGCCCCACCTGGCAGCCACCCCTGGCCCTGGTTTCTCCATCCTGCAGAGTGCCTACTCAATGCATCTCTCTCAGAGAAGAAAGCACACTGCCACTCAAAGTCAGCTAAAGGGCTACCTAAGAAGACTGACCCTGCTGCTACTGAAGCTCTCTGGCAATATTCACCCAAACCCTGGACCACCTCTAAAGCAGCACACCCCTTTGAAATTAACAGGGTCACTTACAATTGTGACAATCAACATCTGCAGCCTTCTTCCTAAACTAGACAGCCTACATGCATGGGTCTCTCAACATTCCCCTGACGTCCTCTCTGTTGTCGAAACCTGGCTTTCACCCAAGATACCAGACACAGCCATCTCGATACCTGGCTGCACAGTTTCTAGGCAAGATAGACTATCCAAAAGAGGTGGTGGATGTACAATTTACCTAAAGGACTCCCTGCATTCTCTCGTCCTTTCTATGCCCAGCACTGGCAACAGTATGCAGCTACTCGCTATTAAAATCCTTCTTGCTGTGAACAACAAGGCCCTAACTGTGCTATCAATTTACATCCCACTCAAATGGACAGCCACTGGTTTGGTCTCACTCACGGACTGCATAAGCGGCCTGAGTCTAAACTCTGAAATTTTAATACTAGGCGAGTTCAATGTCTACTGGTTCTCCCCAGACGCATGTTCCTTCAAGGACACCATCTCATCCATCCATTTCATCCAGCTTGTTGAATCCCCAAAAAGAATGAATTATAGAACTGGGTCGAGCACCTTACTAGACTGGGTTTTCTCAAACTGCATCTCTTCTACCACCATACTCCCTGATGCAATCAGTGACAACTGCCCTATCAAGTGCGGCTGGTCCAATAAATTCCATAAGCCCCCCGCAAGAACTATTACTAGTCGGGTTCTCATCCATGGATGCCTTGAGCAACTAAAATCAGATCTTCACCATCAAGAGTGGTCAAAACGTTACGCTGCCAGTGACATCAACACAAAGCACAATCACTTCATTAACCAGTTCAACGCTGTCTGTGATAAGCACCCCCCTATAAAAAAGCACAAGGTCAAAGGAACCTGTATTCCTTGGTTCACTCCAGACCTTATTGAGCTCCTTATTTCTAGGGACCACCTCTGGCATAGGGTGCAGGCCACAGGTTGACAAGCTGACCTCCAGGATTATAGGAAAGCATGAAACAAATGTATCAGAGCTATTCACACTACAAAATGTCAGTACTGCAAAGAATCCCTATCTCACTCCAGGAATGGTGGTTGGAGGTTCTGCAACAACCTGAAGGATGTCACTGGTAAAGACCCCAAACCATCACCCTTCATGCTCTTAATCGACGGTAACCCCTCACTTGAACTAAGATACATTGCAAATATTTTCAGCAATGCTTTTACTGACCTAAGTAGTATTCTCCCCCTTGACTTTTTCAACCCTACCTCCACAAATGTTAACCATGGAATACCTGATCAACCCCATCACCTCTCACCATTCTACTTCAAAGTAATCTTGGAAGGTGAGGCAAGAAAATATTTCCTGAAAGTGCTTGGAAAATCCAGATTCAGCGGGTATACCCTTGATCTAAAACTTGTATATTTTACCTTGGATGAAATCGTGGCACTACTTACCAAGATAATTAACTCATCCCTTAGCTACCAGCAATTCCCACAAAAATGGAAAGCTGCAGTAGTAACCCTGGTGCATAAAAGTGGTGACCAGGCCCTACATGGGAATTACAGGCCAATTTCCATTTGTCCTCCACTCTCAAAGGCCCTTGAATGCATAGTCACAGACCAATTGGTCGAGTATTTGGGAACATATCAGCTACAATGTCCACAACAGCACGAGTTCAGGAAAGAACATAACACCACCACAGCTCTACTAGAATCACTGGCTTCATACATAACTCACTGGATCACAGTCACCTGGTTGGTGTGACATTCATTGACTTAATCAAAGCCTTCAACACAGTAAACCACAGCCTACTGATCGACCAACTAACCGGCTTAGGGCTCTCCAACGATATCACAAACTGCAGGGTTTTAAATAATTGATTAGCAGTTTATTTGGTGGGACAATACTAACTATACAGAAAGTATTTATGCAGATTTTTTAGAAGTGTATGTTTGTTAAACACAGTAAGGCAAGTGCTATGCAGTTTCACAATGTTTTAGCACTTTTTTGAGTAAAACGCTAATCAATTTTTGGAGTTAAATAAATCCCTGAACTGGTTTAAAAGCTACCTTGAAAATCGTTCACAACAGGTTAAGATCAGAAATATCCTCTCAGACAGTAGACCTGTCTGCTCAGGAGTCCCACAAGGGTTTATCCTGGGACTGCTCCTGTTTAGTATTTTCCTAAACAAGCTCCCACGCTCCTGTGAAGGTCTCATCCTCCTATACTCCAACGATGCAGTTATATTCACCAGTAATCCTGACCTCAAACTTCTCAAATTATAGCTACAACAAGGCTTTGCTAATGTTGAAAAGTGGTTCAGTGATCAAAAGCTCATAATGAACTATAAAAAGAGAAAAACTATGCTTTTCTCTAGCTCCAACAACAGACACAAATCCTTCCTCCTAACTATCACCAGTGAAGAAGGCTCTCCGCTCGAGTTAGTACAGCAGTTTAAATACCTGGGTATTACCATTGACAGCACTATGTCCTATGCCCTTCATATTGACAATAGTGCCATAGTAGTTAATATATGCATTGGGCTGCTCTACAGGCACAAACATAGCCTGACCCCAAAAGCTGTGACTCTAGCCATACACAGCTCTGTTGTCTCACTAATAGTCTATGGGCTGGCTATCTATGGGTCTGCCACTGATACGTTCCTCTGCCGCATCAAACTGGCTTTAAACAAAGCCTGCTGACTCCTGACTGGTGCAGCATGACTAACCCACACCTGTGACCTGTATTCACAGACAAACTGGTTTCAGTATGGTGGCAAAATTATGTACCAAACATATCTGATTGCAAAAAAAGATAGCTTAGTACTGATGCCCACTGGTGTTCAGAAGCTCCTTATCCCCTACCACAACTCACATCACACCAGAAGCTCTGACAACACGATCTTCAAAATTCCCCATTGCCACACTTCCCTTGGTCAATGCTCTTTCGCCTATAGAGCTCTGACCTGGCTCAACTCTTTGCAAACTGACATCACCTCGTCTGTCACACTGGGCACATTTAAATGTAAACTTCCGTAACATCTTATTGCTAATACCACCTGTGACTGTTTCCACCAGATTTAATCCATCTGAGCGTGTTTTCCACTAGCACTTATACTAGCTTTAACTTGCTGGTACTCTTGTCCTCACCCCCCTCCTCCCCTTTACTCTTCCCCACTCTCCCTCACCTTCTTCTCCTTACCCTACCTTCTACCCTTCCTCCACCCTCTCTCATCCCTCCTCACCATCCATCCTTCTCTCTCTTCCTCACTCCCCTTGACTAGGCCTCATGGGCTGATTCCCATTACTTATGTTCTCTTTTGTACTGTCTGTGATTGTCTGCTTATTTGTTTCACCCCTCCTTCTGGCATACATTGTACAATGCCACTCATATTGTCACCATAGTGAATTTCTGTAATGATCTGTTCTACTGTGACTTGACGCTGCATTTTTTACCTACCAATGTAACTTCTTTAAGTATTAGATGCCTGGTGACAAAACTTTTGTGACCTGTCTATGTAAACAACTGACGTGGAACCTATGTAAAGCGCTTTCAGCTCAAAAGCGTTATCCAAGAATACAATAAATAAATAAAAAATAAAATCTCCTAGAATAACAAAATTGCCCATTTTAAAGAAATAAGTAATAAATAAAAGTAAAAAAATTCTGCTAAAAATGTTGGTATGGTAGCCTGGAGGCCCATATACTGTAACACTACAAGTGTTATAGTACCAGATAATCTAACAGTTTGTTGTTCAAAGAAAGATTATAAAATGGGGAAAGAAAATCCTGCTTTCTGATTGGTTGTACCTATGTATCAAATCCATTTGATATACAGGTAAAAACAAGTTCAGAAAAGCCGGACTGCATTAAAATTAAAGTGATATCAATGAGCCATTAGAACAGTTTTTTAAAAAAGCCACCAGTTTCTTTCCCATCAGTAATGTGGCTCATCACTGTTAATGAGTGAACTGTACAACCACTAAAAACCATTAATTTATACAAAGGAGCAGCCATAGACAAACATGTGTCAGCCCTACACCCATCAAACATTTAAATATAAATAAAACCTTGTATTTCCTTTTATTGTACTGCCGATTGTGGTACCGCTCTCCCACAGCATGTCTCATCCCTCTGTCTCCAGTGCTGACTGCACCCCAATCTCCACATGTATTAACCAACATTTTTTAATACAGCCCACAACTTTTCTTAAAATAGATGAACTTTCGTGCAAATTTTTGGTTGGTAATGCTGCTCCCACCGACACCGATCGAAACAGTCAGGCTGACACACTCTGACCCGGAAAACATCTTTTGGGGACCTGACACAGTTTGATCCACAGTACGCCTCTTTTAGGAATTCATAATATTCTAAGATTCTACAGCAAAATAAACTTTGCAGATGTAAACACAATGTTTCCCACACTGTTCTGAGCTTTTAATTCCATGTTTGAGGATGTCTCCCTTATTATGAGGGCCAGTGTCCCCTCGTTGACCTTTATTTTGGTTGTCCATGTCCCTCATTTCTACAGCCAGGGTTCATCCATGAACCAAACCAAATCTAAACTATTCAATTTTTGCCTGATCCAAACCAAACCAAACTTGAACCCTAAAAAATTAACAGTTGAACCCAAACTGAACATGAATCCAGTCCATGTGAGATTAGAAGAACCCACATGGAGGCAGTAGGGTGAATTCATTAGAATTCAGACTTTATCTGATAAATTACACACACAAAAACCTTGAACCAAACTGAACTCGAACCCAAACTTCTACTTACCAAATTGAACTGAACCAAACTCGAACTATACCCTGCCAAACCAGAATTGAACTAGAACCCTAAAAACATGTTGAACCCTGACTCTACTCATTTCAGTGACAGAAGGTTGAGAGGTATGCTCATACTTCCTCAGTTTCTCACTGGAGATTAATTCAGAGTTGTACAGTTCCAAAAGAAATGGGCGATCAAAACCCCAACCAGGCCATTAGGACAGGTGAGTGGTAAATAGAGGTCCCATTCAAGTGTATAGAATGGAGAAAAACAAAGGTGCAGCAGCCAGAAGGCATACAGTGGTATTTCACCTGAAATACAGAAGGGGATAGGTGGATGGAAAGCTGTGACTTTACGGAGGAGATTCTCTTAAAAATCTCCTGTTACTGGTAAGTAACTAAACTATCTTCTTCAAGGACATTTCACCTTATACAGTCACACATACTGAACAGTTCCCAAGTAGTTAGACACAGCACAGCAGCAGGAAGGTCAGGCAGAGAGTATGCTCAGTTTCCTAAGGCAAGACACCTTGGGGGATGTCATGGCCAAGCCCAGATTGTCTACAGGAGACCATAAAGATTCCCCATCAATAGAGCAGGTCCATGTAACCCACCCCCCAGGACGTACCTGGAAACACAATATCACAGCCACAGTGGCGCCATGGCCTGGAGTGATGGGAAGAAGATACTGGGGATGGCTAAGGCAGCAGGACAGGAGGGAGAGCTGCATGTCATTGTCCACCTGGGGGCTAATGACCTGGCAAGAAATGGGGCTGGGATAGTACAGGAGGAGTTTAGGGAGCTGGGGAAGAGTCTTAGGTAGCTCACTCAGTGGATTTTATTGAGGTATTGTCTACAATTGGTGAAGGAGGGGCGTCTCTGCACCAGGAGCATCAACTCATGGCTGAAGGAATGGTTCAGGGAGGAAGGTTATGGCTACATTGGGGACTGGGGACCTAGCTGGGAGGATAAGGGCCTATACAGGGGTGATGGCCTGCGTCCATCTGGGAGGTGAACCGTAGTCCTCAGTGGACAATATTAATGTTACTTTGATGAACATTTAAAATAGCTGAGGGGGATGGCAGAAGGAATCAGGAAGGCAGAAACTGCCCCCTACCACAGGCTGAAATAGAGAGTAGGAAGAGTCCAAGGGGAGAGGAATCCCCAGGGTGCAAATTAATAAAGAAAGCAGTGTGGTAGAGATGAAGGGGGAAGTGAAAGTGAGCATTAAGAAGAGGGGGGAAGAGGGCAGGCAGAAAGGACAAAAGTAGGCAACAAACACAGTGGAAACAAATCTGGAAGGCCATCTGAGCACATGATAGGAGTCTAGGAAATAAGATTCCAGACCTAGAGGCCATCATGGCAGAGGCCAATCTGGATAGTATGGCCATCACTGCGTCATGGTGCACTGAAAATCATGGCTGGGATGTGATGGAAAGCATAAAAGCAGCAGAGATGCAGGGACTACAGGGGAGGCAGAGGTACTTTCGTCACCCTGGAGATGGGGAATGAAGACACTCTTCACACTGGAGTGATCTAGAGCCCTCCAGCTCAGGAGAAGGCATTAGATAAGGTACTGCTGGAAGCCATTGGTAAGATGGCAGAACAGTGGGAGGTACTGCTGGTGGGGGACTTCAACCTGCCAGATGTAGATTGGAGCCTTCTGCAGCAGCTTCAGCTATAAGCAGGGACATCCTGAACACAGTGCAGGGTCTTTCCTCAGGCAAATAGTCAGCAAACCCAGCCATGATGGGGCAATTCTGGATCTGGTACTCACTAACAGGGAGTGTTGCAGAATTCAAGGTGAGAGGCACCTGAGGACTAGTGATCACCATACGGTGTGGTTCAATATAAGGATGGCTATGGTATCAAACCACAGAGGGGTGAGGGATCTGAACTTCAGAAGGGCAGATTTTATAAAGATGGTGAATGCCTCAGGGATGACCTGGTGGGGGGGGGACTGTGTGCAGAGGAGGAATACTAGGCAAAGCCAAACAGGAGCATAGTAAAGGCAACATACCTCTGCATCAAACAAGTGAGCAAAAGCTAGAGAAAAAAACAGCTAAACAGCTATGGTTCTTGAAAGAGGTGACCAAAAAGATAAAGGCTGAAATAGTAGCATTCAGAAGGTATAAAGAGATGCAGAGGGAAGATGATAGGTAGGTGTGTCAGGAAAAACAGATGGAAGCAGGGAAAGCCATAAGAAATACAAAGGTGCAAACTGAAGAGAGCATAGCACAGATAGTATGAAAGGAATCAAGTCATTTTTAGGTATGTAAATGAAAAAAGGTGGGATTGTAAGGTTGACAAACTCTAGCAAAAGCCAATACGGATGCAAAATAATGGTATTGTGGACAGTGAGAAATGTGTAAACTAGCAATTTTTGCACTAACCACTGAGCCACCTAACTGCACTTTCTAATGGTTGTAATATACATACACTGACTAATACATACACACACATATATGCGTATATATTCCAGTATAACATAGCAGTGCACCGTCTACACACATTTTTACTGATTAAAAAAAGACATTGAGGGACCATTTTCTTCTTCTTTTCAGGCTCTGAGGGACATTAGAGGGTGGGGGGTTGCCACTAGACACCTCATTTAAATCAGCAATGACATACATAGGCTGAAACTGATCTAGATAGCGGGGAATGTAGATTAGCCTTTTTTGCACTAAGCACTGAGCCACCTAACGACACTTCCTATGCGTATATATTCAAGTATAACATAGCAGTGCACTATCTACACACATAGAGCATTGCTACACACACACTAACCCAAATACACTGCCTTATATGGCATTTATTTACTTATATATCTAACCCTAAGTTTTACTGTATTTAGGATAAGCACAGTGTTTTGCACTAACTCGTTGTACAAATCTAGGGCATGACTGGGCAATTAAGGTAGAGGACCATGGAGGTGTGGTGGATGTGGCCTATCTTGACTTCAGAAAGGCCTTTGACGCCATACCCCATAGAAGGCTGATTAACAAACTGCGCAGCCTAGGGGTGGATCCTAAAATAGTTCTGTGGTTGGAGAACTGGCTGAATGGCAGGAGTCAGAGGGTTGTGGTACTATAAACAGGAAGTACTCTGGAGAGGGAGAGGTGATGAGCAAGGTGCCACAGTGGTTGGCGTTGGGGCCGGTCCTCTTCAGTGTCTTTATTGGGGACATTGCAGAGGGACTGGAGGGGAAAATATGCCTCTTCACATACAATACAAAGATATGCAATAGGGTGGGCATGCCAGGGAGTGTTGAAAGAAAGAGGGAAGACCTTAAAAAAATGGAGAAATGGTCTGAAGAATGGCAGCTGGGATTCAATGCGCAGAAGTGCAGGATCATGCATAGAGGGCATAAGAACCCTGGGGCAAAGTACAAACTAGGTGGGAAGGTAGTGACAGTCATGAACCAGGATAGGGACCTGGGAGTTATCATCTCAGAGGACCTGTGAGAAACTAGGCAGTATGATAAGGTGGCCGGTAAGGCTAGCCAGATGCTTGGATGCATAGAGAGGGCTATCACGAGTAGAAAGAGGGAAGTCATCATGCTCCTATATAAGACACTCATGAGACCGCACCTGAAATACTGTGTCCAGTTCTGGAGGCCCCATCTGAGAAAAAACATAGACAGGGTGGAGGCAGTTCAGTGGAGGGCAACTAAAATCATGTTCTGAACTGTGCACTGCTAACATATAGCATTACAATCATTTGCAAGCTGACTAAGAAAAGGTTAATTTACCAGGAAAGGGTTAACAGAGTGGCACACATGCACACATACACATTAACTCTTGTAGATCTTCTGAACTGATAACAAAACACAGCTGTTAATACATTAAGTGCATCCACTGACTGTAATTTTAGCTGGCATGAGTCTGCTCCACATAGAAGAGATTTATGATTGAATCAGTTTCAGACAAAATAGTGTGGAGTAAGGAAACACCACAGCCAAACTCCTGCAGCTGAGGAATTCTAAGAAAACTCCAATTTTGTGAAGTCAGTTAGGAATTTGGGTAGCTCAATTGTTTGTACTGTCATGGGAACACGTCTGCAGGGCTCCACCCACTGCAGCTGTAAAAAGGGAAGGGGCAGATCCTGGTGCAGAGGGGGACCAGCAAAAAGCAAATATGCTGAGCAAATGCTTTTGTCCAGTATTTACAGAGGAAGATGGGGAGGGGCCACCATCTGTGTCATGATTCATGCTGGAGAGCAGCACTGCCAATTTCTTGTCTTGCCCTTTGGCTTATCCCCAACACTGTACATCTTTACCAACTGCTTCACTGTGGTAACTGCAGCCCTACTCTGAGAGACCTTATGCTTTTCCCTGTACCAGGAGGATTGGTTACTTAAGGGATCTTTCAGGCATCTGGCTACAAATACCCTACACCCATACTCTCTTATTGTTCAATCAACTGAGCGTTTTGGTCAATGAACTTAAAGAGTTAGTGTACAGACTAAATCTAATATTAGATTTTAAAAAGCAGCCAACCATTACCTTGTATATCTGAGGTACTTTTCCTTTTCCCTTTGTTTAATTAGAAGACCATTTGCCTGATGTTAGTATGTGTGATGTGTGGAACAGCTCTTAGCCTGGCAGCTGACATATTAAGCTCTACTGCCCTACACTACATCATCAGCATCTAGGCCTCACTGACTTTGACATCACTGCTACTTACAAACAGCAAGTGAGTGACTGCCAGGTCATTCACCTGTGATGTCGCTGTCAGTAATATCACAATGCTGATGATGTAGTGTGGGGCAGTAGCACTAGATATGCCGCTGCCAGGTTAAGAGCTGTTCCACACATCAAGTACAATATTATCATGTAGAAGAATTTCTGATGAGCAAAAGGAAAAAGAAAAATACCAGAAATAAAAAGTTACAACTGACTGCTTCTTAAAATTTGCATTATTTCCATCTCTGCCTGTTTTGGCTCCATTTGCTGTTTAAAATGTTTCGAACTTCATGTGAACACCTACAATATTCAGACACATTCCAGGACACCACACAGGCCATGGAATTCCTGTCAGAGACCTCTATCTCTGCCCTGATCAAGCAAGCTTGCATGTTTGCCTTCTGTGATTAGGTCTTGGATATCATTCACTTCTTAACCTTAGAGAGGGCTTATGAGGACTGGCTTCCAGATGTACCACTGCCCATCCTTTTCTTCTGTCCCTGACAGCCAGATTTGGGCTTTGCTGGATGGTAGTTGTGGTACTCCTGCCTCTGCTGCTGCTATGGCTGATAGCATGGGCCACAAAAAGAGCTCTTCTTAGACTTGAGAGGCTGTTTAGCCTGCTGGGATGATGCCACTGAGTCAAGAGTGACAATGGAGTTCTCAATCCAGGTGAGATGATCCTCCACCCCTGGATTAAAGAAGTCTGTGCCCAGAAAACGCATGTTCAGCAGCTTACGCACGGTCTCCATAGTAAACAGTGAAAGGTGCAGCCAGGCTCTCCTGCACATGGACACCAAAGTGTCCACTGTGCAGGTACTTGAGTTGCTTGTGCCCACAGTTGTCTGCAACTGCTGTTTAGACAGTGAAAGGCTAGGTCTGGCAACTCTGACATCTGCCTGGCTATCCACTGGGAGCAGAGTAAGTATGACTGTGAGTGTGTCAAAAAATGCATGACTGAAATGGGCCATCAGAGCCTCATAGCTGGCCTGGCACATGTCTAATCTAGCTGCTCCATACACCTTGCAGGCAAGGAAGTCCTGCTTCTTGGACTCCTTGTCCGGTGGCATGTCCACATCTCCCTGGATCTTTAATTTTCTGAAGGCCGAATCTGAGACCAGCCCCTCTGCCAAAGGGTGCTCTGAAAACCCCGACAGATGCCCCCAAGGGGATAACATACTTGCAGTTCATCCTATAAGGTGAAGCCTGGCAGTACATGGGCTGCTGCCAGATCCTAAGTGCAGGACCCAGGATGCCTTGGCTAAAAGGCACATTACTCCTGGCGAGTCACCCTGCTCCAGTATGTCAATCAAGGTGAAGGTAGCAGGCTTCTGGACCTCCTCCAAAACGATGTCCCAAGTAAGGCAATGCAAGCTTTATTTATAATGCGCACTATCCCAAAGGCTCAGGGCACCGTACATATAATTTACATAAAATTCAAAGTACATATAACAAAAAAAAAATAACAGCAGAAATAAAATATAATAACCAGGGACTAAAATTTCATAAAAAGGCAAATTTGCTAAAACTAACTAGCTAAGGAATGCTTGAGCACATAAATACATTTTCAAAGAGGTTTTAAAGGCCTGCCCCATGGAGACCATACTAATGCTACCAGGAAATCAGTTCCACAGCATTGGAGATCCAACTCTGAAAGCTATGTCCTCTGATTGTCTCATGTGGGAGGAGGGGAAAATAAGCAAGCCCACTTTGGTGAAGCAAAAGGTTCAGATTGGGAGGTAAGGGACCAGCAGATCTTTCAAGTAGTAAGGACCAGACTACTTAGGATCCTGTATGTTAACAAGAATATCTTAAAAGTGATGCACCACCGCATAGGCAGCCAGTGCCGTGCACACAGCACCAGAGTGATGTGGTCACTCTAAGAAGATCCTGCCACCAGCCAGGCTGCTACATTCTGGACCAGCTGCAGGCATCACATCAAAGCTCTAGATAACCCTAAGTAAGGAGCGTTGTAGTAGTTCAGCCTAGAGGTGGCAAAATCATGAATGATCATTACCAGGTCAGCAAAAGCCAAATGCAGTTTGTTTCTAGCTATGTTTTAAAGCTGGTAAAACCAGATTGGACTACAGCCGACACCTGCTGTTCTGGTGTTAGCCTGCAGTCCAAAATGACCCCAAGATTCTTAATTACATTAACAGCTACAAGAGATTGACCACCCAATGAAGGAAAGGCTGCAACACCTCCCGCAGCTACTGAGCCCCACCAACCCTGTTCACTCATCATGACCTCTGTCTTCTCCAGGTTGAAATATAGCCAGTGTGAAGCTATCCAGTCATTTATCTCAGCAAGACATCACCCCAGCAGCAACCTGCTGCATTCTCCTGGTTATGCAGGACTCGAACAGGCACAAAACTGTGCTGGTGAGACCCACTTAGTTCCCTAGGCAATCCAACAGCACCTTATGATCAACTGTGTCAAATGCCAATGAGAGATCCAAGAGGACCAAGATGGAACACAGTCCTCAGTCCCTCACCAGGAGGAGATTATGAGTCACCCTGACAAGTGCAGTCTCAGTGCTGTGGCAGGGCCAAAAACCCGATGGGAGAGGTTCATAAATGTCAAGATTCTCCAGATGATCCAGAAGTTAATCCACCACCACGTTCTCAATAGCCTTCCCCAGAAAGTGAAGATTCGAGACAGGTCTGTAATTCACAAGAATGTCAGGATCCAAGGATGGCTTTTTTAGGACAGGTCTGACCACCACCTTTTTAAGGCAAAAAGAAAAACACCCTCCATCAAGCAAACACTGATGATCTCAGCAATCACTGGTTCCAGAGATTCACTGCAGCCCAAAAGCAACCATGTTGGTAGAGGTCCAGTATACAGCAGGTGGGACACAAACTAGAGAATATCTGCAGAACCTGGCCAAGACTCACATCAGGTAGGCAAATCTACATAACCATAGAGTCGACCACAACCAGCCCATGACAGGCTATTTGAAGAGGTAACCAATCTGATGGAAAACACATTGCCAAGGAAATATTTGATGAAACTACTCACACTTTTTGCTGAAGAAACTAGCTGATCATGTCCAGGAAGGAATTAAAAGCCTGTCTATGGTGAAAAAGAGCTGAGCTGGTGATTTTTCTTGCAGCAATTGAGCTTGGCAGGAACTCTATCTTTTTTCAATTTGATTGGTCATTGATACTCACCATAGTGAGTTCTCAACACCAACCTATCCCCTTCAGACCGGGGCCTTCTCCAAGAACACTCCAAAGTCCATCCCCTAGTCTTCAACTGATGCATCTCATCACAGTACAATGGTAAGCTCTAATGGGACATCAAGGGACAAATGTGGTAAGTTGATACGGTGTCTAACACAGCCAAGAGAACCATGTTATAGTGCTTCATGGCCTTCACAGCCTCCTGCACACAAGCAGGCAACATACCCGAGACATCCAGTACCTTCAGGAGCTTGTGAGGCTCCAAATTATGATTTGGACAGTACTGGATCATCACCACAGAGGGAGTAGTAAGACAGGGTCCCCACAAACATACGATACTGTATGATGAGCTGACCAAAAGACCAGATCAACTTTAACCACAGTAACGTAAAATCCCAATGATAAGATCAGGTCCAAAGTGTGACCATGTTGATGTGATCCAGAGGCAACTGCTCATGTTAGTCCTGGTGAGGACATCAGCTGGAAGAGGAGTTGTTCAAAGTGCAGAATTCATTGTCAACCCAAGCATTGAAATCCCGCAACACCAACAGTCTGGGGGTGTTCAACATATGTTTGACCATGAAATCTGCCAACTCCTGCAAGAAATCACTCCCATAACTCAGCAGATGTATACAACAATGATCTTGCCACTAACACCCAGAAAACATCTAACTGCCACTTATTCAAAGGACCTGAAAGCTCCCATGGGCAGTTCTGTGAGTTCCAAAGTGGATTTAAAGCAAATGGCCACCCTGCCCCCTCTGCAATTTCTCCTCGAGCAATGCACCAATTAATACTCTTTCAGGACAGATGCCTCCAAGACAGGTCTGGAGTCTTTGCCCAACCAGGTCACTGTGATTCAAACATGGTCAACTGAGGAATCCGTGATGAAATCCTCCATCACCTCTGTTTTATTTTTTAGTGACCCTGGGTTGCAATGAAAGGCCCAAAGGGGAGGACTAACACTGGCTGCACAGACTACTTCTTGCTTGTTGACATTTGGCAAGGTCCTGGAGAGGGGAACCAGACAGGGCAGACTCCAGTCCTGGTACCAAATCCTCCCCAGGCATCTCCTGCTTTTCACTACCCCAATCCTACCCTCCAAACATCATACCCAGCACCTGCACTACGGGTGCTGCCCCATCTTTAGAGAATCCTCAGTCCCCTGCAGTGGCTGAGGACCCCTGTAGGGAGCACTAATGGGGTTCCCCCATAAGGATAGAGCTGCCATAGGTGGGCAACAGAGTAGATAAGCTTAGCCTCTCCCACAGCTTTGCACATGTTATAACCCCAGCACTAAGCTTAAAACCCAAAAATATCCAGCCACACTCCCACCAATAAATAAAGCCCACCCCAAAATTACAAAAAAAAAAATACCCTAACACAAATATACCTTGACTCATTCAATAAATATTAATTACAAAATCTAACAATTCATACTCCCCACTCATACATATTTCATTTAAGAAAATGCAACAAAATTAAAAGGAGAAGGGAAAAATGAAATAAACAAAACAGTTGCCACCAGAGAATACTCAAAAATAAGGATTATAGGTCATAGGAAGTATATGGTTCTCCATACACTGCCACTATATTAAGAGATAGTCTGTCCATATATTAAATAACAACTATAAGAGACACTTCCAGATAACAACAGGTCCAGAATGTTACTGTTCAGGCATTGGTCCACTCTCACTGAACCAGAGGCAAGCAATAAAGGTCCAAGAGCAAGTTCACATTACACCTTTAGGTGCCTATTATCCGCAAATCACTCTGCCACATTAAAAAGATGGCCAAACAGGTAGCTGGCTCCAATCCTATTATGGAGACACTGTGGACTGTAAGGAAAAGCAGCCAGGACTTCCAGTACTAGGTCACTAACCAGGTGGACTCAGGCCAGGATACACCACAGCTAAAAGGATTACAGGCACCACACAAAGTGAAGCAACAAGCACAGATTAACAACAGCCCACCCCATCAGATGATAACAGAGAAATGTGTAATAAGAGGTACTTCCCACACTCACAGAACTGGTCATTCAGGAACTCTGATCCAGTCAAGGCAATGACTTCAGCCCTCCTTCCGGGCCACACCACAACACCCAGTCGCCCTAGATAAAACAGGTGAAATCTGTGGGGAGTGTCTTTTGATAAGGCTGTAACACTTTGTGGCCAGATATCCCTTCCAGTCTACCAAACATAAAATTTGATTCCTTAAATGGAGGCCTGTTGAGGCAACCACTCCCTTCAGGTCCTGCCCAACCATTCGAAACACTGGATGGCACCATGCTCACTAGCCAGCCGGAGCAGCAAGCCCTTGCCTGTCCACATCCAGTTGGAGTTCACACTGATTAGCAGAAAAACACAGAGCATGGTCCCCCAACACACTGCCAGGTGGAAACAACAGTGTGTCTGCACAGGAATGAAGTAGATTCAGTACACATATAGAGATACTCTCAGTAGTTCGTTTAGGTCTCTATGTGTCAACTGATCTAAACACAATGCTGGCAAATGAAACCTAGTTAATGCAGCCTACCTAACTCACTAAAAAGCCCTGTGCTGACTGCAATTTAAAACAACTCAGCTCTAAGCTCTAAACCAAACTAAAATCTAACAAAAAAGCAGGACAAGCTAAGAAAGAGAATGAAATGTGCTTGAAAGCACACTGTATTAAATACATTAAAGATGTCACACAGAGCACCCGGGCCCAACAGCCATCAAGGAGGGTTTGGGGAGGAATTAGAGTAGCAGCATGTACTGCTGAAGAGCAGGGATGGACATCAATAATCCTAAGGAGGATCCGCTGTCTTAAGAGTCGAAGTCCAGCCTACCTCAAGAGAAGGAAACTGTGGAAGACTCTTTATACAAGTCAGAATCTTGATAAAATAGGTGCCCGAGACCTCTTCTCTGGGCTTTGGACCACCTGCCATCATGGGTGGCCACCTTTGATAGGGTACCAGGCAACCCAATATCCACTCAAGAATCCTTAGTGGGGGGCCTCCTCGTCAGGCTATAGAGGATGGGACACCTACCCAATTGGTTGAGCAAGGGGGGACCTTCAGAGGCAGATTTCCAAACTGTGGCCCTGAGGGTGCAGGCACCCAAGAAAGAGTCAGAGGGGCCTACCCCACCCTTGGCCTGTCCTCATTCAATGATGCCAGAAAGGGTCTTCATACCTCCCCCAGAGTTGAATCCATTGAGGTCATAAGAGGATGAGGACAAACGTGATGGCTGCCTGTGTTGGCATTGAACTGAGTGGGACTGAGATACAGATCCTGACCTGGATCTTGACTTCAGCCATTGACTTTCCTAAGGTTAATGGGGTTCTGGCAGTGGTTCTGCATAGACAACCTGCTGTGACAGCTTCAACATAATGGGTAGCACCAAGGAAGGACTCTCTGGTGGGGGCTGCACCGGAGTCAGTTCAACAAAGGTCACAGGCTGACCCCCCCCCCAGCTGGGAAGGGTCCTGACAGCACCAAATTCTTAAAAAGGGGAGAATCTTCTTCTTCCTCCTCTGTCTCCTGATCAATGGGGTCAAGAATAATCTTAGCTGCTTCATCGACCAGCATGTTGCCCAGAATTGATGCCAACTGCTCCACTGGGGGTACTGTGGAAGCAACAACTGACCCCTCAACCAGCTAAATCTTGAGCAGGGTCAAGTGACTGATGGAGGTGAGAGACTGCAAACTGCAGAAACATTCTTTCTCCTACAACTGATGATGATGGTGGTGTTTCTTATGTTTTGTTGTTTTGTTTTTTTTTTGAGAAAGGGAGGCTTTTGTTGAAAGTTTGGAAGGCCAAGTTCATACCCTAGAAGTCCTGACAATCCATGAACACAGTGCCTGAGGCTGTCCCATCAGGACAAAGGCCAAGGCCGATGAATGCGCACCACTGCCACCACTACATCCTCTGTGACCCTAAGCAGGGCTGCTGACCCTGCAGCTGCTATGGCCTGTCAACATTATTAAGGCCTACCTTGAAGGAAGCACGTCTTTTGCTCATCCAGCAATGAAGGATGCATGGCCTGGCAGTATGGGCATCCTCCAATGTCATGCTTAGCCCCAGGTAGTAAACACACATGCTGTGTGGATCCATGGCAGACATCTTATGCCTGCACTGAATGCACCATTTGAATCTTGACTTCTTGCATTCCATCCTTGAACCATCTACGCAGTGGTAACCAGAAGAAAAGTGCACAGATTAGGTCAGAGACTAAAAGAATTTTTGAGAAAATTGTGGTTACATTTTATTTTAAGTGTCTGTTTCAATGTAACTAATCATTAATTACATGCAACAGGACAATCACTGTAGTTACATGTTTGCTGCATGCAACTATATTGCAACTGCAATGCAGTTTTAGTGTGATTACACTGCAACTACAGTGTAGTTAACTGACAAAGTGCAACCAAAATTGCCAAAGATTTGCACTTGAAAACTTAGAAACCTTTCATGCTGCCAGGGCTACAAAGGAGTAGATCGGTCCAGTCTCAAGAAAAAGAACATACGATGTCTGATAGGGTGGAGCTGGAGGATGACACCAGTGATCATGACTGTTCCAGTGACAGAGCACAGCACAGCATTCTGACAAAGTGTGGATGTGAAATGAATCCAGGTTGGTAGAATACACAATTCCTAAGCAACATCACATAAAATCTTCACTTCACACCAGCAGTGTCTACAACAGCATAAAATGTTATCATAATTGATAAACAACAGCAGAAACTTCAGTGGTCATAATAATTAACAAAGGCATTTCTGCAGTCTGACATGAGTGGTTGATATCAGAAGAAATGAAACTGAGGTGGTATGAGACCAACCACATTATATATGCATCTACAAGACCCAACTGAGCCAAGGTTTCCCAGAGTTCTGTACACTGTCAGCTTACAATTCAGGGAATAGGGAAAATAATGGAATCACTTCTGAAGGAAAGAATTGTCGAGTACCTAGAGGCCAGAGGGGCACAGGACCCAAGGCAGCATGGAGTCACAGCAGGAAGGTCATGCCAGACGAATCTAATAGATTTCTTTGCCTGGGTGACCAAAGTAGTAGATCAGGGAGGGGCTGTGGACATGGCCTACCTAGACTTTAGCAAGGCATTTGACATAGACCCACACAAAAGATTAATATACAAGTTAGCCAGCCTGGGAGTGGGTCCTAAGATGATAGCCTGGGTAAAGAATTATAGAAACATAGAAACATAGATATCAGATAAGGACCACTTGGCCCACCCAGTTTGCCCATTTCCCTACCTAATGGATAAGCTGCAGATCCTAGTTAACCAGCAGCCTACTTCTTCCTACCCCCACCCCCTAGAATTGCCTTATGACTATCCCATGCATGCTTGAATTCCCCCACTGTTTTTGACTCCACAACCTCCTCCGGAAGGCCATTCCATGCATCCACAAACCTCTCTGTGAAAAAATACTTCCTTAAATTACCTCTGAGCCGCCTCCCCTCTATCTTTAAATTGTGCCCCCTTGTTCTTGCACTCCTCTTTTTTTGAAAGATGCTACCTTCTTGGACTTTGTTGATTCCCTTGAGGTACTTGAAAGTTTCTATCATGTCCCCCCTCTCCCTCCTTTCCTCGAGGCTATACATATTAAGTTCCTTAATTCTCTCTTCATATGTCTTCTGGTGCAGACCCTGCACCATTTTAGTTGCCCTCCTCTGGACAGCTTCCATCCTGTCTATGTCTTTTCTGGAGGTGGGTCTCCAGAACTGCATGCAGTACTCAGATAGGGTCTCACCAGCTGTCTGTACAGAAGGATAATAACTTCCTGTTTTGTACTAGTGATGCCTCTCCTATGCATCCCAGTATCCACACCACCCTCCTTGCTGCCCTCTCACATTGCTTGCCCACCTTTAGGTCATCTGATATGACTACCCCAGGTCCCTTTCCATTTTGTTGTTGTTTGTTAGTATCTCACCCCCCATTGTGTACTCTTCCCCTGGGTTTTTGTTTCCCAGGTGCATTACCTTGCACTTCTTAGCATTGAATCTAAGCTGCCATACATCTGACCATTCCTCTAACCTTGCCAAGTCCCTTCTCATCCTTTCCACCCCACCTTGTGCATCAACTGCACAAGGTGGGGTTGAATTGGCTGGAGAATAGGACACAGAGGGTAATAGTAAATGGAGTCCACTCTGAAGAAAGGGGGGTTACTAGTGGGGTGCCACAGGGTTCAGTATTAGAAACGGTCCTCTTCAATGTCTTTGTAAGCGACATTGCAGAGGGACTGGAAGGATAAGTATGTCTCTTTGTAGATGACACAAAGATCTGCAACAGAGTTGATGCACAAGGTGGGGTGGAAAGGATGAGAAGGTGCTTGGCAAGGTTAGAGGAATGGTCAAATGTATGGCAGCTTAAATTTAATGCTAAGAAGTGCAAGGTAATGCACCTGGGAAACAAAAACCCAAGGGAAGAGTACACAATGGGGGGTTAGACACTAACAACAACAAAAATGGAAAGGGACCTGGGGGTAGTCACATCAGATGACTTAAAGGTGGGCAAGCAATGTGAGAGGGCAGTAAGGAGGGCTGAGGGATACTGGGATGCATAGGGAGAGGCATCACCAGTAGAAAACAGGAAGTTGTTATCCCTCTGTACAGACAGCTGGTGCGACCCCATCTGGAGTACTGTGTGTAGTTCTGGAGACCCAGTCTCCGCAAGGACATAGACAAGATGGAAGCTGTCCAGAGGAGGGCAACTAAAATGGTGCAGGGTCTGCACCAGAAGACATATGAAGAGAGACTAAAGGAGCTTAATATGTATAGCCTCGAGGAAAGGAGGGAGAGGGGGGACATGATAGAAACATTCAAGTACCTCAAGGGAATCAACAAAGTCCAAGAGGGTAGCATCTTTCAAAAAAAGAGGTGTGCAAGAACAAGGGGAACAATTTGAAGGGGGGCTCAGAGGTAATGTAAGGAAGTATTTTTTCACAGACAGGGTTGTGGATGCATGGAACGGCCTTCCAGAGGAGGTTGTGGAGTCAAAAACAGTGATTGAATTCAAGCATGCATGGGACAGCCATAAGGCAGTTCTAGGGGGTAGGGGTAGAAAGAAGTAGGCTGCTGCTTAACTAAGATCGGCAGCTTATCCATTAGGTAGGGAAATGGGCAGACTGGGTGGGCCAAGTGGTCCTTATCTGCCATCAAATTCTATGTTTCTATGTTTCAATACATGTGGCTCTACGGAGGCAGATGTCCCTGAAGAAGATAGCCACATTGCATTTAAACATACTGTAAAATATCCAGCCCAAACTGTCTAACAACAACATTTACCAGGAAAGATTTTTAAATATAGACTTTATATTAAATAGCCCAATTTTAATTTTGAGGACTTTCAGTACCTAGTAAAATTCTTATCCTTCTTTGGCATAACCACATTGTCCATATTAACCCCATCTTTTTAATGTTAAAATGTTTTGCTCTTTCCATTGACCCATTTACAGAAATAGATCTCTGATACTGCTCAGTGGCTTAAGCCAGTAACCCACTAACACATCCACCTCTATGGTTCTCCTTAAGGATGCTCAATCTAGTACACCTGTAAAATACAGAGGAATCTAGTTCTGTCAAGTCCAGTAAAGTATTTGTTTTTGCTAAACAGAGCCCATTGTAAAAATGTTGAGAGCACCTAATCATGTAATGACACTGCCACAGTAAAAACATATAAAGATAAGTACAGAATTGTTCTTCACAGGAGACTGAATAAATAACAGCTTGAACAAATTCTTTTTATATACACCTACTATGTAAATGTTAAAAATCAATATGAATTTTATACAAAAGATACATGCATTCCACACCCACATTTGGAATCAGTCATTACATTCCATAATATACTCCCAGGAGAGTTTTTAATCCAATATTATTTGTACCAGTGAGACACTCCCTGATACAATCCTCGGTTGCCACTAGAGAGTTTAAGGTAGGCAAGTTATGAACACCTCATAAATTGAACACATCTTGAATCTAAAGTTTAAAAGAATGCATTTAGTTGGGCAGGAACAAGCCTCAGACAGAATAGGGGGAAGGGGCATACAACAGCCACTGGGGAACTCCCCTCCCAGATCAAAACTATAACCAGCTACTGGGGGGCCACACCCCCAGGAAAACATAGGGATGTCCCAAAACCCCCACAGAAAAGCACACATGAGAGGGTATTGGGGCACCCAACCACAACTGGGGAGATCCCTACCAGTCCAAAAAAGAAGCTGCTGGGGAGCAACACTCCCAATAGAATATAAGGGTGCCCTGCTAATCCTCCAAAGAAGACACAATAGAGAAAAAGAGGATGCCCATTACTTCTGGGGAGTCACCCCCCCTACTTCTGCTGCTGCTGAGAAGACAAGCACCTAGGTAATCCATGTGTACCCCCAAACTCCTCCCAGCCCCCTCTCAGCCTCAAGTTACTGAACAAATAGTCAAAATATTGTAATACTGTAACTTCATAGCATATCAGCTTTTGGACTCAGAGAAAAGCATTATTCTAGCTTCTTCTTCTTCTTCTGATTTCAGGCAAAACAGCAAGAAAGCTAAACTCTTCTGTCCCATCACCCAGGACTCAACTCTCACAGAGAATCGCCTACCCCAGGAATGAGAATAACCACTGCCACAGCCAACTGTCTCATTAACTGACTTATCTAAAAATTGGAGCACATGTCCCAAAACCAGAGAGATGACAATTCACCCAATAACTCACCACCCTCTGACTCCCAAGTTCTTCCCCCAGTCCCAGGTGCACAACAGCTTGAAAGGGAAAGTATCAATGATGAGAAACAGGTGGAGAAAAAAAGACTCACTCTGAACCCTGCAAGAGATTTGGCAGCTTTTACTGGCAAACGTGGATTGAGTATAAGAAATCTAATTCCCTGCCAAGGGTAAATTGCCATGCATAGATAACGCTGACAAAGCAGGATCAGAAACTCATATAAAATAAATCAACTATAAATACATAAACTAACAAAATACATAAAAACCACATATAGCAAGACACCATTCAAAAAAACTGCAGGTCTGCATGGAGATCTTCACAGACTTCTTACCCTTGCTCATCAAGAAATACAAATCAAAGAACTCAGTACAGTCAGCATTCATTTATCCACCTCTCACTTATCTGTCACATTCATTTTTTCTTCCCTGTGGCTGAGCTGTATTTGTCATGTTTGTCATAGAATCCACACTCAGATAACCGTCACATTCAGATATCTTTCTAAGACAATAGGAACAGATGAGGTCGGATATGTGTATCTAAATGGAGAAACCTGAACTCCATCCACCAAAACTTAAAAAATCACAGCTAACTAAAGAAAGCAATATGTCAGAATGTGTCAGTGATGCTTCCTAGCCAAAAACATAAAGACAAAGTAATCAAATACATTTAAACAGAAAACCTTAAAAATATATCTAAAAACTACATGAGGGCAAAAAGATATACAGAACCAGCAATACAAATATCCTCAAACATTCAACATACAGTGCTCTAAAATGCAATAAAGTGCACAATTACAGTACCTGGTTGAAACAGGAGCAGCTTGCAAACTCCTCCTCTAAGAAAATGCATGAACCTGATACTCTCACCAAAAGGACACTAAGCATACCTACACACAAATCTTCGCTGAAAAAGGAAATAGAATACTAATCAGGCAGGGACTCCACAGTCCAACATACTCTTACCAAAGATGTAGCACTGATCCCAATTCTTAACAGGAACCCAGTTCTTAAAAGGGTAGCAAAACTGACACTACCCTTAGAAAACACTCTGATACATTTCTCACAAAACAAGCAACTGAAGACAATCCAAACACTTCATAAATACAATAAGACACTCCAGAGTGGTGATTATCCTATGTCAATGTACCTTACCATGGTTGAAGCCCTCAGCATCACCTCTGGCTGCAAGCCCATCAGGTGGTTCTTTATTACTGTATAGTCACCACTCTGTCATGTTGTATTCTTTTCATAATACAAATGGTCATGATGTATTGCTTAAAGGAAAACGACACCCTCAGATCTTGTAAATTTTATTTGTTTCCATGTCAGTAGATAACTCTTGTTGTGTAGCTGTTAATGATATATGTGATTGCTTTAGTTTATTTTCACCGTTCATACTAGCCTGTGTAATCATCTGGGGGATTTCTATTTTCTGCTTATTAACATTTCATTGTCCCTAAGAGCTGCATTATCGTATGAGAACATGATGTGGCAGTACCCTTTAGACTCCACAGTATGCCTGTCTGCTTAATTAGGGTGCAACAAAATAAGTTGCAGCAAAGTGTGAAATACCACATTTACCTTCAGTTAGCTCTGCAGACTGTCTGAGTTGTAATGTAGGGCTATCCCTTTAAATTGCATTCATTTTGTGTGTTTCCAGAGATTGTTTTCAGGATATTTATACTTTCAGCATAGATACATGGTCTAAATGGGTGCTGTGAGATCATATTCTATATGCTACTGTAGCTTTCATTGACTATGAGATTTCAAGAACCATAAAAAGGAGACCCCAGCATAGTTACTGGGGACTATCATAAACACTCAAAACAAACTAAACCAAACATGTATATCCCCAACAGCTACAGGAAAAGAGTTGTCTGTTGACATGGAAACAAATTAAAATTTACAAGATATGAGGGTGTAGTTTTCCTTTAATCTCTGGTAAAATACCCTTAAATCAATGATTTTTGACTTCCATTCCTGCAACATTGGATGTTAGCAAATTTCCCCCTTTCTTTGAGTAAAAAACTTCATATCTCTTAGTTTTGGATGCCTTTACTTTTTTTTTTTAAGTTACAGAATTGCAAAATGTAATAAAACACAGCAGACACTTCTAGCAGACCATGGTACTATTCTAACAAGATCTAGCGAGAGCCAAATTGACTGTGGCAAGCTGCCAAATGACCAAAGTTGCATGGGTGTGTAGAAAAGTTTGAGCAACCGGGTGTAACTTGCCCATTTTTTAGACTTGTTTCTCCAAATTTTCAACATATATTTTTGGGACCCCACGTCATGAAGAGTGCCACTGTCATTTTGTTCACTTGTCCCAAAAGATGATTTTGAAGAGGTACCACGCCATTCTGTGACACAGCTGCAAAAACACATTTTGGGCAGGATGTGAAAAATGACAACTGCACTGTTTTAACAAGGAGGTGTGCAAAAATGGCAATGTTGGAAATCTGGAGTGAAAAATATTAAAAACTGGCAAAGTTAGGAGTGTGCGTAGAAACTACGCAATGCACGCTTGTAACACAGATATTATTTGGAATTTTTCCACCAAATTTGCAACATGGGCTATTTGGGACCCCACCTCATGAACAGTGGCACTGTCATTTCGTTACTCGATCCCAAAAGGTGATTCTGCATAGCGATTTTGAAATCACCTTTTGGGACCGAGTAATGAAATGACAGTGGCAGAATTCACAAGGTGGGGTCCCAAGAACCCCATGTTGAAAATTTGGGGCCAAAATTCCTTAAAATGACTAATATATCAACATAAGTTGAAAACCCCATTGATGGCTTTGATGAGTGCAGATGTGTCCCAGTCCAGAGAAGATTACAGCGTCGACCTCGGGAAGTAAGTATGGGGTAAGGAGGTGCGGGAGGTGGGTGCTCAGTGGGAGGGTGAGGATGGGGAGGGACTGGGGAGATGAGGGACCATTTGTTTTACAGGTAAAAATAAAGACATCAGGGGCAGTTTTCTTTATTTACAGGAAAGAAAGAAAAAAAGCATAAATTTGGCACACTGGGTTGGAGCTCCCAGTGTGCCACATGATTGAAAGGTACATGATGCTGACATGGGGATTAGGCACTCTGATGTTGGCATGGGGGAAGAGAAGAAAATAAACTTAAATTTGGGCACACTGGGGTGGGCTCCCAGTGTGCCACATGAGTTGGGGGGATTACATGATGCCAACATGGGGACTGGGCACCCCAATGATGCGAGGAGAAAAAAAAGAAATAAACATAAATTTGGGCACACTGGGGTGGGCTTCCAGTGTGCCATATGAGTTGGGGGGTACATGATGCCAACACAGGGATTGGGCACATCGATGTCGGTACAGGGATGGAAAATGGATGGAGAGGGGAAGACTGCAGCAGTGGGAGGGAGCAGGAGAGTTTTATATTGCTGCCAGTGATGGGAAGGAATGGAGGGAGTGGGGAGGACAGGGGCAGTGGGAGGGTGTGGGAGGAGTACCATCCGCAAGATGGCAGTGGTGACGCAACTGCACATACGTAGTTGCGATGAGTGGCATTCTGCCATTCACAAGATGGCAGCACCAGCAGAACTGCACATGCATGCAAGACATGCATGCACAGTTCTTGCCCTAGAATACGGAAGTAACAGCCGGAAAAGTGCAGCTGTTATTCCATAGTGGCCACTCATGGCGGAGTGTTACAAGCTCCATTGAACTTTCAGAAGGATAGTTCCAAAAGTCTAATGGAAGGTGCCACAATCAGCCGTTTTAAGGCTATGATTGTGAAACAACTGGAGGCTCTTCCCACAGCTGTAAAAAGCTAGAAAAACATGCAAAGGTCTTCCCTTCAGCTCTCCCTGTGTTTGCAGTTTTTTGTGTAGCTCTAAATACCTACCCAAAAAATGAACATTGTACCCAGTGCTGTTGCCTTTTCAGTACTGTATTTGTGTTTCCAAAACAGAGGTAACCACAGCTCTGATTGTCTGCAAAGTACAGACCCATGCTGTAAGGCATGAAGGTGGTTATAGATGCTGTGTTTAATGCAGCGTGGGTACATGAATAGATTATTAATAAACAGCCAGCCTGCAGTCCCAAGCAGATCCAGCTGTGTAACAAAGTAACACCTTCTTCTCCCTTGGGCTAGAAAATAGTAGATTTTTAGCTCAATCTAAGCTTTAAAATGAAGCACTTAATATTGTGGGGGAAAGTGCTATCCTCTTGAAAGATTTCTACAGTAGGTCTGACACTAGTCTGCAGTTATTATTGGTGGTCCAGAATAGACTCCGACATAACGAGATGCACATGTCAGCATATGGCGTCACAGAAATGCATCTGTAGTGATGGTGTCAGATCATGCTTGAACCCTGGCAATGCTTACTCATTGGTTTGGATTTAAAACTACTACATTTTCACAGATGTGTTGTTCAGGTACCTAGAAATGTACATATGACATCTGCTAGTACTGCAAACACTTTTGTACATTTTAGAGAGTTAATGTATACATATTGGCTAAAACTGGTAAGATAATGTGAGCTGCTAAACCAGAATTGATATCTGAGAAATGTACCTCATTTATTTATTTTTTTAAGTGAATGCAGTATGATACAATCCAGATACATTTAAATGGAAATGTCCTGTTTTAAATGATCAGCACTTAAGTTTGGGGTAGGGTTGTCAGAACCTGCTGAGGTTCTGGGTTCTAGTTCTAGCCTAGAACTTTTGAAAAAGTGCGAGGGTTCTAATCTTTTATAGAACGTTTTAGAACTTGAACACTATTTTTGTAATTGTGCTGCCAATAATGAAGATAATAGTGAAATACACATTAAATTGAGGACAATAAGAAATAAAATCCGTTCAATATAAGCAGGGAGAGAGAAATGACCATGTGCGACTTTGATATGACTATAGCTAGGTCTATCTATTGTTTCTTCTACTTGCAAAAGCCAGCAATTTACAGATGCTAACAGGGCCACCACATACCCATACATTAAAAGTTTGCCTGCTGCAGCTGCTTTACAGTACCTAAGTGAAACAAATTCTGGTCAGCACCACTACAGCTGCTAATTCATTAACTTGATAAGAATGTCTCATGGCCTTAAACGTAAAGATGAATTGCCATAGTCAGCTCCATGTGTAGATTTAATTTTAGGCAAAGGCAGATAATTTTTCTGGTTGATCTTGTGTTTCTCATGTGTTTAAAATGTGAGTGATGAGTGTCTGTTGTACTATTTGTGGAAGGAGAGGGAGCTCTGCAACAAGGCCTTCAAGTAATGGTAGAAGGAATGGTTCAAGGAGGAGAAGTATGTCTACATTGGGGACTGTGGGCCAACCTGGAAGAATAAGAACCTATACTGAGGGGATGGCCTGCTTTCATCCAGGAGGCAACCACAGTCCTCAGTGGATGATTCAAATGTTACTTCAATGGACATTTAAAGTAGCTGGGGGGTGAAGGAAGAAACAGGGGAGGCAGAAAGTGGGCTACCACAAGCTGAGATAGACAGTAGGAAGATTCCAAGAGAAGAAAGTCCCACCAGGATGCAAGTTAGTCAAGGACATAGGGGGTTATCAAAGGAAGAAGGGAGGAAAAGGAACAGTCAAAGGAGAAAAGTGTGAAAGAAGGAACAACTGGAAAAAGGAGAAAGTGGCAAGAAGAGAGGAGAGGGCTGTCAAAATGGTGCAAGGTCTGCATCAGAAGCCCTATGAGAAGAGACTGAAAGAGCTCAATATGAACACACTGGAGGAAAGGAGGGAGACTGGGGGTTTTGTGGAGACCTTTCAATACCTCTTGGGTGTTAATAAGGTGCCGAAGGGAGATATGATTCAGAGAGAAAAAGGTGCTGTAGAACAAGGGGTCATGATTTGAAGCTGGAAGGAGGTAGATTCAGGTGAGATGTGAGGAAGTACTTCTTCACAGAAAGGGTAGTGGATTCCTGGCCTGGAGCAGCCTTCCATGGTAGGCAGTGGGGGTGAAACCAGTGGTGGGTTTCAAAAATGCCTGGGACAGACACAAAGGAATCCTAGGAGAAAGGAAGGGGGTAGAAGAGACAGTGCTGTAGGTCAAGCTGGGTCTGCAGCAAGTGAGATCATTATTAAAAATGGGCAGACTAGATGGTCCCAGTTGTCATTATCTGCTGCCAGTGTCTATGTTTATGTAACCTCCCCTTTGGGAGATTACTAGTCTAGTCACCCTTCCCTGGATTTTTGTGGCCTAATTTGGCCCAGTATGGAAAAGGGTTAATTCTTCTCAGCACTCAGGTGGAGCCTCCTGAGGGTCAGGAGGTCACCACAGGTGCATGGGGGGATAAAGTTCAGCAATGTAAGCTGGAGCAGAAGTTCTGGTCAGAGGAGTAGCAGGGAGGGAGTGAGAGTGAGTTGGGGTTGGGTGGGGGCAATGGCCCACTCTGGCCCCCAGCCGGTGGCACTGGGGGAACACAGAAGAAGAAGTGGGAGTCAACCAGCTCAGTGGCACTGAGGGTTGAGGCGCTGGACGCCTCACCTCGCTCCATGCCGGCGACCTGGGTTCAGGAGCAGACTGGGGTCGCTGGTGGGTCAGCCAGGGGGAGTTAGGCTTGAGCATCCCCGACAGCTCACCTACTCTGGGGAAGGTTGAGGCCACAGCCTGAACACTTGCCTGACTCCAAACAGAGGCTCAGAGTACTGCAAGCCCCTAATATCAGGGGCACGGGCAGCCACTATACAGTGTGATGTCGGGACTTGATGCCTTGACATCAGGGGTCCTACGCTGTAAAGGGTGGGGAAAAAATGAAGAAAATGCCTGTCATCACCAGGAAGATGGAGCCCCCAGAGATGTGTCTTCACCTGCCTGATGGCCCCTGGACCAACAAAAGTTGATTGATGGGGTAAGGGGGCTCTGCCCCATACCCACTTGGGGGGTAAGCCAAAGCTCCATGGGGATCTAGAGGGGTTATGTGGGTAGGGTGGAAGGTGGAGGGATGTCTACCTTGGGGCTCCTGAAGGGTTGGGGATGGCAGGCTGGGAAAGGCAGATAAATAGCGATTTCAAAACAAAGAAGTTGGATCCAGTACTTGGAAGCAGCACAGTATCTTGGAAGGCAGCTAACATTGACAGGGGAGCCAGCAGACACAACTCACAGAGTGCCCTGGCAGCCTGCGTCAATTTGTGTAGGGATCCAGTGGGCAAGAATGCGGCAGGGAGAGAGAGAGAGAGAGAGAGAGAGGAGGGAGGAGGAATGGTGGATCTCTGTTTATCATTCGGTCTTAGAGTGTTCCTGAAAGGGTAAACAAACCCTACAGACAGCAGTAAATAAGTGTACACTGACACACACACACACACACACAATTGGGAGAGAGAGAGAGAAGTGTAATTGGAATCTCTGCTGGAACATTGTAGTCTTATTACTAACTCAGTTTTGACCAACAGGGCATTGTTTAGATAAAAATGTGTAAAAAGAGGGTTTAGGTGTACTAAGAGAGAGAAAGAGAGTTAGAGAGAGAGAAGGAGGAAGAATGGTGGAGCACACCTGGGATAATCCCTGCTAGACCAATGCAGTCTCATTACAAACTCAGTTTTGACCTACGGTCAGTGGTGTAGTGCTAAATTTAGAAGTCTGGGGTCTCCTTGAACTAAGATGTCCCCAAACCCCCACAGGCCAGGGGCCTGGGGGCTGTCTAGGCCCCCAGAAGCTATCAGGTTTTAGATGCATTTTGGTGCATTTTGAGGGTCATTTTGACACTATTTGGCTGCTTCTAAAGCCTTCTTTGGCTTGTTACAAACAACCAATATCACTACCATAACTACTTTTTATTTTTTTTTAAATTGTCAAAACTAAAGCAAAAAATCCCACTCCAGCCACCCTTCAAACATCTGACTAGATACCACTTCTCTTGAGTGCAGTCAGCTATCGCTGCAGCAGGCATTGCACTTGTTACCTTGCAACATAAACAGAAGACTCTGCCTCCCCCTCCCAACAGTGCACCACACAGTCAGACATGCAAGGCAGTGAGAAGGGAAAGAAAAAACACCAGCCTGGAGACTGCAGTCACTTACACAGACCATCCATATCAGAGAATGGACAGGATACACAGGACATACTGGAGGGTCCTTCAAGGCCCAACACTGTCACAGGATGTATACCAGGCCATGATTGCTTTATCTGCATGTACCCTGAACTGAGACAGTTGGAGCAGGGAAAGAAAGGCTTAGCAGGGACAGCTGCATGAAATTCAGGGCATATATAGTGACATCACAGCCCACAGACTTGACATGCAGCATGGGTTCCACAATCTGTGTGAGACCTCAGACAATGGCATGACCATAATTGTCACTGTTCTACAGCAGGATGATGTTTCCCATTCATATCCAGTACATGGCAGTCAACCCTGAAATACCCATATGACTTACACTGGAACCACAACACCATCAAGCACTCCAGCATAACCCACACACATGACAGCCAACCTGCAGGGGTGCACAGCCAACTGTAACAGATGATGACTTAATGCCAAGAACATCCTGTGGCATGTAAACAGCCTAGTCACATGGTAAGGGCAGGGGTAATGCCAGTGATAGGCTCATCCCACCCTAAACACCTACTCAGACGTCCTCTGAGACAACAAAGCCAAAAAAACACAAATGACCTAATGCCTCATCTGAATGCAGCACAGGCTTTAATGTTGAAGAATTATCATCCACCATCAGATGCATGTGGACTTCACTTCATGAGTTCCATGCTCACTCACCGTGGGGAATGGGAGGCTGGCAGCAAGGGGAAAGCTGGGGGGAAAGATAAATCACTTGAGTCACTGGACACAGCCCAGCCCCTCACCATCAGATAAGGCCATTCAATACAAACAAAATTATTAATACAAAACAGCACACCCAACCTCATTGCTCCTTTTATGATAAAGCCAGGCTGGTTGTTAATTCTTATTCTTTTGTTGCCACTGACCATCTAACTCACTCAGTCCCAGCCAAATCCTGACTCCCAACTTGTGATAATGAATCCCTCACAGGCTCACATTGCATGACTAGTCAGCTGCTCCCCACTCGCACTGCACATAGTACCAGCAGCACCTCCAGTCACATAGGTATAGCTAGCCAATCGATGGGTTAGAGGATTTCTGCAGGACATGCCTCTCACTTGGCCTATCCTGGGTAAATGCATTATAAAAATGGGTAACCCACTGAAAAAAAGATATTGCATCTCCACTGTACTATCCTGGGTAAATACAATGTAAAAATTGGGTCAAACAGAACCCCACTGCAAACAAGATATCACAACGCAGCTGGGCTATCCTGTGTAAATATATTGCAAAACTGTAAAAGCAGGACCCTGCAGCAGAATCCCACTAAAAAGCAGATGTTGAATGTAAGCTGATCTGTCCTGGAAAAATGCATTGTACAAGCATCCAGATCACCCAGCTTGTAGCTGTCTGGTATATTCCTGGTGGAACTGCAGGAGGGAGTTGGGACCTACAGTAGTAAGACAGATTTGACAGGCATGTTAATATTTTTATTACTTGTAGCAGAAACCTGCTCTTTTAAAAAAACATTTTTTATTGCACTGCTACCTTAAGTTGCACTAAAAGAAGAAGCAAATAACACAGCTAGCAACATCAATGAATTTTACAGAAGGTATGGAATCCAAAAATATGGGTTTTCATTTCAACTAGAAAGAATGTGATACAAAAAGGGTTGACAATGTCTCTTTCATGACATTGGTCCTGCTCCCACTGATATTAAAATTTTCCTGTAAAAAACATGCTGACTTTAGGCCCTATCTACAGCTGCAACAACTTGGGTGGGGCTAATCCAAGGCTAGTTTTCTTTGCAAAGAGGCAGGTATGGTAGGAGATTCTGCCCTGGTGATTCAACCAGTTTGTTGTGTTATAGAGGTCACAGGTGTGAGTGTAGAGATGGGAGCCAGTGACTAGGCAGCAGGCTTTGTTAAGAGCAACAGTTAATCTCTTGAGGGTAGTACTAGTGGCAGAGCTGTGTATTATTAATCCAAAATCAATAATTGACAGGATGGAGCTAGAGATGGCAAGGCAAAGCACTTCTTGGGACATGCTGCGCCTACTGTATGTCTATACAGAAACTCTAGCCTGATGCTTACGGCTCTGGAGATTATGTTTACATGATCATTGTAGGATAGGTTACTGTTGAGTGTTATGCCCAGATATTTACTTGGTTTACTTGGTAATATAGGACAGAAGATGGCAGAAGCCCAGCGAGATTGTCCCCCACATAGTGTGGGCTATTAGTCCTGAGTTTAATTTGACGTTGGCCAAATGTTGAGTCCCTTTTTAAATTAACTGAGATTAGTACAATCTACTAATTCCTGGGGAAGAGAGTTCCAAAATCTAGGGGCTCATAAAGAGAAAAAGTTTTGCCTAGTATTGGTTTTTGCTCGCTTGACCGCGAGCTGTTTATTGTGTAACCTGGGAACAATGTGTTTGGCAGAGTAAGTAAGACCGCATTGCTGCATATGTTCAGAGGACTAAAGCATTTTATTAGTGAAAAGAATATCCCCTCTCCACCTTATTTTAAGTAATGAGTGAAGGCACATTATTTTTAATCTGTCTAGATAGCTTTTATAGGCCAGTCTTGGAACCATTTTCGTGGTGCGCCTCTGGATCTGTTCTAGGTGTGCTATATCTCCTTTGAGATATGGACTCCAGAAAGGGGACCCATAATCAACATATGGTCTAATATAGGCCCTGTATAATGGAATTAGACATTGTTCAGTTTTGGTAACAAAAGTTTGAAGGATTTGTATTAATAACCCATTTGCTGTACAAGCCACTTTAGAACAGTGGTCAGTGGAGGAAAGTCTGTTGTTATTTAGGATACCTAAATCTCATTCACTGCAAGATGTTTTGAGTGGGGTATTGTTTAGATGGTCAACATGTTTAAGGTTCTTTTTCCCGAAATGCAGGACCGTACATTTATCAACATTAAACTCCATACCGTTCTGATGAGCCCATTGTTAGATGGAATTTAGGTCTGAGACAAGTGATGCCATGCTGTAAGGGCTATCCACTCTCCCAACCAGTTTTGAATCATCAGCAGATTTTGAGAGCCAACTATGTGAACCTATCTGCATATCATCAGTAAAGATATTGAATAATGTCGGTCCCAAAACTGAACTCTGAGGCACCCCACCGGTGACCAAACCTGACTTAGATAGCATACAATTAGTACTGATGCTTTGTGACCTGTCTGAGAGCCATTCATTGACCCATTTAGTTAGACAGGTTGAGAAGCCCAGTGTTTCCAGTTTGTTAATAAGTTTCCCATGAGAGACCTTGTCGAATGCCTAGCTATAATTCAATAAGATGACGTCCATGGGGGTGTTGTTGCCCAGGCCTTGGCTTACATGGTTGTGAAAAGATATTAGATTAGTTGTACAGGAGTGGCATGGCCTAAATTCATGCTGGGAGTAGTCAGAAATGTTAAGGTCTATCGTTTCTTTTTCTAGGTAAAATTTAATAATCCTTTCCATGAGTTTACAGATGATGGAAGTTAAGCTAATTGGGCAATAATTTTGAACATTGGACCTATTGCCCTTTTTGAATATGGGAGTGACTGTTGCTATTAGCCAGTCAGATTGGATTTTATTTTCATTTAAGGATTTTTTTTGAAAATGATTGATAAGGGGAGGGCTATTGATTCTGCTGTTTCAATTAGAAACCTAGGGTTGATATCGTCCAGACCTGGATTAGTTGACTTTTTTAGGGTTTTTAAAACTGAGATTATATCTGAGGTTGCAATCATGCATGCAGGGGTGTGTGGATTATATCATATGGGGTTGAAAAGCTATGGGTGTCTTTTTTTGAAAACACTGAGCAAAAATAATTATTAAAGAGGTTGGCTGTGTCTATGTCAGATAGTAGGCTAATACCATTATAGATTAATGGACCTATTTTCCTAGTATTGCCCTTTTTACTACTTAGGTAAGAAAATAAAGATTTATGACATTCCTTAGAATGTGCAAGCTTGAATTCAAGTCTACCCTTTGAGTGCTTGATTATATGCTTTAAGGTTGTTAAACTTATTTTGTATTTAGAGTAGATAGGGTTTCTAGCCTCCACATCACAAATGTTAAGCTTTTTGTGCATTTTTTTCTTTAATTTAATTTGGGATCTAATTAAATTATTAAGCCATATAGTAATCCTCCCTTTTTTATTTTACTTATTTTTGGTTGGAACATTGGTTTCTTCTAGGTTATGGATGGTAGTTTTGAATTTTGTCCAAGCATCATTCACAGAAAGATGGGACAAGATTCTTTCCCAGGGAATCCTGGTCAGTGAGTTAATGATTTCTCTAAAATTTGCTTTCTCATAGTTTTTATAATTTGATTGCTTTTTTTTATCTAGAGGTGTTCACTTGCTGTGTCAAATAGGATGGAGGAGTGGTCATTGCTTTCTAAAGGGTCCAAGATTTGAAGGTTTAAAATTTTATCTTCAATGTTGGGAATAAGAAGATCTAAAATATTATTACTCCTTGTGGTCTGGGTGATACATTGAGCAAGTCCAGCATCAGTGAGGGTTGATACAAGGCATTTTTCATGCTCACTGCTGCCAGCAAGGGAACCCCAGTCTACATTGGGCATATTAAAATCCCCTAAAATTATAACGTCCCCCTTGTCAGATAATTTGGAGATGTCAAGTAGGAGATTGGTTGTATAGCCTAAATCTGCTGATGAAGGCCTATAGCAGTTTCCTAAAGTGATCTGTGGTTGGCCCTTAAACTGAATTTTTAAGTTGTAGACCTGTACAAGAGGTATGTTGAGGTTGTTAGAGATGCTTAGCTGGGCATTTCTATGCTTGTTGGGAGGGCTGACAAAGAGTATCATCATTGTTTTTTTATAGTTTATTATTAGTTTCTGATTGAAGAACCAGGACTCCACTGCAGTGAAACCTTCTTGCAGACTGCTGACAAGAGGTAGAGGGTCAGACTGGCTGATGAATAGCACAGCATCATCAACATAAAGGAGTATGTTTGTAGGGCAGGCTTAGGGGAAGGTATTCAGGTAGAGGCTAAAAAGGAGAGGACCCAGAATTTAGCCTTGGGGGACTCCAGAGTGCACAGGGTGGCTGATTGAGAGTGTGTCCAGTATTTTCATGCTTTGGGTTCTGTCTTCCAGGTAACTTTTAAACCATACAGTAATGTCATATGAGAGTCCAAGGGTGGGTAGGGACCTGAGTAGTACTATATGGCTAACAGTATTGAACACCTTAATGAGATCAATGTAGATTGACCCCATAAGGTGTCCATGATTTAGAGACTTATGGATGAAATTTGTGTATTCTAGAAGGGCAGTGGTGGTGCTGTGTCCTTTTCTAAATCTGTGCTGTTTGGCACATTGCATATTGTAGGTGACAA
This sequence comes from Neoceratodus forsteri, assembly GCA_016271365.2. Taxonomy (NCBI): domain Eukaryota; kingdom Metazoa; phylum Chordata; order Ceratodontiformes; family Ceratodontidae; genus Neoceratodus; species Neoceratodus forsteri. Next base: position 1,106,879,668 of record CM057449.1, on the reverse strand, counting down.
GGTAGTCAGTCAGCTGATCTGCAACAATTCACTCTAATGCTTTAGAGAGGGGTGGCAGAATGGAGAATGGACATTAGTTAGAGTGAGTGGCCCAGTCACCCCTCTTCTGAACAGGTGTCACAATTGCCACTTTCCAAGCTGAGGGGAACTGGCCAAGACAGAGGGAGATGTTGAGTATCTTGGTGAGGGGTGACAGGACTGAGTCAAGGGTGAGACAGGCTAATTTAAGATCGAGGGTGTCACTACTAAATCTAGATTTGCTAAGGGTATGCAGTAAGTATTTTTTAGCTAACACAGTAGTTATTGTCTTGAAGTAGAAGGGGGTGTATTCAGGGGAGGATTCACTTTGATGTCATTGATCTGATGAGGAGGATCATTAAAGAAGTTGGAAGGTAGTAGACCACTCAGGTCAGTGAAAGTGGTGTTGAGAATATCTGGTGTTTCTTTAGGATTTTGAGTGGTAACACCATTAAAATTGAGCACTGTAGGAGGGGATTTATTGGGCTTGCCAGTGAGCTTTTTTATGTTCTCCCTGAATGTTTTGCTATTTCCCCAGGAGTTGGAGAATTGGTCTTGGAAGTGGGAGATTTTGGCAAGGTGTACTGCACGGGTGTGGGCATTCCTGGCCTCCCTGTATCATTGCCAATCCTCTGTTTTTTTGTGACCTGGCTATGTGCCAGAGGTGGTCACGGGATGCCATGAGGTTTAAGAGGGGTGCAGAAATCCAGGGGTCAGTAGCTGACTTAATCTTCTGTTTTTTCAAGGGAGCAAATATGTCACATGCTTTGTTGAAGATCAAGATGAAGTGCCCAAGTGCAAGGTCAACCCTTGGTTCTAAGTCAATTAGTGACCAGTTGCACATACGAAGGTGTTCTTGAAATTTTTCAGGTTGATCTTGCCTTATTACACACTGGAAGGACAGTTTATTAGGGGGTCTAGGATTCTGGCTTGACTACTGACACATGACTGGGGAGTGGTCGCTGAGGGAGTCGGGCAGGACCACAGTGTCCTTCAATTTTTCAGGGTGGTTTGTGAAAATGACGTCTAATAGGGTGCAGGTACTGGTTCTATAGTTTAGTTTAGTGGTGGATTGAACCAGTTGAGTGAGGCCGACAGCTGAGGCAGCATCTTTGAAAGTGCCAGCCTCAGGTGCTTGCCAGCTGATACTGAAATCTCCAAGTGCAACAATCTCCAAGCTATTTGGTAATTTGGTGATGTAGTCAATGACCATGTCAAAGCCAGTAGCTATGTTCTTGGGAGAGAGATAAACTGAAAGGACAGTGAGTGACTTCCCTTTGAGACCCAGGGCTACTTTGACTGCCATAGCCTAGGCACTGTTCTGAGTGGACAATGTTGGAAGGCCATGGCCCTGAAGAGTATCAGAGAGGTAGGTGGCACAGCCCCCACCTCTTTTTCCAAGTTGATCAGCTCTGAAAAAAATGTAATCTACAAGGGTAGAAGTGGAGTCGAGTGTTTTGGAGGACAGCCAGGTTTCAGTAATGGCTAGAATGTCAGGCTTGTGTTGTTGAACCCAGACTTGTAACTGATCTAACTTAGGAAGTAGACTGTGGATGTTGAGGAAGGCTATCTTAACTCATTCCTGATGCCACCATTTTGGGTCAGGTTAAGCAATGGATGGTTCTGATGACATATGGCACTAATGGGTGGGTTAAGTCCACTGGAGTTAGTATGTTTAATGTGTGACTGCTGCAGAGGGCTGGGGTTGGGGTGCACATTACCCAAGAGTAGCAAAAGTAGGAGGGCTTGCTGGATTAGCATGAGCTTCAGCAGCTTAGGTTTGAGGATAGTATGATGTTTTGGGACAGATGTAGATGCCAGGGGCAAGGGGAGTGAGGCAAGGCACAACGCTAGAGAGAGAGTTATGGTAGAGCCTGGATGCATATTGGTGTAGTAAGGCACATAGGGCACAGGATGGTGGGTTGTGCTAGCACTTATGGTACATGATAGCAGTGTTGTGTCTATTAGAATAGGAGCGGGGAGGGTGGATGTGGCACAGTGACATAATGGACCACTAGGGATGATTAGTACCAGCAGTGTGGTGAGTGTAAGAGGGTAAGCAGTGGGCCCCATCATTTAGCAGGAGTCTATCCAAGGGAGATTGGGGAATTTAAGTGTGCAAGTTGGATTTGTGTGGCTGAGGTGGTTAAGGAAGGTGAGATGTCTGTGGCAGTTGAATGGGACATGCTAGTTTGGTGACAGTTCTTAAGGGGGAAGGGGTAGAGTAGGAATAGATACTAGGCTAAGGCAGGTGTAAGTGGAGGATAAGATGGAAATACTGACCACCTTACTTTGGGCTGGCCAGGTAGCACAGAGGTATGGTGCTTGCCTTTGGTGGAGAGGGTCAATAGTTCAAAACCCTAGACAGGCAGGTGGTAGAAAAAGAGTGGGACACTTGGAAGACTGAATGGTAGGCTAGTGAAAGTAGTAGACTGAAAGGGAGGTAAAGTGCAGGGGGTAACTGGAGGGTAAATTGATGTGAGGGTGCATTAGTGGCTTCTAGTGGTCATCAAGTATAGCTGTCTAATGGAAAAGTGGAGACTTAGAAACCTGAGGGGGAAGAGGTCAAGGGTGGGAGGGGCAGTCGATGCTCTTGTGCATTGACGGGCTACAGTAGTAAGCTAACAAGGCAGATGCAGCTCCTCTGTGGCTCCCACATACCTGTGTTGAGAGAGGCTTCAGGCTCCTGCAGCATTTCAGAGTGCCATATGGGAGCAGATGTAGTGTGCAGGAGAGCCTGGAAGAGAAGGACAATTATCCTACATTAGATGGGAGAGTAAACCTGGGAACAAAGGAAAGAAATTCTTTGGTGGGAAGAACAGAAGAGAGTAGAGGAGGGGAGACAGGTACTGTGCATGTGCAGCACAGACAAATCTAAAGGGAAAAGCTACAGTACACAGATAAATCTGAATTATATACATTTGCCATAATAGCAATCGCTATTTTGCAATCCCTATTATGACACGGACCCTGTGTGTAGTACAGGGCAAGGGCAAGCTGTCAAAATAAATCTTTGACTTGTGCCATCCCAGATCCAGAGGAGGGAGGGAGAGAGAGAGACTACACGTGGGAGGGGGGCATGAAAAATGTTACAGTCCCAGAAATCCCAAATAAAACTTGTTTTTTTCCTTTTCCTAGCCTCAATCTGGCTGTGTGTACAGAGCCAGGGCTGGCTGGCAAAATACATTTTTGACTTGTGCCATTCAGATCCAGAGGAGAGGGAGAGAGAGAGAGAGAGAGAGAGAGAGAGAGAGAGAGACTACAGGGGTGGGGGCATAATAAATTGTACAGTCCCAGAAATCCCAAATAAAAGATTTTTTTCCTTTCCTGGCTTCAATGTGGCTGTGTGAGTGTATGTAGGGCAAGGGCAGGCTGGCAAAATACATCTTTGACTTGTGCTATCCCAGATCCAGAGGGGGGAGAGAGAGAGAGAGAGAGAGAGAGAGACTATGGGGGGAACGAGAAATGTTACAGTCCCAGAAATCTCAAATAAAAGTTTTTTTTTCTTTTCCTGGCCTCAGTCTGGCTGTGTGTACAGGGTAAGGGCAGGCTAGCAAAATAAATCTTTGACTAGTGCCATCCTGACCCTGGGGGGAGAGAGAGAGAGAGAGAGAGACAAGGGGGGGGCACAAGAAATGTTATAGTCCCAGAAATCCCAAATAAAAGATGTTTTTTTTCTTTTCCTGGCCTCAATGTGACAGTATGAGTCTATGTAGGGCTAGGGCAAGCTGACAAAATAAATTGTTGATGTGTGCCATCCAGTCCAGATCCAGAGCAGAGAGAGAATGGGGGGATGATGAGAAATGTTATAGTCCCAGAAATCTCAATTAAAAGGTTTTTTTTTTTTCTCTTTCTGGCCTCAATCTGGCTGTGTACAGGGCAAGGGCAGGATGGCAAAATAAATCTTTGACTTGTACCATCCAGATCGGGGGGGAGAGAGCGAGAGAGAGAGAGAGAGAGAGATGAAGGGGGGCACAAGAAATTTTACAGTCCCAGAAATCCCAACTAAAATATTTTTTTTCTTTTCCTGGCCTCAATGCGGCTGTGTGTGTGTGTGTGTGTGTGTGTGTGTGTGTATGTAGAGCAAGGCAGATTTGCAAAATAAATCTTTGACTTGTGCCATCCATTCCAGATCCAGAGGAGAGGGAGGGAGAGAGATTATGAGGAGGGGGCACAAGAAATTTTACAGTCCAGAAATCCCAAATAAAAGGTTTTTTTTCTTTTCCTGGCCTTAATGTGACTGTGTGAGTGTGTGTAGGGCAAGAACAGGCTGGCAAAATAAAGCTTTGACCTGTGCCATCCCAGATCCAGGGGGGAGAGAGAAAGAGAGAGAGAGAGAGAGAGACTACGGGGGAAGGGGACAAGAAATTTTACAGTCCCAGAAATCAAAAAAAAATATTTTTTTATTTTCCTGGCCTCAATCTGGCTGTGTGTGCAGGGCAAGGGAAGGTTAGCAAAATAAATCTTTGACTTGTGCCATCCAGATCTGGGGGAGAGAGGGGGGGGAGAGGCTATGGGGCACACAAATAGTTATAGTCCTAGAAATCCCAAATAATTTTTTTTTCTTTTCCTGGCCTCCATGTGGTTATGTGAGTGTGTGTAGGACAAGGGCAGGCTTTCAAAAGAAATCTTTGACTTGTGCCATCCATTCCAGATCCAGAGGAGAGGGAGACTGGGGAGGTACGAGAAATTTTACAGTCCCAGAAATCAAGAATAAATGTTTTTTTTCTTTTCCTGGCCTCAGTCTGGCTGTGTGTACAGGGCAAGGGCAGGCTGGCAAAATAAATAATTGACTTGTGCCATCCAGATCCAGTAGGGAGAGAGAGATAGAGAGAGATTATGGGGAGGGGGGGGCATGAGAAATTTTACAGTCTCAGAAATCCCAAATAAAATATTTTTTTCATGGCCTTAATATGACTGTGTGAGTGTGTGTAGGGCAAGGGCAGGCTTGCAAAATAAAGCTTTGACTTGTGTCATACCAGATCCAGAGAGGGGAGAGAGAGAAAGAGAGAGAGACTATGGGGGGGTCATGAGAAATGTTACAGTCCCAGAAATCCCAAATAAAAGTTTTCATTTTCTTTTCCTGGACTCAATCTGGCTGTGTGTACAGGGCAACAGCAGGCTGGCAAAATAAATCTTTGACTTGTGCCATCCAGATCAGGGGGGGAGAGAGAGAGAGACAGAGAGAGAGAGAGAGGAACTATTGGGGGGCACAAGAAATGTTATAGTCCCAAAAATCCCAAATAAAAGATTTTTTTTTCTTTTCCTGGCCTCAATGTGGCTGTGTGAGTCGTATAGGACAAGAACAGACTGACAAAATAAATATTTGACTTGTGCCATCCATTTCAGATCCAGAGGAGAGCGAGAGAGAGAGTTACTGGGGGGTGACGAGAAATGTTATAGTCCCAGAAATCCCAAATTAAAGTTTTTATTTCTTTTCCTGGCCTCAGTCTGGCTGTGTGTACAGGGCAAGGGCAGGCTGGCAAAATAATTCTTTGACTTGTGTCATCCAGATCCAGAGGAGAGAGAGAGAGAGAGAGAGAGAGACTAAGGGAGGGCACGAGAAATTTTACAGTCCCAGAAATCCCAAATAAAATATTTTTTTTTCCTTTCCTGGTCTCAGAGTGGTGGTGTGAGTGTGTGTGTGTGTGTGTGTGTGTGTGTGTAGGGCAAGGGCAGGCTTTCAAAATAAATCTTTGACTTGTGCCATCCATTCCAGATCCAGAGGAGAGGGAGACTGGGGGGCATGAGATATTTTACAGTCCCAGAAATCCCAAATAAAAGTTTTTTTTCTTTTCCTGGCCTCAATGTGGCTGTGTGTACAGGGTAAGGGCAAGCTGGCAAAATAAATATTTGACTTGTGCCATCCAGATCCAGAGGAAGGAGAGAGAGGGAGATTCCGGCAGGGAGGCACAAGAAATTTTACAGTCCCAGAAATCCCAAATAAAAGTTTTTCTTTTCCTGGCCTCAATGTGGCTATGTGTACAGGGCTAGGGCAGGCTGGCAAAATAAATATTTGACTAGTGCCACCCAATCATGATCTATTGTTAACGCTCATTCACGATTTCATGTATTAACAAAAAAAAAACAATACTTTTCTGACAAACAACAAACAAGTAACCGCACCTGTGCTGCTCACTGTGGGGGGCCCAGGGGATATTCTGAATTTATGACCTGCACCAGTCTGTGTACACTACAACACAAATAATAAACATAGACACACAAAAGTTATCATCATCAATAATCATCACTCATTTCATCCATTATTCCTCTGCCTTATCCTTCTTTTTTTTTTTTTACTTTTTCTTTTTATTCCTCCTATCTGCTCTAGGTGCCCACTCCTTCTGTCCACTCATTTCCTCCATTCCACCTTCCATAGGATCTGCCCCTAGAGTGCCTCTTCTCCCCTCCTACACAGTGGGGTCTGTCCCTTCTTGGTGGTCTGGATGGAACCGGAGCAGCTTTCATCCAGGGCTGCCGAGAGGTGTTTTCCATTTTTCTCCCCTTGATCTCCTACCCTCTGAGATGTCCAGCACTTGGGACGTACGTCCCAAGTAGTGGTGTGCTGATGCACGCTGAGCCTCTCATGCACCAACGTCCCCCTCCCCTGCTCCGGCGAGTGGAGCTGCCTCCATCCCTTCCTGTTGCCTGTGCTTCCACTGGCTATGGAAGGGATGCAGAATGCAGGAGTGTTCTTGGTCTCCCACCCCTGAGGGAGGAGAGCATCTGTTGGGACGCTCAATCTCCCTCCCCCCTGCTGACCTCCAGCCACCCGGGTCCATTCCCGAACCCAGGTCACCAGTGTAGTGCGAGGTGTGGTGTCCAGTGCCTCAACCCTCAGTGCCACTGGGCTGGCACCTTATCCTTCTTAGTTTATCATGACATATAAGCATTAAGCAAGCCATGTGGGACTGGGCATGTGGCCATGTGCCAGATGTCTGTATCACCAATTTAAATTCTGAGGCATACTGTTGAGTATGTCACTGATCAGTAACTGTAGTAGGAGTCAGTCAGCTAAGCTTGGAAAGAAGTGGTGGTGGACTGTGATGTGCTGTGTACTACTACAATCATGAGCAATTCATGTTTATGATTCATGACTGCAGGGTTTTATTTAACTGTAAAAACTGATTAGTGTTTTGCTCATAAAAGTTCTAAAACTTTGTGAAAATGCATAGCTCTTGCCTCACTGTGTTTAACAAACACAGCACTTCTATAAAATCTATATAAATACTTTCTGTACAGTTAGTATCATCCCAAGAAAAAAACTGCTAGTCAGTTATTTAAAACCCTGGACTGTAAATCCGTCCCTGGCCTGTGGGTGTGGGTGGGAGTCATCAGAGGATGTTAGGAAGAGGGATCTATTTTTTTACGCTTAGAATAAGAACTAAAAAATGGATCAAAGTGCTGATGAGGCACATTTTTCTCAGAAAGGCAATGCAGCCAGTGCCACTGAAAAAGACAGTAGTCAGCCTGCAAAGGAAAAATAAAATAAAACCCCAAAAAGTGATTTGTTCACATCTAAAGTTTAATCTTCAATGTGAATGCTTGAACCCAAAAAAGGTGTATCTGTCAGATCAGTTCCAAGTAAAAAATAAAGCTATGTAGCTAAAACCAAAGGGTTGGTGGGTACCACCAGGTCTCAACAAATCCAATAGCCCAGTGTCCCAGGCTATCACTGTGCAGTCAGGGACAAGCATTTCACACAGAGATAGTTGTCCGTGGACAAGTACTGTGTAGTGCTTTAAAAAAAACTCTTTTCATTGCATTTCTTTGATCCTGCACTAGGATGCTCACTTCCGACATCCAAGTCCAACTGTCCTGGTGGCCATGTGACTGACCAGCATGCCAGGGAACTGAGTCACATGAGGAGCACAGGTATGAGACTGGCATTGCCACAGTGTAGACAGCAAGCATGAGAGAGAGCAGCTAGGAACTGAGTCACATGAGGAGCACAAGTATGAGACTGGCATTGCTGCAGTGTGGAGAGCAAGCATGAGAGAGAGCAGCTAGGAACTGAGGAGGAGCCAGAGGGTCATCAGAGCGGCAAGGAGGAGCAGAACAGTCAGAAGCTAGGCAGGGTAAGAAAACCTACTGGGGGTTTAAAAGTTAGATGGAAGACACACTCGCACTCTGACGTAGGAGAAGAGAGGAAGTAGCTGAGTCCTAACAGACCATGGGGAATGACACAACACTATTGTGTCTGATGGTTGTTTGTGGGGAGATTTTTGCATAAGTGTCACTGACTACACCACATTTAAATATAAAAGAAAAAAAAGAACTGAAAGGGAGTGTGATTGTCTGATGGTGGTGAGCAGGGGGAGAGATGCATTCATTAGCGAGAGATCAGATCTGCATGCCTGCTGCCTTTCAGCATGGTTGAAATCCAAAGCCAAAAAATTGAACAAAAAAGAAAGAAAAAAAGAACTGAAAAAAAATTGGAAAAATTCGTTGGGCTGCAGAATTGGGTACTAAAGAGTAGAGGGGAAAAAAGGTAGTGTGTCACTCCTTGGCCATGACGATATTGGCAACTGAGCAAAATAAAAAAGTTCAGTCTGGAAATAAAATTAAAATATTAAGGATTGGGTACCTAAGAGTAAATTGGCAAAAAGTAGCCTGTTACTATTGGGCCAGTGGGCCACCATGATTTATGTGCTAGCTACAAAGAAGTTGCATGCAGCACAGTAGCACTTGAGCTAAATAAAAAGACTGCAAAGGAGGAAGAGCATTGGGATTTGTGTTGCCCTGGCAAAAGTTAGGCAAAGTGTAAAAACCAGAACTGATGTTAAGACAAAAACCTACCTAAGGAAATAAATATAAAATTGTTTTGTGGTCTTTGGAGTGGTAGGTAGGGAACTGTCAGGCATGTCGGGTGAGGGTGTGGATGGCACCAGACAAAGTGCAGTGTAAAAAAAGTAAAATAAAAAAGTAAGCATCAAAGCCACACAGTCTTGTAAATCTTTCTAGACAGACATTGCTATTTCTTCCCATCCCAATTCTATTCTACTGCCTTAATGCTCCTCCCTTGCTTAGTCTACGCAGTCTGAATCTGTAAATTAAGCACCATTTTTTATTAGTGTCTGTCCGCTCCCACTGCAGTCTACCACCAGTGAAAAAGAGACACCACACAGTGACTGTAACAAAATACGTTTTATTAGCATCACAAAAGAAGAAAACACACTTCAGTGCTCAATGAGCAAGTGGAAGAGAGGAGAAGAAATATGACTCTGACTTTAAGCTGTATTAATTTAACAGAACAATTTACAAATGCGTAATTTTTCCTGTTTTCCAATAGCCTACATCTACATAGCATTAATAACATAACCACGCTAGACCACATATTTTGTTGCTACATAATAATTTTTAAATGTTCCTTAAAATATAGCCTTCTGACCAAGGACTACAACTCTCAACACTGGGACTACCATTTTTGGCTAGGCCAGTTGTCCTGGACTAGCACATAAATTTGAAATTTGTCGATCCCTGAGTACCACCCACAGAGGCACCCAAAAGTATGGAACAATTGCATACTATGCTACTACCAGTCCCTCACGGATGTCATCTGATTCTTCTGAGGTTGAACCCAATGAGGGTACTAATAATAAAGATCAAGAGAATGATCAAGCAGAAGAAGGTTTACAACAGGAGGGGATGGAAATTGCAGATGAGGAAGAAACAGACAGAAATATTTTGGTTGAGGAGGAGGGCAGTGAGAATAAACAACAAGAGGAACTGGTTCAAGAAAAATCTAGGGGAAAAAAACCCTGAAAAGGGGATAGAGGTGCAGTGCCTTCCTGGGAAAAAAACTGAAAAATATTATCTTTTGTTTGGTCATACTTCTCCATTAGTGCTTCCAATGAGTTGGTGGCAACATGCACCATTTGTAAATGGCCAATCAGCAGGGGTAAAGAGAAAGGGGCATTGAGAACGTCAGCACTGAAAAGGAACCTAGACAGATGTCATAACATTACTGAGAACTCCAGTTGCTGTGAGTTTCGAAGAGAAAGTGACAGTGATAGCTCACTACATTCAGGGGTAACTCCGACAGATGAAAGCAGTGGCAGCCCCTGCAGCACTATGGAAACACCTCCACCACCACTTCCTCCCATTCGAAGGATTCCTACTGTTACTGAAAGTTACCATGTGTTCAAAAGCTCCCCTCCTTCAAGGAGACAGCTTACCGTCTCAGAAATATACGAGCATAAAGCCAAATATGCCTCACCTCACCCAGTTGTTGTTACAATAACCAAAACAATTTCAGAAATTATAGCTGTTGATTTGCTACCATATAATGTGGTTAAACATGTAGGATTCAGATGGCTGCTTGAGTACTTCGAACCTCAATACAGTATACCATCATGGAAATACTTCTTGACAACAGGGATTCCAGATCTTTATGATGTCGTATGTAAAAAAAATAAGACGCATCTTGTGCAGTGCTGTTGGGAGGGTGGTGCATCTCACAACCGATATCTGGACAAGCTGTCAGCCTGAACCCTTCATATCTGTCACGGCTAATTGAGCATGTTTTGATAATTCACATGGGGACAGTGAAGCGTTGCAGTTTGCTGTTCTAAGAATGTTTTATTTTCCATCTGAATATACCTCATACAACATCAACAAAGAGCTCCAAAACCCATACAGCAATAGTTCACTTCACAAGTACTGTCAGTTGGCTTTATAGTTGCAGATAATGGGTCCAACATAATGAAGGCTTTTGAGGGGGGGGGGCTTTGTTCATAACCACTGCTTTGCACATTGCTTACATTTAATAGTTCTCAGTTTTCTTGATGATGACAGGGACATTAAGGCTCTTGTTAGCACTGCTAAAAGAATATGCATTCATTTCAGTCACTCAAGCAAAGCCCGTTACTTGTTTGAAAAAATACAGCAGGAGCACAGTTTACCTTTGCACAGACTTATCCAAGACATATCTACTCAGTGGTATTCAACCTTTTATATGTTCCAAAGGCTGCTGGAACAAAAGAAAGCTGTCAGGCAATACATCTTGGAAAATAAAATTGGTGATGCAGACATCTATATTACTCCACCACAGTGGGCCATGCTGGAGTTTCTAATTTTCCTGGTCCGGTTAGAGAGGTTCGTGCAAACACAGCAACTCTGAACAAGGTGATACCCATAATAAAAATTTTAATATTCAGATTGAATCTGATTAGGGAAAAGTTAGAGAACCAAGACAGTTCCATGATCACACAGGCTGCCAGTGGTGCTGCTGACACATACAGGTTGTCCCCCAGAATACATGATCTAATGAGACGTATGATCAAAAAAGTTGCAGAAGATGACAAACTATGTAAAATGCTTCATTCTGAGTACTACATTAAAGCAACAATCTTGGAACCACTATACAAATTGAAGCAACTATTGAGTGATGATGATGACACTTGTTTTGAGATAAACAAACAGGAAATAATTGATGAGGTACATGCTGTCATGGAACAGAGTGCAACAGCAGCACCACATTTAGAATCTTCTTCATGACACAGCACAGCATCACGTGGCCCATCGTCTACTGTTGCGGTATTTTCTCCCTCTTCCTTCTCAGCCACTGCAGCCGAATCTTCTTCTGCACCACCATCCAAACATAGCACTGTCCCACAGTCACTTGGCTCAGCTTCATGTCTCTGGAGTCACTTAGAATATCTAATTGTAACAGCTTCTTCATCTGCCTCTTGTAATACAGCCTCTGCACAGACCATTGTTGAAATGTACCTTGCAGAGCCCAATATCAGCTGGAATGCTGATCCTTTGAAATACTGGAAATCCAAACAAAGTATATGGCCTGGTTTAGTAAACATTGCAGTGAAATACATGAATTGCCCTCCAACTAGCATGTGCTCAGAATGATTGTTTAGCTCAGCTGGTAACGTCATTACTGACACATGATCCTGTTTGACACCAGAAAATGCTGAGTACCTGACATTTCTACAAGTCAACATTCCTCACTTTAATTTCTAATATGATACCTGAATGAAACGTATAGTCTGAGTGAGCAGACCCTATCCACAAAACACTTTCAAGAATTTATTTTGTGCCTGTGGTGAAAATGTTTTTGTGAATAGGGTCTACAACATGAGGCAGCAATTAATTGCAACAAGTCATGTCAGGACTCAGGAGAATGGACTACTAGGCCAGGTCAGAATTATTGTAATGATCAAAATGAGCACAGAAACATGAAAAATAATACCATCAGTGGATCAGAGTCCAAATACAGCAAGCAACTGCTTATCATGTCATTCTTATTTGGTGGTACTAGGTATACCACTCTGATCTGAAAGGTAGGGTACTATTGTCTACTTCTACTACTACTTGTCATTTTTTGTCCTCAGTACTACTAGTCACTTTTATGTCCTCAGCAACTGATTAAAAATTATTTTACCACTGACCTGACTGTACTGTAATATTACTGTTTTGATTTTCGTACAACGGATGGCTTAGCAGAAGTCTGAATACTGAAACTGAATGCTCTTTGTATAATATATTTCTCAAACAACCCCAATATTTGACTGCAATTACAGAGAAAATTTTAAATTAAGTGTGTGTGTGTGTGCGTGTGTGTTAGCCTGGCTGTTACAACACTACATCTCATTTACAGTAACTGGGCTGAGATTATTATATTTTAATTTGTATGTACTTAAATTATTTGGCACTGGTTAGCACAGCAGCAATTGTGGAACTAAGAAGGATGTAAATGTGTGTCATCAGGTCTTCAGGTGGCAGTAGCAACCTTTATTTTTATGACTGCACTTGACCGATGTGATGTAACTGACTGGCTGCCTGGGTGGTGATCAGTTTATGTCTTTTATTTCTTGTTTAATAAATGTATTGTGTGTTGAACAGTAGCAAACAACATTACCACCTGTTGGACCAGGTAGTGTACCATACCACAGTACAGTGGGACATGCAATGCAGTTGCATCATTCATATGGGTAGGTGGGCTCTTACTGCTGCTCATTTTGATCATTAATGTCTTTCACCTAGTTTGCTTTGACTGGAAAATCCATAAAAATAACACACACACAGTAGCAGCATTAATAAAAAATAATCCTAGCTGCCTGCATAATATATATATATATATATATATATATATATATTAGAGGTAAAAAATCCATTTACTGCATCAGTTGGGTTGTTCCACAGTGACAAAAGTGAGGAAATTCGGTGTTAGGGTTGAAAACCCTCTTGGATCCCCCAGCCCACCCCCAACCGGCACTGGGGTGCGTATTGGGGTCATCAGCCTAACTCTTACCCCATCAATGTGTAAAGAAGCAGAGGTATAGGAGAAATGGGGTGAGAGTTGGGACCAAGACCCCAATATGGACTGATAGAACCCAGAGGGGAGTGGCTGAGGCTGAGGGGTTCAACCCTAACACCGAATTTCCTCACTTTTGTTGCTGTGGAACAACCCTAACTGATGCATTAAACAGAGTTTTTTGCCTCTAATTTCCCTTCCTTTTGATGTCTTCACACATAGTAACACAGTGCCCACAAACGCAAATGGTAATGCGCATGGTGACACAAAGTGAAACAGAAAGATAAACAGTACTGAGAAATAGTGAATGTAATACAGCAACGGGACCAGCAACAGGAGCATGGGGCCCAAAGGGCCCCGCGTTCCCAATGCATATTGTCTTCTTGTCACATAGTAACACAGTGCCCACAAACAGAAATGGTAATGCGCATAGTGAGACAAAGCGAAACACAAAGATAAACAGTACTGTAGACACAAATGGTTAAAATTACAGAAGCAGAAGTGCAAATGAAAACGCAAAGGGTAATGCAGAAGGTGGCGTAGACAGGAAAAGTAAGTGAGACAGGTACAGAACCAGAAGCAGAAGCATTAAGGGTAAGAGTTATGGAAATGCACACAATAGTTTTCCCCAAAAGCTGCATATAGAAAGACAGTGAGTACAAAGAATGCATGCAAAATAATGACTCTCGGAACAGAAAATGAGGACTTAGAATAGTAAATTGCTTATATCTCAGGAACTGTACGACATAGAAAAAAAATGTAATAGTCATATGAATTATCACTTTCCTGGCTAGTTTTGTATTTTGCCCCCTGAGCATTTTTCCAATGAAGAGTCCGTATCTCGCACCTTTTCCGAGATACAGGCCCTGAAACACGCGGCGAATGCCATAATGTTATCCTATGGGAAAAAGAGAGAAGTTCAGAGTGCCATAATTACCAAACCACTGAAAGGCACATCTGTGGGATGTTGGCTGTCTTCCCTCCAAATTTCAGCCCAAAAGACCAAACCATTATTTTGTGGCAGGGCGCCAAAGGATTGCTGCAATGCGTCGGACGCCATAATGTTATCCTATGGGAAAAAGTGTCAAATTTGGAGTGCCATAACTTTGCCGCCATGTAATATTTTTTCAACAAAACACTGAAATACACATATGTGAGATGTCAGCTGCGTTCCCTCCAAATTTCAGCCCAAAACACCAAATCGTTCTTTTGCAGCGGGGTGCCAAAGAATTGCAGTCATTTTCCCACAGCCTAGAGATGTACTGTCGCAATTTGCGAAAGCTTTCACAAATTAGTTCAACACTGTCGCAAGTGCGAAAGTACTTTGCGAAAATACTTTTTCCAGAAATTTGAAAAACATATTTCTGGGCTGTTTTACCCTAAAATAAAGACATGGCTAGCATCCTCAGGGTCCGACTAGGTGAATACAAAAATAATTAGGTTGCTAGAGGGTCCCAAATTTAAATGCCAAGCATTTTTCTGATTACTAACTGAAAACAAAATGGCAGATTTGCGACAGTAAAAGGGCCATTTGCGACACTGTCAAACTTTTTAACTTTTCCCATTGACTTATAATGGGAACTTGTTTTTTGAATAACTTTTGAGCCGTTTAATATTTTTTCATGAAATCTTCAAAAGGCACATTGGGGACCCCAGCTGCACATTCCCTGAAGATTTAGGACCAGTTGCCCAAACAGAGCGACCTGTAGACACAACCGTAGAATTCCAAAAAAGCGTAAACGCGAGCACAGATCATGCTTAATAACTCCACAGCCATATATCTGACCAGTATGAAACTTGGCAGATCTCAAGGTATATGGGTCTTGATCATGTATTCCAAATTTCAGGCAAATCCATTAAACAGTTGCAAAGTTATTAAAGTACAAAATTTTAGATTTAACATGTAAATGGCTCCTCAACCCTAACTATGGTAGTACTACCATGCTACCATAATATATATATATATATTAGAGGAAAAAAACTCCATTTAATGCATCAGTTAGGATTGTTCCACAGTGACAAAAGTGAGGAAATTCGATGTTGGGGTTGAAACCCCCTTGCACCCTCAGCCCACCCCCAACCGGCATCGGGGTGCACGTTGGGGTAGTCAGCGCTAACTCTCACCCCATCACATGTGGAAAGAAGCTGAGGAATAGGAGAATGGGGTGAGAGTTGAGGACAACCCCAACACGCACCCGATGCCGGTTGGGGTAGGCTGAGGCTGCAAGGTGGGTTTCAACCCTAACATCGAATTTCCTCACTTTGTCGCCAGGAACAACCCTAACTGATGCATTAAATGGAGTTTTTGCCTCTAATTTCTCTTCTTTTTGAGAATGATAACGAGAAATAGTGAAAGTAATGCCGCAGCAGGACGTCTGCAAACGCAAATGGTAATGCACATGGTGACGCAAAGCAAAACAGAGAAAAACAGTACTGTAGACACAAATGGTAAAAATAATGCAAATGCAAGCGTAAATGAAAACGCAAAGGGTAACGCACATGGTGCCGTAGACAGGAACGGCAAGTGAAACAGGTACAGAACCACAAGCGGAAGCGGTAAGGGTAACAGTAATGTAAGCGCACAGGCTGGTTTTCCCCAAAAGCTGCATAGAGAAAGACAGTGAATACAAAGAATGTATGCATAATAATGGGTCTCGGAGCAGAAAATGAGGAGTTGGAATACTAAATTGCTTATATCTCAGGAACCGTATGACATAGAAAACAAATTTAAAAGACATATGATTTATGAGTTTCCTGGCTAGTTTTGTACTTAGCCCTGATTGGGGGGCTAAGTATTTTTCTGACGAAAAGTCCGTATCTACGCACCGTTCCAAGATCACGGACCCTGAAAGAAACTGCAATGAGCCAAAATGTTATCCTAAGGGAAAAAGAGAAGTTCGGAGTGCCATACCTTTGCCGCCCTGTAATATTTTTTTACCAAACCACCAAAAGGCACATCTGTGGGATGTTGGCTTTCTTCCCTCCAAATTTCAGTGTAAAAGACCAAACCGTTATTTTCCAGCAGGGTGGCAAAGAATTCCTGTCATGCAGCGGACGCCGCAATGTTAGTCTATGTGAAAAAGTGTCAACTTCAGAGTACTGTAAATTTGCATCCATGCAATATTTTGTCACCAAACTACCAAAAGGCACATCTGTGAGATGTTGGCTGCCTTCCCTTCAAATTTCAGCCAAAAAGGCCAAACCATTCATTTGCAGCAGGGTGGCAAAGAATTCCTGTTATTTTGGGCATAGTGTCGCAAAGTAGTGTCATGATTTGCGAAAGCTTTCGCAAACATTTTCAACACTTTCATGAGTGCGACACTACTTTGCAACACTACTTCTTCCAGAAATTGGAAAAACATATTTCTAGGGTGTTTAACCTCAAAATAAAGACATGCCTAGCATCCTCCGGGTCCGACTAGGTAAACACAAAAAGAATTGTGTTGCTAGAGGGTCCCAAATTTAAATGCCAAGCATTTTTTTGATCACCAACTGAAAACAAAATGGCAGATTTGTGACACTACTAGGGCCATTTGCGACACTAAAAAGTGCATTTGCAACACTGTCAAACTTGTTGTTAACTTTTCCCATTGACTTATAATGGGAAATTGTTTTTTTGAATAACTTTTGAACTGTTTAATATTTTTTCATGAAATCTTCAAAAGGCACATTGGGGACCCTGGCCGCATGTTCCCTGAAGTTTTCAAATGGATTGCGCAAACTGAGCGACCTGTAGAGTCAGGACCGACAACCCCAATGCACACCTTGATGCCGATTGGGAGTGTGGGCAGGGGGGTCCTAGGGGGGTTTTCAACCCTAACACCGAATTTCCTCACTTTTGTCGCAGTGGAACAACCCTAACTAATGCATTAAATGGAGTTTTTTGCCTCTAATTTCCCTTCTTTTTGAGAATGATAATGTGAAATATTGAATGTAATGCAGCAGCGGAAGCGCGGGGCCCTAAGCCACGTGATGTCTTGTCACATAGTAACATGGTGCCCGCAAATGCAAATGGTAATGCGCATGGTGACACAAAGCAAAACAGAAAGAGAAACAGTACTGTAGACAGAATTGGTAAAAATAACGCTAACGCAAGTGCAAATGAAAACACAAAGGGTAACGCACATGGTAGCATAGGACTGAGCAGTGAAATGAGCAGTCGAAACTGCTAGCGAAATGGTAATGGTAACAGTAATGTAAGCGCACAGGCTGGTTTTCCCCAAAAGCTGCATAGAGAAAGACAGTGAGTACAAAGAGTAGCCAAATCACACAAATCACACTTTTTTCCAAGATGGCGGCCACGTTGGGCTAGCCGCTTTGCTGCTTGTGGTATTCGTTTCTTCGTTTTGTCTTTAAGTGCCTTTTGGTGCCTTTGCTGTCCAGTCCTCGTATTTTAAGTTTAATTTAAAGTTTGCAGTGTCTCGTCGTTTTGTATAAGCAACGCGGCTGCTGTTTTTCTGGACAGAGTCTCCGGACGAGTATTTGTCAGTGGGCTGGGTCGGGTTTTCGGTTGGACTCTGACTGTTTTGGATTGCTGGCACTGAACGTGGGCCTTTCTGCTGGAATTGGATGCGGCTTCTCCTGGAGGACCTGTTGGAGTTGCGGCGGTTGAGCTGCACCGGCCGGAGTTTTGGCTCTGCTCTTCTTCGTTGCTCCGGGCGCTCGTGCCATGTGGTCTGTGCTCCTTGCATTCCTTTTTGTCTGTCGCCTTGATTTGCTGAGACCTGGATGCCGGATTATAGAATCGGGGCTCACCTGGTGAGGCTGTATTGTTCCCATTATTTTTGGGTTGTGGGGTCTTCGTACTGTTTCCCCCCTTCCCCCACCTAGTGAGCCTGGTGACTGCTTTCTCTACATTTTATGTCATGCTGTGATAGACTGAGAAGCCCCTACATCATTTGGATGATTTTTGCTACTTAGAATCATGGTTTGTGAACTGATTTAACTCTGGAATATCCAACCGTGCTCAGAGATCTGTTATACTCCTGAGGATCAAGCTTTCTAAGGACCCTGCAATTTTCTCCTAATATATGGTGGTACAGGGTTTTTCTGCTATCACAGGAGTTGGTTTTAATTTGTAGGGAGTGTCGCCTACCCGGTGGTCTCCAGCCAGGCAGGAGTGGCCCTGGGTGCCTTCTAGGGAGCTGGGGGAGACCGGGGCCTCTTCTAGGTTGCCTTGGGGTCAGCTGTAGTGCTGACCTGCGAGACAACTTTAGCTGTTGGCTGCTGTCCGAGTGGGGGCAATACTCCCCGCAGGAACATATCTCCTGACTGTATTTTATTGGTTTTATAATTAATTACTGGCATCTGAGGAGCAGTCGCTGGAAGATTTCAGGATTTTCTGCTTATTTGAATTTCGAACTTTTACGAAAGACTTTTCTGATTCGTTTGGGCTATTGATGGAACACTAGAATACTGTTTTAGTCTTTGGACTGTAGGTAGTGAGAGTGATGGTTATTTATTATTACAAATTTGAATTTGACTTCCTGCCATGTGAGAGGTGGTGTTGGGAGTTTATTTAATATTTTTAGTATTTGCTGCATGTGAGAGGTGCTGCATTATTTTAAGATATAAAATTGTTTAAAATTCAAATTTGTTTAAAATTTAATAAGTTATTTTACTACGTTTTAAATTACTGTATTTTATTTTATTTTATTGTTTGATTATTTTTGAGTTGCTTTTGGTTTATGTTTGTTTATTTGGTTTGCTCTCCCTTCCTCTGTGAGAGAGAGTGGGGAGAGTGCGTTTATAATTGTGATACTTTAAGGTTTACTGTTAGGTTTATTTTAGTGATTTGTTTAATAATGACGGTTGGGCATTATTCCCCCACCAGGCTCAGGGAACTGCGCCCTTTTGAGTGCCCACCATTATCATCCGACACCTATTTTAGGTGTCGGGCATTGGGCATTCTGAAGAGGCGAGGACGAAGGTGGAAAGCTGGGCCTGGTGGGGGACAGGAGAGGGGAGGGCGGATTGGGGTTTTAGGGTCCAGAAGACATCCTGGGGTGAAATGGAGTCAAGATAGAGGTTGTTCCTATCTTGTCCCCATACCCAAGAGTCCCAAAAATATCGGACAGGTACGAGGTCTTCCCTGACATCTCATCCTGCCTTGGTGGTGTTGTGCAATGCCAGATCTATAAAAAACAAGACAGCTATTGTAGCTGATCTTGTTGGGTCAGCTGATCTGACTTGCATTACCGAGACTTGGCTGGATGAAAATGCTGGCCCTATATTGGCCTTGGCAACTCCAGCCGGGTTCTCGGTAATACACCGTCCAAGGCAGGATCGTAAGGGGAGGTGTGGCCATTATGTTTAAATCTGAACTGGGCCTTGTGGATGTTCCATTGGGAACACCAGATCTTTGAATATATCCTGGGTGAGGGTGCAGGTTGTGAGATTCTCCTCGTCTACCATCCACCAGGTGACGGTGGCGAATTCCTACAGGAGAGTGCAGACTTCATTGTCGACCTTGTGTTGAGGTTTCCCAGATTAATTCTTCTGGGCGACTTCAACGCTTGGGTCGACAATGAACTCTCTCATTTTGGTCAAAGTCTCCTCCAGTTGATGAGTGCACTGGGCCTGACACAGGCTGTTACCACCTCTACCCATATTGGAGGTCATTCACTAGATCTGGTCTTTCTCTTGGATATGGAGATCACTGATTTGGGGGTGGAACCAGTCAGTTGGTCGGACCATTACACCATAAGGTTCAGTTTCAGGGCCCCCTCTAATAGGTCTGCCCCTACGGAGATGGTCCAATACCGCCCTTTAAGGGGTGTTGGCCCCAGTGACCTTACGGCGGTACTGGACCTATCGAGTTTGTCGGGTGAATGCATGAGTCCAGATGATCTTGTACTTGCCTATAATAAGGCTGTGGGAGATGCACTGGACAAAATTGCTCCTGTTCGTGTTCGGCCTCTCACTATCCGTCCAAGGAG
Organism: Neoceratodus forsteri; assembly: GCA_016271365.2. Taxonomy (NCBI): domain Eukaryota; kingdom Metazoa; phylum Chordata; order Ceratodontiformes; family Ceratodontidae; genus Neoceratodus; species Neoceratodus forsteri. The sequence continues at coordinate 1,106,859,442 of CM057449.1, read as the reverse complement.
TCCATGGTTCGATGGCTCCTTGAAGGAATTAAGGCGAGTAGGCCGAAGGTTGGAGAGAGCCTGGCGGAAATCGGGCCTTGATGCCGACAGGCTTAGATTGTTAGCCCATTATGATGGCTACCAATCAGAAATCACTCGTAAGAAGGCAGAATTCCTGTCCAGAGAGATTTCTGCTGCAAGGAATCGACCGGCTCAGCTTTTCTGGACTGTGGACAGGCTGTGCAATCCAGTCTGTCTTCAGCCTAGAAGCTTTTCTCAACTAGATGTGAGGAGTTCGCTCGCTTCTTTGCAGATAAGGTTGCCGACATCAGGTCCGGCATCGGTCCGACCTCTCCTTTGGGGGGTTATGGTGGGCAACCGGTTGTACTTAATCCTCGGCCTATCTGGTTGGAGTTTCACCACCCGGAATTCGCAGACATTGTGAAGATCATCCAATCAATGCGTCCAACTAGTTGTAGTTTGGATCCGGGTCCTACACCTCTATTAGTAGGTTGTGTAGAAGTCATCTACCCAATCCTTGCTGACATTGTCTGGAAATCCTTGGAGAGGGGGGTTTTTCCTAATCCCCTCAAGGAGGCAGTTGTTCATCCACTCCTTAAAAAATCCTCCTTGGACCCAGACTGTCTAGCTAACTACGGCCTATCTCTAACCTGCCATTTGTTGGTAAGGTTATTGAAAAGCAGTTGCACTGCAATTGGATGAATATCTCACTCTCATAATGTCTATGATACTCTCAATCTGGCTTCAGGAAAAGGCATAGTACTGAGACTGCCCTTGTTCGGGTATTGGTGACCTCCTAATGGCCAGAGATCGAAAGGCTTATACCATTCTGGTCCTTCTTGATCTTCGCTGCATTCGACACTGTAGACCATGAGGTGCTATTGGAGCGGCTGCGGGTTTTGTGGACTGTCTGGTACAGTCCACGAATGATTCCATTCTTACCTCACTGGTGGTCTCAGAGTAGTCACGGAATTTATTCCTCTGACACCTTCTCCCTACCTTGTGGGGTACATGAGGTTCCATTTTAGCTCCCATGTTGTTTGCAGTGTATATGCTGCACATAGGAGAAATCATCAGGAGATACAGCTTGAGTTTTCACTGCTGTGCAGATGACACTCAGCTGTATTTATCCTTTCTCCCCAATCAGAGTGATGCACTCTCTGTACTTAACAACTGTCTGGATGAAATCAGAATTTGGATGCGTTCGAGTTGGTTGAAGCTTAATCCGGATAAGACCGAGGTATTGGTTGTGGGCCCAGGTCATCCTGGGAGGGGTTTGGGTGCGGCACATCCATCAGGCTTATCACTTGGTGGGGTGCCGCTCTCTAGCTCTCGACAGGTGCCAAATCTGGGCGTTATTTTTGTCGACGGTTTGACCCTGAAATCCCAGGTGTCAGCTGTTGTCAAAACCTTTTTTTATCATCTGAGGAATATCGCCCGGGTGAAATATCTGATTCCCCAGGAGGACCTTCCGACCTTGGTTCACGCCTTTGTTACAACCCGTTTGGACTACTGTAATTCCCTATACCTAGGGCTCCCAGGGATTGATATCCATCACCTGCAGCTAGTTTTGAAACGCTGCAGCCAGGCTTTGACTGGGACTTCAAGAACCAGTCATATGCTACTGTGCTTTGCGAACTGCATTGGCTGCCTGTGCGATGGCGTATCACCTTTAAGGTTGGTTTACTAACCTTTAAAGTTCTACAATCAGGGACCGGTTACCTGAAAGATCTTCTGATTCCCTATAGCCCCCTCCGCCCCCTCCGCTCCGCCAATGAGGGATTGCTAGAGATTCCCAGGGTTCGTTTGAAGTTATCAGGATCTCGTGCTTTTGCCTATTCAGCTCCTACCCTGTGGAATTCTCTACCTCATTGGTTGAGAGAATGCCCGACCATCGATAGTTTTAAAACTGCTTTAAAAACTTATCTTTTTAACTTGGCTTTTTCTTTATAGTTTGATTGCTTAATGTTGATTTCTGTTTTATTATTATATACAGCGCCTTGATTTTGAAAGGCGCTTTATAAATAAATACGAATACGAAAGAATGTATGCATAATAATGGGTCTTGGAGCAGAAAATGAGGAGTTGGAATACTAAATTGCTTATATCTCATGAACCGTACGACGTAGGAAAAAAATGTAAAAGTCATATGATTTATGAGTTTCCTGGCTAGTTTTTTACTTAAGTATTCTTGTGATGAAAAGTCCATATCTTGCACCGTTTCTGAGATACGGGCCCTGAAAGGCACGGCGAATGCCATAATGTTATCCTATGGGGAAAAACAGAGAAGTTTGGAGGGCCATAACTTTGGCTCCCTGTGATATTTTTTCACCAAACCACTGAAAGGCACATTTGTGTGATGTTGGCTTTCTTCCCTCCAAATTTCAGCCCAAAAGACCAAACCGTTATTTTGTAGCAGGGCGGCAAAGGATTCCTGTAATGCGGCGGACACCATAATGTTATCCTATGGGAAAAAGTGTCAACTTTGGAGTGCCATAACTTTGCTGCCCTGTAATATTTTTCCACCAAAATACTGAAAGGCACATCTGTGAGATGTTGGCTGCGGTTCCTCCAAATTTCAGCACAAAAGACCAAACCGTTCTTTTGCAGCAGGGTGGCAAATAATTGCTGTCATTTTCTCACAGCCTAGAAAAGTACTGTCGAATTTCGCGAAAGCTTTCGCAAAATTTTGCGACACTTTCATGAGTGTGACACTACTTTGCGAACGTACTTTTTCCAGAAACTTGAAAAACATATTTCTAGGGTGTTTAACCTCAAAATAAAGACATGCCTATCATCCTCAGGGTGCGACTAGGTAAACACAAAAAGAATTAGGTTGCTAGAGGGTCCCAAATTTAAATGCCAAGCATTTTCCTGATGACCAACTGAAAACAAAATGGCGGATTTGCGACAGTAAAAGGGCCATTTGCGAAAGTAAAAACTGCATTTGCGACACTGTCAAACTTTTTGTTAACTTTTCCCATTGACTTATAATGGGAACTTGTTTTTTGAATAACTTTTGAACTGTTTAATATTTTTTCACAAAATCTTCAAAAGGCACATCAGGGACCCTGGCCGTATGTTCCCTGAAGATTTTGTACTGGTCGCACAAACCGTGCGACCTGTAGAGATGACCAAAGAATTGCAAAAAAGCGTAAATGCACACGCAGATCATGCTTAATAACTCTGCAGGCATATATCTGAACAGTATGGAAGTTGGCAGATACTAAGATGAATGATTCTTGATCGTGTATCCCAAATTTCAGGCAAATCCGTTGAACGGTTGCAAAGTTATTAAGGTGCAAAATTTTAGGTTTAACATGTAAATGGCACCACAACCCTAACTATGGTAGCACTACCGTGCTACCATAATATATATATATATATATATATATACACACACATATATATCTATAGTCAGGGTTGAGTAGCACTTTTAAGGTTAAAGGGTCAAATTCTGCACCTTAATAACTTTGCAACTTCAACAATTTACCTAAACTCTATGCACAAATGGGCATTATAGATCTTGGGATCTGCCAAGTTTCATACTGGTCAGATATCACGGCTGTGGAGTTATTAAGCAACAGCCAATTGCACAATTCACGCTTTTGAGCGATTTCTTTGCTCTGCCCTACGAGGCCATACGGTTTATAACCCGATCCAAAAACTCAGGGAACATGCAGCGGGGTCCCGATGTGCCTTTTTGAATATTTCGTGAACAAATATTGAATGGTTCTTACATATACATATATATATATATATATATATATATATATATATATCTCTCTCTCTCTGTCTCTCTCTGTCTCTCTGTCTCTCTCTCTTTCTCTCTGTCTGTCTCTGTCTCTGGATGCAGTTGCTGCTGGTACAGACCAGCCATGAAGCAGCTAGTAGTAATTAATTATTGCTTTTATTTAGCAGTTTTACTGTCATTTTTATACAAATAATGCATTACATTATTTCCTTTTGGCCTCTGTTGAATATGACTGTGGCCACTTTTATGCATTTCATTGCATTTTTTCAAATATTTATAAAAAATCAGAACTAATCAGAACAAATCAAAACTCCACCATGTTCCAGTTCTTATTTAATAAGGGTCAGAACTTCACCTAGTTCTCCCAGCTCAAATTTTAACAGCTTAAATGGCATACCTTATGGTACCTCTCTGTGTGACACCGGCAGCTGCACAAGTTTTCTTAAAACATCCCCCTTTACCACAGTTCATTGTTGCTCTTTTGCTGTTTGTTGTATTTCTACCACATTAAACATTTTGGTTATTTTTGCTGACACCAGGATTACCACTACCACTAACACTTGATCCACCAGCACCTGATGCTTCATCTGTGTTGTCAGCCATAATAGCACCAGTTATTGTAATACTGTACATAACTCGTGTGTTACAAAACAATGTGGTCTGTGGATTGCAGCAGCTCAAAATTTTGGTTTTGGCTTTATGACACTGTGATGCAGTGGACTGGAAGCTAATTGAAGAATATGCAACTAAAGTTGGATCACACGTTCAGGCTTACAGAATGGATTGGGCCTAGCCATACACAAAACAGGGCAAGGCGAAATGTCAGAAATTGTACTTATGAATAAAAAATTATTGTTTCAGTATTGCAAAAAATTGCCCATTTATTTTTATATTATATTTCAATATTTCTTTTTCTTTAATATATTTTACTTCTTTTATGCAAGATGATACCATGCACTGAGTGCTGGGCAGCACACGGTCACACACTGGATACGGTACAGTCAAATGGCACATGACAGCAGGCCAATAGCCAGCGTATGCCACATAGGAGTCACATACATACATTGGGTACAGTGCAGCAGTCAAAGCGCATACAGCAGGATGACATAGGAGATGGACTCATGCAAGACAGAACAGATTTTTTTTATTTTTTTTTGTAATGACTAAGGGAATTTTCTCTCCTCCCAATGTCCCCCCAGAAAATATTTCTGGCATTAACCACAGAAATGGATGCTGGGCTGCACACTTTCACACACACTGGGTACAGCAGATGGCACACAGCAGGATGATGGCCACCAGTACTCCCTGATGTAGGAGGGGAATCACAGAACAAAATATATTTTTAGCTACAACAAGTAATCAGCAATAGTGCAGTATAGTCACTGTACGAGGCACCTAGCCTACTGCCTACCTCCTCTGCTCTGTCCATTTTTTTTTTTTGCACAAATCAAGAAATTTGATAAGATTTTTCTCCTAAAGACACTTCAGGAAATATTTTTGGCATTTGCCACATAATTGGGTGCTTGCTGGGCTGCACACCTTCACATACATTGGGAACAGCAGTGAGGGCACACAGCAGGATGATGGCCACCAGTGTGACAGGGCTGAATAAGACCCTGTCCTATTTGTCATGTAGAAAGAGCTAAATGCAAGGATCTGTTCTATCCTCTTCTTTTCTGTCTTGTTTGACTGTGCAGCCAAATTTTCTTGTGAGACCTAGGACCTGATCACTATGACAGTTTCGCAATTCTCCACCTCTCATTGTCTCTCTCGGCCATCCCTTGCTATTTCTGTCTTTTCTTCCCCCTTGCATATCTGAAGTTATAAAAATATATTTGAATCTCTGTGTAACACTGTATGTGAAATGGGGACCCCTTTGTTTAAAACTGTATATAGTTATACTGTTGAAATGATTGCAAAAAGCTATTTGGAACTCAAGTTTTCAAGCCTTCTACAGAGCTGTAAACAAGAGGTCAGTTATGGGTCACTATGTTCTTATTGTTACACCTGCATCAAAACTGCTAAGAACATTCTGTAAACTGATAAGAACATTCTGTGAGAAACAGGATGTAAATGAGTCAAAGACTTGTTATAAAAAAGCAGCAATGCTTTTGCTAGGGAGACAAGGAGAATGAGAGACTGAGAGACTGAAACTTGGAATTAAGAGATACCCTCAGAAGAAGGACTTAGTTTTCTCTGTTTGTACTGCCTTTTTGAATAGTTATACTGAATAATTTTTAATTTTTATTTTGCGTTATTGAGAAAAATAAAATGCTATTTGCGAATTTTGAAACTGCTCCTGGTTTTCCTATGCTTCCTGACCTGTGCCTTGATGATAACGTGTACACCCTGATGTAAGAAGGAGTTGCCTGTTGTACAGGTGTTTGTCCATTATTTTTGTGGGGCATCGGACTTTCCTTACATCAAGCCCACAGTAATTTGCTTCTTATTTTTTGCCCGGGATCATTTCTGAGGAGTTAGTTCTCCTTTTACATTGGTCTGTTTTTGGTCAAGCTGTCCGCCGGTTTCTGGTGGAGCCTACCGACGGTATTGTGACTGTATGGTCTTACTGTTTTAAAACTGCAGCTGCTTTCACCACTTTCATAAGCCCTGCTGTGTTCCTCTGAGGAGAAGGCACTGTCAAGAGTCTGTGGAGCACTATCTGCATGGCCTGAGGAGACACAGAGGTGGAGATGGAGAGATGGAGGATTGGTGCTGGCTTCAGGAGTTATATCGGACTGCTGGAGGGCCGCTTTTGGAGTTGGAGTGGTGGTAAAGTGGTTGTATTATCTCTGTGGTCCTGGATGCTGGTGGTGAAAGTATTGTCTGCCAGTGAATTTAATCTGCTGCAGATTCTGTCACCTAGAGAAATGTTTGGGGCTGGGTGTCCCGCCTGAGGTGGGTGTTCCTTTCAGGTATCTGTGGGGGTGTCAAGGAGCATTAGCCAGAGGGATGATTGTGCCCTGATTACCCACGGGTCTTCAGGGGTCATCTGCTAGAAGGTGGACATCCTGCTTGGAGCCCACAAAGGGGACCCCCGAGCTGGGGTGTCTGTTTTCTCAGGTGGGGTGCTGCAATATGGCCTTTCAGAAGATTATGCTGTTCAGCTGATTCCTCTTTCTCCAAGGGTTTCAGTTTGTTCGTCTGAGACTGTGGACTCTCTTAGTATTTTCCAAGTACTATGGAGGATTTGTATCAGTATGGGCTGTTTTGGTTCATATTCCTGAACAGGGAGTATGTGAGAGGGCCTCAGGGATTTTTATTCAACCTGAACTCTGTAATATTAAGTTGTGGTAGTGGGAGTGCTGCATCATTTTTGGTCAGTTTGCTGACAAGTGGAGTGTGGGGGTGAGAGTCTTACCAACTCTTACATTCACTTGAGTTTTGCAGGCTGTTTTCATCCTGTGAAGGAACAATAATTTCATTCTCCGAACATTATTTCATTTTATCGGTCATCGATCTTTGGGCTTAAAGAAACTTGCCTTCATTGGGCTTTAAGATCCCTATCCTATGCTGTTTATTATTTATTTTACTTGGTATTTGAGTGGTATCTGAGGGCTTGGGGGGTTTATTTATTGTGGGGTGGGGGTGAATGATCTTTTAACCGGGGATAAGTTTGTGTAACTTTGGGTTGTTATTACGGCTGGTTATTTTCGGGGAGGGTTATTTGTTTGTGAGGTAGTTGCTTATTTTATTTGTTGTCTTATTTGTTTGTTGTCACTGGGAGCTCCTGCTGGTTGCTGATACTGTAGCAGCAATGTGTTGGCAGTCATCTTCGGTGGACAGGCACTACTCCCCCTCTAGGCTGAGGGACCTGCACCCCTTTGACTGCCCTCCAATTCCCTTTGAGGTCTATAGGCAGTGACGGGCCTTGGGGATAGTTTGGAAGGGTCAGGGTAGCATGGCCCCAGGCCTGGTGGGGGGCTGAATGGGGTGGGCAAGTTGAGGTGGTGGGTACTAGAAGGCACCCTGGGGAAAAATGGGTCTAAGAAAGGGGTCCTCCCTACTTGGTTCCCATACGCAAGGGCTCCACATTGAATAGGCAAATGATGCACTCTCCCATGACCACTCATCTGACCCGGACGGTGTTGTACAATGCCAGGTCAATTAGGAACAAGACAGCAATTATTGCTGATCTTGTTGGATCATCTGACCTGGGTTGCATCACCGAGACTGGGCTGGATGATAATGTTGATCCTATTTTAGATGCAGTAGTACTGGCTGGGTACTTGGTGATACACCGCCTGAGACTGAATCGCAGGAGCAGGGATGTAGCCATCAGTTTCAAGATGGGAGTGAACCTTGTAGATGTGCCGGTGGGGACTACCAGATCCTTAGAGTGCACCATGGGCGCAAGTGTGGGCTGCAGGATACATCTCGTCTACTGTCCACTGAGAGAGATGAGAAAGAATTCCAGCAGGAAGTCATTGACTTCATTGTGGACATGTCTTTGGAGTCACCCAGGTGGTTGGTCCTGGGGGACTTCAATGCCTGGGTCTATGATGAACTATCGCATTTTGGACAAGGCTTCTTCCAACTTATGATTTAATTGGGCTTTACACAGGTGGTTACCTCTGCAACCCATAATTGTGGTCACTTCCTTGACCTGGTATTCCACCTGGGGATGGAGATCTCAGATTTGGTGGTGAAACCAGTCAGTTGGTCTGACCATCACACTATAGGGATCAGTTTCACAGCTCTCCTCAATAGACCTGCCCCTGTGAAGATGGTCCGGTACAGCCCTTTAAGGGGTGTATCCTCTACTGGTCTAATGGCAGTGCTGGACCTATTGAGTAGGCCATTGAGATGCGTGGAGCCAGGTGACCTTCTGCTGCCTTATAATAATGCTGTATTGAGGACCCTGGACTCCCCTGCTCCTGTCCAAGTTCGCCCACTCACTCTACGTCCTCGGTCCCCTTGATTCAATGGGACCTTGAAGGAGTTGAGATGAGTAGGGCGAAGGCTGGAGCGTTGCTGGTGAAAATCCAGCCTGGAGGATGACAAACTTAGATTGATGTCCCATTATAGGGATTATCAATCGGCCATCTCCCATAAGAAGGCAGAGTTCCTGTCCAGGGAGATTGCTGCAGCAAGGAATTAACTGGCTCAGCTCTTCCAAGCTTTGGACATGTTGTGCAATCCAACCTACCTTCAGAATCGGAGAGCTTTTTCACAAGTTAAGTGTAAGGAGTTTGCTCAATTTTTGCAGATAAGGTTGCCTCCATCAGGTTGGAAATTCACTCAGCACACTCCAAGTTGCAGAGCGGCAGTCGGTGGGAGGTCACTAGTGTGCAGTTTGCCTGGTCTGACTTTGACCAGTTGGCGATCACTGATATTATGAAGATTGTCCAGGGTATGCGACCAGTTTACTGTAGTTTGGACCCTGGTCCAACCCACTTCCTAGTGGAGTGTGTGGAAGTTATCAGACCGGTCTTTGCAGATATAGTCTGGAGTTCACTGGAGAAGGGGTGTTTCCTGACTCCTTGAAAGAGGCTGTTGTGACCCCCGGTTTGAAGAAATCTTCCCTTGACCCAGACTGCCTAGCAAACGACAGACCTGTCTCTAACCTGCCCTTTGGGGGTAAGGTTATTGAGAAGGCAGTTGTGTTGCAACTCGAAGACCATCTTACCATCCACGAGATCTATGATCCTCTCCAGTTTGGGTTCAGGAAGAGGCATAGTACTGAGACAGCTCTTGTTTGGGTGCTTAATGGTCTCCTGGTGGCCAGAAATCAGAAGAGCCATCCGATCTTAGTTCTTCTTGATCTCTCTGCAGCATTTGACACCGTGGACCATGGGGTCTTGCTGGAGCACCTGTGGTTGATCTGTGGATTGTCTGGTATGGTCCTTAGATGGTTCCATTCTTTTCTCATGGGCAGGTAGCAGAGAGTGATGTCCCGGATTTTTTCTTCGGCCCCTTTCCCCCTGCTTTCTGGGGTACCGCAGGGCTCTGATTTGTCCCCCATGCTGTTTGCAGTGTACATGCTGCCACTGGGGGACATTATAAGGTGGTATGTGCTGAGTTTTCACTGCTATGCTGATGATACTCGGCTCTGCATGTCCTTTGTACCTGATCAGGACACATTCTCGATCTTTAACAACTGCCTCGCCAAGATCCAGGACTGGATGATTGCCAGCCGGTTAAGGTTGAATCCAGATAAGATAAGACTGAGGTGTTGGTTGTGGACCCGGGTCATCAGGTAGAGAGGTCCGCTGTTGTTCGGCCCACTGGACTTGTGTTGGGGGGCAACCAACTGGGGTTCTCCAAACAGGTGTGGAACCTGGGCGTTATGCTTGATAGCAAGCTGACATTTAAATCACAGGTGTCAGCCATTGTCAAGTCCTCTTTTTACCATCTGAGGAATATCGCCCAGGTAAAACACCTTGTTCTGCCTGATGACCTTCTGACTCTAGTCTGTGCCTTTGTGACCGCCCGCCTTGACTACTGAAATGCTCTGTACCCAGGGCTCCTGGTGGTGGACATCCACTGCCTGAAGCTGGTGCAGAATGTGACAGCAAGGTTGTTGATGGGCTTACCTCGATCTAGCCATGTCACGTCTATGCTCTGCCGGCTGCACTGGCTGCCAGTGTGGTGGAGGATCACCTTCAAGGTCAGTTTGCTGACCTATAAGGCCCTACATGGACAGGGACATCGCTATTTGCAAGACCTCCTGTGTCCCTATCGGCCCCTCCATCCACTCTGTTCCACTAACGAGAGATTACTAGAGGTTCCCAGGGTCTGTTTAAAGACCTCAGGGGCGAGATCTTTTATTTTTATGGCCCCAACCCTGTGGAACTCTCTACCTCATCAGGTCAGAGAGTGCCTGTCCACTGAGACTTTTAAAACTGCCTTAAAAACTTACTTGTTTAGTCTAGCATTTTTAGATACTTAGATTCTAATTGGGGAATTGCTGCAAATGCAAATTTCAATCCATTTTAACATTGTTTAAGCTTTATTGTTATCCGATTTTAATGTTGTATAGGCACTTTGATCATTTTGAAAAGCATCATTTTATTAATAAATCTGATTGATTGATTGAGTTAAAGAAAAAATATATTTTTTAGCTACAAGTAAGCAGTAGTGCAGTATAGTCACTGTACGAGGCACCTAGCCTACTACCTGCCTCCTCCGTTCTGTCCTGTTTTTTTTTTCCTCAATCAAGAAATTTTCAATGGACATGGAGAATGTCCTCCTTCTATGCTTCAGCTCCATCAGCAAATGCAATTCTTGCTGCACCACTGCTCCAACTGACTGACTGTGTCATATGACCTCTGTCTCATTTCAACTCCAAATCTGTGCGAGTTTAGGAATGGATGGCAGGGGCCCAGTCTTGTCCTCGTCATTATTACCGTCCCTCCCCCCAGCTCTCAGACTCTCCCACTACTGTCCTTAAGTCTTCCTGTTTCAGTTATCTGCTTCTCCCTTCCAGCTCTCTGTAAGTCTTCTTGTTGCCGGTCCCTCCCACTCACTGTCCTCACTCCCTCCTTCCTGAGTCCCTCATCCCAGTCCCACTCTGTGCAGTCCCTTTTCACCACAGCATGCTGGATTGCCCTGCCCCCAAGAGTCTCCCACCCTCCAACACCACCCAATGCACAGCAAAACAAGGGAAAAAAAGCCCTCCTTCCCAGTCCCGCTGATGACTTTTTAAGTATTTCTCAAACCCTACTGCAAACCCTCTAGTGTCAGAGTTCAAAATTAGAACTTGAACACCAGAGTTTGAGTATTGTTCAAATCTGTTTTATTTATTCTTTTGGTAACCGGGGCCCACTAGGCACAAGTGTCTGTTTTTAGGGGTGACCTGTGAGCACTGGGGTGGTTAAATGACTTGCTCAGAGTCACACAGTATGCAAGTGGAGGTTGCAGGAATCAAACCCACAACTGCTGGATGTACCAAGCTCATTCACAGCTCATTACACTAACCTCTTGGCTATACTGCCAGCCCAATCTTTCTTGAACTAGTTCTGACAACTCTGCTGAGGGGTTGCCTGATTAAAAACTTTTGTGCATTAATAAAAGTTTTACTTTGGGTGTTGTAGTTACATTTATCTGGTTCATCCTGCCACCAACCCCCGCCATTACAGCCAGCCGGCTGCTAGGACAGCATCATTGAGTTACCAAGAGTGGATGTCAGAAACAGGGGTCAGCTGCAAGAGATTCAAGTAGGGCATATATTATACCAGAGCTATTTACTGCTCCATTCAGCTGGTCACCAGTATTGCTGTCTTCATACGACTAAGTACAGGTTGAAATGCCCCAAACCCTAAAAGAAGTATGTTTCCAAGGTGCAAAAAAAGTGCAATACAGATTTTTAAAAATTCAAAATTACATGCAGTTCTTGTAAAAGAGCCTCAGCAAGTCACATAAAAGAGCCTCAGCAAGTCACATATAGCCAGGGTGTTACCCTGTCTGTTCAAGCCCTGTTAAAAAGGGTTAATGTGTTCGGAGTCCTAAAAGATTCCTGACCCCTTCTCCCAGCAGTTCTGGGCTGCTGAGTCATTGTGCATGCTCTGGTAAGTCCTCAGTAGCTAAGCTGCCCTTGGCTGCTGTGTGCCCCTCCCCATAAATCTAAAACTTGGGATTATAAAGATAATACACACAGGAGGAACTAGACTAGAGCACTGTTTATATGCAAACTAAAGTTCTGGTCAGTCATGAGGACAGGGACGTGCTTTGATGGCAGTGGGAAAAAGGAACTGGGGCAGTTGAGGCCAGTGCCACCATATAGGTTGAGGGCACACATGACACCAGGCATCGGTGTTAGACTTCATCATTGCCAGCTTCAAAAGTTCTGGTTTCCATGGAGTGCTGCTGCCTTTGAGTCTAAGACCAAAGAATGTGGTTCTGTGGAGAGGACTGATTCTTAAAAGATTAGTTAAATCTTCAAATAAACATCAGCTTTAAAAGGTAAAACTAGTGAAGTGGTGTTGTATAAATTGAATGTGCAGTGGTTTGACTCATAATACATAGTTTATCATCACTTGTGAAGGGGCAAGACTTTTGTAACTCTAGTGGCTCTGCCAATTGTGACATAAAGTCCCCTTCCCTCACACTTGAAGATAAACTGCACTACAGTATATGACCACCTGGGCAGGCCATCACTGGCTGACAAAAACATCCAGCACCTTGCTCTCTGTGGTTTTTAATGCTGGTTTAACAAGCTCTCAAATTATTTGTGCACCCTTCTCACTACATCTGCTCTCTCTACACACCAGCTTCACTCCCACTCTGGTAACAGATTCCTTGTAGCAAGGTGCTAGCTTAATTCTAGCCAACTTGCTTTTAGCTACAGGCTCTCCCAGGTATGGAATAACCTAGCCTAGTGTAACAGCCTGCCCACCAGTACTGCCTCTGCTCAAATGCTTCTCAAAAACCAAATTGTGTCATACTGGACTGTACTTGATGCTAGATATTTTGTGCGTATCTACCCTTGCTTTATGGACCATGCCTGTGACTGTTGTAATCTCCACATGATATATACAATATAATGTATATTTTTGTATATTCTTTGTATATTTTTTGTTTTTGATGCTCACGTTCCACTCCCCCTTCCCCTAGGTCACATCTGTAAATGAGATTGTTGTATATCTCTGTATGTCCACCTGGTAAAACACATTCAAGTAAATAATACTTATTACTGACACTGTAATACAGCATGTGGGGTTGCTGCACTGTTGAAGTGCCGTTCTTTGGTTGACACATTATACCAGTATCTTTTCTGCCCATCTCTGGTCACTGTCCAGGTAACAGTTAAAGATCCCATGGTTCTTACAACAGTGTGTAACTTATGGCACTTATTAGTAAATGTAACCCTGAAATTACTGGCCAGACCAAAGTTAGGCCAACTTCCTTCCTGTTTTGTATACATTTTCTGCATTAGTAGTGTTACTATGAAAGGTACTCTGTATAACCTGATCTCTGCCTGAAGTACCTGAACTATTCTTGATTGTTGTAAATGCTTAGAAAAATTGTTAATCAACACTTTCATGGCAAAAAAAGAGTGGTTAAGTACAGAGACAGTAAATGTGAGCTAGAAAGAGACTAAGCACAGGGAGGTTTCATGAGTTGCTTAAGCTCCTGCAGTGAATCAGTGAATAAGTGGTGATACTGTCATTGAAAGGTGGTTCTCCAGGTTCACTGCTGTGGGTTCTCATCACTTGGGTATACTACTTCCACCTGAGTGAGAGATTCACTTCGGGGCAATGGCATGAGATACAGTGGTCTTTCTGTATGCTTCATTTGTTTTTGTCTTCTTGTAATTCCATTTTAGTTTTGCTTGACTAATTGGCTCATTATGTGCGTTAAGTTACAGTAAGCACTACTCTCTTGAACAGCTCTGTATCTTACATGCTGCTATAGAGACAGCTAAGCAGTAAAGATTGCCATAAGACTAACTGCTGTGCACTGGGCAACAAAGAGACATCATCTTATGTATCAGTTGTCTAGCACTGTAAATCAATAAATTAAACACTCTAAAGCATGTAGGTCTACTGGTGCTTTTTTCAAACCTCAAATTACACTTCCAGAGCAGGTGGTATCAGCTGATACTAGGACAGCCCTAAAATGTATACTCACAAAGTACTTGGAACAAAAAGGGGTGACAAGTTATACCCACTGAGTTGGTGGGAGGGACTTGATTGGTCTTATTCCCTCACTACAGCTGTATGTACAGTATGTACAGTATATCTACCTGTCTGTCTCTCTGTCTATCTATCTATCTATCCACACATAGAGTATGTACTATGTATGTATATAAGTACAGTGGTACCAGTCAGGATGCAACACAGTAATGCTGCAGTATATCATAAAATGCTGCCATAGATTGCAGAGAACAGTGTAATTCAATGGCAGTCAAGCCCTTTTGTCATGCAGTAGTTTATGAAATGTTATTTACTGCAAGTTATTTAGGTGTATTGTGGCTGGCTCCACTATATGTGTATGTTATTTTATTTCAGAAGTTGTAGATGGGAAAGGCACACTGAGCTAATGCTCACTTCCAGGTGTCTCAGGAGCACAGGGAGGTTAAGTGACTTGCTCAGGGTCACACAGTATTCAAGCTGCAAGTAGCAGTTGTGATCTTGAAACTTAGGTCTGCTAGGTCTCCAGATTTACTTCTCAGTGCTTTAACCCTCTAGGCAATATTGCCTCCTTGTATGTATGTACAGTTACAGTATGTAGGTTATGTACGTATTTAGATATGCATGTATGTACATATGCATGCATAGTGCCACAAAGTATGGGGCCCAACAGAAAATAAAATAACATAAAATAAGACAAAGTACCCCCTTAAAGCCCCTCTGTAGCGTGGGTGGCATGGGGGTGTTGTAGTGCAGAATGCAGTGGCCTGGTTGTTGACAGGACACTCAAGGTTCTGTCATATCACACCGGTGCTGCATGAACCATATTGGCTGCCGGTGCACTGGCACATCACCTTTAAAGTGGGTCTTTTGACCTACAAGCCCCTACATGGGTTGGGTCCAGGTTACTTGAAGAAGCTTCTGCATCCCTACACCCCGGCTTGCTCTCTTAGATCGGCAGATGATGCCCTCCTGGAGGTACCTAGGGCTAGGTTAAAGTCTTCCGGGGACTGGGCATTTGAGGTGGCCCCGGTCCTCTGGAACTCATTGCTGAGGTACCTCCAGGAGGCGCCATCTGTAGAGCTTTTTAAGAAACATGTGAAAACCTTCCTATTTGAGCAGACATTTGGAGCTTGTGGTCTAGTTTGGGACTACCTGACTATGTAGCAACTTATTTTTAGATTTTATTGGGTTAAGGAAACCTTTTTTATATTTTATGATTGTTTGTTTCCATTGCTGTATCTGTATTTTTATAATTTGTTGTAAGGGCGTCCTAAGCCCTCAGGGAAGAGCACCCAAAATAAATAAACTCTACTACTACTACTACTACTACTATTATGACTACTAGTGGGGCCCCTCCATGGTGTGTTCCCCACCTGAAAAGGCAGTAAGGCAGTGCACAACAATAATAAAAAAAATGCTCTTTTTCCTTGGCTGCCTGCTCTTGCTTGGAACCCCGAGCAGGCTGCACACACTTGACTGACCACGCGCTGGGACTGGTGTCCCTACCCTGCACATGATGCTTCTTTTGAATGAAGAGTGGCTGTTGAGCATGAGTGAGTTAGAACCCTGAGCATTTCAAAGTTGAAAAAACAGTTTTTTCAGGCAGTTGAGTTTTGGGAGAGGATCAGATGGGAGTGCAGCAGGGATCATAGGACTTACCTGCAGTTGGCTGAATCCAGTCCACTGTCTCTGTCTCCTCTCCCTAGTCCATGTGGGTCATCCTCTGAGTTGTTCTGGGCCTGGCACTGGGGTTAGCAACTGTAGTGTGGGCTCTGTATAGCCCTGTTTGCTTTTTTCTTAATTAGCAAAGTTTCTCCAGTCCCACGTCGGTGACATAGGAAAAGCCACATCAGAAGGAGCGCCGGGTCAGGCAGAGAGTGCCAGCAGCATCCAAGCCCAGCAAGGCCCCCAGACAGACCCACCTTCAGTCCCTCCCTCTGCCAGCAGATTTCCAAGCCTCCCAGCACCTCAGTCTTCACCCTGGGTCGGGGCAGTAACTCAGCGGCAGCACCAACAACCAGGTACTGACCGTAGGAATTAATTCTTAAATTAACAAAAAGAGTTGCTCCATCACTGGACAGTGCAGCAAGGAATGGCCACAGCCATTAGGGGTCGGGTCAGGACAGGAACCCAGCAATAAGGCACCACCTGAGGATGGATTTATTTAAATTAATTTAAATAGGCTCCTGCAACGGAGCAGAGGGCAGGGACGGGTTCCATTCAAATTAGGCTCTTGGAGGTGGAGCAAAGGGCAGGCAGGCCCTGATTTTAATAGTAAAAAGTTCCAAGAAGAGCAGGGGCAGGGCAGAGCCCCAGTTTACAGTCCAGTCAGCTAAGTGGCCACCAGTAGTCCAGGTGGGCTATGTGAGTAAGGGCTAGCAAGCCCATGGCCTGGAATCTACTTTTAATATAATTAAATAGGCACCAAGTGGGCTAGTTGGGGAAAAAGGCAAGCTGCATAATAAAACAAAAGGCACACTTACCATTTTATCTAATAAAATAAACTGCACCAAGGACGCTGTGGGAGCAACTGAGGTCGCATTGGTGGGAGGGGGTTTATAAATATTTCCCAACTCTGGACCACATATAGAGGTAGCCAAGAGGTGGAGTGGGCAAGCAAGCCCAACAAAGGAGCTAGTGAAAGGGAAGAGTGTTAAACAGGGCTACCAGGGTTGGCATTGGGGGAATTTAGAGTGATAATGCTACTGATACTGTGAATGAACTGTGATGTCCACCCTTGAACTGTGCTATTTGCCTTAGAATTTTGGTATTTGCCACAAACTATGCTATTTGCCCTGGACTGTGCTATTCACAATGAACTGTGCCACTGGCCCCAGAACTGTGACAATTCCCCCTGCATAAGGCAGTTGCCTCCGAACTGTGTTAATTGCCTCCAGAAATTGCTAACTGCCCAAGGACTGTATTAATTGCCCCTGGAATCTGGTATCTGCCCCAAACTGCACTCAGAACCTTCAGAAACTGGTATTTGCCCTGGAACTCTGTTAACTGCCCCTGGAAACTGGTATTTGCCCTGAAGTGCAGTAACTGCCCTCTGTTACTGGCAAATGCCCCTGAACCGAGTTAATTACTCTCTGCTACTGGCATTCGCCCTGAACTGTGCAATTGGTCTCTTGAAACTGTGGTCTGGCCTCAGACTGTCACCAGTTGTTCTGACTGTGTGAATCAACCTCAAAGTTCTCGTCCAAGAGAATTGTCATGTTGCCTCGACCACCTGGTACAAAAGACAAAATTACTCACCTTAGTAATGTTGTTTCTTCTAATGGAGTCTTGCTGTATTCTGACATATGCAGTTAGGTCCTGCCTTTCAACTGCCCCGGAGAACAAAGAGTTAAACTTTCTATGAGTAGCATAGAATGTTCACCACAAGCTCGGTTGAAGCCCCTGTTTGCTGTTGTTTAAACTGCAACCATCAGATCTTTACGAGCAAAGACTCACTAGGTGTTCTGTGTGGAAACTGTAAAATTCTTACTAGCCAACTGGTAAATATATAAAAAGTTTTTTGGTTTCAAAGGAAGACTCAAGTCAGAAAACCCAAAAACAAAACACATACAAAACACAACCTGTCACCCAAACCAAAAAGAGGGTGTAAAAAGGACACCCCTAGGGTGCCAACACTGCTCCTGCCCACCCACATCCCAAAATCTAGGTTCTGAGAGGGGAGGCGGGGGGAGGTCAGAATACAGCAAGACTCCATTAGAAGAAACAACATTACTAAGGTAAGTAATTTTTTTTTCAAACAACATGAAGTATTGCTGTATTCTGACTATATGCAGACTACCAAGCAGTACCTCCGCGGAGGAGGGACAGAACCTACTTTGGGAACAGGCTCTGAAGTACTGCTGTGCCGAACCAAGCATCACTCCTAGCCTGGATATCCAGAGAGTAATGCTTGGTAAAAGTATGGACTGTTTTCCAGGTGGCTGCTTGACAAATTTCTAAGAGAGGAATATCCCTGGCAGCAGCCAGGGAAGCAGCTGTACCTCTAGTGGAATGAGCCCTCAGGCCTGAGGGTGGAGTTCTACCCAGTTTTTCATAGCAGAATTGTATACAAGAAACAATCCACCTGGCAATAGATCTCTTAGTGGCAGGTTTGCCTTTACCAACTTCTCCATAAGTAAGGAACAACTGGAGGGATTAAAACCAGCGACCCTTGGTACGCTCTATGTAGCAGCTAAGGGCTCTTTTAACATCCAAGCTGTGTAGCCTCCTCTCCCCCCGAGGAGGAATGGTCAGTGAAGAAAACAGGGAGAAAAATAGACTGGTTGAGGTGGAAATCTGAAACCACTTTAGGTAAGAACTTTCTGTTAGTTCTAAGGACCACTTTATCCCTGTGAAAAGAGATGAAATCAGATTCCACTGACAGAGCTTGCAATTCACTGATACGTCTGGCAGAAGTAATGGCTACCAAAAACACAGTTTTCCAAGTCAAGTACTTAAGCTCTGCTGAGGACAAAGGCTCAAAGGGGGGTTGCATAAGCTGAGCAATGCAAACATTAAGGTCCCAAGCAGGAGCAGGATCCCTAAAGGGGGAGATTGGTGTGAAGCAATCCCTTGAAAAACTTACAGAATACAGGATGGGATGACAGAGAGGAAAACTTGCCTACTGACAAGAAAGCAGAAATAGCTGCCAAGTGTACTTTAAGGGTAGCTGGTTTGAGGCCTAGGCCATTAAGATGGACCATATAATCCAGAACCGTAGGCAATTCAGGAGAGTCTGGAGAAATATTCTTCTTAGAGCACCAAATGCTGAATCTTTTCCATTTGGAGTTGTAAGTCTTCCTGGTGGAAGGCTTTCGAGAAGCCTTAAGGATATCCAGAACCCCCTTGGGAAAGATGCAGATCTGCAAATTCTAACTCTTCAAGAGCCAAGCCTTGAGATTGAGAGACTGAAGATTCGGGTACCAAATCCTCCCCTGAGAGGATGTTAACAGGTTGTAATTCCTGGGAAGAGACAGGGGAAGGTGAACTGTTAGGGACAGCAATAAGGGATACAATGGCTGTCTGGTCCAGTCTGGAGCAATCAGAATCACTTTGCATGATTGTGACCTTATCTTGACTAACACTCTGAACAAGAGAGGGAAGGGAGGAAAAGCATACAGAAATGTCCCCTCCCAGTTCAGAATCAGAGCATCCAGGGGGACTGAGCCCAAGACTGGGGGTCTGCAATGAAAGAGAGGAAGTTGGTGATTGTCTGGGGCTGCAAAAAAGATCTATGTCTGGAGTGCCCCATCTCGAGAAAATTACTTTCAAAACTAGAGGATCTAGGGCCCATTCGTGATGGCCCTGGGATATTCTGCTCAGTGCATCTGCTAGGACATTGTCCTTCCCTGGGAGGTGAACTACTATCAGAGAGGTTTGCAGGGAATAGGCCAGGGACCACAACTTCATTGCTTCTGTGCACAAGGCCATAGACCGAGTGCCTCCTTGCTTGTTGATGTACCACATGGTGGTTGTGTTGTCTGTTCTGACCTGAACCACCTTGTTCTGTATAGATTTGGAAAAAGCTTGCAGTGCCAGAAACACTGCTCTGAGTTCCAAGAGATTGATGTGAAGCAGAGATTCCTGAGGAGACCACAGTCCTTGGGTGGTAAGATCCCCCAAATGGGCTCCCCAGCCCACCAGGGAAGCATCACTGGTGAGTATCAGTGAATGAGACTGAGTGACAAATGGAACCCCTTGTCTCAAATTGTCCTGATCCTGCCACAATTGCAAGGCTTGGATCAGGGTTCAAGTCACTGGGATTAGTTTGGTAAGGGAATCCTTTCTTTGGGACCAAAAGGCTCTTAAATGGAACTGAATGTCCCTCATTTGGAATCTTGCTCCCTGGACCACTGCTGTGGAAGCTGCCATTTGGCCCAGTAGCTGAAGGAAATGCCTTGCTGGTCGAGACACCTGAAGGATGAGTGAAGAGACCAGTTCCATAAGGGCCCTTGCCCTTTCCAGGGGAAGGAAGGCTCTTGCCTTTACTGTATCTGGTTCTGCACTTATGAAGGTGAGGAGCTATACTGGTTCGAGAACTAACTTTGGTAGGTTGAGAAGGAATCTTAAGGAAGTGAGCACTTGCTGGGTCACTTGTAGATGTGACTTGACTTGGTCTGGAGACTGACCTACTATGAGCCAGTCATCCAAGTATGGGAAGATGGAGATCTTTTGTCTTCTTAGGAAGGCAACTACTACTGCCAGGCACTTTGTGAAAACCCTTGGGGCTGATGATAGGCCAAAGGGCATTACTTTGAATTGATAGTGGCCTGAGGGCAACTCGAACCTGAGGTACTTTCTGTGGGAGCACCTGATGGGAATGCGAAAGTAGGCATCTTTGAGGTCCACAGAGGCTAGCCAGTCCCCTGGCCTTAGAGAGGGAAGGATAATTCCCAGAATTACCATTTTGAACTTTGGCTTCAAAAGATGTTTGTTCAGATATCTTAGGTCCAGGATGGGCCGCCAATCTCCTGTCTTTTTGGGGGGGTTAGGAAGTACCTGGAGTACAATCCTTTGCCCCTGTGTAGGGTGGGAACTCTCTCTATAGCTCTGAGAGCTAGGAGAGAAGAAACCTCTGCCTCTAGGGCAAGGGTCTCTGAGGGATTTGCAGGTGGAAAAGATCTGGCTCTCACCTTGGGAAATTTATTGAAGCTGAGAACCAGACCTGGCTTACTACTTCCAGGACCTACTTGTCTGATGTAAGAGACTTCCAGTCCTGGACAAAGTAAGCCACCCTGCCCCCTACTGGTATGGGAGAATCGACCCGGGCAGACCCCTCAGTGTGTCTGCTTGGCAGGGGCTTTAGGCTGAGGGGTGGATGCAGGCCTGCTCATCCCCCTTCTGCCTCTCCCTCTAAAGAACCCCCTCTGTGAAAAGGAAGAAGAAGAGGAGGCCTGAGCTTGGTAAAAAGGCCTTTGGAAAGGCCTGCCTCTGCCCCTGGACTGCTGCCTTTGAGGAGTTGCTTGCCTTTCTTTGGCCTGAGCACTCCTGTAAATGGTCCTGTACTGTCTGCTCCCCAAACAGAGAATTACCAATTACAGGAAAATCCATGGCCTTAGCCTGGGTATCCTGTAAGAGGCTAGTACATCTGAGCCAAGCCATCTTCCGAAGAGCCACAGATGTAGCCATGACTCTTGATGATACATCATTGGAGTCCACAGCAGCATGAAACTGTACTTTCGATGCCTCAATCCCATCTGCAGCTACCTGCTCCAGCTCCCTGGCAAGCTGGTCGGGGGCTTGTTTAGCCAGAGCCAGCACAGTGTCCCACCTGTACTTCTGGTACCTGGCTGTATAGACCATATAGTTAGCCTGCCCGAGTCCCAAATATGCTGCCATGTATTTTTCTTTGCCATGGCATCAATCTTCCTGGAGTCCTTGTCTGGGGGGTGTGATGCCAAGGGAATGTTTGTCTTATCACAGACAGCAGCCTGCACAACCCCAACATGGCTGCATTGATGGAAAAGGAACTCTGTGTCTGAGCCTGAGAGAGTGTACCTCTTATCCATTCATCTGTCCACAGGAGGTATAGACTTAGGAGACTTGAGAATTTTTTGTGTCTGTTTCCCAAAGGATTTGTGGAGGGGAATAGACAGTCTCCTGGACTCTGGGATGTCCATCATCTCAACATAATCAGGCTCTTCCTGATCCTTTACTGCTTCCTCCACAGGAAGCTGTAGGGTATCAGCCACTTTTCTGTAAAACATATAGCGTGAAGGGGACTCAGAAAGCCTAGGAGGAGAAACACCTGAAGGTCTGTCTGGGGAGATGTCCGGGTCAATAGGCACATCCAGACTTTCACCATCACCATAATCATCCTCATACTCTCCCTCCTTCTCCGGTTCATAAAATTCTTCCAAAGTATAATCCAGAACCAGAGGAACCGACCGAACTGAGCCCCTGCCAGATGGTGCCGGTTCGGTCGGAACCAAGCTAAGCGATTGCACAATCCTTATCGCCTTGGCTATCTCATCGGTGGTCGTAATATGAAATTCTGGGTCCAAACCGGTCGATTTGTCTTTTCTTTTTCTTTTTATCAGAATCAATTCCTTGGAATCAGCTCTCCTTTTGCCCGAAGAAGTATCGCCCTAGTCAGAGGGCACTCCTTCTGGTTCGGTCGGAACCGAACCGGGCTGGCCATCCGGGTCAGCGGACTTCTCGGCCTCCCTTTCCCTCAGTCTACCTAATCTCTTTTCCAGGGTAGATTTGGGAAAATTCTTGAAAATTTAGCAGTCTGAATCGAGGTGGTCAAACCCCAGACAATAAATACAGGTGGTGTGGGGATCAGCCTTGGCCAAGACTTCCCCACACACACTGCAGTGTTGAAACCCAGTGGGCCCGGGCTTTTTCTTGGGTTTCTCAGACATGGCCAATCCTAACCAAAAACATACCCTTTTTTCAGCAATCCACCAGGCAAGACTCCCCTATTGGTTCCTGACCGTGTCACGGGTCTTGGAAAAAACATAATTAAATCCATTTTTTTAGAACCGATACGGACTGGTTACCACACTCTAAAGTAAGTACAAGTTTTTTTACCTCAAACTGATCGGTTCAGCTGAACCGATCCACAATTTACAAGTTCCACACAGAAACAGAACAAAAACCTATCTAGTACTCATGGTACCACAGACAGAGACTTGAACCGACTAAGCTGCAACAGCAATTCAGTAGAAACCGACAGAAAACCGACACTTCAACCGACTTTTTGAACCAAGCAGCAGGAGAAATCTCTGGAGCGACTGATCAGTGAGGCGGACTAAAGAATCTGACGGTTGCAGTTTAAACAACAGCAGACGGGGTCTTCAACTGAGCTCGTGGTGAACATTGTATGCTACTCATAGAAAGTTTAACTCTTTGTTCTCCAGGGCAGTTGAAAGGCAGGACCTAACTGCATATGTCAGAATACAGCAAGACTACATGTTGTTTGAAGCATCTCACCACTGTGCTCCTGAGTCTGCTGCATGTGCATTTTCCTGCTTGGGCACCTCACCTACACATCTCAATGTACTTGTCCCACCTAGTCAGTGTAGCTGTTAGCTAGGAGAGGCCCATCTGCTAACCTGCTTCAGCTACATCCCTACCCCGATAAGGTGCTCAGTAAGCATAGGAGCTGCACCAGCTCATTAGTAAGGGACTGTCCCATTCTGTCCCCTGAAGATTAATTGCCCCATTTGTTACTTTGCTTTTCTTTAAGGTACCACTTACCATTACCATCTGAAGACCAGCATCTTGGACCAGTGTCCAAAGACCTTCATCATGGATCCCCATCCGAAGACCTGCATTGTTCTGGTTGCATATTCAGTTCTGCTCCTTACATCATCAGTGTCTCTTGTCCCAGTAGCCCATTGGGGGGTTTGTGCTGAAGTCTATTCTTCAGTGTTCCTCATCGTGGCAGCCCATTGGGAGAGTTTGTGCCAAAGCATCTTCTTCAATTCAAGTGGTCCCAGCAGCCCACTGGAGGGTTTGTGCCACAGCCTTCTCTTCAGTGTTTGTTGTCTCAGCAGCCCAGTATAGGGCTCTTGCCAAAGAACCTTCTGTTGTGTTTCTTGTTCCAGCAACCCAGGGAAGGGCTTATACTGAAGGATTTATTTTGCTGTTCACATTCTGTTCTTTTGTCCCCACAGCCCAAGTGGGGGGGTGCTGATGAACTAATGGCCCGTTTACCAACCCTCTGTTAAGTTCCAGTGGTCTTCCATAGGCCCCTCACCAAACCATCAGTTCAGTACTGCAGCCGGGTTCCTAATTTGTCCATGTACCTCCCTTTTCCTCCACCTGAAGTTATTGTGACTGATTTACTTGTGTCAAAAAGTGGACTCTAAAGTGGACTAGATTCTTATGCCAGTGGTAGCACTGCAGTGTCCTATAGTTACCTAAGAGCCCTTAGCAATGTGGTCAACCAGGTAGTTATACCATAGAGAAGTCATAAGTGACTAGGTTGAGATGCACCTTTTCAATTCTAGTGTTAGGTGATCACTCATTTATTAGTATCATAGAAAGTTGTTACTTGCCTATATCTTCTAATGTTTTAGTCATGAATGTTTGTCCAAGGGACCATGTCATTCTCTTCTGTTGAATAGAAGTCTTAGTTTCATTGGACCTCTGTATATTACTCCTGCCTGTCCATGTTGGGTGCCTCCATCCACCCACCCACCTAGGAACCTGTAGTGTCCACTCGCCACAACACCTGCTGGGGTGACACTTGTGTTGGTGAGGAAGACAAGGTTCCCTTTTCACTATCTTACTCACTCCAACAAGACAGAACAAAAACTTGGCATAGTCAGCAGGATACTGAGTACTCAAGGAGTTCAAAGCTGGAGAAGACACAGGGCAAGATGTTGCTGAGACTGGAAGGCAACAGTAGACCATCAGAGGAGTAGGAGAAGGAGATCTGGGCCATGTACATCCTTCAGCCTTGATGATGCCTTATTATTTTTGAGCACCATGGCTCCCACAGTATACTGGAGAACACAACAGCAGTGGAACCAGTAGCTTGGGAGAATTCTGAGCACAAATGCAAGCAATGTTTCAGTTATACCACATGCCAGGGCACCAGAAAGTTTAAATATTAATCGGGCAGCTAGGGGAGTAGCCCACTGTGAAGTTCAGTCCTGGCTGGAGTGAGAGAAAACCACTGCTGATCAGATCTTCCAAAGGCTGCAACATTCGCTTGAAACCAGAACAGTCTCAGAGCTGAAGATGACGTTTTTTTCCTGCACCCAAGGACCCCAGGAGACACTTAGAGAATACATGCTGAGTCTCCAAGGGGCATTGAGGACTATCAAGAGGGTAGACTCGAGGGAAGTTAGGGACCCTGATCATGTTCTGAAAGAAAAATTCACTGAAGGGCTAAACAGTGAGGCCCTGAGATGAGAGCTCTGAATGTTAAACCTGCAGAACCCTGATGCTAACTTCCTGGACTTCAAAGAGAATGCTATCAAGGTGCTGGGATTGGGAAGGTTGGGAGAAGAAGTAGTGGCTTACCAGCAAGTGGTGTTGTCCATAGGTGCAGCATGACTGGGATACCCCATGGCATGCCCAGCACGAGAAGACTTGTGGCAATAGGATGTCATGTTCTGAAAGGCTACCTCATATAGAATCCACATCTGGAGGGGAGTCATCAGGTGGTTACCCCAGTTACTTCTCTGACCCCTTACTTAGCTTATACTCAGCCCAGACTTAAGAACCCCACAGGATGCCTAATCAGAGTTTGAACTCCAAGTTGACAGAGCAGATTGCAAAGCTTACCCATAAGATGGCAGAGGCCTGTCAAGAGATGCAAAACTTCAAAGAAGGTCGGAGGAGAGTTACCTAGCAACTGAGTCAAGACAAAGAGAAGACATAGTGACCCCCTTCCCCTTTCAAAAAGAAGAGAAAGAAGACATCCCACTGATCCATTTGATGGCCAGGGGAGACCAATATGTTAGAGATGGGCATCAGCATGTGGAGAGATGTTGTGAACAGACTCCATCTGATGCCATGGTGTCAAACAGAAAACCTTCCGGGAATGCAGAATGATTCCCAGAGAGCATCAGATCAGGTCCACCAGCCCCACTAGTTTGATCCTGCTTTGTTGGCAACTGCCAGACTGTGATAGTAAAGGTCGACAGCAATGAACGTCTGCTTTTACTTGACACAGGATCTCAAGTCACCACCACCATGCAAGGGTGATATTTTTAAAAATATTGGTCACCCGAGGATCTCCAACCACCTCCCAAGTCTTGGATCAAACTCACAGCCAGCAATGGAGCTGAGGTCCCCTACTTGGGATACATGGAAGTGAGCATCCAATTGGGAGAGACCATTCATACATGATAAGGTATCATCATTAGTGATGCCGACAGCAATAACTTGCCAGCAGTTATCCTGGAAATTAATTTCCTACATAACTTTTTTGAATACCTTGTTCAAGTACTCAGGAACAAAGCTAAGCAATTTGTCAGACAAGCATGTGTTCCAGCAGACTATAAATCTTTTACAGTGTCACCAGTGCTTTGCAGATCCTGACAGTGAAATCAGCAAAGTCTGAGTTACTGATGTTAAGCCTGTAATCCTGAAACCTGGAACAGAGATGACCTTATGGTGTAAGGCAAAAGTTGGTCCCTATGGTCAGGATTATGATGCTTTGGTGGCGCTGTACCAGAGTGGGAAGGAAGACCCGGTAATTATGGCACAGTGTGGGGCCATCGTAACTAAGGGATGGATCCCTATTCGAGTGTTAAACTATGGGAACTATCCTGGGCAGCTACACCATAACCAGCCAATCACCAAACTACTTATGATAAATCTGCAAGACATCATAGAACCAAAGGATAGAGTGAGTGTACCAGTGGTTCAATAAGCTGCAACAACAGAGTTGGCTGGGGACTGCAAACAAACTGCTAAACAGAGCTGGATGAACGAAGTCGACTTAGGCACATCCAAAACCACACAGCAACAAAAGAAAGACATTTTATTGGTGGTGGAAAGATACCAGGAGGCATTTAGTAAGCATGCACTTGTTATGCACAGCACCATATACCTACTGGCAAGCACCCACCTATAAGAGAGCAATTCTGTCCTACTCCACGGGCCATGTACCAGCCATCAAGTATATGCTGCAAGAAATTAAAGAGGTGCAAGTGATTCTGGAAAGCCACAGCCCATGGGATGTGTCTGTTGTGCTCATAAGAAAGAAGGATGGCAAAATGGTGATTCTCTGTGGACTATCGGAAATTAAACATTACCCATAAGGATACTTATCCTCTCCCATGCTTAGAAGACTGTTTAACTGTGCTGAAATCTGCCACCATCTTCTCTACTCGCAACTTAACCAGTTGGTATTGACAAGTTCCAATCGCTCCTGAGGACCGAGCAAAGATTGCATTTATTATGCCAATGGGCCTGTTTGAATTCATTAGGATGCCCTTCAGACTCCGTAATGCTCTTGGGACTTTTCAAAGGTTGGATGAACACTGCTTGGTGAGCCAAAATTTCAACATCCTCTTACTATACTTGGACGACATCATTATCTATTCCAGAACTCATCAGGAGCACCTGCAGCACTTAAGTGAAGTGTCTGAATACCTAGCCCAATATTGTCTCAAGATCAAGCCTACCAAATGCCACCTCTTGAAATCACTGGTGAATTACTTTAGGCATATGGTATCTGCTAAAGGAGTATCCCCAGATCCAGAGAAGATTAAAGTTATGCAAGAGTGGTCTGTTCCAGTAACCATACGGGATGTCAGAAGATTCTTAGATTTTTGTGAGATACTACCAAAAATTCATAAAAGATTTCACCAAGCTTGCATCCCCATTGCATAAGCTTTTTAGAGGGTCTTCCAAGAGCCACGCACCAAAGAACCACCCTGTAAAGTGAAATGCAATTCAATAAGGGGCCTTTGATAAACTGAAAAAGATATTGACTGAAGTACCAATTCTAGTTACCCTGATTAGATGAAACCCTTTTGGGTGTACAAAAATGCTAATAGTCAGGGACTGGGGGTGGTGCTGGCTCAAGAACAAGATGGTGTGGAATGAGTCATTGCTTATGCCAGCCATGGCCTGAGGGGATTAGAACAGAATGATGAATGCAACAGCTCCTTTAAATTAGAGTTTTGGGCACTGGTATGGACCATCACTGAGAAGTTCTGACACTACCTGGCTGCTACCCCCTTTACGGTTTTCACCAACAATAACCCTCTGGCACATCTAAACACAGCAAGACTGGAAGCTTTGGAGTAGAGATTGGCATCTAGACTAGCGAATTAACAGCTGTTATCAAATATAAATCTGGGAAAACCAATGCCAGTGCTTTGTCTAGGATATCTACCCAGACTGAGATAGAGACTGATGATAATCCCCTGGAGAAAGGGAAAATGCTGCCCTTCCTTCTGGTGCCAATTGAGGTAATGCAGGCTTGTTGTCAAGTCTGCTCTGAGGCTAGTACCAAGCTGGAATTGGAACTCACAAGCAGTTTAGCAGAACAAAACGATCTGTGGGTGCTGACACAAGACCAGACTCCAACCATCCGCCAAATCAAAACTTTCATAACACAAGGACAAAGTCTTGCCCCGGAAGTGCAAAAAGAGGCCAACCCAGAAATAGTTAAATTGTGGACACACAAAATGTTACTGGCTTTGGAGAATTCTTGGCTAATAAGAAGGAGCCAAGACCCAAATACTCACTGTGAAATCACTCAAATTGTTGTCCCACGAGGAAGTGCACCAGTGGTTCTTGAAGCCTACCATGATCAATCTGGACACTTTGGACATAGGAAAACAGAGGCCAACATTTGTAAATGATTTTACTGGATCAGGATGAGGAGAGATATACAGAAATGGTGTGAAAAGTGCCCAGCCTGCAATTTGAAAACGCAATGTTAAAAGTGTTCAGAAAGTCCCTCATCAACGCACTGTCAGTAGTACACCACTCAAGCTAGTCACTCTTGATCACCTGAAACTAGTGCCCAGTATGAATGGCAGCACCTGTGTGCGTACAATAGCTGACCATTACTCTAAGTTTATTGTGGCAATCCCAGTTAAAGATCTCTCTGCATGAACCGCAGCTGATGTCTTCTTGCAATACTTTGTGCGATCATATGGGTACTGAACCAAGGTACTGAACAACCAGGAGCCCTCATTTGAATCTCAACTAATTTGGGAACTCTGTATCCTTTATGGAATTCAGAAGATAAAGACTATCACCTACCACCCTCAGACCAATTGGGCTTTGTGAAAGAATAAATCGAACGTTAATTGAAACATTGAGAGCCTTACCAGAGCACCGGGGCCCATACTGGCACATCATACTTCCCAAACTCAGAAGAGGAAGAATCAGCATTTATAGCACTTTTCATATGCAGTGCATGCCAAAGCATTTTGCAAGCAATGCAAGACTGGTAGTGAAGTGACTGAATGTGTAGTGGCAGCCATATCGCATACCAATTCCCACACTCAGCCTAGACAATTGCATGAACCGGTTTTATAGGAAGGGGGATGTTGGCCAGGACACCGAAATGTCCCCCACTGTTTGAGAAGAATGCCCTGGGTTATTTTACTTACACCTGGACACCCACCAGGACAGCACCAAGATGGGTAGAACGGACCTCGGTTTAACATCTCATCTGAAGGACGGCACACCCCAGCAGTACAGCACCTTCAATACTGCATTTGGGGGCCAGCATTTTAGGTACAAGTCCAGTCCCGGTGTGGGACGAGAACCCACGACCTTCTGGTCCAGAGGCGGATGTGCTGCCAACTAAGCCATGCAGACACCTCACTTACCTATATAATAACACTGTCCATTGCTCATCTGGTTATACCCCATACTATCTCAAGTTTGGTCGCCATGGCAGACTTCCCAATGGACTTGGTACTAGAGGTTTGTCCAGATGAGACATCAGCAAAAGAGTCAGTCATGAATTGGGTACAAGAACATTTCCGCAGCTCATGGGAACACCCTCACCTGAACAGGCAGCAGGTACTGAGGCTGACCACGCACTGGGACTGCTGCCCCTTCACAGTGAGTGGTGCTTATTTTGAAAGAAGAGTGGTTGTTCAGTTCGTGAGCTAGAACCCTGAGCATTTCAAAGTTGAAAAACTGTTTTTTCAGGCAGTTGAGTTTTGGGAGAAGATCAGATGGGAATGCAGCAAGGACTGTAGGGCTTAACTGCAGATGGTTAAAATCAGTCCGCTGGCTCCATCTCCTTTCCTTAGTGCATGTGGGTTGTCCAGCAAGTCGTCCTGGCATTGCAGTCGGCAATCACAGTGTGGGCTCTGTGTAGCCCCATTTGTTTCTTTTCTTAACTCATTGCCTCCTCAGGAGCTCTCTGAAGTTGCAGCACTTGTCCCCTGTATACTGATAACAGTGAATCCTGGGGCTTTCTAAGCAAAATCAAGCCATAATCAGCATGTTGCAAACAAATGCTAATAGCTCAAGAACCGTGTGTGCTAGGCATAAAGTATGAGTGACAAACTTGTTCAGCATAAAATTACCTTTTCAATGATGGTATGCAATTAATAATATGTAATTTTTTTTCTATGCTGGTTGAAACAGCAAAAACAAATATTTTTACACAAACAAAATGCACTTTAAGCCTTTTTTTGTTGGAAAGTATGTGACATATCAACACCAAATTCAGAATACAGAAACTAGATGTAGTTTTAATAATTTGTTTGTTGAAAAGGCAGCTATTTCTATAGCATAAAGTATATTTTTTTACCATTTTATTCAAGGTGCTTTGGCAAGGTTTGAGGCATGAATCTGAACCATACACACCATACCATAAACAAATGCGTTTAACTCCTAAAGTATACATGATACACACAACATATCAGCGGCAAACTTGTTCTTCTCAAAATTTCCTTTCCGGCGGTGCTATGCAATCAATTGTGCTCAATGTGGTTTTTGTTTTATACTGGCTGAGACACCCAGAATGTGTGTTTTATTCAACATGCTTAGGTGGTTCTTGATGGACAAAGTGACAGCCATAACACGCCATGCCATAAACAAATGCAAATAATTCCTGAACTATACATGATACACACAAAATGTCAGTACACAATCTGTTCATAACTAAATTACCTTTCCAACAGTGCTTTGCAATCAATTGTAATCAATTCAGTTTTTGTTTTATGCTGGCTAAGATACCCAGAATTTCAGTTTTATTCATAGTGCTTCAGTGGTTCTTGATGGACATCAGCCATACACACCATGCCATAAGCAAATGCAAAAAAACTCCTGAACAGTACATGCTACACACAAAATGTCAGCACACAATCTGTTAATCACTAAATTACCTTTACAAAGGTGCTATGCAATCAATTGTAATCAATTTGTTTTTTGTTTTATACTGGCTAAGATATAGTGCTTACAGTTCTTGGTTGTCAAAATATCAGCCATATACTCCATGCCATAAACAAATGCAAAATAGAGAATAAAGTATGGGTCTGGGTGTGTAACGAGAATTTACACACACCTGAGGGATTTGATGCTATGTACACCCCGACAGCGAAGCTCGAGGGGTTTATGCATAGCATCTAACCCCGAGGGTGTGTGTAAATTTGAGTTTACACACACCCAGACCCATATTTTATTTTATATAATTGCTGGGTTTTCCTTTTTCACCTCAACAATTATATAAAATAAACACCTTTCAGAGCGGCCACAGATCGGCTTAGTTTCAGTTTGCAGATTTGAATCGCCGTGTTTTAAAAACGGTTTCTCTTTTTTTTTTCTGTCAGGATTCCACAGTTTCTACCCCAGTTGCTGCTGTACAGTGGGCAAAAATAACACATAAAAACTTACGGCCAAGTTCTTCTGCCAGTGCTGGTTCAGGTGACATGGAAGTGGTGAGCGATCGCGCTGCTGCATGCTCATGCGTACTGTGAGGGAACTGTGTGTGTATTTGCCATTATAAACACTCCTTTATAATGGCAAATTATGCCTCAGTCTCCCTATGGGAAAAAGGGGAAGCCAGTTATTATTAAATCCTAAAGTATACATGATACACAAACTGCCAGCGGCCAAGCTGTTCAGTAAATTAAAATTGATTGCATAGCACCATTGGAAAGGGAATCAAAACATTTTTTTTTTTATACTTGCTGAAATGACAAAAAAATGCATTTTATTCAAGCTGTTTAGGTGACTCTGGGCTCATGACAGACAAGTGTCAGCCACATACACTATACCATAAACAAGTGTGCATACCTCCTAAAGTGCGCAGTGAGAAAACTTCAATATCACACCGTGATTTCATCACCAAACCAAAAAAACTCACAAAACAGTCCTATTGTATAAAAGGACTACGTTATTGACAGGTATGTGATATAGAATAGGTCTGAACTCGTGTCAAGTGAGTGCAGGGAACCATTACTCAGTGCAACGCTAGGCTACACCACTTATTATATTGCCCAAACTCACTTGCCACTCATTCAGATATAAACATATATATATACACACACACACATTTTTATATACACATATAGACACACACATGTATACACATATACATATATATCTATATATTTAGTCTTTCTATCATTTTTATCCAACCATACACACACAATGCACCATCAACATATTCGAAGACATTCAACAACACAGCATCACCACAAATCACAAGGTGCACGGTGCCACCATCTCTCGCACAGCAGGCACGTGTAATAATGAGCAGTGCTGCGCACTTTGTGGGCATAACATCACAACACATACAAATATGTGCACAGCGGCACCCATGGTATTCGGCACAGCGGCCACAAGTCGCATCATATAGACTACAGAATGTCAACAACAAAATGATTACAATCACCACAATTATATTTTTCTTACCTTTTCAGATGGCGCCCCATGATCTATACTGAAGAGATTTCTACATTCTTACATTTTTACTTGGTGTAGTCCCAACCTCTGTTCTGCTGTGTCCACACACTCACACACACGCATGGGTGAACAAACTAAATACACACATACCAGGAGCTTGAGTAAATGGCTGCCACCATGCATTTATTCAATATAAAATTACATTCAATCATCCACATGTAGCCGCCACCACGCCATGCTTCAAGTCCTTCAGAAAGTCATCCAATCCCTCAACCATCAAGTGTACACCATCTGGCCAGTACACTCCAGGCCTGTGAAGACTGAGGCCAGGGTGCCAGACCACTGACCCACCTATATTATCCATCATAGACAACATGAACCCATTGTATAGTCTTCTGATTTTCTTGGTGGCCCGCACATCTCATGCTCCACTCCACTTCAACCACTGCACAATGTCAGACCATATAATATGGACCCTGTGCCACCAGCACTTGATTTGATGCTGCATCTGCCTTATGGTTCCCTTCAGTTCCCACAGAGGGCAGGTTGCCAGATCATTGCCTCCCAAATGAATAATCAGAATGTTCGGACGAAGCCCACCATGTTTCTCCCGGAGCACTGAAATCAGTCCATCCCATCGCATTCCTTGCCTTCCAGTCCAATGAACTTGCACTCTGTATTTTCCTAATCGCAGGTTTTGCTCTCCTGTGCTTCACTGTGCTCTTTCTGTGGCCCAGTAAACAAAGGAGTGACCACATATCCAGACGCTAAGATGCTTGCTCCTGTCACCTGCAACCAAATGCGAGATATTATTACCACAGATGATCCATCTGTGACACTTCATCCATGTCCCTCACTACTCCTGTTTTTCCCCTATCATGGATGGTACACCCCACATACCTTGTGTTTGCTTGCCTGTTGCCATATCCTGACTTGGGTTTGACCTGCGATTTGGCTTCTGTGCAGTTGATAACTCTATGGCTTATACAGTGTCCCACAACTTTTTTGCCCCAGTGTACTCAAGTTTTGAAATCACTTGTTGATGCATGCATCTGGGAGCTGCTTCCTACTGACCCCCCTGTTGAGGTAAACCAAAAATATGGAATGAATTAAATGCCGGGCCATCTATTCCCAAGGCTTGGGACTGTGCAGGCTCCTTATTGGTCGATGTTTCCGACTGTGATCCTAATAAACTCAATTTCCATTTCCAGTGTCTGTTGTCTTTTTTCATAATAAAGACCATTACACCCTATATTGTGTTGTCAGTTTATTGTATGCAAGACATTGTTACAAACAGTATGATTTTAGAAATAACACAACAAACAACACATTTCATTGAAAGCAAGACTGCGTTGAAGTTGCTTGTGCCTGTCGTCCTCTTACATAGCCATGCAATCCAAAAGTCAGGTTCCTTATGACTGTGATTCTGAGTATGTCCAGCTGTCAGAGAATGAGCTGCATGTGCCCATATGATGGAAGCAATCCACAAGCGCAGCAATGCACAAGCCTGCTACGTAATGCAGATTGCACAGCATGACGTCAACATGCGTGTCATGGGGCTCTGCATCCAAATAAAAATAAAAAATGCAGAGCTAAATACGCCACTCCACAACAGTGCTGGAAGAGTTAGTGGAGCAAGGTTCGTCACACAGACCAATGCACCAACTGGTGTGCTCAGAACTGTTTGTGCTCTCCAATACCTCTGTCGGCTTGCCCCATTGATCTGGTGAGTGAGATACGGATCACCACTTGTTATCGCAGTCACCAGTCCACATTAGCTCCACATTTTCTTTTTTCATTTGGCACAGCGCCAAAGACTGCATAGGCTTCTGTGTCTTTCCCCTAGCCGCGGATGTTCCAATCAACTCTTAGAACAATCAAAACTCGCATTACACAACCACATGTCTGCCACTCAAGATGCGTCAGCCAAAACCCCGTCAGCCCCACAAACAGACATCCAGAGTGTCTGACTCACTCTGTTCCAAACAATCTCAGCCTGCAGCTGTGAACAACCATGCCCACTGCACATCAGCCTTCTTCCAAACACCAAAAGGCCCACAGCATGATGCAATCTGTGTCACTGCACATTACCCTTCTTCCAGACCCCATATGGATGTCCCAAGCCACCCACAAGCACGGCAACTCATAATACAGCTTAGTACCACTGGCTGGACAACATGCGTGGCATGGGGCTCTGCATCCAAATGAAAATAAAAAATGTGGAGCTAAATCCACCACTCCACATCAGTGCTGGAAGAGTTAGTGGAGCAAGATTCGTCTCACGGCCCAGTGCACCAACTGGTGTGCTCAGAACAGTTTGTGCTCTCCAGTACCTCTGTCAGCTTGCCCCATTGGTCTGGTGAATGAGATACGGATCATCACTTGATACTGCAGTCACCAGTCCACATTAGCTCTACATTCTTTTTTCATTTGGCACAGCGCCAAAGACTGCATAGGCTGCTGTGTCTTTCCCCTAGCCGTGGATGTTGCAATCAACTGTTAGGACAATCAAAACTCGCATTACGCAACCACATGTCTGCCACTCAAGATCCGTCAGCCAAAACCCCGTCCGCCCCACAAACAGACATCCAGAGTGTCTGACTCACTCTGTTCCAAAAAATCTCGGCCTGCTGTTGCTAGCCTTGCTTGTAGAACAGAAAGCAGCTAACTAAAAGAAGCTACATTTTCTTATTAATTTAAAACTTATATCTCAGCAGGAGTCAGTGTCTGTTAAGATTAAGTAGACAGATAACTTTATTAGAAGTAGAAGGGGTCTTATTTAGGGTTAAAAAAAAGAAAGAAAGTCAGCGTGTGTTCTGTGCAGGGAAGGGTACTGTATCAGCTGACTTTGCTAAACCAGTAGGAGGAAAGAGAGCTTAC
Organism: Neoceratodus forsteri; assembly: GCA_016271365.2. Taxonomy (NCBI): domain Eukaryota; kingdom Metazoa; phylum Chordata; order Ceratodontiformes; family Ceratodontidae; genus Neoceratodus; species Neoceratodus forsteri. Next base: position 1,106,823,931 of record CM057449.1, on the reverse strand, counting down.
CTGAAGGTGTGGTTTAGACACTATAAAAGCAGGTGAGTCAAATTACAACTTCCTGTTGCTAGCCTTGCTTGAAGAGCAGAAAGCAGCTAACTAAAAGAAGCTACATTTTCTTATTAATTTAAAACTTATATCTCAGCAGGAGTCAGTGACTGTTAAGATTAAGTAGACAGATAACTTTATTAGAAGTAGAAGGGGTCTTATTTAGGATTAAAAAAGAAAGAAAGTCAGCGTGTGTTCTGTGCAGGGAAGGGTACTGTATCAGCTGACTTTGCTAAACCAGTAGGAGGAAAGAGAGCTTACCTGGGGGTGTGGTTTAGACACTATAAAAGCAGGTGAGTCAAATTACAACTTCCTGTTGATAGTCTTTTTTCTTACTAATTTCCCTCCATCCCAACCACCCAAAGCCAGTTCTACTTTTATAGCCACTGGATTTGACTGTCAACAGGAACTTCCTGTTTGGCAGTAGGAAGGAAAGGATCATAGAGAAACATTGGTTTTGTCAACCCTAAAGGAAAAAAGTAGCTCACTCTCCTCCCCAGCTGTTGGTGGTCTGATATTGAGCAAGGAAGAAGGAGGCTACTGAAGAAGATAGGAAGTTGCTGTCCCAGAACAGGAAGGGTGAGAGTTGTAAGGAGAGGAGAGAGTAAGCATCCAGGGAAACAGTAGAGAGGACACAAAATAAGACATGATAGGAGTGGTGCAGTGCAATGGCTGTGGGGCGGCAGTGTTCCGGGAGACATTCTGGAGGCTGCGATGCTGCCCTTTTTGTAGGCACCTCTCTGGTCTGAGAGAGGAGGTTGCCCATTTCCAGGCTGACCTGGCTAGGATTCGTGAAACCTCCTCCCCCACCCAGGAACCACCAGGGCCAATGCCACTACCTCAGAGGTTGCCAAGAAAGAGGAGAGGCTGGACCAGAGTGGGCTCAAGGAGAGAGAGGGTGGTGGAACAGAGTTGCATCCCTCCAGCTGTACCTCTCCACAATTCATTCGCTCTTCTGGTGGATAGTGGTTCCTCTATGGAGGCACCTGCAGTACAGACCAAGGAGGATGCTGGGAACCTTCACAAAGGAGACCCACAGGTGGGTGGCATGGGACCCCACAGGGGCAGGAAACAACTCCTGGTGGGGGACTCAATCATTAGGGGGGTAGAAATGGGGGATGAAGGGGAGAGGGAGGTAAGGTGCCTTCCTGGCACCACGGCTTGGAGGGACAGGAAGCGAATCCTCAGAATCGTGGGAGGAGCTGCACGAGGGAGGAAGCTGGATGTCATTGTCCACCTAGGGACAAATGACCTGGCTAGGAATGGGATCAGAGCAGTGCAAGAGGAGTTTGTAGAGTTGGGAAGGGGCCTTAGACAAGTAGCGCATACGGTAACCTTCTCGGAGGTGCTGCCTGTCTATGGCAAGGGATCTGCTAGGGCACTTCTCACCAGGGAATTCAATGAGTGGTTGAAAAACTGGTGTGGAGCTCAGGGTTTTGGCTTCATTTGGGAGTGGGGAGCCATCTGGAGGGATGCAGACCTATACTGGTGCGATGGTCTGCATCTGTCCAGGGGGAGAACCAGGATCCTAGCTGAGAGGTTTAAATGCTTCATTGGCAAGTATTTAAACCAGCCAAGGGGGGAGGCACTGAAAAGGAGCAAGGAAATCCCAGCCTCCCCCCACAAAACATGGTGATTCGTGAGGTAAACACCAAGGTACACAAGTTATTAGGGAGCAGAACAGATTTAAATGTAAAAAAAGGCAAAGGCAGTAAGGACAGAAATGGGGCTAAAAGGGGTAAGGCTATCACAAAGTGGAGGGTGATGAGTACCAACGCCCGTAGTCTGTGTAACAAGCTCCCTGAACTAGTGACCTTGATGGAAGAGGGTTGCCTGGATATTGTGGCAGTCACAGAAACATGGTACACAGAGAACCATGACTGGGATGTCAACATACCAGGATACACAGTCTACAGGAGGGACAGGAGGGTAAAGGAGGAGGAGTAGCTCTCTATGTAAAGGAAGGGATCAAAGCAACAGAACTAAGAGTAAACAGGGAGCAGATGAGGCACTTTGGGTCACCCTGGAGACAGGAAATGGCACCTGACAACACTGGGGTTGTATACAGACCCCCATCTCAGGAGGAATGGACAAGGAAATGATAGAAGGCTTTCTTAGAATGGCAGAAAAAGGGAGATATTGTTGATGGGGACCTGAATATGCCAGATGTTAACTGGAGCACCTTTGCTGCAGGCACATCCAAGAGCAGGGTCATTCTTGATGCCCTACAGGGGGCATGCCTCAGACAGCTAGTATTGGAACCCACTCGGGAGGGAGCAATCTTAGACCTGGTACTCTCAAATGGGGATGGAGAAAAGAATCTCAGATTTAGAAGTGGGTAGTCATCTGGGACAAGTGACCACCAAACAGTGTGGTTCACGATAAACACAGCCATACAATCAAGCCATACAAAGCAAGAGTACTGGACTTTAGGAGGCTGACTCTGGGAAATGAGAGAGTGCCTCAGAAAAGCACTAGCAAACAGGCAAGAAGGAGGGGTGGAGGAACAATGGGGAGTGATCAAAACAGCCATCACAGAGGCAACAAGCCTTTGTGTAAAGCAAATCAATAAAACACAACGAAGGAAAAAGCGCTATGGTTCTCAAAAGAGGTGGCAGGAAGGTTAAGGAGAAAAGGACAGCATTCAGGAAATATAAGGAAACACAGAAGGAGCAGGACAGAACTTTATCAGTTAAAGCAAAAGAGGCTAGGAAGGCAGTCAGAATAGCAAAGGCCCAAACCGAGGAAAGGATAGCCAATTCTGTTAAGAAGGGGATAAGACCTTTATAGGTACATTAGAGAGTGAAGAAAGACCAAAGGAGGGATACTGAAGCTTAATAAAGGGAGGAATGTGGGTGAGGGTGACAGTGAAAAAGCAGGGATACTGAAGCGAATATTTCTGCTTAGTATTCACAAAGGAAGAGGAGGGGAGTTACCTAAACCAAACAAGAGAACACTCTGAAGGCGGGGTGATACCAGTCCATTTACAGAAGAAAGGGTTCTGAAAGAACTAATAAAATTGAAGGTGGACAAAGCAATGGGGCCTGATGGGATTCACCCAAGAATTCTAAAAGAACTAAGGGTAGAACTAGTGACACCTCTACTCTCTTTAACAAATCATGGAAGGATGGGGTGGTACCCGAGGACTGGAGGAGGGCAGATGTGATTCCTCTTCACAAAAGTGGAGCAGGACAGAGGCAGGAAACTACAGACCAGTTAGTTTGACCTCAGTGATAGGAAAATGATGGAATCACTTCTGAAGGAAAGAATTGTTGAGTACCTAGAGGCCAGTGGGGCTGGGACCCAAGGCAGCATGGATTCACGATGGGAAGGTCATGTCAGGCCAGATCTAATAGATTTCTTTGACTGGGTGACCAAAGTAGTAGACCAGGGAGGGGCTGTGACATGGCCTACCTAGATTTTAGCAAGACATTTGATACAGTCCCACACAAAGATTAATACACAAGATAGCCAGCCTTGGAGTGGGTCCCAAGGTGGTAGCCTGGATAAAATTGGCTAGACAACAGGATGCAAAGGGTAGTAGTAAATGGGTACACAGTGAAGAAAGGAGGGTTACTAGCGGGTACGCAGAGGTTCAGTACTGGGACCGGTCCTTTTAATGTCTTTATAAGTGACATTGCAGAAGAACTGGAAGGAAAAGTATGTCTCTTTGCAGATGACACAAAGATCTGCAACAGGGGTTGATACACAAGATGGAGTGGAAAGGATGAGAAGGACTTGGCAAGGTTGGAGGAATGGTCAAATGTATGGCAGGTTAGATTCAATGCAAAAGTGCAAGGTAATGCACATAGGAAACAAAAACCCAGGGGAAGCGTATACAATGGGGGGTGAGATACTGACAACAGTAAAAATAGAAAGGGACCTGGGGGTAATTATATCAGATGACCTAAAGGTGGGTCAGCAATGTGAGAAGGCAGTAAGTAAGGCTGGGGGGATACTGGGATGCATAGGAAGAGGCTCAATAGTAGAAAACAGGAAGTTGTTATCCCTCTGTACAGACAGTTGGTGAGACCCCATCTGGAGCACTGTGTGCAGTTCTGGAGACCCCATCTCCGCAAAGACATAGACAGAGTGGAGGCAGTCCAGAGGAGGGCAACCAAAATGGTGCAGGGTCTGCACCAGAAGACATACGAAGAAAGACTAAAGGAGCTTAATATGTATACCCTTGAGGAAAGAAGGGAGAGAGGGGACATGATAGAAACTTTCAAGTACCTCAAGGGAATTAACAAAGTCCAAGAGGGTAACATCGTCCAGAAAAAGAGATGTGCAAGAACAAGGAAGCACAATTTGAAGATAGAGTGGGGACGGCTCAGAGGTAATGTGAGGAAGTATTTTTTCACTGAGAGGGTTGTGGATGCATGGAACAGCCTCCCTGAGGAGGTCGTGGAGTCAAGAACAGTGGGGCACTTCAAGAATGCATGGGACAGGCATAACGCAGTCCTAGTGGGGGGTAGGAGGAAGTAAGCTGTTGGTTAACTAGGATCTGCAGCTTATCTGTTAGGTAGGAAAATGGGCAGACTAGGTGGGCCAAGCGGTCCTTATCTGCTATCAAATTCTGTTTCAATGTTTCTATGCAGCTGTAAACAACCATGCCCACTGCACATCAGCCTTCTTCCAACCACCAAAAGGCCCACAGCATGATGCAATCTGTGTCACTGTGCATTACCCTTCTTCCGGACCCCATATGGATGTCCCAAGCCACCCACAAGCTATCAAAGAACAGTCAGGCAACATCCTGTAAGTGCAGCTATAATCCAACATCCATACAGAAAAATCCCGCGCATTGTTCCACAACCACAAAACAACCTTCGCGTGTGCACATCCTTTCTCCGAATCATGTAATGCTACAGCTGCCAACAGGCCTTGCTGCACATGACCTTTGGTGTCTTCACAGTGTTACATCCCCTTGTATCCCATTTCCGTTGATCCTTCAAACAGTTCTTCATTTGCTGGGCAGTTACATTTGTCAATGCACCGTTTGCATGACCCCTTACAATGAACTTTCCTATTGTCACCTTTGCCACCACACTTTGTGACCTTAGTGCCATACTTTCGTCAGGGGGATGGTAAATGTAAACATCCATAGAGATGGTGCTTCCCCCAGTACATGCGGTAGTGTGGCACCTTTATAACGGACATATAAACTGTGACTTTATAATGGACATAATGTGTCGCAGACACATTAAATGATGCCTTCTCTGACCTCACTGGTGTTCTCCCCCAACATTTTCTCCCCACCCACCTACACCACACTGCTCCTCCCCAACACCCCTTTCCACTTTAAAGAAGGTTCCCAGTGTGAAGTTGCCCCTCTCCTACTCAAAGCCCTCAGTAAATCTCGTATCAGCATTGACACACTGGACCTGAAACTGCTTAGACTCACGTTCAATGAGGTTCTCCCCCCTTTACCATGTTTTTGAACCGCTCCCTTTCTCTGGGCCAGTTCCCCACCAAATGGAAATCTGCCCTCGTCACTCCTATCCTTAAAAGTGGCGACCACACCCTGCTTGGAAACTACTGTCCAATATCAATCCTGCCTCCCCTCTCTAAAACCCTGGAGAAAATCGTGGCCACCCAACTAACAGACTACCTCACTAAATATAGCATCCTGTGTCCTGAACAACATGGCTTCCGCAAGAACCATAGCACCACCACTGCCCTCTTGGAATTTACTAACGCCCTCCATACATCCTTGGACACCGGCTACACTGCTGGTGCTGTCTTTATAGACCTCACAAAGGCATTTGATACCATGCACCACTTGCTTCTCCTGGACTCCCTCACTCAGATAGGCCTCTCCCATAAGACCATTGACTGGTTTGCCAGCTATCTGTCTGAGAAAACCCAGACAGTCCAGATTTCCCACTCCCTGTCATCCCCCCACCAAGTCAGGTCTGGGATTCCTCAAGGTTCTATTCTTGGCCCACTTCTCTTCTCCCTATTCCTCAACACCCTGCCCAATGCCTACTTGGGAAACATTCTATTGTATGCAGATGATGCAGTCCTCTACAACTCACACACTAATCCCGCAGCCCTCCACTCGGCACTCCAGGAATCCTTTTCTGAAGCTGAATCCTGGTTCATTCAGCATAGGTTAGTACTAAATTACAAAAAACTAAATCCATGATGTTTGCACACCCCAAAAATAAGAACATAGGACAACCCTTGATCATTCTGAACTCACTGAAAGACCCCCTTGAGCAGGTTACCACTTTCAAATACCTTGGCATCACCCTAGACACTGGTCTGACTTTCCACAACCATATCCGGATGCTCAGCACCGCCGTCAATATATGTATTGGTCTCCTCCACCTCTATAAGCACTGCCTTCCCCCTGAATCTTTCCGCCTAGCCATCTCTGCATCTATTCTATCTCTAATTGATAATGGAATCATCATCTATGGTGCAGCCGACACCACGCACCTACACAAGATTAGACTGGCCCTCAATAAGGCTTGCAGTCTTGCTACAGGCTGTCCTAGACTTACACACACCTGCACCCTCTATGCCTCAGCAAACTGGCTCAACTTCAATGGGAGACTAAAGTATCAGGCCTGCCTCTTCGCTAAGAAAATTACCTCAGGATTACTCCCACCAGCCCTCTCCCCACTACTTCAGTCCCCACTGTCTACCCACCTCACACGGCAATCAGCAACTACCCACTTTAGGGTACCTCACTGCAAGACCACCTCAGGCCAAAGAACATTTCGATATCTGGCCCCATCCTGGCTCAACTCACTCCCAAATTCCCTCCTCACTGAACCCAAACTTGGTCGGTTCAAGTCTCAACTAAGGGATCTTATCACCCAGGGATCAGTATGTGACTGCCCCTAAACCGGACCTTCCATCTCTGCCACCCCCACCTCCCCCCCTCCTCCCTTGACCATGGTCCTAACACTGGTCTGCTGCTCTTGGGCATGCCTATACCATGACAATGGACCTCAATGTCCTGCTTGGCCAATGAAGAACTTCTGGGCATGGTTAGTGCCATCACCCTGAAATGTTATGCTTGTACCTGTAAACTTTTGCACTTTGTACCTTGTTAGCAGCTCTCTGTTACCATGTATTCCCTACTGCTATTTTGTATTTTCTGTATTCATTTGCAACCATTCTGTGACCATTGCCTTTAATTACTATGTTAGTTGTTACTTTTGTCACGGTTGTCTCTGTCTTATGTATGACGTGGAACCTTTGTGAAGGAGTCTTTGACTCAAAGGTGTTATCCGATGTTTATCAATAAACAAACAATATATAGTTGCATTCCAAATAAAGCTTTTATGTCGCACGAGGGTTACTGGAGTCCATCAGTGGTCAACTTTGTTTGCTTCTGCCTGCTTACGGGCACTGTACCAGTTTGTCTCCTCAGCAATCAGGTCATAGAGAATTGGTGGGAATGTCAGGTTCATAAAATCCAAGGGAGTCTGCTCTGCACTCATCAGTTTGGTGGGACCCACAGGCTCCTTGAAATCCTCAACATGGACCTGCTGTAAGCAACCTGTCCATCCATCATAGTGACCAGCATCCAGATGTGGTGAAGGTTGCTCAGGTTGTTCTGCATCAACTTCATGTGGTTCATGATGGCCATCAGTGTCAATTTGGGTACTCGCACGCTGCAGTGTAGCCAAAGGAAGATCATCTTCACTATCTGTGTCATTCCTCTGCTGACGTAGCTTGGCCAGTGGCACATTATCCTCTTCACTCTCCGTGGAGTACTTCTTCTGCGCAGCATAGCCAGGGGCAGATCATCATCGTCACTGAAATCACTGTCATTGTCTGGTGTAACCAAAGGCATCATATGCACCAAGTCCACCTCGATGTCAGAATCATCAAAACCTTGAAAGTCATCCACCTCATTGTCACTGGCACTATCGAACAGGTCTAGCAGGTCATTTTTGTACACATTCGCCATATTTCCGATGATGATCTGTGGGGTTGTGGTCTCTCGCAGGAAAACAGCCATCTCTCGATCTTGGGGGAGTCTCTCAAAGTAGTCTCAATCTCAGAGTAGTCTCTTGAAGTAGTCTCGATCTTGGAGTAGTCTCTCGAAGTAGTCTCTCAATCTCGGGGTGATCTCTCTATCTCGGGGTGGTCTCTCGATCGTCTGCAATCCTAAAAAAAAAAAAAAAAAACACACATCTTTGCACTGCAGACACGACTCACCTAGGCCACCACCTTCAAAACCTAAACGAGCTGTATAACTTGTATGCAGACACATCACCATGACATATGCCTGCCAAATATCACAAATGTACAGAAATACCCCTCACCGTAAAGCTGGAACCATCATGAAAAACGTTTTTTTTTTTTTATTTACATCTGCAATCAGTCCCTCTCCGAAGCTATGGAGAGTTCGGCCTTTTCGTTTGAGTGCATAGATTACATCCATAGCTGTAACAGTCTTTCTCTTGGTGTACTTGGTGTAGGTGATGGCATCCCGGATCACATTTTCCAGAAACACCATGAGAACACCGTGGGTCTCTTCATAGATCAGCCGTGAAATGCGCTTCACCCAACCACGACAAGCCAGACGGCAGATATCTGGCTTTGTGATGCCCCTGCCTGTACCCACAATGCCCGGCAACAACACAAAATGGCATTCTGTTTAGATCACATCTCTTTTGTAAACAGCTAGCAGCGAGTCGGAGCCCACAAAACTCCTGGGAATCCATTTTGTGGGACAGTTTTGTATGTCTGGAGGTGGGATGGAGGACCCTGACAGCATGGCAACCACTTTGTGAGCTGGCGTCAGGTCTCGGAGGGTGAGGGATCACCCAGACAGCAGGTACTACTCTTTCTTAGATGGTGCCAGGCCTTGAATCACCCTCCACCATCCCACAAACAGCATTGCCTGCTGTCCGGGTGTCCCCCCCTCCCTCCGAGACCTGATGCTAGCTCACAAAATGGTTGCCATGCTGTCAGGGTCCTTCATCCCACCACCAAACATACAAAGCAGTCCCAGAAAATGGATTCCCTGTTGGCCTGTGGTCTCCATCCAATATGGTATCCACCAACAGAGACAGCATTCCCCACAGTGTTCAGTGGTCCTCCTCCCAACCCCCCCCAATGCCCAGCAACAACACAAAATGGCATTCTCTTTATATCACATTTCTTTTGCACACAGCTAGCCGCAGGCCAGGGACCACGAGACTCCGGGAATCCATTTTGTGGGATGGTTTTGTATGTCTAGAGGTGGGATGGAGGACCCTGACAGCATGGCAACCTCTTTGTGCTGGCGTCAGGTCTCGGAGGAGGGGATCACCCAGACAGCAGGTACTGCTCTTTGTTGGATGGTGCCAGGCCTTGCATCACCCACCACCATCCCACAAACAGCACTGCCTGTTGTCCGGGTGACCCCCCTCCCTCCGAGACCTGACACCAGCTCACAAAATGGTTGCCACACTGTCAGGGTCCTCCATCCCACCTCCAAACATGCAAAGCTATCCCACAAAATGGATTCCCTGGTGGCTTGTGGTCTCCACACCCTATGGTATCCATTAACAAATGAAACAGCATTCCCCACAGTGTTCAGTGGTCTCTCCCCCCACCCCCAATGCCCGGCAACAACACAAAATGGCATTCTGTTTAGATCACATTTCTTTTGCAAACAGCTAGCCACAGGTCAGGAACCATGAGACTCCCAGAATCCTTTTTGAGGGATGCTTTTGTATGTCTGGAGGTGGGATGGAGGACCCTGACAGCAGGGCAACCATTTTGTGAGCTGGTATCAGGTCTCGGAGGGTGGGGAATCACCCAAACAGCAGGTACTGATTTTTGTTGGATGGTGCCAGGCCTTGCTTCACCCACCACCATCCCACAAACAGCATTGCCTGTTGTCTCGGTGTCCCCGCCCCCCCTCCGAGACCTGACGCCAGCTCACAAAATGTTTGGCACACTGTCAGGGTCCTCCATCCCACCTCCAAACATACAAAGCAGTCCCACAAAATGGATTGCCTCATGGTCTGTGGTCTCCACACCCTATGGTATCCACCAACAAACGAGACAGCATTCCCCAAGTTGTTCAGTGGTCCCTCCCCCCACCCCTCAATTCCCAGCACAAGATGGTATTCTGTTTAGATCACATCTCTTTTGCAAATAGCTAACAGTGAGTCAGAGCCCACAAGATGCCCAGGAATCCATTTTGTGGGATGGGTTCGTATATCTGGAGGTGGGATGGAGGACCCTGACAGCATGGCAACCATTTTGTGAGCTGGCGTCAGGTCTTGGAGGGTTGGGGATCACCCAGACAGCAGGTACTCTTCTTTATTGGACGGTGCCGGGCCTTGCATCACCCGCCACCATCCCACAAACAGCATTGCCTGTTGTCCGGGGACCCCCCCCCAAGACCTGACGCCAGCTCACAAAATGGTTGCCACGCTGTCAGGGTCCTCCATTCCACCTCCAAACGTACAAAGCAGTCCCAGAAAATTGATTCCCTGGTGGTCTGTGGTCTCCACACCATATGGTATCCACCAACAAATGAGACAGCATTCCCCACAGTGTTCATTGGTCCCTCCTCCCACCCCCAATGCCCAGCAACAACACAAAATGGCATTCTCTTCATATCACATCTCTTTTGCACACAGATAGCAGCAGGTCAGGGACCACGAGACTCCCGGGAATCCATTTTATAGGATGGTTTTGTATGTCTGGAGGTGGAGTAGAGGAACCTGACAGCAGGGCAGCCATTTTGTGAGCTGGTGTCAGCTCTCGGAGGGCGGGGGACCACCCAGACAGCAGGTACTGCTCTTTGTTGGATGGTGCCGGGTCTTGCATCACCCGGCACCATCCCACTAACAGCATTGCCTGATGTCCGGGTGACCCCCCCCCCGAGAGCTGACGCCAGTTCACAAAATGGTTGTCATGCTAGCTTGGAATCCACTTTCAACACAATTAAATGGGCTAGTTGGGCAAAAGGCAAGCCACATCATAAAACAAAGGGCACACTTACCATTTTATCTATTAGAATAAACTACACCATGGGCACAGTGGCAGCGATTGAAGTCGCATTAGAGGGAAGGTGTTTATAAATTTTCCCAATTCTGGACCATACATAGAAGCATCCAAGCAAAGGGGCTAAAGAAAAGAAAGAGTCCCTTGAAGACTCACATAGTCGAGGCACTAGGGGAAGCACTCTTTAAACTCCTGCTCCGTGTGTGTTTTTGTACTTGTACTTTTATTTGCAGTAAAAATTTGCTGAATAGCAAAACCGAGTTTTGTATTCCTTGTGCACCGCTCTATGTTGGACTCTTCTTTATGTGGAGGTTAGCCACCTCCTTGGTGGTGGTGCTTGCCGGCGGCCGAGACACTACAGCGCAATGGAGTCCTGGTTTGTTTGTATTTATAGACTAAAATGCACCTTTTAGATTCTAGTGTTGGGTGATCACTCATTTATTAGTACCATAGAAAGTTGTTGCTTGCCTGTATCTTCTAATGTTTTGGTCAAGAATGTTTGTCCAAGTGACCGTGTCATTTTCCTCTGTTGAATAAAAGTCTTGGCTTCATCAGACCTCTGTGTATGACTCCTGACCCTCCTTAACAGATTTTTAATTTATTTATTGAACTATTTCACTAGGAAGGCACACTGAACAACAAGTTGCTCATCTCCCAGTGCAACCTGGGGGGGAGACAAGTGGATGTAAATAGTGATTTTACATACAGTTACAGTTAACGTACATGAGGGATTTGGTACAGAGAATAGAACAACAATATCATCAAAGTACTGCTAGACTGGTGTTTCAATTAAGAACAGGTAAGCAGAACAAGTAAACAATAAAACAATTGAAGTGCCAGTGGTTGCATGGCCTGGTGGCACTGAGGTTTGAGGTGCTGGATGCCGCATCTTGTGCTATGCTGGCAACCCAGGTTCAGATGCGGACTCAGATCATCAGGAGTTGCTTGGGAGGAGGAGGACTGAGCATCCTCAAGACTGCTCTCCTCCTCCTCCGGGGAGGGTGGGGATGTACTCCCGCGAAGGTGCTGGCTCCTGGCAGTGGCTATGGGGTAGTACAACTCACAGCACAATGGTGAGGTCAGTACAGGCAGATGTCTGACGTGAGGCACATGGGCGCACATGCCACAGCATCCTTGGTGTCACTGCACACCTGTGCCATGGGGGGGGGACTCAGGGGAAAAGCTTGTCCAATCTCCGGTGATCGTGAAGGTCAATCCATGATGCTGCACTGGATGCTCCTAGGTGCTCCTTCTGTCTTGACCACTCAGTCTTTCATGCTGTGGGGGGTGTGACATGGCATAAGAGAGGGTGATGGAGGAGGTCGGAGCTCCGGCACGGTGCCCGGTGCAGGAGCTGCTGAGGCAGAATGGAAGGGGAACCATAGGGACCACCCCAGCTGAGGAGGTAAGACACAAAAACAAAGAGACAAAAAAAGTGCCAGTAGAAGAAGTAAGAGGGACCAGAGGGGCTAACTGGGGGAAGGAGAAGCATGTAGACAGAGGGGGCCAGGACTATTACCAGTAACAGGTACCAAGCCCAGTTGAATGAGGCATTTTAGAACCAGTCTAGGTGAGCTGAGGTAGTAGCTCTGGTAGTACAAAAAAAGTGAGGGACAAAATGGAGGGAAATGTAGCTCAGGATATGTAGGAACAGGGACAGGCTAGATAAGTGCAGTGGGGTATAAAGGAGGGACAAGAGAAGACGAGGGGAGAGGTGGGGGTAGGGAGAGGAGGGCAAGTTTTGTTTAGATCTAACCCCTCCAGGATGCTGAGAACCCTGCCAGGGGCAGAACCAGGAGTTGACAAATAATGTCTCCATCCAGCTACCTAGGAACCTGCAGTGTTCCCTCACCTCAACACCTTCTGGGAGTGACAAGTGTGTTGGTGAGGAAAATGAAGGTCCCTTCTCACTACCTTACTCACCATGACAAGACAGAACATATGTGTATATGTATGTATGTATAAACAACTATATGAATATTTAGGGTAGCAGAGGGCTGGGAGTCAAGTAATGACTAGTTAATTGCTGAGTCATTTGGGTAAAGTCTTAACATTGAAAAAAAATTATAAAACAATGGGCAACCATATTTTATTGAAAGTCAAAATGTGAAGAAACACAGTACTTTAAAATATTAAGTTATTTCTACTACTGTACTACTTAGCACTGAACATTCTTTAACACTGAGCATGATGGTGGGTTTGTCACACCGAAGCTTCATGTTTTTCCCAAATGATATGTTCATCCTTGAAACTGAAGTGTACCCACTATCAGAATGATTACCTTCACTTCCACCTGTGCAGTCAGGCTAAAGAAACAGCTGTAGGCGATCCCACATACTGTTGTTATACAATACATATCATATTGTGGGGTTTGTATGTGTATGAAGTCCCCCTCTGACAGAACATTACATTTCCAACCCTCTCACTCCACAGTGCCACTCTTCCATATTTCCAAAGATGTGGCCTGCAGAGACATTTTATAAGCCATACAATACTGTAAACAAAAATTGCTATTTTCCTATGTTACTAGGGCTCAAAAGAACGTGTTACTTTTTTTCTGCTAATTTCATATGAAAGCCTGCCAAAAAAGCACTCATTTGCAGATCCAAGAAAAACTGAGTTAATTAATTTTGATGTCAAAATTAAGATGGGAAATTGGCATTCATCGAAAGCTGAAACTGGACACATTTGTCAAAAATGTGGGAATTTTCTAGGCAGTACATCTCAACAGTTAATAGAGTCAGTGATCATACAGTGTCCCTTTAAATAGTTATTCTTCTTCTTTACATGTTTATCTTTGCAGACTATGACAGTTAAGCTTTTGCATTCATTACCTGCTTAAAGTAGACACAAACACACTGTTTTGATTCTGCATCATTCATTAATGTGCAAGAACCCATTTGTTAAACAATTGTACAAAACATCTATGACGAACAGTAGAATCTGACTAGCTAAAAAGCATCTGAACCTATCGCACCATAATTATATAGGGGAAGAATTCCTGCTCAATCAAACAAATCTCTTATTTTAAACAAAGAAAAAGTTTTTCAGTTTATTTCTCTACTTATGCTTTTAAAAGTAATTTCGTAAGTGCAGTAAAACACTTGAGTGCCATGTAGTTCTGGACAATTATCATCCTTCTCTGGTGCATGTAAAGGTTCTCGGCTGCACCTTGTGCATGACAATACACCCAGGGCATGCAATTATTCTGCCTTAATTACACAACGTGTTGAGTTTTATTGTTTACTTGGCTACATGGTCTGTAACACCCTCATTCTCTATCACGTTTGACAAAATGTAGTGTAGAAGGACAAACAAATACTGTAGTATTAACTGTGGGAGACACCATAACAATCAGGGACATTTAAAAGTTACACCTTCTAAATGACAGAAGACTATGAAACTTGATAGGACTACAAACTCCTCATCATAAAATCAGGATCATCACATCTCAATCAAAGGTTCCAGCATGGCAATGTGTTATGCTAGTCCAGGGTGAACATAAAAACATCTGAACAGTATTTTAACAGTAGACCATGACAACTATAATACCTGGTTGCTGGCACAGATTTCAAATTTGAAGTACAATTGTCTGTTTCACCAGTTATTGAAGTTACTGTTTATAGCTGAAGTATGAAATTTAGTACAAGAATATCACACACTGACCTCTAACAAGGCTTTAAACATAGGAGGCCAGATGAGTCACTTTGCAATGCTATCCCTGCTTACAAAATAGGGTCAGGCTAGTTCTACCTCTTCATTGGTCAAGAGCTGGTCACAAGGAGCTATGCTAGCCTATGTGTAACATGCTTCAAAAGGCATCTTACTTCAACAGTAATGCAGATGTCAAAGACCATTATGCAAAAGACACAACCATGATATCCAATCACATCACTACCAGCCATCATCCAGCTGCATGTAATTAGCCAATCCCTTCCCAAAAGACAAACCTCGACCAGAATAAAAACATACTGCCAAACACATCTCATGTGATACAATAGAAAACAAGCATTTGTCAATGCCGAATGTTTGCTTGCTGGCATTGACATTGGTAGTGTAGGAGTTACAGAGCTGCATAATAGGAATGGCAGTGAAATATTGAACTGAAGCCAACCCCACCACCACCCTGCAGATACTGACAGGCATTGGGGTGTGCCTTTGGGTCGTCAGGCATAATGGCCATGCCATTTCACCACACCCTACCCTACAGACACCGACAAGTGTCACGGTGTACCTTGGGGTCTTTGGCCCTTATGTTCACACCATTCCATCAGGAAATATGGTGAGATTGGTGCTGCATAGGAGAATGGGGTGAACTTTGGGTCCGAAGAGTCCAAGGCACACCTCGATGCCTCTCACTGACTGCAGGGTGTGGGTGGGGGTGGAATGGTATGAGCATTACAGATGACAATCCCAAGTCACACCCCTGATGCCTGTCAGTCTCTACAGGGTGGGACGTTATGGTTGGAAATCCTAATGCCTCAGACGTTCGTTGGTATTTTCACTCCAAATTTTCAATATTTTTTTTGTGACCCCCATCTCATGAACAGTGGCAATATCAGTTTGTTAGCCGAAAGCTGATTTTGCACAGCGACTATACCATTTGACACCACTGGTGCAAAAACACATTTCAAACAGGATGTGAAAAATGACAGCTGTAATGTTCATTCGGAGGTGTAAAAAATGGCAATGTTGAAAATCTGCAGTGAAAATATTAAAAAACTGGTGAAGTCACGAGCGTGTGTAGAAACTGTGCAATGCACACCCGTAATGTAATTAGGTTGGGGATTTTTTACATCAGATTGTCAACATAGGCATTTTGGGGCCTCCGCTCATGAATAGTGTCACTGTGATTTTCTGAATCTGTCCCGAACAGTGATTTCATAGGACCATTTCGACTGGAAGTGCGAAACACATTTCCGCTTATGGTGTGAAAATGACAGCTGTGCTGTTTATAAGGAAGTGTGGAAAAATGCCAGTGGTGAAAATCTGGATTGAAAATATTACAAATTCATGAACTTATGAGGGTGCGTGGAAACTGTGCAATGCTCACTCATAACACAGTCATTTTATGGACATTTCTCACCAAATTTTTAACATAGCCAAATTTTTAACATAGCCATTTTAAGACCTCTGCTCATGAACAGTGTCACTGTGATTTTCTTAATCTGTCCTGAACATTGATTTCACACAGCGACTGTGCCATTGTGCACTACATGCACGGAAACACATTTTCGGTGGGATGTGAAAAATGACAGCTGTACTGCTCATAAGGAGGTGTGGTAAAATGGCAATGTTGAGACTCTGGAGTGAAAATATTAAAAATTTGCGAACTTACGAGCCTGCGTAGGAACTGTGCAACACACGCGTAAATAAATTCGTCATTTAGGAGTATTTCACCAAATTTTCTACATAGGGTTTTGGGGCCTACCTCATGAACTGTGACACTGTCATTTAATAAATTGGTCCCAAAGGTGGTTCCATGCAGTGACCACGAAATCACCTTTCGAGGCTGATTAATGCCATGACAGTGCCAGAATTCATGAGGAGGGTCTAAAACATCATGTTAATTTGGTGCCAATCCCAAAAATGCCTGAGATATGCATCAAAGTTGAAAAAACCCTATTTATTCCATCATACAGCTTACCGGCATTTCCTCAGTTCGCAGTCAGCTTTGAAGAGTGCAGACGTGTTCCCAGTCCACCGAAGGTCATCGCGCCAGACTCCGGAGGTAATTATGGGGTGAGGTGGGGGTGTGGGGAGGCAGGGTGCACAGAGGCTGGGCATGGGTGGGGGTCAAGACAAGCAATGAGGGACCGTTTTTTGGTTTTAGGTCTTTTTTTCTTTTAGAATGATGACGTGGGACTTTTGCCATGCTGGGGTGGGCTCCCAGCACAGCTGGAACTTTTGTTTTGGGGGGCAGTGGAGCCGGGGGGATTGGGCACCTCCATCGGCCGGCAGAGGCTCTGCCATGCTGGGGTAATTCAGCATGGCACTTGGAAGTGTATTGGGGGGGCCAGCAGATGGACATTTGCTACACTGGGGTGAGTTCCCAGCATGGCACCTGGAAGTATGTTGGGGGGGCACTGAGCTGACAGTGGATTCGGCACCCTCGTCGGCCGTAGTTCACTTCAAACTGAATTTATGTTCCAGGAAGAGAAAGCAGAAACGTATACATGCAGGATTACAGGCAATATGCTAATCAACACTTTGCCGGCAATATGCTAATCAACACTATCTTACCGCTGCACACTGAAGCGATCTCTCCCTTTCAACTGGATGCCACTGTATTTCCAACTGCTGTCAGCTGCAGCATTCATTGGTGAACTGTGGCCGTGACTGCAAACACACTGACTGAATTGGAAGACAGGGTGCCACACCTACAAAAACTCAGATGATGGCACTGTTTCTTTCACATGCGTGCAAGCAAACAAAAAAGAAGAAAAAATTTACACAGCATATTGCTAACAAGGGCAAACTACAGTAAAAAGCTTCTGAAAGCCCTTCTTTCTAAGATTCCAGTATATTTGCTAACCCTTTGGCAAGGAAACATAAATACCCAGTAGGCAAACAATTTCAAAACTGCTTTGTCTATACCTTCTCAGACCTCACAAACATCTGTAAAACAAGGTCTGAGCATACAACCCACCAAACGTACTGTAGTAATAAAGCAATATAAACAAGGTATTAAGAAAGTAAACACATTCTCACAAAATTGTTGGCTGTTTCATGACTGAAGGCTCATTCAGAAAGGAAATGGTAATATTCATTACTTCCTGAAGTACTCTATATCTTGTAAAAAGCCACTGACATCTTTGGGACAACTTCTGAAAACAAACATTTAGACACAGAATTTTATATTTCAGATATTTTCTGCATTTTCTGTCCCTTATTCTTTCTTATTAAGAATATTTATATGTTAACATGAGTTGTGTCCCTTAGACTTATTTAATTATTTTATTTATTTATTTATTAAATTTTGGTGACCGGGTAGGCCCACTGAGCCCCGAAGGTCCCTTTCTCAGGGGCTACCCAGGATAACAATACTTGATATGGTACAGAGGAGCACAACTTTTGATTACATTGGTTTTGCAGGCATAAGGTAGTTACAGACAGTGGTTTTCAGACATGGTTATCATCATGACACAGTTTTGACTTGGTACATAAATGAGGTATTATTGGTTCCTAGGTGTCCGTATACTAGAGGGAGGTTCGTGGTTGGCTCACCTTAGGGAGGGTTTGATGCAGTAGAAGGGGGGTACCTTAAGAGCCGTGGCAGTGGCATCCACTTGTCTCCAGCATATGGGCCTTGAGCCTGGTCCAGAAATTCATGAGTGAGGAGGCATCCTGGACCGGGGGGGGAGGGAGCTTGTTTCATAGGCTGGGGGCTTGCCAAGAAAAGGATCTGCCACCAGCATTGGTCTTAACTCTGGGGACCTCTAGTAGTGTTCATTCTGATGTCCTTAGGTTCCTAGGGTTGTTTTTAATAGCTATAGTTCCAGCTATGCTTGGAGGAGAAGGGGTTTTGAGTAGCTTGTAGGCCTGGACAAGCAATGGGTGTTGGAGGCGAGCGGCCGATGTGGGCCACCGGAGCTGGGTCAGAGTGTCACAGTGGTGATGTCTCGGGTGGTCTTGGGTAGTGAACCAAGCTATTTTGCTGTATAGGATTTGCATCCTGGATACCTCCTGCTTTGCCATGCCCTGTATAATCGGGGGCCGCATAAGTCAGGGTAGGGAGCAGGACACTAGTCGCAGTGGAGTGCCTGATCTCAGGGATGAGCTGGTCCTTGAGTCGGTACAAGGTTCCAAATTTGCGGTGTACGGTCCTGGTGACCTGGTCCACGTGGTCCTTATAGATGAATGACTGATCCAGAGTTAGGCCTAAGTATTTTAGGGAGGGCACTACATTTATGCATTTGCCAGACAGCGTGGTAAGTCGCAGACTTCATCTGTTATTGTTACTTAATGTATTCCCCACATGAAATCACAATCCTCTGGTTGGCACATCATAACCATTGCCTTGACAGAAGACTGTCATGTCACAAAAACTTAGACTTCAGGTAGGAGCATGAACCAAGGGGAGTAGATGAACTCTGAGCTCAAGGATTCAGTTGTCATATAAATATCCTTAATAATAAAGAATATTAAGAAGAGAAACACAGAAAAGTTTGGACAAATAATAAGCTATATTTGGTCTTCATATCATGTTTCTTAAAGTTTTCCTGGAAGTGTCAGTTGTTCTTTAAATTCACAGTAGTGTGCATGCAAGAGCTCTGTATTCATAAAAGCTAACATGAAAAAGTGCAGTTACTTACTGTAACAGAAGATCTTTGAGAGAAATCTCCTCTGTTGAGCCACACCTATAGAAATTTAAGCCATTGGCATCAGAGAAACTCTTGCCAGCTGGAACTACCTACATTGACGCATTTCTGCACTACCAAGAAATCATGGGTAGCCCCCATCATTCCTCAGCTCCCTGGCAGAAAAATGAAAGACACATACTTACCATGACCGTTGATCTTCCTGAATATCTTCTACATAGATTACATAGAAACATAGAAGGTGACGGCAGATAAAGACCGCAAGGCCCATCCAGTCTGCCCATTTCTTTTTCTGCCTTATGAATGTGCCATCGGCCTTTGCTCTGTCAATGGCCTATCTATTCATACTCATCTGTATTGCTCCCTTATGCCTATCCCATGCCTGTTTGAAGCACTGTACTGTATTCATATTCACCACATCCTGAGGTAAGCCGTTCAATGCATCCACCACCCTTTCTGTGAAAAAGAAGTTCCTCACATTACCCCTTAATCAGCCTCCCTCTAATCTCATGCTGTGTCCTTTTTTCCTGCTATTTTTCTTATATTGAAACATGTTAGACTCTTTCACCTTGTTAATGCCCTTAAGGTGTTTGAATGCTTCAATCATATCACCTCTCTCCCTCCTTTGCTCTAGGATATACATATTGAGCTCCGTTAATCTGTCCTCATATGTTTTCTGATGCAGTCCCTGCACCATTTTGGTTGCCCTTCTCTGGACTGCCTCAATTTGGTTAATGTCCTTGTGAAGGTGTGGCCTCCAGTACTGCATGCAGTACTCCAGATGGGGCCTAACCAGTGTCTAGTAAAGAAGGATTATTACCTCTCTCTTACAACTTGTGATAACTCTACTAATATACCCCAACATCCCCCTAGCCTTACCTACTGTTTTAGTGGTCTGCTTGGATGATTTCAGGTCATCTGTGATGATGACGCCCAAGTCTCTTTCTTCCCTTGTGTCTGCCAGCAACTCCCCTCCCAGCCTATAGGTGGCTTCAGGGTTTCTCTTCCCTATGTGCATGATCTTGCACTTCTTTGCGTTAAACTCCAGTTGCCACTCTTCCGACCATTTTGCTAGTTTATCCAGATCTCTTCTCATTCTGCCCACCCATCTGGATCATCTACTCTGTTGCAGATCTTGGTGTCATCTGCAAACAGACAAACCTTATCCTCCAGCCCTTCTGCAATGTCACTGATGAAGATACTGAAGAGGACTGGCCCCAGGACAGATCCCTGAGGTACCCCACTTGTGATTTGCATCTCTTCTGACTGTATTCCATTTACCACCACTCTCTGTTTTCTGACCCGACAACCAGTTTGCCACCCAGTTGACCATCTTCTGACCCACCCCGAGCCTACCCAGCTTATTAATCAATATTCTATGTGGGACAGTATTGAAAGCTTTGCTGAAGTCAAAGTAGGTGACATCAACTGCTCCCCCTTGGTCCACCACTCTGGTTACCCAGTCAAAGAAATCTATGAGATTAGTTTGACAGGACCTTAATTTTGTAAACCCATGCTGTCTTGGATTCTGTGCTCCTATGGATTCCAGGTGTTGCACTATCCTTTCCTTAAGGAATGCCTCCATAATCTTGCCCACTACTGAGGTAAGACTGACTGGTCTATAGTTCCCTGCCTCCTCCCTGCTACCACTCTTGTGGAGCGGGATCACATGAGCTCTTCTCCTGTCTTCTGGGACCTCTCCTGTGCTCAGAGACTCACTAAACAGTTCTTATAATGGCTCTGTTAGTTCCACCCTTAGCTTCTTTTGTACCCTGGGATGTATGCCATCAGGTCCCATTACCTTGTCCACACTGAGCTTATTGAGCTATTGTAGGACCCTTTATTTTGTGAAGAGACTAGTGCACACCTCCCTCCCCCCTGTGTCCATGGTGCTGAGCTGTGGGCCCTGCCCTACCTTCTCTTCAGTAAATACTGAGCAGAAGTATCTATTTAGGATAGATGCTTTTACATGGTCCTCCTCCTCACATGCCCTCTCATCCCCTTTGATTTTAGAGTTTTCCTGGAGATTAGCAGTTGTGAGTCTGAGCCAGAGGCAATAGGACCCCGTGGAAGCCAGATCTTTTCTGGTGAGAGCTGGTGGTGCGAGTAGTTCCTGTGTACACAAATCAGCATGTGCCCACTGGTATACAATGGCACCAGCCCCCAACCACCTCAGTACCTTTTTGACAAAGGAGGGGAGCAGCATGAATCTGATGAGTACTCTATGCACTAACTAGGTGCATAAGAAAGCTTTGGCGGCTCATGTAAGGACTACTAATCCCAGTAACACAGTGGTGTCATAGCCCAAACCACCAGAGAAGGGTGAAAGACCATAATACAATACTGGAGTGAGTCCATGGGATAGTGGGTAGGTGTGGTAATCTATGGAGAAGATATTCAGGCCAATCAACAGTTATAATAAGTACGTAACTTTCATATCTTCTGAGAATCACTCTTCTCCATAGATTCCCACTAATAGGTCAGAGTACCAAGCTCACAAAAAGTCCCCTGGACGAAGAAGGCTGGAGCTCAGGATTCACTTAGGATAATAATCCATTCACAGTGGTTCAGCCAAAGGTGGTATGTTATCTGGCATGGACATCCAAGAAATAGTGCTTGGTAAAGGTGTACACTGTGCTCCAAACTGCAGTCCTGCAGATCTCTGCAGTCAGCAGTGAGCATATCTCTCCCAAAGAAGTTGCTACTGCTCTGTTGGAATGGGCATGCACTTTGCCCTCAAGCTCCTCTAGCATTACACCTGCCATAGTACAGCAGTGGTGAAAGTAATTCAAGGTCTGAGAGAAAATGTATTTGATTGTGACAGGTAGACTCTTTCAGTTGGGGTCAAAAGAGAAAAATAGCTGATTTGCCTTTTTGTAGTCCTTAGTACTGTCCAGGTAAAACCTAAGGACCCATTTCATATCAAGGGAGTGTAGAGTTCTCTCTCCCTCATTCTGAAAATTATAAGTAGGTAGGCAGCATCACGCTTGATTTAAGTGAAACTTCAACACCATCTTTGGTAGAAACTTGGGGTGTGTACAAAGTACTACTTTGCCTTTATGGAAAACAATATATGGAGGATCTGTGACAGAAGTGTGTATTTCAGACATTGCGCACAGAGGTAATGGGCACTAGAAATGTTTCTTTCCAAGTCAGATATTTCATGTCACAAGTCCCAATAGGCTCAAGGGACTTGCAAGTGAGCATATTCAGCACAATATTAAGGTGTCAAGGAGCTACCAGCTTCCTAATAGAGGTCCTTGAGTAACCCCCCAGGCCACTGTTTAAACTAGTGAGCACCCCCCATAAAAATCTGGAACACTGGTACCCACATACTGGCATACCATTTTACTTTACAAAAGGTTGGTACCATCCTTGGTGTTACGATGTATACCTGGCTCATTTTCTAGGGGAATAGAGGGGTGGGTTACAAGAACAAAACAAAATGAACCTTGTGTAAACATTACAACCCAGGTCCTGGGTGGAGGCTGCTAGGCATATGCTAGATCTAACCTGCTGAGGGGGGCCACAGTAAATCCAACAACCAGAAGCAATAATTTGGAATGTCCAGAACAGTAACTGGGATTGTGCAGTATGACTTTATTCAACAGGTGGAAATTTAAAGCAGAAGTGGACACCCAATGGTCAGTCTAGGTAGGACAGGTACAATTCACAAACTCTCCTTGCATGCAGTACAGTTCATGAACACACAAAAGAACATCATCTTCCCATTTCCCCATGGTGCATTTAGTGGACACCTGGCCATGCACTTGAACATTTTCCTCCCATGAGTGCAATTAGTGAAACTCAGCCACACACTCAGAACTCTTCTATGAACATAGGTGCAATTATGTGAAACTCAGCCACACACCTAATCCTGCAGCACTGGCCCTTGAGCAGGTAAACTAGTGCCCTTTATGAACCAGGAAGCCCTGCTGTGTAAGCTTTCAGATGGCGTTCTTCCCACCCTTTTCCCCAACCGACAGTCTCTGCCATTCTTCAGTGTCACACCATTGAAACCCCCAATTCCCACTGAAATGCTAGAGGTCCCACACTTTAAATCTGTCACTCACTAGGGTGACCAAAGAATAAACTGCACTATCCTGGATGAACAGTTTAACAGAACATTCACTCTCTTGGGTGAATTAGGGGCACTGACAGGTGCGATCCAGCTTTATCTATGGGCACACGCACCCCAGACTATGATTCCTCCAAATTATGTGGAGATCTTGTATCCTAGAACAGTATTCATAATTGGTTGTCTTGTCCACTGGGTATGGAACAACAAAAGAAGGCATTCTCCTGGGTAGCAGATCAAACAGTCTTTCAAAGTTCCTTTTCAAGGCAGCTGAAACACACACAGAACCTTCAGGGGATTGCCCCTTGACTCCACTGAGAACAAGCAGTTCCTTCCACTTCACTGGGAGTAGAAATCAAGAAATCCTGCTTAGAAATGGTCTCCACCACTTCACTGGAAGCTGGAAATGACATTCCACTAGAGTGAGAAATGCTGGGCCCTCCACTCAGAGCCCAACTGGCAGTCCTTCTGCCACTCTCACCTCCACACTGAACACTGACTCAGCACTAACTGAACATTCTAAGCTCCCCAGAGCAGCTGTCCACACAGTGTAGCTTATGCTGCTGTGAGAGTTCTGAATAACCTAATCATTCTTCCCTCAGTCTAGTTGAGTAAACAATGATGTCATTATGTAAGAAGCCCCTAATGAGCTCCCTGCCAGCTGCCTGCTACCTTCCTAACAATAATACTGATAGGATTCTAATAACCCCAGGGGACTGGGTGGTTACACTCACCCCTGTCAGGCAAATGACTGTCCACAGTCATATCTCCACCTGGCACCAGGCCATCCTACCCTCTGTGTTACCTATGGGGAGGTTGTGCAAGTTCTCCCCTACCATGTGCCAGGCTCATGCAGGTAACACTAAAGGACAGAGGCCCACTGAAGAAACTTCAGTTCCTATCCTACTACTGTACTATCTATGGATTCTCAGTGGCTCCAAGAAACTGCCTAAAGCATGTCCTAACAGACAATATTGGTGACCCCCAACCACAAATCAGGACCACCAACCTGGCTTCCCCCCTAGCCCTCTAGGGGAAATATATCTGACCTAAGCTACCTACCAGGTGCTCAAACCCAAAAAACATTTTACACTAACACACCTGTAAAATGAAAAAAGGTTAGACATTGTACTACACAGGTACTCAAGCCTAATGACTCTACACAAAACAGGACTCCGATGAGTCCCAAAAATCCTCTTCATGTCTTCTTGTCTTCTTCCAGGAACGCCTGCAAAAGAAAACACTACAAAAAACATTTCTGCACACAAGTACAACCTGTAAAAGTCCAAATCAGTGATCAAAACCCTCCCACTGGATACTGCACAAGCCCAGAAAGCACTTTTGAAAAGGATTTTCTACAAAAGTACAAAATTAGAAAACATAAAAACATTTGGAGGGGGGGCCCTGCAAAGTCCGAAACTAAGGAAGAGTCTAGAGTACCAAAGCACTACAGAAAGAGTTTCTCCTAGTCAGAGCCTACTAAAGCACAGTTCTGGAACAGACACAAAGCCTGCAAGCGCTGCAGTCTAGATGGATAGCCTGTTGAAAATTACAGTTCCATAGATATCTTCAATTGCAGGTAAACAGTCAAATTAAAAATGAAAAGAGTTTCTTACCAGTTCTAGGCAACAAAAGGATGTCAATATCACCTCTCTGGAACTGCGGCCTGACTATCTTCGGCTGCTGGGTAGACAAAATCATTGGATTAGATGCTTCCACAACCTCCTACTAGATCTGGACTGAAAATCTTCTCCAACTGCTGGGCTGATGAACCTGGATGTTGCCACAGATGAACCTGGATGCAGATGGAGCTGAACCTGGATGCTGCTGCAGACGAACCTGGATCACCAGAAGAAAGGCACCTCCATCCTGGCTGCCTCTTTGGTGGTATATGGCTGAGCTGGCATGGGTTTATTCACGTTTGGCAAGTGGGTGCAATTTCACAGGAAAGGCACCAATTTCAAGGGTAGTACCACTCAGGATCTTGGGCATTAACTGTCACCCCATCTGGACGAACCATGGGAACATTGTAGAATGTCTCTTGACCAGCTTTGTCCACTACTCTCACAGTGCTAATTAATAAGGTCCTGCCATGGGTCCAGAATTGCAGTCTCTCATTACACACTTTAATTTGAACCCACTTGTTTACTCTAGGGTGCAGGTTGGCACAAGCTTCCTCTCACAATCAGGCATGCCTGTTTTTCTCAATTTCTTCCCATATTTTCTGAGGGTAGAAAGGGTACGAAGGTCCATACTTGGCCACTGCTCACCTATGAACAATTCTCTCCTCCTTGCTGCTTTTAACTAACTCCAGTCCAAAAGCACATCTTGGGGGTGGCCAGTCCAGGTTGAGACAGTTATGAACACTTAGTGTAGAGCAAAAGCAGTCCACCTCTGCACTCAGGGGCACATTTCTTCCACACAGACATCAAGAGGTTCCATAGAAACCAAGACCAATGGTGAACTACTGGTCCCACTGC
Organism: Neoceratodus forsteri; assembly: GCA_016271365.2. Taxonomy (NCBI): domain Eukaryota; kingdom Metazoa; phylum Chordata; order Ceratodontiformes; family Ceratodontidae; genus Neoceratodus; species Neoceratodus forsteri. The sequence continues at coordinate 1,106,798,042 of CM057449.1, read as the reverse complement.
AGCCATTGCTGCTTCTTCCTATTCCACACATTCTGCCCAGGATCTGGCGATTATGCTAACCCATGAAACTGTCCATTCTCCACTGTCCATGGAGGCACTGACCTCCCAACAACATGCTTCCTCCACCTCAGACTCTCCCATGAGGCTTGGACTTGGGTCTCCACATGTGGATCTACTGAACCTGCACTGGCAGTGTCCAACTCCACCCTCTGTGGTGTGAAACACTTAACTTCCTCTGGGCCCTGCAAAGCATTGACACAGACAATGTCCAAGAACTCCTTTACAAACTCTATGGGGTCTTTCTGACTGCACCCAGCCTGTTGCTGTTGTTCTGATTCTACAGGGTCCCCTGTCTATGTCCAAGTTAGAGCTAAATGGATGCATTTTGTTTTAGCTATACTTGTGCCACCTGACATGCTGATCCAAAATCACATTCTACAATCTGTGCAATGGGGAATTGGCAAAACATCTCTTTCTGACTTTAGGCATACTACACACACATTAGTTCGGCAAAGCCACCTGAGTGGGTGCTGATGAACAGTCACACAATTTCTCAGAATTAGTTAGTTCTTGTTGGGCTACCCACACCCTGTCATGGAGTGGGTAGTGAGGGGTTTGCTGCACCATGTTCTTCAAATTAAACACACAAGTCCCAAAATTACTATTTTCATAAGCACGCTGAGATTTGGTTTTAACACATTGGTAAAGTTCACTAACAGGCTGCCTGGCTGCTGCAGTTGTATTCCACAACACTTAGCAAGAAACCATTTGAAACTTTGCTTTGGGTTTGAAAACACTGGTCTAAAATGATGCTGCTTTGTTTACATTACTGGCTACACCCCAACATGGAGACTGTAACTTTGCATCACACTTGGTCTAGAATTGCTAGGTTTCTGTCTGGATCTTTCGCATTTCAACTGATTTTCTCAAGCACAAGTTCACTTTACTTTTTCTCAGTCCATTACTTTACTAGCACTTGGACCAGAGGGGTCGTTTGTCTTAAAGTTCACTTTCTTTGAAAACAGCACTTTCACACACAGTCAGAGATTTAACTGTTCACAAACTCTCTTTCAGTACTTTTGCTGCATTTGCTCAAGTTCTTACAGTTTTCCAGCCTTAGCACCACAGTCATTCACTTTTGCACAGGGTACTTACAGGCAGTAGCTGATTTTCACTGTCAATGTAATACAGCCTGCTGCTGACTCAAGGAAGGCCTCTGGGGTGAAACGGGCTGGCAGTCCCGCCAATCGTAGCTGTGATCGCCTCGATCACTCTTCAGTCAGTCGGAATATGGGTTGAGCCCAGTTTAACTGCAAAAACATTAGAAAACTGTTGGTACAGAAGTGCTTCTGCTGTAAGTGATTCCTCCTGCTGGCTGCAAGAGCTAAATGCTGCCACACTCTGCAGGCTGGTCCTTCACGAATGTTCCACAATGATGAGATTCAGGTAAGGGTGGGGCTTAGGTGCACTGCAACCAATCACACGATGCCATGCAAATGAGCTCTCTCTCTCTCTCTGCCACACTCCTACATGGCGAATGTCGAGAAGGCAAAATTTAAACTGCAAACTGTCACTTTTTTCTTCGGCTTGAAATTTCAGTGGTGCAGGCATTTTAAGGCATTTTCACTCAGTACTTGGTGCATTTTCATTAGCGACTCCCCCAATTTTCACTGTACACACTTGAAACTTCCTGAGCGCTTAGAACACACTATCTTTTAAGTCCACAAATACTTTTCTCTGGAAATTTGCAACTTTTAAATAGCTTTTTAAGTGTTTTTACTATAAGGCAAGGGCAATCATTGCTCAGTCCACATTTTCAAAGTAAACACACAAGCAGAAAATTCTTCCTCTTTCTTTTCCACAGAAACTCGGGTAGAAAAAGACTTTCAGGTGGCATTTTTCTTGACACAGCTTTGCTTTCCGGTAAACAATCTTTTGTTTGGGTGCACCACCACCAAACAGAAAGATCCTAGACATACCCTCAGCAATGCCTCTCATCCCAATATACTGTATTTCATTTGGACAAGCCACATTCTTTGTAATTCTTACCCAAATTAAATATCACCAGATGAGCCCCCAATTTTTGTAACCCCCAGGCCACTTTTTAAACTAGTGAGCACACCCAACATTAAAATGTGGAACACTGGTACCCACATACAGTGGTGTGAAAAAGTATTTGCCCCCTTCCTGATTTTCCCTGTTATTGCATATTTGTCACACTGGATGTTTTCAGGTCTTTAGACAAAATGTAATATTAGATAAAGGGAACCTGAGTGAACAAATAACACTTGTTTTTTTTTTTTATTTCACTTATTTAATGAAAAAAAGTTAACCAACACCAACTGGCATTGTGTGAAAAGTAATTCTCTCACATTTAATAACTGGTTACACTACATTTAGCTGCAATGACTGCAACCAAACACTTCCTATAATTCAATATCAGTCTTTCACAGCTCGCTGTGGAGGAATTTTAACCCACTCTTCCTCACAGAACTGCTTTAATTCAGTAACATTTGGTAGGTTTTTGAGCATGAACTGCTCGTTTCAGGTCCTGCCACAGCATCTCTATTGGGTTTAAGTCTGGACTTTGACTAGGCCACTCCAAAACTTTAATTTTACTTTTTTCGCCATTCTGATGTGGACTTGCTTTTGTGTTTTGGATCATTGTCTTGCTGCATGACCCAACTATGCTTCAGCTTCAGCTGTGGAAGGATGACTGGACATTCTCCTTAAGAATTTTCTGGTACAGAGCAGAATTCATGGTTCCTTTAATTATGGCAAGTCATCCAGGTCCTTAGGCAGCAAAGCATCCCCACACCACCAACTACCACCACCATGTTTGACTGTTGGCATGGTGTTCTTACTGTGGAATGCTGTGTTTGCTTTACCACCGAGACATTATGGGATCCATGTTGTCCAAAAGTTCCACTTTGGACCCATTTGTCCATAGAACATTTTCCCAAAGGCTTGTGGATCATCCAGGTGTTTCTTGGCAATGAGAGATGAGCATTTATGTTCTTCTTGGTTAGCAGTGGTTTCCTCTTGCTACTCTCACATGAAGCCCATTTTTGCCAGTCTCTTTCTGATTGTGGAGTCATGAACACTGACCTTAGCTGAGGCAAGAGAAGCCTGCAGTTCTTTGGATGTTGTTTTAGGATCCTTTGAGACTTCTTGGATGATTTTACACGCGCCCTTGGAGTAATTTTGGCAGGCCGCCCACTCCTGGGAAGGTTCACTACTGTTCCAAGTGTTCTCCATTTGGAGATTATGGCTCTCACTGTGGTTCGATGGAGTCCCAGAGCCTTAGAAATAGCTTTTGTAACCCTTTCCAGACTGATAGAGGGCAACAAATTTTTTTCTGATCTTTTCAGGAACTTCCTTTGATCATGGCATAATGTGCTTGTTGAATCTTTGTGCTGGCAATGTGACTCTGATGGTAAGGGCCAAAATAAGTGAGGTTTATATTGAGCAGGCTGGCTGTAATCAAGCCTGGCTGTGTTCAATCAGCTGACTCTAATTATCCCTTTAATTGGCTGATTTAACTAGGGGCTACTATTTTTCACACAGTGCCAGTTGGTGTTGGTTAACTTTTTTCATTAAATAAATGAAATAAGTAAAAAAAAAAGTGTTATTTGTCCACTCAGGTTCCTTTATCTAATATTATATTTTGTCTAAAGACCTGAAAACATCCAGTGTGACAAATATGCAATAATAGAGAAAATCAGGAAGGGGGCAAATACTTTTTCACGCCACTGTACTGGCATACCATTTGACTTTACAAAAGGTTGGTACCACCCTTGATGTTAGGATGTATACCTGGCTCATTTTCCAGAGGAAGAGTGGGTGGGGGTACAAGTATAAAACAAAATGAACCTTGTATAAACATTACAAACCAGGTCCTGGGTGGATGCTTCTAGGCATATGCTAAATCTAACCTGCTGAGGGGGCCACAGTAAATCCAACAATCCAGAAGTAATAATCAAAATGCCCAGAACAGTAACTGGGATTGTGCAGTATGGCTTTATTCAATAGATGGAAATTTAAAGCAGAAGTGAACCCCCAAGGGTCAGTCTAGGTAGGACAGGTATATTTCATGACTCTCCTTGCATGCAGTACAGTTCATGAACACACAACAGAACATCTTCTTCCCATTTGCCCATGGTGCATTTAGTGGACACCTGGCCACACACTCAAGCATTTTCCTCCCATGAGTGCAATTAGTGAAACTTAGCCACACACTCAGAACTCTTCTATGAACATAGGTGCAATTATGTCAAACACAGCCACACACCTAAACGTGCAGCACTGGCCCCTGATCAGATATAACTGGTGCCCTTTATGAATCAGGAAGCCCTGTCTTGTAAGCTTTCAGATGGCATTCCTCCCACCCTTTGCCCCAACTGACAGTCTCTGCCATTCTTCAGGGTTACACCTTTGAAACCCCCAATTCCCACTGAAATGCTAGAGGTCCCACATTTTAAATCTGCCACTCACTGGGGTGACCAAAGAATAAACTGTACTCTCCTGGGTGAACAGTTTAACAGAACACTCACTCTCTTGGATGAACTAAGGGCACTGACAGGTGTGATCCAGCCTTGTCTATGGGCACACACACCCCATACTATGATTCCTCCAACTTATGTGCAGATCTTGTCTCCTAGACATAGGTGCCGGAACCGGGGGGGGGGTCGAAAGGGGCGGTAGCCACTCCTCTTTTTATTTCTGTATGGCAAAAGCTAGTATAGAAAAAGTGCCCTTTGTACCCTCGTAAGTGCCCTTTTCATTCTCAGCCCCCTCAGCTTTTACCATCTTTCGACACCCTTGCTCCTAGAACAGTACTCACAACTGGTTGTCTTGTCCACTGGGCATGGAACAACAAAAGAAGGCATTCTCCTGGTTAGCAGATCAAACAGTCTTTCAAAGTTCCTTCCTAGGCAGCTGAAACACACACAGAACCTTCAGAGGATTGCCCCTTGACTCCACTGAGAACAAGCAGTTCTTTCCACTTCACTGGGAGTAGAAATCAAGAAATCCTGCTGTAGAACTGGTCTCCACCACTTCATTGGAAGCTGGAAATGACACTCCACTAGAATGAGAAATGCTGAGCCCCCCAACGGATGAGTAAACAATGATGTCATTATGTAAGAAGCCCCTAATGAGCTCCCTACCAGCTGGCTGCTAGCTTCCTAACAATAATGCTGATAGGATTCTAGTAACCCCAGGGGACTTGGTGGTTACACTTGTGTGCAGGACACCCAGAGGAACCTCATGAACAGTGGCAGCTGCGCTAGATAGGGTGTACCCATAGGTTCATGGTACTCTGATATCACAGACAGATGGACCTTAACTGTGGAATACTATAGTTCTGCAACAGAAAGCTCCAGTAGGTATTCCAAAACCTTATCAGGTGGACACATAAAAGAGTCCATGGGAGTTTTAGAAAACCAGCTGGAAGACTGTTTCCACTTGGCTGTGTATGATTTCCTGGTGATAGGTTTATGAGCAGCCAAGGGTATTTTGGAGACTCTCTGAGATACCGTGAACCTGTTTTCTTATGTTTCTTCAGGAGCCAAACCTGGAGAAGAAGGGAACACAGGTTGGGATGGGCTATCTGGCCCTGAGCTTGGGACAGTAAGTACATCTAAAGTGGCAGAATCCTTGATTTTCTGACTGAAGGCTGATTCAATAGAGGAAATCATATCTGCAGAGGCCAGCAGAGAGCCACTAGAATAATCTTGCCACTGTATGCCTCCAGTTTGAACATTATTCTCTGAATAAGTACAATTGGAAGGAATACAAACAGAAGCAGATTGTGCCACTGCAGTATGAATGCATCCTGATGGAAAACACCACATCCTGGATTTCTGGAGCAGAATCAAGGCAGTTAGGCATCATAAAATATAGAATATAAAATTTGATGGCAGATAATGACTGCTTGACCCACTCAGTCAGACCATTTTTCCCTACCTACATTATTACTGCAGACCACATTTCATATACAGCTTTCTCCCTCCACCATTCCTTTCCACTACAATTCCCTTGAGCCTTGACCCATGTGTTCTTTAACCCCATCACTTTTTTACCCCACCACCTCTGCTGGAAGGCTGTTCCAAGACCCACCACTTTTTGTGAAGAAGTAATGCCTTACATCTCTTCCATACCTCTCAACTATCCCTGATTTTCAGGTATGTCCCTGATTTTGCCTCAGAAATGTATTCTGTCCCTCCTAAATTTGGCATTTCTGGCACTGAAGAGTAGGGATTAGAATCAGAAAATAATGCCAGCCATTGGTGTTACAGTCTAGTTCTCATTAAGAAAATGCTATCTGTACTAAGAAGCATGTTTTACACAGCTTCTGAAACTAATATTACTATTTTATCAGATGTGTCCCTGATTTTGGTCATTTGTCCCTGGTCATTTTAAGCCTTGTCTCTGATTTGTGATGAGGGAGGTTGAGAGGTATGATCTCTCCTGATCTACCCCCTTCAGCTTCATAGCATGTTCCCTTGTACTTTATTCTGAAAAATATTTCCCTCCTGTACCTGTGCTCCACATGAGTGGCAGCATGAAGGAGGCAGGGAACTACAGACCAGTCAGTCTTACTTCAGTAGTGTGCAAGATTATGGAGGAACTCCTTAAGGAAAGGATAGTGCAACACCTGGAACCTATAGGAGCACAGGATCCAAGACAGCAGTGGTTTACAACAGGAAGGTCCTGTCAAACTAATTTCATAGATTTCTTTGACTGGGTAACCAGAGTGGTGGACCAAGGGGGGTGCAGTTGATATCGCCTACCTTGACTTCAGCAAAGCTTTCAATACTGTTCCACACAGAAGACCGATCAATAAGCCTGTTGCTAGCCTTGCTTATAGAGCAGAAAGCAGCTAACTAAAAGAAACTACCATTTTCCTATTCATTTAACAGTTCTATCTCAACAGGAGTCAGTGTCTCTTGAGATTAAGCAGGCAAACACTTTATTAGAAGTATAAGGGGTCTTATTTAGAGTTAAAAAAAGGAAAGAAAGAAAGTCAGTGTGTGTTCTGTGCTGGGAAGGGTATTGTATCAACTTACTTTGCTAAATTAGTAGGAGGAAAAAGAGAGAGAGAGCTTAATTGGGGTGTGGCTTAGACAATATAAAAGCAGGTGACTCAAATTACAACTTCCTGTTGCTAGCCTTGCTTGTAGAGTAGAAAGCAGCTAACTAAAAGAAGCTACCATTTTCTTATTCATTTAACACTTCTATCTCAACAGGAGTCAGTGTCTGTTGAGATTAAGCAGACTGATACTTTATTAGAAGTAGAAGGGGTCTTATTTAGAGTTAAAAAAAGAAAAGAAAGAAAGTCAGTGTGTGTTCTGTGCTGGGAAAGGTACTGTATCAACTTACTTTGCTAGATCAGTAGGAGGAGAGAGAGAGAGCCTAATTGGGGGTATGGCTTAGATAATATAAAAGCAGGTGACTCAAATTACAACTTCCTGTTGTTAGCCTTTTTTCTTACTAATTGCCCTCCATCCCATCCACCCTAAGCCAGCTGGACTTTTATAGCCACTGGATTTGACTGAGAACAAGAACTTCCTGTTTGGCAGTAGGAAGTGAAGGATCACAGAGAAACATTGGTTTTGTCAACTCTAAAGGAAAAAGTAGCTCACTCTCCCCCCAGCTGCTGGTGGTCTGACACTGAGCAAGGAAGAAGGAGGCTACTGAAGACTACTGAAAGTTGCTGTCCCAGAACAGGAAGGGTGAGAGTTGTAAGGAGAGGAGAGAGTAAGCATACAGAGAAACAGGAGAAGGGACACAAAATAAGACATGATCGGAGTGGTGCAGTGAAATGGCTGTGGGGTGGCAGTGTTCTGGAAGACATTCTGGAGGCTGCGATGCTGCCCTATTTGCAGGCACCTCTCTGGTCTGAGGGAGGAGGTTGCCCATCTCCAGGCTGACCTGGCTAGGATTCATGAATCCTCCTTCCCCACCCAGGGACCACCAGGGCCAATACCACTACCTCAGAGGTTGTCAAGAAAGAGGAGAGACTGGACCAGGGTAGGCTCAGGGAAGGAGAAGGTGGTGGAACAGAGTTGCATACCTCCAGCTGTACCTCTCCACAATTCATACGCTCTTCTGGTGGATAGTGGTTCCTCTATGGAGGCACCTGCAGTGGAGACCAAGGAGGATGCTGGGAACCTTCACAAAGGAGACCCAGAGGAGGGTGGCATGGGACTCCACTGGGGAAAGAAACAACTCCTGGTGGGGGACTCAATCATTAGGGGAGTAGAAATGGGGGAGGAAGGTAAGGTGCTTGCCTGGCGCCACGGCTTAGAGGGACAGGATGCGAATCCACAGGATCATGGGAGCAGCTACACGAGGGAGGGAGCTGGATGTCATTGTCCACTTAGGGACAAATGACCTGGCTAGGAATGGGATCAGAGCAGTGCAAGAGGAGTTTGTAAAGTTGGGGAGGGGCCTTAGACAAGTAGCACATACGGTAACCTTCTCGGAGGTGCTGCCTGTCTATGGCAAGGGTGATGCTAGGGTACTGCTCACCAGGGAATTCAATGAATGGTTGAAAAACTGGTGTGGAGCTCAGGGTTTTGGCTTCATTGGGGACTGGGGAGCCACCTGGCAGGATGCAGAGCTATACTGGTGCGATGGTCTGCATCTGTCCGGGGGGGGGAAGGATCCTAGGTGAGAGTTTTAAATGCTTCATTGGCAAGCATTTAAACTAGTCAAGGGGGGGAAGTACTAAAAAGGAGCAGGGAAATCCCAGCCTCCCCCCCACACAACACGGTAATTAGTGAGGTAAACACCAAGGTAGACAAGTCATTAGGGAGCAGGACAGAGGTAAATGTAAAAAAAGGCAAAGGCAGTATGGACAGGAATGGGACTAAAATGGGTAAGGCCATCAAAAAGTGGAGGGTGATGAGTACCAATGCCTGTAGTCTGTGTAACAAGCGCCCTGAACTACTGGCCTTGATGGAAGAGGGTTGCCTGCATATTGTGGCAGCCACAGAAACATGGTACACAGAGAACCATGACTGGGATGTTAACATACCAGGATGCACAATCTACAGGAGGTACAGGGAGGGTAAAAGAGGAGGAGGAGTAACTCTCTAGGTAAAGGAAGGGATCAAAGCAACAGAACTAAAGAGTAAACAGGGAGTAGATGAGGCAATCTGGGTCACCCTGAAGACAAGATATGGCACCACAATCCGCATGGGGGTTGTATAAAGACCCCCATCTCAGGGGAAGGGGAAGGAATGGACAAGGAAATGATAGAAGGCATCCTTAGGATGGCAGAAAAAGGGGAGATATTGTTGATGGGGGACCTGAATATGCCAGATGTTAACTGGAACACCTTTGCTGCAGGTACATCCAAGAGCAAGGTTATTCTTTATGCCCTACAAGAGGCATGCCTCAGACAGCTAGTATTGGAACCCACACAGGAGGGAGCAATCTTAGACCTGGAACTCTCAAATGGGGATGGAGAAAGAATCTCAGGCTTAGAAGTGGGTAGCCATCTGGGAACAAGCGACCACCAAACAGTGTGGTTCACGATAAACACAGACATACAATCAAGCCATACAAAAGCAAGAGTACTGGACTTTAGTAGGAATGACTTTGGGAAAATGAGAGAGTGCCTCAGAAAAGCACGAGCAAATAGGCAAGAAGGAGGGGTGGAGGAACAATGGGGTGTAATCAAAACAGTTTTCACAGAGGCAACAAGCCTTTGTGTAAAGCACTTCAACAAAACACAATGAAGGAAAAAAAATGCTTTGGTTCTCAAAAGAGTTGGCAGGGAAGGTTAAGGAGAAAAGGATAGCATTCAGGAAATATAAGGAAACACAGAAGGAGCAGGGCAGAGAACTTTATCAGTTAAAGCAGAAAGAGGCTGGGAAGGCAGTCAGAATAGCAACGACCCAAACCAAGGAAAGGATAGCCAACTCTGTTAAGGAAGAGGAATAAGACCTTTTATAGGTATATTAGGGAGCGAAGAAAGACCAAAGGAGGGATACAGAGGCTTAATAAAGGGGAAGGAATGTGGGTAGAGGGTGACAGTGAAAAAGCAGGGATACTGAATGAATACTTCTGCTCAGTATTCACAAAGGAAGAGGAGGGGGAGGTACCTAAACCAAACAAGAGAAACACTCTAAAGACGAAGGTCAATACAGTCCATTTACAGAAGAAAGGGTTCTAAAGAACTAATAAAATTGAAGGTGGACAAAGCAATGAGGCCTGATGGGATTCACCCAAGACTTCTAAAAGAACTAAGGGTAGAACTAGTGACACTGCTGACTACTCTCTTTAACAAATCCTGGGAAGATGGGGTGGTACCCGAGGACTGGAGAAGGGCGGTTGTGATTCCTCTTCACAAAAGTAGGAGCAGAACAGAGGCAGGAAACTACAGACCAGTTAGTTTGACCTCAGTGGTAGGGAAAATGATGGAATCGCTTCTGAAGGAAAGAACTGTTGAGTACCTAAAGGCCAGTGGGGCACAGGACCCAAGGCAACATGGATTCATGATGGGACGGTCATGTCAGATGAATCTAATAGATTTCTTTGACTGGGTGACCAAAGTAGTAGACCAGAGAGGGGCTGTGGAAATGGCCTATCTAGATTTTAGCAAGGCATTTGATATAGTCCCACATAAAAGATTAAAACACAAGTTAGCCAGCCTTGGAGTGGGTCCCAAGATGGTAGCCTGGATAAAAATTGTCACACAACAGGACGCAAAGGGTAGTAGTAAATGGAGTCCACAGTGAAGAGAGGATGGTTACTAGCGGGGTACTGCAGGGTTCAGTACTGGGACCGGTCCTTTTTAATGTCTTTATAAGTGACATTGCAGAGGAACTGGAAGGAAAAGTATGTCTCTTTGCAGACGACACAAAGATCTGCAACAGGGTTGATGCACAATATGGAGTAAAAAGGAGGAAAAGGGACTTGGCAAGATTGGAGGAATGGTCAAATGTATGGCAGCTCAGATTCAATGCAAAGAAATGCAAGTTAATGCACCTGGGAAACAAAAACTCAGGGAAGAGTACACAATTGGGGGTGAGATACTGACAACAGTAAAAATGGAAAGGGACCTGGGGGTAATTATATCAGATGACCTAAAGGTGGGCAAGCAATGTGAGAAGGCAGTAAGGAAGACTGGGGGGATACTGGGATACACAGGGAGATGCATGAATACTAGAAGACAGGAAGTTGTTATCCCTCTGTACAGACAGTTGGTGAGACGCCACCTGGAGTACTGTGTACAGTTCTGGAGACCCCATCTCTGCAAAGACATAGACAGAGTGAAGGCTGTCCAGAGGAGGGCAACCAAAATGGTGCAGGGTCTGCACCAGAAGACATACAAAGAAAGACTAAAGGAGCTTAATATGTATACCCTTGAGGAAAGAAGGGAGAGAGGGGACATGATAGAAACGTTCAAGTACCTCAAGGGGATCAACAAAGTCCAAGAGGATAGCATCTTTCAGAAAAAGAGATGTGCAAGAACAAGGGGCATAATTTGAAGATAGAGGGGGGACGGCTCAGAGGTAATGTGAGGAAGTATTTTTTCATGAAGAGGGTTGTGAATGCATGGAACAGCCTCCCTGAGGAGGTTGGGAGTCAAGAGCAGTGGGGGAATTGAAGAATGCATGGGACAGACATAAGACAGTCCCAGTGGGGGGGGAGGAAGCAAGCTGTTGGTTAACTAGGATCTGCAGTTTATCTGTTAGGTAGGAAAATGGGCAGACTAGGTGGGCCAAGCGGTCCTTATCTGCTGTCAGATTCTATGTTTCTATGGGTAGGCTCAGGGTGGATCAGAAGTTGGTCAACTAGGTGGCAAACTGGTTGGCGGGCAGAAAACAGAGAGTGGTGATAAACAGTATTCAGTCAGAAGAGATGCAAGTCACAAGTGGGGTACCTCAGGGATCAATCCTGGGGCCAGTCATCTTTAATTTCTTCATCAGTGACATTGCAGATGGACAGGAGGGTAAGGTTTGCCTGTTTGCAGATGACACCAAGATCAGTAACAGAGTTGATGATCCAGATGGGATGGGCAGAATGAGAAGGAATCTGGAAAAACTGGAAAAATGATCTGAAGAGTGGAAAATGTGGTTTAACGGAAGAAGTGCAAGATCATGCACACAGGGAAGAGAAACCCTATAGGTGAGGAGGGGAGTTGCTGGCAATCACAAAAAAAGAAAGAGACTTGGGCATCATTATCACAAATAACCTGAAATCATCCAAGCAGACCACTAAAGCAGTGGGTAAGGCTAGATGGATGTTGAGGTGTATTTTTAAGGGTATCACAAGTCATAAGAGGGAAATAATAATTCCTCTTTACAAGACACTGGTTAGGCCCCATCTGGACTACTGAGGCCGCACCTGCACAAGGACATTAACGAAATGGAGGCAGTCCAGAGAAGGACAACCAAAATGGTGTGGGGACTGCATCTGAAAACATATGAGGACAGATTAATGGAGCTCAACATGTATACCCAAGAGCGAAGGAGGGAGAGAGGTGATATGATCAAAACAGTCAAACATCTTAAAGGGATTAACAAGGTGAGAGTCTAAAATGTTTAAATATAAGAAAACTAGCAGGACAAGAAGATTCAGCATGAGATTAGAGGGAGGCCAGTTAAGGAGTAATGTGAGGAAGTTCTTTTTCACAGAAAGGGTGGTGGATGCATGGAATGGCCTACCTCAGGAAGTGGCGGATATGATTACAGTGCAGGGCTTCAAACAGGCATGGGATATACATAAAGGGAGCAATACAGATGAGTATGAATAAATAGGCAATAGACAGAGTAAAGGACTAAGGCACATTAATAAGGTAGAAAAATGGGCAGACAGGATGGGCCTTGTGGTCTTTATCTGCTGTCAACTTCTCTTTTTCTATGTTACCTTATTTACCCCACAAAGTATTATTTAAAGGTCTCTTTCATATCCCCTCTCTCCATCCTCTCTTAACTGGTGTAAATACGGTACTGAGGACCTTTATCTCACCTCATAGGGCTTTTTATGCAGACCCTGCACCATTTTAGTTGCTCTCCTCTGGACCGCCTCCACTCTGTCTATGTCCTTCTGGAGATGAGGTCTCCAGAGCTGGACACAGTACTCTAGATGGGGTCTTACCAGCAGTCTATACAGAGGCAACATCACCTCCCTCTTCCTGCTGGTGATACCCCTACCTGTGCACCCCAGCATTCCACTTGCCTTCCCGACAGCCTCGTTTCATTTCATTTTTTATCAGAAAATTACTGAGCACAGCCCTTTTTTAGTCACGCCTGACAGAGAAAAAACAGTACATCAGCTGCACTGCCTTGTCACCTTTAGGTCATCAGATACTATTACCCACATGTCTCTTTCCTGCTTGGTAGTTATCAATACCACCCCAGCCATTTTGCTGTTTTTGACAGAGGAGCACTTTGGTTTCAGAGGAAGAAGCAGAAGTATAGAACTACAAATGTTTTACTGATAAATCACTTCTATGTCAGGAGGAGTCAGTACCTGTTTGGATTAAGCAAACAGATACTTTATTAGAAGAAGGGGGTCTCATTTAAGTAAAAAAAAAAGAAGTCACTGTGTGTTTCTCTGAGGAAGGGGGCTGTAGCAGCTTAATTTACTGAGTCAGAGCAGAGGTTGAATCTAACTGGGGGTGTGGCTTAGCAGTTTAGGAGTACAAAAGCAGGTGTCTCCAATTATAGCTTCTTGCTGTTTTTGGCAGAGGAGAACTTTGGTTTCAGAGCAAGAAGCAGCAGTCTAGAACTACAGATTTTTTACTTATTGCCCTCCTTCCCACCCCTCCACGAAAAGCCAGTTCTAGTTTTATAGCCGTTGGATCTGTCTGACAACAGGAACTTCCTGTTTGGCAGTAGGAAGGGAAGGATCACTGAGAAACATTAGTTTCATCAACCTTGAAGGAACCTAAAAAAATAACTCTTTCTCCCCCCCGGCTGCTGGAGGTCTGAATCCAAGCACAGAAGAAGGATATACAAAATCACACATGCCCCCACAATGCAAAGCATCATGGGCTGCATATGCAAATCACCACAGAATGTTATGCTGGTCTAACTTTAAGCAGAATTGCATGGTGCCAAAAGGCCTCTCACGGTTTGCAAAGGTGCTAACAGAAGACATAGACACGTGTTTAGCTCTACCAGGACTCATCAGTATGCCTCGCCTGTTTGACACCCCAGTGGAATGGACCAGCTACCCTAAGGCAGTGTGCCTGGGATATATTGTGGTGAACCCATTAAAATAAAAACTATTTAAAAGACAAAGAACCTCTGTGCATAAACACTGAGGCAAGGTTACCCAAAGGGCATTTGGCTGGGAAGCCAAGTTTCAAGAAAATACAAAATCACACATGCCACAAAGAAGGAGACTACTAAGACTACAAAGTTCCTGTCCCAGAACAGGAAGGGCGAGAGTTGTAAGGGCACATAGGCAGTAGGAAAGTAAGTGTAAAAATACATAGAGGAAGGAGACAGTAAGCATAAAAAGCTCCAGGAGAGGGGACACAAAATAAGTCAAGGTGGGAGTGGTGCAGTGCAATGGCTGTGGGGCAGCAGTGTTCCGGGAGACATTCTGGAGGCTGTGATGCTGCCCTGTTTGCAGGCACCTCTCTGGTCTGAGGGAAGAGGTTGCCCATCTCCAGGCTGACCTGGCTAGGATTCATGAAACCTCTTCCCCCACCAGGGACCACCAGGGCCACCACCGTTACCTCAGAGGTTGCCAAGAAAGAGAAGCGGTTGGATCAAGGTGGGCTCAGGGAGGGAGAGGGTGGTGGAACAGAGATGCATCCCTCCAGTTGTACCTCACCATGATTCATATGCTGTTCTGGCAAAGAGTGGTTCCTCTTCGGAGGCACCTGCAGTGGAGACTAAGGAGGATGCTGGGAACCTCCACAAAGGAGACCCACAGGAGGGTGGCACGAGACCCTACAGGGGAAGAAAACAACTCCTGGTGGGGGACTCAATCAATAGGGGGGTAGAAGTGGGGAAGGGAAGGAAGGGGATAGGGAGGTAAGGTGTCTGCCTGGTGCCATGGCTTGGAGGGACAGAAAGCGAATCCTCAGGATCGCGGGAGCAGCTGCACGAGGAAGGGAGATGGATGTCATTGTCCACCTAGAGACAAATTACCTGGCTGTAAATGGGATCAGAGCAGTGCAAGAGGAGTCTGTGGAGTTGGGGAGGAGATTTAGAAACATAGAAACATAGACTTTGATGGCAGATAAGGACCGCTTGGCCCATCTAGTCTGCCCATTTCCCTACTTACAGGATAGGCCGCAGATCCTAGTTAACCAACAGCCTATTTCTTCCTACCGCCCCCACAAGGACTGCCTTATGTCTGTCCGATGCATTCTTGAATTCTCCCACAGTTTTAGACCCCACAACCTCCTCAGAAAGGCTGTTCCATGAATCCACTACCCTCTCTGTGAAATAATACTTCCTCACATTGCCCCTGAACTGCCCCCCCATCTTTAAATTGTGTCCCCTTGTTATTGCACGTCTCTTTTTCTGAAAGATGCTACCCTCTTGGACTTTGTTGATTCCACTGAGGCACTTAAAAGTTTCTATCATGTCCCCCCTCTCCCTTCTTTCCTCAAGGGTATACATATTAAGCTCCTTTAGTCTCTCCTCATACAGCTTCTCTTGCAGACCCTTCACCATCTTAATTGCCCTCCTCTGGACTGCCTCTATCCTGTCTATGCCCTTGCAGAGATGGGGTCTCCAGAACTGGACACAGTACTCCAGATGGGGGTCTCACGAACTGTCTGTACTGTTTTCTGCTGGTGATGCCTCTCCCTATGCATCCCAGTATACCCCCAGCCCTCCCTGCCTTCTCACATTGCTTGCTAACCTTAAGGTCATCTGATATGATTACCCCCAGGTCCTTTTCCTTTTTTGTTGTTGTTACTACCTCCCCCCCATTGTGTATTTTTCCCCTGGGTTCTTGTTTCCCAGGTGCATTATTTTGCACTTCTTTGCATTGAATCATAGCTGCCATAATTCTGACCATTCCTCCAACCTTGCCAAGTCCCTTCTCATCCTTTCCATGCCTCCTTGTGTATCAACCCTGTTGCAGATCTTTGTGTAATCTGCAAAGAGGCATACTTTTCCTTCCAGTCCCTCTGCAGTGTCACTTATGAAGACATTAAAAAGGACTGGACCCAATACTGAACCCTGCAGTACCCCACTAGTAACCCCTCTTTCTTCAGAGTGGACTCCATTTACAATTACTGTTGTGTCCTGTTGTCCAGCCAATGTTTTACCCAGGCTACCACCCTGGGACCCACTCCCAGGCTGGTTAATTTGACTATTAATCTTTTGTGTGGGACTGTGTCAAATGCCTTGCTAAAGTCTAGGTAGACCATGTCCTCAGCCCCTCCCTGGTCTACTACTTTGGTTACCCAGTCAAAGAAATCTATTAGATTCGTCTGACGTGACCTTCCTGCTGTGAACCCATGCTGCATTGGGTCCTGTGCCCCACTGGCCTCTAGGTACTCAACTATTCTTTCCTTCAGAAGTGACTCCATCACGTTCCCTACCACAGAGGTCAGACTGACAGGTCTGTAGTTTCCTGCCTCTGTCTTGGTCCCACTTTTGTGAAGGGGAATCACATCCGCCTTCCTCCAGTCCGCTGGTACCACACCATCCTCTCATGATTTATTAAAAAGAGTAGCCAGTGGTTTCACTAGTTCCCCCCTTAATTCTTTTAGAATTCTGGGGTGAATTCCATCAGGCCCCATTGCTTTGTCCACCTTCAATTTTAGGAGTTCTTGCAGAACCCTTTCTTCTGTGAAAGGACTGGGATTGACCCCCCTATTAAGAGTGCTTCTGTTAATTGGATTAGGCACTTTCCCCTCCTCTTTTGTGAATACTGAGCAGAAATATTCATTCAGTATCCCTGCTTTTTCACTGTCCCCCTTTGCTCACCCACCGTTCATTCTATTCAGCCTCACTATCCCTCCCTTTGTCTTTCTACGCTAGCTGATGTACCTATAAAAGGTTTTATCCCCCTTCTTAACCAAGTTGGCTATCTTTTCCTCAGTTTGGGCCTTTGCTATTCTGACTTCCCTCCCTCCCTGCTTCCTTCTCCCTTAACTGGTACAGTTCTCTGTCCTGCTCCTTCTGTGTCTCCTTATACTTCCGGAATGCTATCTTTTTCTTCCTGACTTTCACAGCCACCTCTTTTGAAACCCATAGTGGCTATTTCTTTCATTTTGATTTGTTTATTTGCTTGACACAAAGGCTTGTTGCCTCTGTGATGGCAGTTTTGATGATTCCCCATTGTTGCTCCACACCTCCTTCTAGCCTGTTTGCTAGTGCTTTTCTGATGCACTCTCCCATCTTGCCAAAGTCAGCCCTCCTGAAGTCCAGTACCCTCACTTTTGTATGGCTTGACTTTGTAGTTGAGTTTAACATGAACCACACTGTTTGATGGTCACTTGTTCCCAGATAGCAACCCACTTCTAGATTTGAGATCTTTAGACAAGTAGCATGTACGGTAACCTTCTTGGAGGTGCTGCCTGTCTACGGCAAGGATGATGCTAGGGTATTCTGCACAATGGCATTCAGTGAATGGTTGAAACACTGGTGTAGAGCTCAGGGTTTTGTCTTCATAGGGGACTGGGGAGCCACCTGGAGGGATGCAGGCTTATACTGGCATGATGATCTGCATCTGTCCAGGGGGGGAACCAGGATCCTAGGTGACAGGTTTAAATGCTTCACTGGCAAGCATTTAAACTAGCCAAGGGGGGAGGCACTGAAAAGGAGCATGGAAATCCTAGCCTCCCACCACAAACACAGTAGTTAGAGAGGTAAACACCAAGGTAGAGAAGTCAGTAGGGAGCAGAACAGGGATAAATGCAGAAAAAGGCAGTAAGGACAGGGATGGGGCTAAAAGGGGTAAGGCCATAAAAAATAAATGGAAGGTGATGAGTACCAATGCCCACAGTCTGTGCAACAAGCTCCCTGAACTAGTGGCCTTGATAGAAGAGGGATGCCTGGATATTGTGGCAGTCACTGAAACATGGTACACAAAGAACCATGACTGGAATACCAGGATACACAGTCTACAGGAGGGACAGGGTGGGTAAAAGAGGAGGAGAAGTAGCTCTGTATATAAGGGAAGGGATTAAAGCAACAGAACTAAAGAGTAAACAGGAAGTTGATGAGTCACTATGGGTCACCCTGGAGACAGAAAATGGTACCACAATCCGCATGGGGGTTGTGTAAAGACCCCCATCTCAGGGGGAGGAATTGGACAAGGAAATGATAGAAGGCATCCTTAAAATGGCAGAAAAAGGGGAGATATTGTTGATGGGGACCTGAATATGCCAGATGTTAACTGGAGTACCTTTGCTGCAGGCACATCCAAGAGCAGAGTCATTCTTGATGCCCTACAGGGGGCATGCCTCAGACAGCTAGTGTTGGAACCCACTCGTAAGGGAGCAATCTTAGACCTGGAACTCTCAAATGGGGAAGGAGAAAGGATCTCAGATTCAGAAGTGAGTAGCCATCTGGGAACAAGTGACCACCAAACAGTGTGGTTCACAATAAACATAGCCATAGAGTCAAGCCATTCAAAAACAGGAGTATTGGACTTTAGGAAGGCTGACTTTGGGAAAATGAGAGTGTGTCTCAGAAAAGCACTAGCAAACAGGCAAGAAGGAGGGGTGAAGGAACAATGGGGGATAATCGAAACAGCCATCGCAGAGGCAACAAGCCTTTGTGTGAGGCAAATCAACAAAACAAAATGAAGGAAAAAAACACTATGGTTCTCAAAAGAGGTGGCAGGGATGGTTAAGGAGAAAAGGACAGCATTCAGGAAATATAAGGAAACACAGAAGGAGCAGGACAGAGAACTTTATCAGTTAAAGCAGAAGGAGGCAGGGAAGACAGTCAGAATAGCAAAGGCACAAACCGAGGAAAAGATAGCCAACTCTGTTAAGAAGGGGGATAAAACTTTTTATAGGTATATTAGGGAGTGAAGAAAGACCAAGGGAGGTATACAGAGACTTAATAAAGGGGAAGGAATGTGGACAGAGGGTGAGAGTGAAAAAGCAGGGATACTGAACGAATATTTCTGCTCAGTATTCACAACAGAAGAGGAGGGGGAGGTATCTAAACCAAACAAGAGAGAAACTCTGAATAGGGGGGTTGATACCAGTCCATTCACAGAATTAAGGGTTTTGAAAGAACTCATGAAACTGAGGGTGGACAAAGCAATGGGTACTGATGGGATTCACCCAAGAATTCTAAAAGAATTAAGGACAGAACTAGTAACACCACTGACTACTCTCTTTAACAAATCATGGGAGGATGGGGTGGTACCTGAGGACTGGAGGAGGGAAAATGTGATTCCACTTCACAAAAGTGGGAGCAGGACAGAGGCAGGAAACTAAAGACCTGCTAGTTTGACTTCAGTGGTAGGGAAAATTATGGAATCACTTCTGAAGGAAAGAATTGTTAAGTACCTAGAGGCCAGTGGGGTACAGGATCCAAGGCAGCATGGTTTCACAGCAGGAAGGTCATGTCAGATGAACCTAATAGATTTCTTTGACTGGGTGACCAAAGTAGTAGACCAGGGAAGAGCTGTGGATATGGCCTATCTAGATTTTAGCAAGGCATCTGACACAGTCTCACACAGAAGATTAATATACAGGTAAGCCAGCCTTGGAGTGGGTCCCAAGGTGGTAGCCTGGATTAAAAACTGGCTGGACAACAGGATGCAAAGGGTAATAGTAAATGGAGTCCACAGTAAAGAAAGGAGGGTAACTAGCGGGGTACCGTAGGGTTCGATACTGGGACTGATCTTCTTTAATGTCTTTATAAGTGACATTGGAGAGTACCTGGAAGGAAAGGTATATCTCTTTCCAGATGACACAAAGATCTGCAACAGGGTTGATACACAAGGAGGCATGGAAAGGATGAAAAGGGACTTGGCAAGGTTGGAGGAATGGTCAAGTATGTGGCAGCTCAGATTCAATGCAAAGAAGTGCAAGGTAATGCATCTGGAAAAAAAAAGCCAGGGGAAGAGTACACAATGGGGGGTGAGTTAATAACAACAAAAATGGAAAGAGACCTAGGAGTAATTATAATAGATGACCTAAAGGTGGGCAAGCAATGTGAGAAGGCAGTAAGGAGGGCTGGGGTGATACTGGGATGCATAGGCAGAGGCATCAACAGTAGAAAACAGGAAGTTGCTATCCCTCTGTACAGACAGTTAGTGAGACCCCATCTGGAGTACTGCGTGCAATTCTGGAGACCCCATCTCTGCAAAGACATAGACAGAGTGGAGGCTGTTCAGAGGAGGGCAACAAAATGGTGCAGGGTCTGCACCAGAAGACATCTGAGGAGAGACTAAAGCAGCTTAATATGTATACCCTTAGAGGAAAAAAGAGGAGGGGGACATGATAGAAACTTTCAAGTATCTCAAAGGAATTAACAAAGTACAAGAGGGTAGTATCTTTCAGAAGAAGAGATGTGCAAGAACAACGAGGGCACAATTTGAAGATAATGGGGGGACGGCTCAGAGGTAATGTCAGAAAGCATTTTTTCATGGAGAGGGTTGTGGATGCATGGAACAGCCATCCTGAGGAGGTTGTGGAGTCAGGAACAGTGGGAAAATTCAAGAATGCATGGGACAGGCATAAGGCAATTCTAGTTTGGGGTAGGAGGAAGTAAGTTGTTGATTAACTAGAATCTGTAGCTTATCCATTAGGTAGGGAAATGGGCAGACTAGGTGGGCCAAGTGGTCCTTATCTGCCATCAAATTGCCATATTCCATGTTTCTATGTTTCATTTGTACTGTGCCCCTGGGTTTATGTGCCCTAAGTGCATTATTTTGCACTTTTCCACACTGAAACCCAGCTATCATACTCTTGACTACTCCTCTAGTGCTCTCAGGTCTCTGCTCATCCTTTACACACACACACACACACACACACACCCGCAATGTCCACCTTACTGCAGATTTTGGTGTCATCCACAGAAAGACAGACCTTCCCTTCCAGCTCCTCTGCAATGTCACTTATAAAGGCATTATTGAAGACCAGTCCCAGCACTGATCCCTGAGGCATCCCACTGGTCACCCTCCCTTCCTCAGAGAGAACTCCATTTACCACCAACCTCTGTTGCCTGTCCACTAACCAATTTCTTATCCGGTTTACCACCTTTGGACCCACTCCTAAGCAAGCCAGCCTGCTTACTAGACTCCTATGTGGAACACTAAAACCTTACTGAAATCTAGGTAGGCCATGTCCACCACTCCACCCTGATCTAATTCCTTTGTCAGCCATTCAAAGAAATCTATCAGATTCATTTGACTTGACCTCCCCTGTAAACCCATGCTGACTTAGGTCTTGTAACCCCCTTGATTCAAGATATTCCACAATCCTTTCCTTCAGCAGTGATTCCATTAACTTTCCTTCCACTGATGTCAGACTGACTGGCCTGTAATTGCCAGCCTCCTCCCTGCCACCACTTTTGTGTAGTGGAGTTACATCTGCCCTCGTTTAGCCCTCTGGAACCACTTCTGTTTCCAGTGAGCTGTTAAATAGAACTGGCAGTGGAGCAACCAATATTTCCCTGAGCTCCCTCAATAAATGTAGTTGTGACTACAGTTTATTGTTTCTAATTGATAAAACTTTACATCAGGGAGTTAGGTCTCCTTTATTTCCCCTGCTTGAACACAAAATAGAGGTTAAATCCTTGAGATCTTCAAAGAATTTTTCTTTAGTCATCCCTAGGGTTAGAACTAGTATGGGGGGCCATGCCTTTAGTATAAGTGCAACTAGATGTTGGAATGTTCTCCCAAATCCATTACAAGAAGAGCTTAGTCATGTTTCCTTTAAAATAGGTCTTAAACAATTTTATTGTGACCAAATGTGCTGTACCTGTTTTGTCTGATTTTGGATAAATTATTATGTGTTTTAAAGTGTAATGTATGTATTTATGTTAAATGTATTTTGTTATGTTTTTTTATCTCTGTAACACCAGTGGCTTTTAGCCCCGGGTTGTGTATGAAAAAGGGCTTCGGCTCATACATTTACCTGGAAAACAAATGTTTAAATAAAAATAATAAATAAATAAACAATACCTTGAATGCACCCCATCTGGCCCCATTGCTTTGTCCCCCTTCAGATTAGTGAATCCCTTCAGGACTCCTCTCCTCCAGATAGACACTAATGTCCACCTCTCTCCCTCCAAAGCTTCTATTACTTTTTTGTGACCCCTCCCCTCCTCCTTCCTCTGTGAACACTGAACAGAAGTATCTGTTCAGGATGTCTGCCATTTCCTGGCCCCCTTCTGCATAGTCCACCCCTTCCCTTTTTAACCTTACAGTCCCACCCCTGGTCTTACTCTTTTCACCTACTGTACATACCAAAATTGTCTTTCCGTCTTTTCTTACTTCCTGGGATATTTTCTCTTCAGTTTGTGCCTTTGTGCTCCTTACTACTTTCCTGGCTTCCCTCTGTTCCTCCTGATACACCTCCCTATCTTCCTTCCTTTGCATCCCCTTATGCCTTCTGAATGCTAACCTTTTAGGTGTTACCTTTTCAGTGACCTCTTTCGAAAACCACAGTGGTTTATTTTTCCTCTTGCTTTTGCTCACTTGTTTGACACAGTCGTTTGCTGCCTTTACAATGCTCCCTTCTGGTTTCACCAGTGTTCCTCCACCCCCACCACCACCACCAGGACATTCCTGGGGCATTCATCCATCTTTATAAAATATGTCCTCCTGAAGTTCAGTACCCTCGGCCTTGTGTGGTTTGATTTCACAGCCATTCTTATATTGAACCACACCGTAATACCTTGAGAACTGGTCCCCAGCTCGCCCACCCCCCTTGATATCTGTAACACTGTCCTTGTTAGTGAGTACCATATCCAGTACTGCCTCATCATGAGTAAGTTCACTGACTAGTTGACTGAGGAATGACCCCTGCAGAATATCCAGAATGACCCTGCTTCTAGCTGAAGCTGCTGCTGTAAGGCTTCAATCTACAAATGGCAAGTTGAAGTCCCCTGCCAGAAGCAACTCCCCTTTTTCTGCCAAATTGCCAGTGGCTTCCACCAGTACCTTACCTAATTTTTCTCCCTGTGCTGGAGGTCTGTAGATCATTCCAGTGCGAATAGTGGCTCCATTCCCCACCTCCAGGGTGACCCACAGTACCTCTGCCTCCCCCTATATTCTGTGTATCTTAAACATTTTTATGCTTTCCCTCACATAAGGCACCACACTCCTTCCTTCCCTTCCCACCTGGTCCTTCCTGAACATAGTATAGACTGGTATGACCATGTCCCAGTCATAATTTTCAGTGCACCATAACTCAGTGATGGTCACAGTATCCAGGCAGGCCTCTGCCATGATGGCCTCTAGACCCGGATTCTTACTTTATAGACTAGCATCATTCGTACACATGGTCTCCCAGATTTTGTTTCTACTCTGCTGTTGTCCCCCCTTTTTTCCTTTTTCCCCTCCCTCCTTCCTTCCTTCCTTCCTCTCTTTTTAATGCTCCCCTTCCCTTCGCCCTTTATCTCTACCACCCTGCTTCCTTTATTAATTTGCACCCTTGGGGATTCCCCTGCCTTCAAGTTCTCCTTACTCTCTACTTCAGCCATGAGGGAGCAGTTTCTGCCTCCCTGATTTCTTCCACCACCCCCTTAGCTAGTTCAAATGTTCATCGAAGTAACATTTAAACTGTCCACTGAGAACTGCCATTCCCCTGCCGGATGGATGCAGACCATCACCCTTGTATAGGCCCTTATCCTTGCAGGTGGGTCCCCCTTCCCCAGTGTAGCTGAACCCCTTCTCTAAGCACCATTCCTTCAGCCATAAAATGAAGCTCCTGGTACAGAGATTCTTCTCCTCCCGCTGGTTGTAGACAGGCACCACCTCAGTGAAAACCACTGAGTGAGCTACCTAAGACCACTCCCCTGCTCCCTAAATCCACCTTGCACTATCCCAGACTCATCTCAAGGCAGGTCATTAGTCCCCAAGTGGATAATGACATCCAGCTCTCCCTCCTGTCCTGCTGCCCTGTCTTCAGGATTTGCTTCCCATATCTCTGGGCCATGATGCCACACAGGCATCTATCCTGCTTCTCCACCCTCCCCTTTCATAGTCCTAAAATATCTCTCACAATCGAGACACCCACCAGAAGTTGCTTCCTCCTCCTCTGAGGTCCTCAACCACTTTACTTGGAGTCTTCACTATGGAGAACCCCATCCTCCCTGATCAGTAATGCAAGTGCCTCCTCCTGGCAGTCCCACTCTGCCAGAGCAGCGTAGGAATTACATAGCGGTACCGGTTAAGAAATGTTTCTCTGTCCCACCATCCCCACCCTTCCAAAGCCCATGGTAGTCCAGCCATTCCTCCTCCCTGGCATTCGCTGAGGCAACAGTGGCAGACTTTCTGAATCTCACCACCCGGGTGAATATTAAGTACCTCATGTCTGTTACCCTTGTTTTTTGCCATTGGAATGTATAAACTGATTTGGTATATTATTTATTATTTATTTTATCTAATGCCCATGTCTTCTCTGTTTGTTTCTATTTTCAGGGCATTCTTTCCATACCAGTCTTCAGAGTGGAGTTTTGAAGCTGATCGCACAGGATAGCAGATCACTACTTCTCCTCCTCCTCTAAAACTTTTCTAATTTTGCTCCTGTGATTTACTGTATCACTTTAAAATTTGACCTAAAGATTATACAAAATGTATGTAACTGATTGAATTATTAAAAATAAGATAAGATTTGGTCATAATGAATACAGTGAAACAAGCTACTAATAACTTTTTCTTTGTTTGATAATATATTTTGGTTTACAAAAAAGTTCTTTAACAAGATAAAAAAGGTGTTTCATTTTTTTCTGTTATTTCTTTTATGGTTTAATTAATATTAATGAGCTGAAATGTTCATTCATGACTTCACTGTTTAAAAGTGTGCACAACACCTAATGCCACATCCCCTGATGAAGGGTTTTCATCCAAAGTGCTGGGGCCAGGTGGTATGTAGTGTGTTTTGAACACACACTTCTATAATTCAGCTATAAAGCTGTATATTAAATTTACATCTTTGGTGAGTGTGGACTTTCATTTCTTCTGGAGTGCAAGCAGTCTTGGAACTTTGCAAACTTGGTGGCTCCTGGGTGGGGGAATGGTCCCTTGAATCCTAGCCAACTCAGCCTGGAGTCTAGCAACCTCCTCCCTCACCCCAAAGGTGTGTGTGCAGATGGGGCAACACTGCAGTCTCCAGAGGGCATTAAGCGAGGACCCAAAAAGTCAAGATCTGGGGTTCCCCACTCGTCGAAGAGTGATCTCATGACATCTGGAGCTATTGAACACTTGTGAGGGTCTGCTGTAGTTTGACTTAGCTCCTCTACCAGGATGCTCTGGGCCCCTGGCAGACAGATGGCCTGGAGCAAAGTCCCCTGTTTCAGGCACCATTCCCACACTCTCATTGTCTCTCTGCATGGTGACTAAGAGTGTGCTCCTCTTTGTTTGTTGATATAGTACATGACAGATTTGTTGTCTGTCTGGAGAACTGTCTTTTTGCTGACCACATCCACTAGGGCTTACAGGCTGTGAACAACTGCACACATCTCCAGCACATTTATCTGGAACTGTAATTTTTGTGTTGTCCCAGACCCCTTGTATCTGGAGATCCTAACAATGGGCTTTCCACCCCAGTAAGGAGACATCCATGGTGAGGGTCCCTTCTGGTTCTGTTGGGGAGAAGCAGAAGCCCTGGAGGAGGTTTTCTTCAACAAACCACCAAAGCAGGAATCTCACTAGAGGTTTGGTCACCTGAATGTGGTACTTTCAAGGGTACGATGCTGTGATGCTTGAGATCATTGGGCACTGAGCAGCTACTGAGTCATTTGAATGTACAGCCATTAAGTGTAATGTCAATTTAAATTTTTTTTCTTTGGGGGGGCTTGTACTGTATTTAATGACTCTGAGATTGTACTTCACATAATATGTCTCTCCAATGTTTGCTATATAAATACTTGAAACAGAGTGCATTTATGTCAGGACAACCATGTAAATAGGTCCTTTCCAGGGCCTAAGTGTTCTATCTTACCTTAACAAGCTCTAGCCAGAGCTGAAACATCTGTGGCAAGCTTTTTCCAGCTCTGGGGAATGAGTAACAGTAAATGCCATCACCAAGCTGGCAGCAGCAGTGGAACCGTGTATGCATGGCACTTGCGCATGCACAGTTCATGGAATGGCAAAATGCCATTCCCAAGATAGTGCACCGATGGAGCTGCATGTGTAGTTCAGTTACATTGCACAAGTGGCAGATGGCACAACAAATAGTGCAGTCCTGCCGCCTGCATTGCGATCAGCATCGCAGACTGTTTTATTATTTTGGAGTGTCGGAAGGCTACATTTCTGACACTCCAAAATGGAACCATTCCAAGATCGGCCATTTTTAAAGCCACTGATCACAAAACGGCTGTAGGCTCCCCCTATGCAGCTATAAAAATAAATGCTTGTACTACTTTTGTTACTACTACAAGAGGGCAAGATGTCACAGAAGAGTTCTAAGATGTGTCCTTGCTAAACCACCTCCAGGACTCAAGCAACTGTCATGATCTCCTTGCACTTTGGAAGAAAGAGGGAGATGTGGTTTCCCACAAGGATCCCCAGATCTGCTGGGGCTTGTGGAAGTGGAAGGGAGTCAGTCATAAGACTCCAGGGGTGACCAGTGCACCATCAGCACCTGCACCTTTGGTGGTCCTTGCATAGGCACCAGGAAGCAAAGGCACCTGAGGAGTGGTCTGGGTCCACTGGGAGCCATGGATGGGTCCTCTGGAACAGCCTCTACTAGGGTGGGCAAAGGGCCAATGAAAAGAACCTCTACCCCTATCCTGAGGTTTTGGATTAAGGGTATGAAGGGACACCAAGGTCATTTTATCTGTGTGCAGGTCCCACAAAGAAGACTCCACATTAGTGCCAAAAAGTTGCATACATATAAAGGAAGCATTAAGCACTGATTGCTGGACATCAGTGGCGAAGCCGCCCACACAGAGCCATAAGTGGTAGTGCAGACAAATACCAGAAGTAGCCACATGAGCTGCAGCATCACAGGCATCATAAGTCAGCCTTAATAGGTGCTTACCAGCCTCCAGACATGGGCATCAGTCTGTTAGACTTCAGTTTTGTTTGGTCCATCAAACAGGTTGTTGGCCATGGTAGGCTTAGACTTCCACAACTTATTATGATATTTAATCTTATAAGCATGGTAACTGGCAATCCTGATGCCAAGGTATGCAGAAACATATGTCCTCTTGCACATGACATCTAACTTCCCACAATTATTTATCATGAGAAAGAAACTCACGTGCTTCAAGCTTAAGAATGGCCACGTGCAGCCATAATAACCACAGAATTCATTTCAGGCTGAGTGGAACAATAAGACTTGTCCGAGGGGGCAGAACATTGTTTATCTACATTGAGTGGCATGACTGGCAGAGCACTGGGTCTGTGCCAAGCTCTCATAGTGACATCCTCCCAAGTCAAATGAATAGGAGGAACGATAGCAGTAGGTAGTGTGGAAACCTCCAAAAATTCATAGAGGAAGTTTTCTTTGCGGAATTTTCTACCTCAGCAGTGAAGCCCAGCTTGGATTGTATCTTCCCTAGGAAAGCCTGAAAAGAGGCATTCTTAGCATGGGACCTAGATGTATAATGAACACTGTCCTTACTACAGGTGGATAAAGTGGATCTGGAGCCCACCACATCAGGGAAGGTAATTTCTTCCTCATATTTCCCCTCCATTAAATCTGGATTATATTGCTGCTCCTCCTCCTCATCAACAGGTACAGGGAACGGGTTGAAGCCAGGAGGAGGAGGTCACATGGGAGAAAGTGCTGACAGTCAGGTACTGGTGGAGGAATCCTTTGGCTAGGCTTGGTAACCTGCACTGGAAGCACTGGCAGCATCAACAAAGTTGACAGCAGCAGTCCAAGCAGCAACAGGGTAAGCATTAATTGTGAAGCCAGGAGCAGGAGCTGGTAAATAATGCAGACACAGTTTGGAATAGAATCTTCTTGTTGATGGCCTCGATGAGGTCATCAATGACTGATTTATTGACAGAACAGTGCCCAGTGACCAAACTGGCTGTGAATCTATTAGGGGATTAGAGTTAGTGCCAAACCCTGTTCATTGATGTCAGAGAGACAGTCGGGGTAGAAAAACCCAAGGACTTAGCCTGGTTCCTGTATTTGTAGACTTACCTCTGTCTTTGAGAGGAGAACATGACCTGGCAGGAGAGACATCTTTTTCACAATGCCGCTGCTTGTTTTCAGCATGGTGGGGCTGTTCTGTCCACTTAGCAGACTTCTTTTGATTTTCTTTGATGAATCTGTAGGCAGTGCCATTGCCACAGGGAGTGGTGGGTTGATGATGAGCCTTGAGTAGAAGGAGTAGGTGATGATGGCGACAAGCCTGCAATGTTTACTGTTTGTCCTCCATGGCCCTAAGATTTAAGTAAACTTCTAAGGCTTCATTCCAATATCTCTGTGTAGCCTGGTTAAAACCCTGGAAAATTCTGTAGGTCTTCACATCATGAGAGAGGCCTAAGCAGCGGATGCACACTCCGTGAGTGTCACACTTATAAATCTTAATTTTATGGTAGTAGTGGAACAATGGTTCCTTGTCTTTCATTGACAGCATAAACAATTGTTATATTTAAAATAAAAAAGAAAGAAGCAGTATTAACAATTTCAATGGAGTTCTCCAGCAACAGAGGACCAATAAGTGGCTGATGGCAGGAGAAAGAACTGAGGCATGATGGGGCCATCCATGTCACATAGGCGGTGACAGTGCACATCGATGTGGGCAATCCCAGCGGGCAAAGGCTTACAATGATAAGGCTAAATGGAGAGAGAAATTCTCAAAGAAGGTCGCATCCTGACAGAAAGCTGCATTATTTAGACTTGGAGCAGTAGGACGACATTTTTGTATTGTGGTGGAAAACAAAAAATGTCTATAGCATCTCCATGTCACCCTGATCATCGATCAGTAGCTGTACCATGACCTCTGTGGGAGAGTGCTCGTGTAGAGCTATCACTGTTTGATAAAGACCATCAAGATATTTTTCCTCTCCTGGTATATGAGTGGCCAGAATGAAAACACTGTTCTCCAGACCCCACTCCAGATTCTGATTGCTTCGCTACACCGAGAGTCAGTTCTACCCTGTTTGTTGAGAAAAAACATGACACATTAATTGACTGACTGTAAATATACTACCCAATCATGGATTAAATCTGATGGGACTTGAAGACTATACAGGACTGCCCTCATTTCCAATACCTGGTGCCATGTCAGGAGACTTTGGCCCATGCCCATGCCAGACAGGATGTACCCATTGTCACTGTCACTTGAGGCTTTGGGAAGAGAATGGAAAACCTTTGAGGAGGTTCTTCTGTTTGGTCCACCACAGAAGTGAATGAATAAGAGGATTCATAACTCATATGTGGTGATTCATTGGTTGCAATGATTGAGACCACTGAGTGCTGAGCATCCATTAGGATATCCTCATGTGGAGCTTTGAGAGGGGTACTGAAAAGCCTGTGTCTGACCATCATTAATTGCATTCTGTATGCTGTTACTTGAGTCTTCATTCTGATGTAATAGGCCAACTGTACAATGGAGTCTGCTCTGTCCTTTGAAAGGAATGATTTGGCTTGAGTGGAATCCAGGACTGCTACTATGAACTGAAGTCTCTGAGCTGGCACTAACCAAGATTTCGGCAAGCTCAGTAGGACACCCAAATAAGTTATGAAGGAGCACACCAGATGGACTGCTGTTTTAGTCTAATTTCTGGACAGGCTTTTTATGATGCAATCATCCAGATAGGGAAACAGTTGTATCCCTAGTTTTCTAAGGTGTGCCACTGTAACTGCTAAGCACTCGGTAAAGACATGAATTGGTAGTGGCCAAGATCCCAACAAAGCCTGAGATAGGGCCGGCCCGTTGGCACAGAGGTGGGATTTCCGCTTACTGACGCCCGCCGACCGGGTTAGAAGCGGATCCGGGTAAATCGAGGAAAACACGACCAGGAATAGGATCGGCGTCCGATGGGCAGCTCTCCTACTCCGGGAGAGGCGTGCAAGCCTCGCACGTGGAGACCCCTGGTGGAGACTGGGGTTCCGCGCTAGCCGGGCGCCGAGCATGGGATGGAGGCGGGGCGGACGCCGGCATCATTGCACGCCGCCTCCTCTAAGGGAAAACTGGAGGAAAAAGATGGAGGCAGAACGCCCGATTGATGAAGCCCTCCCGGAGAGCCTCACATAGCAGCGCCGCCGCTGCAGGACCCGACTAGACACAGTTCGGGGCCACGCGAAGGTGGCCAGCGCCCGCCCTCAGGGGTAAGCCAGGGGGTGACCGAGGGTTCTCAGCAGCAATCGGCGACGGCGGAGGTCTCCGGGGGCCGTGACCAGGGTGGACGGCCTCGGTGGTCCTGCGGGGAAAAAGAAGAAAATAAAAAAAAAAAAAAAAAAGCCTGAGATAACTTTCATTCACATGATCTGACAGGGATGTATTGATATGCATCCTTCATATCAAGCAATGCCAACCAGTCCTGTTGATTCAGGTATATGGAAGCAGGGACCCAGAGGCCACATTCTGAATGTTTTGCATTTCATGTAAGCATTCAGATGTATCAGGTCTAAAACTGGGCACATGCTCCCTGTCTTTTTTTGGAACAAGAAAACACCTGGAGTAGAAAAACTGCCTTTTTCTTACTCCATAATTATCTCCACTGCTCTGTTCTGTAGTAATCCACTACTTCAAAAGAAAGATACTCAGTCATGGGACCCTGAGGCTCGGGTAACATCTCTGGCGTATGAGCCACGATCCAAAGAGTACCAGCCCCCAAATACTTTCCAAACCCCTCTTGCCTTCAGTAATGGTCTAACATCACTGATGGAAGAGGGCTAGATGCCCCACCACTAACAGTACTGACTGGTCAACCTTGGCTGTTGAAGTAGAACTGGGGCTGCCAACCCATCAGAGGGTGGCATGTGGGGCTTGAGTTTGCTGCACCACTTTTTGCTGCAGTTTCTGCTATTGGTGTAAAGGTATGGATTACCTTGATCCTGGGTGCTCCTTTGGTTCTAGTTGGGTCTGCAATAAAAGAGTTGCTGGTAATGATGGGTGACCCATCCCATCTTTTTCTCTGTGAGGAGTAACATGAATGTTTATGCCCTTCAGGGTTGACTGTTTTGTCACTGAACTGTTTAAGGGGCCCTTCTACATTCTAGCTATAGACCTGTGACTTATCGAAAGTCACTTTATAACATTTTGTAAAGCAC
The DNA here is from genome assembly GCA_016271365.2 of Neoceratodus forsteri. NCBI lineage: Eukaryota > Metazoa > Chordata > Ceratodontiformes > Ceratodontidae > Neoceratodus > Neoceratodus forsteri. The sequence continues at coordinate 1,106,766,730 of CM057449.1, read as the reverse complement.
TGTTCACAAAACCAGACAGTCTCACCAAAGAATTCCTTTTTGATACAGACCCCTGCTGTTGATGCACAGGCTGCAGCCCCAGGAACATCAAGGGTAGTTCTGAGCTGGAGGTTATTCTTCCAACAAGTTCTGCTGCAAGGCTGACTCTGATAACTTTTCTGTAATGGCTTTAGTTTAGATGGGTAGTTATACGCAGCCATGTGGGAGTAGTAATTAGTGACTCTAATGCCTAGAGTGGCAGAAGCAAATACTCTTTTGCCCATAATGCCAGTCTTACATGACTTACAACCAGGTGGTTGCACAGAAACCTATTTAAGAGCAAGGGTTTTATCATTCACAGCAATAATGACAATAGCATCAGCTATAGGTGCATGTAATAGCCTAGTATGAGCTCCTGCACTATAATACTTTTTGTCCACAACACAGGGTACTGGAGTACTGAGGCTGGCCTATTTCAAGCTGCTGAAACATCAGCCTCTAAATTGCCATGGATAGGACACACCAAGGATTTGGGCATGGCTGGTCTTTCTTTGTTTCATCTGTAACCCCCCCTTCCCACTGTCTATGGGTCCTGATGGTGAAATGTGGAGGGAGAGGGGCACAAGTCAGAACCTCCAGGAGTCTCCGTCTTTAACTTAAGATGGGAAGGACTTATCTTGCTTGCAGGTCTTTAAAAACATGGTCCCAAAGATTTTCTTACCAAACACATGGGCAACCAAAGTCAAGCTGCTACACCTCTGGCAGGCCCAGGTGGATGGAGGCTACTTCTCAGGAGGAGCAAATATGATTAATGCATAGGAAATAATCCTGGCACACTAGGGTTGAAAAAGCAATAAAAACATTTAATCAGTTGCTTTCATTATTGTTGCTGATATCCTTATGAGCCGGAAACAAGCCCAGAAAATGAAAAGGGTAACCCAGACCTAAAGCACCAACTGAGGAAGTGACTTACTCCCCCTTCCCCGAACTATCCCAGGACCCGGGGATTGTTGGGGCCTATTAGATTTCCACAGCCACCCTGAAAACCTTGCCAATCCACCAAAATACTTTCTTGCAGACTAAAACTTCAGGGGCATGTAGGAAAATGCAAAACATGGCTCCACCCTTCAGTTACTCTTTCCATTGCATTTTACATGGGCCTAACATGGACCGTGCCCCAGACACGGGGTATAGCAGGTCTGATAAAACAAGATCCAAATGCAGTCCCCTCAGCTAGCCTCAGCAGTGTGCCACACTGGGAGGACACCTTCTCAGCACTACCACCACTGAGAGACCCTGCCACAGCCCTGCCACTGCTGTGGCAGTCCCACTGCCATACCTTACCACTTGGCACCAAGGATTTCCAATCTCCACCCAAGTGAAGAATGGGCTTATCTCCGATTGTCTGTCCACTAAGGCCATCCAAGAAATGGAACCCTGGTCCCCACAGCGGCATTCTCCTACAAACTTTCCCCTTTAGCCTTTACATGTAGCAATGCTGCATAGGGCTGCCCGAAAATTTCCCAGGCTGGGGGTTCGAATCTCCAGCCCACTAGCCCTAACTCAAGCCCGACGACTCCTCCTTCAAAACCTCCCAGCCACCCCAATTTAAGAGAGCAGGGCCAAAGAAACATCCCCCAAGGGGTGAATCCAAACTGCCCAAGAGGGATAGCTGACTACAGGGGAAAGAGGTAATATAGTAAGCCCACCCCGAGAGGGGGGAGGCTTACACATCCAATGCAACTGTCTCAAAAGAGTCCTATGCATATTTTTGAGCAGGGAGTGCAAAGTAAGATAATTCTAGGGAGCACACATAGGTGACTGCTATTGTTGAGGTATCGGGTCCTCATACAGAACAGTCTACTTATAATCGTCATCTTCCAAATATACAGAGTCTAGATTATATTCAAATTCAACATCCATAAGGGTTAAAGTCATACTGTTGGCAGTAGGGTGGGCACACTTGATGGGCTGAGAGGACTATTTCTGTTGTCAGTGTCTATGTTTTAATGTTTTTATGTTTTTTTAGATGCCAAAGGAGCAATTGGTGTTACTGATGGTACTAAGGAGAACACCAAGAAGGGCACTGGTACTAGCACAGATAGTGAACCACTGTCAGCACTGGAGTTAGCATTAACACTGGTACTGTCACAACTGGTGCCATCGCATGGAGAACTCTTTATTCCCAGACAGCTGTCCACTTTCCAAACCAGTTCTCCAAGATCTCACCTGCTGGAAGTGGGGGAGATGAAGTGGCAGGGACAAATGACATAGAAGGCATAGAAGTTTCAATCCATCCCTAGCAAGGAAAGCAATGGGAGCAGAGTCAACAACAACACTTCAGCAAGGATATTCAGCCCTGGTTATGAGTTACCTCAAGACCAAGTGAAAGGTAGTGGAATGGGACCTATGCTGCTTTTCTTTATGCAGCAATAAGCTTGATTGGTCATTGGAGCCCGATGTCAAGTAGGACCATTTTTTCTTTTTATGACTCCACTCAGAAGGCCCCACATGTTTAAGATATGGGCCCATCCGGACACTGACTGGCAACACAGACAATGTTGGACCTCATGCTTGGCTCCAAGACACTCAGGCCATGAGGAGTGGGGTCCCAAGCTGAAATCTTGTTGCTGCAGCAAACAAGTTTGAAAGGAGCCTTACCTGACACAGTGGTCATGGAATGAAGGAAAAGGCTACCATGGCAGCAAAGCCATGAAAATACAAACAGTGCCAATAAAATGCAGCATCAAATAGGAATTAAGAACAAAAAATTGAGAAATTACATGGAAAACTAGACAAGAATGATATCTGACAAAGAATAAAGTTCTGGTCCCTGATGAGGTGAGCTGTGTGCCACGTGACAGGAATATAGGAATGGAGGGTGTTGGACTGGCACCGCTTTTTTTAATTTTAATTTATTGTTTCTGCGCCTTTCACTTCAGCATTGCTCCCTTCCAGTCGTTAACACCCAGCCCCATATAAGGCCTATCCCAGTGCCTACCCCCATTCCAACCCACCAGCTTAACCCCCAAGATGAGGCTTACCTGGCTGGCCACAGCAGGCATGGTGCTGGCCCTCTTATGAGGACCTTCACTGTAGGGTGGCTGGTTTGACACGCCACAGCTTCAGTGTGTTCCATCATCCTGCTTTGCACTTGGGAAGTCCTTGTTCATTGGTCCCAGTCCTGTCCCAGTCTCATAGAACATCAGCATGCTAGGGAATTCAACCTTATGCCAGTTGTCCCCTCTCCATATGTAGCACTATGAACTGGGGTCACCCAGGTGGCAGTAGTGCAGCAGAGGTAGCAACCTTCCCTACATAAAGGAGGAAGCATCCTCTAGGGCACTCAAGCTTCCTCCCCAGCCAGAACCCAATGATCTGGACTCATTTTCAAACCCAATTAGCTGGCATTCTGAGTGGTAACCCTTCTGCTGCGCCAGTGGGCTGGCTTAGTCTGGTACCGGCTTACAGGTTATGGGTGCGTACATGGTGCCATATGTTGGTGATGTCAGTAGTGTCACCAGTCCCAAAAATTCAGTTCATGCAGGATCCTAGCTCCTTTGGCCTGAATAATAAAGAGTGTAGCTCAATGGAGGACACTGACTGTAGAAAGACTGCGGTCTTCTACAACAAATCTGACAGATGACACATGTCCATAAGCTGAAATGGGATGCTCATAAGCCAGGTTAGCACCAGTGGTAAGTCCCATGTTGGAAGTGGCTTGAGTATCAGAGAGAACAGGTGATCTAGACCCTTTCAGAAATGGATGCCAACTTTCTCCAAGGTCTCTTATGGAATACTGGCCTTTGGCCGGCATACCAAGAAGTCAGCCAAGTGGGTTTTTAAGGAAGTAACTCAAAGCCCTGACCGCAAACAAGCAAACGAATTTAAGCAATAATGCACAACAGGGTGTATCTTGTGCTGGCATAACATCACAACTCGGGTGGATGGGCATAGGCCATAGGCTGAGTGCATCCAACACCCGAGAAGTGATGTTATCCCAGCACGACACACACCCTGCAGTGCATTATTGCTATTATACAATGGCTTGTTTGTAAATAAAATGAAAAAAAGGAGAACAAATAATTTATTTTTTTTATCTGATTTTTGTGTGTGGATGTGTACATATAGAAAAAAGTCCAGAGCTGGAAACTTTGAGTATCCTTCCCCCGGCCCACTGTCCACCCCAAATCGGCTGTTAAGTTTGTGGTTCTGTATTTATTTATTATTTCTCCTGCAGTCTCAGTTTAAATAGTGGAGCCCTTTTTTTTTTTACTGTGGCCACCAAACCATTAACTGACTACAGGTAGTGCAGTGCTGAGGATGACGGGGGTGACAGGACTTGGAGTCGGACTGGGTGCAGCTACACTCAGGAGCTGTACCAGACTGAGAGAAAATAGGCTGTCTATAACCTCGCATTTTGAAACTATTCTCACCAGACCACAAAAACAGGTGAGAGGCATACATGGAGCCGAAGGTTTGTGGTCAGCAAGAGAACAGCACTATAGTTATCTGTGTACGCACTGGACAGAGCAGGGGACAGAAAAGCCATTTACAGTTATAGCTTTGTTCTGGTTTTACATGCATGGTTTAAATTTCAGTGAACTGAGTCAGGAGCTTATAATAAATAGGAGCAGATAAAAACAAAAAAAGGAAAACTAGCGGAGTTGTGTGGAGGCGAGTCAGTGCACACACTTGATAGTGTGTGGAGCCGCTCCTAGCGGGACTTAACAAAAATTGCAGTTTGGCTGTGCAGCACTTTTCCCTTTCTTGCACTTGTAAAGGAGCAGGGTAGCCACATCTGGTGACTTATTTTCTTCATTTCTTTGAACAGTGACGGTGGGGAAGGGGAGAGATGCTGTCACACTCGGTTCATCGCTCTGTTTCCAATAGAGTGGGCTCAGTGATTTTTTGTTTTGTGAGGTCATCTTGCTGCTGGACCTTCATACATGGATGTTATACTGAGATAACATCACTGGTGCAGGTGGGCACTGACAAACCAGAGTCCAGGATTCTTTCCTTGCCACTGTATAATTTATATTGACTCATCCCTAAGGCTCAAAGTGCTTTACATACATTAAAATCAAAACAGTTAAACATTCAAAACAGTAAAACAAATAGATCAGAACACAATAATCAAAGCTAGCTTGCTAAAAGATGGTGCCACGGCGCTCGCGCAGCCACTCACCTGGCTGATCAATAGGTCCTTACTTGAGGGATATGTCCCGGAACTGTGGAAACAGGCGCATGTGGTCCCGATCCATGGGGGGGCCTGCAGAACCAATTGAAAACTATAGGCCGATCTCCCTGCTTTGTACCCTGGCAAAAATACAGGAGAAAATTGTATATGCCCAGCTTAAGGAGTACCTGGAAGCCCATATGCTGCTGTCCCCATCGCAACATGGCTTTAGAGCCAATCACGGGACAGACACTGCCCTAACCAAATTCTCTTTGGATGTACTCAAAGACCTAGATGCTGGATCCAACACAGGGGCGGTTTTTATAGACCTCTCCAAGGCCTTCGACCGGGTGGATCACAGACTACTCCTCCAAAAACTCCTCCATATAGGCCTAGATGCCCACACCCTCAAATGGATAGAAAGCTACCTCACGGGTCGCACTCAGAGAGTCAGGTGGCAGGACAAACTCTCCAAACCTCAGTCCCTAATGGATGGAGTACCCCAAGGGTCCATACTCAGGCCTCTTATGTTCTCGTTGTTCGTAAACGAACTGCACAATCACTGTGGAACAAGCAATATAATCCAATATGCGGATGATGCTGTTATTTACACGTCCTCTTACAACCTGGATGACCTATCCATTTCTCTCCAAAAGGACATTCACATCATGGAGAGGTGGCTCATCAATAACAAAATGGTCCTTAACACCAATAAAACCAAAGTTATGCTGTTCGGACCAAGAGCCCTAGGACAAGATAGATCGCAACTTCTCCAGCTCTCATCGCTGGAGGGCAACAAGCTAGAAGTTGTTCCCTCTACAAAATACCTAGGCCTCACCCTTGACCAGGGTCTCACGTTCAAACAGCATGTGGACCATGTCACTAAAGTAGTCCATTCCAAACTCGGATTACTATATCGACTTAAGGAACTGTTAACCCTTGAAGCTAGGACTGCTATAGCAGCGAGTGTCCTACTTCCAACACTAATATTTGCTGCCCCGGCCATCCAGAGTATCTCAAAACTGGAGTATGGTAAACAAGAGGTTCTATACAACAAGGTGACCTGCTTTGTCACCTTATCCCACTCTAGGAGCCACCACTGTGAGGCGTTAGCAAAGTTTAACTGGCCATCCTTCGAAGCATGCCTCAGCTACTCCATGCTCTGCCTGGCGAAAAAGATAATCAGACCCTCACCTCCCCCTAGCCTCGGGGGACTCCTCACAATAAAAAGAAACCAGTGCAGCCTTAGGTCCTTGGGCAAAACGTTGCTAGAGGTTCCGAAGGTTAGGACTAAGGCAGGCCAGAAATCCTTCTCGTATGCTGCCCCTTCCTTATGGAACAACCTCCCATTGGAGGTGCGAGAAACCCCATCGGTGCCATGCTTCCGCACCAGACTCAAAACCCATCTCCTATCAAAAAGTGTATGCCAGTGCCACTACACCTGACACTACCTAAACGACCACAACTAACTAAAATTTCAACCCCCCTAACAATGTAGCACTAACTTTTCTCCTCACTGAACCACCCTAATGCTCTTGAACTATGTCACCCAAAGAATCCACAGTGCTGTCTCACTAACATGTAGGATAAATGTTTGAATGCAATGAACTACAACTTACCAACATGATACATATAACTCTTATAACTACTGCTATGTGTAAATAGCCGAATACTGTATACCCATGACTTCCTGTATATGTAAATGTACAAAAGTTCATAATGTCTGTACTGTTATTCCCAGGTCGCCCCTGAAAAAGGGACCTTCGGGGCCCAGTGGGCCTACCCGGTCATCAAAATTCAATAAATAAATAATGCCCCTACTCTATATGCTGTAATCAGAATATAATGATTAAAAAGAACCCCAAGTGCCAGGAAGAAAAAACAAGTCTTCAAAGCCCCTTTAAAAATGTCAACATTTGAAATTTGATATAGCTGGACTGGGACAGGGATCAGAGGTATTTTAGGATGCACATTGTCATTCAGGAAAATGAAGGCATACCACACCCTGTGCACCAGCAAGAGAATCTCTTTTACTTATGATGTAAGTTTTGTGAGTAAACATCTTCTGAAATGCTCCCTGAACCTTGAGAACATCCTCAGCAAGCCCAATGGCCAGTAACTCTAGCCACTTAGGTGCAGAGACATTAGGTCTGGATGCCTGATCACCCCTCAGATCTTTTGAACAGGTCCATTTGGAGTGTGAGAGCTGAGGAGGCCTGTTATTGAGGCTAAGGATATTCTAAAACCAGAACTGGTGAGGCCAGTTGGAAGCAATTAGAATTAGAAATGTCCAGCCCCTCTGAGCCTAGAGAACCACCTTGTGGACCAGACTGAAAGCATACAGGAGATCTCTTATCCACAACTAAGCAAACACATCACTGGCAAAGTGCCCTGCAGTGGAAAGGTTGATGCAAGACAGCCTCACCTTTCTGTTTTCCCCAAAAGTGAACAGGTTCACAGAAAGTGTTCCTCTGGCTGAGAACACCTGGGACACCACTGCATGTCTATCATGGGTCCCCTAACTCCCATGAAGGAGGGCATCCACATGCTGATCATTTGCTCCCCCCATACGGACCTCCAGTAGGTACACTTGAACAAGCGAGCCAGAAATCGTAGACGCAGCACCTCCTGACACAGCAGGAAGGAGTGTGAGCCATCCAGCTTGTTCAAATAGAACTTGATGTTCACATTGCCAGTATTGACCTTGACAATCTGGCCCTTGACCAGTGAATCAGGTTTGGACAGCATCAGATACACTGCTTTTAGCTGTAGCAGGCTGATGCGCATTTTGAACTTGCTCAGTGATCAAAAGCTGTGCACCCATTGGTCCTACAGGTGTGCACACAGCCAATAAGGAGGCATCTGTCATCAGACTGGCTGAGCTCTCTGGCAGGATGAAGGAGATTCCCTCCAATAAGTTCAGTGGAGACAGCCACCACAGAATGGCGTCCAGCATCAGCGAGGACACCCAAACCAATAGGTCCAGAACTGAATGCATCTGGGAACAATGAAAGCCCAGTTCCTAGTAGATGGAGCTTATATGCCAGCAGGCCCAACTAACCACAGCTATGGCAGACACTGTGAAGCCCAGTAGCTCAAAGAACTCCAGAGCTGGGTGCAACTGCTCAACCTCAAATGATTGATCAAAAGATGGCAGATACTTATCTGTCCGTTGTTAGGCAAGCTATGGTTTGCAACAAGTGTAGTTCTGCTTTTGTTAGTTTATCAGTGACTGATTTTTTTTATCAAACTGCCCTCTAAAATATGAAAAAAAAAGTATCAGAAAAGATGTCGCTATTGCTTTCAGTGAAGCATGCCCTACAGTCTTCAAGCTAAGATATCATAAATCGTCTGAGGGTGGGTGCACAGCCAACAGTCTGGATAATGGAAGGGTTTGGGTAGTCAGCTCCTTCAAACCCAAATACAATCTCTTCTCTTTCCATTATGGAGCTATAAAAAATTACACAATTTCATTTAATGCTGTACTTCCACACAGGTAAGGGAGCATTGGTCAGTTTCTATTTTTATTTTTTTGGAACATATGTTTTTCTCCTTGGCCCACAGGCTGGCACTTCCTTCAGCTACCACACATGCAATCTTTCCACCCTACCAAGATCCCACTGTGGCTGCTCCTGGCTTCCCCACCCACCCATGACACTCCTCTGTTCTGCGCCCCCCCAGCTTACCCCTGGAACTGGGTACGCCTTCTGCTCCTTTGGCATTTCTTCCCCACAGCTACCTGGACACCTGAGGAAGAGGTGAAAGTGTGGGGATCCTACAGGAGCACATTAGCTTGGATCTGTTGTGGCCTGCCAGTGGTGCCTTATCTGTTTAGCACTGTGCCCACTTTTTTCTCTGTTCTCTCCACCCCTCCGCCATGAGTGTGCTGCATGATTGGCTGCCATCAAAATCAGATGCAACCAATCCTTGGGCACGCTCCAAAGGTCCCCAGTGTCAACTGTGATGCTCCTGCACTGCCATCCGTGATCATCCAGGTGGTGGTATGGCAGCAGGATGTGATCTCCCCCCATATCCCCCGAGGGGGAGCACGTCCTCTGGGACACTTGTTCCTCCTTCCCCCAGCTGGCCCTCCAACTGCACAAATCACCAGCATCATGAGCAGTAGCACTACAGATGCACTGGCAGGACAGCCTTTGTTCAGTTTTTTACTTTGCTCAGTTTTTTAAAACAACAAAAATTGCCCTCTTTAAAGAACTAACAACGAAACTGAATTTTAACAGCTTTACAGCACAACTGACAGCTTTGAAGTCGTGGGAAGTATTAAATGATAAAAATGCAAAAAAAAAAAAGTACTGCATTATGAGATAAAACTGGAAGCCTGTGCTTGTTTAAAGAATATGAGTGTTGATGATTGTCAGTCTCTCTTCAGCTGTTTGTATCCCAGGCAATTTCATTTCTGACAGACTACCATACCCCAAAGACAAACACAGGCTGTCTAATGGTACACCTTCATTACAAGCAAGAAACATTCTGAATTACCTTCATAAATAAGGTATGGTAATCTTAAAATGAATTACAACATGCTATATGTTAACTGCATTGTAAACGTTTAGGTGGAGGTCTTTGTCGATATCATTATTTACACAAGGATAAACATTCAAATACTGTATGCACTAAACTCTAAAGCAATTTCTTCTTCTGTCCTCACCTGCATTAAATGCACTGCCACACAGACATAGCTTTGGGTGCTGCTGAAACTCAGAGAACCAACATAATCCAACATAGTCATCTGTCTGACAGCACTTCATGTACCTGCTTCCCCAGTAAAATTATAAGACAAAGTCACGCAAACAGTGCTTCTGGGTTGAGACCTTAGTCTGCAAAAGAAACTGACAAACTCAAAGCCAGAACCCTCACCTTACTAGTGCTTACACCAGAAAACAACTGGCTTGCATAATTGTGTTTGGTATTTTTGACCAAGAAAGAGACACACAACTGCAACGACTTGTTTCCAGGTGTGTCCTGGGGTGGGTCACATGGATCTGTATTATTGACAGGGGGAATGCTGGCCAGGACACTGGGAAAAATCTCCCATTCTTACAGTAGATGAGGAGTCAAAATGACCTCAAACACAGAAGTTTGGAAGAACGGTACTATGGAAGAACTGAGTGTACCAAGATTAATGAGACTCTTTTAACATCTCTTATTACATTGACGCAACACACATAATTTTTTTGAAGTATTTTTTGATAAAGTGGGGTTCTAGATTTATATTGCTGTCTTATGAGAGTGTAGTGTTTGGGTTTACCACTATCCCACTTGTGAAATATCATAAGAGTTCCCTGGCAGTTCTGCTTGCCAGTCACAATTTTTTTTATAGCAGGCAAGATGCCAATTCCTGCATAACAAACGGTAACATCTTACAATATCCTCCTGCCTACTCTAGTACGTGGATCTCTGACGGCCTTGTATCAGGCTGAGAATGTGTTTTTTAGAAGGCAGACTTCAACAGAGTTGGGGAAACAATTCATACATTCATTCATGCATGTGATCATTTATTCATTCAGTTTGTTCAGAGAATCAAAAAGCCCTTGAGACAGGCTCCTTACAAAAGCATCCAAAACAAGTGCTGGTACACAAGTACTGTAATGTTGCCGTAACTGACATGGTCAGATATTTCCAGACATCTTACAATATTCCTAAAGGGATTCTCTCCGGAGACCCTACTGTGCTATTACAGGCAGGCAAGAGACTTTAGAGATATCACAGAAATTTCAGGAAATGTATACAACAGATACTGCATGAATGGTTCAGTAACAGTTGAAGACAAGCAGCAGATGCAGTAACATTCCAAGGCATACAGGTATAAAACTCCTTGGAAATATGTCTTCTCAGTAGCAGTTACAAGGCATAATTGATTGGTTCCTGAACCAGTGGGATAATACTGAGTTTCAGGGGAAAAAGTTGCAAGCAGCAGTAGGTGCAGCCATCTGCGGACAGCCAGAGATGTCCACTGCAACTGTCAGTACATATTGCAGTGATGAGAGTGTCTCCAGCAGCCAGTACACATCGTACAAACTTATGAACATGCCAGCAAATAAAGGCCTTACAGCCTGTCTAGTGTGCTCGAGTGTGCAGTTCTCAAAGTGTGTACAGAGGGAACTGCCCCTCTTTCCTGTTTACCTTCTGACCTCCTCAACTTCTCTCTCTCCCTCCCACTTACCTCCCCCCCCCCCAACACAGAAACACAGAATTTGACAGCAGATAAGGACCACTTGGCCCACTGAGTCAACCATTTTTCCCTGCCTACTCTTATATCACAGACCCTATTTGATCTCCGGCTTTACCCCTCTTTCCTTACCGCCAAGGTTCCCTTATGCTTATCCCATGCATTCTTGAATTCCATTACTGTTTTAGCTCTCACCACCTCTGCTGGGAGGCTGTTCCAGGCCTTTATCACTCTTTCTGTGAAGAAGTACTTCCTTATATCTCCCAAGTCTACCCCCCCCTTTCAGCTTCATAGCATGAACTCTTGTTTTACAGCACTTTTTTTAATGCTTGCCTCTTGAACCTTATTTACCGTATACCTTTGAGGTGTCTAAAAGTCTCTACCATATCCCCCCTCTCACTTCTTTCCTCCAGGGTGTACATATTGAGGTCCTTTAGTCTCTCCTCATGGGCCTTCAGATGCAGACCCTGCACCATTTTAGTCACCCTCCCCTTGACCGCCTCCACTCTGTCCAAGTCTTCCCGGAGATGTGGTTTCCAGAACTGGACATGGTACTCTAGATGAGGTCTCACCAGTAATCTGTACAGCGGCAATACGACCTCCCTCTTCCTGCTGGTGATACCCCTCCCTATGCACCCTAGTATCCCACTAGCTTTCACCACTGCCTTGACACATTCTCTGGCCACCTGTAGGTCATCGGCTACAATTACCCCCAGGTCTCTTTCCTGCTTGGTGGTTGTTAAAAACTACTCCCCCCGTTTTGTACTCTGGAAAACTAGGAGCAGTTATAAAATTCGGAAATAGCGTTTTATTATTATCAATAACGACAGAATAAAATTGTTAAAAATTGCTCAGGATAGCGATATATAAAGGCAGTACAAACAGAGAAAACAAAAGTCTTTCACCTGGGGGTATCTCTAATTCCAAGTTTCAATCTCTCTCCAGCAAAGTACACTCTACTGTATATGTTAAATAATGATAAAGATGACAAAGTACACATATACCGGTAATTTTACACATAGTACATAAGGTTCCATAGGGATTGAATATTGGGGACTACCAGACTCGCTAAGATGACATCGCGCAGCACGTTCCCAGCAGCCTTAGCCCTCCGAACAGCGCAGTCTTGTAAAAATGTTTCCTGGTTTCGGCAGTAGAAAAAAGTCACTGAAAACGTGTTAAACAGCAGAAATTTACGTAATGGAGAATATTATTCAAAACCTCTCCCTGTCTGCTCTAATTTCACAGGAGGGTTTCAGGAACAGTGTGCCGCATTATAATTGTGTTTAGGTAGCCTTTAACTTTTTCTTCCTGAGCTTGTTAAGAAGGAGACATCCTGTTTCTCACAAAATGTAACAGAGTTTGTCAGTTTCTTTGCAGAGTAGGTTTGCAAATAGAACAGTATCCCAAGTTTGCCTCCTGCTGACAGCTATGTAAAAGCTCAAACTGCATCTTAGGTTAACCCCCTAAATTCCAAATAGCTTTTTGTAATCATCTCAAAAGTACAACTATATACAATTTCAAACAAAGGGATCCCAGTTTCACATAAAGATTCACATATATTTTTATAACTGCAGATATGCAAGGGGGAAGGAAAGACAGAAACAGCAAGTGAAGGTAGAGAGATAGCGAGAGGCAGAGAATTGCGAGACCGTCAGACTGATCAGTTCCTAGGTCTCACGAGAACATTTGGTTGCACAACCAGACAGACAAGAGACAGAAAAGGAGAGGATAGAACAGATTCTTGCGTTTAACTCTTTGTGCATAACAAATGTGACAGGGCCTTATTCAACCCTATCATGACGACTCATCCTTTCCCCTGTGAAACCATGCTGCCTCAGGTCTTGTAACCCACTGAATTCTAGATATGCCACAATCTTTTCCTTCTGCAGTGAGACTATTAACTTTTTCACCACTGATGTCAGACTAACTGGCCTATAGTTGCCAGCACCCTCCCCGCTACCACTTTTGTGTAGTGGGACATCTGCACTCCTACAGTCCTTTGGAACCACTACTGTTTCCAGTGAACTGTTAAATAGAACTGTCAGAGGTACAGCCAGTATTTCTCTGAGACTTCCTCAGTACCCTTGGTTGCACCCTATCTGGCCCCATTGCTTTGTCCACCTTCAGATTAGCAAGTCTCTTTAGGGGTCTTGCCCCCACAAAAGGACTAGAGTCCGCCTCCCTCCCACCAAAGCTTCTGTTACTTTTTTGTGGCCCTTCCCCTTCTCCTTCCTCTATGAACACTGAATAGAAGTAATTGTTCAGGATGTCTGCCTTTTCCTGGTACACCTCTGCACCGCCTCCCCCTTCCCTTTTTTAACCTTACAAGTCCACCCCCGGTCTTACTCTTTTCACTTAGATACCTAAAAAAGTCCCCTTTTGTTACCTCCTGGGCTATTCTCTCTTCAGTTTGCAACGTTGCATTCCTTATAGCTTTCTCTGCTTCCTTCCATTTCACCTGATATGCCTCCCTATCCTCCTCCCTCTATACCTCCTTATACCTTCTGAATGCTACCCTTTACCTTTTTAGCCACCTCTTCTGAGAACAATTGCAATCTCTTTTTCCTCTTGCTTTTGCTCACTTGTTTGGCACTGTGGTTTGTTGCCTTTACTATGCTCCCTTTTATCTTTGCCCACTATTCTTCCACCAGACCCAAGTCATCCCCCATGCTAGGTCATCCCTGAGGCATTCACCCATCTTCTTAAAATCTGCACTCCTGAAGTCCAGAACCCTCATCTTTGTGTGGTTCGATTCTGAAGCCATCCTTGTACTGAACCACACAGTATGGTGATAAATGGTCCCCAGGTGGCTTCCCACCTTGACATCTACAACATTGTCCCTGTTAGTACTAGGTTCAGTATTGCCCCATCAAGAGTGGGTTCACTGACTAGTTGCCTGAGGAATGCCCCATGCAGACAGTCCTGGATGTCCCTGCTTCTAACTGAAGCCACCGCTGGGATGCTCCAGTCTACATCTGGCAGATTAAAGTCCCCATCAGCAACAACTCCCCCTTTTCTGCCATCTTGCCAGTGGCTTCCACCAATACCATATCTAATTCCTCTCTCTGAGCTGGAGGTCTGTATATCACTCTAGTGTGAATAGTGGCTCCATTCCCTGTCTTCAGGATGACCCACAGTACCTCTGCCTCCCCTTGTATCTCTGTCGCTTTAATGCTTTCCCTCACATAAAGGACCACACCCCCTCCTTTCCTTTCCTCAAGGTCCTTCCTGAACTAAGTATAGCCTAGTACAGCCATGTCCCTCCCTGTCTTGGTTTTCAGTGCACCATGACTTGGTAATGGGCACAATATCCAGGCTGGCCTCTGCCATGATGCCATCTAGGTTTGCATTCTTATTTACTAAACTTCTAGCATTCGCACACATGGCCATCCAAATTATGTTTCCACTCTGCTTGTTGCACTTTTTTTTTTCCTTTTTGCCCTCCCTTCTTCTCGCCTCTTCATTTTAATGTTTCTGTTCCTTTCCCTCTTTATCTCTACTGCCCTACTTTCTTTATTAATCTGCATGCTGGGGGATTCCTCTGCTCTTGGGTTCTTACTCTCTACTTCAGCCTGTGGGAGAGGCAGTATTTGACTCCCCAATTCCTTCCGCCACCCCCCTTGTCTAGTTTGAATGTTCACTGAAGTAACATTTAAACCATCCACTGAGGATTGCAGTTCCCCTCCCAGATGGATGTAGGCCATCACCCATGTATAGACCTTTATCCACCTAGGTTCCCTGAAAGTTCCCACTGGACCAGCAGGGAGAAGTAGTAAGCTCCCCCACCCCAGAATTGGAAATTTAGCAGCTTACAGCAAGCAAGGGTTGCTAGCCAGGACAGGTAAAGCCAAGACATTTACTGATACAAATGGCTGATCCAGCAATCCTGGAGGCCACCTCGCTGGCTTCATAAGACATCCTCAACTGGTGCCAGGCTGCCTCAGGACCCCATATGTCCATGGCTTTCCTCACTGACTCACTATTATGGAAACATAGAAGACTGATGGCAAATAAGGGCTACAGCCCATCCAATCTGCCCTTTTTTGTTGTGCTGCTTTTGCTACCTGCATGCCCAGGTCTACAGCACTTTCTCTTCCACCCCTTTCCTATCCTTTATGATTCCCTTTGTGCCTGTCCCAGGCTTTTTTGAATCCCACCACTGTTTTTTGCCCCCACTACCTCCACTGAAAGACTGTTCCAGACATCCACCACCCTTTCTGTGAAGAATTATTTCCTCACATCTCTCCTGAACCTACCCCCCATCCAGCTTCATATTGGGACCCCCTTGTTCTACAGCACCATTTCCTCTGAAAAATAGCTCCCACCTGTGCCTTATTCACCCCCATGAGGTATTTAAAAGTCTTGATCATATTCCCTCCTCTCCTCCGGGGTGTACATGTTCAGTTCCTTTAGTTTCTCCTCATAGAGCTTTTGATGCAGACCCTGTACCATCCTGGTAGCCCTCTTCTGGACAGCCTCCACTCTGTCTATGTCCCTCCTGAATTGTCTCCAAAACTGCATACAATACTCCAGGTGGGGTCTTACCAATGACCTATATAATTGCAACACCACTCCCCTCTTCCTGCTGATGATACCACTACCTACACACCCTAGCATTCCACTAGTTCTCTCAATCACTTTGTCGCACTGTCTGGTCACCTTCAGATCATCCAATATGATTACCCCTAGGTCCCTTTCCTGCTTGGTCATTGCAAGTATCTTTCCACCCATTTTATACCGCAGCCCTGGGCTTCTGTAACCCAAAATGCATTATTTTGCACTTTTTTGCATTAAACCTTAGCTGCCAAACTTTTGACCACTCCTCCAGTCATTTTAAATCTCTTTCCATCCTTCTCACCCCTTGGAGTGTCCACTCTACTGCAGATCTTGGTGTCATTTGCAAAGAGGCAGACCTCCCTTTTCAGTTCCTCTACTATGTCGCTAATGAAGACATTAAAGAGGACTGGCCCCAGTACCGACCACTTGAGGTACCCTGCTAGTCACTCTCTCTTCTCCTCCTCAGAGTGAACTCCATTTACCACCACCCTCTGTCACCTAACCAGTTTCTAATCCAGGTTACCACCTAATTGCCCATCTTCATGTTACCCAACTTGTTTACCAGTCTCCTATGTGGAATGGTGTCAAAGGCCTTGCTGAAGTCCAGGTAGGCCATGTCCACCCTGATCCCTTGATCCCTGATCCAACACCTTGGTTACCAGTTAAAAAAAAATCTACTAGATTTGTTTGGCAAGACCTACCCTCTGTGAAGCCATGCTGACTCAAGTTCTGTAGTCTGTTGGATTCCATGTGTTCCATGATTCCTTCCTTTAACAGTGTTTCCATCAATTTCCCTACTACAGATATCAGGCTGACAGATCTATAATTTTTCACCTCCTTCTTGCTACCACTTTTGTGAAGTGGGACTATAATCGCTCTTCTCCAGTCCTCTGGGGCCATGCCAGTCTCCAGTGAACTGTTAAGCACATCTGCCAGGGGTGCTGCTAGCCCCTGAGTTCCTTCAGCACTCTTGGATGCACCCGTATGGCTCCATGGCTTTGTCCACCCTCAGATTAGTGAGTGCTTTCCTGACCCTCTCCTCAGAAAAGGGACTGGTGTCCACTTCCCTCTCCTCCAAGCTCTTGGTGCTTATTTGTGGACCCTCCCCTTCCCCTTCTACTGTGAACACTGAGCAGAAGTATTTGTTTGCCTTTTCTTGGTCCTCCTCTGTACAGTCCCCTCCCTCCTTTTTTAACCATGCAATCCCTCCCTTTGTCTTACTTTTCCCACTAATAGAGCTGAAAAATGTCTTGTCCCCCTTTGATACTGTCTAGGCTATTCCTTCCTCAGCTTGTGCCTTTGCACCCTTTACTGCTTTGCCCGCCTCCCACCATTTCTCCAGATACACTTCCCTGTCCTCCTCTCTCTGAGTCTCCTTTTACATAAGAATGCCACAGTTTTTGCCATTACCTTTTCTGTCACTTCCCTTGAGAACCATAACGGTCTCCTCCTTCTGCTTATTTGTCTGATGAACAGGTTTGTTGCCTTTACTATGCCCTCTGTTAATCTGGCCCATTTGCCTTCTATCCCACCCATGACATCTCACCCCACTAGGTCCTCTCAGAAGCATTGCATCTTTGTAAAGTCAGCCCTTCAGAAATCCAGGACCCTCGCCCTTGTGTGGTTGGATTCCACTGTTGTTCTTATATTAAACCACACTGTGCGATGGTCACTGGTCCCCAGATAACTTCTAGAGCTGTGGGGAATCGGAAAATTCTGAATTCACAGAATTTCGAAGACATTTAAAAATTTAGTCATTTGGTTATAACTCAGCCACCGTTTAAACTAGAGCTCTGAAATTTGTAATATGTACTCTTTGGGTCCATGTTCACTAATGTGCCAAATATCATGAGATGGATAGTTGTAAAATAATAGGTGCTCAAATGTCATTTTATTGTGTGAAATTTCATGAAAATTTTTATCGGCATACACCTTAACTGTCTATTGGGTCAGGGATCTTAAATTTGGCATGGTTCATTGATGACAGGTATTCTAACAATGTGCCATATTTCATGACAATATGATGCATCATCTCAAAATTATATTTGCTCAAAATCTGTCAATTTATTTTTTTCAGGAAATTTCATGAAAACATTTCATCTGCATATAACTCAGGCACCTTTGGAGCTAGGCATGTGTAAATTAGTACAGGTAACCTTTTTGTAATGCTTATAGAATGATCTAAATATGGACAGAATTAGAAGAGATTTTTAAGTTACAGGGGTTCAAAACTTTACTATGTAAATATCTGCAAAATTTTGTGAAAACTATCAAAAATGTGGATGTTTATAACTTCTCTTCTCTTGTATGCATTAACATTCGACATGCATATCCATAGTCAGTGTATCCTGGTGTCTAACATAACTGGATAAATTGGTTAAGCAGTTTTAATTTTGCAGAAGACAAAAATGATTAGTAACATTTTTTCACATATTTATGATAGCATATACTATAGATGAAGCATCCAGAATTTGTTTTTGTGGAATTTAACATTAATAATGCACATATATCTACTTCATTTGATAAGATAGGCTGAGCTTTTTGCAGTCCTGCTGTTCCTCTCTGGGTGACTATTCAACCCCCCTTCTCTTTTGGCATAGCCAGATCGACTCAGTAGAACTACTGATTCAATTGATATCCTCGTTGTTCTTTACAGTGACAAACTCCTTTAAAATGTGTGTCACCTACTCCTCTTCCTATTGACCTACTCTGTTAGAATAGCCAGAATTATTTATTTCTGCTGCCCAAGACATGGTCTCCCCCCCACACACACATCTTTTTGAGTACCTTTGAGTACCTCTAAGTCCTAGACTTGCATGTACACCAGGCTATCCATATCATAAATTTACTGACTCTGATCCTTAAATATCCTGCATTCAGGTTGGAATTGTTCAAACTCTGTGCTTTCTTGCTCCAACCTGTGGGTCTATTGTGCTACCCAGCTCAGCTGTCAATTTCTTGGTGAAACTGCGCATCTAACTCCAGAACCTGGTGACCCCCTGCACTACCTGCCTCTTATACCCCTATACTTCTTTCTCACCTCTGTTTAAATTTGGATATGTAGTTTTCAAATTAGAGGGAACTAACTGAAATTCAAATTCTGACAACATGTTTGGCAGGCTAGAAATCTGAAACTATGTGCATATACAAATGTAGTGACAATCTCTATACCTGTTAATTTTTGTAACATTTCAATGAACACTATCAAAACTATACTAAAATTACAGAAATCCAAATTTTGGCAAACTATTTGACTACTTATAACTTATCTCCCATTGAAGCTTGAGACTTAAAACTTGGTGCATATATGCATGCTAGGTGCTTCTCTAAATCTTAATATTGTGGAGAAATTTGGATAAGAAATGTTTAAATTATTTCAAAATAACTGAAAATTAAATTTTGATTACATGTTTGCTCACCCATAGCTCTGCCCTGTTTCACTCTATAGCTCTGAAAATTGGTACATTCTTGTACATTCCAAATTTGGTGTCATTTGGACACATACTTTTAAAATTATAGTGAAATAACAGAAATGTTAAATTTTGCGAAATTCTGCAGAACACTGTTGGAAAATTAAAATTCCGTGGAATCAAAATGGTCATTCCACAGGCAGAAGTTTTTATTCCACACAGCTCTAATAACTCCCCACTCTGAAGTCTGCAACATTGTCTCCATTAGTTGTACCAGGTCCAGTATTGCTCTGCCCAGAGTGGGTTCACTAACTAGCTGCCTGAGGAATGCTCCCTGCAGGGAGTTCGGGATGCCTCTGCTTCTAGCTGATGATGCAGCAGGCAGGCTCCACTCTGCATGTGGTGAAGTCCCTCACCAGCTTCACACCCTCTTATTCACCATTTTGCCTATGTCTTCCAACATTTCTTTGTCTATGTCCTCTCCTTGTGTTAGAGGCCTCTTTACCACTCCTATCTGAATATTGGCTCTGTTTCCCGACTCAGGATTGACCCATAACACCCAACCCCCCTGAATTCCTTGTATCTATGTCACTTTTGTGTTCCTTAACATAAAGCACGACTCACTCACCTCTCCTACCGACCAAGTTTCTTTTAAACATTGTGTAGCCAGGAAATGGAAATTACATACCTACCATAATTCTTGATCTTCTTGGACGAAGTCTCCACCACTCATTCACACTGACGGGATCTATGCTGGAGGTGCTAAAACCCAGTAGTAGCAAACATTTTTGAAAGAGGGCCTGCGCCAGAGATGGAGCTGTGAGGAGTACCGCCACAAGCCACGGCTCATGCGGCAATGACTATCTCGGCATCGACCCTCCAACTGCCTCAGTACCTTTTTTTTTGAGGAGGTGCAGCTTAATTAACCTAGAAGGATAGCCTAACAAAGACCGGACATAATATAGACTGGATGACCCGTATAAGAAGGGTCAACAAAGAAGTCTTCACAGCCTGAAGATTGAGGGAGTGAAGACCAACAACAGAGGTGAGCTTGGGGGATGGTGGGAGAGTGATATCGAGTGGTGAGACTTCATCCAAGTGAAGATCAAGAACGCTGCAGGTAATGCACTTCCACATCTTCCCTGACAAAGTCTCCACCACTCATTCACACTGATGGGAGAGTACCAAGCTAATAATCCCCCAAGAGGGCAGCAGGAGAAACCAAGAGCTCACAAATTTAGGACAGAAGTCCATTAAGGATAGTCCTGCCAAATGAAAGATGTCGTCTACCATGGACATCCAGGGCATAGTGCTTGACGAAAGTGTGCACTGAGCTCCAGGTAGCCACATTGCAAATGTCTGCAATGGGCACATTGAGGATTTCCACCAGGGATGCCGTGACTGCTCTAGTAGAGTGAGCATACACTCTGACCTCCATCTTAACTTGCACCATGGAATAACAGTGGCGAAGGCATGCCACCAGCCATGCCGAAATGCATCTGATAGCGACAGATTGACCCAGCCGGGTCTCGCTGAAGAAAACAAACAGTTGTTAAGCTTTGCAAATTTCTTTTGTTCTATCCAAATAGAAACACAGAGCACTTTTGACATCTAAAGAATGAAGGGTACGCTCTCCTTCATTTTGGAAGTTCGCAAAGTAGATAGGTAGGACCAAAGGTTGGTTTAGATGGAATTCTGAAACAACCTTAGGGAGAAACATAGGATGGGTCCTAAGAACTACTTTGTCCTTATCAAATACAGTATACAGAGGGTCTGTGACCAAAACATGTGTTTCAGAAACCCTGCGGGCTGAGGTAATGGCTACCAGGAAGGCCGTTTTCCAAGTGAGAAATTTCAGCTCACAGGTAGCTAGAGGCTCAAAATGCTTTCAAGTGAGCATGTCTAGCACAAGATTAATGTCCCAGACTGTGACTGAATGTCTGACAGGAGGTCTGGTATGCAGAATACCCTTAAGAAACCTCTTAACTACAGGTAACTGAGCCAGTGACAAGGAAAGTACTGGCTCATGATAAGCTGAAATGGCACAAAGATGAACTTTGACTGTAGAGTATTGTAGACCTGATTTTGAGAGGTCTAAGAGGTACTCTAGAACTTTATTTGGTGGGCAGGAAAAAAGATTTAAATAGTATTTTGCACACCAGAGAGAAAAACGCTTCCATTTGGCTGTGTAAGTTTTTCTGGTGGCTGGCTTGCGCGCAGCCAAAAGAATATCTGAAACTCTTTGAGAGAGATTGAAACTGTTCACCTCTATCTCTTCAGGAGCCAAGTGTGAGGGTAAAGCGACCTCAGAATGGGATGGACCACAGGACCCTGGGTAAGAAGGTTCATCTGAAGGGGAAGCGCCTTCGGAGAGGGTTGCTGACATACTGCTGAGTAACGGAAACCATATCTGTCAAGGCCAGAAGGGAGCAATGAGGATCATTTTGTCTCCTGGGACTCAAATTTGAGAAGTACTCTCTGAATTAGTGGAAGAGGAGGAAAGGCATTTAGAAAGCATTTTGTCCACTGCAGCTTGAATGCATCCTGACAGAAAATGCCAGGCCCTGGATTTCTGGAGCAGAAGAGTGGCAGTTTTGTGTTGAGTGGGGATGCAAAAAGGTCCAGGTCTGGAGTTCCCCACTCTGCAAACAGTGACTGAACTACGGTTGAGTCAAGAGACCACTTGTGAGGATCTGTCTCTGTTCTGCTGAGATGGTCTGCAGGTTCGTTCTGCACTCCCGGCAGGTAGACCACCTGAATTAGAGCCTTGTGCTCTGGGCACCATTCCCACATTCTTATCACTTCCCCTGTATAAAGAGTAAGAGTGTGCACCGCCCTGCTTGTTGATGTAATACATCAACTGCTTTGTTGTCCGTTTGAAGGAGAATGTTCTTGTGACAGTGAATGTTCTTCAAAGCCTGGACTGCATAAAGGATGGCTCTCATTTCTAGGACATTTACGTGAAGCTGGGACTCACCCCAAGTCCACGTACCCTAGGTGTGGAGATTCTGACAGTGAGTTCCCCACCCCGTCAGGGACGTGTCCGTGCTAATAGAAATCTGATGATCCAGAGGAGCAGAGGGATACCCTTCCAAAAAGGTTGTCCTCTTGCGACCACCAGGTGAGTGACCTCTTCAGAGGTTCTGTCACCTTGATGAGAAAGGACTGAGGATGAGTGGTTGGGGACCACTGAGTACTGAGCATCCATTGAGAGGTTCTCATGTGGAGACATGCTAGAGGTACAGTGAACACCGAGGATGCCATGAGACCCAGCATCCACTGCATCAAGATAGCTCGAATTGAGCTGTTCTATCTGATGTATCAGGCCATCTGTAGGATATTGCTCCTTCTGTCCTCTGGAAGAAAAGCTTTCACACAGGAGGTGTCCAGAAGAGTTCCTATAAAGAGGAGCTTCTGGGAGGGCTGCAACTGTGATTTCTTGGGATTTAGCAGGACTCCCATAGACGTGAGAAAATCTGAGGCCATGTCTACGGCGTCGAGAGTTCCTTGCCTGGAAGGACTTGCTAGAAGCCAGTCATCCAGATATGGGAACACTTGTATTCTGATTTTTCCGAGATGCACTGCGAGAATTGCACAACTCTTTGTAAAAACTTGTGGCACCGAGGATAGCCTGAAGGGCAGGACTATGAACTGATAATGTTGGCTCAGTGCCACAAACCTTAGGTATCTGTAGTGCTTTGGGTGTATAGAAATATGTTGATAAGCATCCTGCATGTCCAGGGAAGCTAGCCAATCATTAGGATGAAGCAAGGGTAATAGGGTCCCTAGCGATATCATCTTGAACTTTTCCTTGAGAAGAAACCTGTTTAACTTTCTGAGGTCCAGCTGGGTCCTAGTGCCTCTGAAGTAGATCCCATCAGTGTGAATGAGTGGTGGAGACTTTATGTCCAGGAAGACTGGCCATTTCCCAGTCATGGTTGCCAGTGCACCATGTTTTGTTGATGGCCACAATATCCAGGTCTGCCTCAGTCATGGTGGCCTCCAGGTCTGGAATCTTATTTCCCAGACTTCTAGCATTGGCACACATGGATTTCAAGATTTTGTTAGTTCTTCTCTTGTCCCTTGCCATGTTTTCTTGCTGTTCTCCCTTCCTCTCCTTTTCATATTGCCTGCTTCTCTTCCCCCTTCCTCCCCCCCCTGCTACCTTGTCTTCCATTCCAGTGGGAATCTTTTCCCTCAGAATTGTTCTACCCACCATCACAGCCTGTGTGTATGAGGGGGGGAAGGGCACTTTCTACCACCCCTTTGCTTTCCACCACCCCCTTGGCTAGTTTAAATGTCCAAAGTAACATTTAAACCAACCACTTAGGACTGCCATTCTCTTCCTGGATGGATGCAGGCCATATCCCCTGTACAAGCTCTGATCCCTCCAGATGGAGTCCCAGTCCCCAATGTAGCCATACCCTTCCTCTTTGCACCATTCCTTCAACCATGAGTTGAAGGCCTTAGTGCGGAGCACCCTCTCCTTCCCCCTTTTGTAGATGGTCAGTGGGAAGGAGAATCAGATAGCACATCAAGCAAATTAAGCACCACACCCATAGATGGTGCTATGTTATCATATGAGCCTAATGCAAGGCCACGGACAGGACTAACTGGGCAAAGGTAAAAATGTTTCTATCCAATGCCTCAAATCTACTAGAGTCTGTGCTGGAAGGATACTCTCACATCAAAAGAATGAGAGCCTCACTGGGTTGGGAGCATCCAAAGTCCAGGTTGAGGTGTATCTTCTATGGACCGGGTCTGTGCACAGTACTGAAGTAGGAGATCCCTGGGGATAGGAGGGCTGGTTTGGGGAAGCCTCCAAACTGCCCTTATTGCCTCCTCCATGGCCCTATGCCAGGGCTGAATGACTGTGGTGTCACTGCTATGAACTCCAATGAGACCCACAGGTAGGGCAATGGGATTGTGGTTAAAATAGCAGGGATACCCAGCACTTCCATCATCTGCCCGTGACTCACTGGTACAAAATGTACTCAGCAGCAGTGGGCATGTGGAGTGATGACTTGTTGTTCTCCATGGAGGACACATAGAATTGGGCAGTCTGTCTCCCTGAGCCATGCCTCTACACTCCTCATTCAAAAGCAGTACTGGTTCTGCAACACAGGGTCCCCAGGCCTGATGGCTACAGTCACCCTATCAAATCAAGCACTTAAGGCAAAGGCCTAGAAGGGAAAGGAGCAACCTAAGATGTTGCTACACCCATGTCATGGGCGAGACCCACCTTTGGGGAGGAATGGGGAGGGTCTCCTGTATCTGAAACCTTACCTCATGGAAAGTTGCAGAACAGAAGCTGAAGGTGAGCCCAGAAGCAGAAGACAAGCATCCCTGACTGGGCAGGCCCTGCTGCAAGGCCTAGGCCCAGTCTGGTGTCACCTATAGCAGCACCACTAGGATCCCCGGCAAAGCTCCCAAAGTCAACAATGCTAGTGGTGCCAACATCAAGAGAAGCAGTGGCACTGGTGCCAGAATCCCTACTGACACTGGTGTTTGCATCAGTACTGACCTCTCCCTTGGTGTCACTCTCAATACAGCAATTAGGTCAGAATAATAGGTAAGGGCACATATACAGTAGTTGAAGGAGGAGAAAAGCTATGCTGCTTCATGAACTGAATCTATGCCGATACCATGGTTACCAGGCAGTGTTTGGGTATTACAGTGATGGTATCAAAGGTCTGAGGAAAAAAAGCCTAAGATATCACAGGAATTAGGAGTACCAAGTAACAGCAATTTCAGTTGTATCAAGATATAATGAAAAATTTATTCTGGAGTATTGCTGGATTATAAGAAAATATTTTGAAGTTCTCAAAATATATAAACCATAGGGCTTGCTTACAGCTTATTTTTTCCAGACGTGTAAAACTTCACATTCAAGGCCTCTGTTTGCAGTTGAACTGGATTAGATAAGTGTATACAAAAGGGAGTCCATTTTACAATTTACAGCTTTAAAGAGGGAATCCGGCCAAAATTTGTAGCATCAATAAATTCAGAATTTGGATCAGCATATCCCCAATCAAACTTGCGCCAAAAATGAGACCTCTATGTTACTTCACTTAAAAGTTACGAGTTATTTTGTAACCCTAAATTCACTGCCTGTTCAAAGAAGCCAGTTTCAGTAAAGAGCTGCTGATGATGTCACAACCAGAACTCATAGTCTAGTGCTTCTTGCAAACTACCTTATAAGACTTATTTCTCCTATATTACATAAAACTGCAGTTGTAAATATCTCAAAAAAAGATAGCTGACATTGGATGGGTCAGGGAATGCATTTCCGTACTGTGCAGATGCAAGGTATAATATTTAAGAACATGATGGGGTGTTAGAATATGACGTCAAACATAGCTTTAGAATGACAAAAATGCATACAGTCTTTAGAATACTGCAGAGATGAGATTTTGAAATGCCACTAGACTGCAACTGTGGAATGCAGCAATGATACCGACTCAGATAGTAGCAGGGACACACAAATTTGGAAAGTGGCAGGGATGCAAAAATTCATAACATGACAGTGTCATATAGTTCTAGAATGTGACAGAGGCACACATAGAAACACAGAAACATAGAGTTTGACAGCAGATAAGGACCGCTTGGCCCACCCAGTCTGCCCATTTCCCTACCTATTGGATAAGCTGCAGATCCTAGTTAACCAGCAGCCTACTTCTTCCTACCCCCAACCCCTAGAATTGCCTTATGACTGTCCCATGCATGCTTGAATTCCACCACTGTTTTTGACTCCACAACCTCCTCCGGAAGGCCGTTCCATGCATCCACAACCTCTGAGAAAAATACTTCCTTAAATGACCTCTGAGCCGCCCCTTCTATCTTCAAATTGTGCCCCCTTGTTCTTGCACACCTCTTTTTTTGAAAGATGCTACCCTCTTGGACTTTGTTGATTCCCTTGAGATACTTGAAAGTTTCTATCATGTCCCCCCTCTCCCTCTTTTCCTCGAGGCTATACATATTCAGCTCCTTAAGTCTCTCTTCATATGTCTTCCGGTGCAGACCCTGCACCATTTTAGTTGCCCTCCTCTTGACAACCTCCAACCTGTCTATGTCTTTGGGGAGATTGGGTCTCCAGAACTGCACGCAGTACTCCAGATGGGGTCTCACCAACTGTCTGTACAGAGGGATAATAACTTCCTGTTTTCTACTGGTGATGCCTCTCCCTATGCATCCCAGTATCCCCAACCCTCCTTGCAGTCCTCTCCACATTGCTTGCCCACCTTTAGGTCATCTGATATGACCACCCCAGGTCCTTTCTATTTCTGTTGTTGTTAGTATCTC
Source organism: Neoceratodus forsteri (assembly GCA_016271365.2). Lineage (NCBI taxonomy): Eukaryota > Metazoa > Chordata > Ceratodontiformes > Ceratodontidae > Neoceratodus > Neoceratodus forsteri. The sequence continues at coordinate 1,106,740,110 of CM057449.1, read as the reverse complement.
ACCCCCCATTGTGTACTCTTCCCCTGGGTTTTTGTTTCCCAGGTGCATTACCTTGCACTTCTTAGCATTGAATCTAAGCTGCCATACATGACCATTCCTCTAACCTTGCCAAGTCCCTTCTCATCCTTTCCACCCCACCTTGTGCATCAACTCTGTTGCAGATCTTTGTGTCATCTGCAAAGAGACATACTTTTCCTTCCAGTCCCTCTGCAATGTCGCTTATAAAGACATTGAAGAGGACCGGTCCCAATACTGAACCCTGCGGGTACCCACTAGTAACCCCCTTTCTTCAGAGTGGACTCCATTTACTATTACTCTCTGTGTCCTATTCTCCAGCCAATTCTTTACCCAGGCTGTCATCTTGGGACCCACTCCCAGGCTGGCTAACTTGTATATTATCTTTTGTGTGGGACTGTGTCAAATGCCTTGCTAAAGTCTAGGTAGGCCATGTCCACAGCCCCTCCCTGATCTACTACTTTGGTCACCCAGTCAAAGAAATCTATCAGATTTGTCTGGCATGACCTTCCACTGTGAATCCATGCTGCCTTGGGTCCTGAGCCACTCTGGCCTCTAGATACTCAACAATTCTTTCCTTCAGAAGTGATTCCATCATTTTCCCTACCACTGAGGTTAAACTAACAGGTCTGTAGTTTTCTGCTTCTGCCTTGCTCCCACTTTGTGAAGGGAATCACATCTGCCCTCCTCCAGTCCTCGGGTACCACCCCATCCTCCCATGATTTGTTAAAGAGGGTAGTCAGTGGTGTCACTAGTTCTACCTTAGTTCTTTTTAAATTCTGGGATGAATCCCATCAGGCCCCATTGCTTTGTCCACCTTCAGTTTTAAGAGTTCTTTCAGAACCCTTTCTTCTGTAAATGGGCTGGTATCAACTTCTGTATCCAGAGTGTTTCTACTGTTTGTTTTATGTACCTCCCCACTTCCTTTGTAAATACTGAGGAAAATATTTGTTTAGTATCTCTGCCTTTTCACAGTCACCCTCTGCCCACCCTCCCTCCTCTTTATTAAGCCTCACTATCCCTCCCTTGGTCTTCCTTCGCTCCCTGATGTACCTATAAAAGGTTTTATCCCCCTTCTTAACTGAGTTGGCTATCTTTTCCTCGGTTTGGGCCTTTGCTGTTCTGACTGCCTTCCCAGCTTCCTTTTGCTTTAACTGATACAGTTCCCTGTCCTGCTCCTTCTGTGATTCTGTGTACTTCCTGAATACTTTCTTTTTCTCTTGAACCTTCACTGCCACTTCCTTTGAGAACCATAGTGGTTTCTTACATCGTTTCATTTTGTTCATTTGCTTCACACAAAGGCTTGTTACCTCTGTGATGGCAGTTTTTATTATTCCCCATTGTTCTTCCACCCCTCCTTCCTGCCCATTTGCGAGTGCATTCCTTAGGCAGTCACCCATTTTGGCAGGGTTGCCACCTTTGGATGAGGCAAAAACCGGATCCTAAGCTCCGCCCCTAGCCCCAACCCTTTTCATGACTCATCATGCATTGTTCCTCCTAGAAGTCCATTTGTTATATCAGTAAAAGACAATGCTTAAAGCAGCAGTTCAACAAAAATGTGAAGATACTATACTGTACCTGTTAAAGTTACTTTCCTAGGTTCTTCCTAATTATTTATTTATGTATTTATTTATTTATACTGGTTTACCAGATAAACATACAGTAATAAAAAAAAATCTCATTTACAGATATGATCTGGGGGAAGACAATGGAAATACTGTAAATAGCATACAATAGTATACATACCTTATATCTTTTTCTGGCTCCATTTCCTGTTCATGTTCACAGTACTATTTAAAAGCCAAAGAAGTGACTACACTTTTTTCTTAAGGAAATAAAATATGTTTTAAACATTTAAAAATGCCTAAATTCTATTAGAGATGAAAATGTTTACCAGGAAATGAAAGTGGAGGAGAACTGGCTCTGTTACTGTTACAAAAGGTGGGGGCAGCTGTGCTATTATGCTACTTTAAGATGCAGTGGGAAGATTAGGTTAAGTAAGTGCTAATGGTGTTAATGGCCATACTTTACACCTCCCAGGGCAACTGCATTCACAAACAAAAGGCTACACTGACAACAGAACTTGTTTGTAACTTAAACATGTAGCTGAAACAATGAGTGATATGACAACATTTATTTTAAAAGTATATGAGCACTCAAAATGGCTCAAATACCTGACCAGCACAGAGCAAAACTGGATTACCTGATAGGGACCCTGAAAACCTGACCACCAGGAAAAAAACCTGACAGGTGGCAACCCTACATTTTGGCAAAGTCAGCCCTCCTAAAGTCCAGTACTTTTGCCTTTGTATGGCTTGACTCTATTGCTGTGTTTATTGTGAACCATACTGTTCGATGGTCACTAGTTCCCAGATGCCTACCCACTTCTACATCTGTGATCCTCTCTTCATCTCCATTTGAGAGAACCAAGTCTAAGATTGCTCCCTCTTGAGTGGGCTCCAATACTAGTTGTCTAAGGCATGCCCCTTGTAGGGCATCTAGAATAACCCCACTCTTTGAAGTGGCTGCTGCAACTGCATTCCAGTTAACATCTGGCATATTCAGATCACCCATCAGCAATATCTCCCCTTTTTCTGCCATTCTAAGTATTCTTTCTATCATTTCCTTGTCCATTTCCTCCCCCTGAGAAGGGGGTCTGTATACAACCCCTGTGCGGATTGTGGTGCCATTGCTAGTCTCCAAATTTACCCACAGTGCTTCTTCTCCTCCTCCGTTTTCCCTTTTGTTCTGTTGCTTTGATTCCTTCCCTTATGTAAAGAGCTACTCCTCCTCCTCTTTTACCCTCCCTGTCCCTCCTGTAGATAGTGTATCCTGGTATGTTTATGTCCCAGTCATGATTTTGTGTGTACCATGTTTCTGTGACTGCCACGATATCCAGATGTTCCTCCTCCATCAAGACCACTAATTCAGGAAGCTTGTTACTCAGACTACGGGCATTGGTACTCATTGCTCTCCATTTTATTTTGAAATGTGGGAGACATGGTAGTGGAAGGTGTCGGGGATATGTAATTTTGGAAAGTGTCTTGGATGCATTAATTTTCTTGTGGTGGTGATGCACAATTTCAGAATGTGGTTGATATGTATGCTTGATTTCAGATTGTGGTGGCAACATTCAATTTCATAATGCGGCATGGACATGGAATCTCAGAATGTGGTGGTGACTCCGTTTCAGAATATGTTAGTCACATGCGATTTCAGAATGAGGCACGGATGCATAATTTTAGAATGTAACTTGGATGTGCAATTTTTGAATATGGTAGTGATACTCATTTTCAGAATGTGATGGGAATGTGCAGTTTCAGAATATGGTGGGAATGCTCACTTTCAGAATGTGGCAATGACAGGCAGTATTGGAATTTGGAAGCTAACACACTTTTTCAGAACGTGGAGGGCAGGTACAATTTTAGAATATAGAGGAGACATGCTTAGTTTCGGAATGTGGCAGTGACGCACAATTTTGGAACATGGCGGTAATGCACAATTTCAGAATGTGGTAGTGACACACAACTTCAGAATGTGTTAGTGACGCACAGTTTCGGAATGTGTCAGTGACAATTTTCGAATGTGGTGGTGACACAATTTCAGAATGTGGCAGTGACACAATTTTGGAATATGGCAGTGATGCTTGATTTCAGAATGTGGCAGTGATGCACAATTTTGGAATGTGGCAGTGATGAACAGTTTGGGAATGTGGCAGTGATGCACAGTTTGGGAATGTGGTGGTGACAGTTTCAGAATATTGTGGTGATGCACAATTTTGGAATGTGGCAGCAATGCACAATCTCGGAATGTGGCAGTGATTTCAGAATGTGACAGTCTCGCACGATTTTGAAATGTGGCGGTCATGCATTATTTTGGAATGTGATTGTGATGCATGATTTCAGAACGTGGTGGTGATGCATGATTTCGGAATGTGGCAGTGATGCACATTTTTGGGAATGTGGTGATGATGCACAAATTCAGAATGTGGAAGTGATGCACAATTTTGGAGTGTGGCGGTGATGCACAATGTCAGAATGCAGCGGTGACGCACAATTTCAGAATGTGGCAGTAATGCATTATTTTGGAATCTGACAGTGATGTGCGATTTCAGAATGTGGTGATGAGACATGATTTCATAATGTGGCAGTGACACAAGATTTCATAATGTGGCAATGATGCATGATTTCGGAATGTGGCAGTGATGCACGAATTCAGAATGTGGTGGTGACGCACAATTTCAGAATGTGGTAGTGACACACAATTTTGGAATATGGCAGTGACGCATGATTTCTGAATGTGGCAGAGGTGCGATATCAGAATGTGGCGGTGACGCATGATTTCGGAATGTAGCGGTCTTGCACGATTTTGAAATGTGGTGGTGATGCATTATTTTGGAATGTGACAGTGTTGCACGATTTCAGATGTGGTGGTGATGACCCAAGATTTCAGAATGTGGCGGTGACGCACGATTTTGGAATGTGGCATTGATGCACAACTTCAGAATGTGGCGGTGATGCATGATTCTGGAATGTGGCTGTGACACATGATTTCAGAATGTGGCACTGATGCACATTTTTGGAATGAGGTGGTGATGCACAATTTCCCAATGTGGTAATGACAGTTTTAGAATATGGTGGTGGTGTACAATTTTGGAATGTGATGGTGACGCATTATTTCAGAATGTGACACTAACGCACTATTCCAGAATGTGACACTGATGCACTATTTTGGAATGTGGCACTGATGCACTGTTTCAGAATGTGGCACTGACCCACAACTTCAGAATGTGGCACTGACCCACGACTTCGGAATGTGGCACTGACGCATGACTTCAGAATGTGGCACTGACGCACAACTTTGAGATATGGCACTGACAGTTTCAGAATGTAGCACTGAAACACAACTTTGGAATGTTGTTTGGATCTGTAGTTTTGGAATGCGGCGGGGTGTGCAATTTTGGAATATGGCTGGGATGCAAAATGTTGGATTGTGGTGAAGATGTAATGCACAATTTTGAAATGCAGTGGGTGCATACAATTCTGGAATGTGTCAAGGACAAGTGGTTTCAAAACAAAAATGGTGTGTCCTGTCATATTCCAACAGTGTATATATCTTTACTATATTTCAGAATTCCCAGTCTCCGCTAACTGCCTTAATGTGCGTCCCTGTCACATTTTGAGATTGAATGTCCCACCACACTGTGAGATGGCTCATCCTGCCACATACAAAGATTGCATGTTCCTCCTAAAAACATTCTAAAATTGTACACCACTTTGACATGGGGTGAGGTGGGGGGGCAGTGGGATGATGATGGTGGGGGAGGTGGGGGTAGCACTTGGTGGCAGTGGGATGACAAAGGGGAAGGGGTTGGGGCAGCAGCAAACCACGGGTGCTAGCTGCATGCTCGAGTATACTTAGACCGTGTGGTCTGTTTCTGCTGGCACATTCGTATGCTTGTATGTTCATATTCTATATTTTGATTCAGCACTGCATTCCAAAACCACCTCCTTATGCACTCTAGAGTACAGTACCATGCATCTGAACATTCTGTAAATGCAAGCACTGCAGACAACCATACCTCTCAACCTCCTGCCTCATAAATCAGGGACAAGGCTTAAAAAAATCAGGGATAAAGGACCAAAATCAGGGACACATGTTCAAAATTAGAGATATCCACCCAGAAAGCTGGTAGAATATGGGGCTTAGTGCAAAATGCATTTTCTAAAGAAGAACAAGTCTATAATTTTAATGCTTGACATTGTTTTGTGCTTAAAGTCCCCACTGTTTAGCCACAAAAGCACAAATTTTAGGAGGGACAGAGTAAAATTTTGAGGCAAAATCAGGGACATCCCTGAAAATCAGGGACACTTGAGAGGTATGCAGGCAACTCTTGTCATTTTTTTTTAATTATTACTGCAGCTACAGGTTCTACAACTTCAGAGCAACAGATAAAATAAGGTTGCTGACCTTTGCTGATTGGAGATGTGCAAGAACAAGGGGGCACAATTTGAAGATAGAGGGGGACAGCTCAGAGGTAATGTGAGAAAGTATTTTTTTCACAGAGAGGGTTGTGGATTCATGGAACAGCCTCCCTGAGGAGGTTGTGGAGTCAAGAACAGTGGGGGAATTCAAGAATGCATGGGACAGACATATGGCAGTCCTAGTGGGGGGGTAGGAGGAAGTAAGCTGTTGGTTAACTAGGATCTGCAGCTTATCTGTTAGGTAGGAAAATGGGCAGACTAGGTGGGCCAAGCGGTCCTTATCTGCCGTCACATTCTATGTTTCTATGTTGATAGTGAAGACTGGTCTGTGAGTTCTGGTTGTGACATCATCAGTGGCTCTTCACAGAAACTTTTTTAACAGGGAGTGAGATCAGGGTTACAAAATAGCTCATAACTTTAAAACAGAGTGTGAAAGGGGCTTAGATGTAGTGTAACACCCCCCCCCCCCAAATCTTGTGTTTCCTGAATGCAGGGAGGACTCTGTTGTGGTAGTCCAGCCCTTAAACCAGTGGTGTCTGGTTCATTTTATGTTTATTCAGGAGGCAGCTTTAATAGTATCTGTGCTTTTGAAGTGCTGTTTCTTTTTCTAAAATCTGTTGCAACAGTACCTTTTTCTTTACTTTAGCCTGTCCTTGTTCTTTTTGCGCTCTCTGTCATCTCCCTACCCACATTGTGGCCACTTGTGGGTATTCTTTCTATCCCTCTCCTTTTCATTCCAGCATCACTCCTGAAGCCTAGAATAAAGCTGCCTCAAAAAGCTAAAGAACTGTAAATAAGCCCTAGAACTGGAGAAACCCTGCAAGAGGCAAAAGCAGTGCCTAAAGAAGCACAGGGGACTCCTTTTCTGGCTTGCAAGTATCCCTTTTATTGGTGATAAAGGAGCTAATAGTGCAGCACAGCTTGTGCTAGCTTGTGTAGGGACACACCTTACTAATTAGGCTACACAGCATGGTGTATGAGACCTGCCTTTACAAAAGACAGATAAATGGAGAGAGAGAGCTGCAATAAAACGTCTTTTAAGGAATACAGAACATAGAAGGGTCATGGTAAGCTACTGTTTAGAAACCTGAGGTGTACAAAAAGAAGCAATTACATATGTACCTGTGTTCTAGGTAGCAAACTGTTGCTGTTTGAACCTCAAGACCTCACTGCAGAATAACTGTTACATAGGGCCGGCCGGCCATGTTGTCAGCCTATTTATAACAGTCACTGCTGGGAGGAGCCTGACTCCCTGGCATATTCTTTGTTTTTCTTTTAATAAGCCTTATTATTTGTACTGATGTGTTCCTATCTTTGTAAAACAGTATAATATGAAATGTTTATGTATTTAGATATAATTTTGTAGCCTTTAAAGGTGTCTTTTTGGTTCAATGTATAAAGTGGGAGGTGTTTAGTGGATCATGAGACCTGTAACTAGTATAAATGTGCTTGTGCTTGTAGAGCAAGTCAGTTGTTGGTAGGAGTTCTAACCTACCTGTTCCCTAGCTTGCTACTAGGTGAATGTTGGAAGCTGTTTCAGATGCTAATATTAGACCTCTTTTTATTTTATTACTTTATTTTCTGTACTCAGTCCGCTTAATTTTGTCTGCTGAATAATAAATTTAAGTTGAAGTTTTTGCATCCTGAACATTGTCTGTACTCCATTTGTACCCACGTTCACACAGAGTAATGTAAAAACCTAATTTTTGGTACGAGAGTTATTGGGGGTAGGCAAATTCTGATTCTGCACAGTAGTACTTTTGACCAGACTCCCTTTTTAATAAAACATATGCTGGGTACTGTAAAGACATTAAGGTTTTGTGTGACGCTTCAATGTTTCAGTTTTGAAAATGCACACCCTCAAGACACACTGTATCCATTTTACTTCCGATGAACTGTTCGTGTATTGATGTGAACTCTCTGTGGTGACCAGCCTGTGATGCTGTGGCTAACACAGGAAATCTTTCACTTTGGAGAATGAGAATTAGTCTCTTGGCCAAGACTTACAAAGGCTAGATGTTAAAGAGCAGCTGAGATGATCAAAGCGAGCAAGTCACAACAGGGTGATGCTCAGTGCCACATGACAAATGAACCATTTGAAAAAAGTGTTTGGACAACACTTAAGTAAGAAAAGAGGCTACATCAAGTTCTATGCAATGTATAGGAGAATCGTGGGATGGGTAGTTTATTTAAGCATAAAGACACAACAGGGTGGAATTTATTCTGAGATTACCGCACACCCAGTGGGGTGCTGTGGCCTGGCACTGTAAGTCCTGGAAGTGCATTAATCTCACCATAAATTCAACCCTGGAGTGTTTTATTGCACTTATAAATTGGGTTCTAGGGATGTGGATATGATGTTCTATCCACACTTTCTGGCATTGTCCTTTCCCCTTTAAATCTTGCTGGAAGTCTTCAAGCTGGCTCCTCCCACCCACCTGGGTGTATAACCCTCGGCTCAGCCCCATGATGTCAGATCTTCCTTTCTGCTGGAAAAATCAGGTTCCCTCCTTACTGCTTTATGTAGCATACTGTTCTATACAAGCCGTATAAATGATCTGTCCAGTACCGCCTTATACGGAATAAGCCCTTACTGTTATCTGTTAATGCTTTTCTACATGCTGTATACTGACTGAACTATGCTTTTTTGCTCTACCCATTGTTGTCTTAACTTGTATATGACCTCACTGTTTTCTACAGCTGGTCAGATGTGATAGATGAGTATTGGTATGACCAGGGTCTTCGCCTCTCTCCTGCCCTCCTAGAGTATTACTACCCCGGGATACCCGTGGATCAGGACTGCTCGCCGCTCTCATGCCCGGCAACAGAACCATGAGCCCGGCTACTTGTCCCTACTTTCAGCCGCTAAAACCATAAGATTGCCAAAAATCCCACAAAGCCCTGACTGCACGCCGCTCTCATGCCCGGCAACAGAACCATGAGCCTGGCTGCTTGTCCCTACTTTCAGCCGCTAAATCCGTAAAATTGCCGATACTCCTGCAAAACCCTGTCGGAACGTAGAGCGCTCCTCCCGGCACCCAGCTGCGATGTGGACTCACCAGGATAGTCTCAGGGGCCCGCCTCAAGCTTCGCTTACCTAGTAGTCACCAGAATTGCCCTCCTTTGCATTCCTGACTGCAGGGGTTGCCAGCCGCAAATGCGCCTATAAGCAGAACCAGGTGCCCGGTCACTCGAGGGTACCCTGTGCCGCCAAAGCCGTAGTCGCCATAAAGTTTCCCCAAATCCCTTTTGGGCTTCGGATTCACTCCTCCCTTTCCTCAGTGCTGCCGAGGTACCACCGTAGCCAAAGGGACCCGTTTTTAAATTGATTGCCCAAACAACCAACAGCGATGGACCTCGCCTTAAGCCCCCCGGTAAGTCTGCTTTCAGGGGCTGCCTGCTGTGATTCACACCCAGGAAGCAGCACCATGAGCCCGGCTGCCTGTTAGTACCTTGAGCCACCAAAGCCGTAGTTGTACCCTGAGCTGCTAAAGCCGTATTCACGGTGAGGTCCTAACATGCTCATTTGGATCATCAGACCTCCCCTCCACTCCATCTACCCTCCCTCTCCCGCTTCTTTGAACTACATCTGCCTAGGGAACAACGAATAACTCTGTCCTTGTACCAGTACCTGCTCTGCCTGTTACATGCTATTCAGAACAATGTTGTATTCGTTTTACTTAGACTAGTGTCCACAATGTTATCTTAGCCTCATAGCTTCGGCTCCTCTGTCTATACATTGTACTGCCTCACTAATTGTACTGTATATGTTAAACACCCTCAGTATGTATTTTGTCTTGTACTCTCCCGGGTCATGCCTGAAAATAGTCACCTGTTGGCTAGTGCACTTACCCGGTCAACAAAAACTAAATAAATAAAAAAAAAAAATGTTGAGTAGGCTCTGATCCTTAAATCTTTGGATTTACTTCCAAAACTCAAACTCATCAGTGTTTCATCTTCAGCTCAATCTTCAATCGCAACCACAATGGAGGACCAGTCCTCGCCTGGATTTCGCTGGTGCCCATGCGGGCAGAAGATGTCGCATACCAACACACACACCATGTGAGTTTATCGCCTGGGGCACGAGCACGATCCTCAAGCTTGTGAGATCTGCTGGTCGTTTCATACGTTGGTCGTCAAGGACCACCTTGCCCACCTGAAGTTGGGACACGTGGAAAATTACATCTGCCAGTCAAATCTAAGGACGCCCATTTAGTGGTCTCCATGGCTGCGGGGTCTGCTGAGCAGCTGAAGCAGCTTAAGGCCTTAAAGGAGGAGGAGGTGGCTCAGGCCACCGCACAGTCCTCCTGGCTTCAGCCTTTGTTCCACTCAAGCTGGGCTCCACTTATTTGGGCTCCTTCAAAGAGCTGTGCCAGTCTCTCTGGACTAAGGGAGAGGGCCCTTCAAGTTTGTGCAGCTCTCATTCCCACAACAAGGAGATCAGGAAAAAAAAGGGGAAGACTCACTGTCGACATTTTTGGGACAGGGAACATTGTCAGTCTCAGGAATCCCAGGTTTTGACTATGGTCAAAACTGTGGTCCTGGCCGCTGGCTTCATGGTGGCCCCATCAGGCCAGCCAGTCGAGACAAAGGCCAACGATGCGGCCAAAATTTTTCTTGAACAAGTCAGCCTGTTGTTGTCCGTAGAGGCCGACAACTCCTTGTTCAGGACTCTGGTCCTGCTGGTGACCACCAAAGAGTCAGCTCAGACCACTAAGCCAGACCCTCCGGTCACCGAGCTAGACCAGAAGGAGGTGCGGCACTCTCCATCTCCCTCTGAGATCCCCTGTCTGCACCCCTGGCACCCAAGGTTGAGGTCTAGGTCATCCTCATCCTCTGGGTCAAGCAGGGCCTGTTGGCATTGGTGGTCTTGCTCACAGAACCATGGGAAGTGGCGCCGCCATTACTTGTCTTCATCCTCCTCGGCTGAGCAGAGGCTTCGGTGCAAACTGCGTCAACGCCATGAAGACTTGATGTGGCAACAGTTGGTGTTGTCCAGTCTGAAGCCGAACCCAGCTCCCAAACTGGCCATCACTTGGCTGTTGCTCGACAGGCCGACACCAATGCCTCTGGCAGGGCTGGTCAACACTGCTTCTCTGCCTGCAGATCCAGTACAGATTGCTTTGGTTCGGCCGAAGTTGGCCTCTCCACCAATAATGGTGGAGCCACCGCCCCAACAGCCACCGACCGGCGCTCTGACCAAGGAGTCTCGGCCAGCTCAGAGACTTCCCCATCGGCTGTTGGTCACTCTTACACCTGACCACCCACGGCGGGACTGGAGTGTCTCAGGTGGTAGGCCACTCTATGCAGGCTCCCTGGAGTTTGAGGATTCCTCACAGCACTTCTGTCCATATGACATGGAGTTGGTGTGGGATATGTCGACAGAGAAAGGACCCACGTCCTTCATGGGCATCTTCTGTCTCATGTCCGAGTCCACAGGGATGAAATTGGAGCCCGTCCAGAAGCGGGCCTGCAATCCCCTCACAGAGATTCTGAATAAAAGGGACTCTCCGACAGAGGCATTCCCAGTGGCTGAGGCCATAGTCTGCCCTGCCCAGGATCTCTGGCAGCGCCCTGCCTCCTGCCCTGCACCCTCGGCCTGGATGGCCCGCAAATATGTGGTGCCCACCAGTATCCTCTCGGGGTTCACGGAGCACCCTTCTGCTGAAGGGTTGGTGGCTGACTCTGTGTTTTGGCGTGTGGGCAATTCAGGGGTTGTCGATAGACCGCCAGATAAGGAGTCCAAGAAAGTGGACCACTTGGCTAAAAAGGTCTATGCTGCCTCCTCGCTCGGCCTCCACCAGGCGAGCTCAGCCACTGTGATGGCACACTTCTCGCATGCCCTTCTGGGCACTTTGGATGAGGTGATTCCTCATCTTACCGTGGAACTCCAGACTACAGTCAAGAAGGTTTGGGACCACAGTCGTGCAGTGGCCAAACAGCAACTTCAGATGGCTCTGGATATTGGGGATTCCTGTGCCTGCTTGGTAGTGGCTGCCATGTGCCATAGGGCTTGGCTGAGGATCTTGACCTTTACAGCAGATACTCAGCACAAGATGGCGGATGTCCCATTTTTGGGCACCGACCTGTTTGGGCCTGGTGTGGAGAGAGGATCACCTCCAGCATATCGGGAGGTCAAGTGTCACATTGGACTCCATGAAGTCCACCCAGAAGGATCCCAAGGACTCCAGGCAGCAGAAGTGCAAGCCCTTTCGGCCCTCCCCTCCTGAAGTGAAACCAGATCAGCATCAGTCTGGCCAGCAGGCTCAGTCCTGGTGACCAAGGCCCAAATCAGTGGCCTCAGTGGTCTGAAAACCCGGAGGGAAGAGACCCAGTGGCTCCTCAGCTGGATCCTCCTCCTTCTTCCAAGCCTGCTCAGTGATGGGATGGGATGGGGGTTGTCACCCACATGCCCGTCACACCTCCCCTGGGTCTTCCTGTGGGGGGGGCCAGCTCCGCCACTTTCTTTCAACCTGGTCTGCTGTCACCGTGGACACGTGGGTACTGGAAGTGGTCCATCAGGGTCTGCCTCTAGAGTTTGAGTAGTACCCTCCCACCCAAGTCCGTGCCCCACAGGAGGACTTGGTATCCACAGACACACAGTTGGCTCTCTGAGATTACATAGCTCAACTTCTCTGCAAGGAGGTCATGGACAGAGTTGCAGATCCAGTGGAACACCCAGGGTTTGTCTCCAGGCACTTCCTGGTGCCAAAGTGGATGGGGGGCTGGTGCCCGATTCTAGATCTGCACGACCTGAACAAATTCCTCAAGTCCTGCACCTTCAAGATGGTAACTCTTTCCCAGGTTATACCATCTCTGGAGCAAAACATGTGGTTTTGCTCTCTGGATCTTCAGAACATGTTCTTTTATGTCCCAATCCGTCCATCCCACTGAAGGCTCCTCCACTTCCAAGCCAAGGGAACCCTTTATGAGTTCCAAGCCATGCCTTTTAGCCTCTCCTCGGTCCCCAGGGTCATCACCAAATGCACAGCAGTGGTGGCAGCTTACCTGAGGTACCAAGAGTTCCAGGCATCCCCCTACCTGGATGACTGGCTGATAGCAGGTCCCTCCAAGCAGAAGGTGGAGCAGTCCAGGGACCTGACCCTCAGATCTGCATTGACCTTGGCCTCCTTGAGTCAATGAGGCCAAGTCGGAACTTGAGCCCTCGAAGGAGATCAGCTTCATCAGGGCAGAGCTCGACTCTTGCCAAGCCAGAGCATGGCTCCCAGTGGACAGGGTGGAGGGTCTTTCCTCCTTTGCCCAATCATTTCTGGTTGGGCACTTGCACCCTGCCTGGGACTTCCTGTGCCTTCTGGGTTACATGGAGGCCTGCACCAGTGTGGTCTGATAGGCTTGCTGGGATATGCGCTCCCTGCAATAGGAGCTGGCCAGCCAGTGGTTTCAGCGCAAGGGTCACTTCGACCAGCTGGTCACTGTGACCCAGCGGATGTGGGACACCCTCCAGTGGTGGTTAGTCCCACAGCATCTGCAGGAAGGAATCCCGTTTGTCTGCCCTGAGCCGACTGTCATCCTGATGACCGACACCTCTCTCAAGGGCTGGGGTGGTGCCCATCTGGGGAACACAGAGTCCATGGGCTCTGGACCCCCAAGGAGTCACAATGTCACATCAACCTGCTGGAGCTGAGCAGTCCAGTTGGTGCTGACTGCCTTTGCTCCATTTGTTCGGGGTCGAGTGGTCCAAGTCCAGATGGACAACACCACGACCATGTACTACCTCAACAAACAAGTCAGAACGCACTCCCTGCTTCTGTGCAAGGAAGCCCTCCACATTTGGACTCTCAGACGCAGCCTGGAGGTGGATCTCCTAGCCATCCATGTGGGAGGAGCCTTCAATCAGCTGGCAGACACCCTCAGCCGGGTGAGTGAGGCATCTCACCAGTGGTCTCTCCATCCAGAGGTAGTTCACAGGTTGTTCTCCCAGTGGGGCACCGCTCAGGTGGATCTGTTCACCTCAAGGGAGAGTGCAAAGCTGAGGCTGTATTGCGCTCACCCCCCTCAGCAGGAAATGCTGCAGGGGATGCCTTCTTGAGGCCTTGGGCCCCAGGCCTCTTCTATGCCTTCCCTCCACTTCCCTTGATCCACAATGTGCTACACAAGGTCAGGAGGGACAAGGCACTGGTGGCTCCAGACTGGCTCTGCCAGTTTTGGTACCCTGATCTCCTCAGCAACAGGCTCCCTAAGGTGTTTTCCCATGTGCTCGGACCTGCTCTCAATCAATGGAAGGTACTCCAACTGGAACCTCAATCCCTACACCTGACAACCTGGTTCCTGAGCAGCTAGAGTTTCAGGCTTTGAGTCTCTCCAAAGATGTTCTCACTGCTGTGGAGGCATGTAGAAAGGAACTGACCAGAAAATGTTATACCTTCAAATGGAAGAGATTCTCCATTTGGTTTCAGGGCAAGGGGTTGGATCCTTTGACCTGTCCAGTGGCTAGCATATTTGGACTACCTGTGGTCTCTCTTCCAAGGGGCACTTTGGTTGACAATCCTTATGGTGCACCTGGCAGTCATCTCTTCTTACCAGGCATGGGCCAGTGAGCAGTCGGCGGCACAGGAGAAGGTGGTCTGGCACTTCTTCAAAGGCCAAGATCACATTTCCCCTACAGTGCATGAACCACCACAACCATGGGACTGGTTGCTGGTTTTGGCAAAGCTCATGAGCAAGCCATTTGAAACTGATGCACAGGTGTGACATGTCTCACCTGTCATGTAAGACCACCTCCCTGGTGGCTATCACATCAACCAGAAGTATCAGTGAGCTCCAGGCACTCTCGATGGAGTCTCCTTACCTGGTCTTCTGCAGGGACAACGTTGTCCTGAGCCCCAACCTGAAGTTCCTCCCGAAGGTTGTGTTGGAGTTTCACCTGAACTAGGTAATGACTCTTCCGGTGTTCTTCCCGAATCACACCTCAGAGGCTGAACACAGGCTACATACTCTGGACCTGAGGCGAGCGCTCATTTACTACAAAGAGCACACAGCCGGAGTTTGGGGAGAGGCTGCACCTGGCAGACCTGCAACCAAGTAGATGATTGGCCGGTGGAACACCTCCTGCACTGATCTCTGCTATAGGCTGGTGGGTCGGAAGCCTCCTGGAGGGCTTAGGGCTCATTCCACCCGCCACACCGCTGCATCAGTGGCTGCTTCTAGGGATGCCCCTATCCCGGAAATCTGCAGGGCTGCTACCTGGAAGTCAGCACACACCTTCATTTCCCATTACCACATTGACAGAGTCATGCCGGGATGCTGGTTTTGGGCCCTCAGTTCTCCAATCCTTATTTTCTAGATAGGGGATGTGCACCTTGCCTCCTGCCTCCCAGAGAATTGCTAGGAGTCTGCCAGAACATGTGGATAGAACAAGATATCCACATCCCTAGAAACACAGATTACTTACCTGTAACAGTAGTTCTAGGAGTGGTGTATGATGTTCATCCACATGGACCCATACGACCTCCCCAGACTCAGGTGCACAACCTCTGCTTCCAGCTGGCAAAGACCTGGCATCATGGGGAACAGCCGAGGGTTATACCACCCGGGTGGGTGGGACGAGCCAGCTTGAAGACTTCCAGCAAGATTTAAAGGGGAAAGGACAATGCCAGAAAGTGTGGATGAACATCATATACCACTCCTAGAAAGTACAGTTAAGTAAACTTTTACTGTAACAGTAGATCTTTGAGGAGTGTCTCTTGCAGTAGACAATACACTTGGGTCATTGTCAGAGGTCGCTGTGGTGCATGGCAACTCTTCTAGCAGTCTTTTCCCGGGGCCGCCCACACATGACATCAGCTTCCTGTTTTCTATATAAGTGTGGGTGGTCCCTGGTATCCTCAGTTTCCCCCGCTGGATTCAGCTCGCTAAATGAGGACTGAGGGGAAGCTGAGGTATTGCAGGTAATCCAACCCATAAGTCATTGGACCAGAATTTATTCTCCTAGAGAAGGAGGGGGATGGAGGGCAGGGAATGCACCTACTGCAAGAGACACTCCTCAAAGATCTATTGTTACGGTAAAATTTTACGTAACTGTACTATTTTCCATGGAGTGGTCTCTTGCAGTAGGTAATACACTTGGGATGAATACCAAGCAGTAAACCCAAGAAGGGTGGTCAGTATGACAGAAGTTTTACAAGACTGGAAGCTGGCTTATGTGACTCCCATAATAAGTCAGGATCTAGATTGGAATAGTACAGTTACGTAAGAACTCTCCATAACAGCAGATCTTCGAAAGGAGCTCTTGCAGCAGACTATAACCATTAGGACTAATGTTGCAGGCCTTAGGACCCACCGGAAAAATCTTAGCTAGCAGTACTCAGCAGGGACCACCCCTGATGTCAGCTCCACCTCGACGTCGGTCACGCTACATAAAGGGGCGGACCCCAGCTCCACCCCAGTTCCCCCGCCAAGACCCACGAACGGATCCCAGTGAGTGAAAGAAGTGAAGCCTGACAATGATGTGCTGAACATCTCACCTGGGGGATGGAGGGCAGGAAAGCAGCACCTGTTGCAAGAGCTCCTCTCGAAAATCTACTGCTACGGTAAGTTCTTACGTAACTGTACTATCTTACTTCAAGTAGGAGCTCTTGCAGCAGGCTACAACCATTAGGACTGAATCCCAAGCAGTCACGCTCCAAGGAGGTGCCTAACCCCAGGAGAAGGAAAGATGAAATAATGCTGGCAACACAGCAAATCAGGACAGGAGTCCCTGAATGACTGCCAAGCTAAAACTGGTATGGCGTCTGGATGCAATGTCCAGGCTGCAGTGCTTCACAAAAGTGTGCACAGAATTCCAGGTGGCTGCCGTACAGATGTCTCTTATGGAGACATTCTTTAAGGCGGTAAAGAAAGCCAAAACTCCCCTGGTGGAGTGACCCCTAACTGGGCCAGGAAGGGATTTGTTGTGCTTCTCATAACAAAACACAATACAGTGGACAGGCCACTTAGAAATAGTCTGTTTAGACACCGGTTTGCCCAAGTGTTGTGGCGCAAAGACCACAAACAGTTGCTCTGATTTACGGTATGTAACCATGCACCTGAGGTAGTACCTCAGCACCCTGTGAACGTTCAGTGTGTGTAGGAGAGCTTCTCCCCTATTAGAAGGAGAAGAAAAATAAAGTGGAAGGTCAACTGATGGGCTGAGGGTCAACTCCGAGACCACTTTAGGAAGGAACTTGGGATTTGTTGTAAGGGAAACCCTTTCCCTGTGAAAAATCAAATAAGGCTTTTTACACATCAGAGCCTGGAGCTTGGAAACTCTCTGCGCTGAGGTAACAGCAACTAAGAAACAAACTTTTCAGGAAAGTTAACACAGCTCACAATCAGCCTCTGGTTCAAAGGGGGGGGAGAGTGAGCTTCTCCAACACAAACAGGAGGTCCCAGGGAGGGATAGGAACCCTAATGGGAGGTCTTATATGCAGAATACCCCTTAAGAAGGTACGGGCCACATCCAGTTGGGTCAAGGTTCTATCCCCCAAGAGTCGGGCATTGATGCAGCCAGTCGGTCCTCAGCCGGGGTCAGCTCCACCACCGCTGGCTGGCCCCCGCCAATGCCAGCACGTGCCGCCCTGAAGGCTGCCACCTTCTCCTTCACCCTCCTGCGGTCTGTCCCAATCTTCTTTTTGCATTCCTGCACGGAGCGCTGGTGGCTTCTGTGCAGTTCACTGCCGGCTACCCCTCCCATGCAGCCGCACAGGCCTGAGGGGTGCCCGCCGTCCACTCAGTAGTGACTCCTCCTCCAGGTAGGCCTGGAAGAGGGCCTCTGTCTCTGCCGTGGTGAGTTGGGCCTCCTCCTCCTTGCCTCCATCCTCACCCTCACCTTGGCTCTGCTCGGTCATGGTGATCTGTATGGGTGGAAGTGGACACCTGTCACTGTGCAGTCTACAGCATTATCCCATGCCATTGTCCAGGAACATCCCACAGTGCAACCCACCTCTCACCTGCAGTAACTGAATCTGGCCAGCGCAGCCTGTTGTCGCACATTTATAGCAATGCATGCAAATTAGAGTGGAGCAACTGTAATGAGATGCAATCGCGCCACTGCCTTTGAATGGCTTATCAGATGATTTGCATGTGTCGGCTGAATATCGCGCCATTGCGCTTTTACTTACTCTGGTTGAGCGGCTGAGCCAATGGCCAGATCTGTGACTCTGTGGTACACTGCATTGCGCATGCCCAGGTAGCTACGCGGGCATCTGCTGCGCTGATGACGTGCTGTCGCGATCGGCAATTCAGGCCATGGCCACCATTGTGCCAGTGGCGCTACTGACTGGGCACTATAAGCGCTGTGACACTACTGCGCAATAGTCCACTGTGGCACTGGCGCAGGTGGTCGTCGCGCGGGATGCGTGAGCGTCCAGATGGTGCTGTGCGTGGCCTTGCGTCATAGACCCTGACCTGGTGTCCAACCTTTGCCCCCTGGTGCTGTTCAGCTGCCATGTGTACGGCCCTATTGCGCTGTTTGTTGACAGCGCTATGTGAACTGACGGCGCTGTATGAACAGCGCGATTGGAACCTATGGTGGTCTACTGCGCAACATTTCCACGTGGGGTTGCCACGCTGCGGGGCGCCATATTGCCTGCTGTAAAACTCCAACCATGGCATGCAGGAGAGCGCCCCAATGGAGCCCAGTGGAGGTGGCCAACCTGGTGGCCCTGGTTGAGCCCCACTATGGGGCACTGTATGGGGAGGAGCCCCTCACCATGGCTCGCACCCAGGTCTGCAGCAGGTGGCCACTGACCTGGTGAGGGTCACAGGGTGGCGCTGGTCTGCCGAGCAGTGCCGGCACAGGTTCAGTGACCTCCGCAGGAGGGAACCAGATGTGCTGCAACGCCTACGGGCACGTGCCAGGAGGGGAGTTGTGCCTAGGCCAGGTGGGTGTACCATCTATGCCTCGTATTCTCCATAGGGGTGTGGTGTGTTTTGGTGGCTGTGCATGGGGATGGCTCTGCCATGGTTGGCTGTGTCAGTGTTTGCAGGTGTGAGATGCATGGGTCTGGCTGTGTGGGCAGGCACACTCACTGGGGCAGGGGGCAGTCTGCTTTGGAGTCACACTGATGTTTTTCTCAACATTTGTCTCCCACAGGCCGGGCAGAGAGGATGCAGGCACGGGCTGAGGAGGGCCGTGGCAGGGCCCAGGTGGCGGACAGTGGTGCTGCGAGGGGTGGGCCACAGCAGCAGCAGCAGCCACAGCTGCTTGCTGAGTGAGTATCATTACATCATGGATGCTATTGCATGCTGGAGGGGGTGGGCATGACCACCAGCCATGGACAACACAACCATGCACGACACAGGCGACAGTCATCACTGTCCGGTGTCACTGCACATCTGTGTGTGCGTCACTGGTGGTCCATGCATGCACTGGGCACATGGCTGTGGAACTGGCATCCCACCACATTGCCACGTCACTTGACAGCCTTGTTTGTGTTGTGATGGACATGGGCAGTGTGTGTGTGCAGTGGTGCACATAGCTGGTGCCGCCTGGTTGGGCATGTCATGTGCATGGTCACTGTGGGTGGGTGCATACCATCACAGGTGCGGGACATTGGGCTATATGCCTTGCAGGTTGGGTGGTGTTCAGGGTTGTGGACAGTCACAGCCATTGACTGTGTTCCCTTTTCCTAGGCCTCATCGTCCTCCTCAGGATGGAGCGAGCACTCCACCAGCTGACCTGGGTGTCCCTTGAGAACCGTGACATCCTCCAGGACATCCAGCGCTGTGGGCTCCGGAGAAGGCACAGCCAACCGAGACGGCACCAGGCAGCAGAGGACCAGCCTGCTAGGCCTTAGACAGGCTTCCCCTTCCCTCTTCACCCATCCATCCCACCATGCCTTCCTCTCCCAGTTGTTCACTTCTGCTTGCCCACCCTACTTGTACCCCTACCCTCCGCTCTTGTAAATAGTTTTGTTATTGTTCTTGTTCTACTATTTTTAAAATACATATATATTTTGTTATGAATACTGTGGTGGTCTCTGATTTGCAGCTGGCTATGGTTGCTCAGTTGCAGTGGTGTGCATGCCATCTGGGGTGGTATGGTCCTGGGTATGTGTGTGTGTGTGTGTGTGCATGGGGAGGTGTCTCCAGTGTGGCAGTGACTTTCTGTCGGTCTTGCCATCTGCTGCCGCCCACTGCTGGGTGCACAGGGTGGGTCTGGCTTGTATGGTTCTATGCTACACGAGGTTGACGTGTGCCGGGGGGGATGCATGATGTTTACTGCAGTGACAGTCACTGCACATGGGTGGTGTCTTGGGGTCATGGTGCAGGGTGTGCTGTGCAGACGGGGGGCTGATGTGCACTGTGGTTGTCAACCCCGTGTGTGGCAGTCTCAGCCTGCCAGTGGTGCTGGGGCGTCATGGCCCTGCTGTGCTTTGTTGGCTTGTCCCCATGGGCCAGTGGATCATCCGTCCCACCCCCAGTGATGCTGTGCTTGGGGTGTGCAGGTGTTTTGTTGGTTCTGCAGTGTGTTCCTGTGCCCATGTGTGGCATGGCTGGCGGTGGGCCCCAGCCTGCCTCCCTGGTTGTGCAGTTCCATTGCTCTGCTGGGGTGGGGTGGGGGGCTCTGCTTGGCTATGGCACCTCTGGACTGCTCAGCTGGGCTAGCCTTGTTCGCTGTAGGCGCCAACCTTTCTGCTCAGCTTCCCCTTTCTGGTTGCGCTATGGCGCAGTTTGTGCGATATTCAGACGTTGGCTGCTTGCGCAATTTGTTTTGCTCCATGTTTGAATATCGCGTCTGTTGCGCATATGCGCAATTGAATTGTGCTTGCTCCTGCTGTTGCGCACATTTTGGGAGCAGTTTGAATATCCGGGCCCAGGTGTGAAGCCTGAGACACAAAGCCAAGTATGGCGATGCAGACTAATGCCAGTTGCTGACATGCTGGCCAAAGGGATCAACCACGTCACATGACAAGCGAAGAGGGGGTTTAGAAAATAGAATTGCCAGTAGCTATAGTGGCCAATAACTTTTCCTCTTCCTGAAAAGGAGGTATTTATTGACCGAGTCAATAGCTGAGGATCAGACTGTATGCTGGTATTTGACCATGTGTCTCATTACCTGGAGGTAAGGAGCTCATGTGTTTAGTTTGGTTAAAACGATCATGAGTGGCAGTAAGTACCACTGAATCCATTTCAGGAGTGGTGGATAGAAAAGGATGATCCAGAGAAGCCTGGTAGAGGTGATCCACTTTATGGGGGGATAGCCGGAACAGTAGAAGGCTGGTTCCAGGCTGCAAGCAGAATATACTTAAAGGTTTGGATCAGTGGGGATACAACTAACAGTAGGCCTTCTGGTAACTTAAGATAATCTGCCTTATCCTTACATTGTTTGTCATGTTCGGTGGTAAAGAATCTCGTGATCTTTTTTTTTTTTTTTAATTTGGACCATCCTCTCATGGAAGGATGGGTCATCCGGAGGAGAGGCAGTTACCTGCCTGGATAAATCCTCATTGATAGAGGAAATCTCTGATGGAGGAGAGAGGGCTCAGAATCCATTTCCCGGAAGTCTTTATCCTTCAAATCTCCAGTAAAATCTACTGGTAATTCAGCTGCATCTGATAGGTAGTCATTGCCGTATGAGGGAGGTGACCAAGGTGGGAAGGTTTTCTATCATCCTGGAAGCTTTGAGGCAGATAAGTAGGGCAACGGGAGAGGTGGCTTGGCACTCCTGGATCAGAGGGTGGAGCATGCAACATGGCATGCAAGACCTGCTGTACTATTGGCGTAACCCCCAGTTGGGGGAAAGGGGTGGGGAGAGGGGAATTGTTTTTTTTTTTGGAGCTGATTGGATGCATAGCCTGAGCAGGTCTTGCCCCTGGGTGGTAAAATCCAGAGTCCTGGACCCTGTCTGCCTAGCCCCTGTGAGGGTAGAGGGGCAGTATGCATAGCAAATGCAGTTGGTTGCCCCAGTAGAACACAGTTCTCTGTCGATGGAGCCAGCTGGTAAAAATAGCTTACTCATCTATAACACTAGTTCTAGGAGTGGTGTATGTTGTTCATCCACACTTCTTGGCAGTATCCCTTTCCCTTTAAATCAGCCAGAAAGTCTTCAAGCTGGCTCCTCCCACCTACCCGGGTGGTACAACCCTCGACTCCGCCCCATGATGACACATCTCAGCCCGCTGGAAGCCAGGTTTGTGCATCTGCAGCCAGGGAGGTCGGGTGGGTGCGTGTGGATGAACAACATATACCACTCCTAGAACTACTACTACAGGTGAGTAACCTGTTTTCTAGGATCGTGGATATGTTGTTCATCCACACTTCTTGTAGACTCTAGCAGTTCTCCGGGAGGAGGAAGGCAAGGTGCACACCCCCTACTTGGGAAACAAAGATTGGAGAACTGAGGCCCCAAAACCAGCATCCCAGCATGACTCAAGGTCAATGTGGTAATGGGTAATGAAGGTGTTTGCTGTCTTCCAGGTAGCAGCCCGACAGATTTCCTGAATGAGGATGTCCCTGGAAGCAGCCACCGATGCAGTAGTATGTGGGTAGAATGAGCTCTTTATCCCTGTGGGAGGGTCCTTGCCCGCCAACTCGTAGCAGAGACTAATGCATGATGTAATCCATCTTCTGATCGTCCACTTTGCTGCAGGTCTGCCAGAAGCAGCTTCAGCGTAGGTGACAAACAGCTGGCAAACCTCTCCCCGAATTTCCACCATCCTCTCCTTATAATAGGAGAGAGCTCGTCTCAGGTCCAAAATATGGAGCCTATACTCAGCCTCTGAGGTGTAATTGGGGTAGTACACCAGCAGAGTCAACACCTAATTAAGGTAGAACTCTAACACCACCTTCGGAAGGAATTTCAGTTGGGGGCTCAGGACAACCTTGTCCCTGTGGAAGACCAGATAAGGGGAGTCCACCGAGAGTGCCTGGAGCTCCCCTGTCCTTCTGGCAGATGTGGTAGCCACCAGGAAGGCCATCTTCCACAAGTGTGACAACTCACACTTGTGCATTGGTTCGAATGGCTTGCCCATGAGCTTTGCCAGGACCAGCAGTAGATCCCATGGAGGTGGAGGTTCACGCACCGGAGACGATATGTGATCCAGGCCTTTGAGAAAGTGCCCGACCGTCTCCTGCGCCAACGTCCGTTGACCTGCCCACACACAGTAAGTAGGGATGGCTGCCAGGTGCACCCTAAGGGTTGATGACCAAAGACCCCTCTTTGGACAAAGACCAAAGGTAGTCGAGAATGTTAGCCACTGGACAAGACAGAAGGTCCAGGCCCTTGCCCTGACACCAAATGGAAAACCTTTTCCATTTGAAGGCATAACACTTCCTGGTCGACTACTTCCTGGATGCTTCCACTACTCTGAGGACATCCTCAGAAAGACCCAAAGGCTGGAACTCTAGCCGCTCAGGTACCAGGTTGTGAGGTGCAGGGATTGAAGTTCCGGATGGTATACCTTCCTCTGATAGAGAGAGATCAGGTCTGGGCATGCTGGAAGTCACTCCGGGGGTCCGCAGCTGAGGCTGAGGAGATCTGGATACCAGAACTGGTATGGCCAGTCTAGGGCTACCAGAATCACCTTTGTCTTGTCCCTCCTCACCTTGAGGAGCATCTTGTGTATCAAGGGAAATGGAGGGAAGGCGTAGAAGAGGCCTGGGGTCCATGGACTTGAGAAGGCATCCCCCTGTAGCGAGCCCTGCTGAGGGGGCCAGCATTAAACAGCCTCAGCTTGGTGTTGTCCCTGGAGGCAAACAGGTCCACCATCTGTTTGCCCCAGTGGGAGAACAGGCTGTAAGCTACCTCTGGATGGAGAGGCCACTCGTGGGATGTCTTGCCTAAGCGATTGACAGCATCCGCCAGATGGTTTGAGGCTCCTGCCACATGAATGGCTAGGAGATCTGCCTCCAAACAGCTGACGAGGGTCCAGATGTGCAGCACCTCCCTACAAAGTAGACGGGAGTGCGTGCCACCCTGTTTGTTGAGGTAGTACATGGTCCTGTTATTGTCCCCGTCTGGACTTGAACCACTTGACCCTGGAGCTGAGGAGTGAAAGCTAACAGTGCCAGTCTGACTGCTCTGAGCTCCAACAGGTTGATGTGGTATCAGGACTCCTCGGGGGGCCACAGCCCGTGGGCCCTTTTGTCCCCCATGTGGTCTCCTCAGCCTATGAGAGAGGCATCGATCATGAGGACAGCCACTGGCTCGGGGCAGACAAATGGGATCCCATCCTGCAACCGGCCTGGGATTTTCCACCACTGGAGAGCATCTCACATCTTCTGGGTCACAGTGACAGGTTGGTTGAAATAACCGTGGTCCTGAGTCCACTGGGCGGCCAGCTCCCACTGAAGGGGGTGCATGTGCCACTGGGCCCAATGGACCACGGAGGTGCATGCCGCCATGTAACCCAGAAGGCGCAGAAAGTCCTGGGCAGGGTGCAATTGCCCAACCAGAAATGACTGGGCAAAGGAGGAGAGAACCTCTGCCCTGTCTGCTGGGATCCGAGCTCTGCCCCAATGAAGCACATCACCTGAGAAGGCACAAGCTCTGACTTGGCCTCAGTGATGAGACATGTTTATGGTCTAAGATCTATCTTAGTTGATTATTGGGATGTTATGAGCTCAGACTGATGTTTTATTTGTTTTATCTGTAATTATTGTAAGACGCCTTGAGTTTGAGAAAGGCGCGATATAAATACATTTTTACTATTATTATTAAATGACCCTTATTCCCCTTCCACTGTAGGCCTATTATCTTTGTTATATACTGAAGCCCACTTCCTGTCGATTCTCATGGAGACTCTTCACTCCTTGGAGTTCTCCCACTTCATACCCCCCCTTCTGCTCATTCAACCTTCCACATCCAATTTCATGGCTCTGACCATTCTGACCCTTGATTTACCCCAGGTATTACATAACTAGTGTCTATAAATGGAAACGTCAATACTCTTGTTTATTATGAACTATCCCTACTTGTTTCATTGTTATCGTATTGCTACTGTTTTTTCTCTGACTCAATTGTACTGTGTGGTATTACTGTAAACTGTATCTATTGCTATTGTTTATTGTCCAGGTCCATCTTGAAAATGAGCTTTGCTCAATGATGTTCGCCTGGTTAAATAAAGATTTGCTTGATTGATTGGTTACGAACCCTGGGTCTGGTGGAGGATCTGCCACTCGAGCTACTGCCTCCTTGAGGAGGAGCTGAGCAATGTCATCTTGAAGAGGGACTGAGTGTGGGTGCATACCCTCTCCTCCCATGGGGTGCAGGCTCGGCTTGGAGGGTACTGCTTGAATTCCAGAGGCAGTCCCTGGCTGACCACTTCTAAGATCCACCTGTCCATGGTAACAGCAGACCAGGCAGAAAGAAAGTGGTGGAGCCGGCCCCCCACGGGAGGACCCAGATCTGGCATGATGGGAGTAGGGGTGGCAGCCTCCACTCCATCACTGAGCAGGCTTGGAGGCAGAGGATCCAGAGCCTGAACCTCAGCCTCCCTTACAGGCCTGGTAGGGTCCGGAAGTGCCAAGCTTGTGCCTGCTGCTTCTGCCCCCCTTGAAAGGGGGACTGCTGGGCCACAGAGGAAGAGTGCCCAAAAGGTTTCTTCTTCTGCTGCTTCTTAGGACCCAAAGAACCCTTAGCAGAAGTGGCGTCCAAGGTGGCATTGGACTGCTCAATGTGCTGAAGATGACAAGCCACACCTGGGCCGAAGAGATTGGTGCCCAGAAAAGGCACATCGGCTAGTTTGTGCTGAGTATCCACCAGAAAAGAGGAGAGCCTAAGCCAAGCCCTGCGGTGAGGCAACAGCAGCTGCCAGCAGGCATCCCGAGTCCTGATGTCAGGGCTCTCTGGAGCTGTTTGGCAACAGCGCAGCTTTGGTCCTGGACCTGCTTGACTGTGGTCTGCACGCCTGTGGGGAGATGTGGGAGGACTTCGTCCAAGGACCCCAAAAGGGCATGGAAGAAGTATGGCATGATGACGGTTGAGCTTGCCTGACGTAGGCCTAAAGACAAGGCCGCATAGACCTTCCGGGCAGAGTGATCCAAATATTTGGATTCCTTCTCAGGAGGTCTGCCGATATTGGTAGAACTACCAGTATGCCTGAACACAGAGGTGGTCACAAGGCTCTCGGCCAAAGGGTGCTCTGTGAACCCTGCAAGGGCCAAAGGGGCTCTGCGAACCCTGCAAGGGACCCCGTAGGTACTGCATACTTGTGGGCCATACGGGTAGAAGGAGCTGGACAGGCGGCAGGGTGCTGCCAAAGTTCTAAGGCCGGGCCAACAATGGCCTCGGCCACAGGAAAGGCTTCCATTGGGGTATCCCCTTTTTTGAGGATGTCAGTGAGAGGGTACTCCGCCTTTTTCTGGATAGGCTCCAAGGGCATCCCTGTAGACTCAGAGATGAGATGAAGAATGCCCTGAAAGAACGAAGGACCTTCCTCCATCTCTATCCCACCAGCCGATTCTTCATTCCCTGGATGAGAATGGAGGCCGGTTTCATCCGAATCCGAGGAATCTGGATACAGCAGTCGACTGCCCACATCACCCTTGACCCGCCTGGGTGGTCAAGGGTGACAGTGACTGAGAGACACTGGGGAAGCCCGGTGTCCAGTCTAGCTTCCTTAGAAGGAGCCCCTCCCACAGGCTGCTTGTGTATTCACCAAAATTGGTGGAGAGACTGGTTTATGCTGAACCGGAGAGGTTTCGACGGCTCCACGGGTGGAGGAACCGACTTAATCAGCTCCAGAGGAGTCGGTTTCAGCCTTGGAGGTGAAAGCCAAGCAATGGCCAGGGAAGGAGGTCGGGAAGGCTTGTGCCTGGCCAAAATGAGCCGTTGCCACATGAGGTTCTTGTAGCACCAACTGAGTTTCCGCTGGAGCCTCTCCACATCTGAGAAAGAAGAGGATGACCGGCAGTCTCACTTCTTCTTACAGCGTTTATGCCCCTTCCTTGGCCTTTCGGTCGAGGGAGCCCAAGACCTCGAACAAGATCGGATGAGCTGACTTGGTCGCTCGGGAGACACCGGCGGGACTGGTGACTTCCCGGGGACAGGGACCACTTCCTCGATGGGATTCCCTACAGGCTGGGTCTCCTCATTTGGGAAAGTAAGGACCGGAGCCCGAGAGAGAGTTGTCGACTGGAGTCGGCGACAAAGGGTCGATCGAGTCGAGAATTATCTCAACATCGTTGATCGACACTTTGGTCGACTGGCCAGATGGCAAGGCCGAGAAGCCAGTGGTCGAAAAGATGATTTCGACCAAGGTCGAAATGGGCGGTTCCTGGGACTGAGATCTCTTCTGATCCCTAGAACGTCTCCGTCGAGACTAAGATGATCCCAGGTCCTTCTCCTGCTTACGGGCCTGAGAGGAGTGCGTGCTCGCAGGACTCTCACCCTTAGTCGGGAGAGAGAGTGGCACAGCTCTTGGAAGGAACCTGAGAAGGTGGAGTCCAGGTTGAGTGGAACGAAGAAGCTCCGAGAGGAAGATTCCATGGCACGAGCTGCTTCCTCCTCGAAGGCTTGCATATGCTCCAATTGCTCGGTGGATCCCGGGGCCTCGGAAACCACCCACTGGGCCTCCTTGGATTTCACCGGCGGGTTACGCTTTTCGGGCCTTCTCAGCTTAAGGCGTTCGAGACGGTCATCAAGGACGTTGGGTTGGAATGCGAGGCAAAACTCGCATGTTGTGGTGTCATGGTTGACACCCAAACAATAAACACACATGGCATGCGGGTCAGTGTGCAACATCTTCTGGCTGCATGAACTCCGGTGAAATCTGGGAGAAGACTTGTCTTCCATGATCGAAGAAAAGTAATCACAATTGCCAACGCGAACGAGGCGAATTTTTGGAATAGGGCAAAGTTTCTGAAGCTAGGGCCTACAAAATGCGAGAGCATGAAGGAGGCAACCTGAATCTTCCAGCGGAAAGGAAGCTCTGGCGTCATGGGGCAGAGCTGACGGTTATACCACCTGGGTGGGTGGGAGGAGCCAGCTTGAAGACTTTCTGACTGATTTAAAGGGACAGGAACTCTGCCAATAAGTGTGGATGAACAACATATCCACGATCCTAGAACTGCTGTTGCCACATGAGGTCCTCGTAGCACCGCCAGAGCCTCTCCTCATCCAGGAGGACGAGGATGAGCGATGGCATTGCCTCTTTTTAGACCGCTTATGGCCCTTCCTCTGCCTTTCGGTCGAGGGTGTCCAAGACCTTGATCGAGATTGGACAGGCTGACTCAGTCGCTCGCGAGACACCGGTGGGACCGTGACTTCCGAGTCAGGGACCACTTCCGTGGCAGGATTCAGAGCAGGCTGGGTCTCCTCGGCGGGGAGTCGGTGACAAAGGGTCAATCGGATCAAAAATTATCTCAACATCGTCGATCAACACTTTGGTTGACTGGCCAGATGGCAAGGCTGAGAAGCCAGCGGCCGAAGAGGCAATTTCGACTGAGGTGAAAATGGCAGGCTCCTGGGACACAGATCTCTCCCGATCGCAAGAGCATCTCCGACGAGATGAAGATGGTCCAGGGTCCTTCTCCTGCTTACGGGACCAAGAGGAGTGTGTGCCCACAGGACTCTCACCCTTAATTGGGAGACAGTGGCACAACTCTTGGAAGGAATCCGAGAAGGTGGAGCCCAGGTTGAGTGGAACAAAGAAGCTCAGAGAGGAAGATTCCACGGCACGAGCTGCTTACTCCTCAAAGTTCTGCATGCTCTCCAATTGTTCGGTGGATCCCACAGCCATAGAAACTGCCTACCAGGCCTCCTTGGATTTCACCATCGGGATCCATTTTTCAGGCCTCGCCAGCTTAAGGCATGCAAGACGGTCGTCGAGGACGTTAGGTTGGAACGTGAGGCAAAACTCACATGTCGTGGTGTCATGGCCGACATCCAAACAGTAAAAACATGTGGCATGCGGGTCAGTGAGAGAGATCTTCTGGCCACACAAGCACCGGCGGAATCCGGGGGAAGACCTGTCTTCCATGATCGAGAAAAAACAATCGCAATCGCTAATGCAAACAAGGCGAATTTTTGGAATAACCTAAGGTTTTGAAGCCAGGGCCTACAAAATACGAGAGCATGAAGAAGGCAACCTGAATCTTCCAGCGGAAAGGAAGATCTGGTGTTATGGGGTGGAGACGAGGGTTATACCACCCGAGTGGGTGGGAGGAGCCAGCTTGAAGACTTTCCGTCTGATTTAAAGGGAAAAGGACACTGCCAAGAAGTGTGGATGAACAACATATCCGCGATCTTAGAAATAGTATTATGCAATAAAAATGGCATCCCCGTCAATGGAGCGCTGAATGAACCCATCAAAGATTCATCACAGACTGCCCTCAATGCTCTGGGAAGCGCGGTCAATGAGAGTGTGTAATCTCCTGTCGATGAGGAGGCAGCATGTAAAGGCATCATCAACAGTGGAGCACCTGTCACGGTGGCTGTCGACAAGCGGTGAGGCACAGAGGTTGAGGAGGGCTTCTCCTGCTCAGTGCCATCGATGGAACCCAGAAAGGGTTATTCATAGACTGCTGTGGAAGCGCTGGAAAGTGCTGCTGATGACAGAATGTAACCTCCTGTTGATGAGAAGGCAGAATATGACTGTATCATCAATGGTGGTAGCCATCGATGAGCGTGGAGGTACAGAGGTTGAGGATGGTTTCTCCTTCTCTTTGATGTGCCGTCAATGGAACCCACAAAGTGCTCATCATAGAGTGCCTTTGAAGAGCTGGAAGGTACAGTTGACGAGCGAGTGTGAATTTCCATTGAGAAGGCAAAATATGAATGTATCATCAATGGTGGTGGCTGTCGACGAGTGAGTTAGGCACAAAGGTTGAGGAGGGGCTCTCCTCCTCCTCTTTTTTGTGCCAGTGATGAGAATCAGTGGACAGGGAGCTTTTGGGACGAGCCCCATTGATCCTCCACGAGAGATAATTTCTTGCTTGTAGATTCTTCGATGTTGTTTCTCATTGATGACTGCTGTTTCAGAAGTTGCTCTAGCTGCTACGTGTGAGCTGAAGATGGTGGGAAAATGAACTGAGGACACCAGGGACCTCCCACACTTATATAGGATACAGGAAGCTGATGTCATGTGTGGGCGGCCTCTGGAAAAGACTGCTAGAAGAGCTGCCGCGTGACACAGCAACATCTGGCGATGACCCAAGTGTATTACCTACTGCAAGAGACCACTCCGTGGAAGATCTACTGTTATAGACAAGTAACCTGTGTTTTTGTGTCACACTGTAATAAAACAGAAACATTTATAAATGTATTTTTTTTTAGCTAAATAGGTCTTCTGCTGGACTGAAAGACCTGGAAGGTACTATAGGAAAATGTTCCATTTTCTGAATTGTGGTGTAACTTCTTTAGTGTACCATTATGGGTTTTAATGTTGCTGAGAGAGTAGGCAGGACACAACAAGGTAAACAGCCATACAAAATGTGACACTGCATTTTTTTTTGCAGTGCTCTGGGGAAGTGGGGAGAAAGAGTAGTGGACATTTGGAAGACACATGGATCTCTTTGGTCATGAGGCAGGGTACCACTAGTACTTATTTTCATGGGGAATCTTCATTGAAATAGGATGGGTACCAGCCTGCCTCAGCATGTCAACACCTAGAATTTGACCTAAATGTTATAAATATAGAATAAATGATAGGCAACTGGATTACAAGGGGTTCTGGTTTCATCAAAAACTATGAGAGAGAAGCCCAGGTGCTTTCTAAACATCACCAGAACTTTGAAATGGAATGAGAAGACCTCCAGTTTGTATTATAAAAGTGGGTTGGAGAATTTAGTCTTCCGATTTACTAAGACCCATATGAATACCAGCTCTCGTACGTGCCCTGCCGCTGTATGAAATGGGCCTGGATACAGGAGATGAGGGTGTTTTTATCAGTTTGCTAAAAGTTATATTAAATAGGGTTGCACAAACTGTTCTGAGGGTACTCATTTACCTTTGAAACCAAGAACACTGTGGGAACAATAGCTATTTGTAGGCCATGTAATTTTGTCTAGTGCTACTTCCTATGTACTTGTCTTTTCATCTTCCATAAATCATACTTTAGCTATTCTGAACTTTCCAAAGGAGTTTTGCCTATTTTGGAAATCTGGTTGTACCCCACCCATCGTATTAAATGCTCAATGGACTTTCCATTATACTGATGCTAACATATGTGAATATGATGACAAATTCTTAGGCCTATGTCACTGCCTTGTTCCATTTGATCTGTATGCTTTGCAAGATATATCATGATACAATGAATACAAAAAAAAAAAAAACACGACCACGAAAACAACCTAAACCACCTCAGTGTATTTTGTAATGGCAATATGGTGACTACTATTATACTAGGGCATTAAGGACTAGCAATCTCACCTACGCACAAGGCAAATAAATACTTTTCCTTTGGTTTGTGTTGCTTGGTGCATATGGGATGGGATGAACTGGCAGTAACTTAGCCCACCCTGTTATGCTTCACTGCTCAGTAATACCAGATCACACACTGTAAACAGGATTTAAAAAGTCACACATAAATAGAGTTTTTTCTTTTCAACAGAATAAAAATTCAAGCAGATACTGTTTATATTAGTGTTCAAGATTAAGTGGAACATTTCAGAAAAGTTTAAAAAACACAGACATTAAAAAAAAAAAAGATATACTCAACAGTTCTGACATCACAACTGTGAATTACAGGATTCTGAATATCACATGTGTGAACCAGAATGAAAAAGTGTTTGGACTTTCTGAGAATTACAATGGAGCATGTATTAAGTAACATTATTCAACTAAGCAGGCCATGTTCATGTCTGGGAATGGTATTACCTTTGATATATAGCAACCAAAATGAAAAGCGGCCTGCTGAGTTGAATAAAGCTACTGTTAAAGTTACTGTAAATGACCCCCCCCCCACTTCTGCTATACTCCGTTAGAACTTGCTGTAGACCTAACACCAAAACACTGTTTTGGGAGCAGGGTTACAGTGACAGATTCCTGTGTGTCACTCAGATTTCTGTATGTGTGTAGTCTCAGTTTGAATGCAGAAAAAGTGGACTCTGGCGAGTGACGGCAGTCTTCTGACACCATAAAGTATATGCAAACTGAGTACAGCACTGACACTTTCAACCTCACTTTCGCGTCACTTCTTCTAAATAAATGTAGTTAAAAACCCAACTTGCAAAACACAAATTGACAGCAAAGAAACACAGACAATGATGGCAGAAAAAGGCCTGTGGTCCATCCAGTCTGCCCCAGTTCTGTATGAGCCCTGGAGCCTACTGCTCCTCCAGGGTACCAACTCAACCTGTCCTCCTCCCATTCTCTTCCCTGATACTGTTGCCCCAGATAACCACAATACCCTTCATTTTATCCCAACCCTACGTGAAACTCCTGTTTTCACACCCACCACCCAGCTGGTAGACTTCCATGGTTTCACCACCCTTTCCGTAAAACAGTACTATCTTACATCCCTCTGGAACCTCCCTCTCATTAGTTTCCACTCATTTCCACTTAACTGGGAGTTAGCGTTCAGGCAAAACAGTGACCTGCAGTTCACTTTAATTCCTTAAGGAACTTGGAAGGTCTGTATCTTATCTCCCTTCTGGTCTCCAGCGAGTACAGGTTCAGTGCCTTGAGGTGCTCCTCACAGGATATGCCCTACTGGCCCCTGAATCATTTTTGTTACTCTGCACTGCACAGCCTCTAGCCTATCCCTATCCTTCCTGAGGTGAGGACTCCAGAAATGGGTGCAGTATTCTTAGTGAGGCCTCAAACAGGATCTATACAGGAGAAGTATTGCCTCTTTCTTTCTGTTATCAATACTCCTTCTTGATGCATCCCAGCATCCTATTAGCCTTGTTATAAGCCTTGTTGCACATACTTGTTTTTAGCAAGTTACTGATAACTCCTAGGTCCTGTTCTCAGCTGTAGTGCTGAGTCGCACCCCTCCCATCCAGTACTCTGTCTTGCAGTTCTTGTTCCCTGGGTGCACCACCTTGCACTTTTTGGCCCTGAATTTCAACTGCCAAACCCTTGACCACCCCTCCAGTTTTTGTAAGTCTCTGCACTTCCCTTATTCCCTCATCATTATTCACCCTCCCACAGAGTTTCGTGTCATCTATGAAGAGACACAACCTGCCCGGATTCCCTCTCAAGTGTCACTGGTGAACATGATGAAGGGGATCAGACCAAAGACCGATCATTGCGGAATCCTGCTTGTAACCTCCCTCTCATCTGATTTAACCCCACTGACCACAACCCTCTGATGCCTCCCTTTTAGCCAGTTACCCACCAAGTTTATGACAACTTGAGCTGCCTCCAGGTCCTGTATCTTCTTCAGTAGTCATCTGTGAGGTACCAAGACAAGTGCCTTGCAAGCTGAAGTACTGCAGATCCACAGCATGGCCCCTATCCAGTTCCTTGGTCACCCAGCCAAAGAAAACCATCAAGTTAGTCTAACAAGACCACCCTGCCACAAAACTCTGCTGTTTACTATCCTTTAGCTTGCTGCACTCCAGGTAGTCCACAAGGCCCTCTTTGACCTGCGACTCCCATCAACTTCCCTACAACAGAGGTAAGACTGACAGGTCTGTGGTTCCTGATTTGCTCCTTATCCCCCCCCCCTTCACCTTATGGAGCGGAAAGAACAGTTGTGTACTTACCGTAACAGCAGATCTTCGAGAGAATCTCTTTCACCAGGCCACACCTACGGAACTAAAGCTACCAGGCTCTAGGACCACACGGAAGCTTTTTGCAAACAGCCCACTAAGGGCCGACCACGACATCCCCATATAAACATGGTTGACCCTGTCCCTCCTCAGTTCCCCACCGGAGCTCATGCTCGCAGGACCTCCCTATAGGGAACCAGGAGAGAGACTACAGTTCTGCCCAACAGCTGAGGCAGAAAACAGCAGAAAAGCCCTGAAGAAGAAGGGTACCACTGGTATTACCCCAATGACCTGAGAGGAACCTACTCAGAAGGCCTCTCTCTAGGAAACCAGGAGAGAACTAAAGGTTCCAGCTACCAAGCACTGCTGGAAACTCCCCATAGACCATCTTGTAGAAAGGGCCAGAAAAAATGCCAAGAGTTAAAGAAGGCACTGTGTCCAAGGGGGACGGAGGGTGAAGAAGAAGAAGAATCAGCATTTATATAGCGCTTTTCATACATCCAAAGCGCTTTACAAGCAATGCTAGACTGGTAGTGAAGTGACTGAATGTGTGGTGGCGGCCATATCGCACATCATCACCCACACACAGCCTGGATAATTGCATGAACCGGTTTATGGGAAGGAGAATGTTGGCCAGGACACCGGGAATGTCCCCTACTCTTTGCGAAGAGTGCCCTGGGTTCCTCTACTTCCACCTGGACACCCACCAGGACAACACCAGGATGGGCAGAAGGGACCTCGGTTTAACGTCTCATCCGAAGGACGGCACACCCCAGCAGTATAGCACCCCCCAATACTGCACTCGGATGCCAACGATTTTTAGGTGCAAGTCCAATCCCGGTGTGGGACGAGAACCCACGACCTTCTGGTCTAGAGGCGGATGTGCTACCAACTGAGCCACGCTGACACGGCTGGGACGGCATGGCCTGATGAAAGAGATTCTCACGAAGATCTACTGTTACAGTAAGCACATACAGTACCTGTTCTAACTTCTTTGAGGATATCTCTCATCAGGCCACATCTATGGAACGAGTACCAAGCAGTACTGACCACAAAACAGTCTTGGGGGACTGGAACCCACAGGTCTAAGAAAGTGGCCGTGAACCACAGCTAGGCCAAAGCCTATCCTTCTCGTTGAGGCAATGTCCAGACTGTAATGGTTAATGAAGGTGTGGACAGTACTCCAGGTGGCAACTACACAGATACCTGCAGCAGACACAGCCCTGAAAACAGCAACTGAAGTGGCCATGCCGATAGAGGGGCCACAGACAACTCTGGGAAGTGCCTAACCATACTTCCCATAAGAGAGAATAACACAGTAGTTTGAACAAACACTGTGTTGGAGACAGGAATGCCCTCTTTCCTAGGGCAAAGGAAACCAACAGCCATGAGGATTTCCTGTAGTCCTTAGTACAGAGGATATAATGTCTAAGCATGCCATGAACCCCAAAGGTGTGGAGCAATGCTTCCCCCGAAGAGGCACGTGCATGAAAAGAACTAGGCAGTGGATAGTTTAATTTAGGGTAAACTCAGACACCACCGTTGGCAAGAACTTCAGGTTGGGACACAAAGACACCATGGCTGTGTGGAAAGGCAAAGAGAAAGGAACACACACAAGGGCCTGCTGCGCAGAAATTATGATACCAGAAAAAGATGCTTTCCATAACAGAAAGCATAGCTTACCTTACAAGTCATGGCTACCTCAAAAGAGCCAAGGACACTACTCTAACACAAAATGCCAATCCGAATTTAGGTCAGAATTGCAGACTGAAGGCTTTAAATACAGACTGACCCTCCAACACATATGGTCCACCTTCGGCTGGGTAATCGTATGACCAGCAGTAGTTATGTGGAGTGTCGAACAGGCCGCCAAGTGTATTGCAATAGAGGGGAATTGTAGACCTGCACCAGACAAGGACCTCAAAAGTTGGAGGACCTGTTTTATTGGGTAAGTAAGCAGGATTGACTTGCAGAAAGTGGCCCACAAAACAACCACGTCCACTTTTTATGGAAGAAGTGGCCTGGTAGGTGGCTACCTTGCAGTCACTTAGGCATCAACTACTCTCGAGGCACTCCAAACTGAGCAATAGCTATGTCTTTAAGA
Source organism: Neoceratodus forsteri (assembly GCA_016271365.2). Taxonomy (NCBI): domain Eukaryota; kingdom Metazoa; phylum Chordata; order Ceratodontiformes; family Ceratodontidae; genus Neoceratodus; species Neoceratodus forsteri. The sequence goes on along the minus strand of CM057449.1, from coordinate 1,106,704,407 downwards.
GCCATGCATGGGGGAGGAACGACTTGAGAGCCAGATGGACCAGAGTCCTCTATTCCTGGGACAACAGACCCTGACATAATGGTAAGGGTACTGGAGGCCCAGTGCCAGTCAATGCAGCAAGGGAAAACAAATCTAACAAGGCCATATTGAGGCAAAGAGAACGAAAGGTTTCTGCCACTGGGGTCAGCAGTCTCAGGCAAATACTCTGAGCCGCAACCAGCATAGCCTGTCTGCCAAAACAGTTGGGACGTCTGGAACAGGAACTGCAGGTAGTTCTCGACCATGGGACAGATTCCCATACCAGATTCTCACTGCCTCTCAGTACAGGGGATAGGAAGAAAAAAAAAACTGTCCCTGTGTGTTGAAGTAGTGCAACACACTGTGGTTGTCTGTGTGGATGAATAGACAGCCCTGGAAATGTGGAGCCTGGGGGCCTGTAGGCCATACAGGGCAACTCTCATTCTAGAACAGTTAGTATGAGAATGGTCCCACCATTGTCCTTGTGCCCGGTGTCTGGCAAGGGTCGAAGGGCTCCCCTCAGCCCAGTCCTGAGACATCTGTGGTGAGGATTTGCTGCTGAGAAAGGGTTAGGAAGGGTACCGCCTTCATCGAATGGCTGGGATCCCTGCACCACTGAAGCATTTCCTGAACAGGGGAGGGCACTAGAATCTTATTAGAGATCGGCTGTTCATGGGTCCCACTGGACTCTCAGTGTCCATTGTGGAATTCTGGTGCGTACCCTGGTTAGTGGTAGAGCAGTAATGGCTGCTGCCATAAGGCGAAGGAGCTTCAGGAATGCCCTGGTTGGGACATAGCTGGTATGGTAGACCTCCCAGACATGGCGTATCAGGCAACCTGCCCTGTGCCGTGTCCAAGGCTGCCTCTATTCTCAGCAGCCAAGGGGAAGAGGGCAGAACTGACCTGATGCTGGGGCCATGATCCTGGGGCACTGCACAGAAGCCTGGTGTGCACTAGGGCAGTAAACAGCTGTCCCCTAGAGAAGCTATTGAGAAGACAATCCCCCAGGTGCAGTGAGACATACTGGCTTCCCAGCAGAAAGCTGCTGCCACCACTGCTAAATGTTGATAAATACTCATGGTACTGGCGACTAGCCAAAGGACAACACCCGAATTGGAGATGTTGCCTCCGGAAACAGGAAAACTGGAATAGTTCCTTGGAGTGGTGCAAAGAAGAAGAAGAAGAAGAAGAACAATTAGCATTTATATAGCGCTTTTCATACACAGTATCCCAAAGCGCTTTACAAGCAATGCTAGACTGGTAGTGAAGTGACTGAATGTGTGGTGGCGGCTATATCGCACATCATCACCCACACACAGCCTGGATAATTGCATGAACCGGTTTATGGGAAGGGGAATGTTGGCCAGGACACCGGGAATGTTGCCTGCTCTTTGCGAAGAGTGCCCTGGGTTCTTTTACTTCCACATGGACACCCACCAGGACAACACCAGGATGGGCAGAAGGGACCTCGGTTTAACGTCTCATCTGAAGGACGGCACACCCCAGCAGTACAGCACCCCCAATACTGCACTCGGATGCCAGCAATTTTTAGGTGTAAGTCCAATCCCAGTGTGGGACGAGAACCCATGACCTTCTCGTCCAGAGGCGGATGTGCTACCAACTGAACCATGCTGACATGAAAGCAAAGATGGTGAGTCAAGAAGCAGGTCTTGAAATGTCAAGAGGGCCCCGCACACAGAACCTTAAGGGCTCATGCCAGTTTAAAGACAATAATGTGCCTGCTGGCAGCATGCTGACCCCAAGGATAAATCTAGGCCCCTAACCACACTAGTGGGATGCCATTCTGGGGTGAAGAAGCCCAAGCTGTAACTGCCTGTCATAGCAAACTAGAGACCTCTGCCAAAATCCCTTGGAGCTTGACCTGGAGAGTGATGGGAGACGTGAAGAAATCTCTGGAAACAGTCTGAAAAAACTCCAGAGTATGACCATGCACCTTCATGCCTAAGAGCAGTTGCAGCTGGCAATCTCCTCTAGCCGAGATAGATAAAGGGAAATGCCCTGCAACCCTGCTAGGAAGAGGAGCGGGAGGTATAGCGAACACAAGCGGAGCCTGGAGCTGCAGTTGTCACTGCAGAGACTCCTAGGGGTATTAAGAGAGACAGACCTGGAATGGTGACGGGGGTAGGCAAGACGTGTGCTACCCTACCTGTATCCTGGGGTGGGCCGTGAAAAGGCGAACACTGCCTGAAGAAAACACACCTGCTGTCTCTTGGCAGGGTGCGGCCAGGATAGTATACTGGCATCCGGGTCACCGCTATACTGCTTAGGCCAGAGAGATGGAAATTATACCACCCTGTGGCCGGTTGAATCCCAGACATACTACTGAAGCAGCTGGCTGTGCAGGAGTGTCATAAGGTGCCCATGTCGTGCCTCTCAAGGGGCCCTCTAAGTCAGAAAATGGGCTTTGAATTCAGCAAGCCCCAAAGCCAAGAAAGGTGAGGGAAAGGTTCTGGTGCCCAAACACCCATATGCCCCAGGGTACAATCCACTTGTATAGCCACAAAAAAACTGAGTGGGCTCAAGGTGCAGTAAGCCCCAACCCAAGAGGAGGCATTGGAATGCCCTCTGAATGAAGGCGGGGGAGTGCTGATCCTCCTAAGGGGCTGTCCAGAAAAAAGTAGACTAGTATACCACCTGCAGAAGCCAAGCCAAATGCACTGGCTGTGCTTCCGGTGGCGAAGCAAACAGGGGCCTTTCAGGAACCCCAGACCTTGCAGAGCCAGTGAGGGCCATAAGGCAAAGATAGATCTCTCCACTGAAGGGTTGTGGCTGGCTGCATCGATGGTGGAAAGCAACAAGAAGCATCGACAAGGCTGAGCAGAAACTGAGCCAGGTCCTATGAGGGTGGACTGAGGGCAGCGAGCTGCCCGGCGTTGATGGCTGCATTGTTGACAGACTGGAGAGAGGAGCTGATGGGAGAGGCAAAGGCGCCACCACCAGTACAAGCACCCTAGGCTGATGGTGAGAAGCCTGAAGGAGCACTGACGATGTTCTGCACAAACAAAGCCTGGTCTGAGCAGGAGGGACCAAGGCAAGAAGCTGCTCAGCGTCGACATCTGTGTCGTTGATGAGCTCAAGAGGATAGCAGATGGGGGAGGCAAAAGGCGCCACTGTCAGGACAAATGCTCCAGCCATCGCCATGCGATAGAAAAGGAAGCGTCGACGGGGGAGGCACAGGGCGCCACCATCGATGAATCTGTGCCAGCCGTGGCTGGCCAGGGAGAGAACCATCACTCCTGCCACCACAGAGCAGTGGGGAGGGGAACAGTAATGGGGGAGGCACAGAGAGCCACCGTCAATGAGTTTGGGCCAGCCATGACTGGCCTAAGCGAGAACCAGTACTCCGACCACCGCATGGTGGTGGGAAGGTGCGTGTCGATGGGGGAGGCACAGGGTGCCATGGTTGACAGGTCTGGACCAGCCGGGACTGACATAGGAAAGAGCCAGCACTCCGGCCACCCTGGGGCGGTGGGGAGGAGAATGTTGAAGGGGGAGGCACCAGGTGCTGTCAATGAGCCTGGACCAGCTGCAACTGGTCTAGGTGAAAGCCAGCTGTACCCCATGTATTAAAGCGACAGCAGGCAGGCAGGACAGAAGAGGCTAAAGTGTCACTGACCCAATGTTGCCAGCTGCAGCTGGGTCAAGGAGATCTGCCCCCGAGCCCCCTGCCTGGGTATCTTGGTGGTGGTGGTGTAGGGGGGGGAAGGGTCGCTGTCATTCAATGGTAACCTCCTACAGGAGAGGGCCCCGAAGAAAAGCCGAGAGCCTGTAGAGAAGTACCCAGTAATGGGTAAGCATTGTGGAGAGAAATTGCGTAGCTCTCACAAAGTTGCCATATCTGCCAGTGGGAGAAGGCCCCAGAGCTAGATGACTAGTCAGAGGCGTGGCCTAGCCAAGCACCCACTTGAAGCTCCAAGCCCGGCATTAGTAGAGTAGCACTGGGTGGTCAGGGCCTGGATCACGGGTGGTGGGAGTCAGTGTAGTAGATTCCAGAAAACTCCAGAAGAGGAAGACTGCTGAAAACGGTGTTTCTGCAGGTCTGACGAGTCTTGATCAATGGAGGGAAAAGAACTGTGGCAGGACAGGGCCGCTCACGCTTATATGGGGACATCGACTTCAGATGTCATTATGAGCGGCACCTAGTGGACTGATTGCAAAAAGTTTCCATGTCCTAGAGCCTGGCAGCTATAGTTCCATAGGTGTGGCCTGATGAAAGAGAGATCCTCAAGAAAATCTACATCTGCCCCCTTCTAATCCTTTGGAACTTCTGTCTCAAGTGAGTTGCTAAATAGCCTACCAGAAGTTCATCTAGCTCCACTACTAATTCCCTGAGTATCCTTGAATGCAACTCATCTGGTCCAAGGGCCTTATCAATCTTTTTACGGCTGCCAGCTCTTTGAAGACCCTTTCACTAGTAAAAATTGTCTGCCTCATCTCTGGGCCCCCTAGTGGCTGCTTTGATGCCAATCTCTGGCAAGGACCCACTATCCTCCCCTTGTGAAAACTGAGCAAAAGTAATCATTAAGGATGGCGTCCTTTTGCCCATCCTCTTCTATCACCTTATCTTCCTCCATTAGCCTTATGATTCCCCACCTTTCTTACTTTTCCCCCAATATACCTGAAGAACTGTTCCTCCCTGCTCTTGACCTCTTCCGTAATATGCAGCTCTGTCTGCTTTTGCATCCATAATGACCCTCTTTGCCTTTTTTTCTGTATTTATATTCTCCCCATTCTACCTCCCCCTGCTTTTCTTCGTATTTATAGAAGGCCTTCTTTTTGGCCCTCACCACTTTTCTGACCCTTGCCGAGAACCATAATGGTCTCCGGAACCTGTTTTCTCTGGTTACAGTTCTTATGCATACCCTAGATGCTTTGAGGATGGCCCCCTTAATTACCCCCATCTCTCCTCCACCCCACCTATGCTATCCAACCCCTACTAACTTATTCCAGACTAGCTCTCTCAGCCTATCAAAGTTTGTCCTTCTAAAGTCAAGGTCTTCAGATCTCGATTGTGGTTTGCCAGACCGGAGGTCCACTTCAAACCAAATGGAGTTATGGTCACTGTTCCCAATGGCTCTCCCGCTCCAACCATCTCCGATCGGGTGAGCACCACAGAGAATTGTAGTCTACCTGGTGAGTTGCAGTATGCAGTATTACTAAGGTGGCTAAACGTTTTCTGCTCACATGGTAAGAGGACAAAGGTTTCTTAAAATGAAACAATGAGAACACATATAGAAGCTTATTGCACTCTTTATTGCTTGCAATATACTTTCATTAGGTTTCTTTTTGGTGCAGCTCTGTTTGAACCACGACATTCATCCCTCTCTCATGGTGAATTTTTACATTTGATTTTGGCTAAGTACTTTTTGAGGCTTTGCAAATTTTTAACAGGCCCTTTCCAAGTGAGATATATAACAGGAATGACGGAACAGTTCCAGGACCTGCTACTGTAATACAATTCTGACTCATGAAACACAAACACTGAAAAGCTCTTGAAACACAACATTTAACAGGTTTACTACTTAGAGAAGCCGGGCATGAAATCCTGCTGTTGAAACACGATACATGAAAGGTATGCGATTTCCTCATTCACAGCTCTTTTTCCAGCTGTTTATTTTATCACTGTAAACAAGATGCCAGCGCCACCAAGCTGCAGCACCGTCTAGCCTGACTTAAAAAAGTTTTGCAAGCTTCAGTCTTGCCTCCATGACAAGCTCGAATTTTAAAAGGAAAAAAATATATATATCTTTTTTTTTATAGAAGTGAAAACAGGTGAATCTTAAGTTGCAATTTCATCTTAGTCTGTCACACAAATAAACCTATATGAATGCATCCATACATTCATACTATCCTGGCTCACTAGCTTAGTATTATGGAAAAGAGCATAATAACTAGCATTTATGAACCTACAGGCTCAATGTTTATAAATGCAATAAGCTATCCAAGAGTAATTTTTTTTCTTTTCAAGTAGCTGCATACAACTTACATCTTGTAAACAATTATTCCAGACTTATGTGCTGCTCATTCTTCAATAAAGGAACATTTTTTGAATGTACGTGATTCAGTCTGTAATCTTTTCACAAATAGAAGTGTGCATCTGTTGCCATGATACAGCCCCCTTTTTACAGGAAATCCCATCACTGGTGATTCTGAGGTACAGATCCTGTTTTTAATTCTTGGATGACTAAAGTCCGCGTTTGTTCCACATGGGGGCTGCTACAGGTCCTTGTGGTGCCCTCTCGACAAGAATGAATTCATCAGGATTATCGAAAGCTTCATAGTGCTTCAACAAGTCTAGAATGCCACGTTCTTCTATCTGTGAAGTGAAAGTGGACTCTGTTAATTTGCATGTTTCTAGTTCATATTGTATACAAATCACTCATTTTAACATGACTAAGCTATTAATGGAAATCTAGTCTGCACTGTAATTCATATTTCTAAAATCAGTCATAATTTGCATCAGAAATTACTGCTGCCTTTGTAGCATCACTGACATGAAAAATTTAAAGTGACGTATAATGTATAATGAGTTTATTTTGGGAAAACTTTGAAAAACATAATATTTAGACAATTAAGCTTATATTATATTCCTCATCTGTATTTCTGTTCTTCACATACTTAATTTCTAGGCTCAGTTTCACTAGAGTTGATCTAATTCTGCTGCTTAATCCTTTCCTGATGTCAAACTCCTTGGACATCAGAATTATTTCCACAGCAATCATGATGTTACACATAGAGGATTATAATTTCAGCAATGGATTAGCACCAGAAGTAGCTAGGGGAACAATGATCATTTTCGCATGCAAATTAAACTAATAATGAAGAAAATGGGGAAAACAAATGTAAGCAATATATAAAATATACAGTGGACTGAACTGTGCCTAAATATTTTGTATAAATATTACTGGTAAGACTGGGGGCTCAGTCCAAACTGGCTTCTCAACCTTAGGAGGTACCAGCAGCGCTGGGGTCTGGGAGACTGACAAAGCCTACCCCCCTAAGACTCTGAGTCGACTGGGTCAATGATGATCACGACTGGATCATCAACCAGGTCAATGGGGTCAATTTCTTAGAGTATACTGCTGGAGTGCCAACCAGCACTACTGGGAACAACTCGACAAAGGTCGAGTGCTCCGAGGAGCCTAAAGATTGAGAAGAGAGAGAACATTCTCCATTTCATAATTGACGATGGTGAAGCTTCTTGTGCTTCCTTCGATAAGCTGGTCTTTTGTCAAAGGTTTCCATGGCCAAAATCAGCTCCCTAAAATCCAGGTGCTCTGGGAATGGTGTCTTGTCTGCGGAAGGACCCACCAAGATAAAAGTCAGGGTGATGAGGTCCCCTCATCACTTCTTCCATGGTCTGAAGGTGGGCCACCAAATCTGCAGCAGGTGGGGATTTTTTTTCATGAGGTCTACCTCAAAAGGATGCACCCTTCCCTTGGCACTCATCAAGAGATGAAGGATGTATGGCCTGGCAATATGGGCAATTCGCAACATCGTGCTCAGCCCCCAGAAAATATAACAGACATCGTGTCTATCTGTGACCATCTTTAGCCTGGATCAGACGCAGTGTTTGACTGTTTTTTGCATTATTTCTTGTTGTTGTCAACAGAGTGATAACCTGAAGACAAGGCACACAGGATCAGTAGAAAACTGAATAGTAAAATGAAAATTTAATACGTTGAATGCTTGAAAATGTTTAAAACACTCATGGCAGGAGCTGTGAAGGAGGAGATCCACCCCTTCAGGTGGGAAAATCTGATGTCAAGTGGGGCAGAGCCAGAGGACGACACAAAAGGTGGCGGGAGAAGTCAAGCATGAAGACTGTTCCAGTGACTGAGCTCCACTCAGTGGATACTGCCTAAGTGTGGATAGTGAACTAAATCTACATTATCAGAAAACTAAAATTATGTACTTACCGTAATTACTGATATTCCAGAATATCTTCACCACTGATTGCCATTTATGCATCTGGGGCCAGGGGCACTAGGACCCTGTGGAAGCAAATCTTTTTGCAAGAGGGAGCCAATGTTGGGTACTGATGGCACCAGCGCACCTCACGTGGTGCCACACGAGCCAGACAAGAACATTTGCCGGCTCCCTCACACACTTTGGTTCTGTTTCCCAGGAGTGAAATCAAAGTGGAGAGAAATAAGAGAGTGCTAAAGACTTTTTAGCCCAAAGGGATACAGAAAGGATACAGGAAACAAAATAGAACCTGACTAGAAAGTTAGAATAAGAACAGTGCACACTAGATGGCACAAGGGGTAGTTGGGTTGATAGAGCCAGAGCCTCATACCTCTAGCCAGACAGAAGGTGAACAGTGATACAGAAAAGGGCAGCAGTTCTGAGCATGTGGCTCTGGCAGAAGTATGAGGGGATGTCCATGAATGGAACTTCTTTGCAACGAGATGGCACAATGTGCCAAAAAGGAAAAGACACACAGACTCTTAGAAAAAAGGGGCAATTCCATGCTACAAGACAGGGAACTAATTGAACCGGAGGGCTAATTATGTCCCTCTTTCTTACACCAGGGAAGAAGAGAGGGGGAACCTAGGTGCATCTGGAGTTGCAGGAGTCGACAGTCCAAGGGAGCGGAGATGTATTCATCTCCTCATGCACCTCAAAGAGTAGGGGGCTGAAGCACCTAGATACACAAGGAAGAAAAGGGGCATGCCAAACAGAAAATGTCAGACATAGTCAGTAAAAAAGAATTACATCAAAGTGGCCTGCTTCTCCTCCAACCACAACGATGTAATTCTGTGAGAGAGCCAGTGTATTTGATCCAAAAAATGCACAGGACCCCCCTCGAAACATGCACAGTAGCTGCTCAGTGGAGTTAAACTGGATAGTGCCCAGGGACACCTGCTACATTTAGCAAATTAATAGGGATATACTCACAGAGGGATATATCCTGGGCAGGAAGAAGGAGGATAAGAAAGAAAAAGGGGGTGAGAAGTTAATTCTACAACAACCTACACACCTTTTTTGGGGGCACGTAGGGCATCCAAAGAGTGCCCAGCTCTCTTCTGATGTCTTCTTTATAACAAGAAAAAGGAGACCTCCTAGGGGTGTGTGACTAGAGAGATGCCCAGCTAGTGGCTTGTGGTGCTACCAGCACCAGCAGAGGGAGTATGCCTAAAGACCTTGGCTCTGTCTGACCGGGGGTGGTGGGTGGGGTGTAGTAATAAATGATGAATATATTCTGGAAGATAACAAGTATGTAATTTTCATATCTTCTGAGAATGAATCTTCACAACTGATTTCCACTTATGGGACAATGTACCAAGTTTCCCTTCTTTCTGAGGGAGGAGCTGGCTCATCCTGAGGGTTAACAAGATCCCTCAGCCCTCTGTGTGGGGAGGAACACCTGAAGGCAGGGGCTCCTCACAGGTCTGGTGGGACGTAAGACTGGTCAGGGTCAGACGAAGGCTCCTGTGGCAGGGGAGCGCCCCGACAGCTCTCGTGGATGGCGTGGCCTTGCCTCTCTGCAGGCACGTGTAGGGTGCACGAACTCCCACGGTTCGAGGGCTATTTTCTTTCCCAGGAAGAAGAATGAGCCTCTGAACTGCGAGTTCAGCACCTTATGCTGGGCCAAAGGTGCTCGTCTGGAGAGGCGAAGTCACGCTATCCGCCTGAGACAGACTACAGTTCCTGCAGCCCACTTCACTGGCGTATGATGCCCTTGACTGGTGCCATGCTACATCCAGGCCTCGAGCAGAAAGACAAATGGCTTGCCCAACTATCTCACACTGAGGCACTGCAGCTAAGAGCTGACTAACTGTAACCACAGACACCGAGTGAAGGCTACCCGATGTGCCTGCTGTGCAGCAATGCACATAAGGGCAGGTGCTGTGGTAAAAAGCCTCCTCCCCAAGGCACCTGTCTGAGCAGAATACACCACAGGAGGCCAGTCACACATGTGGCATCTTGGCCCTAACAGGGTCTGTAGCACTTCCAGCCCTGAGGAGGGGTGAAGTACTTCACCTGCAGACCCCATGGGTGCATGATAGCAGGACAGGAGGTCACTTGGGGCTGGAGGGCAAGAGCAGGGAAGCCTCCATACTATCCTTGATGCTGCCTCAAAGGCTTTAGGTCAGGGCGGGATGACAGTAGTGCCATCACTGGGAACTCTGAGGAGTCCCAGTGACAGGATTGCCATATCATGAGCTTTATATGACTCAATGTCACATGCCTCCAACATATCTGCCAGGAATCACTGGTACAAGGAGTACTCAAAAGCCAAAGACAGATGGATTGAAGATTTGCTGTTAGTTGAGGAGGTCACTGACGGAGAGGAGGCGCAGACCCCAGAGGTTAATGGTACCGGGGAGAAGGGCTGTTAAATGGACCCAGTCGGAGTCCCTCTGGAAGGTATCTAGGTCACCAACAAACTCTCTGTGCTGTTCCCATGTAAGCAGACCCCCGGGGCCTGTCAATGCGGGCAACCTCTGTAGGGGTCCGACAGGCCCAGGAGGGAAATGAGACAACGTCCTGTGGGCCTCTATCAGGGCTGAGGGGTTGCACAGGGAGCCTCGCCTGAGGAAAGGACCTAGCAGGACCGCCCAAACAAGGTCATCCTACATCAGAGGAACGACACAGTCGGTGCCCAGTGGGGGATTCCTCCAGGTGGGGAGAGCACAACCATACAGTCCCTGTAGGGTGGCCATGGTTCCCACTGGTGGTTCCAAGGAGGACACTGCCTCCCGGATGTCATCAGACTCTAAGCTGGCACCAGGCTCGGGGTTGACGATGGGCCTTGAGATGGATTCACCTCCCTCGCCACAGCAGGGACAATCCCTAGTGCCAGGCTCAGCATCGACCCTAGAGCCATCCCCAACCCCGGCACTGCTGGGGCCATGGACAACCCAGGGACGACACCGTCATCGGTGTCACACTTGGTGCTGGACCCAGGACCGACACTATGGCCTGCACTGCATCTACCACTGGAGGTGTCATCATCCTCCCCCATGGTGACACTAGCGACACAGGAGGAAAGAAATGAAAATTACGAACCTACCGTAATTCTTGATCTTCTCTTGTATCTTCACCATTCATTACTGCTTGGGTTAGTGCCGGAGGCGTGCACCCGCTAAGGGAGATTTTTTTTTTTTCCGAGTCTGCTCCAACGGCGCCACTCCCAAAAGCGACGCCACGCGGCCACGCGCAAGGGGCGGCCGTTAGGTGCCCAAGAGGCGAAAACAAAGAGTAAGGAAAAAGGAGAGCAAGGCAAGAGAGTCGAGGAACAGAAAAAGTAAAATATATAAACTGAAAAAGGAATAAGCCGATAGAGAACAGAGAGAGAAGAGAGAATTCCTACCCTAAGGGACTGCAGGGCCTCCCTTCTGGGACGGCTCTAAGGGAGGAACAGATAGAGAGAAAGAGAAAAGGAAGAAGAAGAAAGAGAAGAAAACAAGGTATGCTGAGAGGGGGAGAACACTGCCCATAGACGCACTGGTTGAGAGGCTTATAAGCTCGGAACCAAAAACAAGGGAGCAAGAATCCCTCCTGATAGGACTGAAAGAAGGTTCAACTGAACCGCCTGCACAGACTGGACACAACTTTCACTTACTACAGGGATCATACCTGATATCTGGAAGGAGGCGCGAGTAGTCCCTGTCTTGAAACAAGGTAATCCCAAAATTCCAGACAACTATCGTCCTATCGCGATCCTATCCTCCCTCAGCAAGCTCCTCGAAAAAGTAGTGGCGGGGGCAGCTCTCGGAGTACATACAGGAGAATAAACTATTGTCCCTGGCCCAGCATGGATTCCATAAAGGGCATAGTACCACCACAGCCCTGGTCTCTGTCTCAGCTAGCATTAGGGCCGCCATGGACCAGGGCGAACTGTCTGGTGCCATATTTATTGATCTGTCCAAGGCATTTGACCTTGTCGACCACAAGCTGCTCTGTACACAGTTGGGGGCGCTTGGCCTCTCCCCCCTGCTATGGCTTGGCTATTGGACTACCTGAAAGGAAGAACGCAGAGGACCTGTTTCAACAAAGTCCTATCTGAACCCCTACTGGTCACCTCTGGCATCCCCCACGGCACGGTCCTGGGCTCCCTTCTCTTCTCCATCTTCATTAATCGACTCCCGAAGGCAGTTAAAAACTGCCAAGCCACTCTGTATGCAGATGACCTGGTTATTTTATCCCACCCAGGGACATCGCCACCTCAACATGCACTTGACTGAGAGCTCAACTATCGTCCTGGGTAACTAAGCACAAACTAGTACTGAACCTGAAAAACTCAGGCCATGCTTTTGGCTCAGCTGCCAAACTCAAAGCCATACCAGCCCCACTGGCGGTAACAAGTCCGGACGGTACTTCCCTCCCAACAGTGCTCTCAGTCAAGTACCTTGGGGTGTTACTTGACCCTCAACTTGATCTGGAAAGTCACATTCTCAACGTCTGTAGGGCAGAAAACAGTAAACTGGGACTGGCCTACAGGGCCAGGTACAACCTCACCCCTGCGGCCCGTCTGGCCCTGGCGAGAGGAGTCCTCCTTCCTACTCTCAGTTATGAAATGCATCTATTCGGCCGCTTCCCTAAAACACACCTCATGAGGTGGTACACGTCGTACAACAATGTCTGTCGCTTTGCCCTGGCCACCCCTCGACTCACTCACCACTGTGAGCTATATGAAAAGCTTCACTGGCTCTCCCCAGCCAAATACCTAGACTTTGGGCTAGGGTGCCTTGTGGGCAAAGTGCTGAGAACCGGAACCCCCCTGGGGCTGGCCCGGCTTCTTCCTCCAGCTGATCCATCCCCATATCAACTTAGGTCCCAGGCCCCGGGGAAGCTAAAGGTTCCCCCGTCCCGGACCCAAATGGGTGACAGGGACTTTGCCGTGTGTGCTCCTAGACTCTGGAACTCTCTTCCCAAGTCTGTCTGCTCGGCCTCCACACATCAGTGCTTCCGTAAATCCCTGTGGGGAGTCCTGAAACTCACCTCGGCGTTCGACTGCCCCAGGCCCCCCTAGTGTAGTGGTGCCTGTCCACCGGATCCAAGGTTGCTCACGGTGGGACCTCCTGCCAAAACCTGCTTGTCCCTGCTCTATGTTATGTACCCCGTGCACTGACTGAAGTTTTACCTCATATTAACTTGGCATGACATCTACTCTAATGTAATTCGTGCTAAACTGATCTACTTTTGTATTTGACCTGTTCTCTCTCTTATAATGCTCCCAATGTGTTATGAAGTGTTCCTGTACTGTAATGATGAACTGTGTGTTTTTCTGTACCTCCCTGTTCCCATTGTTGTATTCTCCCGGGTCGTTCCTGAAAATAGGCATATTACTTGTCTAGTGTACTTACCCAGTTACCAAAAGCTAAATAAAACAAAGGGCAGATTCTCTAACCTCCCAACATGCCAACCCCCTACACTCTAGCTGAGAGCTCACAGACTGCCCGGGCAGAAAATCTGTTCCGGAAAGAGAGCGCCCAACTAGGAAGGGGATTAAGCCCCTTTGCACCCTGTTAAGTGCTAACACAGAAGTGTATGGGGAGGGGTTAAGTCCTACAGAAGGCAGCTTTGTATGAAAGGATAGAGTGGGAACTCAATCAGACTCCCTGAAGGCAAGGCAAGAATAACCGCTCAGGGCTAACAAGTGTCAGAAGCACCAGCCAGAAAGAGCTGACAATAATAACACCTGCCAGGGGGAATCTAAATTTTTGAGGCAGAGCCAAAGGAACGGTCCCTAAAGTTGTGAACTGAGCAACGCGGTTAAGGTGCCCAGAGGTCACACCCTAGGGACAAGCAGAAAGAGTTCCCTTAGAATAGGTGAAAAAGATCCTACTCGTTCCTCTTTACCTTGAGGAAAAAGGATCCATTCAAGAAGAATGGAAAACAGAAAGTTTTTTTTTTTGGGCATAAAGGCCAAAGGAAGGGAGAGGAACGAGATGGGAGGGGGAGACGCCACAGTAGGAGGCCACTGAGGGGAAGGTGGGCTGGTATCAGTAATGAATGGTGAAGATACAAGAGAAGATCAAGAATTACAGTAGGTATGTAATTTTCATATCTTCCCTTGTCAATCTTCACCATTCATTACTGCTTGGGTGAGTACCAAGCCCGCCCCCCAAAAGGGGGGGGGACCCTGAGGGAGCAAGACCCCCAGCCTCCTATTGGTGAGAAACAGAAGGGGAAGCCCTTGGGCTAATCAAGAGAGAAGCCTATGGGGAAGAAAAGCTAGGAGTTGTCCCCCAAGGACGGGGAGACAGAGGAAGCCCCTGCAGAAGTCTCCTAGCTCTGGAGGAAAAGAGACGGGTCCCCCGGAAAGCGGAGCGAATCACCCTATGCCAGGCCAGGGGTGACAACCTTGATAGACGAAGCCATGCCGTCCGTCTAATACAGATCGCTGTCCCTGCAAGCCTGGAAGCCACCTCACTGGCGTCATAAGATTCCCTTGCTTGGTGTCTTGCCAGCTCCAGGCCTATAGCAGAGAGGGCAATAGCTTGTCTGGTTTGCTCCGTATCAGGTATTGATGCTAAGATTTGGGACAACATCGACCACAAATGCCTACCGTAGGCAGCATGGTGGGCCTGATGAGATGCAATGCAAGACATCGCACGAGAGGAAGAAAACACTCTTCGCCCCCACCGGTCAAACTGAAGAGAATCTGAGTCTGGTGGATGGTCATGTGCCAGGCGGCGGTGCCCGGAGGGAGTCTCTAGGTATGCCAATCCCGAGGATGGGTTGGGGAGAGTACCTAGGGATTCTGATGGGGCACAGTACCTACATTGGCAGTCTGCCGGGGCTGGAGAAAAGGCGGCTGACGACTGCCAGGAATGGATAGACGCCTCCTGGAAGGGAACAGGCCAGGACAGTACCACCAAATGCTGGGCACTGAATTCGCCAAGGAATTCACGCGTCTCCCGTTCAGTATTGTCTCGCCTAACACAGGAAATCTGAAGATCCCTCACCATCCTCGAAAGGAATCGCTGATATTCAGTGAAATCAGCATCAGAGGAGAGAGAAGCAGTGGGTTCCTCTCCCTCGGAGGAGGGAGACAAGGATGATGGAGAGCTTGAGTGTCCAGAGGACTCCTGCGACGGTGGGGATAGGCAAAAAACCCGCTCATTCATGTACTTAACATATAAGGAGAAGGCCGCTACAGAACCTCTGAACGTCTCCCCGGATAACGGGCCCGTGGGACCGACATGGCCTGGGAGAGCGGGGGTGGCTGCAGAGGAATGGGAGAAGGGCACCTACGGCGAGGCAACTGTCCTCTGCTGGGGCTCTGGAATCCGGGGAATGGAGCCCGAGCTGGAGAGATCCTGGACAACAGACCAGGTCACAAAATGGAACCCTGGGGATGCGAAGCCTGGAAGAGCCTAGAAGGGGATCCTCCCGTGTGATGAACCTTGGACTGCACAGATCCAGAAGGGCAGCCCACAGCAACGCCACTAGAGGGGTCCCTGGGGTTCAAGAGGGAGAGACGCGGCCCAGCGCTACGGCTCCGAACCGCACCCCGAGGGGTGGTAGATAGAGACCGAGATGCCTGAACCCTCGGACTCCGAGAACGCCCTCCTCCTTGACCCCAGCGACCCCCCACCCCAATGGGGTGCAGCAGCACCAGGGTCGGTAGCTGCCACGACCCCCTCAGGAGGGAGAGCCCCTCCCTCCACCCCCGCTCCATTGCCCCCCAGGGACCCCAGACCACCTCCAGCCTGGTGGGCCTCAGGGGAGGACAGCAGCGGGGACAGAGGAATAGGCACGCTGGGCCACCTAGCACCTCGTGCCACCGGAGACCCTGACTCCGAAGAGTCAGGGTGCCAGGACGGGTCCACATCTGAGTCATCATCCTCCGAGGAGGAAGAGATCAGCTGGACCACAATACTGGCAACCCCAGGGGTCTCCGTAGAAAAGGTGCCGCGAACGGCGCCGGATGACCCCGGACCCCCCGCAACACCTAGGCCCGGGTCTGACTCCCCAACTGCGCCGGACAAACCCACGGTACTGCCCTCGGCACGGGACCCCATTCGGCACCGTCAGAAGAGCCAACCAGGCCCGTGGTGCTGCGGGCGGCGCAGAGAGCCAACACGGCACTGCCAACGGCACCGTCTCGATCACCAGCGCCACGAACGCTGCTGGGATCTGAAACGGCGCCAGAAGGCAGCATCGAGGGTCCACCAATGCCGGGCCCAGCAGACGTGGGCCTCAACACTGGGGGAGCCTGCACCTCTGAGGAGGTGACTGCCGAGGCAGTGTCCCCGCCGCGGCCCTGGGAGGGACCTCGGCATTCCTCCGACACCGCAAAAGAAGCTTCCTCTTCGGCAAGAGAAGATGAGGAAGCCTCCTCCTCTACAGACCGTATAGGCCTGAGAGGGGACCCAGAGGAAGGGCCTAGAGACCTTACCTGGGAATCCCTGGAGCGGTGCCGGCCCCCGGAAGTCGGCAGGGCCTTGACAATCTTAAATGCGTGGACTTCTAGGATGCGACGGTCCATCGAGAAACAGGCATTGCACGCATCCATATCGTGGTTGGGTCCCAGGCAACGAAGACAAACATCATGCCGGTCCGAGATGGAAAAATGCCGGCCACAGGAGCACTGACGCATAGGGGCGCGGCCCGCCTTCGACTTACGTTTTGCCCCAGAACCTGACATGATGCGAAAAAATTTAGACTAAAACAGCAAAAGCTCTCGGCGCCATCGAAGAAAGTTATAAAAAAAGAACGGTCTTACCGGTGACGGCGTCGAGAATAGTAGGAGGAGGAGTCTGGATTGTGTGACGCAGAAGGCCTAACTGTAACTATCCGCGCAGCAGGTGCAGCCTCGACGGCAGGAGAAACAGAACTGAGATGAAGGAGGAGTCTGCGGCACCTAACGGCCTCCCCCTCGCGCATGATGCAGAGCGTCGCTCTCGGGGGCGGCGCCATTGAGCAGACTCCAGAGAAAAAATCTCGTAGTGGTGCAGCCCGCACTAACCCAAGCAGTAATGAATGGCAAAGACTGACAAGGGAAGATCTACCTCCACAACAGGACACAACATGGCCTGGTGTCCTCCAACATTGAGAATGGTGTCAGAGGGGGCGCAGCATCTTGGTTGGCGAGGTCCCACTCACCATAAACAGTGACTGGCGCATGGGCAGAACCAGAATGTGACACAGAGATGTCCACCAGGAGGGGATCGAGCATATAGCTTCAGCCTCACAGCTGCAGATGTCTGCTGCTCAGGACAGGAAAACTGTACAGGTTTGCAGCCGCCACTCGGAAGGATCCGGATGTCCACCAGACCTACTCACCAAGGCCTCCAATGCCTCAGCAGGGTAAGGCTGACAAGGACAACAAAAACACAGATAGGAGGAGCATTAATGCATTTAAAATAAATAAATCAAGCCAGAACGCCAAAATAAATTTCAAAGCATGGAGCCCGTGGTTACAATTACCCCAGAGCTTCGGGTCTTCTCGTGACCCTTTCTCAAAGTTGAGGAGGACCCTGTACTTCCATGGAATCAGCTGTCCCAGAAAGGGGCCCAGGGGAAAGTGACCATACCTTGGCTGCACGGGTGTGATGCCTGCCTCCGAAGGTAGGGGTCACGGCGATTCCATTTCATCACGTGGATCTTGAGGGTATGGCAGTCCATGGAAAAGCAGGTGTCGCACTTATCCATGCTGTGCTAAGGGCAAAAGCTTGCCATACAGCTTTGATACCAGTCTGTCATGGCCATCTGCTTCCCACAAGGGCAATGATGCATGACAGGAGGCTGCTGGATTTTCTTGTTCTTCTTAGGCCCCTTTTTCTCTGGCTTTGGGAGGAAACTCAAAAATAATAAAGCAGAAAGGCACTGCGAAAAACTTTTGCAGATGATGCAGGTCAAAAATGAAGACGACGAGGAACTGAGGTGCTGTTGCTCCCACTGTGTGCACTCTACACCTTTTTCAGTTCTGAGACCACTTTTGCACTTAGTGCAATCAGACTGCTTGTTGCAGTCTGACAAGGGGCTTTCCGACACAGACTGAGCAGTGTAGAGGTGATGCGAGAGTGGATGACATCGCCACTTCTTTCACGCCCAGAGTACTTTGCTCTGTAAGAGGAGAGGAAGGCGGACAATCAGGAAACAATGACGCAGCATGCTGTTTGAGGAACGCCAGAAGATGGCGTTTTAAGCCATAAGGTATTTGCGCATGTTGTTATTTTGGCGAAGAATATGAGGTAACTCTAAAATAGAAGCAGCACATAAACTATGGGATTTTCTTTGCTTTTATAACCACAAAGAAAGTTTGCAGTGGGGACAGTTTGCCTTTTGAAGTGAGCATTCCACAGTAAAATGGTTGGGACAACTAACTTAAGTGAGTAAATGAACAGAAGTGCACATTTGGTGGTACTTAATATTGATGCTTAAAACAATGCAGTTTACAATTGCTGGAACTATAAAGGTTACTGTTAGTAACAAAATGACATAGAGGATATATTCCATTGCAAGTAATATAAGATGGAGGACCATCTTTAGAAGCAGATTGTTTTTTTAGGGTGTTAAATAATGCAATGGTAACATTTTTAGTGGAAGAAAAATTTAGCAAAGGATGTATAAAAAGTACAGTTGCGTACTCACCGTAATGGTAGGTCTTTGAGGGGTATCTCTTGCAGCAGGTAATACACTTGGATCATCACCAGAGGGTGCTCTTCTGCACGGCAGCTTTCTTCTAGCAGTCTTTTCCTAGGGGCCGCCCCACACATGACATTATCATCCTGTACCTATGTAAGAGTGGACAGCCCCAGGTATCTTCAGTTCCACGTGGGATTCAGCTCGCTAAGAGGACCAAGGGAGAGCCGAGGTACCTTAGATATCCCCTCACGGTGTGTGTGTGTGTGTGTGTGTGTGTGTATATATATATATATATGGATCAGAAGTTGTTCTCTTAGAGAAGGAGGGGGATGGAGAGAGGGATCGTACCTGCTGCAACAGATACCCCTCAAAGATCTACCGATACGGTGAGTACACAACTGTATTATCTTTCACGGAGCTAATCTCTTGCAGCAGGTAATACGCTTGGGAGGACTCACAAGCAGTAAACCCAGGAAGGGTGGAAAACGTTAAGACAGAAGACCTTGTAGGACAGCGCAGCCAAAGGCCATTCTACGGCAAGAAGCAACATCTAAATTGTAGTGCTTCGTGAAAGTATGCATTGTGGACCATGTGGCTGCATTGCAGATATCCATAATAGATGCCCATTGAAGCAGGCCGCTGTAGTGGCCATGGCTCAGGTAGAATGGGCTTGAACAGGTCCTGGTAATGTTATATTTCTTATAAACGAAAATTACGTACCTACCGTAATTATGATCTTTCTGTGTATCTTCACCATTCATCACATTTGGGTTACTGGCCGGAGGTCATGACCCCACGGGAGCTTCTTTTTTTTATTTTTATTTTGGATGGGCGGGTCGACGCAGCATCGGCACCATCCTCGAGGCCGCCAGACTCGCGTGGGCGCCCGTGGTTGGCCGTTATGTGCTGTCGCACCCCGCCTCCCACCACGTTGTGAGTCGCCGGAGAGGTGAGGAAAAGGGATGGGAGGGAGGGACAAGGAAGTCCAAGGCAGACAAAGGAAAAGATATATAAACCAAAAGGAGAAATAAATGACTAAGAGGACAAAAGAAGGAAACAAAGGGATTGGGTAGGGACCCCATCTCTGGAAATAGGCAAAAGGAGAGAGGAAGAATTTAGGGTAAGTTTGGGGGGAGAGAAAGGTAGCAACCATACCCTGGACCTTGACTTGTCTCCAGATTGTATAGGAACTGCAAGGAGTAGCCAAAAGGCTTAATGACATAATTCAAGGTACGGAATTACTGGCAATAACTCCAAAGGCAGAAAACGGATATTCTGGAAGAAAGACAGGACACAGGATCCCCCGAAAGGATTTTTGGTGAAGAAAAATTGTTTTTGTTTTTTTTTTTAAAGAAGGAAGGATATGTCCAACGGAAAAAGAAAATTAAGGATTGACGGGAACAAAGGAAGAGTAGAGAATGGAGGGCAACTGCCAACTCCCACCCCACAGGGGTGGAGCCAAAGCACTGGAGAAGGAATGTCCCCCACGCTGACCACTCTCCCCTTAGAAATATAATCCCCCTATGTGCCCCTGTTTGTCCCACTCCTGACAAAGAAGGAGGGGAGCAAGGTAGGGCACAGAGAGGAAGGGGGACCCAGAGACTGAGGCCCCAGGGGGATGGAGGGCGGGATTGTGATGAATGGTGAAGATACACAGAAGGATCATAATTACGGTAGGCATGTAATTTTCATATGTGTCAATCTTCACCATCCATCACATTTGGGTGAGCGTCGAGCCCCCCGAAGGGTGTTTTAACCCTAAAGGACAGAGTCCCTTAGCTCTCAGTGGGTGACACACTAAGAGGGAGAACCTTCAGTGCCTGGGGAGGCCCGAGTGTGGGGAGAGTGAGACGGGGAACCCCTGGAAGGGGAAGGAAGTTGCCCCGACAAACGCCATCTCACTCTACGGGAGAAGAGATAGGTTATCTGGTGAGTGGAATTAATCACCTTACGCCGGGCCAAGGGTGACAACCGGGAAAGACGTAGCCATGCCGCCCGCCTAGTGCAGATCGCTGTCCCTACAACCCTGGTAGCTACTTTGTTGGCATCGTACGATGCCCTCGCTTGGTGCCTTGCTAGCTCCAGGCCATGTGCAGAGAGTGCGATGGCTTGTCTGGTTTGCTCCATGTCAGGCAAAGAGGCTAGGAATTGACCCAGCCTGGACCACAAGAACCTATCATAAGATGCACAGTGGGCCTGATGTGCTGCGATGGAAAGCAGCAATCGTGCCGAGTAGAACGTCCTCCTCCCCAGAAGTCAAAATCCAAGGAATCATGATCTGGGGTCCGGTCACGGCAGAGGGCGCAAAGCCCATCAAGAGTGTCCAGCTGCGCTAATCTTGACTGAGGATGAGGCATGGAACCTGAGACTCGGGAGGCGCACATCATGGCAGAGATCCCTAGGGGCGGAACCCGGAGAAGGGTCTCTGCCAGGAATGCAAAGATGCCTCCCGAAAGGGAGCAGGCCAGAGAGGCACCACAAGGGTGTCCTCACTGAAGTCGCCTAGAAAGACGTGCACAGAGTGCTCTGGATTGCTTTGAGTGGGAGGGGTGATGTGCAGGTCCTCCAACATCCTCACGAGGAATCGCTGATACTCAGTGAGATCAGCAGCTGGGGAGATGTGGACAGAAGGCTCCTCTCCCCTAGAATATGGGGATGAGGAGTCAGAGGACCTCAACTGCTCAGAGGGTGGCTGCTCAGGAGGTGGTTGAAAAACCTGTCTGTCCATTGCCTTGACATAAGCGGGGAATCGAGCAGCCATGGCCCTTAACTGCTCCCAGGAGAGAGGCCCGCTAGGACCAAGGATGCCTGGGAGCGCTGGAGAATGTGGCAGAGGGATAGGGGCAGAGCCGACAAGAGAAATCGACTGACCTCCGCCTGGGCTAGGGAGCGCACCAGGAGCACCAGCAGAAGAAGGTGCTCCGGAAGACCCCACAGCTGACAGCTGAACAACCATTTCGGAACTGCCTTGGCTCCGCCTGGAAGAATCCCCCCTGTGAAGTGACCGGGGCCGTGTAGGTCCAGAAGGACGGTCACCTACCGCCAAAGAATGGGGCCCTCTCAAAGAAACCGAAGGGGAAGAGCGGAGATCCTCGCTACGGCTTCTCCCAGAGCCCGGGTGGACTCCAGAAAAAGGTTGCAGCACAGATCCCATGCCCCTCGACCCCTCGGAATCTGAAAGCGCCAGCCTAGGCAACTGACAGCCCTGGTTGGCCCCCCCCGAAGGACCTATCCAGGGCGCAGCACCCTCCCCTCCCATGGGCGCTCTGATCAGCCCCAAAGTTGGGCAATCTACGCACACCACCTGAGGGGGTACCACTGCTGAGGGGTCAGAGAACCCTCCGAGGCCGGGCTGCAGTGCAATGGTGGCCTGCACCGCTGCCTGCTGGTCAGAACCCCTGACCCCAGCCCCAGCAGTCCCTGCCCACTCCTTAGAGGGAGGCTGACTCTGGCCTGTTGAGGACACTACAAGGGTGCCCACGCCAGCAGCTAACTCCAAGGAGCCAGACTGCCCATCTGACTCAGAGTCCTACTCCTCCTCCTCCGAAGAGGTGGAGATCGAAGCCTTGTGCTAAACAGTTGGCGGACGCCTGCTGCCATCTCGATCAGATAGGGCACCAGAAACAGAGACCGCACCCGAGTCGGTGCCAGTGCCCTTCACAGCACTGCAAATGGTGGCAGAAGGAGACACGGCTCCAACCAGGGAAGCAGTCTCCAAGCCAGAAGCTGACACGGCGCCATCCTGTCCCATGGCACCATGAATGGCGCCGAGGACAGAGACTGCACAGACGATGGCTCCGACAGTGCTCTCGGCACTGAGATCCAAAAACCCCACGACACCGTGCCCAAGCCCGGAACTGCGAACGGCCCCGGAACTGGACAAGGCGCCGTGCTCAACCTCTGTGCCGAGGACAGAAACAGTCAGAGACGGCACCGTAGAACCTCCCATGGTGCCGCTAGCACTATAGGCTTTGCGAAAGGCGCCGACAGCAGCTACAGTGCTGAGTGACGGACCGGTGCCGCTGCCGACTCCGTCAGGGCCTATGGCGCTGTGAAAGGCACCTAAGCCTGAAACGGTACCGACGGACGGCGCCGATCCGGGCCTTCTGAGCCGTGGGTCCGACCCCAGGAAGCCTTCGCCCCTCAAGGGGCGATTGCCAGTGTGATGCCTCCCATCCGTCTCCCAGAGGAAACGGACTGGGCCTCCTGCAATGCGGAAGAAGCCTCGGCCACGGCTAGGCTACAAGAGGCCGAGGCTCCCTCTTCCTCAGCCCGTATAGAACCAGAAGGGGACCCGGAGGAAAGGCCGAGAGAATGTGGCTTGGCCCGACGAGTGTGTGCCCGACCCCCGAAAGTCAGCGGAGCTCACTCCACTTTCCACGCGTGTTACCCAATGACCTGGCAGTCCATGGAGAAACAGGCGTCGCACGAATCCATGTGGTGAAGTGGGCCAAGACACGTAAGGCAACGGTCGTGCTGGTCAGTGATGGAGTATTTTTGGCTGCACGGGCACCGTCGCATGGGGGGCCGTCCCGTCTTTGAAGTTTTCTTGCCTTCTGACCGAGACATGACCTACGGAGAAAAAAACACCAAAAAAGACTCGACGTCCGAGTTACAATAAAGTAATGGAAAGATCTTACCGGGTGACATAGAGTGTGGCAAACAGAACTGACAGGAGGGAGCCAACGGACTATGGCACCGAAGAAACGACACGGAGTCGAAAGAACGATAAATGCGAAGCAGGTAGGCCTCAATTTCTTCTCGAAGCTCTCACAAGGTGACCTGATGGCGGAAGACGAAGAACTGGCAGAACGGTGGAGTCGACAGCACATAACGGCCAACCCACGAGCACCATGCAGTACGACAGCCTCGAGGGCGGCACCGATGCTGTGTCGACTCCGCTCATCCAAAAAAAAAAAAAATGCTCCCGCAGGGTCATGACCTCCGGCCAGTAACCCAAATGTGATGAATGGTGAAGACTGACACAGATAAGATCAAAAGGTTATACAATGTGCCAACCAGTTGGAGAGGGTCTGATTAGCAACCGGGAAGCCTACCCTGGTTGGGGCATAGGTAACAAAAAGCTGAGGAGTCTTCCTGAAAGATCTGGTATGATTTACATAATATCTCAAAATGTGATGAACATCTAAAGTGTGTAGGAGGTACTCTCCTGAATTAGAATGCTCAGGAAAGTAGACTGGCAGTTCTACAGACTGATTTAAGGTGTGCTCTGAGACCATCTTGGGTAAAAAGGAGGGACTGTTAGGAGGGACACTCTGTCTTTATGGAAGATTAAGTAAGGTTCCCTACACATTAGGGCAAGAAAGTCAAATATGTTGAGCTGAAGTGACGGCTACTAAAAATAAGATCTTCCAGGCTAGGAAGTGGAGGTCGCAAATAGCCGCCGGCTCGAAGTGTTCGAGGGTCAGTTTTTTCAATAGGAAATTCAAGTCCCATGGAGGTGTGGACCATCTAATAGGAGGTTTTAGGTGTAACATACCTCTTAGAATTATTTTGGCAAGGTGGTGTTGATAAAGCGGTCTCCCTTCTAAAGGTTCATGAAAGGCCGAGACAGAGGCCAATTGGACTTTAATAGAGGAGTAGCTCAAGCCCGTCGAAGTGAGCATAGCCAAGTAGTCCAACACTTTAGTCAATGGACATGAGTAAGGGTCCAAAGACCGGGAAGCGGGCCCATAGGGAGAAGCGTTTCCATTTGGCATTATAGGTTTGCCAACTAGATGGTTTATGGGAGGCCAAAAGAATGTTGGCCACTGGTGAGGAGACTTGAAGGCGAGCTACGAAAGCGTCCTCAGGAGCCAAGCATGAAGGTGTAATGACTTCAGGCTGGGGTGAAGGAGGGTTCCCTAATCCTGAGTCAACAGGTCTGACATGACGGGCAACAGGACTGGTTCCACCACTGATAACTGTTGAAGCAGGGGAAACCACACCTGCCAAGGCCACAGAGGGGCTATAAGAATCATGGTGGCAGGTTCGAGCTATAACTTCAGCAAAGTCCATTGCAGGAGTGGACCGGGGAGCATAAAGAAGAGTCTTGTCCACAGCTGGGACAGGGCATCAATAGACAGTTCCTTTCTGTTCGGGATAATGGAATAGTATCCGGGAGACGGTGATTTTCGGGGGAGGTCAAGGTGAGTCCCCCATAACTGAAAGATCGTCTGAAGGACTTCGTGATGAAGCGTCCACTCATGTGTGGAGGTCTGGTGACTGAGAATGTCAGCCAAGGTATTGTGGTGTCCTGGTAGATGGACAGCAGTCAATGTTAGATGTTGAAAGTATGGCTTCTTGCCAAACCGCCATCGCCTCTCTGCAGAGAGTGCGGGATTTGGTACCTCCTTGTTTGTTCAGGTAATACACCACCGAGGTGTTGTCTGATTGGATCAGATAAGAACCTGGAGTAAGGTGGGGTCGAAAAGTCTGAAGGGGCGAGGCTGATTGCTCTCATTTCTAGTAGATTTATATGAGGAGGGATGGAATACAGGGGCCATTCACCCTGCATCCTGTAGGTGTGCCCCCCAGGCATTGGAGGAAGCATCCGTGGTCAACATCTGCTGGGGAGGAGGGGACTGGAAGGGCATGCCCTGAGAAAGGCTGGCACGATGGGTCCACCAGTCGAGGGTCGAGCACAAAGCGGGAGTGACTCGGATTCTGTCTTCGAAATCCCCCGTGTTTTGTCTCCACTGACTTTGAAGAGTCAACTGGATTGGTCTCATGTGTACATGGGCAAATACCACCATGGGGATGCTGCGGCCATATGTCCCAAAAGGCATAACAGGTGTCTGGCTGTGATAAATTGCTGGTTTTGTATCTGGGAGGCCAGAGACAGAAGTTTGCCTTGCCTTTCAGCAGGGAGGTAAGCCCTGGCGGAGGTGGTCTCCAGAATGGATCTGATGTACTGGAGTTGTTGGATAGGAGCTGGATTGGACTTGGGCCAGCTGATTGTAATTCCCAGGGACTGGAACAGATTGAGGGTCACCTGGAAGGACAGAAGCAGAGAGGGTTTGGAGTATGCTTTCATGAGCCAGTCATCTAAGTAAGGAAAGATGAAGTGACCGTCCCATTGAAGGTCCGCTGCCACCACCACTGCTAGACACTTGGTAAAGACCCTCGGGGCGGATGAGAGGCCAAATGGGAGGGCTGAAATTGGTAGTGATGTCCTAGCAGGCAGAAACGAAGGAACTGGTGGTGGGCGGGGTGTATGGGGATATGCAGGTAAGGCATCTTTCATGTCTAACGCGTATAGCCAACCCCCTCCCCCCATTTTATTTATTTATTTTTTTAACATTGGCATGATGGATGTTAAAGTGACCATTCGGAACCTCTTGTACTGTATATGAAGGTTCAGTTGTCTTGAGGTCTAGTATCGGTCTGAGATCCCCGGTGCATTTGGGTACAAGAAAAAAATGGGAGTAGAATCCCTGATGGTACTCCGAAGAAGGAACAGGACAGATGGCGTTCTTGTGAAGAAGTGCCTGAAGTTCCTCTTGAAGTATGGGGATATGATCGGGTGGGTAGGAGACAGAGTGGGGAGGGTGAGGGGGAGGCAAGGATGCAAGTTCCAGCGTATGCCCCATCCAGATGATCTGAAGCATCCACTCGTCTGATGTTATCGCTTGCCAGGCCTCTAAATGGAGGGAAAAGTGACCGCCCATGGCTTCTGAGGAAGCCTGGGCAGTGCCCTAACCTGTCAATGGGAAGTGGGCTGGCTGGCCCCACCCAAGGTGTGGGAGCGGAAGCCCTTGGAGGTAGGAGTGGCGGTCCTGGATGTTGGTTGAGAATGATCACGGAATCCACCTCTATAGGTACCTCTGTGTTTGCCACCTTTCTTCGATTGAAAGGAGGAATGTGTGCGGTATTGGTAAGATGACTGTGAGGAATGATACATGCCATGTACTGTACGTAAAGTCCGACCTGAAGCCTGGAGATCATCCAGGAGCATCTGGGTACCAGGGACAAAATGTTCGGGACCCATTAAAGGGAGCATTTACCACTTTGTGCTGCATGTCTGGTGTAAAACCTGAGATGCGTAACTAGGCATGCCATCTAAGGGTAATACCTGTGGCCAATATACGGGCAGAGGTATCCAACCGCATCGTACGCTGAATGGAGTAGATGTCGAGAGATGGAGTTGCCAGTTGAAGCTGTTGCCAATAATTGGTCCTTCTCCAGAGAAGGGGGAGTTTATTGACTAGTTCTACAGCCGAGGACCAGAGTATTTAACCGTGTGTCCCATATAGTTTAAGATTCTGAGATTCATGGTACCGGGCCTGGAATACTTTCTTCCCGAGGTAAACAATATGGCGAGATTCCTTATCAGGGGTTAAAGAACTCCTGTGCTTTGGACGTTTGGTGCGATCATGAGCTGCTGTAATTACTACTGATTCAGCTTCAGGTGTAGTAGAAAGGAAGGGATGGTCAAGAGGAGCCCGATAAGGTTGGTCTGCCTTTCTAGGAATAGCTAGAACAGCCGAAGGCTGATTCCAAGCGGCCAGCACCGCATTTTGATAAGTTTGATAAGTGGGTGGTACCACTACAACAGGTTCCTCAGGGAGTTAAAGGAAGTCCGCCATGTCCTTTCTTTGTTTATCATGTTCCGTAGTTGAAAAAGTCATGATTTTTTCAATTTGGACCATCATCTCATGGAAAGATGGGTCATCAGTAGGAGAGGCATCTGCCTGATGAGAAGCATCCTCATGTAAAGAGGAAACAGTAGAGCAAGAGGACGGAGGGAAAGAGTCCAGGTCCTGGGGCTCAAAGTCTTCAAGATCTCCTGGAAAACCTTCAGGAAATTCTGCCTCTTCTGAAAAATATTCTTCCTCATAGAATTGGGGGACCAAGCAGGAGAGGGATCTCTATCACCTTCAAAACGTTTAGGTGAATAGTGGGAGAACAAGAAGGACGGCCCATATCTCTCAGAGTGGAAGATTGAGATCCCGTCACGGCTGCCACGTCCACTGAGATAGCAGTGTAGGATGGAGCTGGCTGCCTCTGGGAAATCAGAGGAATACTAGAGGTAATTGGGCGTGATGTATAAACAGGTCTGGCCCCTGGGTGATAAATACCAGGGTCTCAGTCCCTATCTGGTTGGCCCCTGTGAAAGAGTGGCTGTGAAGGAGGAAGGGCAGTGGCCATGGAAAATCCTGTAGCTCTCCCCAGAAATATTTGACTTGTCAACAGGGCAGTGACGGTAGTAGAGTGCTTAAAAGCAGTTGTCATCGATGGTAAATGAACTACCGTCGACGAAGAGTCTTCAGAACTAACATAAGGTTCTGTAGAAACTGATGAGAGGGCGCCAAAAAGCACCGTCGATGAGAGAGAGTATATACTCCCATTGACAAGGTAGCAGTTCTGGAGGGAATTGTTGACGGTGGAGCACCAGTGACAGTGGCTGCCAACGAGTATCTGCCCAACGAGGATGAGGATGAATTTTCCTTATACCATCTATGCTTCTTGTGTGACGCTGTAGTGGAGGTCTCCTTGGGATGGGCCCCCTTTTCTAAGAGAGAGAATTTCTGCCCCATTAGGTGAGATTAGATTTCCTGCAGTCGTCGTCGACGTGTTGCCTGGTTGAATTCCTGGCAATGTCTACAGGAGATGGTGTGGTGTGTGTGACCCAGACACCTAACACAATCGTTATGGTTGTCATAGCGGTAGATTTTTCTACCGCAATGACGGGACGGAAAAAGTGATGACTTGCTTGCAGATTCTTTGGCTGTTTGTCAATGAAGACCAGGAAGGGAGATAAATGAAAATTACGTACCTACCGTAATTCTTGATCTTCTTGGACGAGTCTCCACCACTCATTCACACTAGTGGGATTAGCGCCGGAGGCACTAGGACCTATCGGGAGCAAGTCTTGCTGAGGGTCGCGCGAGATGGCACCGAGCAGCGGCTCCGAGCGGTAATGACTATCTCGGCGACGACCCTCCAACTGCCTCATAGTACCTTTTTTACCAAGGAGGTGCAGCGCAACCAACGTAAAGAGTAAATCTAACTCTAAAAACGGACATAAGATAGTCCGCACGTACTCGTGTAAGAAGGGTTAACAAAGAAGTCTTCACGGCCTAAAGATTTGAGGAGTGAAGACCAACACAGCGGTGAGCTTGATGGAGAGGGAGGTAGAATGAGTAGGAGACTGTCCAAGAAGATCAAGAATTACGGTAGGTACGTAATTTTCATATCTTCCTGGACATAAGTCTCCACCACTCATTCACACTAGTGGGAGAGTACTGTTGATAATCCCCCGAAAGGCGTGCAGGAGAGCCAGAGCTCATGCGACTAAGACAGAAGTCCATTACGATAGTTCTGCCGAATGCGGAATGACGCCTGGCATGAACATCCAGTAATGCTTAACGAAGGTATGCACTGAGCTCCAGGTGGCGGGCGCTGCAGATATCTGCAATTGAACATCATCGACTTCGCGCTAGGGATGCCAAGATCGCCTCCTAGCAGAGTGAGCGTACACTCTACCTTCTAATTTAACTTGAGCCATGGAATAGCAATGCCGAAGGCATGCCACTAACAATGATGAGATGCATCTGATAGCGACAGGTTGACCCAGCCGGGTGTCGCTGAAAGAAACAAACAGTTGCTGAGTCTTGCGAACATCCTTGGTTCTATCTAAATAGAACTGCAAGGCTTTCTTAACATCCAAGGAATGAAGAGCTTGCTCCTTCATTTTGGAAATTAGTGAAGTAAGCGGGAAGTACCAGAGGTTGGTTTAGATGGAATTCTGACACAACCTTGGGAAGAAATTTAGGATGAGTACGGAGAACTACCTTGTCTTTATGGAATACAGTATACGGAGGGTCCGTAATCAGGGCATGTATCTCAGAGACCCTGCGGGCTGAGGTAATGGCCACCAGGAAGGCAGTCTTCCAGGTAAGAAATTTTAGCTCACAGGTAGCTAGGGGTTCGAAAGGCTTCCGAGTGAGCATGTCCAGCACCAGGTTAATGTCCCAGGCTGCAACTGGACGCTTAACAGGGGGTCTGGTATGAAGAATCCCCTTAAGAAATCTCTTCACCATAGGTAACTGAGCCAGAGTCAAGGAAGAAACTGGCTCATGGAACGCTGAGATGGCACTAAGGTGAACTTTAACTGTGGAGTACTGGAGACCTGAGTTTGATAGGTCCAAAAGATACTCCAGAACCTTGTCAGGAGGACAGGAAAAGGGATTCCAAGAGGACTTTGCACACCAGAGAGAAAAACGTTTCCATTTGGAAGCGTACGTTGGGTGGTTGGCTTTGGAGCAGCCAGAAGGATGTCTGAGACTCTACGAGAGACGTTGAACCCGATCACTTCCTCCTCTTCAGGAGCCAAGCATGAAGGTGAAGTGATTTCAGGTTGGGATGGACCAACGAACCCTGAGTCAAAAGATTGATTTGCAAGGGAAGTGGTCTCGGAGAGGCTGCCAACATACTGTTGAGTAGAGGAAACCATAGTTGCCGAGGCCAGGAGGGAGCAATGAGAATCATTTTGGTCCCCTGAGACTTGAACTTGAGGAGTACTCTCTGGATTAGAGGAAGCGGTGGAAAGGCGTAAAGAAAGCTTTTTGTCCACCGCAGCCTGAACGCATCCTGACAGAAAATGCCAGGCCCTGGATTTCTGGAGCAGAAGAGAGGCAGTTTTGCGTTGAGTGGGGATGCAAAAAGGTCCAGGTCTGGAGTCCCACTCTTGAACAGAGACCGAGCTACGGCTGGATCGAGAGACCACTGTGAGGGTCTGCTCCTGCTCTGCTGAGGTGATCTGCTAGGTTTTGTATACCTGGCAGATAAACCGCTTGAATCAGAGACTTGTGCCCAAGCACCACTCCCACACCCTCATTGCTTCCTGCAAAGGGGATAAGAATGAGCACCGCCTTGCTTGTTGATGTAATACATCACAGCTTTGTTGTCCGCTTGAAGGAGAATGTTCTTGTGACAAAGGACATCCTTCAGAGCTCGGATCGCATAGAGGACCACCTCATCTCCAGGACATTTATGTGAGATGAGTTTCAACTGAGTCCATACACCTTGAGTGTGGAGGGAGGACAGTGAGCTCCCCATCCCATTAGCGATGCGTCTGTGGTGATGGAGATCTGATGATCCGGGGAGCAAATGGGAATCCTTCCAGGAGATTGCTCTCTTGAGACCACCAGGTGAGAGACCTTTGAAGGGGCCCCGTCACCTTGATGGGATAAGACTGGGGGTGAGAGGTCGGAGACCACTGAGTGGAGAGCATCCATTGGGTGGTTCTCATGTGCAACTGAGCCAGGGGTACAGTGAACACCGAGGATACCATGAGACCCAACATGCGTTGCACCGAGAGAGCTGTAACCGATTGGTTCTCCCCGATGTAACGGGCCATCCGAAGGATGTCGAGTCTTCTGTCCTCTGGAAGGAAAGCCTTCGCTGAAGAGGTGTCTAGAAGCGTCCCTATGAAAAGGAGCCTCTGGAGGGCTGCAGTTGAGATTTTTCAAATTCAGCAGAACTCCCATGGACATGAGAAGACGAGAAGTCGCTTGCACGGCTTCCAAAGTCCCTTGGCTGGAAGGGCTTGCTAGAAGCCAATCGTCCAGGTAGGGAAACACTCGAGTCCGATCTTCCTGAGATGCGCTAAGCAGAACTGCACAACACTTTGTAAAACCTCTGGGCCGAGGATAGCCCAAAGGGCAGGACTCTGAACTGATAATGCTGACCCAAAGCTACAAACCTGAGGAATTTGGCGTGGGTCGGGTGGATGGGGATATGCTGGTAAGCATCCTGCATATCCAGGAGGCCAGCCAGTCGTGTTGATGCAGCAAGGGTAACAGGGTACCTAGGAAATTATTTTGAATTTCTCCTGGGAGAAATTTGTTTAACTTTCTGAGGTCTCAGAATGGGGCATCCCAGATTTCTTTGGAACCAGAAAGTAATGGAGAGAACCCTGTGTTTCGCAGATGCGGGGGCACCAGTTCTATTGCCCTGTTGTTCAGAAGGCCCTGGATCTCAGTGGTGAGGAGGTCTGACTGAGAGGCCGACAACCTGGGTTGTCGTCTGGGAGGACAATTCGGGGGGGTTTCCAAGAAATTGAGAGAATAACCCTCGCGAATTATCCGAAGGACCCATTTGTCCAAAGTTATGGACTTCCACTGGTTGTAGAAGTACATCAGACGACCTCCCACCGGAAGAGAAAGTTCCACCTTGGGCAGAGTGGATGGAACTTGGGCCAGCAATTCATAAGTGGTGGCGCTAATGGAGCCGCGCTCCTGCTGTGCCTTCTTTTTGAGGTTGGGCAGGTTGGCTTATGGAAGCTTCCCCTGCCTCTGCCTCGAAAGGACTGACGCCTGTTCACATGCCCCGAGAGGGGCAGGCGGAGTCTGGCCAATTTAATGGCCGATCTAGTCTTCTGAGTGGCCTCTAAGGCTTGCTCCACCTGAGGGCCAAAAAGATAGGAGCCATCAAAAGGCAGCGCCATTACCTGCTGCTGAGCATCATTCGTGAAGCCAGAAGTACGCAGCCAGGAATGGCGCCGAGTACAAATCCCTGCGGCTGCTGAGCGAGAAGCAGTGTCGAAAGCGTCCATGGCGGCTTTGACCTGTTGGTTATTGGACTCAATACCTCTAATAACGGTCAGAAGAAGCTCTGACTTAAGAGTCCGAATCTGGAAGAGCTTCAACCATTCTTTCATAGAGTGCCACAGGATATACTCATACTGAGAAAAATAGCCTGATAACTGGCAACACGCATACTTAGAGTGGAGGCAGCAAAGACTCTCTACCTAATGTATCAATCTCACGAGACTCTTTGTTAATAGGTCGAGCTGTAGTAGTTTGAGGAAGAACGACCTTGTCATTCTCTGCCAGGACTACAATAGATCCGCAAAGGCTTGGGATGCCAAAAGGGACGATCCCTGGGAGCTGAATACTTCTTATCAATGGATTTAGCCACTGAGGGAATAAGAGCAGGATTATTCCATACCATTTGAGACAGCGCCTCAAGGAAGGCTGGATCGAGGAGTCAAATCAGAGGGATCTCCAAAGCATGAAGATACTGGAGTCTTAATATCTTCCTAGGATCGATGTCTGTAGTCTGAGAGAAAGAGTGGATCTCAGGTTCTTCAACAGAGACTTAAAGAACAGGTCCCACCACAGGCTCTGTAGCAAAGAAAGATCCTGTTTCTCCACTTCATCACCCAACCAAGGTCTGGGTCAGGCTCAACATCATCTCCTGATGGTCCAGGAAGGACTGTTTGACAGGAAAGGAGTGAAAATTAGGAGAGGAGGAAATAGCAGAAAAACAAGGAGAGTCCCCAGGCCCCCGCGCGAGACGGCAAAACGGGTTGAAAACAGCACCGAGGAGGCGCAGGCGCCAAGAGGCACGCGAACCGCAGTGCCTCGCGGCGCCAGCCGACCACACGGTGCCGCTAAACCAGACGGGTACCAGCGGCACTGGCAAGACCACGCGCGTCAGCGGATGGCGCCGCAAGACCCAGCGGCACCGAAAACGGCGCCGACAAGCCAACAGACCCTGCGGAAGGCGCCGGAAAAGCCCCAGGAACCTGGAACGCTAGAGGAGGAAAAACAGGAGATAAGGGCATTGGTGTGGCCCCCTGCGCCGCAGCCATGTGAGGGGGGGAAACACCTAAGCACGGAGTCGCTGGCACCGAAGAAGGCGCCGCGTGACTAGGAAGGTCCAACCGCCCTACCTGATCGCAGGAGGAGCCCGAGGCTCTGAGGCAACCGAGCCAGGCAGAAGAACCAACCTCCGAGCCCATCGCCCATAAGAGCGCCCACTGATGAAACTGCTCATCTGGAGCCCTACCTATAGGCGGGAGGGGTCGATGTCGAGGACGACGACATCGGAAGTTGGCGACTCAAGAAGGAGACCGCAACTAGCAACGATAACCGACCGCGTCATCACAGATATACCAGAGGGCGTACTCGAGTGATGCTTTCTTTGACCTGTGGGCCAAGAAGAGCTCGAGGCGAACGGTGCCGAGAATGCGATCGCTTATTTTTATGCCGACGGGGACCGCCCATCCTCGGCATCGACTGACCGCTGTCGGAACCCCGCTGAGGAGAAGGAGGCTGACCGACCCAGCCCGCTGACTGAATAGCTTTCACACGTAAGTCTCCCACCGCCACCTGACCTGCTCATGGTCGACTCCGGCCCAGTAGGCCGAGACTTTCAAGTAAGCTAAATTTAAAATATTAGAAAAATTTAACGAAAATAGAATAAAATTAAGCGATACTACTATCGTGATAATGTTACAAAAAAACAAACTGAAAACTATGCGCTAGTTTGAAGTTTGACTCCCGACAGGCGAGCGACGTCGTCACTGAAGTGCACTCGACGGCGGGAAAAAAGGAACTGAGGCGGTTGGAGGGTCATCGCCGAGATAGTCATTACCGCTCGAGCCGCTGCTCGCGGCGCCATCTCTCGCGCCGACCCTCCAGCAAAAAGTTTGCTCCCGATAGGTCCTAGTGCCTCCGGCGCTAATCCCACTAGTGTGAATGAGTGGTGGAGACTTATGTCCAGGAAGATAAACCATTTTCAGCTCAAGTTCTCATCGATGACTGCTTCACAAACGCTAAGCTGCTGCGTGAGAGCTGAAGACGGCAGGAAAATAAACTGAGGATGCCTGGGGACGCCCACTCTTATATAGGTGCAGAATGATGATGTCATGTGTGGGTGGCCCCTAGGAAAAGACTGCTAGAAGAAAGCTGCCGTGCAGAAGAGCACCCTCTAGTGACAACCCAAATGTATTACATGCTGCAAAAGATTAACCCTGTGGAAGATCTATAGTTATTTCATTGTTTAAAACTCATTATTTGAGTACATTATACATTTGAAATGGCAAGTATGTTTAGGTCTCAATGAAAATAACATGACTTTGAACTTAAAATGATCAGTTAACATAAATGTATATTGTTTATTTAGGTTCGAATACAGATATGTAATAAATTGATGCAAGACTGCAAGAGGACAGGTTAAGGGCCCCGTAGGACCCACATGGCTCGTGAGGGGGAGGTGTCTGCAGGGGGATGGGCGATGGGCACCTCACTGAAAGTGTCCGACCTCTGCCAGGGCTCTGAGATCCAGCGGACGATGCCACTGTGACCGGGGGATCTGAGATTGAGCCGGGTTGCAAGGAAATAGTTTGAGAAGGCAAACTCTGGAACAGCCCAGTAGGAGAGTCTACCCTGTGACACACCCCGGGTTGCATGAGTCCAGAAGGGCAACCCTCTGCACAGCCAACCAAGGGTGCCCTCGAACCCTCAAGGGAAAGGTGGGTCTCAGCGCTGCAACTCCTCCTCATCCCCGGAGGGTAGTGGAAGGGTGCCGCTGCCCCTCGCCCCGGCCTCTCAACCCCTCGGATCAGAGGCAGCCCTCTTCCTCGTAGCCAGTGTAGGGGTCCCTGGTCTTGCAGGCCCCCCGAGAGAGAGGCCGCAGAAGCAAGGGGCCCCACCCCCTCCCACGGGGCTGTAGCAGCACCAAAAATGGCAGCTGCCCGGGCCTCTGCAGAAAAGGACACCCCGTCTCCAGTCCCCGAGCCATCGCCCCCAAGGGATCCAAGGCCACCCACAGCCAAAGGATCCTCTTCGACAACACGCTCTGGGGACTCAGGAATAGGGACGCTGGGTCACCTGATGCCGCGTCCCACCAAGTCCTCCGACTCTGAAGAATCAGGCTACCAGTCCGAATCCAACTCCGAGTCATCCCCCTCCGAAGAGGAGTCTACAGGAAGGACCTCCAGGCTAGTGGCCCCAGGAGAGCTCTTCGCAAATGTGCCGATTGGGGATACAGCGCTGACTGGGACCAGGGCGGTGCCGCCTGGAACACTGACACCATGAACGGCACCAAGACCTAGGGCGGCATTACCCAGATCACCGGTGCTGTGAATGGCACCAGGATCCGGAACGGCACCGCTCGGCGGCACCGAAGGTCCACCAGTGCCAGGCCCAGCAACCATGGGCCCCAACACTGGGGGAGCCTGCACCTCCGTGAAGGTGACTGCCAGGGCGGTGCCAGTTCCGGGAGGGATCATGCTGCTCCTCCAGCACCGCAGAAGAAGCCTCTTTTAGTTCCAGCAAGGCTGGAACTAAAGGAGGCCTCCTCCTCGCCAGGCCATATAGACCCAGAGGAAGGATCTAAAGTTCTGGCCTGGGAGGCCCGCGGGTGACGTTGCCCTCCGGAAGTCGGCAGAGTCCTGCCAACTTTAAACGCATGGCCCATGGAGAAACAGGCATTGCAGTGGTCCATATCATGGTTGGGTCCCAGGCACCGAAGACAAACATCATGCCGGTCCGTAACAGAGAAGTGTCAGCCACAGGGGCACCGACGCATGGGGGCATGGCCCCTTTTAGACTTACGTTTAGCCCCTGAAACGGACATGATGCAAAATTAAAAACAACAACAAGCAAAAGATCCCGGTGCCGTCAACAAATAAAAAAGAACGGTCTTACCAGCTTCAACGGCATCAGGATGGAGAACCAGGATGAAGGAGCAGCGTCGAAAACTTGATTAGGTCTAATGGCGTCTGCAAAAACTGTTCACTCACGCAGTAGATGCGGCCTCGACGGCAGGAGAAACAGAACTGGGATGGAGTAGTAGTCTGCAGTGCCTAATGGCTGCACCATGCAGTGCGTCACTCATGTGGGCAGTACCGTCGGCGCCGACTCCTCCCTCCCAAACAAAAAGCTCCTGTGGCGGGTGCGCGCATCCAGCTTACACCCAACAGTAATGAATGGTGAAGATTGACAAGGGAAGATCAGCATGTTCCAGAAAGGAAAACTGTGGTCACAA
Source organism: Neoceratodus forsteri (assembly GCA_016271365.2). NCBI lineage: Eukaryota > Metazoa > Chordata > Ceratodontiformes > Ceratodontidae > Neoceratodus > Neoceratodus forsteri. Next base: position 1,106,668,035 of record CM057449.1, on the reverse strand, counting down.
GTGTCCGCCGGCTTGAAGGGCTCGAGAGCCAAAATGGAAAGCCCACGGTTTAGAAGTGGGTCATTTAATAGGAAGTTTGATATGTACCAGACTGGGCAAAACAGCATAGCGAGATGATGTTGGTACAGCAACATGTCATGCAGGTTGAGTCATGGAAGGCCGAGATGGCGGCCAAGTGGTTTTAGTGTTAGAATAATAACATAAACCGGACTCAGATAGTGAAGCCAGGTAGGCCAGAACCTTCCGCAGTGGACAAGAGTAATGGGTCACAGACCGAAAGGTATACCACAGGAAAAGCATTTCCATTTGGAAGGGTATGTTGCACAGGATGCTGGCATATGGCAGGACACTGGTAGACTATCCAGGAAACTGTCCAACAGGGGCCCAGCATGAATGCATAAAACTGGCAGGTTGGGAAGCAACAGGGTTCCTTAATGGGCCGTCAAGAGGTTGAAGAGTGGAACACCTCCTTGTATGTTGAGGCAGAACACCACTGCAGTGTTGTCTGACTGGGTCAGCAATGGTCCAGTGTCATAAAAGCCGGATGGGCTAAACGGAATGGCTTCAGATCTAGGAGACCTAGGTGAGGCTGAGGGAGAGACGTGGTCCACTCGCCCTGCGGCAGTCAAGGACCAGGTATGCATTCCATCCCGTCAGGGACGCAGCCGTGGAGGACTGCGAGGGAGGGAGACACTGAACAGGCATTCCTGTCATAAACTGGGTTCGAGTGACCCTCACGTCAGAGGTGATGGCAGAGGGAGTGACACTGAACTTGCCTTCAGATGTTTCCTGGTTTGTGAGACGACTGAGTCTGGAGGATTCACTGAAAAGGTTTCATATGAAGATGGGCCAGAGCCACCATAGGGACAGCAGCACCCCCAGGACACAGAAGGCAGAGCAGTCGCCTAGCTTCGACTACATTCTAAGTCTGTAAGCGTGATGCCAGAGACAAGGGTGTGGCAGGCCGGAGAATTCTTGCCGAGACTGTATTTAGGACGGCTCCAATGTGTTGGAGATAGAGGCAGTAAGGGTGGACTATGGCCAATGGACTGTGCCTCTTAGAGCTGGTATAACTACCTCCAGGTATTTGGTGAGCACACTCAGTGCAGAGGAAAGCCAAACCAGAGTGACTCAAACTGATATCGGTAGCCTAGCAGATAGAGAGGGAAAAAACCTGCGAGGAGCAGGAAGGAGGAAAGTAGACACCCTTCATATCTAGGGCTGAAAGCTAATCTTACCACATCTGGTACAGGCATGAGGAGCATCAAGGGCATCATGCAACATCGTCTGGGATAGAAAAAGCTCAGAGTGTTAAGGTCCCGTACTGGACCGAGATCTCCAAGTCAGCTGGGAACCCGAAAGAAGTGGGAATAGGACCCCACAAGAGGAAGTACTGGAGAAACGGCATGAGGCACCAGAAGGTCCCTCAAACCCTCTGAATGGATAGGTATATGACCCGAGGAATAATAACTATGACAGGGAAGGTGAGGGTGGGTCCGGGAAGAAAATTCAGAGTATAACCCCTCTGTATAACCCGGAGTACCCATTCAATGAGGTGAGTATGAGCCCCGCCCATAAATGGGGGGCAAACAGACACCCACAACCTCTGAAGCAGAGTCGAGGAGGACGGGAGAAAGAAAACCCTAGTGAGCGACTATGTGTGGGGCTGCACACCTCTCGGGGGCTACGGGCGGCAGAGGCGTTGCCTCATGTGGGTTGAGTATGACCTCCAGAGCCACCAGTAAGGGCGATCTAGTAGGACGAGAATCAAGTACGGTAGGTGAAATGCGGAGTATGGTACATGCATTGAACCGTACTTAAAGTGCTGCCTAATGCCTGTAAATTATCTACTAAAATTTGAGTACCTAGCCAGAGTAACCTGGACCCATGACAAGAGGGCCTAGGGTAGTATCTGGAAAGTGGAGCCAGGTATGGCATCATAAAGAAATGTCAATAGCTGACAGTCGGGCCTAGGTATCACCGGCATCATATCCCGACCCGGTAGGAGACGGGAAGTAGCAGGACTAGTTTAATATAGCAGTCAATAAGCACTCCCAATTCGGGTGAAGGAGGGAGGTAAGTGATAAGCTCAATGGCAGATGACCCAGGGGTACAGAGATATGTGAATCATATATAGCCCATATGGATTAAAATTCTGGTATTCATGAAACTGGAGAAGAAAACACCAGCGTCTCCAGAAAGCTAAGTCTTTGGGATTCTTTATGAGATGGTAGGAAGCTCATGAGTCCGCTGCCAGAAAAGCTGGAAAGGAAGGGAGGAACCACAGGAGCAGATAAACAGGTTTCTTACCTGTAACAGTAGTTCTAGGAGTGGTATATGTTGTTCATCCACACTTGTTGGCATGTCCCTTTCCCCTTTAAATCTTGCCAAAGGTCTTCAAGCTGTCTCCTCCCACCCACCCGGATGGTATAACTCGATTCCGCCCCATGACGGCAGATCTTAACCTGCTGGAAGCCAGGTTGTGCATCGCAACTGGGGAGGTCAGGTGGGTCAGTGTGGATGAACATATACCACTCCTAGAACTACTGTTACAGGGGAGTACCCTGCTTTTCTGGGGATGTGGATATGTTTTTCTATTCACACTTGTTGGCAGACTCCTAGCAGTTTTCCGGGACGAGGAAGGCAAGGCGTACACCCCCTACTTTGGGAACAGAGACTGGAGAACTGAGGCCCCAAAACCAGCATCCCGGCGTGACTCAAGGTCGATGTGGTAATGGGCGATGAAGGTGTTTGTTGTCTTCCAGGTAGCAGCCCTGCAGATTTCCTGGATAGGAATGTCTCTGGAAGCAGCCACCAACGCAGCAGTATGGCGGGTGGAATAAGCCCTTAGCCCTACGGGAGGCTCCCTACCCACCAACCTAATCCATCTGCCAATCATCCATTTTGCTGCAGGCCTGCCAGGTGTGGCTTCGACGCAGGTGACAAACAGCTGCCTAACCTCTCCCCGAACTTCCGCCATCCTCTCCAATTAGCAGGAGAGAGCATGTCTCGGGTCCAGAGTATGGAGCCTGTACTCATCTGAACATACGAAATTTGCCAGCAGACAAAAAGGCCTAGAGTTCTATCAAGTCTGCTCGAATGTGCAACTAGCACCCATTATTTTGCAGCTGTCCCTCCCTTCCACCTTCCCCTCCATTGACCCTCTCCCTTGCACTGTCCCAGACCCTTTTGAAGCAGTCCACTATACGGCATCCAAGGTTTAGTTTGGGTAGAATACAGGCAAAGTCAACTCCTGATTAAGGTGAAACTCTGACACCACCTTTGGGAGGAATTTTGGGTGGGGGCACAGGACAACCTTATCCCTGTGGAAGACCAGATAAGGAGACTCCACCGAGAGCGCCTGGAGCTCCTCAGTCCTTCTGGCGGACGTGATAGCTACCAGGAAGGCTGTCATCCACAACACGTGTGACATCTCACACTTACGTACTGGTTCGAATGGCTTGTAGATGAGCTTTGCCAAAACCAGCAGTAAATCCCACGGAGGTGGAGGTTCACACACCGGAGGGGAATATGTGATCGAGACCTTTGAAAAAGTGCCAGACCACCTCCTCCTGTGCCACTGTATGCTGACTGGCCCACACACGGTAAGCAGAGATGGCTGCCAGGTGCACCTTAAGGGTCGAAGACCCCCCTTTGGAGAGAGAGAGAGAGAGACCAAAAGTAGTCCAAAATGCTTGCCACAGGACAGGACAGAGGGCCCAGGCCCTTGCCCTGGCACCAAATGGAAAACCTTTTGCATCTGAAGGCATAGCACTTTCTGGTCGACTCCTTTCTAGATGCTTCCACTATTGTGAGTACATCCTCAGAGAGACCCAAAGCCTGGAACTCTAGCCGCTCAGGTACCAGGCTGTCAGGTGCAGGGACTGAAGGTCCGGATGGAATACCTTCCCCTGATTGACAGATATCAGGTCCGGGGCATGCTGGAAGACACCTCAGGAGCCTGTTGCTGAGGTCAGTCTGGGGATACCAGGATCAACTGCGCCTTGTCCCTCCTCACCTTGAGAAGCACCCTGTGGATCAAGGGAAATAGAGGGCAGGTGTGGAAGAGGCCTGGGGTCCACGGCCTCAAGAAGGCATCCCCCTGCAGCGATCGCCACTGAGGGGGGGGCGCGCATGAAATAGCCTTAGCTTGGTGTTTTCCCTGGAGGCAAACAGGTCCACCATCAGTTTGTCCCAGTGGGAGAACAGGCTGTAAGCTACCTCTCGATGGAGAGACCACTCGTGGCATGTCTCGCCTATGCAGCTGAGAGCATCCGCCAGTTGATTTTAGGCTCCTGCCACATGGATGCCTAGGAGATCCACCTCCAGTTGGCTCACGAGTGTCCAGATGCGGAGCGCTTTCCTGCACAACAGACGGGACTACATGCTGCCCTGCTTGTTGAGGTAGTATATGGTCATGGTACTGTCCGTCTGGACTTGAACCACTTGACCTCGAAGCTGCTAAGTGAATGCTGACAACGCCAGTCTGACCGCTCTGAGCTCAAACAGGTTGATATGGTATCAGGATCCCTTGGGGGTCCAGAACCCGTGGGCCCTGTTGTTCCCCATGTGGACTCCCCAGCACATAAGAGAGGCATCGGTCGTGAGGACGACCATCAGCTCGGGGCAGACAAATGGGATAACTTCTTGCAACCGGTCAGGACTGTCCACCACTGGAGAGTGTCCCACATCTTCTGGGTTACAGTGATCAACTGGTCAAAATGACCTAGGCGCTGAGTCCACTGGGCGCCCAGCTCCCATTGAAGGAGGTGCATATGCTACCAGGCCCAATGGACCACAGTGGTGCAAGCCGCCATGTAGCCCAGAAGGTGCTGAAAGTCCCATGCAGGGCGCAAGTACCCAACCAGAAATGACTGGACAAAGGAGGAGAGAACCTCTGCCCTATCGGTCGGGAACCATGCTCTGGCTTGGCAACAGTCGAGCTCTGCCCCGATAAAGCACATCACCTGAGAAGGCACGAGCTCCAACTTGGCCGCATTGATCAGCAGGCCAAGTTGAGAGCAGGTCTGGAGGGCCAGGTCCCTGGACCTCTCCACCTCTTTCTGGGTGGAACCTGCCAAGAGCCAATCGTCGAGGTAAGGGTACACTCTGACCACTTGACGTCTGAGATGGGCTGCCACCACTGCAATGCATTTGGTGAAGACCATTGGGCTGATGACAGGCCAAATGGAATGGCTCACAACTCGTATAGGGTTACCTCTGCTCTGAAGCGGAGGAACCATTGGTGGGATAGACTGACTGGGACGTGAAAGAATGTGTCCTGGAGATCCAGTGAGCAGAACCACGTTTTGCTCCAGGGATGGTATGATCTGGGACAGAGTTACCATCCTGAAGATGCGTGGCCCGGGATACTGATTCAGGTCGTGCAGATCTAGAATGGGGTGCCAGTCCCCCTGTCCGCTTTGGGACCAGGAAGTACATGGAAATGAACCCTAGGTTGACTGGAGGATCTGCCACTTGAATCACTGCCTCATTGAGGAGGAGCTGGGCTATGTAGTCTCTCACAGTCAACCGAGTGTGGGCTGATGCTCTCTTCTCCTGTGGGGCGCGGGCTCAGCTGGGAAGGTACTGCTCGAATTCTAGAGGCAGACCCTGGCCGACCACTTCTAAGACCCACCTGCCCGTGGTAACAGCGGACCAGGTGGAAAGAAAGTGGCGGAGCTGACCCCCCTTGGGAGGACCCAGAGCTAATGTGACGGGGATAGAGGTGGCAACCCCTATCTCGTCACTGAGCAGGCCTGGAGGAAGAGAGTCCAGGACCTGAATCCCGACCTCCCTGTCTGCGAGCCGGTCGAGGCCCGGACTTGGGCTGAGGGTGCCAATCCTGTGCCTGCTGTTGCTGCCCACCATGAAAGGAGGGATGCTGGGCCGCAGGAGCAGGGTGCTGAAAAGGCCTTTTCTTTTTCTGCTGCTTCTTGGTGCCAGGGGTGCTTTGAGCAGAAGTGGCTGAGTCCAAGGTGGCACTGGACTGCTCGATTCGCTGAAGGTGACCATCCACACCTGGGCCGAAGAGATCGGTACCCAGGAAAGAAACATCAGTGAATTTGTGCAGGGTATCCACCGAATGTGCGAAAGAGTCCGTAAGGTACAAAGCCATCTGAAACTGCTGCTTGGCAGCGGTACGGCTCTGGTCCTGGACCTGCTTGACCGTAGTCCGAAGGTCCGTGGAGAGGTGCAGGAAAACTTAATCTAAGGAGCCCAACAGGGCATGAGAGAAGTGCGCCATCATTATGGCCGAGCTCGCCTGACGGAAGCCTAGAGAGGAGGCTGCATAGACCTTCCTGGCCATGTGGTCTAGTTTTTTGGACTCCTTGTCTGGAGGGCTGTCAGTGTCAGCAGAGCTGCCTGTACATCTGAACACTGAGGCAGTCACCAACCCCTCAGCCAAGGGGAGTTCAGTGAACCCTGAGAGGGACCCAATGGGTGCCGCATACTTGCGGGCCATCCGGGCAGATGGCACTGGGCAGGAGGCTGCCAGAGCTCCAAGGCCAGGCCAACAATGGCTTCAGCCACAGGAAAGGCTTCCGCAGGTGTATCCCCTCTTTTAAGAATATCAGTAAGAGGGTACACCACCCTTTTCTGGACAGGCTCCAGGGGCATCCTCATGGATTCAGAGATAAGGCGGAGAATCCTTTGAAATGACGAGGGGCCCTCCTCCGTTGACAGACTACCATCTGACTCATTGCCCTGAGCGTGAAAGTGTAAGTCGGTGTCTTCCGTATCCGAAGAATCCAGATAGATCGGATGGCCACCAGGGTCCCCTTCAACACGCCTAGAGCGATCAGGCATAAGGGTGACTGACAACCTACGTGGGAGTCCCGGAACCGTCCAAGAATCCTTTGTAGGAGCCCCTCCTGAAGGCTGTTTAGGCAGCGGCCCACCACAATTGGCAGAGAGACCGACGTAATGTAACCGAGCAGGTTTAGCTGGTTTCATGGGTGGGGAAACCGATTTGACCGGGTTCCAAGGGAGTCGGCTTCGGCCTAGAGGTGAAAGCAAGTAATGGCCAGAGTCGAAACCGTGGCTGGCTTCTGTGCGGACAGAATCAGCTGCTGCCACATTAAATCCTCGCAGCGTTGACGGAGTTTCCGCCGAAGCCTCTCCTCATCCGAGGAGGACAAGGATGACCAGTGGTGATGCCTCTTTTTGGAGCGCTTATGCGCCTTCCTCGGCCTGTCAGTCACTCGGGAGACACCAGGAAAGCCGGTGACTTGACCGGATCCAGGACCGGTTCCTCGATGGGAGTCGCAGCTGGCTGGATCTCCTCATCAGGAAGAGGCAGGACCATAGTCCTAGTCCGAAGAGTTGTCGGCCTTGTCGGGCAACAATGGGTCGATGGAATCAAGAATGATCTCAACCTTGTCGATCGAGACCTCGGTCGACTGGCTAGACAGCAGAGCCAAAAAAACAGCTGCAGAGGAAGCAATTTCGACCAAAATCGATACTGCTGGCTCCTGTGACCGAGATCGCACATGATCCCAAGAGCGTCTCCGCCAAAATGAAGAGTGTTTCGGATCCCTTTCCTTCTTACGGGACCGAGAGGAATGTGAGCCTGCAGGTCCCTCGCCTTTAGTGGGGAGGGACTGAAACAGCTCTCTTGGAAGGAACCCGAAAACGTGGAGCCCAGGTTGAGCGGAACAAAAATCGACCGAGATGATGATTCTGTGGCCTGCGCCGCTTCTTCTTTGAAGGCCTCCATCTGTTCCAGCTGCTCAGTGGACCTCGCAGCCACGGAGACCGCCCACTGGGCCTCTTTGGATTTCATTGGAGAATTCCATTTCTCGGGCCTGCCCAGCTTAAGGCATGCAAGATGATCATCGAGGACATTCGGGTGAAACGTGAGGCACATCTTGCACGTCTGGGTGTCACGGCTGACACCCAGGCAGTATACACACGCGGTATGCAGATCGGTGCGCAACATTTTTGGGCCACATGGTCACCAACAAAATCCCGGGGAAGATCTGTCTTCCATGACCGAGTAGCAAAGAGCACAGTCGCTAGCTCGAACAAGCTGAATTTTACGAATAACCAAAGGGTTAGAAGCCAGGGCCTACAAAAAGTGATAGCAAAGAGGAGGCAACCTTAATCTTTCAGCGGAAAGGAAGATCTGGCGTCATGGGGCAGAGCTGAGGGTTATATCACCCGAGTGGGAGGGAGGAGCCAGCTTGAAGACCTCCTGGCAAGATTTAAAGGGGACAGGGACATGCCAACAAGTGTGGATAAAACAACATATCCACATCCCTAGAAAAATATGATCCACCCTATGTGGAACAGCTGAGATAGCGGAAGGCTGACTCTTGTCAAGGCAGTCAGTAAGGCCTGCCGCTAAGGTTGTAATTAGTGGAGAAACCATCACCAAGAGGCTTCTCTGGCAGATGAAGGTATTCTGCCATATCCCTATTTTGTCATGTTTTTGTGATGTAATCCCATGACTTGCTATACTGGTATTATCATTTGACAGAATGACGGATTATCAGTAGGATGCTGTGGAGTCCAGCCAGGCCCTCAGCCAGGGACAAGAGATCCGAAAAGGGCGACTGGGGAAGAAAGTCCAGCCCCTGGAAATCGCTAAGGTTAAGGTCACTGGTGAGGGTAACTGGCAGCTCCTGCTGGGCTGAAGAATAGTTTCTTCTTTTCTTCCACAGGAGGAAACAGTGACCAGGGTGGGAACGGATCCCGGTACATCATGAAAATTTTGAGGCAGGAGAAAAGAGATTGTGGTGGGTCACCCAGCCCCCTAGGAGAGGAGTGAAGGGGGTGTCGTAAGACATGCTGTGCTACAGTGGAGACGTCCAGGTCCTTCTGAGAAGGAGAAGTGTGTAAAATACAAGGGGGGATGCGTAGCCTGAGCAGGTCTTGCCCCTGGAGAATGAAAACCAGGGTGCCAATCTCCGTCCGCCTGACCCGTGAGTGACTGAACACATGGCATGAGTCATCGGTGTGTCAGGAAGCCCCATTAACTAGGGATGAATATGCGAGTACACTGGCGATGGAGGGACACTGGAAGCAGTGGCTGTCAACAAGGCACAAAGTACAGAAGTGCTGGAAGCATAATTGATGCACCTTTGATGTAACAGAGAGGTATCGCCGACGGTGGTAGCTGTCGCAGAGGACAGCAATAAGAAGAGATATGCATCGTCGACTGTGGTAGCTGTCGAGGGAAGCTCAGAGGCACCGGTAATGGTGGAAGCCAGTGACGAAAGGATGGATGCACAGTTGACGGTGGAAGACGTCGATGGAAGTATAGATGCTTTGTCAACTGAGGAAGCCGTTGATTGAAGCATAAATGCATCGTCGATGGTGGAAGCAGTCGATGAGAGAATGGACGCATCATCAACGGTGGAAGCTGTCAATGGAAGTATGGATGCATTGTCGACGGTGGAAGCTGTCGATGACAGAATGGATGCATCGTCAATGGTGGAAGCTGTCGATGAGAGAATGGCTGCATCGTCGACGGTGGTAGCCGTTGAGGAGGAAGGTGACAGTTATAAGCCGTCAACAGAAAGATGCAACATGGACATTATGGGGGCCGTCAATGAGGAAGAAAGACATAGAGGGTGAGGAGGGGTACTTCTGCTCTATGTGTCCAGAAATATAGATGTGTAGATGGGGAGCTCTTGTTGGATGAGCCCCCGTGAAGTGGTAGAATCTTCAATGTTCATTTCTCGTCAATGAGTACTGCTTTTAGAAGTTGTTCTAGCTGCTGTGCGAGCTGAAGACGGTTGGAAAATGAAGAGAGGATACTGGAGCCACTTTTATATAGGAAGCAGGAAGGTGATGTCATCGGTGGGCAGCCCATGGTGAAGACTGCTAGAAGAAGCTGCTGTGTGACAGCGCCCTCTGCTGGAACCTCCCAAAAGTAATTACCTACTGTAAGAGACCATTCTGTAAAAGATCTACTGTTAAAGGTGAGTAACCTGTTCTTCTAGGATCATGGATATGTTGTTCTATCCACACTGTTTGGCAGACTCCTAGCAGTTCTTTGGGAGGAGGGAGGCAAGGCACCCCCCCTCCCCAAATACTTACTTGCGGAACAGAAATTGGAGAACTGAGGCCCCAAAACCAGCATCCTGGCGTGACTCTAGGTCAATGTGGTAATGGCTGATGAAGGTGTTTGCTGACTTCCAGGTAGCAGCCCTGCAGATTTCCTGGATAGGAATGTCCCTGGAAGCAGCCACCGACGCAGCAGTCATGGCTCCTTGCCTGCCAACCTATAGCAGAGATCAATGCATGATGTAATCTATCTGCCATTAGTCTGCTTGGCTGCAGATCTGCCAGGTGCAGCATTAGCGTAGGTGGCAAACAGCTGGTGAACCTCTCCCTGAACTTCTGCTGTTTGCTCCTTATAAGAGAGCGCTCATCTCAGGTCCAAGGTATGGAGCCTTTATTCGGCGTCCAAGATGTAACTGGAGTAGTACACCATCACAGTCAACACCTGGTTAAGATGAAACTCCGACACCACCTTCGGAAGGCATTCCAGGTGGGGGCGTAGGACAATCTTGTCCCTGTAGAAGACCAGGTAGCACCTGAGAGCACCTGTAACTCCCCAGTCCTTCTGGCTGATGTGATAGCCACCAAGAAGGCTGTCTTCCACAAAAGATGTGACATCTTACACTTGTGCATTGGTTTGAATGGCTTGCCCATGAGCTTTGCCAGTACCAGCAGTAGATCTCACGGTAGTGGTGGTTCATGCACTGGAGGGGAAATACTGTTGAAGCCTTTAAAAAAGCAACAGACCACCTTCTCCTGACCGGCCCATGCCCGGTAAGCAGAGATGGCTGCCAGGTGCACCTTAAGGGTCGTAGACCGAAGACCCCATTTGGACAGAGACCAGAGGTAGTCGAGGATACTAGCCACTGGACAGGACAAAGGGTCCATCCCCTTGCCCTGACACCAAATGGAAAAGCTTTTCCACTTGAAGGCATAGCACCTCCTGGTCAACTCCTTTCTGGATGCTTCCACGACTGTGAGTACATCCTCAGAGAGACCCAAAGCCTGGAATTTTAGCCACTCAGGAACCAGGCTGTCAGGTGCAGGGAATGAAGGTCCGATGGAATACGTTCCCCTGATTCACTGATATCAGGTCCGCGCGTACTGGAAGATGCATCGGGAGCCTGGAGCTGAGGCTGAGGAGATCTGGATACCAGAACTGGTGGGGCTAGTCGCAGCTTACCAGGATCATCCTTGCCTTGTCCCTCCTGACCTTGAGGACCACCATTTCAGCCAAGGGAAGTGGAGGGAAGGCATAAAAGAGGCCTGGGGTCCACGACCTTGAGAAGGCATCCTCCTGCTGTGAGCCCTGCTGAGCGGGGTGAGCATGAAACAGCCTCAGCTTCATGTCCTTCCTGGAGGCGAACAGATCCACCTGAGGTTTGCCCCAGTGGGAGAACAGGTTGTGTACTACCTCTGGATGGAGAGACCACTCTTGGGACATCTCGCCCACATGTTTGACAGTGTCAGACAGTTGGTTCGAGGCTCCTGCCACATGGATGGCTAGGAGATCTGCCTCTAGTCGGCACACAAGGGTCCAGATGTGGAGCGCTTCCCTGCAGAGAGGCTGGAAGTGCTTGCCGCCCTGTTTGTTGAGATAGTACATGGTTGTGGTATTGTCCATTTAGATTTGCACCACTTGACCCAGAAGGAGTGGAGCAAATGCTGACAGTGCCAGTCTGAGTGCTCTGAGCTCCAGTAGGTTCATATGACATCGGGATTCCTCGGGGGTCCACAACCCATGGTCTCTGATTCCCCACATGGGCACCCCAGCCCATGAGAGAGGCAATGGTCAAGAAGACGACCGTCGGCTCGGGATGGACAAATGTGATCCCTTCTTGCAAATGTGCTAGGACGGTCCACCACTGGAGAGCGTCCCACATCTTCATGGTCACTGTGACCAGCTGATCGAAATGACCATTGTGCTGAGTCCACTGGCTGGCCAGCTCCCACTCAAGGGGGCGCATATGCCACCGGGCCCATCGGATCATGGCAGTGCAGGCCGCCATGTACCTCAGAAGTCGCAGGAAGTCCCAGGCAGGGCGCAAGTGCCCAACCAGAAATGATTTGGCAAAGGAGGAGAGAACCTCCTCCCTGTCCATTGGGAGCCTGGCTCTGGCTCGGCAAGAGTCGAGCTCTGCCCCAGTGAAGCAGATCACCTGCGAGGGTATGAGTTCCAACCTGGTCTCGTTGACCAGGAGACCAAGATCGATGCATGTCTGAGGGCCAAATCCCTTGACCTCTCCACCTCCTGTCTGGAGGAACCTGCTATAAGCCAGTTGTTGAGATAAGGGAACACTCCGACCCCTTGATGCCGAAGATGGGCTGTCACCACTGCAATGCATTTGGTGAAGACCCGGGGGGTTGATGACAGGCCAAACGGCATGGCTCAGAACTCGAAGAGGGCTCCCTCCACTTGGAAGCAAAGGAACCTCTGGTGAGATGGATGAATCGGGACGTAAAAGAACGTGTCCTGAAGATCCAGAGAGCAGAACCACATGTTCGGCTAGAGAGATGGTATGATCTGAGACAAAGTTACCATCCTGAATGTGCAGGACCGGAGAAATTGGTTCTGGTTGTGCAGATCTAGAATGGGGCACCAGCCCCCCGTCCATTTTGGGACCAGGAACTACCTGGAAACAAACCTGGTTGACGGGGGGGTCCGCTACTCTGGCCACCATTTCCTTGCAGAGGAGTTGGGCAATGACGTCTCAGAGAGCCAACTGAGTGTACGGACACCATTTCTTCCCGGGGCTCAGCTTGGTGGGTACTGCTTGAATTCCAGAGGCAGTCCCTAACCTACCACTTCTAAAACCCACTTGTGTGTTGTAACAGCGGATCAGGCAGAAAGGAAGTGGTGGAGCCGGCCCTCCACAGGAGGACCCAGAGCTGGTGTGACAGGTATGGCGGTGGCCACCCCCATCCCGTCACTGGGCAGGCTTGGAGGAGGAGGGTCCAGTTTGGGGACCACCTGAATCCCCGTCCTCCGGGTTTACGGGCCGCCAGGGACCCAGACCTGGGCCGAGGGTGCCAAGGTTGAGCCTGCTGCTGATGCTGCCCTGACTGGAAATGGGGCTGCTTGGCTGCAGGGGCAGATGTCAAAAGGCTGCTTCTGCTTTTTGGAACCCTGTGATTCCTTCTGAGCAGAAGTCCAGGGTGGCATTGGACTGTTCGATGCGCTGGAGGTATCCGTCTACACCTGGGCCGAACAGGTCGGTACCCAGGAAAGGGACGTCTGTCAGCTTTTGCTGAGTGTCCGTCGTGAAGGTGGAAAACTGCAACCAAACCCTGCAGTACATGACAAATGCGGCCGCCAAACAGCAGGCGCAAGAATTTCTGAGTCCAAGGCTAACTGGAGCTGCTGTTTTGCAACCACCCAACCCTGGTCGCGGACCTGCTAGACCGTGGTCTGGAGGTCTGCGGAGAGGTGAGGTAGAACCTCATTGAGAGAGCCCAATAGGGCATGAGAAAAATGTGCCACGATGACAGCCAAGCTTGCCTGATAGCAATTTGTTTGGATTCTTTGTCCGGGGGTCTATCAGTGTCTCCCATATTACCTGAGCACCTGAACACAGAACCAGTTACCAGTCCCTCAGCCGAGGAATGTTCTGTGAATCCCGAAAGTGACCCAATGGGCACCACATACTTGCGGGCCATGCGGGCTGAAGGCGCCGAGGCAGGGTGCTGCCACAGCTCCAAAGCAGGGCCGACAATGGCCTCGGCCACTGGGAAGGCCTCCATCGGTGAATCCCCTCATTTGAGGATATCAGTGAGGGGTTATTCTGCCCGTTTCTGAACGGGTTCTAAAAGCATTCCCGTGGATTCAGAGATTAGGCAGAGGATGCCCATGAAGGAAGAAGGGCCTTCCTACATAGAAAGACTACCGACCGATTCCTCGTCCAAAGGACGAGATTGTAGGTCGGAGTCCACGGACTCCGAAGAGTCCGGATATATCGGCCGGCCACCAGAGTCACCCTGAACCTGCCTGGGACTATCAGGCGTGAGGGTGACGAACAGTCTACACGGTAGGCCAGGAACAGGCCGAGACTCCTTAGAAGGAGCCCCTGAAGGAGGCTGCTACGGTAGCAGCTCCAGCACAATCGGTGCAGAAACCGATTTTGGCCAAGCCAGAATGGTCTCGACAGACTCTGCGGGTGGAGGAATGGTGCGGACCGGCTCCTGAGGAGTAGGCGTCGGCCTAGGAGGCGACAGACAAGTAGAAGCCGGGACCAACTTCTGGCCAGACATAATTAGCTGTTGCCACATTAAATCCTCGCATCGGAGTTTCCGTCGAAGCCTCCCCTCATCTGAGGAGAACGAGGAAGAGTGGTGGTGGTGCTGCTTCCCAGAGCGCTTCATGCGCCTTCTTCGGCCTGTCAGTTGAAAGAGTCAGAGACCTCAACTTGGACCATCTGGGTTGTTTGGAAGGAGAAAGGGAGAATCGGGGCTCTTCCTGGTCAGGGACCGGGACCACAAGTAGATTCCCAGCGGGCTGGGTCTCCTCCTCGGTGGCAGGCAGGACCAGGGTCCTGAATAAGGAGTTGCTGGCCTCATCGAATCATTATGGATCGACAGGGTTGAGAATACTCTCAACTAGATAGCTGTCCTGTGTCTGAGTCAGTTGGCCTGATGGGGGTACCGTGAAGCCAGCGGCCGAGGTCGCAACCTCGAACGAAGTCGAGACAGCAGATTTCTGGGACTGGGATCACTCACGGTTCCAGGAACAATGTCGATGAGATGAAGTTTCCTTAGGTTCCTTGTCCTTTTTACAGGACCGAAAGACATGAGTGCCCGAGGGTCCCTCTCCCTTGGTGGGAAGGGACTGGCACAGCTCCTGAAAGGAGCCTGAGAAGGTGGTGCGCAAATTGAGCAGGACGAAGATGGACATGGAAGAGGACCAATCCGCGGCCCCGAGCCACCTCCTCTTCAAAGGTCTTCATCTGTTCGAGTTGCTTAGCGGACCCTGCAGCTGCGGAGACCGCCCAACGGGCTTACTTGGATTTGACTGGCGGATTCTGTTTTTCCGGTCTGCCCAGCTGCAGTCATGCAAGACAATCATCCAGAACGTTAGGATGAAAAGCGCAACACATTTCACACGCCTGGGTGTCATGGCTGACACCCAGGCAATAAATGCTCGAGGCATGTGGGTTGGTGCGAGACATCTTTTTCCTGCACAGGCAGCGGCAGAAACCAGGGGAGGACTTGTCCTCTGTCACGGTCGAGACTGCGATTAGGAGAAACTCTAACGAGTCGAAGTTTGTGTAAATCCATAGCTTTAAGTGCCAGGGCCTAAAGTATAGCGTGAGCGATAAGGAGGGAACCTGAATCTTAAAGCGGAAAGGAAGATCTGGCATCAAGAGGCGGAGCCGAGACATATTCCACCTGGGTGGGTGGGAAGAGTCAGCTTCTAGAATTCTGGCAAGAATCTTACAGGGAAAGGGCAAGCCAAACAGTGTGGATAGAACAACATATCCACGATCCTAGAAATTAGTTACGTAAGAATGTACCATAACAGTAGATCTTCGAGAGAGGTTCCTGCAGCAGGTCTTCACATATAGGACTGCACCCCCTGGCATCAGGACCGCACAGCAAACATCTAGCTAGCAATACACAGTGAGGGACCTCCCCCAGCGTGACATGACAGGACGTCGGCGTGACAGCATATAGGGGGTGGTTCCCATGCCTGCCCTCCAGTTCTCCCGCCTGAAGACCCCAAAAGAGGAAAATGGGAGAAAGGAGAAAAACTCCTCAAGCCCGTAGCTACTGAAAAACAAAGCCCTGGGAAAGAAAAGAAGAGAAAAAACAGGAGCTGGGGGAAGGTGGGAGGGAAAATGTGACCTACTTCAGGAACCTCTCTCGAAGATCTACTGTTATGGTAAGTTCTTATATAACTGTAATATCTGACTTCGAGAGGGTTCCTTCAGTAGGTCTTCACATATAGGACTGAATACCAAGCAGTCAAGAAAAAGAAGTCGGAGACTCAGTTCCGGGAGGAGGAAACGTCTGCCAACTAGAATGCTGATTAGGACAAGGGCCTTGCAGGACAATGAGACCAAAAACCGTCCCTATGCCTAGAGGCGATGTCCAGACTGTAATGCTTGGTGAAAGTATGGACGGAAGATCAAGTGGCTGCAGCACAAATATCCACAGCGGACACATTCTGCAAGAAGGCCACTGAAGCAACCATACCATGGGTCAAGTGGCCTTTCATTTCCCCTGGAAGAGGTTTCTCGTACTTTTGATGAATGTACGAGATGCAATTAGCCAACCATTTGGACAAACCCTGTTTTGAAATGGCTGTACCCTGGCATCTGGGTGCGAAAGCCACAAACAACTGGTCAGATTTTCGTGCCTCCTTGGTCCGACAGATATAGTATCTCAAAAACATGTGCATGTCCAGCGTGTGCAAGAAGTAGTCCCCCCTGTTGGGATACTCTGGGTAATAAACCGGCAATTGAACATCTTGATTCAAAATAAATTCCGAAACTACTTTTGGAAGAAAGAAAGGGTTAGTCCGCAGAGCCACCCGGTCTCTGTGGAAAATCAAATAAGGTTCCTTGCAAACGAGGGCCTGAAGCTCTGAAATCCTTCAAGCTGAACTGATAGCAACTAAAAAGAGTGCTTTCCAAGACAAATAACGCATGTCGCAACTTGCTGCCAACTCAAAAGGGGCAAAGTAAGTTTCTCTAAAACAAAAGGGGGGCAAAGTAAGTTTTTCTGAAACAAAATTTAAGTCCAGGGGGAACTGGATTACAGATCAGAGGCTTAAGGAGGAGGATACCCTTAAGAAAGGTTTTAGAGACCTCCAAACTGTGCAAGGGTTTTGCCCTCCAATTGAAGGTGGTAGGCGGAAACCTCAGAGAGGTAGACCTTCAGAGAAGAGTAACTGAGGCCCGAATCAAACAGGTACAAGAGGTACTCAAGGACCTGGGGTGCAGAGCAAGAGAATGGGTCCAAGCCCTTGGCTGTGGCCCAGATAGAGAATCTCTTCCACTTCACAGAGTACGTGGATCTAGTGGAGGGTTTCCTAGCCTCTACTAGGACCTGGGCAACTCTAGAAGAGATGCCAAAATGTGAGACTGCTACTGTATGTCCAAAGGTGCCACACATGCAGGTGGAGAGAGCTGAGGCTCGGATGTACCAGGCTGCCCTGCTCCTGAGACAGAAAGTTGTGGGAGAGAGGAAGTGGTACCAGAGTTCCAGTGCCAGCTGCTGCAGCAGAGGGAACCAAATCTATCGAGGCCAAAGAGGAGCTACAAGAATCATGTGAGTGCCCTCTGCCTAAAGTTTCAGCAGAACCTTCTGAAAAACTGGAAAAGGAGGGAAAGCGTACAGAAATCTCCCTGTCCAGGACAGAGACAGCTCATCTTGCCAAAAAACACCATGCCCAGGAACGAGCAAGCAAAAGCTGGGTAGGCCAAGACGTCCATCTCTGGCCCGCCTCATTGATCGAAGATATCTTCCACTACTTTCTGCTCTAGCTCCCACTCGTGAGCCCACGCAATAGTGCGGCTGAGACTATCCGCTAGGACGTTGTGAACTACTGGAACATGAACTGTTACCAGAGACAGGCCGTGATGGACTACCCAGTACCTCACCCACATCGCCTCCCTGCAAAGGGGGTACGATCGGGTGCCTCCCTGTTTGTTGATGTACCAGACCATGGCCAGGTTGACGGTCTGGATTAAGAGTGTTCACAGGAGTAAGAAGGACAGGAAACCTTGGAGAGTGTACACCCCAATCTCATCTCCAGAATGTTTATATGTAGATGCTCCTCTTGTGGAGACCATCTCCCCCGAGTCCGATGGTCTCCCAGGCGGGCCCCCCAACCTTGACCAGAGGCATCCGTCGTGAGGGTCATGGAAGGGAATCCCAAAGGAGAGGTTGGATAGTTCTTGCCACCAGAGCAGATCCCTCTTCATGCTGTTGGAGACCAAGACCCAGTGGTCCATGTCGTCCGATCGCTGGTCCCACTGGACCGAGGGTCCACTGGGTCACCCTCATATGCAGTCTGGCCACTGGAACTGTGGGGATGGCAGCCACCATGAGACCCAACAGGCGGAGGACGGAGTGCACTGTGGTTCAGCGGGAACTGGACACCAATGCAGCTTGTAGAATCAGAGTTTTTGCCCTCTCCATAGGTAGAAAGGCCCTGCTCTGGACTGTATCCAGCACTGCTCCAATGAATTGAAGGTGGTGAGAGTTAAGACTTGGGATAATTCACAGTGATGCCAAGTCTGGAAAAGAGGTCCAGGGTGGTGGAAAGAGAATCCATCAGACTGTCCTGAGAGAGTGCTGACAACAGCCATATGTCCAGGTAAGGGAAATACAGGTTACTCACCTGTAACAGGAGTTCTAGGAATGGTATATGTTGTTCATCCACACTTATTGGCAGGTTCCTTGCTGCTTTAAATCTTGCCGGAAGGTCTTCAAGCTGGCTCCTCCCACCCACCCGGGTGGTAAAACTCTCGGCTCCACCCCATGACGCCAGATCTAGCCCGCTGGAAGCCAGGTTGTGCGTCGAAGCCGGGGAGGCCAGGTGGGGCGTGTGGATGAACAATGTATACCATTCCTAGAACTCCTGTTACAGGTGAGTAGCCTGTATTTCTAGGGACATGATATGTTGTTCATCCACACTTATTGGCAGACTCCAAGCAGTTCTCCGAGGAGGGAGGGCACGCATACACCCCCTACTTATCAGAAAGACTGAGAACCAAGGCCCCGACCCACATCCCGGGCGTGACCCAAGGTCGATGTGGAAGGGAAAAGCGAAGCCTGCTTTCCAGGTAGAAGCCTGCAGATATCCTGGACCGAGATCCTCGGAAGTAGCCACCGATGCAGCGGAAGGGTGGGTAAAATGAGCACTTATCCTCTGGGAGGCTCCATGCCCGCCCACCTATAGCGGAGACCTATGTAGGAGGTGACCCACTCACGTCAATCCGCTTGGCTGCAGGTCTGCCAGGTGCGGCTTCAGCGTAGATGACAAACAGCTGGCGAACCTCTCCCGAACTCAGCCCCTCACGCCCCTGGGTAGCGGCGTTTAAATAAGGTCCCAAGGAACCTATATCTGACCTCCAGGCGTGAATGGGGAGAACCCGCAGAGGCAATACCCAGATAGGGAAAAACTCCGCCACCGCTAACGGAAGGAACTGGTGGGGCGCAGGACAACCTTGTCCCTGTGGAAGACCAGATAGGGAGATCTCAAAGGAGCCTGAACTCTCCTCCTTCTGGATGGCAGAGTAGCCCCAAGAAGGTGTTCTTCCACAACAGGTGGGGAAACTCGCACCTGTGCAAAGGTTCGAATGGCTTGCCCATGAGCTAAGCCCATACCAGCGAAGATCCCACAGAAATGGGGATACTCTCTCTGAAGGGGAGGTGTGATCGAGGCCTAGAAAAGTGCCAGACCACCTTTTCTGCGCCACAAACTGCCTTCTGGCTCGCGCCCTGAAGACAGGGGTGACCAACAGAAGCACCCAGAGGGTCGTCGGCCGAACCCTGGTTCAAAAAGAACGGACCGCAGATGGTCCAGAATGCTTGCCAAGGGACGGGAGAGGGGGCCCCGGCCCTGTCCCAACATCAAATGGAGAACTCTACCATTTGAAGGCGAGCATGTTTGGCCGACTCCCGGCAGGGCGCCTCGGCGTCAATGACCTTGCTGAGAGAGCCTGGCCTGCCCTAGCACCACAGGGGACCAGGCCTTTGGATTCTGAGGATTGAAGGTCAGATGGAAAACCTTCCCAAAAGCAAAGATCAGGACCGAGCGGGCTGCAAGCCTGCAGGAGCCTGGGGCTGAGACTGAGGAGAGCTAGATACCAGAGCTGCCAACCAGTCTGGGGCTACCAGCATCGCCTGCGCCTAGTCCCTCCTCGCCTTACCCGTGGGTCAAGGGAAATGGGGGAGAGGCGTAGAAGAGGCCCGTGGTCCGCGACTTCGATGGCACCCCCTACAGCAAACCTTGCTGAGGGGGTGGGCATGAGACAGTCTCGGCATCGTATTCTCCCTGGAGGGAAGGAGGGAGAAGACTCTGTGCTACCTCTGGCAGGGAAGACCACTCGTGGGGCGCAGCCTATGTCCGGCTAGGGCATCAGCCAGGGTGCTGGAGGCTCCTGCCATCGAATGGCTAGGAAACCGCCTCCCAGCTGCGCGAAAGACTCAATACGGAGAACCTCCTTATGAGATGCAAGGGGCTCGTCCGAACCTGGCGGGGTAGGTAACACATGGTCGTGGTGTTGTCCGCCTGGACTGAAACCACTAGACCACGCACAAACAGAGCGAATGGTGCAAGCAAAGCGGACCGCCAGGAGCTCCAATGGGTAGGAAAGACAACGGGACTCCAGAGAGGACCAGAGGCGGAGCACTCTGTATTCCCCTTGATGGGCACCCCAACCCATCCGAGAAGCATTGGTCGGAGCAGACTGTCGACTAGGGGTGGACGAACAGGATGTTCTCCTGCAAGAGCTGGAACGGTCCGAAGGAGAGCGTTCCCTAACTCCTGGGCTGTAATCATGAACTGGTCCGAAGGAATGCATCACTGTGACCGCTGGCTGGCTAGTCCCCACAAGGGGAAAGCATGAACCAGTGGGTCCAACAGACCACGCTGGAGCCGGCCGCCGCGAGGCCCAGGAGGAGCAGGAAGTCCCGGCAGGGTGCAATTGCCCAGTCAGACCTGACCAGGTAAGGGAGGAAGAACCTCAGCCCTGTCCGCCGGGAACCGAGCTTGGACTCAAGAGTCGAGCCTGGTCCCGAAGAAGGATCACCCGCTAAAGCACGAGTTCCAACGTGGCTCCGATAACAGGACCAGCCTGGGATCCAGAACTCTGGATCGACCCCTTCCGCCTGGAAGGGTTGTAGTCAAGCCGCCATCCGGGTGGGGTTCGCTCAGCCCTCGATGCCGCAGAAAGCTGCTGGGCAGAGACCGCAAGGCCTGGCCTGGAACTCATAGGAGATCCCCGTTAGGAAAAGAGGTCTCCCAGGAGGCGGATGGGCGAGGGAGTAAAGTACGTCCTGGAGGCCCAGGAGGCGAAGCCACCGCCCGTTCTGAGGATGGGATATCTAAGTCAGAGAGACCATCCAGGCGTCGGAAGAATGGAAGCAAGCCCCCATCCGTTGAGACCAGGGATACCTGGACACAGACCCAGGGTCAGAAGGAGGATCCCAGACCTTCCTGATCACCTCTATTTTGAGGGCCAGGCAAGTTGGCTCAGTGGGCCGACGAAGAGGCTGTGGACCCCAAGACCCCCATGGGGCAACGGCTCGAAAGGGTGGAACCTGCTCGCAAACCTGAGACAGGGCCTTCCCTTAGCACCTCCGACCCCTAGGAGGTCCGGAAAGCAGACCAAGTGGAGAAGTGCGGAGCCACCCCCCTAAGAGAACCGGAATGAGGGCAATGGGGCCAGGACAGGCCCCTGGCCTGTCACTGAGCAGGCTTGGGGAGGAAGAGGCCGAGGAGTCTCGGGCCTTTACCTCCTGCTTCCTTTGGAGGAAAGGCTGGTTTGAGTCAGGCCACCCAGCGCATGCCTGCTGGCCCTCGTGCTGGGCGGTCGGAGCGCAGGGACCAGAGGGCAAAGGGCTTCACATAAAGGCTGCGGCTGCCCTTGTCCTCACGCGAGAGTGACTGAGTCCAGAGTGGCGTCGGACTTCTCGGACCACTGGGTGTCCCCACTCCAGGACCGAAAGATCAGTCCCCAAGAGGATGTCCGCCAACTCGTGCTGGGTTTCCAAGAGAGGAGGATAACCTCAGCCACGCCCTCAGCGCGCATGGCCCTCTCAGCCACCACCGATCTGGCACAGAAGTCACCTAAATCCAGAGCCGTCTGGAGCTGCTGCTTCGCCACTGCCCTACCCTGGTTCCGCACCCGCCGGACCGTGGTCTGCAGGTCGGCCGGGAGATGAGGGAGCACCTCGTCCAGGGAGCCCAAAAGGGCGTGGGAGAAATGTGCCATCAGTGCAGCCGAGCTGGCCTGTCGGAGGCCTAGGGAAGACACAGCATAAACCTTGCGCCCGACATAGTCCATCCTTTTGGACTCCTTGTCAGGGGGCCTATCCACATCCCTAGCGTTCCCAGAACGCTGGAAAACATTGTCGGTAACTAAACCCTCAGCCGAGGGGTGCTCCGAGAAACTGGGCAAAGAACCGACAGGGACAGAGTACTTCCTGGCCATCCTGGCCGAGGGCGCAGGGCAGGAAGTAGGCTGCCGCCAGAGCTCCAAGGCCAGGCGAACAATTGCCTCAGCCACCGGGAAGGCCTCTGAGGGTGAACCCCCTCGGTCTAGAATCTCCGTAAGGGGCCCGTTTGGAAACAGGCTCGAGCTGCATCCCGGTGAATTCCAAGATGAGCTGAAGCAGACCCATAAAGGACGATGGGCTGTCGTCCACAGAACGTTCCGGAGAGGACCCTGGGTCCTCCTGACTAGGGAACATAGAGGAGTTGACTCCGGACTCCGAGGGGTCTGCAAAAAGCTGCCTCAGGCCTGAGTCACTCTTCGTCCGCCGAGGGCGGGCGGGAGTGAGGGGGACAGATAACCTGCAGGACAGGTCATGACCGGCCGGGGTTCCACCGAGGGCGGTGGGGCAGCAGGGATCGGACGAGCAACCCGGCCCTGGAGGGGCACCTCGACTGCACAGTGGCTGAGTTATGTCGGGCGGCAGCTCCTTGCTAGCCGGGGAATGAATCGGGGTCGATTGATTCCCGGACAACAACAGCTGCTGCCACATGAACTCCTCGTAACGTCGACGCCATCGGCATCAAAGCCACTCCTCATCTGAGGAGGGGGACGAGGAAGAATGGCAATGCCACTTAACTCGGTGCCCCGACTGAGAATGCCGAGGTAGGCGTGAGCGGCTAGACCGAGAGGAGGACCGAGACCTGAATCCTTGAGGGAACCGAGGGCAGGCCTGGGAAGGAGCGAGGCACGCTCCTCCCTAGGCTCGGAAGAAAGAACCGAGGTCTGTGGACCCAAAGGTGCAGGCAGAACCTCAGCCTCCACCGGGGGAACCGGCGAAGGGATGGCGGCTCTAGCAGAAGACAGCCCAAATGACGGGTCGAGAGACTGGAAACAATCGTCGCAGGAGTCCTGGCGGCTGACCTGATGGGGACACCACGGAAGCAGCGGCAAGACGCACCCTCGACGAGTCGAGCGTCGGCCCGGCAGCGGAGGGAACTCTCCCGCTCCCTCAAGCGCCCGGCGCAGAGGACAACCTCGACTCCTTGGACTTGGGCCAGGAGGCGGGTCCGAGGTCCCTCTCCTTTCGGGAAAGGGACTGGTGAAGCTCTTTGAATGAGGCTGCATGAGGAGAATTCAAGGAGAGCGGGATGAGTGCCACGACCGAGGAAGAGGGCGCCCCCTCCCTGGAGGAAGGAAGATCGAGCTGCTCAACCCGAGACAGCCGGTCTGCGGACACTGCCCGACAGGTCTCCGAGGAATTTTCGGGCGGGGAAAAATTTCCAGTCGCCCAAGCCCGAGCAGCATGATCCTCAGAGGCTGGCCGAAGGGGCTGGCAAAATCGTAAGTTGAGGATCATGATCAGGTCAAGGCAGTGGCATGCATGTAGGTCTGGGTCTTTCCTGGAGGGTGCTTGAGGCACTCGAGGCCGGAGAAAGCAGATGAGCCAGCATGCAGTGAAGAAGAAGAAGATCAAAGTTTCAGAAAAACTTCCAATTGATTTCGAAGACCAAAAATTCCAGGAACCAGTCGAAAACGCAGAGCGCTAAGGAGAGAACCTGAGCTTCCAAGCGGTAAGGAAGATCTGGCGTCATGGGGCGGAGCCGAGAGTTTTACCACTTGGGTGGGTGGGAGGAGCCAACTTGAAGACCTTCCGGCAAGATTTAAAGCAGCAAGGAACCTGCCAATAGGGTGGATGAACAACATATCATGTCCTAGAAATACAGGTTACTCACCTGTAGCAACGGAGTTCTAGGAATGGTATATGTTTGTTCATCACTATCCTAACGAGTTCCTTACCGCTTAAATCTTGCCAGAGTTTCAGCTGGCTCCCTACAGGAGTGGTAAACTCGGCTCTACTCAGCCTGCATCTAACTCCGCTGGAAGCCAGGTTGTCTTGCGTCAGAGGGAGGTCAGGTGGGTAGTGTGGATGAACAACATATACCATTCCTAGAACTCCTGTTACAGGTGAGTGACCTATATTTCTAGGGACATGGATATGTTGTTCATCCACACTGTCTGGCAGACTCCTAGCAGTTCTCCGGGAGGAGGGAGGCAAGGCGCACACCCCCTACTTGGGAAATAAAGACTGGAGAACTGAGGCCCCAAAACCAGCATCCCGGCGTGACTCAAGGTCGATATGGTGGTGGGTGATGAAGGTGTGTGCCGACTTCCAGGTAGCAGCCCTGCAGACTTCCTGGATAGGGACATCCCTGGAAGCAGCCACCGATGCAGCGGTATGGCGGGTAGAATGAGCTCTTATCCCTCTGGGAGGCTCCATGCCGCCAACCTATAGCAGAGATCTATGCAGGAGGTGACCCACCTGCTTATCAGTCCACTTGGCTGCAGGTCTGCCAGGTGCGGCTTCAGCGTAGGTGACAAACAGCTGGCGAACCTCTCCCGAACTTCAGCCGTCCGCCTTGTAATAGCGAGCTCTTCTAGGGTCCAAAGTATGGAGCCTATATTCGCCTCCCGAATGTGATTGGGGTAGAACACCGCAAAGCCAACACCTGGTTAAGGTGAAACTCCGACACCATCTTCGGAAGGAATTTCGAGTGGGGGCGCAGGACAACCTTGTCCCTGTGGAAGACCAGATAAGGAGGCTCGATGGAAAGCGCCTGGAGCTCTCCCATCCTTCTGGCTGACATGATAGCCACCAAGAAGCCGGTCTTCCACGACAGGTGAGAGATGTCACACCTGTGCATCGGTTCAAATAGCTTTCCCATGTGCTTAGCCAATACCAG
The DNA here is from genome assembly GCA_016271365.2 of Neoceratodus forsteri. Taxonomy (NCBI): domain Eukaryota; kingdom Metazoa; phylum Chordata; order Ceratodontiformes; family Ceratodontidae; genus Neoceratodus; species Neoceratodus forsteri. The sequence continues at coordinate 1,106,643,119 of CM057449.1, read as the reverse complement.
CAGTAGATCCCATGGAGGTGGAGGTTCTCGCACCGGAGGGGATATGTGATCAAGGCCTTTGAAAAAGCGCCCGACCACCTTCTCCTGCGCCACCGACTGCTTCCTGGCCCACGCCCAGTAAGCAGAGATGGCTGCCAGGTGCACCTTAAGGGTCATCGACCGAAGCCCTTGCTGAAAAAGGGACCACAGGTAGTCCAGAATGCTTGCCAAGGAACAGGAGGAAGGTTCCGGGTCCTTGCCCTGACACCAAATGGAGATCTCTTCCATTTGAAGGCGTAGCATTTTCTGGTTGACTCCTTACGGGATGCCTCAACGACGCTGAGGACCTCATCGGAAAGACCCAAGGTCTGGAACTCTAGCCACTCAGGAACCAGGCCGTCAGGTGTAGAGATTGAAGGTCCGGATGGAATACCTTCCCCTGATTGACTGAGATCAGGTCCGGGTGGGCTGGAAGCCGCCTTGGGAGCCTGGAGCTGAGACTGAGGAGATTTGGATACCAGAACTGGCGGGGCAAGTCTGGGGCTACCAGAATCACCTGCGCCTTGTCCCTGCTCACCTTGAGAAGCACCTTATGGATCAAGGGAAATGAGGGAAAGGCGTAGAAGAGGCCCGGGGTTCACGGCCTAGAGAAGACATCCCCCTGCAGCGAGCCCTGCTGAGGGGGGCGGGCATGAACCAATCTCAGCTTCGCATTCTCCCTGGAGGCAAACAGGTCCGCCTGAGGCGTGCCCCAATGGGAGAAGAGATCCTGTACTACCTCCGGCAGGAGAGACCACTCGTGGGACGCAGCCCCAATCCAGCTTAGGGCATCGGCCAGGGTGTTGGAGGCTCCTGCCACATGAATGGCGATAAGATCCGCCTCCAGGCTGCGCACGAGTTTCCAAATGCAGAGAGCTTCCCTGCACAGAGGCATGGAGCGCGTCCCGCCCTAGCGGTTTAGGTAGTACATAGTCGTGGTATTGTCCATCTGGACCTGGACCACTTGACCCCGTACAAACTGAGTGAAGGCGGTGAGGACTAGATGAACCGCACGAAGCTCCAGCAGGTTGATGTGGCATCGGGACTCACGAGGGGACCAGAGGCCGTGCGCTCTGTGCTCCCCCAGATGGACACCCCAACCCATCAGAGAGGCATCGGTCGAGTAGAGAGACAGATGGCTGAGGCGGACAAGCGGGATGCCCTCCTGCAGATGTGCTGGAGCGGTCCACCACTGGAGGCGTTCCACATCCCTAGGTCACTGTCACTAGCTGATCCAGTGGATCGAGGCTGTGACCATTGGCTGGCCAGCCCCATTGAAGGGGACGCATGTACCAAGCGGGCCCAGCGGACCACGCTGGTGCAGGCTGCCATGAGGTCCAGGAGGTGCAGGAAGTCCCGGGCAGGGTGCGATTGCCCAACCTGAAATGACTGAGCAAAGGAGGAAGGAGGAAAGAACCTCGGCCCTGTCTGCCGGGAGCCGTGCTCTAGCTCGTAGAGAGTCGAGCTCTGCCCCGATGAATTGTATCACCTGCTTTGGCACGAGTTCATTGATGAGGAGGCCAACCTGAGAGCAAACCTGGAGGGTCAGATCTCTGGACCGCTCCACCTCCGCTCTGGAGGGGGCTGCAATCAGCCAGTCGTCCAGGTAGGGGTACACCCAGATCCTTCGGCGCCGCACTGCCGTGCATTTGGTGAGGACCCTGGGAGCTAGGGAAAGGCCGAAGAGCATGGCCCGGAACTCGTAAAGGGATCCGGGACGGACGGATTGGGACGTGAAAGAACGCGTCCTGAAGGTCCAGAGAACAGAACCACATGCCTCGTTCCAAGGATGGGATTATCTGAGCCAGAGTGGCCATCCTGAAGGTCCTAGACCTTAGGAACCTGTTCAGGTTGTGCAGGCCGAGAATGGGGCGCCAGCCCCCCATCCGTTTTGGGACCAGGAAGTACCTGGACACAAACCCCGGGTCTGGAGGAGGATCCGCCACCTTCCTGATCACCTCTTTTTCGAGGAGCAGGGCGATATTGGCTCAGCGAGCAGACAGAGAGGCTGTGGACCCCATAGCCCCCCGAGGGGTGATGGATCAGAAGGGTGGGGCCTGCTCGAACTCCAGGGGCAGGCCCCTTCCTACCACCTTCAACACCCAACGGTCCGTGGTGACAGTGGACCAGGTGGAAAGGAAGTGGTGGAGCTGTCCCCCCCACAGGGGGAACCCAGAGGGGAGTGACAAGGCTGGGGGCAACACCCCTCAACCCGTCACTGGGCAGGCTTAGAGGACGGACCGGCCAAGGGACCTCCTGGGCCTTTACCTTCCTGCTTCCTGTTGGAGGAAGCCGCGGGCTTGGGTTTGGGATGCCAAGCGCAAGCCTGCTGGCCCTGGTGCTGTTGGGACGGACGAGCCGCAGGTGCAGAAGGACGAAAGGACTTGTGCTGCTGTCTGTGGCCTTTGTTCTTCTGGGCGGAGGTGACAGAGTCCAGAGTGGCACTGGACTTTTCGATCCGCTGGAGGTGACCTTCCACTCCAGGGCCGAAGAGGTCGGTCCCAAAGAAGGGGACATCCGCCAATTTGTGCTGGGTATCCGCCGTGAAGGTGGACATCCTCAGCCATGCTCTGCAGCGCATGGCCACCACGGCCGCAACCGATCGGCACAGGTCTCCAATGTCAGAGCCCGTTTGGAGCTGCGTTTTTCCACCGCCTTTCCCTGATCCCGCACCTGCTTGACCGTGGTCTGCAGGTCAGCCGGAAGATGAGGGATCACCTCATCCAGGGAGCCCATGAGGGCGTGGGAGAAGTGTGCCATCAGCACGGCCGAGCTGGCCTGGCGGAGGCCTACGGAGGACGCAGCGTACACTTTGCGCCCGGCATAGTCCAGCTTTTTGGACTCCTTGTCGCGGGGGCTTAGCCACATCCCTAGCATTCCTGGAACGCCGGAAAACGCTATCAGCTACTAACCCCTCTGCAGAGGGGTGCTCCGAAAAACCAGACAAAGAGCCGGTAGGGACTGCATACTTCCTGGCCATCCTGGCCGAAGGCACAGGACAGAAAGCAGGCCACTGCCAGAGCTCCAAGGCTGGGCCAACAATGGCTTCAGCCACCGGAAAGGCCTCTGTGGGTGAATCCCCTCGGTCCAGTATCTCCGTCAGGGGATACTTGGCCCGCTTGGATACAGGCTCGAGCTGCATCCCGGTGGACTCCGAGAAGAGCTGAAGCAAACCCATGAAGGACGATGGGCTTTCGTCCATCGACTGGCCCCCGGAGGACTCCAGGTCAATGGGCCTGGAGAACAGGGAGGAGTCGTTGCTGGACTCCGAGGAGTACACAAAGAGCTGCCTGGGGCCTAAGCCACCCTCCACCTGCCGAGGACGGTCGGGAGTGAGGGTGACCGACAACCTGTGGGGCAGGCCCTGACCCGACCGAGAGACCTTGGTCAGCACCCCGATTTTGGTTGTGGAGGCGGAGGTTCCACCACAATCGGTGGGGCAGCTGTTTTCGGCCGAACAACCGGCCCAGGCTTGGGCACCTCGGCTACAGCGAGGGATTGTTTCGGCCGCTCTGGTGACAGCCACTTGATGGCCGGGGAAGGCGATGGTGTTGGCTTGTTCCCGGACAGAAATAACTGCTGCCACATCAGGTCCTCGTAGCGTCGACGCAACTTGCGCCAAAGCCTCTCCTCTTCTGAGGAGGAGGAAGACGAGGACGAGCGGCAGCGACGCTTACTTCGGTGCCGAGACCGCTGATGTCGACGGGATCGGCTGGACTGAGACGATGTCCGAGACTGAGATCCTCGGCATTTCCACGGACGGGTCTGGGAAGGGGCGGGGGACACCCGCTCTTCCCTCGGCTCGGAAGCCTTAACCAGGGACTGCGGCACCGGAGGCACGGGCAACTCCTCTGTCTCCACCAGGGGAACTGGTTAAGAAGGGTTGTTGGCTTCACCAGTCAACAGCCCGTCCGACGGGTCGAGAAAAATCTCAACCTCGTCGATGGGTGTCTCGGCCGGTTGACCTGATGGGGACACCGTGAAGCCAGCGGCCTTAGCCGCAACCTCGACCGAAGCCGAGTGTCGACTGTCCAGGGAAGGGGAACTCTCCCACTCCCACGAACGCCGATGATGGGACTTACCCTTTGAGTCCTTCTTTTTGGACCAAGAGGAATGTCCCAATGGCCCCTCTCCCTTCATGGAAAGGGACTGGCAAAGCTCCTTGAAAGAAGCTGAATACGAGGTACCCAGTGAGAGCGGGATAAATGCCATGACCGAGGAAGAGGATGATACGGCCTGTGCCGCCTCCTCCTCAAGGGTGATCATCTGCTCGAGTTGCTCAGCCGAGCCAGCCGCCGCGGTAACCGCCCAACTGGCCTCCTTCGACTTAACCGGCGAGTAGCGCTTCTTTGGGCACCCAAGCTGTAACCGGGCAGCACGGTCTTCAGGGCGTTGGCGAAACTAGGCAGCATAACTTCATGGACTACGGGTCATGTTCCTAGGCCAAGGCAGTAGGCATACGTGGAGTGCGGGTCCGTCCTGGACATCTTCTGCCCACAAGGGCACCGCCGAAATCCGGGAGTCGATTTGTCCAACGCAGCCGCGGGGGATAAACTTGACCGAAGTCTTGAAAATGTTAAAATAAGTTTCGGGCGAACCAAAAAATTAGGATCCAGTCTACACGCAGAGCGTTAAGGAGGAAACCTGAGCTTCCAAGCGGTAAGGAAGATCTGGCGTCATGGGGCGGAGCTGAGAGTTTTACCACCCGGGTGGGTGGGAGAAGCCAGCTTGAAGACCTTCCAGCAAGATTTACAGCGGCAAGGAACCTGCCAGACGGTGTGGATGAACAACATATCCATGTGCCTAGAACACATAAATCCTTTTGCGGCGCAAGGCCGCAGCTACCACCACTAAGCACTTGGTAAACACCATAGGTGCCGAGGAGAGGCCAAAGGGGAGGGCCTTGAACTGATAATGGTTCTCCTGGAAGGTGAACCTCAGGAAATGGCAGTGGGCTGGAAGGACAGGAATGTGCAGGTAAGCATCTTGCATGTCCAGCAAGCATAGCCATTGGTTCTGTTGGAGCAGGGATAAGAAACCCTGGAGAGTTAGCATGCAGAACCTCTTGTATTCCACAAAGAGGTTGAGCAGGCCGAGATCTAGAATGGGTCTCAGATCTCCTATCTTTTTGGGCACTAGGAAGAAGTAGGAATAATATACCCTTCCTGATTGCCCTGGAGGAACCCGCTCTATAGCTGACTTTTCCAATAGAGTCTGGATTTCCTCCTAAATGAGACTTTGGTGGCCTGACGGGTAGTGATACCTGCCCAGAGGATTGGCTAGGGGTCTGTCCAGGAACTCGACCGAGTGTCCTCTTGCAATGAGCTGGAGCACCCAAGCGTCTGCGGTTATCACCTTCCAACCACCTAGGTGGAGGGCGACCAACCCCCCCACCGTTCCTCTTGAAACACCGGAGGAGGTGGAGGGGATCCCCTTGAGTCAGGACGAGGAGGGGAGGGCCACTTTACCGCCTCCAGCGGACTTCTGGGCTTTTGCCTGGGGAATCTGGGCACCAGAACCAGTGGCATGGCGCTTGCCCCGTTATCTGCCCAGGTTCTGCTTATTCCACCTCTTCTGGGGGGCGATGAAAAGGTTGCTTGTTTTTTTGGCCCGGGTGATCCATGAAGCAGACATCCGAGTGACCTGCTGCTCTATTGTAGCTCTGTCATGATGTGTTTCGCGTCTTCTCTAAATAGAACAGAACCCCTGAAGGGGGCATCCAGAAAAGTGGTTTGGACATCTTGCGCCAGTCCCGCAAGTTGGAGCCAAGCAAGATGCCTCAAGCAAATGCCTGAAGTAGTGCATCGGGCCACCAAATCAACCGAATCATAGGTGGCCCACAATGCACGGTGGCAAGAAGACTTGTTAAGTCTTACCTTTTCCAGAAGCTTATTTCTGAGGTCCTCATCAGGAGTTGGATAAAGCAGATTTCTGGAAGGACACCATGAGGGCCATGTAATTAAGAGACTGAATGGCGCAGGTGAAGGAAATGTAGACCTTGTAGCCACACTGGTCCATCTGTTTGGACTCTTTGTTCAGTGGGGAGGCACTCAGGTGCTTCGGCTGAGCCGACCTATCATGGGCTGCAGTGATAACGATAGAGTCAACTTTAGATTGGCTTGTAAGATGGCCTGCCCCTTCTAGGGGTGGGGGAGGGTAGGATGAGGTGGTGATAAGTCCTGTTGGCCTTCTTTGAGACTGCAGGTATGGAGGATGGTAGTTGCCAGGGATCGACACATTTCAAATTTACATGGTAGTCCAGGACAACCGACCTACCAAAAAATGGTAGTCCCACGGCTGTGAGTGGCAGTCCAATGGTCGGAAGGCCATATTTTAAGAAAAATGTTAAAAGAATTATGTAGCAACAAAGTAAATGGTTGTGGCAATGTATTATTAACAAATAGATGTAGATTGTATAGAAACTATATAAAAAAAAAACCGTAAAAATGAAGATGTATTATTTAAATTTTTCTGTTAAATACAGGTTTAGTGATTTGAAGTCTAAGTCAAGGCCAGGGTGCCATCCAGTCCAGTCCCAGACATGCCAGCATGAAGCAGAGAATAATTAGGGCAAAGATAATGAGAACTCAGATTCAATCAGAACCATCACCAACATCAAGTGAACTGGTGGTAGTATTAGTGCTGGGACAGGAGGATGGAGGAGCAGCAGCAGTACTTGCATGAGATACATCTACATCATCAGTTGTACCAGCAGCAGTATGCCCATAAACATGCCGAGTGCCTGGACCAGACAGTAGCCAGTGGTTTATTGCTGGATCTGGATCAAAGTCACATAGGTTGGTACCCTCTACTACCATTTGAAGAAGTGACTGTAGTGTATCATCTGCCAGACAAGTTCTTATTTTTGTCTTTATCAGGTTTTGAGTGGAGAACACTTGTTCACACTTTGTAGCTGACACACTAATTGCCAGTAGTATTTCTACTAACTCTAGAATGTGAGCAATCTGAGGCGGATTTTCTTTTAGCAATCTTGTATACACCCGCAGATAGGGTTTGTCAACCGCAGATTTCGGCAGTGCCTTAAATGCAGCATATTCTGATCTAATATTTCCCTGTTGCTCTTCTGTGAAAAAAATTAAAGTATGTTGTTAAATAAGACACTTCACTGGTCCCAAACTCTGCAAGTTGTTCTCTTGGTAGATCAAATTGCTTAAAATCAAGACAGCTGAACCATTTCAGAGGCATCTCTGAGAAATTTTGAAATCTTACATCGATGTAAGATATTGCTGCATCTACTAAAGTATGCAGTTGTGTATTTGTCCCAAAATTTATTTCAGGGCAGTTGCCTCTAAATGTAAAGGGAACAGTCTTCTCAACACCCTTCTTAGAAATTATGAAGTCCATGCATCTGTCCTGAGGTTTATAATGATCTATGAAGGCAGTCATGTATTTCCCTGGCTTTGATTTCAGTTCCATCAGCTGGAGGAGGCAGGTTTCTATGAGATGTGGTACTTCAAGAATTATTAAGTTATCTCTTTGAAACTGCAGTGACATATTTTTAAGTATGGGCAAAAAATCTTGCAGGATATGAAGAGATTTGACAAAGTGTATAGACTGTATCTCTCTTAACAGTACCTTTGCTTTTGACCCATCAGTACCAGCTGCACTTTGTTCCAAGTGCTGAACAACTGTAAGTAGGTTCACCTGAACTGCCTGTATTGAACGTGATCTGCTGGCCAGCCATCTCACCTGTTTAATTGCGCTAAAGTGTGCAAGATCAGTATCTATCACATGTGCAATTTCTTGAAGCTCTCTCATTTTTTGGGGACTATAGTGGTAGAATTTAAAAATGCCCTTTAGAGTATTTTCAAGCTTTGATTATGAAGGGGTTTGTTTTTATCATATCAAGAAGTGACAGCTCCAACTTGTGTCCAACACAGTGTATGGCAATGATGTGAGAACAGTGCTCCCGTAACTAGGCAATGGTTCTACCCCTTTCACCCAGCATTACACTTGCCCATTCAAAATTGGCAGAAATCAGAAGTGGCCCCGGATTGCTCACATTCGATAGGTCAGTGACAGGAAGATGTAGTGAATCTAATGCAGTTCTTATTGCATTAAAGACACCCTCGGCATGTGAGGATTCCAAGGGCACAGCCTGGATCAGGTATGTACATACATCTTTTGCATTAGGATTTACAAAGCGCAGGAAGACATTCTCCCATTCTATTATAGCCGCATCAGTGCTGCCGTCAGCAAGAACTGTAACATATTTTGCATTTTTAAGGGCCTGCACCTGGGTCTTTGATAAAACAGCTGATATAGCTCTGCAAAAGTCCCTGGCTCGCTTGTCACTGGTATAATTCACACCAAGCCGAATCCCATTTTTCTCTTGCAATTCACATAGCCAATCCATGTCAGAAAATGGGCGCAGACTTTTTGCAATGGAGTATGTTGTGTTAAACAGGCGTCTCATTTTCACCTTTGTGGCATCTTACAACTGTGCAAAGGCTTCGTAAAGTGGTGACTCGGTGGTATCACACTGAACTGCACGCTGGCCACTTTCCAGAATATGCTGGTTCTGGCATAGCACATGCGGATTGGACTTCTTGTGTGCACGTAGTGACTCAATTCTAAAATTGTTAGAGCCTGGGGCAAACACATTTGTTTTTTGGTTTTTAAAGGCTGGTGTTGCAATAGTGGGATACTTTTCACACACTGTGCAATACATCAGTTCCTTTTTTTCATCATATCTCAACCATTTATAAGTGGTCAACCAATGAGGCTGAAACTGCCGGGCCCTCTTTTCTTGGTCATATTTCTTGTCTTTACTTCTTTTCTCTTGTACCACCACTACCTCATCAGGGACATGCACTAAACTGTGTTTCTTTGGAAGTGACACAGGGGCTACAGGCTCAGCTAAGGCCTCATTGCTTAAATCAGCTGTTCTATCAAGTACCACAGACGCAGATGCACTTGCTGCAGACTCTTTATTATGTTCATCTGATTCTGCAGAAATAGTAGTTTGTGTATTAGAAGAATGAGTGTGCTGCTACTGACCAGAGGGATAACAGAGTTTGTTGCTTACTCTTCTGCATATGGAATCTGAATGTCTCAATGAAAATAATAACATTTTATTCTTTTAAAGTCAATGTGCGTGCGTGTCTTTTTATGTTTGCTTGCACGCATGTGCAAGAAACATAGTGCCATCATCCGAGTTTTTGTAGGTGTGGCACCCGTCTTCCAATGCAGTCAGTGTTTTTGCAGGCGCGGCCACAGTTCGCCAATGAATGCTGCAGCTGTCTACTACAGCAGTTGAAAATGCAGTGCGTACAGTTCAAAGGCAGAGCTATGCTTCAGTGAGCAGCGAGAAGATACTGCGTGCGCATGCGCTCCCCCCCACACACACACACGCATGCATGCATAGTACATGTTAATGTGCCCCCCCACGCACATACTCTATGGCCGACGGGGGTGCCCAATCCCCGTCGGCTCTATGCGCTCCCCACAACAGAGTTCCAGGTGCCATGCTGAGTCCAACCCCAGCGTAGCAACAGTCCATTAGCAATTGACCAGGGTGCCCAATCCCCGTCGGCTCCCCTGCCCCAACAGTCTTCCAGCTACCACGCTGGGAGCCACACCAACATGGCATAAGTCCGCGTTGGCCAAGAAAAAAAAAAAAAACAAGAAAAAACTTCTCGCTGACTGTCCTGACCCCGCTCCCCCCACCCGCCCATCCTCCGCACATCCACACCCCCTCACCCCCATACTTACCTCCGGAGCTCAGCGTGACGATCGCCGGTGGACTGGGAACACGTCTGCACTCTTCAAAGTTGACCGCGAACTGAGGAAATGCCGGTAAGCAGTATAATGTAATAAATAGGGTTTTTTCAACTTTGATGCACATCTCAGGCATTTTGGGGAATTTTTTCACCAAATTTCAAAATGGGTTTTTGGGACCCCACCTCATGAATTCTGTTACTGTCATTTTGTTAAATCGGCCCCGGAAGGTAATTTCGTGGTCACTGCGTGGAATCCACCTTCAGGACTGATTTACGAAATGGCGGTGTCTAATTCATGGTGGGCTAAAAAGCCCTCGTTGGTGGTGAAAAAATTCTATAAATGACTGTTTTACGAGCGTGTGTTGCGCAGTTCCTACGCATGCTCGTAAGTTCGCAAATTTTCACTCCAGATTTTCAACATTGCCATTTTACCACACCTCCTTATGAGCAGTATAGCTGTCATTTTTCACATCTCGCCCAAAACGTGTTTCAGCGCATGCAGCGCACAATGGTGCAGTCGGTGTGCGAAATCAATGTTTGGGACAGATTAAGAAAATCAGTGACACTGTTCATGAGCAAAGGTGTTGCAATGGCTATGTTAAAAATTTGGTGAAAAAAGTCCATAAAATGACTGTTACGAGTGACCATTGTGCAGTTTCCACGCACCCTCGTAAGTTCATGGATTTCTAATATTTTCAGTCCAGATTTTCTCCACTGGCATTTTTCCACACTTCCTTATGAACAGTACAGCTGTCATTTTTAACACCATGGCCCAAATGTGTTTTTGCACTTCCAGCGCAGAAATACCTGGTCGCTGTGGGAAATCACTGTTTGGGACAGATTAAGAAAATCACAGTGACACTGTTCATGAGCGGAGGTTCCAAAATGCCTGTGTCGACAATCTGCTGTAAAAAATTCCCAAACTAATTGCATTATGGGTGTGCGTTGCGCAGTTTCTACGCATGCTCGTGACTTCACCATTTTTTTTTTTATATTTTCACTGCAGATTTTCAACATTGCCATTTTTTGCACCTCCCCATGAACAGTACAGCTTTCATTTTTCACATCCTGTTCGAAATGTGTTTTCGCATCAATGGTGGCAAATGACGTAGTTGCTGTGCAAAATCAGCTTTCCACTAAAGAACTGATATTGCCACTGTTCATGAGGTGGGGGTCACAAAAACCCCATGTTTACAAATTGGAGTGAAAATACCAACGAAAGCCTGGGACATTAGGGTTTCCGACCATAATGCCCCACCCTGTAGAGACTGACAGACATTAGGGGTGTGACTTGGGATCGTTGCCTATAACACTCCTGCTATTCCACCCCCACCCACACCCTGCAGTCAGTGACAGGCATCGAGGTATGCCTTGGACTATTTGGCCCCAAAGTTCACCCCATTCTCCTATACTGTACCCATCTCACCGTATTTCTTATGGAATGGGGTGAGCATAAGGCCCAAAGACTCCAAGGCACACTGTGACACCTGTCTGTGTCTTCAGGGTAGGGTGTGGAGAAACGGCATGGCCATCATGCCTAATGACCCAAAGGCACACCTTAGTGCCTGTCAGTCTCTGCAGGTGGTGGTGGGGTTGGCTTCAGTTCAATACTTCACTGCCATTCCTATTATGCATCTCTCTAACTCCTACACTACCAATGCCAGCAAGCAAACACTCTGCATTGACAAATGCTTGTTTTTTTTTTGTTTTTTTTTTTTACTGTTGGTGGGAGACAGAGGGAGAGCAGACAGACACTAAAGTCTCTCTATTGCTTAACTTTTATCTACAGGCTGCAGTATAAACTAAGCAGTGTCAACTCAAACTACAGGAGGGAGGCAGATCAGTCAGGTGGAAGAATGGGAGGAAATAGCAACTACACTGTTCGGACCAGAATGGTGGTATTGTTGTACACTGTTGCTTGCTTAGTGCTTACTTCGTTGTTTTGTCCTGTCATAAGCCAGCCGGCCGCAGGACACTGGGCACTTGTGCAATGGGCAGGTAACCCCTTTCCACATGACAGCTGTATCCCAACACACTCACAGCAGCCCACACACAGTTAGACTTCTCTAATTTTATGTTCCGTCAAATCTTTTTTTTTTCTGTTTAATAGCTTCTTTCTTATTTCTTTATCTTTCACAGGCCAACCAGCCACAGGACACTGGGCAGGCACCCGGCCCTTTCCACACGACACCTCTCTCCTAACACAGCCCACACACAGTTAGTTAGGCTTCTCTAATTTTACGTTCCACTTCCGTCAAATTTTTTTTTTTTTATGTGTTTCACAAGCCAGCCACAGGACACTGGGCAGGTGGATTCACCCCTTTATTTTTCTACAGCTAGTCTTGTTATTAGTTATTTCCTTTTTTCTTTTATTTTGGCATTAGTTACACTAAGTTCTGCCCTTTATTTAGTAGTCTGGCAACACTTCACAAAACCCAGCTCTTGCTTGCCCCTTGTTTTCTTTACTTCTCCTTCAACTGCTGCTAGTGCTACTCTCCTGATGTTTTTTTTTTATTTCTGTAGGCAATAGGCACTACTGTCACCAAGTCCACGGTGACTTTCCAGGATAATTATGTAAATGTAGCTATCTGTATTTTGTAGTTTTTAAATATATTGGCTGTAGTGCTTAATCACAATTAGACAGCACAGCACACATAACCACAATCCCAAGATCTCCAGCAACTCCCAGTGCTCCCCTTCCTCCCAACTGCCCTTAAACTTAGTTCAGACTGCTTTGTCCTGCTCAGTGGTCCTTTTTTTTCAAATCCTCTCCCTCCAAGTAACCCCGACTTCAGTACACTAGATCGCCAAGGACAAGAAAACACACCTCCTCTTTGGCTTTATCTTTTTTCCTTCAGTTTTAGCCCCCCTGACTGACTTGTACAATCACAATGACCACGATCAGGATAATTACACTCCCCCTTATCTTTGCAGATTTCCAATTCCAACTGAAATCGCAAACATAAATAAAACCCTTTTTTTGTGTCCCTATCTCTCCTTAACTGCAGCACAGCCTTCCTCCGACCATCCGAGTCGAAACGCGGCCCCCCACCCCAGGTCTACCCCAGCCCTCGACCCAAACTGCAGCACACTTTGCACAGAACAAAACGTCTCCCTTTCTTTTTATTGTCCCCATCCGATTTTTTTTGTGTTCGTTCTCTCTGCAAGAAAAAAGACGCTGCCTGCCTAGCCTAATCCCAGTAACAATGCACACCGGAAAATGACTCCAGTCCACCCCCTACATCAGGAGCAGAAGAAATTGAGCTCTCGGGCACAGTCTGTCCCACCCGCCCCTACCACTGCCACAGCAAATTGCCAGGACTGACACGTACTCTCTCTCATTTCTAATTTGATGACTCACCTGTCAGTCCTGGTTCTGCTGCTGTGGGTGGAGACTGAGATTGGGGATGGGGAGGATCCTTGTTACCATGGGCGCGCATCTTGGCTGGCATAGCTCTCTCACTCATACCCGCAGTCCCGCACCCATGTGGCTACAGTATCGGCACTCATGTGACCAGCTGCAGCTGGCTAGGAAAGGATAATCAGTGGCGGCACCTAGTGGTTGGACAGCAGGTGAGCAGCAGAATGGGGACAAAAAAAATCCCTTATCCCTTTTGAGTTGGTTGTCCATGGACAACCGGCAACTAAACTTGCGCTTGCCCGACTATAAATTCTTGTAGCCCAGGACGTCGGGCTATGGGATTTGTCGAACCCTGGTAGTTGCCACATTGTACACATTAAGTCCTCATGCAGCCCCATCCTTGGTGGAATGGGGAGGGAGTCTGCATTGGTTAGGTCTAGGTGCTCCGCGAGCCTCTTCCTTTTGGGGTCCATTTTCTGAGATGCCCAGCTGCAGGCCTGCTGGATAGACCTGAGGAGTTCCACAAAGGATGGGTCTTCGGGAGGAGACATGGGAGACTCCTTTAATTGCAGTTCTATAGGGGGAATGAGGCTCTGAATGACAGACAGAGTCGGAGTCAGAATCTGAGTCAGAAGACTCACGACTGCTGGGTAAAGAAGTCATGTAAGGTACCGCCTCGGTGCCCATTGCTCCAGAAAAGACCCCCATTGGATGCCTGCCGGAGTACCTGTCCAACGACTGGTGGGCGATTGGAGATGGGCTCCTAGTCACTGCGCTGTGTGTCGGGGTGGCCGCCACAACCAGATGGGGTTGTCCCAGCTCCCGCATAAGTTGGGAGTTAGCATCTTTCCATTAGGCCTGAATTGTCCCTTGCAGTTCTGGCTGAGGAGGAGGAGGAGGTGGCAGTGATGGTGAAGGCTGGTAGCCTGGGTACCCTGTGGTAGAGTATGGGGGTAACCAGGAGTCTGGTACCAGTAGGGGTAAGGGTGGTACACCTGATATATGTGGCCTGGCATCAGGTACCCTGGCGTCAGCACCTGTGATGGGAAACCCAGGGACAGCCCTCCAGGCAACGGGTAAAATGGGAACTGTGGTGGTGGGTAGTTGGGTTAGTTGCCAGAGGGGCTCAATGGTGGAGGGGATGAAGGCCCAGAAGGCGGTGGGGCCAAGGGACCACTGGGAGCATGAGGGTCCGTCGGCAGGCCTGGGGTCTCGGTAGAGATCCCCGACGGGCCAGGATGGGACTCCAGCGTCAGAGTGAAAAATCCCAAGCCCATCCCCAAGTCAGTGGAAACATGGATTGGAGACTGGCCTGGCATCGGTGGGGGGGGGGTCAAATGACGCCAGACATCTGATCCAAGAATGGTGAGGGGGTAACAGAATAGATACCCACATCAACAATCTGCTGGGGAAGTGGTAGTCTTGGCTGGAAGACCTGACGCAGAAGAAGTCTCCTGGACAGCAGAACTCGAGTCAGGCCAGGGAGTGAGAACCCTCGTGGGATGCAGGAAGCTGGCTCTGTGCAACATCAGGACCAGAGAGGGATCCGACAGGAGAGCTTCAGCTGCTCGGTCGTCAGGCAAGCCGGCGACAGATTGATCGGTTTTGGAGAAGCCAACGTCTGACTTCTCGGTTATGGTCGAGCAGACAACAGAGGAGCTGGAGTCTGGCTTATTGACCAAGGTCGTGCACCCGGTGGCAGAGCCAGAGGGAGACTTATCGGCTGAGCTGTCTAAAGGCCCAGAAGACAAATCCTCCGGAGAGAAGCCCCTTTGTTGCCCACTGACCGAGTCAGGAGGGGGGGGAAGGTGACCAATCCACCAGGGTGGATGGAGACCTAGGAGGAGGAGTACTCACTGATGTGGAGGCCCCACCTGAAGTGGCGTCCACTGTCTGGTGACGCTGGGTAGAGGGAGACAATTCCCATTCCAAGTGTCTCTCCTTCTTTTTCTCAGAGGTGGGTGAAAAGGAATGTTCCCGCAGCTCCTGAAGCTCCTTTTTTATTGATGCAAGTAGCAGTTTTAGAAGACTGGCATCTTGGAACAATCTTGGGTCACCGGGGAGCTGGCTTGAGGGGGGGGGAGGTGGGGGATCGAGCTATGGCTCACTCCCTCCAAAGGGGTGTATACCCGCTCCTCCGTAGTCCCACTCCCACCCGGGTGAAGTCGATGGTCCTTTGGAGGTGGACGGAATGGCGATGCAAGTCTGGGGGAGAGGCGGAAGGGGCGGATCCTGGTGTGCATGCGCCTCCATGCACATACACACTGCAGGCCACCACGGCCCCGGGAGGGAAGGGAGGGGGAAAAGAAGATGGGCATTGAGGGCCTTCTGATGCCGGACGCACGTGGCCTGGTTAAAGGACTAGCAGATCTCACAATCTGCCACCTGGTGTTTGGGGCCCAGGCAGAGACGCAGTGGGAGTGATCGTTCCCGTATGGGATCTGAGCATCGCACTGTGAGCATTTCTTTTTAATTCTGCGCGAAGACATGCAACAAATTTTTGAAGAAAGGTACAGAAAACTTAGGAAATACTTATGGAAAATGGCAGTTGACTGAAGCAGTGTTCACCGCGAGGTCAGACGAATTCAGGTCTACGGCAGGAAAGAACTGGAGGGCGTGCGTGGGGACTCCCCCTTATATAATGTCATGTTGATGTCCTGTCATGTGACGCAGGGGGTGGTCTCCCGCTATGTATTTGCTAGCTAGAAGTTTGCCGTGCAGTCCTGACACCAGGGGGCGCAGTCCTATATGTTATGATCTACTGCAGGAACACTCTTGAAGTAAGATCTTGCTGTAACAGTAGATTTGAGAGAATCTCCTCTGTTAGGCTACATCTTTGGACCTGTAAGCTGTCAGTGTCAGGACCACATGGAAACTTTTTGCTAGCATGGGGCCGCCCACCATGACGTGCAGTGTCAATACATATGTAACATGGGCAGCTTCACCATTTCTCCATTCCCCGCCAGAGATTAGCCTTGGAGGGTCTCTACTCTCTAACAGTGAGGAACCAAGAGGTTAGACCAGTACCAGGCAACAAGGAGAGGCATGAGACTGGAAACAGGATGTGTAGAGTAAGGTGTTAGGCACAGCATCTGAAATAACCCTCTAGGAAACCAAAAGGGGGAAGGAGGGATGCTACTGCATGGCCGAATGGAGGAGTTTCTTTTGAAGATCTGCTTTTACAGTAAGTTCTTATGTAACAGTTCTATCTTCATCAAGGATATCTCCTCCACTAGGCCACACCTGCAAATGGGAGGATGGCACAGTCTGATACGAGATCAGGACAGCAAGCCTTGCAGTACAACAACAAGCCCCAAAACCAGCATGTCTACCAGAGATGATGTCCAGACTGTTATATTTGGTAAAAGTGTGAACAGTGCTTCATGTGGCTGTAGCACATGTCGGCAACAGGGACATTTTCAAAACAAGCAACACAAGGGGCCATATCCCTTGTGGAATGATCACGAACAACAGCAGAAAGTTCCTAACTATACACCCTACAACAGAACATAAAAGAATGTGTTAGCTATTTGGAAAAACATTGTTTAGACACATGAGCACTCTCTTACCCAAGGGTGAATGAAACAAAAAGCTGAGAGCACTTTCTGCAGTCCTCGCTGTGAGTAACATTATTTTAGTGTTCTACGCAAGCAGTAATACATGACTGGGTGGGCGGTATTGGACTAAACATAGACTTTGACTGCAGATAAGGACCACTTGGCCCACCCAGTCTACCCACTTCCCTACCTACTGGATGAGCTGCAGATCCTAGTTAACCAACAGCCTACTTCCTCCTACCCCCCACTATAATTGCCGTATGTCTGTCCCATGCACTCTTGAATTCCCCCATTCTTTTTGACCCCATGACCGCCTCAGGAAGGCCGTTCCATGCGTCCACCACCCTCTCTGTGAAAAAATATTTTCTCACGCTGCCCTGAGCCATCCCCCCTCTATCTTCAAACTGTGACCCCTTGTTCTTAAACATCTCTTTTTCTGAAAGATGCTACCCTCTTGGACTTTGCTGATTCCCTCGCGTGGGGTACTTGAAGGTTTCTATCATGTCCTGCCTCTCCCTCCTTTCCTCGAGGGTATACTGTACATATTAAGGTTCTTTAGTCTCTCTTCGTATGTTTCTGGTGCAGACCCTGCACCATTTTAGTTGCCCTCCTCTGGACTGCCTCCATCCTGTCTATGTCTTTGCATAGATGGGATCACCAGAACTGCATGCAGTACTCCAGATGGGGTCTCACCAATGGTCTGTACAGAGGGATAACAACTTCCTGTTTTTTTTTAATGGTGATGCCTCTCCCTATGCATTCCAGTATCCCCCCAACCCTCCTTACTGCCTTCTCACACTGCCTGCCTACCTTTAGGTCATTTGATAGGACTACCCCAAGGTCCCTTTCCATTTCTGCTGTTGTTCATATCCCCTCCCCCCCACTGTGTACGCTTCCCCTGAGTTTTTGTTTCCCAGGTGTATTATTTTGCACTTCTTTGTACTGAATCTAAGCTGCCATACTTTTGACAATTCCTCCAACCTTGCCAAGTCCCTTCTCATCCTTTCCACCCCCCTCCTTGTGTATCAACCCTGTTGCAGATCTTTTTTTTTTGTGTGTGTTATCTTTTCCCCCCTACGTGCTACTGCTCTCAGCCACTCCTTCAGGCTGTGCCAGGCACTCTCCGATCCGTCCTGTTCCCGTGCCCATCCCTCACATTTACAGTCATCCCAGGATAACCCAGATGTGACCCTTCACTGGGCGGCCCCCCTCCTCCTCCGAGGGGAGAAGCACCTGCGAGGCAGGCAAGCGCACTACTTGGCCCTGGGGTACTGCTAAGGGAAGGATGGCTCTGGGACATTGACGGCATTGGGTCGCCAGGCGGCCATCATCCGGCTGAGTGCAGAGCCAGTTTCCATTTTTCTAGTGATGTTCCTTTTCTTGCGTTGCTTCTGCATTACCCCCAGTCTCCACCGGGGGTCACTGCAAAGTGACGCACTCCCACAACCCACCCCAGGACAGAAGAGCAGTCCTTTGGATGCTCGATCCTCTCCTCTCCTCCCCTGCCAAACCCCGGTGCCCAGAGTCCATTACTGAACCCGGGTCGCTGGCGTGGGTCGAGGTAAGGTGCCAGCGCCTCAACATTCTGCGCCACTGGGCCGGTCTTGCAGATCTTTGTGTCATCTGCAAAGAGGCATATTTTTCCTACCAGTCCTCTGCAATGTCATATAAAGAGACATCCAAAGAGGACGTACAATGCTGAACCCTGCGGTACCCTGCAAGTAACCCCCTTTCTCAGGTGTGGACTCGGTTTACTATTACCCTCTGCGTCCTGTTGTCCATTCAATTATTTACCCAGGCTACCACTCTGGGACCCACTCCCAGGCTGCCTAACATGTTTATTAATCTTTTGTGTGGGGTTGTGTCAAATGCCTTGCTAAAGTCTAGGTAGGCCATGTTCATAGCCTCTCCCTGGTCTACTACTTTGGTTACCCGGTCAAAGAAATCATTAGATTCGTCTGACATGACCTTCCCACTGTGAATCCAAGCTACCTTGAGTCCTGTGCCCTGCTGGCCTCTAGGTACTCAACAATTCTTTCTTTCAGAAGTGATTCCATCATTTCCCCACTACTGAGGTCAAACTAACAGGTCTGTAGTTTCCTGCCTCTGCCTTGCTCCCCCTTTTGCGAAGGGGAATCACATCCGCCTTCCTCCAGTCCTCAGGTACCACACCATCCTCCCATGATATGTTAAAAAGGGTAGTCAGTGGTGTCACTAGTTCTCCCCTTAGTTCTTTTAGAATTCTGGGGCGAATCCCGTCAGGCCCATTGCCTCGTCCACCTTGTGTTTTAGGAGTTTTTTCAGGACTCTTTCTTCTGTGAATGGCCTGGATATCGACCCACCTATCCAGAGTGCTTCTACTGTCTGGTTTAGGTATGTTCACCTCCTCTTCTTTTGTGAATATTGAACAAAAGAATTCATTTAGTATCTCTGCCTTTTTCACTGTCACCCACTGCCAACCTCCTCTCCCCTTTATTAAGCCTCACTATCCCTCTCTTGATCTTTCTTCGCTCACTTATGTACCTATAAAAGGTTTTATCCCCCTTCTTAACTGAGTTGGCGATCTTTTCCTTAGTTTGGGCCTTTGCTATTCTGACTGTCTTCCCCATTTCCTTCTGCTTATACCCCCATCTATAGGAGTAATGATGCCCAATGCCGCAGGCAGAAGGCCTCATAGTCCCTGGAAGGGTGGGTATAGCCCATACTGCCCACCTTGAAGGGTATTACTGTTCCTAGAAAATGGGAGTTAGTCTGAATGAGAAAAAAAATGTTTAAACAACTTGAAAAACACCCTGTAAATAGTTAATTTTGATAAATAACATGTTATGTAAAGCAATCCCTCTATGAACTGCTGTCATCATCACTAGAGGGTGTTTCTGTGCTACATCTGTGTGCCATAGATTTGTTGCTGACCCCACCAAGCAGTCTCTTACCATTGTTTTTGTTTTTAACAGAATGTCTTCTCAAGTTCTCTACCCTTGCTGCAAGACAGTTTATCAATTTTTTTTTCCTGTTTGAAGATGCAGCTGTCAGGTGCACAATCCTAATACATTAGACCCGGAGTAAAAAAACACAAATGCAGTGAGAGATGGTAATACACCAACTTTACTTTTTTTTTTTTTAATATTTACTGTAAGTAAATTGATTGCTTGCTCAGTAACAGCAGGATGTGTGAGTGAGCGGTGCTTACTATGTCAGCAGCAGCAGAGTCAGTGGTGATGACAGATCTCACAGTGCGGCCGTGATTGGGGAACAGAACAAGAAGCTTTGGTGCTGTGGGAATGGGCTTACATATCAGCAACTGAGTAACAGAAGGATTTAAAATAAGAAATGTAATGTGTAACTGGGGTTTGAAGATGTCCTCGGGTAGTTGTTTTGTGCAGGCAGTCCATCTCTCACTCACTAAGCGAGAGAGAAAAAAAAGGTGGACATTAGTCTTTTAAGAATGTTGACAGAATGATTTTTTTTTTGGTAATAGGGCTGGTGGGCACTGGCTCTTGTTTTATCCAGGCTCAGTTGTCTGATAGATGCCCACCTTGCCAACAACCTCAGCCAGTCACAGCCCGGGAAAACTTAAGCCCATTTTCTAAGTACATTTAAAGTACAGAGCAGTGCCTCACCCTGGTTGGCATGATTAGGTTAATAAACAGGAAAGTGTATCATTTGGGTCAGTATAAATTCTGACATCACCTTCAGTAGAAACTTAGGATTCATATGTAAAGGGACTGTCTTTGTGAAAAATCAAGTAAGGAGGTTCACAGAGCAGAAGTCATAGCAACTAAAAGAATAGGTTCCTCACCTGTAACCGTAGTTCTAGGGTGTGGTATATGGTTCACATCCACAGTCTGTCAGTTCCACTGGAAAGCACAGTTGTGTAAGAACTTACTGTAAAGGCAGCTCTTCGAGAGGATCTCTTGCATCAGGCCACACCTATGGAACTATAGACACCAGGTACTAGGACCACACGGAAACCTTTTAGGTTGCAGTCTAGCTGGGGCTGCCCATAATGCAGTCAGACACTGATGTCCTGCATATATAAACATGAGCGGCCTTGCACCCTCCACAGTTTCCCCACCGGAGACCATATGCATAAGATCTCTTCCTGGGGAACAGAGGGAGGGAGGACCAGAGGTTCCCACCACTAAGCAAAGCGAAACACAAGATGAACCATCCTGGAGAAAAAGACAGGAAGAGAGAAGCCCTGAGGCTAAGAGGGATGGAGGGTAATATGGCATGGCCTGATGCAAGCGATCCTCTCAAAGAGCTACTGTTACGGTAAGTTCATACGTAACTGTATTAGCTTGATTGAGGGTATTACTCAGTCTTTTTAAGGCGGAAGTAGGCCAGTAGCCCATCAAGACCACCTTTCCCATACTAGTGGGGGATACGTTAATATACCCTACAAATAGCTTATCCAGACTGATTTAAAATTCGTGCACACTATGTAAATCTACCACATGTTGGGGTAGATTATTCCAGAGTGTTGAGGCTTTTACTGTAAACTAGAATGTGCATTTGTTAGTAATTGCCCTAGGTATACTTATTTATGACTTCTTAAGTTTATAGGTCTGTTAGCCATGGCAATATCACAATTCATTCATAAGATTAGGGTCCATTACTATACTGTAAAGCAACAACAGGTCACCTCTGTCCCTCCTTAACTGTAAATCATAGAGGCCCAGAATTTTTTAACCTCTCATTGTATGTGAGATTTTTGACCCGTGGAATTAACTTAGTTGTTCTCCTCTGTATACTTTCAATTGGTTTCTTGTCTTTGTAGAGATACGGGGGCCCAAAAGGAAGCTGCATAATCCGTGTACGGATGCACATATGATTCATACACGGGAATAATGCAATTCTCATTCCTAGATATACAGGCTTGTTTAATTGATGCTGTTAAATAATCACCCATTTGGGCAACCTTTCTGCAATGTTCACCCTGGGTTGGCTGGTGGGTAACTATACTTCCTAAGTCCTTTTCAGATGTAGTAGATTTAATAGCATTTCCATACAGAATATAATTTGTAGCTGGATTTCTTATTTCCAGATGAATCACTGTGCATTTGTTTATATTAAACATAATTTTATTTGTTAGTGCCCAAGCCTCAATACGTAATACATCATGTCTAAATATATTTATTTTTTCATCTGTGTCTGCCTCCGAGCAGATTTTAGTGTCATCTGCAAATTTACTGACTTTACTGTACATACACGCCTTCTTGCATGTCACATATATATACCAAATAGGACTGAACGCAGTATGGATCCCTGAGGGACCCCACTACTCACTCCTATTTCCTTTGATGTTACAGCTATGATTGTAAGAGTCTGTGTACGCTCATAGAGCCATGATGAGATCCAGTTTACAGTGTACTGATTAAATAAAAGTTCTCCCATTTTATAGACCAGTAAATAGTGACTGACTAAATCAAAAGCTTTTTTAAAGGACTCTGTTAGCTTTTGCCCTCTGTTTTTGCTAATCTCTAAGCATTGTGCCTTTGGGCACATACCTACATCATCTGCAGTGTACAATACCCCCATCGGACTAAAAAAGAAGCAAATATTCCACATTTGTGTATTTTTACTATCATTAGGGTTCACCTCGACCCGAGGTTAAGTCACACACCTGCCGGAAGCAGATCCTGGTGCAGGAGGTGCAGCAGGCATGAGCGCGGTCCTGAAGTGGCATATTATAACATGCCCACTCTACAAACATGCTTCCCCTGTAACTCCTACGATTGCAAACCGAGCCTGGTATTGTAGAACTCAAAATGAGCACCGCAAATGTTGTAATTTACTTTTCACAACCGGAGCTGAAATCCCACGCATATACGGGAGAAACATGTGGAAAGATCCCGCATATACGCGAGAACATGCCACCATTGCGCATGCGCGGGATTTCGGCTACGGTTGTAAAAAGTAAATTACAACATTTGCGGTGCTGGTTCTGAGTTCTGCAATACCAGGCTCGGTTTGCAATCGTAGGAGTTACTGAGGGAGCATGTCTGTAGAGTGGGCATGTTATAAAATGCCACTTCGGCACCACGCTCGTGCCTGCTACTCATCCTGGACCAGGATCTGCTTCCGCTGGCATGTGGGTGAAGGTAAACCTTAACAATAGTAAAAATACACAAATATGGTGCATTTGCTTCTTTTTTAGTCCGATGGGGGTATTGTACGCTGCAGATGATGTAGGTATGTGCCGAAAGGCACAATGCTTGGAAGTTGGCAAAAAGGGAGTGCAAAAGCTAACAGTGCCCTTTTAAAGTCTAGGTAAATGATGTCCACAGGTATGTGTCTATCAAGGCTAGAACTTACACCCTCCTCATAAAAATATACAAGGTTAGTAGCATACGATCTACCCTTACAAACGCCGTGCTGTGTGCTATCTTTTAGTCCTTTTTGATCGATCTCATTATCCTTGCATCAGGTCACACCTATGGAATGAGTCCCAAGCAGTACTGACAGACAGTCTGGGTGGTCAGAAGCTATAAGCCTAAGGCCCTGTCCACACTCGCGATCGCGGGAGCATAATGGTTTCTGAAACGGCTTAGCACTTACCGTTACAGTTGGTCCACACTATCCAGAAACCATGTTCCCACAAGTTTTGCTCCCGCTTATCTCGCGTCCATATTCCACTGCTCTAGCTTGCTAAATGACGGCCACCATGATCCAATTTGAGTGAAGTAATGCACGCAATCCCAGAATATTTCCCTAGGTATCACTGCTGGAATTTGCAGCAAGTTGTAGGCAGCCTCTATTTCTGTTTACGGTGGCGCTGGCAACCTATACTGGCAGCACCAAAATTGGCAGCGGCAGCACCTAAAGCATAAATTGTCCATAAACTGTGACTACCTGTCTACTAGGTTGGCTAGCTAGCACATGAGCACACACAGGTCTGGATGGCACCCTGTGTTATGCTGGATTTCTGCTGTCATTACCAGGCATTTAAATAGCCCGCTTCAGAGCACTTCCGAGTTTGTGATGCTCTCTGCTGCACTCCCTCATGGGATGCCTGGTGGGGCCTTGGAGGACCAGCAGTTACAGCATGGAATGCTTGCCCATCCGCACTGGTGAGTTTTCTGTTTTGCTCACAGTTTTGACAGCCAACTGTTTGTACTACTGATCTCGAGACTACCTTTCATCAGGTCTCATGATCGGTTACTAAAATGCATTTGGTACCGTTACCAGTGTGGACGCAAACCATTTTTAAAATGTTTCCCCAACTACTGCAACCCATGGTAACGGTACACACAGATGAGTGTGGACAGGACCAAAGACGGGAGACCTTGAAGCACACCCAGAGCGAATCCTGTCCTTCTCCTAGAGGCAATGCCCAGACTGTTGCATTTAGTGAAAGTGTGGACAGCACTCCAAGTGGCAGCGGTACAGATGTCAGCTGCTGACACATTCCTGACACAGGCAACAGAAGTGGCCATGCGTCTAGTACAATGGCCACAACAACGGCAGGAAGTTCCTTTCTGTACTTCCTATAACAGAAAATAATACAGTTGGACGACCATTGTTTAGAAACTGTTACACCCTCTTTCCCAGGAGCGAAAGAAACAAACAGCTATGGGGACTTCTTGCAGCCCCTTGTGCAATAAACAAAATATTTATTTATTTATTTAGTTCATAAATCAGATTTACAACCTTTGAGTCACAGACTCATTTACAAAGACACCTTGTCACAGGGAGGGGGACAACAAATAGTGCCGCGAGACAGAGTGGGACAATACAGGTGCAATACATACATTATACATAGCATAATACATAGGTATTTTACCAAAGTACTTTATACATAGCATAGAACATAGGAAGTTTACCAAAGTACAGGGCAGAAAACACTGTTAGGACCTGGTAGGTCATGTAGGCAATAGCCAGAGGAAGACGGAGTAGGCCAGGCTATTGAGCCAGTGGAACAGCGGAATGCCTTACCGTAGGCACGTACATTTCCGAGTGCCAAGCAGGTGGTCATGAGGGCAGTTTTGAATAGACCAATTTTAGGGGTGTCTGAGATGTGTTTGGGGAGGGAGTTATACCAGGACGGTGCTCTGTAATAAAAGGACCTTTGGGCAAGGGAGGTCCTGGCTCTAGGCACCTGGAAGGTAGCCTTGCAGGCGGTACGGGTGGCGGCTGAGTGGGAAGCAGGCTGGAGTTGGGCAGTGACACCAGGAGGACACAGACCAAGAAGAGTCTTTTTTGCTAGGATGCCTGTGTGATATTGCAGACGTTCTTCCAGATTGAGAATGTTCGTAGTGGCATAGAGCCAGCATGTGTGGGTTCCGCTTGGGGCACCGGCCAGGAGCCTGCAGGCTTTGCTGATGGAGGTCTGGACTTTGGTGAGGGTAGTGGGGCCAGCGGCTGCATATATGGGGAGGCCATAGTCAACTAGTGACAGGATGGAGGAAGTGATGGCAAACTGTAGGGCGAAGCCAGGGAGGCAGTCTTTGTGACGATAAAGGAGCCCAATCCGGGTGTTCATGGCAGAGGATAGGGTACTGACATGGGCATGGAAGGAGAAGGCTGAATCAAAGTTGATGCCCAGATATTTGTATGTTGACACCTGCTCAAGGGGATGGAGGGTGTTGGGAAGGATGGAGAGGGGGGCATTTTTGAAGCTACTTTGGTGGTGAGTAAAGATCATTGACTTTGTTTTCTTGAGATTCAGGACCAGGCGGTGGTCGAGGAACCATTTTTCAGCTTGGCTGAAGGAGGACTGTAGGCTGTTCTGGAGAGTGGCTGGATTGGGATGCGAGGAGAGCAGGACTGCATCATCTGCATATAGTAGCAGTTTTCCTGCACAAGAGCTGGGGAGGGTGTTCAGGAAGAGACTGAATAATGTGGGGCCCAGACTGGAGCCTTGAGGGACTCCTGAGAGAATAGGCAACGCCGAGGATAGGCAATCAGTTAGTTTGACGCGTTGGGATCTACCATGAAGGTAGCTGGAGAACCAGGCTAACGGGCCAGATGACAGCCCTACTTTACAGAGGGTGTCAAGCAATAGTGGGTGGTTCACAGTGTCAAAGGCCTTGGACAGGTCAATGAACACTGCCCCAGCCAATTCCCTGGCATCTAAGGCAGAGTGTATATGGTGGGAGAATTCCAGGAGAGCTGTGGTGGTGCTGTGACCTGGGCGGAAGCCATGCTGTTCAGGGCACAGAATGTTGTGGTTGGATAGATAAGTCACAAGTTGGGTGGAAACTATATTTTCGAGAGCTTTGGGGGGATGGAAATAGGTCTGTAGTTATTTGGGACAGTGCTGTCTCCATTCTTGTGTATAGGGATGATTTCGGCCTGTTTCCATGCCTTCGGGAATTGGCCAAGGCACAGGGATCGATTGAGGAGGTCAGTGAGGGGGACTAGCATGACATCTAATGTTAGGCGGAGTATCCATGAGTCGAGGGGGTCATAACTCAGGCTGCGAGAAGAAAGGGCGTTTTGGAGGATTGGTTTCGCATCCTGCGGGGAGATAGTCCTAAAGAGAAGTGGGGGGCGAGCAATAGCTGGATTGTTGCATACCGGTATGGGGTCAAAGAAGTGGGTTGGGAGAACTGAGCTTAGATCAGTGAAGGTTTCGTTAAGGCAGTTGGCAATACGGGAGTGGTCCGTGCTAACAGCGCCATTTATGGACATATGAGAGGGAGGGGTGTAGCAGGTTGTTCCATTTAAGTCTTTCATGTTATTCCAGAAGGTGCGGGCATTGTCCCAAGTGGATGTCAGGGTGGATTGGTAGTGGCTGGCTTTGGCTTTTCTTATGGCCCAGGTGCACTGGTTGCGAGCTGCGTTATAGGCCTGCCTGTCAGCTAGTTTGCCAGTATTGACAGCAATGTGCCATAGATTATCACGTTGCTTCAGCTGTTGGATCAGGGGGGTGGTTATCCAGGCAGCTGAGTGTTTCTTGGTACAGATGCACGGTGACAGGGCAAAACATCACAGGGCCTTGCAGAAGGCATTGGTGAGGAAAGCAAGGCGACGCTATATCCATAGCAAGGAGATTGGGGACCAATAAATTTGTGCAAGGTGACGCTAAGTTTTATGAGACTCGGGGCAAAATGGCGATGAAGAGTGACGTGGCAAGAAGTTTTGAGCATGGGGGTGTACCAGTGGCAAAGAATTGGCGAGTGGTCACTGAGGGAGTTGGGTAATACATTAATATCCTTTATTTTGTGAGGGCGGTTGGAGAGCACAATGTCAAGGAGCGTGCTAGTCCCACTTGATTGGTTAAATCTGGTGGGTAGAGTCACTAGTTGGGATAGATCAAGGGCTGTGAAGGTATCTTTGATTTGAGCTGAGGTAGCACTGAGTCAGTTGATGTTGAGATCACCCACTATGAGCTGTTCCGCCTTGTGTGGCAGGGAAGTGAGGTACTCAGTGAGGGAGCGGATAGCCTGGTTTTGTTCTCGTGGGGGTACATATGTCGTTGTGAGGTAAAGAGGGCCACGGCCTGGGTCAGGGGAGATTTTTACAGTGATTGCTTGGGCCCCATGATCGAGCTTCAGGGTACGCAGGGCATGACCCAGGAGGGAGTTCGTTAGGTAGACAGTGCAGCCCCCGCCTACGATCTTCTCTGAGAAGAGAGAAGCCAGGGAGGGAGACCGTTGAGTCCGGGGTCAGGTGAGAGCCAAGTCTCAACTATGGCAAGGACGTCGGGCTTATGTTGGGAGACCCAGCATTGGAGTGCAGCAGTCTTTTTAGGCAGGCTGCAGATATTCATGCAGGCAATGCGGAGGCCATGTACTGTGGAGGGCAATGTACCAGGTCCTGGGCCTGGGTTGGGGTGGACATTGCCAGAGAGCAGGAGGAGTAAGATGGTGAGCCGAAGTAAGTGACTGCAGCTATGACGCTGGTGATGTCTGGGTGGTCGGGAAGAATTGCGAGGGGCATAGCAGGGGATGGGCAGGGAGCTAAGGGTGGGCAGGGCTAGTGCAGAGGGATGCCTCCAGCTAATGTAGCCTGCGGGGGTATGGGTGCCAGAGGGGTGAGATGAGGTAGTTGGGCGAGCCAGGTGTAGGGTGCAGGTGGAGAAAGTGGGGTGAGGGGATTAGAGGAATGGAGGTGTATGAGGCTAGCATAAGAGCATATGTCGCAGTGTCATGGAGATTTAGAACTGAGTTTTTTTGTAGCAGTGTTGGGGTGAAGAGGAGTAGTATGAATAATGCAATACCTAAAGGAGTCATTATGTTATGTTGCTGTTAGAGAAATAGGAGGGCTTGGATGAGCAGGGTCCCTCTAGTGTTCAGCCAGTATAATCTGAAGATGGTAAAGCCGGCTGGCTGGTTCTACAGCCTCACGTGGTAATGGCTATAAAGTGGAGAGCCGACCAAGGGTGGTGGTGTTCAAACTGTGAGCTGCAGAATCCCTCTACTCATGATCTGCCGTACCTGTGGTCCTGGAAGTGCGGGCTTATCCGGTCCCCATTTTGGGCTGAGTATTCTGTGTACATCCAAAGTACGGAGCAATACTTCCCCTCGACTAATATGCTCCGGAAAATAGGCAAGTACATGGCTTGATTCAGGGTAAACTCAGACACACGCTTTGATAAAAACTTAGGGTTGATAGGCAAAGACACCCTGTCTTTGTGGAAAACGAAATAAGGAGACTTGCACATGAGTGCCTGAAGCTCAGAAATCCTCTGAGCAGAAGTAATAGCAACTAAAAATAATGCTTTCTACGACAGAAAGCATAGCTCGCATGTCACGTCTGGCTCAAAAGGAGCCAAAGTAAGTTTCTCTTATACGAAATTCAAGTCCCAAAGCGGCATGGTATTGCATGTGGGAGGCTTCAGATGATGAATGACTCTCAGAAATGTACGGGACACATCCAGTCACCCAACGTACGGCCATCAACAGGCACATGGAAGGCTGAAATAGCAGCCAGGTGCACTTTAAGGGAGGAGTAGATAAAGCCAGAATCTGAATGGGACAGCAAGTACTCCAGAATCCCGATTCACTGGACAAGTGAAAAGGATCCAAGTGATGGGAAGCAGCCCACAGAACAAGGCACTTCCACTTCATGGAATAAGTGGCCCAGGTGGAAGGCTTCCTAGCAGCCACCAGGACATCAGCCACCTTTTTGGCTACTCCAAAGCTAGCCATGGCTATGTCTTCAGGAGCCAGGCATGAAGGTGTAGAGACCTGAGATCTGGATGGTCTAGGATGCTCTGCTCCTGGGACAGCAAGCCTTTGCACAGGGGCAGGGGGACTGGAGGTTCTACTGTCAACTGCTGCAGTAAGGGGAACCAGATTTTATGAGGCCAGAAGGGAGCAATGAGAATCAGTCGCTCCTTCCATCTGAAGCGTGATCAGCACCCTCTGAATTAAAGGGAAAGGCATAGAGGAACCTCCCTTTCCAAGAGAGGGACAACGCATCTCACCAGAAAACTCCAGGACCTTGAGTAAGTGAGCAGAAATGCGGCAGGTTTGCGTTGAGTGAAGATGTATAAAGGTCCAACTCTGAATTGTCGAACAGGTCTTCTCCAACCAAGATCAACAGGTCCCACTCGTGCATCCTGGACTGCAACCTGCTTAGCCTGTCTGCCAAGATGTTTTGGGTGCCTGGAGCATGGACTGCCGACAGTTCTAGACCATGGTTTAGAGCCCAGTACCAGACCCTCGTCGCTTCTCTGAACAGGGGGTACGAACGGGTTCCCCTTTACTTGTTGATCTCGTGCACTATACTGATGTCCATCTGCACTAGCAGAGGCCCCACGGACAGATAGTTCTAAAAGGCTTGAAGGCCATACAGGACAGCCCTCTCATCTCAAACATGTTTATGTGGAAGGAGTTCTCCACTATAGTCCAAGTACCCTGGGTCCAGTGAGGGCCCAGGTGTGCTCCCTAGCCCAGACCCATAGCGTCTGTGGTAAGGATCTGCTGAAGGGAGGCAATCAGACTCGAATCCTCAAGGAGGGCGCCCCATCTTTAGCCAAGCCCCTAACCTGGCTGATAAACCGGTCCTTTATGGAGGGGTCTGTCCCTGAGCCATGGAAGCAGGCCCTAGTGATCCCCATTCACAAGGGAGGGTCCTCCGAGCCTATTGGGAACTACAGGCCTATCTCCTTGTTGTCCGCAATAGCGAAATTACAAGAGAAGCTTGTATACTCTCAACTACGAATATCTGGAAACACACCAGATAATCTCTTCATCGCAGCACGGCTTCAGAGCCAAGCATGGACGACACTGCACTAACCAAATTTTCGGCTGATATCCTGGGCAATGACCACCAGGGTCAGCACAGGCGCGGTCTTCATGGACCTGTCAAGCGTTTGACCTGGTAAACCACAACCTCCTTTTACAAAAATATGCGCTCTTGGCATGGGCGTACATGCCTAGGATAGTTTGCTAGTTACCTTACGGGCCGGACCCAGAGGTCAAGTGGAAGGACTATGTCTCCCAGTCTGCACCGCTCAAAGTAGGAGTACCTCAGGGGTCAATACTTGGTCCCCTTCTCTTCACTTTGTTTCTAAGCGATATGCACTTTACATTGTGTGGGACAGCAGCGCCATCCAATACGCTGGACGATGCTGTCATTTTCTGAGCCTCCCCTAACTTAGGAGAACTGGGAATGCCTCCAAGAGGACATTCTTCAGATGGAGGACTGGCTCACTCGGAATAAAATGGTATTAAATACCAGTAAAACTAAAGCGATGTTGTTGGGCCCAGATCCTTGGGAACCGAGAGGTCACTGCTTCCAGCTGCAGTCCAGACAGGGTGATAAACTTGAGGTGGTTACCTCCACTAAATACCTAGGGCTAACCTTGGACCAAGGCTTCACCCTAAAAATCATGTTGACCAACTCACCAAAGCCATACATGGAAAACTCAGTATCCTCTACAGAATAAAGGACCAGATTATCCCTGAAGCCAGAGTTGCCATCGCAACTAGCGTCCTTCTCCCCAAGCTCACTATGCGGCACCTGTTCTTCAAGGCGTGGCCTCTCACGGAACTTGGCAGGCTCCAGACCTTATACAATAAGACTGTCCGATTTGGCAACATTATCACACCTAGGACACACCACTGCGAGGCTCAATCCAAGCTCAGCTGGCTCATTGGAAGCCCCCTCATCTACCCCACACTATGTCTCGCTTTTAAGCTTCTGGGGCCCTTACCTCCCTAATCTCAAAGGACTAGTTAGTGTCAAAACCAACCTGAGGAGTCTCCTGCTCCTCAGGACAAAACCTCCTTGTGGTCCCCAAAACAAAGACTAAAGCTGGGTCCAGGTCCTTTGCTTTTACAGCATCTTCCACTGGAACAAACTCTCACTGGAGAGTGCAGGGAGGCAGGGTGAGGCCCTGCTTCCGGTCTAAGCTCAAAGCACACCTGCTCGCCAGGAGCACTTGCCAATGCATAAGGAACTGACCTTATGCCACGGCCCCTCCTCCCTCTCCACCTTCCGTATTGTAAATGCCATTAAGTCTTTCACAGTTATACAGTATGGAATTTGCCTTATGTGTGTTATCACTGTTAAACCATTTGGTATTTATGCAAGTTTACAGCTCTGCTTACCTGCTTGTACTGTCAGTTTACCTGTATGTTATTTTTTACCCCCGGGTCGCCCCTGAAAAAGGGACCTCCGGGGCCCAGTGGGCCTACCCGGTCAACAAAATTCAATAAATAAAATAAATAAATAAATAAATCAAGAAAGGAACCCCTTTGAGTAAACTGCTGGGCTCCATTCACCACTGGAGCACTTTCTTTACTGGCAAAGTTACTAGAACCTTCTGTTCTAGATTGTCGGTGTGTTGATCCCATTGAACTCTTAAGTGTCCATTGGGGAATCCGCATGTGCAGCCTTGCCAGGGGCACCGTGACAATGCCTGTAGCCATCAAGCCCAGCAATCACAGGAATGTCCTGGCTGTTACATACCGGGTGCTATAAAGCAACCTGGCCTGCTCCATCAGGCGTTCTGCCCTGTATGGGGGCAAGAAAGCCACAACCTGGGAAGTGTCCAGTGTGGCTGCTATGTACTGCAGATGCTGACGGGGTCAAGACTGACTTGGCTAGGTTGACCATGATCCTTAATATGTGGAACAGCTGGTATGCACTATGGTGTGGAGTAGTTGCTCCTCGAACTGGACTTAGCGCAACCAGTTGTCCAGGTAAGGGAAGACGTATACAGTCCCTCCCTCCTGAGGGCTGCTGCCACCACTGGCAAGCATTTAGTAAAGACTCATGGCACAGAGAACAAGCAAAAGGGCAATACCCTGGACTGGCAGTGCTCCCTCTGGAATAGGAACCTGAGGTACCTCTGTGGAGAGCACAAACCTTTATGTGCAGTTATGCGTCTTGCATGTCCAGGCAGCAGATCCAATCTCTTTTGAGCAGAGGAGGCAGCAAGCCTTGAAGGGTTACCATCTTGAACTTCTTGTACTGGATGTAGAAATTTAGGCTTCTCAGGTCCAGGATGGACCGTAAATACGCTGTGGATTTGAGGATCAGGAAGAAGTGGGAACATAACTCTCTGTTCCACTGAGCCACTGGAAGTGGTTTTAAGGCTCTTTTCTGCAGCAGCATGCAAATTTCCTCCAAGAGCAATGGAATGTGAGCTGGGGGGGGCAGCGGGGGGGCAGCTTGAATGAACTGGAGGTAGGTCTGGGGGCCACTCCAAAAGCTCTAGCGAGTGGCCTTGCTCTATGAGCTGCAGGACCCATGCATCTGTTGTGATCTCCCTCCACCCATCCAGGTGGAGGGAGAAGCGACCTCCACCACCACCTCCTGCAGTGCTGGAGGGTGAGGTTCTGGCAAGGAGTCATGCTGAGGTGGGGCCAGCGTCTGGGGCCACACCTCCCACTTTAAAGAGCATCCCGATGGTGGAGGTAGGGTTGGAGAGGACTGTGTCTGCTTGGTGCTTGCCTGACTTCGGGTACCCAGCTTGGGTTTGTGGGAGGCACAAGGAAAAGGCACTTTCTGTCCAGCCCTTGGCTGTATATGGTAAAGGCAGTGGACCGACCGCAGAGTTCTCCCCGAGGCCTGCAGGTCAGAAAGGATGTCCTGTATATTCACCTTGAACAGCTCGTAGCCTCTGAAGGGGGCATTCAGGATGGACTGTTGTACATCAGTAGCAAAACTTGAGCCATCTTGAGCCAAGAATGTCTTTTGAGGCAGATGGCAACGGTTCTATGTGATAATGGCAAGCGCCAAACGGTGACTCACATTATCGCGACGTCAGGGCAGTAAAAACAATTTTGCCACCCTGACATCCTCGGAGCATGGAAGAACGGCACTGGGGACTGAAACCACTTGCTTTCTGTGGGGGCACCCTGCACCGCCCTACTTAAGGATTCTCAACTCGGGATGTGAAAGCAAAAAATGATAAGTTTTAGGTCAGGCGCAAGAAAAGAAAAGCAGTGCCTGGACCCAGACCGGAACCCCAGCACCACAAGCGAGCCAACCCCGAAGCTATGGCACAGCTCGGCAGCTGAGATGGCGCCACCCCCTACATCCCTCCACTGCATCTCAGGCCCACGCTGGCTGTGCGACACCCCCATGAGCGCATGTAGTCATGTAGCAACATTCTGTCGCCAGGGTCACCCACCCCATCCGGTCGCCCTCCCTGCCCCTTCGCCTTTCAGGCTTTGGCCCATATTGCATCGCCGTTTCGGAAGGCACCGTGATTCAGGCACCCGCTTCATGTGCTATTGATGCCAACCAGAGCTGCTCTAGCAGAGATATCTTCAACATCATAGGCAGCCCTCAAAAGGTGCTTGCTCATGTCTGCCCCAGACTGGAGAGCTTTAAGCAGCTCCTGCCTTTGTGGACCCTCTCGAAGGGCCTAAGCTGCAGCCTTGCCCTTCATACAGAGAGTATTCTGAAACTTGACCATGTGGGCAATGTAATTAATAATTCTGATGGCCAAAGTGGAAGAGGCATAAGGTCCTCTTACCCATAAGATCCAGCTGTCTGGACTCCTTACCTGGGGGAGAGAGTTGAGGTACTGAGGTCTCTTGGACCTATCATGGGCCGCATTTATCACTACTGAGTCTGCCCTAGGTTGCTCTGTGAAAAAAGGCTTCCCCAAGGGAGCTTGGTACAATTTGTTTGCCATTCTGGGCATTGCCAGGATCATATTTGGCCTGTACCAGGCAGCCATGGTGGCGGAGGAATAATCAGAGCTGGGGAATCTGGCAGTTCCAGATATTCTGTCAGATTTCTCCTGGCAAAATCCTGCTCCTCTACATTAAACTCCATAGCTGCTTGCAGCTACCTCATCACAGAGATGAATAATGGGTCATCGGGGACTACCTCCGGGTATACTTGGAGGAGTCCTCACCCCCCAAGGAAACAGTGGAGACCAAGTTGAGGGTTCCCAGTCTCCCTCATCACCCCCCCCCATCAGGAGGGAGGAGGAGGTCATAATGGTAATCCTCCTCAGCCCTAGGCTCTAAGATGGACAAAGAAGATGTCGACGACCACGAGCGCGGAGGGCACATCAACATGAAGGGTTGTAGCACAGTGGCAGGCCTAGCAGGCCCCAGCATCGATGGATCCAGAGGATGGGAAAGACGGTGTCTGAACTCCTAAAAGGAGGACAGCACAGTCTGGATGTCGATGGTCATCAGCGTTGATGAAGCACCTTGTGGCTCAGACGGCAGGGGCTGGTTCCCTGGCATTGGTGGAACAGCCTGAAACATCAACGAAAGGGGCTGAGGCCCCAGCACCAATGGGAGGGTCGACGTAGATGACAGGGGGTGTTGGGTCTCCGGTGTTAAAGAAGTGACCCAGATGAGCAATGGGGGAGGCAGAAAGCCCAACGTCCCTACAGCAGCGACGGCTGATGAAGGGCTGGTGAAGCCCATGCCTGTTGCCCCTGAACCAACGGTGGTCTGAATGGCAGGGGTTCCTGAGATGTTCATGGGGAGGCTGGGGTCCCAGCGTCGACAAAATGGCCAAAGGCATCGATGGGAGAGGCCACATTGCTGATGTCGACAGGCCACTGCTGGCTGAAGCAGATCCGGCTAAGTGTCCTGTCTGATGCCCCTGAACCAAAAGGGGTCTAAGAGACAGGGGTTGCAGCTAGGGGTGTCAGGAGGCCAACATCGACAAGTCATCGCCGGCCGAGGAAGGACCAGCGGGAAGAACTGCCAGGGCTGACCCTGTGGAAGAGAGGTTGTGGGCGGCAGTGGGGGTCACTGCTGCGGTGGATGACGACCCAGCTATGGTCAGCACTCAGAGTGGCGAACTAGAGCATGCCAGCGAGGATTTCTCTTTACTTCACTCCTTCTCCCAGTGCTTCTGTTTTCCAGATGATTTGTACTAGGCCATAGCGTAGTGGGAGCCTGTGGACAGAGCTGGCGAGGCAGAGGAGCTTCTTGCCTGGAGCTCCTTCTCCATGATGGCGACCTTCTGTTTCAGGTCTTCTCACAGAACCACTGGGGAACCTGGTTGAATCCATGGCAAATCTCACAGGCCTTAATGTCATGGTTCACGCTGAGACAGCGGACGTAGGTGTTATGGTCATCCTTATCAAAGATCTTCTGGTTACATCCACAATAACAGAAACGTTTCTAGAGGTCAGTCGGCATAAATGAAGGCGAAAATCACCATAAAATAAAGTGATAAACTAGAGTGAGAAAGAAAATAAAGAATTTGAAGATTTGGCAGTCAGTGAAGCTGCAGTATGTCTCCGATGAGTCCGATGTGTGATGGTCAATGGTGGGAGAAGAACTGAGGAGGGTGCAGGGCCACCCACATTTATATAAATAGGATGTCAGCATCTGACGCTGTCATGGGTGGTCCCAGCTAGACTGCTAGCTAAAAAGTTTCTGTGTGGTCCTAGTGCCTGGTGTCTATAATTCCATAGGTGAGACCTGATGCAAGAGATACCCTCGATGATGATCAATGTTACTGACTGGATGTCTTTTAAGCTAAGCTCCTTCCACCACCTGGTCAGTATATCCCTGACCCTGCCCCATGACACCATATCTTGCATGTCGGAAGCTGAATCCATGTGCCATTTGCCAGGGGAGGGCAAGTGGGTTGCGTGGATGTGAACCATGTACCACTCCTAAAAACAACAGTTAAGAACTTACTATAACAGTAAATCTTCAAGGGGATCTCAGTCATCAGGTCACACCGTCAGAACCTTTGCCGTCGGTAAGGGGAATCCACATGGAAGATTTTCAGCAGTACAACGAGGGGCTTCCTACGTCGTCGACATCCGTTGACGACACCAATCCTATAAAGGTGTGAGCGGCCCCTCTCCTTCCTCAGTTCTTTCCCCTTGAGACAAAGGGACCATAGCCCTAGCCATGGGGGACCGCGGAGAGAGAGGTGCCCAGACCACACAAAAGGCTGGATACACCAGACAGCCAGTTCCTAGATGGGAGCCCCAAAAAAGGGGTGATGGTGGGAGGGGAAAGCAGACCTGATGAATGAGATCCCCTCGAAGATCAACTGTTATGTTAAGTTCTTACGTAACTGTTCTATCTTCATCGAGGCTATCTCAGTCATCGGGTCCCAAGCAGTTACAGGTACAAACAGAAATTGTGGGAGGAGGGTTCTCAATAAACAGGAGGCCCTGCAGCACAGCCCTGCCAAAACCTGCACGGGCTCTTGAGGCAATGTCCAGACTGTAGTGCTTGGTGAAAGTATGGACAGTACTCCAGGTGGCAGCTGCACAGATGTCAGCAGCTGACACTCCTCAGAAACAAGCCATAGAAGTAGCCATGCCTCTGGTGGAATGAGCTTAGACAGCACCAGGCAATCCTGTGCCGTACTTGTAGAAAAAAAAAACAAACAATGCAATTTGCTAACCATCTGGATAAACACTGCTTAAAAATTGCAGCACCCTCTCTACCTGGGACAAAAGAAACAAACGGCTTTTGACTCTCCGTGGTCCGAAGAAAATAGTACTTTAAGGCTCTGCACACATCTAACATATGCAGCAGTGCTTCCCCTGGACTGGCACGCTCAGGAAAGTTAACAGGAAGGTGGAGAGACTGGTTGAATGTAAACTCTGAGAACATCTTAGTGATAAACTTAGGATCTGTGTGCAGACACCGTCTTTGTGAAAAATCAAATAAGGCTCCTCGCACCAGAGGGCCTGAAGCTCTGAAATTCTTTGAGCAGAAGTAATGGCAACTAAAAATAATGCATTCCAAAAGAGAAAGCCCAGATCACAAGTTGTGATAAGCACAAAAGGAGACAGGGCCTACTTCTCCAAAATAAAATTCAAATCCCAAGCCGGAACAGGAGAAAAGATGGGGGGGTTTCAGACGCAGGATGCCCCGAGAAAGGTACAGGAGACATCCAGCTGAGTAATCCTGCTGTCACCCATGGGCTCATGGAAAGCAGAAATGGCTGAAAGGTGCACTTTAAGGGAGGAGTACTGGAGACCTGAGACAGAAAAAGAAATCGGGTAGCCCAGAAAGTGGTTCACTGGGCAGGTGAAAGGGTCCAGACTATGTTTAATATACATGACAAACCGCTTCCACTTCGTGGCATATGTGGCTTGAGTGGAAGGCTTCCTGGTGGCCACAAGGATGTCCGCCAATCTGTTTGAGACTCTGAACCTAGCGATGACTATGTCCTCAGGAGCCAAGCATGCAGACAGAGGAACCAGAGATTAGGATAAACTAAGGTCCCTTGAGCCTGTGTCAGCAGATTCTTGTAGAGGGGAAAGAGGGACCGGAGGCTCCTCCACTAGTTGCTGAAACAGGAGGGAAACCATATCTGCTGAGGTCAGAATGGAGCTACCAGAATCATGCTGGCCCCTTCCATCTGCAGTTTGATGAGCACTCTCTGAATTAGAGGGAAAGTGTAAAGGAACCTCCCACTCCAGGACAGGGACAACGTGTCTTGCTGGAAAACTCCAGACCCTGGATCTAGCGAGCAAAAATTTAGCAGTTTTACGTTCAGTAGTGATGCCAAAAAGGTCCCACTCTGGACGACCCATCTGTCGAACAAGTCTGCGATGGAGGAGAGAAGCTCCCATTCCTGCATGCTGGACGGAGCCTGGCTGAGGCTGTCTACCAGTGTTTAGCACTCCTGGCACGTGGACCGCCGAGTGTGTCAGACCATGATCCAGCACCCAGAAAGTACAGTTACGTAAGAACTTACCGTAACAGTAGATCTTCGAGAACAGCTCTTGCAGCAGGTTACACCATTAGGACTGAAGCCGGCAGGCGTCAGGACCCCACGGAAATCTTCTAGCTAGCAGTCTTCAGCGGGGACAGCCTCCGACGTCGGTCCTGCCCCCGACGTCAGACGTAGTACATAAGGAGGCGGTCCCGCCAGATTCCCCAGTTCTCCCGCCGGAGACTCCCGGCCGCAGGATGACATCAGAAGGGGAGACTGAGGATCCGCCATCAGAAGAAAAGAGCGTAAGCTCCTGCCAAGGCCTGGTAGGCCATACCTCCTCCAAGGGGGAATGGTGGGCGGGAAGGGACCTGCTGCAAGAGCTGTTCTCGAAGATCTACTGTTACGGTAAGTTCTTACGTAACTGTACTATCTTACTTCGAGATACAGCTCTTGCAGCAGGTTACACCATTAGGACTAATTCCCAAGCAATAGCGCCTGTAAGTATTCTGGGAGGAGGAGAATAGGAGAGATCTT
Source organism: Neoceratodus forsteri (assembly GCA_016271365.2). Classification (NCBI taxonomy): domain Eukaryota; kingdom Metazoa; phylum Chordata; order Ceratodontiformes; family Ceratodontidae; genus Neoceratodus; species Neoceratodus forsteri. Next base: position 1,106,604,885 of record CM057449.1, on the reverse strand, counting down.
GAACAAGCCCTGACTCTAGGACAGAAGACCCTGTAGAACGGCGAGGCCGAAACCGGCTCTCCGCCGTGATGTAATATCCAGGCTATAGTGCCTAATAAATGTGTGCACAGAGCTCCAAGTAGCTGCAGCACAAATGGCCGAGGTGGAGACATTGCGCAGTGCTGCAAAGGAGGTAGCCACCCCCCTTGTCGAGTGGCCCCGGACTGTACCCGGGAGGGGCTTCTGTTTGCTGTTGTAGCAAAATGAAATACACTGGACAAACCAGTGAGAAAGGGTCTGCTTTGAGACTGGATGGCCCAGCATCCTCTCAGCGAAGGAAACAAATAGTTGCTCCGACTTATGAAGATCTTTAGTTCTGTTCAGGTAGTACCTTAAGGAGCGGTGAACATCCAGGGTGTGAGGTAACGCCTTTCCTCTATTAGAGTACTTGGGAAAGTACACAGGCAGATCGATGTCCTGGTTGAGAGTGAGGGTAGAGACCACCTTAGGCAGGAATTTAGGATTCGTCCTCAGAGACACTCTGTCCTGGTGGAAAATTAAATAAGGCTCCTTGCACATGAGAGCATGAAGCTCAGAAACTCTCCTTGCTGACGTGACAGCAACTAAAAGTAACGTTTTCCACGACAGAAAACGCAGCTCGCAATCTGCGGCAGGTTCAAAGGGAGGAAGCGTGAGTTGTTCTAGGACAAAGAGTAAGTCCCAAGGAGGAACAGGATCCTTGATGGGTGGCCTAAGGTGTAACACTCCTCTCAGGAAGTCTCGAGAGGCATCAAGCTGTGCCACTGTATGCTGTCCTACCGGGAAGTGGTAGGCGGAGATCGCGCAGAGGTGCACTTTAATGGAGGAGTAGGCGAGACCTAAATGGAATAGGGAAAGCAGGTATTCCAGCACCCCTTCACTGGGCATTCTAAGGAAAGGCCGCGTGCTTGCGACCACAACAAAAGCGGCGCCACTTCACTTGTCTGCGATACATGCGTTGCGGTTTTCTGGCCGCGAAAGGACTTCCGCAACCTCTGCGTAGACCCCGTGTCGCATAATGGCTATGTCTCTAGGAGCCAGGCATGCAGGTTCAGTGAGCGTAAGTCCGGGTGGACCAGTGAACCCTCCTCCTGAGACAATAGATGGGAGCTGAAAGGCAACGGAACTGGAGGTTCCCGGGATAATTGCGTCAGCATGGGGAACCAGATCTGCCTGGGCCAGAAAGGTGCCACCAGGATCATTGTTGCATGCTCCCTGCGCAGTTTGAGAAGAACTCTCTGGATCAACGGGAAGGGAGGGAAGGCGTAGAGGAATCTGTCTGCCCAGGAGAGGGACAACGCGTCTCGCCAGAAAACACCAGGCCCTGGATCTAGCGAGCAAAAATTGGGCAGTTTTGCCTTGGATGGGGAAGCGAATAAGTCCAACTCTGGAGTGCCCCATCGAAGAAACAGATCCTCTGCTACCTCCTGAAGAAGTTCTCACTCGTGGACTCTGGCCTGGGAACGACTCAGGCCATCTGCGATTGTGTTGTCCACTCCGGGAACGTGAACTGCAATCAGGCTTGCGCCGTGTTGGATTACCCAATCCCACACTCTCATAGCTTCCCTGCAAAGGGGGTTAGAGTGTGCGCCTCCTTATTTGTTGAGGTAATACATCACCACCGTGTTGTCTGTCTGAAGCAGAAGAGTACTCGACAGGATTTCTGACTGAAAGGCCTGCAGGGCGTAAAGGACCGCCCTCATCTCCAGCATGCTGATGTGGAGGTGGGCTTCCTGAGGGGTCCATGTTCCCTTGAACCTCACCCCGTTCAGGTGCGCTCCCCACCCCAGCCCTGAGGCATCTGTGGAGTGGATTGCCTCCGGGGACGGCGCTGTAAACGGGACACCCGCAGAAAGTGTCCCTGGGTCTAGCCACCATTGCCAGTCTTGAATAACGGCGTTCGTGATCCTGACCGGATGCTGCATGTGGTCTTGCCTTTGGTCCCACTGCACCTTGAGCATCCACTGAGTTACCCGCATGTGGAGCCTTGCCAAAGGGACGGTTGGAATGGCCGCAGCCATGTGTCCGAGCAAGCGAAGGACCAACCTGGCGGGGACCGTCTTCTTCGCCGAGAGATCCCTGATGAGGGATCTGATGTGTTTTCCACTCTTTCATCGGGAAGAAAGGCCTTCCCTTGGACGGTGTCCAGAACTGCGCCTATGAACTGCAGCTTCTGGGACGGTACGAGGAGAGACTTCTCGTAACTGATAAGAATGCCCAGAGACTGGAACAGATCCTGGGTGCTCTGAATAGCCTGCAACAGCGCCTCTTTGGAGGCGGCCAAGAGAAGCCAGTCGTCCAGGTACGGGAACACGTAGTGGCCGTCTCCTTAGAAACGCTGCCACGACTGCCATGCACTTGGTAAAGACCCTTGGGGCCGAAGACAGTCCGAATGGAAGAGCCCGGAACTGAAAGTGGTGGCCGAGAAACTCGAAGTGCAGGAACCTCCTGTGCGCTTGAGCTACTGGGATGTGCAGGTAGGCTGCCCTGCATGTCTAGGGACGCTAAGAAGGCGTCCTTTTTCAGCATGGGAATGAGTCCTTGGAGGGTCACCATGCGAAAACGTTTGTAGGCGACCGACATGTTGAGGTCACTGAGGTCCAAGACCCCTGTTTTCTTCGGAACCAGAAAGAAGTGGGAATAGTATCCGGATCCTATCTGGTTCTCTGGGACGTACTCCACCGCTCCCTTTTGCAGGAGCGCGAGTACCTCATGCCTGATGAGTGATCTGTGCTGACCCGAGCAACGGGAGAGCAGAGGAGGCCTTGTGGATGGCTTGTCCACGAATTCTATAAAGTGGCCTCTTTCGACCAACTGAAGAACCCACCTGTCGGTGGTTATGGACTGCCACCCTGGCAGGTGGTCTGCAATGCGGCCCCCGACCTTGGTGTCCCGTTGATCCTGAGGGGCGGGGGCTGGGAAGGAGTCATGCTGTGGTGGCTGAGGGTCCAGCGGGCTGGGCCGGCTTAGCTGGTCGCTGGCTTCGCCCGCTGGATGACTTCCCCTGGGCTCTGCGGGAGAAGGAGCACCTCTGTTGCGGGCCGGCACGGGACTGCTGTCTCTGCATCCGGCCTCGAAAACGGCTTTGGTTCCTACGAAAAGAACTAAGCTTGGGTCTATACATAGCCTGGACAGACCGCACTGCCTTCCCGGCCTCTTGAAGTTTGGTGAGGACCTTCTCTGAGGACTCACCAAAAAGAACTTCTCCATGAAACGAGGCATCCAGGATGTTCTTCTGGATGTCCGGGGTGAATCCAGAGACACGGAGCCATGAGTGTCTCCGGAGGCATACGCCTGAAGCTGCCGCTCTGGCCGAGGAGTCCACGGAATCATATGCAGCTCGCAGCACCTGGGTTCCCACGTCCAAACCCGTGCGAAGGAGTTGTAGCAACTCCTCCTTCCGCTCACCTTCTGGCATCTTTTCCGCCAGATCCAGTCCCTGCTCCCACAAGGTGTTCTGGAACTGCACCATGTGGGTTAAGTAGTTGAGGGATCTGATGGCGCAGGTAGCGGATGCATACGTGTGCCTGCCCATAGCGTCCAGTTGCTTGGACTCTGGGTCCGGAGGCAGGGTGCTCAAATGTTGCGGCCTCTGGGACTGGTCATGAGAGGCTGTAATGACCAGAGAATCGGCCAGAGGGTGTGATGCCAAGTACTGGTCCTCCCTAGGGGTCTTGTACAGGCGGTCAGCTTTCTTCGGCATCGCCGGAAGCGAGTGCGGACGTTTCCACGCTGCCTTGGTGACGTCCACGAATGTGTTGTGAAGAAATTTTTTATATATCCTAAAGCCTATAACTTTATATCCTAAAGCTTATTATACCTTAGAGCTTATAACTGTTATATGCCTTATAGCCATGTTGCTTCTCATATGCTTTGAAACTATCTGCTTTGTAAAACAGCCCTAATGAATGTACAGTTTTGTGCTGACTAGAACAAAGGACAAAGGTTGCTTGACAGAGATAAGCAAACCTTGAAAACCAAATGAAGCTGGATACAGCTGGTTGTAACTAAGCTAAAGGGGAGACATATAGCAAGTGGAAAAACAACTCCTAATAAGGAAAGTGCTAAATCTAAGGTTTTTGTTAGAGATAAGGAAAAGCTGTTGTAAGCATGTTTAGAATAAAATCACTGTTAAACTGCAAAGGTATATAAGCTTCTGTGAACAATGATCGGGGAGCTCTCTCCTTTAGCTGAGGCTCCCACATATATGTGCTGACAATAAACTAAGTGTTATTGGAATAACCATTGGGTGTGGTTATTGCGTACATAGAAAAACTAAGGTAAAGTATACACAGTAAAAAAAACTTGCGACCACAGTGTCCACCAAGGGTGGCACCACCACAGGCTTTGGATCTTTTTGCCGAAGATATCTGGCAAGGCGTAATCTCTCGGGGTCTAGTTCCTCTGCGTCCCAGCCCATGTTCTCCTGGATATGCCTCATAATCTCTGAGAACGATGGGTCATCCGGAGGAGATCTTGAAGCTCACGTGGGTCCAGAGAAGGGACGTTGATCGGAGAGGGGGATCTGGATCCGTTCAAGAAGTCCGATCCCGTGTCCTCCGTCGAAGGCAAATGACGGCGTCTTCTGGGTCTCTTTGGGCTGGGTGACCCTGAAGAGGATCTGGACGGAGGCCTCCTTTTTTCTAGTCTACCCCTAGGAGGATCCGTAGGCTCCTGGGGGGAAGGTACTCGGCCCGCGGGCCTGGGTGGAGTCAGGGGCGTGGGGGCTGATGGAGTCGCAGGTGGAGGAGGAGGAAGAGGAGGAGGTGTGGGAACCACATCCCTTTTTATGGTATCCCACCAGTAGGTGAACAACTCCTTGACCTCGGATATGCTGAGGCCCGACGACGGACTGGGCGCCGTTGGCTGGTCGTCTGGTTCCGGCGTTAGCTCCCCAGGGGTCTCAGGTTCTGGAAAGGGTTCCCTGGGGGGTGCGACAGGACCGGGTTCGCCAGTCTGCTCCTCGGGCTGGGTCAGCTCCTCCTCCGTGATCGCCTCCTGACCAACGTCGGTGGAGGGCGTAGGGGTTCTCCTCTCTGTAGGTGTAGACGTCGGTCCCCCGGCCGGTGTCCGTGGCGGCGAAGGCCTAACCGGCGACGGGCGTTTGGCGGTCGTCGGTTCTCGGGACCGGTGGTGCTTGGCCGATGTCGGGTGGGCCGGCGTCGGATCAGGCAATCTCTTAAGTGAAGTCAGCTCTTTGGTTTTCCACTGGGGAGGAGGAGGCAAAGAGACTGACCTGGCGTCGGGTTCCAAATGGCGGGAACTGGACTTGTGGTGGTGATGGCGGTCCCCCGACCTTGACAGGGCCTTGGGAGCCGAAGAAGCGGAGGGCCTGGAGGTCTTGGCCTGAGGAAGAGAGGAGGAACCCGAAGGAGTCTTCACCGCTGCAGTGGGAGGCTGAGAGCGGGCCCAGGAAGGAGAGCGGTCGGACCGGGAGCCGGAGCTACGGGAGTCAGAGGCCCTAGACAGGGACTTGGCTCTCATCCTCTCCCTATGCTTCTCAAGGTGCCTCCGGGCCTTGTCAAAAGATTCCTCCTTGGAGGCTGTGTCCATGGCTTTAATCTTTTCCTCGAGCAAGAATGCCTGTAGGGCCTTTTGGCGACAGATCCGGGTCCGACTATTGAACCCCTGGCAGAAGGAACAGGCCCGGGTGTCGTGGTCTGGGCCTAGGCACCGGACGCAGGCCGAATGCGGGTCTTTGAATGGGATCTGCTTCCCGCAGGCGCACTTGGATGGATGGCCTTCCACGGAGGTAGGGGAGGACATCAGACAGCAACTATGCAGAAGAAACAAACTTTTTCCTAACGGAAGAACCAACCAGGCGCGCACACAGAAACGAACCAAGGGTCGAGACATGCAAGTCGACGCGGGAAAGAACTGGGGAATCTGGCGGGACCGCCTCCTTATGTACTACGTCTGACGTCGGGGGTGGGACCGACGTCGGAGGTGGTCCCCGCTGAAGACTGCTAGCTAGAAGATTTCCGTGGGGTCCTGACGCCTGCTGGCTACAGTACTAATGGTGTAACCTGCTGCAAGAGCTGTATCTCGAAGTAAGATCCACACTTTCATGGCCTCCTTGCATAACGGGGTACGAATGAGTCCACCCCCCTGCTTGTTGATATAATATGTTATGCTCAAAGCACCAGCAGCTGACCCGGAGCCAGGTGTTCCTGAAAAGCCTGCATAGCGTACAGCACCGCTCTCATTTCCAGGACATTGATATGCAGGGAGGTTTCCAGCTGAGACCAAGAGCCCTGGGTCTGAAAGGGACCCAGGTGTGCTCCCCAGCCCAGACCAGAAGCATCCATGGTAAGGATCTGCTGTGGGGAGGAGATCTGTAATGGGACAACTTTAAGCAGATCTGAAGGGTCCATCCACCACCTTGCAGACTGAGGAAGAGACCAGAACTGGACGGTCCAGCTTGTCCATGCGATGGTCACACTGCACCTGGAAGGTCCACTGGAGGACACGCATATGAAGCTTAGCCAGTGGAACAGTGGGTATGGAAGCTGCCTTAAGGCCCAACGGTATCAGATACACCTTGGCAAGAGTGTGGTGGTTCTAAGCAACTTCCTGAGCTCTGGGATAAGGCACTCTGCCCTGTTCTGGAGCAGGAAGGCCTTCCCTAGGGCCAAGTTCAGAACCGCCCTTACGTACTGTAGTCTTTTGGATGGTATCAGAACAGATTTCGGCAAACTGATGGTGAAGCCCAGGTAGTGGAAAAGCTGGAGAGTTTGCTCCAGAATTATCAAGAGCTATTCCTTGAATGGGGCCTTCAGGAGCCAATCATCCAGACAAGGGAAAAATAGTTATGTAAGAACTAACCATAACAGCAGATCTCCAAGAGAGGTTCCTGCAGTAAGTCTTCACATATAGGACTGCGCCCACTGGTGTTAGGTCTGGATGGCAAACTTGTAGCTAGCAATCATCAGCAGGGACCGCCCTCAACGTTGGGTGACATGACGTCGGACCGACTATAAATGGGGCAGTCCCGCACCCACCCTCCAGTTCTTTTCCACTGGAGACCTAGGAAGCAGAAAAAAGGAGTAACAACTCCTGGGACCCTGTGCCCTGGCTGAGCAAGAGGGATAGACAGGTGAATGGAAATAACTCCAGGAGCTGGGGGATAGGTGAGTGGGAACCTAAACCTACTGCAGGAACCTCTCTCGAAGATCTACTGTTACTTTAAGTTCTTGCATAACCACTATATCTTACTTTGAGAGGGTTCCTGCAGTAGGTCTTCACATATAGGACTGAATACCAAGCAGTTCAACAGAAAATGAAAGAAGTCGGAAACAAGGTTCCGGGAGGAGGAAGATGCCTGCCAACTAAGGGTCTGCCTTAAGACAGAAGACAAAACCAACTCGACGCCTAGAGGCAGTGTCCAGACTGTAATGCTTTATGGAAGGTGAGGATGGAAGACCAAGTGGCCGCTGCACAAATATCCGCAGAGGACACATTCCCGAAAAACATAGAAACAGAATTTGACGGCAGATAAGGACCGCTTGGCCCACCCAGTCTACCCATTTTCCTACTTGATGGATAAGCTGCAGATCCTAGTTAACCAACAGCCTACTTCCTCCTACCCCCTACCAGGACTGCCTTATGTCTGTCCCATGCATTCTTGAATTCCCCCACTCTTCTTGACTCCACGACCTCCTCAGGAAGGCTGTTCCATGCATCCACAACCCTCTCTGAGAAAAAATACTTCCTCACATTACCTCTGAGCCATCCCCCTCTATCTTCAAATTGTGTCCCCTTGTTCTTGCACATCTCTTTTTCTGAAATATACTACCCTCTTGGACTCTGTTGATTCCCTTGAGGTACTGTACTTGAAAGTTTCTATCATGTCCCCCTTCCTTCTTTCCTCAAGGTATACATATTAATCTTCTTTAGTCTCTCTTCATATTTCTTCTGGTGCAGACCCTGCACCATTTTGGTTGCCCTCCTCTGGACAGCCTCCACTCTGTCTATGTCTTTGCAGAGATGGGGTCTCCAGAACTGCACACAGTACTCCAGATGGGGTCTCGCCAACTGTCTGTACACAGGGATAACAACTTCCTGTGTTCTACTGTTGATGCCTCTCCCTGTGCATCCCAGTATCTCCCCAGCCCTCCTTACTGCCTTCTCACATTGCTTGCCCACCTTTAGGTCACCTGATATAATTACTCCCAAGTCCCTTTCCATTTTTGTTGTTGTCGGTATCTCACCTCCCATTGTGTACTCTTCCCCTGGGTTTTTGTTTCCCAGGTGCATTACCTTGCACTTCTTTGCACTGAATCTAAGCTGCCATACATTTGACCATTTCTCCAACCTTGCCAAGTCCCTTCTCATCCTTTCCACTCCATCATGTGTATCAACCCTGTTGCAGATCTTTGTGTCGTCTGCAAAGAGACATACTTTTCCTTCCAGTTCCTCTGCAATGTCACTTATAAAGACATTAAAAAGTACTGGTCCCATTACTGAACCCTGCGGTACCCCGCTAGTAACCCTCCTTTCTTCACTGTGGACTCAGTTTACTACTATCCTTTGCGTCCTGTTGTCTAGCCAATTTTTTATCCAGGCTACCACCTTGGGACCCACTCCAAGGCTGGCTAACTTGTATATTAATCTTTTGTGTGGGACTGTTATCAAATGTCTAGCTAAAATCTAGGTAGGCCATATCCACAGCCCCTCCCTGGTCTACTACTTTGCTCACCCAGTCAAAGAAATCTATTAGATTTGTCTGACATGACTGTCCTGCTGTCAATCCATGCTGCTTTGGGTCCTATGCCCCACTGACCTCTAGGTACTCAACAATTCTTTCCTTCAGAAGTGATTCCATCATTTTCCCTACCACTGAGGTCAAACTAACAGGTCTGTAGTTTCCTGCCTCTGCCTTGCTCCCACTTTTGTGAAGAGGAATCGCATCTGCCCTCCTCCAGTCCTCAGGTACCACCCCATCCTCCCATGATTTGATAAAGAGAGTAGTCAGTGGTGTCACTAGTTCTACCCTTAGTTCTTTTAGAAATCTTGGGTGAATCCCATCAGACCCCATTGGTTTGTCCACCTTCAGTTTTATTAGTTCTTTCAGAACCCTTTCTTCTGTGAATGGACTGGTATCAACCTCCCTAACCAGAGTGTTTATCTTGTTTGGTTTAGGTACCTCCCCCTCCTCTTCCTTTGTGAATACTGAGCAGAAATATTCATTCAGTATCCCTGCTTTGTCACCGTCACCCTCTGCCCACATTCCCTCCCCTTTATTAACCCATTAGGGCCATATGGCGTCAGAACCATCCATTGCTTAACCTGATCCAAAATGGCGGCATAAGATAGAATGAGTTAAGCCTCAGTATCCCTCCCTTGGTCTTTCTTCATTCCCTTATGTACCTATAAAAGGTCTTATCCCCCATCTTAACAGAGTTGGCTATCCTTTCCTCGATTTGGGCCTTTGCTATCCTTACTACCTTACCTGCCTCTTTCTACTTTAACTGAAAGTTCTCTGTCCTGCTCCTTCTGTGTTTCCTTCTATTTCCTGAATGCTATCCTTTTCTCCTTAACCTTCCCTGCCACCTCTTTTGAAAACCATAGCTGTGTTTTCTCTTAGTTGTATTTTGTTGATTTGCTTCACACAAAGGCTTGTTGCCTCTGTGATGGCTGTTTTGATTACTCCCCATTGTTCCTCCACCTTGCCTGTTTGATACTGCTTTTCTGAGGCACTCTCTCATTTTCCTAAAGTCAGCCCTCCTAAAGTCCAATACTCTTGCTTTTGTATGGCTTGACTCTATGGTTGTGTTTATCGTGAACCACACTGTTTGGTGGTCGCTTATTCCAGATGGCTACCCACTTCTAAATCTGAGATTCTTTCTCCGTCCCCGTTTGAGAGTACCAGGTCTAAGATTGTTCCCTCTTGAGTGGGTTCCAATACTAGCTGTCTAAGAGGCATGCCCTTGTAGGGCATAAAGAATGACCCTGCTCTTGGATGTGCCTGCAGCAAAGGTGCTCCAGTTAACATCTGGCATATTCAGGTCCCCATCAACAATATCTCCCCCTTTTCTGCCATTCTAGGGATGCCTTCTATCATTTCCTTGTCCATTCCCTCCACCTGAGATGGGGGTCTGTATACAAGCCCCATGTGGATTGTGGTACCATTTCCTGTCTCCAGGGTACCCCAGAGTGCCTCATCTGCTCCCTGTTTACTCTTTGGTTCTGTTGCTTTGATCCCTTCCCTTACATAGAGAGCTCCTCCTCCTCCTCTTTTACCCTCCCCGTCCCTCCTATAGATTGTGTATCCTGGTATGCTGACATCCCAGTCATGGTTCTCTGTGTACCATGTTTCTGTGACTGCCACAATATCCAGGCATCCCTCTTCCATCAAGGCCACTAGTCCAGAAAGCTTGTTACACAGACTACGGGCATTGGTATTCATCACCCTCCATTTTTTGATGGCCTTACCCTTGTTAGCACCATCCCTGTCCTTACTGCCTTTGCCTTTTTTTGCATTTACATCTGTCCTGCTCCCTAATAACTTCTCCACCTTGGTGATTGCCTAGCTAATTACCGTGTTTTGTGGGGGGAGGCTGGGATTTCCCTGCTCCTTTTCAGTGCCTCCCCCCCCCTTGGCTAGTTTAAATGCTTGCCAATGAAGCATTTAAACCCATCACCAAGGATCCTGGTTCCCCCCTTGACAGATGCAGACCACTGCACCAGTATAGGCCTGCATCCCTTCAGGTGGCTCCCCAGTCCCCAGTGAAGCCAAAACCCTGAGCTCCACACCAGTTTCTTAACCATTCATTGAATTCCATGGTATGGAGTACCCTAGCATCACCCTTGCCATAGACAGGCAGCACCTCCAAGAAGGTTACTGTGTGTGCTATTTGTCTAAGGCCCCTCACCAATTCTACAAACTCCTCTTGCACTGCTCTGATCCCATTCCAAGCTAGGTCATTTGTCCCTAGGTGGACAATGACTCAGTCCCCCACCAGGAGTTGTTACCTTCTCCTGTGGGGTCCTGTGCCACCCTCCTGTGGGTCTCCTTTGTGGAGGCGTTAGAAGTAGCCATGCTCCGGGTGTAGTGACCTTTGACCGCGCCCAGAAGGGGTTTCTCATCTTTCTGGTAAATGTAATGAATACAGTTAGCTAGCCACCTAGAAAGAATCCATTTTATAATAGCCTTGCCCTGGCACTGGGACGCAAAGACCACAAAGAGTTGGTTTGACTTTCGAACCTCCTTAGTCCGCGAGGTATAGTACCTCAGGTTCCTATGCACATCAAGGGTGTGCAAAAGGTATTCCCCCCGTTGGAATGCTGAGGAAAGAAAACTGGCAGTTCAACACTCAGCGTCATCTCCGAAACAACCTTCGGAAGAAAGGAAGGATTAGTCCATAGGACCACATGGCTCTTATGGAAAATTAAGTACGGCTCTCTACAAACTAGGGACTGTAGCTCTGAAACCCTTTGAGCTGAAGTGACTGCAACCAAAAACAGCGTCTTTCAAGCCAGGAAGTGCATATCACAACTTGCTGCCGGTTCAAACGGGGGCAAAGTAAGTTTTTCTAACATAAAATTAAGGTCCCAGGGGGGACAATGATTCCGGACTGGAGGTTTAATATGAAGGATCCCCTTCAAGAATGTCTTGGAAACCTCTAGCTGAGCTAGGGTTTTGTCCTCCACCGGTCGGTGGTAGGCAGACACCGCAGAGAGATGGACCTTCAGTGAGGAATACCTGAGGCCCAACTCCGAAAGATGTAAGAGGTACTCTAGCACCTGGGCAGCTGAGCAAGAAAAAGGGTCCAAACTCTAGGCTGTGGCCCAAACAGAAAATCTCTTCCATTTAATGGCATCAGTAGACCTGGGAGAGGGTTTCCTAGCCTCCACCAGGACCTGGGCAACTTGCGTGGAAACCTTGTAGTGAGAAACACTATGTTCACAGGTGCCATGCATGATGATGGAGAGACTTGAGGCTCAGATGGACCAGAGTGCCCTACTCCTGAGACAGAAGGTCGTGGGAAAGGGGCAGAGGAATCGGCGGTTCTAAAACTAAATGTTGCAACAGCAGGAACCAAATCTGCCGAGGCCACAGAGGAGCTATCATGATCATGTAAGCACCCTCTGCCTGTACCTTCAGAAGAACCTTCTGAATGAGAGGAAAGGAAGGAAACGCATACAGAAACCTCCCTGTCCAGGAGAGAGACAGTGCGTCTCGACAAAAAACACCATGCCTGGGAACGAGCGAGCAAAGGCTGGGTAGTTTTGCGTTGTATGGGGATGCGAACAGATCTAGGTCTGGATGACCCCACTGAGAAATAGGTCTTCTACTACCTCCTGCTTCAGTTCCCACTAGTGAGCCCGGGTGACTGATTGGTTGAGACTGTCCGCCAGGGTATTGTAAACTCCCGGCACGTGGACTGCCATCAGGGTCAGGCCATGATGAACTGCCAAATACCATAACCTCATTGCTTCTCTGCAGAGAGGGTACAACCGGATACCTCCCTGTTTGTTGAGATACCACACAGTGGCCATGTTGTCCGTCTGGATTAGTAGTGTTCCCGCATGAAGTAATGATTGGAAGGCCTGGAACGCATAGAGAACTGCTCTTATCTCCAGGATACTGATGTGAAGATTCTCCTCTGAAGGGGACCAGGAACCTTGCGTCCAGTGACCCCCCCCACCCCCAAGATGAGCTCCCCAACCCAGATTGGAAGTATCCGAGGTAAGGGTTTGGTAAGGAGCCTGCCAGTGGAAGGGGGCCCCTACCAACAGGTTGGTGAGGTCCTGCCACCAGAGGAGATCTTTTTGAAGACTGCTGGAGATCATGACCAACTGGTTCATGTCATCCAACTGCTGATCCCACTGGACTCTGAGAGACCACTGGGTAACCCTCATGTGCAGCCTGGCCAGGGGGACCGATGGTATGGCTGTCGCCATAAGACCCAAAAGGCGAAGCACTAAGCGATCCGGAGTCCACCGAGACTTGGCCACCAAGCTGGCCTGAGAGACCAGGGTCTCTGCTCAGTCTAGTGGAAGGAAGGCCTTTCTCTGGACCGTATCCAGCACCACTCCAATAAACTGGAGGCGCTGGAAGGGTAGCAGCTGGGATTTTGGCAAGTTCACTGAAATTCCCAGGTGGGAAAACAGATCCAGAGTGAAGGACAGGGAATCCTTCAGGCTGTCTGGAGATGGGGCTGAAAACAGCCAGTCGTCCAGGTATGGGAACATGTATATGCCTCTGCGGTGAAGAAAGCCGCAACCACCACTAAGCACTTGGTAAATATCAGAGGTGCTGAAGACAGGCCAAATGGCAGGGCATTGAATTGGAAGTGATTCTCCTGAAAGGAGAACCTGAGGAAGTGGCGGTGGGCTGGGAGGATAGGGGTATGTAGGTAAGCATCGTGCATATCCAGGAAGCACAGCCAAGTGTTTGGCAGGAGCAGGGGTAGGAGTCCCTGGAGAGTGAGCATGCGAAACCTCTCGTACTCCACAAAGAGGGTTAGCATGTTGAGGTCCGGAATAGGTCTTAGATCCCCTGTCTTCTCCGGAATTAGGAAGAAGCGGGAGTAAAATCCCCTTCTTATCTGATTCCAAGGAATGGACTCTACAGCAGCCTTTTGCAGTACAGCCTGGATCTCCTGATGGACGATGGGGATCTGACCCAGAGGATACAAGGACCTTCCCAGAGGGTTGGCTGGAGGACTCTCCAGGAACTCAATGGAGCTGAAGTACCCATACGTCTGCGGTGATGGCCTTCGACCCGTCCGGGTAGAGGCCGAATCTTCCTCCTACTGGCTCCTCCATGGATGGCGGAGGGAGTGGAAGGAGGGGGAGCAAGTCAGGACATGGAGGGGAGGGGAGCCTTAGCTCTTGAGGCCGCCTTGGTGAACTTGGCCTGAGGAGGGTGTGCTCCTGACCCAGCGGCATGATGTTTACCTTGACGTTTGCCCTGGTTTTGGTTCCTGTTCCAATTTCTTCTGCGGCTAAAGGGTGGTTTCTTCTGTCCTGCCTGGTACATGGAGCATATGTCTCTTAACAACCTACCGCTCTCCTGTAGCTCGGTGATGATATCTTTAGCGTCACCGCCAAAGAGAACAGGTCCCCTAAAAGGTGCATCCAAAAGGGTGGACTGAACGTCCAGTGCCAGACCTGCCAGATGCAATCAAGCGAGGCATACAAGGCAGAACCCAGAGGCTGCAGCTCTAGCAACGGAATCAACTGAATCATTGGTTGCTCGGAGTGCATATCTGCATGAAGACTTGTTCATCTGCACCTTCTCCAACAACTTCTCCCTGAGTTGTTCATCGGTGATGTCTTGGAGGTCCCTCTCTAACTCCGAGAGCGAGGACTTCTAGAACGCCACCATGTGTGACACACAGTTGACAGACCGTATGGCACAGGTGGAGGAGGTGTAAATCTTTCTGCCAAACTGGTCCAGCTGCTTCAAGTCCTTGTCTGGAGGAGAGGAACTGAGGTGTTTGGGTTGGGCTGAAAGGTCATGAGCAGCAGTAATGACCATTAAATCAGCTTTGGGCTGTGAGGTCAGGTGTGAGACCCCTTCCAGGGGGAAACAGGTCCTGTCAGCTTTTCTGGATACTGACAGGATTCAAGAAGGCTGCTGCCAAATAGTGGACGGAATGTCCTCATGTGGACCCATCCAAGGGGGGATAGGGAGGGGATCCACATTGGCGAGATCTAAATGCTCAGCTAATCTCTTATGCTGAGAGTCCAGCTCCTTAGATGGCCAGCCTGATGCATTTTGTATGGTCCACAGAAGCTCTCCGAAGGAAGGGTCCTCTGGTGGAGATTTGAGTGATGCCTTAGGCTGGGGTTCAGGAATCGGAGAAAGAGGTTCAGATTCATCCCCATCTGAGTCGTTGCCTGACTCGGAGGACTCGGGCCTACTGGGCAAAGAGGGATCTACTCCCATGTCACCTGCTGGTAAAGAACCCGAAGTACGGCCTGATGGCACCAGACTGGGAGGGGGAGTCCCCCCAGAGGCTGGGACTTTTTTTTAACTCGGACAGGAGCTGTGATCTGGCATCCTGCCACCAAGCCGGTATAATATCAGGCAGTGGAGGTGGTGGCTGAGGCTGAAACCTGGGATACCCAGGGTAAGAATAGCTTGGGGGGGGGGGCGCACTGCCAGTAAGGGTTTTGGTACTGGTAACCCAGAAACCCCGAAGGGTATCCAGGCGTCGGGTATCCAGATGGCGGATAGCCCAGCGTCAGGCAGCCTGGTGTAGGGTAGCCTGGCGAAGGGTGTCCCAGTGTCAGTGGGTAGCCTGGAGCCAGCGGCACGTGGCCCGGTGTTGGAAGCGCAGGATCCGGCAGTGGTCCGCCCAGTGGTGGAAGGTGGGGATCAGGCCCCATATCAGCACCAAAAGGACCCGCAGGAGGAGACAAAAGGCTGGCCTGGCGACAAGGGCCGCTAGGTGGCGGCCGAAAATATGGCGAAGGGCCCAAGAGTCCCGAAGGAGGAGGGTCCATGCCTATGAGTCCCAAGTCTGGCGATGGGTCCCTAGGAAGAAAGGGATCCGGTGATGGGACAGCACCTGGCGATGGGGTAAGCACCAGGAGGGATCCCAGCGACAGGTCTGGAAGTGATCCCGATGGAAGGGAAAGGTCAGGAATGGGTGATGAATCCTTGGGAGACGGAGGCAGGGACGAAGGTTCCTCCACAAGCATGCTCATCCCGGGGTCGGGGTCCACAAGGGAGCCTGACGGGAGAGAAGAGGCGGGTGTGCGGTTGACAGTGGGGTACTGTCAGCCAACTTATCAGTCGCGACCGGGCTGGCAGCGGCTGTTAGACCGCGGACAGGCTTATCGGTCAGGGCCGGGTGCCCGGCGACGGAGAGCAGCTTATCAGCTATGCTACTAGTGGAGAACGCACAACAACCTCCAAAAGAGATGACTCCCGCCGCCTGCTCACCTCAACGGGGAACGTCCGAGCAACCGAAAGCCCTTTAGCAAGAGTACTCACTTTTTTGAAGGGGATGATGCACCCTGGTTGTCGACTGAAGGATGGCTGGTTTCACCCCGTGTAGACGGGCTTTTCTCCCGGTACTTCTCCTTGTTCTCAGGGGCCGGCGACGATGACCTCTCCCTAAGCTCCTTTTCCATCGAAGCCAGCCTCTGAGTCAGAAGGTATGCCTCGAGGGTCACCTTGCGACGAGTCCGGGTGGTCTGGTTAAAGCCTTGGCAAATAGCACACTCAGTCGAGTTGTGCTTAGGCCCCAGAGAGAGGAGGCAGTGAGAGTGGTTGTTTGCGTGCGGGATTTGGGCACCGCACTTGGTGCACTTTTTCTTTGATCGAGACGACATACACCGCAAGAAAAATTGAACTTTTAAACCAAAAAAGACCAGCTAAATGTTGAATTGAATGCAGGCGACTGATCGCTGTTCTACCTTGTTGTTGAACGAACTAGCACAATGGCGGGAAAGAACTGGTGCGGGCATGGGACCGCTCCTTTTATAGTCGGTCTGACGTCACATCACCAGACGCTGGGGGTGGTCTCCGCTGATGATTGCTAGCTACAAGTTTGCCATGTGGACCTGACACCAGGGGACGCAGTCCTATATGAGAAGACCTACTGCAGGAACCCTCTCGAAGCAAGATCCTACAGTTTCCTCCCATCTGAGAGTTGCTGCTACTACTACTACTACTAAGCATTTGGTAAAGACTTGCGGTGCACAGGACAAGCAAAAAGGCAACACTTTGAACTGATAACACCAGCCCTGAAACGCAAAGCAGAGAAACTTCCTGTGGGGAGAAAAGACCAAAATATGCAGGTAAGCTTCCTGCATGTCCAGTGAACGGAGCCAATCCCCTGTTTTGAGAAGGGGCATTAGGCCTAATAAGATTACCATCCAAAACTTTTTGTAGTGGATATACAGATTGAGACCCTTTAGGTCTAGGGTGGACCTCAAACTGCTGGTCTTTTTGGGTACCAGGAAAAACCTGGACTAGAACCCGTTGTTTCTCGGGTGCCTGCTTGTGTAGAAGGGACTGCACTTCCTCCCGGAGAACAGACAGGTGAACCAGGGGGTAACTAGAGGGTGGTGGAGGGGTTTTTGGAGGTTACTCAATGAGCTCCACCCTTTTTCTATGATCTGTAGAATCCATGCATCTGAAGCTATGGTTCTCTACTGATTCAGATGGAGGGAGAACTGACCTCCGACCATCCTCTATTGGTCTGAGACTAGAAGAGGGAGGTCCAGCAAGGAGTCGAGCAGAGGTGGAGCCAGCCGCTTGGGCTGGTCCCTCATTTTTGGGGCACTTGGCTGCAGCTCCAGCACTGGAGGGGGAGGGCAAGGCAGCCAGGGCTCAGTTTCCCTCGGCGCTGGAGAGTGCACCGGGCCTATTGGGCACTTTGCGAAAGGAAGGGCGCCCTCTACCTCTTGACTGGGTATGGTAGAGGGAGTAAACAGACTTGAGGGCCCTACCTGAGGCTTCCAGATCATTAATAATATCCTGGACAACAAGGCCAAACAGCCTAGTGCCATTAAAGGGGGCATTAAGCACTTTTTGCTGTACATCAGCAGTGAACCTGGATACTCTGAGCCAGGAGTACCTACGAAGGCATATGCCCATGGTGGCCACCCTGGCAACAGTGTCAGCCATATCATAGAGGGCTCTGAGGAGGTGCTTGCTAACATCCTCAGCTGCCTAGAAGCACTGAAGCAGCTCCTGTTTCTGTGTGCCATCTAGAAGGGTCTGTGATGTGGCCAAGCCCTTTTTCCAGTTGGCATTTTGGTATTTTACCATGTGAGTCAGGTAGTTTGCAATCCTCAAACCCAGGGTGGAGGAGGCATACACCCTCTTGCCCCAGAGGTCGATTCTGCAAGACTCTCTGGGGCAAGGAAACTAAGTGCTTAGGCACATTAGACCTGTCATGAGTTGTCATAAGCTGCCTTGATGACCACTGAGTCTGTCTCGGGCTGGACAGCATAGCAGTGGAGCCCTTGGGGGACATGATAGAGATTATCTGCCTTACAAGGCATAGCTGACACGATGTCTGGTCTGTGCCAGGCTGCATTACTCAGAGCAGGTAGGATTGGAGGATTTTTTTGGGGAGATTCAGGGATCTCCAGGAAGTCCACTAGCTCCTTTCTGGTGGCATCCTCTTCCTTAGTGTGGAAGCCCATGGCTGAGGACAGCTGCTTCATCGCATTCAAAAATGTGGAGTCCTCAGGAGGAGACCTGGGAGTATGCTTCACTGAGTCTTCACTGACAGAAGAGGTGGAAGATTTGTCAGACAGCAGGATCTCTTCCTCTTCTTCCTCCTCATCATCAGGAAGAATGAGGTCTGAGTGGTAATCCTCCTCAACTCAACCTCTTCAAAATCTGAGTCTGGCATTGGATGCGCTGATGGCCCATGGGGAACTTCCTGTGGCCGACGAGCAGGTGTTGATAACGAAGCTGCCGTCGACAGTGTCGGCGAGGGAGGCCCGAAAGGTGCCCATCTGCTGTACAAGCATATTAGTGAATTTAAGCAGGACTTTGTTCAAGTTGATGGTAGTCGTCGTCTGGGGGGGGGGGGTTCAATGGCAAAGGTGTCGATGACCCACCTGTTGGGTCCTGAGAACCCAAAGAACCCACGGCCCTGAAGGAAGAAGGGGCTGGCCTTGATGGTAGAGTCGACAAGCCTGTCATCGCCGAAAGGGGGGCGGGGGCGATGACCCCAAGATCAATGGTTGGCCACCCTGAGAATTGGCCAGAGGCGCTGTTGGTTTGGATCTGGTGGGCACAGAGACCTGGACAGCAGTCTTTCTTGTTGGTGCAGCCACAGCTGACGAGGATCCCCCAGAAGAAGAAGAGGAGGAGGAGGCTGTCAGGGAATGAGATCAATGCCAGGGGTGCGGTCGTGATCTCAGTCTTTTTTATGACTTTTCCCCAAAAATTTGTCTCAGAATTTGGAGGCCTGGAAGTGATGATCCGGTCGGTGACTTAGAGGCTGGGACCCCGGAGGACCACTGCCCGGAACTCTTACCTGTTGATCCATCAGGAAATTTTTAAGAGCCTTTCTGTGTCGCCTGAGGGTTGCTTGGTTAAACTTCTGGCAGAGCTTGTAGTCAGAAACTTTGTGTTCAGGCCCAAGACAGCAAACACAGAGAAAGTGTTCGTCTGTGGAGGTAATCTTTCCGCAGCACCAGCGATGGATTAATTCGCGACATAAATAAAATAGATTCAGAAAAATACTGAAGAAAATGCCGTAGGCAAAAAATGGTGCAAATACTGCATTGGAGCATCTGCGGAGACCCATGCGAGGTAATCGATGGCGGGAAAGAACTGAGGAGTGAGTGGGGCTGCTCACGACTTTATAGGGTTGCTGGCATCGACAGATGTGAACAGTGTGGGTGGCCCCAGTTGTACTGCTGAAAATCTTCTGTGTGGTTTCCCCTTCACCGACGGCAAAGGTTCCTATGCTGTGACCTAATGAATGAGATAACCCTGATGAAGATCTACGATTACGGGTGAGTAACCTATTCTTCTAGGGCCATGGGTATGGTTCATTTTCCACACTCTGACTCCTAGCAGTTCTCTGTAAGAAGACAGCAAGTCACTCACACCTACTTGGCAAACAAAGATTGAAGAACAGAGGTCCCAAATGCAGCATCCCAATGAGACTCCAGGTCGATGGTGGAATGGGAGATGAAGGTGTGTGCTGACTTCCTGGCAGCAGCCCTGCAGATCTCCTGGACTGGGACATTGCTGGAAGTAGCCACTGAGGCAGTGGTATGTCTGGTGGAATGAGCCCTAAGCCCTACAGGAGGCTCCCTACCACTCAACCTATAGCAGAGGTCAATGCAGGATGGGATCCACCTGGCAATCATCTGCTTAGCTTCCGGTCTGCCAGGCATGGCTTCATTGTACATGACAAACAGCTGGCAAGCCTGTCCCCAAACTCCTACCATGCGCTCCATGTAGCAGGAACGTGCCCTCCACAGGTCCATGGTGTGGAGCCTGCAGTCAGCCTCTGAAGATGGGCTGGTGAAATACACTGCCAGGTTAATCACCTGGTTAAGTAAAACTCCCATACCACCTTTGGGTGGAACTTTGGGTTGGGGTGAACGACAAACTTGTGCCCATGGAAGAAAAGGTAAGAAGACTCTACCAAGAGTGCCTGGAGCTCCCCAATCCTTCCAGCTGACATAATGGCCACCAGGAAGCCTGTCATCCATGACAGCTGTGACATCTCACACCTATGCATTGACTTGAAAGGCTTGCCCACAAGCACTGCCAACACCAGCAGTAAGTCACAGGTGGAGATGGAACACGCAACGGAGGGGATAAGTGATCCAGGCCTCTGAAAAGCACCAGATTACCTTCTCCTGGGCCACTGTCTGCTTATCAGCCTGCACCCAGTAAGCAGGGATGGCTACCAGTTGCACCTTGAGTGTCGTCACCCACAGTACCAGCTGGGAGAGAGACCAAAGGTAGTCCAGAATGCTAGCCATAGGACAAGAAAAGTGATCCAGCCCCCTTCCCTGACACCAAATGGAAAATCTCTTCCATCTGAAAGCATAGCATCCATGAGTTGACTCTTTCCTGGAGGCCTGCACAACGTGGAGAACATACTCTGACAGACCCAAGGCCTGAAACCTTAGCTGCTCAGGAACCAGGTCATGAAGTGTAGGGACTGAAGGTCTGGGTGCAGGACCGTTCTATGATGTCTGGTCAGCAGGTCTGGGAGGCAAAGTAAACTGCTGCAGCACTCCAGGTAAAGTATAGGCAGGACACAGTTGTATGCTCAAATAGGTTTATTCATCCAATAGCAGTTGCTCCGTTAGTAGCTTGGCCCCAACTGCTACTGGATGAATAAATCTATTTGAGCATACAACTGCGTCCTGCCTATACTTTACCTGGAGTGCTGTAACAATTTGTTACTTTGTACTTATCTTTTGTGACGGCCTTCCTGATCAAGCTAGCACCTGAGGAAACCAGTATCGCACCTGAACTTTTTGTTAAATATTTGCCTGGGCAGAGGCAGCGTTCACGGAAGCCTGCTGCTGAGGCTGGGGAGATCCGGGTAACAGAACTGCCATTGCCAGTCTGGAGCTATCAGGATCACCCGCGTCTTGTCCTTCCAGGCCTTGACCACCACCTTGTGGATTAGGGGGAAGAACATATGAAGAAGCCAGCAGAAGGAGGCCATTTGGTCTATTAAGCCTGCTCATATGGGTCCACAGCTTTGAGCTAATGTCCCTGCCCTCCTCCCCACTCCTCCCAGTCTCCTACCTATGATCCTTACTTCCCCCCTATACCTATCCCAGCCTCTCTTAAAGTTGTCCACTGTCTTCAACGAGATGACCTCTTACAGCAGTGCATTCCAAGTGTCCAACACCCTCTTTGTGAAGAAGTGCTTCCTGACCTCCCTCCTAAACCTCCCACCCTCTAGCTTAAGACTGTACCCCCTAGTGTTATGGTTGCCGATCAGCTTAAAGAGACTCTCCTTATCAACCTTATTTATCCCTTTCAAGTACCTGAAAGGTCCCAATCATGTCCCCTCTCTCTCTCTCTACTGTCTTCCAGGGAGTACATGTTCAGTGCCCTCAACCTCTCCTCATATTCCTTACCCTGCTGACCCATTATGATCTCTATAGCTCTCCTTTGGACCTTCTCCAGCAGGTTTATGTCCTTTAACTGAACTCCATACTCTAGATGTGGACTTACCAGTGACCTGTACAAAGGCAGTATAACCTCCTCTCTCCTACAACTGAGCCCCCTAGTTATGCATCCCAGCATCTTGTTTGCCTTTGCTACTGCTTTCTTGCACTGCGTGGAGTGCTTCAGGTCACTAGTGAGCATCACTCCCAGATCCTTCTCCTCCTCTGATGCAGATACTCAGACTCCACCCAGGCAGTACTCTGTCCTGGGATTCTTAGCTTCAATATGCATAACTTTGCATTTCTTGGCATTGAAGCCAAACTGCCAGATCCTGGACCAGCTACCTAGCTTTTCCAGATTTTCCTGTAGGTCTTGTATCCCTTCAGCTGTGTCCACTCTCCCGCAGAGCTTGGTGCCATCTGTGAATAGGCACATTTTGCCCTTAATACCATCCCCAATGTCACTGATGAAGACACTGAACAACACCGGCCTCAAAACAGAGCCCTGTGGGATCCCACTGGTTACTGCTCTGGTACCAGATAACTCTCCCCCCACAACCACCCTCTGGGTTCTGTCCCTCAGCCAGGTTTCCACCCATCTGGCCATCTCTTCCCCAACTTCAAGATCTAGCAACTTCCTGATCAACCTTTTGTGGGGCACAGAGTCAAAGGCCTTGGTGAAATCAAGATAGAGGATGTCTACCGCTTGGCCTGTCTATTGTCTTAGGGACACAAAGAAGTCAATCAGATTCGTTTGACACAATCCCCCCCCCCCCCATGAAACTCATGCTGCCTCGCATCCTGGAGACCATGCTCCTCTAGATATTCCACCATCCTTTCCTTTAGTATGGTCTCCATGAGATTGCCCACAATGGAGGACAGACTGACTGGTCTGTAATTCCCTGGGTCATCCTTAGGACCGCTTTTGTGGAGGGGCACTACATGTGCCGTTCTCCAGTCCTGCAATACCACGCCTGACTCTAGTGAACTATTAAATAGGTCTGCCCGTGGCCCAGCCAGCTCCTTTAGTACCCTTGGATGAACTCTGTCCGGGGCCTGGTGATTTGTCCACCTTCAGTGCCAGCAGCCCTCCCTCACTACATCTGTGTCCCCCTCCGTCCCCGCTCTTCTTTTCCCTCCTGAAGGCACTGGTCCATCCTTCTCCCTGGTAAAGATGGAACAGAAGTAATCATTTAGCATCTCTGCTTTCCACATTATCCTCCACCCACTCCACCCCATTCTTAAGCCTAACAATCCTTTCCTTCTTGTCCCTTTTCTCACTTATATAGCAAAAGAAAGCTTTCTCCCCCTTCTTAATTCCTTCAGCTATCTGCAGCTCCTTCTGTGCCTTTGCTCGCCGGACTTCCTTACTTGCCTCACTAGTCAACCTTAGGTAAATTTTACCTATCCACCTCTTCTGGTTTTCCTGAATTTTACATAGACCAGCCTCTTTTCCTTTACTGCCTGGGCAACCCCAAAACTGAACCAGCTGGATGCTTTGGCCCTTGTGTTCCTTCCCCTGAGCCTAACACACTCATCTGTGGCAACCAGTATTCCTTCTTTAATGATGGACCACCTTTAGTCCACCCCCATATCTGCTTTGATGCCCACCAGATGGCTCCTTAGCACTTCACTCATTTTCCTGAAGCCCACCCTCCTGAAATCCAAGATTTTGGTCTTAGTTGGGATGCTTTCCCTGCTCATCTCCAACTGGAACCACACTGTGCAATGGTCACTTCCACCCAGTGGCTCCCTGACCATTATTTCCTGTACATGCCCCCCATTTGTGAGCACCAGTTCAATAATTGCTTCAGCTCTTGTTGGTTCAGTGACGTCTCGAATTAGGAACCCACTTCTGCAGTCCTTCCAGGATCACCTGACTCCTAGCACATGTTGTGGATGGTATGCTCCAGTCCATCTTGGGCAGGTTGAAGTCCCCCACAATTACCATCTCTCCTTTCCCCACAATTCCCAATATTTGTGAGCTCAGTTCCCTGTCCCTCTCCTCATCCTGATTGGGTGGTCTGTAAACCACCCCCGGCCTCACCTTTCTCCCTCTATTGGACCTTAACTGAAACAATAATGCCTCCACCTCATCTTCCTCTGACTCCTCCCTCGTGCAAATTATTCTCTTCCTGATATAAACTGTCACCCCTACCCCATTCCCGACTACCCTGTCCCTCCTGTATAGTTTATATCCAGGGATTGCAAGGTCCCAGTCATGGTGTAATGCTGCCCAAGTCTCTGTTACTGCAGCTATGTCCACCCTCCTGACTGCCAATAGTGTCTCCAGGTCATCCATCTTGTTTCTAAGACTCCGGGCATTCAGAGACACGTCCCTCCACCTAGAATCTGGTGTTCCTTCTCTTCCCTCTATTCTTCTATTCACATTTATTCCCTCTGTGTGCACCCTTCCACGTACCCTTGTTATGTGTTCCTCACCCCCTCCACCCTTTGCTGTGTTCTTACCCCTTCCACCTCCTCTCTCCAGACCTCTTCCATCACTGTGGGGGGGGGGGGTTACTGACCTCCTCCTCTCGGTGTCTGTGGGCCTTCACACCTGCTGCATTCCCCTCAGTAGTTAGAGTTAAGTGTAGTGGTTATGTATTCCCCAGTTTTTCCCTGAGTACCCTCAAACCCTCCCTACTGAGGTGTAGCCTGTCTGGTGAAAAGAGTGATTTGTTTTTACCAGGTCTTCTCCCAGTCCCCAACACAGATAGACATCTCCTCCCTGTACCATTTCCTTAGTCAGTCATTAAAATCCTCTGTTCTTTTCCTGGCTGTGCTGGCCCTTGATACTGGTATCACCTCTGAGAAGGCCAGCAAACTTCCTTCCTCCCTGCAGATCTTCCCTAACTCCCTGAACCTACTTTATACTACTTCAAACTCCTCCCCAGCTAGGTTGTTGGTTCCCAAATGTATAACTAAATTAGGTTTTCCTCCAACCTCCCTTACTATTTCCATTATTCTTGGGCCCACCTTCCCCACTGTTATCCCTGGCATACAAACCACCCTCCTGCTTGCATTTTGGTTCCCTTTCCTTCTCCAGTGAATATTCCTAATTATGGAGTCCCCAATGATTGCTAACCTTCCATCCTCTGCACCTGTGCTCCCTGTCCTTCCTTTCTTACCTTTGGTACTAGCTGCTTCCCCACCTAACTGCTCTTTCTGCACCCTGGTGATTTTATCTCCACATCCACAATTTACCCCCTTAACTGTTTTTCCATCTCCCTCTCTACCCCTCCCCTTCTGACTATCTGTATCTGCTTTCAGTTTTCCCTCCCCTCTTCCTTTCCTTTTCTCTTCCTCCCCCCATCCTCTACTCCATTTTGCCTGCCTTCCCTTCCCTGCCCACCCTGATTAGTTCCCTCTCCCCTCTCCTGTACTCCTACTCTCAGCCCTGGCTCACCCCAACCTCCTACCTCACCTCCTGCTGCCTCCACCCTCCTTCCAGACAGTGGTGCAAATCTATTCAATAAAGGGACCCCTTTTTGATGCTTTTACATTCCCACCCCTTCCTCTCACCACTTGCCATTCCTTCACTCTGGGCTCCCTAGTCCTCTGAGGAAGAGATACTCCTGTATACTGGGTGCTCCTTCCCAAGAAGGAAAGGCGTACTCAAGGCCTGGGGTTCAGGGCCTCGCAAAGGCATCCCCAGTGTGTCCCAGGATGGGGGGGGGGGGCAGGCCAAAACAGCTTCAGTTTGGCATTCTCTCAGGAGGCAAACAGGTCCTCCAAGTGTGTGCCCCACCGGGACAACAGGTGACTCACCGCCTCCTGATGCGGGACCACTCATGCGACATTTCTGCTACCCAGCTGAGAGCATCCATCAGCCGACTGTTCTCTCCTGCAAACATATATCACCAGTAGATCTCCACCCAAGCTGTGCACAAGCGTCCAGGTGCAGAGTGCCTCCTGACACAGAAGAAAGGCGTGAGTTCTGCTCTGCCTGTTCAGACAGAACACAGCCATGGCGTTGTCCATCTGGATCTGCACAACCTGACTAGTGGAGTGAATTCCATCAGAGACAAATGCAGTATGTGGAGTTATGGCAGGTTTATGTGGTAACGGGACTCCCTAGGTGACCAGAACCCATGGGCTCTGTGGTCTCCCAAGTGTACTACCCACCCCACCAGAGACGCATCTGCCATGAGCATGATGGTTCTGGGTGGACAAACGAGATTCCTTCCTCCTGGTGTTCTGGGACTAGCTACCACTGGAAGGCATCCCACACTGTCTGGGTCACTATGGTTGGCCTAGATGTTGTGACCACTGACGGCCCAACTCCCACTGAAGGTAGTGCATCCACCAGTGGGCCCAATGGACCATGCTGGTGCAGGACACTGTGTATTCCGGCAGCCTCAGAAAAATCTTGGGCAGAACACGAGAGCCCAACATGAAATGAGCAGGCAAAGGAGGCATGATCCAGTGCCCAGTCTGCAGGGAGGTGGACCTTGGCCTGCAGAGAGTCTAGTTCTGTCCCGATGAACATGACCACCCACTTCAGTACCAGTTAGAAACACAGAAACATAGAATTTGACGGCAGATAAGGACCGCTTGGCCCACCCAGTCTGCTCATTTCCCTACCTACTGGATAAGCTGCAGATCCTAGTTAACCAGCAGCCTACTTCTTCCTACCCCCACCCCCTAGAATTGCCTTATGACTGTCCCATGCATGCTTGAATTCAACCTCTGATTTTGACTCCACAACCTCCTCCGGAAGGCCGTTCTATGCATCCACAACCCTCTCTGTGAAAAAATACTTTCTTAAATTACCTCTGAGCCGCCTCTGTCTTCAAATTGTGCCCTCTTGTTCTTGCACACCTCTTTTTGAAAGATGCTACCTCTTGGACTTTGTTGATTCCTTGAGGTACTTGGAACGCTTCTATCATGTCCCCTCTCCCTCCTTTCCCGAGGCTACATATTAAGCTACTTTCATCTCTCTTCATATGTCTTCCGTGCAGACCCTGCACCATTTTAGTTGCCCTCCTCTGGACAGCTTCCATCCTGTCTATGTCTTTATGGAGATTGGGTCTCCAGAACTGCACACAGTACTCCAGATGGGGTCTCACCAGCTGTCTGTACAGAGGGATAATAACTTGTTTTCTACTGGTGATGCTCTCCTATGCATCCCAGTATCCCCCCAGCCCTCCTTGCTGCCCTCTCACATTGCTTGCCCACCTTTAGGTAATCTGATAAGACTACCCCAGGTCCCTTTCCATTTTTGTTGTTGTTAGTATCTCACCCCCCATTGTGTACTCTTCCCCTTGGTTTTTGTTTCCCAGGTGCATTACCTTGCACTTCTTAGCACTGAATCTAAGCTGCCATACATTTGACCATTCCTCTAACCTTGCCAAGTCCCTTCTCATCCTTTCTACCCCACCCTGTGCATCAACTCTGTTGCAGATCTTTGTGTCATCTGCAAAGAGACATACTTTTCCTTCCAGTCCTTCTGCAATGTCGCTTATAAAGACATTGAAGAGGACCGGTCCTAATACTGAACCCTGCGGTACCCCACTAGTAACCTTCATTTCTTCTGAGTGGACTCCATTTACTATTACTCTCTGTGTCCTATTCTCCAGCCACTTCTTACCCAGGCTGTCATCTTGGGACCCACTTTGAGGCTGGCCAACTTGTATATATTAACCTTGTGTGGGACTGTGTCAAATGGCTTTACAAAGTCTAGGTAGGCCATGTCCACAGCCCTCCCTGATCTACTACATTGGTCACCCAGTCAAAGAAATCTATCAGATTCATCTGGCATGACCTTCCCGCTGTGAATCCATGCTGCCTAGGGTCCTGTGCCCCTCTGGCCTCTAGATACTCAACAATTCTTTCCTTCAGAAGTGATTCCATCATTTTCCCTGTCACTGAGGTTAAACTAACAGGTCTGTAGTTTCCTGCTTCTGCCTTGCTCCCACTTTTGTGAAGGGGAATCACATCTGCCCTTCTCCAGTCCTCGGGTACCACCCCATCCTCCCATGATTTGTTAAAAGGGTAGTCAGTGGTGTCACTAGTTCTACCCTTAGTTCTTTTTAGAATTCTGGATGAATCCCATCAGGCCCCATTGCTTTGTCCACCTTCAGTTCTAAGAGTTCTTTCAGAACCCTTTCTTCTGTAATGGGCTGGTATCAACTTCTGTATCCAGAGTGTTTCTACTGTTTGTTTTATGCACTCCCTCTTCATTTGTAAATACTGAGCAAAAATATTTGTTTAGTATCTCTGCCTTTTCACAGTCTCCCTCTGCCCACCCCTTCCTCCCTTTATTAAGCCTCACTATCCCTCCCTTGGTCTTCCTTCGCCCCTGATGTACCTATAAAATGTTTTATCCCCTTCTTAACTGAGTTGGCTATCTTTTCCTCGGTTTGGGCCTTTGCTGTTCTGACTGCCTTCCCAGCCTCCTTTTGCTTTAACTGATACAGTTCTCTGTCCTGCTCCTTCTGCTATTCCTTGTACTTCCCGAATGCTTTCTTTTTTTCTTGAACCTTCACTGCCACTTCCTTTGAGAACCATAGTGGTTTCTTACATCGTTTTGTTTTACTTGCTTCACACAAAGGCTCGTTACCTCTGTGATGGCAGTTTTATTATTCCCCATTGTTCTTCCACCCTCCTTCCTGCCCATTTGCTAGTGCATTCCTTAGGCACTCACCCATTTTAGCAAAGTCAGCCTCCTAAAGTCCAGTACTTTGTCTTTGTATGGCTTGACTCTATTGCTGTGTTTACTGTGAACTATACTTGTCTGATGGTCGCTAGTTCAGATGGCTACCCACTTCTACATCTGTGATCCTCTCCATCTCCATTTGAGAGAAGCAAGTCTAATATTGCTCCCTCTCGAGTGGGCTCCAATACTAGTTGTCTAAGGCATGCCCCCTGTAGGGCATCTAGAATAACTCCACTCTTCGAAGTGGCAACTGCAACTGCACTCCAGTTAACATCTGGCATATTCAGATCACCCATCAGCAATATCTCCCCTTTTTCTGCCATTCTAAGTATACTTTCTAGCATTTCCTTGTCCATTTCCTCCCCCTGAGAAGGGGGTCTGTATACAACCCATGCGGATTGTGGTGCCATTGCCTGTCTCCAAATTTACCCACAGTGCTTCTTCTCCTCCCTGTTTACCCTTTTGTTCTGTTGCTTTTATTCCTTCCCTTATGTAAAGAGCTACTCCTCCTCCTCCTTTTACCCTCCCTGTCCCTCCTGTAGATAGTGTATCCTGGTATGTTTACGTCCCAGTCATGGTTTTGTGTGTACCATGTTTCTGTGACTGCCACGATATCCAGATGTTCCTCCTCCATCAAGGCCACTAATTCAGGAAGCTTGTTACCCAGACTACGGGCACTGGTACTCATTGCTCTCCATTTTGATGGCTTTACCTTCTGTTGCAGCATCCCCACTGACCGCTCTACCTCGGTCCTTTTCTCATTTAGTACCCTGTTTTGTAGGAGAGGCTGGGATTTTCCTGCTGCTTGTCAGTGCTCTCCTTTGACTAGTTTAAAGCTTCGCCAATGAAGCATTTAAACCGATTGCTCAAAGACTTGTTCTCTTCTGGACAGATGCAGACCATCCTGCCAGTATAGGCTGGTGTCCCTCCAGGTGGAACCCCAGTCCCCAATGAAGCCAAACCCTGTGCTCCACACCATTTTTTCAACCATTCATTAAACTGCATGGTGCTAATTACCCTCGCCTCCCCCATGCCTTTGACAGGCAGCACCTCTGAGAAGGATACTGTGTGTGCTACTTGTCTTAGGCCCCTCCCCAACTCTGCAATGTCCTCCTGCACTGCTCTAATCTCATGATGAGCCAAGTCATTTGTCCTAGGTGGACAATTACGTCCAGCTCAGACTCCCTTGCAGCTGTTCTCGTGATCCTGAGGATGCGCTTCCTGTCCCTCCAAGCCATGGCACCAGGCAGGCACCTTACTTCAGTTTTCCCAGCTCCCCCCAGTTCTATACCCCTAATAATTGAGTCCCCCACCAGGAGCTGCTTCCTTTCCCTGTGGTGTCCTCTGCCTCATTCCTGTGGGCCTCCTTGTGACAGTTGTCAGCAGTCTCTCTGTGGGTGCATCCATAGGGGAGCTATGCTCCCCAGAATGGTGTATGGATTGTGGAGTGGAACAACTGACTGGGTATGCCTCTGTTCCACCATCCTCACCTCCCTGAGCCCACTGTGGTCCAACTGCTGTGCTTTCTTTGCAACCTCTGAGGCAGTGGTGGTGGCCCTAGTGCTCCCTGGATGGGGGAGGTTCCCTTCCTACTGTCCAGTGTGGCCTGGGGGAAGGTTTCCTTACTACTGTCCAGTGTGGCCTGAAGACGGGCAACTTCCTCCCTCAGGGCAGAGAGTTGTCTGCAAATAGGGCAGCATCTCAGCCTCCAGAAAGACTCCCGGAAGACTGCTGCCCCACAGCCATTACATTGCACTACTCCCCAGGTGTTTATCTACCTTTTTTTGTTTGTTTGTTTTTGTGTGTGTGCGCGTGTGTGATTGATTATATAGAAATATATATATTATACAATGCGTATGCTTATATTGTCAGTGCAGTGTGCTACAGAGGATATGACAGTGATATGCACCTTTGCACTTTGAGGAAATGATGTCAGAACCTCAGGTATAAAGGAACTATTTCCAGGGGTGGGTGGTGAGGGTGGGAAGGGGTTGGGCCTAAACTGTGCCCTCACAAACAATCAGCTAAAAGCTCTCACCCACCGCTAAGCGATGAGTGCCTTCCTGTCAGCAAGATACCCTACAAAACAATTTGACAGAGAAAATACCCTGCTAATCAAACAGAGAAAAATCCAGACATCCAAGTCAGACACAGGTAAACCTCTCCAGCCCCAAAACAGCCTGGTGGTTTGTTAGCCACAAAGGAAAATCAAATATGCAGTTATTTCAGCCCTTCTGAAGATGCTGACAAGATAAGCAGTTTTGAAAACCCCCTTCCTGAATTAAAAACTAAAATAAACACAAAGCAATACCTCTGTAAAAGTGAGGAAAACTTCTCTCAGATGTAAGCAAGAGAGAGAGATTAGTTACAGATATTTAGTCCAATATAGTAGACCCCACGCAGCTTCTCAGTTGTTTCAAAGCACACAACTTTGAAGAAGATGGACTTCTGTCTGAAACAGGGTCACACCAGTAGTTTATAGTAATTGAACAATGCTGAAATGGTCAAGCTAGACAATTGGCTGTGATGCAGACCTCTGAGTTCAGACTTATCCAGGTTGACCAGCAGGCCCAGGTCTTGACATGTCTGAAAAGCCAGTTCTGTGGATCTCTCCACGGTCTCTCTGGAGGGACCAGCCAACAGCCATTCATCTAGGTAGTGGTATTCTCTGACTCTGAGGCACCGCATCTGGGTCAACACCACTTCCATATATTTGGTGAAGACACTGGGCACTGAGGAGAAGCTGAAGAGCATGACCTGGAACTGGTACAGGACCCCCTCTGCATGGAACTGGAAGTATCGGCAGTGGGATCAATGGACAGGAATGTGTAAAAATGCATCCTGGAGGTCTGGGGAGCAGAACCTCATCTTCTGTTCCAAGGATGGAATAATCTGGTCTAGATGACCATCCAGAACTTGCACTTCCTCATGAACTGGATTAGACTGTGCAAATCTAGTATGATGCACCAGCACCCCATCTGTTTTGGGACCAGGAAGTACCTGGACACATAACCTTAATTGGGCAGGGTGCCCGGGGATATGGGATATTGCCCCTTACGCAAGAAGCTGAGCGATGTCCACCTTTAGGGTGAACAGCATGTCCTAGGATACCCTGGATTCACAAGGTACAGGGAGGCGGCAAGAAAGAAGAGCCTCAAAGTCCAGAGACAATCCTCTGCTCACTATGTCCAACACCCACTTGTCTGCTGTGTTAGTGGACCAATGTGGTATGAAGTGACATAGCCAGCCTCTGACAGGGAGAGCAGTCAGGGACAGGAGAGAAGGAAGAATGATACCCCCCCCACCCGTCACGAGTAGCTTTTGCAAGGGGACACTGGCAGCATCACTACCCCTGCCCCCCTCCCTTTTTTTTTTTTAAATCCTGGCCACTAGACCTCTGCTTGGGGTGCCAGGCTTGTAACTACTGCTGCTGGGGATGCTGCCAAGGAGGCTGTGACTGAAAGGGCCAGTACTGGAAAGGCTGTTTCTCAGGCTTCTTCTTATGGTCCATCTAGGAGGAAATCACAGAATCCAGGGTGGCAATGGACTTTCCGATTTGGGTGAGGTGTCCTTCCATCTCAAGGCCAAAGAGGTTGATGCTCAATAAAGAGACACTGGTCAGCTTATACTGGGTGTCCACCGTGAAGGTGGAAGGATGTAGCTTACAATGCATGGAGATGGCCACTTTTGCTGTACGGGTGCTGGAATCGCCCATGTCCAAGGCTGTCTGGGGCTGGCGTTTAGCCAGTAACTGATCCTTGTCTCTGATGAGCTACATCATCAACTGTTGTTTGACAGGGAGGTGAGGGAGGTCTACGTCCAAAACTCCCATCAGGGAGGGACCAAAGTCAGCCATCGTCATGGCACAGCTGTCCTACTGGGGAACTAGATAAAGTACAGTTACGTAAGAACTTACCGTAACAGTAGATCTTCGAGAACAGCTCTTGCAGCAGGTAACACCATTAGAACTGAAGCCGGCAGGCGTCAGGACCCCGCGGAAAATCTTCAGCTGGGGCAGTCTTCAGCGATCATCTGGCGTCGTCCCCGCCACCGACCGCCAGACGAGTAATATAAGGAGGCGGTCCCGCCCAGATTCCCCAGTTCTCCCGGCCGCAGGATGACATCAGAAGGGGAGACCGAGGATCCGCCATCAGAAGAAAAAGAGCTAAAGCTCCTGCCAAGGCTTGGTAGGCCGTACCTCCTCCAAGGGGGAATGGTGGGCTGGAAGGTACCTGCTGCAAGAGCTGTTCTCGAAGATCTACTGTTACGGTTAAGTTCTTACGTAACTGTACTATCTTACTTCAAGATACAGCTCTTGTAGCAGGTAACACCATTAGGACCAATTCCCAAGCAATAGCGCCTGAAAGCATTCTGGGAGGAGGAAACTAGGAGAGATCTTGAACAAGTCCTGACTCTAGGACAGGAGACCCTGTAGAGCGGCTACGCTGAAACCGGCTCTCCGCCATGATGTAATATCCAAGCTATAGTGCCTAATAAATGTGTGCACTGAGCTCCAAGTAGCTGCAGCACAAATGGCCGAGGTGGAGACGTTGAGCAGTGCTGCAAAGGAGGTAGCCACCCCCCTTGTTGAGTGGCCCCGGACAGTACCCGGGAGGGGCTTATGTCTGCTGTTGTAGCAAAATAAAATACACTGGACAAGCCAGCGAGAAAGGGTCTGCTTTAAGACTGGTCGGCCCAGCATCCTCTCAGAGAAGGAAACGAATAGTTGCTCCGACTTGCGAAGCTGTTTAGTTCTGTTCAGGTAGAACCTTAAGGAGCGGTGACATCCAGGGTGTGAAGCAACGCCTCTCCTCTATTAGAGTACTTGGGAAAATACACAGGCAAATCGATGTCCTGGTTGAGAGTAGGGCAGAGACCACCTTAGGCAGGAATTTAGGTTCGGCCCTCAGAGACACTCTGTCCTGGTGAAAAATTAAATAAGGCTCCTTGCACATGAGAACATGAAGCTGAAACTCTCCTTGCTGGACGGACAGCAACAAAAATAACGCTTTCCACGACAGAAACGCAGCTCGCAATCCGCGGCAGGTTCAAAGGGGAAGCGTGAGTTGTTCCAGGACAAAGAGTAAGTCCCAAGGAGGAACGGGATCCTTGATGGGTGGCCTTATGGTGTAACACCCCTCTCAGGAAGTCTCGAGGCATCAGTTGTGCCACTGTGCGCTGGGTCCCACCGGATGGTATGCAGAGATCGCGCAGAGGTGCACTTTAATGGAGGAGAAGTAGACCCGAATGGAATAGGGAAAGAAGGTATCCAGCACCCCTCACCGGTATTCTAAAGGGTAAAGGCTGCGTGGCCCGCAACTATAAGCAAAACGGGCGCCACTTCATGGCGTGACGTCGTGATGCATTGCCGGCTTGGGCCGTGGAAAGGACTTCCGCCACCTCTTGCAGACCCCGTATCGTATAATGGCTATGTCTCTAGGAGCCATGCATGCAGGTTCAGTGAGCGTAAGTCCGGTGGACTAGTGAACCTCCTCCTGAGACAATAGGTGGGAGCTGAAGGCAACGGAACTGGAGGTTCCCGACACTAAGGCCAGCATGGGGAACCAGATCTGCCTGGGCCAGAAAGGGGCTACCAGGATCATTGTTGGCTCCTCTGCGAGTTTGAGAAGAATCTCTGGATCAACGGGAAGGGAGGGAAAGCGTAGAGGAATCTGTCCGCCCAGGAGAGGGACAACGCGTCTCACCAGAAAACACCAGGCCCTGGATCTAGCGAGCAAAAATTGGGCAGTTTTGCCTTGGATGGGGAAGCGAATAAGTCCAACTCTGGAGTGCCCCATCGAAGGAACAGATCCTCTGCTACCTCCTGAAGAAGTTCCCACTCGTGGATTCTAGCCTGGGAACGACTCAGGCTGTCTGCGATTGTGTTGTCCACTCTGGGAACGTGAACTGCAATCAGGCATGCGCCGTGTCGGATTACCCAATCCCACACCCTCATAGCTTCCTTGCAGAGGGGGTAAGAGTGTGCGCCTCCTTGTTTGTTGAGGTAATATATCACCGCCGTGTTGTCAGTCTGAAGCAGAAGGGTACGCGACGGTATTTCTGACTGAAAGGCCTGCAGGGCGTAAAGGACCGCCCTCATCTCCAGCACGTTGATGTGGAGGTGAGCTTCCTGAGGGGGTCCATGTTCCCTGGGACCTCACCCCGTTCAGGTGCGCTCCCCATCCCAGCCCTGAGGTGTCTGTGGAGAAGATTGCCTTCAGGGACGGCGGGGTAAACGGGACACCCGCAGAAAGTGTCCCTGGGTCTAGCCACCATTGCCAGTCTTGAATCACGGCGTTCGTGATTCTGACCGGATGCTGCATGTGGTCTTACCTTTGGTCCCACTGCACCTTGAGCATCCACTGAGTTACCCGCATGTGGAGCCTTGCCAAAGGGACGGTTGGAATGGCTGCAGCCATGTGTCCGAGCAGGCGAAGGACCAACCTGGCGGGACGGTCTTTTCGCTGAAAGATCCCTGATGAGGGATCTGATGTGTTCCGCTTTTCGCCGGGAAAAAGGCTTTCTTGATGGTGTCCAGAACTGCCTTATGAACTGCAGCTTCTGGGACGGTACTAGGAGAGACTTCTCGTAGTTGATAAGAATGCCCAGAGACTGGAACAGGTCCTGGGTGCTCTGAATAGCCATCAACAGTGCCTCTTTGGAGGCGGCCAAGAGAAGCCAGTCGTCCAGGTACGGGAACACATAGTGGCCCTGTCTCCTCAGAGACGCTGCCACGACTGCCATACACTTGGTAAAGACCCTGGGGGCCAAAGACAGTCCGAACGGAAGGGTCCGGAACTGAAAGTGGTGGCCGAGAAACTCGAAGCGCAGGAACCTCCTGTGCGCTTGAGCTACTGGGATGTGCAGGTAGGCGTCCTGCATGTCCAGGGACGCTAAGAATGCGTCCTTTTTCAGCATGGGAATGAGTCCTTGGAGGGTCAACATGCGAAAACGTTTGTAGGCGACCGACATGTTGAGGTCGCTGAGGTCCAGGATTGGACGGAGGTCCCCTGTTTTCTTCGGAACCAGAAAGAAGTGGGAATAGTATCCGGATCCTATCTGGCTCCCTGGAACATACTCCACCGCTCCCTTTTGTAGGAGCACGAGTACCTCTTGCCTGATGAGTGATCTGTGCTGACCCGAGTAACGGGAGAGCAGAGGAGGCCTTGTGGATGGCTTGTCCACGAATTCTATAAAGTGGCCTCTTTCGACCAACTGAAGGACCCACCTGTCGGTGGTTATGGACTGCCACCCTGGCAGGTGGTCCGCAATGCGGCCCCCGACCTTGGTGTCCCGTTGATCCTGAGGGGCCGGGGCCGGGAAGGAGTCATGCTGTGGTGGCTGAAGGTCCAGCAGGCTGGGCCGACTTAGCTGGTCGTTGACTTCGGCCCGCTGAAGACTTCCCCTGGGCTCTGCGGGAGAAAGAGACCCTCTGTTGAGGACTGGCGCGGGACTGCTGTCTCTGCATTCGGCCTCGAAAACAGCTTTGGTTCCTACGAAAGGAACTAAGCTTGGGTCTGTACATGGCCTGGACAGACCATACCGCCTTCCCGGCCTCTTGGAAGTTTGGTGAGGACCTTCTCTGAGGACTCACCAAAAAGAACTTCTCCATGAAACGAGGCATCCAGGATGTTCTTCTGGACGTCCGGGGTGAATCTGGAAACACGGAGCCATGAGTGTCTCCAGAGGCATATGCCTGAAGCTGCCGCTCTGGCCGAGGAGTCCGCGGAATCATACGCGGCTCGCAGCACCTGGGTTCCCACGTCCGAACCCATATGAAGGAGCTGTAGCAACTCCTCCTTCTGCTCACCTTCTGGCATCTTTTCCGCCAGATCCAGTCCCTGTTCCCACAAGGCGTTTTGAAACTGTACCATGTGGGTCAAGTAGTTGAGGGATCTGATGGCGCAGGTAGCGGATGCATACGTGCGCCTGCCCATAGCGTCCAGCTGTTTGGACTCTGGGTCCGGTGGCAGGGTGCTCAAATGTTGCGGCCTCTGGGACCGGTCATGAGAGGCTGTAATGACCAGAGAATCGGCCAGAGGATGTGATGCCAAGTACTGGTCCTCCCTAGGGGCCTTGTACAGGCGGTCAGCTTTCTTCAGCATCGCCGGAAGTGAATGTGGATGTTTCCACGCTGCCTTGGTGACGTCCACGAATGTTTCCACCAAGGGTGGCACCACCACAGGCTTTGGATCTTTTTGCCAAAGGTATCTGGCAAGGCGTAATCTCTCGGGGTCTAATTCCTCTGCGTCCCAGCCCATGTTCTCTTGGATATGCCTCATAATCTCTGAGAACGATGGGTCATCCGGAGGAGATCTTGGAAGCTCACATGGGTCCGGAAAAGGGACGTTGATCGGAAAGGGGGCTCTGGATCCGTTCGAGAAGTCCGATCCTGTGTCCTCAGTCGAAGGCGAACGGCGGTGTCTTCTGGGTCTCTTGGGGCTGGGTGACCCTGAAGAAGATCTGGATGGAGGTCTCCTATTTCATGATCTACCCCTAGGAGGGTCCGTAGGCTCCTGGGGGGAGGGTACTCGGCCCGCGTCCCTGGGTGACGTAGGGGGCGCGGGGACCGGCGGAGTAGCAGGAGGAGGAGGAGGAGGTGGTGTGGGAACCACATCCCTTTTTATGGTGTCCCACCAGGAAGCAAACAACTCTTTGACCTCGGATACGCTGAGGCCCGACGATGGACCGGGCGCCGATGACCAGCCGTCGGGTTCCGGCGTCAGCTCCCCAGGTTCCGGCGGGGGTTCCTGGGGTACGACAGAACCGGGTTCTCGCCTGCCTGGGTCCTCAGGCTGGGTCAGCTCCTCCTCCATGATCGCCTCTTGACCGACGCCGGAGGGAGGTGAGGGGTCCTCTTCTCGGTAGGTGCGGCCGTCGGTCCCCGCGCGGCGTCCGTGGGCGAGGCCTGACCCGGTGGCGGGCGTCTGGCGGTCGTTAGTGCTCGGGACGATGGGTTTGCCCGGCGTCCGGAGGGGCGTGTCGGGTCCAATACCCTTGAGAGAAGTCAGTTCTTTTGTCTTCCGCTGGGGAGGAGGAGGCAAAGATTGACCTGGCATCGGGTTCCGAATGGCGGGAACCGGACTTGTGATGGTGGTGACGGTCCCCTGACCTCCACAGGGCCTTGGTGGTTGAAGACGAAGAAGGTCTGGAGGTCTTGGCCTGAGAAAGAGAAGAGGAACCCGAGGAGGTCTTCACCGCTGCAGGGGGAGGCTGACAGCGGGCCCGGGAGGGGGAGCAGTCAGATCGGGAGCCGGAGCTACGGGAGTCAGAGGCCCTAGACGGGGACCTGGATCTCACTCTCTCCCTATGCTTCTCGAGGTGTCTCCGGGCCTTGTCGGAAGATTCTCCCTTGGAGGCTGCGTCCATGGCTCTAATCTTCTCCTCGAGCAGGAAAGCCTGAAGGGCCTTCTGGCGACGGATCCGGGTCCGGCTGTTGAATCCCTGGCAGAAGGAACAGGCCTGGGTGTCGTGGTCTGGGCCTAGGCACCGGACGCAGGCCGAATGCGGGTCTTTGAATGGGATTTGCTTCCCACAGGCGCACTTCGAAGGATGGCCTTCAATGGAGGTTGGAGAGGACAGCAGATAGAAACTGAGCAGAAAACAAACTTTTTCCCGAAGGAAGAACTTAACCAGGCGTAGCGCTAGAAAGCGAACCAAAGGGTCAAGACATGCAAGTTGATGGCGGGAAGAACTAGGGAATCTGGCGGGACAGCCTCCTTATGTACTACGCTCTGCTGGGGGCGGACAGGCGTGGAGAGTCCCCGCTGAAGACTGCTAGCTAGAAGATTTCCGTGGGGTCCTGACGCTTGCCGGCTTCAGTCCTAATGGTGTTACCTGCTGCAAGAGCTGTATCTCGAAGTAAGATCACAGCATACACCTTTTTACCAGTATGGTCAACCTTAAGAGACTCCTTGCCCAGAGGCTTTTCCACATCTCCCAGGAGTCCGGATTTACGGAACACTGAATCTGTGACCAATCTCTCCACAGAGGGCTGGTCTGAAAAGCCCATAAGAGGATTCATGGGGACTGAATACTTCCAGTGGGAAGCAAAAGTTGAGGCTAAGTGGTGCTGGGACCCTGACACAAAGTGTGTAAGGGATCGGATCCACTTCTTTCTGTGCCTGCAGGATGACTGTCCTTCCTCCTGGGCACTGGTGATGGTCTCAGACTCCTAGAGACCGAGGATCTCATGGCAGACCTTGCAGAAAGTGACCTCGACATACGCTGTTTCTTCCCCTTCCAGTGGGAAGAGGCAGAAGTTGAGGCTAAGCGGTGCTGGGACCCTGACGCAAAGTGTTTATGGGATTGGAACTGGGTTTTTTGTGTGCCTGCAGGAGGACCGTCCTTCCTCCTGGGCACTGGACTGCCTGTAGTCAGAATCCTTCCCTGAGGGGGAAAGTGGGCCAGATATGGTCCTGCTGCTGCAGCAGCCTGTCTCTTCAGGATCCCTATCGTACTCTCCATGGCCTTCAACTGTGGACGCTAAGAAGGACAGAAAAGAAACTAGGTAATTTTGTGACAAAATATACTAAACTGACACACAACCCCCCCCCCCCAAAAAAAAAACACTACACTAAAACTGAAAGAACCGAACGCTGTTGTCATATAGATGTGAAGTTCTGACTCCCCACAGACTGGCAAAACTTTGATGTGCACTTAACAGCAGGAAAAACGGAACTGAGGTGGTTGGGGGCTGGCGCCAACATAACCATGCGCCGACATACTATGTCTCGTGGAGCCACGCATATCTCACTCCGAACTACAGCCATGCTCTTCTTGTAGAAAAAGTGCCCTCTACAGATGCACAGTATGAATCCTGCAGTTGGCCTCCAAAGTAGGGTTTGTAAAATGTACCGAGAGATTAATCTGAGTAAGGCGAAACTCTGATATAACCTTTGGGAAGAACTTCAGGCTGGAGTGAAGGATGACCTTGTCTTTGTGAAGACCACATAAGCAGACTCCACCGAGAGCGCCTGGAGCTCACTGATCCTTGTGGATGACGTGATGGCCACCAAGAAAGCCATCTTCGACAAGTGTGACATCTCACACCTGTGCATAGGCTCAAATGGCTTTCTCATGAGCACAGCCAGCAACAGCAGTAGGTCGCAAGGTGGTGGTTCATGCACTGGAGGGGACAGGTGGTTAAGGCTTTCATAAAAACATCCGACCACCTTCTCTAGGGCCACTGTTGGCTTACTGGCTCACACCCAGTAAGCAGAAATGGCTGCCAGGTACACCATCAGGGACATCGTTCGTAGGCCTATCAGAGAGGGACCAGAAGTAATCCAGTACGCTCACCACATGGGAAGCAAGGTGATCAAGCTCCTTGCCCTGGCACCAGATAAGGGGACCTCTTCCATTTAAATGCATAGCACTGCATGTCGACTCCTTTCAGGAGGCTCCTACAATGTGCAGCACATCTTCTGAGAGATTCAAGGCCAGGAACTCTAGCAGCTCAGAACCAGGCCAAGAAGTGCAGGGATTTCAGGTCTGGGTGCAGGACTGTACTCTGTTGTCTGGTTGGCAGATCAGCATGAAGAGGTAAACACCATGGAGCCCTGCTGCTGAGGCTGAGATCTGGGTACCAGAACTGTACTGACCAGTCTGCTGCTATCAGGATCATCCGCATCTTGTCCTTTCAGGCCTTGACCACCACCTTCTAGATCAAGGGGGAAGGAAGGCGTACACGAGGCCCAGGGTTACAGGCCTCACAAAGGCATCCCCCAACATTGTCCCGGACTGTTGGGGGCAGGCACAAAGCAGACTCAGTCTGGTGTTCTACCAGGAGGCAAACAGATCCACCAGAGGGATGTCCCACAGAGATAACTAGTGATTCACCACCTCCGAATTCAGAGACCACTCATGTAATGTCTCTCCTATCTAGTTGACAGCATCTGCCAGCTGACTGTTCACTCTTATGATATGGATCTCCTGGACGTCTGTAGTAGTAGTAAAACAACTTTATTTATACAGGCAATTTTCTACCATAAGGCCCTATTTTCATGGCAATCCTGTGATTGATTACAAAGATCAGTTACAATAACATTTACCATATAAAATTACAAAACCATTAACTTTCAGCAGGACAGTCAGATACATTATTACTACATATACTTCCATTAACATTTGCAGATGTGCAATTTAGGCTTTATGAATTGTTTAAATACAGTAATAGATAAAGACAGATCCTTCCACTGGCTGGGAAGATTATTCCAAGCCCTCGATGCCTGATATTTGAAGAACATTTCCTCAAAGCTGTTTTTTTACCTTTGGTATCTTTAAGGGCATACTATTATCCCTCAAGGAATAGTTATGGCTTTGCCATTATATTGAATTAACTAATCTACTGGGCTCCTTAGTTCTCAAAGTACTAAACAGTAGAGTAGCCCATTTATAATCTCTCTTATTTTGAAGAGGACTCCAAGCAAGGGCACTATATAATGAACAATGTGATCAAAGAGACATCTAAGCATGAATCTAGCAATCCTGTGGTAGACTACATCTAATCTTTCTAGTTGTTTTTTTGTAGTGTTGTTAAAGATGTGGCTACCATAGTACAAAAGAGAGACTAATAATTGGTTAGTCGCTAGTGTTTCATCTTCTCTGATTAAACAATGGGATACACGTCTCATAGCTCCCAGTTTACTTCCTACTTTCTTGACAAGGATTTTAATGTGGGTCTCAAAAGTCAAGTATTTATCAAACTGTACTCCCAGGAATCTATAGCTTGATATTTGGGTAAGGCCCTGCCATTTCTAGTCCTAATTACAAGTGGAGTTTGTTGATGAGACTTTTTACTTCTCCTTTCTGAACAAAAAAGGCTGTACATGAGGGTCCAGGTGCGGAGGGCCTCCCAACGCAGGAGAAGGAAGTGTGTGCCTGTTCAGGTAGAACATGGTCATGGTGTTGTCCGTTTGGACCTGCATGACCTGACCCCTGACTAGAGGAGAAAATTCTGTCAGAGTGAGTTGCACTGCATGGAGCACAAGGAGACTGATGTAGTAACGGGACTCCTGGGATGACCAGAACCTGTAGGCCCTGTGTGCTCCCAACCCCACCAATATGCGTCGTAAGCGTGACGGACGGCTCTGGGTGGACAAATGTGATTTCTTCCTCCAGATGTTCTAGGACTAGCCATCACTGGACGGTGTCCAACATCAGCTGGGTCACTGTGATTGGCTGGTCCAAGTGGCCTAGGCGTTGGGACCACTGATGGCCCAACTCCCACTGCTGGTGGCACATCTGCCAGTGAGCCCAACATACCACACCAGTGCAGGATGCCATGCACACAAGCAGCCGCTGGAAATCCTAG
This sequence comes from Neoceratodus forsteri, assembly GCA_016271365.2. NCBI lineage: Eukaryota > Metazoa > Chordata > Ceratodontiformes > Ceratodontidae > Neoceratodus > Neoceratodus forsteri. The sequence goes on along the minus strand of CM057449.1, from coordinate 1,106,563,312 downwards.
GTAGAGCATGACAGCAACCTGAAATGATCAAGCAAAGGAGGTACAATCCTGAGCCTGGTGCACAGGAAGGTGGGCCTTAGCCTGTATGGAGTCCAGTTCTGCCACAATGAACTTGATCACCTGTGAGGGGACCAGTTCGGATTTGTCTGGGATGACCAACAGGTGCAAATTATGACAGGTCTGAAGGGCCAGATCTCTAGGCCTCTCAACAGTCTCCTTGGACGGCTGGCTATCAGTCAGTTGTCCATGTAGGGATATACCCTGATGCCCTTGTGCCGCAGGAAGACTACCACCACTGCCATGTACTTGGTTAAGACCCATGACGTGGATGGAAGACCGAAGGGCATGACCTGGAACTGAAATAGTACTTCTTCAACATGGAACCAGAGATACCGCTGATAGAATGGAAGGATTGGGATGTGGAAGAACATATCCTGGAGGTCTAGGGAGCAGAACCACATGCCCTGTTCCAGAGAAGAACTGATGATTCAGAGTAATCATCTGACCTTGCACTTCCACAGGAGCTAGCTCAGATCTTGCAGATCCAGTATGGGGCACCAGCCTCCCATCCTTCCAGAATCAGGAAGTGCCTGTGCATGTAACCCTGACTAGCCAGGGTGCCTGGGACACAGGCTATGGATCCTTTCACAAGGAACTCAGCGATGTTCTCCTGAAGGGCTGACAGCATGTTCTGCAACACCCTGGACTCTTGAGGAATGTGGAGTCAGCAAGGTGGCACAGCCTTGAAATCCAGAGGCAATCCTCTGCCTTCCACTTCCAGCACCCACCTGTCTGTCGTGATGGCAGACCTATGTGGCAAAAAGTGGTGCAGGTGACCCTAACTTGGAGTGTAAACACCCCCCAAACTGTTACTGTTCACCACAAATATGGACAGATGCATCCAGGCCCTGCAGTGCATGGAGATGCCTGTTGCCATAGCACGGGCACAGGAACTGGCCATGTCCAAGGCCATCTGAAGGTGATGCTTGGCTAGCGATTAACCTTGGTCCTGGACCAACTTCACTAGCATCCTCTGGTAAGCAGGGAGGTAAGGGAGGGCCTAATCAAGGACTCCCAACAAGGAGTGCCAAAGCTGGCCATCATGACGGAGTAACTCACCTGATGGAGACCTAAGGATGCCTCAAGGCACACCTTTAATGGCAGAATCAATCTTCTTGGACTCCTTGTCCAGGGGCTTGTCCATGTCCCCTAGGCCCTCCAATTCATGGAAGGCCAAATCAAGAAACCAACTCTTTGGCCGAAGGGCCGAAAGGGACCCAATAGGGACTGTATACTTGTGAACCATACAGGTGAGGTGAGGGGTGCTGGACAGGATGCTGGATGTTGACAAAGCTCCAGGGCCAATCCCAAGACAACCTCAGTCATGGGAAAGATGACCCCTAGAGATTTATCCCTATCTATGATGTCTGTAAAGGGGTACCTTGCCCTCTTTTGTACAGACTCCAGAAGGACATTCATGAACTCCAAGATGAACCAGAGAAGAGCCCAAATGACACTGGTCAATGTTCGTTGGTCAGCTCCTCAACCGATCCCCAGATGAAGGTATGAGTCCTGAATGACACCATGGACAACTAATCAGAGTTATCTGAGGACTCCTCAAAACAACTCTTTACTGTTTCTTGCCACAGACCACCTGACAATCCTCAGATTTGGTGTTCTACACCAGCAACTGGCCTGGCAAAAGCTGGAGGTCAAGCGGGACTCCTTGGTCAGGGCACCCACCTTTTGCTGCGGTGGCTCCACTCTCTGGGTTGGAGATGCAACTGCAGGGAGCACCTGCAAATGTGGACCGGCAAGGGCATCACTGGCACCTGACAGAGGATTGATGGATCCTGTGGTAAAGCACCACCTCACTCCGTGATGGACCACTACTGCTAGAGGAGCTTCTCACAGTTCCAAAGCATCTTCCACCGGTGCCTCTCCTTGCCAGAGGATAAGGAGGATGAGGACTGTTGCTGGCGATGCTTTCTGGTTGAATGAGACTGAGAATAGGAATGCCTTGATCAAGACCCCAATAGCTGATCCAACTGTCGATGTTGCAGGAAAGCCGCCAGACAGTCGTGGTATACCACGTCTCACTATATTCAGTAGAAGAGGATATGAAGGCTTGACCACTGGTGGAGACCTCTCCCAAGATGACACTGACCACACCATGTCCTCTTGAGCAAGGACCGGGAGAACTGGGGTCTGGGAGATCGAATCCTCACTTTCATCCAACAGCCAGTGAACAGGCTTGAGGAAGATCTTGATGGCCTGTTTGACCCGAGTTGAGGCTGATGGGGCGGTACTGGGGAGCTCTTGGCTCTGCCCTCAACTGAGGGAGCCTCGTCGAAAAAAATCAAGCAGCTGGGGAGTTGAGGACCGGGAGGATCTCAGTATCTTCCGCTCCAACAGCCGGCATCAGAGGTGCTTGTGCTTCTTGCTGTGGTGAGCAAAGCCCCCCCCCCCCCAAGGTCTTCAGGGCAAGGCACATCTCACAGAAGCCCTCCATGCACAATCCTCCGACACTGGACCCAGCTGGGACAGGCATCGAGGCTGAGAAGGTGCCCATCACAGCAGCCACCCCGGCACCCACCGAGAGCTGCTTGTGGCCTTTGGACGAGGTCTTCGTCTCTCTCTCTCAAGGCTGGCTGAAGATAAGCCGGTGCTTTCGATCATCAAGGGGTTCTGGAAGTACAGACAGGCATGAGCCACACCTGGCCATGTCATGCTACCTGCTCAAGCAGTACAGGCATGTGTCGTGCTGGTGAGTGACTAAACAAAGTTCAGGCCACACTCCAAGCAGAAAAAACAGAAAAGGTACTATAGCTTCATTCGATTGAAATGCCTGTTTTGTTAATAGTGCAAAATGTGAGACAGGAAACAGCCACAAAAGGTCATCCGCCCATGTGGTTCATTCCTTTCAACTTTCTTAGGGGCTTCTGAACTTTGTTTGGACTGGTGTTTCATATTAGGGGGTTTGGTACACCCTATCGGGCTGGCACATGGATCCTGGCACCACAGCAGCACAGAATCCAACTCCATGGACTGCTTTCCATAAAGTTCCAGGCCATGGAACGAGTGAGCAGAAAAAAGGCAGTTTTACGTTGTATGGGGATGCAACGAAGCTGATGCCTGGGTGACCCCACTTTACGAAGAGGTCACCCATGACAGAGTCCAACTTCCATTCATGACAGAATGCCAGTGAACTGCTGAGATGATCCGCTAGGGTGTCGAGGGCACCGAGCAGAAAGATGGTCAACAGGAAAGAACAGTTATATAAGAACTTACTGTAACAGTAGATCTTCGAGGGGATCTCCGTCATCGGGTACCACCATAGGAACTTCACCGTCAGTGAAAGGGAATCCACATGGAAGATTTTCAGTAGTACAACTGGGGCCGCCCATGCCGTTGACGTCAGCCAAAGTCACCAACCCTATATATGCGTAGGCGGTCCTGTTCCATCCTCAGTTCTTTCCCCCAGAGACGAAGAAAGCAAGGCTCATGCCCTGGGGAACCGAGGCGAGATAGAGGAAAAGGATGGAAACAACAGATAGCCAGGTCCTGAACAGGAGCCGCAAGTAGGGGGATGGTGGGAGGGAAAGCATACCTGATGACTGAGATCTCCTCGAAGATCTATTGTTACGGTAAGTTCTTACGTAACTGTTCTATCTTCTTCAGGGGTATCTCAATCATCAGGCACCACTACAGGAACGAGTACCAAGCAGTGACAGGTAGGAACAGATAAGCTGGGAGGCAGGAACTCCATGAAGTTAAAACAGGAGATGTGAAACAGCCTACACAGGAAAGGATAGTCTTAAACTTAAGGCAGAAGACCTTGCAAACTGAACCTGTCAAGGCATTCTATAAGCTTAACCCTTAGGCTGCCAACAGAATTAGAATGTATAGGAATTTTGGACTGATACATCAGTCCACGGCACAGCAATAGTTAAGACAAGAGTCCTCGCAGCACAGCCCTGCCAAAACCAGCATGGGCTCTAGAGGCAATGTCCAGACTGTAATGCTTGGGGAAAGTGTGGACTGTACTCCAGGTGGCAGCCGCACAAATATCAGCGGCTGAGACTCCTTTGAAACAAGCCACCAAGGTAGCCATGCCTCTGGTGGAGTGAGCTTTACTGTTAACGGCTCCAGGCATCTCCTTGCCATATTTGTTATAGCAGAAGACACTGCAATTTGCCAGCCATTTAGATAAACAAACAACTGCTTAGACTTTCTGGACTCCTTAGTCCTGAGCACAAAATACTTCAAAGTTCTGTGCACATCTAGTGTATGAAGCAGTGCTTTCCCAGGATTGGCATGCTCAGGGAAATAAACAAGAAGGTGGATAGACAAGACTGAGTGTAAACTCAGAAACCATCTTAGGAAGAAACATAGGATTTGTGCACAAGGATACCCTGTCTTTATGAAAAATCAAACAAGGCTCCTCGCACCAGAGTGCCTGAAGCTCTGAGCACTTTCCGAGAGAGAGAGAGCGCAAATTGCTAGTTGCGATTGGTTCAAAAGGCGACACGGTCAACTTTCCCAAAATAAAATTCAAGTCCCAAGCCGGATTGGGGGTTTCAGATGCAGGATGCCCCTAAGGAAGGTGCGGGAGACATCCAGCTAAGCAATAATGCAGTCACCCACAGGCTCATGGAAAGCCGAAATGGCCGAAAGGTGGACCTTGAGGGAGGAATACTGGAGACCGGAGTCAGACAAAGAAATCAGGCAGTCCAGGACGTGCTTCACATGACAGGTGAAAGGGTAAAGGGAATGCTGGGCAGCTCAGATGGCAAACCACTTCCACTTCATGGCAAAAGTGGTACAGGTGGAAGGCTTGCCGGCTGCCATAGTATGTTCACTATTCTATTGCAGACCTCGAACCTGGCAATGGCTACATCCTCTGGAGCCATGCACACAGATGGAGGAACCCGAAGTTTGGATGGACCAGGGTCCCCCGATCCTGGGATAGCAGATTCCTGCAGAGAAATGCAGGGGAACCGGAGGCTCTTCTGCCAGCTGCTGAAGCACAGCGAACCATATCTGGCGAGGCCAGAATGGAGCTACCAGGATCATGCTGGTCTCCCGCCATTTGCAGCATGAGCAGTACCCTCTGTATTAGTGGAAATAGAGGGAATGTGTATAGAAACCTCCGGCTCCAAGAGAGGGGCAATGCATCTTGCCAGAAAACTCCAGGCCCTGAATCTAGTGAGCAAAAATTGGGCAGTTTTGTGTTGTGTGGGGATACAAAAAGGTCCAACTCTGGATGACCCCATCTGTTGAACTGATCTTCTGCTACGGATGAGAGAAGCTCCCATTCGTGCATGCTGGACTGAGTCCTGCCGAGACTGCCGCAAGCGTGTTTAGGACACCTGGCACATGGACCATGGAGAGCATGTTAGACTGTGCTCCACAGCCCAATATCACACCCGCATTGCCTCCCTGCGAAGGGGATATGAGCGAGTCCCACCCTGCTTGTTGATGTAGCAGAACACACTCAGATTGTCCGACTGCACCAACAGTTGACACGGGGTTAGGTGCTCCTGAAAGGCCTGCACGGCACAGAGCACCGCTCTCATTTCTAGGACACTTGCATATGCAGGGCGGCCTCCTACTGGGACCAGGGGCCCTGGGTTTGAAAAGGATCCAGATGCGCACCCCAGCTGAGACCTGACACATCCGTGGTTAAAACCTGATGCAGTGAAGCAATTTGGAAGGGGACTCCCTGAAGGAAGTTTGAGGAGTCCATCCACCACCGCAACACTCTGCGAACTGGGGAGGAGACCAGGACTAGTTGATCTAACTCTGTGCGCTGGTCCCATTGCATCCAAAGGGTCCACTGAAAGGTGCACATATGAAGCCTGGAAAGTGGAACGGTGGGAATGGCTTTGGCCATTAGGCCCAGGAGCCTGAGGTATAGCCTGGCAGGAATGTGGCAACTGTAGGCTACCATCTGAGCCTGAGCTATAAAGCATTTGACCCTGTTCTCACGTAAGAAGGCCTTCCCTGTCCAGAGTTAAGAACTGCCCTGATATACTGCAGTCTTTGGGATGGTACTAGAACAGACTTGGGCAGGCTGACCGTTATGCCCAGAGACTTGAAAGAGCTGGAGAGTACACTCCAGAGTTAATAACAGCTGTTCCCTAGATGGAGCACTGAGAAGCCAATCATCCAGGTAAGGGAGGACATACAGACCCTCCCTTTTGAGGGCTGTTGCGATCGCTACTAAGCACTTGGTAAAGACACACAACGCAGAAGGTAAGCCAAAGGGCAATACCTTGAACTGGTAATGCTCTCCCTGAAAGGCAAAGCGAGAAATCTCCTGTGAGGAGGAAAGACCGCAATATGCAGGCAAGCATCCTGTATGTCCAGTGAGCAGAGTCAATCCTCGGACTTGAGGAGGGGCAAGAGGTCTGGTAAAGTTAACATCTGGAACTTTTTGATTGAGGTCTTTCAAATCTAAAATGGGCCTCAGATCTTTGGCCTTTTTGGGGAACAGGAAAAACGTGGAATAGAATCCCTGGTTTCTCTGCGACTTTAGCACCAGTTCTATTGTACTGCTTGCGAGAAGAGACTGTTCCCCAGAGAACAGGCAGATGAGACGGGGGGGTGTGACTGAGGGTGTGGTGTCTGGAGGCTGCTGGATGAGCTCCAGTGTATGACCACACTCTATGATCTGCAAGATCCATGCATCTGAAATTATGGTCCTCCACTGATTCAGACGGACGTCGAACTGACCTCCAACCACCACCTCCTGGGCTTGTACCTGAGTAGGGGGGGGATGGCAAGGAGTCAGGCTGAGGCAGGTCCAGCTGTGGGAGCTGGTTCCGCAGTTCTGGGATGCTTGGCTGCCGCTCTAGAACTGGAGGGGTCAGACAAGAAGACTGGGCTCTATGTTTACCCTGGGTACGGGGGCCCCGAGCCTGTCCTACTGGCTAGTCTACGAAAATTAGGACATCCCCTACCACGTGACTGTCTGTGGTAGAGGAAGCGGATGGACTTAAGGGCCATGCCTGAGGCCTATAGATCATTTGTTAGGTCCTGGACATCAGGACCGAAAAATACAGGTTACTCACCTGTAACAGGAGTTCTATGAGTGGTGTATGTTGTTCATCTACTTTGTGGCAGGTTCCTTGCCACTTTAAATCTTGCCGGAAGGTCTTCAAGCTGGCTCCTCCCACCCACCCGGGTGGTAAAACCCTCGGCTCCGCCCCATGACACCAGATCTAGCCCGCTGGAAGCCAGGTTGCGTGTCGAGTCGGGGAGGTTGGGTGGGTCATGTGGATAAATAACATATACCACTCCTAAAACTCCTGTTACAGGTGAGTAACCTGTATTTCTAGTGACATGGATACGTTGTTCAATCTACAATTTGTGGCAGACTCCTAGCAGTTCTCTGGGAGGAGGGGAGGCAAGGCACACACCCAATACTTGGGAAATAAGTGCTGGAGAACCAAGGTCCCAAAACCAGCATCCCGGCATGACTCTAGGTCAATGTGGTAATGGCAAATAAAGGTGTGTGCTGACTTCCAGGTAGCAGCCCTGCAGATTTCCTGGACAGGGACGTCCCTAGAAGCAGCCACCAAAGCAGTGGTATGGCGGGTAGAATGAGCTCTTTGGGAGGCTCCATGCCCACCAACCTATAGCAGAGATCTGTGCAGGAGGTGACCCATCTGCTTATCATCCGCTTGGCTGCAGGTCTGCCAGGTGCGGCTTCAACGTAGGTGACAAACAGCTGGCGGACCTCTCCCCGAACTTCAGCCGTCCGCTCCTTATAATAAGCGAGCGCCTTCTAGGGTCCAAGGAATGGAGCCTATATTCAGCCTTCAAGGTGTGATTGGGGTAGAACACCGGCAGAGTCAACACCTGGTTAAGATGAACCTCTGACACCACCTTTGGAAGGAACTTCGAGTGGGGGCGACAGACAACATTGTCCCTGTGGACGAGCAGATAGGGAGTCTTGATGGAAAGTACCTGAAGCTCTCCCATCCTTCTGGCTGACGTAACAGCCACCAAGAAGGTGGTATTCCATGACAGGTGAGAGATGTCACATCTGTGCATCGGTTCAAATGGCTTGCCCATGAGCTTAGCCAATACCAGCAGCAGATCCCATGGAGGTGGAGGTTCTCGCACCGGAGGGAATATGTGGTCTAGTCCTTTGAGAAAGCGCCCGACCACCTTCTCCTGTGCCACCGACTGCTTGCTGGCCCATGCCCATTAAGCAGAGATGCCTGCCAGGTGCACCTTAAGGGTTGTTGACCGAAGCCCTAGCTGAGAAAGGGACCACAGGTAGTCCAAAATACTAGCCAATGGACAGGAAGAGGAGTCCAACCCCTTGTTCTGACACCAAATGGAGAATCTCTTCCATGTGAAAGCATAGCATTTTGTGGTCGACTCCTTACTGGATGCCTCAACGGTGTTGAGGACCTCGTCGGAAAGACCCAAGGCCCGGAACTCAAGCCGCTCAGGAACCAGGCTGTCAGGTGCAGGGATTGAAGGTCCGGGTGGAGAACCTTCCCCTTGTCGACTGAGATCAGGTCCGGGTGGGCTGGAAGTCGCCTCGGGAGCCTGAAGCTGAGGCTGAGGAGATCTGGGTACCAGAACTGGCGAGGCCAGTCTGGGGCTGCCAGAATCACCTGTGTCTTGTCCCTCTTCGCCTTGAGAAGCACCTTGTGGATCAAGGGAAATGGAGTGAAGGCGAAAAGAGGCCGGGGTCCACGGCCTCGAACGCATCCCCTGCAGCGAGCCCTGCTGCTGGGCATGAAACAGCCTAAGCTTTGCATTCTCCCTGGAGGCAAACAAGTCCACCTGAGGGGTGCCCCAATGGAAGAACAGGTCTTGCCCTACTTCCAGCAGGAGCGAACACTCGTGAGATGCAGCGCCTATCCAGCTGAGGGCATCGGACAGACAGTTGGGGGGCTCCTGCCACATGAATGGCTAGGAGATCTGCCTCCAGGCTGATCACGAGAGACCAAATGCAGAGAGCTTCCTTGCACAGAGGCAAGGAGTGCGTCCCGCCCTGACATTTGAGATAGTACATCGTTGTGGTGTTGTCCGTCTGGACCTGAAACACCTGACCCCGTATGAACGGAGCGAAGGCGGTGAGGGCTAATCGAACCACTTGAAGCTCCAGCAGGCTGATGTGGCATCGAGACTCCTGAGGTGACCAGAGGCCGTGGGCCCAGAGATCCCCAAGATGGGCACCCCAACCCATCAGAGAGGCGTCGGTCGTTAGAGAGACCGTCGGCTCGGGACGGACAAACAGGACACCCTCCTGCAGATAAGCAGGAACGAGCCACCACTGCAGGCCATCCCACATCTTCTGGGTCACGGTCACTAGCTGGTCCACAGGACCGGAGCGCTGTGACCACTGGCAGGCCAGCCCCCACTGCAGGGGGCGCATATGCCAGCTGGCCCAATGGACCACACTGGTGCAGGCTGCCATGAGGCCCAGAAGGCACAGGAAGTCCCGTGCAAGGTGCAATTGCCCAACCAGAAATGACTGGGCAAAGGAGAAAAGGACCTCGGCCCTGTCTGCAGGGAGCCGGGCTCTGGCTCGAAGAGAGTCAAGCTCTGCCCCAATGAACTGAATCACCTGCGATGGCCCGAGTTCTGATTTGGCCTCGTTGATCAGGAGGACAATCCGAGAGCAGACCTGGAGGGCCAGATCCCTGGACCGCTCCACCTCCAACCTGGAGGGGGCTGCAATCAGCCAGTCATCCAGGTAAGGGTACACCCAGACCCCTCGGCACCGCAGGAATGCTGTCACCACTGCCATGCATTTGGTGAAGACCCTGGGAGTTGAAGAAGGTCAAGGGCATGGCCTGAACTCAGAAGAGATCCCTCTGCTCTGAAGCGGAGAAATCGCTGATGAGACGGATGGATTGAGACGTGAAAGAACGCGTCCTGAAGATCCAGAGAGCAGAACCACAAGCCTTCTTCCAAGGATGGAAAGATCTGAGCCAGAGTGACCATCCTGAAGGAGCACGGCCTTAGGAACTTGTTCAGGTCATGCAGGTCGAGAATGGGGCACCAGCCCCCCCATCCACTTTGAGACCAGGAAGTACCTGAACACAAACCCCGGGTTTGGAGGAGGATCCGCCACCTTGCTGATCACCTCCTTCTGGAGGAGCAGAGCAATGTCGGCTCAATGAGCCGACAGAGAGGCTGCGGAGCCCCCATGGGGCGATGGCTGGATAGGGAGGAGACTGCTCGAATTCCAGAGGCAGACCCCTGTTGACCACTTCCAGCACCCAGCGGTCTGTGGTGATAGCGTACCAGGTGGAAAAGAAGTGGTGGAGCCATCCCCTCAGGGTGGGAACCTGGGGAGTAGTGACGAGGTTGGGGGCGACACCCCTCAACCTGCCACTGGGCAGGCTTGGGGGAAGGGCCGCCTGGACCCTTTCCTCCAGGCTTCCTACTGGAGGAAGCGGTCAACTCGGCCTTTGGGTGCCAAGTGTGAGCCTGCTGGCCCTGTTGCTGGTGCTGCTGGGCCAGACGTGACACAGGGGCGGAAGGGCTTACGCTGCTGCTGGTGGCCTTTGTCCTTCTGGGCAGATGTGACAGAGTCCAAGGTGGCACTGGACTTCTCGATCCTCTGGAAATGGCTTTCCACCCCAGGCCCGAACAAGTCGGTGCCCAGGAAGGGAACGTCTGCCAGCTTGTGCTGGGTGTCCTCCGTGAAGGTGGAGATCCACAGCCAAGCTCTGTGGCGCATGGCAACTGCGGCTGCTACTGACCAGGCACAAGAGTCACCGATATCCAGAGAAGTTTGGAGCTGTTTGGCCACCACCCTTCCCTGATCCCGCAACTGATTGACTGTCGTCTGAAGGTCAGCTGGGAGATGAGTAATCGCCTCATCCAGGGAACCCATAAGGGCGTGTGAAAAAATGTGCCATCAGTACAGCCGAGCTAGCCTGTCGAAGACCTAGGGAGGAAGCAGCGTAAACGTTCCACCCCAAGTAGTCCAGTTTTTTGGACTCCTTGTTGGGTGGTTTGTCCACATCCCGAGCATTCCCGGAACACCGGAAAATGCCATCGGTCACCAGCCCCTCCGCAGAGGGGTGTTCCGAGAAACCGGAGAGGGAACCGATGGGGACTGAGTACTTGTGAGCCATCCTGGCCGAAGGCGCAGGACAAGATGCAAGCCGCTGCCACAACTCCAGGGCTGGGCCAACAATGACTTCGACTACAGGGAAGGCTTCCATAGGGGAATCCCCTCGGTCCAGTATCTCCATGAGGGGATACCTGGCCCGTTTCTGTATGGGTTCGAGCTGCATCCCAGTGGACTTTAAGATGAGCCGAAGGATTCCCAAGAACGAGGATGGGCTCTTGTCCACCAACTGACCCCCTGTAGATTCCAGGTCAAGGGGCCTGGAGTACAAGGATTCACTGTCAGACTCCGAGGAGTCCGCGAACAGCTGCTGAGCGCCTGAGCCACCCTCCACCTGCTGAGGCCAATTGGGAGTGAGGGTGACCGACAACCTGAGAGGCAAGCACTGACCTGACCGAGAATCCTTGGTCGGGGCCCCAGTCTTAGGTTGAGGAGGAGGTGGTTCCACCACAATGGGTGGAGCAGCCAGTTTTGGCCGAGCAACCGGTGCCGGGGTCGGCTCCTCGACTACAACGAGGGGTTGCGTTGGTTGTTCGGGTGACAACCAATTAATGGCCGGAGAAGGCGACGGAATCTGCTTATTACCAGCCAACAAGAGTTGTTGCCACATCATGTCCTCATAGCGCCTATCCTCTTAAGAGGACGAGTGGCGACGCCGCTTTCCATGGTGCCAGGACTGAGACCGTCGATGTCAGCGGGATCTACCCGACATGGAAGAGGACCGAGACCTTCGGAGTCACTGAGGGTGGGTCAAAGAGGGGGCGGGGGAAACCCACTCATCCCTCGGTTCAGGGTCCTTGACCGAGGACTTCGGCACAGGAGGCACAGACAAGTCATCGGTTACCACCGGGGGAACCAGTGAAGAATGGTTGCTGGCTTCTCCAATTGACAACCCGTCAACGGGTCGAGAAAAATCTCGACTGCGTCGACGGGTGCCTCAGCCAGCTGACCTGATGGGGACACCTGAAGCTAGCGGCCTTAACCGCAACCTCGACCGAAGTCGAGAGCCGATGGTCCGGTGAAGGGGATCGCTCCTGCTCCCAAGAACGTCGATGATGGGACTTACCTTTTGGTTCCTTTTTCTTTGACCTACTAGAGTGTTCTGAAGGTCCTTCTCCCTTGGTGGAGAGGGACTGACAAAGCTCCTCGAAAGAAGCAGTGTAGGAGGAGCCCAAGGAGAGCGGGATAAACGCAGAGGCCGAGGAGGAAGATGATGTGGCCTGAGTCGCCTCCTCCTCCTCCTCGAGGGCGATCAACTGCTCCAGCTGCTCCGCGAAGCCCGCAGCCGCAGACACCAACCAACAGGCCTCCTTCGACTTCACCGGCGGGTACCATTTCTCAGGGCGCCGCAGTTGGAGTCGGGCCGCACGGTCTTCCAGAACCGAAGCCGTGAAAGACTTGCAGAGATTGCAGGCCTGCGGATCATGAGCAAGACCCAGGAAATAGATGCACATGGAGTGCGGGTTGGTCCAGGACATTTTCTGCCTGCAAGGGCACCAACGGAAGCTGGGAGTGGATTTATCCATCACAGTCACGAGGGAAGATGAAGACATAAGTCTACAGAATTTTAAAATAATTTTCGGAACTTCTGAATTAGGATCCAGGCCTAAAACGCAGAGCGCTAGGGAGGGAACCTGAGCTTCCAAGCGGTAAAGAAGATCTGTCGTCATGGGGCAGAGCCGAGGGTTTTACCACCCGGGTGGGTGGGAGGAGCCAGCTTGAAGACCCTCCGGCAAGATTTAAAGCGGCAAGGAAACTGCCATAAAGTGTGGATTGAACAACATATCCACGTCCCTAGAAAGCCTCGTGCCCCTGAAAGGGGCACTGAGCACCTTGTTTTGCACATCAGCTGCAAACCCAGAAACTCTGAGTCATGAATGCCTATGAAGGCATATGCCAGTGGCAGCCGCCCTGTCCACAGTATCTGACAAGTCATAAATGGCCCGTAGGAGATCCTTGCTGATTTCCTCAGCAGTTTGGAAGCACTGAAGTAATTCCTGCTTCTGGGCACCATCAGGAAGGACCTGGGTGGCAGCCTTGCCCTTTCTCTAAGTAGGTGTACTGGTATTTCACCATGTGCGACAGGCAGTTGGCAATCCTCAAATCTAGGGTAGAGAAGGCATGCACCCTTTTCCTCAAAGATCAGTCCTACTGGACTCCTTTTCTGGGCGAAGGGAAGTAAGCTGTTTGGGCACCTTAGATCTATCATGTGCTACCTTAATGACTACTGAGTCAGTTTCAGCCTAGGCAGCAAAGTGAGGAAGGCCCCGAGGGGCACTGCAGAGCTTGTCAGCCCCATGGGGCATAGCTGGCACCATGTCTGGTCTGTGCTAGGCTGCCATGGTAGCATTTCTGAGTGCCAGAAGCATGGGAGGAACAATCTTAGGGGGAAATTTTGGGATCTCCAGGTAATCCACCAGATTCTTTCTGGTAGCATCCTCCTCCTCTGTCTGAAACCCCATAGTGGAAGACAGTTGCTTCATGATGTTGAAGAAAATAGCAACCTCAGGTGGGGACCTGGGGTATGCTTAACAGAATCTTCACTGACTGAAGGTGAACTTGTCTGAAGTGAGGTACTGGTCCTCCGCCTCTTTCTCCTCCATCTCCTCTGGATGGATGAGGTTAGGGTGGTACTCCTCCTCAATGTCGACATCCTCCTCAGGATCTGCCAACATATGTGCTATCAATGCTCCTGAGTAGGGTTTTCCGGGTCGATGAACAAGTGTCGATGATGACACCGGCATCGAAGGAGCCAGCGACGATGGCCTGGTAAAGGCTGCAAACTGCTGGACCAGCACATCAGAAAAACCGACAAGAACATTGTTTAAGTCCGATGCCGACAATGGAGGAGCGGCTGGCGGCACAGTGGCAGACTACCCGGCTGGCTGACCCAATGAGCTGGAGCCTTTGGAGAAGAAGGAGCAGGCTTCGAAGGGGTAGTCGCTGACGATGAGCACATCGCAGATGGAGGAGGGATCGACGATCCAGAGGTTGATGGCCGAGCGCCCTTGGTGTCAGGTGGAGGAGCTCTCGGTATGGGCCTGGAGTGAACCGAGATCTGGACAGCTGGTCTCTGTTGCGGTGGCTGCCAACAATTAGGAGCCCACCGAGGAAGGCAAAGCCAACAGGGAACAAGATGGCTGCTAGGGGTGAGCGGTTATGATCCCGGTCTTTTCTGTGACTTTTCCGAGAGGACTTGGAGCTCCTGGAACCAGAGGGCGACTGGGCAGCCGGTGCCCCAGAGGACACCGACTCGGGAGATGGCCACCTGTTGTTCCATGAAGATCTTCAGAGCCTCCCTGTGTTGCCTAAGAGTAGTTTGATTAAACTGCAGGCAGAGCTCACAATCTGAGGCATCATGGTCAGGCCCAAGACAGCAGTCACTGAGTGCTTGTCATTGGAGGCAATCTTCTTTCTGCAGTGAGAACGACAGAAGAGAAATGTAGAAGGTTTAATGCTTGACATAAAAGAAAAATAAATCTCTAAAAGAGATTTAGGTAAGGACTGGTAGAAAAATAGGCCATAGGATGAAAAAGGCACGATCACTGCAATGGCTCTTCTGCAGAGACTGTGCATTCAAGTACTGAGAAGGGAGAGGGGCTGCCTACGCATATATAGGGTTGGTGATGTCGGCTGACGTCGATGGCATGGGCATCTCCAGTTGTACTGCCGAAAATCTTCCGTGTGGATTCCCATTCACCGATGGTGAAGTTCCTACGGTGGTAACTGATGACTGAGACACCCCCGAAGATCATGTGTTCCGTGGTTCAGCGCCAGACCCTCATTGCCTCTCTGCAGAGAGGATAAAAATGGACTCCACCTTAGCGGTTGATGTAGTACATTGCCAAAATGTTATTTGCATGGATCAACACCTGATAACCCCGAAAGAGGGTAACAAAGACCTGTAGGCCAAGCAGACCAATCCTCATCTCCAGAGTGTTGTTGTGCAGAAACTTGTCTTAAGGGGGAACCAAAGACCCTGAATTCGTAAGGTCCCCAGATGGCCACCCCAACTGGAACTGGAGATGTCCGTCAGGCATCCATCATCATCATCACTTGAAAAGGAGATGGATGGAAAAAGAGGGATCCCGTTTCCAGGCTGGACCATCAAAGCAGGGAGTGGCAAAGCAGAGGAGTCACTCGGCAATCCAGTTCATCCGAATGCTGAACCCACTGGGTACAGAGGAACCAGCTGCAATTGTGACAGCAGCACAGTGAGAACTGCAGCAGCTATGAGGCCTATCAATCTGAGGAGACATCTGGCTAAGACACTGTTGCTGAAAGAGAGACCAACTGAGCTTGGGCAACCAACGCTGTAGCATGGTCCAAGGGAAGAAAAGCCCACTCCACCTCACCCATGTCCAGGACTGCCCCCATGTATCGGAGATGCTGGCATGGAGTGAGTATGGACTTTAAATCGGTCACCATAATGCCCAACTACCTGATAAGCTGTTAGGTGCAGAACAGTTTGTAAATGATCACCTCCTGCGACAGCGCCATCAGAAGCCAGTCATCAAGGTACGGGAAAACATAAAGGCTGACCCTTCTGCTGGGCGGCTGCAACTACTGGAAAGCATTTGGTAAAGACTCGTGATGCAGAGGACAAGCCAAAGGGCAGTACACAAAACTGATAGTGAGCGACCTGTAGCATAAGCTGTAGGTACTTTCTGTGGCACTTACAGATCCTGATATTGGAGGCAAGCGTCCTTCATATTGCTTCACAGTCCTTCACTATCGTCATCCTGTCTGTATGTATCTCACCAGGTAAACAGAATCTGGGCATTGAGACCTTCTTGGAACTCAATCAGAACTGGTAATTTATTTATTGAATTTTGTTGACCCGGTTAGCCGTAGTCCCTCCTTTTTCAGGGACAGCCGGGGGGGGGGGTTTGCAGATGGTAAGCAACTGAAATTGAACCAGATTAAGCAGTTGGTGGTATTTTTAGTAAATGGGAGAAATTTGGCCAGGACACTGGGGAAATTCCCCTACTCTTTTTCGATAAGTGCCATGGAATCTTTAACATCCACCTGAACTACTACCAATCCAGGCAGATGAGACCTCGGTTTAACGTCTCATCTGAAAGATGGTACCTCAGAAGTACTACACCCCCCTCATGCTGTACTACAGTGTCAGTACTGAGATATTAACCCAAGTGCCAGATGTGGGAACTGAACCCAGTACACTGTTACTGGTGACTAACATCAGTTGGAACACTAAGTCCATCACAGGTCAAAGGGATAAAATGTCAAGCGTACTTCTCACACAAATGGTCACTGAACACACCAGGACCAATTATAAAATAGGCACTATGACACTACTTGACTGGGTACTAGTTACACAGCCTAACAGGGTTAAAGTTGTCAAAGTTTTGCCAGATTCCCTAAGTGACCACTCCCCAGTGCAGTGTCTATCGGTAATTAGAGACAAGCCCCCCCCCCCCCCGGATCACAGTGAGCCAAGTCCTAAAATTAATGAAGGTGTTCAAATTCAAATCTTACTTGGCTCAAATTGATTGGAGCTTCTTAGATGTCATTCCCAATAGTGATGCAACCCTTGAATTCCTCAGGATGGATTTTAAAAGCTTGGACACAAGACGCAACAATGGCAGGTTGCACTAAGTGCCGTTGCATCAGGGACTCTGTGCCCGATTCTGTATCGGGCAGGGTCCTTGCGGATAAGTGCTGTGACTTACACCAATGCTAAAGGTACACCACATGATGGGCGTACCTGACCAGGTTGCCACAAACCTGTGGCATTGGCAGCAGATAGGCGCAAGCGCACCCCCCCAAGCCCTAATCCCGGACCACAGGAAATAAACAGCCTTGTTGGACTAGTGCCCCCAGCCCGATCCCCGAATTTAGGGATAAATAAACCCCGCTGGGCTATCCACCCCCAACAAGCCCCGATCCCCAATGATAAAAATGGAAAAGCTTTGCACGGCTATCCCGCATCCCCCTCATGGTTGCAATAAAAATGTCCTTGTGGGATACCGACCCCCCATTCCCAATCCCCAAGTGGTTCAGTAAAAATCCCTTGTGGGCTTCCAACCCCCCAAGCCCAAATCATGATTGTAGAAATGAAGAAGCCCTCATGGGTTAGCCGGCCCCCAGCCCCGATCCCCAAAATATACATACATAGTCCCCTTCCCAGCCTTGATCCCTCCATCACGGCCCCGATCCCCGAAATATACATACATAGTCCCCTTCCCAGCCTTGATCCCTCCATCACGGCCCCGATCCCCGAAATATACATACATAGTCCCCTTCCCAGCCTTGATCCCTCCATCACGGCCCCGATCCCCGAAATATACATACATAGTCCCCTTCCCAGCCTTGATCCCTCCATCACGGCCCCGATCCCCGAAATATACATACATAGTCCCCTTCCCAGCCTTGATCCCTCCATCACGGCCCCGATCCCCGAAATATACATACATAGTCCTTCCCAGCCTTGATCCCTCCATCACTGGCCCCCAAAATATACATACATAGTCCCCTTCCCAGCCTTGATCCCTCCATCACGGCCCCGATCCCCGAAAAGATTAATTTTCAACAAACTGATGACTTCTCTGTTATGTTGTGTAACATAGCCCTGGTGGTCTAGTGGCCCCAACCCCGACACTGCTAGACCACCCTGCTCCCCCATGACCCGTACCCAGCTGGTGAGTGGCACAGTTTACCTCTCATCACCGTGGCCACCCACGGACTGAGCTCTGTATGAGTGTGTACTGTAAATAATACATGCTCCGTGAATGACAGCAGCTGTCATTCACTGAGCACGTGCTCATATAGAGCTGAGTCGGCAGCTGGTCGCAGTGGTGAGAGGTGGCTGTGCCAGCCGCCGGGCTGGGTACATTGGGGGCATGGGTCTGGCACTGTCAGGTGGGTGGGGCGGGGGCCACCATAGCATATTTTACACAACATAACAGAGAAGTAATAGGTTTGTTGAAAATGAATATTTTCGGGATCGGAGCTGGGAGGGAGGCTACTATATTAATGTTTTGAGGATTGGGGCTGGGAAGAGGGCTATGTATGTATATTTTGGGATCGGGGCTAGAGCCACTAGCTCACGGCTATTCCTTTATTACCACAATGGGGATTGGATGGGGGGCAGTAGTCCACAAGTGCTTTTATTGAACCACTCTGAGATCTGGAATGGGGGGGCCGGTAGCCCACAATGGCATTTTTATTGCAGCAAAAGGAGATTGGGAATAGGGGAGCTTATGTGTGATTGTGTGTATGTGTGGGGGGTTGGGGTGATGTAGGGATCACTTGACACAACCCTCAGTGGATGGCAAAGTACACTTACACCAGCTCATAGCTGGTGTAAATGTACTCTGACAGATGTCCTCCAGGGGTTGTTCAGAACAGAGAACAGCAGCTGCCATAAACCCCCTTGTGCCATGTTGCAGCCGAGGTTTTGGCGCAACCATGGTGCAAGTCCACTTTGGCACAACCAGCCTGCTTCATGTCGCAGGCTGTTTTTGTGAATCCCACATGGCGTAACTGATGGCATAAAGTGCAACTTGCATCATCCCTGTTGCCGCAAGTCACTTTGCGCCATGCGCAACCTTTTGAGAATCCAGCCCCTTGTCTCCAAGTTTACATTTGCCTGTGATAAATCTGCACCCTTTAAAAAACGCAAGACATGAGGAGCACCTACCCGATGGATATCCTCCAAACTCCTTGCTTGCATAATGGACAAGTATAATCTGTGGATGCTTGCTAGGAAAACAGGGTCCACTGTGCACTGGCAACGGTACAAGGAAGTCCGTAATAAGTGCACCAGTATGATTAGAAAGGCCAAATCTAACATCTGTAAGGACCTGCAGACCTGGAACTGGAGCAATGGCAAAAGATTCTGGGACAATGTCTCAGATCTTCTTTGCAAGGGAGTTAAAACCACTTCTCAAATGTTTATGGTGGACGGCCAGGAGATCACTGACCCCACTGAAATTGCCAATTACTTCAACACAGCTTTTACTGACCTCAGTTCTGTCATCCCCACTGAGCCTTCCAAGACCCCCTGCAGGGAACCAGGTCTTTGAAGCTCCCAAGATGGTAGGCTCTGAACCAAGGTACCCTAAATTATTTCTTTAAGGCTGTTTCAAAGACACTTTGAAATACATCATTAGGGTACTTGGCAAAACTAGGTGTGGGAGTGACTTGGTTGATATAAAACTTCTTGCGCTGACAAGGGAGGAACTTTCCCACCCCATCTCTAGAATTTGTAACTTTTCCCTGTGCTACTCGCAGTTCTGAGAGAAGTGGAAACTGGCACTGGTTATGCTGGTTTTCAAAGGCATAGACCACACTAGCCTTGCCAATTACAGACCCATTTCTAGTCTATTCTATCCCCACCCCGTCCAAAGCCCTCGAGAGAATAGTCTCTGACCAACTTTTCACATACCCCGAACAATACAGTGCTCAGTATGTACAGCAGCATGACTTCTGGAAGCTCCACAGCACCAACATGGTGCTGCTGGAATACATCAACTATGTTCATGAGATCCTTGAGAATAGTGACCGAGTTGGAGCTATACCCATTGACCTTACTAAAGCCTTCGACTTGGTCAACCATAAGCGCCTACCTAACAAACTCCTCGGCCTGGGTGTGTCACAAAACACGGCTGATTGGTTCCACAGTTATCTCATCAATTGCTCCCAGCGGGTGAAGAGCGACAAATCTTTGTCCAACACTACAGGAGTACTTACTGGTGCCCCGCAGGCTCCATCTCGGGCCCACTCCTATTTGGCCTCTTCATAAATCAACTGCCCGATGCTTGTCAGACAGCCAGTGTACTCCTCTATGCTGATGATGCAGTCATCAATTCCAAAAACCCTGACCATGACAAGCTTACTGCCACTCTTCAAAGCAACTTTAGGTCACTTGAAGGTTGGTTCTCCAACAACAAGCAGGTCTTCAATTACAAAAAAACAAAAAAAAAAAACAAACAAAGACCATGCTCTTCTCTAGCCTCACACAGAAGAGGAAAGTTCCACCCTCTGTCATCAGAAATGGTCAAGGACATAATCTTGAACAGGTGGAGACCTTCAAATACCTTGGAGTAACTTTGAATGACACATTATCTTTTGCACATCATGTTGACAATCTGGTGACCACAGTTAACTGAAGACTGGGTGCCCTGTACCGGAACAGGGACAATCTCACTGGGGATGCCAGATGCCTTATTGTGGCCACCTCTGTTCTGTGACTTATAGATTATGGGCTCCATGTCTACACAGCTGCCTGTGACACAGTGCTAAACAGATTAAAGCTTATCTGTAATAAGGCACGCTGCTTTGTACTTGGTCCAGATAACCGCACTCATAGTTGTAACCTTTATGCACTCACTAACTGGCTTCCTTTACCCAGCAGAATAAAGCTCCAGACCTGTTTGCTAGCTAACATCTACTGCTTTAACAAAATGCTTCCACACTGTCTCCAACTAATGCACCATAAACATGGCCAGGAATGCCTCTGAGCCTCCTGTCAGGCGTACTCAGCTAGGCAAGCAGTCATTTGCTGTCAGGGCCACTAAATGGTTAAACAAACTTCCTGATTCACTGCTGAATCTCCCCAAGTTTAATCAGTTTAAGAGATCTTTGCAGTGTGCCTTTGCAGTCTAATGCAGCTGTAACCATTAAACAGTTTTTTTTAGTTTCTCTCTGTACATTACCCATGACTTTTTATACAACTATCTATGTGGGTTTTTTTGTTGTTGTTTAAAACTGTATGTAATTGTTCTCCCTCAAATGCTTTGTGCCTGGCTCGACTGCATTTCCTCTAGAACTGTTTACTGTACTTGTAATGTTTTTTGTGACTATGTATTTGACATGGAAACTTTGCAAATGAGCACTTGTGCTCAAAGATAATTCTCTGAAGTTTTCAATAAAAAAATGTAATAAATAAATATCCAGAGCACACAGACAATCCCCTTTCAGCAGCAGGGGGAGCAGGGACTGTAGAGAGACCATGCAAAACCTTTTCTATTTAATAAATAGGTTGAGGCCCTGAAGGTCAAGGACAAGGCGTACATCTCCTGTCCACTTCGGCACAAGGAAGCACCGAGAATAGAAGCCTCATTCATTTCTGCAATATGGCTCTCTTGCAAAGGAGGGAAATGAACCTCCTCCGACAGGAGGGCAAGGTGTCCCAGAAGATAATGGGTTGGTAAGGGATGATGTGAAGAAGGGAAAGAGAGGAGTTCTAGGGCACATTCTCACTGAACGATTTCTAGCACCTAAGCACCTGTTGCGATCTCCATCCATTTTGGACGCAGGAGGGAGAGGGTGGCCTTCCACAAGTATGCCCTGATCTGCAGGCCGGGGCTGGTGGAGATGAAGGGGAGTCAGAAGGCTACGGAGGATGCTGATGCGCTGCCAACATCTGCACATTTGGTCACCCTGGCATGAACAATGGGAGACAAATGGGCCTGAGGGGCACAATGGGACTGTTGGGAGCCAAAGCCAGGTCCTGACCTTTGGCACCAGCCAATAATTTGCCAGACTCCCAACTAAGCCTATCTTTTCCACCTTGGATGACACTCCTCTTGAAGTGGTTCATTCATTCAAATACCTTGATGTGTGACTAGACAGCAAAAAAACAGTTACATGAGAACTTACCATAACAACAGATCTTCGAAGGAATCTCTGTCATCAGGTCACACCTATGGAACTTCGCCATCATGCGTCAGGATCCCACAGAAACGTTTTCTGCAGCAGTCTGTTAGGGGCCGCCCATGCCGATGTCAGACTCCGACGTCACACATCCTATTTAAGCACAGGCGGCCCTTGCTTCCTCCTCAGTTCTTTCACTAGCTGAAGGCCATGGGATACAGGAGTCCCACCAGGAAACCGAGGAGAGAGAGAGAGAGAGAAGGTGCCCAGCCAGCAGCAAGGCTGGAGCAACAGGACAGCTGAGTTGCAGAGACAGACAGAGAGAAAGGAGAGTGGAGGGAGGGACGGCATGATCTGATGACAGAGATTCCTTAAAGATATACAGTCACGGTACGTTTTTACGCAACTGTACTATCTTCTTTGGGGATATCTCTGTCTTCAGGTCACATCTATGGAAAGAGTCCCAAGAAGTGCTGAAAGCAAGGACAGTCTGGGTGGCAGGAGACCAGGGGCCTAAGAAAGAAGCCACTGAAGCACAGCTAGGCCAAAACCTGCCCTTCTTCTGGAGGCAATGTCTAGACTGTAGTGCTAGGTGAAAGTGTGGACAGTACTCCAACTGGCTGCAGCGTAAATGTCGGCTGCAGACACACCCCTGAAACAGGCAACAGAAGTGGCCATGCCTCTGGTGGAATGGCCCTCAACAACCCCAGAAAATTCCTTATCATACTTCCTGTAACAAAAAATAATACACGCAGTTTCAAAACTGGGGTGCACTCTCTGCCAGAGGCGAAGGAAACAAACAACTGAGAGGACTTCCTGCAGTCCCTCGTATGGTGTGTATAGTAATGCAAAATTCTATGCACATTCAAAGTATGGAGCAATGCTTCCCCTGGACTGGCATGTACTGGGCAATAAACAGGCAGTGGATGGATTGATTTAGGGAAAACTCAGACACCCCCTTAGGAAAAAAACTTAATATTAGTGCACAGAGAGATTCTGACCCTGTCCGTCAATGGGTACATGAAATGCTGAAATGGCAGATAGGTGCACTTTAAGGGATGAGTATTTGAGTCCTGAAACATAGAATTTGACGGCAGATTGGGACCGTTTGGCCCACCCAGTCTGCCCATTTCCCCTACCTAATGGATAAGCTGCAGATCCTAGTTAACCAGCAGCCTACTTCTTTCTTCCCCCACCTCCTAGAATTGCCTTATGGCTGTCCCATGCATGCTTGAATTCAATCACTGTTTTTGACTCCACAACCTCCTCCGGAAGGCCGTTCCATGCATCCACAACCTCTCTCAGAAAAATACTCTCATATACCTCTGAGCCGCCCCTCTATCTTCAAATTGTGCCCCTTGTTCTTGCACACCTCTTTTTGAAAGATGCTACCCTCTTGGACTTTGTTGATTCCCTTGAGGTACTTGAACATTTCTATCATGTCCCCTCTCCCTCCTTTCCTCGAGGCTATACATATTAAGCTCCTTTAGTCTCTCTTCTGTCTTCTGGTGCAGAACCTGCATCATTTTAGTTGCCTCCTCTGGACAGCTTCCATCTTGTCTATGTCCTTGCGGAGATTGGGTCTCCAGAACTGCACACAGTACTCCAGATGGGGTCTCACCAGCTGTCTGTACAGAGGATAACAACTTCCTGTTTTCTACTGGTGATGCCTCTCCTATGCATCCCAGTATCCCCCAGCCCTCCTTACTGCCCTCTCACATTGCTTGCCCACCTTTAAGTCATCTGATGTGACTACCCC
Source organism: Neoceratodus forsteri (assembly GCA_016271365.2). Taxonomy (NCBI): domain Eukaryota; kingdom Metazoa; phylum Chordata; order Ceratodontiformes; family Ceratodontidae; genus Neoceratodus; species Neoceratodus forsteri. The sequence continues at coordinate 1,106,539,820 of CM057449.1, read as the reverse complement.
CAGGTCCCTTTCCATTTTTGTTGTTGTTAGTATCTCACCCCCCATTGTGTACTCTTCCCCTGGGTTTTTGTTTCCCAGGTGCATTACCTTGCACTTCTTAGCATTAAATCTAAGCTGCCATACATTTGACCATTCCTCTAACCTTCCCAAGTCCCTTCTCATCCTTTCCACCCCACCTTGTGCATTAACTCTATTGCAGATCTTTGTGTCATCTGCAAAGAGACATACTTTTCCTTCCAGTCCCTCTGCAATGTCGCTTACAAAGATATTGAAGAGGACCAGTCCTAATACTGAATCCTGCATTGAACAAATTCAGGAAATGCTCCAAAATCTGGTTCACCGGACAGGTGAAAGGGTACAGGCTATGAGAAGTGGCTCAGATAGCAAAATATTTCCATTTTTTGGAATAAGTGGCTCTGGTGGAACGTTTTCTGGCAGCCACCAGGACGTCCTCTACCTACTGGGACACCCCAAATCAAGCAATGGCTATATCCTCAGGAGCTATGCATGTAAGTGGAGGGATCTGATGCGTCGATAGGCCAGGGTCCCCTGGGCCTGAGTCAGGAGGTCCCGGCACAGGGGCAAGGGAACTGGAGGTTCCACAGCCAATTGTTGTAGTAATGGAAACCATATCTTTGTAGTAATGGAAACTATATCTGTCGAGGCCAAAATGGGGCCACCAGAATTAGGGTGGCACCCTCCATCTATCTGTAGCTTGATGAGCACCCCACTGAATCAGATGGAAGGGAGGGAACACGTAAAGAAACCTCCCTTTCCAGGAAAGGGACAATGCGTCTCGCCAGAAAACTCCAGGCCTCGGATTTAATGAGCAGAAATGTGGCAGTTTTGCATTGAGTGGGGGCGCATAAAGGTCCAACTCTGGCCCAAAGAGTTTGTGGCCCACAAAAACAGGTTACTCACCGGTAACAGTAGTTCTAGGAGTGGTATATAGTGTTCATCCACATTTCTGGCAGTGTCCTTTCCCCTTTAAGGCTTGCCAGAACGTCTTCAAGCTGGCTCCTCCCACGCACCCAGGTGGTTAACTCCCATGGCATTGCCCTTTGACGTCAGATCTTGCCCGCTGGAAAACAGACCAGTGTGCCACTTGCCAGGGGAGGTCGGGTAGGTCAGTGTGGATGAACACCATCTACCACTCCTAGAAAGTACAGTTGTAAGCCAACTGTAACGGTAGATCTTCGAGGGGTATCTCTTGCAGCATGTAATACACCTCGGTCATCACCAGAGGGTGCTGTGGTGCACGGCAGCTCTCTTCTAGCAGTTTTTGCCAGGGGCCGCCCACACATGACATCATCACTCTGCTCCTATGTAAGAGTGGGTGGTCCCTGGTATCCTCAGTTCCCTGCCAGATTCAGTTTGCCAAGCGAGGACCGAGGGAGATCAGAGGTACCATAGGGATTCCTTCCCATATACATTTGGATCAAAATGTGTCTCTTAGAGAAGGAGGATGGAGGTAGGGTTACCACCTTTTCAGAGGCCCAAAGTGGGACAAAAGCGTGTGACCTGGCTATTGGCAGCCAACTGCATGTGCCATGGGTCCGCAGCAGCCTTACAACACAGGGTACCAATCAGGATATTTGCGATTCTGTGTCATATGCCACAGCCCACCCCATGTATGCCTCAATTTAGCATTCTTTGCATGTTCACCCATGGAATAACCTTAAAATTGTCTGTTCATAACCTTTGGTAAGTTAAAATCAGGAACCAGACATTGCAGTACTGCAAAAAATACATTTTTTTTACAAAAGAAATAGTAAAGCAACAAGTACATTTAGGCAAAAAAAAAACTCACAACTACTCCACCTCTTTCTCAGTCAACAGTTCTATACCTCATTTCTTAGCTTTGAAACTGTACTTAGCGTTCGATTTCACAGCATGCAAAAGGGATCTGTTCCACATAATGTTCGAATGGAATTCACCACATTTCATTCAATAGTTTATGGTGGCCATCAGTTCGGCTTTTATCAATTCTACCCTGCAACGGTTTCTTGTATCAGTCCACTTGTTTTTTAGGAGAGAAAAGACTCTCTAATCAAAAGCATTTGAAGGTGGGATGCTCATGATTCGTGCAATTACTAGATACAGAGCAGGCAGGTCTGGTGCATCCATAAAAATCTTATGCCACTTTTCTCCTGGGGATAGGTCCAGTCTACACAAGTCTGGCATGAGAGGCCTAATAACTGAATAGTCTTGAAACAATCTGTCTGTATCTATGGATTCCTGCAGAGAAAGGACATTAACAAACATGCAACAAGTCATGAAAGGCAAAGGGTTCCTTTAAAGCCAAGCAAAACATTTTCTTTAGGTAATTACTATCACTAAAGTCGAACCACTGCTCTAAGTATTTGACAGCAGTTTCAAGGAAAAGGAGAAAATCTTTCTCCAACTTTTTACAGGAGGCAGTGTCCATATCTTTCATGACTGTATAGCGCTTCCCCACAAAAAACTTGTGTGCTGCTCTAATTTCAAGTTTTTGTCTTAGTGAGGACATCACAGCAAAAGTTTTCATAGCAGTCAGTTGTGTCCTTTCTAGGGTGGCTATATGTTCATTAAAATCAACTAGAACTGCACTGAGAAAACACAGATAGCACTGTGGCAACGTTGGAAGTGCGCCCTCATCATGTTCGTTATCTGCAAAGTATTGCCAGATTTGCCGAGGTGTGTCCTCTCCTTGTGACAGGAAATAGGACTGCAGTGCAGCAAGATTTTTTTATGATTCTTTCAATTGCTGGCAGCAATAACAGCCACCTGGTTGGCACATGCCTTAGAAGGGACTCGTATGCCATGCCAGAAAAATCAAAGAACTCTTTTAAATCTTTTGTTCTTGTGGCAGAGCCAGAAAAATGGCTGAACATTTTCAGGATGAGCACTTCCACATCATAAGTAAGTTTTGCTGCTGCCTTCTTTGCAGCATTGTGGAGGATGTGAGCTGGGCAGTTTGCCTTCTGGAGTGATGGACAGTTCTCTTTTAGTCTGGTATACATTCCTGATCGCTTGCCATAGTTCACACTGGCATTGTCTGCACCATATGCAGACACAGAGGCCCATGGCAAGGAATGTCTTTGCAAAATTGATGAAATCTGGTCAGTTATGGCCTGAGCAGATTCATCTGGGTCTTCATAAAAGTCCAGGGAGAGCATTAACAACCCCCTCTTCCTTTGTGAAGTACCTCACTACCAATGGGAATAATTTTATGCTGTCCTTGTTGGAAACATCTGAAGCAACTGAAAATGATACCACTGGCCTTTGGAGGTCTTTTATGAGACATTCCAGAGAATGTGGTCCAAGAACATTCTCAACAATTGCCTCTGCCTTTGTTCGTCCACAAGCAAGTTTTTTAGCGATATCAGAGTCCCCATACAGCTGGCTGGCCAGCTTGAGTCCACAGTCCAAGGAATTATATGAGATGTTGCGCTGCACTGCATGAAAAACTTCAGCCACTTCAGCTGCAGTCACCTTCAGCTCTGTTCCATCCAGATTAGTTGTTCTGGTCCACTTTGTCATCAGATGGGTGCGTTTGACTTGCTGGATGGCCGTCTTGTGTTGCTCTGTGCTTTCATGCCTTGTTAGGTCATTCTGCCCACCATGTGACACCAGGCTTTCACGTCTACAACACTTGCAGAAGGCTTTCAGTGTGTCGCTGTACTTCTTGACCCAGTTGAACTCTGTCTTCCACACATCTTGCCACTTGCAGAGTCTCTTACTGTTGGAAGAAGATGCAGTCAGTGCAGATCGCTTCATTCTTTGAGCCCCGTTACTTACCTGTGCAGTTAACAAATGTTGCAATGTGATTTTTGTATATATTCAGTGACAAACTGGTGCACTATGTGTCAACTTACTTGCAGGCACTATCACATGTGTGCCAATCATGGTCTGAAAGCACAATGCAACTTTTGTGCATGGCAGCCAAAATAAGCGCCACAAGCCAGTGCAATTGTAGCTACAGGTTATATAACACTGGAGCTGGAACAGCTACAGAGGCAGTGAACAGCAAGGAATATAGCTTGTTCCATGATGCCACCCTACACCCTTGGTTTGAAAGCACAATGCAACGCACATACACTGCACCAAACAAGGTTTGAACACACGAAAAAGAATCCCTAAATTAAACAGGGTTGAACAATTCATAACTTAAAAATGACAGGCAGTGGACATTTATAACCATGGCAAAATATTCTTCCCTTGTACCTTGGGCCTTGCAGATGGTTTGCAACCAAGAATGTAAAAACTGGGAAGGCAGCAAGTGGCCTGGCAGTACAGACTACAGATTCGGACAGTCTCAGACAGTCCAAACCCTAGTCTGTACTGCTAGGTGCTTGCCCCACTTTGTATGTTCGGCTGCAAAAGACCAACTGCAGGCCCAAGGTACATGGGAAGAATATCTGCATGGACTAATGAGCTTGTCACTGTATGTACAACCAGCAGCATTTTCGTAACTGATTTGATTCCTCCATCTAACAAAATACAGAAACAGAAAGAACATAGAAAAGCTCCACAAAAGACACCAGGTGGCCACAACACCGTCCAACTAGTAGTACCAATATAAGCAAAACACCAAAACACCAAAGCCACAGCCGAGCCACCTCATTTATTTTCTAGTTCTGGTAGTAGGCAGCACCTGTGATGGCTCAAAGCACACTTGTCATTTGGTCAACTGTCTCCAACTACTAAAAGCAGCAGTACTACCAAATCAGGCAGTGATATAAGGATGCGACTATAGTTCCAGTTCCCTTATCTGTAAATATTTCCCCCCAGTCAGCTTTATTTATTTATTTTTTTAAGATATTTGCAATTTGAATTTGTGGCGCCACAATTAATCTGGTGGCTGGCTAATTTTAAGCTACAAACCCCCCACAAATCACATCTTGTCTTTTGGTTACTGCTGTAGGATCCTGTGCCCTCTGTGTAGTACTGACAGTAAAACACACGTGCCGTTGGCAGCAGAGGGGGTTCCAGTATCCAGTGCAGAATGTAAACAAATGCAAAGAATAACTGAGCAAATTGGTGGGGGTTGGGGAAGAAGAATCATACAATGCCAGTGGGTAAGGGTACATGATCAGCAGAGCACAAGGAATAAACTGACAAAAAAGCCCAGATTGCATTTCTTATTACATAGTAATACTGCTGCTTTAAATAGACATGCACATCCACAATCTGTTCAACAGTTTCTAGGGGCTTAAAAGAATGACTAGAGCATGCTCATGATAATCAATTTGTGTCATGCAAAATAACATTGTGTTCACAAAATCAAATCAGGCTTGTTGTCCTCTGTTCAATACACTGTCATTTGTCACCACATGTAGTGTGTGGGTCATTAAAAAACAATGCAAACTTTCATTAATTGCTGACACTACCAAACAAGAAGGCACGGAAGTGTAAACTAAGAAAGTGCTGAGTTCATTCTTCTGTAACAGAGGGCATGAACTCCGCACAGTAAGTTTTCACCTCTATGGCAATCTCCGGAATCTGTGGTGAAACACTCATCTAGCTCCTGTGTCACTACAGGAACTTGCTGAGTATTTTAATTTCACCAAAGATCCTTGAGACTGATTAGCAGAAGCAGACAGCAGTGCTGAGCACACTGCACTACATGACACGTGTGCATACCTCTCAACCTCCTGCCTGATAAAATCAGGGACAAGGGACCAACATCAGGGACCCATCTTCAAAATTAGAGATATCCACCCAGAAAGCTGGTAGAATATGGGGCTTAGTGCAAAATGCATTTTCAAAAGAAGAACAAGTCTGTAATTTTAATGCTTGACATTGTTTTGTGCTTACAGTCCCCACTGTTTAGCCACAAAAACACAAATTTTAGGAGGGACAAAGTAAAATTTTGAGACTAAATCAGGGATGTCCCTGAAAATCAGGGACACTTGAGAGGTATGCGTTTGTCATGTGCCATTTTATTTTAATGGGGTGTCCTTGTCAAAACATCCACTACATGAAAGAGTGATTTTCCTCCAACAGGCTGTCATTATGATAAATTATACAATGGCAAGACAATTTCCTGGACTCTGATTGGTCAATGTGTGCCTTGCTGAGACAGTGATGTTATTACACAATAACATCACTGTATTGATTTTTTGGATGATCCTTATGAGACACTTTTGTTTTTTTTTCAGAAACAAAGATACACTACCTCACTACAAATCTACTAAAAACATTTCTCTATTTTTTTTTATAACATCAAGCCATTGTATAATTGCAATAAGGCGCTCCAAGGTGTGTGTTTCGCCTCGTGCTTCAACCCACCGAGTGACGTTTGTACACGATAACACACACCGGAGTGCCTTACTGCTTAATTATCCCAACACTAGCTAAGCCAGAAAACACACAGCAACCTAATTCGGGGGCAATCTTCATCGGGGAAGAGATAGATCCAAAAACAAAACTAAATGTATTTGCCCCACCATTTTATAACCTACCACGGCCAGCAGAGGCGCTCAAAGGTGTGTGTTGCTGTGCTTACTTCGTGCTTCAGCCCACCCCAGAGTGAGCGTTTGTACGATGACCACACACGGAGTGCCTTATTGCTTAATTATCCCAACACTAGCTAAGCCAGAGAACACACAGCAGCCTAATTCGGGGTCAGTCTTTCATCGGGGAAGAGATAGATCCAAAACAAAACTAAATGTATTTGCTCCACCATATTATAACCTTCCGGGGACAATAGATAGATCCAGAAAACAAAACAAATGCATTTGCCCAGGTGTTTTGGGGTTAGACTTACTAAGGTTATTCTAGCTGACTTGAGACTGTAGCATAGCAAATAAAGTAAAAATACTGGCTAGAAGCCCTTACCAGACCCTCCTCAGTAGTGAGCCAGGAACACAGCCAGCCAGCAGACACACAGTGCTCCACAGTCCAGCAAAGTGATGGGATGGGATGGGATTTTAGTCACTGACCAGATAGATTCAAATCTGCAAATTCGCTGCAATGATGATGAGACCTGCCCCCAGACTCACTCACACGCACGCACCACCAAAGTGATTACAGCTCTTTTGGTTTGACTGAAAAGCAAGCCAAACGGTGCGGCGGCGAGTCCGATCTCAGAACTTGTCAAAATTGCTTTTCTAATCCCGCTACAGCCTGCCCTGCGCCGAAGAGAACGACCGCCCGACTCTCTTCAGCTTCAAGCCTTCAGTTCAGTAATAGCAGCTGTCCACTCCAAACATCCTCCATCTCCAAACAAAGTCAGCTGCTGTCTCTTCTGGGCTGTGGTGGGTGGGCTAAGGCGGGCTTGCTTCTGCTGTGCTGACTGTCAGACAATGCCTTCCAATTAGCCATGCTGCTCCCAGAGAGATGCTGCCCCCGGAGAGAGTCCGACTGACACACGCTCATGCTCGCCACTCGGTCTCCCTTCTTCTTCTAAAGTTCTGCGTGCTCAGACACAGACAGTCCTTCTAAGTCACTCCTAGGATGGTCCTCGCTCGCTAGTGGCAGCTGCTTTTTCCTCCAAAAAAATATTTGCTCCCAGTGCCAGCCTGTCTCGATTCAATCTATCTGGTGACTGTGGCTCGTGGCTTTTTAAACATTCCGCCACCTGGTAGCCACACCCCCTGATGACTCTAGAGCCATTGAGTCATCACCCGACACCACCAATCATGTTGTGGCAGCGGACCTGTTTGAGAGCAGAGTGGACAACTCCACCCCCCCCCCCAACACAGAAAGCCTGCCCCTGGGAGCAGTGTAAAAGGTGTGAAAGTTAAACCTAACAAAAGGGCTTCAAGGAGTAGGACGGTCGGGTGACTCGGGACGGACTGGGACAAGAAGTTACAAATTATACAAGCCGGTAGCCGAGGCGTGGAACTGTTTATTTAAATTGCACCGCGCGGGTCCGCGGCCGCCCACCTAACCTAACCCCAGCGTAACTCGGTGTATGGCGTTGCTTGTGACCGATCGGAGGAGGGGCAGCCTGGCCTGAGTTACAACAGAATGAGGAAGCGAAGGGAAATGGATGGGGAATCTGCGTGCTGCAACAAGCAGGTATTGCAATTTGCAAAGTATTTACATTGTCTTCCGGAAGCGGGACATTTAGCGTCCCACAGCTGGGAGGTGCGGGAGACGGGATGGCAACCCGAACAGTGGGACTGTCCCGCGGGCAACGGGACGGGTGGCAACCGTAGATGGAGGAAGAGATTGTACCTGCTGCAAGAGGCACCCCTCGAAGATCTACCATTACGGTGAGTACGCAACTGTACTGTCTTCCATGGGGATAATCTCTGTAGCAGGTAACACACTTGGGATGACTCCCAAGCAGTAAATCCAGGAAGGGGTGGAAGTTATGACAAAAGGCCTTGTAGGACAGCTTGTCCAAAGCCTGTCCTAAGGCATGATGCAATATCTAAGTTGTAATGCTTCATGAAAGTATGTATTGTTGACCATGTGGCTGCAATGCAGATATCTGTGATAGAAGGCCCCTTGAAGCAGGCCACTGTGCCGGCCATAGCTCTGGTAGAATGGGCTTGGACAGGTCCAGGTAACGGCTTGTTATATTTCTTATAACAAAAAGTTATACAATGTGCCAGACAATTGGAAATGGTCCGTTTAGCGACCGAGAGACCTTTCCTAGTTAAGGCAAAGGTAACAAAAAGCTGAGAAGTTTTTCCAACTGATTTGGTACGACTGGTATAGCATCTCAATGTACGATGTACATGGAAGGTGTGTAGGAGGTATTCTCCCCAGTTAGAATGCTCAGGGTAGTAAACCGGCAATTCAAAGGTCTGATTTAAGGTGTGTTCTAAGACCACCTTAGGTAAAAAGGAAGGATTGGTTCAGAGAACTACTATGTCTTTGTGAAAGATTAGGTAAGGCTCATTGCACATCAGGGCATGGAGCTCAGAAACACATCGAGCAGAGGTGACAGCCACTAAAAATACTGTCTTTCAAGAATGTAAGCGGAGGTCACAGGTGGCAGCCAGTTCAAAAGGCACAAGGGTCAATTCTTCTAGAATGAAATTCAGATCCCACAGAGGGGTGGGTCTTTTAATGGAAGGTTTGATGTGTAACATACCTCTTAGGAACATTTTGGCAAGATGATGTTGATAGAGTAGTCTCCCTTCCAAGGGCTCATTGAAGGCCAATATACAGGCCAAATGAACTTTGAGGCCAGGTAATCCAACACTTTGGTCAGTGGACAGGAATAAGGGTTCAATGACCTGGTAGCGGCCCAAATGGAGAAGCTTTTCCACTTAGCATTATATGTTTCCCTGGTAGATGGTTTGCGTAAAACCAATAAAATACTGGCCACATGTGAGGAAACTTGAAAACGGGCTATGAATGCGTCCTCACATTACCATTCTTCGGGCTCCCTCTACTCTCATGCTGTGTCCTCTTGTCCTGCTATTTTTCTTGTACTGAAACATGTTAATGCCCTTAAGATGTTTGAATGTTTCGATCATATCACCTCTCTCCCTCCTTTCGCTCTAGGGTATACAAACTGAGCTCCGTTAATCTGTCCTCATATGTTTTCTGATGCGGTCCCTGCACCATTTTGGTTGCCCTTCGCTGGGCTGCCTCCATTTTGTTAATGTCTTTGTGTAGGTGTGGCCTCCAGTACTGCACACAGTACTCCAAATGGGGCCTAACCAATGTCTTGTAAAGAGGGATTATTACCTCCCTCTTACGACTTGCAATACCCCTACTAATACACCCCAACATCCCTTTAGCCTTACCTACTGCTTTAGTGGTCTGCTTGGATAATTTCAGGTCATCTGTGACGATGATGCCCAAGTCTCTTTCTTCTCTTGTGATTGCCAGCAACTCCTATCCCAACCTATAGGTAGCTTCAGGGTTTCTCTTCCCTATGTGCACGATCTTGCACTTCTTTGCATTAAATCCCAGTTGCCACTCTTCAGACTATTTTGCCAGTTTTTCCAGATCTCTTCTCATTCTGCCCACCCCATCTGGATCATCTACTCTGCTGCAGATCTTGGTGTCATCTGCAAACAGGCAAACCTTTCCAGTCCATCTGCAATGTCGCTGATGAAGATACTGAAGAGGACTGGCCCCAGGACTGATCCCAGAGGTACCCCACTTGTGACTTGCATCTCTTCTGACTATATCATTTGCCACCACTCTCTGTTTTCTGCCCGCCAACCAGTTTGCCACCTAGTTGACCAAATTCTGACCCACCCTGAGCCTACCCAGCTTATTAATCAATCTTCTAAGTGGAACAGTATCAAAAGCTTTGCTGAAGTCAAGGTATGCGACATCAACTGCACCCCCTCGGTCCACCACATTGGTTACCCAATCAAAGAAATCTGTAGGATTAGCTTGACAGGACCTTCCTGTTGTAAACCCATGCTGTCTTGGATCCTATGCTCCTATGAATTCCAGGTGTTGCACTATCCTTTCCTTAAGGAGTGCCTCCATAATCTTGCCGAATACTGAGGTAAGACTGACTTGGTCTGTAGTTTCTTGCCTCCTCCCTGCTGCCACACTTGTGAAGCGGGATCACGAGCCATTCTCCAGTCTTCTGGGACCTCTCCTGTGCTCAGAGACTCACTAAACAGTTCTGATAATGGCTCTGCTAGTTCCACCCTTAGCTCCTTTAGTACCCTGGGATGTATGCCATCAGGTCCTATTGCCTTGTCCACTCTGAGCTTAGCGAGCTCTTGTAGGACCCCTTCTTTTGTGAAGGGACTTGTGCACACCTCCCTCCCTGTGTCCATGGTGCTGAGCTGTGGGCCCTGCCCTACCTTCTATTCAGTAAATACTGAGCAGAAGTAGCTACAGTATTTAGGATATATGCTTTTCCTTGGTCCTCCTCCACAGACTCCCCCTTATCCACTGTGATCTTAGTGATACCCCCTCTGGACTTTCTCCTTTCACTAATGTATCTATAGAAAGTCTTGTCCCCTTCTTTTACTGTTTGTGCTAGTGTTTCCTTGGTTTGGACCTTTGCCTACCTTACTGTCTTCCCTGCTTCCCTCAGGGAAGTCTGATATGCCTCCCTATTTTTGTCCCGCTGCGTTCCCTTATATTTTCTGAAGGCCAACCTTTTGGCTCTGATCTTTTCTGCTACTGTTTTTGAGAACCAAAGTGGTTTTCTCCTTCTTCTGCTCTTGCTTTTCTCCCTAACACAATAGGATGTTGCTTGGGACAGGACATCTGTAGACTGTCGCTTTCTGTTCGTGATAACTGGAATAGTATCTGGGGAGTCAGTGATTGTTGGGTGAAGCAAAGAGGTCAAGGTGCGGGGTCCCTCACAATCAAAAGATCATCTGAAGAACTTTGTGATGAAGTGTCCACTCCTGCGTGGAGGACTGGCGACTGAGAATGTCAGCCAGGGTATTGTGGTGTCCCGGTAAATGGACAGCTATCAATGATAGGTGTTGAAGTATGACCTCCTGCCAAAACGCCACTGTCTCTCTCAGAGAGTGCAGGACTTGGTACCTCCTTGTTTGTTCAGGTAGTACACTACTGAGGTATTGTCTGTTTAGATCAGAAGAGGGAAAGGTGAGGGCAAAGTAGACTGCTCTGTTTTCAGATTTATATAGGGAAAAATGGACAAATGAGGCCACCTACCCAGAGTCCTGTACGGACCCCGGTGTGCCCCCCAGTCTTCGAGGGAATCATCCGTAGTCAACGTCTGCTGGGGAGGAGGGGAGTGGAAGGGCATGCCTCGAGATAGGTTGACACGCTGGGTCCACCAATGCAGGGCCGAGCAGAAAGTAGGAGAGAGACTGATTCTGTCTTTGAAATTCCCTGTCTTTTGCCCCATTGATTCTGAAGAGTCCACTGGACTGGTCTCATATGTAAACGGGCAAAAGCCACAGTGGGGGTGGCCGCTGCCATGTGTCCCAGAAGGCATGAGGGATGTCTGGATGTGATAAATTGTTGAGTTTGTATCTGGGAAGCCAGAGACAGAAGTGTGTCTTGTCTGTCAGCAGGGAGGTAAGCCCTGGTGGAGGCGGTATCCAGAACGGCTCCTATATATTGGAGCAACTGGGTAGGGGTTGGATTGGACTTGGGCCAGTTGACCGTAATTCCCAGGGATTGGAACAGGGTGAGGGTCGCCTGGAGGGAGGAAAGCAGAGCGGTTTTGGAGTCTGCTTTTATAAGCCAATTGTCCAGGTATGGGAAGATGAAATGTCCGTCCCGCCTCAGGGCCACCGCCACAACCAGCAGCCACTTGGTAAAGACTCTCCGGGTGGATGAGAGACCGAACGGGAGTGCCCGAAATTGATAACACTGTCCTAGCAGGTAAAAGCGAAGGAACCGGTGGTGGGCGGGGTGGATGAGGATATATAGGTACATATCTTTTATATCTAATGCGTATTGCCAATTCCCTTGTTTTAAGATCGGCATTACAGACGTTAAGGTAACCATCCGGAACCTTTTGTACTGAATGTGAAGATTCAGTTGTCTGAGGTCTAGTACAGGTCTGAGATCTCCAGTGCGTTTGGGTACCAGAAAAAAATGAGAGTAGAATCCCTGATGGTACTCCAGCTGAGGAACCAGATAGATGGCATTCTTGTGAAGAAGTGCCTGAAGTTCCTCCTGGAGAATAGGAATATGGTCGGGTGGGTAACGGACAGAGTGGGGGGGATGAGGGGGAGGTGCTGAGGAGAGTTTGAGCGTGTGCCCTGTCCTTATAATCTGAAGTACCTACTTGTCTGATGTGATCATCTGCCAGGCCTCTAAGTGGAGGGTAAAGCAACCACCCATGACTTACGACGCCTGGAGGAGGAAGCCTGGGCAATGCCGCACTTGGGCACTGGGAAGGGGCTGACTGGCTCCACCCGGGGGTGGGGGTTGGGGTGGGGTGTGGGAGCGGAAGCCCTTGGAGGTAGAAGTGGTGGTCCTGGAAGAAGGCTGGGAGCGACCACGCAATCCGCCTCTGTAGATGCCTCTGTGCTTACTGCCCCTTTTCGACTGACAAGATGGCTGTGAGCGGTACTGGTAAGATGGATGGGAGGTATGGTACATGCCATGTACCGTACGCACGGTCCATCTTGAAGCCTGGAGGTCATCCAGAAGTGTTTGGATACCTGGACTGAAAAGTTCAAACCATTAAAGGGAGCATTTACCACTTCATGTTGTATATCAGGTGTGAATCCTGATAAACGTAGCCAAGTGTGGCGTCGGAGGGTGACCCCTGTGGCTGCTGTACGGGACGAAGTATCCAATGCATCATAAGGTGATCGGAGCAGGTGCCGAGATATAGAATTGCCAGTGGAAATGGTAGCCAATAATTGGTCCTTCTCCTTAAATGGAGGGAGTTTGACTAGTTCTATAGCAGAGGACCAGAGGGTATGTTGATATTTAACCATGTGTCCCATATAATTTAGAATTCTAAGATTCATAGTACCCTCCTGGAACACCTTCTTCCCGAGGTAGTCAAGGCGGCAGGACTCCTTCTCAGGGGGTAATGAGCTCATGTGTTTTGGTCGTTTGGTACGATTATGAGCTACAGTAATCACTACCGAGTCAGCCTCGGGGCTAGCGGAAAGAAAAGGATGGTCAAGAGGAGCCTAGTAAAGGCGGTCTTCCTTCCTAGGAATGGCTGGGACCACTGAGGGGCATTTCCAAGCTGCCAGTACAGCATTTTGGTAAGTTTGCATGAGTGGGGGTAACACTACTACAAGCTCTTCAGGCAGTTCAAGATAATCTGCCATATCCTTTCTTTATTATGCTCGGTGGTTGAAAAACCCATGATTTTCTGAATTTGAACCATCATCTCTTGAAAAGATGGGTCATCAGGAGGAGAGGCAGCCGCCTGGTGGGAGACCTCCTCCTGTGAGGAGGAGATAGTAGAAAGAGAGGACGGGGAACAGGAGCCCAAGTCCTGTAGTTCAATCTCCTCCAGATCTGGGAAAGTCCTCCAGAAAGTCAGCCTCATCTGAAAAGTACTCTTCCTCATAGGAGAGAGGGAACCAGGTTGGGGAATGGTCCCTGAGCCCTTGGAAGCATTTTGGCAGATGAGTAGGAGAATGGGAAGGGCAACTCGCCTCCTCGGGAATGGGAGATTGTGAGTGCCTCATTACTTGTAGAACCTCTTATACCACTGAGGCTACGTCCAAGAAAGGAGGGGCAGGGGACGGAGTAGAGGGTTTCTGAGAAACCAGGGGGATTGCTGAGGAAATAGGATGTGAGGTATAAACAGGCCTAGCCCCTGGATGGTAAAGCACAGGTTCCCAATCTCTGTCCACCTGGCCCCTATGGGAGAAAGTTTGTGAAGGTGGAGGAGCAGTGGAGACTGCAAACCTAGTAGTTCTGCCCATAGAGGAATGACCCATCATCGAGGGGGCAGCAAGGGAAGGGGCACTGGAATGCTTAGAAGGAGACATCATCGACGGGAAATGAGGCATTGTCGATGGAACGTCAAGGGAACCACCATAGGGTTCCACAGAGACTGTTGAAAAGGCATTGGAAAGCACCGTCGACAAGAGGGTGTAAAACCCCACCGACGAGAAAGCAGTCCTGGAGGGCATCATCAATGGTGGAGCACTGGTAATGGTGGCCGTCTACAAGTGTTTGCCCGATGAAGATGAGGATGATTTATCCTTGTCATGTTTATGCTTCTTGTGTGATGCAGTTGTAAGTGACTCCTTGGAATGGGCCCCCTTCTCTAAGACAGACACTTTTTTGCTCCATAAGGTGTGCCTCGATCTATAGCCATCCTCGACGGGTTGCCTGGTTACATTCCTGGCAATGAATGCAGGAGATGGTGTTGTGTGTGGGACCCAGACACCTAACACAAACGGTATGGTAGTCGTAATGGTAGATCTTTCTACCGGAACAATATGAGCAAAAAAGCGCTGTCTTGCTTGTAGATTCTTTGACATTCATCGATGAAGGAAAGGAAATGGTAAAATACTGTTCCCAGCTCAAGTCCTCATCGATGATTGCTGCTCTCTGCACAAGCTGCTGCATATGAGCTGAAGCCTGCAGGAAAATGAACTGAGAATACCAGGGACCGCCCACTCTTCTATAGGAGCAAAATGATGTCATGTGTGAGCAGCCCCTGGCAAAAGACTGCTAGAAGAGAGCTGCCACACACCACAGCACCCTCTGGTGATGACCCACGTGTATTACCTGCTGCAAGAGATTATCCTTGTGGAAGATCTACTGTTACAGGCGAGTAACCAGTTTTTCTAGGGACATGAATATGGTGTTCTAGCCACACTTCTGGCAGACTCCTAGCAGTTCTCTGGAAGAAGGGAGCAAGGCGCACACCCCCTACTTAGGGAATAAAGATTGGAGAACTGAGGTGCCAAAACCAGCAACACGGCATGACTCAAGGTGGATATGGTAGTGGGAAATGAAGGTGTGTGCTGACAGGCAAGGCAGAGGATCTGGCACAGATCCAGACGGGCAACAAAACACAAGCAACTTAAACGCCATTGAACTTACAAAGCTGTGTCCCTCGGATGATATCGAGGCATACCTGACAACTTTTGAAAGAGTTGCCACAGCCTGTCAATGGCCAAAGCAGCAATGGACAATCAGACTGGTACCCTACCTGACAGGAAAAGCCCAACTTTCCTACAGCAATATGGACACTGCATAGTCAGAAAACTATGACCTGGTGAAAAGTGAAATCCTGAAAAGGTATGACAGCTCAGGAGAGACCTATAGGCAGAGATTTTGATCTCTGAAGTACAACTCAGTCGACAATCCTCGAGAAGCCTCATCCGGCTCAGAGAACCCATGATAAAATGTCTCCAACCAGAGGGCAAAACAGCCCCACAGATCAACATCTGCAATAGAGAAATTCATCAGCATCCTGCCTACAGATGTGCAGCTTTGGGTAAAGGAACACTGACCAGAAAGTGGGGGAAAGGCTGTTTCTTTAGCCGAATACTACCAAATGGCCAGACAGACACCACAGTAGCGAGGTAACAGCCAAGCATCCGGTAAGACACACTTTTTCCCAATTAAACTCCAAGCCTGGTAAGAACTCTGGTGGGGGTAACAAATATGTGTGCCCAAGACTTTATTTGCTATAACTGTAATAAGCCAGGCCATTTTGCAAGAAACTGCCATAGTAAGGAGAGTGGTACTGGAGCAGATCTGTCCTTGGCAAATTGGGGAAAGTACTTAACAGATGTGAAGGTGGGGGATAAGACTGTAAAGGGAGTCATGGACTGGGGACGCAGACAGACCGTAGTGTATGTTGAAGTGCTGGGAAAACACTGTGCAAAAGGACCAGGCACTCTGGTGTCAACTGCATCCACGAGGACCCTCGATACTATCCCACCGCCCAAGTGACTCTGACCATTAAGGGTGTGTAGCACAAAATGAACGTGGGGGTAGTATCTAAGTTACCTATGCCTGGGATTACTGGAAATTACTTTCCAGGATTTACTGAGTTAATCAAAGAGGGAGTAAATCCTGATGTTTCAGCAACTGTGGTGACAAAAGCTCAGGCAAAGAAAATCTCTGCTGTTGTCCCTGCTTACCTTTGAAGCGGTTTTATTGCCTCCGAAATGGTTTCAGTTTGGGTCTGTACATGGCCTGTACAGATCTTGCTGCCTTTCCGGCATCTTGCAGCTTTGTAATTATCTCCTCAGATTCTTCCCCAAAAAGAACAGAGCCTTAAAAGGGAACATCCAGAATGCCCTTCTGAACGTCTGGCGTAAAGCCTGATACCTTCAACCAGGAGCAGTGTTGGGTGGTAACGTGTTACAAGTAACGCATTACTGTAATCTGATTACACTGTCATGTAACGTGTAATGGTAACTTATTGCCTGAAACAGAATGTAATCTGTAATGCATTACAGATTACATTTTCTTTCAAGTAAAGCAGTTACTATAATGCTTTATGCCAATTACTTAATGGTGTAGGGCACCCCAGAACCCCCAGAGTTTGCTTTCCCGGTTTCAAAAATTCCTGATTTGGCTGCTGCTGCTGAAGGGATGGAGGGGAGTGCTCCTTTAAGAGTGGGGAGGAGGGGCAAGCGCAGTGATGGAGGCTGGAGCAAGGGTGGATTCCAATAGATCCAGAACGCGGTAAGAAGAACCAGTATACTGGCGTGATAATTTTGATCATTGGTGGCTCAAGTCGAGGACCTGAAGGGGGTTAAAAGGCACTTTAATTCCAGATCAAACTTCACCAGACTAAGCCGGCCCCGTGGCGCTGAGGGTTGAGGTGCTGGACGCCACACCCGCCCACGCCGCGACTCCAGGTTCGAACGAGCCCAGACTGCTGGGGGTCGGAGAGGAGAGAGAGAGGATTGAGTGTCCGGAGGACTGCTCTCTCCTCTGGGAGGGATCCAGGGTAGCCTCAAGCAGTAGCTGCCCCCAGTGGAGACCGCTGCACTGCGCACAGGGCTCACAAACAGGGAAGACGTTGGGTGGCTGCCTTCCAGACGGGGCGTGGAGCACCCATGTCGCAGGCTGACAGCATTGCATGTCCCATGTCTGGGGCGTAAACTAAGTAAAAGCCCCACCAGCCTGGATAGGCGATGGCCATCCCAGTGCCAAACAGCCACACGCCCAATACTGGAACCCTGCCACTGCTCTTTCAGACTCCTCAGGCCCTTCATCCTCCTCGGGGCTGGGGGGGGGAAGTAATGCCCTTGAAGATGACAGGGTTCACAGTGGGCAGTAGAACGGCATAAGCAAGTGGATAGGCCCAAGAGAGCTTCGGTGCCTTGGGGAGATAAACAGACTTAAAAAGGAAAAAGAACAAACTTCACCAGACTATGCAGGTAGAATTTTTATATCTTCCGATCCACAAGAAACAGGTAAATTTGAGCCGATACGGAAGTATTTTAATACCCAACAGTTGTCAGAGGGGTCAGACTGGCATGGCCAGATACCCAGAGATTTCCGTGTGGGCCCACCCTGCCAATGTGTACAGCATAGCATACAAGTGGAAGGAAACTTCCAGAGAGAATCTACTGAGGAGAAAAAAAAAAATTAAAAAAGAATATATGGGGGTGTGGAGGACAACTGAGTCACACTATCTGTGCTGCACTGGGCCCCTATGCATTTGCTGTTCATCGCGGGGCACCGGTGCCGTTGGTCAGACCAGTAACCTTTGAAATCAGACACAACACAAGTCTATCGTCCTGCCCCATCACACCTTTCTTTTTTTATTCCAAAGTCCTATAGTAATGATGCGATTAGGGCATGAATGTGTGGGAGAGTGATGAACACTTGTCGTGGGCTGTTTCAAAAACTTGTGCACTGATGACCATCTGGTGCGTCCTCATCCTGTTCTGACAGATTTGAATAGTGCGGCTAATGTGGCAACTTAGCAAGCATGGGGGGGAGAGAAACAGGCCACAGTCTTCATGGCAGAAGACCTGAGAACTTTCTTTTTTTTTTTTTTACATTTAGCACCTGCGTCTGTGAATGAGGCAAGCGTGGGGGAGAAAGCCAAGCCGCAAGGTAAGAGCCGAGAATGAGACAGAGAAAGTTTATTTCCACATGGTTGCTTTAAGTAAGTCAATCAATCAATCAATCAAAGTCTTGCTTTAACCAGGCGATCACCATTGAGCAAGATCATTTTCGAGGTGGACCTGGGTTTGTTAACAAGGAACAAGGGACAATACATGGGATGCAACACACAAGAAAATAATAATACAAATAAAGTGAGATACAATAATACAGTGTATACAAAGTATATACTAGCATTGACAATAGTATATGTTTGGAACAGAAGATACAGCTAGTTTGGGTAGGACACAATTTTTCATAAAAATAAAGAAATATACTGTACATATCAGGTGCACCGAACACAAATAAAACCTAATATAAAAAGATATATAGTGATACGGTATGGAGAATTTAGAGCTGGAACCAGGGTCAAAGTAATGTGGAAGGGACAGATATGGGGGTAGAAAAAGGGGAGAGGGAAGAGTCAATTATAGATGTGATCAGTCTTTTAACAGTAGTAATTAGAGTGTGCTTGGACTTATAGGAGTCACTATTTAGGGTAGACAGGCACAGGACTCATTATTATGATGTAGATATAGAGATTTAAAAGCTGCTAGGCTGATGGGGTGAGTTAATTTCAAAGTTTTTGCAGCTTGTTCCACAGTTGAGGGAGCACAAAGCTGATGGCTGCTCTGCCAATGTGAGATTTTGCTTTGTAAACATAAATGTAGATATATAGGTGCTTCTCAGGGCATACTTCCCCAGAGTGCACAAAGGTAAACAGACAGAGATATACTGGGGCAGTATATTTGAGATAGCTTTGTATGTCCAAACCACAGCATTTTGTTTGCCATCTGTAAGCAAGGGATGACCATCCCACTGCCATGTACAATGCACAGTGGTGGGGTTGACTATGGAAGACCCGTGATAAATCTTATGGCTCTGTGATAAAGAGTATCGAGTTTGGCTAGGGTACCTGCAGGTCCCTGACTATATAGAAAGTCTGAGTAATCCAACAGGGAAAGAAAGGTAGTTTGAACCAGTTTCAGTTTAGCGTCTCTTGTGAGGAGATTATTAATCCTAAAGAACAGACCAAGTCTTTGTCTAAGTTTCTTTGCCAGTTCTTCTAAGTGATCTGTGAAAGTAAGACTATGGTGTAACCAGACCCCCAGGTACTTGAACTTTGGTACGTAGTCCAACTGATCACCTAGAATGATAGTGATCTGTGGGAGTGTCCCAGCAATTGCAGGATTTATTGCATTTTGAAGGGGCGAGAGGAACATTGCTTTGTTTTTTTTTTTTTTGCATTTAAGAGCAGTTTCTGGTTTATAAGCTGATGTTGCAGCAGATTAAATTCATTTTGAAGGGCTTTACAGGCCGCTTCAGGTGTGGGGCTACTAGCATAGAGTACCGTATCATCCGCAAACTGGTGTATTTGTCCTTCTTTGATGGGGCATCTACGTTAATATAAATGGTGAAGAGCAAGGGACCAAGAATGGAACCTTGCGGTACACCCCTCAATAGGGGTTTTGGTGGAGAAACTTCCCCTTCTGCCTTTATACTTGTTGAAGTCATCCTGAGAGGTAGCTGGAGAACCATTTAAGGGGATAGGGAATCCAAACCAATGTCCCGGAGGGATGACAGAAGCAGTCTGTGATAAACGGTATCGAACGCCTTGCTTAGGTCCAAGAAAACTGTGCAAAGTTATTTTGTCTAATTCAAGCTGCCAGTAGTTTGTCACCTTGGCTACAGCAGAGATTGTACTGTGCTGTGCTCTAAAACCGGATTGTAAGGGGTCGAGTAATTTTTCTGATTCCAGTTACTTCCGAAGCTGGAGTTCACTATTTTCTCCAGCGTCTTTGACAGGATTGGAAGTAGGGAGATTGGCCTGTAGTTACTGAGGTCAGTAGGATCTCCTGACTTAAACAAAGGGACCACAAGTGCATTTTTCCAAATGGGTGATAGGTCGCCCTGGGACAGGGATAAGTTGAAGAGATGAATAACTGGGACTGAGAGGACACGGTAGCTGACCTTTAAGAAGTACGGGTCAATGAGGTCGGCCCCAGCACTTTTCCTAGTGTCCAGCTGAAGGAGAAGATCTTCGACTTCTTTCAGGGAGGTAGGCTGCAGAGAGAAGGATGGACTGGGGATGGGTTTTTCCTTGTGTATCCAATCTAAGTTGTTGGCGGAGGATATTCACGGGAGAGGAGTCAAAGCTAGCCCTGCAGTGTTAAAATGATTATTGAGAGCATCTCGGACAGAGGGTCTGTCAGAGATGACAGTATTGTCGATCAATAATTTAGTAGGTAGGGAATTTACAATGGTAAGTATAGCCTGATTAACACCTTGCTCTTTAGTGCAGAGTCTGCAAAAGTACAGCACAGTTAATTAAAAAATGTTGTAAGGTAGCTTGCATTTGAAGGGAGCAGAGCCGAAGTGGGACAGAGGAGGCAGGGTTAACTACAGAGATTGGAAATTATCTGACTCATCTCAAGGTCTGTTATAGAAAAAAAAAAAAAAAAAAAATTACCAACTACTACTACAAATAATATAACACCAACTAACTGCTGCAGTAAATTATGTTCACTGTTGTAGGGGGGAACAGCAGTCAGTCAGCAAGTTGGGAGGTAGACAAAAGCACAGTTTAAATTAACTTTCTGCTTTTCATCTTTCATTATATACTGTGAATGTGATCAACTGATAAACCGATATACCATAGTTGTCTCCCAACTCGCTGACTGCTTGCCGCTCTGCCCTACAACAGTGCACGTTATTTACTGCAGTAGTTAATTATTACATTATTACAGCAGTTGGCATTTTTTTTTTATAACACAGCCCTTGAGAGGAAAGAAATAATTTCCTGTCTCTGAATTATCCTGCCTCCTCCATCCTGCTTCAACTCTGCTTCCCCAAATGCACCCACGCTGCTTTATAACATTTTAATAATTTACCTGTTAGGGATTTTGAGGGAGTGTCCTATGAACTTGGTAAATTCTCAAAATAAAAAGACCACTGATTAGCCTCTGCCACTAGTGTCTGAAATATAAGCTGACATGTCTGGGAGGGAAAGCAAACAAGAACAAGGTATAGGCTGTGATTCAGCTGATACAGAACAGCAATATGGTAAACTTTTCAAGTGTGTAGCTGACAGAAGGCAATCTGGGCATGGGGTGTGGTTAATGTAAAATGTAAGCCGCATTGTGTCTCAGTGTGATGTTTATTTAAGTTGTCCCAACAGTCAAGTGGCTCTTTAAGTGTAACATATATAGTGACAGTATTACTTGTTTCTTTGTGCAGGAAGATGATAACTTTACCAGGGCCAGAATTTACCAAGACAGTTCTTGAAATACTAAGAATTTACACATCACTAAATACTGTAGCATCCAGGAAATGTTTGTGTGCCATTTCAATTGCCCTTCTGCATTTTTAAATGTCAGTGTAGTGAAACAGAACTCAGATTTGTAGTCATCCTCATGTGTAAATGAAGCAAACTAAATTGCATAGCATTTCTGATAAAACCAGTAATTGCTGCATTTCAGAGCAAAAAGCTGATATGGCCAGAGCCAACAAGTTTGCACAGGACTGTCTGCTAATAGTGTAATATGTTTTCCTAAATAGGTGTGAACAAGTATAACGGCACACAGTTTGCCTTACTAGTACCTTCAGAGATCAGAGGTCTGATTATTCAAAAAACTTCTTAGACAATTTCTGTAGCTTTTTTATTGCATTACAAGTGGTCTTGAATACTCATTCAGTAGAAGGAGCAAAAATACAGGTTACTCACCTGTAACAGGAGTTCTAGGAATGGTATATGTTGTTTATCCACACTTCATGGCAGGTTCCTTGACACTTTAAATCTTGCCAGAAGGTCTTCAAGCTGGCTCCTCCCACCCACCTGGGTGGTAAAACTTTCGGCTCCGCCCCATGACGCCAGATCTAGCCCACTGGAAGCCAGGTTGTGCGTCGAAGCCAGGGAGGCCGGGTGGGTTGTGTGGATGAACAACATATTCCATTCCTAGAACTCCTGTTACAGGTGAGTAACCTGTATTTCTAGGGACATGGATATGTTGTTCAATCCACATTTCACGGCAGACTCCTAGCAGTTCTCTGGGAGGAGGGAGGCAAGGCGCACACCCCCTACTTAGGAAATAAAGACTGGAGAACGGAGGCTCCAAAACCAGCATCCCGGTGTGACTCAAGGTCGATGTGGTAGTGGGTGATGAAGGTGTGTGCTGACTTCCAGGTAGCAGCCCTGCAGATTTCCTGGATAGGGATGTTCCTGGAAGCAGCTACCGATGCAGCGGTATGGCGGGTAGAATGAGGTCTTATCCCTCTGGGAAGCTCCATGCCTGCCAACCTATAGCAGAGATCTATGCAGGAGGTGACCCACCTGCCTATCGTCCACTTGGCTGCAGGTCTGCCAGGTGTGGCTTCAGCATAGGTGACAAACAGCTGGCAAACCTCTCCCCGAACTTCAGCCATTCGCTCCTTATAATAAAAGAGCGCTCTTCTAGGGTCCAAAGTATGAAGCCTATATTTGGCCTCCGAGGTGTGATTGGGGTAGAACACCGGTAGAGTCAACACCTGGTTAAGGTGAAACTCCGACACCACCTTTGGAAGGAATTTCGGGTAGGGGCACAGGACAACCCTGTCCCTGTGGAAGACCAGATAGTGAGACTTGATGGAAAGCGCCTGAAGCTCTCCCATCCTTCTGGCTGACGTGATAGCCACCAAAAAGGTGGTCTTCCACGACAGGTGAGAGATGTCACACCTGTGCATCGGTTCGAATGGCTTGCCCATGAGCTTAGCCAATACCAGCAGTAGATCCCACAGAGGTGGAGGTTCTTGCACCGGAAGGGATATGTGATCAAGGCCCTTGAAAAAGCGACCGACCACCTTCTCCTGCGCTACCCGACTGCTTCCCTGGCCCACGCCGCAAGCAGAGATGGCTGCCAAGTGCACCTTGGTTGTCGATCAAGCACTAGCTGAGAAAGGGACCACAGGTAGTCCAGAATGCTTGCCAAGAACAGGAGGAAGGGTCCAACCCCTTGCCCTGACAACAAATGGAGAATCTCTTCCATTTGAAGGCATAGCATTTCCTGGTCAACTCCTTATGGGATGCCTCAACAACGTCGAGGACCTCATCGGAAAGACCCAAGGTGCTGGCCTGGAACTCTAGTCGCTCAGGAACCAGGCCATCAGGTGCAGGGATTGAAGGTCCGGGTGGAGAACTTTCCCCTGGTTGACTGAGATCAGGTCCGGGCGGGCTGGGAGCCACCTCGGGAGCCTGGAGAGATCTGGATACCAGAACTGACGGGGCCAGTCTGGGGCTACCAGAATCACCTGCGCCTTGTCCCTCCTCGCCTTGAGAAGCACCTTTGGATCAAGGGAAATGGGGAAAGGCGAGAAGAGGCCCGGGTCCACAGCCTCGAGAAGGCATCCCTGCAGTGAGCCCTGCTGAGGGGGCAGGCACCAAACAGCCTCAGCTTCACATTCTCCCTGGGGCAAACAGGTCCACCTGAGGCGTGCCCCAGTGGGAGAACAGATCTTGTATTACCTCCGGCAGGAAAGAGCACTTGTGAGACGCAGCCCCTATCTGGCTTAGGGCATCGGCCAGAGTGTTGGAGGCTCCTGCCACATGGATGGCTAGGAGATCCGCCTCCAGGCTGCGCACGAGGGACCAAGTGCGGAGAGCTTCCTTGCACAGGGGCATGGAGCGCGTCCCACCCTGGTGGTTTAGGTAGTACATGGTCTTGGTACTGTCCATCTGGACCTGGACCACTTGACCCCGTACAAATGGAGCGAAGGCTGTGAGGGCTAGATGGACCGCTCGAAGCTCCAGCAGGTTGGTGTGGCATCGGGACTCCCGAGGGGACCAGAGGCCATGCGCTCTGTGCTCCCCCAGATGGGCACCCCAACCCATCAGAGAGGCATCGGTCGATAGACCGTCGGCTAGGGGTGGACAAATGAGATGCCCTCCTGCAGATGAGCTGGAACGATCCACCACTGGAGAGTGTTCCACATCTCCTGGGTCACTGCCACTGGCTGGTCCAAAGGACCGGAGCGTTATGACCATTGGCTGGCCAGTCCCCACTGTAGGGGATGCATGTGCCAATGGGCCCAATGGACCATGCTGGTGCAGGCCGCCATGAGGCCCAGGAGGCACAGGAAGTCCCAGACAGGGCGCAATTGCCCAACCTGAAATGACTGGGCAAAGGAGGAAAGAAACCTCGGCCCTGTCCACCAGGAGCCATGCTCTGGCTCGAAGAGAGTCGAGCTCTGCCCCGATGAATTGAATCACCTGCTTTGGCATGAGTTCCGATTTGGCCTCGTTGATGAGGAGGCCAAACTGAGAGCAAACCTGGAGGGACAGATCCCTGGACCGCTCCACCTCCGGTCTGGAGGAGGCCGCAATCAGCCAGTCGTCCAGGTAGGGGTACACCCGGACCCTTCGGCGCCGGAAGAATGCTGTCACCACTGCCATGCATTTGTGAAGACCCTGGGAGCTGGAGAGAGGCCGAAGGGCATGGTCCGGAACTCGTAAATGGATCCCTCTGCTCTGGAGTGGAGGAATCGCTGGTGGGACGGATGGACTGGGACGTGAAAGAACGCGTCCTGGAGGTCCAGAGAACAGGACCACACGCCTCGTTCCAAGGATTTATTTATTTATTTAGTTAGTTCGCTTTTTGTTTACCGGTAAGTACACTAGACAAGTTTTATGCCTATTTTCAGGAACGACCCGGGAGAGTACAAAAGGGTACAACAGGTACATTGATACAGTAATTGGTTCAGACGAATACATTCAGGTACAAAAACAGGAGAAAAGACAATTTTTACAGTTTTTACATTTACGTGGAAGGTACACCCAGATACAGTGCTGGGGCAAGGTATAAGTTAGAGATAAATTCAATGACCAACAGGGCTGGTGAGGATTATGAGCATAGTAACATCATAGCGTCGGTCAAGCAAGGGAGGGGGGATTTGAACGAGGACATAGCGCAAGAGTGGTGACGCCAGAGTAGGAGAGAAGAAGCCGGCACCAGTGGACACCGGGAGGATAAGGAGGCTTAGGACATTCACAGCGAGAAGCCACCTTAAGATGATCCCACAGGGAGGTCTGGAAACTCTTGTGAGAGGAGGCAGTATGGACTCTTTCAGGAAAGGAGTTCCAGAGCCTGGGGCCATGGACAGCAAAACTCCGGTCCCCCATGTTGGTGCGGGAAGTAGGTACACTTAGTATGGAATGATCTGAGCCAGAGTGACCATCCTGAAAGTTCGAGACCTTAGGAACCTGTTCAGGTCATGCAGGTCTAGAATGGGACGCCAGCCCCCCATTCGTTTCGGGACCAGGAAATACCTGGACACAAACCCTGGGTCTGGTGGAGGATCTGCCACCTCCCTGATCACTTCCTTCTGAAGGAGCAGGGCAATGGCGGCTCGACGGGCCGACAGAGCGCCCTTGGACCCGTAGCCCCTTGGGGGGGACGGCTCGGAAGGGCAGGGCCTGCTTGAACTCCAGAGGCAGACCCTTCCTACCACTTCCAACACCCAGCGGTCTGTGGTGATAGCGGACCAGGTGGAAAGAAGTGTGGGAGCCGTCCCCCATGGGGGAACCCAGTGGGCGCGGCAGGCTGGGGCGTACCCTCAACCAGTCACTGAGCAGGCTTGGAGGAGAGACCGGCTGAGGGACCTCCCGGGCCTTTCCCTACCGGTTTCCTGCTGGAGGAAGCTGCAGGCTTGGCTTTGGGGTGCCAAGTGCGAGCCTGCTGGCCCTGATGCTGGTGTTGCTGGGCCGGACGTGCCGTAGGGGCAGAAGGGTGAAAGGGCTTACACTGCTGCTGTTGGCGGCCTTTGTCCTTCTGGGCAGACGTGACCGAGTCCAACGTGGCACTGGACTTCTCGATCCTCTGCAAATGGCCTTCCATCCCGGGCCCGAACAAGTTGGTACCCAGGAAGGTGATGTCTGCCAGCTTGTGCTGGGTATCTGCCGTGAAGGTGGAGATCCACAGCCAAGCCCTGCGATGCATGGCCACTGCAGCCGCTACTGACTAGGCACAAGAGTCTCCAATATCCAGAGCAGTTTGGAGCTGCTGCTTCACCACCACCCTTCCCTGATCCCGCTTGACCGTAGTCTGGAGGTCAGCCAGGAGATGAGACAGCACCTCATCCAGGGAGCCCATAAGGGCGTGGGAATGTGCACCATCAGTACGGCCGAACTGGCCTGACGGAGGCCTACGGAGGACGCAGCGTACACCTTACGCCCAGCATAGTCCAGCTTTTTGGACTCTTTGTAGAGGCTTATTCACGCCCCTGGTGTTCCGGAACGCCGAAAACACTATTGGTCACAAGCCCTCCGCAGAGGGGTGCTCCCAAACCGTATAGTGAACCAGTGGAGACCGCGTACTTACTGGCCATCCTGGCCGAAGGAGCAGGACAAGAAGCCGGCCGCTGCCACAACTACAAGGTTGGGCCAACAATGGCTTCAGCCACCGGAAAGGCCTCCGCGGGAGAAACCCCTCGGTCCAGTATCTCCGTGACAGGGATACTTGGCCCGCTTGGACACGGGTTTGAGCTGCATCCCAGTAGATTCTGAGATGACCCAAAGCAGACCCATGAACAAGGATGGGCTCTCATCCACCGACTGTTCCCCAGTGGACTCCAGGTCAAGGGGCCTGGAGAACAGGGAAGAGTCGTCATCAGACTCCGAGGAGTCTGCGAACAGCTGCCTAGGGCCTTGCCACCCTCCACCTGCCGAGGACGGTCGGAGTAAGGGTGACTGACAGCCGATGGGGCAACCCCTGACCCGACCGAGAATCCTTGGTCGGAGCCCCAGATTTAGATTGTGGAGGTGGGGGTTCCACCATAATAGGTGGTACACCTGGTTTTGGCTGAACATCCAGCACAGGTTTGAGTTCCTCGACAACCTCGAGGGTTTTTTTTTCGGCCGTTCAGGTGACAGCCACTTAATGGCCGGGGAAGGTGACGGGGTCGGCTTGTTCCCGGTCAGAAGGAGCTGCTGCCACATTAAGTCCTTGTAGCGTCAACACAACTTGCGCCTAAGCCTTTCCTCCGAGGAGGAAGAAGACGAGGACGAGCGGAACCACCACTTTCCTCGGTGCTGAGACCGCCGGTGTCGGCAGGATTGGGTGGACTGAGAAGAGGTCCGAGACAGAGATCATCGGTGTTTCCAAAGGTGGGTCTGGGAGGGAGCGGGGGAAACCCGTTCCTCCCTCGGCTCAGGAACCTTAACTGGGGACTCCGGTACAGGAGGTGCAGGCAAGTCTTCAGTTTCCATGGTGAAGAAGGGTTTTTGGCTTCTCCAGTTGACAGCCCATCCAATGGGTGCACTGATGGGGGTGTCTGCTAGCTTACCTGACGGGGACACTGTGAAGCCAGCGGCTTTAGCCGCAACCTCGACCAAAGTCGAGTGTCGACTGTCCGAGGAAAGGGATCTCTCCTGCTCCCACGAACGCCGACGGTGGGACTTACCCTTCGAGTCCTTCTTCTTGGACCGAGAGGAGTGTCCCGATGGACCCTCACCTTTCATGGACAGGGACTGACAAAGCTCCTTAAAAGAAGCCGTGTAGGAGGAGCCCAAGGAGAGTGGGATAAATGCCGCAACCGAGGACGACGAAGATGCGGCCTGGGCCACCTCCTCCTCGAGGGCGATCATCCGCTCAAGTTGCTCAGCCGAGCCCGCCGCCGCGGACAACACCCAACGAGCCTCCTTTGACTTCACCGGTGGAACACGTCTCTCAGGGTGCCCAAGATGGAGTCTGGCAGCACGGTCTTTGAGGACAATGGCCGAGAAGGACTTGCACAAATCGCAGGCCTGCGGATCGTATTAAGCCCGAGGCAATAAACGCACGTGGAATGCGGATTGGTCCGAGACATATCTTTTGCTTGCATGGGCACCGCCGAAAACAGGGAGTCGACTTATCCATCACAGCCGCGAAGGAAGAAACAGACCGAAGTCTAGAAATTTTAAGAATAAGTTTTGGTTTAACCACCGAGTTAGGAGCCAGTCTAAACGCAGAGCACTAAGGAGGGAACCTGAGCTTCCAAGCGGTAAGGAAGATCTGGTGTCATGGGGCGGAGCCGAGAGTTTTACCACCCAGGTGGGTGGGAGGAGCCAGCTTGCAGACCTTCCGGCAAGATTTAGAGCAGCAAGGAACCTGCCATGAAGTGTAGATTGAACAACATATCCATGTCCCTAGAAGAAAGCAATTTAAACATTCAAATACAGTAGCAGTACAGTAGGATTCAATCAGCAATATTCCTACTTAGTTACTACTTTGTGGGTAGCAGCTATCATATACACACACACACACACACACACACACACACAATACTAAAAGAGTTTAAAGCATCCAGTGACACAGGAGGTGCTTTTACACAAAGGTTTGTAAAAGCAGAAATAAACATTACCTAGCATGGCCCGATATACGCTGTTATGTTGAGTTTCCTTTACACCACCCCTGCGAGTATTCCAGCTAATCCCGCCTCCATTTGTTTCAGCTCCCCCAGAGTTTGCTGCTCTAATGGCAGCTTCTGCAGTGGTACTGGAATAGCTGTTTTACACAGCCAGATCAAACGAAACACGTTCATGCAAAACGCAAGAAGCAGAGATTGCGATTTGGACGAACGTTCACCAAGGGAATGAAACAAATGCTTTTTATACACAAGAGATGTAACGGAATACTGTTTCTGTTAACAGTTATTCCGTTACATAGACCTGTGTGTAAAAGCTCCTAGCGTGAAATGTCCAGGAAAGCCCAGTATCTGATAAGTGTGACTTCATGGTGCCCCCGAGAAAAATAAACAAAAAAAATGTGATTCTTTGCCACTGTACTTTTGTTGTAGCAGTTGTAGGTTTATACTTTATTGCTCAGGCTGCGCCAGACTAGACTTTCTAGCCACTAAAGGTTTTTTTACAAGTGCCATTTGAGCTGTATACAGCTTTTACAAGATCCTGCTAAGGAACTTACAGAATGCAACTTCTTGGAATTACATATACTGTTAGAACTACTGTTGAATAATCTGTACGGTGTCTATATGCTGTATCCTAGATTGAATTATGTGATCTTGGTCATGTGAATAATCAACAGACATAATTAACAAGAGACACACCAAGTAGAAAAACCACTGTGCCAAATCCAATATTAACTGCTCACCCTGCCTCATTCACAAACTACAAATGAGATTTTATTTGAGGGGTGCTACTGTGTATGGCACACATCAACAAAAACAAGTCAGAGCACACCCTAACTCTCTCCTTGACTATATTTTTTTCAACCTGGATTCATCTTACTATTCTGATTTCAAAAGGAGTGGGGGTCTCTTAGTATTCATCTCAGGGCCCTGCTGTACACAGTAGCACCCCTCATTCAAAATCCCATTTATAGTTTTTGAAATCAAATAGTAAATTGCTAATCCAGGTTGAAATATATATGTTTATTGTTACATTTGGGGTGGGGGGTGGTGATCAGGGCATGCTCTGACTTGTTTTGACAAACAACTGTGCCAGGCTTTTTATTAGTTGCTGTGTGTGTGTGTGTGTTTGGGGCGGCGTTCTATGTGGTTACAAGACCACTATCAGCAGACCTGTGCATTTATGGAGGCCGGGGGTTAGGGACTTGTATGGGTCACAAAGGAGGTTTAGGTGGTAGGAGTGACTAGTAAGCGCATGTAGGCCAAAGGAGACAATTTTTATGTTGGAGGAAAAAAAAATATGAATTCAGTGGCAAGCACTGAGCTTCCTGGAACAAGTTATCAAAAGCAATATAAAGTAATATGCATTACAGTTACAGTTACTGATTACTTTTTATGACAGAGCAATCAGTAACTGTAGATGATTACTTTTTTAAAGTAACCTACCCAACACCGGCCAGGAGTGTCTTCTGAGGCATACTCCTGATGTTGCGCTTCTTGCAGCTGAATCTGCAGAATCGTATCCTACCCCAAGTACCTGTGTACCTACATCAGAGTCTGTTTGAAGGAGCTTTGCTAGTTCCTCTTTTTGGTCTTTGTCCAGGAGGTTCTTAACTAGGTCCTGGCTGTGTTCCCACAGGGCATTTTGAAATTGAACCACGTGGGTTGGGAAATTTAAGGAGTGGATGGAAATGGAAATTACGTACCTACCGTAATTCTTGATCTTCTTTGACGAAATCTCCACCACTCATTCACACTGACTGGAGTACACCAGAGGCGCTAGGACCCAGCAGGAGTAAACTGTTTCAGGAGGGCCGGCACCGAGACGGAGCCGCGAGGAAACAACACTGCGAGACAGGCGCGTGCGGTATAGACTATCTCTGCGTCGACCCTCCAACCACCTCAGTATCTTTTTTTCTGAGGAGGTGCAGCGTAACTAACCTAGAGAGGACTAACCTAAAACACGGACATAAGGTAGTCCAAATGAGAAGGGTCAACAACAAAGTCTTCACAGCCCAGCCACAGAGGGAGTGAAGACCAAAAACAGAAAAGTGAGCTCGGGGGATGGTGGGTGGGCATGTAAATGAGTGGTGGAGACTTCATTCAAGAAGATCAAGAATTATGGTAGGTACGTAATTTACACATCTTCCTGGACATAAAGTCTCCACCACTCATTCACAGTGATGGGAGAGTACCGAGCTAAATAATCCCTGAGACGGGCAGCAGGAGAGAAAGAAGCTCACTGAGGACAGAAGTCCGTTAAGAACTGTCCTGCCAAATGACTGATGTCATCTGGTATGGACATCCAAGGCATAGTGCTTAACAAACGTATGCACGGAGCTCCAGGTAGCTGCATTGCAAATATCTGCAATGGGGACATTACGGATTTCCACCAGAGATGCTGCGACTGCTCTGGTAGAGTGGGCATACAATCTGCCTTCCAGCTTGACCTGTGCCACAGAATAGCAGTGGCGAAGGTATGCCACCAGCCACGCTGAAATGCAAGTGATAGCAACAGGTTGACCCAGCCGGGTCATGCTGAAGGAAACAAACAGTTGTTGAGCCTTGCAAATTTCCTTTGTTGTATCGAGATAGAACCGCAATGCTCTTTTTACGTCCAGGGACTGAAGGGTTTGCTCCTCTTCATTCTGGACGTTTGGAAAGTAGGTAGGAAGGACTAAAGGCTGATTCAGATGGAATTCTGAGACAACGGTAGGCAGGAACTTAGGATGAGTCCTAAGAACCACTTTGTCCTTGTGAAATACAGTATATGGGGGGGAAAGGGGTCTAAGACCAAGGTGTGTATTTCAGAAACCCTACGAGCAGAAGTAATGGCCACCAGGAAGGCCATTTTCCAAGTGAGGAATTTCAACTCGCAAGTAGCTAGAGGCTTGAAAGGTTTACGAGTGAGCATGTCTAGCACAAGGTTAATGTCCCAGGCTGCAACTGAACGTCTAATAGGAGGTCTAGTATGCAGAATCCCTTTAAGAAACCTCTTAGCTATGGGCAGCTGAGCCAGCGACAGACATGGAGAGTACCGGCTCATGATATGTCGACATGGCACAAAGATGAACTGTGACTGTGGAGTATTGCAGACCTGTGTATGAGAGGTCCAAGAGATACGCCGAGACTTTATTCGGTAGGCAGGAAAAAGGATTTTAAGAGGATTTTGCACACCAGATAGAGAAACGCTTCCATTTAGCTGTGTAGGCTTTTCTGGTGGTCGGCTTGCGTGCAGCCAAAAGAATATCTAAAACTCTACAAGAAACATTAAACCTATTCACCTATATCTCCTCAGGAGCCAAGCGTGAAAGTGAAGCGACCTCAGGTTGGGATGGACCACAGGACCCTGGGTCAAAAGGTTCATCTGCAGGGGAAGTGGTTTTGGGGAGGTTTCCGATAGTCTGTTGATTACAGGAAACCAGATCTGACGAAACCAGACCAGGGCAATGAGAATCATTCAGCCCCCTCTGAATTAGGGGAAGAGGAGAAAATGTGTATATAAGGCGTTTTGTCCACTGCAGCCTGAATGCATCCTGACAAAAAAAAAGCCAGGTCCTGGATTTCTGGAGCAGAAGAGAGGCAGTTTTGCATTGAGTGGGGATGCAAAAAGGTCCAGATCTGGAATTCCCCACTCTTTGAAGAGTGACTGAATGACGGTTAAGTCGAGAGACCACTCGTGAGGATCTGCTGACGTTCTGCTGAGATGGCCTGCCAGCTCGTTTTTTATTCCTGGCAGGTAAGCCGCCTGAATCAGAGCCCTGAGCTCCAGGCACCATTCACACACTCGCACTGCTTCCCTGCATAATGGGTAAGAGTGTGCACTGCCCTGTTTGCTGATGTTGTACATCACTGTCTTGCTGTCCGTTTGAAGGAGAATGTTCTTGTGACAGAGTATGTCCTTCAAAGCTTAGACTGCACAGAGGACAGCTCTCATTTCCAGGACATTTATGTGAAGTTGAGACTCGTCCTGAGTCGACGTACCCAGGGTGTGGAGATCCTGGCAGTGAGCTCCTCAACCCATCAGGGATGCATCCGTGGTAATGGAGATCAGATGAACCAGAGGGGCGAAGGGATATCCTTCCAGAAGGTTGTCCTCCTGAGGCCGCCTGATGAATGCCCTCTTCAGAGGTTCTGTCATCTTGATGAGAAAGGACTGAGGGTGAGTGGTTGGGGACCATGGAGTACTGAACATCCACTGAGAGGTTCTTATGTGAAGAGAAGCCAAAGGTACAGTGAACACCGAGGATGCTATGAGGCCCAACATCCATTGCATCGAGAGAGTGTGTACCAAGCTGTGTTCTCTGATGAATCAGGCCATCTGTAAGATATCGCTCCTTCTGTCCTCCAGAAGAAAAGCTTTCACACAGGAAGTGTCCAGAAGGGTTCCTATGAAGAGATGCTTCTGGGAGGGCTGCAACTGTGAATTCTTGAGGTTCAGTAGGACTCCCATGGACGTGAGTAAGTCTGAAGCCATGGCCACAGCCTCCAGAGTCTCTTGACTGGAGGGGCTTGCTAGAAGCCAGTCGTCCAGGTACGAGAAATAGAAATTACGTACTTACCGTAATTATGATCTTTCTGTGTATCTTCACCATTCATCACAGATGGGGTACTGTCCGGAGGTCAGGACCCGGGGGATTCTTATTTTTTTTTTTTTTTAAAAGGATAGGTGGAGCTGACGCAGCATCGGCGCCGCCCTCGAGGCCGACGTACTACGTGGCGCTCGAGGATTAGCCGTTAAGCTGTGTCGACTCCGCCTGACTACCAGTTCTGAGTCGCCGGAGAGGTAAGAGGAAGGGATGGAGGGTGGGACAAGAGAGTCCAAGGGACAGAAAAAGGAAGGAAGAACTGAACCAAAAGGAGAAATAACGACTGAGAGGACAGCAGAGGAGAGATGAGACTAAGGGGATTGGGTAGGGGCCCCAATCTCTGGAAGCGGAAGAAGGAGGAGGGAGGAGAAAATGTAGGAGAGAGTGAGAGGTAACAAGGATCCAGGACCCTTGTCTGTCACCAGACTGTATAGGAACTGCAAGGAGTAGCAAAGCTTTCTTGCCAGAATTCAAGGCACAGAATATGTGGCAATACCCCAAAAGCAGAGTCGGCTATACTGGAGAAGGACAGGGTACAGGGATTAGTACTCTCTCTGTAATGAGATTTGGTGAAAAAAAGGGGGTTCCTTTTTTTTTTTTTTGAAACAGTTGGAAGACAGGAGGAGGGCAACCAACAACTCCCACCCTGATAGGGTGGAGATATGCAGTAGAGAAGGAATGCCACTAGAGCTGTACCCTTTAAAGGGGAAGAAATTACCCCCGTGTGTCCCTACTTTACCCTGCTCCAAAGAGAGGGAGAGGCACAGAGGGAAGGGGACCCAGAGACTGAGGCCCCAGGGGGACGGTGGGAAGGATTGCGATGAATGGTGAAGATACACAGAAAGATCATAATTACGGTAAGTATGTAATTTCTATATCTTATCTGTGTCAATCTTCACCATTCATCACAGATGGGTGAGTACCAAGCCCCCCAAAGGGGGTTGACTAATTGCACCCTAAGGGACAGTGTCCCTTAGCCCTCAGTGGGTGACACACTAAGGGTGGGAACCTTCTGGGCCTGGGGAGGCCCGAGAGTGGGGAGAGCGAGACGAAGTCCCCCCGGAGGGGGAAGGAAGTTGCCCCGACAAACGCCATCTCGCCCTATGGGAAAATAGATAGGTTTCCTGGTGAGCGGAGCAAATCACCCTACGCCGGGCCAAGGGTGACAACTGGGATAGCGAAGCCACGCCGATCTTCTGGTGCAGATCGCTGTCCCTACCACTCTGGTAGCTACCTCGTTGGAATCATAAGACGCCCTTGCTTGGTGCCTTGCTAGCTCCAGGCCACGTGCAGAGAGAGCGATGGCTTGCCTGGTCTGCTCCGAGTCAGGCAAAGCAGCTAGGAACTGACCGAGCGCTGACCACAAGAACCTGTTGTAGGCTACATAGCGGGCCTGATGAGCGGAGATGGAGAGAAGCAACCGTGCTGAGTAGAAAGTCCTCCTCCCCCAGAAATCAAAATCCGAAGAGTCCTGATCTGGGGGCCGGTCACGGTGGAGGGCGCGAAGCCCGTCGGGAGTGTCCAGGTGCATCAATCCGCACTGCGGATGAGGCATGGAGCCTGGAGACTCCGGGGGTGCGCAATACCTCTGGCTGAGGTCCCTAGGGGCAGGAACTCCGGAGAAGGGCCTCTGCCAGAAACGCATGGACGCCTCCCGAAAGGAGCAGGGCCAGGGGGCACCACAAGGGTGGTCACTCGAATCGCCTTAGAAAGGCGTGTGCGCCAGATGTTTGGATTGCTCATGATAGGGAGGAAGGTGAAGGTCCCAACATCCTTGCGAGGAAATGCTGATACCCCGCAGATCAGCGGCAGGAGAGATGTGGACAGATGGTTCCTCACCCCCAGAAGAGGGGGATGAGGAGCTGGAGGTCACCATATGCTCCGAGGGTGGCTGCTCGGGGGGGAGGTTGAAAAACCAGACTGTCCAAGGCCCTAATGTAAGTAGGTAACCGAGAAGCCACCGCTCTGAACTGCTCCCAGGTGAGAGGCCCGGTAGGACCAAGAATGCCCGGGAGCACTGGAGAATGCGGCAGAGGAGAAGAGCCGAGGGAAGGAATCGGCTGGCCTCTGCCAGGGTTAGGGAGCGAACCATGGACACCCGGGGAAGGTGTTCCGGAAGACTCTGCAGCCGACAGCTGTACAACCACGTT
Organism: Neoceratodus forsteri; assembly: GCA_016271365.2. Lineage (NCBI taxonomy): Eukaryota > Metazoa > Chordata > Ceratodontiformes > Ceratodontidae > Neoceratodus > Neoceratodus forsteri. Next base: position 1,106,504,296 of record CM057449.1, on the reverse strand, counting down.
GGTACTGCCTAGGCTGCGCCCAGAAGAATCCCCCCAGTGAGGAGACCGGGGCCGTATAGGTCCAGAAGGACGGTTCCCTGCCTCCAAAGAATAGGACCCTCTCAAGGAACTGGAAGGGGAAGGGCGGAAGTCCGCACTTCAGCTTCGTCCAGGGCCCGGGTGGACCCCAGAGAAAGGCCGACGTGCCGACCCCACACCCCTCGACCCCTCAGAGTCCGAGAAGGTCCTGGTCCTCGGAAGGGTCAGCCTAGGTAGCTGGCAGCTCTGGGATGTCCCCGAGGGGGAAATCCAGGGCGCAGCACCCTCCACAGCCGTAGGCTTCCCGATGGGCCCCAAAGTTGGGCGATTGAGACACACCACGGGAAGGGGTACCTCCGCTGAAGGGTCAAGGAACCCCCCCAGACCAGGTTGCATGGCTATGGTGGCACGCACCACAGCCTGCTGGTCAGTGCCACTGACCCCGATCTGGAGGGGAACCCGATGCTCCTCAGCAGGGGGCTGACTCCGACTCGTCGAAGAGACCACTGGCACACTCTCCTGTGCAGGCAACCCCGAAGGGTGTGACTGCCCGTCGGACTCTGAGCTGGACTCCGACTCCGAAGAGGTGGAATCCGAGGCCCTAAGCCAGACAGTAGGAGGGCGAGTAAACGCAACCTTCGAGGAGGGCTCAGAAATCGTGGCAGTGGTCAAAGCCGCCCCCATGCCCTCCACGGCCCCGCGGGCGGAGCTGGCAGGGCAGCCGAGACCAAAGGTCCGGAGATAGGGCCAGCCGCGGCGCCGTCAAGCCCACCGGCGCCAGGAGCGGCACCGGGAACAGAGACGGCGCCGGCAGTAACCCCAACAGTGGCCTCGGAGACGCAAACACTGCCAGGCCCGAGAGTCCAAGCGGCGCCGAGAACCAAGGCGGCGTTGATGGCCCCGAAAATGGACCCAGCGCCGACAGTGGCACCGAGAACAGAGGCGGCGCCGAAGGCAACACCGACCAGCGACTCCAAGGGACCCGCGCGCCGTGTTCAACCTGGCGCCGAGGCAAGACACAGCAAAAGGCGACGCCGGATCCAGGGTCACGGCGCCACGAGCAGAGCCGACGCCGCAAGCGGCGCTGACAGGGCCCACGGCGCCGAGAGATGAGTCGGCGCTGCCAAGGCCCTCGGCACCGCGAACGGCACCAAAGACCTCGACAACACCGACTGACGGCATCGAGGATGGCGCCGACCCGGGCCTTCCGGACCGCGGGAGTGACACCGTGGGGACCTTCACCACCGAAGGGGTGATTGCCATGGCGGTGCCTCCCGCCCGCTCCCGGGGGGAAGCGGGACGGGCCTCCCGCACCGCGGGAGGAGCCTCGACCAAGGCTAGGCTACGGAAGGTCGAGGCTCCCTCCTCCACGGTCCGTATAGAACCGGGAGGGGACCCGGAGGAAAGGCCGAGAGAGCGCGGCTTGGCCCGACGAGTGCGAATCCGTCCCCCAAAAGTCGGCGGAGCTCGTCCAACTTTCCACGCTGCTGTTCGAGGATCAGCGTCCATGGAGAAGCAGGCGCTGTACTAATCCATGTCGGAAGCGCCAAGACACGCGAGACACTGGTCATGCTGGTCGGTCACGGAGAAACCGGCGGCCGCAACGGGCACCGACGATAGGGGCCGCCCGCCTTAGAGAATTTCTTGCCTCCGACCGCCATACATGACCACGGAAAACAACACCAAAAAGACTCGGACGCCGCTTAAATGTTAATAAAACAAAAGATCTTACCGGCGACGGAAGTGGAGGCAGTACCCAGAACTAGTAGACCGCGGACTGGCGACGAAAATATCGCAGGCTTAAGGCCTAAAAACTGTGAAAACTTCTTCGGGCTTCCCACGAGGCGACCTCGACGGAGGGAGACGAAGAACTGGTAGTCAGGCGGAGTCAACACAGCTTAACGGCTAATCCTCCAGCGCCACGTAGTACGTCGGCCTCGAGGGCGGCGCCGATACTGCGTCGGCTCCGCCTATCCTTTAAAAAAAAAAAAAAAAAAAAAAAAGGCTCCCGGGGTCCTGACCTCCGGCCACTACCCCATCTGTGATGAATGGTGAAGACTGACACAGATAAGATTCCAATTTTTCTTAGATGCACCGCAAGAACTGCACAACACTTTGTAAAAACTCGAGGCACCAAGGATAGCCCAAAGGGCAGGACTCTGAATTGATAGTATTGACCCAATGCCATGAACCTTAGGTATTTGTGGTGGTTTGGGTGTATGAGAATGTGGTGGTAGGCGTCCTGCATGTCCAGGGAGGCTAGCCAATTGTATTGTCGCATCAAGCGTGGCAGGGTACTGAGTGATATCATCTCAAACTTTTCCTTGTGCAGGAATTGATTTAACTTTCTGAGATTCAGAATAGGGCACATGTTGCCGGTTTTCTTTGGGACCAGAAAGCAATGGGAGTAGAAACCTGTGTTTTGTTGATTCAGCTGAACTACTTCTACTGCCCTGTTGTTCAGAAGGCCTTGTACCTCGGAAGCAAGAAGGTCTGACTGTGCCGCAGACAGCCTGGGCTATCACTAGGGAGGATGATCCGGAGGGGCTGCTGACAGATTAAGAGAGTACCCCTCACGGATTATCCTGAGGACCCATTTGTCTGATGTTATAGACTTCCACTGGTTGTAGAACTGAGTCAGATGTCCTCCCACTGTCGAGGAAGAGTCCCCCCTCGGGCAGCTGAGGTGGGACTTTGGCCAGAAACTCAGAAGGTGGCACTGGGCACTTCTGGGCCTTGTGCCTTTTGCTAGGTTTTCTTTTGTGGCTCAGGAGTCTTGGTTTCTGTTAAAACTTCCTCTGCCTTTACCACGAAAGGACTGACGGGTTGTGAAACTGACACTTATTCCCACCTCTTCGAGAGGGAGCGGGCAGAGGTCTTGCTGTCTTAATGGCAGATCTAGTCTTGTGTGTGGCCTCTAGTGCTTGTTCCACCTGAGGCCCAAACAGATATATACCGTTGAAAGGTAAGGCCATAACTTTCTGTTGGGCATCATTCATAAAGCTCGAAGTACGCAGCCAAGAGTGATGACGGGTGCAAATGCCAGCTGCCGCCGCCCAGGAAACAGTATCGAAAGTATCCACTGCAGCTTTAATTCATTGGTTATTAGACTTGATACCTTTAGTTATGATCTGTAGTAGCTATGAGTTAACCTCCGACTCGGGCAGAGCTTCTACCATTGCTTTGAGTGAATGCCAAAGAACATACTCAAATTGAGAAAAATAGCCCTGGTAGCTGGCAAAGCACATGCCCAGGGTTGAAGCAGCAGAGACTCTCTTACCCAAGGTGTCTATCTTGCGAGATTCTTTGTTTATAGGACGGGCTGTAGATTTCTGAGGGAGGACAGCCTTATCATTCTCTGCCAGGACCACAATGGCATCAGGAAAGGCTTGTGAGGCCAATATGGGGCGATCCTTGGGAGGGGCATATTTCCTGTCTATGGACTTGGCCACCGAAGGAATAAGCGCTGGACTCTTCCACACCATCTGGGAAAAAGTCTCAACAGAGAGCTGTATCAGAGGGATTAAATCCATAGGGATTTCCGGAAAGTACAGTTACGTAAGAAGAACTTACCGTAACAGTAGATCTTCGACAGGAGCTCTTGCAGTAGGCTGTTACAATTAGGACTAACGCCGCAGGCATTAGGACCCACCGGTAAACTTCTCAGCCAGCAGTACCCAGCAGGGACCACCCCCGACGTCGGCCCTGGTACAAAAGCGGGTGGACCCAGCTCCACCCCAGTTCCCCCACCAAGACCTGCGAAGGAGCCCTGACAAGAGAAGGAGGCGAAACCTGAAGATGATGATCTGCACACCTCAGTCGGGGGATGCAGGGTGGGAAAGCAACGCCTGCTGCAAGAGCTTCTCTCGAAGATCTACTGTTATGGTAAGTTCTTATGTAACTGTACTATCTTACTTCGAGTGGGAGCTCTTGCAGCAGGTTATTACAATTAGGACTGAATCCCAAGCAGTCCCGCGCCAAGGAGATGCCAGATCCCGGGAGGTGAAAGATAATAAGCTGGAAACAGAAAGTTAAGACAAGAGTCCCTGAAGGACTGCCAGGCCGAAGCCAGCATGGCATCTGGATGCAATGTCCAAGCTATAGTGCTGCACGAAACTGTGCACAGAGTTCCAGGTAGCGGCCACACATATGTCCCTAATGGAGACATTCCGCAGAGTGGGAAAAGAAACAGAAACTCCTCTGGTGGAGTGATCCCTAACCAGTCCTGGAAGAGGTTTGTTGTGCTTCTCATAGCAAAAAGTAATTCAGTGGACAAGCCACTTGGAGATAGTCTGCTTGAACACTGGTTTACCCAAGTGTTGTGGTGCAAATGCCACAAAGAGTTGCTCCGATTTAGGTTGAGTAGCCGTGCGCTTAATGTAATACCTCAGCGCCCTGTGGACGTCGAGAGTGTGAAGGAGAGCTTCTCCTCTATTAGAGGGAGAAGAGAAATAAACTAGAAGGTCAACCGACTGGTTGAGGGTCAACTCCGAGACCACATTAGGAAGAAACTTAGGATTCGTTCTGAGGGAAACCCTTTCCCTATGAAAAATTAAATACGGCTCTTTACACATCAGAGCTTGAAGCTCGGAAACTCTTTGAGCAGAAGTAATGGCAACTAAAAAACAAACTTTCCAGGAAATATAACGCAGCTCACAATCAGCTGCTGGTTCTAGGGAGGAAGAGTAAGCTTCTCCAACACAAATAGGAGGTCCCAGGGTGGGATAGGATCCTAAATGGGAGGTCTCATGTGTACAATCCCCCATAAAAAAGTGTGGGCCACATCCAATTGGGCTAAAGTTCTGTCTCCCAAAAGGGTATGATAAGCAGAAATGGCCCACATGTGCACTTTTATGGAGGAGTAGCTCAAGCCTTGTTGGTATAAGGAGAAAAGATACTGCAATGGTGAGTTCATAGGACAGGTAAGGGGGTCCAGATGGTGAGATGATGCCCATAAGCAGAAACGCTTCCACTTCGTAGCATAAGTGGAGTGAGCAGAGGGTTTCCTTGATGAAATGAGTACGTCCGCCACCTCCTGGGATACCCCATACCTGGACTTTGCTACGTCTGAAGCAACCAAGCATGAAGGTGCAAAAACCAGAGATCAGGATGGACCAGTGAGCCCTGTTCCTGAGACAGCAACTGCGAGCACAGTGGCAGCGGGATTGGAGGTTCCGTGGACAACTGCTGAAGTAGTGGGAACCAAACCCGCCAAGGCCATAGAGAGGCGATTAGAATCATCCGAGCCCCTTCGGTCTGTAACTTCAAGAGAACTCTCTGGATGAGAGGAAAGGGAGGCAAGGCATAAAAGAAACCTCCCTGCCCAACAAAGGGGCAACGCGTCTGGCCAGAAAATTCTCGTGAGCAGAAAACTGGCAGTTTGGCGTTGCATGATGACACAAAGAGGTACAGCTCTGGACAACCCCATGTGTCGAAGAGCTGTTCTGCTACTGATTGTAGTAGCTCCCACTTGTGCGTCTTGGACTGAAACCTGCTTAGACTGTCGGCTAAGTCGTTTAGGACACCTGGAACGTGCACTGCGGACAGACAGATGTGCTGCTCCAGTGCCCAGTACCAGACTCTCACTGCCTCCCTGCACAGGGGTTAAGAGTGCGCACCCCCTTGCTTGTTGATACAGAAGATGACCACCTTTTTGTCCGTCTGAACAAAAGGAGAGCCTGTCATGAGGTCCTCTTGGAAGGCATGTAGTGCACCAAGGACCGCTCACATCTCCAAGACATTGATGTGGAGTTTGCTCATCATGGGGGTCCAGGTACCCTGTATTTGGCAGTCCCCCAGGTGCGCCCCCCAACCCAAATCCGAGGCATCTGTTGTAAGAGTCTGATTCAGGGGCTCCGGTTGGAAAGGGACCCCATTTTCCAAATTTATCAGGTCCAACCACCGAAGAAGCGTCCTTTTTACTGGCTCTGTGACTCTGACCATGTGGTCTAGGTCATCCGAGCATTAATCCCACTGCACTCTAAGCATCCATTGTGGGATTCTCATGTGGAGGCGGGCCAGTGGAGTGACGGGAATGGCCGCCGCCATGTGCCTCAGAAGTCCTGAGGGAGGTCCTGGCTGGGACCTCAGGGCTTATTAGAACTGATCCGACAATCTTCCACAAGCGATCGTCCCTTTCTGGGGGTAGAAAAGCCATGCCCTGGACCGAATCCAGGATCGCTCCTATGAAGGCGAGCCTCTGGCTGGGCTCTGGGGAAGACTTTGGAAGGGTCAGGGTGATCCCCAGATCTCTGAATAGAATATAGGTGTCTCCAAGAGCTTGAAGAAGGTGTGATCTTGATGGGGCTGCAAGCAGCCAATCGTCCAGGTAAGGGAAGACATAATGTCCCTGGCGCCTTAGAGCCGCAGCCACTACTCCCAAGTATTTTAAGAGTCAAGGAGTGGAGGAGAGGCCGAACAGGAGAAGACGGAACTGATAATGCTACCCCTGGAAGTGGAACCTCAGGTACTTCCTGTGAGGGGGAAAGACCCCGATGTGCATGTACGCATCTTGCATGTCTAGAGAATAGAGCCAATCTCCCTGATGCAGCAGAGGAATCAGTCCTGGAAGAGTCACCATCCGGAACCTTCTGTACTCTATATAATTATTTAAAGAGCTGAGGTCCAGAATGAGACGAAGGTCTTGAGTCTTTTTTGGAACCAGGAAGAAGTGGGAGTAATACCCTTTCCCCTGCTGCTGCAGAGGGACTGTCTCTATTGCCCTTTTCCACAAGAGGGCCTGGATCTCTCCCTCTATAAGCTTGATGGCAAGCTCCTCTCCCTCCTAAAGGAGAGGGACTGCCTCTGGGAAAAAGCCTTAAACTCAGGCAGCAAGCATGACCTACAGTGCTACAAAACGGCTAGAAATCGGTGCACCAAACTTATCAGCTCGCAAAAGCCAATTTCCATAAGACCCAGCTTAACAATGCAGGGGGAGATGGAAAGAGGTTTTGGGACAACATCAAGAACATCCTTGGTAAAGATCAAAAGCAGCACCCTAAGATGCTCAACATTAATAACTCATCCTCCTCAGATCCGCTAGCCATTGCTGATGCCTTTAACCAGGCCTTTACAGACCTGTCCTCAGTGCTGCCTCCAGACTACCTTCTGCCTGTGGAGGACCAAGGTTGCGCCAACCTGCTCATAACTAGCCACCCAGCCTTCTACTTTAAGAAGGTGATGGTGAGGGAGGCCCTAACGATGGTCAGGAAAGTCCTAGGCAAAACCAGATTGGGGCGTGACGGGATAAACATGAAGTTACATCTCTCGCCCATAACAATGCTATTTAATAAATCCTTGGCCCTAGCTCAATTTCCAGAGGTATGGAAGCAAGCCCTGGTAACTCCAGTGCATGAGAATTGTGACAAGGTGCTGGTGTCAAACTACAGGCCAATATCTTTCCTCTCCCCACTATCCAAAGCTTTTGAAACAAATCACAGCAAGTCAACTCACAGAATACCTCAATAAGTACAATCTGCTCTGCCCAAACCAACATTGCTTCAGGCAAAAACACAGTACCACCATGGCACTGCTGGAATACACTGACTATGCGCACAAGGCTCTGGATAAAGGCAAATTGGTGGGGTCCATCTTCAATGACCTCACAAAAGCCTTCAACACCGTCAACCAATCTCTACTAGTACTCCAGCTCCAAAGATTGGGTGTGGCACCAAACGCCGTGAATTGATTCAATGACTACCTAACACGCAGCAGCCAGAGAGTCAAAATCGGGCAGATATTATCCAGTTCCAGAGATGTACTCCTAGGAGTCCCTCGAGGATCAATTCTAGGGCCCCTGCTTTTTAGCCTCTTTGTAAATGACCTACCCACAGCCTGTGACACCAGACTTATTCTGTATGCAGATGATGCCATGCTGCTGAGCAGCAGCACCTCTCAGGGTTCCCTACAAACAGAACTATAGAACTCTTTCAATAAACACGAGGACTGGTTCAGTAGGCAAAAGCTGCTACTAAATTACAAGAAAACCAAGGCCATGCTACAATACAGCCCCTACAACAAACACAAGCATTCTCCTGTCATAATCACCAACAAGGCTGGTGAGCAGATTGAGCAGGTGCACTTGTTCAAGTACCTTGGAGTCACCATTGATGATTCTCTCACTTACACGCACCACGTAGACTCCCTTGTCAAAGTGGTAAACACGAAGATTAGGGGTCCTCTATAGGCATAAGAAATCCCTCACCCCGGAAGCACTCCGAATCTCAGTCTCCAGCTCCATACTCTCCACGATAAGACTACAGGCTGGTGGTCTATGGAGCTGCTACTGATACAGTGCTCAAAAGGGTCCAAATTGCACTCAATAAGGCATGCCGCCTCACCCTGTGTGCAGATCACTAAACTCATACTTGCACCCTGTATGGGCGTACAAACTGGCTTAACCTAAAAGACAGGATAAGATACCAAACTTGCCTCCTGGGAAAGAAGGCACTCCTTGGAAAAGAAAACACCCTGTATAGGAAACCTGCTTGAGGCTTCTCTCTCAACACACATCACCAGATGGAGGAAGAATGGAGCACTGTCCATTCCATTCCGCCGAACCTCACTAGGGCAGCGTGCTTTCTCCTATCGGGCCCCCCTCTGGACAGATGAACTCCCGATGAAATTACAAACAAAAAACAGCCTGTCTCAATTCAAAGTAGGCCTCAAACAGCATCTAATGTCTAACTCAAAATGCACCTGCTTCTCAGACCGCACTTGACAGACAGGCCTACCCCCAAGGTAACACCCAGCAGGGCTACCTTGAGAACCCTGCCTCCATTCCAGCCTAGCCAAGGGCTTAAGTAAGCTATCAGTCCTCTTTAAGCGCACTTGGTACTGCCCCTCCAAACATCCCCCCATACACACACACGCCATACTAGACAAAGCTCTCTGGAGCTGCTCCCCATCACAGCCCCGTTTCACTATACCCCACCTCGCTCTCTGCGGTTGGTTTTAAACCCAAACCCGCTTGTTTCACTGTCATCCAGCCACTCGCCATCGGGGATAGAATTAAACCCTATGCAGTTACTCTGCCATAGTCTATCAACGGATTTGGAGGTTTCCAGGGGTGTGCTACCTCGGGCAACCGAATTAGAAATAGCTTAGTATTCAATTACAACAATCAGTTTTTTTCTCCTACTTGTCTAATTGTCATGTAATCGCTCTTTAATGCCTAATGATCAGGTCTCTGTAACCACTGAATATGTGTATTGTCTTACATAGAAACATAGAAGTTGACGGCAGATAAGAGCCGCATGGCCCATCCAGTCTGCCCATTTCTTTTTCTACCTCATAAATGTGCCATCGGCCTTTGCTCTGTCAGTGGCCTATCTATTCATACTCATTTGTATTGCTCCCTTATGCCTATCCCATGCCTGTTTGAAGCCCTGCACTGTATTCATAGCCACCACTTCTTGAAGTAGGCCACTCCATGCATCCACCACCCTTTCTGTGAAAAAGAATTTCTCACATTCCCCTTAATTGGCCCCCTCTAATCTCATGCTGTGTCCTCTTGTCCTGCTGTTTTTCTTATATTTAAACATGTTAGACTCTTTCACCTTGTTAATGCCCTTAAGGTGTTTGAATGCCTCGATCATATCACCTGTCTCCCTCCTTTGCTCAAGGGTATACATATTGAGCTCTGTTAATCTGTCCTCATATGTCTTCTGATGCAGTCCCTGCACCATTTTGGTTGCCCTTCTCTGGACTGCCTCAATTTGGTTAATGTCCTTGTGAAAGGTGTGCCCTCAATACTGCCTGCAGTACTCCAGATGGGGCCTAACCAGTGTCTTGTAAAGAGGGATTATTACCTCCCTCTTACGACTTGTGATACCCTACTAATACACCTAGCACCCCCTAGCCTTACCTACTGCTTTAGAGGTCTGCTTGGATGATTTCAGGTCATCAGTGATGATGATGCCCAAGTGTCTTTCTTCCTTTGTGACTGCTAGCAACTCCCTCCCAGCCTATAGGTGGCTTCAGAGTTTCTCTTCCCTATGTGCATGATCTTGCACTTCTTTGCATTAAATCCCAGTTGCCACTCTTCTGACCATTTTGCTAGTTTATCCAGATCTCTTCTCATTCTGCCCACCCCATCTGGATCATCTACTCTGTTGCAGATCTTGGTGTCATCTGCAAACAGACAAGCCTTACCCTCTAGTCCATCTGCAAGGTCACTAATGAAGATGCTGAAGAGGACTGGCCCCAGGACTGATCCCTGAGGTACCCCACTTGTGACTTGCATCTTTTCTGACTGTATACCATTTACCACCACTCTCTGTTTTCTGCCTGTCAACCAGTTTGCCACCCAATTGACCAACTTCTGACCCACCCCTTGTCCACCCTGATGTGGAACCTTTGTAAAAGAGCTCACGCTCAAAGGTCTTTCTGAAATACTAATTAAACAATTAAACAATAAGCGGAATGTGAGAAGGAGGATATCTCGAGGACCTTGGTGGGGTGTCCGGAGGAATCTCTGTGAACTCTAGCGTATATGTCCTCTCCTTACGATATCAAGGACCCACCGGTCCACAGTAATAGAGCTCCACCCCTTCAGATGAAGGGAGAAGCGACCCCCTACTGCCTCCCCTGAAACCTCCACCGGAGGAGGAGGGGTTGGGAGGGAGTCATTGGGCGGAGCCGGGCAGAGAGGCCTGGGAAAACTTGGGGCCATGGGAAGTAGTGCCCCCAGGCTGCTTGTTGCTGGCTTTCCTTCGAAAACCACCTCTCTGGCCCTGTTGGCTGCCACGGGCTTGGGCACCCGAGGGCTTACGAAATGGCCGCTTCCTTGGTCTCCTCTGTATATCTGACGGACAGACCAGATGGATTTCTCCGACTTCTGGAGACAAGCGATGAGTGACTCTGTCTCCTGCCCAAACAAAATGGAACCCTGGAACGGTAAGTCCCAGATCCCGGACAGCAGATCTTGGTGAAATTCTGAGACCCTCAACTAAGCATGACGCCGGAGACAGCCCCCTGATGCCGACGCTCTGGCTGCCGTATCTGCAGTATCATATGAGGCATGTAAAACATGCATGCCTATGTCACAGCCCTACTTGAGGACATCCAGCATCCCCATCTTCTTTTCGGAGTCTGGCAAGGCATTCACTAGCTCTTGTCCCCACTCCCAGAATGCATTCTGGTACTGAACCATATGCGTCAGGAAATTAAGGGACCTAATGGAGCAGGTGGAGGCAGAATAGACCTTCTTGCCCACCTGGTCCAAATAGCGAGACTCAGGGTCAGGAGGCTGTGAGCCAGGGTGCTTCGATGCTTTGACTTATCATGGGCAGCCGTAATCACGGAAGAGTCTGCCTGAGGGTGACCAGCCAGGAAAGGTTCATCCCTTGGGGCTCTGTACAGCCTACCCAACTTCTTAGGGTCCGCCGGGACCGAAGCTGGACGCTTCCAGGTAATCCTGGTAAGATCCTGGAAGGTGTCCACTAAAGGAGGCACCACAAGAGGTTTGGGCTCCTTTTGCCTCAGGTACTTGGCCAGTCGACGGCGTTCCGGATCCAGATCCTCTGCGTCCCACTCATTAAAGGCCTGGATGTGCCTTATGATGTCCATAAAGGCTGGAACATCAGCAGGCGAGCAGGGCTGGTCCTTTTCTCCCAGGGAGCTCCCGATTCCTGAGATGGAAGAAGAAGAAGAGGAAGAGGGCGACCGTCTACTAGGTGACGAGTAGTCTGACCTATCCCTATGACTAGCCCCACTCGAACGCTGGTGGCTCACCGTTCGACGTCAGTCTGAGCACTGACATCGGTCATGAGACCGACGACTGAGCGATGATGGACATCAGTCCGAGGACCGATGTCAGGAGCGGGCCCGCCTATCAGAACGGAAACAGCTCCTGGTGTGAGACCTGACCTGGCATCGGCTACCTGATCTTGGTGAGCGCCAGCGTCGGTCTGTGGACTGAGATCGGGAATGGGCCTTGGAGGGTGGGTGAAGCAGCGGACTCTCGGGGGTCTTTAGCGGTGAAGGAACACCTTCGAGCTGTGGTTTACCCGATAGGTCCAGTACCAGTGACGGGGCTGGCTTTTGGGGGGGGGGGGGCTACTTTTGGACCTGGCCCCACCAAAAGGAAAAGAGATCCTGTAGCTCTTCCTTCATGAACATTGAGGCCGCTGTCCCAGGAAAAGGGACCTCAGAAGTATCCGACCTTGAAGGGGAGCCACCTGGAGAGCCCCGGGGTGGGGGGGGAGGACTTGGGGGATAGAGACGCCTTCCCTGCGTCGGCAGCGTCAGGATCCTTCGCCTCCTCTACCAGCGTTGGTACCGGGACCGGCGACGGCTTTCTGCAGGGGGGGGTGCTGGAGTTTCCTTGGACTCCAAGGGCGTACCCTTATCGGGTGACACCGGAACCTTGGCAGGAAAGGCCGTGACTTGTGCCTCTGAGGTCTTAGTGGTGACTCTTAGCGGAGTCACCTTTGGCTTAGCTGGTTTCTCCCCTGACGGACCTGCTTTAGCCTATACCTTTTTTGAGGATTCAGAGTGCTCATCTGAGCCCAGAGAAGAGCGGGCTTTCTTGGGGAGGGCTGCGAGCGGGAGTGGGACCTGGACCGGTGGCAGGACCCACAATGGTCCTTGTCTTGGGACCACTTGGATTTCTCCTTGCTTGAAAGTTTGACCTTCTCCCCGGAGGTGTGTAGATCCATCTTCTGTTCAAGCAGGACTGCCTTGAGAGCCTTTAGGCGGCGGATCCTGGTCCTACTTGTAAAGCCCTGGCAGGTGGAACAGGCGCAGTGTCATGGTTAGGCCCCAGGCAGAATACACACTTGGTGTGGCCGTCCTTAGCTGGAATCTGACAGCCGCAGCCTCACTTATTCCGATGGGGTCCTGATGAAGAGACCGAGGATGGGGACGACATATGTCGGTACTGGAAAGATCCGTAGAAAACTACAAGAAGGAGGCGAAAAATTTATTTTTTTGCTGGTGGCTGGCAAGCCAAGAACTTTTCAACGCGTGCGGGTCGCAGCGGGAAAAGAACTGGGGTGGAGCTGGGTCTGCCCCCCTTTGTACCAGGACTGACATCAGGGTGGAGCCGACGTTGGGCGGCGGTCCCTGCTGGGTATTGCTGGCTGAGAAGTTTTCTGGTGGGTACTAATGCCTGTGGCGTTAGTCCTAATTGTAATAGCCTTCTGCAAGAGCTCTCACTCGAAGGAAGATCATGTACATATTGGAGACGCAGAAGCTTCTCAGGATCTATTTCCGTGGACTGGACAGAAAGAGTAGAATTTAAATTCTTGAGCAGAGACTTAAAGGAAAGGTCTTCAACAACAGGCACTGCAGGAGGATTGATCCCTGCCCCCAAGGCAGAATCGGCATCAACATCATCACCCAGCCGAAGATCGGATCAGGCTCAAAATCATCTCCTGGCAGTTCAGGGGGGACTGTACAGACAGGAATGGGATGAAAACCAGGAGGAAGAAGAGAAGGAGAAAGAATCGGAGTAAAAAACCTCTGAAAACTAGATGGCGCCGTACACATCCATGTTGCCGCCGAGAACAGAAAGGGTGCTGACACAGAAAATGGCATCGTGCATGGCACCAATAGGCAGTGCAACACCGCACACAGCACCAATGGGAAGCGCGGCACAGCACGCGGCGCCAACGCCAAACCCGTAGCCAAGGACGCCGCCAACAAGGTATGCGGCACCACAGAAGGTGCCTACACTACCCGCGTCTGCAAAGGGACCTCAGCCATGGAGAAGTCAGGACCGCAGTCGACGGCACCGTTGCAGAAGTTTGAGAACTGCAATTTGAAGATAAAGGATGAAAAATGGCAGGAGATAAAGGCATCGGTGTAGACCCCTGCGCCGCAGACATGTGAGGGGGATAGACACCGAAGAGTGGAGTCGACGGCACCGAAGAAGGCACCACGCAACTAGGAAGTCCTAACCGCCCTGCCTGCTGTTCCGAAACAGACAGGCCCAAAGGCCCTGGTGACAGACTGGCTGGTTTGGGCAGTCAGGACACCCTCCAAGCCCACTGCGCCATAAGAGCAGCCCAATGGTGAAACAGCTCATCAGAAGCCCCTCCAAGAGGTGGAGAGGAGCTCTGGTGTTGAAGAGACAGAAACCGGCGACTCCGAAAGAAACGGAGAGCGGCTCCTGACCCTAGCCACCGACCGTCTATGTGCAGACATAACAGAGGGTGACCTCGAGTGATGCCATTTCTTCTTCGATCGGTGGGCCGAAGAAGAACTCTAGGTGGAACGGTGCCGTGAATGGACCGTTTCTTTTTTTTGCTTTCAAGGGGACAGCCCATCCCTCCCCCCCTGAGCACTGGACCGTCCGTTGTCAGACCCTCCCTCCGGAGAGGGCGGCGGACCAGACCCAGCCCGGCTGATTGAACAGCTTTCATATGAAGTCTCCCTACTCTCACCTGCCCCACTCATGGTCAACTCCGTCAATGGAGGGCTGAAGACTTCTTTCTTCTACAAATAAGAAATTTATTAAAATATAAATCAGTACTTATTGTGATAAAATACAAAATAATAAAACTGAAAACTAAGCTGCTAGTTTGAAGTTTGACTCCCGGTGGGCAAGCGACGTCGTCACTGAAGTGCACTTGATGGCAGGAAAAAAGGAACTGAGGCAGTCGGAGGGTCAACGCCAAGATAATCTATACCGCATGCGCCTGGCTCGTAGTGCTGCTTCCTCGCGGCTCCATCTCAGTGCCGGCCCTCCAAAAAAAGTTTGCTCCCACTGGGTCCTAGTGCCTCCAGAGTACTCCCATCAGTGCAAATGAGTGGTGGAGACCTTATGTCCAGAAAGATCATGTTGCTGAGGCATACATTTTCCTCCCCATGGAATCAAGCTGTTCTGACTCTCGGTCTGGAGGCTGAGAACTTAGATGTTGAGGCCTCTGTGACCCATCATGGATGGCAGTGATAACCACAGAATCAGCTGCTGGTTGTTCTCTAAGATATGGGTCCTCTATAGGTGCCCGATATAGTCTGTCCGCCTTCTTGGGGACTGCCGAGGCTGTGAAGGGGTGTTTCCAAGATGCCTCAGTCATGTCCTGGAACATGACAACTAAGGGTGGGACTACCACCGGTTTGGGATCCTCTTGTCGGAGATACTTTGCGAGGTGACGTATCTCAGGATCGAAGTCCTCCATGTACCACCCCATACTGTCTTGCATATGCTGCATGATATCCACAAATGTCAGGTCATCCGGGGGGGCTGGCCTTGGCAAATCCCTTGGGTCTGGTGAAGGGATGCTGAATGGAGAGCTTGGTCTGGAGGATATAGAGGAGGAAGCGTGAGAGTCGTCAGAGGAGGAGGAGGAGGAAGAATCTGACCTCCTAAGGTGCTTTTTATGGCTGTGCACACTTGGTGAGCGGGAAGGGGTCTCGTGATGGAGACCTCGGCCGCTTTTTCTCTTTTTGTTTCTTGTCCTTCGATCGGCCCCTAGGTGTGAGACTCTCTGGATTTTGCTAGTTTTGGGGGAGGCACAACGTCCTTCCTAACGGTTTCCCACCAATACGAAAACAGTTTCTTCATCTCTGAGATACTGAGACCCGACGTCTGACCTGGCGGTCTTGCTTGAGATGTCGTCTGACCGTTTCCCTGGTTCAACAGATTGTGACCTGACGCACCCATCGTCTGGTCCTTGGGTGAATTCAGATTGCTTGGGAGGTTTCTTTCCTCCTTGTCTCCTGACACCTGGTCGTCACAAAGTCTTTCGACTCTGGCGTTGGTGCCCTCGTTGTCCGATCATCTAGATGGACCGACGTCAGGTATGGACAAGGTGACATTGTTTCTACAGACCTCTGTCAGTTGTTGGTCCTTAGAGCGCTTAGTGGGTATCTGCTCTGACATCCGCTTCGGGACTGAGGCCCACTCATGTAACGTCAGATCCGAGGTCCATTTAGTGGACATCACAGAGGAGCCCCTTAGGGGGTGGGTGGCTGACCTCCAGTGGTCGGTGTCCGGGTGCAGGTCCAGGGAGTCAGGCCTGCAGTAGTGGCCAACTTGGAGTGCACCTTGGTCAGACGGTCTGTGGATGCAGACCAGCTTGAAGAGCCCGAAGGCCGGCTGTATGAAGACACTTTCAGACTGACCTTAAGTGGCAGGAGGGTGGATGCAATGCCTGTACCACCAGACGTCTGGACTTTTGCGGGCAGAGGCAAGGTTTTCATCCGAGATGGAGATCTGTTGGAGCGGGCAGAGTCTGAGCTTGCCCTGGAGTCGGACACCCGCATGGATGGAGAGCGCTCTTTCTCCTTCTCTCTTCGTTTTTCTTTATGTTTCCCTGATCTATGGGAAGACTCTTCCTGGGAGGAGGAACTTTTTTGCATGGCTGCTAGACTTTTCTCTAAAAGGATGGTCTCCAAAACCTTTTGTCGACGGGTCCTCGTGCGGCTGTTAAAGTTTAGGCAAATGAGACAGGCCTTAGTGTCGTGTTTTGGACCTAGGCACCTGACACAGGCAGTGTGCGTATCCTTAAAAGGAATTTGTTTGCCATAAGCACTCTATGAGGAGTGTCTTTTGACAGATGATGTCGGGGAAGAAGACATATGAAGAAAATAAATCTGACTTATTCGAAAAAATGAAAATAAAGAAGCAATGGAAATACGAAAGTAATGGCGTCATTCGATAGCTGAAGGTGTCTGTGGAACCAATGCTTGCAAGTCGACAGTGGGAAAAGAACTGAGGAATGCTGGGGGAACCGTCCCTTTTATGAGGTATGTGACGCCGGGGGCGGTCCCCCACTCTATGTAGCAAGCTATAAATTTTCTGTGGGGTCCTGCTGCCTAACGGCTTCAGTCCTAATAGTGTAACCTACTGCAAAGAGCTGTGTCTTGAAATAAGATCTGGCAGCGCTGAGCCGGCAACTGAAACCAAAGGAGGCAGTAGGATAGAGGATGGGGCAGAGGCAGTAGCGGCTTGCTGGGACATAGCGCGGCTTCTACCAGTGGCTCTGTAAAGTCCCCACTTGCTAACATTACCACTGGAATGACAGAAGCAGTAGTGGTATTGAGTTGATAAATGAGCAGAGTGATACCAGTCATGGACTGTTCTAAGTCGTCATCCAGAGATCCAGAGGTATCCAGAATCGCCTGGATGGCAGGATTACAAAGTTTGAGCCATTAAAAGGTGCAGTTATAATTTTATGTCGCACAGCTGGGGTTAAATCAGAGAGTCTGAGCAACACATGTTGCCTGATAGTAATATGCGTGGTCAAGGTCAGAGGTGAAGTATCCCCAGCGTCATACCCTGATCTGAGTATCTGTCATGACATAAAAATACCAGTGGCCATAGTAGCCAACAACAGTCCCAGGTTATGGGAAAGAAGGGAGTCCATTGACAATAGTTGTGGCTAAAGATCAGAGTGTATGAAGATTCATCGGTCCTGGGTGGAATACCGTGTTTGGCAAGGTAGGCCAGATGGTGGGAGGCTGTGTTAGCTGGTAAGCATTTCATATGTCTTGGCTTGTTAGCGCAATCATGAGCGGGAGGAACAGCCACAGAATCTGCATCCGGGGTGTTTGCAAAGTAGGGATGGTCCACCGGAGCATGGTACAGGCGATCTGCCTGTCTTGGTATGGCATGACCTTTGAAGGGTGGCTCCAGGCAGGTATGACTGCACTGGTGAGCAGCGTCTCAGTAATAAAGTAAAGAAGGAGGCCTTGGAAAGAGGCTGAGGACCGGCGTTGTAAGGAGAATATTCTCCCAACACTTTTTCAGAGCTATCCTCCAGAAGAAGAATCTACCTCCCTAAAATAGAGACGTATTAGGAGGACAATCCCAATCCAAATGGAAATGTGTCAGAGGGGAAGTAGGTGAGCGTGAGCGCTTAAAGATTCCCTGGGAATGGAGGTCTATTATGACCTGTAAAAAAACTGTCTGAGTGACAGTAGCCACAAGTATAGAGGACGACGTGGTGCAGAGGTTGCCGGTCTTACAGGAATCAATGATGATGTAAGTCTCTGCATATGCAGAGGTCCTGAGCCTGGGGTGTATAAACCAGGATACCTTGGGTGTAGCAATCAGCTGTGCTCTTATGGATAGCCGGTTGAAAAGGAGGAAAAATGACCATAAGGGTAAGGCTTTTATCCTTCAGCACAGAGCCGAAGCCATCGTCGGCGGCAAAGTAGATGCCAAGGACGGTCCTAAAAGGAGGAACCTTCGATGGAACTGCTAATCAGCAGAGACAACCACTAAAAGGGGTGCTGGTGATGGCGTACACTGGCAGCAGTGACCACTGACGAGAGCGACACCTGGAAAGACGAGCTGTACTACTCCATGGCCCAGAGATGTCAAAATGATGAAGGCATCTTATGGTGCAATACTGACGTTGTACACTGGTGGTAGTGGCCATCAACGAATGCAATCTGGAGGATTATGATGTCTCATCCTGGTAAATTATAAATGAGAGTTATTGTGAGCGATGTCGATGAAGACACCCTCGATGGTGTGCACTGGTAACAGCAGCCACCGACAAGAGCAAGTCTGGGAAGGATGAGGAGTATCACTCCACAGCTTGCTAACGGTATGGTGCACTATCAACAGTGTACTGGAAACAGTGACGTTGATGAGTGCAAACAACATTGGTGATAGTGTAAATGTCATCGACGAGGAAGGTATCTTTATGGTGCATTGTCGACGGTGTGCACTGGGAAAAGTGGTCATCGACAAGGGTAACCAAGAAGATGATGAGGAGCATTGCTCCTCATCAAGATGATGTTATAGTGCCCTGTCAATGGGGTGCACTGGTAACAGTGGCCGTCGACAAGAGCAAGCATGAGTAAGATAAAGAGTATCGCTCCACATCAAGCTGATGTAATGGTGCCCCCTCGAAGGTGGACACTGCTAACAGTGGCAGTTGACAAGAGCAACCATGAGGAAGATGAGGAGTATTGCTCCACATCTAGCTGATGTAACAGTGTCCCATTGATGGTGGACAGTGGAAAACAGTGGCCGCTGACGAGAGCAACTTTGAGGAAGATGAGGAGTACTGCTCCACAACTAGATGACGATTATGGTGCCCCATTGATAGTGTGCACTGGTAACAGTGGCCGAGAGCAACCCTGAGAAAAGATAAGGAGTATTGCCCCAAGTCTTGCTGGAAGGAAAAAATTATTGGTTAGTCACAAATATCATCAACGACAAAGTAGGTAGGTTTCTTTGATGAAGAAGGAAAATCGATGAAGGTGGGAATGGTGAGAAAACTCCGTTCCTAGGACGAGGTCTCGTCGATAAAGAACTGCATGCACTGGAAAGAAACTGCTGTTGTGCGGGCTGAAGACAGCAAAAAAAATTTAACAGAGGATGCTTGGGGCCGCCCACTTGTCGTTGAGGCAGAGGTCAGGAAGCAAAGGAAAAACCAGGAGCAGTTGTAAAATTCGCAACAAGAGTTTTAGTTGTACTAGCAGTTACATAAAACAAATAATATTGTTTAGTATAACTATTTACAAAGGCCAAATGAACCCCCTCCCCCTCTTCAATTATTTATTCTGACCCTCTAGCTTTTCCTTCTCTACTCCCTCTCCCACCCTGACCATCCCCTCCTCTTACACCTGCAACAATAACCATCTGGGGCTCCCCCCTCACATACTTCTCAGGGCCCCTCACATACATCTCTCACCCCCTCTTATCACCCTAGGACTCAATCCAATCCTCACCATTAGCCCTCAACTATGAAACCCCTTGGTGGATTTCTCTACTGCTCATACCCCTCACCCTTGTTATCTCTGCTCACTATCTTCTTTCTTCCAAGTTTGAAACTATTCGCACTCCTGAGTCCCACCCTATCTGTGCACCTCTGGTCTCAGCAGCTTTAGGCTCTACTTCAAACTACTCCTACCAGTCCCTCCATTGGTATAACCTGAACATGGGTCTCAGTTTATATATCCTGTATCTCCCACTAGTTGTTTGTATGTACTTGATGATTTGCAATCTTCTTTGCCAGAATCTGTAATTGTATACTACTTACATTTCTTAACTGTTAACTGTATTTATATTCTGTCTGCACCACTTTTTGACGTGGAACCTTTGTAAACGAGCTTGCTAGCTCAAAGGTCTTAATCTGAGAATCCAATAAACAAACAGAAAAAGTCCATCTGATTTTTTCTTCGATCTATGTGTCCATCTAGCATGCAGTTGCAGCTCAGCTCTCTTATAAGTCCTTCCAATCCCCATTCTCAACGAGCATCCTGTTTCTTCCAAAGTGTTCTTGTATGTTTCAGGCAGGTGCTGCAAGAACACAGTGTCCCAGAACTGAGGCCCCATTTCCACAGCTCTTCTGCAAAATGCTTAAACACTGCACTAAGGTAACTCTTGAGTTTCCAATAGCTTTTTGCAATCATCTCAAACTATAATTATTTACATTTCAAAATGTAACACTGCATAATTTCTAAACAAAGGGATCCCAATATCAGTTACATTTCCACATAATGATTTGCATATATTTTTATATCAGCAGATATGCAAGGGAGGAAAAAGAACAGCAAAGTAAGACAGATATAGTGAAAGGCAAAGAATTGCGAGACTATAGGGGTGATCAAATCCTAGGTCTCACAGGAAAATTTGGTTGCGCAACCAGACAGACAAGAGACAGGAAAGGAAAGAACAGAACAAATCCCTGCATTCAAACTCTTTCCATAACAACTGGGACAGGGTCCTATTCCACCCTGTCACATGCACCCCCCTCCTTAACAGGGAACCCATTTTATTGAATGGGTTTCCAAAACTTTCTATTAATTCTCTAACATAAGCTTGTACATTTCAGAAATTAAGCACATGTGCAGTATCCTTTTTTCTGTAACATTACAGTAAACAGTAAAAGTTCAAACCCATACATTTGTTTTTCAACCTTCAGAACCCTCAATTCTTTGATCCATATCTTGACAGAAAATCAGCATTGCTATTCTCTTTACCAGATTTATGTATCACCATCAATTTAAATGGATGTAGTACCAGGTACCACCTTGTGATTCTGGAATTTTTATCTTTCATTTGGTTAAGCCAAATTGTGCACCCTTGTTTTTGCACATCTCCTTCTGAAATAAGTACAAGAGGGTAGCATTTTTCAGAAGAAGAGATGTGCAAGAACAAGGGGGCACAATCTGAAGATGGGGGGGTGGCTTAGAGGTAGTGTTAGAAAGTATTTTTTCACAGAGAGGGTTGCGATGCATTGAACAGCCTTCCTGAGGAGGTTGTGGAGTCAGGAACAGTGGGAGAATTAAAGAATGTATGGGACAGGCATAAGGCAGTTCTAGTGGGGGATAGGAGGAAGTAAGCTGTTGATAAGCTGAACCTTTAGTTTTTAAACCCTGTGAATTCCAGTGCTGCTCTGTCCCCTCGGCTGTTGTTTAAAAGTAATAGTTATTCTGCAGTTTGTAAAAGAACTTGGAGCTGCAGTACACTTCGGAAACTAGGCTTTTGTTTTTTAACTAGGCTTTCTCCCCCTCCCCCTCTGGTGTCTCATACAGCCCTTCCTTAAAAACATACCTGTACTTATATCTTGCCCTGTTTTCTGCTTCCATCCTCAGAACCGAAACAAAATTATGGACGGCAGCTCCCCGAGGGTCCGTGAGGGCTCAGGACGCCCTCCCCCACCCCGCAACCACAGGTACGGCAGAAATCGATTTCGCAGAGCTGTGTGACCCTGCTCAGTGCTCCGAACGGACTTGGCCCCAACGTTGCTGCGCTCCGCCTCCCCACCGCCCCCACCACCACCCTTGGTCGTCACTCTATTATACATCTAGTGACACACGACCATCGAAAACCAATCAGTCCATTTCTCCATCTGCAAGCTATCAAATTCCACCACTAGTGGCCACTGCAATTTCCAAAAATCCTCCAAACTTGCAAGTTATCTAGCTCCATCACTAGAGGCCACTGAAATTTTCCAAAAACCTTTTTGACCATGTCACTCTCAGCATTATTTGATCTTGCTCTACACTCTTGCGTGCTATTTCAATCCCTCCCCTCGCTCTCTGACATCACCACCCCCCATCTCGTTCTCCTTTCACCTACCCTCCCCTCTGCCCCGAACCTCCCCCCTGTGAAACCACCTCCCCCTCTCTCTCTGGCACATCACCTCAACTCAAATCCACAATTCTTCCTCCCCTTGCATCAAATACCCCTTCCTCCCCCTCAACCCTCCCCAACCTTTCACCCTTCCCTGCTCCACTCACACATGCTAAACCTAGAGGCCTTTCTCCAGTGCCTAAACGCATGAGCTCCCACCCACAACGCACTCAAATAGCAGACACAGGCAGCCCACCCACCCACCTCTCCCTACCCCTGCTACTCCCTACTCCTGGCAGGTGATATACATCCAACCCAGGCCCCTACAGCAACAAAAGTTTCCTAGTGTCACCTGCCCCAATTCAGTTTCTCACCAAACTCGCTCCCAAAGGGCCTCCGCATATTCCACATAAACGCCAGGAGCATTCTCCCCAAATTAGACACCCTCTCTGTCTGGTCAGTACAGTACAAACCGGACATACTTTGTATCACAGAGACTTGGCTCTCAGCCCAAATCTCCAACCCTTCACTCGCCATTCCAAACTATATCTTGTTCCGGCAGGACCGTGGCAAGCAAGGTGGAGGGGGTAACGATGTATATCAGACACTTCATTAAGTGCACGGTTATTTTCAAAGAATCGCGCCCATCCTCCCATGAATCCTTAGTCGCTCACCTATCCTTCCCCTCATCCACCCCTCTTTACATAAGTGTTCTATATACCCCTCCTAAGCCTTCACCCGACTCCCTCATCTCAGCCATCTCCTCCATATCTTCAACCACCTCAAATGGCGAACTCATTCTATTAGGCAATTTCAACCTAAACTGGCTCTCCTCCTCCACAAAACCAGCAGCCCTGAGGATCGAAGCCCTAAATCTCACCCAACTAATCCAGGAACCCACCCATCTAAATCACTGATCACAAAAACACACCCTTCTTGACTGGATTCTAACCCCCCAACCCCACAGGATCACTGCCTCAGGTATTCTTTCTGATGCCCTTAGCGACCACTGCATAACCTATTGTATCTGTAAAATCCATTCACTCCACTCCGGCCCCAAATTCATCGTAACCCGCCCCCTACACCTCCTTGACGAATCCGCCCTTCAGCGTGACCTGTCAAACACAGACTGGCTCCCAGTCCTTGCCTCACTCGATGTCGACACTGCCCTCTCCCACTTCTGCAGTATTTTCCTAAGCATATGGGACCACCATGCTCCACTCAGGAAAGCCAGAGTTAGGAAATATCACCACCCCTGGATCATAGCCAACCTCATCTCCCTGGGTCGCGTCAGAGATAAGGCCTGGAGGCGTTACAAAACCTCTCTAGCATCCAGTGACCTCCTATATTACAAAATTCTTAGAAACAACTGCACAAAATCTATTTGACAATCTAAGGCTCAGTATTTCAAGGCCCAACTTACCCGCTCACCAAGCCTCCCCGGCATCCTTCTGGAAGGTGAAAACTCTCTCATCAACCCACGCTCCAAGCACGCCAGCCCTAACCTAAACATTGACGGCAAAATAGCCTCCGATCCTGCCATAGTCTCCAAATTCTTCAACTCTTTCTTCATCTCCTGCGCCATGCCTGACTCACCCCCCCCCCAAATCCCCCACTCTCATACCACGGCTTCCACTTTCCCCCATTCACACCCCTGGAAGTTTACACTTCTCTCACCTCTCTAAACCTGTCAAAATCCAGTCCAGACGGCTTGCATCCCAGCCTGCTCCGCATCTCCACAGCGGCCACAGTTGCACCTATAACCCACATACTAAACCTCTCGATCGACACAGCCACTGTCCCCTCGCCTGGAAACTTGCCAAAATCCTACCTCTCCATAAAGGTGGCGACCCCTCCCTCCCAGGAAATTATAGACCCATCTCTCTCCTCCCCTCCCTTGCCAAAATCCAAGAATCCCTCATGCTATCAAAACTGTCCCCCCCTTCCTTTCTACAAACAGCTCCCTCTCCGCTTTTCAATCAGGTTTCAGAAAATCTCATTCTACCACCACCGCCTTACTACGAGTAACCGACACCATTCTCTCCACCATGGACACCGGGCAAACCACTACTGCCATTTTCATTGACCTAGCTAAAGCCTTTGATTCGGTCTCCCACCCTCTATTGCTAGGCAAATTGTGCACCTTCAGCCTTGCCAAACAGGCCATAAACTGGTTCCATTCCTACCTCCAAAATAGGATGCAGCAAGTACAAATAGGAGACACCCTGTCCAACCCTCTTCCCATCCTCATGGGCGTCCCCCAAGGCTCCATCCTTGGCCCCATCCTTTTCTCCCTATTTATAAACGACCTCCCCTCAGCCTGTCTCACCTCAAACGTGCACCTATACGCTGATGATACCATTATCTACACCTCAGGCCCCTCCCATGTCAGTGTTCACCCAAACCTCCAAAGCGATTTCAACCGAGTACAAGCCTGGCTACGGAAAAATCAGTTAAAACTCAATGCAAAAAAAACTGCCTCCATGGTATTCGGCACAAGACAAAAACTCGCCTCCCTGCCTGCCCCCCCCCCCCCGATCTCCACCCTGCAAGAAATACCCCTCGAGTCTGTACCCACTTTTAAGTATCTGGGAGTCTGGCTGGACACAAACCTCAACTTCGCCACCCACGTCGACGCCATCTGCACCAAACTCTGGCCTAAACTTGCCATCCTCTACCGCCACAAAGACTGCCTCCCCCTCCCTACTCAGAGTGAACTCATACGAAAAACCATCCTACCAGTACTGGACTACGCGGACGTCATTTACGGCACAGCCCCTTCCTCCTCCCTTGCAAAACTCAACGTCCTGCTAAACTCCTTCATGCGCTTCGCCACTGCCGCCCCCCCACTCACTCGTCACTGCCAACTGTTCTCAACTCTATCTCTGATGCCACTCTCACATAGGCGGACCCACAGCGCTTCACTCATAGCGAAATATTGGCTTGGCTCCTTTCCCCTTTACCTCTCCTCCCCGCCTCTCTCAAGCCAACCCCCCTGGCTACTCACTTCGCCACAGACATGCACGTACCTTCCACCTCTCACTCCCTCTCTCAGCCTCTGGGCAAGCTGCCTTTTCCTACCGGCTCCCACTCCTATGGAACAACCTCCCACCCAACCTCCACCTGGCCCCCTCCCTATCGGCCTTTAAACAGCTCCTCAGGCTTCTCCCTCCCACTCCCTGCCGCAGCTGTGCACCCAATCCCTCCTTACCCGGGCCTAGTACTACCCTCAGTAGCCTCGCCAGGTAAAATAATTAACTCCACATGCCAGCTCTTACTGCTAGACCAACCCCCCCCCCCCACCGGTACCCTATCCCCGAAAACTCAAATTTTCGGTAAATCCACTACTGTAAATATGTAAAGACACGCACTTGGAATTTAAGGTAATAAATGGTCTAGAAATGTAATGAATCAATTTTTTTCCACTCTGCTGTTCAAACAAAAAGTGTAACCTCACCACCAAACTCCATGTAATGTACTATACTGTATTATTAGTCTGTTACTTGATATTTGCTGTATTTCTCTGTCTCCCACCTTGTACTACTTGTACCCGGGTCGCACCTAGAAACGAGCCTTGGCTCAGTGTGCCTTTCCCGGTCACCAATTTTAAATAAATAAAATTAACTAGAATCTGCAGATTATCAATCGGGTAGGGAAATGGGCAGACTAGGTAGGCCAAGCGGTCCTTGTCTGCTGTCAAATTCTATGTTTCTATGAGAGGATTGTGATCTGTTGTAAGTACAAAGTCAGTTCCTAGTAAATAAGACTTACGGGACTCCATGGCCCACTTTGCTGCTAAACACTCCTTTTCAATGGTGGAGTACCTTTTCTCTCTGTCATGCAACTTCCTACTGATGTACAGAATAGGATGTTCTGTCCCATCTATATTTTGACTCAGGACTGCACCTAGGCCCACCTCTGATGCATCTGTTTGTAACAAAAATGGCTTCTCAAAGTCTGGGCTTCTCAAAATGGACTGAACAGAATGCAGCCTTAACGGCATGAAAAGCTTTGTCACACTCTGGGGTCCATTTCACATTATTTGGGTACCGTTTTTTTGTGAATTCAGTGAAGGGAGTAGCTAACTTAGCAAAGTTGGGAACAAATCTCCGATAATAACCAGCCAGCCCTAAAAATTACCTGCCATGTTTCTTTGTTTTAGGGACAGGGCTGTTAGCTACAGCTATTTTAGAAACCTCTGGCTTAACCTCTCCATTTCCCAAAACATAGCCCAAATATCTGGTTTCCTGCATGCTCAATGCACATTTGGTAGGATTAATAATAAGACCTGGATTTTTGATAGCTTGGATAATGGTTCATAGGTGTTACAGGTGGCTTTTCCAGTCTGGACTATACACCAAGACATCATCCAGGTATGCAGCACAATAACCAGTGTGAGGTGATAACATTACTTCCATGTACTGCTGGAATGTAGCTGGTGCACTATGTAAACCAAATGGCATGGTGGTGAACTGACAAAATCCAACAGGAGTGGCAAATGCAGTATTATCTCTGGATTCTTTAGTCAATGGTATTTGCCAGTAACTCTTGGTGAGATTAAGGGTACTGATATACTGTATTTAGCACTCCCCAGTCTGTCCACCAAATCATCTAATCTGGGCATAGGATAACTGTCGAATTCTGACACTTGATTAAGTTTCCTAAAATCAAGGTAAATTCTAACACCCCCTTCTTTTTTGTTTACAATTACCAGCACTCCTTGTCTCCTCTATGATACCCAATTCTTTATTTTTTTTGTATTTCCTTAACCATGTCAGCTCTTAACCGCTCTGGCAACCTGTATGCCTTTTGCCTAACAGGACAAGCATTCCTTGTCCCTATAACATGCTCAACCCCTTTTACTCGGCCTGGTACTGTGGTAAAAGTACTGTTAAATGTCTTTAGAACATTATGAATGTCTGCAGTTTGTTCTAAGGTTACGGAAACATTCACCTTTTCAACATCAGCGTTTACAGTTTGTTCCTGTCTATCATAAGCTACATCAATATCTTCTTTATCAGTTTCTGGTAAAACCAGCAAAGTAGCTTTTGGCATTTTTTTCAACCCATTTCTTGAGAAGATTAGCATGGTATATCTTAGTAGGATTTTTCCTGTCAGGGGTCTCAATCTCGTAGTTAACGGTGCCAGTACATCTAAGCACTCTATAAGGCCCTTGCCACTTCATTAACAGTTTATTTTCTGTTGTGGGTAACAGTAGCAAAACCTTTTCATCTGGTTCAAAAACTTTTTCCTTTACCCCATGGTCATAATTTACCTTCTGCTGGTTTTGGGCCTCTTCCTGATTACTATGGGCAATTTCAATATATTTTGCCAGCTTCTTTCTTAGCGCACACATATAAGACATTATAGATTGTTTCTGAGTGGGGTTATCTTCCCACGTTTCTTTTATCACATCCAGTGGCCCCCTTGGCTACCTACCATACAGCATTTCAAATGGTGAAAACTCTGTTGATGCCTGTGGCACTTCTCTGTAAGCAAAAAGTAGGTAAGGAAAGTATTGGTCCCAATCTTTCCGATTTCCCTTTTAGCAAACCTTTTTAACATGCATTTTAGGGTTTGGTTAAAATGCTCAACAAGACTGTCTGAGGGTGATCAGGGGAGGTTCTTATGGCAGTGATACCCAGTAGTCTGTACAGCTCCTTAAGTAATGCAGCACCAAAATTACTACCCTGATCAGTAATAATTTCTTTAGGTATGCCCACTCTGCTGAAAATTTTTACACGCTCTACTGCCACTTTTGAAGCTGTGACAGCACGCATTGGAACTGTTTCTGGGTATCGAGCAGTGCAGTTGCATACTACCTGGATAAATCTATTACCCTTTTTACTTTTGTCTAAAGGACCAACCACATCCATTGCAATTCTCTCAAAAGGCATATCTATCAAGGGTAGGGACACCAGGGCAGTGTTCCTATTTACCCCATCTGTACTTGATTCAAGTACAAATTATGAAATTCAAGTACATTTTTGTGTGAAGGGGGTATACTGTACCCCCATAATTCTGTTTGAAGTATATGTACCCCCACAAAAATGTTGTACAAATGGTAGAATGAACCCTTAGAATTTATCTTGTACCTCTGAAAATATTTGGAGAGGGTGCAGTGCACCCCCAGATCTGCAGCCTTAATGGGAACACTGCACCAGGGGAACCTTGTCTTTTCTAGTGATAGGGCTGCTTTCCGACACTCAGCACAGGAATTACAATAGGTAGCAACATCTTCATGAATTCCAGGCCAGTAAAATCTATACAGCAATCTGGCAAGGGTGCGATCCCTCCCTGAGTGACCAGCCACAGGACTATCATGTGCTATCTGTAACAACTCTGTTTTATACTTCTGCGTTATAACCAATTGTTCTGTATGTTCCTGTGTCTGAGGTTTAACCCAAACTCTGTACAGTAACCCAACAGATTTTGTAAACATTGGTCCACCCTGCTTTGGTTTCACCCCAGCTGCTTAAAATAACCCTGGAGAGAAACATCATTAGCTTGTTCTGAAAGAAAATCACAACCAGTTATCAGCTTGGTTTCAGCATTTTCATATGTTAACTCCTTATGTCCTTCAGTAACTTGTTGCCACAGTTTCTTCAGACATCATCCTTCTTTCCTAGATTTCCAGAACTTGGAGCTGTGCTCAAACAAGTCCAAATCAAAATCACTGAAAGGAAAAGTGTCCCCACCATCTGAGATTTTCTTTGCCTGAGCTCGTCACCACAGCTGCTGAAACATCAGGATTTACTCCCTCCTTGATTAATTCAGTAAATCCTGAAAAGTAATCTCCAATAATCATACATACAGGTAACTTAGGTACTACCCCCACTTTCATTCGGTGCGACACATCCTTAATGGTCAGAGTCACTTGGGTGATGGGATAGTATCGAGTGTCCCCATGGATGCAGATGACACCAGTACCTGGTCCTTTTGCACAGTGTTTTCCCAGCACTCCAACATGCTCTAGGGTCTGTCTGCTTCCTGAATCAATGAGTCCCTTTACAGTCTTATACCCCACCTTCACATCTGTTAAGTACATGCCCCAATTTGCCATGGACAAATCTGCTCCAGTGCCACTCTCCTTACTACGGCAATTTCTTGCAATATGGCCTGGTTTATTACAGTTATAAACTAATGACTTTGGGCACAGATTTGTTACCTCCACCAGAGTTCTTATCAGGCTTGGAGTTTAAATGGGAAAAAGAGCATCTTTCCAGTGCTTGGCTGTTACCTCGCTGCTGTGGCGTCTGTCTGGCCATTTGGTAGTCCTCGGCCAAAGAAACAGCCTTTTCACCACTTTCTGATCAGTGTTCCTTTACCTAAAGCTGCACATCTGTAGGCAGGATGTTGATGAATTGCTCCATTGCAAATGTGTCGATAATCTGTGGGACTGTTTTGCCCTCTCGTTGGAGCCATTATATCAGGAGTTCCCCAAGTCGGGCGAAGGCTTCTAGAGGACTGTCGACGGAGTTGTACTTCAGAGATCGAAATCTCTGCCTGTAGGTCTTTCCTGAGATGTCATACTTTTTCAGGATTCACTTTTCACCAGGTCATAGTTTTCTGAATGTGCAGTGTCCACATTGCTGTAGGCAAGCTGGGATTTCCCTGTCAGGTAGGGTACCAGTCTGATTGTCCACTGCTGCTTTGGCAATTGGCAGGCTGTGGCAATTCTTTCAAAAGTTGTCAGGTACGCCTCGATATCATTTGAGGGACACAACATTGTAAGTTTAATGGCTTTTAAGTTGCTTGTGTTTTGTTGCTCGTCTGGATCTGTGCCAGATCCTCTGCCTTTGATAGCTTGCAAGGCATCCAGCCATCGCTGCTCCTGTCACTGCATTTCTTCTTTTTGCTGTGCTTCTAAACGTTGAAGCTCTTTTTCTCTCTGCTTCTCCATCTCTTTTTGTTGTATAATCCACCATTTGAAAAAGTCCATCAGGCTTTCAGGTTCTGTCACTGCCTGTTCATTTTCCATAGCTTGTGCTAGCTGTACAATATCAGCTTGGACTTCTGTCTCTGCTAGTTTGGCTGCCATTTTCCTGCTAGCCACTCCTGGACTTGCTGCTGCAGAATTCGTACCTTTCTTCATGCTTCC
Organism: Neoceratodus forsteri; assembly: GCA_016271365.2. Taxonomy (NCBI): domain Eukaryota; kingdom Metazoa; phylum Chordata; order Ceratodontiformes; family Ceratodontidae; genus Neoceratodus; species Neoceratodus forsteri. The sequence goes on along the minus strand of CM057449.1, from coordinate 1,106,474,192 downwards.
CTGGAGTAGGTCCAGTACCCATGCACAAAACTTCTGGCTTAGAATATGCATGGCGTAAATCCCACTTAGGCCGACACCATCTGTTAGGCACAGGTCAGGAAGCATAGGGAAAAAACAGGAGCAGTTGTAAAATTCGCACCAAGAGTTTTATTTATACTAGCAGTTACATAAAAAAAATAATATTGTTCAGTACAACTATTTACAAAGGCCAAATAAACAGAAAAAGTCCATCTGAGTTTTTCTTCAATCTCTGTGTTCATCTTGCATGCAACTGCAGCTCAGCTCTTTTAAAAGTCCTCCCAACTCCCATTCTTAACACGCATCCTGTTTCTTCCAAAGTGTTCTTGTATGTTTCAGACAGGTGCTGCAAGAACACAGTGTCCCAGAATTGAGGCCCCATTTCCACAGCTCTTCTGCAAAAGGCTTCAAAATTGCACTCTTGAGTTTCCAATAGCTTTTTGCAATCATCTCAAGCTACAATTATTTACATTTCAAAATGTAACAGTATATAATTTCTAAACAAAGGGATCCCAATATCAGTTACATTTCCACATAATGATTTGCATATATTTTATACCAGCAGATATGCAAGGGAGGGAAAAGACAGAACAGCAATGGAAGACTGAGAGACAGCGAGAGGCAAAGAATTGCGAGACTGTAAGGGTGATCAAATACAAGGTCTCACAGGAAAATTTGGTTCCACAACCAGACAGACAAGAGACAGGAAAGGAAAGAAGAGAACAGATCCCTGCATTCAAACTCTTTCCATAACAACTGGGACAGTGTCCTATTCCATCCTGTCGCACTACTCAGACAGTCACACAGTGATGAGGTAACTCTGTGGGTGGCCCCTAGGCAAAGGCTGCTGGGAAAGCCTGCCATGCAGAATAGCACCCTCTGGCTATAACCCAAGTGTATTACCGGATGTAAGAGACATGCTTGAAGATGATCTTTAGTTTTGTCTGCTCCAACAGGCAGTTTATCGGCCATGGCAGCCAGTGACTTCATTAGACAATTCTGATATTTAAACATATAAGCCTGGAAGCTGGCAATCAAGTCACAGAACACAGAAACATACGTCCTCTTGTCCACAACATCCAACTTCCTTGATCCTCAATCAGGAGGAAGAGCACTTGTGTGTTTGAGTGCTTCAGAACTGTCATAGGCAGCCATAACAACCACAGAGTCAATTTCAGCTTCTGTGGAATAACAGTGCTTGTCTGAAGGAGCAGGATATTGTTGATCCGCCTTATGGGGCATGGGAGGCAGAGCACTAGGACTGTGCCAAGTAGTCACAGTAGCATCCTCTAAAGTTAAAAAGATAACAGGAACAATAACCGAAGGCAGTGCAGAAACCTCTAAAAATGTGTACAGGGTCTTCTCGGAGGAAGCTTCCTTCTCAGCAATAACACTCAGTATGGACTGAATCGGCCAGAGGAAAACCTTTAAAAAGGCATCTTCAGGAGGGGACCTAGGAGTATAATGTACACTGTCCACACTAAAGGATGATGAAGTGGAGCTGACGCCCACCACATCAGGAGTCATGCCTTCCTTCTCCTCCTTCATTCCTCCTCCACCAGGTCTTGACTATATTTAAACTCTTCCTCTTCATCAATGGTATTAGGCAGCAGGTCGACTGCAAGAAAAGCTGCATTGTAGGCATCATCGATAGTCCAGGTGTTGACAAAAAGCTCCAGGTGAGGTGTAGTAACATGCAAAGAGTGCACCAGAGGTGTCAGTGAAGCTGATGCAGCAGACCTGGTGATGGGGTAGCACTGCACAGTGGAGCCATGGGCAGAGGCCTTTGAAACAGTTCAGACATGGTCTAAAACAGCTTCTGTTCATCAATGGGCCCTGATGAGGTCGTCAATGACAGATTTGTCAATTGGAAACTGCCTTACAGTGGAATCAGCTGCAACTCCCCTGGCAGGGGATTAAAGCAATGCCAGACTCAGAGTCTGAGAGATGGTCTGGGAGCAGCAGAACCCCAGGACTTAGCCTGGGATCTGTCATTTTCATCTGACTTGCTTATTAAGAGGAGAGTGAGACCTGGCAGGAGAGGGACCTTTGTCAAGATACCAATGTTTATAGCATGGTAGTGTTTTCCACTGATTTAGCAGCCATCTCCTTCTTGTCTTTCTTTGATGATTCTATGGGCAGCTTTGTCAACCACGGGACTGTTGGGTCAAAGGCAAACCATGGGGAGAAGGAGTGATGACGACTGTGAGGCAGCCTGCAATGTACATTGTTTGTTTTCCACCTATAAATTTTAAATTAAATTCTAAGGGTTTCTTGCAATCTCTTGGTGCAGCCTTGTTAAAACTCTGGCTAATGCTGCAGGGTTCATACAGCGAGGTCTAGGCAACGGATGCATGTTCACATCGTCATATAAATCTTTTCTCACCACAACGATAACAGTGATTCTGTATCTTTCATTGCATCCATTCATAGTGGCATAAATATTAATTAAATTAAAACAAAATATAAGAAGAAGTATTAGCGATACTTGCAAAGTTGAACAGTGTTCTTCAGCAGCGGTGGACCAACAAGCGGTTGATTTCCGGAGAGAGAACTGCGGCATGATGGGTCACCCAGATGCCCACATTATATAGACAGTGAAGATGCACACTGATGTGGCTAGCAAAAGTTTCCAGATGGTCCTGACACTGACGGCTTACAGTTCCATGATGTGTCTCAATGGAGGGAGATATCTTTGAAGAAAATCACCTATTAGAATTCCTAAATGATATAGTCTTCACCTGGACTTATTTGGAATATTTAGATTATTTTATTTATTTGAATGTGTCCATTTAGACTGTGCTCATTTGAACGTGCATGGGAACAATGTACATTACAACATGGGCTGGCTGAGCAAGAATTTTAATTGGTCAGGAAGCACCAACTGACCATTGATTAAATGCCTATACCCGCACAGTAAGGGTGATGCTTCACGGACTGGAACCCCGCAGTCTAACAGACCTCATTATCTGAGCTGCAGTTGATCACTCAGTGGTAGCCATTTAAAATTGTGTTTTAGTGAGTGAAAGTTCCAGCACTGTCAGCCCACAACAGAACCATCGGTTCCGCGACATCTCCCAGTCATGTCGGGGCCCCTAGTACGACTGCTCAGCCAACCCATGCTATAACATATATCTCACTGTCTGTTAACTATGCCCCCCCACTCGCCAACTTCTTCTGATGGAAAGAAATGGTAAGGGAAATGCCAGCTGGGCTTCAGGATGCCCTGGAGAGGGAGAGAACGCAAGAGAAAGAGACATGGAGTGAGCATTGCACACAACAAGCCAAAAGACCGTCCCCTGTGGCAGCAGTTGTCCCCGGTGTACTGGTGCCACACAGAGGTACAAGGATCCTCTGTTCACTGTGCAGAAGTGGGTGGCACTGCAGACCACCGGTAGAATGTGTAGCACAAGGGCCACACCACCGTGAAGTCTCATGATTGGTGTCTCTCAAGTGTGTCTGATCACACTTGCAAGTTGGAGTCCTGTGGAAGGCCCCCCGATGATGTCTGCTGCCTGTGGTATCTTCGTTATCCGTGGAATGCTGGCGCGAGTATGTAGGCTGATGTGCAGGTATCTCTCTCCCACCCCCAAACAAGCGCCTGGTCCCGCACATCGTCGCTCTTCTGTACAGCATGTACCGACAGGCAGAGAGAGCAACCCTGCATTCAGAGTGAGTGACAGAGACAGAGCGAGAGAGATTCAACACATGACACACTCAAGTGGCTTGTACTGTTCTCTGTCTGTATGTCTTTCTCTCTGCTCTCTTTCTCTACATATTGCAGCATGGGACAGCAAAATTATTTTTGGCCACTGGTGAGAAGGGGCAAGTGAGCTGCAGGGATGACCAGACAGCGAGAGACACAGAGCGACGGGACCAGGGCATCTCTCTCTCTCTCTCTCTCTGTCAGTCGAGATCGAAGGCAAGTAACAACAATCTGCAGACAGCGAGCCAGAAAAATGCAGGAAAGTGAAGTATGTGAGAGATCTCCGACCCGCTGTCAGTTGTGTGAGATCTTTCCCAGTGTGACTGTGTGAGCTTCGCTTGGCTTTGCTGAAGAGAAAGAGCGAGCAACTGCGAGTGAGTGGGGGGCAGCACCACAGACAGTGACACAGAGCAAGAGGGCGACACAGAGGGAAAAGACGGAGCAACACAGTGCTGTGTGTCTCAGTCTGTATTCAAATGCCCTGTGATCAGTAGAAATGTTCGTTCTGCAGTCTCCTCTCTCAGTGTGCATGGGGGCACCACAGTACCAGGCAGTGTACCACTCAGTCTTATGCACAAGAAATGTCACAGATCATGTCAGTAGTGTATGTGTGACGCTTATGTGCATAACACCACTGCAGCATGCATTAATTGTGAGGGACTATTTTGCAAGGTGGCAGGAACACTACTCTTTTGTATTTAAAACAGCAAAAAACAGCTTTCTGCATATTCTTTGTTGTTCAAAGAGAATCCATGTTATAAGCTTAATAATCAGTCCAGGGTGTGGAGTTACAAGCATTTAATCCACACCTGGGGTGCTGTGGGGACACTCGGCCTTGTGCCTCACAACTCACCCCAGGTGTGGATTAAATGCCCTATAACCTCACACCCTGTCGTGGGTTACTGCTACGTAACGCTCTGAATGCAAAAGTGCCAAATTAAGGTTTCAAAATAATTTTGTTTTATAAAATACTAGGCACTACTAAGCACTGTGATCTACCTAGCTAGAAAGGCACTGTCATTGAATAAATGACATATTCCATGTGCTATGTTACATTTATTTTTATCTGCAGAGTTTGGCCTCTGTAGAACTCACTCACGGCTCTGCCACATGTGAGGTCAGAGAGGTTAAAACCTAAATGTGATACTTTTAGAAAGCCTACAGTATATCCCTTAGCTAAGAAACTGTAGAAAAATATGTAATGTTATTTCCACACTTCCAATTTTATGGATATGTTCCAGATGCTATTTGTTTATGTTTTGATGCTTAACCACTTCTCCCCTGAACTGAACAGAAGTCTATGGAAAAAGAGTGAATTATGGGGTTCTTACATGTGAACGGGTTAATCCAAAGCCAAGCAGCTCTTATAATGCTGCTGACATCACAAAGATGCTCTGCTCTACATTAAAACACCTCAACCTAGGAAAACTAAGGCCCAGTAATTGAGTTAAATCTGAACAATAAGAATGAACATGTCAGTCTTACATACATAACCCATGTGATATAAATAGGTCACTAAATGCTTTGTTGTGGCAGATCTCAGTATATGAATGTAAGATTGTTGCCACCTGAACATTTCATGTCTCACCCTCAACAGTGGGAATAAATGCTATCCTACTTTTGCCCAATAAAATATTCTCTCTCTGGTGTTTATAATTGCACCAAACTCTCTCTCATGTTATTAAACTTTATTTCCTACATTTATTTTATATGGCATGTGGACTATTCTACAGAGTGCAGGAGACAGCACTCAAAACATTTATGTAAGTTCAGAGCCATCAAAACACACTGCAGAGCCAAGAACAGCACATAGATCTTGATGTGTTAGAAATAAGGAAAATTTTTGGGATTTGGGTTTGGATTTTAATAAGCTTGGTGTAGCACCATGTTACATAGGGAAATCTAGAGTTAGCAGCATTTTGTTTCAGGGCTGTTCAGTTCAATACTCCAAGCAAATTTGTAAGTGCTGCCTGCTACATAGAAACATAGAATTTGACGGCAGATAGGACTGCCTGGCCCACCTAGTCTGCCCATTTTCCTACCTAACAGATAAGCGGCAGATCCTAGTTAACCAACAGCTACTTCCTCCTACCCCAACTAGGACTGCCTTATGTCTGTCCCATGCACTCCTGAATTCCCCCACTGTTCTTGACTCACGACCTCCTCAGGGAGGCTGTTCCATGCATCCACAACCCTCTCTGTGAAAAATACTTCGTCACATTACCTCTGAGCTGTCCCTCTATCTTCAAATTGTGCCCTTGTTCTTGCACATCTCTTTTTCTGAAAGATGCTGCCTCTTGACTTTGTTGATTCCCTTGAGGTACTTGAAATTTTCTATCAATTTCCCTTCTCTCCCTTCTTTCCTCAAGGGTATACATATTAAGCTCCCTTAGTCTTTCTTCAGATGTCTTCTGTGCAGACCCTGCACCATTTTTGTTGCCCTCCTCTGATAGTCTTCACTCTGTGTATGTCTTTGAGGAGATGGGGTCTCCAGAACTGCACACAGTACTCCAGATGGGGTCTCACCAACTGTCTGTACACAGGGATAACAACTTCCTGTTTTCTACTATTGATGCCTCTTCCAATGCATCCCAGTATCCCCCCAACCTTCCTTACTGCCTTCTCACATTGCTTGCCCACCTTTAGGTCATCTGATATAATTACCCCAGGTCCCTTTCCATTTTTACTGTTGTCAGTATCTCACCCCCATTGTGTACTCTTCCCCTGGATTTTTGTTTCCCATGTGCATTACCTTGCACTTCTTTGCATTGAATCTGAGCTGCCATACATTTGACCATTCCTCCAACCTTGCCAAGTCCCTTCTCATCCTTTCCACTCCATCTTGTGTATCAACCCTGTTGCAGATCTTTGTGTTGTCTGCAAAGAGACATACTTTTCCTTCCAGTTCCTCTACAATGTCACTTATAAAGACATTAAAAAGGACTGGTCCAAGTACTGAACCCTGCCTACCCCGCTAGTAACCCTCCTTTCTTCACTGTGTACTCCATTTACTACTACCCTTTGCGTCCTGCTGTCTAGCCAATTTTTTATCCAGGCTACCACCTTGGGACCCACTCCAAGGCTGGCTAACTTGTATATTAATCTTTGTGGGACTGTATCAAATGCCTTGTTAAAATCTAGGTAGGCCATGTCCACAGCCCCTCCCTGGTCTACTACTTTGGTCACCCAGTCAAATAAATCTATTAGATTAGTCTGACACGACATTCCTCATGTGAATCCATGCTGCCTTGGGTCCTGTGCCCCACTGGCCTCTAGGGTACTCAACAATTCTTTTCCTTCAGAAGTGATTCCAACATTTACCCTACCACTGAGGTCAAATGAACTGGTCTGTAGTTTCTCGCTTCTGTCCTGCTCCCACTTTTGTGAAGAGGAATCACATCTGCCCTCCTCAAGTCTTCAGGTACCACCCCATCCTCCCATGATTTGTTAAAGAGAGTAGTCAACAGTGTCACTAGTTCTACCCTTAGTTCTTTTAGAATTCTTGGGTGAATCCCATCAGGCCCCATTGCTTTGTCCACCTTTAATTTTATTAGTTCTTTGAGAACACTTTATTCTGTAAATGGACTGGTATTGACCCCCGTCTTCAGTGTGTTTCTCTTGCTTGGTTTAGGTACCTCCCCCTCCTCTTCCTTTGTAAATACTGAGCAGAAATATTCGTTCAGTCTCCCTGCTTTTTCACTGTCGCCCTTTACCCACATTCCCTTCCCTTTATTAAGCCTCAGTATCCCTCCTTTGGTCTTTCTTCGCTCCCTAATGTACCTATAAAAGGTCTTATCCCTCTTCTTAACAGAATTGGCTATTCTTTCCTCGGTTTGGGCCTTTGCTATTCTGACTGCCTTCCCAGCCTCTTTCTGCTTTAACTGATAAAGTTCTCTGTCCTGCTTCTTCTGTGTTTCCTTATATTTCCTGAATGCTGTCCTTTTCTCCTTAACCTTCCCTGCCACCTCTTTTGAGAACCATAGCGTTTTTTTCCTTTGTTGTGTTTTGTTGATTTGCTTTACACAAAGGCTTGTTGCCTCTGTGATGGCTGTTTTGATTACTCCCCATTGTTCCTCCACCCCTCCTTCTTGCCTGTTTGCTAGTGCTTTTCTGAGGCACTCTCTCATTTTCCCAAAGTCAGCCCTCCTAAAGTCCAATACTCTTGCTTTTGCATGGCTTGATTGTATGCCTGTGTTTATCGTGAACCACACTGTTTGGTGGTCGCTTGTTCCCAGATGGCTACCCACTTCTAAATCCGAGATTCTTTCTCCGTCCCCATTTGAGAGTACCAGGTCTAAGACTGCTCCCTCCCGAGTGGGTTCCAATACTAGCTGTCTGAGGCATGCCCCCTGTAGGGCATCAAGAATGACCCTGCTCTTGGATGTGCCTGCAGCAAAGGTACTCCAGTTAACGCCTGGCATAGTCAGGTCCCCCATCAACAATATCTCCCCTTTTTCTGCTATTCTAAGGAAGCCTTCTATCATTTCCTTGTCCATTCCCTCCCCCTGAGATGGGGGTCTGTATACAACCCCCATGCGGATTGTGGTGCCATTTCCTGTCTCCAGGGTGACCCAGAGTGCCTCATCTGCTCCCTGTTTACTCTCTAGTTCTGTTGCTTTGATCCCTTCCTTTACATAGAGAGCTACTACTCCTCCTCTTTCACCCTCCCTGTCCCTCCTGTAGATTGTGTATCCAGGTATGTTGACATCCCAGTCATGGTTCTCTGTGTACCATGTTTCTGTGACTGCCACAATATCCAGGCAACCCTCTTCCATCAAGGCCACTTGTTCAGGGAGCTTGTTATACAGACTATGGGCATTGGTACTCATCACCCTCCACTTTTTGACAGCCTTACCCCTTTTACCCCCATTCCTGTCCTTACTGCCTGTGTCTTTTTTTACATTTACCTCTGTCCTGCTCCCTAATAACTTCTCTATCTTGGTGTTTACCTCACTAAATACAGGTTACTCACCTGTAACAGGAGCTCTAGGAATGGTATATGTTGTTCATCCACACTTATTGGCAGGTTCCTTGCCGCTTTAAATCTTGCGGTGGGTCTTCAAGCTGGCTCCTCCACCCACCCGGGTGGTAAAACTCCTAGCTCCGCCCCATGGCGCCAGAATCTAGCCCGCTGGAAGCCAGGTTGTGCATCAAGAGGCGGAGGTCGGAGGGTATAGGGATGAACAACATATACCATTCCTAGAACTCCTGTTACAGGTGAGTAACCTGTATCTCTAGGGACATGGATATGTTGTTCAATCCACACTTATTGGCAGACTCCTAGCAGTTCTCCAGGAGGAGGGAGGCACATACCCCGATACTTACTTGGGAAAAAGAGACTGGAGAACCGAGGCCCCAAAACCAGCATCCTGGCATGACTCAAGGTCTATGTGGTAGTGGGTAATAAAGGTATGTGCCGACTTCCAGGTAGCAGCCCTGCAGATATCCTGGATAGGGACATCCCTGGAAGCAGCTACCGATGCAGCAGTATGGCGGGTAGAATGAGCTCTTATCCCTCTGGGAGGCTCCATGCCCGCCAACCTATAGCAGAGCTCTATGTAGGAGGTGACCCACCTGCTTATCATCCGCTTGGCTGCAGGTCTGCCAGGTGTGGCTTCAGCGTAGGTGACAAACAGATGGCGAACCTCTCCCCGAACTTCAGCCATCCGCTCCTTATAATAAGCGAGCGCTCATCTAGGGTCCAAAGTATGGAGCCTATTCGCCTCCGAGGTGCGACTGGGGTAGAACACCAGCAGAGTCAACACCTGGTTAAGGTGAAACTCGACACCACCTTCGGAAGGAATTTCGGGTTGGGGCGCAGGACAACCTTGTCCCTGTGGAAGACCAGATAAGGAGACTCGATGGAAAGCGCCTGGAGCTCTCCCATCCTTCTGGCTGACGTGATAGCCACCAAGAAGGTGGTCTTCCACGATAGGTGGGAAATATTGCACCTGTGCATCGGTTCGAATGACTTGCCCATGAACTTGGCCAATACCAGCAGTAGATCCAGAGGTGGAGGTTCTCGCATCGGGAGGGAAATGGTCAAGGCCTTGAAAAAGCGCCCGACCACCTTCTCCCGCGCCACTGATCGCTTCCCGGCTGTACCCGTAAGAAGATGGCTGCCAGGTGCACCTTAAGGGTCACGATCAAGCCCTTGCTGAGAAAGGGACCACAGGTAGTCCAGAATGCTTGCCAAGGACAGGCGGAGGGTCCAAGCCCTTCCCCTGACACCAAATGGAGAATCTCTTCCATTTGAAGGCGTAGCATTTCCTGGTCGACTCCTTACGGGACGCCTCAACGACGTTGAGGACCTCATCGGAAAGACCCAAGGCCTAGAACTCTAGTCGCTCAGGAACCAGGCCGTCAGGTGCAGGGATTGAAGGTCTGGATGGAATACCTTCCCCTGGTTGACTGAGATCAGGTCTGGGCGGGCTGGAAGCCGCCTCAGGAGCCTGGCGCTGAGGCTGTTGAGATCTGGATACCAGAACTGGCAGGGCCAGTCTGGGGCTACCAGAATCACCTGCGCCTTGTCCCTCCTTGCCTTGAGAAGCACCTTATGGATCAAGGGAAATGGGGGAAAGGCCGAGAAGAGGCCTGGGGTCCACGGCCTCGAGAAGGCATCCCCCTGCAGCGAGCCCTGCTGAGGGGGGGCGGGCATGGAACAGACTCAGCCTGCATTCTCCTGAGGCAAACAGGTCCACCTGAGGCGTGCCCCAGTGGGAGAACAGATCTTGTACTACCTCCGCAGGACAGACCACCATGAGACGAGCCCCTATCCCGCTTAGGGCATCGGCCAGGGTGTTGGAGGCCCTGCCACGTGAATAGCTAGGAGATCCGCCTCCAGGCTGCGACGAGGGACCATATGCGGACAGCTTCCTTGCATAACAGCATGGAGTGCGTCCCGCCCTGGCGGTTCAGATAGTACATGGTCGTGGTATTGTCCATCTGGACCTGAACCACTTGACCCCGGAGAAATGGAGCGAAAACAGTGAGAGCTAGGCGGACCACTCGGAGCTCCAGCAGGTTGCTATGGCATCGGGACTACCAAGGGGACCAGAGGCCATGCGCTCGGTGTTCCCCCAGATGGGCACCCCAACCCATCAGAGAGGCATCGGTCGATAGAGAGAGACCGTCGGCTCGGGGCAGATGAACGGGATGCCCTCCTGCAGATGTGCCGGAACGATCCATCATTGGAGAGTGCTCCACATCTCCTGGGTCACTGTCACGGGCTGATCCAACGGATCGCAGTGTTGTGACCACTGGCTGGCCAGTCCCCATTGAAGGGGACGCATGTACCAACGAGCCCAACGGACCACGCTGGTGTAGGCCGCCATGAGGCCCAGGAAGTCCCGGGCAGGGTGCAATTGCCCAACCAGAAATGACTGGGCAAAGGAGGAAAGAACCTCGGCCCTGTCCACGGGAGCTGTGCTCTGGCTCGTAGAAAGTCGAGCTCTGCCCCGATGAATTGTATCACCTGCTTTGGCACGAGTTCCGATTTGGCCTCGTTGATGAGGAGGCCAATCTGAGAGCAAACCTGGAGGGCCAGATCTCTGGACCGCTCCGCCTCCGCTCTGGAGGGGGCTGCAATCAGCCAGTCGTCCAGGTAGGGGTACACTCGGACGCTTTGGCGCCGCAGGAACGCTGTCACCACTGCCATGCATTTGGTGAAGACCCTGGGAGCTAGGGAAAGGCCGAAGCGCATGGCCCGGAACTCGTAAAGGGATCCCTCCGCTCCGAAGTGGAGGAATCTCTGATGGGACGGACAGATTGGGACGTGAAAGAACGCGTCCTGGAGGTCCAGGGAACACAGCCACATGCCTCGTTCCAAGGATGGGATTATCTGAGCCAGCGTAACCATCCTGAAGGTCCGAGACCTTAGGAACTTGTTCAGGTCGTGCAGGTCGAGAATGGGGCACCAGCCCCCCGTCCGTTTTGGGACCAGGAAGTACCTGGACACAAACCCCGGGTCTGGAGGAGGCTCCGCCAACTTCCTGATCACCTCTTTTTCGAGGAGCAGGGCAATATAGGCTCGGCGGGCCAACAGCGAGGCTGCGGACCCCATGGTCCCCCGAGGGATGACGGTTCGAAAGGGTGGAGCCTGCTCGAACTCCAGAGGCAGGCCTTTTCCTACCACCTCCAACACCCAGCGGTCCGTGGTGATAGCGGACCAGGCGGAAAGGAAGTGGTGGAGCCGTCCCCCCACGGGGGGAACCCAGGGGGGAGTGACGAGGCTGGGGGCGGCACCCCTCAACCCATCATTGGGCAGGCTTGGAGTAGGAACTGGCCAAGGGACCTCCTGGACCTTTACCTCCTTGCTTCCTGTTAGAGGAAGCCGCCGGCTTGGGTTTGGGACGCCAAGCGCGAGCCTGCCGGCCCTGTTGCTGGTGCTGCTGGGCTGGTCGAAAAGCAGGGGTCGAAGGACGAAAGGACTTCTGCTGCTGACGGCGGCCTTTGTCCCTCTGGGAGGAGGTGACCGAGTCCAGGGTGGCATTGGACTTCTCGATCCGCTGGAGGTGTCCCTCCACTCCAGGGCCGATGAGGTCAGTCCCCAAGAAGGGGGTATCCGCCGTGAAGGTGGATATCCTCAGCCACGCCCTGTGGCGCATGGCCACCGCGGCTGCTACTGACCTGGCACAGGAATCTCCTATGTCCAGAGCAGTCTGAAGCTGCTGCTTCGCCACCGCCCTACCCTGGTCCCGCACCTGGTGGACGGTGGTCTGCAGGTCAGTCGGGAGATGAGGAACAACCTCATCTAGGGAGCCCAAGAGGGCATGGGAGAAGTGTGCCATCAGCACGGCCGAGCTGGCCTGTCGGAGGCCGAGGGAGGACGCAGCACCTTGCGCTCGGCAAAGTCCAGCTTTTTGGACTCTTTGTTGGGGGCTTATCCACATCCCGAGTGTTACCAGAACGCTGGAAAACGCTGTCGGTGACTAACCCCTCGGCAGAGGGGTGCTCCAAGAAACCGGCAAAGAGCCGGTAGGGACCGCATACTTCCTGGCCATCCTGGCCAAGGGCGCAGGACAGGAAGCAGGCCGCTGCCAAAGCTCCAAGGCTGGGCCGACAATGGCCTCAGCCACTGGAAAGGCCTCTGTGGGGAATCCCCTCGGTCCAGTATCTCCGTCAGGGGATACTTGGCCCGTTTGGACACGGGCTCGAGCTGCATCCCAGTGGACTCCGAGATGAGTCGAAGCAGACCCAAGAAGGACGACTGGCTATCGTCCAATGACTGGCCCCCGGAGAACTCCAGGTCGATCTGCCTGGAGAACAGGGAGGAGTCGTCGTCGGATTCCGAAGAGTCTGCGAAGAGCTGCCTCGGCCCTGAGCCACCCTCCACCTGCCAAGAACGGTCGGGAGTGAGGGTGACCAACAACCTGTGGGGCAGGCCGTGACCCGACCGAGAATCCTTGGTCGGTGTCCCCGACTTCGGTTGTGGGAGAGGTTCCTACCACAGCCGGTGGAGCAACTGGTTTGGCAGAGCAACCGGCCCTGGGCAGGCACCTCGACTGGGGCGAGTGGTTGCCTCGGTCGTTCAGGCGACAGCCACTTGATGGCCGGGGTCTGGACCGGGGTCAGCTTAGGCCCAGACAACAGCAACTGCTGCCACATAAGCTCCTCATAGTGCCGGCGTAATTTACGCCGAAGCCTCCCCTCACCCGAGGAAGAGGACGAGGAGGAATGGTGTCGCCGCTTACTTCGGTATTGAGACCGAGACCGCCGATGTCGGCGTGAACGGCTAGACCAAGAAGAGGTCAGAGACCGAGACCCTTGAGGGGACCAAGGGTGGGTATGGGAAGGGGCGGGGACACCCGCTTTTCCCTCGGCTCGGGCACTTTAACCGGGGACTGCAGCCCAGAAGGCACAGGCAGATCCTCGGTATCCACCGGGGGAAATCGGTGAAGGAGGGTTGTCGGCTTCTCCAGTCAACAGCCCTTCTAATGGATCGAGAAAAATCTCGACTTCGTCGATGGGAGTCTCGGCAGGCTGGTACCGGGTACCGTGAAGCCAGCGGCCTCAGCCGCAACCTCGACCGAAGTCGACGGTCGGCTGTCCGGGGAAGGAGACCTCTCCTGCTCCCACGAACGCCGACGGTGGGACTTACCCTTTGACTCCTTCTTCTTGGGCTGAGAAGAATGTCCCGATGGCCCCTCTCCCTTCGTGGAAAGGGACTGATAAAGCTCCTTGAACGAAGCCGAAAAAGAGGAACTCAGAGAGAACGGGATAAATGCCGTGGCCGGGAGGAGGAAGATGCGGCCTGGGCTGCCTCCTCCTCGAGCGATCATCTCTCGAGCTGCTCAGCCGAGCCAGCCGCCGGACACCGCCCAACGAGCCTCTTTTGATCTTACCAGCGGAAAACGCTTCGGGCGCCCGAAGCCTAATTGGCAGCGCGATCGCCCCAGGACGTTGGCCGAGAAAGAGGCACACCGGGTAGGCCTGCAGGTCGTGATTCAGGCCCAGGCAGTAGATGCACGTGGGAGTGCGGATCAGTCCTGGACATTTTCTGTCCGCAAGGGCACCCTCTGAAAGCTGGAATAGATTTGTCCACGAGCCGCCGTAGGGAAGATGAAGAACCAAGTTTAGAAAACTTTAAAACCAATTTCGACAAACCGAAGAGTTAGGATCCAGTCTAAAACGCAGAGCGCTAAGGAGGGAACCCGAGCTTCCAAGCGGTAAGGAAGATCTGGCGTCATGGGGTGGAGCCGAGAGTTTTACCACCCGGGTGGGTGGGAGGAGCCAGCTTGAAGACCTTCCGGCAAGATTTAAAGCGGCAAGGAACCTGCCAATAAGTGTGGATTGAACAACATATCCATGTCCCTAGAATTACCATGTTTTGTGGGGGGAGGCTGGGATTTCTCTGCTCCTTTTTAGTGCCTCCCCCCTTGGCTAGTTTAAATGCTTGCCAATAAAGCATTTAAACCTCTCACCTAGGATCCTGGTTCCCCCCCCCCCCCGGACAGATGCAGACCATTGCACCAGTATAGGTCTGCATCCCTCCAGGTGGCTCCCCAGTCCCCAGTGAAGCCAAAACCCTGAGCTCCACACCAGTTTTTCAACCATTGAATTCCCTGGTGAGGAGTGCCCTAGCATCACCCTTGCCATAGACAGGCAGCACCTCCGAGAAGGTTACCGAATGCGCTACTTTTCTAAGGCCCCACCCTAACTCTACAAACTCCTCTTGCACTGCTCTGATCCCATTCCTAGCCAGATTATTTGTCCCTAGGTGGACAATGACATCCAGTTCCCTCCCTCGTGCAGCTCCTCCCACAATCCTGAGGATTTGCTTCCTGTCCCTCCAAGCCGTGGTGCCAGGAAGGCACCTTACCTCCCTCTCCCCTTCCTACCCCATTTCTACCCCCCTAATGATTGAGTCCCTCACCAGGAGTTGTTTCCTTCCCCTGTGGGGTCCCAAGCCACCCTCCTGTGGGCCTCCTTTGTGAAGGTTCCCAGCATCCTCCTTGGTCTCCACTCCAGGTGCCTCCATAGAGGAACCACTATCCACCAGAAGAGCGAATGAATTGTGGAGAGGTACAGCTGGAGGGATGAACTCTGTTCCACCACTCTCTCCCTCCCTGAGCCCACCCTGGTCCAGCCTCTCCTCTTTCTTGACAACCTCTGAGGTAGTGGCATAGGCCATGGTGGTCCCTGGGTGGGGGAGGAGGTTTCACGAATTCTAGCCAGGTCAGCCTGGAGATGGGCAACCTTCTCTCTCAGACCAGAGAGGTGCCTGTAAATAGGGCAGCATCGCTGCCTCCAGAATGTCTCCCGGAACACTGCCGCCCCACAGCCATTGCACTGCACCACTCCTATCATGTCTTATTTTGTGTCTCCTCTACTGTTTCTCTGTATGCTTACTCTCTCTCTCCTTACAACTCTCACCATTCCTGTCCTGGGACAGCAACTTCCTATCTTCTTCAGTAGCCTCCTTCTTCCTTGCTCAATGTCAGACCACCAGAAATGGAAATGACGTACCTACCGTAATTCTGATCTTTCTGTGCATCTTCACCATTCATCACCTTTGGGTACTTCGCTGGAGGTCATGACCCCGCGGGATTTTTTTTTTTGGATGGGCAGAGTCAACACACCATCAGTACCGCCCTCGAGGCCAACGCACTGTGTGGTGCTCGCGGGTTGGCTGTTAGTGTTCTCGACTCTGCTCTCCTGCCAGTTCTGAGTCACCGTAGAGGTGAGAAAATAGGTTGGGAGGGTGGGACAAGGAAGTCCAAGGAACAGACAAAGGAAAAGATATATAAACTAAAATGAGAAATAAACAACTGAGAGGACAGAACAAGTTTGAAGACTAAGGGGATTGAGTAGGGGCCCCAATCTCTGGAAGTAAAATGGGGAAGGAGGGAGGGAGGGAGGTTAATGATTTTAGAAGTAAGGATAAGAGTGAGGGGAAAACAGGAGAAACATGCCCCGTAACCTTGACCTGTCTCCAATTTATATAGGAACTGCGAATGAATAGCCAAGGGGCTAACTGCCAGAATTCAAGGCACAGAATCACTGGCAATAACTCCTACAAAGCAGAATTGGCGATTCTGGAAGAAAAGACAGGATACAGGGATATCTCTCCCCTTTCCAAAGGAGATTTTGGTGTAAGAAACCTAGTTTCTTAAGTTAATTGAGGTTATGTCCAAAGGACAGGGAAATCAAAGGACTGACGGGGAGTAAGGATGGCAACTGCCAACCCCCACCCCACAGGGATGGAGCCGAAGCACTGAAAACGGAGTGCCCCCCATCCTGACCACTCTTCCCCTAAAGAAAATTATCCTCCATGTGCCCCAGATTACCCCACTCCTGACTAACAGAAAGGTGGGGGATGAGGAATGGCACAGAGAGTGAGGAGGACCCAGAGACTGAGGCCCCAGGGGGATGGAGGTTGAGATTGTGACGAATGATGCCGATACACAGAAAGATCAGAATTACGGTAGGTACGTAATCTCCATATCTCATCTGTGTCAATCTTCACCATTCATCACCTTTGGGTGGGTGTCGAGCCCCCTCGAATGGGGCTTTTAACCCTAAGGGGCACAGTCCCTTAGCTCTCAGTGGGTGACACATTAACAAGGAGAACCTTCACGGGTCTGGAAAGGCCCGAGAGTGGGGAGAGTGAGACAGGGACCCCTGGAGGGGGTATGAAGTTGCTCCAACAGACGCAGTCTCACCCTAGGGGAGAAAAGATGGGTTCTCTGGTGAGCGGAGTCAATCACCCTATGTCAGGCCAAGGGTGACAACCGGGAGAGATGCAGCCATGCCGTCCGCGTTGTGCAGATCGCTGTCCTTATGACACTGGTAGCTACCTCAATGGCGTCATATGATGCCCTTGCTTGGTGCCTTGCTAGCTCCAGGCCATGTGCAGAGAGTGCAATAGCTTGTCTGGTTTGCTCCGTATCAGGCATCGAAGCTAGGAGTTGACCTAGCCTGGACCACAGGAACCTGTCATAGGATGCATAGTGGGCCTGATGTGCTGCAATAGAAACCAGCAACCGTGCCGAGTAGAATGTCCTCCTCCTCCAGAAGTCAAAATCCAAGGAATCTTGATCTAGGGGCTAGTCACGGTGCAGGGTGCGAAGCCCATCTGGAGTATCCAAATGCTTCAATCCTGACTGAGGATGAGGCAGGGATCGACAAATTTTAAAATCTCATGCTAGTCCAGGACAAGTGGCCTTGACAAAAATGGTAGTCCTCGAGTTCCGAGTGGTAGTCCAGTACATTTCAATTGAAATATCCAACCGACTTAACAGAAATACAGTAAGTTAAATGGTGTGGCTGTGTGGCAGGGCTTATGTATTGTATTATTATTTCATAGGATGGATGGAGAGATGTAGAAGAACTTCATAAATCAGGAAAAACAATATTTTCATATTTTTTTTGTTAATACAGGCCAGGGTAGTACAGGCCGGACACTAAGGCTCCCCAGGCAGAAGTCTGTATTAGAAGAGATTGGAGAAATGTTACAGAATTGGTTAAGGACAAGCCAAAACCAGCTAGGCCGTTGGTTGAGAAGAACATGAAATGGTGATTAAGGGCTAGGCCAGGAAGAAGATGATGGGGCACTGGGAAGCAGGAGTACTAGCATCAAGAAGATCATCAGCAGCAGAAGCAGCTAAACCAGAAGATAATGTATCAGCAGCAACAGCATGCCCACGGACATGTCGAGTGCCTGGACCAGAGAGCAGCCAGTGGTTAATTGCTGGATCCGGATCAAAGTCATGCAGTTCAGGACCTTCTACTGCTATCTGCAGGAGAGACTGTAGTGAAGCATCAGCCAGCCTTGTCCTGATTTTTGTTTTGATTAGGTTCTGAACAGAAGAAACTCTCACATTTTGCAGTCGATACACTCATTGCCATGAGTATTTCAACTAGGTCAAGAATGTGCATAATCTGGGGTGGTTTTTCTTTTAGTAATCTGGTATATACCTGCAAATAGGGTTTTTCAATTGCAGATTTCAATATTGTTTTAAATGCAGCATACTCTGACTTTTTATGTTCCTGCTGCTCCTCTGTGAAAAAGTGAAAATACTCTGCCAGGTTTGCAAGTTCAGAGGTCCCAAACACTGCTAGTTGGTCTCTTATAGATCAAACTGCTTAAAATCTAAGCAGTTGAACCATTTGAGAGGCACCTCTGAGAATTTTTAAATCTGTTGTCAATATACATTATTGCTGCATCTATTAAAGTCTGCAGCTGTCCTTCTGTCACAAAACTGATTTCTGGGCAGTTGCCTCTGAATGGGAAATGAACAGTCTTCTCCTCCCTCCCTCTTTGTCACAACATATTCCATACATTTCTGTTCTGGTTTGTAATGGCTGAGGAAAGCTGCCATGTATTGCCCTGGCATGGTTTTCAGTTCCATAAGCTGAGTAGGCAGGTCTCAACAAGCTGTGGAACTTCCAGTATTACTATGTCATCTCGTTGAAACTGCAGTGACAGGTTTTTTAGTATTGGCAGGAAATCTTGCAGTATATAGACAGCTTTTACAAACTGCACACTCTGTGTTTCTTTTAAGAGGCCCTTTGTTTTTGAACTTTCATCACCACCAGCAGTCAAAGATGTATGTAGGTGTTGTACAACAGTAGGTAGGTTAACCTAAACTGCAAGTACCGAATGTGACCTACTGGCAAGCCATCTCACTTGTTTAATTGCAGCAAAGTGCGTCAAATCAGTATCCATCATGTTAGCAATTTCTTGGAGTTCTCTCATTTTTCTGGGACTATAGTGATAAAATTTGAATATTCCCTTGAGAGTACTTTCCAGCTTTGATACAAATGGATTTTTTTTAACACATTGAGAACTGCCAGCTCTAGCTTATGGGTAAAGCACTGCATCACAATTATTTCAGGACGGCAGTGTTCCCGCAACTATACTATGGTTCCTCCTCTTTCGCCCATGATGACACTGGCCCCATCAAAATTTGCTTAAATAAGAAGCGGTCCTGGATTGTTAACATTTTGTAGGTTACTGAGAGGAAGATTTACTGACTCCAATGCAGTTGATATTGCATGGAATACACCTTCTGCATGTGCATGTTCCAGTGGCACAGCTTGGATAAGCAGTGTATGCACCTGTTTTGAATTAGGTTCAACAAACCTTAAGAAAACATTTTCCCACTCAGTTATACTGTAATCAGTACTGCCATCAGCAAGAACTGTCACATACTTAACATTGGCAAGAGTCTGCATCTGGATTCTGGATATAACTGCTGAAATAGCACTGCAAAAGTCCCTGGCTCGCTTATCGTTAGTATATTAGAACCTAGCTTAATGCCATTTTTTTCCTGTAATTCACAGAGCCACTCCATGTCTGAGAAAGGGCGAAGATTTTTGGCTATGGAATACGCTGTGTTAAACAGGCGTCTCATCTTTGCTTTTGTGGCCTCTTCCTACTGTGCAAAGGCTTGGTAAAGTGGTGACTCACTAATCTCACAACATACTGCTGTGGACACTTTCCAGAATATGTTGGTTCTGGCATAGCACATGTGGATTGGATTTTTCATGTACATACTGACTCAATTCGAAAGTTGTTAGAGCCTGTGGCAAAGACATTTGGGTTTTTTTTGAAAATGCTGGAGTTGCAATAGTGGGATACTTTTCACACAGTGTGCAGTACATAAGCCCCTTTTTATCATCGTATCTCAACCATTTATAAGTGGACAACCAATGACACTGAAATAGTCTGGCCCTTTTTTCTTGGTCATATTTCTTGTCTTTACTACTCCCAACTGCCACCTCATTATCAAGCAGTAAACTACGTTTCTTAGAAAGTGACACAGGGGCTTTTTGAGATAAGGCTACTACGGCTTCTCTATTTACATCAAGTACCTGGTCAGCACTTATATCCAGAACCACAGATGCAGATTCAGGTTCATGACTTTTATCTGTGGAAGTAGTACCAGACTGTGTTTGTCTCGTAAAAGATGGTGCTGCTGCAGACCAGAGAGACAAGAGACTTTGTTGTTTGGCTTTGTTCGTCTGCATATTGTCCATATAAATTTGGTGGTCACTTTTTTTTTAAAGACTAATGGAACCAATAATAATAAACTTATTTTAAACACTGGTGTCTGTGTGTCCTTTTTCACTGGTGGTTAGTGTGGGCTCATGGGCTGGGTCACCAGGGGACAGATATATGCTTTTTTTCTATACACTGCAAGTTGTCTTGTCCTGTAACAAGTCAGGCAGGCTGGCTGCAGAACACTCTCCACACAGTCACTCACTCTCCTCTCTACCAGCACAGCCCAATCCCACCCCCGCAGTTAGGCTCCCTTATTTTATTTTACTGTTACTTACACTTGTCTTATACATGTTTTTTACTATATTTCTCTTTTTGTTTCTTGGGTACTTCAAGCCAAAAGCCAACCAACTGGTTGCAGGACACTGGGTCCTTCATTCCTTTTCACAAAATCTCTCCCAACAGCCCAACCAAGCCCATAGCATAACCCCACACCACACACAGTTTGAGTTATAGGCTTATTTCTTCTAAGTTCTTACTATACTATCTTTTTTTTTTAACTAACTTTCTCAAGTCAGTCCTTTCCTTCGTCCCGCCTCTCTCCAAGCTCCTCCTTCACTCCTTTACACACAATCTCTATATCTGCGCTCTTCTCTCCCAACAGCCGACCAGCTTCTTCTCTTATTTTCTTTTTTTTAGCTTTCTTTTATTATTTTATTTTTTCTTTGTTTATGCAGCTAGTAGTCAAATAAACTGCTGTTTTTACTGATGGGCAACACAAAGCCCCCCCCCCCCACAGTAGTAGTCCCCTGCCCTTGCTTTCTTCCTTTCTATTTTCTGTAGTCAGTGACACTCTATGCTGCTGCTAGTTCTCAGTTGTCAGGGGACCAGGGTTCCCTCCCTTCTTCCACTCTGCTACACAGACAGCAGACAGTACCAGACAGTCCCCCCTCCCAAGTTTCTGTTCTGTTTCCTTTTCTCCTTGTTTCAATTATTTTTTTTTATTTAGTTGTTTAACCAGGTGTAGTACACTAAGCTGAAAGCTGTTTTACAGGAGTGACCTGGGAGCACAAGGAGGTTAAGTGGCTTGCTCAGGCAGTATGCAAGTGCAAGCTGTGGGATTCAAACCCAGGTCTAGTCTGCTGGATGTCACCAGATTTGCAGCTCAGAGCCTTAGACCACTGCACTATACTGCCTACTTAATTTATTTTATGTGCTCCTTAGTTTGCTTTCACCCTGTTATGCCCAGTTCTGTGACAAGCCCAACCTAACCCTTCTCAATATTTTATTTACCCTGCCTGCACACTCCTTATTTACTCTCTTCTTCATTAATTTTGCACTTTTGGCAAAACTGGCATGGCACACGGCAGGTAAATTTGCTTGTCTGCTGCACTAATGCATTTGAGTGCAGTTATCAGTGCTCAGCCATGTTGCCCCCGCTCCTTAGTCCTCCTAGCTCCTGCCTTCCTCCTCCCCGCTCTTCACTCTCACCAACCCTCCCTCCTTAATTCAGTTTAAAATAATATTTGTTTTCCCAAGTAGTCCACTCCACACACACAAAGTAAGGCAGCACTGGTCGCACTCGCAGTCCCCACGCCACGATATCCACAACAACGGACTGTTTAATTTGTGTATCCTCTAGTCTCCACCAACGGACAGTGAATGAGGGGCTCTAACGCAATGCACGTCTTTACTCTAGTCTCCACTACGTGACAAATCACCACCGTGGCCAATGGGCATTCTTTGTATCACTTACAGTTCAAGATTGTCTTCCTCATTTGGCCCCACGCCTGCCAGTCCGACAGCTTGCTCCTCCTCCATTTTCCTCTGATGAGATGCTGCTCGCGCTCACTCCTGTTGCCACTTCCCTAGGCTGAGGCAAGCTCACACACTCACCGCTCGTTCCCGACCAGTAGGTGCACTGCTCGGTAGGTCAGATGACCACCGTGACAGCCGAAGCAGTGAGCACCCTTCTGGTGGAAGGTAGAACTGCAGCAGCAAAAATTTTTAAATCGGTGCTAGCCCGTGGACAGGTGGCACAACAGAAAGTGCTTGTCCCTGCACTGTAACTGGTAGCCCGGGACGTTGGGCAATAGGATTTGTCGAACCCTGGGATGAGGCATGGAACCTGGAGACTCTGGGGGGGGCACAATACCTCTGGCAAAGATCCCTAGGGGCTGGGACTCCGGAAAAGGGTCTCTGCCAGGAGCACAACAATGCCTCCCGAAAGGGAGTAGGCATGGGGGGCACCACAAGGGTGTCTGCACTGAAATCGCTCAGAAAGGCACATGTCGACTGCTCCGGATTGTGTTTGGTGGATGGAGTGATGCACAGATCCTCCAACATCCTCACGAGGAATTGCTGATACTTGGCGAGATCAGCAGCTGGAGAGATGTGGACAGACAGCTCCTCTCCCCCAGAAGAGGGGGGTGAGGAATTAGAGGACCTTGGAAGTTCAGTAGCTGACTGCTTAGGGCGAGGTTGAAAAACCTGTCTGTCCATAGCCCTGACGGAAGCGGGAAATTGAGCAGCCACCGCTCTGAACTGCTCCCAGAAGAGAGGACTTCTAGGACCAAAAATACCCAGGAGCGTAGGAGAAAGTGGCAGAGGAGTGGGGGCAGAGCCGACAACAGAAATTGAGTGACCTCTGCCTGGGCTAGGGAGCACACCAGGAGCCCTAAGGAAAGAAGGAGCCCCGGAAAACTCCACAGCTGACAGCTGATCAACCAAACTGGAACTGCCTAGGCTGTGCCCTGAAGAATTCCCCCCCCGTGAGGTGACCAGGGCCATGTAGATCCACAAGGATGGTCCCCTACCTCCAAAGAACGGGACCCTCTCGAAGAAACTGAAAGGGAAAGGCGGAGATCCATGCTACGGCTTCTCCCAGAGCCCGGGTGGACTCTGGAAAAAGGCCGCCACACAAACCCCATACCTCCCAACCCCTCGGAATACGAGAGTGCTCTCCTCCTCCAGAGAACCAGCCTAGGTAGCTGGCAGCCCTGGTCAGCCCCCAAAGGGGCTATGCAGGGAGCAGCACCCTCCCCTCCTGTGGGTGCTCCAATCGGCCCCAAAGTTGGGCAATCCAGGCACACCACCCAAGGGGGGGTACCACCACTGAGGGGTCAGAGAACTCTCTCAGACCAGACTGCAGAGCAATGGAGGCCTGCACCACTGTCTGCTGCTCAGCACCCCTGACCCTGGTCCTGGGAGTCACTGCCTGCTCCTCAGAGGGGGGCTGGCCCCAGTTTGTCGAGGACACTACCAAGGAGTTCAAGTGAGCAGCCAACTCCAAGGAGTCAGGGTGCCTGTCTGACTCAGAGTCCGACTCCTCCGAAGAGGTGGAGACTGAAGTTCTGTGCCAAACAGTGCATGGACACCCGCTACCATCCCGATTTAAAAGGGCACCAGAAACTGAGATTGCACCAGAGTCGGTGCTGATGTCCCCAACAGCACCATGAATGGTGCCAGAAGAGGACATGACTCCAACAATGGCAGCAGCCTTGGAGTCGAAGCCTGTGTCACGGCGCCATCTCGACCCACGGTGCCGCAATCGGCACCGAGACCAGAGACTGTGCCAATGACGGCTCCAACCGCGCTTTCAGCGCCACAAATGGTGCTGAGGTCAGAGACCCCCACAGCAACGACCCACCCCACAGTGCTGCAAGCGGCATCAAGGACGGAGATGGCACCGACGGCCCTGACCTGCTCGGATGGTGCCGAGTTCCAAAACCCTCATGGTGCTGTGTCCATGCTCGGAGCCATGAGTGGCTCCAGAATTGGACACAGCGCCGCGGATGGCACCAGGGCGAGTAACAGTCAGGGACGGCACCATAGAGCCTCCCATGGCGCCACCAGCACCATCGAGCCAGCAGCAGCGGCGCAAGTGACCAACCCGGCCAACAGAAACGCCATCGATTATGGCACCGTGAACGGCGCCTAGGACCAAGACGTATTGGACACACCCGCGCCGACTCCAGGCCCACGAGCCATGGGTACGACACCCGGGAGCCTTCCCCAAAGGGCAATTGCCAAGGAGATGCTCTCCCGCCTGTCCCCTGGTGGGTGGACAGACTGGGCCTCCTGCACCGTGGAAGGGCCTCTGCCATGGCTAGGCTACAAGAGGCAGAGGCCTCCTCCTCCTCCGCGGTCCATACAGAATCGGGAGGGGACCCGGAGGAAAGGCCGAGAGAATGTGGTTTGGCCCGACGAGTGCATGCCCATCCCCCGAAAGTCGGCGGAGCTCGTTCCACTTTCCAAGTGCGTTGCTCGATGACACAGTGGTCCATGCAGAAGCAGGCACTGCGCGAATCCATGTTGTGTAGCGGGCCAAGATACGCAAGGCAACGGTCATGCTGGTCGGTGACTGAGTCCTCACGGCCGCATGGGCACTGATGCATGGGGGGGGGGGCCGTCCCGTCTTCACAGTTTTCTTGCCCCCTGACCGAGACATGACCTACGGAAAAAGAACACCACATAAGACCTGACATTGCAAAGTAAAATAAAGAACAGTCTTACCAGGCGATGTCGAGTAGGGCTAACAGAACTGGCAGGACACTCGGAGCCAACGGACTTTGACACGGAGTCGATAAATGGAGACAAGCAGGCTTCAAAGGTAGGCCTCTAGAGAGATTTTTCTTCAGCAGCTTCTCATGAGGTGACCATGAGGGTGGGGGACTAAGAACTGGCAGGAGGGCGTAGTCAACAACACCTAACGGTCAACCCGCGAGCGCCACACAGTGCGTCGGCCTTGAGGGTGGCACTGATGGTGCGTCGACTCCGCCCATAAAAAAAAAAAGCTCCCGCAGGGTCATGACCTCCGGCCAAGTACCCAAAGGTGATGAATGGTGAAGACTGACACAGATAAGATCCATGACTTATCAAACAGATAGTTTCTCTGAAGACTGAGCTTGGTGCATTAAATGGAATCCGTACACTTCCTTATGAAACTATTGTGAAGGTTAATATGAAGACCCAGTATGAAAATTGTTAGATTATATTTACACAATATTTTCAGTAAGACCAGTGGCAAAGCTAGTGGGGGGCAGGGGGTGGTTGCCACCCTGGCAGCCCCATTGTGAGTTGTGGTGCCCCGCCACCATCTTTATTCACTGTTTAGTGCCCATTGGGACCCCATGATTGACTGAATGGCCTCGCTCCCAAACCTGGCTCCACCACTGAGTAAGACAGAAAATACATTTAAAATTGTGATGTGAAGGCATCCATTTTGTAGACAGCAAGGGTGCTGTGACGATGTCACTGCCTCACCAGCTCTAACAGTATGCAATTAAGCAGGTTAAAATCAAACTGCTCCTACAGACAATTGAGCTTCAATACAAAGGAGTGCAAGGTTATGCCTTTCGGAGCAAGGAACTCAGGGAGGAGCCATCAGTTGAGAGTGGTTCAGACAGAGGTCACAGAGGAGGAGGAGAAGGACCTGGGGGGGATCATAACAGGCAACATGAACAGCTCAGCTCAGTGCAGGAAGGTGGCAGCTAAGACCAACAAGATGCTGGGGTGCACTGCAAGAGGAATTTCATCAAGAAATAGGGATGTGATCCTGCTGCTGTACAGTTTACTAGTCAGGCCACATTTGGACTACTGCGCTCAGTTTTGGCGTCCCTTTCTGAAGGAGGATATCAGATTGCTGGAGGGGGTGCAGCATAGAGCAACGAAGATGATTCAGGGGCTGGAGGGCAAAACCTATGAGGACAGGCTGACTGAGTCGAATATGTACACCATGGAGGACAGGAGAGAGAGAGAGAGATCAGGGGGATATGATTGAGACCTTCAAATACTTGAAGAGGATTAACAAAATGGGCACAGAAGGGATATTTATGCTGAGGAGAGGAAGGACACCAGAGGGCATGGTCTCAGGTTGGAGGGTGGAAGATATCGGAGAGAGATGAGGAGGCATTTTTCCACAGAGAGGGTGGTGGAGAAATGGAACATTCTACACGAGGACGTGGTATCCTGTATCACAGTGGGCAGTTTTAAAAGGGTATGGGGGGAGAGGAGAGTAGGGCAGCTACAACACAAATGTGCTAGCCGCGCATTTGAGCAGACTAACTTAATAGACCACAAGGCCTGTTTCTGCTGGCAGATTCATATGTTCGTATGTACAGACAGGGATCCTGTTCTATCATGAAGAGAAGCACTGGATTCTTTTTTTGCACTCTGCCAAACATAATATCCTGGGTGTTCCTCAGAATATAACAGAATCCCTGACAGCACTGTCAAACTGTTCTCACCTGCTGCACTGCACACTATTAACACTGGTGAGGCAGTGACATCATCACAACACCCTTCCTGTCCACAAAATGGATGTCTCCACATCCCTATTTAAAAAGCATTTTTCTGTCTTACTGAAAACATTTTCTAAATATCACCCAGCAATTTACATACTGGATCCTCATAGTAACCTTCACAATAATTTCATAAGGAAACATACGAATTCCCTTTAAAGTAAATTTCTTTTGTTATTCCTATCTTTAGTGTTGTTAGACATTTTTTTCTGGTGTATAAAAGATAATGCTCAGCATTCTGAAAACAAAATTTGTGTTTTTTCTTCACTGTTCTACCGCACTAATAATACAATGTAATAGTTATAAACGGTAAAAGAAAACAGCTCTTTGATTCATACTATTTATTTTCAAATGGTAGCGGGAGTCTTCCCTTCTTTTTACCTACATTAGGGATGCATAATACTGAAAGAATTAATTTTGAAAACACTGATAAGACAAAAGAAATTTCTAACACCACTCGAAACACGCACAGCACGCAATAGCCTCTAAGAACTTCAGAAACAACTGTGGATGTTAAGTATTTATAAAATAATATGTGAAAATTCATTACTATACTGGAAAAGATCCCCTTCAGCCAATCAGAAGGCAGTTACTGTCCTGTTATTTTGTGATAACTGGAGAGTAGATTGCATCTGACTGGCTAAGCACAACAAGCAGCAGTCAATCAGTGCAAGTAATTTCGCCAATTTAAAAACACATTTTCCAGTATAATCATGACAGCACCATAGTGGTTATGTGTGTGTGGTGGTGGTGACCTCTGTAATAAATAGAAACTTGGCATTTGACCACACTGTTTATTACCCCCTAGTCCAGGTATCACTTTTTAAACCGTGATCACTATTGTGTAATCACTATAACATGACTGGCTGAAACATGTCACATGACCCTGCAGATGTCAGATCTCGTTTCTATAGTGAAAAACCTGTTTACAATGAGCCCTTTTATGAGCCCAAGGACACTTCAGAGTGTGCAAAGCAGAGGGACCTCCCACCACAAGGGACTTTGAAGGGATAGAACACATCTGCTCTCATGTAGTATTACTTACTCAGTGCCCTTCTCATGGAACAGAACTTAGAACACCACCATGAGGTGTGCACTGAAATGCTTTAATGTGCACCCTGTTGTACGTTATTGCTTATTTAATGGCAAGAAGACTATTGGCCATATTATTAAAATATTTATGTCATTGGCACAGAATGGAAGAAACCATAGAGGCAGTATAGTCAAGTGGCTACAGCCCACAGCTATAAACATGGGAGACCCACGTTTCAAACCACCACCACCATTTACTCTGTGATCTTGAACAAGTCACATAACCTCTTTGGGTTTAAACTGCTCTCACTGTGATCAATCTCCCCGGTTCATAACTTCCCTCAAGCTCATTTCACTCCCGTGAGTCTGTCAAAATGCTGCTAAAACTTTTCATGGTTTGTAACATGCTTTGAGATACTAAATTGTGTTTGCCTATTTTAAACCTTACCCTAACATTGTAGTACGGCAGCAGAGTACCTGCTCCAACTCTGCCCGCATCTCATTCCTTCTAGGCCTCTGACTATCCCAGTTGCTCTACGCTGAACTCTGCTGATTCTATAAAATTTTTATAGTGTGAGGTTCAGAACTGCATGCTATACTTTTATATGCAGCACAACTATTACTTTGTATAGCATCAGTATTACATCCTTGCCATGTTTTGAATTCCCACTGGATGCACCCAAACATTCTGTAGGATTTTTTGACTGCCAAAAAGCACAGCACCTTATCTATAATGATCCCCAAATTCTTTTCCTACTCTGGTGTCTGTAATCTCCTTCCAATTCAGTATATACCTTTTCCCCACAAAATGCAACCCTAGACAGGCCTCATAATTTTTGTGCAACAAATGTTTTGATACTAGAAAGCCCCAACTTTTGCCATGGACATCTGGAAACTACAGTTTCGTACTTACTGTAACGGTAGATCTTCGAGAGGATCTCTTGCAGCAAGTACTACTTTTGGTAGCCTGCAAGACAGCGCTCTTCCAGACGGTAGCTTTCACTAGCAGTACATAGTCCAATATCCTCAGTTCCCCTCCAGCTATCAGCTCGCTGAGCATGACTCAGAGAGAGAACCGAGGAGTCTAGTGGTGTCCCCTCTGTGTAAATAATACATAAAAAGTGGCTCTGTCTGAGAAGGAGGGGGATGGAGGGAGGGCACATACCTGCTGCAAGAGATCCTCTAGAAGATCTACCGTTTCGGTAAGTACGAAACTGTACTAGCTTCATCAAGGGTATCTCTTGCAGCAGTTACTACTTTTGGGATGACTCCCAAGCAGTCCCGGTAAGGAATAAGGAAGGAAGGCAATTACAAGAGGAGGCCCTGCAGCACAGCATGGTCAAAAGTGGCACGGCACCTGGAGGTAATATCTATACTGTAGTGTTTTGTAAAGGTATGTATAGTAGACCATATAGCTGCATCACATATGTCCGAGATAGATACCCCTCAGAAGCAGGCAGCTGAAGTGGAAAGGGCTCTACTGGAATATGCATGTACTGTGCCTGGTAGTGGTTTATGGGCTTTATTATATCAGTATGTGATACAATGCGCCAGCCAGTTTGACAGTGTCTGTATAGTCACAGGTTGTACAGCTTTGCTTGGAGCAAAGGCCACAAAGAGCTGTTCTGATTTTCTCGTGGGGTTAGACCTTGTGAGATATATTTTCAGAATACGGTGTACATTCAAGGTGTGCAGTAATTGTTCCCCAGGTTTGGTATGGTCGGGGAAAAAGACTGGCAGATTTATGGACTGGTTCAATGTGAAGTCTGACACTACTTTTAGTAGAAAGGCTGGATTGGTGCATGATGATACCCTGTCTTTGTGAAACGCTAAATAGGGTTCCGAGCACATGAGAGCTTGTAGCTCTGATATGCTGTGAGTGGATATGATGGCTACTAAAATAATGCATGTTTTCCATGCAAGGTAGCATATGGCTGAAGACTCAGCTGGTTCAGATGGTTCTGCAGTGAGTTGTTCAATCATGAAGTTGAGGTCCCAAGGTAGGATTGGCCTGCAGGTGGGGGGCTTCATATGAAGAATCCCTTTTAAAAACATTTGGGATAGAACCATCTGGGCTATTGTTCGATGCCGTATAGGTTTGTGAAAAGCTGAAATGGCTGCTAGATGAACCCTGATAGAGGAATTTCCTAATTTCTGTATGGACAATTAAGTAAGTTATTTCAGTATCTCTGGAAGAGAGAATAAGAAGGGATTTATTGACTTTTTGGCTGCCTAATGGGCAAAGCGTTTCCATTTATCCTGACAACACTTTCTTGGGGACTTGAGCCACTTTTTCAGAAACCTCATGCCTGCTTATGAAGATGTTTTCAGGAGCCAGGCATGCAGGTGTAGTGATCGTAGATTGGGATGGAGTATGACACCTTGCTGTTGAGGCAGAAGGTCTAGTGTTAAGGGGAAGGGAATGGGTTCCTTGATTGTCAATTGTTGCAGTAATGGGAACCAGATCTGTCTGAGCCAGAAGGGTGCAA
Organism: Neoceratodus forsteri; assembly: GCA_016271365.2. Lineage (NCBI taxonomy): Eukaryota > Metazoa > Chordata > Ceratodontiformes > Ceratodontidae > Neoceratodus > Neoceratodus forsteri. Next base: position 1,106,444,201 of record CM057449.1, on the reverse strand, counting down.
TTAGTATCATTTTTGCCAGTTCCCTCGGTAATTTGAGAAGGACCCTTTGGAGAAGTGGGACTGGGGGAAAGACATACAAAAATCTCCCCATCCATGGTAGGGAAAGAGCATCTATAGTATGTCCCCTCTTGCCCGGTACAATGGAACAAAACTGAGGTAACCTGTGGTTCTTCGGTGAGGCAAAGAGGTCCACCACTGGTGTGCCCCACTGATGGAATATGCTCTGTAGAAGGGATGCCTTGCGGGTCCATTCATGGCCCTGTGAATGCCGGCTGCGGTGGTCTGCCAGGACATTTTGTGCAGCTGGGACATAAACCACTGTGTCAGTTGTTGTTGAAGAGCACTGTACCAGACCTGGGTTGCCTCGCCACACAGGGTTCGGGACCTGGTATCCCCTTGTTTGTTGATGCAGCAGACCACTGTCGTATTGTCTGATTTTATCAATAGAGGGCCTGGGGACAGGTATGGGTGGAAGGTCTTGAGTGAGAGTCTTACTGCCCTCATTTCTAGGGTGTTGATATGAAGCCTGGTTGTGGCTATGTCCCACTTGCCTTGGGTTTGGTAATGCTGATCCAGATGGGCGCCACATCCTGTGGTTGATGCGTTTGTGGTCACAGTTTGGACTAGGAGTGGCATCTGAAAGGGCATGTCTTTGTCCAAATTGGATTTGTCTGTCCATTTTAGAGCTTTGCATAATGTTGGAATGACCATAATCTGGTCCTCTAGACCACCTGTGTTGGTGCCACTGGGCTCACTGAATTGGCCTCATATGCAACCGAGCATTGGAGGACAGTAGAAATGACCACAGCCATGTGGCCCAATATTTTTAGGAGTTGCCTTGCTGTGATGGATGTGACCGAGCTGTACTGGGTGGTCAGGGATATTAGGGTCTGACTTCTTTTTTCTGGCAGGAAGGCCTTTCCTGCAGTCATGTCCAGGATGGCTCCAATATAATGGAGTCGTTGTGAAGGACCTATTTGAGATCTGGGCATATTTACTGTTATGCCCAGTTGTTCGAAGAGTTGCAACGTTGCTTGGAGTGACTGGATCAAGACTAGTTTGGTGGATGTTTTTATAAGCCAGTCATCAAGGTGGGGAATACAAAATGGCCTCTCCATCTTAGGGCTGCTGCCACTACTACCAGGCATTTTGTGAATATCCTAGGCGTTGAAGAGAGGCCGAATGGAAGTGCCCTGAAATGATAGTGTTCTCCCAGCAGTCTGAAACACAGACACCTGCAGTGGACCGGATGGATGAAGATATGCATCTTTCATATCCAGGGCACAGAGCCAATCTCCTTGATGTAAGAGGGGGAAGATGGTGGCTAAAGTCACCATTCTGAAACGTTTGTATTGGATGAATTTGTTGAGGCTTCTTAAGTCCAGTATTGGATGCAAATCTCCTGTCCATTTTGGAATTAGGAAAAAATGGGAGTAGAAACCTCGACCTTGTTGTTTGGTGGGACTGGCTATATCGCCTTTTTCACTCTGAGTGATTGCAACTCCTCCAACAGGATGGGAATATGGTCCTGTGGGTAATTTACATGTGGTGGTGGGTGTGCTGGAGGACAATTTGTAAGCTCTAATGTATGACCTGATCTTACAAACTGTAGCACCCACTTGGTCATTATTTGCATCCAGGCTTCTAGATGGCACGAAAAGCTTCCTCACAGCCTCTGAGGGTGGCAGAGGAGGGCTGGGAATGAGTCAGATGGACATGGTGGTGCAACCCCCTGCTGCAAGGGTGGAATGATCACCATGCAAGGCAGAAGAGGCAGGTTTGCTAGTCGATTGTGACTGTTGTCTACTTCTATAAGACTGTCTGCCTGTTCCTCTTTGTCACCCTGTGCGCTGAAACTGGTATGGCTGTGAATATCTGGCCTGAAGGTTGAGGAGTATGGTACATACCATGTACTGATCCCAAAGTGTGGCCTGAAGCTTGCAGGTCATCTAAAATGGTTTGTGAGGTGGATCCGAATAGCTTATCTCCATTGAAGGGTGCATTCAGGATCTTCTGCTGAACATCTGGGGTAAATCCCGAGACTGAGAGCCATACATGGCGTCTAAGATTAATGCCTAAGGCAGAGGATCTTGCCGATGTGTCTGCAACATCATAGGCCACTCTTAGCAGATGGTGAGATAGACTAGTGACTGTGCTGAAGGTGGCCAACAGTTGGTCCTTTTCCTCGGACTAAGGCAGTTTATATACCACCCAGCCACTGCTGTCCAGAGTGTTTTCTGGTATTTTATCATATGTCCCACGAAATTATGGCCCTTAAATATCAGTGTCAGTGGCTCAGTAGGTAGCACACTCGCCTCTGAGGCCGGGAGATCAGAGGGCTGTGGGTTCAGTTCCCACATCTGGCACTTGGGTTAATATCCCAGTACTGACACTGCAGTGCAGCATGAGAGGGGTGCTGCACTGTTGAGGTGCCGCCTTCGGATGAGACGTTAAACCGAGGTCCCATCTGCCTGGATTGGTGGTAGTTCAGGTGGATGTTAAAGATCCCATGGCACTTCTGAAAAGAGTAGGGAATTTCCCTGGTGTCCTGGCCAAATTTCCCTCATTCACTAAAAATACCACCAACAGCTTAATCTGGTTCAAGGTCAGTTGACATTCATCTGTATCCCCCCTCCCCCGGGTCATGCCTGAAAATAGTCAGAAATTGTCTAGTGCACTTACCCGGTCAACAAAAGCTAAATAAATAAATAAATTTAGTGTAGCCCCTTGGAACACTTTCTTTCCCATTAGGTCTAGATGTCTGGACTATTTATCAGGTGGTAAACAGCTGAGATGTTTTGGCCTCTTGGATGTGCACCATAATTTCTAAAAGGTAGGATCATCAGGGGGGTGAAACTGGAGTTAGGTGGTCCTGGTCCCCCTCAAGAGAGGATATGGTAGAGTTAGTAGAGGGGGGTCTCAAACCATCCCCTTCATCGTAGTCTCCCTCATATTCCTCTTCCTAATCCTGAATGAACTCCTCTTCCAGGGAAAAGCAAGAGGGAGAATGAGAAGGGTTCCTTGTTGGGACATAGGTGGCCTCTGGACAAAAACGCTTGGGCAGAGTAGGGGAAGAGGAAGGTGCTGATCTAGCTGCTTTAGTGTGCTGCTGAGGCTGCAGACCATGCATCATCTGCAGTACAGTCTGTACCCCTGTAGCGACATCCATGGAAGGTGGAGTGGTCGCATGTTGAAGAAGTGACAAAGAGGGCTGTGGTACTGTTGCCAGTGAGGTATTATGGACGAAAAGAGACATGGCTGCGGGTGCAGTGGGGCCCCTGGCAGAGGCTGACAAGATCCCCTGGTTTCCATGTATGTACCCCTGTGTGTTGTGCCCTGAGTAGGAGCTGAAAGGTTTGGCAGAACTGTAAGGGAAAATCCCTTTTCTTTAATAACATAGCCCTGCTCCATCGACTGTTTTGCCGATGGAGACTGAAAGGACGAAGTGTCCAAATGGTAAAATGAAGGTGTTGACGGTGTGGGCAGAGTGGTCCTTCCTCAAGGAATGTTGTGCCGTCGACAAGTGGCTCGGAGCTGCAGAGGTGATAGGTGAAGTCACTACGGCTATGGCAGCAATGAGCGTTATCGACGAGAGGACTGACAGGGCCATCGTCGACTAAGGTTTAGTCCGTTTAGTGTGAGGTTTTGAAACCACCAACAATGATGGCCTAGAAGACAACGCTGTAGACGAGTGAGACCTGTTGCCGTCTGAAAATGGAGTTTTGTCTTTATCTTTATGTTTAGAGCCACGTCTTTGTGAGGTGTGGGAGGTTTAGGAAGATAATGAAGAAGCATGGGGCAAGACCCCTTCTCGAGTAGAGCAAGTTTTTGTTCCATGAGATAGGATTCTATCTCTTGGAGTCATCGTTGACAAGTTGCCTGGTTAAACTCCCTGCAGATGGAGCAGTCAAGGACATTCTGGGCAGCCCCCAAGCACCTCACGCAGACTGGATGCTCATCTTAATGGTATATTTTTCTGCCACAAGGGCACTTTAAAAATACAGATTCCGATTCAGACATTCAGAAATAAAAGTACTGAAGTGGAATGCCAAGCCTTTCCGGGTTGTTCTGTCATTGTCATCCATATACTGGAGCTGGAGAGCTAATGTGCTGCAAGTTGAAAGACGGTGGTAACAGAAAGTACAGTTACGTAAGAACTTACCGTTACAGTAGATCTTCGAGAGAGGCTCTTGCAGTAGGTAATTACATATAGGACTGAAGCCGGCAGGTGCCAGGACCCCACGGAAAAATTTCTAGCTAGTAGTCTCTGGCAGGGGACCGCCCCCATGTCAGGTGACCGACGTCAGTATAAAGGGGCAGTCCCCCATGCCCGCCTTCCAGTTCTTTCCCGCCAAAAGACAAGATGAGAGAGAAGTGGATATTTCACATCCTGGAAAAGGAGCTGAAAAAGCTTAGGGGGATGGAGGGCCGGAAGGCATTACCTACTGCAAGAGCCTCTCGAAGATCTACTGTGCAGTGAGTTCTTGCGTAACTGTACTAGCTTACTTGAGAGAGGGCTCTTGCAGGCAATTACATATAGGACTGAGTCTCAAGCAGTCTGCAACAAAGAGAAGCTCACGGGAGGAGGAAAAGTACAGTTATGTAAGAACTTACTGTAACAGTAGATCTTCGAGAACAGCTCTTGCAGCAGGTTACACCATTAGGATTGAAGGCAGGCAGCCACCAGGAGCCCATGGAAATTTGTTAGCTAGCAGTATCCAGCGGGGACCGCCCCCGACCTCGGTCCCACCCCCGACGTCAGGCATCATATAAAAGGGGGCCGTCACCCAGAATCCCCAGTTCTCCCGCCGGAGAGTACCCAGTGGGATCTCCGACTGGAAGGCCTGCAGGGCATAAAGAACTGCTCTCATTTCCAAGATATTTATGTGGAGATGAGCTTCCTAGGGTGTCCACAAGCCCAGAGACCTGACCCCATCGAGGTGTGCTCCCCAACCGAACCCTGAGGCATCCGTGGAGAGTGTCACAATCGGAGACGGTGCAATGAAGGGGACCCCTGCCAATAGGTTCTTTGAAGCTAGCCACCATTGCCAATCCCAGATTACAGCATTCATGATCCGAATTGGAAGCTGCAAATGGTCTTGCTTCTGATCCCATTGGACCCGTAACATCCACTGGGTCACCCGCATGTGGAGACGGGCTAGCGGGACTGTTGCAATGGCCGCAGCCATGTGTCCGAGCAGGCAAAGAACCAGTCTGGCTGGGACGGTCTTCTTTGCCAAGATGTCCCTGATGAGGGATCTGATGTGTTCCGCTCGGTCCTGGGGCAGAAAAGCTCTCCCCTGGACGGTGTCCAGAACTGCGCCTATGAACTGCAGATTCTGTGACGGAACCAGCGTGACTTCTCCTGATTGATAATGATGCCCAACATCGCAAACAGGGACTGAGTACAGTGAATTAGGACATCAGAGCCTCCGAGAGGGTGCCATGAGGAGCCAGTTGTCCAGAGTAAGGGAACATGTATTGCCTTTTCTCATAGAACCACCAATACGACTGCCACGCACTTCGTAAACACCCAAGGTGCCAAAGACAGTCCGAAAGGGAGGGCTCGGAACTGATGATGGCGACCTAGAAATTCGAAGCTCAAGAACTTCCTGTGCACTCGAGCAATGGGTATGTGCAGGTAAGCATCCTGCATGTCCAAGGACGCTAGGAAGGCGCCCTGCTTGAGCATGCGTCTCAGAACAGGAAGGATCACCATGCAGAAGCATTTGTAGAGGACTGAAGCGTTGAGATCGCTGAGATCCAGTATCAGACGGAGGTCCCCTGTCTTTTTGGGAACCAGAAAAAAGTGGGAATAGTAACCTGCACACCTCTGGTTCCTCAGTACGTGCTCTATAGCTTCCTTTCCTAGGAGAGTGAGCACCTCCTGCTGTATGAGCAGTGCGTGCTGACCCGAATAACAGGAAAGCAGGGGAGGTCTTGACGGTGGGTGGTCGAGGAATTCTATAAAGTGACCTCTCTTGACCATCTGAAGTACCCACTGGTTGGCGGTAAACGACTGCCACCCTGAAAAGTGGCGAGCGATGCAACCCCTGACTTTCTCTGCCCGTTGATCCAGAGGAGGGGTGGGGGCTGGGAAGGAGTCATGCTGTGTCAGCGTTGGTTCCTGCAGGCTGGGCCGGTTTGGTACAACGCTGACCTCTGCCTGGGGAAGATTTAGGTTGGGCCTCACGGTGGAAGGTGCCCCTTTGTTGCTGGCCGGAACGTGGCTGCTGTCGTTGTTGCTGGCCGCGAGAACGGTTCTGGTTCCTACGATAGGAACTAGATTTGGATTTGTACATGGCTTGTACAGACCTTACTGCCTTTCCGGCGTCCTGAAACTTGGCGATGGCCTTTTCAGAGGGTTCACCAAACAGGACCTCTCCGTTGTAAGGGACGTCGAGGATACTCTTCTGTACATACGGAGTAAAACTGGAGACACGGAGCCAGGAGTGTCTCCGGAGACAGATGCCTGAAGCTGCGCCCCTAGCAGACGAGTACGCAGAATCATATGCGGCTCGTAACACTTGGGTCCCCACGCCTGACCCTGTGCGGAGGAGGTTCAAGAGCTCCACCTTCTGCTCGCCATCTGGTAGTTTATCTACTAGGTCCTGACCCTGTACCCACAGGGCATTCTGAAACTGAACCATATGAGACAGATAGTTCAGGGACCTGACAGAGCATGTAGCAGCCGCATACATGCGCCTCCCCAGGACATCCAACTGCTTGGATTCCTGGTCTGGTGGCTGTGTGCTCAGATGCTGTGGTCGTTGGTACCTGTCATGAGAGGCCGTAGTGACCAGGGAATCAGCCAGAGGTTGTTGCACCAAGTACTGGTCCTCTGTCGGGGCCCTGTACAGGCGGTCAGCTTTCTTCGACACCACGGGGGTGGAGTGCGGACGCTTCCACGCAGCCTTGGTGACGTCCGCAAAAGTGTCCACCAAAGGTGGCACCTCCACAGGCTTAGGGTCCTTCTGCTGAAGGTAACGAGCTAGGCGCTGTCTCTCAGAGTCGAGATCTTCCTAATCCCATCCCATGTTCTCCTGGATGTGCCTCATGATCTCGGAAAAGGAGGGATCATCTGGAGGTGATCTGGGCAGGTCTTGTGGGTCAGGTGATGGGATGCTGATTAAAGAAGGAGACCTGGAGGTATCGGAAGTGTCAGGTCTAGAATCCTCCCCATGCGGAGCGGACCGTCGATGTCTGGGTCGCTTAGGACTGGGAGACCGTAAGGGAGGTCTTGAAGGGGGCCTTCTCCGTTTTTTGGATCTTCCCCTAGGAGGTGGAGTGTGCTCCTTGGGTGTCGGTGGTCTTCCTGCTGGCCCCAGCAGTAGAGGAGAGGGAGTAGGAGGTGAAGGAGTAGGAGGAGGAGGAGGAGGTTTTATTGGGATCACATCCTTCTTTATTGTGTCCCACCAAAAGGTAAAGAGATCTTTGACCTCGAATATTCATACTGGATGACGAACCTGGCGCCAGTGGTCTGACATCGGTATCAGGCGTCGGGTCCGAGGGCATCTCCGGGGTTGGTGAAGACTCCTGTGGAAGCCCGATGTCCTCATTGTCGCCTGCCTGGTCATCAGGCAATGTCAGATCCTCCTCTGTAGAGTCCCGGCGACTGGTGTTCACCAGTGATGGGGAGGCAGTCTTCGGCTCCGGCGAACGTCTCACCGACGTCGGGTGCTTAGCTGACATCTGGTCCGATGGGGAGGCAGTCTTTGGATCCGGAGAACGTCTCACAGACGTCGGGTGCTTAGCCGATGTTGGGTGCTTATCCGACGTCCGTTTTAGGGACGTCAGGTCCTTAGTCTTCCTGAGAGGGGGATCCGGACCCCTGGGAGGCTGGGAGACCGATCTGGTGTCGGGGTCCTGGCGTCTCTCTGAAGAAGCTTTGGAAGAAGACTTGGACTGGTGACGGTCTGAAGACTTCGATGAAGCCCAGGAGGGTGTTGATGAAGCCGAAGGCCTGGAAGTCTTGATGGGATGCAGTGAAACCGAAGTACTGCCTGAAAACATGACCTTTACTGGAGGGGGCTGAGAGCGAGCCCTGGAGCGAGAGCTGTCTGAGCGTGTGGAGCCTGAGCTGGTGCGCGAGTCCGACGCCTGGTTAGGGGATCTGGACCTGGCCTTCTCCCGGTGCTTGTCCCGGTGTTTGTGGGACCTAGAGATAGACTCACCTCTGGAGGCAGGGTCTTTGTCCATGCTTCTTAACTTGTCTTCCAAGAGGAACCCCTGAAGTGCCTTCTGGCGACGGATCCTGGTGCAACTATTGAACCCTTGACAAAAGGAGCAGGCCTTGGTGTCGTTTTCCGGGCCTAAGCACGGCAGGCAGGACGAATGAGGATCCTTGAAAGGGATCTGTTTGCCGCAGGCACACTTGGAAGGATGTCCTTCTGAAGAAGGAGTTGGAGATGCCGAGATTTAGTGGTAAACTGGAAGTTCTAGTCGTCATACGCTAGAGTAGGACTGTGAGGCCGATGCTGGCGAGTCAAGGAGGGAAAATAACTGGGCATTCTGGGGACTGCCCCTTTTATATGATGCCTGACGTCAGGGCGGGACTGTCATTGTGTCCTCGCTGGATACTGCTAGCTAGAAAATTTCCGTGGGGTACTGGTGCCTGCCGGCTTCAGTCTTAATGGTGTAACCTGCTGCAAGAGCTGTTTCTTGAAGTAAGATCTACTCATACACAGATCCTCTGGCTGTGAAGGTCTTAGGAAAGAAGACCTTGCAGAACAGCCAACCCGAAGCCAACTCTGTGACGAGAGGAAATGTCCAAACTGTAATGTTTCGTAAAGGTATGGACAGAAGTCCAAGCTGCAGCTGCACAGATGTCAGCCACAGACACATTCTTGAAACAAGCAGCAGAGGCAGCGACACCCCTACTGGAGTGACCTCTGACTTGAACTGGCAAGGTCTTGTGATACTTGTCATAACAGAAAGTGATACAATGAGCCAACCATTTTGAAAGGCACTGCTTGGAAACTGCATAACCTTCTCTTCTGCGAGCAAAAGAGACAAACAGTTGATCAGTCTTTCGGAGATCCTTTGTCCTGCTGGTGTAGTATCTCGGAATCCGATGAACATCCAATGTATGTAAGAGGTACTCCCCTTGATTGGAATGTTGCGTAAAAAATGCAGGCAGTTCCATGGATTGATTCAGTGTAGATTCCGCTACCACTTTTGGGAGAAACTTAGGTTTGGTACACAGAGCCACACGTCCCTTGTGGAAAATCAAGTACGGGATTTTGCACATTAAGGCCTGAAGCTCGGAAATTCGACGAGTGGAAGTAATGGCCATCAGGAAGAGAGCCTTCCAGGAAAGGAACTTTAGGTCTGCTGATGCTGCTGGCTCAAAAGGAGGCAGGGTAAGCTTCTCAAGAATGAAATTCAAGTCCCAAGGAGGCGCAGGTGCGTGAACAGGGGGTCTCAAGTGAAGAACCCCTTAAAGGAAAGTCTTAGCGACTTCCAGCTGCACAAAAGACCTGTCCACAAAAGGAACATGGTAAGCGCAAATAGCCGTCATGTGAACCTTCAAAGAGGAGTGGCTGAGACCCAGGTCAAAGAGGTGACTCATGTAATCCAGGAGCCTCCTGACAGGGCAAAAGAATGGCTTGAAAGCTCTGGAAGAGGACCAAATGGAGAACCTTTTCCATTTCATGACGTAAGTGGAATGAGTGGAAGGCTTTCTGGCCTCCACTAGAATCTCCATCACCTGTGGTGAAACCCCGAACCGGGTTTGAACTATGTTTGCAGGAGCCACGCATGCAGCTGAAGGGATTTGAGTCCTGGATGGACCAGGGTCCCCTGATCCTGGGTCAACAAGAGCTGCAATAGAGGAAGAGGAAGTGGAGGTTCCTCTAAATATTGTTGCAGAAGAGAGAACCAAACTTGTCTGGGCTAGAAGGGAGGGATGAGGATCATGCAAGCTCCTTCTGAACAGGGTTTGTGTAAGACCCTCGGAATCAACGGGATTGGGGGGAAGGCATAGATGAATCTGCCCTTCCAGTTTAGAGCCAGAGCGTCTCTCCAAAAAACTTCGCACCTGGAGTGAGCGAGCAGAAGACGGGAAGTTTTGCCTTGAGGAGAGGCAAACAGGTCTACCTGAGCGGTTCCCCAGTGTAGGAAGACATCGTCTACTACTCCCTGATCCAGTTCCCATTTATTAGCTTGGGTGGATGACCACCTGAGGTGGTCTGCCAATGTGTTCTCGACCCCCGGAATATGAACCACCGTGAGGTGAAGGTTGTGAAGTACTGCCCAATCCCAAACCCGCATCGCTTCCCTGCAAAGAGGATAGGAACGAGTTCCTCCCTGTTTGTTGATGTACCACACTACGCACATGTTGTCGGTCTGGACAGCCATATGATCGGGAAGCAAATACAGATGCAGAGCTTGCAAGGCATATAGCACGGCCCTTAGCTCGAGCATGTTTATGTGGAGAGTCTGCTCGAGTCTGGACCAAGAGCCCTGGGTCCGTTGAGATCCCAAGTGGGCTCCCCAACCCTAGCCCGAGGCATCTGTTGTTAGAGTTTGGGAGGGGGAAGAAAGACAGAAGGGAACTCCCCGGCAAAGGTTCTCCTGAACCAGCCACCACTGCAAGTCCCGAACCATCAGAGAAGAGACCAGGATCTCCCTATCTAGGTCGTCCACCAATTGATCCCACTGAGACCGAAGCGTCCACTGAGGATTCTCATGTGGAGCCGAGCACGAGACACCGATGGAACGACAGCTGCCATGAGCCCAAGGAGGTGAAGGACTGACCTGGCAGTGACCCATCTGCGGCTGGACAACAGGCTGGCCTGAACCTGAATGGTGGCCACCCTGTCCAAAGGCAGGAAGGTGATACTGGAGGTCATATCCAGGATCGCCCCGATAACCTGGAGTCTTTGGGATGGGATCAAATGGGACTTGGTTGATGGCAATACCCAAGCTGGTGAAAAGCTGCAGGGTAAGGGAAAGGGAGCGCAGGAGGTCCTCCCTGGATGGGGCCGCCAGGAGCCAGTCGTCCAGGTACAGGAGAGCCTGAACCCCCTGGGTACACAGGTGGGCCGCTACCACAGAAAGACATTTGGTAAATACTCGGGGAGCCGAGGAGAGACCAAATGGTAGAGCCTTGAACTAGTAGTGGTCTCCCCGAAAAGAAAACCGAAGGTATTTGCGGTGAGACGGGCGGATAGGGTTATGCAGGTAGGCATCCTGCATGTCCACAGTGCACAGCCACTGTCCCAGCCGAAGGAGGGGCAGAAGGCCCTGCAGAGAGAGCATTCTGGGTCTAGGATTGGCCTCACATCGCCTGATTTCTTCAGAACCAGGAAGAAATTAGAACAGTAACTCATCCCCTGGAGAAGAGGATGAATGGGTTCTATCGCTGCCTTCAGAAGAAGGGCAGAGATTTCTTCCCGAACCAGAAGAAGGTGTTCCGGGTAGTAAGAAGAACTTGGAGGAGGTTTTCTGGGAGGTTTCTGAAGAAACTCTATTGAGTGTCCTTCCGCTATCAGCTGGAGCGCCCAAATGTCAGAAGTGATCCTCTGCCAACCCGGCAGATGCAGGGAGAACTTCCCTCCTACCAGTTCCTCTGGGAAGCCCAGAGACTGTGGGAGAGGAAAGGAGTCAGGAGGTGAGAGGCAGCGCCGTGGCTGGAGCTCCCGCTGCCCGTTTGGGTGGGGGGAGGGGGCTTTGCAGCCGGAGGGGCCAGACGTTTGTTGGCCTGCTTTCCTTGGGGTTTCGCCTTGGCCCGTCCACGTCTGAGAAAGGAACGGCGCTGAGGCTGAGGGGCTCTGTACATGGAGTCAACTTCCTTGAAAGCAGTGCCCTTCTCCCGCAGGCCGGTGATGATGTTCTTGACATCACCACCGAACAGCACCGAACCCCTGAAGGGCGCATCCTGGATAGCGGACTGCACTTCCGGGACCAAACCTGACACTCAGAGCCAGGCATGACGCCGCAAACTTACAGCGAATGCCGAGCTCGCCCAGCAGCATCCACTGCATCGTAAGTAGCGTGTAGCATGTGCCTACTGGTCAAACGAGCGGAACGGACCAGGCCTGCCGCTTCCTGTTTGGTCTGTGACTCGGGAAGGGAGTCCAATTTAGCTTCCACCTCGCTAAGGATGGCCTTCTGGTGATCCCCCATGTGAGCGACGTAGTTCATGGCCCTAATACCCAGAGAGGAAGAAGCGAAAACCTTCCTCCCATACTGGTCCACAAGGCGGGACTATCTGGTGGAGACAAGCTCAAATGTTTTGGGTTGGCTGTACGGTTGTGGGCGGCGCTGATCACGACCGAGTCAGCAAAGGGATGCGAAGTAAGAAAATCAACACCCTCCAGAGCCCGGTACAGCCCGTCTGCCTTCCTTGGAAGGGGGCTATGGCCGACGGTTGTTTCCAGATGGTGGAAACAAGGTCCGCGCGAGGCTCGATCCCCGGTGGAACCAAGGTAGGAGTGACCTCGGGTAGATCCAGATGAGCAGCTAGCTTCTGCCGCTGTGGATCTGGCTCCAAAGATGTCCACTGATGCAACGACTGGATCTTTCGTAGCAACTCCGGGAAGGAAGGATCCTCCAGAGGGGACTTCGGAGGAGTCCTAGGCTGGGGCTTGTCTGGAGTTCGTGGCTCGTCATCGAAGTTGGAATGTCTGTTGGAGTCGTCCGAGGAAGATGGAGGAGATGAAGACCCTTCCCTGCTCAGGGGAGGAACAGATCCCTTGGGAAGCTCCCGGGGTAATGTGCCACCCCCTATCTTGGAACCAGAGGGGACACCTCTGGTAACAGGAGGGGGGGGAAGGGGTCTTTCACCATCGATGACGGGGGTCCGAAATGGGTTCTGGCGCGGAAGGCAGCTCTCTACTTCCTTGGGGAGCTGAACCTTGGCCTCAGCCTACCAGGAAGCCAGAGTCTCTCTCAGGTCCACCGCAGCTGGGGAGGCGGAGGAGGGGCGATAGGATATAGAGGATATCCGAACGGCGAGTATCCGTACTCGCTGGCGTGGAAGCCCGGGCGCCAGGTACCGCGCATCGGACACCGCGATCCCAGGTAAGACCGGCGCGGATAAGACGGCGATACCTGGGCACCAGGGGCTCTGTCGAGGCGGAAGGCCCTGAAACGCCCACCCAGGCGGGCGGAATAGGAGGCCCGGCAGGCGTTGGTCCGCGGAGGGACAGCATCCGGGAGAGAAATGAAGCCCGGCGTCGGTGCCGGCATTCGAGGGTCCAATGTCAGGTTGTCCGACCCAGCAGGAGGGAGACCTGATAGGAACATGCCTGCATCCTCCATATCACCAGGGGAAGGGGGATTAAAATCCCTGGGATCTAACTGAGGAGATGCTGGGGCCTCGGAAGGCAGCGGCAAACGCTGCGGGGAGCTGGGGACGGCGGATTGACAACAGCGTCCGGCATTGGCTAAAACGCCGTGCGACCGGACGGGCCGATGGTCAACTTACCAGCGGGGTCCGGGTGGACGTCGGAGAAGCCGTCGTCCACCTTAGTGGAACTGGTGCCCGAGGAAGGGAGTGAAGGAGGGGCGGTCTTGTCGGGCATCTTAGAGACCGTGCGCTGCCTCAAAGGGTCGAGTGACTTAGCGGTCTTCTCTGGGCGGGCGTCAAAGGAGCTGACGTTCTGGCTTAATGGAGCCACTCGCAGCTGAAGGCTGCACGGCGGTGGCCTTGCAAGGAGTGGAAGCCTCCTTAACCTGGAGGCTCCCGAGGGGCCTGAGCGCCGAGCCAGATGGAGGGTTGACGCTGGCCTTGAAGCTGCCGTCGTAGAATGTTCCCTTGCGGGGGGAGACATTACCTTGAGCACAGCGAATCCAGCCAAAGTTGCAGTGGTCGAGGAAGAGGAATCCCGGTCCCAGTGCTTCTCCTTGTCCTTCTTTTTACAGTGACCCTCGGGCTAAGTTGAGGCCTGACGAAGCTTCTTCAGCTCCTTCTCCGTGGAGGTAATTTTCTTCTTAAGTATATGGGCCTCCAGGGACTGCTGCCTCCATCTGCAGGTGGTGGCGTTGAATTTCAGGCAATGCTGGCACTTCTCCACAGGGTGATCTGGGCCGAGACAGAAGAGGCACTGGGAGTGTCCGTCCTTGTGCAGGATTTGGGCGCTGCATGAGTCACGCTTGTTTTTGTGCTCAGAGGGAATAGGGGACGACATACACTGCACAAATCCTGACAAAAATTCAAAGAAATCAAAGAAAAAACGGCGGTAAAACTACCAACGATCGACTGATGAAGCAGTGGAACTTAACCATGAGGCGCTTTCGCAAGTTAACGGTTGGAAAGAACTGGAAGGCGGGCATGGGGGACCACCCCTTTATACTGACGTCACTTGATGTCAGTCACCTGACATGGGGTGGTCCCCCGCCAGAGACTGCTAGCTAGAAATTTTTCCGAGGCGTCTTGGCGCCTGCCAGCTTCAGTCCTATATGTAATTACCTACTGCAGGAGCCCTCTCGAAGTAAGATCTGAGGATACTGGGGGTTGCCCACTTCCTTTATACCTGCAAGGTGTGATGACATCATGAGTGGGAAGCCCCTACTATGCACTGCTAGTGAAAGTTATCGTCTGGAAGAGCGCCCTCTGGCGGGCTCCCAAAAGTAGTACCTGCTGCAAGAGATACCCTTGATGAAGATATACAGGTTACTCACCTGTAACAGGAGTTCTAGGAATGGTATATGTTGTTCATCCACACTTATTGGCAGGTATCCTTGCCGCTTTAAATCTTGCCGGAAGGTCTTCAAGCTGGCTCCTCCCACCCACCCGGGTGGTAAAACTCTCGGCTCCGCCCCATGACGCCAGATCTCGCCCGCTGGAAGCTCAGGTTGTGCGTCGAAGCCGGGGAGGTCGGGTGGGTTGTGTGGATGAACAACATATACCATTCCTAGAACTCCTGTTACAGGTGAGTAACCTGTATTTCTAGGGACATGGATATGTTGTTCATCCACACTTATTGGCAGACTCCTAGCAGTTCTCCGGGAGGAGGGAGGCAAGACGCACACCCCCAATACTTACTTGGGAAAGAGAGACTGGAGAACCGAGGCCCCAAAACCAGCATCCCGGCGTGACTCAAGGTCGATGTGGTAATGAGTAATGAAGGTGTGTGCTGACTTCCAGGTAGCAGCCCTGCAGATTTCCTGGATAGGGACGTCCCCGGAAGCAGCCACCGATGCAGCAGTATGGCGGGTAGAATGAGCTCTTATCCCTCTGGGAGGCTCCATGCCCGCCAACTTATAGCAGAGATCTATGCAGGAGGTGACCCACCTGCTTATCGTCCGCTTGGCTGCAGGTCTGCCAGATGCGGCTTCAGCGTAGGGTGACAAACAGCTGGGCGAACCTCTCCCGATCTCAGCCGTGGCGCCTTTGTAATAGGCAGCGCCTCTAGGGTCCAAAGCATGGAGCCTATATTCCGGCCTCCGAGGTGTGATTGGGTAGAACACCGGCGAGTCAACACCTGGTTAAGGTGAAACTCCGACACCACCTTGGAAGGAATTCCTCGGGAGGGGAGGCAGGACAACCTTGTCCCTGTGGAAAGACCAGGTAAGGAGACTCGATGGAAAGCCGCCTGAGCTCTCCCCATCCTTCTGGCTGGACGGATAGCCACCAAGAAGGCGGTCTTCCACGACAGGTGAGAGAGAGCACACCTGTGCATAGGTTCGAATGGCTTGCCCATGAGCTTTGCCAGTACCAGCAGTAGATCCCACAGAGGTGGAGGTTCTCGATCGGAGGGAAATGTGATCAAGGCCTTGAAAAAGCGCCAGACCACCTTCTCCCTGCCACATCGACCGCTTCCCCGCCCGCTCGTAAGCAGAGATGGCTGCCAGGTGCACCCTTAGGGTCGCCGACCTAAGCCCTTGATTAGAAAGGGACCATAAACAGTCCAAGATGCTTGCCAAGGAACAGGAGGAAGGGTCCAAGCCTGTTCCTGACACCAAATGAAAACCTTTTCCATTTGAAGGCATAGCATTTTCTGGTCGACTCTCACGGGACGCCTCAACTACATTGAGGACCTGTGAAAGACCCAAGGCCTGAACTCTAGCCGCAGGAACCAGGCCACAGGGTGCAGGGATTGAAGGTCCGGATGGAACACCTTCCCCTGATTGACTGAGAGCAGGTCCGGGCGAGCTGGAAGCTGCCGCGGAGTCCTGGAGCTGAGACTGAGGAGATCTGGGTACCAGAACTGGCGAGGCCAGTCTGGGGCTATCAGAATCACCTGCGCCTTGTCCCTCCTCGCCTTGAGAAGCACCTTGTGGATCAAGGGAAATGGGGGAAAGGCGTAGAAGAGGCCCGGGGTCCACTGCCTCGAGAAGGCATCCCCCTGCAGCGAGCCCTGCTGAGGGGGGGCATGGAACAGCCTCAGCCAGCGTTCTCCCTGAGGCAAACAGGTCCACCTGAGGTGTGCCCCAATGGGAGAACAGATGCTGTACTACCTCCGCAGGAGAGACCACTGGGATGCAGCCCCTATCCGGCTTAGGGCATCGGCCAGGGTGTTGGAGGCTCCTGCCACATGAATGGCTAGGAGATCCGCCTCAGGCTATGCACGAGTGACCAAATGCGGAGAGCTTCCTTGACAGAAGCATGGAGCTGCCCCGCCCCTGGCGGTTTAGATAGCTATGGTCGGAAAGTGTCCGCCTGACCTCGAACCACTTGACCCGGAGGAACGGGAGCAAAGGCAGTGAGAGCCAGGCGACCGCCGGAGCTCCAGCAGGTTGATGTGGCATCGGGACTCCCTGGGACCAGAGACCGTGATCTGTGTTCCCCAGATGGGCACCCCAACCCATCAGAGAGGCATCGGTCGATAGAGAGACCGTCGGCTCGGGGCGGACGAACGGGATGCCCTCCTGCAAATGACCTGGAACGATCCACCACTGGAGAGCGTTCCACATCTCCATTGTCACCGACACAAGCTGGTCCAAAGGATCGCAGCGTTGTGACCACTGACTGGCCAGTCCCCACTGAAGGGAACGCATGTTCCAGCGGGCCCAACGGACCACGCTGGTGCAGACCGCCATGAGACCCAGGAGGCGCAGGAAGTCCCGGGCAGGGCGCAATTGCCCAACCAGAAATGATTGGGCAAAGGAGGAAAGAACCTCGGCCCTGTCCGCCGGGAGCCGCGCTCTGGCTCGAAGAGAGTCGAGCAGCCTCGATGAACAGAATCACCTGCTCGCTCGAGTTGACTTGGCCTGCTGGATAAGGAGGCCCAGTTGAGAGCAGACCTGGAGGGCCAGATCTCTGACCACTCCACCTCCTGCCTGGAGGAGCTGCTATCATCCAGTCGCCCAGGTAAGGGTACACCCGGACCCCTCGGCGCCACGAGGAATGCTGTCACCACTGCCATGCATTTGGTGAAGACCCTGGGAGCTGGAGACAAGCCAAGGGCATGGCTCGAGACTCGAAAAGGGATCCTTCCGCTCGAAGCGAAGGAATCTCTGGTGAGACGGACAGATAGGGACGTGAAAAACGCTGCGCCCTGCAAGTCCAGAGAGCAGAACCACACGCCGCTTCCAAGGATGGTAGTATCTGAGCCAGAGTGACCATCCTGAAGGTTCGAGACCTTAGGAACTTGTTTAGGTCGCGTAGGTGAGAATGGGGCACCAGCCCCGGTCCATTTCGGAACCAGGAAGTACCTGGATACAAACCCTGGGTCTGAGGGGGGTCCGCTATCACTCCTGATCACCTCCTTCGGAGGAGGAGAGCTGGCGTCGGCCCGATGAGCCGACATGAAGCCACGACCGAGGCCCCCGAGGTGCGACGGCTCTGAAGGGTGGGGCCTGCCAACTCCAGAGGCAGGCCTTTCCCCACCACCTCAGTACCCACCTGTCCGTGGTAACAGCGGACCAGGCGGAAAAGAAGTGTCGGGCCGTCCCCCAGAGGGGGAACCAGGGGTAGGTAGACGGGATGGGGCGACACCCTCAGCCCGCCACTGGGCAGGCTTGGAGGAGGGACCGGCCGAGGGACCTCCTGGGCCTTTCCTCCCTGCCTCCTGTTAGAGGAAGCCGCGGCTTGGGTTTGGGATGCCAAGGCGAGCCTGCTGGCCCTGACGTGCTGGGCCGGCGCGCCAGGCGCAGAAGGACCAAAGGGCTTAGGCTGTGGTTTCGGCCTTTGTCCTTCTGAGCTGAAGAGACCGAGTCCAAGGAGCATTGGACTTCTCGATCCTCTGCAGGTGACCTTCCACCCCAGGGTCAAGAGGTCAGTCCCAAAGGGAACATCCGCCAACTTGTGCTGGGTATCCAAGTAAAGGTGGATATCCTCAGCCAAGCCCGCCGACGCATAGCCACTGCGGCCGCCACCGACCTGGCACATGAGTCCCCAATATCTAAAGCAGTCTGTAGCTGCTGTTTGGCCACTGCCCTGCCTGGTCCCCACCTGCTTGACCGTAGTCTGCAGATCCGCGGGAAGATGAGGGATGACCTCATCAGGAGCCCAACAGGGCATGAGAAAATGTGCCATGAGGACGGGCAACTGGCCTGACGAAGGCCGAGACAGGACGCAGCATAGACTTCTTCCGACATAATCCAATTTCTTGGATTCCTTGTCGAGGTTTGTCCACATCCCTGGCGTTGCCGGGCGCTACCGGAAACGCTGTCGGTAACCAACCCTCAGCAGAGGGTGTTCAAAACCGGACAGGAACCGGTAGGGACCCGATACTTCCTGGCCATCCTGGCCAAGGCGCAGGACAGGAAGCAGGGCTGCCAAAGCTCCAAGGCTCGACCCACTATGGCCTCGGCCACCGGAAGGCCTCCGCTGGAGAATCCTCGGTCCAGAATCTCCGTGAGGGATACCTGGCCCGCTTGGAAGCGGGTTCGAGCTCATCCCGTGGACTCCGAGATGAGCCAAGAAGTCCAGGAAGGACGACGGGCTATCGTCCATTGACTGTCCTCTGAGGACTCCAAGTCTAGTCGCTTGGAGAAAAAGGAGGAATTATCCCCGACTCGGACGAGTCCTCGAAGAGCTGCCTCTGGCCTGAGCCACCCTCTACCTGCCGAGGTCGGTCGGGAGTGAGGGTAACAGACAGCCTATGGGTAGACCTTAGCCACCAAGAATCTCGGTCGGAGCCCCAAATAGTGGCTGTGGAGGCGGAGGTTCCACCGGAATCGGTGGAGCAGCTGGTTTTGGCCGAACAACCAGCCTGGGTACAGGCTCCTCGGGTAAGTCGAGGGGTTGTGTCGGCCGCTCCGGTGACAGCCACTTAATGGCCGGGGAAAGCGACTGCGTCGGCTTATTCCCGGTCAGGAGGAACTGTTGCCACATGAGGTCCTCGTACCGTCGACGTAACTTACGCCGAAGCCTCCCCTCGTCCGAGGAGGAGGAGCGAGGGCGGCGGCGATGCCGCTACCGCAGGTGCCGAGACCGAGACCGCCCTAGGATGGCGGATCGGCTGGACCGAAGAGGTCCGGAGACCGAGAGCCTCGCTTTTCCGAGGTCGCTGCGGGAAGTGTCGGCAGGAACCGCACCCTTCGGCTCGGAGGGTTCATCCGAGGCCTCCGGAACCGGAGGCACAGGCAAGTTCACGGGATCCTCAACTCCCCCCAGGCGAACCGGGGAGAGGGGAGTCTCGGCTTCTATAGGCGACAACCCATCCAACGGATCAAGAAAAATCTCGACTTCGTCGACGGGAGTCTCAGTCAACTGACCTGACGGGAACACCGTGAGACCAGTGCGGCGTAGCGGTCGATCAAGTCGACGGTCGATGACCGGGAGAGGGACCTTCCCGCCCTCCCAAGAGTGTCGACGGAGGGATTTACCTTTGTCCCTCTTTTGGACCGAGAAAAGGTCCAGCAGACGCTGGCCCTTCTCCCTTAGTGGAGAGGGACAGACAAAACTCATTAAAGGAAGCTGTGTAGGAAGAACCCAGAGAGTGGGATAAATGCCGCGCCAAGAAGACATGCCCTACCGCCTCCTCGAGGGCGATCATCTGCTCGAGCTGATCCGCCGAGCCCGCCGCCGCGGACACCGCCGACTGGGCCTCCTTAGACTTCACCGGAAGGAAACGCTTCTCGGGACGGCCCAGATGCAATCGGGCAGCACGGTCTTCGAGGACATAGGCCGAAAAGGAAGAGCACAAGTTGCAGTCCTGCGGGTCGTGCTCAAGGCCTAAACAGTAGACACACGTGGAGTGTGGATCCGTCCGAGACATCTTCTGCCCGCAGGGGCATCTCCGAAAACCGGGAGTCGATTTGTCCATCGCAGCCGCGAGGGATCGAAGACTGAAGTCTTTTTAGCAAAAACTTTCAAATTCGCAAAAAGGAAGAAATAGGAACCAGTCTCAAACGCAGAGCGTTAAGGAGGGAACCTGAGCTTCCAAGCGGTAAGGAAGATCTGGCGTCATGGGGCGGAGCCGAGAGTTATACCACCCGGGTGGGTGGGAGGAGCCAGCTTGAAGACCTTCCGGCAAGATTTAAAGCGGCAAGGATACCTGCCAATAAGTGTGGATGAACAACATATCCATGTCCCTAGAACTGGTATTTTCTTTGTTGCCAATCTTGCAAAGTTACAAGCCACTGGAACTAGTATTTGCTTCATAGCCCACCTTGCAAACTTAGAAGCCACTTGAAGGGTTCTGTTTTGGAGGTGGTGGATGACATGGAGTCAGAAAGGACAGAGTATTAAGTAAAAAAAAAAAAAAAAATGCTGAGAATCCTGAAAAAGGAATAGGAGTGATGCCAGAGCCCAAAAGCACTGCAACAAAGCCAAACTGAACTGGTATACACATCAAACAACATACCAGAACAGAAAAGGCCTAACGCATGAACTGAATCTTCACAGGAAAATAAAGATCTGAAGGTTGAGAAATGGCATGTAGAATAGACAGTTAGGCAGGCATCACAATTCAAATCCATGGGGTGGTTCCAGGCGCCAACAACATCACCTAGGGAACTACAAATGCTGCTATGGATGAATCCATGTTAGAATTCATTTTTTTAAATTAGTCTGAAAAATCCTTCATGGCATTCATGCTGGATTCACTGGCCAACAGCTTCCTGATCACCCCTTACTTACTTTTTGAAAAGTACAGTCATATTTGCCCACCTCCAGTCTCTTGCCTCCTTTACCTACCATAACAATTCCCTGTGTATTTCAATGAGTAGTAATGCTAGTTCATTTCTGAGCTCCTCTGGCACCCTTGGATGTACTTTTTTTTCCCCTAATGCCCTTATTTTCTTTTGGTATGAGGACAAAACACATGCACACGGTAAGCAGAATGGGTGACAAGCCCAGAACATAATCAGTACTAAGCATGACAGCAGCACTCACAAAAAAAAAAAACAATAAATGAGAAGTACTCAAAAAAGGTTATAGTGTATAGTAGGGTATTGTTCTACACAGAAATCCATCCTTTTCAAAATGCTGCTGTACCACAGTTCAAAGGTCATGGAATGTGACTGTACCCCTCTGTGGCAGAACAGCATTCTAGAACCTCTAGAGACTGCACAAGTCAGTTTCACTGTGAAAGAGAAAAACACAAAATGCACATATTTCACATACAACTATACACTATAAAAATACAGGATGAGTAACTTTATGCATAACCAGTGTGTTCTGCCACCTCAGAGTTGTGATTCCTACGGACCTCTCGAGCTTCACTCTCAAGGTCAGAGGGAATCAGAACCCCTCTGTGCGAAAACACACTGGTTGTGCATAGTTGCCCATCCAGTATTCTCTATGTTGTTATGTCAAATCAACAAGCTGAACGCACCAACAAAAGTGACAGCACTAATTCCTGGTCACTACTGCACCTCCCACGATAATGCATTTTAATCATTCCCATTTGCTTTTCACATTCCTTTCCCTGTCTGCTCTCCACTTCTCCCCTTCATCAAGGCTGTCTGCTCTCCACTTCTCCCCTTCATCAAAGCCTTACTTTTTCCAAAGTCTGCCCTATGGACATTTAATGGGTTCGTGCAACTTTTCAGCCCCTCCCCAACAAACATTTTTGATCAGAAACCCAGTTATGTCATGCACTTTTTTCAAGGCATTCTCCAACCCCCAATCAGTTCTCTATTTATTACTATAAAATGGAAAAAAAGAAATCCTGGAAGCTGATTGGCTGAAGCAGTCTTTAATCCATGATGATAACTCCGTATATCATCACGGTTCAAAACTGATTACAAAGAAGACCAGTTATTTCCTAACACTTTGGGCCACAATATAATCACAGTAATAATCTTCAGGGAGTGGTGTATCATGGGATACCAGCACTTCTTGAGAAGGTGAAGTCACTCAATATTGCCTCGTCCTTCACAACACACCCAAGGCATGACTATCTCATACAAAGCCTGTCATGTATTATTGCTTAACTATCATATCTAATACCATCCCTGCCTCTTGCCCTCTTTTACATGTGTCACAAAAAGTACAGTTACATAAGAACTTACCATAGCAGTAGATCTTCGAGAACAGCTCTTACAGCAGGTTACACCATTAGGACTGAAGCCGGCAGGCGCTAGAACCACACGGAAATTTTCTAGCTAGCAGTATTCAGCGGGGACCACCTCCGACGTCAGTCCTGCCCCCGACGTCAGGCATACTACATAAGGAGGTGGTCCCCCAGAATCCCCAGTTCTCCCGCCGGAGACTCCCGGCCACTGGATGACATCAGAAGAGGAGGAGACTGAGGATCTGCCATCAAATGGCAATCAGAGTGGTGTTGAGAGCACCTGATCGTAGGAGAAGGACATCTGAACAAAAAAATCTACCTCCAGCGGGGATGGTGAGAGGGAAAGTACCTACTGCAAGAGCTGTTCTCAAAGATCTACTGTTACGGTAAGTTCTTACGTAACTGTACTATCTTACTTTGAGATACAGCTCTTGCAGCAGGTTACACCATTAGGACTGATTCCCAAGCAATAATGGAAATCCCACACCACTGGGAGGAGGGAAGGTAGAAATCCTTAGTAAAACCTAAGCCTAGGACAGAAGTCCTTGAAGGACTGCTAGACCAAAACCTGCTCTTCACCGCGATGCGACGTCCAGGTTATAATGCCTGACAAAGGTGTGCACAGTGCTCCAAGTCACTGCTGCACAGATAGCTGAGGTGGACACATTCTTTAAGGCCGCAAATGAGGTAGCCACCCCCCTTGTGGAATGACCCATAACCGTGCCCGGTAAGGGTTTGTTGTGCTTCTGGTAACAGAAAGTGATACAATGTATAAGCCACCTGGACAGCGACTGTTTGGAAACGGGAGCTCCCTGCATCCTGTGGGCAAAGGAGACAAAAAGCTGATCAGATTTTCGGTGGTGTTTGGTCCTGTTCAGGTAGTATCGAAGACACCTATGCACATCTAAAATGTGCAACAGGGCCTCTCCTCGATTCGAATATTTAGGAAAGTATACTGGTAAATCGATATCCTGATTAAGAGTGAGAGCTGAGACCACCTTAGCAAAAACTCTGGATTGGTCCGTGGGATACCCTGTCCTGGTGGAAAACCAAATAAGGTTCTTTGCACATCAGTGCATGAAGCTCCGAAATTCTGGCCGAAGTAACGGCAACTAAAAACAACGTCTTCCATGTAAGGAGACGTAGCTCGCAATCTGCGGCTGGTTCAAAAGGTGGCAGCATAAGCTGCTCCAGGACAAAGGGTAAATCCCAAGGCGGAATAGGATCCTTAATCGGAGGTCTAAGGTGGAGAACACCTCTCAGGAAGGCTTGTGCCATGTCCAACTGAGAGATAGGACGTTGGCCTATAGGAGTGTGATAGGCTGAGATGGCACAAAGGTGTACTTTTATCGAGGAGTAGGCCAAGGCTGTCTGAAAAAGAGACAGGAGGTAGTCCAAGACCGACCTTTCTGGACAATCCAGTGGCGAAAACCCCCGCATTTTAGCCCATAGGCAAAATCTGTGCCATTTCATGGCGTAAGTAGCATGAGTGGCCGGTTTTCTAGCAGCTGCTAGAACGTCAGCTACCTCTTGCAAGACTCTGTGTCGCAAAATGGCTATGTCTCTAGGAGCCAAGTGTGCAGGTTCAGCGAACAAAGGTCCAGATGGACCAAGGAGCCCACCTCCGTGAGCAACAAGAAGCGAGCTGATTGGCATAAACACGGAGATTCCGGGGCAGCTGATGTAGTAGAGGAACCAGATCTGCCTGGGCCAGAGCGGGCGATAAGTATCAGCGTTGCTTGCTCTCTGCGAAGTTTCAAAAGGACCCGCTGGATTAACGGAAAGGGGGGGGGAAGGCATAGAGGAATCTGCCTGCCCAGGAGAGGGACAACGCGTCTCACCAGAAAACACCATGCCGTGGATCTAGCGAGCAAAATTTGGGCAGTTTTGCGTTGGATGGGGACGTGAACAGGTCTAACTCTAGTGTACCCCATCTGTGAAACAGATCGTCTACTACTTCCTGGAGTAGTTCCCACTCATGGACTCTGGCCTGAGAGCGACTCAGGGCATCTGCGATGACATTGTCCAGGCCTGGTACATGAACAGCAGTGAGGTTTGCGCCGTGTTATAAAACCCAATCCCACACCCTCATGGCCTCCCTGCAAAGCGGGTAGGTATGGGTGCCTCTTCGTTTGTTGAGGTAATACATCACCGCAGAATTGTCTATTTGTAACAGAAGAGTACCCGGTGGAATCTCCAAGTGGAAAGCCTGCAGGATACAAAGAACTGTTCTCATTTCCAGGATATTTATGTGGAGAGGAGTCTCTTGGGCTGTCCACAGGCCCTGAGACCAGACACTGTCTAGGTGTGCTCCCCATCTGAGCCCTGAGGCATCTGTGGAGAGTGTCACAATCGGAGATGGTGCAGTGAAGGGACCCCCACCGAGAGGTTCTTGAATCTAGCCACCATTGCCAATCCCGGATTACGACCTTCGTGATCGAACTGAGGCTACAGATGGTCTTGCTTTTGATCCCATTGGACCTGTAACATCCACTGGGTCACCCGCATGTGGAGACGGGCTAGCGGACTGTTGCAATGGCCGCAGCCATGTGTCTGAGCAGGCAAAGAACCAGTCTGACTGAGACAGTCTTCTTTGCCAAGATGTCCCTGATGACGGATCTGACGTGTTCCACTCGGTCCTGGGGTAGAAAAGCTTTCCCTTGGACAGTGTCCAGAACTGCGCCTATGAACTGCAGAATCTGAGACGGAACCAGGAGTGACTTCTCTTGATTGATAATGATGCCCAGCGTCTCAAACAGAGACTGAGTACAATGAATGGCGGACATCAGGGCCTCCCGAGAGGGTGCCATGAGAAGCCAGTCGTCCAGGTAGGGGAACACATAGTGGCCTTGTCTCCTCAGAGTCGCCGCTACTACCGTCATGCACTTCCTGAATACCAGAGGTGCCGATGATAGTCCAAGGAGGGCTCGAACTGAAAATGAGTGACCCTGAACTCGAAGCGCTAAAACTTCCTGCAGCGCTGAGCTATGGGTATATGCAGGTAAGCATCCTGCATGTCCAAGAACACTAGAAAGCGCCCTGCTTGAGCATGGGAATAGACCTGGGAGGGTCACCATGCAGAAGCGTTTGTACAGGACCGACGCGATGAGGTCGCTGAGGTCCAGTATCGGACGGAGGTCCCCTGTTTTCCTGGCAACCAGAAAGAAGTGAGAATAATAACCTGCACCTCTCTGGTTCCGTGGTACATGCTCTATAGCTTCGTTTCCGAGAAGCACGAGCACCTCCTGCTGTATAAGCAGGGCTTGCTGACCAGAGTAACTGAAGCAGGGAGGAATCTTGACGGTGGGTGGTTAAGAAATTCTGTAAGTGGCCTTTCTTGACCAATTGGAGAACACACGGTTGGCGGTAATCGACTGCCACCCTAAAAAGTGGAGAGCGATGCGACCCCCGACCTTTTATGTCCGTTGATCCTGAGGATGGGGCCGGACTGAAGTCATGCTGTGGCAGCACTGGTCCCTGCAGGCTGGGTCAGTTTAGTGTAGCGCTGGCCTCTGCCTGGGGACGACTTAGCCTGGGCCTTACGTTGAAAAGTGCCCCTTTGTTGCTGGCCAGAACGTGGCTGCTGCCTTTTTTGCTGGCTGCGAAAACAGCTCTGGTTCCTATGAAAGAAACCAGGCCTTGATCTGTACATTGCCTGTACAGACCTGACTACCTTCCCAGCGTCCTGGAGTTTGGTGATAACCTTCTCCGAGGGGTCACCAAAAAGTACTTCGCCATTGTAAGGGACGTCAAGAATGATGTTCTGTACATCCGGGGTAAAACCGGAGACACGGAGCTAACAGTGTTTCCGGAAACAGATGCCTAAAGTTGCAGCTCTGGCAGACGAGTCCGCAGAATCGTATGCGGCTCGTAGCACTTGGGTACCCACATCAGACCCTGTGCAGAGTAGGTTTAGGAGCTCCGTCTTCTGATCATCATCCGGTAATTTATCGACCAGGTCCTGGCCCTGTTCCCACAGGGCATTCTGAAACTGTACCATGTGAGATAGGTAGTTCAGGGACCTGATGGAGCATGTAGCAGCCGCATACATGCACCTCCCCAGGGCATCCAGCTGTTTGGATTCCTGGTCCGATGGCTGTGTGCTCATGTGCTGCTGTCTTTGGGACCAGTCATGCGAGGCCATAATGACCAGGGAGTCAGACAGAGGTTGTTGAGCCAAGTACTGGTCCTCTTTCGGAGCCTTGTACAGGTGGTCAGCTTTCTTCGGCACAGCGGGAGTGGAGTGCGGACGCTTCCACGCAGCCTTGGTGACGTCCGCGAAGGTGTCCAACAAGGGTGGCACTATCACAGGCTTTGGATCTTTCTGCCGAAGATAACGGGCAAGGTGCTGTCTTTCAGGATCGAGGTCTTCAGCATCCCATCCCATGTTGTCCTGGATGTGCCTCATGATCTCAGAGAAAGTGGGATCATCCGGAGGAGACCTGGGTAGGTCATGTGGGTCAGGTGATGGGATGCTGAGTGGAGGAGGAGATCTGAAGTCCTCTCCTGACAGAGTGTGCCGACGACGTCTGGGTCGCTTGGGGCTGGGAGACCCTGATGGACATCTTGAGGGAGGCTTTCTCGGTCCTTGGATCTACCCCTAGGAGGTGGAGTCTGCTCCTTATGGGTTGGTGGTCGTCCTGCTGGCCCCTTTGGTGGAGGAGGGGGTGTAGGAGGTGAAGGAGAGGAGGAGGAGGAGGAGAAGGAGGTTTTACAGGGACCACGTCTTTTGGATGGTGTCCCACCAGAAAGTAAAGAGATCCTTTACCTCTTGAAGCCAGAGGAGGCGAGGGGCAGCAAGGTCAGCACCCAGGGTGGAGGCTGACCAAGCGAGCGAACCACTGTAGAAAGACGTTAGGCCTATTCTGCTGGCATTTTAGTATGTTAGTATGTTCATGCCTGATAACGGACCTGGTGCCAGTGGTCTGTCACAGGGGTTGGGCGTCGGGTCCCGTGGGTGTGGGGTGGGGAAGCCGAAGGTTCCTCGGAAGCCCGGCATCCTCTGTGTTGCCGCCTGGTCTTCAGGCAATGTCATGTCCTCCTCTGCAGGAATCCTGGGCGTGTCCACCGTGACTGGGGAGGGTGGTCTTCGCCTCCGGTGAGTGTAGGCGACGCCGGGTCACTTGGTCACCACTTCGGTCCGTCAATGCCCGCCAGTGTCTGGTGCTTGGCCAACATCGGGTGTTTAGCTGACGCGGGTCCGTTGTCCGCCTTATGGACGTCAGGTCTTTTCGTCTTTCTGGTGGTGGATCCGGACCCCTGGGAGGCTGCAAAACCGATCTGGAGTCGGGGTCCCAACGTCGGGCGATGAAGAAGACTTGTGGCGTTTGGAAGACTTGGAAGAGGCCCGAGAGGGAGTGGAGGAAGCCGAGGGCCTAGAATTCTTGATAGGCTGAAGAGTCGAAGAACCACCTGTAGTCTGGACTTTGACCGGGGGGGGGGGCTCAGAACGAGCCCTGGAGGGAGAGCAGTCAGACTGGGTGGAGCCTGAGCTACATGAGTCCGAGGCCTGGTTCGGGGATCTGGACCTTGCTTTCTTCCCATGTTTGTCCCAGTGTTTATGGGCCTTGGAAGAAGAATCACCCCTGGAGGAAGGTTCTTTGTCCATCCTGCTAAGTTTCTCTTCTAACAGGTAAGCCTGAAAGTGCCTTCTGACGCCAGATCACAATGCTGACTGTTGAACCCTTGGTAAAGGTGCAGGCCTTGGTGTTGTGGTCAGGCCTAAGCACCACACACAGGAAGAATGAGGGTCCTTGAAGGGATCTGTTTTCCATGAGGACACTTTGAAAGGTGTCCCTCAGATGAAGGAGTTGAGAGGACATTAGTTTTATAGAAAACACTTGGGGTTCTAAGTCGTCGTGCACTAGGTAGAGACCGAGGCAGATGCTGAAAGCGAGTTGGCGGGGAAAAGACGCTGGGGATTCTGGGGACAGCAACTTCTTATGTAGTATGCCTGGGTCATCGGGGCGGGACCAGCGTCAGGCCTTGTCCCCGCTGAATACGGCTTGCTAGAAAATTTCCGTGGGATCCTGGCGCCTGCCGACTTCAGTCCTAATGGTGTAACCTGCTGCAAGAGCTGTTTCTCGAAGTAAGATCAGTTAACTGTATCAAGAAAATTATTTTTCCATTTCACTTCACCCAACTCTCAATGTATGTTAGCAGGAATATCCAGCATAAAGAATCTATCTAGATATATAGATCAGATGAAGAATGAAAGTGACACACTCAACATTGTTGCCTAAACACTCAGTGCGTCGGGTAAATAATAATACTACTAATAATACAGATTCTTATGTCTTCGGAGTCTGCCAAGAAACATTTGTAAACAAGCAAGAGTACTAATAAATGTTTATTATACTACTTACGCTAAGCATGTGACAAAGAAAATCACAAGGGAGATGGGTTTCTTACCACTCACCTGAAGAATGTACATAATCTCCAGGATTGTAGGATCTCAGGTTCTCCAAGATCTTGTTCTCTCTCTCTCTCCATGCTCTCCTGCTCTCGAGGAGCTATAGTAGGTTGCAGAAAACTAAATACTACAGATAACAGCATAGCAACAGAGATTACCTCATAGTTACAGATATGAGGGGTAGCAGGTGTAAGAGTCACAGCGTACTTCAGACACCTGGACAGGAAGGTGGAGAGAGAGGGCAGCAGCCCAGACACACAGCTTTGGTTGCATACAAGAAACCCAAGGGAATCTCCAGAGGTTAAAATGGCAGAAGCCAATTTAGAATGGTCTTGTGTTCAAGAGGACAAAAACCCTAGGAACTGAACAAAAATCCAATAAGAGATAGTAGAAGGCATTGAACAAGTCCAAGAGCATAGCTACTATCTACTTGCCATTCCAAGTGAGAGAAAAACAAAGGGAGAAAAGAGAGAGAGAGCCAGCACGGAGGTGTGGGACACAGTACAGCTTGACAGGCTGAGCACTACAATATAATAAAGGCCCCCAACATCTGCAGCTCCCTGGCAAAGGAGGTGGATTCTGTACCTTCTTGTGAAGCTAAGCTGCCAGTTGGCAGAGGTTGGAGACATACACAAGGTTAAGAGAGAAAGCCAGCAGCTCTGGGGACCACCAAAGACCTCCTGGCTGGAGAGGGAGAGAATCAGGAAAAGAAAAAAAAAGCTTTTCTTTTTTGGGGCAGAGGGAATCAGGTGGTTGGAGAAGGTGAGAGGCTCCATTCCAACGGAAGGAAAGGGGTCTGACTCCTCAGAGGAGAGAGAGCCCTGAGGGAGTAGCAAGATGATGTCATGCAGCATCACAAGGTGAGCTGCCCCCCGAGGCCCTGACTCTTACCTAAGCGGGGATGATGGTCCAGATGTGTGTCTGAACGGTGAATATATTTCTGGAAGATCAAGAATTATGGGGAATACATAATTTCCATATCTTTCAATAATCTTCACCATTCACCAAATGCAGACTGCTGTTCTCACCACCCTGGAAGCTACCTCCCTGGTGTTGTAAGATGCCCTCACTTGGTACCTCGCCAGCTCCAGACCCTGGGCAGAAAGGCAAATGGCCTGCCTGGCTGACTTGCAATCTGGTATTGGACACCAACAGGTAAACTCAGCATCATTCAGAG
This sequence comes from Neoceratodus forsteri, assembly GCA_016271365.2. Taxonomy (NCBI): domain Eukaryota; kingdom Metazoa; phylum Chordata; order Ceratodontiformes; family Ceratodontidae; genus Neoceratodus; species Neoceratodus forsteri. The sequence goes on along the minus strand of CM057449.1, from coordinate 1,106,414,257 downwards.
GCACTTGCCAGATACCTGATGTGCAGAAATGCACATCACAGTGCATGCCGCCACAAAAATTCTCCTGCCCCAAGCATCGATTTCTGCACAGCTGGTGTCGGGGGTGGGTCCTGCATCAGATGCCTAGGCCCAGATAGGGTCTGCAGCATAAGAATCACTGAACTGGGATGAGGGACAGCACCTGGAGACCCCATGGGAGTGTAATATCTGTGCTGGATGTCCCCAGGCCAGGAGAAGGGCAAAGGACAGAGTCAGACATGCCTGGATGCTTCCGTAAAGAGCTGGGGCCACAGAGGAATGACAGCAGCATCATATTGTAATCTCAAGGAATGGCAGTGCCAGGGTAGTAGTACTGCAACCTAAAAGGGACATAAATTCAGCTCCTGCATCACCTCCAATAGGAATCACTGGTATGAGGAGTACTCAGCTTCAGAGGAGAATGGAACAGAAAAATCCTCTTCTTCAAAGTAGGAAAGGAGTGGTTGGATTCATAACGGTGCTGGTCCTTCAGGCATAAAAACAGCCTGATCTGCTGTAAGGTGGTACTGGTGGAACACACCAGCTGTTGATCTAAACTGACCCCAGGTTATGGGCCCGAAAGGACCCAAATCACCTATGAGTGCAGAGAAGAGAGCAAAGCAGAGAGTGGAGGAGGAGGGTCATGGATGACCAGGCCAGGTCCTCTGCAGTACTGCAAGAATGCTCAGGGTATCTTGCATGGGGGGGGGGGGTGCCTGGCAAATTCACCTGATTGTGACCGATCAGCATCAGTAGACCAGTCCAGATGTGCCCCGGGGGAAACCCCCAGGTGGGGAGAGTGAAGCATGACAGGGCCCACAGGGCAGCCCCAGTCCCCACCAGTGGCAGGGTCAGATAGTTCTGGAGCGAAACAAGGCTCCAGGCTAGCGACGCAACCCCTGCCTGAGTTATTGTCATCTCTGGGCAAGGGGTGAACAACAGGCCCAGTGCTCTGCCTCAACTCCTAACCAAGGCTGACCCTGCCCCACTGACCAAGCACAGACTCTAGGCCACAGCCCCCTAGTTAATAGCCCCTCACCTGTCCCACAGCTGTTCCCTTTTTTACTCCCCTTCCTACTCCTGACCCCTTCCTAATCCCCTACTCCCTTCTCCCCACTCCCTCCCTCCCGACCAGTCCCCAATCCACACCCCTGCACTTTAGTCCTGTTTTAACTATGATTAATTTCCTGTGTAAGCCTGGGACTCGTAGCAACCCAAAATGCATCCGTGCACTGAGAATTCTTACTCCCTATTATTCTTGCATCTAATATTGTAAACACTGTATAACTAGTGTAGTATTGCAGTGCTGTGTAACTACTGTAAATGCTGTATAACTATTGTAGTTTACAATGCTGTGTAACTATTGTATTTGCATTTGCAATTTGAACCTCTGTACCTATCCCTATTCCCCCCTCCCTCTAGGACACATCTGGAAGCGAGCTGTTTATAGCTCACTATGTCGGCCCCAGAACTGAAACAGTGAGAGGTACTGGAACCCAACCCCGCACTGTGAACAGCACTCGAATCAGACCCAGAACCTGAACTGGCACAGCAAACTGCGCCAGAAGGGATCCCATTACTAACCCCTGGTGCCAGCTCGAGAAGCAACCCCCACAGTGATTCCCGACTGAATCAGGCTCAAGAACCAGGCCCAGGAAGGCCTCCATCCTCACTGGCTCCATCACCAGGCTCAAGGTCATCATCATGCTCCCCCGTGCCACTAAGGTGCTCAGCGGAACAGACAACAATGACCTCTAGGTCCGAGGCAGGGTTGATTCAGGAACCCTTCCTTCTTCCAGCACCAAGAGCAGTGCCAGAAGGGGGCCTGGCCTTGCTGCTAACACCACCCCGCTCACTGGTACTGGTCTCAGTACCATAAGTCAGGGCGGCGTCAGGCTGCATTGCTGAGGTGCCCACCAATGTAGACTGAGCGTATAGCTCGGTCTCACCACGGAGGAGTCTGCTTGCCTGAAGGACTAGCGGATGGGGGCCGGTGCTCCACTGGCCTCCCTGAGCCACCTGCTCACCCGACCACCACAGGACCTCCGATGTCTCGGTGAGGAGGGCACGGGGAGTGCATGGTTTTCCTCACTGCATGCAGTACTAGGGGAAGAGCGTGGGACCTCACCTAGGCATCCCTTGTGCAATGCCTGCCTCCGGTGGGAGGATCATGGGCCACTTCCAGCGTTGGCTTCTACGAGTGCGTTCTCCACAGAGAAACGGGCACTGCATCTGTCCATGTCATGGCTGGCACCAAGGAAAGGCCCAGCAGTCCTCATGTCGGTCCTAGACAGCATTGCGACCCACACAGGAGCAATGACGCATAAGGAGGTTGACACTGTTCTTCTTCTTGGGCTTCTTACACTCTACATGACCCGACATGAAGACTTGGAAAAATAACCAAGAAGGGAGGGGAAAAAGAAAGAAAAAAGAGCTTGGTGCCAAACTAAGTGATAAACGGCAAGGAAAACACAATGCCAAGGAAAAGTGGCATCAAACTTCATAGATTTACAGAGCAAAGAAGACCAAGGTCCATGATGCTTGCCACTTAGTAATAACCCCTAATATTTTTATTTATTAAATAACTCTCAATCAATGCTTAAATTCCTTCCAGTATTGCTTACCACCACTTCCGCTAGTAAGCTGTTCCAGACTTTCTGGACTCTTATTGAGAATCAGGATTTTCTTTTGGTAGACCAATATCCCCTGCCTGTGATTTGCAATGGGTGTGCTCTCATACTGTAATTTTGATTTTTGATTTCTAGGCCCAACTGATCCCACAGAACAGGGTCTGAAAGTGCTTTGAAAATCAAGCACGTCTCCTCTTAACCTGCGGTACTCCAGAGAATACATTCCCAACTCAGTCGGCTTCTCCTCATATTCCTGATCCCTTATATTACTGACTAGTTTAGTTGCCCTTCTCTGTATCCTCTCCAGAGCTTTTACTTCAGTTTTTCCTCCTGGGGCCCAAAACTGGGCACAATACTCCATATGGGGTTTCACCAGGGAGCCGTAAAGGGGAACTATCACTTCCCTGTCTCTGCTTTTGATGCGTCTCTTGATGCAGTTTAATTGATGTGTCTCTTGATGCAGTTTAGTTGATGTGTCTCTTGATGCAGTTTAGTATACAGCAAGCTTTTCTGACTACTTGGTTACAATGTAATTTGAAACTTAAATCATTAGACATTCTTACACCAAGGTCCCTTTCATCCATGACTTCCTTCAAAGTAATGCCATTTAACCTATACCTGTATTTCTGATTTTGGTCCCCACTGCAACACAGTGCATTTTTCGCATTAAATGTTAACTTGTGAGTTATTGCCCACTCCTCCAAATCACCCAAGGCTGACTGTAGTGTGCCTGCATCCTTAGGATTATTTACTGGTAGCGCCATCCCCGTAATGTCTGTAAATTTAGACTCCCAAACCTTCTCTATGGAGTTCATGGAGGAAAACAGATACTGAACAGGCAGGGTCCCAGTACGGAACCCTGCGGGACCCCACTGGTGACTTCTGATCAGTCAGGATATGCCCCTCTGAAACACACCCTCTGTTTCCTGCTGGTCAACCAGGATGCTATCCATTTACTGATATTACCCTGGATGTTATGGTCAATTAGGCAATGACAGGTTCCCCATGGGACCTTGTCAAATGCCTGTGGAGAGGTCCAAACTGAGGCAAAGATGAACAGGAACAGTTGGGATGAAGTTTTGGCAACTGCTGAAGCTCCTACAGTGTGACCTCGGTGGGAAAAACAGAACCCAGAAAGGGAGGCTGGCGCTCTGTTACTGGCCAACCCACGAGCGTGACATCACATCTGACTTGTGTGGTGTCAGCACAGACGCTGGTCCCCTATGCTGCAGAAGACTTTGTTCCTGCTGGGTCCTAGCACCTCAAGCTCAGACCCATAAGTGGGAATGAATGGTGTTGTTACATTGCTAACTGCCCTCCTCATGCCCTGCATAAATTCTTTGTCCACCTAGGGAACCTGGTCTTGTGGTCCATAGCATAATCCCCAAGATTCAGTAAGTACCTTGTCTTTGCACAAAAAACTACAGTTTAAGTGTCTTCTGCTTCATTAAAGATGCAACTATCTTTTGACACTTGCTCTTCCTTCAGTAGTGAACACCAATATACGAAAATCCTCTGCAATACTACCAGCCAAGCCTGAGCAAGTTCACTGCCTCTAGCCTCTTTGTTGTTGTTACTACTAGTAAATACATCAAAATGATGTCATACATCAAAATTATGTCACGAAGGTTAAGAAAAGCATTTTAACGTGCCACCAATTTATCAGTACCAAAGCCCTTCACCATGCAACATACCTGGATCAGGGCCAGAGGTTTCTCTCTGCTTCTGATAAGTGCAGCTTCCTGTTGCAGCTCTTCCTCCACTATAGTTGCAATGTGATAGGAGCCTTTTGCAGGGGGTTGCTACTGCAGCCTTTGACCAAGGACTACAAAGAAACAAAATTAAGCAACAATATTAATGATAGAAGGGTATATAATTGAACTGCATGTTATCTGTCTGTCTCTAAATACATAGTTACTACCATGGTCATCATGATGCTTCAAAATAGGAGTGGGTCTAGTGGTTGGAGAATGAACTTGAGATCACAGCTTCAAACCGCACTACAACCAGATACTCGAGTAGACCTCAAGCAAGTCGCATAACTTCTCAGAGCTCCAGTCCACCCAGCTGTGGAAATGGGCTGAAACAGGACCCACAGGAAATGAGGCACTCCATCTCAACTGTACTATCTTGGGTAAATACACTGCAAAAGGTGAAAACTAAAATAAGGAACAAGCACTTACTTGTGAACCTCTGCTTGGAACATATCAGGAATATGGTCTCCGGATGGTCCGGGGTTGCCTCTTGCAGGCCATCTGGAACAAATGGATACAGATTTTAAAATAACACCACCCAGCAACTAATAAGGGTTACTGGTCTCCTCCATACATTGGGGGCATCAATGTCCTCCCTGCACAAAGAAAACTGAACACTTACAAGGACCCCACCACACAAACACATGCATCTCATGGTTCAGAAAGAGTTTAACAAGCAAGCAAGATTTGCAGTTTGTGCTGTTAGAGACATGGCTATTACTATAAAAAAGTGTACCGTTTCTTTCTCACCTAATTGGAAATTCCATCTTGCTTCAATCTTTCAACAAACCCAATTTCTTTAAAGAGCTTAACTTTTCTTTGGCCACAGCACAGCTGCGCCACTGATGAGCTTCAATAATGACAAAAATATATGCCCATGGTTGCTTTGAGTTTACTGCTCGACTTGTGCATTGATAACAGTGAAGTATGGACTGTCTGCCACTGGAATATGATGCATACCACTACCCACAGAACCCTTCTTTATTCATGAACGCAGCACTGTTCATCTTGCTTTGACTTTAAAAAACAAGAAACAATTGTTTAATTTTAGGGTTTTCTGGTTTTGTTTTTACTTTCATCACTTTTTGTTTACTACCGTTCAATATTTTTGTCGCTACTGCAGGGAAGAGGAAGACAGTCCACAGAGGGACTTACAGTAAATGTACTGGGGGAGTGGTTCACTAAATGGCAATTGAATTTCAATATGGATAAGTGTAAGGTCATTCACTCATGCCAAAAGAATTTATGTTAGGTGCAGGGTTTGTAAAATTTCTGGTGGAGCCCAGTGGTCGGGGGGGCAAAGACCACCTGTGAGAGTCTATGGGAGCAGAGCCCCTATACTTGGGGCCACCACCCTGTTGGTTCAGTTTAATATTCAGTCTCCCATGTATTTTAAAGGCGACAGGAAAAGAATATCTGATACAGGACTGGCTCTGTAATATCACTTGCCCTGCCAGCTGAGGTCTTTATATTAGTAATTATTTTAACTGTTCATTAAGTCTTTCATTTGTAATTTTAATTTGCAAAGTTGAAGCAAACACAGAAGTGGATTGGGCTCCCTGAGAAGTCCGATCGGGCAGCACAAGAACTTATGGAAAAACTTACCATTTTAGTGTCGTAGATGACGGTATTGCTGTACTGAACACAGCACGGAGTGGCCAGTAGTTTTCAGTTTTCACAGTGTCGGTGTGAGGGTTCATGTTTAAAAGTATACTTACAGGCATAAGTATACTTTTAAACATGAACCCTCACACTGATGCTATGAAAACTTAAAACTACTGTCCGCTCCCTGCTGTGATCAGTGCAGAGAGTTTGGAGCTCACACACTCTTCTTGCTGAAGTAATTGCCATGAGGAAAACAGCTTTCCAGGTGACATATTTCAGATCAGCCATAGCCACTGGCTCAAAGGGAGGTTCCATAAGTTTGGCTATGCACAAAGTCAGGTCCCAAGGAGGGACTGGTTCCCAACAGGAGGAAACAGATGTGGCAAGACTTTCTAAAATAGGTGTGACGCTTATTATTCTCTGAGCACCTGCAGACAAGTAAGCAGAAACTGCTGCTAAATGAACCTTGAGGGTTGCAGGCCTTGGGCCTAAGGCCAGTAGGTGTACAAGGTAGGCAAGCAATGTAAGCTTGTCTTAAGAGGAATGATGTGTTTATACTTGCACCAGACGGAAAATCGTTTGCATTTTGAAGCATAAGTTTTCCTGGAATCTTTCAGAACCATAAGGACCTCTTCTGACAGTTTAAATTCAGAAAATTCTATCTCCTCAAAAACCAGGTCTTCAGGTGAAGAGTCTTGAGGTTTGGGAATACTACCTGACCCTGAACAGCTGTTAGGAGATTGTATCTGGGGAAGCCAGATGGGTTGTTTGGTGGACAGGGTGAGTAGTAGAGAGTACCATGGCTGCCTGGCCCAGTATGGAGCAACCAGAATCATTGTTGCAGACTGACTCCTGAGTTTGAAAAGGACTTTCAACAGCAGTGGATAAGGAGGAAAAGCATACATGAATTTCCCTGTCCAATCCAGGGCTAATGCCTCCATGGGCAATGTATTCAATGAAGGGGGCCTGTTGCAATAAAGAGGAAGCTGATGGTTTTCTTTTGAGGCAAACAGATCTATTTCTGGGGTGCCCCAAATGTCTGAAACTGTGTCCAATACTTGCTTGTTTAAAGCCCATTCGTGATGATCCTGACTGACTCTGCTGAGTAAACCTGCCAGTGTACAGTCCTTCCACGGAAGATCAATCAATCATCATTTATTTGTAAAACAGCGCTATTCCAAAACCATAGCGCTAGTACATAGCCATCAAATTTGTGAAAACAACTACACATATAAAAACAGCTGTAGCAGGTCAAATAAAATTGGGAGCGGCAACATAAATAAATGAGTTTTAACACAGATTTAAAGCTCTCCACCGTCAAGCACTGTCGAATCTGACGGTGAGAATTCCACAGGATGGGGCCACAAATTCAAATGCACAGGCCCCAGATGACTTAGACAAACCCTGTGAATCTCTGGCAATCCCTCATCGGTGCAGCGAAGTGGGTAGGAGGGGCAATAGTGATGAAGAAGATCTTGCACATAACTCGGTCCCTGTCCATGTAGGGCCTTACCACCACTGAACAGGCAGCTAGTGCAGATTGCACAGCACCAGTGTAACATGACAGCTACGAGGCAGCCCAGTCAACAGCCTAGCTGCTGCGAGAAATCTGCACCAGCTGCAAGCGGCAGATATCAACCCCTGGTAGCCCTAGGTACAGGGCATTACAGTAATCAACGTGTAAGGTTACAAAGGCGGGAACCAAAACTGGTAGGTCATCGGGCGGAACTAGGTGCTTGATTGGGGCTACATTCCTTAGATGGTAACAGGCAGTATTGACAACAGATGACACCTGATGTTTAAGCGTCAGTCCGTCATCAAGAATCATACCCAGATCTCGCACCCATTCAGAGGTCGTCAGCTGGCGACCACCGAGCCAAAGCCCCGAGGCTCGCCCCTCTACCCAACGGCCCAGGACCACCACCAAAACCTCAGTCTTGTCCGGATTCAGCCCCAGCCAACTGGCACTCATCCAATCCTCAATCTTGGAAAGGCAGTCGTTAAAAACTTGAGACCACTCCCCCCAGTCGGGCACAAAGGACTGGTAGAGCTGAGTATCATCTGCATAGTAGTGAAAACTCAGCCCATACCACCTTACAATGTCTTCCAACGGCAGCATATACACTTCAAACAACATGGGGGACAGCACAGAGCCTTGCGGAACCCCACACGGCAGGGAGACCTTGTCAGAGGAGTAAACCCCACAGACAACTCTCTGAAACCAGCCAGTAAGGAAAGAATGGAACCATCTATGGACTGTACCAGACAGTCCACAGATTGACCGCAGGTGCCCAACCAACACCCCATGGTCCACAGTGTCAAATGCCGCCGAGAGATCAAGAAGAACCAAGATGGAACGGCTCCTCCGATCTCTTGCTGTTGGGAGAATACGGAGAACTCGAACAAGGGCCATTTCAGTACTATGCCGGACAGATGTACCTCCAGGAATATGCTAGGACCAGATTTTCATGGCCTCTGTGCACAGTCTTGAGGATCTTGCACCCCTTGCTTGCTGATGTACTCACGGTGGTCATGTTGTCTGTCCTGACCTGGACTGACTCACCACACAATTGAGGAGCAAAGGCCTTTAGGGCAAGAAGGACCACTTTCAACTCTAAGAGGTTGATATAGAGACACAGAACATAGAAACATAGATTTTGACAGCAGATAAGGACCGCTTGGCCCACCTAGTCTGCCCATTTCCTTCCTATTGGATAAGCTAACCAGGTACAGAACCTCACCACACACGCCAAGTGACACCTGCTCAAGGTCAACGTAGTATAAATAGAATAATCACGAGACCAGAATTACATTGAAATTTGAGTGAAACAGCAGCCAGCTCAGTAGTATGGAACAAATCTCTAGTAGCCTCGCCGCCATGCATCTGATGACGCACGGCATGAAACTAGTAGAGGTTTTGTTCTCCGTACTGCTGGGCGGCTGTGCAATTTTTTCGCACTGATTGGATTAAAATGTAATTCTGAATATACCTGCTGTGCCTTTGCTATTCTTTTTACTACTATTGGATAAGCTGCGGATTCTAGTTAACCAACAGCCTCCTAGACCCCACTATAATTGCCTTATGTCTGTCCTATGCATTCTTGAATTCCCCCACTGTTTTTGATTCCACAACCTCCTCAGGAAGGCGGTTCCATGAGTCCACCACCCTCTCTGTGAAAAACACTTCCTCACACTGCTCCTGAGCTGTCCCTCGCTATCTTCAAATTGTGCCCCTTGTTCTTGCAATATCCTTTTCTGAAAGATGCTCCACTCTTGGACTTTGTTGACTCCTTGAGGTATTTGAAAGTTTCTATCATGTCCCACCTCTCCCTCCTTTCCTCTAGGGTATACATATTAAGCTCTTTAGTTTCTTTTTCGTATGGCATCTGGTGCAAACCCTGCATCATTTTAGTTGCCCTCCATTGGACTGCTTCCATCCTGTCTATGTCCATGCAGAGATGGAGTCTCCAGAACTGCACGCAGTACTCCAGATGGGGTCTCGCCAACGGTCTGTACAGGGGGATGATAACTTCCTGTTTTCTACTGGTGATGCCTCTCCCTATGCATCCAAGTATTCCCCCAGCCCTCCTTACTGCCTTCTCACATTGCTTGCCTACCTTAAGGTAGTCTGATATAACTACCCCCAGGTCCCTTTCCATTTCTGTTGTTGTCAGTACCCCCCCCCCCATTGCATACCTCTCAACCTTTTGTCCCCCAAATGTGGAACACTGCATCTCAAAATGTGGAACAAATGAGCAAAATGTGGAACACAATCAAACCATTACCTAGGAGGCTCAGAACACTGTTAAAATGTTTGCATTTATGTTCAGAAAGTCTGTTATTAATTGAATAATACATTTGTTGCATCATTTACTATAGATTTTTGCTTTAAAATGTTAATACTGAATGTGGAACACATCCTCACAATGTGGAACAGGGAGCTTTTGAGAAGTAAAATGAGGAACATTCCTCATAATGTGGTACAGTTGAGAGGTGTGCCCCACTGTGTACTCTTCCCTGGGTTTTGTTTCCCAGGTGCATTACGTGCACTTCTTTGTATTGAATCTAAGCTGCCATACGCTTGACCATTCCTCCAACCTTGCCAAGTCCCTCCTCACCCTTTCCACCCCCTTGAGTATCAACCCTGCTGCAGACCTTGTGTCGTCTGCAAAGAGGCATACTTTTCCTTCCAGCCCTCCACAGTATGCAAATATGTAACTGGGATTCCTGATGGGATCAAGTCCCACTGACTGTGAGGTCACCTGTATATGCCCTCCACCCTAGGAGAGAGGCATCTGTTGTTAGAACCACAGTGTGGTGCTACTGCTGAAAAGGGATGCTCTTTGAGGGTGTCCTTCTTTCCACCACTGCAGAACCAGTAGCAGAGCTCTTGTAACTGGCACAAGCTTTGAATGGGAAAGTACAGTTACGTAAGAACTTACTGTAACAGTAGCAGGTTACACCATTAGACTGAAGCTGGCAGGCGCCAGGATCCAAAGGAAACATTCTAGCTAGCAATATCCAGTGGGGACCACCCCAACGTCAGCCCTGCCCCTGATGTCCGCATCATATAAAGGGGCGGTCCCCAGCATCCCCTGTTCTCCCTCGAGACCCCGCCCAAAGGTGACATCTGAAGGTGAGACGAGGATCTGCTTCCAAAGGAAGGTGCAAAAAAGACGAGTTACTGGATGGCGCAGAGACACTGCAGCCTAAAGATTAGGTTAGAAGACTCAGCTTCCTGAGGGGAAGGTGGAGGGAATTACCTGCTGCAAGAGCTACTGTTACGGTAAGTTCTTACTTAACTGTACTATCTTACTTCGATAAACAGCTCTTGCAGCAGGTTACACCATTAGGACGGAGTCCCAAGCAGTTAGGGAACTACTTCCTGATAGGGAGGAGGATAAGAGAGATTCTGGTGTGAACCAGATTTTATGACAAAAGTCCTTGGAGGACCGCTAAGTTGAAACCTGCTCTACGCCTAGCAGCAATATCCAATAGTGCATGATGCCGGACATCGGGGGCAGGGCTGACATTGGGGGTGGTCCCCCGCTGGATATTGCTAGCTAGAATTTTTCCTTTGGGTCCTGGCGCCTGCCAGCTTCAGTCCTAATGGTGTAACCTGCTACTGTTACAGTAAGTTCTTATGTAACTGTACTTTCCCATTCAAAGCTTGTGCCAGTTACAAGAGCTCTGCTACTGGTTCTGCAGTGGTGGAAAGAAAGGGACACCCTCAAGCAGAGCATCCCTTTTCAGCAGTAGCACCACACTGTGGTTCTAACAACAGATGCCTCTCTCCTAGGGTGGAGGGCATATACAGGTGACCTCACAGTCAGTGGGACTTGATTGGATATAGTGCAATAGTGCCTGATAAAGGTGTGTATAGTGCTCCAAGTAGCTGCTGCGCAGATGGCTGATGTAGAAAAGTTCTTAAGCGCTACGAAGGAGGTAGCCACCCCCCTCGTGGAGTGTCCTTAACCAGTCCCGGTAAGGGTTTATTGTGCTTCTGGTAACAGAACAAAATGCATTTAACAAGCCATCTGGAAAGCGATTGCTTGACACAGGTGCACCCTGCAGCCTGTGCGCAAACGATACAAAGAGCTGGTCTGACTTGATGATGGGATCTGGTTCTAGCCAGATAGTATCTGAGGCTCCTATGTACATCTAAGGTGTGCAGTAGGGCTTTTCCTCTGTTAGGATGGTTGGGGTAGTACACTGGAAGTTCGATATCCTGGTTGAGAGTTACAGCCGAGACCACCCTGGGAAGAAACTTAGGATTTGTCCTTAAGGACACCCTGTCCTTATGAAAAACCAAATAAGGATCTTTGCACATAAGCACAGAAATTCTTCTGCCGGAAGTAACAGCAACTAAAAATAGAGTCTTCCAGGTGAGGAGACGGAGCTCGCAATCTGCGGCCGGTTCAAAAGAGAGCAGCGTAAGCTGCTCTAGGACAAAGTGGAGATCCCAAGGTGGAATCGGGTCCTTGATAGGAGGTCTCAAGCAGAATACCGCTAGGAAAGCACGGAAAGCCTCGAGCTGTGCTAGAGACCTGTGACCTACCAGGGAATGGTATGCTGAAATGGCACAGAGGTGTACTTTGATAGAGCAGGCGAGCCCTGATTTATACAGGGATAGGAGGTAATCCAAGACTGACCTCTCCAAGCAGTCTAGTGGGGCCAATCCATGAACCTGAGCCCAAATGCAAAATCTGCACCATTTCATAGCGTAGGTGGCATGAGTGGATGGCTTTCTTGCCGCCACCAAAACGTCTGCAACGTCTTACGAGACCCCGTATTGCATGACTGCTATGTCCTTAGGAGCAAGGCATGCAGGTTCAGTGACCAGAGGTCCGGATGGACCAAGAAGCCTGCTTCCTGGGACAGTAGGTGAGAGCTGACTGGCAGAGTCACCGGGGGTTCCTGGGTGAGTTGGTATAGGAGAGGCAACCAAATTTGCCTGGGCCAAAAGGGCACTACCAGTATGAGAGATGCCCGCTCTTGTCGGAGCTTCAAGAGAACCTTCTGGATCAAAGGGAAGGCCGGAAAAGCATAGAGGAACCTGCCCATCCAGAAGAGGGACAACCTGTCTCACCAGAAAACACCAGGCCCTGGATCTAGCAAGCAGAAATTTGGCAGTTTTACGTTGGATGGGGACGCAAAGAGGTCTAATTCTGGTGTCCCCCACCTGCAAAACAGATCCTCTACAACTTCCTGTAGCAGTTCCCATTCATGGACTCTGGCCTGCGAGTGGCTCAGACTGTCCGCGATGATGCAATGATTTCTGCGTCATGCTGCAAAGTACAGTTACGTAAGAACTTACCGCAACAGTAGATCTTCAGAACAGCTCTTGCAGCAGGTTACACCATTAGACTGAAGCCAGCAGGTGTCAGGACCCCACAAAAAAATTCTAGCTAGCAGTATCCAGCGGGATAACCCTCGACGTCGGCCCCTCCCCGACGTCAGGCATCACATAAAAGGGGGCGGTCCCCCAGCATCCCCAGTTCTTCCATCGGAGACTCCGGCCCAAAGGTGACATCTGAAGGGGAGACCTAGGATCTGCTTCCAAAAGAAGGTATGTAAAAGGATAGCGTCCAAGATGCTGTAGCCTAGAAACTAGGTCAGAAGACTTAACCTCCAGAGGAGAAGGTGGGAGGGAAACTACCTGCTGCAAGTGCTGTTCTTGAAGATCTACTGTTACGGTAAGTTCTTATGTAACTGTACTATCTTGCTTCAAGAAACAGCTCTTGCAGCAGGTTACACCATTAGGATTGATTCCCAAGCAGTTAGGGAACTACATCCTTATCGGGAGGTGGATAGGAGAGACGTTGGTCAGATTTCAGGACAAAAGATCCTGAAGGACTACCAAGCCGAAACTTGCTCTATGCCTAGAGGCAATATCCAGACTGTAATGCCTGATGAAGGTGTGTACAGTGCTCCAGGTTGCTGATGCACAGATCGCTGACGTGGAGACGTTCTTGAGTGTGGCGAAGGAGGTAGCCACCCCCCTCATAGAATGACCTCTTACCGGTCCTGGTAAAGGTTTGTTGCGCTTCTGGTAACAGAGCGAGATGCATTTCACGAGCCATCTTGAAAGCGACTGCTTAGATATAGGTGCGCCTTGCATCCTGTGCGTGAAGGAAACAAAGAGCTGGCCCAACTTACGATGGGTTCTGGTTCGAGCCAGATAGTATCTGAGGCTCTTATGCACATCCAGAGTGTGTAACAGGGCTTCTTCCCTGTTAGAGTGATTGGGGTAGTACACCAGAAGGTCAATGTCCTGGTTGAGTGTGACAGCCGAGACCACATTGGGAAGGAACTTAGGATTTGTTCTTAAGGACACCCTGTCCTTGCGAAAAACCAAATAAGGATCCTTGCACATTAATTCGTGAAGCTCAGAAATTCTTCTGGCAGAGGTAACAGCAACTAAAGAGAGCGTCTTCCAAGCTAGGAAATGCAGCTTGCAATCTGCGACTGGTTCAAAAGGAGGCAGTGTAAGCTGCTCTAGAACAAAGGGAAGATCCAAAGGTGGAATCGGGTCTTTGATGGGAGGTCTCAAACGCAGGATGCCGCGCAAAAAAGTGCGGGAAGCCTCTAGTTGTGCTAGAGACCGGTGACCTATAGGTGAATGGTACGCCGAAATGGCACATAGGTGTACCTTAATGGAGGACTAGGCAAGTCCTGCCTCGTAAAGGGACAGGAGGTAATCTAAAACTGACCTCTCTGAACAATCCAATGGGGTCAATCCGTGAGCTTGAGCCCAGATGCATAATCTACGCCACTTCATGTATGCAACTTCCTGAGAGACCCCGTATCTCAGGACTGCTATGTCCTTAGGAGCCAGGCATTCAGGTTCAGCGACCGAAGATCCGGATGGACCAATGAGCCTGCCTCCTGGGACAGAAGGTGAGAGCAGAATGGCAGGGGCACTGGAGGTTCCCGGGCCAGTTGATGCAAGAGAGGGAACCAAATCTGCCTGGGCCAAAGGGCGGCCATCATAATGAGAGATGCCCACTCATTGGAGCTTCAATAGAACCCTCTGATCAAAGGGAAGGGTGGAAAGCATAGAGGAACCTGCCCGTCCAAGACAGGGACAACGATCTGCCAGAAAACACAAGGCCCTGGATCTAGCGAGCAGAAACTGACAGTTTTATGCTGAATGGAGATGCGAAAGATCTAATTCTGGTGTCCCCATCTGCTGAAACAGGTCCTCTGCGACTTCCTGAAGCAGTTCCCATTCATGGACTCTGGCCTGCAACCGGCTTAGACTGTCCAGATGATGCTGTCCACTCTGGGAACATGTACTGCAATTATCTCATGCGCCATGTTGTAGTACCCAATTCCAAACCTCTGGGCTTCCTGCAAAGGGGTAGGAATGAGTGCCTCTTGCTTGTTGAGATAATACATCACCGCAGGATTGTTTGTTTGTACCAGGACAGTACCCGGTGAAATCTCTGACTGAAAAGCCTGTAGGGCATACAGGACGGCTCTCATCTCTAGAATGTTTATGCGAAGGCGAGATTCTAGAGATGACCAGGAGCCCTGAGTCCTGACCCAGAGGTGTCCGTGGAGAGAGTAACTGAAGGAGGAGGCGCAATGAAGGGGACTCCCATTGATAGGTGGTCTGAGATGAGCCACCAGTGCCAGTCTCGGATGACTGCATTCGCGATCCGGACTGGATGCTACAGATGATCTTGCTTTTGGTCCCATTGGGACCGTAACATTCATTGGGTGACCCGCATATGGAGTTGAGCTAGGGGAATCATTGCAGTGGCAGCCACCATGTGTCCAAGCAGGCAAAGGACGGTCCTGACTGGCACCGCTTTCTTCTCCATTGTGTCCCTTATGTGGGATCTGATGCGTTCCACCCTGTCCTGAGGAAGGAATGCCCACCCTCAAGTGGTGTCCTGAATTGCTCCCATAAACTGCAACTTCTGAGATGGGACATGGTGCGACTTCTCCTGGCTGATGGTGATGCCCAGCGATTGGAGAGAGGAACAGGTATCCTGGATCGCTGTCCTCCTGTGAGGATGCCATGAGGAGCCAGTCGTCTAGGTATGGAACACATAGTGGCCTCATCTGAGAAATGCTGCCATGACTGCCACACACTTCTTGAACACTCAAGGTGCCGAGGGCAGCCCGAAGGGGAAAGCTCGGAACTGGTAGTGTCGTCCCAGGAACTTGAAGCGCAACAATTTTCCGTGTGCTCGAGCAATCAAGAGATGGAGGTAGGCATCCTGCATATCCAGCAACGTGAGTCATGTGCCCTGTTTGAGCATGGGAATAAGACCTGGAAGAGTAACCATGCAAAAGATTTTGTACAACATGAAGGGTGTTGAGATCGCTGAGGTCTAAGATCGGGAAAGTCCCTGTCTTCTTGGAACCAGGAAGAAGTGAGAATAGTACCCACTTCCTCTCTGATTCCGTGGTATTGACTCTATGGCATCCTAGTCCAGGAGTGCCAAGATCTCCTGCTGAATGAGCAGGGCATGCTGACCCAAATACTGGGAGAGCAGGGGAGGCCTTGATGGTGGGTGGTCGAGGAACTCGATAGTGTCTCCTTGATGTACTAGCTGAAGCACCTACCGGTCAGAGGTTATCCTCTGCCATCCCGGAAGGTGGTAAGAGATGTGACCCCTGACCTTCTCTTCCCTTAGATCCAGAGAAGGGGCGAGGGCCAGGAAGGAGTCATGCTGTGGTGGTGCTTGTCCCAGCGGGCTGGGCAGACTTTTGGTGCTTCTGGCCCTGGCCCGTGGGAACCTAGCTTGACCTTTTCTTCCAAAGTTGCCCCATGGTTGCTGGCCGGAACATGGCTGCTGCCTTTGCTGCCTGCTGCAAAAGCAATTCTGGTTCCTACGAAAGGAACTAGACTTGGGCCTGTACATAGCTTGTACAGTATTGACTGTCTTCCCGGCATCCTGTAGCCTGGTGTTTACTCTCTCCAATTCCTCACCGAACAGGACCGCTCCATTATAGGGGACAGCCAAGATGTTCTTCTGGATGTCCAGAGTAAAGCCAGAGACCCTCAACCAGGAGTGTCTCTGGAGACAAATGCCTGTGGCTGGGTCCCTGGCCACCGAGTCCTTTGTTCTTCAGTTCTCCCTCTCAGGCAGACACCCCATCTTATGGCACCCAGTAATACCTTCCACCATCCTAGTATTACATTATGCTGTGTGTTTGCCATGGCCCCTCCACTGGGATATGTATATACTGTATATACTGTAAATATTAGCTTAACTTTCCTATAACCCATTTTATCATGTGAATTTTACTGTACATCACTGTGTTTATAAATGTTTTTTTCCCCCCGTATGTATAACTGTTTATATAAGTGTATTGATGTAGCTGTTGTGTATCAACTATTGAACCTTGACCTTATCAGGTCCATCTTGTAAATAAGCCTTGCTCAATGATGCTTGCCTGAATAAATAAAGATTTGATTGATTGAGTCCGCTGAGTCGTAAGCGGCTCGGAGTACCTGGGTCCCCATGTCTGACCCAGTTTGAAGGAGACTGAGAAGTTCGTCCTGTTCACCATCTGGGAAATCTTTCATAAGGTCTTGGCCCTGTTCCCATAGGACATTCTGAAACTGCACCATGTCGCCAAGTAGTTCAGAGACCTTACAGAGCACGTAGTAGCTGCAAGACAGCGCCCCAGCAAATCTAATTGCTTAGATTCCTGGTCTGGTGGCTGAGTACTCAGGTGTTCAGGCCGCTGAGACTGATCGGGTGAGGCTGTTATGACTAGGGAATCGCCTGGGGCTGCTGCACCAAGCACGGGTCCTCCAATGGAGCCCTGTAAAGGCGGTCTGCCTTCTTGGAACTGCTGGAGTGGAGTGTGGACATTTCCAAGCAGCCTTGGTGACATCCATAAGGGGACCACTACAGGCTTCGGATCTTTCTGCATGAGATATCTGACAAGGCGTTGTCTTTCAGGGTCTAAATCCTCTGTCTCCCACCCCATGTTCTCTTGGATGTGCCTCATAATCTCCGAAAGAGGAATCATCCGGTGGTGATCTGGGGAGGTCTCATGGGTCGGGTAATTGGAGACTGATGGGAGAAGGAGACCTGGAAGTGTCGGATGTATCCAGCCTTGAGTCATCCCCGGAGAGGATCATCTGCCTCTGGGTCATTTAGGGCTGGGAGACCCTGAGGGAAACCTGGATGGGGGTCTTCTCCATTCTCATGATCTGCCCCTGGGAGGTGGTGTAGGCTCCTTAGGGGTTGAGGGTCTTTCATCTGCAGAGTCTCAAGGAGGCGGTGGAGGTGGCTTAGTGGGCACGTCTTTTTTAATGGTATCCCACCAGAAAGTGAATAAATTCTTAACCACCTGCAAATGCATACCTGACGACGGGCCCTGCGTCGGCGTTGGCCTGTTGGTGGGGTCGGGCGCCAGGCCTTGAGGAAGTATCAATCCAGGACGGTTCCCAAGCAGTCCGACGCCTCTGTGTCACCTATTTGGCCATCAGGCAGAACTGTGACCTCTTCCAAGACCCCAGCAACTGGTATCAGCCGCATTGGTGGAGCAGGTGTCGCCCTTGGCACGCCTGGCGGGTGTCAGGTCGCGCCTCGCTTGGACTCAGAGGTCTGTTTATGGATGTCAGCCTCATCATCTTCCTTGTGAGGATGTCCGTCCTTTCGAGGCTGGGAGACCATCGGTGATCTGGGTCCTGGCGCCGGTCTGACGCCCGAACTCTGCTTGGAAGATGACTCTGATTATGCCGGTCTGAAGTCCAAGGCCTAGTTGCGGAGTTGGGCGCCTGAGGATCCTTCATCTCAGCGCTGTAGGGAGGCTGAGGAGCCTACTGAAGACCTTACCTTCATTGGATGGGGCTGGAGAGAGGGCCCAGGAAGGCGCGACCTATCAGATTCCATGGAACTGTTTCTAGAGTCAGAGGCCCAACTTGGTGATCTAGACCTACCCTTATCCCGTGTTTCCCGATTTGTGGAGGATCCCCCAAGTAGGGTCTTTCTCTATCTGCTTTAACTTCTCTTCAAGAAGGAACCCCTGGAGGACCTTTTGGTGGTGGATCCTGATCCTACTGTTAAATTATTGGCAGATAGGACAGGCCTGTACATCATGCTCTGGGCCGAGGCACCAGTCCGTAAACGGAATCTGCTTGCCGCTGGTGCACTTGGAGGGGTGTCCTTCGGTGGAAGGAGTAGGAGAAGTAGACATGCGGGTGGATTTTTAGGAAAAAATAAGATTTTGGATTTCATGCGTCGTTCGTCTGTTCAAGGTGTCTGTGAGGCTGATGCTGATGAGTTGATGGTAGGAAAATAACTTGGGATGGTGGGGGACTGCCCCCTTTTATATGATGTCGGGGGCAGGGCCAGCGTTGGGGAAGGTCCCCCGCTGGATACTGCTAGCTAAGATTTTTCCGTGGGGTTCTGGCGCCTGCCAGCTTCAGTCCTAATCGTGTAACCTGCTGCAAGAGCTGTTTCTCGAAGTAAGATCCCTTCTTTGGGACCAATGGGATCTCAAATGGTACTGAATGTCTCTCATCTGAAACCTGGCACCTGAGACTACTGTGGTAGTTAATGCCACGTGTCCCAGGAATGCTAGGAACTGCCTTGCAGTCCTGGGCTGACCCAAGGCAAAGGAGTTTGCCAGGGTCAGTAAGCTGTTTACCCTCTCTTGAGGGAGGACTGCCTTGCCCTACACAGCACCCAGTTCTGCTCAAATGAATTCCAGTTACTGAACTGGCTCCATCTGAGACTTCTGAGTATTGCTGAGGAAGCCCAGAGACTCCAGAACACTTTGGGTGACCCTGATGGAGTCCTTTACCTGTTGGTATCATTTTCCCTATGACTAGTCTGTCATCCAGGTGAGGGAATACTATGATTTGATTCCTCCTGAGATAGGCTGCCACCACAGCCAGGCACTTTGTGAATACTCCTGGGGCAGAAGTGAGCCCGAAGGGGAGTACTGAGAACTGGTAGTGACCAGAGGGCAGAGTGAACCTTAGGTATTTTCTGTGGGAAGGTCTGGTTGGGAAGTGAAAAGTAGGTATCTTTAGGTCCAAAGTTGTCAGCCAGTTTCTTTTCCTTAGAAAGGGATAACAATGGCAGGGGTTACTGTTCTGAACTTGAGCTTTGCCAAGTGTTTGTTCAGGTATCTGAAGTCTAGGATTGGCTGCCATTGCCCATTTTTCTTCTTGGTCAGGACGTATCTGGAGTACATGCCCTTTCCCCTTTGGGAGAGAGGAACTGGCTCTATTGCTCTTGCTTGCAGAAGATTTTCTACCTTCAATTTCAGCAGAATCGTCTATGTAGGGGTTTAAGGCTGGAAAAATTCTGCAGCCCTGAAGTTTTGGAAAATGCTTGAACTGTAAACAGAGACCATGGACTCACTACCCTCAGAACCCACTTGTCTGTGGAGATGTTTTTCCAGTCCTGAAGGTAGTGAGCCAGCCTGCCCCCTACTGGTGTCAATTTTCCTTGACTCTTTATCGGGGGATGAGATGAGAGAGACCTTAGCTTTATCACAGCCTCGGGCAGCAGCCTCTGCCACGCCCTCATGGTCTGGGTGAGAATACAAATATTCAGCTGCAGACCTATTAACTTGATATTTTTTTTGTTAACCTTCTTGTCCACCCCATGTTTATAGAATTTTTAGGGTGGATAGTGAGAAAATCTCTTATAGGGAACCAGATCCATTATATCCAGAATTTCTGCCTCCTCCTCATCTTCCATAGACTCTTGAGAGGAGGTCTATCCTCAAAATAAACTTCAAGACCTGAGTGGCACTGAGGGCTGAGGTGCTGGGCCGCCTTACCTCGCACCCGCCAGCAACCCGTGTTCTGGAGCGAGCATGGGCAGCCGGGAGGAGAAGGATTGAGCGTCCAATGGCACGCCTCCTAGCATAATATCCTGCTGCCACTTAGGAAGCCCAGATGGAAGTTGCAATAGGAGGGGAGCAGCAGTATAGGGATAGGACAGATGTCGGCAGAGGGTGAGCAGGGGCACGTCTCAGCACGCCTCCTTGCTCACTGACGCTCATTGCACGCCGACGTCAGGGACGAACAAGGGAAAACCACCCTTGTCTCTAATAGGTGACTGCTCATTGTACATCCTCAGACTCATCAGGGTAGACGCTGTACCGGTCTACATCGCAGCAAGGTGTGGGGAAGGTAAGCGGGGAGGTACCTCCTCATCCTACCCGGGGGTTATCCGGGCACCTAGGTTAGTGGAACTGTGTACTCTAGGGGCAGACCTCGACGAGAGAGGATCATGCAGAATGAGACAGAGAGTGGAGAGAGGGGGCACTCGAGTATAAATACAGGGTTTAAAAAAAAAGAGCTTAAAGATCCTGGTCTGTGGGAACTGGTGGTGGATTGGAACCAGTGAACCCAGAATAGAACCTGCAGGGCTTTAGCAATGTTCTCAGCAGATGGCATTTTGTTTTGTCTGCTGGGAGCTCTTTGTGTCTTCAGCAGGAAGCACAGCAACAGGTTTTTCTTCTTTCCCTTTTTTTTTTTTAAGCAGGTAGATTCTGAAGCCTGCTCAGTGGGTCTTTCGCGTTTACTGTGCTCAGATCCCTTATCAGTAGTTTTAGGATCTGAGGAATCTTTTGCATATGTCTAATCTTTTCTCCAATTAGAAAAAATATGACTAGGACCCGGCACTCTAAACACAAATATGTCTGCCACCTGAGACTTGGTTGGCATTACTGCTCTAGGTGACTTTATAATGTCCAAACCCGATTTTTTTTCCAAGACCTCCTGATAGTCCCATTCCATGGAATCAAATGCATCTTCTGCATCTGACAGTGCTGCTGTCGGGGGGCTGTTGCTTTGCTGTGCAGTCCATATAAGATTAATAAGGCATCTTAAATTGTCCAACTGATGTCTCTGAGGTATAAAATACACCCGCTGAGTGATTTTAACTTGGTCAGAAAATTCACTACCTGGAGATTCAGCTCCTACTTGTGAGACAAAGGCTTTCTGACCTATGATAAAAATATGGACTTACAATATCTATCCTTCAATTACACCCCATGAGTTTCCTCTGCAACTTTGTGGGGATGCTAAAAACAGTAGCAAGCAGGAATTTACTACCATACTGTGCACCTCTGAACAGACCACAGAACATAAACCACACAAGGCAGACTTTGAGGGCACCATGCATTTTCTGCAAATGCAACATAAGATAGGGCAGCTTTGCAGACAACTGGCAACTAACAAAAATGGAAATTATGTACCTACCGTAATTCTTGATCTTTTCTTGTATCTTCACCATTCATTACTGCTGGGTGTAGGCCGGAAGCGCGCAACCGCTACAGGAGTTTTTTTTATGGGGGGCAGGGAGGGAGGAGTCGGCACCAATTGTGCCGCCCATGAGAGCAATGCACTGCATGGCGTGCGAGGGGTGGCCGTTAGGCGCTGCAGACTCCTCCTCCATCCTAATTCTGTAAGCTGGAGAGGCGAAATAAAGAGAGTTAGAAGAAAAGGAGCGAGGCAAGAGAGCTGAGGGATAGATAAAGGAAAGGAAACAAACTGAAAAAGGAATAAGCCGAAAAGAGGACAGGAAAGAGGAGAACCCTACCCTAAGGGACCGCTGGACCTCACTCCTAGGGCAGCTCTGAGGCAGGAACAGATAAGGGAGAGGAAGAAAGAAGGAAGAGGAAGAAAAGAGGATATTGGGAGGAGGAAAAAATTCTGCCACGAATTTTGAGAGAAATTGGCTTGAAGCTTATCAGCTCAGAACTTAAAGGCAAGGGAGCAAGGATCCCATCAGATAAAACTGGTTTAGATGGTTCAACTGAACCTTCTGCACAGGTTGATACCGGAGATGCAGATTTCCCTACACATCCCACTATCCTATTACCCATTACTCAAGCTGAGAGCTCACAGATTGCCAAGGCAAATACTCGTTCCGGAGAGGAAAAGCCCCCAACTAGGTCTAGGGGAAAGGGCCCCACTAGTACACAGCCATGTTTTATTACTAGGGGGTGGGGAAGCCCTAGGAGAGGGCAACCTCTTTGGCAAGATGGACAGAGAAGGAAACTCCTTCTGACACCTGGAGAAGGCAAGGGCCAACTGCAACCAGACCACCAATACAAGATGGTGATTTTCAAATGGGGCTAGAACATCCGTTGACTAGCCCCGGTCTGGCATTCACAAGGTAAGATTTAGGGACACCAGCTAAGTCCGAAGACTGAGGGTTAGAGGACTGTCTCAGAGACTAACCCTGTTTGCTGCTGACTGAACTAATCTGGCCTGAAGGGAAGGTCCATGAAGGGAACACCTTCCAGGAATAAGAAATAGTTCCCTCAGATAGACAGGACAAAGCTCTGCTTGCTCACCTCCTACAAATCCTTTGCTGTTCTTTAAAGAAGACGAGAAGGTTCAGAGAAACCAGGGGATTAAGCCCCCAAGTATCCTTGGGGGGGGGGGCAGGCAGGGCGGGGGAGAAGCCCAAGAGGGGAAGGTGGGCGGGATTCAGTAATGAATGGTGAAGATACAAGAGTAGATCAAGAAGATCAAGAATTACAGTAGGTACATAATTTCCATATCTTCCCTTGTCAATGTTCACCATTCATTACTGCTGGGTGAGTACTAAGCCCCCCAAAAGGGGTTTAACATAACCCTGAGGAACATACCCCAGCTTCCTGCTGGTGAGAAACAGGAAGAAGACACCCTGGCCATACTAGACTGGAGTCTAAGGCTCGAGGAGAGCTAGGAGGTGTCCCCTGAAGAGGAGGAGATGGAGAAACCCTGCAGAAGCCTCCTCAGCCCTGGTGGAAAACAGGCAGATCCCTTTGGAAGGCGGAGCTAATCACCTCACGCCGGGCCTGAGGTGACAACCGACAGACGAAGCCACACCGTCCGCCTAATGCAGATCGCTGTCTCGCAAGCCTGGATGCCACCTCATTGACGCCATAAGATGCCCTTGCTTGGTGCTCTTGCCAATTCCAGGCATATGGCAGAGAGCAATAGCCTGTCAAGATTGCTTCGAATCAGGCATTGATGCTAGCATCTAGCCAGCATCGACCACAAGTGCATGTTATAGGCAGCATGAAGTGTTTGATGTGATGCAATGCACAACATCGCACGAGAAAAGAGAAAACTCTTCACCCCCACCAGTCGAACTGTAAGGAACTGAGTTCTGTGGACGGTCAGCCAGGCCGACGCTTGGAAGGGGTCTCTAGGCACAGCAAGCCCGGAGAAGGGTTAGGAGAGAACCTAGAGACTCCAAAGGAGCACAGTACCTCCTCCTGCAGTCTGCGGGGGTTGGGGAAGGGCGGCTGGAGACTGCCAGGTGCGGATAGGTGCTTCCTAGAAGGGAATTGGCCAGGATGGCACCACCAGATGTTGGGCATGGCACTCACTGAGGAATTTGCGCGTCTCTCACTCGGTATTGTCCCGTCTGATGAAAGAAATACGGAGATCCCAAACCATCCTCTATAGGAAGCGCTGATATTCAGTGAAATCAGCGTCGGAAGAGAGGTGAATAGGAGGGAGTCGAGGAGTATGGGGAACTTGAATGTCCAGAAGACTCCTGCAGCGGTGGGGACAGGTGAAAGACCCGTTCATGCATGTACCCAACATATGACGGGAAGGTGGCTGCAGTGCCTCTGAACGTCTCCCAGGATAAAGGCCCCATAGGACGCACATGGCCTGGGAGGGAGGGGGTGGCTGCAGAGGAATGGGAGAAGGGCACCTGCAAGAAGGTGACTGTCCTCTGCCAGGGCTCTGGAATCCAATTAATGGTGCCAGAGCTGGAGGGATCCCTGAGATCAAACAGGGTCGCATGGCGGAACTCCGGGAATGCGAAACTCTGGAAGAACCCAGACAGGGAATCTCCCTGTGGCCCACCTCGGGTTACACGAGTCAGTAGTGCCAAACCCCATCTACCTTTCTCTGGCCCCAGGGTCCCTCCGGTGGTGACGCTGTTGCGACCCCGAGAAGGACCACATCGCTCCTCCAAGGCCGCAAAAGAGGACTCCTCCTCGGCAAGACTTGAAGATGAAGAGGCCTCCTCCTCAACAGACCATATAGACCTGGGAGGGGACCCGGAGGAAGGGTCTAAAGACCTGGCCTGGGAAGCCCAAGAGCGACGCCATCCTCCAAAAGTCGGCGGGGCCCCTGACGACTTTGAACATGCGGATTTCCAAAACAAGGCGATCCATGGAAAAACAGGCGTCACATCTATCCGTATCATGGTTAGGTCCCAGGCACCGAAGGCAGACATCAATGCCGATCCGTCATGGAAAAATGCGCGCCACAGGAGCACTGACTATTAAAGGCTGGAGCACTCGCCACTTACTCTTAGCCCCAAACCAGACATGATGCAAAATAAACCAAAACACAACAAAGTTCCCGACACCTTAAAACAAAAAATTGGAATAAAAGGACTGGGCGTCAGGATGAGAGACTGGGATTGAGGTCGTCGAACAGGCGTCGTCGACAGAAGGCCTAATGGCATACTTCAGAAGACACCCAGTACTGCGCAGCAGGTGCAGCCTCAACAGTGGGAGAAACAAAACTGGGATGGAGGAGGAGTTCGGTGCCTACGGATGCCCCACCCAGTGTGTGTTGCTTCATGGTGGCGCCATCGGGCGCTGACTCCTCCCTCCAAAAATAAACCGTGAACAGAACCATACAGCTACTCCAAGGATGGTATGATCTGGGACAGAGGACCATCCAAAGGTGCGACCTGAGATATTGATTCAGGTTGTGCAGATCTAGAATGGGGCACCAGCACCCCGTCTGCTTGGGCACCAGGAAGTACCTGGAGACAAAGCCTGGGCCTGCTGGAGGATTCACCACTGGAGTTAATGCCTCCTTGAGAGCTGAGCAATGTCATCTCGGAGAGCCGACTGAGTCTGGATGGATACTCTTTCCTCCCAAGGGGCACGGGCTTTGCTTGGAGGGTACTGTTCAATTCTAGAGGCAGTCCCTGAACCACACTCGAGAACCCACCTGTCCATAGTGATAGCGCGACCAGGCGGAGAGAGTGCGGAACGGACCCCACAGGAGGACCCAGAGCTGGCATGACGGGAGAGGGAGGCAGGCCCGTGCCGTCACTGAGCAGAGCTGGAGGAGGAGGATCCAGGACCTGAACCTCGGCCTCCTTTACAGGCCTGGGAGGGTCCAGATTTGGGCCAAGGGCACCAAGCTTGAGCCTGCTGCTGCTGAGCTCCTTAAAAGGAGGACTGCTGGGCCGCAGGGGAAGAGTGCTGAAAAGGCTTCTTCTGCTGTTTCTTACTAGAAGGACCTTCTGCAGAAGTAGCATCCAAGGTGGCACTGGAGTGCTCGATTCGCTGAAGTTTACCAGCCACACCTGGGCCGAAGAGGTCGGTACCCAGGAAAGGCATATCAGCTAGCTTATGCCGAGTATCTGCCGGGAAGGAGGAGAGTCTCAGCCAAGCCCTGCGGCGAGAGGCAACTGTGGCTGCCATGGAGCGGGCACAAGAATCCTGAATGTCCAGGGCTGTCTGAAGCTGCTGTTTGGCAACAGCCTGGCCCCAATCCCGGATCTGCCTGACCGTAGTCTGCATGTCCATGGGGAGGTGTGGGAGGACTTTGTCCAATGACCCCAAAAGGGCATGGGAGAAGTGTGCCATGATGACAGCTGAACTTGCCTGATGAAGGCCTAAGGAAGAGGTCGCATAGAGTTTCTGAGCCGAATGATCCAAAAGCTTGGATTCCTTTTCGGAAGGTCAGTCCGTGTCGGCAGAACTGCTTGTAAGCCAGAACACAGAGGTGGTCACCAGGCTCTCGGCCGAAGGGTGCTCTGTGAACCCTGTGAGGGACCCCATGGGCACCACATACTTGAGGGCCATGTGGGCAGAAGGAGCTGGGTAGGAGGCAGGGCACTGCCAGAGTTCTAGAGCCAGGCCAAGTATGGCCTCAGCCACAGGAAAGGCCTCTATTGGGGTATCCCCTCTGGACAATGTCCGTGAGAGGGCACTTCGTCTTTCTCTGAATCAGCTCCAGGGGCATCCCTGTGGGACTCAGAGATGAAGCGAAGAATGCCCTGAAAAGAAGAAGGACCACCCTTCAT
Source organism: Neoceratodus forsteri (assembly GCA_016271365.2). Classification (NCBI taxonomy): domain Eukaryota; kingdom Metazoa; phylum Chordata; order Ceratodontiformes; family Ceratodontidae; genus Neoceratodus; species Neoceratodus forsteri. The sequence goes on along the minus strand of CM057449.1, from coordinate 1,106,387,746 downwards.
CTCTATCCCACCGGCTGATTCGTCATCCCCAGGATGAGAATGTAAGCCGGTCTGATCTGAATCCGAAGATTCCAGATACAACGGTCGACTGCCGAGGTCACCTGCGACCCGCTGCGGGCTGTCTGGGGTGACAGTGACCGAGAGATGCCAGGGAAGCCCAGTGTCTGGTCAGTCTCCCTTGGAAGGAGCCCCTCCCACAGGCTGCTTGGGTGGCAGTTCCACCAAGATCGGTGGAGAGACTGGTAAAGGCTGAACCGGGGGTTTCTCTGGCTCCGTGGGTGGGGAAACTGTATTAATTGGCTCCAGAGGAGTCGGCTTCAGTCTGGGAGGCGAAAGCAAGGTAATGGCCGGGGTTTGAGCTGGGGCTGGCTTGTTCCCGGTCAGAATTAGCTGTTGCCACATGAGGTCCTCATAGCGCTGGAGTTTCCGCTGGAGCCAGTCCTCATTCGAGGAGGATGAAGACGACTGATGGCGTTGTCTCTTCTTAGAGCATTTATGGCTCTTCCTCTGCCTTTCAGTTGAGGGGGTCCGAGACCTTGACCGAGATTGTACGGGCCGATTCGGTCAGTTGGGAGACACCAGTGGGACCGGAGTCTTCCCGGGGTCGAGGACCACTTCCTCGATGGGATTCTCTGCAGGCAGGGTCTCCTCATCGGGGAAGGAATGGACCGGAGTCCGATCCAAAGAGTCGTTGACCGGAGTCGGCAGCAATGGGTCAATCACAATTTCAACCTCGTCGATCGACTGCTCGGTCGAATGTCCAGATGGCAAGGCCGAGAAGCCAGCGGCCGCAGAGGTGATCTCGACTGAATTCAAGACTGTTGGTTCCTGAGACCGAGATCTCTCCTGATCCCAAGAACATCTTTGTCTTGACAAAGATGATCCCGAGTCTTTTTCCCGCTTACGGGACCGAAAGGAGTGCAAGCCCGCAGGTGCCCCCCTTAGTCAGGAGACTGGCACAACTCTGGAAAGAACCGAGAAGGTGGATTCCAGGTTGAGTGGAGCAGAAGAAAGCTCTGAGAGGATGATTCTGCAGCCCGAGCAACGCCTCCTTGAAGGCTTGCAAATGCTCCAATTACTTGGTGGATCCCACAGCACGTGAATCCCCACCGAGCCTCCTTAGATTTCACCGAAGGGGTCCATTTTTCTGGCCTCCCCAACTTCAGGCATGCAAGACGGTCGAGGACATTAGGGTTAAAAGCCAAGCAGAAGTTGCACTTCGAGGTGTCAAGGCCAACAACTAGGCAGTAAACACACACGGCGTGGGGATCAGTGCGCGACATTTTCTGGCCACACGAGCACCGGCAAAATCTGGGGGAAGACTTGTCTTCCATAACTGAACTTGAATAGTCATGATTGCTACCGCGAAACAGACGAAGTTTCGGAATAACCGAAGGATTAGAAGCCAGGGCCTACAAAATGCAGGAGCATGAAGTAGGCAACCTGAATCTTCCAGCGGAAAGGAAGATCTAGTGTCATGGGGCGCAGCCGATGGTTATACCACCCGGGTGGGTGGTAGGAGCTATGCTGAAGACTTCCAGCGATCCTCAAAGGCAAAGGGGACATGCCAATAAGTGTGGATGAACAACATATCCACGATCCTAGAACTACTGTTACGGTAAGTTCTTACGTAACTGTACTATTTCACTTCAAGAGAGAGAGAGAGAGAGCTCTAGCAGCAGGTAATAACCATCAGGACAGGAGTCCGAAGCAGTACAGAGACAGAATCCAGGTCAGTAGGGTGGTGGTTATGGAAACCCTCAGAAGCTCCTAAGAGAGCAATCTTTGAGGACAGCAAGGCCAAACCCTGCCCTCCTTCAGAAAGCAATGTCCAAACTGCAATGTTTACTAATGTATGGATTGAACTCCAGGTGGCAGCAGCACAGAGGTCCACTGCAGACACATTTCGAAGGGATGCAAAGGAAGCTGCTACACCCCTAGGGAAATGACCTTCAACCGAGCCCAGTAAAGGTTTGTCATATTTCTGATGGCAAAAGACAATGCAATTGACCAACCATTTAGACAAAGTCTGCTTGGTCACAGGAGCCCCTAACATTTGTGGGGCGAAATACATAAATAACTGATCAGATTTTCTGGAACACCCGAGTACGGTCCATGTAAAAATGAAGAGCTCTGTGAACATCCAGAGTATGCAACAAGGCCTCCGATCTGTTCGAGTACCCTGGGTAATAAACTGAGAGATTAATGTCCTGGTTAAGGTAAACTGGACACCACCTTGAGAGAAACTTAGGATTAGTAGCTGAGGATACCCTGTCTCTGTGGAAAATTAAATAGGGCTCTTTACACATCAGAGCCTGAAGCTCAGAAATCCTCCAGGCTGAAGTAACGGCAATTAAAAACAACGCTTTCCAAGATAGGAAGCGTAGATCGCAACATGCAGCTGGTTCAAAGGAAGGTAACGTAAGTTTCTGTAACATAAATAGAAGATCCCATGGGGTGACAGGGTCCCAAATGGGGGGCTTAATATACATTATACCTCACAGGAAGGTGCAAGACAGATCCATTTGTGCCAGGGTCCTGCAGTTCACCGGTACACGATAAGCTGTTACTGCAGAAAGGTGTGCCTTTATGGACAAGTAACTAAGACCTGAATCACTGAGAGGAAAAAAAGATACTCCTGGATCGAACTCACCTGACAGGTGAACAGGTCCAGATGATGGGCAGAAGCCCATATGCAGAAGCGCTTCTATTTCAAGGCATAGGTGGCTCTGGTCGAGGATTTTCTCGTGGCCACCAGGACATCTACTACTCTTGCTGACACCCTGTACCGGTCCCTGACTAGGTCTGCAGAAGCCATGCATGCAGGTGCAGACTTGAGATTCGGGTGTACAAGAGTACACTGCTCCTAGGAGAGCAAGTGAGATAACAGGGGTAGAGGAAGCAGAGGTTCTACTGCCAATTGCTGAAGCAATGGGAAAGGGAAATTACGTACCTACCGTAATTCTTGATCTTCTTGGACGAGTCTCCACCACTCATTCACACTAGTGGGATTAGCGCCGGAGGCACTAAGACCCATCGGGAGCAAACTTTTTGCTGGAGGGTCGGCGAGCGACACGCGAGCAGCGGCTCGAGCGGTAATGACCATCTCGGCGACGACCCTCCAACCGCCTCAGTACCTTTTTTACCAAGGAGGTGCAGCGCAACTAACGTAAAGAGTAAACCCAACATTAAAAAACGGACATAAGATAGTCCGTATGACCCGTGTAAGAAGGGTCAGCAAAGAAGTCCTCACGGCCTAAAAGATTTGAGGGAGTGAAGACCAACACAGCGGTGAGCTCGGGGGATGGAGGGTGGGCGTATGAATGAGTGGTGGAGACTCGTCCAAGAAGATCAAGAATTACGGTAGGTACGTAATTTTCCTATCTTCCTGGACATAAGTCTCCACCACTCATTCACACTAGTGGGAGAGTACCAAGCTGATAATCCCCCAAAAGGGCGGCAGGAGAGCCAGAGCTCACGCGTCTAAGATAGAAGCCCATTAAGGATAGTTCTGCCGAATGCGGAATGTCGCCAGCATGAACATCCAATGCATAGTGCTTAACGGTTGCATGCACTGAGTTCAGGTGGCGCTGCATATATCTGCAATTGGAACATTGCGACTTCCGCTAGGGATGCCGACACCGCCCTAGTAGAGTGAGCGACTCTACCTTCTAATTTAACTTGAGCCATGGAATAGCAATGACGTAAGGCATGCCACTAACCATGAAGAGATGCATCTAATAGCGACAGGATGACCCAGCCGGTGTCGCTGAAGAAACGAACAGTTGCTGAGTCTTTGCGAACATCCTTGGTTCTATCTAAATAGAACACAAGGCTCTCTTAACATCCAAGGAATGAAGAGCTCGTTCCCCTTCATTTTGGAAATTAGCGATAAGCGGGAAGTACCAGAGGTTGGTTTAGATGGAATTCTGACACAACCTTGGGAAGAAATTTAGGATGATCACGAACTACCTTGTCTTTATGGAATACAGTATACGGAGGGTCCGTGAACCAGGGCATGTATCTCAGAGACCCTGCGGGCTGAGGTAATGGCCACCAGGAAGGCAGTCTTCCAGGTAAGAAATTTTAGCTCACAGGTAGCTGAGGTTCGAAGGCTTCCGAGTGAGCATGTCCAGCACCAGGTTAATGTCCCAGGCTGCAACTGGACGCTAACAGGGTCTGGTATGAAGAATCCTTTAAGAAATCTCTTCACCGGGGTAACTGAGCCAGAGTTAAGGAAGAAACCGGCTCATGGAACGCTGAGATGGCACTAAGGTGAACTTTAACTGTGGAGTACTGAAGACCTAAGTTTGACAGGTCCAAAGATACTCAGAACCTTGCCAGGAGGACAGGAAAAGGGATTCCAAGAGGATTTTGCACACAGAGAGAAAAACGTTTCCATTTGGAGCTGACGTTTTGGTGGCTGGCTTCCGAGCAGCCAGAAGGATGTCTGAGACTCTACGAGAGACGTTGAACCGATTCACTTCTATCTCTTCAGGAGCCAAGCCTGAAGGTGAAGTGATTTCAGGTTGGGATGGACCAACGAACCTAAGTCAAAAGACTGATTTGCAAAGGAAGTGGTCTGGAGAGGCTGCCAACATACTGTTGAGTAGAGAAACCATAGTTGCCGAGGCCAGGAAGGAGCAATGAGAATCATCTTGGTCCCCTGAGACTCGAACTTGAGGAGTACTCTGGATTAGAGGAAGGTGGAAAGGCGAAGAAAGCGCTTTGTCCACCGCAGCCTGAACGCATCCTGACAGAAATGCCAGGCCCTGGATTTCTGGAGCAGAAGAGAGGCAGTTTTATGCTGAGTGGGATGCAAGAGGTCCAGGTCTGAGTCCCCACACTTGAACAGGGACCGAGCTACGGCTGGATCGAGAGACCACTGTGAGGGTCTGCCTCCGTTCTGCTGAGGTGATCTGCTAGGTCGCTTTGTATACCTGGCAGATAAACCGCTTGAATCAGAGACTTGTGCTCCAAGCACCACCCCACACCTCATTGCTTCCTGCAAAGGGATAAGAATGAGCACCGCCTTGCTTGTTGATGTAATACATCACTGCTTTGTTGTCCGTTTGAAGGAGAATGTTCCTGTGACAAAGGACATCCTTCAGAGCTCGGACTGCATAGAGGACCGCTCTCATCTCCAGGACATTTATGTGGAGATGAGTTTCGAACTGAGTCCATACACCTTGAGTGTGGAGGGAGAGACAGTGAGCTCCCCATCCCATTAGCGATGAGTCTGTGGTGATGGAGATCTAATGATCCGGGGGAGCAAAGGGGAATCCTTCCAGGAGATTGCTCTCTTGAGACCACCAGGTGAGAGACCTTCGAAGGGGCTCCGTCACCTTGATGGGATAAGACTGGGGGTGAGAGGTCGGGGACCACTGAGTGGAGAGCATCCATTGGGTGGTTCTCATGTGCAGTCGGGCCAGAGGGACAGTGAAGACCGAGGACGCCATGAGACCCAACATGCGTTGCATCGAGAGAGCTGTAACCGATTGGTTCTCCCTGATGTAACGGGCCATTCGAAGGATGTCGAGTCTTCTGTCCTCTGGAAGGAAAGCCTCGCTGAAGAGGTGTCTAGAAGCGCCCCATGAAAAAGGAGCCTCTGGGAGGGTTGCAGTTGAGATTTTTCAATTCAGCAGAACTCCCATGGACGTGAGAAGACGAGAAGTCGTTTGCACGGCTTCCAAAGTCCCTTGGCCGGAAGGGCTTGCTAGAAGCCAATCGTCCAGGTAGGGAAACACTCGGAGTCTGACTTTCCTGAGATGCGCCGCGAGAACTGCACAACACTTTGTAAAAACTCACAAGGCCGAGGATAGCCCAAAGGGCAGGACTCTGAACTGATAATGCTGACCCAAAGCTACAAACCTGAGGAACTTGGCGTGGGTGGGTGGGACGATATGTGGTAAGCATCCTGCATATCCAGAGAGGCCAGCCAGTCGTGCTGATGCAGCAAGGGTAACAGGGTACCTAGGGAAATCATCTTGAATTTCTCCCTGGGGAGGAATTTGTTTAACTTTCTGAGGTCTAGAATGGGGCGCATCCCCCCAGATTTCTTTGGAATCAGAAAGTAATGGGAGTAGAACCCTGTGTTTCACGGATGCCGGGGCACCAGTTCTATTGCCCTGTTGTTCAGAAGGCCCTGGATCTCCGCGGTGAGGAGGTCTGATTGAGAGGCCGACAACCTGGGTTACTCGCCTGGAGGACAATTGGGGTTTCAAGAAATTGAGAGAATAACCCTCGCGAATTATCCGGCGACCCATTTGTCGAGTTATGGACTCCACTGGTTGTAGAAGTACATCAGACGACCTCCCACGGAGGAGAAAGTTCCACCTCGGCAGAGTGGATGGAACTTGGGCCAACGACTCAAAGGTAGCGCTGGGAGCTTTAGGCCCCTGGCTTTCTGCCGCGTCTTCTTTTGAGGTTGGGCAGGTTGGCTTTTATGGAAGCTTCCCTGCCTCTGCCTCGAAGCGACTGACGACTATGAAACTGGACGCCTGTTCACATGCCCCAGAGGGGCAGGCGGAGGTCTGGCCAACTTAATGGCCGATCTAGTCTTCTGAGTGGCCTCAAGGCTTGCTCCACCTGAGGCCAAAAAGAAAGGAGCCATCAAAGGCAGGCGCCATCACCTGCTACTGGGCATCATTCGTGAAGCCAAGTGCAGCAGCCAGGAATGGCGCCAGTACAAATCGCCGGGTCTGCCGAGCGAAGCAGTGTCGAAAGCGCCCATGGCGGCTTTGACCTGTTGGTTATTGGACTCAATACCTCTAATAACGGTCAGAAGAAGCTCTGACTTGGAATCCGAATCTGGAAGAGCTTCAACCATTCTTTTCATAGAGTGCCACAGGATATACTCATACTGAGAAAAATAGCCTTGATAACTGACAATACGCATACTTAGAGTGGAGGCAGCAAAGACTCTCTTACCTAATGTATCAATCTTACGAGACTCTTTGTTAATAGGTCGAGCTGTAGTAGTTGAGGAAGAAACGACCTTGTCATTCTCTGCCAGGACTACACAATAGGATCCATAAAGGCTTGGGATGCCAAAATGGGACGATCCTTGGGAGCTGAATACTCTTATCAATGGATTTAGCCACTGAGGAATAAGAGCAGGATTATTCCATACCATTTGAGACAGCGTCTCGAAGGAAGGCTGGATCGGAGGAGTCAAATCTGTAGGGATCTCGAGCATGAAGATACTGGAGTCTTAATATCTTCCCAGGATCGATGTCTGTAGTCTGGAGAAAGAGTGGATCCCAGGTTCTTCAACAGAGACTTAAAGGACAGGTCCTCGACCACAGGCTCTGTAGCAAAGAAAGATCCTGTTTCCTCCACTTCATCACCCAACTGAAGGTCTGGGTCAGGCTCAACATCATCTCCTGATGGTCCAGAAAGGACTGTTTGGACAGGAAAGGAGAAAATTAGGAGGGAGGAAATAGCAGAAAAACAAGGAGAGTCCCCAAGGGCTGCCGAGACCGAGGCAAAGCTAGAGCTGAAGGCAGCACCCGAGGGCGCGGCGCGAAGAGCCTGTGACCCCATAGCGCCCATGAGCGCACCTTGAGCGACCAGACTGCAGCGCGACCAGCGACGCCCGCGCCACGGCGCGCCGCAGGCGACGCCACGGATGGCGCCGTGATCGGCGCCACAGGACGACGCTGACAACGGCGCCGGCCTATCCAACGGCACCACCGGCGCCCGCGAGACCTCTGCGGCGCGCGACGGCGGTACCACAAGACCCAGCGGCACCGAAAACGGCGCCGACAAGCCAACAGACCCTTGCGAAGGCGCCGGAAAAGCCCCAGGAACCTGGAAAGCTAGAGAAGGAAAAAAACCAGGAGATAAGGGCATCGGTGAGGCCCCCTGCGCCGCAGCCATGTGAGGGGGGGAAACACCTAAGCACGGAGTCGCTGGCACCGAAGAAGGCGCCACGCGACTAGGAAGGTCCAACCGCCCTACCTGATCGCCGGAGGGGCCCGAGGGCTCCGAGGCAACCGAGCCAGGCAGAAGAACCAACCTCCGAGCCCATTGCTCCATAAGAGCGGCCCACTGATGAAACTGCTCATCTGGAGTCCTACCTATAGGCGGGGAGGGACTCCGATGTCGAGGACGACGATTACCGGAAGTTGGCGACTCCGAAGAAGGAGACCGGCAACTAGCAACAATAACCGAGCGTCGACGCGCAGACATACCAGAGGGCGACCTCGAGTGATGCCTTCTCTTTTTTGACCTGTGGGCCGAAGAAGAGCTCGAGGCCGAACGGTGCCGAGAATGCGACCGTCTATTTTTATGCCGGCGGGGGGACCGCCCATCCCCCCGGGCATCGGACTGACCGTGTCGGAACCCCGCTGAGGAGAAGGAGGCTGACCGGACCCAGCCCGGCTGACTGAACAGCTTTCATACGAAGTCTCCCTACCGCCACCTGACCTGCTCATGGTCGATCCGTCCAGTAGGCCGAGACTTCTTCAAGTAAAATTTAAATATTAGAAAAATTTAACGAAAATAGAATAAAATTAAGCGATACTACTATCGTGATAAAGTTACAAAACAAACTGAAAACTATGCGCTAGTTTGAAGTTTGACTCGACAGGTGAGGCCGACGCCGTCACCGAAGCGCACTCGACGGGCGGGAAAAAGGAACTGAGGCGGTTGGAGGTCGTCGCCGAGATGGTCATTATCGCCGAAGCTGCTCGCGGGGCGTCATAGTCTCGCGGTACGCCCTCGCACACCCTCCAGCAAAAGTTTGTTCTCGATGGGTCTTAGTGCCTCCGCGCTAATCCCACTAGTGTGAATGAGTGGTGGAGACTTATCCAGGAAGATCAACTCTGCCAAGGCCAGAATGGCACTATCAGAATCATGCTTTGCTCACGCTGTTTGTAACTAGAGCAGTACTTGTTGAAGTAGTGGAAAGGGAGGAAGGCATAAAGAAACCTCCTTGTCCAGAAAGGGACAACACGCCTCACCAGAAAACACCAGGCCCTGGATCTAGCTAGCAGAAGGCGGGCAGTTTTGCACTGAGCGGGGACGCAAAGAAGTCCAGTTCTGAAACCCCCATCTTTCGAATAGGTCGAATACTGTGTCCTGTAGGAGCTCCCACTCATGAGCCTGAGACCAAGAGCGGCTTACGCTTGTCGGCCAAGTTGTTTTGTACTCCTGGAACATGAACTGCTATGAGTTCCTGACTGTGCTCCACTGCCCAGTACCAGACTATCATGGCCCCTCTGCAAAGGGGATAGGATGTGTGCCCTTGCTTGTTGATACAAAAACAACCGGCATGTTGTCTGTCTGGATCAGTAAGGGGCCTGGAATGAGTCTGAAACGCCTGTAAGGCGTACAGAATGTCTCACCTCCCAACATATTTATGTGGAGGCTGCATTTCTATAGAGTACACTTCCTCTTGTCGGTTTTCTTCTAAATGCGCAACCCACCCCAGTCCCGAGGCATCTCTTGCCCTTGTCAGGATCTGCTGAGGACTGGGACTTCGGAAGGAGGCCCCAGTCTCTAGACAGGTGAGGCTGAGCCACCATTCCTAAGTCTGACGCACTGCGTTGGAGATCTGAACTTGCTACTCGAGGTCGTCTGAACGCTGATCCCACTGTACTCTGAGGTTGCACTGGAGAACTCTCATGTGGAGACGAGCCAAGGGCACTGCCACGATGGTGGCTGTCATGCGACCTAGAAATTATAGTACCATTCTGACTGAAACCTGGCTTGCGGAGGCAATTTTCCAAGCCAACTTTTGTAGGCGATCTGCCCTGTCTGAGGGGAGAAAGGAGCCGTCCTGGGCACCGTCCAGGGAAGAGCCTATGTATTGTAATCTCTGACTGGGTTAGGAGGATGACTTGAGCAGATTTAAGGTGATTCCCAGGTCTTGGAACAGTTGGAAAGTACAGTCCAGAGTATGACGAAGCTGTTCTCCTGTGGGAGCGGTCAGGAGCCAGTTGTCGAGGTAGAGGTAGATTTAGTATCCCTGTTGCCTGAGAACTGCTGCTACCACCACCAGGCACTTGGTGAATACTCGAAGTGCCGAGGAAAGACTGAACAGCAGTGCTTGAAACTGATAATGCTCTCCCTGGAAGGTAAAGCAAAGGCATGTTCTGTGGGACAGCAGAATTTTTATGTGCATATATGCGTTCTGCATATCCAAGGAGCAGAGCCAGTCCCCTTGATGTAGCATAGGCAGTAATCCTGGCAGTGTCACCATCCTGACCCTTTTGTACTCGATAAAATTATTCAGCTGACTGAGATCCAGGATGGGAAGAAGGTCCTCTGTCTTTTTTTGGCACCAAGAAGTAGTGGGAATAGTAACCCCTTCCACTTTGGCTCGATGGGACTGTGTGTATTGCTTTTTTTCAGGAGGGCTTGAATTTCTGCCTGAATTAGGTCTGCGTGGGATGGGGAGCAATGAGTAGGAGTTGGTGGGCTGTCTGGAGGAATCTGGGTGAACTCCAGAGCGTAACCCCTTTCTATAATTTGGAGTACCCACTGATCTGACGTGATGTTCGACCAACCTGTGAGGTAAAGGGAGAATCGTCCTCCTATTGCTTCCCCTCGTAGCTCCCCTTGAGAAGGGGGAGGCAGGCTGGGAGTCATGCAGAGGTCGTTGAGGTGGGCAAGGGAGCTCTAGCATATTTAGCACTTTGGTCCCTGTGTCCCTGCTTGCTGAGAGGGCTTTTCTTTTGTATCCCCTCTGTGTGACTGCCTTTTCAGCTTGCTGACCTTGTTGCCTGCAAAAGGGCCGATGTCTGTATGGGGTTGGCTCCGACTTATACATCTTGTGGACGTCAGAAACTGCCTTCACAGAGCCCTGCAACCCTGAGATAATTTTCTCTGCTTCCTGGCTGAAACATACTGGTCCCTGAAAGGGGGCATCTAGAACAGCATCCTGCAAATCCTGCTGGAAGTCAGAGACCCTTAACCAGGAGTAGAGCTGAAGGCATAGCCTTGTGGCAGCTGCCCTTGCTGCAGTGTCTGCCAAATCATATGAGCACCTGGGCTAGTTTTGTCACGTTCTGGAAGGGCTCCACTAATGGAGGGATAACCAAAGGTTTTGAGTCACTGGCCCCTAAGAACTTTGCCAGATGGCGTCTCGCAGGGTCTAATTCCTGTCTCCCACTGGTTAAGGAATTATATGTGCCTCATTACATCTAAGAAAGTGGGATTGTCTGGAGGAGACCTTGGGGAATCCTTCCTTGGATCCAGAGATGGAAGAGACAAGTCGTCCTCTGAAGAGTCATATGAGGAAGAACCACTGCTGGACTCCTCAGAGGATGAGGACCGGTGTCCGCCAGAGTGACTCTGGCATCTAGAGGAAAATCAGGACAACAGCTGGTGACTGTTGCCATTGTTCGTGGGACAGCTGTCCTGTGCCACCTGGAGTCGGGTAGGCTGGTGTCGGAGGTGGTGAAGGCATTGTGTGTGTGTGGGTGTGTGTGTGTGTGTGTGTGTGAGGGGTGTAGGTTGCCTAGGCGGAGCTGGTGCGGGGATCGGCAGTCTGGGTAACAGATCCCACTTGTTCCATCAACTGTTAAACAGGGCCCTGACCTCAGCCAGAGGTACCACAGGGGCTGTCGGTGGTTTGGGTGTCGGGGTAGGAGTGCCCGAGGGGCCTGGTTTTAGGTCCTTCGGTTTAGTCCACTCTGTCATCAGGACTGACGGCTCCATCTTCTTGTGCGTCAGGTCTGGCAGTGTCTCGTCCCCTGGCATCAGGTGTGCTGGCGTCCTTTCGTCAGACTCCCGTGGTGGAGGTGGCGGAATATGTGTGGCGTCATGCCCTTAGGCTCTGTGGAGTCTGGCGTCAGATCCTCTGTCATTCGCTCTGTGGATGGAGACTTTTTAGATCCATGCGATTCAAGCAATGGCTTAGAGGGTGTCGTCTGATCCAGCTCTGTGTAAGTGAAAATCAGAAGGAGCTGAGGTCTGTTGTCGGTCTGGAGCCCTGGCTGATGACGGCTTGGAAGGTGAGCGTGGTTTCTTGTGGCACTCGTGTTCGTGACACCTCTTGGTGTTGTTGGACCATGTTGTCTTGTCTGACGCCCCCAGGGGAACAGTCTTTGGGATGACAGGCTCCGACCTGCTGCCCTACAAAGAGTGGGACGATCTTCTGGTTGACACCCAGTAGACTGTTTGTGGGGCCTGATAGCCAGAGAAATGGAGGCCTTAGAAGGCCCTAGCCTAGAAGACCCCCTGCCAGATGTCTGGTTAGAGGCAGAAGGCTTCCTCAATGGTAACCTGGGAAGAGCAAGGGAAACCAGAGCAGCTGAGCCTGACCTCATGCCGGAGGTGGAAATCTTAGAAGCCTTGTGAGGAGACCTGGACCGGGATTTTGATCTGGATAGTACAGTTACGTAAGAACTTACCGTAACAGTAGATCTTCAAGAACAGCTCTTGCAGCAGGTTACACCATTAGGACTGAAGCCGGCGGGCGCCAGGACCCTCTGAAATTTTCTGGCTAGCAGTCTTCAGCGGGACCGCCTCCAGCTCGGTCCCGCCCCCGACGTTGGGCGTAGTACATAAGGAGGCGGTCCCCCCATAATCCTCAGTTCTCCCGCCGGAGATTCCCGGCCGCTAGATTACATCAGAAGAGGAGACCAAGAATCCGCCACCAGATGGCAAAACAAGTAAATAGGAATGTCCCATCTGAAAAGATGGGTGCTTGACTCCGACCTACCTCCAGTGGGGATGGTGGGAAGGAAGGTACCTGCTGCAAGAGCTGTTCTCGAAGATCTACTGTTACGGTAAGTTCTTACGCAACTTAATATTTTACTTCGAGATACAGATCTAGCAGCAGGTTACACCATTAGGACTGATTTTCAAGCAGTAGTGGCAATCATGCACCATCGGGAGGAGGAGGAAAGGTAGAGACCTCGAGGTAACTTGAGCCTAGGACAGAAGTCCCTGGAGGACAGCAAGACCGAACCTCGCTCTTCACCTCGATCCACTGTCCAGACTGTAATGCCTGATAAAGGTATGCACAAAGCTCCAAGTAGCTCCAGTGCAAATAGCTGAGGTGGAGACGTTCTTTAACGCCACAAAGGAAGTAGCCACCCCTCTTGTGGAATGACCCTTGACCGCACCCGGTGAGGGTTTATTGCGCTTCTCACAACAGAAAGTAATGCACTGAATGAGCCACCTAGAAAGTGACTGTTTGGAGACAGGAGCTCCTTTCATCCTGTGAGCAAAGGAGACGAAAAGTTGATCCGACTTTCAGAGCTGTTTGGTTCTGGTCAGGTAGTATCTGAGGCACCTGTGCACGTCTAGGATGTGCAGAAGGCTTCTCCTCAATTAGAGTACCTTGGAAAATACACTGGTAGATCGATATCCTGATTAAAGGTGAGAGCTGAAACCACCTTAGGCAAAACTTTGGGTTTGTCCTTAGGGATACCCTGTCCTGGTGGAAAACCAAATAAGGCTCTTTGCACATAACAGCATGCAATTCCGAAATCCTTCTAGCAGAAGTAACTGCAACTAAAAATAACATTTTCCAAGAGAGAAAACGTAGCTCGCAATCCGCGGCTGGTTCAAAGGGTGGCAGCGTGAGCTGCTCCAGGACAAAAGGTAAGTCCCAAGGAAGGATTGGATCTTTAATGGAGACCTAAGGTGGAGGACGCCCCTTAAAAAGGCACGAGTAGTGTCCAGCTGGGTCACCGTCTGATGGCCTATGGGAGCTTGGTAAGCAGAAATGGCACAAAGGTGCACTTTAATCGAGGAGTAAGCCAGTCCGGAGTGGAAGAGGGAAAGCAGGTAGTCAGAACCAGCTTTTCTGGACAATCTAATGGCGGAAAGCTTGGCTTGAGCCCACAAACAGAATGTACACCATTTCATGGCATAAGTTGCGTGATGGCGGTTTCTAGCGGCACAGAGTATGTCTGCCACTTCTTGTGAGATCCCGTATCACATCATGGCTATGTGTCTAGGAGCCAAGCATGCAGGCTCAATGAGCGTAGGTCCGGATGGACCAATGAACCCGCCTCCTGAGACAATAGATGGGAGCTGATTGGCAAAGGAAAGTACAGTTAAGTAAGAAAGTACAGTTACGTAAGAACGTACCGTAACAGTAGATCTTCGAGAACAGCTCTTGCAGCAGGTTACACCGTTAGGACTGTAGCCGGCAGGCATCAGGACCCCATGGAAATCTTCTAGCTAGCAGTCTTCAGCGGGGACCGCCTCCGACGTCGGTCCTGCCCCCGACGTCAGACGTAGTAAATAAGGAGGTGGTCCCGCCAGATTCCCCAGTTCTCCAGCCGGAGACTCCTGGCCGCAGGCTGACATCAGAAGGGGAGACCAAGGATCCGCCATCAGAAGGAGAGAGCTTAAGCTCCTGCCAAGACCTGGTAGGCCATACCTCCTCCAAGGGGGAATGGTGGGCGGGAAGGTACCTGCTGCAAGAGCTGTTCTCGAAGATCTACTGTTACGGTAAGTTCTTACATAACTGTACTATCTTACTTCGAGATACAGCTCTTGCAGCAGGTTATATAGATGGACTGATTCCCAAGCAATAGAGCCTGTAAGCATTCTGGGAGGAAGAAATTAGGAGAGATCTTGGACAAGTCCTGACTCTAGGACAGGAGACCCTGTAGAACAGCCAGGCCGAAACCGGCTCTCCGCCGTGAAGTAATATCCAGGCTATAGTGCCTAATAAATGTGTGCACAGAGCTCCAAGTAGCTGTAGCACAAATGGCCGAGGTGGAGACGTTGCACAATGCTGCGAAAGAAGTAGCTACCCCCCTTGTCGAGTGGCCCCGGACTGTACCCGGGAGGGGCTTATTTTTGTAGTTGTAGCAAAATGAAATACACTGGACAAGCCAGCGAGAAAGGGTCTGCTTTGAGACTGGTTGGCCCAGCATCCTCTCAGCGAAGGAAACGAATAGTTGCTCCGACTTATGAAGCTGTTTGGTTTTGTTCGGGTAGAACCTTAAAGAGCAGTGAACATCCAAGGTGTGAAGCAACGCCTCTCCTCTATTAGAGTACTTGGGGAAGTACACAGGCAGATCGATGTCCTGATTGAGAGTGAGGATAGAGACCACCTTAGGCAGGAATTTAGGATTCGTCCTCAGAGACGCTCTGTCCTGGTGGAAAATTAAATAAGGCTCCTTGCACATGAGAGCGTGAAGCTCGGAAACTCTCCTTGCTGAGGTGACAGCAACTAAAAATAACGTTTTCCAAGACACAAGGCTCGCAATCATGGCGCAGGTTCAAAGGGGAAGCATGAGTTGTTCCAGGACAAAGAGTAGGTCCCAAGGAGGAACGGGATCCTTGATGGGAGGCCTAGGTGTAACACCCTCTCAGGAAGTCTCGAGAGGCACCGCATGTGCCACTGTGCGCTGTCCCACCAGGAAGTGGTATGTGGAAATCACGAGAGATGCACTTTTAATGGAGGAGTAGGCGAGACCCGAATGGAATAGGGAAAGCAGGTATTCCAGCACCACTTTCACTGGGCATTCTAAAGGGGAAGGGCCGCGTGCCTGCGACCATAAGCAAAAACGGTGCCACTTCATGGCGTACGTCACAAGCGTTGCCGGCTTTCTGGCCGCGGAAAGGACTTCCGCCACCTCTTGCGAGACCCCGTATCGCATAACGGCTATGTCTCTAGGAGCCATGAATGCAGGTTCAGTGAGCGTAAGTCCGGGTGGACTAGCGAACCTTCCTCCTGAGACAACAGGTGGGAGCTGAAAGGCAACGGAACTGGAGGGTCCCGCGACAACTGCATCAGCATGGGGAACCAGATCTGCCTGGGCCAGAAAGGCGCTACCAGGATCATTGATGCGTGCTCCCTGTGCAGTTTGAGAAGAACTCTCTGGATCAACGGGAAGGGAGGGAAAGCGTAGAGGAATCTGTCCGCCCAGGAGAGAGACAACGCGTCTCGCCAGAAAACACCAGGCCCTGGATCTAGCGAGCAAAAATTGGGCAGTTTGCGTTGGATGGAGGCGAACAAATCCAACTCTGGGGTTCCCCATCGAAGAAACAGATCTCCACTACTTCCTGAAGGGTTCCATTCATGAACTCTGGCCTGGGGCGACTCAGGCCGTCTGCGAATTGTGTTGTCCACTCTGGGAGCGTGAACTGCAATCAGGCTCGCTTGATGTGGGATGACCCAATCCCACTCTCCTTCCTTCCCTGCAAAGGGTAGGTATGTGCCTCCTTCTTGTTGAGGTAATACAGCACCGCTGTGTTGTCTATCTGAAGCAGAAGGGTACTCAGCGAGATTTCTGACTGAAAGGCCTGCAGGGCATAAAGGACCGCCTCATCTCCAGCACGCTGATGTGGAGGTGGGCCTCCTGGGGGGTCATATTCCCTGGGACCTCACCCGTTCAGGTGCTCCCACCCCAGCGGGCGTCTGTGGAGAGGATTGCCTCCGGGGATGGTGCTGCGAACGGGACACCCGCAGAAAGTGTCCCTGAGTCTAGCCACCATTGCCAGTCTCGAATCACCGCGTTCGTGATTCTGACCGGATGCTGCATGTGGTCTTGCCTTTGGTACCACTGCACCTTGAGCATCCACTGAGTTACCCGCATGTGGAGCCTTGCCAAAGGGACGGTTGGAATGGCCGCAGCCATGTGTCCGAGCAAGCGAAGGACCAACCTGGCGGGGACAGTCTTCTTCGCCGAGAGATCCCTGATGAGGGATCTGATGTGTTCCGCTCTTTCGTCGGGAAGAAAGACTTTCCCTTGGACGGTGTCCAGAACTGCGCCTATGAACTGCAGCTTCTGGGATGGTACAAGGAGAGACTTCTCGTAGTTGATAAGAATGCCCAGAGACTGGAACAGATCCTGGGTGCTCTGAATAGCCAGCAACAGCGCCTCTTTGGAGGCGGCCATGAAAGCCAGTCGTCAGGTACAGGAACACATGATGGCCCTGTCTCCTTAGAGAGCTGACACAACTGCCATGCACTTGGTAAAAGACCCTGAGGCGAAGACAGTCAAGCGGAAGAGCCCGGAACTGGAAGTGGTGGCGAAACTTCGAGCGCAGGAACCTCCTGTGCTTGAGCTACTGGATGTGCAGGTAGGCATTCTGCATGTCCAGGGATGCTAGAAGGCGTCCTTCTTCAGCATGGGAATGAGTCCTGGAGGTCACCATGCGAAACATTTGTAAGGCGACAGACATGTTGAGGTCACTGAGGTCCAAGATTGGACGGAGGTCCCTGTTCTCTTGGAACCAGAAAGAAGTGGGAATTGTATCCGGACCCTATCTGGTTCTCTGGGACATACTCCACGCTCCCTTTGCAGGAGGCGCAGTACCTCTTGCCTGATTAGTGATCTGTGCTGGCCGAATAACTGGGAGAGCAGAGGAGGCCTTGTGGGTGGCTTCTCCACAAATTCTATAAAAGTGGCCTCTTCCGACCAACTGAAGGACCCACCTGTCGGTGGTTATGGACTGCCACCCTGACAGGTGGTCATAATCTGACCCCGACCTTGGTTTCCCGTTGATCCTGAGGGGCGGGGCGGGAAGAAGTCATGCTGTGGCGGCAGAGGTCCAGCGGGCTGGGCTGACTTAGGTGGTGGTGGCCCGGCCCGCGGACGACTTCCCTGGGCTCTGCGGAGAAGGGCCCCTCTATTGGGCCGGTCTTGGGATTGCTGTTTCTGCATCCGGCCTCAGCGGCTTTGGTTCCTATGAAAGGAACTAAGCTTGAGGTCTGTACATGGCCTGGACAGACCGCACCGCCTTCCGGCCTCTTGGAATTTGGTGAGGACCTTCTCCGAGGACTCACCAAGAGGAACTCTCCATGAAATGATCGTCAGGATGTTCTTCTGGACATCCGGGGTGTATCCGAGCCATGGAGCCATGAGTGTCTCGGAGGCATACGCCTGAAGCTGCCGCTCTGGCCGAGGTCCGCCCAGAATCATGCAGCAGCTCGCAGCACCTGGAGTTCCCATGTCGAACCGTGCGAGGGAGTTGCAGCAACTCCTCCTTCTGCTCACCTTCTGGCATCTTTTCACAGATCCAGTCCCTGCTCCCACAGGGCATTTGAAACTGTACCATGTGGGTCAAGTAGTTGAGGGACCTGATGGGGCAGGTAGCGGATGCGTACGCTCTGCCCATAGTGTCCATCTGCTTGGACTTTGGGTCCGGTGGCAGGGTGCTCAAATGTTGTGACCTCTGGGACTGGTCATGAGAGGCTGTAATGACCAGAGAATCGGCCAGAGGGTGTGATGCCAAGTACTGGTCCTCCCTAGGGGCCTTGTACAGGTGGTCAGCTTTCTTGGCATCGCCAGAGCGAGTGTGGATGTTTCACGCTGCCTTGGTGGCGTCCACGAATGTGTCCCAAGGGTGGCACATACAGGCTTTGGATCTTTTTGGCGAAGATACCTGGCAAGGCGTAATCTCTCGGGGTCTAGTTCCTCTGCGTCCCATCCCATGTTCTCCTGGATATGCCTCATAACCTCTGAGAATGATGGGTCATCCGGAAGAGATCTTGGAAGCTCACGTGGGTCCGGAGAAGGGACGTTAATCGGAGAGGGGGATCTGGATTCGTCCGAGAAGTCCGATCCCGTGTCCTCCGTCGACGGCGAATGACGGCGTCTTCTGGGTCTCTTGGGGCTGGGGGACCCTGAAGAAGATCTGGACGGAGGTCTCCTTTTTTCTGGTCTTCCCCTAGGAGGATCTGCAGGCTCCTGGGGGGAAGGTACTCGGCCCGCAGCCCTGGATGGAGTGGGGGGCGCGGGGGCTGGTGGAGTCACAGGTGGAGGAGGAGGAAGAGGAGGAGGTGTGGGAACTACATCCTTTTTTATAGCATCCCACCAGTAAGTGAACAGCTCCTGACACAGCGAAATACTGAGGCCCGATGGCGGACGGGCGCTGATGGTCGGTCGTCGGGCTCCGGCGTCGGCTCCCAGGGCCTCGGGTTCCAGGAGGAGATTCCTCGGGCTGAGACAGGACGGGTTCACCCGTCTGGTCTCCGGGCTGGGTCAGCTCCTCCTCCGTGATCACCTCTTGACCGGCGTTGGTGGGAGGCAAGTGCTTCTCCTCTCTGTAGATGCGGATGTCGGTCCCGGCGGCGTCCGTGGAGGCGAAGCCTGACCAGCGACGGGCATCTGGCGGTGCGTCGGTTCTCGGGACCGATGAGTGCTTGACCGGCGTCGGGTGAGCCAGCATCGGATCGATGATCTCTTGAGTGGCGTCAGCTCCTTGGTCTTCCGCCGGGGAGGAGGAGCAAAGACTGACCTGGTGTCGGGTTCCAAATGGCGGGAACCGGACTTGTGATAGTGATAGCGGTCCCCGACCTCGACAGGGCTTTAGTAGCCGAAGACTAAGAAGGTCTGGGGTCTTGGCCTGAAGAAGAGGAGGAACCGAAGGTGTCTTCACCACTGCAGGGGAGGCTGAGGCGGGCCGGGAAGGGAGTGGTCGGACCGGGAGCGGGCCTACGGAGTCAGAGGCCCTAGCCGAGGACCTGGATCTCACTCTTTCCCTATGCTTCTCGGGGTGTCTCGGGCCTTGTCTGAAGATTCCCCTTGGAGGCTGCGTCCCTGGCTTTAATCTTCTCCTCCCGAGCAGGAGCGCCTGAAGGGCCTTCTAGCAGCGGATCAGGACCGGCTGTTGAACCCCTGGCAGAAGGAGCAGGCCGGGTGTGAGTGGTCTATGCCTAGGCACGGGACGCCAGGCGAATCAGGTCTTTGAACAGGATTTACTTCCACAGGCGCACCGATGGATGGCCTTCAGCGGAGGTTGGAGAGGACATCAGATAGAAACTGAGCTGAAAAGCTAACTTTTTCCCTAAGGAAGAACTTAACCAGGCGTCGGCGTGCTAGAAAGCGAACCGAAGGGTCGAGACATGCAAGTCGGCCGGCGGAAAAAAAATACGAGTTACGAAAGAACTTACGTAACAGTAGATCTTCGAGAACAGCTCTTGCAGCAGGTTACACCATTAGGACTGAAGCCGGCAGGCGTCAGGACCCCAAGGAAAAATTCGAGCTAGCTATCTTCAGCGGGGACTGCCCCCGGCGTCGGTCCCGCCTCCGACGTCAGGCGTAGTACATAAGGGGGCGGTCCCGCCCGATTCCCAGTTCTCCACCAGAGACTTCCGCTGCAGGCTGACATCAAAATGGAGACCGAGGATCCACCGTCAGAAGTCAAAGGAAACAAATCCTGATAGTAAAGCGAAAGCCATGCTTCCTCAAAGGGGAAGGTGGGCGGAAGGTACCTGCTGCAAGAGCTGTTCTGAAGATCTACTGTTACGGAAGTTCTTACGTAACTGTACTATCTACTCGAGACACAGCTCTTGCAGCAGGTTACACATTGGACTGATTTCCAAGCAGTAATGCTGCCAAAAATTCCGGGAGGAGAGAACAGGAAATACCTTCCAGGTCCTGAATCTAGGACAGGAGACCCTGTAGCACTGTCAGGCGAAACCGGCTCTTACGCGAGAGGCAATGTCAGGCTATAATGCCTGATATAGTATGCACAGAGCTCCAAGTGGCTGCAGCACATATGGCAGAAGTGGAGGCGTTTGAGTGCTGCAAAGGAGGTGGCCACGCCCTAGTGGAATGACCCCGGACTGAACCGGGAGGGGCTTCTGTTTGAGCTCATAACAGAATGAAATACACTGGACAAGCCAGCAAGACAGGGACTGTTTAGATACAGGTTGGCCCATCATCCTCTCAGAAAAGGAAACGAAAAGTTGCTCAGAACTACGAAAAGGTTTAGTTCTGTTGAGGTAATACCTCAGGCTGCGGTGAACATCCAGGGTGTGAAGCAGAGCCTCTCCTCTATTCGAGTAGTTCAGAAAGTAGACCGGCAGGTCAATGTCCTGATTTAGAGTGAGTGAAGGAACCACCTTAGGCAAAAATTTAGGATTCGTCCTCAGGGATCGCTGTCCTGGTGGAAAACTAAATAAGGCTCTTTGCACATGAGGCGTGAAGCTCAGAAATTCTTCTCGCTGAAGTAACAGCAACCAAAAATAGCATTTTCCATGACAGAAAACGTAGCTTGCAATCCGCGGCAGGTTCGAAGTGGGGGAGCGTGAGTTGCTCCAGGACAAGAAGCAAATCCCATGGAGGCACTGGGTCCTTAATGGGTGGCCTAAGGTGTAACACCCCTCTCAAAAATTCCCGAGAGGCGTCAATTGTGCCACTGTGCGATGTCCCACCAGAAGGTGGTAGGCAGAGATGGCACAAGGTGCACTCTTGATAGAGGAGTAGGCTAGACCCGAGCGAAGAGGAGAGCAGGTAGTCCAGCACCACTCCCACGGGCAGCCTAAAGAATAATCGCGTGCTGCTTGACCAAAAACAAAAGCAGCCATTTCATAGTTGTAGACATCCATCATCGTTACACGGCTTTCTGGCTGCAGAAAGAACTTCCGCAACCTCTTAGCGAGACCCGTGTGCTAAGATGGCTATGTCTCTAGGAGCCATGCATGCAGGTTCAGTGAGTGTAAGTCCGGGTGGACCAGTGAACCTTCCTCCTGAGACAAGAGATGGGAGCTGAGCAGCAGCGGAGGCGGAGGTTCCGGGATAGCTGAATTAGCAAGGGAAACCAGATCTGTCTGGGCCAGAAAGGGGCCACCAGGATCATTGTTGCATGCTCCCTGCGCAGTTTAAGAAGAACTCTCTGGATCAACGGGAAGGGAGGGAAAGCGTAGAGGAATCTGTCCGCCCAGGAGAGGGACAACGCGTCTCACCAGAAAACACCAGGCCCTGGATCTAGCGAGCAAAAATTGGGCAGTTTTGCGTTGGATGGGGATGCGAACAAGTCCAACTCTGGAGTTCCCCATCGAAGAAACAGATCCTCTGCTACCTCTTGAAGAAGTTCCCACTCGTGGACTCTGGCCTGGGAGCGACTCAGGCCGTCTGCAATTGTGTTGTCCACCCAGGAACATGTACAATGATCAGATCGCGCCCGTGCCGGATTACCCAATCCCACACCCTCCATGGCCTCCTGCAAAGGGAGTTGAAGTGTCATGCCTCCTTCTTGTTTGTTGAGGTAATACATCACCACCGTGTTGTCTGTCCGAAGCGGGAGAGTACTCAGCTGGGATTCTGACTGAAAGGCCTGCAGGGCATAAGGACCGCCCTCATCTCTAGAACATTGATATGGAGATGAGCCTCTAGAGATCCACGTGCCTGGGACTTCACCCCGTCCAGGTGTGCCCCCACCCTAGACCTGAGGCGTCTGTGGTGAGGATTACCTCCGGGACGGCGCTACAAATGGGGCGCCCGTGAGAGCGACCTGGGTCTAGCCACCACTGCCAGTCTCGAATCACGGTGTTCGTGATTCTGACCGGATGCTGCATGTGGTCTTGCCTTTGATCCCATTACCTTGAGCATCTACTGGAGTTACCCATGTGGAGCCTTGCGAAAGGGGACGGTAGGAATGGCGCAGCCATGTGTCGACAAGTCGCCTCTAAATTGCAGCTTCTGCGACGGTACCAGGAGAGACTTCTCGTGGTTGATTAAGATGCCCAGAGATCGGAACAGGACCTGGGTGCTCTGGATCAGCACGTAACAACGCCTCTCTGGAGGCGGCCATGAAAACCAATCGTCCAGGTACAGGAGAACACATAATGGCCCTGTCTCTCAGAGGCGCTGCCACGACTGCCATGCACTTGGTAAAGACCCTGGGTGCGGATGACAGTCCGAATGGAAGGGCTCGGGAATTGGAGGTGGTGGTGGGGAACTCGAGCACAAGGAACCTCTTGTCGCGCCTGAGCTATAGGGATATGCAGGTATGCGTCCTGCATGTCTAGAGACGCTAAGAAGGCGTCTTGTTTCAGCATGGGAATAAGACCTGGAAGATGCGGAATCTCTTGTAGGCGACCGACACGTTGAGGTCGCTGAGGTCCAAAATTGGACGGAGGTCCCCTGTTTTCTTTGGAACCAGGAAGAAGTGGGAATAATACCCTTGTCCTCTCTGGTTCTCCGGGATGTACTCTTATCGCCCCCTTTTGCAAGAGCGCGAGTACTTCTTGCCATATCAGAGATTTGCGCTGACCCGGATACCGGGAGAGCAAAGGAGGCCTCGGTGGCTTTTCTTGAATTCTATATAGCGCCTCTTCCGACCAACTGAAGAACCCACCTGTCAGTGGTTATAGCCTGCCATCCCGGCAGGAAGTTCGCAATGCGACCCCCGACCATGATTTCCCGTTGATCCTGAGGGGCAGGGGCCAGAAAGGAGTCAGGCTGTGGCGGCTGAGGGGCCCGCTGGCTGGGCCGGCTTAGGAGTACGCTGGCTTCGGCCCATGGGCTGTTTCCCCTGGGCTCTACGAAAACCAGAGCCCCTCTGTTGTGGAGCAGAACGGGACTGCTGCCTCTGCATCCGTCCACGAATTCGGCTTTGGTTCCTACGAAAGGAACTAAGCCTGGGTCAGTACATAGCCTGGACCGACCTCACTGCCTTCCCGGCCTCTTGAAGTCTGGTATCGGGGTAAAGCCGGAGATGAGTACCAAAGTGCCTCTCCGGAGTATCGCCAGAAAGCTGCTGCTCGGGGCCGAGGAGTCAGCGAGTCGTCTGCGGCTCATGTAGCATAGGTTCCACGTCCGAACCTGTACGGAGGAGCTGAAGCATCTCCTCCTTCTGCCCACCTTCCGCAGTTTTTCAGCCGCTTCAGACCCTGTTCCCACAAGGCATTTTGGAACTGAACCATGTGGGTTAAATAATTCAAGGATCTGATGGTGCAGGTAGTGGAATCATCACGGTCGCTTTCTCATAGCGTCCAACTGCTTGGACTCTGGGTCAGTGGCAGGGTGCTCCAGATGCTGCCGTCTCTAGGACCGTCATGGGAGGCTGTGATGACTAGAGATCGGCCTGGGGCTGCTGAGTCAAGTACTGGTCTTCTCTGGGGCCTTGTACAGGCGATCAGCTTTCTTCGCATCGCCGGGAGGCGAATGGGCGCTTCCACGCTGCCTTGGTGACGTCCATGAAAGTGTCAACCAAGGGAGGCACCACCACAGGCTTGGGCTGAAGATATTTGGCAAGGCGTATCCTTTCGGGGTCTAGCTCTTCCGCATCCCATCCCATGTTCTCTTGGATATGCCTCATAATATCCGAAAACGAAGGGTCATCGGAGGAGACTTCGGCATCTCACGTGGGTCCGGAGAAGGGATGGAGAGAGGAGATGGGGATCTGGATGTTGAGAACTCTGATCCCGTGGCCTCCGTCGAAGGCGATCGTCGGTGTCTCCTGGGTCTCTTGGGGCTGGGTGACCTAGAAGAGGATTTAGACGGAGGTCTCCGTTTTTCAGATCTCCCCCTGGGAGGGGTTCCGTGCTCCCGGGGAGGAGGTAAATGGCCTGCCGACCCGATGGGCGAGGGGGTGCAGGAACCGGGGTGTGGGAGGAGGAGGAGGAGGAGGAGGAGAGGGAACCATGTCTTTCTTTATGGTGTCCCACCAGTAAGTGAAGAGGTCCTTCACATCCCGCTAAAGAAAGGCCCGGCGACCGTCACGGCGCCCGGTGGACAGTCGTCGGGTCCCAGCGTCGGCTTCTAGAGGCTCGGGTAACAGCGAGGGTTCCTGGGCGTCTCGACAAGACCGGGGTCACCCGTTTAGTCCTCGGGCTGCGTCAATTCTTCCTCGGTTAGGTCTCTTGACG
Organism: Neoceratodus forsteri; assembly: GCA_016271365.2. Classification (NCBI taxonomy): domain Eukaryota; kingdom Metazoa; phylum Chordata; order Ceratodontiformes; family Ceratodontidae; genus Neoceratodus; species Neoceratodus forsteri. Next base: position 1,106,363,223 of record CM057449.1, on the reverse strand, counting down.
ACGTCGGTCGGAGCGTCGGGCTCTCTTCTCCAGGAAAAGCGGGCAGCCCCTACTGGCGTCCGCTGTGGTGTTGGCTTGCGGCGGCGGTTGTCTGGCTGGCCAGCAGCTCCAGGGAGTGTGGCGAGAGGACGACGATGACGGACGACTCGCCGCCGGATCCTGAGGTCTCTTCAAAGAAGTAAGCTCCAACGCCCGCGGGAGGCAAGGAAGCTGACCTGACGTCAGGTTCCGACGGGCGGGAACCCGACTTATGATGGTGATGGCGATCCCCAGACTTCACCAAGGCCCTGGAGGATGAAGACGAGGACGGCCTGGTGGACTTGGCCTGAGAAGAGGACTTCCTGACCGCAGCCGGGGGAGGCTGAGAGCTGGCCCTGGAGGGGGAGCGGTCGGACCTGGAACCGGAGCTGCGAGAGTCCGAAGCCCTGGAAGGGGCCTTCTCCCTTCGTTTCTCAGCGTGCTTGTGGGACTTTTTAGTGGATTCCCCCTTGGAAGACATGGTCTTAACATTTCTTCCAGTAAGAAAGCCTGAAGGGCCTTCTGACGTCGGATCCGGTTCTACTGTTAAACCCCTGGCAGAAGGAGCAGGCGGGTATCATGGTCTGGGCCTAGGCACCGGACGCAAGCCGTGTGGGGCTCCTTGAAGGGGATCTGTTTCCCGCAAGCACACTTGGAAGAGTGACCGGAGGTCGGAGAGGACATCAGCAAAAAACTTGCTTGTAGAAATCCGAATTTCCCATAGGAAAGAACTTAACCACGCGTCGCGCACTAGAACTGGGGAATCGGGCGGGACCGCCCCCTTATGTACTATGTCTGACGTCGGAGGCGGGACCAACATCGTGGGCGGTCCCCGCTGAAGATAGCTAGCTAGAATTTTTCCGTGGGGTCCTGACGCCTGCCGGCATCAGTCCTAATGGTATAACCTGCTGCAAGAGCTGTGTCTCGAAGCAAGATCTGGGGAAACTGGCGGGACCGCCTCCTTATGTACTACGTCTGACATCGGGGGCGGTCCCGCTGAAGACTGCTAGCTAGAAGATTTCCGTGGGGTCCCGCGCCTGCCAGCTCAGTCCTAATGGTGTAACCTGCTGTAAGAGCTGTATCTCGAGTAAGATCTTACCGTAACAGCAGATCTTCGAGAGCTCTTGCAGCAAGCTATAACAATTAGGACTGTGCATGAGCACTAAGCCCACCGAAAAACTTCTGCCAGCAATACCAGCGGGGGACCGCCCCCGATGCCAGTCCCGCCCCGACATCGGTCAGGGTACAAGAGAAGCGGACCCAGCTCCACCTCAGTTCTCTCGCCAGTACCCAGCAGATGGCCTGACAAGAGCAGGAGGCGAAGCCTATCATTGAGAAGAGAAGAGAAGATACCTGCACACTCTGAGGGGGAAGGCGGGAGGGAAAACAGCGCCTGCTGCAAGAGCTCCTCTCGAAGATCTACTGTTACGGTAGTTCTTACGTAAAGTACAGTTGCGTAAGAACTTACCATAACAGTAGAATCTTGAAACTGTGCAGTGAAGTGATACATATAGGACTGGCGCTGGCTGGCAGCAGGACCCCACAGAAAAATTTCTAGCTAACAGTCCCTGGTGGGAGACCGCCCCGATCAGGTGACCGGCGTCAAATAGCGTCGGTATAAAGGTCCGAGCATCTACCTTCCAGTTCTTTCCCGCCACAGGCCCGGACGAGAGAGAAGCAGACATTTCCCACAATGGAAAAGAAGCTGAAAAAGCCTAGGGGGATGGAGGGCGGGAAGGTATTACCTACTGCAAGAGCCTCTCTCGAAGATCTACTGTTACGGTAAGTTCTTACGTAACTGTACTATCTTACTTCATGAGGGCTCTTGCAGTAGGTAATTACATATAGGACAGAATCCCAAGCAGTCTGGAACAAATGAAAGGCACCGGGAGGAGGAACTACTCCAAAAAGTAGCCAATAATCTAGCAGGTCTCAAGAAAGGAGACCTTGCAAGACAACTAAAAGCCTGCTCTCTGGCGAGAGGCAATGTCCAAACTGTAATGTTTAGTAAAGGTATGGACTGAAGTCCAAGTGGCGGCAGCACAGATGTCTGCCGCAGACACGTTCTTGAAACAAGCCGTAGAGGCTGCTACTCCACGAGTGGAGTGACCTCTGACTTGACCCGGTAGGGTCTTGTTGTACTTGTCATAACAGAAAGTGATGCAATGGACCAACCATTTTGATAGGCATTGCTTAGAGACAGCATTGCCTTCTCTTTTGTGAGCAAAAGAGACAAACAACTGATCAGTCTTTCTGAGATCCTTCGTCCTATCGGTGTAGCATCTCAGGATCCTGTGAACATCCATGGTATGGAGCAGGTATTCTCTTGATTGGAGTACTGCGTGAAGAAGGCAGGTAATTCAACAGACTGATTCAAGGTAGATTCGCTACCACCTTGAGAGAAACTTAGGATTAGATGCGACTACTGCGTTCTTTGTGAAAAAAATCAGATAAGGGATTTTTGCACATCAGGGCCCTGGAGCTCAGAAATTCTCTGAGCGGAAGTAATGCCACCAAGAAGAGCGTCTTCCATGATAAAAACTTCAAGTCTCATGGAAGCCGGAGCTCAAGACGGAGGAAGGGTAAGTTTTGGAGGACAAAGTTCAGGTCCCATGGGAGCTGGAATCGGACGGGGGGCCTGAGATGAAGGACCACTCTGAGGAAAGTTTTGGATACCTCCAGCTGGGCAAATGCCTTGTCAGTGAAAGGGACATGGTAGGCTGAAATAGCCGCCAAATGGACTTTCAAAGAGGAGTGACTGAGACCCAGGTCAAAAAGAAGACGCATGTACTCAAGCAGAATGGTCACAGGGCAGGAAAAGGGTTCCACGTTCCTAGCCGCAGCCCAGATGGAAAATCTTTTCCATTTCATGGCGTAGGTGGACCTAGTGGAGGGTTTTCTAGCCTCCACCAGAATCTCGGCCACCTTAGGAGAAACGCCAAAACGAGATTGAGCTAGGTCCACAGGAGCCATGCATGAAGTTGAAGGGACTTGAGTCCCGGATGGACCAGGGTCCCCAGATCCTGGGTCAGCAATCCTGGAGATAAAGGAAGAGGAGGAGCCTCTGAGTATTGTTGTAGAAGAGAGAACCAGATTTGCCTGGGTCAGAAAGTAGTGTTCAGAATAATTTTCGCTCCTTCTAAAGCCAGCTTCTGTAACACACGAGGGACCAGAGGAATTGGGGGAAAAGCATAGACAAATCTGTCCTTCCAGTTTAGAGACAGAGCGTCGTTCCAGAAAGTGTCTCGCTCTGGAACAAGCGAGCAAAAGATTGGAGGCTTTGCGTTTTGGGAGGAAGCAAACAGGTCTATCTGAGGAGTCCCCCAAATCTGGAAGATGCTTTTTAGAACTTTTTCGTCCAATTCCCACTCGTGTGGTACAGCCGACGAGCGACTTAGTCTGTCTGCCAGGACACTGTCGACTCCCGGAACATGGATCACCGTGAGGTGAAGGTTGTGAAGCATTGCCCACTCCCAAACCCTCATCGCTTCCCTGCACAGCGGGTAGGATCGAGTCCCTCCCTGCTTGTTGATGTACCACACCACGCACATGTTGTCCATTTGGACAGCAAGGTGACCGGGAAGGATGAATTGGTGAAGGGCTTGGAGAGCATACAGCACTGCTTGAAGTTCGAGCACGTTGATATGAAGAACTATCTCCATCTTTGACCATAGGCCCTGGGTTTGGTGAGGACCCAGATGGGCTCCCCAACCTTCGCCTGAAGCGTCTGTGGTCAGAGTCTGATCGGGGGGAGGATGAAAAAAGGGGACCCCCCGGAATAGGTTCCCTCGAACCATCCACCATTGCAAGTCTCTTACTATTGGCGAGGGGATCAGAACTAGATGATCTAGATCGTCTACCCGTTGATCCCACTGAGATCGGAGAGTCCACTGAGAGATTCTCATGTGGAGGCGCGCGCGCGGAACCGTCGGGATGGCTGCCACCATGAGCCCCAGTAGACGAAGCACTGACCTCGCTGGGACCCTCCTGCGTTCCGATAGGAGGGAAATCTGTGACTGGAGGGAGGCCCCCCTGTCCGGAGGCAGAAAGGCCTTGCACAGAGATGTGTCGAGAATTGCCCCGATAAACTGGAGCCTCTGTGAAGGATCCAGGTGAGACTTGGAATGGTTGAGGGTAATACCCAGGCCAGTGAAAACCTGCTGGGTGAGGGAGAGAAAATGCAGGAGTTCCTCCCTGGACGAGGCCACCAGGAGCCAGTCGTCCAGGTAGGGAAAAACCTGAACTCCCAAAGTACAGAAGTGGGCCGCTACCACTGCCAGGCATTTGGTAAAGACTCGGGGAGCTGAGGAAAGACCAAACGGAAGCACCCGGAATTGGTAGTGGACCCCCTGGAACGCAAACCTGAGGTACTTTCGGTGCGAAGGGGGATGTGCAGGTACGCATCCTGCATATCTAGTGCACAAAGCCATTGGCCCGGCCGAAGCAGAGGCAAAAGGGTTTGAAGGGAAAGCATCCTGAACCTCTTGTATTCCACATACAGGCTCAGAGAGCTGAGATCGAGAATAGGTCTGAGATCTCCTGTCTTCTTTCGTACAAGGAAGAAGTGGGAATAGTAACCCGTCCCGTAGAGTTGAGGGGGGACGGGTTCTATAGCCTGTTTCGCAAGGAGAGAGAGATTTCTTCCCTGACCAAAGGAAGATGGTCCCTTGAGTAAGCGGACTTCAGAGGGGGGTGACGTGGAGGTTTCTGTAGAAACTCTATGGAGTGCCCCTCTGCTATGATCTGAAGCACCCATGAATCCGATGTTATCCTCTCCCAACCCGGAAGGTGGAGGGAGAACCTCCCTCCTACCGGTTCCTCCGGGGATGCCGGAGGCGGTGGGAGAGGGGAGGAGTCAGGTGGTGTGAGGCAGCGCCGCAGCTGGGGCACCCGTTGCTTTTTTGGGCAGCGGGGGCCTAGCAGCTGTGGGGGCCCGACGTTTAGTGGCCCGCCTTCTCTGAGGTTTCGCTTGAGGCCGGCTGCGTTTGTGAAAGGGACGGTGCTGTGGGGGATGGGGACGGTACACTGAATCAACCGGTTTAAGGTCCGTCCCCTTCTCCTGCAAATCAGTGATGATGTCCTTGACATCACCACCAGCACAGAACTCCTGAAAGGTGCTTCTTGGATCGCTGACTGCACCTCCGGGACCAGACCTGACACACGGAGCCATGCATGACGCTTGAAGACTGATGGCAAGGCAGAACTCAGTCCTGCGGTGTCCACTCGTCGTAAGTCGTCCTCAAAATATGACGACTGGCCGAACGAGCAGAACGGACCAGGTCGGCCAACTCCTGCTTGACTTGGGAGTCAGGCAAAGAGTCGATCTTAGATTCCGCCTGGGTAAGGACGGCCTTCTGGTAATCCCCCATATGTGCTACATAGTTCAGGGCCCTAATCCCCAGTGTGGAAGAAGCATAGATCTTCCTTCCATACTGATCCAGAAGGGAGACAAGCTCAAGTGTTTTGGGTGTGCTGACCGGCCGTGGCGCTAATAACAACCGAGTCTGCAGGGGTGAGAGTCTAAAAGTCTACACCTCCGAAGCCTGGTATAGCCTGTTCAACTTCCTGGGAAGTGGGCTAAAGCCGGCACGGTTGTTTCCAAATCGTGGAAACAAAGGTGGGCGTGAGGCTCGATCCAGGGTGGCACTAGGGTAGGAGCCGTAAGGGGTAAGTCCAGATGTTCGGCGAGTTTAACCCGTTGAGGATCTGGTTCTAAGGAGTGCCACTGATGGACCTCCTGGATCTTCCTGAGCAACTCCATGAAGGAAGGATCCTCCGGAGGAGACTTCGGAGGAGTCCTCGGCCGGGGCTTAGATGGAGAGCGTGGCTTGTCGTCTCTCTTGGAGCATCCATCGGAAGCCTCTGAGAAGACCGAGAGAGAAGAAGAAGAATCTGAAGCAGAGTAAGACTCCCTAACTCGACTAGGAGGAGGAACAGGTTCCTTGGGAGGAATCCCAGAACGCGTGTCTTGCCCCTCTCTGGATCCCGAGGGTAAAGCCCGCGAGTCCGGAGGAGGAGAGGGAGTGTGCCGTTTGGGGCGTACGGGAGCTGGGGTTGGCACCGTCGCCGTAAGATGGCTCTCGACTTCCTTGGTGAGCTGAGCCTTGGCCTCGGCCCACCAGGAGGCAAGAGTCTCCTGGAGAGCCACCGACGGCCTAGGGGGCGGTGGAGGAGGAGGAGGGGGATAGGTGTATGGAAAGAATCTGTAGGGGGAGTATCCGTAACCCGGCTGCTTGGTATACCGGAGCCGGGTACTGCTGATGTCGAAGGAGTCGGCACGGGTACTCGGCCGCAGGATACTCGGGCCTGGAAAACCAGCGCCGGATATGACGGCGGATGCCCAGGCACTGGAGGAGCTGCCAGAGCAGATGGCCCAGCCGGGTACTCCACAGGCGGATCAAGTCGGGATAGGCCCGTGGGGTGGAGAGCCCGATGGAAAGGAATATCCCGCCCGGCGTGGGAGGGGCGTGCTCAGAGACCCGGCGTCGGCGGGGCTTATGTCGGAGGCAGGCGCCGGTGTCAGGGGCCGGCGTCAGATCCGACTCTTCAGGAAGAGGATCAGACGGTAGCCCAGGGTCCCGAGCCTCATCCGGGACGGAGGGAAAATCCCGGGGTCAGGTAGGGGGACTGGGGCTTCCCTGATGGCAGCGAGACTGCGGGAGCCTGAGTGCGACAGGCGCGTGGCAGGGTCTGCCGTGAAACTCGAGGCCCGGCGCCGTCGGAGGATCCGGCGTGTGGCTATGGGCGGATCAGCGGACGCCAGAGGGGCGGCGTCCAACCAGGGGTCCCTCGCTGGGGCGGGCGGTAATGGGAGGAGGCCGGTCGAGGGGAGACACTGCAGTGCACCGCCCGAAGGGTCGGCGTCTTGGCGGCCTTCTCGGCGTCGTCAGGGCGGCGTCCGGAAAAAAGGAGGTGCCCACCCAGTAGAGCGCGGGCCTCTGGCCTGGTACTGGGGCTAGAGTCTCCTTTTGCCTGGAGACACCCGGGCGGGCTCGAATCGCGAACCCGGCGCGGGCCAACGCCTCCTCCAAGGCCTTGGAGGCTGCCGTCGAGCAATCCCGGAGGGGATGTTACCTTGCGCGACTCCAGCGAGATCGCGGAGGAAGAAAACCTTCTCCGGTGCCTTTCGCCCAGCTTCTTATGCCCTTCAAGGGAGGCGGCGCCTGCCGAGTTTCTTCAACTCCTTCTCCATCGCGGACATCTTCTTTTTGAGAGATGGGCTTGAGACTGCTGGCGTCATCTGCGGGTGTCCAGCGTTGAATCGAAGGCAGTGCGGACACTTGTCGACCGTGTGGTCGAGGGCCTAGCAGAAAGGCAGAGGAGTGACCCGTCTTTAATGAGGGGCAGTTGGGTGCACGCCACAGGTCACCAATAGCTGAGGGACAACATAAACCGGCGTTCACAGCGAAAGAAGAATAAAATTCTATACTGAAAACTTGTTGGAAAAACCGGCAGATAACAGGACTGGCGATAAGAACTTAACTGTGAGCGCTGCACGAGCTGGCAGGAAAAGAACTGGAAGGTGGGCGCTCGGGACCGCCCCTTTATACCGGCGTTGTTTGGCGTGGTCACCACAACGATGGGCGGTCCCGCCAGGACTGCTAGCTAGAAATTTTTCAGTGGGGTCCTGCCGCGGCCAGTGTTAGTCCTGTATGTAATTACCCACTGCAAGAGCCCTCTCGAGTAAGATGCTGCTATCTTACTTGAGATGAAACTCTTGCAGCAGATCTATTACAGTGGGACTCAGTCCCAAACAGTTCCCTAGCGAAGAGGCAGTCGCCCCGGGGGAGGAATATCTGGACTCCAGAGACCTAGCAAAACACGCTGGGCTGAAGCCAGCACGGTGTCTGAGGCGATATCCAGCTGTAATGCTTGACAAGGTATGCACTGAGTTCGGGTGGCGGCCCTTTGAGATGTCTGAATGGCGACATTCTGCATCGCGACAAAAAGACTGACACACACCTGGTGGAGTGACCCCCTAACCGGACCCGGCCAGGGGTTTGTTGTGATGCTAATGTAGCAAAGCGAGGCGCAATGGACTATCCATTTGGAGATGATCTGCTTGGACACGGTTGACCAAGCGTTGTAAAAACAAAAGCCACAAGAGCTGCTCCGATTCTGGTGCTGAACCTTTCTATTGAGGTAATACCTCAGGGACCTGTGGACATCCAATGTGGAGGAGAACCTCCCCTCTATTGGAAGGAGAGGAAAATAAACAGGAAGATCAACCGACTGGTTGAGGGTCAGCTCAAGACCACTTTAGGAAGAAACTAGGATTAGTTCTGAGGAAACCCTTTTCCTATGAAAAACCAAATAGGGCTCTTTACACATCAGAGCCTGCAGCTCGGGAAACTCTTGACGAAGGTAACAGCAACAGAAAACAAACTTTCCAAGACAGGTATCGCCGCTCACAAGTCGCTCTTGGGTTCAAAGGGGAAGGTGAGTTTCTCCAACACAAAAGGAGGTCCCAGGGTGGGACAGGGTCCCTGATGGGAGGTCTCATGTGAAGAACCCCCTAAGGAAGGTCTGAGGCTGCTTCCAGTTGGTAATGCTCTGTCTCCCACAAGAGCATGACAGGCCGGATGGCCCATATGCACCTTGATAGAGGAATAGCTCAGGCCCTTCCTGTATAAGGAGGGAGATACTGCAAAGCAGAGTTCACAGAGCAGGTGACTGGGTCTAAAAGCTGAGGCAAGGCCCAAGGCAGAACCGTTTCCACTTCATAGTGTAAGCCGAGGCCCAGTAGAGGCTTTCTTGTGGATGCAAGACCTCCAGCCACTTCGGGAAACCCGTATCTGTTCTTAGCTTCGTCTGGAAGGAGCCAAGCATGGAAGGTGCAAGGGATCTGAGATCCAGGTGAACCAGAGAACCCTGGTCCTGGGACAGCAATTGTGAGCAAATGAGGCAGCCGAGGATTGGAGGTTCCTGGGACAAGCTGCTTGCAGGGGTGAGAACCAAATCTGTCGAGGGCAAAAGGATCATGCATGCCCCCTCTGCCTGTGGCTTGAGCAGAACCCTCTGGATGAGAGGGAAGGCGGAAAGGCATAAAGAGCCTCCCTGCCCAACAAAGGGATATGTCGTCTGGTAAAAAGCATGGTAGCGTGCTCTCTGTGAAACAAAATCGTAGCGGTTTGGCGTTGCGTGGTGACGCAAAGAGATCTAGCTCGGGAAGGCCCCACCTTCCGAAGAGCTGATCCGTTACGGATTGAAGCAATTCCCACTTGTGCACTCTGGCCCACGACCTGCTGAGATCGTCGGCCAGCTTGTTTAGGACTCCTGGAACATGCATCGCTGACAGACGAATGCCCCGTTCCAGCGCCCAGTACCAGACTCTCATCGCCTCCCGTCAAAGAGGATAGGAATGAGTGCCTCCTTGCTTGTTGATGTAAAAGACGACCGCCACGTTGTCCGTCTGAACTAGAAGAGAGCCGGGAACTAGGTCCTCTTGAAACGCCTGAAGAGCGTAGAGGACCACTCGCATTTCCCAGGACATTGATGTGGAGGGACTGTTCCTCGGTTGACCAAACCTCTTGCGTTCAGTGAACACCGAGATGAGCCCCCCAACCCAAGTCTGAGGCATCCGTCGTCAGAGTCTGACCTGGAGGCTCCAGACGAAAGCTGACCCCTTTCTCCACATTGCTGGGGTCCAGCCACCAAAGCAACGTTCTCCTGACTGGCTCCGAGATCCTGACTAACGTCCCAGGTCGCGGGATATTGATCCACTGCACCCTGAGCATCCATTGTGGGATTCTCATGTGGAGGTGGGCCAAGGGTATTACTGGGATGGCGCGCCGCATACTGCCCAGTAGACTGAGGAAGTTCTGAGCGGAACTCGAGGTGCTATGGAGATCCGTTCTGCCAAACTTCCAGGCGAACTCCCTGTCCTGTGGGAAAAGCCCTGCCTGGGAAGGGTCCAGGAGTCGCTCAATGAGGCGAGGTTTGGCTGGGCTCAGGATGACTTTTAAGTTCAGGGTGATCCCAGCTCTCGGAACAGAGTAGAAGCATCTCCGAGAGAGAGAGAGAGTGGGCCGTCCCTTGGACGGGGCTGTGAGAAGCCAGTCGTCGAGCGTAGGGAAAAGATAATGGCTGATGATCACCTGAGAGCCGCAGCCACCACTGCTAGACATTTGGTAAAAGACTCGCGGAGCGAGAGAGGCCGAGCAGGAGCACCCAAATTGATAATGTCCTCTCCTAGGAAGTGGAACCTCAGAAACTTCCTGTGGGGAGGGAAGACCCCGATATGCATGTACGCATCCTGCATGTCGAGAGAACAGAGCCAACACCTTGGTGCAGCAGAGGGAGGAGACCCTGAAAAGTCACCATCCTGAACTTTTTGTACTCTATAAAGAGATTTAAAGGATGGAGATCCAGAATGGGACGAAGGTCCCCCGTCTTTTTTGGGATCAGAAAAAAGTGGGAGTGGAACCCCTGACCCCACTGCTCCATGGGAACTCTTTCTATTGCTCTCTTTGCAGGCCTGAATTTCTCCTTCCAAGAGTGGAATGTGAGAAGGAGGATAACGGGAGAGCTTTGGCAGAGTCGTGGAGGAACTCTGAACTCCAATGTTGCCTCTCCGAATGATGTCAAGACCCATTGATCTGTGGTAATGAGGCTCCACCCTTGAGATGAAGGGAGGCGGCCCCAACAGCTCCCCCTGGATGTCTGACCACAGAGGGGGGAGAAGGAGTCATTGGGCAGGGACTAGGTAGGAGAGAGGCCTGGGAGGACTTGGGCCACAGCCGGAAGGTCCACCAGACTGCTGGTTTCAGATCTCAGCGGAAGCCACCTCTCTGCCCTGCTGGGACCTCGGGCTGAAGTCTGATTGCCTGAGGACTTTCGAAAAATGACGGCAATGGGGCGTCGCTGTTCGCACATGTACATCTGGCGGACCGACCAGATCGACTTACAATTCCTGGAGACAGGTGATCAGGGCCTCCGTCTCCTGCCCAAACAAAATGGTACCCTGAAGCAGCAGGTCCCGGATACCAGACTGCAGATCCTGGTGGAAGCCTGAAAGCCGTAACCAGGCATGGCGCCGGAGACAAACCCCAGAGGCAGCTGCTCTGGCCACCGTATCTGCAGTATCGTACGAGGCCCTCAGAACATGAGTGCCTACGTCAGAGCCCGTCTGTAAGAGGGCCAGGAGCTCCGTCTTCTTATCGGAGTCTGGCATGGCCTGTGCCAGCTCAAGACCCTGCTCCCACAACGCATTTTGGAAACTGCACCATATGCATGAGGAAGTTCAGGGAATCTAATGGAGCAGGTGGAGGCAGCGAAACTTTTTGCCCACCTGAGTCCAGGTAACAGGACTCCAAGTTGGGAGGCTGGAGCTGAGGTGCGGTGTCGAGACTTGTCATGAGCAGCCGTGATCACAGTGGAGTCAGCCTGAGGGTGTTCTGCCAAGAAGGGTTCAGCCCTCGGAGCTTTGTAAAGCCTGTCCGACTTCTTGGGAACCACCGGGATGGAGGCTGGACGCAGCCAGGTGGATCTAGTCAGGTCCTGAAAAGTATCCACCAGAGGAGGAATGACCAAAGACTTTGGCTCCTTCTGCCTCAGGTACTTGGCCAATCTCCGGCGTTCCGGGTCCAGGTCTTCTGCATCCTACTCATGGAAGCCTGGATATGCCTCATGGCAGCCCATGAACATGGGATGCGTCCGAGGCGAAGGCGAACATGTCCTTCTCCTCAGGGGAGCGCTTGAGGCTGAGGGAAGGCGAAGAGGATGGCGAGGAAGAGGAGGACCGACTATCCGACTTAGAGTAGTCTGGTTCTGCCTCATGTCCATGCCTACGTTGACGTCGGTATGCAGGGGCGTCGACGGCGTCCGAACCGACTCGGTCCCTGGACCGACAGACGGGCGATGACCCGACATCGGAACAATCCGCTGAAACGAGAAAGGGCTCCGGCATGCGAGACCGGGTCCGACGCCGGTCAGTGAAACTATGGAGCAACGTCAGTGGTCCTCGGATCGGGAGCGAGGAACAGGCCCTAGGGCGGAAAGGCGGCGCTCGGGGACCTCAACGGAGAGGTCTCCGCTTGTGGCTGTGGTTCACCCGCGGGATCGATACGGTGTCTGGGCCAGCGACAGGGTGGTACGTTTGTGAACCTCCCCACCAAAATGAGAAAAGCTGTTTAAGCTCGTCTGGGAGAATATTTCAGCAGCCGCTGCGGAAAGAAGCTTCCTGCGTGGCGGGTCGACGGCAAGCTCTCCTGAAGGCCCAGGGAGAGGACTTGGCAGCAGGGGCGTCGGCAGGACAACGACCGACCTCAGGTCCTTGGCCCCTTCAACCGGCGTCGGTACCGCAACCGGCGATGAGGTGACGACAGGGGGTGCCGGAGAGTCCTTACGCTCTGGAGGCACCTTTAGCAGGTGGCGACGGTGCCGTGGTTGGTGGGGCCGAAGCAGGTACCGCCACGGACTCTGATGACTTTGATCGGTCACCTTGCGGCTTGGCTGCTGCTCCCCGACGGGCCGGCCTTAGCCTGGGACGAACGCGGCGACTCACCCGAGCCCGAAGGACGGGCCTTCTTCAGGGAAGGTCGCGACCGCGAGCGGGACCGAGACTGGGACCGGTGCCGGGACGGACTGCGCTCTTTACTATGGCGCTTCTTCTCCTTCTTCTTCCCCTCGGATGAGTGCAGGTCCATTTTCTTCTCTAACAGATAGGCCTTCAGGTGTCGGATGCGAGTCCGGCTTGTAAAAGCTTGGCAGTCGGCGCAGTTAGCGGTGTTGTGGTCCGGGCCCAAGCAGAAAACACACCGCCGATGACCGTCTTTGGCAGGAATTTGCCGGCCGCACTCACACTTGTTTAGGTGTTCTGGGGAAAGAGATGCCCGGGAAGACATCGAACCCGCGGGACAAACTTCGGTACTGACGGCACCAACGGCGGTAAACACCGAGGGAAAGTACGACGAAACACTTGAAAAACCGAGCCACTAGCGGTAACCGTGCAGGCGTTGGTCGCGGTAATGAGGAAAAAATGGTAAAACCGTCGAAAAACTTGATTGAAGATCCTTTTCTCGCTTGGTGAATCGCAGGCAGCAGCTATTCATGTGCGTGGTACACGGCGGGAAAGAACTGAGGTGAAGCTGGGGCTGCCCCCTCTTGTACCCTGACCGACGTCGGGGAGGGGCCAGTGTCGGGGGTGGTCCCCCACTGGTATTGCTGGCAGAAGTTTTTCCGTGTGGTCCTAGTGCCTGCGGCATAGTCCTAATTGTTATAGCCTGCTGCAAGATCTCTATCTCGAAGTAAGATCTGGAGGTTCCCGGGATAGCTGGTGTAAAAAAAGGAACCAAATCTGTCTGGGCCAGAAGGGTGCGATCAGAATGAGCATCGCTTCTCCCTGCAAAGTTTTAAGAGAACTCCCTGGATCAACGGGAAAGGAGGAAAGGCATAGAGGAATGTGCCCGCCCAGGAGAGGGACAACACGTCTCGCCAGAAAACACCAGGCCCTGGATCTAGCGAGCAAAAGTTGGGCAGTTTTGCGTTGGATGGGGACACGAAAAGGTCTAATTCTGGAGTACCCCATCTGTGAAACAGATCCTCTGCCACCTCCTGCAGAAGTTCCCATTCGTGGACTCTGGCCTGAGAGTGGCTCAGGCTGTCTGCGATGGTGTTGTCCACTCCTGGGACAAGTACTGCAATTAGGTTTGCGCCGTGTTGCAATACCCACTCCCACACTCTCATGGCCTCCCTGCAAAGCAGGTAGGAGTGAGTGCCTCATTGTTTGTTGAAGTAATACATCACCGCGGAATTGTCTGTTTGTAACAGAAGTGTACCCGGTGGAATCTCTGACTGGAAGGCCTGCAGAGTGTTAAGGACTGCCCTCATTTCCAAGATGTTGATGTGGAGATGAGACTCCTGGGCTGTCCAAAGGACCCGAGACCGTACCCCGTCGAAGTGTGCTCCCCACCCGAGCCCTGAGGCGTCTGTGGAGAGGGTCACAGTTGGGGATGGCGCTGTGAAGGGAACACCTGCAGAGAGGTTCCCTGGATTTAGCCACCATTGCCAATCTCGAATTACGGCTTTCGTGATCTGGACTGGATGCTGCAGATAGTCTTGCCTTTGGTCCCACTGCACCCGTAGCATCCACTGGGTTACCCGCATGTGGAGACGGCTAGGGGGACTGTTGCAATGGCCACAGCCATGTGTCCAAGCAGGCAAAGGACCAGTCTGGCTGGGACGGTCTTCTTCGCGGGCAACTCCCTGATGAGGGATCTGATGTGTTCCGCTCTGTCTGAGGGAAGGAAAGCGTTCCCTCTGACGGTGTTCGGAACTGCTCCTATAAGCTGCAGTTTCTGAGACGGAACCAGGAATGACTTCTCGTAGTTGATGAGAATACCCAGTGATTGAAAAGGAGACTGGGTGCAGTGAATAGCCGTCATCAAGGCCTCCTTGGGGGGCGCCATGAGAAGCCAGTCGTCCAGGTATGGGAACACGTAGTGGCCCTGTCTCCTCAGAGATGCAGCTACAACCGCCATGCACTTCGTGAATATGCAAGGTGCCGATGACAGCCCGAAGGGAAGAGCTCGGAGCTGATAACGGCGGCTCTGAAACTCGAAGCGCAGGAACCTCCAGTGTGTTTGAGCAATCGGAATGTGCAGGTAGGCATCCTGCATGTCCAAAGATGCCAGAAAGGCGTCCTGCTTCAGCATGGGAATTAGGCCGGGAAGGGTCACCATGCGGAAGCACTTGTAAGCGACCGAAAGGTTGAGGTCGCTGAGGTCCAGTATGGATGGAGGTCCCCTGTTTTCTTTGGAACCAGGAAGAAGTGAGAATAGTACCCTAGTCCTCTCTGGGACGTGCTCTAAGGCTTCCTTTTCCAGAAGCGCGAGCACTTCCTGCTGTATGAGCAGGGCACGCTGACCCAAATAACTGGAGAGCAGGGGAGGTCTTGTAAGTGTGCTGCTACAAATTCTATATAATGGCCTTTTTTGACCAGCTGCTGAACCCACTTGCTGGTGGTGATCGACTGCCACCCTGGAAAGTGGCGTGCGATGCAACCCCCGACTTTCTTTTCCCGTTGATCCTGGGGAAGGGCAGGGCCGGGAAGGAGTCATGCTGTGGCAGCGTTTGATCCGGCAGGCTGGGCCGACTTTGAAAATCATTGGCCTCTGCCTAGGGATGACTTGGCCTGGGCATGGCATGTGAAAGTGCCCCTCTGCTGCTGGCTGGAATGTTGCTGTTGCCTTTGTGGCCGGCCGCAGCGGCTCTGGTTCCCTCTGAGCGGAACTAGGCGAGACCTGTACATGGCCTGTACAGATCGGACTGCCTTCCCTGCGTCCTGCAGTTTGGTGATAACTCTCTCAGAGGCTTCACCAAATAGGACCCTGCCGTTATAAGGAACGTCTAGGATGTTCTTCTGGACGTCCGGGGTAAAGCCAGAGACACAGAGCCAAGAGCGTCTCTGGAGACACACGCCTGAGGCTGCAGCTCTGGCTGAATCGTATGTGGCTCTGAGCACTTGGTTCCCCACATCTGATCCCATGCGAAGGAGGTTCAAGAGCTCCTCCTTATGATCGCCATCAGGCATCTTCTTGACCAGGTCCTGACCCTGTTCCCATAGTGTGTTCTGAAACTGAACCATGTGGGTCAGGTAGTTCAGTGACCTGATGGCGCAAGCCGCGCCCGCGTACGTGCGCCTTACCAGGACATCCAATTGCTTGGATTCCTAGTCCGGTGGCTGGGTGCTCAAATGCTGAGGTCTCTGAGACCGGTCATGGGCAGTGATGACCAGGAATCAGCCAGAGGATGGTTCACCAGATACTGGTCCTCCCTAGGGGTCTTGTATAGGCGGTCAGCCTTCTTTAGCTGGCGTGAGTGGAATGCGGACGTTTCAGGCAGCCTTGATGCGTCCGAAGGTATCCACCAAGGGCGGCACTACCCAGGCAGGGTCTTTTGCCGAAGGTAGCGGGCAAGGCGTTGTCTCTCGGGGTCAAGCTCCTCAGCATCCCACCCCATGTTCTCCTGGATGTGCCTCATGATCTCTCCTTGAAGGAGGGATCATCGGAGGAGACCTGGGTAGATCGTATGGGTCAGGAGAGGGAATGCTGATAGGAGAAGGTGATCTGGAGCGCTCCAGTGTCAGATCTGGAATCCTCCCCGACAGAGTGTACGGCGTCGTCTGGATCTCTTGGGACTGGGAGACCCTGAGGGGATTTGGAGGAAGCCTTCTCCTTTCCGAAGATCTGCCCCTAGAGGTGGCGTCTGCTCCTTGGGGTTGGAGGTTGTCCAACGGGCCCCCTAGGTGGAGGAGTGGGCGTAGGCGGTGAAGGAGTGGGTGGAGGCAGAGTAGGAGGAGGACGTGTGGTGACCACATCTTTTTTGATGGTGTCCCACCAGAAGGTAGAAAGTTCTTTTACCTCTGCCAGATTCATACCAGACGACGGGCCTGGCTCCGGTGGCCTGTCGCCGAGGTCGGGCATCGGGTCCCCGGAGTCTCCCGCCCGGGAAGGTTCTCAGGAGCCCGGCATTCCAGTGTCGCCCGCCTGGTCCTCGGGCTGTGTGGCGTCCTCCTCAGAAGATTCCTTCTGACCAGCATCCACCAGCGATGGTGGTGCGGTCCTCTTCTCTGGGGTAGCCGCGTCCGTCCCTGGCCGATGTTTCCCGAGGTGAATGCCTGGCGGCGGCGGGTGTCTAAGTGTTGTCGGCTCTTGGGAGTGCTGGTAATGTTTAGCTGACGTCAGGTGGGCCGATGTCGGGTCTGACGTCCATTTAAGGGACGTCAGGTCCTTGGTTTTGCGGGCAACTGGATCCGAACCTCAGGGAGGCTGGGAAACTGAAATGGCTTTGGTGTCCCGGTGACTGGAGGAGGATTTATGGCGCTCCCCGGACTTCGACGAGGCCTTGGAAGGAGTAGAAGATGCTGACGGCCTGGAAGTCTTCAGAGGCTGAAGAGAAGAAAAGCCGCTGGATGACCTGACCTGGACCGGGGGAGGTTGCGACTGAGCCCTGAAGGGAGAGTGGTCTGATTTTGAGCCGGAGCTTCGGGAGTCCGAGGCCCTCGCAGGAGACCTGGATCTTTCCTTTTCCCGGTGATTGTCCTGGTGCTTGTGGGTTTTGCTCGAAGGCTCTCCCAGGAGAAAGGTTCCTTATCCATAGTTTTAAGTTTCTCTTCCAGGAGAAACGCTTGAAGTGCCTTCTCGGGGCGGATCCTGGTGCGACTGTTGAAGCCCTGGCAGAAGGAGCAGGCCTTGGGGTCGTGGTCCGGGCCTAGGCAGCGCACACAGGCCGAATGTGGATCCTTGAAAGGGATCTGTTTGCCGCAGGTACACTCCGTATGGTGACCCTCTAAAGAAGTGGTTGGAGAGGACATCAGTTGTTCTGATTACGAAAATAGACTTAATTCGGCCGTAGTTCTTATGGTCGCGGCGCCAGAAAAGGGAGACCGAGAGGCCGACACTGGCGAGTTGACGGCAGGAAATGAACTGAGGATTATGGGGACTGCCCTTATATACCACGCCTGACGTCAAGGGACTAACGCCTGAGGGGGTCCCCTGAAGACTGCTAGCTAGAAATTTCTCGGTCCTGGCCTCGCCGCTTCAGTCCTAATGGTGTAACCTGGTGCAAGAGCTGTATCTCGAAGTAAGATCTGTCCTTGTCTCGGTGATGGTGCTTCCCGCTAGATTTCTTCTCTCAGGGGAAAATGTCCCTGGCTAAAGAAGATGAGTTGTGCGTGCCTCGAGTGGGTCTTCTGCATGGTTGTCACTTGTTGTTCTATGAGGTAGGTCTTCAGGCGGTGGATGCAGATACTAGAATAATTCTGTGGGGTCCTAGTGCCTGGCAGCATAATCCTGTTGGTTATTGCCTGCTGCAAGAGCGCTCTCTCAAAGTGAGATCAAGTGTTACTGTAATAATAACCGTACAGCCACTTACAAAACACTATATTCTGAGATCCCCAAACAGTCTTTTCAGACCTCCTATCAGGCACTGTGTGCCTAGCCACAATAGCTGGGACAGAAAGAGATGGCTGACTTTCTACAACAGTTAAGACTACCAAATTTTATTTATTTAGTTTTTGTTGACTGGGTAAGTGCACTAGGCAAATCCTGCCTATTTTCAGGCACGACCCGGGGGAGGGGGATTCAGATGAATGCCAAATGACCTTGAACCAGATTAAGCTGTTGGTAGTGTTTTTGTATGAGGAAATTTGGCCAGGACACGGGAAATTCCCTACTCTTTTCGATAAGTGCCATGGGATCTTTAACATCCACCTGAACTACCACCAGTCCAGGCAGATGAGACCTTGGTTTAACGTCTCATCCGAAAGATGGCACTTCAGAAGTCAGTATTGGGATATTAACCCAAGTGCCAGATGTGGGAACTGAACCCACAGCCTTCTGATCTCCCGGCCTCAGAGGCGAGTGTGCTACCTACTGAGCCACTGACACTCCAACAAATGTTGAAGAACAGCAGGTACAGGGCTTATTGGCGCAGATTTTGAGTGAGGAACTGGCTCTGGCACTAGGAAAACTGAAAAAAAGTAAGTGCCAAGGTCCAGATGGTTACTCGGGACAGCTTCCCAAGAAACTTCTTCCTTTAGGGAAATTTTTGGGCCATTAATGCTTAAAATATTTAACCATCTGCTGAAGGGTGAAGGTATCCCTGACACCCGGAAGTATGCAGCAGTTTTGGTCATTCCTAGATCTGGGTAGAACCACGAATGTTGTGAATCCTACTACCCTATATCTATACTTGATGTCAATGTTTTATTTATTCTTTGTTGAACAGCAATGAGGTCTAGGCAATTCTGCCCATTTTCAGCCCTCGTCCTGGAGGTGGATGAAGACAAAGATGTAAATTGACATAATAATAATGCTAAGCGGCCCAGTGCACTGAGTGTTGAGGCTTGATGCCACCTCTCAAGCCACGCTGGCAACTCATGTTCAGGAATGAGCACAGATCACGGGGTTGGCAGAGGAGGAGAAGGATTGAGCGTCCCAGGGACTGCTTTCCTTCTCCAGGGAGGGGGGTGCCAATGGTTGGTGTATGCTTGGCCCCTAGCGGAGGCTGGGGGCAGCACGCTGATGCTGTCGATGTGGGCGGAGACTGGAGAGATGCCTGGAAGAGCGCACATGGGCCGCTGGCATCATTGCATGCTCCATCTCCAAGGGGAGAAAACTGGAGGAGAAAAAGGCTGCTGCAGCAGATGTCGGAAGGCGACTTGCAGATCCCACCCCCGAATAGCCACGGCGCTGGCCACACTGGATCTGGTCCTCAGCGGGGGTTGGGGAGCTCCGTGGGGGAGCCTTGGGGGTACTTGTCGGCTCCGGATGAGGGATGTCGGGGGACAGGACTGGGGGCTCCCTCCACAAGTAGGGCCGCAGCAACAGGAGTACAAAACTGAGACCAAAAAATAATAATACTAATTTAAGAATAATTTCACCCATGTCAGGCAAACCCATGATAATGTGAAGAGAGCATTTCATATTAAACAGAGAGAAAAACACTTTGTTGATAGCTAGTATGGATGTGGAGAACACCTCTCATAGTGTGACGTGGGTTTTTCTCTGCTCCACTTTACAGGGTTTTGGTTTCTCTATGAAGTTCTGTGAGCTCATTACCAGAAAATACACCCAAACCATGGCCCGGATCAGAGCAAATGAGCACCCCTCCTTGACATCTGAACTGCAGCGTGGCATGAGGCAGGGCTGCCCCCTTTCCACATTGCTCTTTGCCCTACATATACTGAGCCTCTTGCTCAGTTTATTAGAAAGGCAGATGATAGCCAAGGACTGTAGGTGGTGGTGGGGTGGTGGAGTCACAGCATTTCATTGCACACAAACAATGTCCTTTATTTGGCAAACCCTGAAACCCACTTCCTGAAAGTAATAGAAAAACTATGTTATTCTGGCCAGCAATCAGGCTATAAAATCCAATAAAACAAGACAGACATTCGCACACTGTGTTTTTATCCTTCCCAGGCCCTGAAAACACAATACCTCTTAATGCAGGGGTAAACCCAGATTAAATATTTAGGAATTTAAATTACCGATAACATTTCCAGACTGATGGAACACAACTACAACCCTTTTACACAGCAGATAACTGCAGACATAGATTACTAGAAACTGCTTAAGTTTTCCCACTCAAGACATATAGAGACAATTCGTATTGTGATTCTGCCTAAATTACTATACCTAATTTAATACTACCACTACAGATAGACAATAAATCTTGGAATAGATGGAATAAAATAATGTCTAGATATATTTGGCAAGGTAAACAACTAAGGATCCAATACACCCCACTCCAAATGCCTAAGAGCCTTGATGGTTTAGCACAGCCACAGTTGGAGAGAGTAACTACGAGGTGCTCAACTGCATACTGTATTAGTGCGGCTTAGCAGTGCTGCCTTCAAGATGAAGCACAGTATCACAGTTTTAGTGAGGGACATCTTGCACGATATTGCAAAACCAGTGCAGTCCAGTGCTAGTAACTCCAATTAGAGATACAGGAAATGTGACATCTTTAAAGAGTGCTTCATCCTGGCTTGGCAGCACAGTACACTGGAACAATATAGATTGCATCCTCTTGAAGGGCAAGCCAGTCTAGAAATGGGCATTTCATCCACAATGCTGGGCCGCAAAAAGCATTGGAAGGCCTGTTCATTCTCTATATACAGCAATATGTTTCTGGTTACTGAAATGGTAGTACGACAGGACTGGATCCATCTCCCTCCTGCCGCAGGCTGAATGACTGAAAACAGCCCAATTGGCTCGGCTTCCCCTTGCTTCCCTGACATTACCAGGATCCTGCTGGCTCTCGGGTACTGTACCATACTGCTGTCTGCTAGTTTGTGTGGTGGTCGTCCATTCCTCCCGACCTCCTTCTCAGCAGCTGTCCTCATTGGTGAGACGACCTGGCCACTCTGGGCTTAACGACTTTGGGGCAGCACCCCACTGGGCATGTTACACACTGCTGTGTCTGCCTGACCATCACTCTGCCACTTGCCGATGCCTGCTCAACTTTCCTGGCGCCTGCCTCCCTCCCTTGACTGGCGCGTCTGGGCCTGGCTCACTCCCTCGCTGACCGTCACTCTTCTGGCTGGGTCACTGTCTGCAATAGTGCCCGTCGCCTGGCCTGTGATGTCCTGCCGAGTTTGACCCCCTAGGTTAGTTTCCACTGCGCTGCGAAGTCGCTCACTCCCGCTCTCTCCAACCGAACACTGTCCAATGATATCCCCGCTTCTTTTTGGCGCATGCGCACTGAATTTCCTAATGCTCCTTCACGGGTGGGCGAGGGGCACAGGGCGCCCAGGTCACACAGAGGGGGGTACGCAGAAGCAGGTCACGGGGGCCTCATGCCAAAAAACTGAACAACAAATTATTGGTCGGGCTGGGCCCACATCACAGATTACCGTTAGAGCCCCTGCCCCATGGGCCCATATAACCAGCGCCCATGGTTAGGGTGGCTGTACTATTTAATAACAACTAGAAGCAATGGATTATAAATACAACCTAAGGGGTCACACCAATGATGGAAAGTTGACACAGTCACAACAATGTGCACTGGCAGTAGGTAAGGTAAATTAAATGATGGAGCAGGCTAAAGAGTACTGTATATACTCAAGTATAAGCCGACTCGTCCATAAGCCGACCCCCTCGATGTCTCAGTTCAAAGTAAAGAAACATCAGTGGTTGGACAGGATTTCCTTTAGGGGCAGTAAAACCATAGAGTGGGGCAATCCAGAAGAAATGCTACTGTATCTGTATTGTGCAATGAGCCTTTCACAGTTGCCCCAAGAGATCGCATATACAGTGGCATTTAAAAGTGCAGTGGAGGCTGGAGAAGACAGAGGAGTGGATTTCATAGGCTAGTTGGGTGGGTCGCCGGAGTGAGTGAGCAGTGTGGAGGGAGAGGAACACCGCCTAAAATGCAGGTCCTTTGCTATGTCTGTCTCCCTGCCAGCACCCGCCGCTCTCGCTGCTGCTTCTACACTCACATTGCCACAAGTGCGGCTGTCTTCACTGGCGTCTCTGCCTCCCTGCACACATCTCCCTCGCTTGCAACACTGGCAGCAACATTACTAGAAATGCAGGTCCTTTGCTGCTTCTGTCTCTCTGGCTGCATCTAACCACCGTAGGGCACCACATACAACGTTGCTGAAGGTGGTTCGGGAATGAGCTCCGTTTCTGTTCTGGGCTGACCCACGTATAAGCCGAGGTACTAGAAATTGGAATCAAAAAGAAGCTAAAAAAACTTGGCTTATATGTGAGTATATACGGTAATGCACAGGCAAATGTATATTTTTTTTTGTTTGTTACATACTCAAAGTGTGTGATGTCCTATAAATCTTGAGACCGAAGCTCGAGACGCATCTGTGACCATCACATACAGAAGCTGTGTTTAAAAAACAATAACTTCATAAGCACAGTCGCTTATATTTTACTTTTTATGATAACTGATGCAGAGATACAGGCACTAAAGATTAACAAAACAAACCAACAAATAAAAAAAGACAACCAGAAAGATCAATAAATGGAGCGACGAGAAAAAATAAGTTACTCACCTGTAAATGTAATCCTAGAAGTGGTACATGGTTCACATCTACACTCTGGCAGTTCCACTGGAACAGTATGATTGGCTGGACATATTAAAGCAAAGCTCCTCCCACCACTCAGGCGATATATCTCCCAACTCCACACCGTGGCGTCATATCTTGCATGCTAGGAGCAGGAATCTGTGTGCCACTTGACAGTAGGGCTGGCTGTGTTGTGTGGATGTGAACCACATAGCACTCCTAGAACTACAGTTAGAGGTGAGTAACCTATTTTCTAGGGGTGTGGACATGGTTCATGAATCCACATTCTGGCTGACTCCTAGCAGTTCTCTAGGAGGGGGCAAGGCACGCACCCCTACCTGCCAAACACAGATTGGAGAACCGAGGTCCCAAAACCAGCATATCAGCGTGACACAAGGTTGATGTGATAGTGGGAAATGAAGGTGTGTGCTGACTTACAGGTAGCTGCCTTGCAGATTTCCTAGACAGGGATGTCCCAGGAAGCAACAATTGAGGCAGTGGTATGTCTGGTGGAATAAGACCTAAGCCCTACGGGAGACTCCCTACCAGCCATCCTATAGCAGAGTTTGTTGCTGGATGTGATCCACCTGGCAATCCTCTGCTTTGTTGCTGGTCTACCAGGCACAGCTTCAGCATAAGTGACAAACAGCTGGCAAGCCTGTCCGGAACTCCAGCAGTGTACTCTATGCAACAAGAAAGTGCCCTCTGCAGGTCCAGGGTATAGAGGCTGCCACCGGCATCCAAAGAAGGGCTGGTGAAATACACTATGAAGTTAATCAACTGGTTAAGATGAAACTCCGGTACCACCTCTGGGAACTTTGAGTTGGGGTGAATTACAACTTTGTACCTGTAGAAGACCAAGTCGGAAGACTCCAAAGAGAGTGCCTGGGGCTCCTCAATCCTTCCAGATGAAATATAATAGGCACCAGAAAGTCCGGCTTCCATGACAGGTGTGACATCGAGCACCTGTGCACTGGCTCAAAAAGCCTGCTCCTGAGCACTGCCAATACTAGCAGTAAGTCCCACAGAGGAGATGGTTCATGCACGAAAGGGGACAGGTGGTCCAGGCCTTTGAAAAAGCACCCAACCACCTTCGCCTTGGCCACCATCTGTGTACCAGTCCGCACCCGGTAAGCAGAGGTGGCTGCCAGGTATTTCTTAAGGGTTGTTGCCCGCAGTCCCAGCTGAAAGAGAGACTAGTGATAGTCCAGGATGCCAGCCACAGGGCAGACAAGGGGATCAAGCCCTTCAGTCAGACACCAAATAGAAAATATATTCCACTAAAAGGCACAGGGTCTGTGTGTTGACTTTCTGGGAGGCCTCCACAAAGTGAAGGACCTCCTTTAACAGGCACAAGGCCTGTAAATTCTAATCGTTCAGGAACCAGGCCATGAGGTACAAGGACTGAAGGTCCGGGTGCAGGACCATTCCCTGTTGTCTGGTCAGCAGGTCCGGGTGGAGAGGCAGTCTCCATGGGGGGCTGCTGCTTAGGCTGATGAGATGCAGGTACCAGAACTGCTGTGGCCAGTCTGGAGCTATGAGAATCATCTGCACCTAGTCCTTCCGGGCCTTAACCACCACCTTGTGGATCAAGGGGAATGCATATATGAGGCCCAGCATCCAGGGTATCACAAAGGTGTACCCTAGCAGTGTCCTGGAATGTGGAGGGTGGGCACAAAACAGCCTTAGTTTGGCATTCACCTAGGAGGCAAACAGGTCCCTCAAGGCTATGCCCCATCGAGAGAACAGGTGGTTCACCACCTCCTAATGCAGGGACCACTTGTTCGACAACTCTCCTAGCTGGCTGAGAGCGTCCACCAGCTGACTATTTTCTCCTGTGACATGGATTGCTGGGAGATCTTCACCCAAGCTGGGCATGAGTGTCCATGTGCGGAATGCCTCCTGACACAAGGAAAGGGAGTCGGTTCTGTCCTACCTGTTCAGGTAGAACATGGTCGTGGTGTTGTCTATCTGGACTTGAATGACCTAACCAGCAAAGCAAATTCTGTCTAAGTCAAATGCACTGCACAGAACTCCAGCAGGTTTATGCGGTGAAGGGACTCCTGGGGTGACCACAATCCGTGGGTTCTGTGATCTTTCAGGTGGGCTTCCCGCCCCACCAGAGATGAGTC
This sequence comes from Neoceratodus forsteri, assembly GCA_016271365.2. NCBI lineage: Eukaryota > Metazoa > Chordata > Ceratodontiformes > Ceratodontidae > Neoceratodus > Neoceratodus forsteri. The sequence continues at coordinate 1,106,338,551 of CM057449.1, read as the reverse complement.
TGTTGTGAGCATGATGGTTGGTTCTGGGGAGACAAAGAGGATTCCTTCCTCCAAGTGTTCTGGGATCAGCCACCATTGGATAGTATCCCACACTGGCTGGGTCACTGTGACTGGTTAGTCCAAGTACTTCAGGTGCTGGGACAACTGACATCCTCACTCTGGCTGGAGGTGGCCTTTCTGTCGGCAGGCCCACACTGGTGCAGGATGCCATGTACCCCAGCAGCCACAGGAAATCCCGGGCAGGGCACAAGAACCCAACCTGAAATGATCGGGCAAAGGAGGTAAAATCCAGAGCCCAGTCCACAGGGAAGTGGGCCTTGGCCAGCAGGGAGTCTAGAGTTGCCCTGATGAACTTGATCACCTTCGCTGGTGTCAGTTTGAGCTTGTCCAGGTTGACCAATAGGTCCAAGTCTTGGCAAGTATGGAGAGCCTGATCTGTGGATCTCTCCACGGCCTCACTGGATGGACCAGCTAACAGCCAGTTGTCAGGCAGAGTGCGCTCTGACCCCAAGGTGCCACAGTTGGGCGCTACTACTGCCATGCATCTGGAAGACTTTGGGCACTGAGGAAAGCAAACAGGGCATGACCAGGATTTGGTACAGGATCCCTTCTGCTCGGAACCAAAGGCAGCAGCGGTGGGATGGATGAACAGGAATGTGAAAAAATGCATCCTGGTAGTCTGGGGAGCAGAACCACATGTTCTGCTCCAGTGCTAGGATAATCTGATTCAGACTGATCATCCAGAAAGTACAGTTACGTAAGAACTTACCGTAACAGTAGATCTTTGAGAGAGGCTCTTGCAGTAGGTAATTACATACAGGACTGATGCCGGCCGGCGTCAGGATCCAACGGAAAAATTTCTAGCTAGCAGTCTGTGGCGGGGGACCACCCCCACGTCAGGTGACCGACGTCATGTGGCATCAGTATAAAGGGGTGGTCCCCCACGCCCACCTTCCAGTTCTTTCCCGCAAAAGGCAAGACAAGAGAGAAGCAGATATTTCCCTTCCTGGAAAAGGAGCTGAAAAAGCTTAGGGGGATGGAGGGCAGGAAGGTATTACCTACTGCAAGAGCCTCTCTCAAAGATCTACTGTTACGGTACGTTCTTACATAACTGTACTATCTTACTTCGAGAGGGCTTTTGCAGTAGATAATTACATATAGGACTGAGTCCCAAGCAGTCTGGAACAAAGAGAAGCAAACAGGAAGAGTAAAGTTACTCAGAAGTAGACCCTCTGGTTGTGAAAGCCTTAGGAAAGGAGGTCTTGCAAAACAGCCAGCCCGAAGCCTGCTCTACGGTGAGAGGCAATGTCCAAACTGTAATGTTTCGTAAAGGTATGGACAGAAGTCCAAGTGGCGGCTGCACAAATGTCAGCCGCTGGCACGTTCCTGAAACAAGCCACAGAGGCAGCGACCCCTCTGGTGGAGTGGCCTCTAATTTGACCCGGCAGGGTCTTGTTGTACTTGTCATAACAGAAAGTGATACAATGAGTCAACCATTTCGATAGGCATTGCTTAGAAACAGCATTGCCTTCTCTTTTATGAGCAAAAGAGACAAACAGTTGATCAGTCTTTCTGAGATCCTTCATCCCGTTGGTGTAGTATGTCAGAATTTGGTGAATATCCAAAGTATGCAGGAGGTACTCTACTTGATTGGAGTGCACGTAAAAAAGGCAGGCAACTCTATGGAATGATTCAGCATCGATTCCGCTACCACCTTAGGGAGAAACTTAGGGTTGGTACATAGAGCCACATATTCCTTGTGAAAAATCAAATACGGGATTTTACACATCAGGGTCTGAAGCTCGGAAATCCGTCGAGCAGAAGTAATGGCCACTAAGAAGAGAGTCTTCCAAGAAAGGAACTTTAGGTCCACTGAGGCTGCCGGCTCGAAAGGAGGCAGAGTAAGCTTCTCTAAAATGAAATTCAGATCCCAAGGAGGGGCCGGAACCCAGATAGGGGGTCGTAAGTGAAGGACCCCTCTCAAAAAGGTCTTAGAGACCTCCAGCTGAGCAAATGTTCTGTCTGCAAAGGGACATGATAGCCGAAATGGCCGCCATGTACCTTTTATGATGAACGGCTGAGACCAGATCAAGAGGTGTCGAAGTAATCCAGAAGTCGGCCAACAGAGCATGAGAAGAGCTCGACATCATGGAGGCAGCCCAAATAGAGAACCGCTTCCATTTCATGGCATAAGTAGATCTCTGTGAGGATTTCCTGCCCTCCACCAGAATTCAGCTACCGGGGACCCCGAATCTGGCTTGAGCTACTTGCAGGAGCCACACGTGCAACTGAAGGGATCTGAGGCCTGGATGGACCAGGGTCCCCTAATCTTGGGTCAGCAAAAATAGCGACAGAGGAAGAGGAGGTTCCTCTGAGTACTGCTGCAGAAGAGAGAACCAAACTTGCCTTGGCCAGAAAGAAGCGATCAGAATAATTTGAGCTCCTTCCGAACAGAGTTTCTGCAAGACCCTCGTAATCAGTAGAATCGGGGGGAAGGCATAGATGAATCTATCTGCCCTTCCAGTCTAGAGACAGAGTGTCTCTCCAAAAAATGCAGCGCCCTGGAGCGAGCGAGCAGAAGACGGGCAGTTTTGTGTTTTGAGGGGAAGAAAACAGGTCTACCTGTGGAGTTCCCCAGTGCAGGAAGATATCGTCTATGACCCCCTGATCCAGTTCCCATTCCTGAGCTAGAGCAGATGACTGGCTTAGCCTGTCTGCCAGCGTGTTCTCGACCCCTGGGACACGAGATGCCATGAGGTGAAGGTTGTGCTGCACTGCCCAATCCCAGATTCGCATCACCTCTCTGCAAAGGGGGTAGGAACGAGTTCCTCCCCGTTTGTTGATGTACCGGACCACACAAATATTGTCCATCTGTACAGCTAGATGACCAGGAGACAAATACAGATGCAGAGCCTGAAGAGCATACAGTACTGCCCTTAGTTTGAGCACATTGATATGAAGAGACTTCTCGAGTTTGGACCAGGAGCCCTGGATCCTGTGAGGACTGCGATGAGCTCCCCAACCCTCGCCGGGGGCGTCTGTAGTTAACATCTGTGAGGGGGGAGGGAGATTGAAGGGAACTCCCCAGCAGAGGTTCTCCCGAACCAGCCACCACTGCAAGTCCTGAGCCAAGGGAGTGGAGACCAGGACAAGTTGATCTAGGTCATCCACCAGCTGATCCCATTGAGACCGAAGCATCCACTGAGAGATTCTCATGCGGAGCCGAGAGCGAGGGACTGTCGGAATCGCAGCCACCATTAGCCCGAGGAGGTGAAGGACTGACCTGACACTGACCCACCTGCAGCTGGACAACAGGCTGACCTGGGCCTGGAGAGTGGCCGCCCTGTCCAGTGGCAGGAAGGCCATGCCAGAGGTCGTGTCCAGGATCACTCCGATAAACTGGAGCCTCTGGGATGAGAAAAGATGGGACTTGGCCTGGTTGATGGTAATACCCAGGCAGGCAAAGACCAGCTGGCTAAGGGAAAGGAAGCGCAGGAGTTCCTCCCTGGACGGGGCCGCCAGGAGCCAATCGTCTAGGTAGGGGAAAACCCGCACCCCCTGGGTATGCAGGTAGGCCGCTACCACCGAAAGACATTTGGTGAACACCCACTGCGCTGAGGAAAGACCAAATGGGAGGGCCCCGAACTGGTAGTGGATCCCCTGGAACGCAAAATGCAGGTATTTGTGGTGGGAAGGGAGGATAGGGATATGCAGGTAGGCATCCTGCATATCCAAAGTGCACAACCACTGTCCCAGCTGGAGAAGGGGCAGGAGGTTCTGCAGCGAGAGCATCCTGAATCTCTTGTACTCACACGAACAAGTTCAGAGAGCTGAGGCGAGAATTGGCCTCACGTCCCTGTTTTCTTTGGGACCAGGAAGAAATGGGAATAGTACCCTATTCCTGACGAGAATGGGGACAGGTTCTGCTGGAGCATGCATGAATCTGAAGTTATCCTCTCTGTGGTAGGGTCGAGTTTTCATCTTGAGTGGGGAGGACTGTGGTAGGGTCGGTGACCCCCCTCCCCCCGAACTTGGATATGCTCTCATGGATGCAGAGCACGTGTAATTACCTGCCTATGTTTTGGAGGTAACCTGAGAACATTGTGGGCTAAAATATTAAAAAAATCTGTTGCAACAGTCTCCTGCTCTTCTAATTTCTTCCTTTTACTATCACTCCTTTTCTGCCATTCCCATACTCAAGCTTGGCCCTCTGAGTATTCTTACTGTCCCTTTCCTTATTTCCAGCTTGTTTTCTCAAAATAATAATGCCCCAATGTTCAAAATGTTCTGTGCTTGCAGTACTAGCTAATTATGCTAATTTTCCTGCACGAATGTGCGAACGTCCGAAGACGCAGAAAAAGGGTTGATGATGACGTTTTCATGATCTAGTGAATTCTGAACAAATTAGCAGCCTTTTTGTTGGTTTTAGTGTAAGAAGTTCAGAATTATGTTATATGTCAACATTGCAACTGAGAATCATTTGAGAAATGGTGTTTGTTTGTTTAAACAAAATGGTTAAAACTAGTACTTTTAACAGAGAAAGAGGCAATGTATGCCACAGTTAAAAGAGAGATAAAACTGTTTAACATAAAAGGGATAAAGTCTCCTAATGTGATCCAGAAATGACTTAGACTTACATCTCTCTTTGAAATGTGCTTCAGCTCTGCTCAGTCCAATTTCCTTATAGGACTAGCGGCCTTGATGTCCTTTTTTATGATGTAAGTTGGGGAGGAGCTATCTGAGTCACGTGCTCCTCCACTGATATATAAGAAGGTGAATGTGAAATGTTGTCAGTGTGTGGTAGGAAGGCAAACCTACCAGATGCCTAGCCAGATTCTAGGTGCCTTTTTGGCAGGAATTTTCTTTCTTGTTAAAGATATGATTTCCTGTGCCTTATGTTTTTTTTTTTTTGAAAGTTATGTACAAGTTCTGCTTTATGTCCATTTTATTTTTTTCTGCTTCTAATAAATTTTGAAATATCGGATCCTGACTGCTCTCTGGACTTTATTGGACACCCCCACGTGCACACTCTCCCAACCCAGGAGGTGGAGAGAAAACCTCCCTCCTACCGGTTCCTCTGGAAGGCCCAGAGGCTGCGGCAGAGGAAAGGAGTCAGGTGGTGTGGGGTAGCGTCATGGCTGAAGCACCCGCTGATTTTTTGGGCGTTTATTGGCCCGCTTTCCCTGGGGTTTCGCCTTTTGCCAATTCCACCTGCGAAAGGGACGGTGCTGTTTTTGATGGGGGTGGTACATGGAGTCCACAGACTTCAGTGCAGTCCTCTTCTCCTGCAGATTGTGATAATGTTCTTGACATCACCACCGAACAGCACCAAACCCCGGAAGGGTGCTTCCTGAATAGCAGACTGCACTTCTGGGACCAACCCTGACACACAGAGCCAGGCATGATGCTGTAAGCCTACGTGGAAAGTGGAGCTCCTACCAGCAGTGTCTACTGCATCATATGTAGCACGAAGCATGTGCCGACTGACCGAATGTGCAGAGCAGACGAGGTCAGCCACTTCCTGTTTGACTTGAGAGTCAGGAAGGGAGTCCAATTTGGATTCCATCTCACTAAGAATCGCCTTCTGGAAATCCCCCATGTGACCAACATAATTTAGGGCCCAAATTCCCAGAGCGGGAGAGGCAAAGATCTTCCCATACTGGTCCAGAAGACGGGATTCTTTGTCAGGTGGAGACGAGCTCAGATATTTTGTGTTAGCTGTCCAGCCATGAGCGGCGCTAACCACAACTGAATCAGCTCAAGGGTGAGAATCTAGAAAGTCAACACTCTCAGGAGCCTGATATAACCTGTTCGACTTCCGAGGAAGCGGGGCTAAAGCCGACGGTTGCTTCCAGATAGTGGAAACAAGATCGGCATGAGGCTCAATCCAGGGTGGCACCAAGGCAGGAGCTGTCTCGGGCAGGTCCAGATGCTCAGCGAGTTTCTTACACTGTGGATCCGGCTCCAAGGAATGCCACTTGTGAACCTCCTGGATTTTGCGCAGCAACTCCGTAAAGGAAGGAGACTTTGGACGAGTCCTAGGCCTGGGCTTAGACAGAGAGCATGGCTCGTCGTCAGGCTCAGAGCAACCATCGGGAGTCGTCCGAGGAGGAGGAAGAAGATGAAGAGGAAGACTCCCTCTCCCGGCGTGGGGGAAGAACGGACCCCTTGGAAGGTCCTCGGTGAAGCGTATCCTGACCCGCCCTGGAACCAGAGGGCTCGCCCCTGGTGTCCGGACATGGGCAGGGAGTCTTTCATCGTGGACGTATGGGAGCCGGAATCGGCACCATCGTTGTGAGACGATTCTCCACCTCTCTGGTGAGCTGAGCCTTGGCCTCAGCCCACCAGGAGGCCAAAGCCTCCTTCAAGTCCACCGGTGGCTGAAGGGGCAGTGGAGGAGGAGGGCGTCTGGTACTGATTGTACCCAAGTGTATCCATAACCCAAATAAAATAAAATGGCCAAGATTACACCCAGGCGTTCAATAATTTCTATGTACACATGTAACTTTGCTCATTTGGCAGCTCATCACAGCCCTGTCAGCTCTGGCCAGAGTTTGTTTGAACTGGTTCCACAGAGACTTTCGTGGATTCAGATTATCAATCTGAGAAGAGCCCAAAAAGACACCAGCACATGGTCGGTAGTCAGTTCATTGACCATTCGTTGGCCAGGAAAGCCAGAAGCTGGACAGGAGTCCTTGGTTGGGGCTCCCTGCAACAGCTGTTGTAGCAGTGATTCCATCTGGATCAGTGGAGAGATGGATGTTGGGAGACACTTGTCTCAGCAGGACTAGAATGGGCTGGACCAGTGGTGAACAGAGGATCGCCAGGGTCATGGGTGCAGCCCTATCCTGTCCAACCAAGGCCCACACTGCCACAGCATGTTCTTGTAGCGGCATCTCATCCTGCGACACAGCCTCTCTTTATCAGATGAAAAAGAGGACGAGCAACATCTGCGGTGATGCCTCCTGGACGTCGAGATTGAGAGTATGAAGAATCCTTCGACCCTGACCACAACCTGGACCTCGACCATAGACAGTGAGGAGGCAGTGTACACAACACGGACCGGCTCCTGCTGTATGACTCTGGAGGGAGGCAATTCCTGGGAGGAGATAGCTGATTACAGACTGCTCCTGACCCTCCTGAGTGAGGGCCCAAAAGGAGAGGTGTCCGAGAGACTGAATCATCTTCAATCCCTTTTGACAACAGGTCGACTGGGTCAAGAAAAATCTTGTCCACCTGGTCAGCCTGTGTTGAAGCCATCAAGCTCAAAGGGGTTACCAAGGAGCTAGCGGCCTGACCCTTGATCAAGGAGGGCTCAGCCGAAGCCAAGTGCTTGCTAACCATCGAGCGGTCGAGGGAGTCGCTGGAGCGGGAGGAGTGGGCTCTTTCCCGGTCCCACGACCTACAGTGGGACTTCTTTGACTTCCTTCTTGCTATGGCAGGAGGGGCTCTCCCCAAAGGTTTGGAGAGACTTGCACATGTTGCGGAAATTCCCAGAGAATGATACTCTGACACTGGCCCTGGCCGAGAGCAGTGCTGAGATCAATGAGGCACGCACTGCAACTTTCACTGCCACTTTTTCTATCGCTGCGAGATGAGCTGTACTGATCCCACAGCCGTGGAGATCACCTTACACACATCCTTAGACCTCACCAAAGGGTCCCGTTCGGCTGGCCGGCTGAGTAGAAGACAGGCATAGTAGTCTTCAAGGCACGAGTGAAGTAAGGTTTTTCAGAGGCCACAGGTGGTAACATCATGTACTGCCCCTAGGTAGTAAATGCATGAGGCGCATGGATCCATCCATGATAACTTCTGGTTGCACTGGGCACAATACTTGAAGCCCAGACCTGACCCGGACTCCTCGGGTTCCATTGAGGATGTCAAGTGACTTGAACGGAACTAAGAATGTATTTACTAAACTCAAAAAAACAAGTTTGTTTTATTTTTTTATTTACTATACTGTTTCCCTGCTACCGACCGTCTGGTACCTTAGCCCAGTCACAGACCCTGTGACTTCCACTCTCTCACATTGGCTGTGACTCCTTGATACCCTGCGCCCAGAGTGGCGCTGCGGCACCAGCCCTAAGTACTGCATCCGACTGGATAGGTCAGGAGCTGGCCTGAGAGAACTAATCAAAGCTGAAGGGCTTCATCAAGGGTGGCTGGCAGAGCTTTTCTATACTGCCCCAGGGATGAGGGCGTGCAATGACATCCAGCTTCGCCCGCCCCTCTGTGCTAGCACCAGACATCTGTGGTACCCCAGCCTCTGCCGGGTCCCTCAGGTGCTGGATGCTCTACCCTCCCTCCCCCTGGAGAAGGAGAGCAGTCCATGGAACACTAGAGCCCTTCTCCCCGGCCCGACCCTCTGGCTCCCGGGTCCATTCCCGAATCCGAATTGCGCCAGCGTCTGGCCAATCCAACAGCTGCACGGCCGAACCCAAAAACCAAGTTTGCCAATGGCGCCTTAGAAAAAGCCTACACTCTGCACAGAGCCGTGGAGAAGGAGACCTGACAGTTGCAGCAGAAAGGATGATCTGATATCACGGGGAGGGCCGAGGAGTATGCCACCAAGGTAGGTAGAGAAGCAAAGCTTAAAGACGATCAGCAAGTTAAACCTTGAAAGGAAGCCTGCCAGAAGTGTGGATAGTATTCATTCATATCCATGTCCCTAGAACTTTGCCTTTTCATGCAGCACACAAAATGGTGCAGGTTCAAGAGTAAACAAGTGATCAGGCATCTATGAATCAGCAGAAAACTTTAACACATTGGAAAAGAATAAATGCATATTATTGTAATTAAAAAACAGTAGTTTAAAATAGGCATAAATGTGATAAAGTCCGAATAGGGAGGCAAGCTAAGGGATTTCTCACAAAGCAAAACTTTAAATTGGTTAGCACATTTTCCTGCCATCTATCGGAACACAACAGTGCCCTCTAGTGATTCATTTTTGATCTGGGCAAGACAAACTACATACTGTACCTTCTCCTTCAGACATAAGCTTACATTTTCTTAACACAAAGCTGAACACAGCAGATGCTTGCAGAGTTTTACCTACATATTTATCTACAGTATGTATAAGAGGTTACTTACTTGTAACCCATAGTTCTACTACTAGTATTCAACACACACACACACACACACACACACACACACACACACACACCGTAAAACTTGACAAACACAAGGCACTAGTTAGAAATGCTTGTGCTTAAACTTTTTAATTTTCACTGCATAGTGCAAATAAAAGTGCAAATACTGCACAAAGTACTGAAAAATATACTTTCAGAACACTGTATGGTGGAGAGATGCAAAGCACCAGCAGCCGATACAAACTCACCAGTGTTTCAACTGGGGCGCAGTCACAGTCCACAAGCTGACTTTTTTATATTGGTCAATTAAAGGTACAGTATAATGTAGTACAATATATTCTATCCTTACCCCTATGGGTTAACATTTATACTCATTTAACAGTTTTTTTCCAGCTGTCATATTGTGTATAGTAACTTTGTCCCTTAAAGAGAGACTTAACTTGTTCCATCAGGTGAGAGCCACCTCTATTTCCTTCATTCAGCGGACCCAGCTGAGACAAGGGATCATTTCTAAATAAGTAAGTAAACAAAACTTCATTTATAAAGTGCTCATTCCCTTGGGCCCTGAGCACTGTACAATATACATGAGAGCAATAGAAATCTCATCATATATGACCTTTTTCATTTAATAACCGAGATGCTAGGATAAATTAAAACTGCTGCAGAAAGATGGGACTTAGACCCTTTTAAAGACCTCAGTGAAGGGGCTTTACTCAGAGATCTGGGAGTGAGTTCCACATCAAAAGCCTTCTCACTGCAGATTTTAACCAAGCCCTGGGAACCACTAGAGGCATGCCTCAGAGGAGCGGAGGAGTTGGGAGGTCTGCTGAGGAGACAGAAGGTCTTGCAGGTAACTCCAAGTCCATGTAGGGCTTTGTAGGTCAGCAAGCCGACCTTAAAGGAGATTTGCCACCTCACTGGCAGTCAATGCAGTTCACACAGGACCGGGGTTCTCTGACAGGACCTTGGCTGGCCCGTCAGCAACCTAGCTGCAACATTCTGAACCAGCTGCAGGTGAAGTATTGTCCCTCCATTTAGCCCACTATAAAGAGCACTACAGTAATCGAGTCAGAATGTAACAAAAGCATGCATCAGTGAGTGCAGATCTGGGTGGGATAAAAGGTTTTACTCTGGTATTTCTAAGATGGTAAAAACCAGTATGGAGGGACAACAGATGACACCTGAGCCTCCAGCATCAGTTGCTGTCAAAAATAATGCCCAGGTTCTTCATCCTTCCTGAGGGGATTAGGGAGGAGGAACCAAGCACTAATCTGGTCTCCTCATCCCCCATATCAGTTCCCCACTGGTGCCCAGGTTTAATCACCAATACTTCCATCTCTTCACGACTGAACCTCAGCCAGTTGAAGGACATCCAGTTCTGTATCTCAACCAGGCAGGAATTCAGAACTGAGACCACACCCTGTGTCCCTGAAGCAAATGACACACAGTTGGATACCATTTGCACAGCAGTGAAAACCCACACCATAGCATCTAATGATATCACCCAGGGGTAGCATGTACACCGGAATAACATGGGTGAGAGGATCAAACCCTGGGGAACTCCACAGGACAGGGGCACTGGGCAGAGGAACATGTTCCCATTATCAGCCTTTGTGTCCTACCTGTAGGAAAGGATTCAATCCTGTTGATGACAGTACCGGCAAGCCCACAGAGATCCGCAGATGGCTCAACAGCACCCACGATCCACGGTGTCAAACACTGAGAAGAGATCAAGGTGAACAAGATTTAGTCATTCACCTCAATCTCTCCTCTGTGAAGATCACTCATAACTTTGTCATTTTACATATTTTGACTCCCAACATTTTCAATATAGTCTTCTTATGAGCCTACCTCATGAACAAGAGGCGGTGAAATTTTTAAATCCGTCCGAAATGTGATTCATAAGTGACCACAAATCACCTTTTAGGCCAGATTTACCAAAATTCCACAGGCACTAGTCATGAAGTGGGTCCCCTAAAAGGCAATGTTGAAAATTTGGGAGTCCAAATATGTAAAATAACAAAGTAATAATCAGATTCAAACCACTGAAATATATTAAACCACACTTAACCCAATTACATGTTAATTCATAACAAGGATTAAAAATCATGTCATAAAACAATTTTCCTATTACTATGATTTACATATATGTTATTAATTTCCATACAGGCCAAATTAATCTGATGAAGCCAGAGTGGTGAAACAAACAGAATTTAAGGGCTTTTCTGAACTTGAAATAAACAATAAAAACTTTGAAAACAATTTTGTGTGCGGCTGGACTATAAGAACTTTTTTCTTTTGCCTCCTGGACTCTATTATAGACCTTTACAGTGCACGTCCTTGTAACACTGATGATGTGCCTGTTGCTACTGTCACTTGAGTTTCCAGGGCAGATACTGAGAACTCCTGAAGGAGGTTTTCCTTCAAGGACTACCACAGGAGAGACCGACACAAAGGGGCTATCAGGCTTACTGGGTGGTCCAAGGACTGTGATACCTGTGACCATTACAGGGGTCGATCTTAACATTGTTTTACTAGCCCAAATGCTAGTGCAAATTGACCAGGGCTAGTGTAGCTAACTCTCTACTTGCCCATTTTGACTAGTGCAGATTTTCATGTCTGTTAATGAAATTAAAAAAGTCTCTACTTTGACATTCTCTAGTCCTCATGCTACTCTCTCTCAATGTTCCAGATGGCCAGGTGTGATTAACAGCTCATTAAGAGCTGCAATTATCCGACAGTTCAAGAGAAGGATCCCACAAAAGACTCAGTGTGAGTCATTATCACTCCACTGCTAAGACTTTCAGCTAGTGTCCAGCGTGTGATCAAGGGTAGAGTGCTGTTAAGTCACTAGGTTCCAGTTTTCTGAATGTGTCTATATCTAACAATTTGTCCAATATTATTAAGACCAGTGCCCCTCATTTCTCTACATTTTGAGTGTTTGTATCCCACATTTCAGTAACAAAATGCAAAGAGGTATACAGGATTGGCCCTGGAGGTGGTGGGTTTTATTCCAGCCTCACCATAACTTCCCTCCAAATCTCTTAAAGGGAAACAATGGAAAAGACAAAGCTTTCCTCAGACAATGCAGAAACTCTCAATTAGTGCTGTCAGACAGTAAGAACTTTATTTAATGATTTAGATCAGCTGCCACAACTTCCACTTCCTGTTGCTGGCAGCAGCCATTTCATGAGTACAGTGAGCTTCCTGAGCTCACTGTATGCTAATATGCCTGTTTGACCTCGGCTATTGGTTGACAGGACATATTAGCATAAAGTGAGATCAGGAAACTCTCTACTACTCATGAAATGGTGGCTCCCAGCAATAGAAAGTGAAAGTTGAAGGCCACTGTTTAAATCACTAAAAAATCAATTAGAGTTATTTGTTAAAAAAATGTTGCCATCTGAAAGCACTAATCAGGCATTTTTGTAGTGCCTGGATAAAGCTGTGCCTTTTCTACTGTTTCCCTTTAACTCTGTTCTTTCCCTGGACACCACTACAGACCAGACTCTGAAGTGACCATCCATAGATCCATAGCTGCCATTACTGGCAAGTGTAGGGGATCCCCAGCTCTTCTAAATGGACCATGCCAGCTATCACCATCCACACAGTCCCACCAGTATCCCACTCAGCATGTCATTTCAACCTAAAAACAAAGCTTTGGATCATGTATGGTACAAAAATAAACCATGATAAAATGCATAATTTAAAACCTTGAAACAGGCATTCCTAGGGTGCATAGATAGATCATCCTATACAGAAACAGAGATAGTATAGCATTATGCCTGTGTACTGTTGCCCCTGGGCTGATGAAAGGACAATGTTAAAGACAAATCTGTTATTGATGGGGCAGAGCATATTAAAATCAATACTTTTACAAATAAAAATGTCATAGTTTTCTATTTCCCAAGTCACCTTAGGGTTGTCTAACCCCCACCCCAAAGAAACCTTAGATGTGCTCCTGGCGCACTTGAGACTGTACAAAAACTTTCAGAAGTGCAGGTCTCCAGTTGACTATAGGGTGGGGGTTGAGAGTGTCTTTCTCCGCCTGACTCTGTTCATTGCCATGTGGATGGTGGAGAGGTGCATGATGATGTCAGTTATTTGTGCAGAGAGCTAGGGCTGCTTGATTGAACATTTGCTGTTGTGATGGCCTCTCTCTGTTTGGTATGGGGGCAGAAAGAGAAGAGAGGAGCTATGGTACAAAACAATTGGGGGGTTCTCACTGTCTGTGATGGCATTGTAGTCTTTTGTGTCTGCTGTGGAGCCTGAAGCAATGTAGGGGCAGGATAAATGTGCAATAATCAGATTATTTCTTGGCTTTGCTTGCATTGTTTCCTGTATAAGTGATCAACATTTGCCATTGTAATTAAGGGCTAGTGCAACCATCAGCAGGCCAGTGCAATTTTGAATCAACTTGCCCTGCTGGCTAGTGCAAAAAAAGGTTAAGGTTGACCCCTGCATTAGGTGCTGAGCATCCACTAGGACATTTACACATGCAGCCTGACAAGAGGAACTGTAAAGACTGAGGCTGCCATGAGACCCAGCATCCTCTGCATGGAGTACATGGTCACCGGAGTCTACTCAGTGACATAACAGGCCATATGCACAATTGAAAGGCATAATGATTAGAAAAATTAGCATTTATTACAGTGCTTTTTATACATATTGTATCCCTAAGTGCTAGGGGTTCTAAGGCCTTCTGACTGAGCTGCTGGGTAGCCTGGCTTGAATCCATGGCAGTCTTTGCTGGCCTTAACATTGTGGTCCAGGCCCAGGCAGCAGACGTAGGCATTGTGGTCATCCTTACTGCAGATCTTCTTACTGCACCTGCAGTATCAAAAGAGTTGCTCGGGGTCGGTCAGCATAAACGAAAATCAGAAATCACTTTAAAAAGTAAAGTGATACACAAACTAGGATGAGAAAAGAAATCGAAAAGGAAAGATCTGGCAGTCAACTGAAGCGGCAGTGTCTCCCTGGAGACTGATATGCAATGGTTGACGGCAGGAAAAGAACTGAGAGTGTGGGGCCGCCCATGTTTATATGGGAGGGACGTCGCCAGTGTCTGATGTCATAGTGGGCGTCTCCTTGTAGACTGCTAGCTAGAAAAGTTTCTGTGTGGTCCTAGTACCTTGCATCTATAGTTCCATAAGTGTGGCATGATGCAAGAGATATCCTAAAAGACGACCCTGTTTTATGGAAAGGGGAATGTTGGCCAAGACTCCAAGGAAAATCCCCTACTCTCTTGACAAGTGCCTTGGATTCTTTTACTTCTACCTGGATACCCACCAGGACAGCATCAGAGATGGATAGAAGGGACCTCTGTTAACGTCTCATCTGAAGGATGGCACACTCCAACAGTACAGCATCCCCCTAGTACTGCACTCCGGCGACAGAGTGTATGGTATGAGCCCAATCCTTGTGTGAGACAAGACCCCACATCCTCTGGCCCAGAGGTGGATGTGCTACCAACTAAGCCAAGGGCAATATGGGCTGCACACATAATTGGCTGGTACTGCTGTTTGTCCACAACAACCTCAATAACCAAACACCATTAAAGCAGCGCACTGCAACAGAGATTCAATTCAAGCTGCACGGTGTGTTTTGGAGAGCAACAACTGGTTAACGTTCATCACTTTGTTGTACTCTGTCTACTATGCACTGCTCAGTGTTATGGTTGTTCATGTACTGTCGAGTCTGCTCTGTCCTCTAGCAGGAAAGGCTTGACCTGAATGGCATCCAGAACTACCACAATTAACTGGAGTATCTGGGAGGAAGCTTGTTGGGACGTTATAAAGTTGAGCAAGGCTCCCACCACGGATGTCAGAAAATTGCGAGCCGAGATCGCTGCCATGTCTGTCTGATGCCTGGATGCGTTTCCTGAGCCAATTATCTAGGTAGGGAAATACCAGTATCCTCATCTTTCTGAAGTGCGCCACAAGTACTGTGACATACTAGGTGACTGCTATTTTAACTTCTTGCCTATTTTACTCACCCTCTACACCCTATCCAGTATACCTCAGTATACCTCACATACTGCTTATTTATCAACAGTTTGCTTACTGCATTTTCTACAGTCTGTTTCACTGCTGCCTAATTATTTTTCTACTCCTCGAATAGACCCCATCTAGGTACAGCTCCTTGTTAACATAAATGCCTGTTTCTGCCTGTATATTTTCTGGTTTCCCTAGTTAGCTCAGCCATTATTAGCCTTACCTATTACTGTGGCTAGTCTTTATTCCCATCCAGCTTACCTTAATAACTGACTGCTTATCTAATTGTTTTGCTAAGGTTTTGCTCACACATGGTATTCACAATAATCTACTCACCTACCTTAAGCTTCCTGAGTATTTGCTGCTTAGCCAGTATTTGTTTTATCTGCTCATTTGGTTAATCCAGTGTCTGTTTACTTATATTTCTCCAGCATAGCAGTACCTCTACTTATCTACTTCAGCCTTGCCTAGGTACTTTCTCTCACTTTTTAGTATTGTAATAACTATTAACCTGTCTTCAGCTTCCTGGTTATTTTGCTATCTTGCCAGTGTCAGTTTCAACTGCTCATTTTCTTTTTTTTTTGGTTACCATTCTGCTGCTACCAGCCCTCCTCCTCCTCTGCCTCTTCCTGTTCCTTACCTTTCCCTCAACCCTTACCCCTTTCCCTTCCCACACCTCCCTTCCACAACTCTCCCTGCCTTCAGCTCCTCCTCCTCCTTCCCCATCCATCCTAGTCTCCTTTCCTCCCCCCCTCCCTTAACCTGGAGTTCCTTCACCAGTTTCTCCTGCCCCTTCCCCACTCATTCCTCCCCCGTTCTCCTCCTCTGCCAAGGGCGGAAGCCCCACCTCACTCTACTCCTCCTTACCCCACTTCTCCTCCTTGCTGGTGATGTGGAACTCAATCCTGGTCCCCATAGCCCCCAATCTGAGAGGCCTTAGTATTTTCCACCTGCATACCAGCAGCCTCCTCCTAAAACTGGATGCTCTTACTGTATATGGGACTCTCAACTGTGGTTAGTCTTTATTCCCATCCAGCTTACCTTAATAACTGACTACTTATCTAATTGTTTTGCAGACCTCCTCTGCATCACAGAATCCTGGCTCTCCTCCAGGTTTCTGGATTCCTTCTTAGCTATATCCACAATATAATCTATTCAGGCAGAAGAGGGGGTGGCATTGCCTTGTATGTCCACCAGAGTCTTTCTTGCACCATTACTCTCAGGGAGGCTATACCTTCCTCCCATGAGTTCCTGCCAGCTAAACTTTCCTTCCCCTCTTCAATGCTAATTTCTGTTGGTGTCTTTATTATGCTTCACCAAGACTCTTCCCCCCTTCTCTGGTGAATTCACTCTCAACTCTCTCTTCATACTCCTCTGCTGGTGAGCTTATCCTCCTGGGTGTCTTCAACATTAACTGGCTTTCCATGTCCTCCAGGTCGACTACCCACAGGACTGAGTCCCATAACCTTTCAAAACTCAAAGAACCCACCTGACTCAATCCCCATTCATCTAACCACACCCTTTCTGGACTGGATTCTCCCCTCTCACCACCACCGCATAGCTGCAGCAGGCATACTGCTGGATGCTTTCAGAGACCACTGTATGACATTCTGTATCAGAAAAGGCCGGCTCTCTCCCACCTCCCCAAAGTACATCTAGTCTAGATATCTCTGGTCACTGAACACAAGAGGCTCTACTGAGTCATCTGGCTGCTACCGACTGGTCCCCCATGTTCAATGCCCCAGACACTGATATGGCACTATCACTCTTCCACTTGTTATTCACGTCTGTCTAGGATACACACACCCCCATCAGGAAATAAACTAGGAGAAATGGGGGTGGGAAACCAGATGATCCGATGGATAGGCAATTGGCTCCAGGACCGGACCCAGAGGGTCGTAGTTGGTGGGATAATCTCTTCCCCAAGGAGGGTCATTAGTGGGGTCCCACAGGGATCAGTCCTTAGGCCCCTTCTGTTCAGCATCTCATTATCGACATGAGGACAGGAATCAGGAGTGAGATGAGTCTCTTTGCAGATGACTCGAAACTGGGGCGGTGGTGGATGGGGAGGAGGGAGGGTGGCCCTGCAGGGGACCTGGAGGCTCTGGAAAGATGGTCTAGAAAGTGGAAGCTGAGGTTTAATGCAGGAAAATGCAAGGTACTCCACCTGGGGCCAGAAACCCAGGCCATGTACACCCATGGGGGAAATACTACAAGTCTCAATGGCTGAGAGGGACCTGGGGTGGTGGTGGATGTCAAGATGAACAACCTGAGACTTTGGAGGCAGCAGCCAAGGCCAACAGGATGCTGGGATGCATCGCTGGGGATCACCTCCAGAAGGATGGAAGTGATACTCCCTCTGTATAACTGCTTGGTGAGGCCGCACCTGGAGTACTGCGTGCAGTTTTGGGGCCGCACTTAAGAGGGACATTAACCTCCTGGAGAGGGTCCAGAGGAGGGCAACCAAAATGATTTGGGGCTTGGGGGACAGGACCTATGAGGAGAGGCTCAAAGAGCTGGATATGTACACTTTGGAAGAGAGAAGGGACAGGGGACATGATAGAGTCTTCAGATACATGAAGAGGGTAAATAGGGGAGGAACAGTGGGGTGCTTGCAAGGAAGGAGGAGGGGCCACTAGAGGCATGGGTGGAAGCTGGAGGGGGAAGATTCAGGGAGAAAGGAGGAGGTGCTACTTCACTGAGAGGGTGGTAGAGCCATGGAATGTACTACCTAGGGGCTGGTGGAGGCAGAGACAGTGGAGGGGTTCAAGAGGGTGGGACAGGTACAGGGAAGGGTTCAGGAAGCAAAATCCAATGCAGCAAGAATATCCGGAACTGGGAAGGGAGAAGCCAGAGAAGGCGAGGGGGACAGCAAGGTCAGCACCCAGGGTGGGGGCTGACCAAACGAGCAGACACGAAAGACCATTAGGCCTATTCTTCTGGCATTTTAGTATGTTAGTATGTATGTTAGTAAATCCAGAGTAAAATCATCTCACTAACTCTGGATCACCTGTGATCTCATCGACTTGTACAAGACCCATGACCAAGCCTTGACCAAGTACAAAGTATCCTGCTCCTTGCAGGAACTCTTCTCCTAAAAGGCACTTAGGAATGCTTGCACTATGGCCATCTAAACTGCCAAGTCCCTCTATTTCAAGATCAACCTCCCCAGAACAACACTAACTCCCCTGCTAAATTCTGGAAAGTGATTCACACCCTTTTTGACCCCTACCCGGCCCAGTCTGCTCCCCCAGTCCATTTAGTTAATGGCTCATCAGTATCCGACCCTACCTCTGTTCCTGCTCACTTCAATTAGTTTTTCACCACTTGTGCTTTCCCCCACTCCCAATTTTCCCCTGGCTTTTGACTTTCCACCTAGAAACATAGACTTTGGCAGCAGATAAGGACTGCTTGGCCCACCCAGTCTGCCCATTCCCCTACCTACTGGATAAACTGCACAGCCTGGTTAACCAACAGCCTACTTCTTCCTGTCCCCCACCAGAATTACCTGGGGAGTGCCACCTGTCACTCCTCAGGTGACTTTCTTGTTCTCAGTACTTGAGTTGCTACCGATTGGTCCTGGGGACCAACTGTAGCAGCCAGATGACTCAGTAGAGCCTCTCATGCTCAGTGACCAGAGCAGCAGGAAAATCCCAGCCTCCTCGCAAAAACAGGGTACTAAATGAGAAAAAGACCAAGGTAAAAAGGTCAATGGGGATGCTGCTAGAAAGTAAAGCCACCAAAACAATGGAGAGCAATGAGTACCAATGCCCATAGTCTGGGTAACAAGCTTCCTGAATTAGTGGCCTTGATGGAGGAGGAACATCTGGATATCGTGGCAGTCACAGAAACATGGTACACACAGAACCATGACTGGGACGAAACATACCAGGATACACTATCTACAGGGGGACAGGGAGGGTAAAGAGGAGGAGGAGTAGCCTCTACATAAGGAAGGAATCAAAGCAACAGAACAAAAGGGTAAACAGGGAGAAGAAGAAGCACTGTGGGTCAATTTGAGGCAGGCAATGGCACCACAATCCGCACGGGTTGATACAGGCCCTCTCAGGGGGAGGAAATGGACAAGGAAATGATAGAAAGTATACTTAGAATGGCAGATAAAGGGGGAATATTGCCGATGGGTGACCTGAATACGCCAGATGTTAACTGGAGTGCAGTTGCAGCAGCCACTTCTAAGAGTGGGGTTATTCTAGATGCCCTACAGGGGGCATGTCTTAGACAACTAGTACTGGAACCCACTCGAGAGGGAGCAATCTTAGACCTGGTTCTCTCAAATGGAGATGGAGAGAGGATCACAGATGTAGAAGTGGGTAGCCATCTGGGAACTAGCGACCATCGAATAGTATGGTCACACAAACACAGCAATACAGTCAGCTTCACAAAAGCAAAGGTACTGGACTTCAGGAGGGCTGACTTTGCTAAATGAGGAGTGCCTAAGGAATGCACTAGCAAATGGCAGGAAGGAGGGTGGAAGAACAATGGGAATAATAAAATTGCCATCACAGAGGTAACAAGCCTTGTGTGAAGCAAATAAAACAAAACAAAACGATGTAAGAAACCACTATGGTTCTCAAAGGAGGTGGCAGTGAAGGTTCAAGAGAAAAGCATTCAGAAAGTACAAGGAATCACAGAAGGAGCAGGACAGAGAATTGTATCAGTTAAAGCAAAAGGAAGCAGGGAAGGCAGTCAGAACAGCAAAGGCCCGAACTGAGGAAAAGACAGCCAACTCAGTTAAGAAGGGGGGATAAAACCTTTTTTAGGTAAATCAGGGAGGGATAGTGAGGCTTAATAAAGGAGGGTGAGGGTGGGCAGAGGGTGACGGTGAAAAGGCAGAGATACTAAACAAATATTTTTGCTCAGTATTTACAAATGAACAGGGGAGGTACCTAAAACAAACAATAGAAACACTCTGGATACAGAAGTTGATACCAGCCCATTTACAGAAGAAAGGTTTCTGAAAGAACTCTTAAAACTGAAGGTGGACAAAGCAATGGGGCCTGATGGGATTCATCCCAGAATTCTAAAATAACTAAGGGTAGAACTAGTGACACCACTGACTACCCTCTTTAACAAATCATGGGAGGATGGGGTGGTACCTGAGGACTGGAGGAGGTCAGATGTGATTCCCCTTCACAAAAGTGGGAACAGGGCAGAAGCAGGAAACTACAGACCTGTTAGTTTAACCTCAGTGATAGGGAAAATGATGGAATCACTTCTAAAGGAAAGAACTGTCCAGTACCTAGAGGCCAGAGGGCACAGGACCCAAGGCAGCATGGATTCACAGCGGAAGGTCATGCCAGACAAATCTAATAGATTTCTTTGACTGGGTGACCAAAGTAGTAGATCAGGGAGGGGCTGTGGACATGGCCTACCTAGACTTTAGCAAGGCATTTGACTCGGTCCACACAAAAGATTAATATACAAGTTAGCCAGCCTGGGGTGGGTCCCAAGATGATAGCCTGGGTAAGAATTGGCTGGAGAATAGGACACAGAGGGTAATAGTAAATGGAGTCCACTCTGAAGAAAGGGGGTTACTAGTGGGGTACCACAGGGTTCAGTATTAGGACCGGTCCTCTTCAATGTCTTTATAAACGACATTGCAGAGGGACTGGAAGGAAAAGTATGTCTCTTCGAGATGACACAAAGATCTGCAACAGAGTTGATGCACAAGGTGGGGTGGAAAGGATGAGAAGGACTTGGCAAGGTTAGAGGAATGGTCAAATGTAGGCAGCTTAGATTCAATGCTAAGAAGTGCAAGGTAATGCACCTGGAAACAAAACCAGGGAAGAGTACACAATGGAGGTGAGATACTAACAACAACAAAAATGGAAAGGGACCTGGGGTAGTCATATCAGATGACTTAAAGGTGGGCAAGCAATGAGAGGGCAGTAAGGAGGGCTGGGGGATACTGGGATGCATAGGGAGAGGCATCACCAGTAGAAAACAGGAAGTTGTTATCCCTCTGTACAGACAGCTGGAGACCCCATCTGGAGTACTGTGCAGTTCTGGAGACCCAAGCTCAGAGGGACACAGACAAGATGGAAGCTGTCCAGAGGAGGGCAACTAAAATGGTGCAGGGTCTGCACAGGAAGACATATGAAGAGAGACTAAAGGAGCTTAATATGTATACCCTTGAGGAAAGGAGGGAGATGGGGGACAGGATAGAAACTTTAAAGTACCTCAAGGGAATCAACAAAGTCCAAGAGGGTAGCATCTTTCAAAAAAAGAGGTGTGCAAGAACAAGGGGCACAATTTGAAGATGGGGGGGGGCTCAGAGGTAATGTAAGGAAGTATTTTTTCACAGAGAGGGTTGTGGATGCATGGAATGGCCTTCCGGAGGAGGTTGTGGAGTCAAAAACAGTGGTTGAATTCAAGCATGCATGGGACAGTCATAAGGCAATTCTAGAGGGTGGGGGTAGAAAGAAGTAGGCTGCTGGTTAACTAGGATCTGCAGCTTATCCAGTAGGTAGGGAATGGGCAGATTGGGTGGGCCAAGCGGTCCTTATCTGCCGTCAAATTCTATGTTTCTATGTTTATCCTCATTAAACCCTTCAAAATGTAGCCAAGATGGTTTAGACCCCACACTTCTCCATTCGTCAGCTCCAGCCATTTCCTCCCACCTCACTCACCTCCTAAACCTCTTCTTCACCCACTGCACTGTCCCTCAGTCTTGGAAGTTTGCAATGGTTCTCCCCCTCCACAAAGGGGTGATCCATCCACTGCTGGCAACGTTCACCATATCTCCCTCCTCCTTCTCTTGTAAAACTGCAAGAGAAACTGGTCTACTTATGGACTGCAGAATACCTCTACTCCTCCAACTTCCTCTCCCCTTCCAGTCTGGTTTTAAGAAGGATCACTCCACCATCACCTCCCTACTTTTTTTTTTTTTTTTAATTTTTATTTTTCACTCCTTACCTCTGAACTCTCTCCGGCGACAACCTAATCCACAGTCTCCACCTCCCAACGTGGCTCGGTTGACTTGGCTGCTCTCCGGTGCGGGCATCCCGGGTCTACCCTTCAGGAAAGGGCTGCCCCACCCAGGGCACTCTTTCTTTATAGTATTGAGACACTGGCGGAGAGAACAGGGGAAGCCCGAGAGCAGAGTCAGTGTGGGTGTGGTCTATGGAGGAGGCACCTCACCCATCGGCAATGAGGGGGTTTCCTCCTTAGTTCTAGTCCTGCAGAGCCCAGCCCAGCAAGGCAAGCATGCCGTGGCTCCACTCCCTGGCTTACGCGCAGCGCTGATTAAGCGACCTCAGCATCCGCCAGAGGTCGCTCATTGACGTAACCCACCCCATCCTCCCGGGAAGAGAGGCAGTCCCCTGATGCTCGATCTCTATCCCCCCCCGGGTCCGCCTCCCCAACCTGGGTCACTAGCATGAAGTGAGGTGTGGCATCCAGCCGCCTCAGCCTCTGCGCCACTGGGCCGGCTTTAACCTCCCTACTTAGGATCATTGATTCCTTCCTCTCAGGGATGATATGGGGCACATCACTGCTGCCATTTTCATTGACTTGACCAAAGCTTTTTATTCTGTGTCCTACTCTCTCCTCCTTGATAAGCTGAGCACTGCTGTCATCCCCCTCTGCTGACTGGTTCCGTTCCTATCTCACAGGCCATCAGCAGTTGGTACAGGTAGCATGCACACTCTCCACACCACTCCCTAGCCAGATCGGTGTCCCACAGGGCTCCATCCTGGTTCCAATGCTATTCTCGATCTTCCTCAGTGACCTATCCTCTACCTGTGCCAACTCGTATATTCACACGTATGAAGATGACACAGTCCTCTACACCTCAGGTCCTTCAACTGCTTCTGTGGAAGTCTCACTCCAGCAGACTTTCATTAATGTTCTGCGCTGATTCCATGCAACCAGCTAAGGTTATCACAAAAAAACTGTGTCTGTGACTTTTGGTACCAGCCAGAAGTTGTCCCGACTCACCTCCCTCCCCATGTTTTCCACAATAAATGGCTCCCCACTTATGGCTGTATCAATCTTCAAGTATATCAGTGTGTGATTAGATAGCAAGCTTGACTTCTCAGCTCATGTTGATGCCACCCATGGCAAACTCTGCCACAAACTCAGTGCCCTGTAACACAATAAGGAATGCCTCTCTCCACTGGTTCGCTAGGAGTTAATCACCAAAATGGTCCTACTGGTCTCTGACTACATGCATTTGATCTATGGCTCCGCCCTGCCTATTTATTTTTTTTTTTTGCCATTAACATTTTATTGAGTATTTGATTACATGTACTTGCGGAGACATTGTAAACATAAGCATTGAGATACAAATGAGGTCACACAACGAACCATCAATACAATCTAAAAGAAAAAACATATGGACTCCGCAAGCCCCCCCAACCCAACCACTCCCGCACCCCACCCTCCATGCAAGGCACTGCAATCAGAGATTACATGAGAGAAATAAAAAAAAAAAAAAAAAGAGGCATCATTGCTGTAAGTTCCTTATGAGTAAGCTAACATTAATGGAGACCAGATTTTCTAAACGGGCAACACACTATGCAGTATAGCAATCATCCTCTCGGTCCTGAGGCATGAAAGGAATTCTGTCAACCATTCGAATAAGAAATTGGACAAGGGTCCTTCCAGTGCCTCAACACCACTTTTTAACTACACAAGAAATCATGGATATATGGAATTTCCTCTGCTTAACCATACAACCCGACATATCACCTAATAAACATATTTCCGGGTGAACAAGTCTTCTAAACCCAGTAATGGATCCATTTTACTTTTGATTTCATTCCACAGAGGGGCTTATATTAGGACAGAGCCAAAAGATATGAAGAAGATCCTCCCCAAACATCTATAACACAGAGACCTCTGTGTTAATTTTAAATCCTGTAATTTCTGAGGTGTGTAATAGATGTTGTGCAGTATTTTGAATTGCACTAACCTCAGATGATCTTGTTGGATCCATTTGTGGCAACTCTGCCAAATACGTGCCCAATCCCAGATTATATTGGGGAATACCTTGGTCCAATATGTACTAGGTGCTAGATTATCCTTAAAAGCCCAATTAAACAATACTAAGTAGATCTTGGAAATAGCCTGTGGGGCACCAACTAAAATATTGAGGTCTTCCCAGAATGGGATGCAGGGTGAATAGACCGGTTTGCTACCGATTCTCTGAATCAAAGCATGACGTAATTGATATACTTTGAAAACATCTCTCTGAGACAAATCAAACTTCATCAAAATCTGTGCCGTTGATATCACGCTACCATCTGGATTTATAAAGTCCTTCAGGAGCAGACAGCTAGGATGGGCAACCAATTGTGCTTAATAGTCCGATATCCTATCCGCCATTATGGTTCCCCAAACAGGCTGCCCCAGTCCCACATTTGTTCGTATTTCAGAAAATTACATAATTGATTATGTATTCTAAGGGAAAGTCCGATAGGAGATTTTTTCAGTAAAGGGGGAAGCAAACGTGTGGGTATATAAAGTAGAGCCTTGGGGTTAATATCTACATTCTTAATAAGGCTAAGTTCCAAATTAACCCATAATGGAGTGTATCCCATATTCATAGTGGCATTGTCACAATGCATCCATCTCCCATATTTATTTAAATGGGCTGCCCAAAAATAAAGTGCAAATGAGGCATTCTCAAACCACTGAGATTCTTGGGGTCGCTAATTTAGAATATGACATCCTGGCTCTTATGTCCCCAAACAAAGTCAGCTAATTCCATGAAGTTTCTTAAACCAAGAAAGAGGAATCCAGATATTCAGCATAGATAAGGGTAGAAAAGCCTGGGAAATATATTCATTTTACAATATTTATTCTGCCCCATAAGGACAAAGGAACTACGTCCATCTTTTAAGGTCAAGTTTAATAGTGCGGAGTAAGGATTCTACATTCAGCTGATGCAATCTGTCCTGACTATTTGTCAAGGAAAGGCCTAAATATCTAAAGGATTTAGAGTCCCATCCTAAACCAAGTCCTATGACATCGGATTTAATTACCCTATTGTTCAAAGGGTAAGCGACAGTTTTGTCTTGATTCAATTTATAATTAGATAGCCCACTAAAATTCTGAATAAGTTTTAATAAGTTGGGGATAGACCAATCAGGCTTGATAGATATATTAGTAAGTCGTCGTATAATAGTAACCTTAATTGTATGTCCCTCACGTTAATACCAAGAATTTCAGGGTACAGCACTATACTCCTTATAAGGGGCTCTATATATAAATTGAATAATAAGGGTGGAAAGGGGACAGCCCTGTCTCGTATCGGCCTGTAATTTAAAAGGTGCAGAGATGGCCCCATTGCACCAACTCTAGTGGAGGGTCCGTGTATAATGCCTTAATCCAAGCCACGAATTTCTCCGGAAGCCGAATCTGTACATTACCTCAAAAGATAGGCCCCAATGGACCCTATCGAAAGCTTTTCGGCATCCAAGAGACCAAAGCCAATGGAGCTCGGACTCCTCGGATGCAGAAAACATGCGCAGAGTTCTAAAATGCTCAAGAGGATCTACCCTCATAAAACCTACCTGCTCTGGTCCAATCAACTTTGGGATTACCTGACAGATACGATCGGCCAATATCTTGGCTAGAATCTTAATGTCGAATTCAACAGTGAAATTGGTCTGTAATGTCGGACTTTCAGGTGGTTTATTAGGTTTGGGGATAAGCACTATGAGTGCCTCGTAAGGAGTGCTCTATTTCCTTACCAGATAAAATATATTGGAAAAGTTTGAGTAGAATGGGGACAACTGGGTGGCAAATGTTTTATAAAAATGGGAGAGAACCCATCAGGTCCAGGAGTTTTGTCAGATGTAAGACTCTTAATGGCCAATTCAACATCCTGCTACGTAATCTCTGTAACAAGCACTGGTGATCCGATTCGAGAGACTAGGGAGGGTAGTTTGTTCAAGAATGAAGCGATATCCGTTTTCAGTCGGGGTATCTGCATACCCGCATAAAGAGATGTAAAGTAATTTTGAAATATCTGGGCCATATCCTCAGGAGTAGTTTTGATAGTACCCTCCTTCTGAAAAAATACCCTCTATTAAACGTGAAGCTTCAAATTGGAAATCGTCCTGCCAGCATTTTACCGACTTTTCACTTTGATCCACGAACTTTGCTTTAGTTTTAATAATAGCAACTCAGCCTGTTCCCAATAGATTAAGATATGCATCTTTTGCCTTTACTAAACTTAATTTCACCTCATCAGTGGGGGTATTAAGAAGCTTAAGTTCTAGAGACTTAATCTGCTTTAACAACTCACCCATTGTAATTTCCCTTTCTTTCTTTTTCCGCACTGCCTGGCTGATCAATACACTCTCTATATGCTTTAAATGTTCCCCAAAGAATATCCGTAACCTGATCCTTCAAATTGAAATGAAAAACTCTGTAATTTGAGCTGACAAATATTTGGTTATTTTGGGACTCCTCAATAACTGATTATTTATCTTCCATCTGTTACTTTTACGGATTAAGGAGGGCAGAAAAACTGTGAGGTCTACAGCAGAATGGTCTGAGAGGAGCAGCTACTATTGCTGAGCTGAGAATTCGGGGAGCAAGGTACGGACACTAGGATATAGTCCAACGGGATCTTGACCCATGAGTCGGAGAAACAAATGTATAGTCCCTCTCTTGAGGATGAAGAACCCTCCAAACATCTGCTAGCCCCAATTGGCAACCAATTCCCCAAAGGCTCGGGAGGCAGGGGTAGGAAATGCCTGAGTCCTAGAAAGTCTATCTAGTGACGGGTCTAGTACAGTATTGAAATCACCAGCTAATATCATGGGAAAATGGCTGAAAGGTTGTAAAACCTTAAGTAATTCGACCAGAAAGTCATGAGAACCGAGTTAGGGCCATAAATTGCACCAATCAACATAACCTTGTTCTGCAATTTACCTTTGTACCAAAATGTACCTTCCTTCATTATCCTGGATAATCTTTAGGGGATGAAGTGCAATGATCTATGGAATAATAACATGACCCTCTGCTCTAGGTGGTGCCTGTGTGACAAAACCCTCCTATCTGAAGTCTCCTGTAGCGTTGCTTTCTTCTTGTAGCAAGTGAGTTTCTTGCAAAATACAATTTTAGCCCTCAGTGCATCAATATAACTAATATTTAAATTGCTTTGTTTTGTCCTCGCCTTTAATGTTCAATGTAAGAAATTTTATAGCAACATCCGTCCCCATTTCCGATACAATCCTGTAATAATTTGTCGTTGTATAACTAACCATTCAAAACTTCTACCTATGCAGGCCTTGCATATCCCCCCCAACACACAGACTCCATAGTCCCTAAAGGCACTACCCTCCCAGCGATACTCATTTCCCCCAAACCATTCCTCGGATATCCCAAAATTATCACTTCCCCTACCGTCCCACTTACCCCTGCTGATAGTATCCGTAATAAACCAAAGATATAGAGGAATAAGTAGTGCGAGCCCCATAACACCCCCATATCCCACACCTCGATTGTCCCCTTACCCCTCTCAGCACTCTTTGGTCCATGACGACCCGAACTCCGTCAGTTAATCCCTCTCCACTCCCCCGGCATGTCCTTACAACTAAACCGCTTGGTTCACCGTCTTTATTCATATTGATATTCATAATGAACCCTCTTTCTCAGGTACCTAGCCTTTATGTGATCCCCAAGACTATTAACTCTTTAAGTCCTATTCCATTTCCCTCGAATCCCATCAGATACCCCAAAATCAGCAGAAACCAACATTCCTTAAAAATCATTTAACAGACATTCAATCAAATATGCAGTAGCTTCACACTTTTGGGAAAAAAAAAAACTTTTCTCCAGGCAGAGCTTCTTCTGAAGTAATCCGCGGTACAAAAAAGATCTAGGTAGTCTCAATGTAATTATAGTGATATGCACATCCGAACATCCGGCAAGCATGGTTAAATCCCATTCAAAAAAGCAAAAGCATAGCCCGAAACTTGGCTTTGTTCCCAGAGTCTATCCATGCTGCTACTTCCGGAAAGTAAACAAAATACAGTGCACAAGAGTCAGCTTGCGATCCTCTTCTAAGCCAATTTTGCCATCTTCACAATGTCCCTCATTACACCCAAGGCAACACTATAACCAAAAACAGAAAATGACAGGGTGAACTACCGATCAGTTAAAACCAATGTGACGAAGAGGAAAAAAAAAGACACGGCAACCAGTCTTCCGTCAGTATAGCCGTATGGTTACATACTGTTCTGGTAATCACCCTCGAGAGGAACCCTCTCAATCGAAGGGAGAGCTAGATATTACCCACAGAGTTTGTTGAGCACAGGTTGCTCTTCCTGAACGTAGGCCCTGAGCTCCGGGACAAAAGAGAAAGTTTTTAGCCAAGACATCACCCTTCTAGGTTTTCAGTGCGGGTGGTGTGAACAAAAACAAAAACAGGAGCATTTCTCTCGATCGATCGGGGAATCGCTTACCCCATAGACCACATCAGGAAGAAGAAAAATGAAAGGCAGACCATTTTCTTCGGTAAAGTCCCTGTAGTCATTTGAAGAGATCTGGGAGGGCGGTTGTCAGGCCCTTACTAGCCGAAGCCGCGTCTTCGAATACAGCCCATTGCCCATGAAGTAAAACATGCAGCTTTGCTGGATACAAAACTTTAAATCTTATGCCGGCAGGAATCAGTTTAGAAATCAGCGGGTGATATTCCGCTCGCTTCTGCCTTTACTGTAGTCGGTAGATCCTGCGCGATTCTAATGGGGTCCCTTCCAGTTCAATTCTTTTTCTCTCTCGCTTCAACAATATATATTAGGCGCTCCTGAAAATTTAACAGGCGGACAATGAAAACCGTGGGGGCATCCAATGGTGGTACTGCTCATAAGGCTCTATGTGCTGTCATTATAAATTCTTCCCAAGGCTGGCCTACCAGATCCCTGAAGAAGCCCCATGGTAAGGGTCGGATCGGCTCTTCCTCCCTTTCTGGAAGACCGATGATCACTAAATTATTTCTCGACTCCGACCTCTAAATCTTCTAATTTTGCTTCCATCCTGGAGATCTTCTGACGAGGTTAACAAGCTCGGTTCTTGCTTTGAGACCTTTTTTTCCAAAGAAGAGACCTTAGCTTCAGTGTCTCCGGTGCGTTTGGATAGATCCTCCAGTGCCGACGTGACCGCTTTCAGTTCTGCGGCAATCGAGCCCAGTTCGGCTCTGAAAGGCTTGAACTCTGCTAGGAACTGGGCGAGGGTAAGGGGTTCATTCTCGCCAGTAAAGCCACACTCCTCGGGTTCTTCATTTGGTGTAGAAATTCTCGGCTTCTTCGGCTGGGCCTTTGCCGGTGACACTGGCGGCGTGTGTCGCGATGTATTTTTCCTCATTAAGCCATTCCATATACCAAAGTGTCAGAATAGCCGATCGACAAGTGACGCTGCTGTAGCCCAAAATAAAGCTGTAAATGCCCCAAGAAGTTTTAAATAATTAACTTTAAAACCGGGGGGAAGCTGGAGGTGAAGGATCAGACTGCTACTGCGGAGCTGGCATCACGTGACTCCTCCGCCCTGCCTATTTCCTTGGCCAGACTGGACACCCTCTGCAATTCCTTCTGTTGCTTTGCTACTAACTCTCCTTCTCACATCCACCACTGTTCCCTTTATTCCCCCTTATCCACCTCTACACTCCCCACGTCACCAGCTCCACTGTGCCTCTCTCATCACTAAATACTGGTTCGGGTCCCTTCCCTCCTACTTATTCCATCTCATCTCCCCATCCCCTCCTTACCCTACTCCTTGCGCTCCAGGGACCCACACACTTTCTCCCTTCCCCAGCAACATGCCTCAGCTGGAAAATCTGCTTTCTCATATCTCCCCTTGCTCTGGAATCAACTAACGTTCTCCATTCATCTCTCTCCATCCCTTTCCTCCCTTAAATGTCAACTAAAACTTCTCCCTCCGCTCCCTCATTCCTGCCTACCATCTTCTTAAACCCTTCTTTACCTTTCCCTACTCCACCCGATGAGCACTGGTTCAGAATCCCATTGACGGTTTCCTCCGCACTTTTTGAATTTACCTTATTTGCACACTTGCTTTCTTTCAGCACACTACTCCTTAAACATTCTACTGCAATTTTTGGCATTACTGTCAGTACCGTACTTCGACTTCCACACTTCATCTTCACTGTTTTGTAGCTATCATTATCAGCTTGGTTTCTATTTCTTTGCAACTGTGATTTCTCATTCTCTTTCTCCAGAGTTGCAGCTGGAAACAAGCACTGGCTCACTGTGCCTCTCCCAGTCTCTGATTTTCAAACAAACAAAATAAAATACATACATACATAAATAAATAAGACAGGCGTTGACATTGCAAGCTCAAAAGGCAGGACTCAGACTTGATGATGGTTGAGTTCCACAAAGAACAAGAGCCACTTGCTATGACGGGCTCTGACAGAAATGTACCAAAATGCATCCTGCATGCTCAGGTAGGCTAGTCAGTCGTGAGACTTAGACACAGTAGTAGAGAGTCAGAGATATCACTCTGAACTTCTTACATCTTGTATATGGCTCATTCTGTATATTGGTTTAGGTATAAGAGATTGAGTGTGCATTCTGACAGTCTTACTGGGACCTAGAAAATACACCTGGGTAGAAACCCTTACCCTGTTCTGGCTACAATATTTTCTCCACTGCCTCTTCTCTAGAAGCCTGCAAACTCTAAGGACAGCAGCTCAGTCATAGGACCTTTCAACAGATGCAGCTTTCCTGGAGTATGCTCTATCGCTCTAGGGAGTAACAAGTCTTGTATCATTTCCAGGACCTACTTATCTGCAGTGATGGTCTACCAGCACAGGTAGAATACAGTCAGGTCCCCCACCACCAGTACTGAGTGATCCACCTGTCAGATGTTAGGACACAGAGCCTTTGCCATCTTTACCTTATGCTGGAGAGGCTTAACCTTGGCCTGCTGGCAAAAGCCTCTTTGTGTGGGCTTGCCATTAACTGGCTGTTGATGGCAGAAAAAGTCAAGTCTCTCTCCTCTGTTGGGAGGAGTGTGGATGTGCTTCATATCTCTTTAAGGGTTGCTTTCTTCTCATTAGACTCCCTAAAGGCCTCCTCCACATGTTGACCAGATAGGTCCCATTAGACGGGACATTCATGATCTACGAGTTTTGATGTATTCCTGTGGAAATGCCTACACCAGCTGCACTTCCTGTCTACCACTCTATAAGAACCCATGGCATGGCTTTTTCTAAAGTGATATATTGGACAAAACAAAATAAAATTAAATCCAGCTTGCCTGTACTTTTCTTTTGTGAGTTCTGATTGTTCCTGACAAACAGCACAACACTGTTGACAGCTGTTGCCCCTTTTTAGTAGGGTTTCAGCATCTAAAACAGATCTTTAGACAATCAACATTACTTACTTTGAGGGCTTTTCATTCTTTGGATTATCAGTTCCTTTACAACCAACATTCTTCACAACAGGGACAGGAGAATGACTTGTAGAGACAGTTTTCCTTCTAATACAAGATCATTGGAATGCTTGAGTGATGGGGAACAAGGTAACGGAGTTGTCCTGAAGAATGAAAATTTCAATGTTGAGTTACTGCAGGAGGAATGTGTAATGTGGTTGCTTTACTGTACATAAACCAGAAAAATAAAATGTTACGATTAGCCAAAACCTTCACTATGTCACTTGACACCATGAACAACTATGCCTGTGAGTGTCTCTGCACAGGCATAAGACTCGCAAAAAGTGCACCCAGAGAATTATAAACTCGCTAGGAAACAGTATTTTTAATGCTGCCCCCCCCTTCCCCTTAATTCCCCATCCTCCATCTCAATGATCAGCACTGCCATGGCTATGTCCCTTCTCTGGCCAGGAAGGCAGATGAGCTGCTGCTTTCACAGTGGACACCAAGGCTGCTCCATATAACAGGCCAATTCCACATGGCCCACACCCTCCTTTCCTGGGAGGTTAAGTGCTTCAAGCATTAGGTAATTACATAAAGCTGGTCACAACACTCAACTCGGTTGTAAGGAAGCTCAAATTGTTGCTTTACAGATTCAGAATATCTTTTATTGATACAAAAGAGATAAAAGCAATACACCAAACGTACACTCACGTACACCACCAACATTTCAAGCGGCTCTGGCTCTTTCTAAGGAATTAGAAAGGATATTCTGAATCTCTACAGCAACAACTGAGCTTCCTTACAACCCAGATGGGGTGTTGTGACTAGCTTTATGTGAGTACCTGAGATGTGAAGTTGTACTGAAGAACCATTCCTTAACTCTGGAATGGCCTACCTTATTTACCCTGCTTCAACCCTACAGTTCTTCACAGTACAGCCTAAAATATGTATGGAGACACCATCGATTCATAACAAATTGTTAATCAGACTAATCCATGTAACTAAAAAAAAAACAAACTTATAAGTATACTCTTCTTGAGTATCTCTTTCTTTGAGTCACACTCTTTGGTCTTAGACTGGAGGCACTAGGATCATAAAGGATCTAGAACCTTTGGGGCTGGCATACCATGTGTTTGGTCTGGAAGTACAGCACCACGCACACCAATGGTATAAATAGCAGCTCTGGCCCAAACTACCTCGGTACCCCCCCCTTTTTTTTTCTTTTTGCTGAGGACTAGAGAAAGGACGATCAATTAGTACGACGTAGGATATGGAAATAAATACCTCTGAAAAAATATTGTTGGCTGGGAGTGACCTAAATATAATAGATAAATATTTACAGGGGAATTATAATTTCATCACTGGTAAGTCCAGTTGTGTGTAGGCTCCATCCATGGGCAGCCAGTAAATGGTACGGGCTATCTTCTCCACTCAGCTGGGACAGACTGAAAGGTCTGAGAGTAAGACTCAACCCCTTTACCCATGCACCTCAATCAGCTCCTTTGTCCTAGTCTGTAAACAGGATACTGTACATATTCTCAGAAAGTAACACTAGTAACATTCTCCTACAACTACACCAACCCTTGAACTAAGGACCTACACACAAAATAGGGTAGAAGTCCCAAGCCACAAAAGTGTGTAGCACTGAAAACTTGAGGGCCTCCTGGCTCCATGGAATGGAGCCCACATAAAACCAGAAATTACCAGTAAGGAAATTTATAACTCCCTATGTGTGTCGGCTCCCATGAGCAGGTGGCAATGGAAAGTGGGCCCAAATAAGCAGTACTGAACTGTGTCAGTGCTGTACAACACAGCTCAATACACAACTGCCAAAACAGCATCGACAGAACTGAGCACCGTCAGATAATGCCAAGGAAAGGGATGCACAGAGACCTAAGTAGTGGCCTTGCAGATGTCCTCCAGGTACACTTAGGCCCCTCAGCACAGCATGCAGCCATAGCTCTAGTGTAGTCAGTTCGAGGCCTGGATGGTCGTATAGAACTAGATGGCTACAGATTGTCTGGCTTCTCTGCCCAGCAGGATGAGCAGTCTGCCAGTGTCACTAATGGGACTGGTGTCTCGGAGGTAAATCCCGACAGCCCTCTTCAGGTCAAGAGAATACAGCCTAATCCTTCCCGCCGGACAAAAGGCCATGAGCAAGTGTATCTTTAGGGTAATAAGCCATAGGAAGACTTCAGAAAGTGGTTCAAAAGTAGAATATTTCATGGATTCTGGCACCATGATCAGTTAGTCATGTTAGTAAGGTGACAGCTGCGGGGTACAAGGCGGAGTCTTGGGGCATGCTTCAGTAGGCATCTTTGTATACCCACATGGCAAAAAAATTCCACTACCTGGACCCTGAAGGGCTGACAGGCCCTTGTCCAGATCCTGCTGCAGAAAATTCCAAGGCATAGGACAGACAGGTGGTCGAGACTGAGCCACAGAGAGAAGCAATGTGATCGGATGGGACTCAGACTCAATAGTGGGTAATGACTGAACAGGATGTCTTGGAGTGCATCATGATGATAATCATGCCTTGGGAATATCCAGCTCTTATGTGCTTTCTATGCTCAGAGCTAAGCTGACAGATGAAAACTTAGAATCTGGGTGCAGGAAGTGCCCTTAAAATGAAAGCCTGACCTGACCAGAAGCAGAACTGGGTCACAGAAAACCATGCACATCAGATCTGAAAATCACACTTTCAGGGTCACCTTGGAACAAGGGAAGTACGGTTGATGGTTCCTTTTGCCACTTCGAAACACCCTGGGAACAGACCCACCATGGATGAGCATACAGCCATGCATCCACCTGCATCACGTAACAGGCAGCATTTTTCCAGTGACTGAAATTATCAATGACTGAAGTATTTTGGTGACATTATTATTCCTTGGTAGCAATAAGGTCCAGAATAAGGCTTTGCCTGCGATCATATTGAAGACCTCCTGATTCAGCTCCTACTCCCCTGAGTGGAGAATCTAATTTTATTTATTTTTGTTGACCGGGTTAATGGGAGGGATACAGATGAATGCCAACTGACCTTGAACCAGATTAAGCTGTTGGTGGTATTTTTGATGAATGAGAAATTTGGCCAGGACACAGGGAAATTCCCTACTCTTTCGATAAGTGCCATGGGATCTTTAACATCCACCTGAACTACCACCAATCCAGGCAGATGGGACCTTGGTTTAACGTCTCATCCGAAAGACAGCACCCTCAGAAGTGCAGCACCCCTCTCATGCTGCACTGCAGTGTCAGTACTGGGATATTAACCTAAGTGCCAGATGTGGGAACTGGAACCTACAGCCCTCTGATCTCCCAGCCTCAGAGGTGAGTGCGTGCTATCTACTGAGCCACTGACATTGACTGACTAAGCCCATCGACCTGTTGAGTAAGGGTTCTTGTGAGATGAACTGCAGACACGGTGGTAGGGTTACTTCTGCCCCTTGAAGTATTTTGCATGCCTCCACCATCATTGCTTTGTTGTTTGTTCCTGGTGCTTCCTGATACCACCATAACTGCATTGTGCAATAGCACTTGGGTGTACTTGGTTTACTGCTTGTTCCAGAAGTATAGCACTTGCCTGAATACTGCCCTCATCACGAGGATGTGAAATAGTACCTTTCTTTCTAGTGGGCTCCAGGTGCCCCGTATTGAGCCTATGAAGACTGCACCCCATCTTGTGAGGCTAGATACAGTACAGTGTGAAAGACAGCGAGCCACAGAGCGTCCCACAGGGATACTCCCTTGGATTAGTTCTGCTGATGAATCTGACAATCAAGAAAGTCCATACTTACAGGGTTAGCTGGACCTTGTCTGAAAGGGACCCTTTGTGAGGATCCCATGAGAGACTGGTTGTGAGCTGCAGTGAATGATACTGTAGCCTGGCCCAGGAGGATGCTTGCCATCAAGAGCTCTAGCACATGCTGAATGCCCCAGCTGTCTCAGTCAGAATCCTTCTAGGTCCCTTGTGCGACCTACACAGGGAGGGAACTCTGTCCAGGGTTAGGGCCATGGAGGCTGCTGTGTTAAATGGTGTTCACAGATGCTACAGATTTTGGGAGAGCTGTGGTGAGTTCTCTCTGTGGTTGATTATCCAACTGTAGCTTGAAGGCATCCTGCTGACTGCTGCTGCCTATGCTTCCTTGACGGACAGCACCCGAATAAGGTAGTCATCCTGGTATACTGTGCAAGAATTTTCTTCCCCCTTAAATACGCTGCCAGTACCAATATCACCTCTTCAAAAACTCATTTTGCAGTCAAAGAACCAAACTCTAGGGTCAAGAACTGGTGGTACTGCCCCTGGACACACACACACCTTGTATCACTGGTGATGCGACAGATTGTGACTGGGTGGAACAGGACCCTGCCCCAGTTGTTATGGAAATAATTTGAATGCAAGGATTTGTTCTATTCTTTTCCTGTCTCTTGTCAGTCTGGCTGCGCAACCAAATTTTTCTGTGAGATCTAGGATTTGATCACCCTGACAGTCTCGCAATTCTTTTGCCTCTCACTGTTTCTCAGCCTTCCTTGCTGTCTGCCTTTTTCTCCTTGCATATCGGCTGATATAAAAATATCTGCAAATCATTATGTGGACATATAACTGATACTGGGATCCCTCTGAACAGAAATTATATGCTATTAATTTTTGAAATGTATATAATTGTGGTTTGAGATGATTGCAAAAGCTGTTTGGAACTCAAGAGGTTACCTTAGTGCAGTTTTTAAGCCTTTTGCAGAACAGCTGTGGAAAAGGGACCTCAGTTCTGGGACACTGTGTTCTAGCTGCACCTGCCTGATACTTACAAGAACAGGATGCTTGTTAAGAGTGGGAGTTAGAAGGACTTATATAAGAGAGCAGAGCTGCAACTGCTTGAAAGAGAAAAAGGGACACCCAGACTGAAGGAAAACTAATGGATCTCCTCTATTTTATTTTGCCTTTGTAAATAGTTATAGTGAACAATTTTATTTTTTATGTTACCGTTAGTACAAATAAATATTTTGGTGAATTCTACAACTGCTCCTGGTTTTCCTATGCCTCCTGACCTGTGCCTCAATGACACAAATGGGGATGTGCAGACAATGTGACATTGGGTCGCGAGATGCCAAAGGTACCACTGTTTTGAGGAGTGAAATGTTACCATCACTAAACTTCACCACTTTCAGCTACCTGCACAGGATTTTTCAACAGGAGGCTGCTCAGAATCCTCCTGTCTTTTTTTGGGACAATGAAGATATAAGGGGTGAAGGCCAGACCCTCACAAGGGAGTTGGACCAGTAATATGGCACGGATATCTGTGAGGGGCTTGATTGAAACCTGTATTGCTAGAGCTTTGTCTGGGGCTTGAGACACTGGAGACTAAATAAAGATTTGAGAAGATGGAAACTCTGTGGATCAGCTACTGGGGAAGAAAAACTCCAGACATCCATCGTCTGTGGTAGTCTTCATCCACCAGTCCATGCAGTTCAGCAGTCTAACCCCCCAAAAAGGAGGGGACCAGGGATGGCCTGGTCTCAGCCAGACTGACTGTCCTTGCAATGACCTCTTCCCCTCCTCTACACTGACAGGAGCTTTGCAATGGTCCCTGGGAGAAGTTGGTGATACTGTCATGCTTCCCGAAAGAACACCTCCCCTGAGGCGCAGAGCACGTTTGAGGTTTGATACATGACTGATGAGGGTGTCCAGCTCTGGTTCAGAAATAGTTCTCCTTGTAAAGGCATGTTTGGCAAGGATGCTTGTGATGAATTACCAGCTGCCCACAGGCAGAGTCTGTAGCGTCTATCAAGTAGAGAGTATGGAGAATGCTTGGAAGCAATCTGCAGAGTGTCTGGCTGCTGCAAAGTGTTGTAGGAAGCATCCCAGGAAAGCCTATCCTGACATCCAATACATGTTAACTGAGACCTCAGGGGCTGAGAGCAGGTAAAATTACATGCCTGTGGGCCAAATGCCACAGCTCTGAACCAACAGCAGCCTGCATGATGGTGCCGGATGCTACACAGACATCTGCAGTACCGACTACAGTTTGTGGTCCAGTGTGCCCTTGTTAGCCACCACCCCATGTGTGGAAGCAATAGTTTGGTTCTTATTTTTATGGATCCTGAAATGTGGGTCACCCTTTGGGTTTGCATCCTAAATCCTTAATGTTGTAGAGCCTTGTAATCACCGTCCTGATGTCTTATGGACTGTGAGATCACTGTCCCAAAAGACAATCCCAAGCAGCATTCCTTATCTGGAATCCTTCCTGTTTAATGACAATAAAGACCTGGAGGACTATCCCAAATTGAAGGCGCTGCCATATTGTGCATTATTTGTTGCTGAGGATGACAAAGCTCTGTAGCTGGGCTCATAGCTCTGCTCTCTCTCTCTAGGAAGAGTGAAGTAGAGTACTGATCTACTCTCTAAATCAAGAGGACACCACGTTGCAGTGTATTTCGTACTGGATGAATAACAGCTCTACCTCCTCCTGGGAACTAAAGAATTCAGGATCAAGTGACACATGAATTAGGGCCCATCTGAGATAAGGAGAAGGCAATCCATGACTTTGAGGGTCCCCCAGCAAAAAGCCCAAGAATACCATGCACAAGGACAACAAATAGGCGGACAATGTCAGTGGAGGCCTGGGTACTGACCATTCTCGCAATGGCAGCCACAGAGGGCCATACCTTAACTCCCCTGTTACCTGGGGTTACTTAGAATCCCAGTAAGACCTAGTGGTAGGCAGGGAAGGCAGCTTGTGAAACTCCAGTTAAATGGATTTCACACTGTCTCACTCTGTTCTCAGTCTCAGCTGAGACTGAGGGATGACATCATTTTAGAAATGTTGCAGCTGCATAAGCCACACTGGAATGTTGCAGTTGGAGGTTAGAGTAGAACGTTGGGGATTTTTGAAGCCAGTCTGTGTGCAGTTTAAGTAGAGACTGTAGTGCAGCACAGTGTGTGCAGACTCTCAGAGCTTTAAGCTCTGGCAAAGAGCTACTTTTGTTGAAGGTGTGTGTTTCCACCTGAAGAGGAACACAGGAACTGCAATTGAAGTGGTGGAGACTGCTCTCAATGGTTCAGAGCCCCATCCCTGCTGGGAATGGGGAAGGGTCAGTCTGTTTTCCAGGGCAACCTCTGGGTCAGGCTAAGGAAAGAAGCTGCCTGTTTGAGTTGTGTTGAGGCACCACAAGCTCCGAGAGGAAGATTCCTTGAGGAGGAAACGCCTGTGGGGCACCTGCAACCAAAGGGCGAGTTTGCTCTGAAAAAGGGCCAAGTGTTTTCACCTGAAACGGATGGAAACTAAAGGGACTGTTACTGTGGGGTCAGGAAAAGACAGCTAAGTACAGTTGGAAGATGTGGGGATTGGACTGCTTATCTTAGTGGGGGGTCTAGAGTAATGGACAATGCCACTTATAAGTATGTTCAAGTCCAGCACAAATGAAAAGATAGAATGTGGGGATTGGACTGCTTAATTCTGTGGGGGGTTTAGAGTAATGGACAATGCCACTTATTTTAAGTATGTTCAGGTCCAGCACAAATGGGAAGCAAGACAAGCAGACTGAATGTGAAGTACATTTAGCAAGAAACTACACAGCAAAGTGTTAAAGGATGAGGTGTTTACAGTCCAGAGAAATGGCCTTGCGATGAATTGTGGGAGCGAGAGGTGGGAGACCCCCCCCCCCGTCAGTAGTAACCAAATTCACCTCTATGGATTTGCTCTGAGACACCTTTTGCTTTCTCTCAGGTACTTGGCCAGTGCCTGAGGAAAGTACCCAGACGTGGGATTAAGGAGGATGATTCCCTGATGGAGCCAAGGTGCTCTCAGGTGGCTTAGGGAGCCACCAGAAAATGTTTCCATTAAGTATGGAAGGTGTCCAAGTGGCTGCCAAGGGAGCCGAGCCAGGGAAAACCCAGAGCCATGTACAAGTTCTGGCTGTGTACCCCAGAGCCGTGGTACAAGTCCGGGCTGTGTACCCAGTGTGTTCAGAGCCCGAGGGCTAAAGTGATGAGGATGAGTTCTGGTCTCCTTTAATCTGCATTACCAGAAGAGTAGCTCCGGGGTGGGGTCCATCTATGCTTTGTTTATTCTGTTTGGATGTGAATAAAAGCCACACTTTAGAATCCCACTTCTGGTATTGGACATTACAGTTATTGCTTCCTGTGTTCGGAGTTACTTGGGTGCCCCTGTGCAGAGTAGCCAAACCTAGCCTTTGTGCCGAGTGACCTATTCCTTCCCGAACCCAGCCCACCTGGTATTGCTGTCAGATGGCAACCGCAAACCGGGTAGGGGTTACATACTCACCATAATTTCCTTTTCTGTTCGCTTTAAAGTTGTCAGTGGGGGAATAATTACATATAATTTCAGCTGTATCTCTGAAGGAACCACCCAGATTACAGATTAGCAGAGTTTTTTGAAAGGTTGATTATTTTCTATTTCATGTTTATGCTTGTAGCCAAAAAAAAGACTGACAGACACACCCTTAGACATACACAAATCACATAAAAATAGAAAGTTGATTTCTCTGAGAAAAATAAATTCTTCTGCCCCATAGCTGGGACCATAATCCTTTACTTATTGAGTGCAGCAGTAAACAGATGAAAAATTGTGTCAGAGGTCTGCTGCAAAACTAACAGCAAGATAAATCCTTATCCTAAAACCAGTAACACCCAACAGAAAGGAGAGGGCTACCATCACACTTTAAGATGGTAGAGAGAGAGGGCAAAAAGGAGGAATATACCATATACCACATAACCTAGCTATCTAACAAAATGCTCCAATAATCAGAAAAGTGTTTTTACATACCTGAGGCACCAGGCTAAGGAAAAAAATGGACATTATGTGCTCACCATAATTGTTGATTTTCCAAAATATCTTCACCATTCATTCACATTAATGGGTTTTAGCCAGAGGCAAGAGAACCTCATGGGAGCAAAATCTTTTGCAGCTTTAGAAGTGTACCGACAGTGCACGCACTGCCCACAAGGCCGACGTACTGATGTCATGCATGTGAGCCGGCCAGTAACTAACACAGGCCCCCTCCCTCCCTTCCTCAGTTCTGTTTGCCAATAAAAGAAAACACGTAGGAGACAAGAGAGAGATACAGACTCCTAACCAAAAGGGATAAGAAAAGGATACAGGATATAAAAATAATAGAACCCAACTACCAGCTCAGCAAAACTAGGGATTGGGCTTATAGGATGGCACAAGGGTAGAGGGTACAGGAGCTAGGGACTATTATCAGCTACCTGGACAAGAAAAGTAGAGATAAGGAGGATGGGGCAGCAGCCCTGGCATATAGCTTTGGCTTGTACACAGGAGCCCAGAAAGACCTCTGTGTAATTAAGATGGCAGAAAGCCAACTTAACTACAAATAGCTTTTATACTACCAAGAGGACAATAAAATTTGGCAGAATAAGAACCCTACGTCTCTTTAAGAGGAGCAAAACCAGCAGGTGATCAGACAGAGTCTGTGAGCACAAATATCTTCTTGCCACTCCAAAAGAAATGTAGAAAAAAGGGAAATGAGCGTGAAAAGTGCGAATGTGAAAACACAATTCCAATAGATGGTTAGGAACAGAAGAACCCATCCCAAGAGGATGAGGAGTGCAGCACACAAAATCTTACTGCACCTGCCTCTCCCTGCAATACAGGAAAAGAGTGAAGAGCTGCACCTTGTCCCCAGTGCCAGGTACTGTCACATGGCAGAAAGAAGTTCAGAGGTATGGACAAGGTGGAGCCAAAGTTGCAGCAACAACAGCGATATACTCTACAGATTAGGGAAAGGAAGGAACAATTAAGAAAATGAGAAGAATCTGTGAAGAGGATATGGGGACCCTTGTCCTAGTTTTGTCTTGGGGGGGGGGGTACCTCCCCAGAGGGTGTGGCAAGAAGAATGCCGATGTGCAGAGGCACAAGAGGGTAAGCTGCCCAGAGGCCCTGGCTCTTACCTGAGCGGGGGATGGTGCGCCGACATGTGAATGAATGGTGGAGATATTCTGGAAGATCAACAATTACAGTGTGTAATGTTCATATTTGCCAGGAAATGAAAATTACGTACCTACCATAATTCTTGATCTTCCTGGATATCTTTACCATTCATTTACACTAATGGGTCACAGTACCAAGCTTTCCCAAAACAGGAAGGAGCTGGCTTACCCTGAGGGAAAATATCTCTCAGTCCTCTACGTGAGGAAGAACCACATGAGGGCAGGGATTCCTTAAAAGTCTGGCAGGAACTGAGAATGGTAAGGGGCAGGGGAGGCTCCCTTGGCTGGGGATCAGGAGGGTGCCCACACAACTCAGTTTGACCCCGCAGAAAGGAAATGAGTCACCTAGAAATGCATGTTGAGCACCTCACACAGGGGCCAGAGATGCCAATCTGGAAAGACAAAGCCATGCCATCCAGTGAACGTAGACTGCCATTTCTACCAATCTGGAAGCTACCTTATTTGAATCATATGATGCTCTTCATTGGTGCCTTATCAGCTTCAGATCCTGGGCAGAAAGGTGAATGGCTTGCCAGATTGACTCATCATCAGGGACTGAAGCTAGGACCTGTCCCAGCAGAGACCTTAGGCGCTTGTTGTAAGCTGCAGGATGAGCCTGGTGTGCGGCAATGCACACCACGGAGGGTACTGCAGTGAAACCCTCCTTCCCCAGTCATCTACCTCTGCAGAATCAGTCTCAGGAGGGTGGTTATGCACAGGGTATTTAGGCCCAGTGGAAGTCTGCAGTAGCACAATCCCCTAAGTGGGATGAGGTACAGTTCCTGCAGGCCCAGTAGAAGCTAATATCTGTGCTGGGCATACTTTAGGGCTGAGAAGGGGAAAAGGATGGAGCCAGACTTTCTTGGATGCTTCCTCAAGGGCCCGAGGGCAAGGCGGGATGACAAGTGTCATCTCAAATTCTCAAGGAATCTCACTGAGAGAGAAGCAGGACTACATCACACAAAGGACCTCATGATCAGTTCCTTCAGCATCTCTGTGATGAACCCCTGGTACACAGAGTACTCGACATATGCTGACAGCTGGAGGAAGAATTCTTCATCCTCAGAGAAGTAAGCAGGAGATAAGATGTAGGAGAGGAGGTGCTGGACTCAGACAAAAGCGGTGCCGAGGTCACGGGCCTGGTCAGACTGCAAGTGGTTCTAGTGGAGGACACCAGCCGTTTATCTGTATTGGTGCAAGGTCATGGCCCAAGTGGACCCATAACACCCAGCAGTTCAGGGAGGGGTGACACAGGACTGGGAGGGATGTAGAAACCAGATGCTCCCGGCTCTCAGCCAGGGCTGCAAGAGTGCTCAGGGGACCTCAACCGAGGGAAGGCCTGGAAAACTAACTCGAGTGGAGCTGACCAATCTCTGAGGTGCGACCCAGGTGAGGAGAGTGAAGTCATACATGTCCCACACCAGTGACACTGTTAGCCAGTGCCAGGGAGATACTAGTCACTGGGCCACTGCCTGAACCCCAACTGATGCTGCCTCCAGCACCAGTCACAGGGTCAGCAGCAGGCCCAGTGACAGGTCTCATCCCCTTACGAAGACTGATGCTGCTGCACCCCCCCCCCGAGCCACAGTCATCTCTGGAACTGCCCCTGTACCTAGCACTGCAAACAGCACTGGGACCAGATACAGCAGCGCAAATAGCACCAGGACCAGAAATAGCATCATGGGCAGCACCAGAACTGACCTTGGCACCGTTCCTGCCCTGGCACCAGGCCCAGAGAAGACACAAGGGGCGACACCATCACTGGCTTGGAACCTGGTCCAGAATCAGTGCCATCACTGTGCCCGAGTCCAAAGTTGATGTCCTCCTCCTCCCCTCAGGCCACAAGGGCATTCGGGGGGGGAAATAACCACAACTTCAGACTTAGAACCAGGGTCAGTTCAAGAACCAACACCCCTTCTGGCACAATGAACAGTGCCAAAAGGGGACCCGGTCTTGTGACCTGCACCTTCCTGCTCACCGGTACCGGGGACAGTACCAGGAACCAGGGCAGCATCACATCATGACACCAAGGTGCCCACCAGTGTAGACCGAGTGTACAGCTTTGGCTTCACCCCTGGGAGTGTCTGATGTCCAGGATGACAGACAGACTGATGGGGGTGCTCAACCAACCCCGACAGGAGCTGAATGTCCAATAAGCAACCCCCTCCCAAACCCATGATGTCTCAACGGGGTGAACACCAGGAGGATCCTGGTCATCCAGAAATACTGGGAAGGGGCATAGGGGAAAGGCCCAGGGACCCTACCCTTGGCATTACAGGTGCGGTGCCTGCCTCCAAAAGTGGGGGACGAACTATCCCACTTTAACACAAAGAACTCTAGGACATACTTGTTCATGGAAAAGCAGGCATCACACCAGTCCATATCATGCCCAGGGTCAAGTTAGGCATGGCATTTCAGATGCTAGTCCGATGCTACGAGGGGGGCCCCCACAGAAACACCAAGGCATGGGGGAGACGTGGCCTTTCTTCCTCTTTTGCCCCTTCAAATTCTGTATCTCAATGGATAAAAATAAGAAAATGAGAAGAAAATCTGGCACAAAACTATGCAAAAAATGGAATCACAAAAAAGACGGTACCGAAAATCATGCTGGGAAGGTGCTTGATGCCAAACAAAAGTGGTTAACAGTCAGTGGCAAACTGAGGAAAAAATGCTGATGACAGTTCTAACTTTAGCTGCTCCCACGGTGCACACTATATGGTGGAAAAAAGAATTGAGGAAGAGACAGGGGTCTGGTGTCAGCTACTGGTCGACTCACATGCACGATGTCAGTGAGTCAGCCTCATGGGTGGCACCAACATCGGGTTCCCTTCTAAAGCTGCAAAAGACTGCTCCCCGGAGGGTCCTTTCACCTCTGGCTAAGACTCGTTAGTGTGAATGAATAGTGAAGATCGATTCCTGGCAGATCTCCAGCAGACTTTTGGGAAATATACCTAGAAATGGCCAGTGGTCCCCATTCAGACACTGTTGGCACTGATGAGTGTTAGCTAGCAGGTTAGTCAATTTATAAGTCTCAGTTTAATAGGCACAATTTCTAAATTAAGGGTGCTCCCTGTCATCAGTTAGCCCCATCCTGTCTCAAGAGTTGCAAAATCTTAAGAAACAAATTACAAACATTAAATAAAAAAAAAAACAACAATCTTCCAGAGAGCTCTGCTCTATGCTGCTACCCCTTCTGTGGTACAGTTGAAACCATATTTAATTATTCCCCATTGACAACGTGAAGCAATACAAAAATAAGAACCAGTGGCCACTAGATGCATAAAGTACCGTTACGTAAGATCTTACCGTAACAGTAGATCTTCGAGAATAGCTCTTGCAGCAGGTAATATCATTAGGACTATGCTGCCAGGCACTAGGACCCACAGAAAAAATTCTAGCTAGCAGTCTAAGGCGGGGACCACCCCAACGTCACCAATGGTATAAAGG
The DNA here is from genome assembly GCA_016271365.2 of Neoceratodus forsteri. Classification (NCBI taxonomy): domain Eukaryota; kingdom Metazoa; phylum Chordata; order Ceratodontiformes; family Ceratodontidae; genus Neoceratodus; species Neoceratodus forsteri. Next base: position 1,106,293,690 of record CM057449.1, on the reverse strand, counting down.
GGCAGTCCCCAGCACCACCTCAGTTCACCTGCGGAGACCCGGCTAGCATAAAGGATGGGGAACTGAGGAGGTTCTCACATCCCCAACGGAAAAAATACAGTCACATAACCCTGGTGGTAGGAGGGAGGGAAAGCATACCTACTGCAAGAGCTCTTCTCAGAGATCTACTGTTACGGCATGTTCTTAAGTCACTGTACTATCTCACTTCGAGATAGAGCTCTTGCCGCAGGTAACACCATCAGGACTGAGTCCCAAGCAATACAAGGATAGAATCCAGGTCAGAAGGGTGGTGGTTATGAAAATTGGTAAACCACTGGTACTCCTAAGAGACTAGTCCCTGGAGGATGATGAGGCCAAAGCCTGCTCTCCTCCGTGAAGCAATGTCCAGACTGCAGTGTTTAATGAAGGTATGGACTGAACTCCAAGTAGCAGCTGCATGAAGATCCACTGCTGAGACATTCCTTAGAGATGCAAAGGAAGTGGAAACACCCCTAGTGGAGTGATCTTTAACTGGTCCCAGTAAAGGTTTGTCGTACTTCTGGTAGCAGAAAACTATGCAACTGACCAACCATTTGACCGATGTCTGCTTAGTCACCGGTGCCCCTAACATTTGTTGGGCAAAGGAGACAAACAACTGGTCTGTCTTTCTAGAAGATTGAGTTCAATCTATGTAGAAACAAAGAATTTTGTGAACACCCAGAGTATGCAACAGGGCCTCCCCTTTGAGTACTCTGGGTAATAAACTGGAAGTTGAATGTCCTGGTTAAGAGTGAACTCGGACACTACCTTCAGGAGAAACTTAGGACTGCTGAGCAGGGATAACCTATCCCTGTGAAAAATCAAATAAGGCTCTTTACACATCAGAACCTGAAGCTCTGAAATCCTCCGAGCAGAAGTAACTGCAAACAAAAATAACACTTTCCATGAGAGGGAGCGTGGCTTGCAACTTGCGGCTGGGTCAAAGGGGGCAACATTAAGATTTTGTAACATAAATAAAAGGTTCCAAGGAAGGATGGGATCCTGCCTGAGAGGTCTGATATGCATAATGCCATGCAAAAAAGGTCTTGGACAAGTCTAATTGCACCAGGGTCCTGCCCTCCATAGGTACATGGTAAGCTGACAGTGCAGAAAGGTGTACCTTTATGGACGAATAGATGAGACCCTTGTCAGACAGGGAAAGGAGATACTTCAGTACTGAATTCACTGGGCAGGTAAAAGGATACAGGGAACGGGATGATGCCCACAGGCAGAAGCGTTTGTATTTCATGGCATATGTGGCCTTAGTCGAGGGTTTCTTCATATCCCCACAGGACTTACGCTACCCTTGAACACACCCCATATCCGTCTCTGACTAGGTCTGCAGGAGCCCTGCATGCAGATACAGTGACTTAAAATTCAGGTGTACTAGCTTTCCCTGTTCTTGTGAGAGCGAGCGAGGAGACAGGTCAAGGGCATTGGAGAGTCTGATGCCAACTGCTGGAGCAGCAGGAACCAGATCTGTCAGGGCCAAAATGGTGCTATGAGAACCATGACAGCTCATTCCACTTGTAGTTTGACTAACACTCTCTGAAGTAGTGGGAAGGGAGGGAAGACATACAGAAACCTCCCTGTCCAAGAGAGGGCAATGCGTCTCACCAGAAAACACCAGGCCCTGGCTCTAGCAAGCAGAAATTGAGCAGTTTGGCGTTGAGTAGGGATACAAAGAGGTCCAGTTCTGGAAGGCCCCACCATTCGAAAAGGTCTACTACGACCTATAGTAGCTCCCATTCATAAGCCTGAGACCTAGAGCGGTTGAGGCTGTTGGCTAGGGTGTTTTGAACCCCTGAAACGTGAACCGCTGTAAGATCCTGGTTGTGCTCCACTGCCCAGTACCAGACTCTCATGGCTTCTCTGCAAAGGTGGTAAGAGTGAGTGCCCCCTTGCTTGCTGATGTAGAAGACCACTGGTATTTTGTCCGACTGGATCATTAAGGGCCCTGGCAGAACTGTCTGAAATGTCATCTTCTTCCCTAACTACGGCTACTCTAACTTGCACTTTAGAAAAAAAAAATAAAACAGGTAGAAACTTCGACTGTATGCAAAATGATATAGTTCTGTTTCCTTTTAAAAATAAATCACTGCCTTTTTTTTTTTTTTGCAAGGAGCATGCAGTATTAAGCTGACACACTGAACAATTAAAGCTTGTATTATGAAATTTATACACACCGCTGCCAACCAATCTGTCACAAACCTGCTCAGCAGGTCAGGCCCTCTGCTCCCACAGTGCCAACCTCCAAGCACAACATTGTGAACAGGTAACAAAACAGGGTAACTCTCCTGTCTGCTTGTGGGTACGAATCACCTTTAGTCTCAAGTTCTGTGGGGATTCAAACTGTGAACCTTATGCTAGTGTACTCAAACGTACAGGCTCAGATAATCTGCTCTTCGGAGGGATGCCAGATATCTTTCGCCTAAGAGCACCTAACCAGGTATCCAAAATGAACCCTTAAACTCTATAAAAGACCTTAGATATATTCTTACCTTTTCCCAGTTTAGTACACCATCAAGCTTTGAACAGTTTTAGTCAGTCTTAACCTTCTATACATCACATGCAAAAGAAAGAGCTTCTAAGACACACCAGGCAGTCTCTTTAAAATAAGAGGTTTACTTAAAAAAAATACGTAAAATGTAAACACAGAACACTATATCACAAAGCATACAATCACTTTAAAGAACAAGGTTAAAGTACAAATTCCTACCACAATACAATTCTACTTTTCTATCTAATGTATTACCTTCTTATAGTGCATATATTTAGTTCTTGTTTTAAGAGCCCTCAAAGAAATGTGTGTAAAGATCAGACACAGAATAGCTTAAACTCTCTCATACACACCCTTCCATGATGTCACCTAGCTCCTCCTTGTTAAATATAAAAATATACAAACAGGATGTCCTATCAGAGATATATTAAATAAGGTGACATCGGCAAAAACTCATCTCCCAATATGACTCCTTAATTTTGTGTGGTTTCCTGTTTCTAAGGACATCACAGGTTTTAAACTCTGCAGTTTGTCACCTAACTGCGAACTAGCTAGATCCTGCCCTATAACAAATTGTATATTTAGTTCCTGACTTCAAAGCAGCACAGGTCATAAACAAGGCCATAAAATGCAATGTCTTAGAACTTCATCGGATTACAGAGATCTGCTGTTTAATATATATCCTGTCATTTTAACTGAAGCGGGGTGGCATCCCACAGGCTGTCTCATGAGAGACACTCACATACCACATTCTATTTACAAATATCATAGAACAATCATAACCAGCTGGCCAAGTGTCACACCAGGCACTTGGTGAATACCCTGGGTGCCAAAGAAAGGCCGAATGGTAGCGCTCTGAACTGGTAGTGCCTCCCTAGAAGGTAGCGCGGAGATTTTCCTGTGGATGGCAGTATCTTCATATGGATGTAGGCATCCTGCATGTCCAGGGAGCACAGCCAGTCCCTTTGGCAAAGCAAGGGCAGCATCCCAGCAGTGTCACCTTCTGAACCTTTTGTATTCGATGAAAGTGTTCAGTTGACTGAGGTCCAGGATGGGACAAAGGCCCCCTGTCTTTTTTGGGACGAGGAAGAAGTGGGAGTAATATCCCTTTCCTCTTTGAGATGGTGGCATTGCTTGGATTGCTTCTTGCTCAGGAAAGCTTGTATTTCTGCTCTGATAAGAGCTGCATGGAATGGGGAACAATGGGAGGGAATAGTTGGGTTGTCTGGAGGGATCTGATTGAATTTCAGAACACACCCCCACTCTATGATCTGGAGTACCCACTGATCTGTGGTGATATTGGATCAGTCATTGAGGTAAAGGGAGAATCTTCCGATTACTGCCTCCCCCTGCAATTCCACCGGGGTAGATGGAGTGGTCAAGGGAGCTCTGGCGCTCATGGTGCTCTCAGGTCCCTGAGCACTTGAGGACAGAGGGGGCACCTTTTCTCTTGTAACCCGCCTTTGTGCTGCTGTCTCCGTGTTTGGCGGCCCTGCTGACTCTGAAAGGGGCAGGGCCTAGACATGGTTGGGTCAGATTTGAACAATCTGTGGACCTCCAAAACTGCCTTACCAGAGTCCTGTAGACCAGTTATCAGCTTTTCAGCCTCCTGACAGAAAAAGATTGGACTCTGGAAAGGGGTATCCAGGATGGTGTCCTGTAGGTCCCGGCGGAATCCTGAGACCCTCAGCCAGGAGTGGTGCCTTAGGCAAATTCAGGTGGCTGCGGCTCACGCTGCAGTGCCTGTTGAGTCATATGAGCACCTAAGGACATGCTTGCCAACAGCACCGGATTGGAGGACTGCTAACAGTTCAGTCTTGTTGGCAGCGTCAGGCTGAGTCTTAGCCAGATCCATGGCCTTGTTCCATAGTGATTTTGGTACATCACCATGTGTGCCAGAAAATTAAGAGACCTGACCATACAGGTGGCCAAGGAATACACTTTGCAACCTAAATGGTCCAATTTCTTGGACTTCTTATTCGGTGGTTGACAGCTCATATGCTTTGCTGTTGGGTTCTCCCATGGGCAGCTATGAAGATCACCAAGTCTGCCTTAAGCTGATCGCTCAAATGCGGCTCTCCCTTGATGTCCTGTATAATCGGTCGGCCTTCTTAGAGACCGCCGAGGCCATACAGGGGTGCTTTCAGGCCACCTTTGTAACATCCTGGAAGGGTTCCGATAATGGTGGGATGACCAAGGGCTTTGGGTCAGTGGACCCTAAGAACTTCATAGCAGCGCCTCTCAGGGTCTAACTCCTCCATCTCCCACTGGTTTAAGAACTGGATATGTCTCATTATGTCCAGGAAGGAGGGGTCGTCGGAGGGATCTTGAGGAGTCACTCTAAGGTCTGGTGATGGCAGGGGCAGGTCATTTTTAAAGATTCATATGAGGAGGAGGAGGAGCCTCCAGATGATCCTTCTGAGGACATACAGGGATGTCCCAGGAGGAGGATCTGGACAAGGTAGCAATCATGCTGCCATCGAACTGGTGACCCATGTTCCTCATCCTCTGGCGTCGGATGGTCTGGCATCGGGGTGGTGGAGGCAGTCGCTGGGGAAGGCTGTCTAGGTGGGGTTGAGGCTGTCTCTGGTGGTCTATGCAAAGGTCCCCTTTATGGTATTCCACCTGCTAGTAAACAAGGCCCCAATCTCAGCCAAAGGAGCAACAGGGCTTGGCTAGGTGCTGCTGTTGGATTAGGGGTGTTAGGGGCGCCGGCGTCGGCCCTTGCAAATTGTGTCCTCTGGCATCAGGTCCGACGGTACTTTCTAGTCTGGCGTCGGTCCTGGTGGGACAGTGTCCTCTGGCGTCAGGTGCTCTGATGTCTGGTTGTCAAGCTCCTGAGGAGGAGGTGAAGACAGAGGGGGTGGCATGTGGTCTCGGTTATCCCCAGATGCGAGTGTCAGATACTGATATCTGGCCTGTACTAAGATTCTCAATGGGGCCCTGTGGAGCAGACAGCAGCTTAGAGAGCAGCGTGTGGTCCAGCTCCATAGTGGAGACAGAGGGCGTTGAGACCCGACATCCGTACGAAGTCTTGACTGACAAATGCCTGGAAGGTGAGTGATGTTTCATCTGGCGCTCACTATCCTGGTGTCTCCTGGAGTTGTCCATGACAACAGCTTTGTGAACGACAGGCTCCGACCTGCCGCCTGATACAGAGTGCGCCTGTCCTGCTGACTGAGACCTAGCGCATGCTTGTGGGGTTGGATAGCCAGGGACAAGGGGGCTTGAGAAAGCCAGAGCCTACAAGACTCCAAGCCGTGTGCTTGAGAAGAGGCGGTGGGGGGCTCCCTCAAATGTAACCCTGGGAGAGCCAGTGAGACCGTGGGGGCTGAGCCTGACCTCGCACCAGAGGTCAAAGTCTTGGAGGTCTTGTGTGAGAACCTGGGACAGGATTCTGACTGGGACCTGTCCTTGTCCCAGTGACGGTGTTTCCTGCTCAACTTCTTCTCTCTGAGGAAGAGTCCTTTGCCGAAGAGGAAGATGAGCTGTGCCCAGACTAGGTCTTCTGCATGGTGGCCACTTGCTGTTCAAGGAGGTATGCTTTCAAGGTGTTCAGGCAGAAGATTCTGGTCCTCCTGTTGAAGCCTTGGCAATGTAGGCAGTCCGACCGTGTCACAGTGTGTGGGAATAAACTTCAGATGAGGCAAATATTACAGGTTTAAAACACACTGTGGTGTGATATTTATTTTTCAAAGTTATAAAAATAAATGAAAACAAAAACACAATTTAAAAGAAAATCATTGCTTAACATCAGTAGTTTCTCACATAATACAGTCCTGGCTCTTACAGTTCCTAAGACACTTCTCATCTGCATTCAACAGGTTGTCTGTCAAACAGCAGAACCTCTTTCCTCTTCTCTCAGGGCTGAGCCCCACTGGACTGACTGAACTGCACTCCAGTGAAGATGTTTTTATAACTTCTGGTGGGGTCACGTGACTGGGCCCTTTCTATTACATGTCTGAACATGCTGTTTTATGTCTGAAAATGTTGCATTAGAACCAAAGTTTTTTTTTTTTGTTTAGGGACTTCCTGGTGCACTTAAAGGTACAGTGTACACTCAACAGATACTGACTCTCTGTATCTCTGATCTACATTCTTTGTTCAGGCTCATACATAAAACCTTATACAGTAACAGGTTTATGGTGTGAATTAATGAAAATACCTTAAGGATTTCTTGTAACTGTACTAATCATGAAAATACAGGTTACTCACCTGTAACAGGAGTTCTAGAATGGTATATTGTTCATCACACTTATTGACAGGTTCCTTGCGCTTTAAATCTTGCCAGAAGGTCTTCAAGCTGGCTCCTCCCACCACCGGGTGGTAAAACTCTCGCTCCGCCCCATGACACCAGATCTAGCCGCTGGAAGCCAGGTTGTGCGTCGAAGCCGGGAGGCCGGGTGGGTCATGTGGATGAACAACATATACCATTCCTAGAAAAGTCAGTTCAATAAGAACTTACCGTAACAGTAGATCTTCGAGAGAGGCTCTTGCAGTAGGTAATTACATATAGGACCCGGCCGGCGGCAGGACCCCATGGAAAAATTTCTAGCTAGCAGTCCCTGGTGGGGACCGCCCCCACATCAGGTGACCGGCGTCATACGACGTCGGTATAAAGGGGCAGTCCCAGACGCCCGCCTTCCAGTTCTTTCCCGCCACAGGCCCGGAAGGCCTGGACGAGAGAGAAGCAGATATTTCCCTCAATGGAAAAGGAGCTGAAAAAGCCTAGGGGGATGGAGGGCGGGAAGGTATTACCTACTGCAACAGCCTCTCTCGAAGATCTACTGTTACGGTAAGTTCTTACGTAACTGTACTATCCTACTTCGAGAGAGCTCTTGCAGTAGGTAATTACATATAGGACAGAATCCCAAGCAGTCTGGAACAAACGAAAGGCACTGGGAGGAGGAACTACTCCACAAAGTAGAAAATAATCTAGCAGGTCTCAAGAAAGGAGGCCTTGCAAGCAGCTAACCGAGCCTGCTCTGCGGCGAGAGGCAATGTCCAAACTGTAATGTTTAGTAAAAGTATGGACTGAAGTCCAAGTGGTGACAGCACAGATGTCTGCCGCAGACACGTTCTTGAAACAAGCGAAGAAGTGCAACTCCACGAGTGGAGTGACCTCTGACTTGACCTGAGAGGGTCTTGTTGTAATTGTCATAACAGAAAGTGATGCAATGGGCCAACCATTTTGATAGGCATTGCTTAGAGACAGCATTGCCTTCTCTTTTGTGAGCGAAAGAGACAAACAACTGATCAGTCTTTCTGAGATCCTTCGTCCTATCGGTGTAGCATCTCAGAATCCTGTGAACATCCATGGTATGGAGCAGGTATTCGCCTTGATTGGAGTACTGCGTGAAGAAAGCAGGTAATTCAATAGACTGATTCAAGGTAGATTCCGCTACCACCTTCGGAAGAAACTTAGGATTCGTGCGAAGAGCTACTCATTCTATGTGAAAAATCAAATAAGGGATTTTGCACATGAGGGCCTGGAGCTCGGAAATTCTGTGAGCAAAAGTAATGGCCACCAGGAAGAGCGTCTTCCACGATAAAAACTTCAAGTCTGCAGAAGATGCAGGCTCAAAGGGAGGAAGAAAAATTACTCACCTTAGTAATGTTGTTTCTTCTAATGGAGTCTTGCTATATTATGACATATGCAGTGAGTCCCAACCTTGAACTGCTCCAGAGGTGAAAGAGTTAACTTTCCATGCCAGGCATGGGCAGCTGAGCTCGAGCTCGGTTAAAACTCTGTCTGTTGTTCTTTAAACTCAAACCGTCAGATCTTTCACGAGCTAAACTCACTGAGGTCCTGTGTGAAGCTGTAAACCTACACTAGCCAACTGGCTACTAAACATAAGAACACATTTTTTGGGTCTCAAACAAAGACTCAAATCAGGAGACCCAAAAATGAAAACACAACACCAAGTCACCCCAAAAAGGAGAGTGAAAACAACAAGGTGGGCATCTACTAAGTGCCAACACTGCACTGCCCACCCACATCCCAAAACAGAGGTTCTGAGAGGGCAGGCGGGAGGTCATAATATAGCAAGACTCCATTAGAAGAAACAACATTACTAAGGTGAGTAATTTTTCTTCAAACAACATGAAGTCTTGCTATATTATGACATATGCAGACTACACAGCAGTACCTCCATGGAGGAGGGTCAGAACCTACTTAGGAAATAGGCTCTGAAGCACAGCTGTGCCAAACCGAGCATCACTCCTAGCCTGGATGTCCAGGGAGTAATGCTTAGTAAAAGTGTGAACTGTTTTCCAGGTAGCTGCTTGACATATCTCTAAAATAGGGATGTCCCTGGCAGCAGCCAGGGAAGCAGCTGTACCTCTGGTAGAGTGAGCCCTCAGGCCTGAGGGAGGAACCTTACCCAGCTTTTCATAACAGAATTGGATACAAGAGACAATCCACCTGGCAATGGATCTTTTAGTGGCAGGTTTCCCTTTACCAACCTCACCATAAGTGAGGAACAGTTGGAGGGAGTCAAACCTGTGACCCTTGGTACGCTCTATGTAGTAACTAAGGGCTCTCTTCACATCTAAACTGTGCAGCCTCCTCTCGCCAGAGGAGGAATGGTCAGTGAAGTACACTGGAAGGGATATAGATTGATTAAGGTGGAAATCTGAAACCACCTTAGGCAAGAACTTCCTGTTAGTCCTGAGGACCACCTTATCTCTATGAAAGGAGATAAAATCAGGCTCCACTGACAAGGCTTGTAATTCACTTATGCGTCTGGCAGAAGTAATAGCTACCAGAAACACAGTCTTCCAAGTCAAGTACTTAAGCTCTGCTGAAGACAAAGGCTCAAAGGGGGGTTGCATAAGCTGAGCAATGCAAACATTAAGATCCCAGGCAGGGCAGGGTCCCTGAATGGAGGGTTGGTGTGAAGCAATCCCTTAAAAACTTGGAGAATACAGGATGAGCTGAAAGAGAAGAGGGTTTACCTGCTGAAATAAAGGCAGACACAGCGCCAAATGTACTTTTAGGGTAGCTGGTCTCAGCCCCAAGGTATTTAAATGGACCATATAATCCAGGACTGTGGGTAAATCAGCAGATTCTGGGAAATATGCTTCCAGAGCACCATATGGAAAAACTCTTCCATTTGGAATTATAGGTAGCCCTGGTGGAAGGTTTCCTAGAAGCCTTCAATATATCCATTACACCTTGGGAGAGTGTAGATCAGCAAATTCTAACTCTTTAAGAGCCAGGCCTTGAGATTGAGAGATTTGAGGTTCGGGTACCAAACCCTCCCCTGAGCACAGGTTAACAGGTTGTGATTCCTGGGGAGACACAGGGGAAGATGGACTGCTAAGGACAGAAGGAGTAGATACCAGGGTTGTCTGGCCTAATCTGGAGCAATCAGGATCATCTTGCAGGATTGAGATCTGATTTTGACTAACACTTTGAACAGGAGAGGAAGGGGGAAAGCATAGAGAAACTTCCCTTCCCAATTGAGAACTAAGGCATCGGAAGGACTGAGCCCAACACTGGGGCCTGCAGCAAAAGGGAAGTTGGTAATTGTCTGGGGCTGCAAAAGATCTATCTGCGGGTGCCCCATCTTGGCAAATACTACCTCCAGGACCAGGGGATCCAGTGACCATTCGTGATGACCCTGGGAAATCCTGCTGAGAGCATCTGCCAGGACATTGTCCTTGCCTGGGAGGTGAACTGCTGTAAGGGAGGTGTTCAGGGAGTAAGCCAGAGACCACAACTTCATTGCTTCAGTGCACAAGGCCGTAGACCGAGTGCCTCCTTGCTTGTTTATGTACAACATTGTGGTGGTGGTGTCTTTTCTGACCTGTACAACTTTGTTCTGAACAGATTTGGAAAAAACTTGAAGTGCTAGAAAAACTGCTCTGAGTTCCAACAGATTGATGTGGAGCAGAGATTCCTGAGGGGACCACAATCCCTGGGTAGTGAGGTCACCCATATGAACTCCCCACCCCAAGAGGGCTGCATCTGTAGTAAGGATTAAGGAGTGAGACTGAGTGACAAAGGGAACCCCTTGTCTCAGATTGCTCTGATCCTGCCACCACTGTAGGGCTTGGATCAGGTTCGGAGTTACTAGGATCAATTTGATTAGAGGGTCGCTCCTTTGAGACCAAAAGGCTCTCAAATGGAACTGGATGTCCCTCATTTGAAATCTTGCTCCTGCACTACTGCTATAGAAGCAGCCATGTGTCCCAGGAGCTGTAGAAAATGCCTTGCTGGTAGAGACCTGCAGGGTGAATGAGGCCAGAGAGACCAGGGTCCTTGCCCTGTCCAAAGGAAGGAAGGCTCTGGCTTTCTCTGTGTTCAGCTCTGCGCCTATGAAGGTGAGGAGCTGGACAGGCTCTAGAACTGACTTTGAAAGATTCAGAGGAAACCTAGAGAATGAGCAGTTGCTGAGTTATCTGTAGATGTAACTTGACTTGGTCTGGAACTGGCCTACTATGAGCCAGTCGTCCAGGTAAGGAAGATGGCAATTTTACCTTCTTAGGAAGCAACTGCTACTGCCAGGCATTTTGTGAATACCTTGGAGCAGAGGTGAGGCCAAAGGACATTGCTCTGAACTGGTAATGGCCTGAGGGCAGCTCGAACCTGAGGTACTTTCGATGGGAGCTTCTGATGAGAATATGAAGTAGGCATCCTTGAGGTCCAGGGCGTAGCCAGTCCCTGGCCTTAGAAGGTAGAATAATTCCCAGAGTCACCATTTTGAATTTTGGTTTTAAAAGGTGCTTGTTTAAATATCTGAGATCCAGGATGGACCGCCATTCTCCTGTCTTTTTGGGGTAAGAAGTACCTGGAGTACAATCCTTTGCCCTGGTGTAGGTGGAACCCTTTCCACAGCTCTGAGAGCCAGGAGGAAGGGACCTCTGCCTCTAGGGCAAGTGCCTCTGTAACCCAAGTGTATTACTGGATGTAAGAGACATGCTTGAAGATGATCTTTAGTTTTGTCTGCTCCAACAGGCAGTTTATCGGCCATGGCAGCCAGTGACTTCATTAGACAATTCTGATATTTAAACATATAAGCCTGGAAGCTGGCAATCAAGTCACAGAACACAGAAACATACGTCCCTCTTGTCCACAACATCCAACTTCCTTGATCCTCAATCAGGAGGAAGAGCACTTGTGTTTGAGTGCTTCAGAACTGTCATAGGCAGCCATAACAACCACAGAGTCAATTTCAGCTTCTGTGGAATAACAGTGCTTGTCTGAAGGAGCAGGATATTGTTGATCCGCCTTATGGGGCATGGGAGGCAGAGCACTAGGACTGTGCCAAGTAGTCACAGTAGCATCCTCTAAAGTTAAAAAGATAACAGGAACAATAACCGAAGGCAGTGCAGAAACCTCTAAAAATGTGTACAGGGTCTTCTCGGAGGAAGCTTCCTTCTCAGCAATAACACTCAGTATGGACTGAATCGGCCAGAGGAAAACCTTTAAAAAGGCATCTTCAGGAGGGGACCTAGGAGTATAATGTACACTGTCCACACTAAAGGATGATGAAGTGGAGCTGACGCCCACCACATCAGGAGTCATGCCTTCCTTCTCCTCCTTCACATTCCTCCTCCACCAGGTCTTGACTATATTTAAACTCTTCCTCTTCATCAATGGTATTAGGCAGCAGGTCGACTGCAAGAGAAAGCTGCATTGTAGGCATCATCGATAGTCCAGGTGTTGACAAAAAAGCTCCAGGTGAGGTGTAGTAACATGCAAAGAGTGCACCAGAGGTGTCAGTGAAGCTGATGCAGCAGACCTGGTGATGGGGTTAGCACTGACAGTGGAGCCATGGGCAGAGGCCTTTGAAACAGTTCAGACATGGTCTAAAACAGCTTCTGTTCATCAATGGGCCCTGATGAGGTCGTCAATGACAGATTTGTCAATTGGAAACTGCCTTACAGTGGAATCAGCTGCAACTCCCCTGGCAGGGGATTAAAGCAATGCCAGACTCAGAGTCTGAGAGATGGTCTGGGAGCAGCAGAACCCAGGACTTAGCCTGGGATCTGTCATTTTCATCTGACTTGCTTATTAAGAGGAGAGTGAGACCTGGCAGGAGAGGGACCTTTGTCAAGATACCAATGTTTATAGCATGGTAGTGTTTTTCCACTGATTTAGCAGCCATCTCCTTCTTGTCTTTCTTTGATGATTCTATGGGCAGCTTTGTCAACCACGGGGACTGTTGGGTCAAAGGCAAACCATGGGGAGAAGGAGTGGGTGACGACTGTGAGGCAGCCTGCAATGTACATTGTTTGTTTTCCACTACCTTAAATTTTAAATTAAATTCTAAGGGTTTCTTGCAATCTCTTGGTGCAGCCTGGTTAAAACTCTGGCTAATGCTGCAGGGGTTCATGTTGTGCGAGGCCTAGGCAACGGATGCATGTCTTCAGCATCGTCGTTATAAATCTTTTCCTCACCACAACGATAACAGTGATTCTGTATCTTTCATTGCATCCATTCATAGTGGCATAAATATTAATTAAATTAAAACAAAATATAAGAAGAAGTATTAGCGATACTTGCAAAGTTGAACAGTGTTCTTCAGCAGCGGTGGACCAACAAGCGGTTGATTTCCGGAGAGAGAACTGCGGCATGATGGGTCACCCAGATGCCCACATTATATAGACAGTGAAGATGCACACTGATGTGGCTAGCAAAGTTTCCAGATGGTCCTGACACTGACGGCTTACAGTTCCATGATGTGTCTCAATGGAGGGAGATATCTTGAAGAAAATCACCTATTAGAATTCCTAAATGATATAGTCTTCACCTGGACTTATTTGGAATATTTAGATTATTTTATTTATTTGAATGTGTCCATTTAGACTGTGCTCATTTGAACGTGCATGGGAACAATGTACATTACAACATGGGCTGGCTGAGCAAAAATTTTAATTGGTCAGGAAGCACCAACTGACCATTGATTAAATGCCTATACCGCACAGTAAGGGTGATGCTTCAGGACTGGAACCCATGTCTAACAGACCTCATTATCTGAGCTGCAGTTGATCACTCCAGTGGTAGCCATTTAAAATTGTGTTTTAGTGAGTGAAAGTTCCAGCACTGTCAGCCCACAACAGAACCATCGGTTCCATGACATCTCCCAGTCATGTCGGGGCCCCTAGTACGACTGCTCAGCCAACCCATGCTATAACATATATCTCACTGTCTGTTAACTATGCCCCCACTCGCCAACTTCTTCTGATGGAAAGAAATGGTAAGGAAATGCCAGCTGGGCTTCAGGATGCCCTGGAGAGGAGAGAAACCAAGAGAAAGAGACATGGAGTGAGCATTGCACACAACAAGCCAAAAGACCGTCCCCTGTGGCAGCAGTTGTCCCCGGTGTACTGGTGCCACACAGAGGTACAAGGATCCTCTGTTCACTGTGCAGAAGTGGGTGGCACTGCAGACCACCGGTAGAATGCAGCACAAGTGGCCACACCACCGGTGAAGTCTCGCCTGACTGTGTCTCTCAAGTGTGTCTGATCACACTTGCAAGTTGGAGTCCTGTGGAAGGCCCCCCCCGATGATGTCTGCTGCCTGTGGTATCTTCGTTATCCGTGGAATGCTGGCGCAGTATGTAGGCTGATGTGCAGGTATCTCTCTCCCAACCCCCCAAACAACGTCTGGTCCCCGCACATCGTCGTTTCTGTACAGCATGTACCGGACAGGCAGAGAGAGCAACCCTGCATTCAGAGTGAGTGACAGAGACAGAGCGAGAGAGATTCACAGACACTCTAAGTGGATGCACTCTGCAAAGCGGTTGTACTGTTCTCTGACTGTATGTCTCGTGCTCTCTCTCTCGTTCCTCTACATATCGCAGCATGGGACAGCAGTGCTCGTTTTTTTGGCCACTGGTGAGAAGGGGGCAAGTGAGCTGCAGGGATGACCAGACAGCGAGAGACACAGAGCGACGGGACCAGGGCATCTCTCTCTCTCTCTCTCTCTGTCAGTCGAGATCGAAGGCAAGTAACAACAATCTGCAGACAGCGAGCCAGAAAAATGCAGGAAAGTGAAGTATGTGAGAGATCTCCGACCCGCTGTCAGTTGTGTGAGATCTTTCCCAGTGTGACTGTGTGAGCTTCGCTTGGCTTTGCTGAAGAGAAAGAGCGAGCAACTGCGAGTGAGTGGGGGGCAGCACCACAGACAGTGACACAGAGCAAGAGAGCGACACAGAGGGAAAAGACGGAGCAACACAGTGCTGTGTGTCTCAGTCTGTATTCAAATGCCCTGTGATCAGTAGAAATGTTCGTCTGCAGTCTCCTCTCTCTCAGTGTGCATGGGGGCACCACAGTACCAGCAGTGTACCACTCAGTCTTATGCACAAGAAATGTCACAGATCATGTCAGTAGTGTATGTGTGACGTTTCTATGTGCATAACACCACTGCAGCATGCATTAATTGTGAGGGACTATTTTGCAAGGTGGCAGGGAACACTACTCTTTTTGTATTTAAACAGCAAAAAAACAGCTTTCTGCATATTCTTTGTTGTTCAAAGAGAATCCATGTTATAAGCGTAATAACCCAGTCCAGGGTGTGGGGTTACAAGCATTTAATCCACACCTGGGGTGCTGTGGGGACACTCGGCCTTGTGCCTCACAACTCACCCCAGGTGTGGATTAAATGCCTATAACCTCACACCCTGTCGTGGGTTACTGCTTACGTAACGTTCTGAATGGGCCAAAAAGTGCCAAATTAAGGTTTCAAAAATAATTTTGTTTTATAAAATACTAGGCACTACTAAGCACTGTGATCTACCTAGCTAGAAAGGCACTGTCATTGAATAAATGACATATTCCATGTGCTATGTTACATTTATTTTTATCTGCAGAGTTTGGCCTCTGTAGAACTCACTCACGGCTCTGCCACATGTGAGGTCAGAGAGGTTAAAACCTAAATGTGATACTTTTAGAAAGCCTACAGTATATCCCTTAGCTAAGAAACTGTAGAAAAATATGTAATGTTATTTCCACACTTCCAATTTTATGGATATGTTCCAGATGCTATTTGTTTATGTTTTGATGCTTAACCACTTCTCCCCTGAACTGAACAGAAGTCTATGGAAAAAGAGTGAATTATGGGGTTCTTACATGTGAACGGGTTAATCCAAAGCCAAGCAGCTCTTATAATGCTGCTGACATCACAAAGATGCTCTGCTCTACATTAAAACACCTCAACCTAGGAAAACTAAGGCCCAGTAATTGAGTTAAATCTGAACAATAAGAATGAACATGTCAGTCTTACATACATAACCCATGTGATATAAATAGGTCACTAAATGCTTTGTTGTGGCAGATCTCAGTATATGAATGTAAGATTGTTGCCACCTGAACATTTCATGTCTCACCCTCAACAGTGGGAATAAATGCTATCCTACTTTTGCCCAATAAAATATTCTCTCTCTGGTGTTTATAATTGCACCAAACCTCTCTCTCATGTTATTAAACTTTTATTTCCTACATTTATTTTATATGGCATGTGGACTATTCTACAGAGTGCAGGAGACAGCACTCAAAACATTTGCGGTAAGTTCAGAGCCATCAAAAACACACTGCAGAGCCAAGAACAGCACATAGATCTTGATGTGTTAGAAATAAGGGAAAATTTTGGGATTTGGGTTTGGATTTTAATAAGCTTGGTGTAGCACCATGTTACACAGAAATCTAGAGTTAGCAGCATTTTGGTTTGCGGGCTGTTCAGTTCAATACTCCAAGCAAATTTGTAAGTGCTGCCTGCTACATAGAAACATAGAATTTGACGGCAGATAAGGACTGCCTGGCCCACCTAGTCTGCCCATTTTCCTACCTAACAGATAAGCGGCAGATCCTAGTTAACCAACAGCTTACTTCCTCCTACCCCCAACTAGGACTGCCTTATGTCTGTCCCATGCACTCCTGAATTCCCCCACTGTTCTTGACTCCACGACCTCCTCAGGGAGGCTGTTCCATGCATCCACAACCCTCTCTGTGAAAAAATACTTCGTCACATTACCTCTGAGCTGTCCCCCCTCTATCTTCAAATTGTGCCCCCTTGTTCTTGCACATCTCTTTTTCTGAAAGATGCTGCCTTCTTGGACTTTGTTGATTCCCTTGAGGTACTTGAAATTTTCTATCAATTTCCCTTCTCTCCCTTCTTTCCTCAAGGGTATACATATTAAGCTCCCTTAGTCTTTCTTCGTATGTCTTCTGGTGCAGACCCTGCACCATTTTTGTTGCCCTCCTCTGGATAGTCTTCACTCTGTGTATGTCTTTTCGGAGATGGGGTCTCCAGAACTGCACACAGTACTCCAGATGGGGTCTCACCAACTGTCTGTACACAGGGATAACAACTTCCTGTTTTCTACTATTGATGCCTCTTCCAATGCATCCCAGTATCCCCCCAACCTTCCTTACTGCCTTCTCACATTGCTTGCCCACCTTTAGGTCATCTGATATAATTACCCCCAGGTCCCTTTCCATTTTTACTGTTGTCAGTATCTCACCCCCCATTGTGTACTCTTCCCCTGGATTTTTGTTTCCCATGTGCATTACCTTGCACTTCTTTGCATTGAATCTGAGCTGCCATACATTTGACCATTCCTCCAACCTTGCCAAGTCCCTTCTCATCCTTTCCACTCCATCTTGTGTATCAACCCTGTTGCAGATCTTTGTGTTGTCTGCAAAGAGACATACTTTTCCTTCCAGTTCCTCTGCAATGTCACTTATAAAGACATTAAAAGGACTGGTCCAAGCTGAACCCTGCCTACCCCGCTAGTAACCCTCCTTTCTTCACTGTGTACTCCATTTACTACTACCCTTTGCGTCCTGCTGTCTAGCCAATTTTTTATCCAGGCTACCACCTTGGGACCCACTCCAAGGCTGGCTAACTTGTATATTAATCTTTTGTGTGGGACTGTATCAAATGCCTTGCTAAAATCTAGGTAGGCCATGTCCACAGCCCCTCCCTGGTCTACTACTTTGGTCACCCAGTCAAATAAATCTATTAGATTAGTCTGACACGACATTCCCATCGTGAATCCATGCTGCCTTGGGTCCTGTGCCCCACTGGCCTCTAGGTACTCAACAATTCTTTCCTTCAGAAGTGATTCCAACATTTACCCTACCACTGAGGTCAAATGAACTGGTCTGTAGTTTCCTGCTTCTGTCCTGCTCCCACTTTTGTGAAGAGGAATCACATCTGCCCTCCTCAAGTCTTCAGGTACCACCCCATCCTCCCATGATTTGTTAAAGAGAGTAGTCAACAGTGTCACTAGTTCTACCCTTAGTTCTTTTAGAATTCTTGGGTGAATCCCATCAGGCCCCATTGCTTTGTCCACCTTTAATTTTATTAGTTCTTTGAGAACACTTTATTCTGTAAATGGACTGGTATTGACCCCCGTCTTCAGTGTGTTTCTCTTGCTTGGTTTAGGTACCTCCCCCTCCTCTTCCTTTGTAAATACTGAGCAGAAATATTCGTTCAGTCTCCTGCTTTTCACTGTCGCCTTTACCACATTCCTCCCTTTATTAAGCCTCAGTATCCCTCCTTTGGTCTTTCTTGGCTCCTAATGTACCTATAAAGGTCTTATCCTCTTCTTAACAGAATTGGCTATTCTTTCCTCGGTTTGGGCCTTTGCTATTCTGACTGCCTTCCCAGCCTCTTTCTGCTTTAACTGATAAAGTTCTCTGTCCTGCTTCTTCTGTGTTTCCTTATATTTCCTGAATGCTGTCCTTTTCTCCTTAACCTTCCTGCCACCTCTTTTGAGAACCATAGCGTTTTTTTCCTTTGTTGTGTTTTGTTGATTTGCTTTACACAAAGGCTTGTTGCCTCTGTGATGGCTGTTTTGATTACTCCCCATTGTTCCTCCACCCCTCCTTCTTGCCTGTTTGCTAGTGCTTTTCTGAGGCACTCTCTCATTTTCCCAAAGTCAGCCCTCCTAAAGTCCAATACTCTTGCTATTGCATGGCTTGATTGTATGCCTGTGTTTATCGTGAACCACACTGTTTGGTGGTCGCTTGTTCCCAGATGGCTACCCACTTCTAAATCCGAGATTCTTTCTCCGTCCCCATTTGAGAGTACCAGGTCTAAGACTGCTCCCTCCCGAGTGGGTTCCAATACTAGCTGTCTGAGGCATGCCCCCTGTAGGGCATCAAGAATGACCCTGCTCTTGGATGTGCCTGCAGCAAAGGTACTCCAGTTAACGCCTGGCATAGTCAGGTCCCCCATCAACAATATCTCCCCTTTTTCTGCTATTCTAAGGAAGCCTTCTATCATTTCCTTGTCCATTCCCTCCCCCTGAGATGGGGGTCTGTATACAACCCCCATGCGGATTGTGGTGCCATTTCCTGTCTCCAGGGTGACCCAGAGTGCCTCATCTGCTCCCTGTTTACTCTCTAGTTCTGTTGCTTTGATCCCTTCCTTTACATAGAGAGCTACTACTCCTCCTCTTTCACCCTCCCTGTCCCTCCTGTAGATTGTGTATCCAGGTATGTTGACATCCCAGTCATGGTTCTCTGTGTACCATGTTTCTGTGACTGCCACAATATCCAGGCAACCCTCTTCCATCAAGGCCACTTGTTCAGGGAGCTTGTTATACAGACTATGGGCATTGGTACTCATCACCCTCCACTTTTTGACAGCCTTACCCCTTTTACCCCCATTCCTGTCCTTACTGCCTTTGTCTTTTTTTACATTTACCTCTGTCCTGCTCCCTAATAACTTCTCTATCTTGGTGTTTACCTCACTAAATACAGGTTACTCACCTGTAACAGGAGCTCTAGGAATGGTATATATGTTGTTCATCCACACTTATTGGCAGGTTCCTTGCCGCTTTAAATCTTGCGGTGGGTCTTCAAGCTGGCTCCTCCACCCACCCGGGTGGTAAAACTCCTAGCTCCGCCCCATGGCGCCAGAATCTAGCCCGCTGGAAGCCAGGTTGTGCATCAAGAGGCGGAGGTCGGATGGGTCATGTGGATGAACAACATATACCATTCCTAGAACTCCTGTTACAGGTGAGTAACCTGTATCTCTAGGGACATGGATATGTTGTTCAATCCACACTTATTGGCAGACTCCTAGCAGTTCTCCAGGAGGAGGGAGGCAAGGCGCATACCCCCGATACTTACTTGGGAAAAAGAGACTGGAGAACCGAGGCCCCAAAACCAGCATCCTGGCATGACTCAAGGTCTATGTGGTAGTGGGTAATAAAGGTATGTGCCGACTTCCAGGTAGCAGCCCTGCAGATATCCTGGATAGGGACATCCCTGGAAGCAGCTACCGATGCAGCAGTATGGCGGGTAGAATGAGCTCTTGTCCCTCTGGGAGGCTCCATGCCCGCCAACCTATAGCAGAGCTCTATGTAGGAGGTGACCCACCTGCTTATCATCCGCTTGGCTGCAGGTCTGCCAGGTGTGGCTTCAGCGTAGGTGACAAACAGATGGCGAACCTCTCCCCGAACTTCAGCCATCCGCTCCTTATAATAAGCGAGCGCTCATCTAGGGTCCAAAGTATGGAGCCTATATTCGGCCTCCGAGGTGCGACTGGGGTAGAACACCAGCAGAGTCAACACCTGGTTAAGGTGAAACTCCGACACCACCTTCGGAAGGAATTTCGGTTGGGGGCGCAGGACAACCTTGTCCCTGTGGAAGACCAGATAAGGAGACTCGATGGAAAGCGCCTGGAGCTCTCCCATCCTTCTGGCTGACGTGATAGCCACCAAGAAGGTGGTCTTCCACGATAGGTGGGAAATATTGCACCTGTGCATCGGTTCGAATGACTTGCCCATGAACTTGGCCAATACCAGCAGTAGATCCAGAGGTGGAGGTTCTCGCATCGGGAGGGAAATGGTCAAGGCCTTGAAAAAGCGCCCGACCACCTTCTCCCGCGCCACTGATCGCTTCCCGGCTGTACCCGTAAGAAGATGGCTGCCAGGTGCACCTTAAGGGTCACGATCAAGCCCTTGCTGAGAAAGGGACCACAGGTAGTCCAGAATGCTTGCCAAGGACAGGCGGAGGGTCCAAGCCCCCCTGACACCAAATGGAGAATCTCTTCCATTTGAAGGCGTAGCATTTCCTGGTCGACTCCTTACGGGACGCCTCAACGACGTTGAGGACCTCATCGGAAAGACCCAAGGCCTAGAACTCTAGTCGCTCAGGAACCAGGCCGTCAGGTGCAGGGATTGAAGGTCTGGATGGAATACCTTCCCCTGGTTGACTGAGATCAGGTCTGGGCGGGCTGGAAGCCGCCTCAGGAGCCTGGCGCTGAGGCTGTTGAGATCTGGATACCAGAACTGGCAGGGCCAGTCTGGGGCTACCAGAATCACCTGCGCCTTGTCCCTCCTTGCCTTGAGAAGCACCTTATGGATCAAGGGAAATGGGGGAAGGGCGTAGAAGAGGCCTGGGGTCCACGGCCTCGAGAAGGCATCCCCCTGCAGCGAGCCCTGCTGAGGGGCGGGCATGGAACAGACTCAGCCTGCATTCTCCTGAGGCAAACAGGTCCACCTGAGGCGTGCCCCAGTGGGAGAACAGATCTTGTACTACCTCCGCAGGACAGACCACCATGAGACGAGCCCCTATCCCGCTTAGGGCATCGGCCAGGGTGTTGGAGGCCCTGCCACGTGAATAGCTAGGAGATCCGCCTCCAGGCTGCGCACGAGGGACCATATGCGGACAGCTTCCTTGCATAACAGCATGGAGTGCGTCCCGCCCTGGCGGTTCAGATAGTACATGGTCGTGGTATTGTCCATCTGGACCTGAACCACTTGACCCGGTAGAAATGGAGCGAAAACAGTGAGAGCTAGGCGGACCACTCGGAGCTCCAGCAGGTTGCTATGGCATCGGGACTACCAAGGGGACCAGAGGCCATGCGCTCGGTGTTCCCCCAGATGGGCACCCCAACCCATCAGAGAGGCATCGGTCGATAGAGAGAGACCGTCGGCTCGGGGCAGATGAACGGGATGCCCTCCTGCAGATGTGCCGGAACGATCCATCATTGGAGAGTGCTCCACATCTCCTGGGTCACTGTCACGGGCTGATCCAACGGATCGCAGTGTTGTGACCACTGGCTGGCCAGTCCCCATTGAAGGGGACGCATGTACCAACGAGCCCAACGGACCACGCTGGTGTAGGCCGCCATGAGGCCCAGGAAGTCCCGGGCAGGGTGCAATTGCCCAACCAGAAATGACTGGGCAAAGGAGGAAAGAACCTCGGCCATGTCCACCGGGAGCTGTGCTCTGGCTCGTAGAAAGTCGAGCTCTGCCCCGATGAATTGTATCACCTGCTTTGGCACGAGTTCCGATTTGGCCTCGTTGATGAGGAGGCCAATCTGAGAGCAAACCTGGAGGGCCAGATCTCTGGACCGCTCCGCCTCCCTCTGGAGGGGCTGCAATCAGCCAGTCGCCCAGGTAGGGGTACACTGGACGCTTTGGCGCCGCAGGAACGCTGTCACCACTGCCATGCATTTGGTGAAGACCCTGGGAGCTAGGGAAAGGCCGAAGCGCATGGCCCGGAACTCGTAAAGGGATCCCTCCGCTCCGAAGTGGAGGAATCTCTGATGGGACGGACAGATTGGGACGTGAAAGAACGCGTCCTGGAGGTCCAGGGAACACAGCCACATGCCTCGTTCCAAGGATGGGATTATCTGAGCCAGCGTAACCATCCTGAAGGTCCGAGACCTTAGGAACTTGTTCAGGTCGTGCAGGTCGAGAATGGGGCACCAGCCCCCCGTCCGTTTTGGGACCAGGAAGTACCTGGACACAAACCCCGGGTCTGGAGGAGGCTCCGCCAACTTCCTGATCACCTCTTTTTCGAGGAGCAGGGCAATATAGGCTCGGCGGGCCAACAGCGAGGCTGCGGACCCCATGGTCCCCCGAGGGATGACGGTTCGAAAGGGTGGAGCCTGCTCGAACTCCAGAGGCAGGCCTTTTCCTACCACCTCCAACACCCAGCGGTCCGTGGTGATAGCGGACCAGGCGGAAAGGAAGTGGTGGAGCCGTCCCACCACGGGGGGAACCCAGGGGGGAGTGACGAGGCTGGGGGCGGCACCCCTCAACCCATCATTGGGCAGGCTTGGAGTAGGAACTGGCCAAGGGACCTCCTGGACCTTTACCTCCTTGCTTCCTGTTAGAGGAAGCCGCCGGCTTGGGTTTGGGACGCCAAGCGCGAGCCTGCCGGCCCTGTTGCTGGTGCTGCTGGGCTGGTCGAAAAGCAGGGGTCGAAGGACGAAAGGACTTCTGCTGCTGACGGCGGCCTTTGTCCCTCTGGGAGGAGGTGACCGAGTCCAGGGTGGCATTGGACTTCTCGATCCGCTGGAGGTGTCCCTCCACTCCAGGGCCGATGAGGTCAGTCCCCAAGAAGGGGGTATCCGCCGTGAAGGTGGATATCCTCAGCCACGCCCTGTGGCGCATGGCCACCGCGGCTGCTACTGACCTGGCACAGGAATCTCCTATGTCCAGAGCAGTCTGAAGCTGCTGCTTCGCCACCGCCCTACCCTGGTCCCGCACCTGGTGGACGGTGGTCTGCAGGTCAGTCGGGAGATGAGGAACAACCTCATCTAGGGAGCCCAAGAGGGCATGGGAGAAGTGTGCCATCAGCACGGCCGAGCTGGCCTGTCGGAGGCCGAGGGAGGACGCAGCACCTTGCGCTCGGCAAAGTCCAGCTTTTTGGACTCTTTGTTGGGGGCTTATCCACATCCCGAGTGTTACCAGAACGCTGGAAAACGCTGTCGGTGACTAACCCCTCGGCAGAGGGGTGCTCCAAGAAACCGGGCAAAGAGCTGGCAGGGACCGCATACTTCCTGGCCATCCTGGCCAAGGGCGCAGGACAGGAAGCAGGCCGCTGCCAAAGCTCCAAGGCTGGGCCGACAATGGCCTCAGCCACTGGAAAGGCCTCTGTGGGGGAATCCCCTCGGTCCAGTATCTCCGTCAGGGGATACTTGGCCCGTTTGGACACGGGCTCGAGCTGCATCCCGGTGGACTCCGAGATGAGTCGAAGCAGACCCAAGAAGGACGACTGGCTATCGTCCAATGACTGGCCCCCGGAGAACTCCAGGTCGATCTGCCTGGAGAACAGGGAGGAGTCGTCGTCGGATTCCGAAGAGTCTGCGAAGAGCTGCCTCGGCCCTGAGCCACCCTCCACCTGCCAAGAACGGTCGGGAGTGAGGGTGACCAACAACCTGTGGGGCAGGCCGTGACCCGACCGAGAATCCTTGGTCGGTGTCCCCGACTTCGGTTGTGGGAGAGGTTCCTACCACAGCCGGTGGAGCAACTGGTTTGGCAGAGCAACCGGCCCTGGGCAGGCACCTCGACTGGGGCGAGTGGTTGCTTCGGTCGTTCAGGCGACAGCCACTTGATGGCCGGGGTCTGGACCGGGGTCAGCTTAGGCCCAGACAACAGCAACTGCTGCCACATAAGCTCCTCATAGTGCCGGCGTAATTTACGCCGAAGCCTCCCCTCACCCGAGGAAGAGGACGAGGAGGAATGGTGTCGCCGCTTACTTCGGTATTGAGACCGAGACCGCCGATGTCGGCGTGAACGGCTAGACCAAGAAGAGGTCAGAGACCGAGACCCTTGAGGGGACCAAGGGTGGGTATGGGAAGGGCGGGGACACCCGCTTTTCCCTCGGCTCGGGCACTTTAACCGGGGACTGCAGCCCAGAAGGCACAGGCAGATCCTCGGTATCCACCGGGGGAAATCGGTGAAGGAGGGTTGTCGGCTTCTCCAGTCAACAGCCCTTCTAATGGATCGAGAAAAATCTCGACTTCGTCGATGGGAGTCTCGGCAGGCTGGTACCGGGGGTACCGTGAAGCCAGCGGCCTCAGCCGCAACCTCGACCGAAGTCGACGGTCGGCTGTCCGGGGAAGGGACCTCTCCTGCTCCCACGAACGCCGACGGTGGGACTTACCCTTTGACTCCTTCTTCTTGGGCTGAGAAGAATGTCCCGATGGCCCCTCTCCCTTCGTGGAAAGGGACTGATAAAGCTCCTTGAACGAAGCCGTATAAGAGGAACTCAGAGAGAACGGGATAAATGCCGTGGCCGGGGAGGAGGAAGATGCGGCCTGGGCTGCCTCCTCCTCGAGGGCGATCATCTGCTCGAGCTGCTCAGCCGAGCCAGCCGCCGGACACCGCCCAACGAGCCTCTTTTGATCTTACCAGCGGAAAACGCTTCGGGCGCCCGAAGCCTAATTGGCAGCGCGATCGCCCCAGGACGTTGGCCGAGAAAGAGGCACACCGGGTAGGCCTGCAGGTCGTGATTCAGGCCCAGGCAGTAGATGCACGTGGGAGTGCGGATCAGTCCTGGACATTTTCTGTCCGCAAGGGCACCCTCTGAAAGCTGGAATAGATTTGTCCACGAGCCGCCGTAGGGAAGATGAAGAACCAAGTTTAGAAAACTTTAAAACCAATTTCGACAAACCAAGAGTTAGGATCCAGTCTAAAACGCAGAGCGCTAAGGAGGGAACCCGAGCTTCCAAGCGGTAAGGAAGATCTGGCGTCATGGGGTGGAGCCGAGAGTTTTACCACCCGGGTGGGTGGGAGGAGCCAGCTTGAAGACCTTCCGGCAAGATTTAAAGCGGCAAGGAACCTGCCAATAAGTGTGGATTGAACAACATATCCATGTCCCTAGAATTACCATGTTTTGTGGGGGGAGGCTGGGATTTCTCTGCTCCTTTTTAGTGCCTCCCCCCTTGGCTAGTTTAAATGCTTGCCAATAAAGCATTTAAACCTCTCACCTAGGATCCTGGTTCCCCGGACAGATGCAGACCATTGCACCAGTATAGGTCTGCATCCCTCCAGGTGGCTCCCCAGTCCCCAGTGAAGCCAAAACCCTGAGCTCCACACCAGTTTTTCAACCATTGAATTCCCTGGTGAGGAGTGCCCTAGCATCACCCTTGCCATAGACAGGCAGCACCTCCGAGAAGGTTACCGAATGCGCTACTTTTCTAAGGCCCCACCCTAACTCTACAAACTCCTCTTGCACTGCTCTGATCCCATTCCTAGCCAGATTATTTGTCCCTAGGTGGACAATGACATCCAGTTCCCTCCCTCGTGCAGCTCCTCCCACAATCCTGAGGATTTGCTTCCTGTCCCTCCAAGCCGTGGTGCCAGGAAGGCACCTTACCTCCCTCTCCCCTTCCTACCCCATTTCTACCCCCCTAATGATTGAGTCCCTCACCAGGAGTTGTTTCCTTCCCCTGTGGGGTCCCAAGCCACCCTCCTGTGGGCCTCCTTTGTGAAGGTTCCCAGCATCCTCCTTGGTCTCCACTCCAGGTGCCTCCATAGAGGAACCACTATCCACCAGAAGAGCGAATGAATTGTGGAGAGGTACAGCTGGAGGGATGAACTCTGTTCCACCACTCTCTCCCTCCCTGAGCCCACCCTGGTCCAGCCTCTCCTCTTTCTTGACAACCTCTGAGGTAGTGGCATAGGCCATGGTGGTCCCTGGGTGGGGGAGGAGGTTTCACGAATTCTAGCCAGGTCAGCCTGGAGATGGGCAACTTCCTCTCTCAGACCAGAGAGGTGCCTGTAAATAGGGCAGCATCGCTGCCTCCAGAATGTCTCCCGGAACACTGCCGCCCCACAGCCATTGCACTGCACCACTCCTATCATGTCTTATTTTGTGTCTCCTCTACTGTTTCTCTGTATGCTTACTCTCTCCTCTCCTTACAACTCTCACCATTCCTGTCCTGGGACAGCAACTTCCTATCTTCTTCAGTAGCCTCCTTCTTCCTTGCTCAATGTCAGACCACCAGAAATGGAAATGACGTACCTACCGTAATTCTGATCTTTCTGTGCATCTTCACCATTCATCACCTTTGGGTACTTCGCTGGAGGTCATGACCCCGCGGGATTTTTTTTTTTGGATGGGCAGAGTCAACACACCATCAGTACCGCCCTCGAGGCCAACGCACTGTGTGGTGCTCGCGGGTTGGCTGTTAGTGTTCTCGACTCTGCTCTCCTGCCAGTTCTGAGTCACCGTAGAGGTGAGAAAATAGGTTGGGAGGGTGGGACAAGGAAGTCCAAGGAACAGACAAAGGAAAAGATATATAAACTAAAATGAGAAATAAACAACTGAGAGGACAGAACAAGTTTGAAGACTAAGGGGATTGAGTAGGGGGCCCAATCTCTGGAAGTAAAATGGGGAAGGAGGGAGGGAGGGAGGTTAATGATTTTAGAAGTAAGGATAAGAGTGAGGGGGAAAAACAGGAGAAACATGCCCCGTAACCTTGACCTGTCTCCAATTTATATAGGAACTGCGAATGAATAGCCAAGGGGCTAACTGCCAGAATTCAAGGCACAGAATCACTGGCAATAACTCCTACAAAGCAGAATTGGCGATTCTGGAAGAAAAGACAGGATACAGGGATATCTCTCCCCTTTCCAAAGGAGATTTTGGTGTAAGAAACCTAGTTTCTTAAGTTAATTGAGGTTATGTCCAAAGGACAGGGAAATCAAAGGACTGACGGGGAGTAAGGATGGCAACTGCCAACCCCCACCCCACAGGGATGGAGCCGAAGCACTGAAAACGGAGTGCCCCCCATCCTGACCACTCTTCCCCTAAAGAAAATTATCCTCCATGTGCCCCAGATTACCCCACTCCTGACTAACAGAAAGGTGGGGGATGAGGAATGGCACAGAGAGTGAGGAGGACCCAGAGACTGAGGCCCCAGGGGGATGGAGGTTGAGATTGTGACGAATGATGCCGATACACAGAAAGATCAGAATTACGGTAGGTACGTAATTTCCATATCTCATCTGTGTCAATCTTCACCATTCATCACCTTTGGGTGGGTGTCGAGCCCCCTCGAATGGGGCTTTTAACCCTAAGGGGCACAGTCCCTTAGCTCTCAGTGGGTGACACATTAACAAGGAGAACCTTCACGGGTCTGGAAAGGCCCGAGAGTGGGGAGAGTGAGACAGGGACCCCTGGAGGGGGTATGAAGTTGCTCCAACAGACGCAGTCTCACCCTAGGGGAGAAAAGATGGGTTCTCTGGTGAGCGGAGTCAATCACCCTATGTCAGGCCAAGGGTGACAACCGGGAGAGATGCAGCCATGCCGTCCGCGTTGTGCAGATCGCTGTCCTTATGACACTGGTAGCTACCTCAATGGCGTCATATGATGCCCTTGCTTGGTGCCTTGCTAGCTCCAGGCCATGTGCAGAGAGTGCAATAGCTTGTCTGGTTTGCTCCGTATCAGGCATCGAAGCTAGGAGTTGACCTAGCCTGGACCACAGGAACCTGTCATAGGATGCATAGTGGGCCTGATGTGCTGCAATAGAAACCAGCAACCGTGCCGAGTAGAATGTCCTCCTCCTCCAGAAGTCAAAATCCAAGGAATCTTGATCTAGGGGCTAGTCACGGTGCAGGGTGCGAAGCCCATCTGGAGTATCCAAATGCTTCAATCCTGACTGAGGATGAGGCAGGGATCGACAAATTTTAAAATCTCATGCTAGTCCAGGACAAGTGGCCTTGACAAAAATGGTAGTCCTCGAGTTCCGAGTGGTAGTCCAGTACATTTCAATTGAAATATCCAACCGACTTAACAGAAATACAGTAAGTTAAATGGTGTGGCTGTGTGGCAGGGCTTATGTATTGTATTATTATTTCATAGGATGGATGGAGAGATGTAGAAGAACTTCATAAATCAGGAAAAACAATATTTTCATATTTTTTTTTGTTAATACAGGCCAGGGTAGTACAGGCCGGACACTAAGGCTCCCCAGGCAGAAGTCTGTATTAGAAGAGATTGGAGAAATGTTACAGAATTGGTTAAGGACAAGCCAAAACCAGCTAGGCCGTTGGTTGAGAAGAACATGAAATGGTGATTAAGGGCTAGGCCAGGAAGAAGATGATGGGGCACTGGGAAGCAGGAGTACTAGCATCAAGAAGATCATCAGCAGCAGAAGCAGCTAAACCAGAAGATAATGTATCAGCAGCAACAGCATGCCCACGGACATGTCGAGTGCCTGGACCAGAGAGCAGCCAGTGGTTAATTGCTGGATCCGGATCAAAGTCATGCAGTTCAGGACCTTCTACTGCTATCTGCAGGAGAGACTGTAGTGAAGCATCAGCCAGCCTTGTCCTGATTTTTGTTTTGATTAGGTTCTGAACAGAAGAAACTCTCACATTTTGCAGTCGATACACTCATTGCCATGAGTATTTCAACTAGGTCAAGAATGTGCATAATCTGGGGGTGGTTTTTCTTTTAGTAATCTGGTATATACCTGCAAATAGGGTTTTTCAATTGCAGATTTCAATATTGTTTTAAATGCAGCATACTCTGACTTTTTATGTTCCTGCTGCTCCTCTGTGAAAAAGTGAAAATACTCTGCCAGGTTTGCAAGTTCAGAGGTCCCAAACACTGCTAGTTGGTCTCTTATAGATCAAACTGCTTAAAATCTAAGCAGTTGAACCATTTGAGAGGCACCTCTGAGAATTTTTAAATCTGTTGTCAATATACATTATTGCTGCATCTATTAAAGTCTGCAGCTGTCCTTCTGTCACAAAACTGATTTCTGGGCAGTTGCCTCTGAATGGGAAATGAACAGTCTTCTCCTCCCTCCCTCTTTGTCACAACATATTCCATACATTTCTGTTCTGGTTTGTAATGGCTGAGGAAAGCTGCCATGTATTGCCCTGGCATGGTTTTCAGTTCCATAAGCTGAGTAGGCAGGTCTCAACAAGCTGTGGAACTTCCAGTATTACTATGTCATCTCGTTGAAACTGCAGTGACAGGTTTTTTAGTATTGGCAGGAAATCTTGCAGTATATAGACAGCTTTTACAAACTGCACACTCTGTGTTTCTTTTAAGAGGCCCTTTGTTTTTGAACTTTCATCACCACCAGCAGTCAAAGATGTATGTAGGTGTTGTACAACAGTAGGTAGGTTAACCTAAACTGCAAGTACCGAATGTGACCTACTGGCAAGCCATCTCACTTGTTTAATTGCAGCAAAGTGCGTCAAATCAGTATCCATCATGTTAGCAATTTCTTGGAGTTCTCTCATTTTTCTGGGACTATAGTGATAAAATTTGAATATTCCCTTGAGAGTACTTTCCAGCTTTGATACAAATGGATTTTTTTTAACACATTGAGAACTGCCAGCTCTAGCTTATGGGTAAAGCACTGCATCACAATTATTTCAGGACGGCAGTGTTCCCTCAACTATACTATGGTTCCTCCTCTTTCGCCCATGATGACACTGGCCCCATCAAAATTTGCTTAAATAAGAAGCGGTCCTGGATTGTTAACATTTTGTAGGTTACTGAGAGGAAGATTTACTGACTCCAATGCAGTTGATATTGCATGGAATACACCTTCTGCATGTGCATGTTCCAGTGGCACAGCTTGGATAAGCAGTGTATGCACCTGTTTTGAATTAGGTTCAACAAACCTTAAGAAAACATTTTCCCACTCAGTTATACTGTAATCAGTACTGCCATCAGCAAGAACTGTCACATACTTAACATTGGCAAGAGTCTGCATCTGGATTCTGGATATAACTGCTGAAATAGCACTGCAAAAGTCCCTGGCTCGCTTATCGTTAGTATATTAGAACCTAGCTTAATGCCATTTTTTTCCTGTAATTCACAGAGCCACCCATGTCTGAGAAAGGCTTAAGATTTTTGGCTATGGAATACGCTGTGTTAAACAGGCGTCTCATCTTTGCTTTTGTGGCCTCTTCCTACTGTGCAAAGGCTTGGTAAAGTGGTGACTCACTAATCTCACAACATACTGCTGTGGACACTTTCCAGAATATGTTGGTTCTGGCATAGCACATGTGGATTGGATTTTTCATGTACATACTGACTCAATGCGAAAGTTGTTAGAGCCTGTGGCAAAGACATTTGGGTTTTTTTTGAAAATGCTGGAGTTGCAATAGTGGGATACTTTTCACACAGTGTGCAGTACATAAGCCCCTTTTTATCATCGTATCTCAACCATTTATAAGTGGACAACCAATGACACTGAAATAGTCTGGCCCTTTTTTCTTGGTCATATTTCTTGTCTTTACTACTCCCAACTGCCACCTCATTATCAAGCAGTAAACTACGTTTCTTAGAAAGTGACACAGGGGCTTTTTGAGATAAGGCTACTACGGCTTCTCTATTTACATCAAGTACCTGGTCAGCACTTATATCCAGAACCACAGATGCAGATTCAGGTTCATGACTTTTATCTGTGGAAGTAGTACCAGACTGTGTTTGTCTCGTAAAAGATGGTGCTGCTGCTGACCAGAGAGACAAGAGACTTTGTTGTTTGGCTTTGTTCGTCTGCATATTGTCCATATAAATTTGGTGGTCACTTTTTTTTTAAAGACTAATGGAACCAATAATAATAAACTTATTTTAAACACTGGTGTCTGTGTGTCCTTTTTCACTGGTGGTTAGTGTGGGCTCATGGGCTGGGTCACCAGGGGACAGATATATGCTTTTTTTCTATACACTGCAAGTTGTCTTGTCCTGTAACAAGTCAGGCAGGCTGGCTGCAGAACACTCTCCACACAGTCACTCACTCTCCTCTCTACCAGCACAGCCCAATCCCACCCCTGCAGTTAGGCTCCCTTATTTTATTTTACTGTTACTTACACTTGTCTTATACATGTTTTTTACTATATTTCTCTTTTTGTTTCTTGGGTACTTCAAGCCAAAAGCCAACCAACTGGTTGCAGGACACTGGGTCCTTCATTCCTTTTCACAAAATCTCTCCCAACAGCCCAACCAAGCCCATAGCATAACCCCACACCACACACAGTTTGAGTTATAGGCTTATTTCTTCTAAGTTCTTACTATACTATCTTTTTTTTTTAACTAACTTTCTCAAGTCAGTCCTTTCCTTCGTCCCGCCTCTCTCCAAGCTCCTCCTTCACTCCTTTACACACAATCTCTATATCTGCGCTCTTCTCTCCCAACAGCCGACCAGCTTCTTCTCTTATTTTCTTTTTTTTAGCTTTCTTTTATTATTTTATTTTTTCTTTGTTTATGCAGCTAGTAGTCAAATAAACTGCTGTTTTTACTGATGGGCAACACAAAGCCCCCCCCCCCCACAGTAGTAGTCCCCTGCCCTTGCTTTCTTCCTTTCTATTTTCTGTAGTCAGTGACACTCTATGCTGCTGCTAGTTCTCAGTTGTCAGGGGACCAGGGTTCCCTCCCTTCTTCCACTCTGCTACATAGACAGCAGACAGTACCAGACAGTCCCCCCTCCCAAGTTTCTGTTCTGTTTCCTTTTCTCCTTGTTTCAATTATTTTTTTTTATTTAGTTGTTTAACCAGGTGTAGTACACTAAGCTGAAAGCTGTTTTACAGGAGTGACCTGGGAGCACAAGGAGGTTAAGTGGCTTGCTCAGGCAGTATGCAAGTGCAAGCTGTGGGATTCAAACCCAGGTCTAGTCTGCTGGATGTCACCAGATTTGCAGCTCAGAGCCTTAGACCACTGCACTATACTGCCTACTTAATTTATTTTATGTGCTCCTTAGTTTGCTTTCACCCTGTTATGCCCAGTTCTGTGACAAGCCCAACCTAACCCTTCTCAATATTTTATTTACCCTGCCTGCACACTCCTTATTTACTCTCTTCTTCATTAATTTTGCACTTTTGGCAAAACTGGCATGGCACACGGCAGGTAAATTTGCTTGTCTGCTGCACTAATGCATTTGAGTGCAGTTATCAGTGCTCAGCCATGTTGCCCCCGCTCCTTAGTCCTCCTAGCTCCTGCCTTCCTCCTCCCCGCTCTTCACTCTCACCAACCCTCCCTCCTTAATTCAGTTTAAAATAATATTTGTTTTCCCAAGTAGTCCACTCCACACACACAAAGTAAGGCAGCACTGGTCGCACTCGCAGTCCCCACGCCACGATATCCACAACAACGGACTGTTTAATTTGTGTATCCTCTAGTCTCCACCAACGGACAGTGAATGAGGGGCTCTAACGCAATGCACGTCTTTACTCTAGTCTCCACTACGTGCCAAATCACCACCGTGGCCAATGGGCATTCTTTGTATCACTTACAGTTCAAGATTGTCTTCCTCATTTGGCCCCACGCCTGCCAGTCCGACAGCTTGCTCCTCCTCCATTTTCCTCTGATGAGATGCTGCTCGCGCTCACTCCTGTTGCCACTTCCCTAGGCTGAGGCAAGCTCACACACTCACCGCTCGTTCCCGACCAGTAGGTGCACTGCTCGGTAGGTCAGATGACCACCGTGACAGCCGAAGCAGTGAGCACCCTTCTGGTGGAAGGTAGAACTGCAGCAGCAAAAATTTTTAAATCGGTGCTAGCCCGTGGACAGGTGGCACAACAGAAAGTGCTTGTCCCTGCACTGTAACTGGTAGCCCGGGACGTTGGGCAATAGGATTTGTCGAACCCTGGGATGAGGCATGGAACCTGGAGACTCTGGGGGGGGCACAATACCTCTGGCAAAGATCCCTAGGGGCTGGGACTCCGGAAAAGGGTCTCTGCCAGGAGCACAACAATGCCTCCCGAAAGGGAGTAGGCATGGGGGGCACCACAAGGGTGTCTGCACTGAAATCGCTCAGAAAGGCACATGTCGACTGCTCCGGATTGTGTTTGGTGGATGGAGTGATGCACAGATCCTCCAACATCCTCACGAGGAATTGCTGATACTTGGCGAGATCAGCAGCTGGAGAGATGTGGACAGACAGCTCCTCTCCCCCAGAAGAGGGGGGTGAGGAATTAGAGGACCTTGGAAGTTCAGTAGCTGACTGCTTAGGGCGAGGTTGAAAAACCTGTCTGTCCATAGCCCTGACGGAAGCGGGAAATTGAGCAGCCACCGCTCTGAACTGCTCCCAGAAGAGAGGACTTCTAGGACCAAAAATACCCAGGAGCGTAGGAGAAAGTGGCAGAGGAGTGGGGGCAGAGCCGACAACAGAAATTGAGTGACCTCTGCCTGGGCTAGGGAGCACACCAGGAGCCCTAAGGAAAGAAGGAGCCCCGGAAAACTCCACAGCTGACAGCTGATCAACCAAACTGGAACTGCCTAGGCTGTGCCCTGAAGAATTCCCCTCGTGAGGTGACCAGGGCCATGTAGATCCACAAGGATGGTCCCCTACCTCCAAAGAACGGGACCCTCTCGAAGAAACTGAAAGGGAAAGGCGGAGATCCATGCTACGGCTTCTCCCAGAGCCCGGGTGGACTCTGGAAAAAGGCCGCCACACAAACCCCATACCTCCCAACCCCCCGGAATACGAGAGTGCTCTCCTCCTCCAGAGAACCAGCCTAGGTAGCTGGCAGCCCTGGTCAGCCCCCAAAGGGGCTATGCAGGGAGCAGCACCCTCCCCTCCTGTGGGTGCTCCAATCGGCCCCAAAGTTGGGCAATCCAGGCACACCACCCAAGGGGGTACCACCACTGAGGGGTCAGAGAACTCTCTCAGACCAGACTGCAGAGCAATGGAGGCCTGCACCACTGTCTGCTGCTCAGCACCCCTGACCCTGGTCCTGGGAGTCACTGCCTGCTCCTCAGAGGGGGGCTGGCCCCAGTTTGTCGAGGACACTACCAAGGAGTTCAAGTGAGCAGCCAACTCCAAGGAGTCAGGGTGCCTGTCTGACTCAGAGTCCGACTCCTCCGAAGAGGTGGAGACTGAAGTTCTGTGCCAAACAGTGCATGGACACCCGCTACCATCCCGATTTAAAAGGGCACCAGAAACTGAGATTGCACCAGAGTCGGTGCTGATGTCCCCAACAGCACCATGAATGGTGCCAGAAGAGGACATGACTCCAACAATGGCAGCAGCCTTGGAGTCGAAGCCTGTGTCACGGCGCCATCTCGACCCACGGTGCCGCAATCGGCACCGAGACCAGAGACTGTGCCAATGACGGCCCCAACCGCGCTTTCAGTGCCACAAATGGTGCTGAGGTCAGAGACCCCCACAGCAACGACCCACCCCACAGTGCTGCAAGCGGCATCAAGGACGGAGATGGCACCGACGGCCCTGACCTGCTCGGATGGTGCCGAGTTCCAAAACCCTCATGGTGCTGTGTCCATGCTCGGAGCCATGAGTGGCTCCAGAATTGGACACAGCGCCGCGGATGGCACCAGGGCGAGTAACAGTCAGGGACGGCACCATAGAGCCTCCCATGGCGCCACCAGCACCATCGAGCCAGCAGCAGCGGCGCAAGTGACCAACCCGGCCAACAGAAACGCCATCGATTATGGCACCGTGAACGGCGCCTAGGACCAAGACGTATTGGACACACCCGCGCCGACTCCAGGCCCACGAGCCATGGGTACGACACCCGGGAGCCTTCCCCAAAGGGCAATTGCCAAGGAGATGCTCTCCCGCCTGTCCCCTGGTGGGTGGACAGACTGGGCCTCCTGCACCGTGGAAGGGCCTCTGCCATGGCTAGAGCTACAAGAGGCAGAGGCCTCCTCCTCCTCCGTCCATACAGAATCGGGAGGGGACCCGGAGGAAAGGCCGAGAGAATGTGGTTTGGCCCGACGAGTGCATGCCCATCCCCCGAAAGTCGGCGGAGCTCGTTCCACTTTCCAAGTGCGTTGCTCGATGACACAGTGGTCCATGCAGAAGCAGGCACTGCGCGAATCCATGTTGTGTAGCGGGCCAAGATACGCAAGGCAACGGTCATGCTGGTCGGTGACTGAGTCCCTACGGCCGCATGGGCACTGATGCATGGGGGGGGGGGCCGTCCCGTCTTCACAGTTTTCTTGCCCCCTGACCGAGACATGACCTACGGAAAAAGAACACCACATAAGAC
This sequence comes from Neoceratodus forsteri, assembly GCA_016271365.2. Taxonomy (NCBI): domain Eukaryota; kingdom Metazoa; phylum Chordata; order Ceratodontiformes; family Ceratodontidae; genus Neoceratodus; species Neoceratodus forsteri. Next base: position 1,106,258,491 of record CM057449.1, on the reverse strand, counting down.
CTGACATTGCAAAGTAAAATAAAGAACAGTCTTACCAGGCGATGTCGAGTAGGGCTAACAGAACTGGCAGGACACTCGGAGCCAACGGACTTTGACACGGAGTCGATAAATGGAGACAAGCAGGCTTCAAAGGTAGGCCTCTAGAGAAATTTTTCTTCAGCAGCTTCTCATGAGGTGACCATGAGGGTGGGGGACTAAGAACTGGCAGGAGGGCGTAGTCAACAACACCTAACGGTCAACCCGCGAGCGCCACACAGTGCGTCGGCCTTGAGGGTGGCACTGATGGTGCGTCGACTCCGCCCATAAAAAAAAAAAGCTCCCGCAGGGTCATGACCTCCGGCCAAGTACCCAAAGGTGATGAATGGTGAAGACTGACACAGATAAGATCCATGACTTATCAAACAGATAGTTTCTCTGAAGACTGAGCTTGGTGCATTAAATGGAATCCGTACACTTCCTTATGAAACTATTGTGAAGGTTAATATGAAGACCCAGTATGAAAATTGTTAGATTATATTTACACAATATTTTCAGTAAGACCAGTGGCACAGCTAGTGGGGGGCAGGGGGTGGTTGCCACTCCTGGCCGCCCCATTGTGAGTTGTGGTGCCCCGCCACCATCTTTATTCACTGTTTAGTGCCCATTGGGACCCCATGATTGACTGAATGGCCTCGCTCCCAAACCTGGCTCCACCACTGAGTAAGACAGAAAATACATTTAAAATTGTGATGTGAAGGCATCCATTTTGTAGACAGCAAGGGTGCTGTGACGATGTCACTGCCTCACCAGCTCTAACAGTATGCAATTAAGCAGGTTAAAATCAAACTGCTCCTACAGACAATTGAGCTTCAATACAAAGGAGTGCAAGGTTATGCCTTTCGGAGCAAGGAACTCAGGGAGGAGCCATCAGTTGAGAGTGGTTCAGACAGAGGTCACAGAGGAGGAGGAGAAGGACCTGGGGGGGATCATAACAGGCAACATGAACAGCTCAGCTCAGTGCAGGAAGGTGGCAGCTAAGACCAACAAGATGCTGGGGTGCACTGCAAGAGGAATTTCATCAAGAAATAGGGATGTGATCCTGCTGCTGTACAGTTTACTAGTCAGGCCACATTTGGACTACTGCGCTCAGTTTTGGCGTCCCTTTCTGAAGGAGGATATCAGATTGCTGGAGGGGGTGCAGCATAGAGCAACGAAGATGATTCAGGGGCTGGAGGGCAAAACCTATGAGGACAGGCTGACTGAGTCGAATATGTACACCATGGAGGACAGGAGAGAGAGAGAGAGATCAGGGGGATATGATTGAGACCTTCAAATACTTGAAGAGGATTAACAAAATGGGCACAGAAGGGATATTTATGCTGAGGAGAGGAAGGACACCAGAGGGCATGGTCTCAGGTTGGAGGGTGGAAGATATCGGAGAGAGATGAGGAGGCATTTTTCCACAGAGAGGGTGGTGGAGAAATGGAACATTCTACACGAGGACGTGGTATCCTGTATCACAGTGGGCAGTTTTAAAAGGGTATGGGGGGAGAGGAGAGTAGGGCAGCTACAACACAAATGTGCTAGCCGCGCATTTGAGCAGACTAACTTAATAGACCACAAGGCCTGTTTCTGCTGGCAGATTCATATGTTCGTATGTACAGACAGGGATCCTGTTCTATCATGAAGAGAAGCACTGGATTCTTTTTTTGCACTCTGCCAAACATAATATCCTGGGTGTTCCTCAGAATATAACAGAATCCCTGACAGCACTGTCAAACTGTTCTCACCTGCTGCACTGCACACTATTAACACTGGTGAGGCAGTGACATCATCACAACACCCTTCCTGTCCACAAAATGGATGTCTCCACATCCCTATTTAAAAAGCATTTTTCTGTCTTACTGAAAACATTTTCTAAATATCACCCAGCAATTTACATACTGGATCCTCATAGTAACCTTCACAATAATTTCATAAGGAAACATACGAATTCCCTTTAAAGTAAATTTCTTTTGTTATTCCTATCTTTAGTGTTGTTAGACATTTTTTTCTGGTGTATAAAAGATAATGCTCAGCATTCTGAAAACAAAATTTGTGTTTTTTCTTCACTGTTCTACCGCACTAATAATACAATGTAATAGTTATAAACGGTAAAAGAAAACAGCTCTTTGATTCATACTATTTATTTTCAAATGGTAGCGGGAGTCTTCCCTTCTTTTTACCTACATTAGGGATGCATAATACTGAAAGAATTAATTTTGAAAACACTGATAAGACAAAAGAAATTTCTAACACCACTCGAAACACGCACAGCACGCAATAGCCTCTAAGAACTTCAGAAACAACTGTGGATGTTAAGTATTTATAAAATAATATGTGAAAATTCATTACTATACTGGAAAAGATCCCCTTCAGCCAATCAGAAGGCAGTTACTGTCCTGTTATTTTGTGATAACTGGAGAGTAGATTGCATCTGACTGGCTAAGCACAACAAGCAGCAGTCAATCAGTGCAAGTAATTTCGCCAATTTAAAAACACATTTTCCAGTATAATCATGACAGCACCATAGTGGTTATGTGTGTGTGGTGGTGGTGACCTCTGTAATAAATAGAAACTTGGCATTTGACCACACTGTTTATTACCCCCTAGTCCAGGTATCACTTTTTAAACCGTGATCACTATTGTGTAATCACTATAACATGACTGGCTGAAACATGTCACATGACCCTGCAGATGTCAGATCTCGTTTCTATAGTGAAAAACCTGTTTACAATGAGCCCTTTTATGAGCCCAAGGACACTTCAGAGTGTGCAAAGCAGAGGGACCTCCCACCACAAGGGACTTTGAAGGGATAGAACACATCTGCTCTCATGTAGTATTACTTACTCAGTGCCCTTCTCATGGAACAGAACTTAGAACACCACCATGAGGTGTGCACTGAAATGCTTTAATGTGCACCCTGTTGTACGTTATTGCTTATTTAATGGCAAGAAGACTATTGGCCATATTATTAAAATATTTATGTCATTGGCACAGAATGGAAGAAACCATAGAGGCAGTATAGTCAAGTGGCTACAGCCCACAGCTATAAACATGGGAGACCCACGTTTCAAACCACCACCACCATTTACTCTGTGATCTTGAACAAGTCACATAACCTCTTTGGGTTTAAACTGCTCTCACTGTGATCAATCTCCCGGTTTCATAACTTCCCTCAAGCTCATTTCACTCCCGTGAGTCTGTCAAAATGCTGCTAAAACTTTTCATGGTTTGTAACATGCTTTGAGATACTAAATTGTGTTTGCCTATTTTAAACCTTACCCTAACATTGTAGTACGGCAGCAGAGTACCTGCTCCAACTCTGCCCGCATCTCATTCCTTCTAGGCCTCTGACTATCCCAGTTGCTCTACGCTGAACTCTGCTGATTCTATAAAATTTTTATAGTGTGAGGTTCAGAACTGCATGCTATACTTTTATATGCAGCACAACTATTACTTTGTATAGCATCAGTATTACATCCTTGCCATGTTTTGAATTCCCACTGGATGCACCCAAACATTCTGTAGGATTTTTTGACTGCCAAAAAGCACAGCACCTTATCTATAATGATCCCCAAATTCTTTTCCTACTCTGGTGTCTGTAATCTCCTTCCAATTCAGTATATACCTTTTCCCCACAAAATGCAACCCTAGACAGGCCTCATAATTTTTGTGCAACAAATGTTTTGATACTAGAAAGCCCCAACTTTTGCCATGGACATCTGGAAACTACAGTTTCGTACTTACTGTAACGGTAGATCTTCGAGAGGATCTCTTGCAGCAAGTACTACTTTTGGTAGCCTGCAAGACAGCGCTCTTCCAGACGGTAGCTTTCACTAGCAGTACATAGTCCAATATCCTCAGTTCCCCTCCAGCTATCAGCTCGCTGAGCATGACTCAGAGAGAGAACCGAGGAGTCTAGTGGTGTCCCCTCTGTGTAAATAATACATAAAAAGTGGCTCTGTCTGAGAAGGAGGGGGATGGAGGGAGGGCACATACCTGCTGCAAGAGATCCTCTAGAAGATCTACCGTTTCGGTAAGTACGAAACTGTACTAGCTTCATCAAGGGTATCTCTTGCAGCAGTTACTACTTTTGGGATGACTCCCAAGCAGTCCCGGTAAGGAATAAGGAAGGAAGGCAATTACAAGAGGAGGCCCTGCAGCACAGCATGGTCAAAAGTGGCACGGCACCTGGAGGTAATATCTATACTGTAGTGTTTTGTAAAGGTATGTATAGTAGACCATATAGCTGCATCACATATGTCCGAGATAGATACCCCTCAGAAGCAGGCAGCTGAAGTGGAAAGGGCTCTACTGGAATATGCATGTACTGTGCCTGGTAGTGGTTTATGGGCTTTATTATATCAGTATGTGATACAATGCGCCAGCCAGTTTGACAGTGTCTGTATAGTCACAGGTTGTACAGCTTTGCTTGGAGCAAAGGCCACAAAGAGCTGTTCTGATTTTCTCGTGGGGTTAGACCTTGTGAGATATATTTTCAGAATACGGTGTACATTCAAGGTGTGCAGTAATTGTTCCCCAGGTTTGGTATGGTCGGGGAAAAAGACTGGCAGATTTATGGACTGGTTCAATGTGAAGTCTGACACTACTTTTAGTAGAAAGGCTGGATTGGTGCATGATGATACCCTGTCTTTGTGAAACGCTAAATAGGGTTCCGAGCACATGAGAGCTTGTAGCTCTGATATGCTGTGAGTGGATATGATGGCTACTAAAATAATGCATGTTTTCCATGCAAGGTAGCATATGGCTGAAGACTCAGCTGGTTCAGATGGTTCTGCAGTGAGTTGTTCAATCATGAAGTTGAGGTCCCAAGGTAGGATTGGCCTGCAGGTGGGGGGCTTCATATGAAGAATCCCTTTTAAAAACATTTGGGATAGAACCATCTGGGCTATTGTTCGATGCCGTATAGGTTTGTGAAAAGCTGAAATGGCTGCTAGATGAACCCTGATAGAGGAATTTCCTAATTTCTGTATGGACAATTAAGTAAGTTATTTCAGTATCTCTGGAAGAGAGAATAAGAAGGGATTTATTGACTTTTTGGCTGCCTAATGGGCAAAGCGTTTCCATTTATCCTGACAACACTTTCTTGGGGACTTGAGCCACTTTTTCAGAAACCTCATGCCTGCTTATGAAGATGTTTTCAGGAGCCAGGCATGCAGGTGTAGTGATCGTAGATTGGGATGGAGTATGACACCTTGCTGTTGAGGCAGAAGGTCTAGTGTTAAGGGAAGGGGAATGGGTTCCTTGATTGTCAATTGTTGCAGTAATGGGAACCAGATCTGTCTGAGCCAGAAGGGTGCAATTAGTATCATTTTTGCCAGTTCCCTCGGTAATTTGAGAAGGACCCTTTGGAGAAGTGGGACTGGGGGAAAGACATACAAAAATCTCCCCATCCATGGTAGGGAAAGAGCATCTATAGTATGTCCCCTCTTGCCCGGTACAATGGAACAAAACTGAGGTAACCTGTGGTTCTTCGGTGAGGCAAAGAGGTCCACCACTGGTGTGCCCCACTGATGGAATATGCTCTGTAGAAGGGATGCCTTGCGGGTCCATTCATGGCCCTGTGAATGCCGGCTGCGGTGGTCTGCCAGGACATTTTGTGCAGCTGGGACATAAACCACTGTGTCAGTTGTTGTTGAAGAGCACTGTACCAGACCTGGGTTGCCTCGCCACACAGGGTTCGGGACCTGGTATCCCCTTGTTTGTTGATGCAGCAGACCACTGTCGTATTGTCTGATTTTATCAATAGAGGGCCTGGGGACAGGTATGGGTGGAAGGTCTTGAGTGAGAGTCTTACTGCCCTCATTTCTAGGGTGTTGATATGAAGCCTGGTTGTGGCTATGTCCCACTTGCCTTGGGTTTGGTAATGCTGATCCAGATGGGCGCCACATCCTGTGGTTGATGCGTTTGTGGTCACAGTTTGGACTAGGAGTGGCATCTGAAAGGGCATGTCTTTGTCCAAATTGGATTTGTCTGTCCATTTTAGAGCTTTGCATAATGTTGGAATGACCATAATCTGGTCCTCTAGACCACCTGTGTTGGTGCCACTGGGCTCACTGAATTGGCCTCATATGCAACCGAGCATTGGAGGACAGTAGAAATGACCACAGCCATGTGGCCCAATATTTTTAGGAGTTGCCTTGCTGTGATGGATGTGACCGAGCTGTACTGGGTGGTCAGGGATATTAGGGTCTGACTTCTTTTTTCTGGCAGGAAGGCCTTTCCTGCAGTCATGTCCAGGATGGCTCCAATATAATGGAGTCGTTGTGAAGGACCTATTTGAGATCTGGGCATATTTACTGTTATGCCCAGTTGTTCGAAGAGTTGCAACGTTGCTTGGAGTGACTGGATCAAGACTAGTTTGGTGGATGTTTTTATAAGCCAGTCATCAAGGTGGGGAATACAAAATGGCCCTCTCCATCTTAGGGCTGCTGCCACTACTACCAGGCATTTTGTGAATATCCTAGGCGTTGAAGAGAGGCCGAATGGAAGTGCCCTGAAATGATAGTGTTCTCCCAGCAGTCTGAAACACAGACACCTGCAGTGGACCGGATGGATGAAGATATGCATCTTTCATATCCAGGGCACAGAGCCAATCTCCTTGATGTAAGAGGGGGAAGATGGTGGCTAAAGTCACCATTCTGAAACGTTTGTATTGGATGAATTTGTTGAGGCTTCTTAAGTCCAGTATTGGATGCAAATCTCCTGTCCATTTTGGAATTAGGAAAAAATGGGAGTAGAAACCTCAACCTTGTTGTTTGGTGGGACTGGCTATATCGCCTTTTTCACTCTGAGTGATTGCAACTCCTCCAACAGGATGGGAATATGGTCCTGTGGGTAATTTACATGTGGTGGTGGGTGTGCTGGAGGACAATTTGTAAGCTCTAATGTATGACCTGATCTTACAAACTGTAGCACCCACTTGGTCATTATTTGCATCCAGGCTTCTAGATGGCACGAAAAGCTTCCTCACAGCCTCTGAGGGTGGCAGAGGAGGGCTGGGAATGAGTCAGATGGACATGGTGGTGCAACCCCCTGCTGCAAGGGTGGAATGATCACCATGCAAGGCAGAAGAGGCAGGTTTGCTAGTCGATTGTGACTGTTGTCTACTTCTATAAGACTGTCTGCCTGTTCCTCTTTGTCACCCTGTGCGCTGAAACTGGTATGGCTGTGAATATCTGGCCTGAAGGTTGAGGAGTATGGTACATACCATGTACTGATCCCAAAGTGTGGCCTGAAGCTTGCAGGTCATCTAAAATGGTTTGTGAGGTGGATCCGAATAGCTTATCTCCATTGAAGGGTGCATTCAGGATCTTCTGCTGAACATCTGGGGTAAATCCCGAGACTGAGAGCCATACATGGCGTCTAAGATTAATGCCTAAGGCAGAGGATCTTGCCGATGTGTCTGCAACATCATAGGCCACTCTTAGCAGATGGTGAGATAGACTAGTGACTGTGCTGAAGGTGGCCAACAGTTGGTCCTTTTCCTCGGACTAAGGCAGTTTATATACCACCCAGCCACTGCTGTCCAGAGTGTTTTCTGGTATTTTATCATATGTCCCACGAAATTATGGCCCTTAAATATCAGTGTCAGTGGCTCAGTAGGTAGCACACTCGCCTCTGAGGCCGGGAGATCAGAGGGCTGTGGGTTCAGTTCCCACATCTGGCACTTGGGTTAATATCCCAGTACTGACACTGCAGTGCAGCATGAGAGGGGTGCTGCACTGTTGAGGTGCCGCCTTCGGATGAGACGTTAAACCGAGGTCCCATCTGCCTGGATTGGTGGTAGTTCAGGTGGATGTTAAAGATCCCATGGCACTTCTGAAAAGAGTAGGGAATTTCCCTGGTGTCCTGGCCAAATTTCCCTCATTCACTAAAAATACCACCAACAGCTTAATCTGGTTCAAGGTCAGTTGACATTCATCTGTATCCCCCCTCCCCCGGGTCATGCCTGAAAATAGTCAGAAATTGTCTAGTGCACTTACCCGGTCAACAAAAGCTAAATAAATAAATAAATTTAGTGTAGCCCCTTGGAACACTTTCTTTCCCATTAGGTCTAGATGTCTGGACTATTTATCAGGTGGTAAACAGCTGAGATGTTTTGGCCTCTTGGATGTGCACCATAATTTCTAAAAGGTAGGATCATCAGGGGGGGGTGAAACTGGAGTTAGGTGGTCCTGGTCCCCCTCAAGAGAGGATATGGTAGAGTTAGTAGAGGGGGGTCTCAAACCATCCCCTTCATCGTAGTCTCCCTCATATTCCTCTTCCTAATCCTGAATGAACTCCTCTTCCAGGGAAAAGCAAGAGGGAGAATGAGAAGGGTTCCTTGTTGGGACATAGGTGGCCTCTGGACAAAAACGCTTGGGCAGAGTAGGGGAAGAGGAAGGTGCTGATCTAGCTGCTTTAGTGTGCTGCTGAGGCTGCAGACCATGCATCATCTGCAGTACAGTCTGTACCCCCTGTAGCGACATCCATGGAAGGTGGAGTGGTCGCATGTTGAAGAAGTGACAAAGAGGGCTGTGGTACTGTTGCCAGTGAGGTATTATGGACGAAAAGAGACATGGCTGCGGGTGCAGTGGGGCCCCTGGCAGAGGCTGACAAGATCCCCTGGTTTCCATGTATGTACCCCTGTGTGTTGTGCCCTGAGTAGGAGCTGAAAGGTTTGGCAGAACTGTAAGGGAAAATCCCTTTTCTTTAATAACATAGCCCTGCTCCATCGACTGTTTTGCCGATGGAGACTGAAAGGACGAAGTGTCCAAATGGTAAAATGAAGGTGTTGACGGTGTGGGCAGAGTGGTCCTTCCTCAAGGAATGTTGTGCCGTCGACAAGTGGCTCGGAGCTGCAGAGGTGATAGGTGAAGTCACTACGGCTATGGCAGCAATGAGCGTTATCGACGAGAGGACTGACAGGGCCATCGTCGACTAAGGTTTAGTCCGTTTAGTGTGAGGTTTTGAAACCACCAACAATGATGGCCTAGAAGACAACGCTGTAGACGAGTGAGACCTGTTGCCGTCTGAAAATGGAGTTTTGTCTTTATCTTTATGTTTAGAGCCACGTCTTTGTGAGGTGTGGGAGGTTTAGGAAGATAATGAAGAAGCATGGGGCAAGACCCCTTCTCGAGTAGAGCAAGTTTTTGTTCCATGAGATAGGATTCTATCTCTTGGAGTCATCGTTGACAAGTTGCCTGGTTAAACTCCCTGCAGATGGAGCAGTCAAGGACATTCTGGGCAGCCCCCAAGCACCTCACGCAGACTGGATGCTCATCTTAATGGTATATTTTTCTGCCACAAGGGCACTTTAAAAATACAGATTCCGATTCAGACATTCAGAAATAAAAGTACTGAAGTGGAATGCCAAGCCTTCCGGGGTTGTTCTGTCATTGTCATCCATATACTGGAGCTGGAGAGCTAATGTGCTGCAAGTTGAAAGACGGTGGTAACAGAAAGTACAGTTACGTAAGAACTTACCGTTACAGTAGATCTTCGAGAGAGGCTCTTGCAGTAGGTAATTACATATAGGACTGAAGCCGGCAGGTGCCAGGACCCCACGGAAAAATTTCTAGCTAGTAGTCTCTGGCAGGGGACCGCCCCCATGTCAGGTGACCGACGTCAGTATAAAGGGGCAGTCCCCCATGCCCGCCTTCCAGTTCTTTCCCGCCAAAAGACAAGATGAGAGAGAAGTGGATATTTCACATCCTGGAAAAGGAGCTGAAAAAGCTTAGGGGGATGGAGGCCGGGAAGGCATTACCTACTGCAAGAGCCTCTCGAAGATCTACTGTGCAGTGAGTTCTTGCGTAACTGTACTATCTTACTTCGAGAGGGCTCTTGCAGTAGGCAATTACATATAGGACTGAGTCTCAAGCAGTCTGGAACAAAGAGAAGCTCACGGGAGGAGGAAAAGTACAGTTATGTAAGAACTTACTGTAACAGTAGATCTTCGAGAACAGCTCTTGCAGCAGGTTACACCATTAGGATTGAAGGCAGGCAGCCACCAGGAGCCCATGGAAATTTGTTAGCTAGCAGTATCCAGCGGGGACCGCCCCCGACCTCGGTCCCACCCCCGACGTCAGGCATCATATAAAAGGGGCCGGTCACCCAGAATCCCCAGTTCTCCCGCCGGAGAGTACCCAGTGGGATCTCCGACTGGAAGAGCCTGCAGGGCATAAAGAACTGCTCTCATTTCCAAGATATTTATGTGGAGATGAGCTTCCTAGGGTGTCCACAAGCCCAGAGACCTGACCCCATCGAGGTGTGCTCCCCAACCGAACCCTGAGGCATCCGTGGAGAGTGTCACAATCGGAGACGGTGCAATGAAGGGGACCCCTGCCAATAGGTTCTTTGAAGCTAGCCACCATTGCCAATCCCAGATTACAGCATTCATGATCCGAATTGGAAGCTGCAAATGGTCTTGCTTCTGATCCCATTGGACCCGTAACATCCACTGGGTCACCCGCATGTGGAGACGGGCTAGCGGGACTGTTGCAATGGCCGCAGCCATGTGTCCGAGCAGGCAAAGAACCAGTCTGGCTGGGACGGTCTTCTTTGCCAAGATGTCCCTGATGAGGGATCTGATGTGTTCCGCTCGGTCCTGGGGCAGAAAAGCTCTCCCCTGGACGGTGTCCAGAACTGCGCCTATGAACTGCAGATTCTGTGACGGAACCAGGCGTGACTTCTCCTGATTGATAATGATGCCCAACATCGCAAACAGGGACTGAGTACAGTGAATTAGGACATCAGAGCCTCCGAGAGGGTGCCATGAGGAGCCAGTTGTCCAGAGTAAGGGAACATGTATTGCCTTTTCTCCTTAGAACCACCAATACGACTGCGACGCACTTCGTAAACACCCAAGGTGCCAAAGACAGTCCGAAAGGGAGGGCTCGGAACTGATGATGGCGACCTAGAAATTCGAAGCTCAAGAACTTCCTGTGCACTCGAGCAATGGGTATGTGCAGGTAAGCATCCTGCATGTCCAAGGACGCTAGGAAGGCGCCCTGCTTGAGCATGCGTCTCAGAACAGGAAGGATCACCATGCAGAAGCATTTGTAGAGGACTGAAGCGTTGAGATCGCTGAGATCCAGTATCAGACGGAGGTCCCCTGTCTTTTTGGGAACCAGAAAAAAGTGGGAATAGTAACCTGCACACCTCTGGTTCCTCAGTACGTGCTCTATAGCTTCCTTTCCTAGGAGAGTGAGCACCTCCTGCTGTATGAGCAGTGCGTGCTGACCCGAATAACAGGAAAGCAGGGGAGGTCTTGACGGTGGGTGGTCGAGGAATTCTATAAAGTGACCTCTCTTGACCATCTGAAGTACCCACTGGTTGGCGGTAAACGACTGCCACCCTGAAAAGTGGCGAGCGATGCAACCCCTGACTTTCTCTGCCCGTTGATCCAGAGGAGGGGTGGGGGCTGGGAAGGAGTCATGCTGTGTCAGCGTTGGTTCCTGCAGGCTGGGCCGGTTTGGTACAACGCTGACCTCTGCCTGGGGAAGATTTAGGTTGGGCCTCACGGTGGAAGGTGCCCCTTTGTTGCTGGCCGGAACGTGGCTGCTGTCGTTGTTGCTGGCGGCGAAAACGGTTCTGGTTCCTACGATAGGAACTAGATTTGGATTTGTACATGGCTTGTACAGACCTTACTGCCTTTCCGGCGTCCTGAAACTTGGCGATGGCCTTTTCAGAGGGTTCACCAAACAGGACCTCTCCGTTGTAAGGGACGTCGAGGATACTCTTCTGTACATACGGAGTAAAACTGGAGACACGGAGCCAGGAGTGTCTCCGGAGACAGATGCCTGAAGCTGCGCCCCTAGCAGACGAGTACGCAGAATCATATGCGGCTCGTAACACTTGGGTCCCCACGTCTGACCCTGTGCGGAGGAGGTTCAAGAGCTCCACCTTCTGCTCGCCATCTGGTAGTTTATCTACTAGGTCCTGACCCTGTACCCACAGGGCATTCTGAAACTGAACCATATGAGACAGATAGTTCAGGGACCTGACAGAGCATGTAGCAGCCGCATACATGCGCCTCCCCAGGACATCCAACTGCTTGGATTCCTGGTCTGGTGGCTGTGTGCTCAGATGCTGTGGTCGTTGGTACCTGTCATGAGAGGCCGTAGTGACCAGGGAATCAGCCAGAGGTTGTTGCACCAAGTACTGGTCCTCTGTCGGGGCCCTGTACAGGCGGTCAGCTTTCTTCGACACCACGGGGGTGGAGTGCGGACGCTTCCACGCAGCCTTGGTGACGTCCGCAAAAGTGTCCACCAAAGGTGGCACCTCCACAGGCTTAGGGTCCTTCTGCTGAAGGTAACGAGCTAGGCGCTGTCTCTCAGAGTCGAGATCTTCCTAATCCCATCCCATGTTCTCCTGGATGTGCCTCATGATCTCGGAAAAGGAGGGATCATCTGGAGGTGATCTGGGCAGGTCTTGTGGGTCAGGTGATGGGATGCTGATTAAAGAAGGAGACCTGGAGGTATCGGAAGTGTCAGGTCTAGAATCCTCCCCATGCGGAGCGGACCGTCGATGTCTGGGTCGCTTAGGACTGGGAGACCGTAAGGGAGGTCTTGAAGGGGGCCTTCTCCGTTTTTTGGATCTTCCCCTAGGAGGTGGAGTGTGCTCCTTGGGTGTCGGTGGTCTTCCTGCTGGCCCCAGCAGTAGAGGAGAGGGAGTAGGAGGTGAAGGAGTAGGAGGAGGAGGAGGAGGTTTTATTGGGATCACATCCTTCTTTATTGTGTCCCACCAAAAGGTAAAGAGATCTTTGACCTCGAATATTCATACTGGATGACGAACCTGGCGCCAGTGGTCTGACATCGGTATCAGGCGTCGGGTCCGAGGGCATCTCCGGGGTTGGTGAAGACTCCTGTGGAAGCCCGATGTCCTCATTGTCGCCTGCCTGGTCATCAGGCAATGTCAGATCCTCCTCTGTAGAGTCCCGGCGACTGGTGTTCACCAGTGATGGGGAGGCAGTCTTCGGCTCCGGCGAACGTCTCACCGACGTCGGGTGCTTAGCTGACATCTGGTCCGATGGGGAGGCAGTCTTTGGATCCGGAGAACGTCTCACAGACGTCGGGTGCTTAGCCGATGTTGGGTGCTTATCCGACGTCCGTTTTAGGGACGTCAGGTCCTTAGTCTTCCTGAGAGGGGGATCCGGACCCCTGGGAGGCTGGGAGACCGATCTGGTGTCGGGGTCCTGGCGTCTCTCTGAAGAAGCTTTGGAAGAAGACTTGGACTGGTGACGGTCTGAAGACTTCGATGAAGCCCAGGAGGGTGTTGATGAAGCCGAAGGCCTGGAAGTCTTGATGGGATGCAGTGAAACCGAAGTACTGCCTGAAAACATGACCTTTACTGGAGGGGGCTGAGAGCGAGCCCTGGAGCGAGAGCTGTCTGAGCGTGTGGAGCCTGAGCTGGTGCGCGAGTCCGACGCCTGGTTAGGGGATCTGGACCTGGCCTTCTCCCGGTGCTTGTCCCGGTGTTTGTGGGACCTAGAGATAGACTCACCTCTGGAGGCAGGGTCTTTGTCCATGCTTCTTAACTTGTCTTCCAAGAGGAACCCCTGAAGTGCCTTCTGGCAGCGGATCCTGGTGCAACTATTGAACCCTTGACAAAAGGAGCAGGCCTTGGTGTCGTTTTCCGGGCCTAAGCACGGCAGGCAGGACGAATGAGGATCCTTGAAAGGGATCTGTTTGCCGCAGGCACACTTGGAAGGATGTCCTTCTGAAGAAGGAGTTGGAGATGCCGAGATTTAGTGGTAAACTGGAAGTTCTAGTCGTCATACGCTAGAGTAGGACTGTGAGGCCGATGCTGGCGAGTCGAAGGAGGGGAAAATAACTGGGCATTCTGGGGGACTGCCCCCTTTTATATGATGCCTGACGTCAGGGCGGGACTGTCATTGTGTCCCCGCTGGATACTGCTAGCTAGAAAATTTCCGTGGGGTACTGGTGCCTGCCGGCTTCAGTCTTAATGGTGTAACCTGCTGCAAGAGCTGTTTCTTGAAGTAAGATCTACTCATACACAGATCCTCTGGCTGTGAAGGTCTTAGGAAAGAAGACCTTGCAGAACAGCCAACCCGAAGCCAACTCTGTGACGAGAGGAAATGTCCAAACTGTAATGTTTCGTAAAGGTATGGACAGAAGTCCAAGCTGCAGCTGCACAGATGTCAGCCACAGACACATTCTTGAAACAAGCAGCAGAGGCAGCGACACCCCTACTGGAGTGACCTCTGACTTGAACTGGCAAGGTCTTGTGATACTTGTCATAACAGAAAGTGATACAATGAGCCAACCATTTTGAAAGGCACTGCTTGGAAACTGCATAACCTTCTCTTCTGCGAGCAAAAGAGACAAACAGTTGATCAGTCTTTCGGAGATCCTTTGTCCTGCTGGTGTAGTATCTCGGAATCCGATGAACATCCAATGTATGTAAGAGGTACTCCCCTTGATTGGAATGTTGCGTAAAAAATGCAGGCAGTTCCATGGATTGATTCAGTGTAGATTCCGCTACCACTTTTGGGAGAAACTTAGGTTTGGTACACAGAGCCACACGCTCCTTGTGGAAAATCAAGTACGGGATTTTGCACATTAAGGCCTGAAGCTCGGAAATTCATCGAGTGGAAGTAATGGCCATCAGGAAGAGAGCCTTCCAGGAAAGGAACTTTAGGTCTGCTGATGCTGCTGGCTCAAAAGGAGGCAGGGTAAGCTTCTCAAGAATGAAATTCAAGTCCCAAGGAGGCGCAGGTGCGTGAACAGGGGGTCTCAAGTGAAGAACCCCTTAAAGGAAAGTCTTAGCGACTTCCAGCTGCACAAAAGACCTGTCCACAAAAGGAACATGGTAAGCGCAAATAGCCGTCATGTGAACCTTCAAAGAGGAGTGGCTGAGACCCAGGTCAAAGAGGTGACTCATGTAATCCAGGAGCCTCCTGACAGGGCAAAAGAATGGCTTGAAAGCTCTGGAAGAGGACCAAATGGAGAACCTTTTCCATTTCATGTCGTAAGTGGAATGAGTGGAAGGCTTTCTGGCCTCCACTAGAATCTCCATCACCTGTGGTGAAACCCCGAACCGGGTTTGAACTATGTTTGCAGGAGCCACGCATGCAGCTGAAGGGATTTGAGTCCTGGATGGACCAGGGTCCCCTGATCCTGGGTCAACAAGAGCTGCAATAGAGGAAGAGGAAGTGGAGGTTCCTCTAAATATTGTTGCAGAAGAGAGAACCAAACTTGTCTGGGCTAGAAGGGAGGGATGAGGATCATGCAAGCTCCTTCTGAACAGGGTTTGTGTAAGACCCTCGGAATCAACGGGATTGGGGGGAAGGCATAGATGAATCTGCCCTTCCAGTTTAGAGCCAGAGCGTCTCTCCAAAAAACTTCGCACCTGGAGTGAGCGAGCAGAAGACGGGAAGTTTTGCCTTGAGGAGAGGCAAACAGGTCTACCTGAGCGGTTCCCCAGTGTAGGAAGACATCGTCTACTACTCCCTGATCCAGTTCCCATTTATTAGCTTGGGTGGATGACCACCTGAGGTGGTCTGCCAATGTGTTCTCGACCCCCGGAATATGAACCACCGTGAGGTGAAGGTTGTGAAGTACTGCCCAATCCCAAACCCGCATCGCTTCCCTGCAAAGAGGATAGGAACGAGTTCCTCCCTGTTTGTTGATGTACCACACTACGCACATGTTGTCGGTCTGGACAGCCATATGATCGGGAAGCAAATACAGATGCAGAGCTTGCAAGGCATATAGCACGGCCCTTAGCTCGAGCATGTTTATGTGGAGAGTCTGCTCGAGTCTGGACCAAGAGCCCTGGGTCCGTTGAGATCCAAGTGGGCTCCCCAACCCTAGCCCGAGGCATCTGTTGTTAGAGTTTGGAAGGGGGAAGAAAGACAGAAGGGAACTCCCCGGCAAAGGTTCTCCTGAACCAGCCACCACTGCAAGTCCCGAACCATCAGAGAAGAGACCAGGATCTCCCTATCTAGGTCGTCCACCAATTGATCCCACTGAGACCGAAGCGTCCACTGAGGATTCTCATGTGGAGCCGAGCACGAGACACCGATGGAACGACAGCTGCCATGAGCCCAAGGAGGTGAAGGACTGACCTGGCAGTGACCCATCTGCGTCTGGACAACAGGCTGGCCTGAACCTGAATGGTGGCCACCCTGTCCAAAGGCAGGAAGGTGATACTGGAGGTCATATCCAGGATCGCCTCGATAACCTGGAGTCTTTGGGATGGGATCAAATGGGACTTGGTTGATGGCAATACCCAAGCTGGTGAAAAGCTGCAGGGTAAGGGAAAGGGAGCGCAGGAGGTCCTCCCTGGATGGGGCCGCCAGGAGCCAGTCGTCCAGGTACAGGAGAGCCTGAACCCCCTGGGTACACAGGTGGGCCGCTACCACAGAAAGACATTTGGTAAATACTCGGGGAGCCGAGGAGAGACCAAATGGTAGAGCCTTGAACTAGTAGTGGTCTCCCCGAAAAGAAAACCGAAGGTATTTGCGGTGAGACGGGCGGATAGGGTTATGCAGGTAGGCATCCTGCATGTCCACAGTGCACAGCCACTGTCCCAGCCGAAGGAGGGGCAGAAGGCCCTGCAGAGAGAGCATTCTGGGTCTAGGATTGGCCTCACATCGCCTGATTTCTTCAGAACCAGGAAGAAATTAGAACAGTAACTCATCCCCTGGAGAAGAGGATGAATGGGGTTCTATCGCTGCCTTCAGAAGAAGGGCAGAGATTTCTTCCCGAACCAGAAGAAGGTGTTCCGGGTAGTAAGAAGAACTTGGAGGAGGTTTTCTGGGAGGTTTCTGAAGAAACTCTATTGAGTGTCCTTCCGCTATCAGCTGGAGCGCCCAAATGTCAGAAGTGATCCTCTGCCAACCCGGCAGATGCAGGGAGAACTTCCCTCCTACCAGTTCCTCTGGGAAGCCCAGAGACTGTGGGAGAGGAAAGGAGTCAGGAGGTGAGAGGCAGCGCCGTGGCTGGAGCTCCCGCTGCCCGTTTGGGTGGGGGGAGGGGGCTTTGCAGCCGGAGGGGCCAGACGTTTGTTGGCCTGCTTTCCTTGGGGTTTCGCCTTGGCCCGTGCACGTCTGAGAAAGGAACGGCGCTGAGGCTGAGGGGCTCTGTACATGGAGTCAACTTCCTTGAAAGCAGTGCCCTTCTCCCGCAGGCCGGTGATGATGTTCTTGACATCACCACCGAACAGCACCGAACCCCTGAAGGGCGCATCCTGGATAGCGGACTGCACTTCCGGGACCAAACCTGACACTCAGAGCCAGGCATGACGCCGCAAACTTACAGCGAATGCCGAGCTCCGTCCAGCAGCATCCACTGCATCGTAAGTAGCGTGTAGCATGTGCCTACTGGTCAAACGAGCGGAACGGACCAGGCCTGCCGCTTCCTGTTTGGTCTGTGACTCGGGAAGGGAGTCCAATTTAGCTTCCACCTCGCTAAGGATGGCCTTCTGGTGATCCCCCATGTGAGCGACGTAGTTCATGGCCCTAATACCCAGAGAGGAAGAAGCGAAAACCTTCCTCCCATACTGGTCCACAAGGCGGGACTATCTGGTGGAGACAAGCTCAAATGTTTTGGGTTGGCTGTACGGTTGTGGGCGGCGCTGATCACGACCGAGTCAGCAAAGGGATGCGAAGTAAGAAAATCAACACCCTCCAGAGCCCGGTACAGCCCGTCTGCCTTCCTTGGAAGGGGGCTATGGCCGACGGTTGTTTCCAGATGGTGGAAACAAGGTCCGCGCGAGGCTCGATCCCCGGTGGAACCAAGGTAGGAGTGACCTCGGGTAGATCCAGATGAGCAGCTAGCTTCTGCCGCTGTGGATCTGGCTCCAAAGATGTCCACTGATGCAACGACTGGATCTTTCGTAGCAACTCCGGGAAGGAAGGATCCTCCAGAGGGGACTTCGGAGGAGTCCTAGGCTGGGGCTTGTCTGGAGTTCGTGGCTCGTCATCGAAGTTGGAATGTCTGTTGGAGTCGTCCGAGGAAGATGGAGGAGATGAAGACCCTTCCCTGCTCAGGGGAGGAACAGATCCCTTGGGAAGCTCCCGGGGTAATGTGCCACCCCCTATCTTGGAACCAGAGGGGACACCTCTGGTAACAGGAGGGGAGGGGTCTTCACCATCGGCGACGGGGTCCGAAATGGGTTCTGGCGCGGAAGGCAGCTCTCTACTTCCTTGGGGAGCTGAACCTTGGCCTCAGCCTACCAGGAAGCCAGAGTCTCTCTCAGGTCCACCGCAGCTGGGGAGGCGGAGGAGGGGCGATAGGATATAGAGGATATCCGAACGGCGAGTATCCGTACTCGCTGGCGTGGAAGCCCGGGCGCCAGGTACCGCGCATCGGACACCGCGATCCCAGGTAAGACCGGCGCGGATAAGACGGCGATACCTGGGCACCAGGGGCTCTGTCGAGGCGGAAGGCCCTGAAACGCCCACCCAGGCGGGCGGAATAGGAGGCCCGGCAGGCGTTGGGTCCGGCGGAGGGACAGCATCCGGGAGAGAAATGAAGCCCGGCGTCGGTGCCGGCATTCGAGGGTCCAATGTCAGGTTGTCCGACCCAGCAGGAGGGAGACCTGATAGGAACATGCCTGCATCCTCCATATCACCAGGGGAAGGGGGATTAAAATCCCTGGGATCTAACTGAGGAGATGCTGGGGCCTCGGAAGGCAGCGGCAAACGCTGCGGGGAGCTGGGGACGGCGGACTGGACAACAGCGTCCGGCATTGGCTAAAACGCCGTGCGACCGGACGGGCCGATGGTCAACTTACCAGCGGGGTCCGGGTGGACGTCGGAGAAGCCGTCGTCCACCTTAGTGGAACTGGTGCCCGAGGAAGGGAGTGAAGGAGGGGCGGTCTTGTCGGGCATCTTAGAGACCGTGCGCTGCCTCAAAGGGTCGAGTGACTTAGCGGTCTTCTCTGGGCGGGCGTCAAAGGAGCTGACGTTCTGGCTTAATGGAGCCACTCGCAGCTGAAGGCTGCACGGCGGTGGCCTTGCAAGGAGTGGAAGCCTCCTTAACCTGGAGGCTCCGGGCCCTGAGCGCCGAGCCAGATGGAGGGTTGACGCTGGCCTTGAAGCTGCCGTCAGAGAATGTTCCTCATGGGGGAGACATTACCTTGAGCACAGCGAATCCAGCCAAAGTTGCAGTGGTCGAGGAAGAGGAATCCCGGTCCCAGTGCTTCTCCTTGTCCTTCTTTTTACAGTGACCCTCGGGTGAAGTTGAGGCCTGACGAAGCTTCTTCAGCTCCTTCTCCGTGGAGGTAATTTTCTTCTTAAGTATATGGGCCTCCAGGGACTGCTGCCTCCATCTGCAGGTGGTGGCGTTGAATTTCAGGCAATGCTGGCACTTCTCCACAGGGTGATCTGGGCCGAGACAGAAGAGGCACTGGGAGTGTCCGTCCTTGTGCAGGATTTGGGCGCTGCATGAGTCACGCTTGTTTTTGTGCTCAGAGGGAATAGGGGACGACATACACTGCACAAATCCTGACAAAAATTCAAAGAAATCAAAGAAAAAACGGCGGTAAAACTACCAACGATCGACTGATGAAGCAGTGGAACTTAACCATGAGGCGCTTTCGCAAGTTAACGTTGGGAAAGAACTGGAAGGCGGGCATGGGGGACCACCCCTTTATACTGACGTCACTTGATGTCAGTCACCTGACATGGGGTGGTCCCCCGCCAGAGACTGCTAGCTAGAAATTTTTCCGAGGCGTCTTGGCGCCTGCCAGCTTCAGTCCTATATGTAATTACCTACTGCAGGAGCCCTCTCGAAGTAAGATCTGAGGATACTGGGGGTTGCCCACTTCCTTTATACCTGCAAGGTGTGATGACATCATGAGTGGGAAGCCCCTACTATGCACTGCTAGTGAAAGTTATCGTCTGGAAGAGCGCCCTCTGGCGGGCTCCCAAAAGTAGTACCTGCTGCAAGAGATACCCTTGATGAAGATATACAGGTTACTCACCTGTAACAGGAGTTCTAGGAATGGTATATGTTGTTCATCCACACTTATTGGCAGGTATCCTTGCCGCTTTAAATCTTGCCGGAAGGTCTTCAAGCTGGCTCCTCCCACCCACCCGGGTGGTATAACTCTCGGCTCCGCCCCATGACGCCAGATCTCGCCCGCTGGAAGCTCAGGTTGTGCGTCGAAGCCGGGGAGGTCGTGGGGTCGTGTGGATGAACAACATATACCATTCCTAGAACTCCTGTTACAGGTGAGTAACCTGTATTTCTAGGGACATGGATATGTTGTTCATCCACACTTATTGGCAGACTCCTAGCAGTTCTCCGGGAGGAGGGAGGCAAGACGCACACCCCCAATACTTACTTGGGAAAGAGAGACTGGAGAACCGAGGCCCCAAAACCAGCATCCCGGCGTGACTCAAGGTCGATGTGGTAATGAGTAATGAAGGTGTGTGCTGACTTCCAGGTAGCAGCCCTGCAGATTTCCTGGATAGGGACGTCCCCGGAAGCAGCCACCGTTGCAGCAGTATGGCGGGTAGAATGAGCTCTTATCCCTCTGGGAGGCTCCATGCCCGCCAACTTATAGCAGAGATCTATGCAGGAGGTGACCCACCTGCTTATCGTCCGCTTGGCTGCAGGTCTGCCAGATGCGGCTTCAGCGTAGGGTGACAAACAGCTGGGCGAACCTCTCCCGATCTCAGCCGTGGCGCCTTTGTAATAGGCAGCGCCTCTAGGGTCCAAAGCATGGAGCCTATATTCCGGCCTCCGAGGTGTGATTGGGTAGAACACCGGCGAGTCAACACCTGGTTAAGGTGAAACTCCGACACCACCTTGGAAGGAATTCCTCGGGAGGGGAGGCAGGACAACCTTGTCCCTGTGGAAAGACCAGGTAAGGAGACTCGATGGAAAGCCGCCTGAGCTCTCCCCATCCTTCTGGCTGGACGGATAGCCACCAAGAAGGCGGTCTTCCACGACAGGTGAGAGAGAGCACACCTGTGCATAGGTTCGAATGGCTTGCCCATGAGCTTTGCCAGTACCAGCAGTAGATCCCACAGAGGTGGAGGTTCTCGATCGGAGGGAAATGTGATCAAGGCCTTGAAAAAGCGCCAGACCACCTTCTCCCTGCCACATCGACCGCTTCCCCGCCCGCTCGTAAGCAGAGATGGCTGCCAGGTGCACCCTTAGGGTCGCCGACCTAAGCCCTTGATTAGAAAGGGACCATAAACAGTCCAAGATGCTTGCCAAGGAACAGGAGGAAGGGTCCAAGCCTGTTCCTGACACCAAATGAAAACCTTTTCCATTTGAAGGCATAGCATTTTCTGGTCGACTCTCACGGGACGCCTCAACTACATTGAGGACCTGTGAAAGACCCAAGGCCTGAACTCTAGCCGCAGGAACCAGGCCACAGGGTGCAGGGATTGAAGGTCCGGATGGAACACCTTCCCCTGATTGACTGAGAGCAGGTCCGGGCGAGCTGGAAGCTGCCGCGGAGTCCTGGAGCTGAGACTGAGGAGATCTGGGTACCAGAACTGGCGAGGCCAGTCTGGGGCTATCAGAATCACCTGCGCCTTGTCCCTCCTCGCCTTGAGAAGCACCTTGTGGATCAAGGGAAATGGGGGAAAGGCGTAGAAGAGGCCCGGGGTCCACTGCCTCGAGAAGGCATCCCCCTGCAGCGAGCCCTGCTGAGGGGGGGCATGGAACAGCCTCAGCCAGCGTTCTCCCTGAGGCAAACAGGTCCACCTGAGGTGTGCCCCAATGGGAGAACAGATGCTGTACTACCTCCGCAGGAGAGACCACTGGGATGCAGCCCCTATCCGGCTTAGGGCATCGGCCAGGGTGTTGGAGGCTCCTGCCACATGAATGGCTAGGAGATCCGCCTCAGGCTATGCACGAGTGACCAAATGCGGAGAGCTTCCTTGACAGAAGCATGGAGCTGCCCCGCCCCTGGCGGTTTAGATAGCTATGGTCGGAAAGTGTCCGCCTGACCTCGAACCACTTGACCCGGAGGAACGGGAGCAAAGGCAGTGAGAGCCAGGCGACCGCCGGAGCTCCAGCAGGTTGATGTGGCATCGGGACTCCCTGGGACCAGAGACCGTGATCTGTGTTCCCCAGATGGGCACCCCAACCCATCAGAGAGGCATCGGTCGATAGAGACCGCCGGCTCGGGCGGACGAACGGGATGCCCTCCTGCAAATGACCTGGAACGATCCACCACTGGAGAGCGTTCCACATCTCCTGTGTCACCGACACAAGCTGGTCCAAAGGATCGCAGCGTTGTGACCACTGACTGGCCAGTCCCCACTGAAGGGGACGCATGTTCCAGCGGGCCCAACGGACCACGCTGGTGCAGGCCGCCATGAGACCCAGGAGGCGCAGGAAGTCCCGGCAGGGCGCAATTGCCCAACCAGAAATGATTGGGCAAAGGAGGAAAGAACCTCGGCCCTGTCCGCCGAGCCGCGCCTGGCTCGAAGAGAGTCGAGCAGCCTCGATGAACAGAATCACCTGCTCGCTCGAGTTGACTTGGCCTGCTGGATAAGGAGGCCCAGTTGAGAGCAGACCTGGAGGGCCAGATCTCTGACCACTCCACCTCCTGCCTGGAGGAGCTGCTATCATCCAGTCGCCCAGGTAAGGGTACACCCGGACCCCTCGGCGCCACGAGGAATGCTGTCACCACTGCCATGCATTTGGTGAAGACCCTGGGAGCTGGAGACAAGCCAAGGGCATGGCTCGAGACTCGAAAAGGGATCCTTCCGCTCGGAAGCGAAGGAATCTCTGGTGAGACGGACAGATAGGGACGTGAAAAAACGCGTCCTGCAAGTCCAGAGAGCAGAACCACACGCCGCGTTCCAAGGATGGTAGTATCTGAGCCAGAGTGACCATCCTGAAGGTTCGAGACCTTAGGAACTTGTTTAGGTCGTGTAGGTCGAGAATGGGGCACCAGCCCCGCGTCCGTTTCGGAACCAGGAAGTACCTGGATACAAACCCTGGGTCTGAGGGGGGTCCGCTATCACTCCTGATCACCTCCTTCGGAGGAGGAGAGCTGGCGTCGGCCCGATGAGCCGACATGAAGCCACGACCGAGGCCCCCGAGGTGCGACGGCTCTGAAGGGTGGGGCCTGCCAACTCCAGAGGCAGGCCTTTCCCCACCACCTCAGTACCCACCTGTCCGTGGTAACAGCGGACCAGGCGGAAAAGAAGTGTCGGGCCGTCCCCCAGAGGGGGAACCAGGGGTAGGTAGACGGGATGGGGCGACACCCTCAGCCCGCCACTGGGCAGGCTTGGAGGAGGGACCGGCCGAGGGACCTCCTGGGCCTTTCCTCCCTGCCTCCTGTTAGAGGAAGCCGCGGCTTGGGTTTGGGATGCCAAGGCGAGCCTGCTGGCCCTGACGTGCTGGGCCGGCGCGCCAGGCGCAGAAGGACCAAAGGGCTTAGGCTGTGGTTTCGGCCTTTGTCCTTCTGAGCTGAAGAGACCGAGTCCAAGGAGCATTGGACTTCTCGATCCTCTGCAGGTGACCTTCCACCCCAGGGCCGAAGAGGTCAGTCCCCAAAAAGGGAACATCCGCCAACTTGTGCTGGGTATCCGAAGTAAAGGTGGATATCCTCAGCCAAGCCCGCCGACGCATAGCCACTGCGGCCGCCACCGACCTGGCACATGAGTCCCCAATATCTAAAGCAGTCTGGAGCTGCTGTTTGGCCACTGCCCTGCCCTGGTCCCGCACCTGCTTGACCGTAGTCTGCAGATCCGCGGGAAGATGAGGGATGACCTCATCAGGAGCCCAACAGGGCATGAGAAAATGTGCCATGAGGACGGGCAACTGGCCTGACGAAGGCCGAGACAGGACGCAGCATAGACTTCTTCCGACATAATCCAATTTCTTGGATTCCTTGTCGAGGTTTGTCCACATCCCTGGCGTTGCCGGGCGCTACCGGAAACGCTGTCGGTAACCAACCCTCAGCAGAGGGTGTTCAAAACCGGACAGGAACCGGTAGGGACCCGATACTTCCTGGCCATCCTGGCCAAGGCGCAGGACAGGAAGCAGGGCTGCCAAAGCTCCAAGGCTCGACCCACTATGGCCTCGGCCACCGGAAGGCCTCCGCTGGAGAATCCTCGGTCCAGAATCTCCGTGAGGGATACCTGGCCCGCTTGGAAGCGGGTTCGAGCTCATCCCGTGGACTCCGAGATGAGCCAAGAAGTCCAGGAAGGACGACGGGCTATCGTCCATTGACTGTCCTCCTGAGGACTCCAAGTCTAGTCGCTTGGAGAAAAAGGAGGAATTATCCTCGGACTCGGACGAGTCCTCGAAGAGCTGCCTCTGGCCTGAGCCACCCTCTACCTGCCGAGGTCGGTCGGGAGTGAGGGTAACAGACAGCCTATGGGTAGACCTTAGCCACCAAGAATCTCTGGTCGGAGCCCCAAATAGTGGCTGTGGAGGCGGAGGTTCCACCGGAATCGGTGGAGCAGCTGGTTTTGGCCGAACAACCAGCCTGGGTACAGGCTCCTCGGGTAAGTCGAGGGGTTGTGTCGGCCGCTCCGGTGACAGCCACTTAATGGCCGGGAAAGGCGACTGCGTCGGCTTATTCCCGGTCAGGAGGAACTGTTGCCACATGAGGTCCTCGTACCGTCGACGTAACTTACGCCGAAGCCTCCCCTCGTCCGAGGAGGAGGACGAGGACGAGCGGCGATGCCGCTTACCGCGGTGCCGAGACCGAGACCGCCCTAGGATGGCGGATCGGCTGGACCGAAGAGGTCCGGAGACCGAGAGCCTCGGCTTTTCCGAGGTCGGTGCGGGGAAGTGTCGGCAGGAACCGGCACTCCCTTCGGCTCGGAGGGTTCATCCGAGGCCTCCGGAACCGGAGGCACAGGCAAGTTCACGGGATCCTCAACTCCCCCCAGGCGAACCGGGGAGAGGGGAGTCTCGGCTTCTATAGGCGACAACCCATCCAACGGATCAAGAAAAATCTCGACTTCGTCGACGGGAGTCTCAGTCAACTGACCTGACGGGAACACCGTGAGACCAGTGCGGCGTAGCGGTCGATCAAGTCGACGGTCGATGACCGGGAGAGGGACCTTCCCGCCCTCCCAAGAGTGTCGACGGAGGGATTTACCTTTGTCCCTCTTTTGGACCGAGAAAAGGTCCAGCAGACGCTGGCCCTTCTCCCTTAGTGGAGAGGGACAGACAAAACTCATTAAAGGAAGCTGTGTAGGAAGAACCCAGAGAGTGGGATAAATGCCGCGCCAAGAAGACATGCCCTACCGCCTCCTCGAGGGCGATCATCTGCTCGAGCTGATCCGCCGAGCCCGCCGCCGCGGACACCGCCGACCGGGCCTCCTTAGACTTCACCGAAGGGAAACGCTTCTCGGGACGGCCCAGATGCAATCGGGCAGCACGGTCTTCGAGGACATAGGCCGAAAAGGAAGAGCACAAGTCGCAGTCCTGCGGGTCGTGCTCAAGGCCTAAACAGTAGACACACGTGGAGTGTGGATCCGTCCGAGACATCTTCTGCCCGCAGGGGCATCTCCGAAAACCGGGAGTCGATTTGTCCATCGCAGCCGCGAGGGATCGAAGACTGAAGTCTTTTTAGCAAAAACTTTCAAATTCGCAAAAAGGAAGAAATAGGAACCAGTCTCAAACGCAGAGCGTTAAGGAGGGAACCTGAGCTTCCAAGCGGTAAGGAAGATCTGGCGTCATGGGGCGGAGCCGAGAGTTATACCACCCGGGTGGGTGGGAGGAGCCAGCTTGAAGACCTTCCGGCAAGATTTAAAGCGGCAAGGATACCTGCCAATAAGTGTGGATGAACAACATATCCATGTCCCTAGAACTGGTATTTTCTTTGTTGCCAATCTTGCAAAGTTACAAGCCACTGGAACTAGTATTTGCTTCATAGCCCACCTTGCAAACTTAGAAGCCACTTGAAGGGTTCTGTTTTGGAGGTGGTGGATGACATGGAGTCAGAAAGGACAGAGTATTAAGTAAAAAAAAAAAAAAAAATGCTGAGAATCCTGAAAAAGGAATAGGAGTGATGCCAGAGCCCAAAAGCACTGCAACAAAGCCAAACTGAACTGGTATACACATCAAACAACATACCAGAACAGAAAAGGCCTAACGCATGAACTGAATCTTCACAGGAAAATAAAGATCTGAAGGTTGAGAAATGGCATGTAGAATAGACAGTTAGGCAGGCATCACAATTCAAATCCATGGGGTGGTTCCAGGCGCCAACAACATCACCTAGGGAACTACAAATGCTGCTATGGATGAATCCATGTTAGAATTCATTTTTTTAAATTAGTCTGAAAAATCCTTCATGGCATTCATGCTGGATTCACTGGCCAACAGCTTCCTGATCACCCCTTACTTACTTTTTGAAAAGTACAGTCATATTTGCCCACCTCCAGTCTCTTGCCTCCTTTACCTACCATAACAATTCCCTGTGTATTTCAATGAGTAGTAATGCTAGTTCATTTCTGAGCTCCTCTGGCACCCTTGGATGTACTTTTTTTTCCCCTAATGCCCTTATTTTCTTTTGGTATGAGGACAAAACACATGCACACGGTAAGCAGAATGGGTGACAAGCCCAGAACATAATCAGTACTAAGCATGACAGCAGCACTCACAAAAAAAAAAACAATAAATGAGAAGTACTCAAAAAAGGTTATAGTGTATAGTAGGGTATTGTTCTACACAGAAATCCATCCTTTTCAAAATGCTGCTGTACCACAGTTCAAAGGTCATGGAATGTGACTGTACCCCTCTGTGGCAGAACAGCATTCTAGAACCTCTAGAGACTGCACAAGTCAGTTTCACTGTGAAAGAGAAAAACACAAAATGCACATATTTCACATACAACTATACACTATAAAAATACAGGATGAGTAACTTTATGCATAACCAGTGTGTTCTGCCACCTCAGAGTTGTGATTCCTACGGACCTCTCGAGCTTCACTCTCAAGGTCAGAGGGAATCAGAACCCCTCTGTGCGAAAACACACTGGTTGTGCATAGTTGCCCATCCAGTATTCTCTATGTTGTTATGTCAAATCAACAAGCTGAACGCACCAACAAAAGTGACAGCACTAATTCCTGGTCACTACTGCACCTCCCACGATAATGCATTTTAATCATTCCCATTTGCTTTTCACATTCCTTTCCCTGTCTGCTCTCCACTTCTCCCCTTCATCAAGGCTGTCTGCTCTCCACTTCTCCCCTTCATCAAAGCCTTACTTTTTCCAAAGTCTGCCCTATGGACATTTAATGGGTTCGTGCAACTTTTCAGCCCCTCCCCAACAAACATTTTTGATCAGAAACCCAGTTATGTCATGCACTTTTTCTCAGGCATTCTCCAACCCCCAATCAGTTCTCTATTTATTACTATAAAATGGAAAAAGAAATCCTGGAAGCTGATTGGCTGAAGCAGTCTTTAATCCATGATGATAACTCCGTATATCATCACGGTTCAAAACTGATTACAAAGAAGACCAGTTATTTCCTAACACTTTGGGCCACAATATAATCACAGTAATAATCTTCAGGGAGTGGTGTATCATGGGATACCAGCACTTCTTGAGAAGGTGAAGTCACTCAATATTGCCTCGTCCTTCACAACACACCCAAGGCATGACTATCTCATACAAAGCCTGTCATGTATTATTGCTTAACTATCATATCTAATACCATCCCTGCCTCTTGCCCTCTTTTACATGTGTCACAAAAAGTACAGTTACATAAGAACTTACCATAGCAGTAGATCTTCGAGAACAGCTCTTACAGCAGGTTACACCATTAGGACTGAAGCCGGCAGGCGCTAGAACCACACGGAAATTTTCTAGCTAGCAGTATTCAGCGGGGACCACCTCCGACGTCAGTCCTGCCCCCGACGTCAGGCATACTACATAAGGAGGTGGTCCCCCAGAATCCCCAGTTCTCCCGCCGGAGACTCCCGGCCACTGGATGACATCAGAAGAGGAGGAGACTGAGGATCTGCCATCAAATGGCAATCAGAGTGGTGTTGAGAGCACCTGATCGTAGGAGAAGGACATCTGAACAAAAAAATCTACCTCCATCGGGGATGGTGAGAGGGAAAGTACCTACTGCAAGAGCTGTTCTCAAAGATCTACTGTTACGGTAAGTTCTTACGTAACTGTACTATCTTACTTTGAGATACAGCTCTTGCAGCAGGTTACACCATTAGGACTGATTCCCAAGCAATAATGGAAATCCCACACCACTGGGAGGAGGAAGGTAGAAACCTTAGTAAAACCTAAGCCTAGGACAGAAGTCCTTGAAGGACTGCTAGACCAAAACCTGCTCTTCACCGCGATGCGACGTCCAGGTTATAATGCCTGACAAAGGTGTGCACAGTGCTCCAAGTCACTGCTGCACAGATAGCTGAGGTGGACACATTCTTTAAGGCCGCAAATGAGGTAGCCACCCCACTTGTGGAATGACCCATAACCGTGCCCGGTAAGGGTTTGTTGTGCTTCTGGTAACAGAAAGTGATACAATGTATAAGCCACCTGGACAGCGACTGTTTGGAAACGGGAGCTCCCTGCATCCTGTGGGCAAAGGAGACAAAAAGCTGATCAGATTTTCGGTGGTGTTTGGTCCTGTTCAGGTAGTATCGAAGACACCTATGCACATCTAAAATGTGCAACAGGGCCTCTCCTCGATTCGAATATTTAGGAAAGTATACTGGTAAATCGATATCCTGATTAAGAGTGAGAGCTGAGACCACCTTAGGCAAAAACTCTGGATTGGTCCGTGAGGATACCCTGTCCTGGTGGAAAACCAAATAAGGTTCTTTGCACATCAGTGCATGAAGCTCCGAAATTCTTCTGGCTGAAGTAACGGCAACTAAAAACAACGTCTTCCATGTAAGGAAACGTAGCTCGCAATCTGCGGCTGGTTCAAAAGGTGGCAGCATAAGCTGCTCCAGGACAAAGGGTAAATCCCAAGGCGGAATAGGATCCTTAATCGGAGGTCTAAGGTGGAGAACACCTCTCAGGAAGGCTTGTGCCATGTCCAACTGAGAGATAGGACGTTGGCCTATAGGAGTGTGATAGGCTGAGATGGCACAAAGGTGTACTTTTATCGAGGAGTAGGCCAAGGCTGTCTGAAAAAGAGACAGGAGGTAGTCCAAGACCGACCTTTCTGGACAATCCAGTGGCGAAAACCCCCGCATTTTAGCCCATAGGCAAAATCTGTGCCATTTCATGGCGTAAGTAGCATGAGTGGCCGGTTTTCTAGCAGCTGCTAGAACGTCAGCTACCTCTTGCAAGACTCTGTGTCGCAAAATGGCTATGTCTCTAGGAGCCAAGTGTGCAGGTTCAGCGAACAAAGGTCCAGATGGACCAAGGAGCCCACCTCGTGAGACAGCAAGAGCGAGCTGATTGGCATAAACACCGGAGATTCCCGGGGCAGCTGATGTAGTAGAGGGAACCAGATCTGCCTGGGCCAGAACGGCGCGATAAGTATCAGCGTTGCTTGCTCTCTGCGAAGTTTCAAAAGGACCCGCTGGATTAACGGAAGGGGGAAGGCATAGAGGAATCTGCCTGCCCAGGAGAGGGACAACGGGTCTCACCAGAAAACACCATGCCGTGGATCTAGCGAGCAAAATTTGGGCAGTTTTGCGTTGGATGGGGACGTGAACAGGTCTAACTCTAGTGTACCCCATCTGTGAAACAGATCGTCTACTACTTCCTGGAGTAGTTCCCACTCATGGACTCTGGCCTGAGAGCGACTCAGGGCATCTGCGATGACATTGTCCAGGCCTGGTACATGAACAGCAGTGAGGTTTGCGCCGTGTTATAAAACCCAATCCCACACCCTCATGGCCTCCCTGCAAAGCGGGTAGGTATGGGTGCCTCTTCGTTTGTTGAGGTAATACATCACCGCAGAATTGTCTATTTGTAACAGAAGAGTACCCGGTGGAATCTCCAAGTGGAAAGCCTGCAGGATACAAAGAACTGTTCTCATTTCCAGGATATTTATGTGGAGAGGAGTCTCTTGGGCTGTCCACAGGCCCTGAGACCAGACACTGTCTAGGTGTGCTCCCCATCTGAGCCCTGAGGCATCTGTGGAGAGTGTCACAATCGGAGATGGTGCAGTGAAGGGGACCCCCACCGAGAGGTTCTTCGAATCTAGCCACCATTGCCAATCCCGGATTACGACCTTCGTGATCCGAACTGGGAGCTGCAGATGGTCTTGCTTTTGATCCCATTGGACCTGTAACATCCACTGGGTCACCCGCATGTGGAGACGGGCTAGCGGGACTGTTGCAATGGCCGCAGCCATGTGTCTGAGCAGGCAAAGAACCAGTCTGACTGAGACAGTCTTCTTTGCCAAGATGTCCCTGATGACGGATCTGACGTGTTCCACTCGGTCCTGGGGTAGAAAAGCTTTCCCTTGGACAGTGTCCAGAACTGCGCCTATGAACTGCAGAATCTGAGACGGAACCAGGAGTGACTTCTCTTGATTGATAATGATGCCCAGCGTCTCAAACAGAGACTGAGTACAATGAATGGCGGACATCAGGGCCTCCCGAGAGGGTGCCATGAGAAGCCAGTCGTCCAGGTAGGGGAACACATAGTGGCCTTGTCTCCTCAGAGTCGCCGCTACTACCGTCATGCACTTCCTGAATACCAGAGGTGCCGATGACAGTCCGAAGGGGAGGGCTCGGAACTGAAAATGGTGACCCTGAAACTCGAAGCGCAAAAACTTCCTGTGCGCTTGAGCTATGGGTATATGCAGGTAAGCATCCTGCATGTCCAAGAACACTAGAAAAGCGCCCTGCTTGAGCATGGGAATAGACCTGGGAGGGTCACCATGCAGAAGCGTTTGTACAGGACCGACGCGATGAGGTCGCTGAGGTCCAGTATCGGACGGAGGTCCCCTGTTTTCCTGGCAACCAGAAAGAAGTGAGAATAATAACCTGCACCTCTCTGGTTCCGTGGTACATGCTCTATAGCTTCGTTTCCGAGAAGCACGAGCACCTCCTGCTGTATAAGCAGGGCTTGCTGACCAGAGTAACGGGAAAGCAGGGGAGGTCTTGACGGTGGGTGGTTAAGAAATTCTATGAAGTGGCCTTTCTTGACCAATTGGAGAACACACCGGTTGGCGGTAATCGACTGCCACCCTAAAAAGTGGAGAGCGATGCGACCCCCGACCTTTTATGTCCGTTGATCCTGAGGATGGGGCCGGACTGAAGTCATGCTGTGGCAGCACTGGTCCCTGCAGGCTGGGTCAGTTTAGTGTAGCGCTGGCCTCTGCCTGGGGACGACTTAGCCTGGGCCTTACGTTGAAAAGTGCCCCTTTGTTGCTGGCCAGAACGTGGCTGCTGCCTTTTTTGCTGGCTGCGAAAACAGCTCTGGTTCCTATGAAAGGAACCAGGCCTTGATCTGTACATTGCCTGTACAGACCTGACTACCTTCCCAGCGTCCTGGAGTTTGGTGATAACCTTCTCCGAGGGGTCACCAAAAAGTACTTCGCCATTGTAAGGGACGTCAAGAATGATGTTCTGTACATCCGGGTAAAACCGAGACACGGAGCTAACAGTGTTTCCGGAAACAGATGCCTAAAGTTGCAGCTCTGCCAGACGAGTCCGCAGGAATCAGATGTGCTCAGAGAAATTTGGCACCCAAGCATCAGACCCTGTGCAGAGTAGGTTTAGGAGCTCCGTCTTCTGATCATCATCCGGTAATTTATCGACCAGGTCCTGGCCCTGTTCCCACAGGGCATTCTGAAACTGTACCATGTGAGATAGGTAGTTCAGGGACCTGATGGAGCATGTAGCAGCCGCATACATGCACCTCCCCAGGGCATCCAGCTGTTTGGATTCCTGGTCCGATGGCTGTGTGCTCATGTGCTGCTGTCTTTGGGACCAGTCATGCGAGGCCATAATGACCAGGGAGTCAGACAGAGGTTGTTGAGCCAAGTACTGGTCCTCTTTCGGAGCCTTGTACAGGTGGTCAGCTTTCTTCGGCACAGCGGGAGTGGAGTGCGGACGCTTCCACGCAGCCTTGGTGACGTCCGCGAAGGTGTCCAACAAGGGTGGCACTATCACAGGCTTTGGATCTTTCTGCCGAAGATAACGGGCAAGGTGCTGTCTTTCAGGATCGAGGTCTTCAGCATCCCATCCCATGTTGTCCTGGATGTGCCTCATGATCTCAGAGAAAGTGGGATCATCCGGAGGAGACCTGGGTAGGTCATGTGGGTCAGGTGATGGGATGCTGAGTGGAGGAGGAGATCTGAAGTCCTCTCCTGACAGAGTGTGCCGACGACGTCTGGGTCGCTTGGGGCTGGGAGACCCTGATGGACATCTTGAGGGAGGCTTTCTCCGGTCCTTGGATCTACCCCTAGGAGGTGGAGTCTGCTCCTTATGGGTTGGTGGTCGTCCTGCTGGCCCCTGTGGTGGAGGAGGGGGTGTAGGAGGTGAAGGAGAAGGAGGAGGAGGAGAAGGAGGTTTTACAGGGACCACGTCTTTTTGGATGGTGTCCCACCAGAAAGTAAAGAGATCCTTTACCTCTTGAAGCCAGAGGAGGCGAGGGGGGCAGCAAGGTCAGCACCCAGGGTGGAGGCTGACCAAACGAGCAGACACGAAAGACCGCTAGGCCTATTCTGCTGGCATTTTAGTATGTTAGTATGTTCATGCCTGATGACGAGCCTGGTGCCAGTGGTCTGTCACAGGGGTTGGGCGTCGGGTCCGTGGGTGTCGCCGGGGTGGGCGAAGGTTCCCTCGGAAGCCCGGCATCCTCTGTGTTCCGCCTGGTCTTCAGGCAATGTCATGTCCTCCTCTGCAGGAATCCTGGGACTGTGTCCACCGTGACTGGGGAGGGTGGTCTTCGCCCGTGAGTGGCAGTCGACGCCGGGTCACTTGGCCGACGACTTCGGGTCCGCCGAATGCCCGGCCAGTGTCTGGTGCTTGGCCAACATCGGGTGTTTAGCTGACGTCGGGTCCGTTGTCCGCCTTATGGACGTCAGGTCTTTCGTCTTTCTGGGTGGTGGATCCGGACCCCTGGGAGGCTGCAAAACCGATCTGGAGTCGGGGTCCCAACGTCGGGCCGATGAGGAAGACTTGTGGCGTTTGGAAGACTTGGAAGAGGCCCGAGAGGGAGTGGAGGAAGCCGAGGGCCTAGAATTCTTGATAGGCTGAAGAGTCGAAGAACCACCTGTAGTCTGGACTTTGACTGGGGGGTTTTGAACGAGCCCTGGAGGGAGAGCAGTCAGACTGGGTGGAGCCTGAGCTACATGAGTCCGAGGCCTGGTTCGGGGATCTGGACCTTGCTTTCTTCCCATGTTTGTCCCAGTGTTTATGGGCCTTGGAAGAAGAATCACCCCTGGAGGAAGGTTCTTTGTCCATCCTGCTAAGTTTCTCTTCTAACAGGTAAGCCTGAAGTGCCTTCTGACGGCAGATCCTGGTGCGGCTGTTGAACCCTTGGTAAAAGGTGCAGGCCTTGGTGTTGTGGTCCAGGCCTAAGCACCACACACAGGAAGAATGAGGGTCCTTGAAAGGGATCTGTTTTCCGCAGGCACACTTTGAAAGGTGTCCCTCAGATGAAGGAGTTGGAGAGGACATTAGTTTTATAGAAAACACTTGAAGTTCTAAGTCGTCGTGCACTAGGTAGAGACCGAGGCAGATGCTGAAAGCGAGTTGGCGGGGAAAAGACGCTGGGGATTCTGGGGACAGCAACTTCTTATGTAGTATGGCGGGTCATCGGTTACGCGGACCAGCGTCAGGACGGGTCCCCGCTGAATACGGCTTCTACAGAAAAATTCGGGGATCCTGGCGCCTGCCGACTTCAGTCCTAATGGTGTAACTTGCTGCAAGAGCTGTTTCTCGAAGTAAGATCAGTTAACTGTATCAAGAAAATTATTTTTCCATTTCACTTCACCCAACTCTCAATGTAGTTAGCAGGAATATCCAGCATAAAGAATCTATCTAGATATATAGATCAGATGAAGAATGAAAGTGACACACTCAACATTGTTGCCTAAACACTCAATGCGTCGGGTAAATAATAATACTACTAATAATACAGATTCTTATGTCTTCGGAGTCTGCCAAGAAACATTTGTAAACAAGCAAGAGTACTAATAAATGTTTATTATACTACTTACGTCAAGCATGTGACAAAGAAAATCACAAGGGAGATGGGTTTCTTACCACTCACCTGAAGAATGTACATAATCTCCAGGATTGTAGGATCTCAGGTTCTCCAAGATCTTGTTCTCTCTCTCTCTCCATGCTCTCCTGCTCTCGAGGAGCTATAGTAGGTTGCAGAAAACTAAATACTACAGATAACAGCATAGCAACAGAGATTACCTCATAGTTACAGATATGAGGGGTAGCAGGTGTAAGAGTCACAGCGTACTTCAGACACCTGGACAGGAAGGTGGAGAGAGAGGGCAGCAGCCCAGACACACAGCTTTGGTTGCATACAAGAAACCCAAGGGAATCTCCAGAGGTTAAAATGGCAGAAGCCAATTTAGAATGGTCTTGTGTTCAAGAGGACAAAAACCCTAGGAACTGAACAAAAATCCAATAAGAGATAGTAGAAGGCATTGAACAAGTCCAAGAGCATAGCTACTATCTACTTGCCATTCCAAGTGAGAGAAAAACAAAGGGAGAAAAGAGAGAGAGAGCCAGCACGGAGGTGTGGGACACAGTACAGCTTGACAGGCTGAGCACTACAATATAATAAAGGCCCCCAACATCTGCAGCTCCCTGGCAAAGGAGGTGGATTCTGTACCTTCTTGTGAAGCTAAGCTGCCAGCTGGCTAGAGGTTGGAGACATACACAAGGTTAAGAGAGAAAGCCAGCAGCTCTGGGGACCACCAAAGACCTCCTGGCTGGAGAGGGAGAGAATCAGGAAAAGAAAAAAAAAAGCTTTTCTCTTTTTGGGGGCAGAGGGGAATCAGGTGGTTGGAGAAGGTGAGAGGGCTCCATTCCAACGGAAGGAAAAGGGGTCTGACTCCTCAGAGGAGAGAGAGCCCTGAGGGAGTAGCAAGATGATGTCATGCAGCATCACAAGGTGAGCTGCCCCCCGAGGCCCTGACTCTTACCTAAGCGGGGATGATGGTCCAGATGTGTGTCTGAACGGTGAATATATTTCTGGAAGATCAAGAATTATGGGGAATACATAATTTCCATATCTTTCAATAATCTTCACCATTCACCAAATGCAGACTGCTGTTCTCACCACCCTGGAAGCTACCTCCCTGGTGTTGTAAGATGCCCTCACTTGGTACCTCGCCAGCTCCAGACCCTGGGCAGAAAGGCAAATGGCCTGCCTGGCTGACTTGCAATCTGGTATTGGACACCAACAGGTAAACTCAGCATCATTCAGAGGCACTTGCCAGATACCTGATGTGCAGAAATGCACATCACAGTGCATGCCGCCACAAAAATTCTCCTGCCCCAAGCATCGATTTCTGCACAGCTGGTGTCGGGGGTGGGTCCTGCATCAGATGCCTAGGCCCAGATAGGGTCTGCAGCATAAGAATCACTGAACTGGGATGAGGGACAGCACCTGGAGACCCCATGGGAGTGTAATATCTGTGCTGGATGTCCCCAGGCCAGGAGAAGGGGCAAAGGGACAGAGTCAGACATGCCTGGATGCTTCCGTAAAGAGCTGGGGCCACAGAGGAATGACAGCAGCATCATTATTGTAATCTCCAAGGAATGGCAGTGCCAGGGTAGTAGTACTGCAACCTAAAAAGGGACATAAATTCAGCTCCTGCATCACCTCCAATAGGAATCACTGGTATGGGGAGTACTCAGCTTCAGAGGAGAATGGAACAGAAAAATCCTCTTCTTCAAAGTAGGAAAGGAGTGGTTGGATTCATAACGGTGCTGGTCCTTCAGGCATAAAAACAGCCTGATCTGCTGTAAGGTGGTACTGGTGGAACACACCAGCTGTTGATCTAAACTGACCCCAGGTTATGGGCCCGAAAGGACCCAAATCACCTATGAGTGCAGAGAAGAGAGCAAAGCAGAGAGTGGAGGAGGAGGGTCATGGATGACCAGGCCAGGTCCTCTGCAGTACTGCAAGAATGCTCAGGGTATCTTGCATGGGGGG
Organism: Neoceratodus forsteri; assembly: GCA_016271365.2. Lineage (NCBI taxonomy): Eukaryota > Metazoa > Chordata > Ceratodontiformes > Ceratodontidae > Neoceratodus > Neoceratodus forsteri. Next base: position 1,106,222,443 of record CM057449.1, on the reverse strand, counting down.
TGCCTGGCAAATTCACCTGATTGTGACCGATCAGCATCAGTAGACCAGTCCAGATGTGCCCTGGGGAAACCCCAGGTGGGGAGAGTGAAGCATGACAGGGCTCACAGGGCAGCCCCAGTCCCCACCAGTGGCAGGGTCAGATAGTTCTGGAGCGAAACAAGGCTCCAGGCTAGCGACGCAACCCCTGCCTGAGTTATTGTCATCTCTGGGCAAGGGTGAACAACAGGCCCAGTGCTCTGCCTCAACTCCTAACCAAGGCTGACCCTGCCCCACTGACCAAGCACAGACTCCTAGGCCACAGCCCCCAGTTAATAGCCCCTCACCTGTCCCACAGCTGTTCCTTTTTACCCCTTCCTACTCCTGACCCCTTCCTAATCCCCTACTCCCCTCTCCCCACTCCCTCCCTCCCGGACTAGTCCCCAATCCACACCCCCTGCACTTTAGTCCTGTTTTAACTATGATTAATTTCCTGTGTAAGCCTGGGACTCGTGCAACCCAAAATGCATCCGTGCACTGAGAATTCTTACTCCCTATTATTCTTGCATCTAATATTGTAAACACTGTATAACTAGTGTAGTATTGCAGTGCTGTGTAACTACTGTAAATGCTGTATAACTATTGTAGTTTACAATGCTGTGTAACTATTGTATTTGCATTTGCAATTTGAACCTCTGTACCTATCCCTATTCCCCCCTCCCTCTAGGACACATCTGGAAGCGAGCTGTTTATAGCTCACTATGTCGGCCCCAGAACTGAAACAGTGAGAGGTACTGAACCCAACCCCGCACTGTGAACAGCACTCGAATCAGACCCAGAACCTGAACTGGCACAGCAAACTGCGCCAGAAGGGATCCCATTACTAACCCCTGGTGCCAGCCTCGAGAAGCAACCCCACAGTGATTCCCACTGAATCAGGCTCAAGAACCAGGCCCAGGAAGGCCTCCATCCTCACTGGCTCCATCACCAGGCTCAAGGTCATCATCATGCTCCCCTCGCGCACCAAGGTGCTCAGCGGAACAGACAACAATGACCTCTAGGTCCCGAGGCAGGGTTGATTCAGGAACCCTTCCTTCTTCCAGCACCAAGAGCAGTGCCAGAAGGGGGCCTGGCCTTGCTGCTAACACCACCCCGCTCACTGGTACTGGTCTCAGTACCATAAGTCAGGGCGGCGTCAGGCTGCATTGCTGAGGTGCCCACCAATGTAGACTGAGCGTATAGCTTCGGTCTCACCACCGGAGGAGTCTGCTTGCCTGAAGGACTAACGGATGGGGGGGACGGTGCTCCACTGGCCTCCCGGAGGGGGCCACCTGCTCACCCGACCACCACAGGACCTCCGATGTCTCGGTGAGGTAAGTACGGGGAGTGCATGGTTTTCCTCACTGCATGCAGTACTAGGGGAAGAGCGTAGGGACCTCACCTAGGCATCCCTTGTGCAATGCCTGCCTCCGGAGGTGGGAGGATCATGGGCCCACTTCCAACGCGTGCTTCTCGAGGGTACGTTACTCCACAGAGAAACGGGCACTGCATCTGTCCATGTCATGGCTGGCACCAAGGAAAGGCCCAGCAGTCCTCATGTCGGTCCTAGACAGCATTGCGACCCACACAGGAGCAATGACGCATAAGGAGGTTGACACTGTTCTTCTTCTTGGGCTTCTTACACTCTACATGACCCGACATGAAGACTTGGAAAAATAACCAAGAAGGGGAGGGGAAAAAAAGAAAGAAAAAAAGAGCTTGGTGCCAAACTAAGTGATAAACGGCAAGGAAAAACACAATGCCAAGGAAAAGTGGCATCAAACTTCATAGATTTACCAGAGCAAAGAAGACCAAGGTCCATGATGCTTGCCACTTAGTAATAACCCCTAATATTTTTATTTATTAAATAACTCTCGAATCAATGCTTAAATTCCTCTCCAGTATTGCTTACCACCACTTCCGCTAGTAAGCTGTTCCAGACTTTCTGGACTCTTATTGAGAATCAGGATTTTCTTTTGGTAGACCAATATCCCCTGCCTGTGATTTGCAATGGGTGTGCTCTCATACTGTAATTTTGATTTTTTGATTTCTAGGCCCAACTGATCCCAACAGAACAGGGTCTGAAAGTGCTTTTGAAAATCAAGCACGCTCTCTTAACTCATGTGTACTCTAGAGAATACATTCCTAACTCAGTCGGCTTCTCCTTATTCCTGATCCCTTATATTACTGACTAGTTTAGTTGCCCTTCTCGTATCCTCTCCAGAGCTTTTACTTCAGTTTTTCCTCCTGGGGCCCAAAACTGGGCACAATACTCCATATGGGGTTTCACCAGGGAGCCGTGAAGGGAACTATCACTTCCCTGTCTCTGCTTTTGATGGTCTCTTGATGCAGTTTAATTGATGTGTCTCTTGATGCAGTTTAGTTGATGTGTCTCTTGATGCAGTTTAGTATACAGCAAGCTTTTCTGACTACTTGGTTACAATGTAATTTGAAACTTAAATCATTAGACATTCTTACACCAAGGTCCCTTTCATCCATGACTTCCTTCAAAGTAATGCCATTTAACCTATACCTGTATTTCTGATTTTTGGTCCCCACGTGCAACACAGTGCATTTTTCAGCATTAAATGTTAACTTGTGAGTTATTGCCCACTCCTCCAAATCACCCAAGGCTGACTGTAGTGTGCCTGCATCCTTAGGATTATTTACTGGTAGCGCCATCCCCGTAATGTCTGTAAATTTAGACTCCCAAACCTTCTCTATGGAGTTCATGGAGGAAAACAGATACTGAACAGGCAGGGTCCCAGTACGGAACCCTGCGGGACCCCACTGGTGACTTCTGATCAGTCAGGATATGCCCCTCTGAAACACACCCTCTGTTTCCTGCTGGTCAACCAGGATGCTATCCATTTACTGATATTACCCTGGATGTTATGGTCAATTAGGCAATGACAGGTTCCCCATGTGGGACCTTGTCAAATGCCTTGGAGAGGTCCAAACTGAGGCAAAGATGAACAGGGAACAGTTGGGATGAAGTTTTGGCAACTGCTGAAGCTCCTACAGTGTGACCTCGGTGGGAAAAACAGAACCGAGAAAGGGAGGGGGCTGGCGTCTGTTACTGGCCAACCCACGAGCGTGACATCACTACATCTGACTTGTGGGTGGTGTCAGCACAGACGTTGGTCCCCTATGCTGCAGAAGACTTTGTTCCTGCTGGGTCCTAGCACCTCAAGCTCAGACCCATAAGTGGGAATGAATGGTGTTGTTACATTGCTAACTGCCCTCCTCATGCCCTGCATAAATTCTTTGTCCACCTAGGGAACCTGGTCTTGTGGTCCATAGCATAATCCCCAAGATTCAGTAAGTACCTTGTCTTTGCACAAAAAACTACAGTTTAAGTGTCTTCTGCTTCATTAAAGATGCAACTATCTTTTGACACTTGCTCTTCCTTCAGTAGTGAACACCAATATACGAAAATCCTCTGCAATACTACCAGCCAAGCCTGAGCAAGTTCACTGCCTCTAGCCTCTTTGTTGTTGTTACTACTAGTAAATACATCAAAATGATGTCATACATCAAAATTATGTCACGAAGGGGTTAAGAAAAGCATTTTAACGTGCCACCAATTTATCAGTGTACCAAAGCCCTTCACCATGCAACATACCTGGATCAGGGCCAGAGGTTTCTCTCTGCTTCTGATAAGTGCAGCTTCCTGTTGCAGCTCTTCCTCCACTATAGTTGCAAATGTGATAGGAGCCTTTGCAGGGGGGCTGCTTACTGCAGCCTTTGACCAAGGACTACAAAGAAACAAAATTAAGCAACAATATTAATGATAGAAGGGTATATAATTGAACTGCATGTTATCTGTCTGTCTCTCTAAATACATAGTTACTACCATGGTCATCATGATGCTTCAAAATAGGAGTGGGTCTAGTGGTTGGAGAATGAACTTGAGATCACAGCTTCAAACCGCACTACAACCAGATACTCGCGTTGTGACCTCAAGCAAGTCGCATAACTTCTCAGAGCTCCAGTCCACCCAGCTGTGGAAATGGGCTGAAACAGGACCCCACAGGAAATGAGGCACTCCATCTCAACTGTACTATCTTGGGTAAATACACTGCAAAAAAGGTGAAAACTAAAATAAGGAACAAGCACTTACTTGTGAACCTCTGCTTGGAACATATCAGGAATATGGTCTCCGGATGGTCCGGGGTTGCCTCTTGCAGGCCATCTGGAACAAATGGATACAGATTTTAAAATAACACCACCCAGCAACTAATAAGGGTTACTGTCTCCTCCATACATTGGGGGCATCAATGTCCTCCCTGCACAAAGAAAACTGAACACTTACAAGGACCCCACCACACAAACACATGCATCTCATGGTTCAGAAAGAGTTTAACAAGCAAGCAAGATTTGCAGTTTGTGCTGTTAGAGACATGGCTATTACTATAAAAAAGTGTACCGTTTCTTTCTCACCTAATTGGAAATTCCATCTTGCTTCAATCTTTCAACAAACCCAATTTCTTTAAAGAGCTTAACTTTTCTTTGGCCACAGCACAGCTGCGCCACTGATGAGCTTCAATAATGACAAAAATATATGCCCATGGTTGCTTTGAGTTTACTGCTCGACTTGTGCATTGATAACAGTGAAGTATGGACTGTCTGCCACTGGAATATGATGCATACCACTACCCACAGAACCCTTCTTTATTCATGAACGCAGCACTGTTCATCTTGGTTTGACTTTAAAAAAACAAGAAACAATTGTTTAATTTTAGGTTTTCTGGTTTTGTTTTACTTTCATCACTTTTGTTTACTACCGCTCAATATTTTTGTCGCTACTGCAGGAAGAGGAAGACAGTCCACAGAGGGACTTACAGTAAATGTACTGGGGGAGTGGTTCACTAAATGGCAATTGAATTTCAATATGGATAAGTGTAAGGTCATTCACTCATGCCAAAAGAATTTATGTTAGGTGCAGGGTTTGTAAAATTTCTGGTGGAGCCCAGTGGTCGGGGGGGCAAAGACCACCTGTGAGAGTCTATGGGAGCAGAGCCCCTATACTTGGGGCCACCACCCTGTTGGTTCAGTTTAATATTCAGTCTCCCATGTATTTTAAAGGCGACAGGAAAAGAATATCTGATACAGGACTGGCTCTGTAATATCACTTGCCCTGCCAGCTGAGGTCTTTATATTAGTAATTATTTTAACTGTTCATTAAGTCTTTCATTTGTAATTTTAATTTGCAAAGTTGAAGCAAACACAGAAGTGGATTGGGCTCCCTGAGAAGTCCGATCGGGCAGCACAAGAACTTATGGAAAAACTTACCATTTTAGTGTCGTAGATGACGGTATTGCTGTACTGAACACAGCACGGAGTGGCCAGTAGTTTTCAGTTTTCACAGTGTCGGTGTGAGGTTCATGCTAGCGCATACTACAGGCACAAGATACTTTTAAACATGGAACCCCACTGATGCTATGAAACTTAAAACTACTGTCCCGCCTCCTGCTGTGATCAGTGCAGAGAGTTTGGAGCTCACACACTCTTCTTGCTGAAGTAATTGCCATGAGGAAAACAGCTTTCCAGGTGACATATTTCAGATCAGCCATAGCCACTGGCTCAAAGGGAGGTTCCATAAGTTTGGCTATGCACAAAGTCAGGTCCCAAGGAGGGACTGGTTCCCTAACAGGAGGAAACAGATGTGGCAAGACTTTCTAAAAATAGGGTGTGACGCTATTATTCTCTGAGCACCTGCAGACAAGTAAGCAGAAACTGCTGCTAAATGAACCTTGAGGGTTGCAGGCCTTGGGCCTAAGGCCAGTAGGTGTACAAGGTAGGCAAGCAATGTAAGCTTGTCTTAAGAGGAATGATGTGTTTATACTTGCACCAGACGGAAAATCGTTTGCATTTTGAAGCATAAGTTTTCCTGGAATCTTTCAGAACCATAAGGACCTCTTCTGACAGTTTAAATTCAGAAAATTCTATCTCCTCAAAAACCAGGTCTTCAGGTGAAGAGTCTTGAGGTTTGGGAATACTACCTGACCCTGAACAGCTGTTAGGAGATTGTATCTCTGGGGAAGCCAGATGGGTTGTTTGGTGGACAGGGTGAGTAGTAGAGAGTACCATGGCTGCCTGGCCCAGTATGGAGCAACCAGAATCATTGTTGCAGACTGACTCCTGAGTTTGAAAAGGACTTTCAACAGCAGTGGATAAGGAGGAAAAGCATACATGAATTTCCCTGTCCAATCCAGGGCTAATGCCTCCATGGGCAATGTATTCAATGAAGGGGGCCTGTTGCAATAAAGAGGAAGCTGATGGTTTTCTTTTGAGGCAAACAGATCTATTTCTGGGGTGCCCCAAATGTCTGAAACTGTGTCCAATACTTGCTTGTTTAAAGCCCATTCGTGATGATCCTGACTGACTCTGCTGAGTAAACCTGCCAGTGTACAGTCCTTCCACGGAAGATCAATCAATCATCATTTATTTGTAAAACAGCGCTATTCCAAAACCATAGCGCTAGTACATAGCCATCAAATTTGTGAAAACAACTACACATATAAAAACAGCTGTAGCAGGTCAAATAAAATTGGGAACGGCAACATAAATAAATGAGTTTTTAACACAGATTTAAAGCTCTCCACCGTCAAGCACTGTCGAATCTGACGAGGTAGAGAATTCCACAGGGATGGGGCCACAAATTCAAATGCACAGGCCCCAGATGACTTTAGACAAACCCTGTGAATCTCTGGCAATCCCTCATCGGTGCAGCGAAGTGGGTAGGAGGGGCAATAGTGATGAAGAAGATCTTGCACATAACTCGGTCCCTGTCCATGTAGGGCCTTACCACCACTGAACAGGCAGCTAGTGCAGATTGCACAGCACCAGTGTAACATGACAGCTACGAGGCAGCCCAGTCAACAGCCTAGCTTGCTGGGAAATCTGCACCAGCTGCAAGCGGCAGATATCAACCCTTGGTAGCCCTAGGTACAGGCATTACAGTAATCAACGCTGTAAGGTTACAAAGCGGGAACCAAAACTGGTAGGTCATCGGGCGGAACTAGGTGCTTGATTGGGGCTACATTCCTTAGATGGTAACAGGCAGTATTGACAACAGATGACACCTGATGTTTAAGCGCCAGTCCGCTATCAAGAATCATACCCAGATCTCGCACCCATTCAGAGGTCCGCAGCTGGCGCACCACCGAGCGCCAAAGCCCCAGGCTCGGCTCTCTACCCAACGGCCCAGGACCACCACCAAAACCTCAGTCTTGTCCGGATTCAGCCCCAGCCAACTGGCACTCATCCAATCCTCAATCTTGGAAAGGCAGTCGTTAAAAACTTGAGACCACTCCCCCCAGTCGGGCACAAAGGACTGGTAGAGCTGAGTATCATCTGCATAGTAGTGAAAACTCAGCCCATACCACCTTACAATGTCTTCCAACGGCAGCATATACACTTCAAACAACATGGGGGACAGCACAGAGCCTTGCGGAACCCCACACGGCAGGGAGACCTTGTCAGAGGAGTAAACCCCACAGACAACTCTCTGAAACCAGCCAGTAAGGAAAGAATGGAACCATCTATGGACTGTACCAGACAGTCCACAGATTGACCGCAGGTGCCCAACCAACACCCCATGGTCCACAGTGTCAAATGCCGCCGAGAGATCAAGAAGAACCAAGATGGAACGGCTCCTCCGATCTCTTGCTGTTGGGAGAATACGGAGAACTCGAACAAGGGCCATTTCAGTACTATGCCGGACAGATGTACCTCCAGGGAATATGCTAGGGACCAGATTTTCATGGCCTCTGTGCACAGTCTTGAGGATCTTGCACCCCCTTGCTTGCTGATGTACTACACGGTGGTCATGTTGTCTGTCCTGACCTGGACTGACTCACCACACAATTGAGGAGCAAAGGCCTTTAGGGCAAGAAGGACCACTTTCAACTCTAAGAGGTTGATATAGAGACACAGAACATAGAAACATAGATTTTGACAGCAGATAAGGACCGCTTGGCCCACCTAGTCTGCCCATTTCCCTTCCTATTGGATAAGCTAACCAGGTACAGAATCCTCACCTCCACACACGCGTGACACCTTGCTCAAGGTCAACGTAGTATAAAGAATAATCAAGCAGACGAGAATTAGATTAATCTGAGTGAAATAGACAGCCGCTCAGTAGTATAGAACAAATCTCCTAGTAGCCTGCCACCACGGTCTGATGACGCACGGGCGTGAAACTAGTAGAGGTTTGTTCCCCACTGCTGGGCGGCTGTGCAATTTTTTTCGCACTGATTGGATTAAAATGTAATTCTGAATATACTCATGTGCCTTTTGCTATTCTTTTACTACTATTGGATAAGCTGCGGATTCTAGTTAACCAACAGCCTCCTAGACCCCACTATAATTGCCTTATGTCTGTCCTATGCATTCTTGAATTCCCCCACTGTTTTTGATTCCACAACCTCCTCAGGAAGGCGGTTCCATGAGTCCACCACCCTCTCTGTGAAAAAACACTTCCTCACACTGCTCCTGAGCTGTCCCCCCGCTATCTTCAAATTGTGCCCCCTTGTTCTTGCACATCCTTTTTCTGAAAGATGCTCCACTCTTGGACTTTGTTGACTCCCTTGAGGTATTTGAAAGTTTCTATCATGTCCCACCTCTCCCTCCTTTCCTCTAGGGTATACATATTAAGCTCTTTTAGTTTCTTTTCGTATGGCATCTGGTGCAAACCCTGCATCATTTTAGTTGCCCTCCATTGGACTGCTTCCATCCTGTCTATGTCCATGCAGAGATGGAGTCTCCAGAACTGCACGCAGTACTCCAGATGGGGTCTCGCCAACGGTCTGTACAGGGGGATGATAACTTCCTGTTTTCTACTGGTGATGCCTCTCCCTATGCATCCAAGTATTCCCCCAGCCCTCCTTACTGCCTTCTCACATTGCTTTGCCTACCTTAAGGTAGTCTGATATAACTACCCCAGGTCCCTTTCCATTTCTGTTGTTGTCAGTACCTCCCATTGCATACCTCTCAACCTTTGTCCCCAAATGTGGAACACTGCATCTCAAAATGTGGAACAAATGAGCAAAATGTGGAACACAATCAAACCATTACCTAGGAGGCTCAGAACACTGTTAAAATGTTTGCATTTATGTTCAGAAAGTCTGTTATTAATTGAATAATACATTTGTTGCATCATTTACTATAGATTTTTGCTTTAAAATGTTAATACTGAATGTGGAACACATCCTCACAATGTGGAACAGGGAGCTTTTGAGAAGTAAAATGAGGAACATTCCTCATAATGTGGTACAGTTGAGAGGTGTGCCCCACTGTGTACTCTTCCCCTGGGTTTTTGTTTCCCAGGTGCATTACGTTGCACTTCTTTGTATTGAATCTAAGCTGCCATACGTTTGACCATTCCTCCAACCTTGCCAAGTCCCTCCTCACCCTTTCCACCCCCCTTGAGTATCAACCCTGCTGCAGACCTTTGTGTCGTCTGCAAAGAGGCATACTTTTCCTTCCAGCCCCTCCACAGTATGCAAATATGTAACTGGGATTCCTGATGGGATCAAGTCCCACTGACTGTGAGGTCACCTGTATATGCCCTCCACCCTAGGAGAGAGGCATCTGTTGTTAGAACCACAGTGTGGTGCTACTGCTGAAAAGGGATGCTCTGCTTGAGGGTGTCCCTTTCTTTCCACCACTGCAGAACCAGTAGCAGAGCTCTTGTAACTGGCACAAGCTTTGAATGGGAAAGTACAGTTACGTAAGAACTTACTGTAACAGTAGCAGGTTACACCATTAGGACTGAAGCTGGCAGGCGCCAGGATCCAAAGGAAACATTCTAGCTAGCAATATCCAGTGGGGGACCACCCCCAACGTCAGCCCTGCCCCTGATGTCCGGCATCATATAAAAGGGGGCGGTCCCCCAGCATCCCCTGTTCTCCCGCCGGAGACTCCCGGCCCAAAGGTGACATCTGAAGGTGAGACCGAGGATCTGCTTCCAAAGGAAGGTGCAAAAAAGACGTAGTTACTGGATGGCGTCAGAGACACTGCAGCCTAAAGATTAGGTTAGAAGACTCAGCTTCCTGAGGGGAAGGTGGGAGGGAAACTACCTGCTGCAAGAGCTACTGTTACGGTAAGTTCTTACTTAACTGTACTATCTTACTTCGATAAACAGCTCTTGCAGCAGGTTACACCATTAGGACGGAGTCCCAAGCAGTTAGGGAACTACTTCCTGATAGGGAGGAGGATAAGAGAGATTCTGGTGTGAACCAGATTTTATGACAAAAGTCCTTGGAGGACCGCTAAGTTGAAACCTGCTTTCACGCCTAGCAGCAATATCCAATAGTGCATGATGCGGACATCGAGGCAGGGGCTGACATTGGAGGTGGTCCCCGCTGGATATTACTAGCCGTTTTCCTTTGGGTCCTGGCGCCAGCTTCAGTCCTAATGGTGTAACCTGCTACTGTTACAGTAAGTTCTTATGTAACTGTACTTTCCCATTCAAAGCTTGTGCCAGTTACAAGAGCTCTGCTACTGGTTCTGCAGTGGTGGAAAGAAAGGGACACCCTCAAGCAGAGCATCCCTTTTCAGCAGTAGCACCACACTGTGGTTCTAACAACAGATGCCTCTCTCCTAGGGTGGAGGGCATATACAGGTGACCTCACAGTCAGTGGGACTTGATTGGATATAGTGCAATAGTGCCTGATAAAGGTGTGTATAGTGCTCCAAGTAGCTGCTGCGCCAGATGGCTGATGTAGAAAAGTTCTTAAGCGCTGCGAAGGAGGTAGCCACCCCCCTCGTGGAGTGTCCTTAACCAGTCCCGGTAAGGGTTTATTGTGCTTCTGGTAACAGAACAAAATGCATTTAACAAGCCATCTGGAAAGCGATTGCTTCGACACAGGTGCACCCTGCAGCCTGTGCGCAAACGATACAAAGAGCTGGTCTGATTTGCGATGGGATCTGGTTCTAGCCAGATAGTATCTGAGGCTCCTATGTACATCTAAGGTGTGCAGTAGGGCTTCTCCTCTGTTAGGATGGTTGGGGTAGTACACTGGAAGTTCGATATCCTGGTTGAGAGTTACAGCCGAGACCACCCTGGGAAGAAAATACAGGTTACTCACCTGTAACAGGAGTTCTAGGAATGGTATATGTTGTTCATCCACACTCATTGGCAGTATCCTTGCCGCTTTAAATCTTGCCGGAAGGTCTTCAAGCTTGCTCCTCCCACCCACCCGGGTGGTATAACTCTCGGCTCCGCCCCATGACGCCAGATCTGCCTGCTGGAAGCTCAGGTTGTGCGTCAAGCCGGGAGGTCGGTGGGAGTCAGGATGAACAACATATACCATTCCTAGAACTCCTGTTACAGGTGAGTAACCTGTATTTCTAGGGACATGGATATGTTGTTCATCCACACTCATTGGCAGACTCTAGCAGTTCTCCGGGAGGAGGGAGGCAAGACGCACACCCCCATATACTTACTTGGGAAAGAGAGCTGGAGAACCGAGGCCCCAAAACCAGCATCCCGCGTGACTCAAGGTCGATGTGGTAGTGGGTAATGAAGGTGTTTGCTGACTTCCAGGTAGCAGCCCTGCAGATTTCCTGGATAGGGACGCCCCTGGAGCAGCCACTGTTGCAGCAGTATAGGCGGTAGAATGAGCTCTTATCCCTCTGGGAGGCTCCATGCCCGCTAACTTATAGCAGAGATCTATGCAGGAGGTTACCCATCTGCTTATCGTCCGCTTGGCTGCAGGTCTGCCAGATGCGGCTTCAGCGTAGGTGACAAACAGCTGGCGAACCTCTCCCCGAATTTCAGCCGCGCGCTCCTTATAATAAGCTAGCGCCCTTCTAGGGTCCAGAGTATGGAGCCTATATTCGCCTCCGAGGTGTGAATGGGGTAGAACACCGCAGAGTCAACACGGAGTTAAGGTGAAACTCCACACCACCTTCGAAGGAATTTCGGTGGGGGCGCAGGACAACCTTGTCCCTGTGGAAGACCAGGTAAGGAGACTCGGATGAGCGCCTGGAGCTCTCCCATCCTTCTGGCTGACGGATAGCCACCAAGAAGGCGGTCTTCCACGACAGGTGAAGAGAGAGCACACCTGTGCATAGGTTCGAATGGCTTGCCCATGAGCTTTGGCTAGTACCAGCAGTAGATCCCACGGAGGTGGGGGTCTCATGACTGAGGGGAAATGTGATCAAGGCCTTGAAAAGCGCCAGACCACTCTCCTGCGGCCATCGACTGCTTCCCGGCCCGCGCCCGTAAGCAGAGATGGCTGCCAGGTGCACCTTAGGGTCGCCGACCTAAGCCCTTGACTAGAAAGGACCTAAATAGTCCAAGATGCTTGCCAAGGAACAGGAGGAAGGGTCCAAGCCCTTGCTTCTGACACCAAATGGAAAACCTTTTCCATTTGAAGGCATAGCATTTTCTGGTCGACTCTTCACGGACGCCTAACTACATTGAGGACCTCGTCGAAAGACCCAAAGCCTGGAACTCTAGTCGCTCAGGAACCAGGCCGTCAGGTGCAGGGATTGAAGGTCCGGATGGAACACCTTCCCTGATTGACTGAGAGCAGGTCCGGCGAGCTGGAAGCTGCCCGGAGTCCTGGAGCTGAGACTGAGGAGATCTGGTACCAGAACTGGCGAGGCCAGTCTGGGGCTATCAGAATCACCTGCGCCTTGTCCCTCCTCGCCTTGAGAAGCACCTTGTGGATCAGGGAAATGGGGAAAGCGAAAAGGGCCGGGTCCATTGCCTCGAAGGCATCCCCTGCAGCGAGCCCTGCTGAGGGGGGGCGGGATGGAACAGACTCAGCCTCTCGCTCTCCATGGAGGCAAACAGGTCCACCTGAGGTGCTGCCCCAAAGGGAGAACAGATGCTGTACTACCTCCGGCAGGAGAGACCACTCGTGGGATGCAGCCCCTATCCGGCTCAGGGCATCGGCCAGGGTGTTGGAGGCTCCTGCCACGTGAATGGCTAGGAGATCCGCCTCCAGGCTGCGCACGAGTGACCAAATGCGGAGAGCCTTCTTGCATAGAAGCATGGAGCGCTGCCCCGCCCTGGCGGTTTAGATAGTACATGGTCGGTGGTATTGTCCGTCTGGACTCGGACCACTTGACCCCGAGGAACGGGGAGCAAAGGCGTGGAGAGCTAGGCGGACGCGCCGGAGCTCCAGCAGGTTGATGTGGCATCGGACTCGCTGGGGACCAGAGGCCATGAGCCCGGTGTTCCCCAGATGGGCACCCCAACCCATCAGAGAGGCATCGGTCGACAGAGAGACCGGTCGGCTCGGGCGGACGAACGGATGCCCTCCTGCAAATGATCTGGAACGGTCCACCACTGGAGAGCATTCCACATCCCCTGTGTCACCGACACAAGCTGGTCCAAGGGATCGCAGCGTTGTGACCACTGGCTGGCCAGTCCCCACTGAAGGGGACGCATGTTCCAGCGGGCCCAACGGACCACGCTGGCACAGGCCGCCATGAGACCCAGGAGGCGCAGGAAGTCCCGGCAGGCGCAATTGCCCAACCAGAAATGATCGGGCAAAGGAGGAAAGAACCTCGGCCCCTGTCCGCTGAGCCGCTCGCCTGGCTCAAGAGAGTCGAGCGCGCCCGATGAATAAAATCACCTGCTTCCGCTCGAGTTCACTTGGCCTCGCTTGATAAGGAGGCCCAGTTGAGAGCAGACCTGAGGGCCAGATCTCTGACCACTCCGGCCTCCTTCCTGGAGGGAGCTGCTATCAGCCAGTCGCCCAGGTAAGGGTACACCGGACCCTCGGCGCCAAGAGGAATGCTGTCACCACTGCCATGCATTTGGTGAAGACCCTGGGAGCTGGAGACAAGCCAAGGGCATGGCTTGAACTCAAGAGAGATCCTTCCGCCTCGAAGCCGGAGGAATCTCTGGTGAGACGGACGGATAGGGACGCAGAAAAACGCCCCTGCAAGTCCAGAGAGCAGAACCACACGCGCTGCTCCAAGGATGGTATTATCTGAGCCAGAGTGACCATCCTGGAAGGTTCGAGACCTTAGGAACTTGTTTCTAGGTCGTGGTAGGGTCGAGAATGGGGCGCCAGCCCCCTGGGTCTGCTTGGAACCAGGGAAGTACCTGGACAAACCCTGGGTCTGGAAGGAGGGTCCACCACCTCTCTTACCACCTCCTTCTGGAGAAGGAGGAGTGATGTCGGCTCGACGAGCCGCCAGTGAGGCTGGGGATCCTGGCGCTCTCGAGGGCTACGGCTCCAAGGGTGGTGCCTGCTCGAATTCCAGAGGCAGGCCTCTTCCCACCACCCTCCAAGACCCACCTGTCCGTGGAACAGCGGACCAGGCGGAACGGAAGTGCTGGAGCCGTCTCCAAGGGGGATTCCAGGGGTAAGGCAGGACGGGGATGGGGGGCGCACCCCTGCCCGTCACTGGGCAGGCTTGGAGGAGGGACCGCCGAGGGACCTCCTGGGCCCTTTCCTCCCTGCCTGTTAGAGGAAGCCGGCGGCTTGGGTTTGGGATGCCAAGGTCGAGCTCTGCTGGCCCTGACGTTGCTGGGCCGGGCGCGAGAGCACAGATGACTAAAGGGCTAGGCTGTGGTTTAAGTGCCTTGTCCTCTTGAGCGAAGAGACCGAGTCCAAGGTGGCATTGACTTCTCGATCCTCTGCAGGTGACCTTCCACCCCAGGGTCAAGAGGCAGTCCTCAAAAAGGGAACATCCGCCAACTTGTGCTGGGTATCCGAGTAAAGGTGGATATCCTCAGCCAAGCCTGGCCGACGATAGCCACCGTGCCGCCACCGATCTGGCACATGAGTCCCCTACATCCAAAGCAGTCTGAGCTGCTTGTTTGGCCACTGCCCTGCTCCTGGTCCCGCACCTGCTTAACCGTAGTCTGCAGATCGGGCGGAAGATGAGGGATGACCTTTATCCAGGGAGCCCAACAGGGCATGAGAAAATAAAGGATGACGGCCGTCACTCGGCCTGACGTATGCTACGAGAGAGGACGAGCGTAGACTTTTCGCCTCGACATAGTCCACTTCTTGGACTCTTGTCAGGAGGTTTGTCCACATCCCTGGCGCTAAGTCGGGCGCTGGCCGAAAACGCCAGCCGGTAACCAACCCTCAGCAGAGGGTGTTCAAAACCGACAAGGAACCGGTGGGGACTGCGATATCTTCCTGGGCCATATCCTGGGTCAAGGCGCAGGGCAGGAAGCAGGGCGCTGCCAAAGCTCCAGTGCCGACCCACTGTGGCCTCGGCCACCGAAAGGCCTCGGCCGAGAATCCCTCGGGTCCAGAATCTCCGTGAGGGGATACCTGGGTCTGCTTGGAACGGGAGTTCGAGCTCCATCCCGTAGACTCCGAGATGAGCCGAAGTAATCCTAGGGAAGGACGACGGGCTATCGCCCATTGACTGACCTCCTGAAGACTCCAAGTCCAGTCGCTTGGAGAAGAAGGAGGAATCATCTTCGGACTGGAAGAGCCTCAAGAGCTGCTCTCTGGCCTGAGCCACCTTCACCTGCCGAGGTCGGGTCGGGAGTGAGGGTAACTGACAGCCGATGGTAAACCCTTAGCCAACCGAGAATCTCTGGTCGGAGCCCCAATTTGTGGCTGTGGAGGCGGAGGTTCCACCGAATCGGTGGAGAAGCGGACGGTCAACAACCTGCCTGGCATAGGCCCGGAGTCGAGGGGTTGTGTCGGCCAGCCCGGTGACAGTTGATTTCAACGGCCGGCGCTCGAGTCGGCTTTATTCCCGGCCAGGAGGAGCTGAGCAAACATAAGGTCCCCACCGCCGACGACACTTACGCCGAGCCTCCCCTCATCCGCCGGTGAGGAGGACGAGGGACGAAGCGGGCGACGCCGCTTTATCGCTGCAGGCCGAGACCGAGACCGCCGATAGACGGTGGGGAACGGCTGGACCGCTAAGAGGTCCGGGAGACCGAGACCGTAGAGTCCCCGGAATTTCCGGGTCGGTGCGGGAGGTGTCGGCCGGAACCGCACTCCTTCGCTCGAAGGTCCATCCGTGTCCCGAACCGGAGGCACAGACGAGGCCCACGGATTCTCAACTCCTCCCTGGGAACCGGGAGAGGAATCTCGGCTGCTAAAAGGCGACAGCTCATCAATGGGTCGAGAAAATCTCGACTTCATCAGTGAGTCTCGGTCAACTGACCTGACGGGGACACCGTGAGGCCAGTGGCCGGGTCGAGCGGTCGACCGAAGCCGACGGACGCACGGCCCGGGAGGGACCTTTCCCCGCCTCCCAAGAGCTCGACGTGAGGGATTCTCACTCCTTGTCCCTCTTGGACCGAGAAAAGGTCCAGCAAGACGAGGCCCTTCTCCTTTAGTGGAGAGGACAGACAAAGCTCCTTAAAAGAAGCCGTGTAGGAGGAACCCAGGAGAAGGGATAAATGTCAGGCCGAGGAAGATACGGCTCGGCTACCGCCTCCTCTTCGAGGGCCACCATCCGCCGAAGCTGATCTGGCTGAACCCGCCGCCAAGGACACCGCCAACCGGGCTTCCTTGGACTTCACCGAGGGAACGCTTCGGGACGGCCCAGTTGTAACTGGCGGCACGGTCTCGAGGACGAGGCCGAGAAAGATGAGTACAGGTCGCAGCCTGCGGGTCGTGCTCAAGGCCTAGGGCAGACACACGTGGAGTGTGGGATCCGTCTGAGACATCTTTCTGCCCGCATGGGGCATCTCCAATCCGGGGTCGGTTGTCCATCGCCATGGCCGCGAGGGATCGAAGACTGAAGTCTTTTGCAAAATTTTTATTTTTAAATCACAAGCGGGAGAAATAGGAATTAGGTCGCTTAAGCGCAGAGCTGCTATGAGGGAACCTGAGCTCAAGCGGTAAGGAAGATCTGGCGTCATGGGGGCGGAGAGCCTAGAGTTATACCACCCGGTGGGTGGAGGAGCAAGCTTGAAGACCTTCCGCAAGATTTGAAAGCCGGCAAGGATACTGCCAATGAGTGTGGATGAACAACATATCCATGTCCCTAGAACTTAGGATTTGTCCTTAAGGACACCCTGTCCTTATGAAAAACCAAATAAGGATCTTTGCACATAAGCACAGAAATTCTTCTGGCGGAAGTAACAGCAACTAAAAATAGAGTCTTCCAGGTGAGGAGACGCAGCTCGCAATCTGCGGCCGGTTCAAAAGAGAGCAGCGTAAGCTGCTCTAGGACAAAGTGGAGATCCCAAGGTGGAATCGGGTCCTTGATAGGAGGTCTCAAGCAGAGAATACCGCGTAGGAAAGCACGGAAAGCCTCGAGCTGTGCTAGAGACCTGTGACCTACCAGGGAATGGTATGCTGAAATGGCACAGAGGTGTACTTTGATAGAGCAGGCGAGCCCTGATTTATACAGGGATAGGAGGTAATCCAAGACTGACCTCTCCAAGCAGTCTAGTGGGGCCAATCCATGAACCTGAGCCCAAATGCAAAATCTGCACCATTTCATAGCGTAGGTGGCATGAGTGGATGGCTTTCTTGCCGCCACCAAAACGCCTGCAACGCCTTACGAGACCCAGATGCATGACTGCTATGTCCTTAGGAGCAAGGCATGCAGGTTCAGTGATCAGAGGTCCGGATGGACCAAGAAGCCTGCTTCCTGGGACAGTAGGTGAGAGCTGACTGGCAGAGTCACCGGGGGTTCCTGGGTGAGTTGGTATAGGAGAGGCAACCAAATTTGCCTGGGCCAAAAGGGCACTACCAGTATGAGAGATGCCCGCTCTTGTCGGAGCTTCAAGAGAACCTTCTGGATCAAAGGAAGGCCGGAAAAGCATAGAGGAACCTGCCCATCCAGAAGAGGGACAACCTGTCTCACCAGAAAACACCAGGCCCTGGATCTAGCAAGCAGAAATTTGGCAGTTTTACGTTGGATGGGGACGCAAAGAGGTCTAATTCTGGTGTCCCCCACCTGCAAAACAGATCCTCTACAACTTCCTGTAGCAGTTCCCATTCATGGACTCTGGCCTGCGAGTGGCTCAGACTGTCCGCGATGATGCAATGATTTCTGCGTCATGCTGCAAAGTACAGTTACGTAAGAACTTACCGTAACAGTAGATCTTCGAGAACAGCTCTTGCAGCAGGTTACACCATTAGGACTGAAGCCAGCAGGTGTCAGGACCCCACAAAAAAATTCTAGCTAGCAGTATCCAGCGGGGGACAACCCTCGACGTCGGCCCCTCCCCGACGTCAGGCATCACATAAAAGGGGGCGGTCCCCCAGCATCCCCAGTTCTTCCATCGGAGACTCCGGCCCAAAGGTGACATCTGAAGGGGAGACCTAGGATCTGCTTCCAAAAGAAGGTATGTAAAAGGATAGCGCCCAAGATGCTGTAGCCTAGAAAACTAGGTCAGAAGACTTAACCTCCAGAGGAGAAGGTGGAGGGAAACTACCTGCTGCAAGTGCTGTTCTTGAAGATCTACTGTTACGGTAAGTTCTTATGTAACTGTACTATCTTGCTTCAAAGAAACAGCTCTTGCAGCAGGTTACACCATTAGGATTGATTCCCAAGCAGTTAGGGAACTACATCCTTATCGGGAGGTGGATAGGAGAGACGTTGGTCAGATTTCAGGACAAAGATCCTGAAGGACTACCAAGCCGAAACTTGCTCTATGCCTAGAGGCAATATCCAGACTGTAATGCCTGATGAAGGTGTGTACAGTGCTCCAGGTTGCTGATGACCAGATCGCTGACGTGGAGACGTTCTTGAGTGTGGCGAAGGAGGTAGCCACCCCCTCTTAGAATGACCTCTTGCGGTCCTGGTAAAGGTTTGTTGCGCTCTGGTAACAGAACGAGATGCATTTCACGAGCCATCTTGAAAGCGACTGCTTAGATATAGGTGCGCCTTGCATCCCAAAGCGTGAAGGAAACAAAGAGCTGGCCCAACTTACGATGGGTTCTGGTTCGAGCCAGATAGTATCTGAGGCTCTTATGCACATCCAGAGTGTGTAACAGGGCTTCCCTGTTAGAGTGATTGGGGTAGTACACCAGAAGGTCAATGTCCTGGTTGAGTGTGACAGCCGAGACCACATTGGGAAGGAACTTAGGATTTGTTCTTAAGGACACCCTGTCCTTGCGAAAAACCAAATAAGGATCCTTGCACATTATTGCGTGAAGCTCAGAAATTCTTCTGGCAGAGGTAACAGCAACTAAAGAGAGCGTCTTCCAAGCTAGGAAATGCAGCTTGCAATCTGCGACTGGTTCAAAAGGAGGCAGTGTAAGCTGCTCTAGAACAAAGGGAAGATCCAAAGGTGGAATCGGGTCTTTGATGGGAGGTCTCAAACGCAGGATGCCGCGCAAAAAAGTGCGGGAAGCCTCTAGTTGTGCTAGAGACCGTGACCTATAGGTGAATGGTACCGAAATGGCACATAGGTGTACCTTAATGGAGGACTAGGCAAGTCCTGCCTCGTAAAGGGACAGGAGGTAATCTAAAACTGACCTCTCTGAACAATCCAATGGGGTCAATCCGTGAGCTTGAGCCCAGATGCATAATCTACGCCACTTCATGTATGCAACTTCCTGAGAGACCCCGTATCTCAGGACTGCTATGTCCTTAGGAGCCAGGCATTCAGGTTCAGCGACCGAAGATCCGGATGGACCAATGAGCCTGCCTCCTGGGACAGAAGGTGAGAGCAGAATGGCAGGGGCACTGGAGGTTCCCGGGCCAGTTGATGCAAGAGAGGGAACCAAATCTGCCTGGGCCAAAAGGGCGCCATCATAATGAGAGATGCCCACTCTCATTGGAGCTTCAATAGAACCCTCTGGATCAAAGGGAAGGGTGGAAAAGCATAGAGGAACCTGCCCGTCCAAGACAGGGACAACGCATCTCGCCAGAAAACACAAGGCCCTGGATCTAGCGAGCAGAAATTGGACAGTTTTGCGTTGAATGGAGATGCGAAAAGATCTAATTCTGGTGTCCCCATCTGCGAAACAGGTCCTCTGCGACTTCCTGAAGCAGTTCCCATTCGTGGACTCTGGCCTGCAACCGGCTTAGACTGTCCGCGATGATGCTGTCCACTCTGGGAACATGTACTGCAATTATCTGTGCGCCATGTTGTAGTACCCAATTCCAAACCCTCTGGGCTTCCCTGCAAAGGGGGTAGGAATGAGTGCCTCCTTGCTTGTTGAGATAATACATCACCGCAGGATTGTTTGTTTGTACCAGGACAGTACCCGGTGAAATCTCTGACTGAAAAGCCTGTAGGGCATACAGGACGGCTCTCATCTCTAGAATGTTTATGCGAAGGCGAGATTCTAGAGATGACCAGGAGCCCTGAGTCCTGACCCAGAGGTGTCCGTGGAGAGAGTAACTGAAGGAGGAGGCGCAATGAAGGGGACTCCCATTGATAGGTGGTCTGAGATGAGCCACCAGTGCCAGTCTCGGATGACTGCATTCGCGATCCGGACTGGATGCTACAGATGATCTTGCTTTTGGTCCCATTGGGACCGTAATATTCATTGGGTGACCTGATATGGAGTTGAGCTAGGGGAATCATTGCAGTGGCAGCCACCATGTGTCCAAGCAGGCAAAGGACGGTCCTGACTGGCACCGCTTTCTTCTCCATTGTGTCCCTTATGTGGGATCTGATGCGTTCCACCCTGTCCTGAGGAAGGAATGCCCACCCTCAAGTGGTGTCCTGAATTGCTCCCATAAACTGCAACTTCTGAGATGGGACATGGTGCGACTTCTCCTGGCTGATGGTGATGCCCAGCGATTGGAAGAGGGAACAGGTATCCTGGATCGCTGTCCTCCTGTGAGGATGCCATGAGGAGCCAGTCGTCTAGGTATGGAACACATAGTGGCCTCATCTGAGAAATGCTGCCATGACTGCCACACACTTCTTGAACACTCTAGGTGCCGAGGGCAGCCCGAAGGGGAAAGCTCGGAACTGGTAGTGTCGTCCCAGGAACTTGAAGCGCAACAATTTTCGGTGTGCTCGAGCAATCAAGAGATGGAGGTAGGCATCCTGCATATCCAGCAACGTGAGTCATGTGCCCTGTTTGAGCATGGGAATAAGACCTGGAAGAGTAACCATGCAAAAGATTTTGTACAACATGAAGGTGTTGAGATCGCTGAGGTCTAAGATCGGGGGAAAGTCCCCTGTCTTCTTTGGAACCAGGAAGAAGTGAGAATAGTACCCACTTCCTCTCTGATTCCGTGGTACTGACTCTATGGCATCCTAGTCCAGGAGTGCCAAGATCTCCTGCTGAATGAGCAGGGCATGCTGACCCAAATACTGGGAGAGCAGGGGAGGCCTTGATGGTGGGTGGTCGAGGAACTCGATAGTGTCTCCTTGATGTACTAGCTGAAGCACCTACCGGTCAGAGGTTATCCTCTGCCATCCCGGAAGGTGGTAAGAGATGTGACCCTGACCTTCTCTTCCTTAGATCCAGAGAAGGGGCGAGGGCCAGGAAGGAGTCATGCTGTGGTGGTGTTGTCCCAGCGATGGGCAGACTTTTTGGTGCTTGGCCCTGGCCCGTGGGAACCTTAGCTTGACCTTTTCTTCCAAAGTTGCCCCATGGTTGCTGGTCGAACATGGCTGCTGCCTTTGCTGCCTGCTGCAAAGCAATTCTGGTTCCTCACGAAAGGAACTAGACTTGGGCCTGTACATAGCTTGTACAGTATTGACTGTCTTCCGGCATCCTGTAGCCTGGTGTTTACTCTCTCCATCCCTCACCGAACAGGACCGCCTCCATTATAGGGGACAGCCAAGATGTTCTTCTGGATGTCCAGAGTAAAGCCAGAGACCTCAACCAGGAGTGTCTCTGGAGACAAATGCCTGTGGCTGGGTCCCTGGCCACCGAGTCCTTTGTTCTTCAGTTCTCCCTCTCAGGCAGACACCCCATCTTATGGCACCCAGTAATACCTTCCACCATCCTAGTATTACATTATGCTGTGTGTTTGCCATGGCCCCTCCACTGGGATATGTATATACTGTATATACTGTAAATATTAGCTTAACTTTCCTATAACCCATTTTATCATGTGAATTTTACTGTACATCACTGTGTTTATAAATGTTTTTTTCCCCCCGTATGTATAACTGTTTATATAAGTGTATTGATGTAGCTGTTGTGTATCAACTATTGAACCTTGACCTTATCAGGTCCATCTTGTAAATAAGCCTTGCTCAATGATGCTTGCCTGAATAAATAAAGATTTGATTGATTGAGTCCGCTGAGTCGTAAGCGGCTCGGAGTACCTGGGTCCCCATGTCTGACCCAGTTTGAAGGAGACTGAGAAGTTCGTCCTGTTCACCATCTGGGAAATCTTTCATAAGGTCTTGGCCCTGTTCCCATAGGACATTCTGAAACTGCACCATATGCGTCAAGTAGTTCAGAGACCTTACAGAGCACGTAGCAGCTGCGTACATGCGCCTCCCCAGCAAATCTAATTGCTTAGATTCCTGGTCTGGTGGCTGAGTACTCAGGTGTTCAGGCCGTTGAGACTGATCGTGTGAGGCTGTTATGACTAGGGAATCGGCCTGGGGCTGCTGCACCAAGTACGGGTCCTCCAATGGAGCCCTGTAAAGGCGGTCTGCCTTCTTTGGAACTGCTGGAGTGGAGTGTGGACATTTCCAAGCAGCCTTGGTGACATCCATAAGGGGACCACTACAGGCTTCGGATCTTTCTGCATGAGATATCTGACAAGGCGTTGTCTTTCAGGGTCTAAATCCTCTGTCTCCCACCCCATGTTCTCTTGGATGTGCCTCATAATCTCCGAGAAAGAGGAATCATCCGGTGGTGATCTGGGGAGGTCTCATGGGTCGGGTAATTGGAGACTGATGGGAGAAGGAGACCTGGAAGTGTCGGATGTATCCAGCCTTGAGTCATCCCCGGAGAGGATCATCTGCCTCTGGGTCATTTAGGGCTGGGAGACCCTGAGGGAAACCTGGATGGGGGTCTTCTCCATTCTCATGATCTGCCCTGGGAGGTGGTGTAGGCTCCTTAGGGGTTGAGGGTCTTTCATCTGCAGAGTCTCAAGGAGGCGGTGGAGGTGGCTTAGTGGGCACGTCTTTTTTAATGGTATCCCACCAGAAAGTGAATAAATTCTTAACCACCTGCAAATGCATACCTGACGACGGGCCCTGCGTCGTCGTTGGCCTGTTGGTGGGGTCGGGCGCCAGGCCTTGAGGAAGTATCAAATCTGGTGACGGTTCCCTAAGCAGTCCGACGTCCTCTGTGTCACCTATTTGGCCATCAGGCAGAACCGTGACCTCCTCTTCCGAAGACCCCCAGCAACTGGTATCAGCCGGCATTGGTGGAGCAGGTGTCGGCTCCTTGGCACGTCTGTCGGGTGTCAGGTCGGTCGCCCGTTTGGACTCAGAGGTCTGTTTAAGGGATGTCAGCTTCATCATCTTCCTTGTGAGGATGTCCGGTCCTTTCGGAGGCTGGGAGACCGATCGGTGATCTGGGTCCTGGCGTCGGTCTGACGCCTCGGAACTCTGCTTGGAAGATGACTCTGATTTATGCCGGTCTGAAGTCCAAGGCCTAGTTGCGGAGTTGGGCGTCTGAGGATCCTTCATCTTCAGCGCGTGTAGGGAGGCTGAGGAGCCTACTGAAGACCTTACCTTCATTGGATGGGGCTGAGAGAGGGCCCAGGAAGGCGCGACCTATCAGATTCCATGGAACTGTTTCTAGAGTCAGAGGCCCAACTTGGTGATCTAGACCTACCCTTATCCCGGTGTTTCCCCGATTTGTGGGAGGATCCCCCCCCCCCCCAGAAGTAGGGTCTTTCTCTATCTGCTTTAACTTCTCTTCAAGAAGGAACCCCTGGAGGACCTTTTGGTGGTGGATCCTGATCCTACTGTTAAATTATTGGCAGATAGGACAGGCCTGTACATCATGCTCTGGGCGAGGCACCAGTCCGTGAACGGAATCTGCTTGCCGCTGGTGCACTTGGAGGTGTCCTTCGTGGAAGGAGTAGGAGAAGTAGACATGCGGGTGGATTTTTAGGAAAAAATAAGATTTTGGATTTCATGCGTCGTTCGTCTGTTCAAGGTGTCTGTGAGGCTGATGCTGATGAGTTGATGGTAGGAAAATAACTTGGGATGGTGGGGGACTGCCCCCTTTTATATGATGTCGGGGGCAGGGCCAGCGTTGGGGAAGGTCCCCCGCTGGATACTGCTAGCTAAGATTTTTCCGTGGGGTTCTGGCGCCTGCCAGCTTCAGTCCTAATCGTGTAACCTGCTGCAAGAGCTGTTTCTCGAAGTAAGATCCCTTCTTTGGGACCAATGGGATCTCAAATGGTACTGAATGTCTCTCATCTGAAACCTGGCACCTGAGACTACTGTGGTAGTTAATGCCACGTGTCCCAGGAATGCTAGGAACTGCCTTGCAGTCCTGGGCTGACCCAAGGCAAAGGAGTTTGCCAGGGTCAGTAAGTTGTTTACCCTCTCTTGAGGGAGGACTGCCTTGCCCTACACAGCACCCAGTTCTGCTCAAATGAATTCCAGTTACTGAACTGGCTCCATCTGAGACTTCTGAGTATTGCTGAGGAAGCCCAGAGACTCCAGAACACTTTGGGTGACCCTGATGGAGTCCTTTACCTGTTGGTATCATTTTCCCTATGACTAGTCTGTCATCCAGGTGAGGGAATACTATGATTTGATTCCTCCTGAGATAGGCTGCCACCACAGCCAGGCACTTTGTGAATACTCCTGGGGCAGAAGTGAGCCCGAAGGGGAGTACTGAGAACTGGTAGTGACCAGAGGGCAGAGTGAACCTTAGGTATTTTCTGTGGGAAGGTCTGGTTGGGAAGTGAAAAGTAGGCATCTTTAGGTCCAAAGTTGTCAGCCAGTTTCTTTTCCTTAGAGAAGGGATAACAATGGCAGGGGTTACTGTTCTGAACTTGAGCTTTGCCAAGTGTTTGTTCAGGTATCTGAAGTCTAGGATTGGCTGCCATTGCCCATTTTTCTTCTTGGTCAGGACGTATCTGGAGTACATGCCCTTTCCCCTTTGGGAGAGAGGAACTGGCTCTATTGCTCTTGCTTGCAGAAGATTTTCTACCTTCAATTTCAGCAGAATCGTCTATGTAGGGGTTTAAGGCTGAAAAATTCTGCAGCCCTGAAGTTTTGGAAAATGCTTGAACTGTAAACAGAGATCATGGACTCACTACCCTCAGAACCCACTTGTCTGTGGAGATGTTTTTCCAGTCCTGAAGGTAGTGAGCCAGCCTGCCCCCTACTGGTGTCAATTTTCCTTGACTCTTTATCGGGGGATGAGATGAGAGAGACTTTAGCTTTATCACAGCCTCGGGCAGCAGCCTCTGCCACGCCCTCATGGTCTGGGTGAGAATACAAATATTCAGCTGCAGACCTATTAACTTGATATTTTTTTTGTTAACCTTCTTGTCCACCCCATGTTTATAGAATTTTTAGGGTGGATAGTGAGAAAATCTCTTATAGGGAACCAGATCCATTATATCCAGAATTTCTGCCTCCTCCTCATCTTCCATAGACTCTTGAGAGGGGAGGTCTATCCTCAAAATAAACTTCAAGACCTGGTGGCACTGAGGGCTGAGGTGCTGGACGCCTTACCTCGCACCACGCCAGCAACCCGTGTTCTGGAACGAGCATGGGCAGCCGGGGAGGAGAAGGATTGAGCGTCCAATGGCACGCTCCCGCCGCAATATCCTGCTGCCACTTAGGGAAGCCCAGATGGAAGTTGCAATAGGAGGGAGCAGCAGTATAGGGATAGGACAGATGTCGGCAGAGGGGTGAGCAGGGGGCACGTCTCAGCACGCCTCCTTGCTCACTGACGCTCATTGCACGCCGACGTCAGGGACGAACAAGGGAAAACCACCCTTGTCTCTAATAGGTGACTGCTCATTGTACATCCTCAGACTCATCAGGGTAGACGCTGTACCGGTCTACATCGCAGCAAGGTGTGGGGAAGGTAAGCTGGGAGGTACCTCCTCATCCTACCCGGGGGTTATCCGGGCACCTAGGTTAGTGGAACTGTGTACTCTAGGGGCAGACCTTGACGAGAGAGGATCATGCAGAATGAGACAGAGAGTGGAGAGAGGGGGCACTCAGGAGTATAAATACAGGGTTTAAAAAAAAAAAGAGCTTAAAGATCCTGGTCTGTGGGAACTGGTGGTGGGATTGGAACCAGTGAACCCAGAATAGAACCTGCAGGGCTTTAGCAATGTTCTCAGCAGATGGCATTTTGTTTTTGTCTGCTGGGAGCTCCTTTGTGTCTTCAGCAGGAAGCACAGCAACAGGTTTTTCTTCTTTCCCTTTTTTTTTTTTAAGCAGGTAGATTCTGAAGCCTGCTCAGTGGGTCTTTCACGTTTACTGTGCTCAGATCCCTTATCAGTAGTTTTAGGATCTGAGGAATCTTTTGCATATGTCTAATCTTTTCTCCAATTAGAAAAAATATGACTAGGACCCGGCACTCTAAACACAAATATGTCTGCCACCTGAGACTTGGTTGGCATTACTGCTCTAGGTGACTTTATAATGTCCAAACCCGATTTTTTTTCCAAGACCTCCTGATAGTCCCATTCCATGGAATCAAATGCATCTTCTGCATCTGACAGTGCTGCTGTCGGGGGGCTGTTGCTTTGCTGTGCAGTCCATATAAGATTAATAAGGCATCTTAAATTGTCCAACTGATGTCTCTGAGGTATAAAATACACCCGCTGAGTGATTTTAACTTGGTCAGAAAATTCACTACCTGGAGATTCAGCTCCTACTTGTGAGACAAAGGCTTTCTGACCTATGATAAAAATATGGACTTACAATATCTATCCTTCAATTACACCCATGAGTTTCCTCTCCAACTCTGTGGGGATGCTAAAACAGTAGCAAGCAGGAATTTACTACCATACTGTGCACCTCTGAACAGACCACAGAACATAAACCACACAAGGCAGACTTTGAGGGCACTATGCATTTTCTGCAAATGCAACATAAGATAGGGCAGCTTTGCAGACAACTGGCAACTAACAAAATGGAAATTATGTACCCACCGTAATTCTTGATCTTTCTTGTATCTTCACCATTCATTACTGCTGGGTGTGGCCGAGCACCGCTACAGGAGTTTTTATGGGGGCAGGGAGGGAGGAGTCGGCACCAATTGTGCACGCCATGAGCAATGCACTGCATGGCGTGCGAGGGGTGGCCGTTAGGCGCTGCAGACTCCTCCTCCATCCTAATTCTGTAAGCTGGAGAGGCGAAATAAAGAGAGTTAGAAGAAAAGGAGCGAGGCAAGAGAGCTGAGGGATAGATAAAGGAAAGGAAACAAACTGAAAAAGGAATAAGCCGAAAAGAGGACAGGAAAGAGGAGAACCCTACCCTAAGGGACCGCTGGACCTCACTCCTAGGGCAGCTCTGAGGCAGGAACAGATAAGGGAGAGGAAGAAAGAAGGAAGAGGAAGAAAAGAGATATTGGGAGGAGGAAAAATTTGCCACGAATTTTGAGAGAAATTGGCTTGAAGCTTATCAGCTCAGAACTTAAAGGCAAGGGAGCAAGGATCCCATCAGATAAAACTGGTTTAGATGGTTCAACTGAACCTTCTGCACAGGTTGATACCGAGATGCAGATTTCCCACACATCCCACTATCCTATTACCCATTACTCAAGCTGGAGAGCTCACAGATTGCCAAGGCAAATACTGCCCGAGAGGAAAAGCCCCAACTAGGTCTAGGGAAAGGGCCCCACTAGTACACAGCCATGTTTTATTACTAGGGGTGGGAAGCCCTAGGAGAGGGCAACCCTTTGGCAAGATGGACAGAGAAGGAAACTCCTTCTGACACCTGGAGAAGGCAAGGGCCAACTGCAACCAGACCACCAATACAAGATGGTGATTTTCAAATGGGGCTAGAACATCCGCTGACTAGCCCCGGTCTGCATTCACAAGGTAAGATTTAGGGACACCAGCTAAGTCCAAGACTGAGGGTTAGAGGACTGTCTCAGAGACTAACCCTGTTTGCTGCCGACTGAACTAATCTGGCCTGAAGGGAAGGTCCATGAAGGAACACCTTCCAGGAATAAGAAATAGTTCCCTCAGATAGACAGGACAAAGCTCTGCTTGCTCACCTCTACAAATCCTTTGCTGTTCTTTAAAGAAGACTAGAAGGTTCAGAGAAACCAGGATTAAGCCCCAAGCATCCTTGGGGCGAGGCAGGGCGGGGAGAAGCCCAAGAGGGGAAGGTGGAGGGATTCAGTAATGAATGGTGAAGATACAAGAAGATCAAGAAGATCAAGAATTACAGTAGGTACATAATTTCATATCTTCCTTGTCAATGTTCACCATTCATTACTGCTGGTGAGTACTAAGCCCCCAAAGGGGTTTAACATAACCCTGAGGAACACACCCCAGCTTCCTGCTGGTGAGAAACAGGAAGAAGACACCCTGGCCATACTAGACTGGAGTCTAAGGCCGAGGAGAGCTAGGAGGTGTCCCCTGAAGAGGAGGAGATGGAGAAACCCCTGCAGAAGCCTCCTAGCCCTGGTGGAAAACAGGCAGATCCCTTGGAAGGCGGAGCTAATCACCCTACGCCGGGCCTGAGGTGACAACCGACAGACGAAGCCACACCGTCCGCCTAATGCAGATCGCTGTTCCCGCAAGCCTGGATGCCACCTCATTGGCGTCATAAGATGCCCTTGCTTGGTGCCTTGCCAATTCCAGGCATATGGCAGAGAGAGCAATAGCCTGTCAAGATTGCTTCGAATCAGGCATTGATGCTAGCATCTGAGCCAGCATCGACCACAAGTGCATGTTATAGGCAGCATGAAGTGCCTGATGTGATGCAATGCACAACATCGCACGAGAAAAAGAGAAAACTCTTCACCCCCACCAGTCGAACTGTAAGGAATCCGAGTTCTGTGGACGGTCATGCGCCAGGCGCCGACGCTTGGAAGGGGTCTCTAGGCACAGCAAGCCCGGAGAAGGGTTAGGGAGAGAACCTAGAGACTCCAAAGGAGCACAGTACCTCCTCCTGCAGTCTGCCGGGGTTGGGGAAGGGGCGGCTGGAGACTGCCAGGTGCGGATAGGTGCTTCCTAGAAGGGAATTGGCCAGGATGGCACCACCAGATGTTGGGCATGGCACTCACTGAGGAATTTGCGCGTCTCTCACTCGGTATTGTCCCGTCTGATGAAAGAAATACGGAGATCCCAAACCATCCTCTATAGGAAGCGCTGATATTCAGTGAAATCAGCGTCGGAAGAGAGGTGAATAGGAGGGAGTCGAGGAGTATGGGGAACTTGAATGTCCAGAAGACTCCTGCAGCGGTGGGGACAGGTGAAAGACCCGGCTCATGCATGTACCCAACATATGGACGGGAAGGTGGCTGCAGTGCCTCTGAACGCCTCCCAGGATAAAGGCCCCTTAGGGCTTTACAGTGGCCTGGGAGGGAGGGGGTGGCTGCAGAGGAATGGGAGAAGGGCACCTGCAAGAAGGTGACTGTCCTCTGCCAGGGCTCTGGAATCCAATTAATGGTGCCAGAGCTGGAGGGATCCCTGAGATCAAACAGGGTCGCATGGCGGAACTCCGGGAATGCGAACTCTGGAAGAGCCCAGACAGGGAATCTCCCCTGTGACGCACCTCGGGTTACACGAGTCCAGTAGTGCCAAACCCCATCTCGCTTTCTCTGGCCCCAGGGTCCCCTCCGGTGGTGACGCTGTTGCGACCCCGAGAAGGACCACATCGCTCCTCCAAGGCCTCAAAAGAGGACTCCTCCTCGGCAAGACTTGAAGATGAAGAGGCCTCCTCCTCAACAGACCATATAGACCTGGGAGGGGACCCGGAGGAAGGGTCTAAAGACCTGGCCTGGGAAGCCCAAGAGCGACGCCATCCTCCAAAAGTCGGCGGGGCCCCTGACTCCACTTTTGAACATGGATTTCCAAAACAAGGCGATCCATGGAAAAACAGGCGTCACATCTATCCGTATCATGGTTAGGTCCCAGGCACCGAAGGCAGACATCAATGCCGATCCGTCATGGAAAAATGCCGGCCACAGGAGCACTGACGTATTGGGGCACAGACTCGCTCACTTACTCTTAGCTCCCAAACCAGACATGATGCAAAATAAACCAAAACACATCAAAAGTTCCCGACACCTTAAAACAAATAATTGGAATAAAAGGACTGGCGTCAGGATGAGAACTGGGATTGAGGAGTCGTCGAACAGGCGTCGTCGACAGAAGGCCTAATGGCATACTTCAGAAGACACCCAGTACTGCAGCAGCAGGTGCAGCCTCAACAGTGGGAGAAACAAAACTGGGATGGAGGAGGAGTTCATGTGCCTACGGATGCCCCACCCAGTGTGTGTTGCTTCATGGTGGCGCCATCGGGCGCTGACTCCTCCCTCCAAAAAAATAAATCCGGTGAACAGAACCATATGTTTAGCTCCAAGGATGGTATGATCTGGGACAGAGTGACCATCCAAAAGGTGTGCGACCTGAGATATTGATTCAGGTTGTGCAGATCTAGAATGGGGCACCAGCACCCCCGTCTGCTTGGGCACCAGGAAGTACCTGGAGACAAAGCCTGGGCCTGCTGGAGGATTCACCACTGGAGTTAATGCCTCCTTGAGGAGAGCTGAGCAATGTCATCTCGGAGAGCCGACTGAGTCTGGATGGATACTCTTTCCTCCCAAGGGGCACGGGCTTTGCTTGGAGGGTACTGCTCGAATTCTAGAGGCAGTCCCTGAACGACCACCTCGAGAACCCACCTGTCCATAGTGATAGCGGACCAGGCGGAGAGGAAGTGGCGGAACCGGACCCCCACAGGAGGACCCAGAGCTGGCATGACGGGAGAGGGGGAGGCAGGCCCCGTGCCGTCACTGAGCAGGCTTGGAGGAGGAGGATCCAGGACCTGAACCTCGGCCTCCTTTACAGGCCTGGGAGGGTCCAGATTTGGGCCAAGGGCACCAAGCTTGAGCCTGCTGCTGCTGAGCTCCTTAAAAGGAGGACTGCTGGGCCGAAGGGGAAGAGTGCTGAAAAGGCTTCTTCTGCTGTTTCTTACTAGAAGGACCTTCTGCAGAAGTAGCATCCAAGGTGGCACTGGAGTGCTCGATGCGCTGAAGTTTACCAGCCACACCTGGGCCGAAGAGGTCGGTACCCAGGAAAGGCATATCAGCTAGCTTATGCCGAGTATCTGCCGGGAAGGAGGAGAGTCTCAGCGCAAGCCCCGCGCGAGAGGCAACTGTGGCTGCCAGAGCGGCACAAGAATCCTGGAATGTCCAGGGCTGTCTGAAGCTGCTGTTTGGCAACAGCCTGGCCCCAATCCCGGATCTGCCTGACCGTAGTCTGCATGTCCATGGGGAGGTGTGGAGGACTTTGTCCAATGACCCCAAAAGGGCATGGGAGAAGTGTGCCATGATGACAGCTGAACTTGCCTGATGAAGGCCTAAGGAAGAGGTCGCATAGAGTTTCTGATCCGAATGATCCAAAAGCTTGGATTCCTTTTCGGAAGGTCAGTCCGTGTCGGCAGAACTGCTTGTAAGCCAGAACACAGAGGTGGTCACCAGGCTCTCGGCCGAAGGGTGCTCTGTGAACCCTGTGAGGGACCCCATGGGCACCACATACTTATGGGCCATGTGGGCAGAAGGAGCTGGGTAGGAGGCAGGGCACTGCCAGAGTTCTAGAGCCAGGCCAAGTATGGCCTCAGCCACAGGAAAGGCCTCTATTGGGGTATCCACTCTCTGGACAATGTCCGTGAGAGGGCACTTCGTCTTTCTCTGAATCAGCTCCAGGGGCATCCCTGTGGGACTCAGAGATGAAGCGAAGAATGCCCTGAAAAGAAGAAGGACCACCCTTCGTCTCTATCCCACCGGCTGATTCGTCATCCCCAGGATGAGAATGTAAGCCGGTCTGATCTGAATCCGAAGATTCCAGATACAACGGTCGACTGCCGAGGTCACCTGCGACCCGCTGCGGGCTGTCTGGGGTGACAGTGACCGAGAGATGCCAGGGAAGCCCAGTGTCTGGTCAGTCTCCCTTGGAAGGAGCCCCTCCCACAGGCTGCTTGGGTGGCAGTTCCACCAAGATCGGTGGAGAGACTGGTAAAGGCTGAACCGGGGTTTCTCTGGCTCCGTGGGTGGGAAACTGTATTAATTGGCTCCAGAGGAGTCGGCTTCAGTCTGGGAGGCAAAGCAAGGTAATGGCCGGGTTTGAGCTGGGGCTGCTTGTTCCGGTCAGAATTAGCTGTTGCCACAGAGGTCCTCATAGCGCTGGAGTTTCCGCTGGAGCCAGTCCTCATTCGAGGAGGATGAAGACGACTGATGGCGTTGTCTCTTCTTAGAGCATTTATGGCTCTTCCTCTGCCTTTCAGTTGAGGGGTCCGAGACCTTGACCGAGATTGTCGGGCCGATTGGTCAGTTGGGAGACACCAGTGGGACCGAGTCTTCCGGGGTCGAGACCACTTCCTCGATGAGATTCTCTGCAGGCAGGTCTCCTCGTCGGGAAGGAATGGACGAGTCCGATCCAAAGAGTCGTTGACCGGAGTCGGCAGCATGGGTCAATCACTACTTCAACCTCGTCGATCGACTGCTCGGTCGACGTCCAGATGGCAAGGTCGAGAAGCCAGCGTCGAGAGGTGATCTCGACTGAATTCAAGACTGTTGGTTCCTGAGACCGAGATCTCTCCTGATCCAAGAACATCTTTGTCTTGACAAAGATGATCCCGAGTCTTTTCCCGCTTACGGGACCGAAGGAGTGCAAGCCACGAGGTGCCCCCCTTAGTCAGGAGAGACTGGCACAACTCTCGGAAAGAACCCGAGAAGGTGGATTCCAGGTTGAGTGGAACGAAGAAGCTCTGAGAGGATGATTCTGCAGCCCGAGCAGCTTCCTCCTTGAAGGCTTGCAAATGCTCCAATTACTTGGTGGATCCCACAGCCACGGAATCCGCCCACCGAGCCTCCTTAGATTTCACCGAAGGGGTCCATTTTTCTGGCCTCCCCAACTTCAGGCATGCAAGACGGTCGAGGACATTAGGGTTAAAAGCCAAGCAGAAGTTGCACTTCGAGGTGTCAAGGCCAACAACTAGGCAGTAAACACACACGGCGTGGGGATCAGTGCGCGACATTTTCTGGCCACACGAGCACCGGCAAAATCTGGGGAAGACTTGTCTTCCATAACCGAACTTGAATAGTCATGATTGCTACCGAAACAGACCTAAGTTTCGAATAACCGGGTGATTAGCCAGGGCCTACAAAATGCAGGAGCATGAAGTAGGCAACCTGAATCTTCCAGCGCGAAAGGAAGATCTAGTGTCATGGGGCGCAGCCGAGGGTTATACCACCCGGGTGGGTGGTAGGAGCTATGCTGAAGACTTCCAGCGATCCCTAAAGGCAAAGGGGACATGCCAATAAGTGTGGATGAACAACATATCCACGATCCTAGAACTACTGTTACGGTAAGTTCTTACGTAACTGTACTATTTCACTTCAAGAGAGAGAGAGAGAGAGCTCTAGCAGCAGGTAATAACCATCAGGACAGGAGTCCGAAGCAGTACAGAGACAGAATCCAGGTCAGTAGGGTGGTGGTTATGGAAACCCTCAGAAGCTCCTAAGAGAGCAATCTTTGGAGGACAGCAAGGCCAAACCCTGCCCTCCTTCAGAAAGCAATGTCCAAACTGCAATGTTTAACGAATGTATGGATTGAACTCCAGGTGGCAGCAGCACAGAGGTCCACTGCAGACACATCTCGAAGGGATGCAAAGGAAGCTGCTACACCCCTAGGGAAATGACCTTCAACCGAGCCCAGTAAAGGTTTGTCATATTTCTGATGGCAAAAGACAATGCAATTGACCAACCATTTAGACAAAGTCTGCTTGGTCACAGGAGCCCCTAACATTTGCGGGGCGAAATACATAAATAACTGATCAGATTTTCTGGAACACCCGAGTACGGTCCATGTAAAAATGAAGAGCTCTGTGAACATCCAGAGTATGCAACAAGGCCTCCGATCTGTTCGAGTACCCTGGGTAATAAACTGAGAGATTAATGTCCTGGTTAAGAGTAAACTCGGACACCACCTTCGAGAGAAACTTAGGATTAGTGCGCAGGGATACCCTGTCTCTGTGGAAAATTAAATAGGGCTCTTTACACATCAGAGCCTGAAGCTCAGAAATCCTCCAGGCTGAAGTAACGGCATTAAAACAACGCTTTCCAAGATAGGAAGCGTAGATCGCAACATGCAGCTGGTTCAAAGGAAGGTAACGTAAGTTTCTGTAACATAAATAGAAGATCCCATGGGGTGACAGGGTCCCAAATGGGGGCTTAATATACATTATACCCACAGGAAGGTGCAAGACAGATCCATTTGTGCCAGGGTCCTGCAGTTCACCGGTCACACGATAAGCTGTTACTGCAGAAGGTGTGCCTTTATGGACAAGTAACTAAGACCTGAATCACTGAGAGGAAAAAGATACTCCTGGATCGAACTCACCTGACAGGTGAACAGGTCCAGATGATGGGCAGAAGCCCATATGCAGAAGCGCTTTATTTCAAGGCATAGGTGGCTCTGGTCGAGATTTTCTCGTGGCACCAGGACATCTACTACTCTTGCTGACACCCTGTACGGTCCCTGACTAGGTCTGCAGAAGCCATGCATGCAGGTGCAGACTTGAGATTCGGTGTACAAGAGTACACTGCTCCTAGGAGAGCAAGTGAGATAATAGGGTAGAGGAAGCAGAGGTTCTACTGCCAATTGCTGAAGCTAATGGGAAAGGGAATTACGTACTCCACCGTAATTCTTGATCTTCTTGGACGAGTCTCCACCACTCATTCACACTAGTGGGATTAGCGCCGGAGGCACTAAGACCCATCGGGAGCAAACTTTTTGCTGGAGGGTCGACGCGAGACGCGAGCAGCGGCTCGAGCGGTAATGACCATCTCGGCGACGACCCTCCAACCGCCTCAGTACCTTTTTTACCAAGGAGGTGCAGCGCAACTAACGTAAAGAGTAAACCCAACATTAAAAAACGGACATAAGATAGTCCGTATGACCCGTGTAAGAAGGGTCAGCAAAGAAGTCCTCACGGCCTAAAGATTTGAGGGAGTGAAGACCAATACAGCGGTGAGCTCGGGGGATGGAGGGTGGGCGAACATCGAGTGGTGGAGACTGCCCAAGAAGATCAAGAATTACGGTAGGTACGTAATTTTCCTATCTTCCTGGACATAAGTCTCCACCACTCATTCACACTAGTGGGAGAGTACCAAGCTGATAATCCCCAAAAGGGCGGCAGGAGAGCCAGAGCTCATGCTGCCTAAGATAGAAGCCCATTAAGGATAGTTCTGCCGAATGCGGAATGTCGCCAGCATGAACATCCAATGCATAGTGCTTAACGGTAGGTATGCACTGAGTTCAGGTGGCGCTGCATATATCTGCAATTGGAACATTGCGACTTCCGCTAGGGATGCCGACATCGCTCTAGTAGAGTGAGCGACACTCTACCTTCTAATTTAACTTGAGCCATGGAATAGCAATGACGAAGGCATGCCACTAACCATGAAGAGATGCATCTAATAGCGACAGGATGACCCAGCCGGTGTCGCTGAAAGAAACGAACAGTTGCTGAGTCTTTGCGAACATCCTTGGTTCTATCTAAATAGAACACGCAAGGCTCTCTTAACATCCAAGGAATGAAGAGCTGCGCTCTTCATTTTGGAAATTAGCTAAGTAAGCGGAAGTACCAGAGGTTGGTTTAGATGGAATTCTGACACAACCTTGGGAAGAAATTTAGGATGAGTACAACTACCTTGTCTTTATGGAATACAGTATACGGAGGGTCCGTAATCAGGGCATGTATCTCAGAGACCCCAGTGGCTGAGGTAATGGCCACCAGGAAGGCAGTCTTCCAGGTAAGAAATTTTAGCTCACAGGTAGCTGAGGGTCTGAAAGGCTTCCGAGTGAGCATGTCCAGCACCAGGTTAATGTCCCAGGCTGCAACTGGACGCTAACAGGGTCTGGTATGAAGAATCCTTTAAGAAATCTCTTCATCGTAGGTAACTGAGCCAGAGTTAAGGAAGAAACCGGCTCATGGAACGCTGAGATGGCACTAAGGTGAACTTTAACTGTGGAGTACTGAAGACCTAAGTTTGACAGGTCCAAAAGATACTCCAGAACCTTGCCAGGAGGACAGGAAAAGGGATTCCAAGAGGATTTTGCACACCAGAGAGAAAAACGTTTCCATTTGGAAGCGTACGTTTTTCGGGTGGCTGGCTTCCGAGCAGCCAGAAGGATGTCTGAGACTCTACGAGAGACGTTGAACCGATTCACTTCTATCTCTTCAGGAGCCAAGCCTGAAGGTGAAGTGATTTCAGGTTGGGATGGACCAACGAACCCTAAGTCAAAAGACTGATTTGCAAAGGAAGTGGTCTCGAGAGGCTGCCAACATACTGTTGAGTAGAGAAACCATAGTTGCCGAGGCCAGGAAGGAGCAATGAGAATCATCTTGGTCCCTGAGACTCAACTTGAGGAGTACTCTGGATTAGAGGAAGCGTGGAAAGGCGAAGAAAGCTGCTTTGTCCACCGCAGCCTGAACGCATCCTGACAGAAATGCCAGGCCCTGGATTTCTGGAGCAGAAGAGAGGCAGTTTTATGTGAGTGGGATGCAAGAGGTCCAGGTCTGAGTCCCCACTCTTTGAACAGGGACCGAGCTACGGCTGGATCGAGAGACCACTGTGAGGGTCTGCTCCGTTCGCTGAGGTGATCTGCTAGGTCGCTTTGTATACCTGGCAGATAAACCGCTTGAATCAGAGACTTGTGCTCCAAGCACCACTCCCACACCCTCATTGCTTCCTGCAAAGGGATAAGAATGAGCACCGCCTTGCTTGTTGATGTAATACATCACTGCTTTGTTGTCCGTTTGAAGGAGAATGTTCCTGTGACAAAGGACATCCTTCAGAGCTCGGACTGCATAGAGGACCGCTCTCATCTCCAGGACATTTATGTGGAGATGAGTTTCGAACTGAGTCCATACACCTTGAGTGTGGAGGGAGAGACAGTGAGCTCCCCATCCCATTAGCGATGAGTCTGTGGTGATGGAGATCTGATGATCCGGGGAGCAAAGGGAATCCTTCCAGGAGATTGCTTTCTTGAGACCACCAGGTGAGAGACCTCAAGGGCTCCGCCACCTTGATGGGATAAGACTGGGGTGAGAGGTCGGGGACCACTGAGTGGAGAGCATCCATTGGGTGGTTCTCATGTGCAGTCGGGCCAGAGGGACAGTGAAGACCGAGGACGCCATGAGACCCAACATGCGCTGCATCGAGAGAGCTGTAACCGATTGGTTCTCCCTGATGTAACGGGCCATTCGAAGGATGTCGAGTCTTCTGTCCTCTGAAGGAAAGCTCGCTGAAGAGGTGTCTAGAAGCGTCCCTATGAAAAGGAGCCTCTGGGAGGGTTGCAGTTGAGATTTTTTCAAATTCAGCAGAACTCCCATGGACGTGAGAAGACGAGAAGTCGTTTGCACGGCTTCCAAAGTCCCTTGGCCGGAAGGGCTTGCTAGAAGCCAATCGTCCAGGTAGGGAAACACTCGGAGTCTGACTTTCCTGAGATGCGCCACGAGAACTGCACAACACTTTGTAAAAACTCGCGGCGCCGAGGATAGCCCAAAGGGCAGGACTCTGAACTGATAATGCTGACCCAAAGCTACAAACCTGAGGAACTTGCGGTGGTCGGGTGGACGGGATATGCTGGAACATCCTGCATATCCAGAGAGGCCAGCCAGTCGTGTTGATGCAGCAAGGGTAACAGGGTACCTAGGGAAATCATCTTGAATTTCTCCTGGGAGGAATTTGTTTAACTTTCTGAGGTCTAGAATGGGGCGATCCCCCAGATTTCTTTGGAATCAGAAAGTAATGGAGTAGAACCTCTGTGTTCCAGAGATGCGGGGCACCAGTTCTATTGCCCTGTTGTTCAGAAGGCCCTGGATCTCCGCTGGTGAGGAGGTCTGATTGAGAGGCCGACAACCTGGGTTACTGCCTGGAGGACAATTGGGGTTTCAAGAAATTGAGAGAATAACCCTCGCGAATTATCCGAGGACCCATTTGTCCGGTTATGGACTTCACTGGTTGTAGAAGTACATCAGACGACCTCCCACTGAGGAGAAAGTTCCACCTCGGCAGAGTGGATGGAACTTGGGCCAACGACTAAAAGGTAGCGCTTGGGAGCTTTAGGCCCCGCGCTTTGCCGCGCTCTTCTTTGAGGTTGGGCAGGTTGGCTTTTATGGAAGCTTCCTGCCTCTGCCTCGAAGGACTGACGACTATGAAACTGACGCCTGTTCACATGCCCCAGAGGGGCAGGCGGAGGTCTGGCCAACTTAATGGCCGATCTAGTCTTCTGAGTGGCCTCTAAGGCTTGCTCCACCTGAGGCCAAAAAGAAAGGAGCCATCAAAGGCAGCGCCATCACCTGCTGCTGGAGCATCATTCGTGAAGCCAGTAGCACGCAGCCAGGAATGGCGCCTAGTACAAATCGCCGGGTTGCCGAGCGAAGCAGTGTCGAAAGCGCCCATGGCGGCTTTGACCTGTTGGTTATTGGACTCAATACTTAATAACGGTCAGAAGAAGCTCTGACTTGGAATCCGAATCTGGAAGAGCTTCAACCATTCTTTTCATAGAGTGCCACAGGATATACCATACTGAGAAAAATAGCCTTGATAACTGACAATACATACTTAGAGTGGAGGCAGCAAAGACTCTCTTACCTAATGTATCAATCTTACGAGACTTTTGTTAATAGGTCGAGCTGTAGTAGTTTGAGGAAG
This sequence comes from Neoceratodus forsteri, assembly GCA_016271365.2. Lineage (NCBI taxonomy): Eukaryota > Metazoa > Chordata > Ceratodontiformes > Ceratodontidae > Neoceratodus > Neoceratodus forsteri. The sequence goes on along the minus strand of CM057449.1, from coordinate 1,106,183,756 downwards.
AACGACCTTGTCATTCTCTGCCAGGACTACAATAGGATCCGCAAAGGCTGGGATGCCAAAATGGGACGATCCTGGGAGCTGAATACTTTATCAATGGATTTAGCCACTGAGGGAATAAGAGCAGGATTATTCCATACCATTTGAGACAGCGCCTCAAGGAAGGCTGGATCGGAGGAGTCAAATCTGTAGGGATCTCAGCTACGAAGATACTGGAGTCTTAATATCTTCCCAGGATCGATGTCTGTAGTCTGGAGAGAAAGAGTGATCCCAGGTTCTTCAACAGAGACTTAAAGGACAGGTCCTCACCACAGGCTCTGTAGCAAAGAAAGATCCTGTTTCTCCACTTCATCACCCAACTGAAGGTCTGGGTCAGGCTCAACATCATCTCCTGATGGTCCAGAAAGGACTGTTTGGACAGGAAAGGAGGAAAATTAGGAGAGGAGGAAATAGCAGAAAACAAGGAGAGTCCCCTAAGGCTGCCGCTCCGAGACGGCAAAACGGGCTGAAGACGGTACGAGGAGGCGACGGCGCCAAGAGAGGCACGCGCCCCGCAGCGCCTCTGACGGCGCGCCATGGACGACAACGCGCACGGGCGCGTAACGACGCCGCACGTGGCGCCGCAGACGCCGCCACGGATGACGCCGCGATCGGCGCCACGGACGACGCTGCGAACGGGCGCCGCCCTATCCAACGGCACCACCGCGGCGCCGCTGACCTCGCGGCGCCTGGACGGCACCACAAGACCCAGCGGCACCGAAAACGGCGCCGACAAGCCAACAGACCCTGCGAAGGCGCCGGAAAAGCCCCAGGAACCTGGAAAGCTAGAGAAGGAAAAAAACCAGGAGATAAGGGCATCGGTGAGGCCCCCTGCGCCGCAGCCATGTGAGGGGGGGAAACACCTAAGCACGGAGTCGCTGGCACCGAAGAAGGCGCCACGCGACTAGGAAGGTCCAACCGCCCTACCTGATCGCCGGAGGGGCCCGAGGGCTCCGAGGCAACCGAGCCAGGCAGAAGAACCAACCTCCGAGCCCATTGCTCCATAAGAGCGGCCCACTGATGAAACTGCTCATCTGGAGTCCTACCTATAGGCGGGGAGGGACTCCGATGTCGAGGACGACGATTACCGGAAGTTGGCGACTCTCAGAGAAGAGACCGGCAACTAGCAACAATAACCGGCGTCGGCGACGCAGACATACCAGAGGGCGACTCGAGTGATGCCTTCTTTTTGACCTGTAGGGGTCAAGAAGAGCTCGAGGCCTAACGGTGCCGAGAATGCATCGTTATTTTTATGCCGGCGGGGACCGCCCATCCCCGGCATCGGACTGACCGTTGTCGGAACCCCGCTGAGGAGAAGGAGGCTGACCGACCCAGCCCGGCTGACTGAACAGTTTTATCCTAAGTCTCCCTACCGCCACCTGACCTGCTCATGGTCGACTCCGTCCAGTAGGCCGAGACTTCTTCAAGTAAAATTTAAATATTAGAAAATTTAACGAAAATAGAATAAAATTAAGCGATACTACTATCGTGATAAAGTTACAAAACAAACTGAAAACTATGCGCTTAGTTTGAAGTTTGACTCGACAGGCGAGCGACGCTGCACTGAAGCGCACTCGACGGGCGGAAAAAGGAACTGAGGCGGTTGGAGGGTCGTCGCCGAGATGGTCATTACGCCGAAGCTGCTCGCTGGGCGCCGTGTCTCGCGGCCTGCCCTCACACCCTCCAGCAAAAGTTTGTTCTCGATGGGTCTTAGTGCCTCCGGCGCTAATCCCACTAGTGTGAATGAGTGGTGGAGACTTATGTCCAGGAAGATCAACTCTGCCAAGGCCAGAATGGCACTATCAGAATCATGCTTGCTCACGCTGCTTGTAACTTGAGCAGTACTTGTTGAAGTAGTGGAAAGGGAGGGAAGGCATAAAGAAACCTCCTTGTCCAGAAAGGGACAACACGTCTCACCAGAAAACACCAGGCCCTGGATCTAGCTAGCAGAAGGCGGGCAGTTTTGCACTGAGCGGGGACGCAAAGAAGTCCAGTTCTGGAAACCCCCATCTTTCGAATAGGTCGAATACTGTGTCCTGTAGGAGCTCCCACTCATGAGCCTGAGACCAAGAGCGGCTTACGCTGTCGGCCAAGTTGTTTTGTACTCCTGGAACATGAACTGCTATGAGTTCCTGACTGTGCTCCACTGCCCAGTACCAGACTATCATGGCCCCTCTGCAAAGGGGATAGGAGTGTGTGCCCCCTTGCTTGTTGATACAAAAAACAACCGGCATGTTGTCTGTCTGGATCAGTAAGGGGCCTGGAATGAGGTCTGAAACGCCTGTAAGGCGTACAGAATGTCTCACCTCCCAACATATTTATGTGGAGGCTGCATTTCTATAGAGTACACTTCCCTCTTGTCGGTTTTTCTTCTAAATGCGCAACCCACCCCAGTCCCGAGGCATCTCTTGCCCTTGTCAGGATCTGCTGAGGACTGGGACTTCGGAAGGAGGCCCCAGTCTCTAGACAGGTGAGGCTGAGCCACCATTCCTAAGTCTGACGCACTGCGTTGGAGATCTGAACTTGCTACTCGAGGTCGTCTGAACGCTGATCCCACTGTACTCTGAGGTTGCACTGGAGAACTCTCATGTGGAGACGAGCCAAGGGCACTGCCACGATGGTGGCTGTCATGCGACCTAGAAATTATAGTACCATTTCTGACTGAAACCTGGCTTATGGAGGCAATTTTCCAAGCCAACTTTTGTAGGCGATCTGCCCTGTCTGAGGGGAGAAAGGAGCGCCCTGGGCACCGTCCAGGGAAGAGCCTATGTATTGTAATCTCTGACTGGGTTAGGAGGATGACTTGAGCAGATTTAAGGTGATTCCCAGGTCTTGGAACAGTTGGAAAGTACAGTCCAGAGTATGACGGTTGCTCCTGTGGGAGCGGTCAGGAGCCAGTTGTCGAGGTAGAGGAGATTTAGTATCCCTGTTGCCTGAGAACTGCTGCTACCACCACCAGGCACTTGGTGAATACTCGGCGCGAGGAAAGACTGAACAGCAGTGTTGAAACTGATAATGCTCTCCCTGGAAGGTAAAGCAAAGGCATGTTCTGTGGGACAGCAGAATTTTTATGTGCATATATGCTCTGCATATCCAAGGAGCAGAGCCAGTCCCCTTTGATGTAGCATAGGCAGTAATCCTGGCAGTGTCACCATCCTGACCCTTTGTACTGATAAAATTATTCAGCTGACTGAGATCCAGGATGGGAAGAAGGTCCTCTGTCTTTTTGCACCAAGAAGTAGTGGGAATAGTAACCCTTCCACTTTGGCTCGATGGGACTGTGTGTATTGCTTTTTTTCAGGAGGCTTGAATTTCTGCCTGAATTAGGTCTGCGTGGATGGGGAGCAATGAGTAGGAGTTGGTGGGCTGTCTGGAGGAATCTGGGTGAACTCCAGAGCGTAACCCTTCTATAATTTGAGTACCCACTGATCTGACGTGATGTTCGACCAACCTGTGAGGTAAAGGGAGAATCGTCCTCCTATTGCTTCCCCTCGTAGCTCCCCTTGAGAAGGGGGAGGCAGGCTGGGAGTCATGCAGAGGTCGTTGAGGTGGGCAAGGGAGCTCTAGCATATTTAGCACTTTTTGGTCCCTGTGTCCCTGCTTGCTGAGAGGGAGCTTTTCTTTTGTATCCCCCTCTGTGTGACTGCCTTTTCGCTTGCTGACCTTGTTGCCTGCAAAAGGGCCGATGTCTGTATGGGGTTGGCTCCGACTTATACATCTTGTGGACGTCAGAAACTGCCTTCACAGAGCCCTGCAACCCTGAGATAATTTTCTCTGCTTCCTGGCTGAAACATACTGGTCCCTGAAAGGGGGCATCTAGAACAGCATCCTGCAAATCCTGCTGAAGTCAGAGACCCTAACCAGGAGTAGAGCTGAAGGCATAGCCTGTGTGCAGCTGCCCTTGCTGCAGTGTCTGCCAAATCATATGAGCACCTGGGCTAGTTTTGTCAATGCTTCTGGAAGGGCTCCACTAATGGAGGGATAACCAAAGGTTTTGAGTCACTGGCCCCAAGAACTTTGCCAGATGGCTGCCTCGCAGGGTCTAATTCCTGTCTCCCACTGGTTAAGGAATTATATGTGCCTCATTACATCTAAGAAAGTGGGATTGTCTGGAGGAGACCTTGGGAATCCTTCCTTGGATCCAGAGATGGAAGAGAAAGTCGCCCTCTGAAGAGTCATATGAGGAAGAACCACTGCTGGACTCCTCAGAGGATGAGGACGGTGTCCGCCAGAGTGACTCTGGCATCTAGAGGAAAATCAGGACAACAGCTGGTGACTGTTGCCATTGTTCGTGGGACAGCTGTCCTGTGCCACCTGGAGTCGGGTAGGCTGGTGTCGGAGGTGGTGAAGGCATTGTGTGTGTGGGTGTGTGTGTGTGTGTGTGTGTGAGGGGTGTAGGTTGCCCAGGGCGGAGCTGTGCGGGATCGCAGCCTGGGTAACAGATCCCACTTGTTCCATCAACTGTTAAACAGGGCCCTGACCTCAGCCAGAGGTACCACAGGGGCTGTCGGTGGTTTGGGTGTCGGGGTAGGAGTGCCCGAGGGGCCTGGTTTTAGGTCCTTCGGTTTAGTCCACTCTGTCATCAGGACTGACGGCTCCATCTTCTTGTGCGTCAGGTCTGGCAGTGTCTCGTCCCCTGGCATCAGGTGTGCTGGCGTCCTTTCGTCAGACTCCCGTGGTGGAGGTGGCGGAATATGTGTGGCGTCATGCCCTTAGGCTCTGTGGAGTCTGGCGTCAGATCCTCTGTCATTCGCTCTGTGGATGGAGACTTTTTAGATCCATGCGATTCAAGCAATGGCTTAGAGGGTGTCGTCTGATCCAGCTCTGTGTAAGTGAAAATCAGAAGGAGCTGAGGTCTGTTGTCGGTCTGGAGCCCTGGCTGATGACGGCTTGGAAGGTGAGCGTGGTTTCTTGTGGCACTCGTGTTCGTGACACCTCTTGGTGTTGTTGGACCATGTTGTCTTGTCTGACGCCCCCAGGGGAACAGTCTTGCGGATGACAGGCTCCGACCTGCTGCCCTACAAAGAGTGGGACGATCTTCTGGTTGACACCCAGACTGTTTGTGGGCCTGATAGCCAGAGAAATGGAGGCCTTAGAAGGCCCTAGCCTAGAAGACCCCCTGCCAGATGTCTGGTTAGAGGCAGAAGGCTTCCTCAATGGTAACCTGGGAAGAGCAAGGGAAACCAGAGCAGCTGAGCCTGACCTCATGCCGGAGGTGGAAATCTTAGAAGCCTTGTGAGGAGACCTGGACCGGGATTTTGATCTGGATAGTACAGTTACGTAAGAACTTACCGTAACAGTAGATCTTCAAGAACAGCTCTTGCAGCAGGTTACACCATTAGGACTGAAGCCGGCAGGCGCCAGGACCCTCACGAAATTTTCTGGCTAGCAGTCTTCAGCGGGACCGCCTCCACGCTCGGTCCCGCCCCGCATCGCCATGTAGTACATAGGAGGCGGTCCCATAATCCTCAGTTCTCCGCCGGAGATTCCCGGCCGCTAGATTACATCAGAAGAGGAGACCAAGAATCCGCCACCAGATGGCAAAACAAGTAATAGGGAATGTCCCATCTGAAAAGATGGGTGCTTGACTCGACCTACCTCCAGTGGGGGATGGAGGGAGGTACCTGCTGCAAGAGCTGTTCTCAAGATCTACTGTTACGTAAGTTCTTACGCAACTTAATATTTTACTCGAGATACAGATCTAGCAGCAGGTTACACCATTAGACTGATTTTCAAGCAGTAGTGGCAATCATGCACCATCGGGAGGAGGAGGAAAGGTAGAGACCTCGAGGTAACTTGAGCCTAGGACAGAAGTCCCTGGAGGACAGCAAGACCGACCTCGCCTTCACCTCGATCCACTGTCCAGACTGTAATGCCTGATAAAGGTATGCACAAAGCTCCAAGTAGCTCCAGCAAATAGCTGAGGTGGAGACGCTCTTTAACGCCACAAAGGAAGTAGCCACCCTCTTGTGGAATGACCCTTGACCGCACCCGTGAGGGTTTATTGCGCTTCTCACAACAGAAAGTAATGCACTGAATGAGCCACCTAGAAAGTGACTGTTTGGAGACAGGAGCTCCTTTCATCCTGTGAGCAAAGGAGACGAAAAGTTGATCCGACTTTCAGAGCTGTTTGGTTCTGGTCAGGTAGTATCTGAGGCACCTGTGCACGTCTAGGATGTGCAGAAGGGCTTCTCCTCAATTAGAGTACCTTGGAAAATACACTGGTAGATCGATATCCTGATTAAAGGTGAGAGCTGAAACCACCTTAGGCAAAAACTTTGGGTTTGTCCTTAGGGATACCCTGTCCTGGTGGAAAACCAAATAAGGCTCTTTGCACATAACAGCATGCAATTCCGAAATCCTTCTAGCAGAAGTAACTGCAACTAAAAATAACATTTTCCAAGAGAGAAAACGTAGCTCGCAATCCGCGGCTGGTTCAAAGGGTGGCAGCGTGAGCTGCTCCAGGACAAAAGGTAAGTCCCAAGGAAGGATTGGATCTTTAATGGAGACCTAAGGTGGAGGACGCCCTTAAAAGGCACGAGTAGTGTCCAGCTGGGTCACCGTCTGATGGCCTATGGGAGCTTGTAGCAGAAATGGCACAAAGGTGCACTTTAATCGAGGAGTAAGCCAGTCCGGAGTGGAAGAGGGAAAGCAGGTAGTCCAGAACCAGCTTTTCTGGACAATCTAATGGCGGAAAGCCGCGCGCTTGAGCCCACAAACAGAATGTACACCATTTCATGGCATAAGTTGCGTGGGTAGCCGGTTTTCTAGCGGCACAGAGTATGTCTGCCACTTCTTGTGAGATCCCGTATCACATCATGGCTATGTGTCTAGGAGCCAAGCATGCAGGCTCAATGAGCGTAGGTCCGGATGGACCAATGAACCCGCCTCCTGAGACAATAGATGGGAGCTGATTGGCAAAGGAAAGTACAGTTATAAGAAAGTACAGTTACGTAAGAACGCATCGAACAGTAGATCTTCGAGAACAGCTCTTGCAGCAGGTTACACCGTTAGGACTGTAGCCGCAGGCATCAGGACCCATGAAATCTTCTAGCTAGCAGTCTTCAGCGGGGACCGCCTCCGACGTCGGTCCTGCCCCCGACGTCAGACGTAGTAAATAAGGAGGTGGTCCCGCCAGATTCCCCAGTTCTCCAGCCGGAGACTCCTGGCCGCAGGCTGACATCAGAAGGGGAGACCAAGGATCCGCCATCAGAAGGAGAGAGCTTAAGCTCCTGCCAAGACCTGGTAGGCCATACCTCCTCCAAGGGGGAATGGTGGGCGGGAAGGTACCTGCTGCAAGAGCTGTTCTCGAAGATCTACTGTTACGGTAAGTTCTTACATAACTGTACTATCTTACTTCGAGATACAGCTCTTGCAGCAGGTTATACCGTTAGGACTGATTCCCAAGCAATAGCGCCTGTAAGCATTCTGGGAGGAAGAAATTAGGAGAGATCTTGGACAAGTCCTGACTCTAGGACAGGAGACCCTGTAGAACAGCCAGGCCGAAACCGGCTCTCCGCCGTGAAGTAATATCCAGGCTATAGTGCCTAATAAATGTGTGCACAGAGCTCCAAGTAGCTGTAGCACAAATGGCCGAGGTGGAGACGTTGCACAATGCTGCGAAAGAAGTAGCTACCCCCCTTGTCGAGTGGCCCCGGACTGTACCCGGGAGGGGCTTATTTTTGTAGTTGTAGCAAAATGAAATACACTGGACAAGCCAGCGAGAAAGGGTCTGCTTTGAGACTGGTTGGCCCAGCATCCTCTCAGCGAAGGAAACGAATAGTTGCTCCGACTTATGAAGCTGTTTGGTTTTGTTCGGGTAGAACCTTAAAGAGCAGTGAACATCCAAGGTGTGAAGCAACGCCTCTCCTCTATTAGAGTACTTGGGGAAGTACACAGGCAGATCGATGTCCTGATTGAGAGTGAGGATAGAGACCACCTTAGGCAGGAATTTAGGATTCGTCCTCAGAGACGCTCTGTCCTGGTGGAAAATTAAATAAGGCTCCTTGCACATGAGAGCGTGAAGCTCGGAAACTCTCCTTGCTGGGTGACAGCAACTAAAAAAATAACGTTTTCCAGACAGAAAACGCAGCTCGCAATCCTCGGCAGGTTCAAAAGGGGGAAGCATGAGTTGTTCCAGGACAAAGAGTAGGTCCCAAGGAGGAACGGGATCCTTGATGGGAGGCCTAAGGTGTAACACCCCTCTCAGGAAGTCTCGAGAGGCACCGAGCTGTGCCACTGTGCGCTGTCCCACCAGGAAGTGGTATGTGGAAATCACGCAGAGATGCACTTTTAATGGAGGAGTAGGCGAGACCCGAATGGAATAGGGAAAGCAGGTATTCCAGCACCACTTTCACTGGGCATTCTAAAGGGGAAGGGCCGCGTGCCTGCGACCATAAGCAAAAACGGTGCCACTTCATGGCGTACGTCACAAGCGTTGCCGGCTTTCTGGCCGCGGAAAGGACTTCCGCCACCTCTTGCGAGACCCGTATCGCGACAACGGCTATGTCTCTAGGGAGCCAGGAATGCAGGTTCAGTGAGCGTAAGTCCGGTGGACTAGCGAACCTTCCTCCTGAGACAACAGGTGGAGCTGAAAGGCAACGGAACTGGAGGGTCCCGCGACAACTGCATCTCATGGGGAACCAGATCTGCCTGGGCCAGAAAGGCGCTACCAGGATCATTGATGCGTGCTCCCTGTGCAGTTTGAGAAGAACTCTCTGGATCAACGGGAAGGGAGGGAAAGCGTAGAGGAATCTGTCCGCCCAGGAGAGAGACAACGCGTCTCGCCAGAAAACACCAGGCCCTGGATCTAGCGAGCAAAAATTGGGCAGTTTTGCGTTGGATGGGGAAGCGAACAAATCCAACTCTGGGGTTCCCCATCGAAGAAACAGATCCTCCACTACTTCCTGAAGGAGTTCCCATTCATGAACTCTGGCCTGGGAGCGACTCAGGCCGTCTGCGATTGTGTTGTCCACTCTGGGAACGTGAACTGCAATCAGGCTCGCGCCGTGTCGGATTACCCAATCCCACACTCTCATCGCTTCCCTGCAAAGGGAGTAAGAGTGTGTGCCTCCTTGCTTGTTGAGGTAATACAGCACCGCTGTGTTGTCTGTCTGAAGCAGAAGGGTACTCAGCGGGATTTCTGACTGAAAGGCCTGAAGGGCATAAAGGACCGCCCTCATCTCCAGCACGCTGATGTGGAGGTGGGCCTCCTGAGGGGTCCATATTCCCTGGGACCTCACCCCGTTCAGGTGCGCTCCCCACCCCAGCCCGGAGGCGTCTGTGGAGAGGATTGCCTCCGGGGATGGTGCTGCGAACGGGACACCCGCAGAAAGTGTCCCTGAGTCTAGCCACCATTGCCAGTCCCGAATCACCGCGTTCGTGATTCTGACCGGATGCTGCATGTGGTCTTGCCTTTGGTACCACTGCACCTTGAGCATCCACTGAGTTACCCGCATGTGGAGCCTTGCCAAAGGGACGGTTGGAATGGCCGCAGCCATGTGTCCGAGCAAGCGAAGGACCAACCTGGCGGGACAGTCTTCTTACCGAGAGATCCCTGATGAGGGATCTGATGTGTTCCGCTCTTTCGTCGGGAAGAAAGACTTTCCCTTGGACGGTGTCCAGAACTGCGCCTATGAACTGCAGCTCCTGGGATGGTACAAGGAGAGACTTCTCGTAGTTGATAAGAATGCCCAGAGACTGGAACAGATCCTGGGTGCTCTGAATAGCCAGCAACAGCGCCTCTTTGGAGGCGGCCATGAGAAGCCAGTCGTCCAGGTACAGGAACACATAGTGGCCCTGTCTCCTTAGAGACGCTGACACAACTGCCATGCACTTGGTAAAGACCCTGGGGCCCGAAGACAGTCCAAACGGAAGAGCCCGGAACTGGAAGTGGTGGCCGAGAAACTCGAAGCGCAGGAACCTCCTGTGTGCTTGAGCTACTGGGATGTGCAGGTAGGCATTCTGCATGTCCAGGGATGCTAAGAAGGCGTCCTTCTTCAGCATGGGAATGAGTCCTTGGAGGGTCACCATGCGAAAACATTTGTAGGCGACAGACATGTTGAGGTCACTGAGGTCCAAGATTGGACGGAGGTCCCCTGTTCTCTTCGGAACCAGAAAGAAGTGGGAATTGTATCCGGACCCTATCTGGTTCTCTGGGACATACTCCACCGCTCCCTTTTGCAGGAGCGCGAGTACCTCTTGCCTGATTAGTGATCTGTGCTGACCCGAATAACGGGAGAGCAGAGGAGGCCTTGTGGGTGGCTTCTCCACAAATTCTATAAAGTGGCCTCTTTCGACCAACTGAAGGACCCACCTGTCGGTGGTTATGGACTGCCACCCTGACAGGTGGTCCGCAATGCGGCCCCCGACCTTGGTTTCCCGTTGATCCTGAGGGGGGGGCGGGAAGGAGTCATGCTGTGGCGGCAGAGGGTCCAGCGGGCTGGGCTGACTTAGGTGGTCGTTGGCTTCGGCCCGCGGACGACTTCCCCTGGGCTCTGCGGGAGAAGGAGCCCCTCTATTGCGGGCCGGTGCGGGATTGCTGTTTCTGCATCCGGCCTCGAAAGCGGCTTTGGTTCCTATGAAAGGAACTAAGCTTGGGTCTGTACATGGCCTGGACAGACCGCACCGCCTTCCCGGCCTCTTGGAATTTGGTGAGGACCTTCTCCGAGGACTCACCAAAGAGAACTTCTCCATGAAATGATGCGTCCAGGATGTTCTTCTGGACATCCGGGGTGTATCCGGAGCCATGGAGCCATGAGTGTCTCCGGAGGCATACGCCTGAAGCTGCCGCTCTGGCCGAGGAGTCCGCAGAATCATACGCGGCTCGCAGCACCTGGGTTCCCATGTCCGAACCGTACGAAGGAGTTGCAGCAACTCCTCCTTCTGCTCACCTTCTGGCATCTTTTCCGCCAGATCCAGTCCCTGCTCCCACAAGGCATTTTGAAACTGTACCATGTGGGTCAAGTAGTTGAGGGACCTGATGGGGCAGGTAGCGGATGCGTACGTGCGCCTGCCCATAGTGTCCATCTGCTTGGACTTTGGGTCCGGTGGCAGGGTGCTCAAATGTTGCGGCCTCTGGGACTGGTCATGAGAGGCTGTAATGACCAGAGAATCGGCCAGAGGGTGTGATGCCAAGTACTGGTCCTCCCTAGGGGCCTTGTACAGGTGGTCAGCTTTCTTCGGCATCGCCAGAAGCGAGTGTGGATGTTTCCACGCTGCCTTGGTGACGTCCACGAATGTGTCCACCAAGGGTGGCACCGCCACAGGCTTTGGATCTTTTGCCAAGATACCTGGCAAGGCAATCTCGGGGTCTAGTTCCTCTCCGCCCCATCCCATGTTCTCCTGGATATGCCTCATAACCTCTGAGAATGATGGGTCATCCGGAAGAGATCTTGGAAGCTCACGTGGGTCCGGAGAAGGGACGTTAATCGGAGAGGGGGATCTGGATTCGTCCCAGAAGTCCGATCCCGTGTCCTCCGTCGACGGCGAATGACGGCGTCTTCTGGGTCTCTTGGGGCTGGGGGACCCTGAAGAAGATCTGGACGGAGGTCTCCTTTTTTCTGGTCTTCCCCTAGGAGGATCTGCAGGCTCCTGGGGGGAAGGTACTCGGCCCGCAGCCCTGGATGGAGTGGGGGCCGCGGGGGCTGGTGGAGTCACAGGTGGAGGAGGAGGAAGAGGAGGAGGTGTGGGAACTACATCCTTTTTTATAGCATCCCACCAGTAAGTGAACAGCTCCTTGACCTCGGAAATACTGAGGCCCGATGACGGACCGGGCGCTGATGGTCGGTCGTCGGGCTCCGGCGTCGGCTCCCCCGGGGCCTCGGGTTCCAGGGAGGATTCCTCGGGGCGCGGACAGGACCGGGTTCACCTGCCTGGTCTCCGGCTGGGCAGCTCTCCTCCGTGATCACCTCTTGACCGACGTTGGTGGAGGCAAGTGCTTCTCCTCTGTAGATGCGGATGTCGGTCCCCGCCGCGTCCGTGGAGGCGAAGGCCTGACCAGCGACGGGCATCTGGCGGTCGTCGGTTCTCGGGACCGATGGTGCTTGACCGACGTCGGGTGAGCCAGCATCGGATACGATGATCTCTTGAGTGACGTCAGCTCCTTGGTCTTCCGCCGGGGAGGAGGAGGCAAAGAGACTGACCTGGTGTCGGGTTCCAAATGGCGGGAACCGGACTTGTGATGGTGATGACGGTCCCCCGACCTCGACAGGGCTTTAGTAGCCGAAGACTAAGAAGGTCTAGAGGTCTTGGCCTGAAGAAGAGAGGAGGAACCCGAAGGTGTCTTCACCACTGCAGGGGGAGGCTGAGAGCGGGCCCGGGAAGGGGAGTGGTCGGACCGGGAGCCGGAGCTACGGGAGTCAGAGGCCCTAGACGGGGACCTGGATCTCACTCTTTCCCTATGCTTCTCGAGGTGTCTCCGGGCCTTGTCTGAAGATTCCCCCTTGGAGGCTGCGTCCATGGCTTTAATCTTCTCCTCGAGCAGGAACGCCTGAAGGGCCTTCTGGCAACGGATCCAGGACCGGCTGTTGAACCCCTGGCAGAAGGAGCAGGCCCGGGTGTCGTGGTCTATGCCTAGGCACCGGACGCCAGGCCGAATGCGGGTCTTTGAACAGGATTTGCTTCCCACAGGCGCACTTCGATGGATGGCCTTCAACGGAGGTTGGAGAGGACATCAGATAGAAACTGAGCTGAAAAAGCTAACTTTTTTCCCTAAGGAAGAACTTAACCAGGCGTCGCGTGCTAGAAACGAACCGAAGGGTCGAGACATGCAAGTCGACGGCGGGAAAGAAAGTACAGTTACGAAAGAACTTACCGTAACAGTAGATCTTCGAGAACAGCTCTTGCAGCAGGTTACACCATTAGGACTGAAGCCGGCAGGCGTCAAGACCCCACGGAAAAATTCGAGCTAGCTATCTTCAGCGGGGACTGCCCCCGACGTCGGTCCCGCCTCTGACGTCAGACGTAGTACATAAGGGGGCGGTCCCGCCCGATTCCCCAGTTCTCCCGCCAGAGACTTCCCGCTGCAGGCTGACATCAAAATGGGAGACCGAGGATCCACCGTCAGAAGTCAAAGGAAACAAATCCTGATAGTAAAGGCGAAAGCCATGCTTCCTCCAAGGGGGAAGGTGGGCGGGAAGGTACCTGCTGCAAGAGCTGTTCTCGAAGATCTACTGTTACGGTAAGTTCTTACGTAACTGTACTATCTTACTTCGAGACACAGCTCTTGCAGCAGGTTACACCATTAGGACTGATTTCCAAGCAGTAATGCTGCCAAAAATTCCGGGAGGAGGAAAACAGGAAATACCTTCCAGGTCCTGAATCTAGGACAGGAGACCCTGTAGCACCGCCAGGCCGAAACCGGCTCTTCGCCGAGAGGCAATGTCCAGGCTATAATGCCTGATATATGTATGCACAGAGCTCCAAGTGGCTGCAGCACATATGGCAGAAGTGGAGACGTTTCGGAGTGCTGCAAAGGAGGTGGCCACGCCCCCTAGTGGAATGACCCCGGACTGAACCCGGGAGGGGCTTCTGTTTGAGCTCATAACAGAATGAAATACACTGGACAAGCCAGCAAGACAGGGACTGTTTAGATACAGGTTGGCCCATCATCCTCTCAGAAAAGGAAACGAAAAGTTGTCTCAGAACTACGAAAGGTTTAGTTCTGTTGAGGTAATACCTCAGGCTGCGGTGAACATCCAGGGTGTGAAGCAGAGCCTCTCCTCTATTCGAGTAGTTCAGAAAGTAGACCGGCAGGTCAATGTCCTGATTTAGAGTGAGTGAAGGAACCACCTTAGGCAAAAATTTAGGATTCGTCCTCAGGGATACGCTGTCCTGGTGGAAAACTAAATAAGGCTCTTTGCACATGAGAGCGTGAAGCTCAGAAATTCTTCTCGCTGAAGTAACAGCAACCAAAAATAGCATTTTCCATGACAGAAAACGTAGCTTGCAATCCGCGGCAGGTTCGAAGTGGGGGAGCGTGAGTTGCTCCAGGACAAGAAGCAAATCCCATGGAGGCACTGGGTCCTTAATGGGTGGCCTAAGGTGTAACACCCCTCTCAAAAATTCCAGGAGGCCCAATTGTGCCACTGTACGATGTCCCACCAGAAGGTGGTAGGCAGATGCACAAGGTGCACCTTGATAGAGGAGTAGGCTAGACCCGAACGAAAGAGGGAGAGCAGGTAGTCCAACACCACCCCACTGGCAACCTAAGGGGAATAATCGCGTTGTCTCGACTCAAAACAAAAAACGGCAGCCATTTCATGGTGTACGTCGCATGTTGCCGGCTTTCTGGCTGCAGAAAGAACTTCCGCAACCTCTGCGAGACCCGTGCTTAAGATGGCTATGTCTCTAGGAGCCATGCATGCAGGTTCAGTAGTGTAGGTCCGGGTGGACCAGTGAACCTTCCTCCTGAGACAAGAGATGGGAGCTGAACGCAACGGAGCGGAGGTTCGGATAGCTGAATTAGCAAGGGAACCAGATCTGTCTGGGCCAGAAAGGGGCCACCAGGATCATTGTTGCATACTCCCTGCTCAGTTTAAGAAGAACTCTGGATCAACGGGAAGGGAGGGAAAGCGTAGTGGAATCTGTCCGCCCAGGAGAGGGACAACGTCTCACCAGAAAACACCAGGCCCTGGATCTAGCGAGCAAAATTGGGCAGTTTATGCTGGATGGGGATGCGAACAAGTCCAACTCTGGAGTTCCCCATCAAGAAACAGATCCTCTGCTACCTCTTGAAGAAGTTCCCACTCGTGGACTCTGGCCTGGGAGCGACTCAGGCCGTCTGCAATTGTGTTGTCCACCCCAGGAACATGTACAATGATCAGATTCGCGCCGTGTCGGATTACCCAATCCCACACCCTCATGGCCTCCTTGCAAAGGGGTTAAGAGTGTGCGCCTCCTTGTTTGTTGAGGTAATACATCACCACCGTGTTGTCTGTCTGAAGCAGGAGAGTACTCAGCGGGATTTCTGACTGAAAGGCCTGCAGGGCATAAGGACCGCCCTCATCTCTAGAACATTGATATGGAGATGAGCTTCGAGGGGTCCACGTACTTCGGGGACTTCACCCCGTCCAGGTGTGCCCCCACCCTAGACCTGAGGCGTCTGTGGTGAGGATTACCTCCGGGACGGGCGCTACAAATGGGACGCCCGTGGAGAGCGACCCTGGGTCTAGCCACCACTGCCAGTCTCGAATCACGGTGTTCGTGATTCTGACCGGATGCTGCATGTGGTCTTGCCTTTGATCCCATTGCACCTTGAGCATCTACTGAGTTACCCGCATGTGGAGCCTTGCGAAAGGGACGGTAGGAATGGCCGCAGCCATGTGTCCGAGCAAGTGCGCCTATAAATTGCAGCTTCTGCGACGGTACCAGGAGAGACTTCTCGTGGTTGATTAAGATGCCCAGAGATCGGAACAGGACCTGGGTGCTCTGGATCGCACGTAACAACGCCTCTCTGGAGGCGGCCATGAGAAGCCAATCGTCCAGGTACAGGAACACATAATGGCCCTGTCTCCTCAGAGACGCTGCCACGACTGCCATGCACTTGGTAAAGACCCTGGGTGCGGATGACAGTCCGAATGGAAGGGCTCGGAATTGGAGGTGGTGGTCGAGGAACTCAAAGCACAGGAACCTCTTGTGCGCCTGAGCTATAGGGATATGCAGGTATGCGTCCTGCATGTCTAGAGACGCTAAGAAGGCGTCTTGTTTCAGCATGGGAATAAGACCTGGAAGATGCGGAATCTCTTGTAGGCGACCGACACGTTGAGGTCGCTGAGGTCCAAAATTGGACGGAGGTCCCCTGTTTTCTTTGGAACCAGGAAGAAGTGGGAATAATACCCTTGTCCTCTCTGGTTCTCCGGGATGTACTTTATCGCCCCTTTGCAAGAGCGCGGTACTTTGCCATATCAGAGATTTGCGCTGACCCGGATACCGGGAGAGCAAAGGAGGCCTCGGGGGTGGCTTTTCTGTGAATTCTATATAGCGGCCTCTTCCGACCAACTGAAGAACCCACCTGTCAGTGGTTATAGCCTGCCATCCCGGCAGGAAGTTCGCAATGCGACCCCCGACCATGATTTCCCGTTGATCCTGAGGGGAGGGGCAAAGGAGTCAGGCTGTGGCGGCTGAGGGGCCCGCTGGCTGGGCCGGCTTAGGAGTACGCTGGCTCCGGCCCATGGGCTGTTTCCCCTGGGCTCTACGAAAACCAGAGCCCCTCTGTTGTGGAGCAGAACGGGACTGCTGCCTCTGCATCCGTCCACGAATTCGGCTTTGGTTCCTACGAAAGGAACTAAGCCTGGGTCAGTACATAGCCTGGACCGACCTCACTGCCTTCCCGGCCTCTTGAAGTCTGGTATCCGGGGTAAAGCCGGAGATGAGTACCCAAGAGTGCCTCCGGAGGCATACGCCAGAAGCTGCTGCTCGGGCCGAGGAGTCCGCGGAGTCGTACGCGGCTCGTAGCACTTAGGTTCCCACGTCCGAACCTGTACGGAGGAGCTGAAGCATCTCCTCCTTCTGCCCACCTTCCGGCAGTTTTTCAGCCGCTTCCAGACCCTGTTCCCACAAGGCATTTTGGAACTGAACCATGTGGGTTAAATAATTCAAGGATCTGATGGTGCAGGTAGTGGAATCATACGTGCGCCTACTCATAGCGTCCAACTGCTTGGACTCTGGGTCCGGTGGCAGGGTGCTCAGATGCTGCCGTCTCTGGGACCGGTCATGTGAGGCTGTGATGACTAGAGAGTCGGCCTGAGGCTGCTGAGTCAAGTACTGGTCTTCTCTAGGAGCCTTGTACAAGCGATCAGCTTTCTTCGGCATCGCCGGGAGCGAATGTGGACGCTTCCACGCTGCCTTGGTGACGTCCATGAAAGTGTCAACCAAGGGAGGCACCACCACAGGCTTGGGCTGAAGATATTTTGCAAGGCGTATCCTTTGCGGGTCTAGCTCTTCCACATCCCATCCCATGTTCTCTTGGATATGCCTCATAATATCCGAGAACGAAGGGTCATCCGGAGGAGACTTCGGCATCTCACGTGGGTCCGGAGAAGGGATGGAGAGGAGATGGGGATCTGGATGTTGAGAACTCTGATCCCGTGGCCTCCGTCGAAGGCGATCGTCGGTGTCTCCTGGGTCTCTTGGGGCTGGGTGACCTAGAAGAGGATTTAGACGGAGGTCTCCGTTTTTCAGATCTCCCCCTGGGAGGGGTTCCGTGCTCCCGGGGAGGAGGTAAATGGCCTGCCGACCCCGATGGCGAGGGGGGTGCAGGAACCGGGGGTGTAGGAGGAGGAGGAAGAGGAGGAGGAGGGAACCATGTCTTTCTTTATGGTGTCCCACCAGTAAGTGAAGAGGTCCTTCACATCCGCTAAAGAAAGGCCCGACGACGGTCCGGGCGCCGGTGGACGGTCGTCGGGTCCCGGCGTCGGCTTCACAGGGGGCTCGGGTAACAGCGAGGGTTCCCTGGGCGTCTCGACAAGACCGGGGTCACCCGTTTAGTCCTCGGGCTGCGTCAATTCTTCCTCGGTTAAGGTCTCTTGACCGACGTCGGTCGGAGGCGTCGGGGCTCTCTTCTCAGGAAGAGCGGGCGCCGGCCCCCCTACTGGCGTCCGCTGTGGTGTTGGCTTGGGCGGCGGTTGTCTGGCTGGCCAGCAGCTCAGGGATGTGTGGGCGAGAGGCGGCGATGGCCGGACGTTCGCCGTCGGATCCTGAGGTCTCTTCAAAGAAGTAAGCCCAACGTCTTGGCGGGAGGCAAGGAAGCTGACCTGACGTCAGGTTCCGAAGGGCGGGAACCCGACTTATGATGGTGATGGCGATCCCCAGACTTCACCAAGGCCCTGGAGGATGAAGACGAGGACGGCCTGGTGGACTTGGCCTGAGAAGAGGACTTCCTGACCGCAGCCGGGGGAGGCTGAGAGCTGGCCCTGGAGGGGGAGCGGTCGGACCTGGAACTGGAGCTGCGAGAGTCCGAAGCCCTGGAAGGGGCCTTCTCCCTTCGTTTCTCAGCGTGCTTGTGGGACTTCTTAGTGGATTCCCCCTTGGAAGACATGGTCTTAAGCATTTCTTCCAGTAAGAAAGCCTGAAGGGCCTTCTGACGTCGGATCCGGGTTCTACTGTTAAACCCCTGGCAGAAGGAGCAGGCCCGGGTATCATGGTCTGGGCCTAGGCACCGGACGAGGCCTGTGGGGCCCTTGAAGGGGATCTGTTTCCGTAAGCACACACTTGGAAGAGTGACCGAGGTCGGAGAGGACATCAGCAAAAAACTTGCTTGTAGAAACGAATTTCCATAGGAAAGAACTTAACCACGCGTCGCAAACTAGAACTGGGGAATCGAGGGACCGCCCTTATGTACTATGTCTGACGTCGGGAGGCGGACCAACATCGTGGCGGTCCCGCTGAGAAGACAGCTAGCTAGAATTTTTCGTGGGGTCCTGACGCCGCGGCATCAGTCCTAATGGTATAACCTGCTGCAAGAGCTGTGTCTCGAAGCAAGATCTGGGAGTCTGGCGGGACCGCCTCACTTATGTACTACGTCGACATCGGGGCGGTCCCGCTGAAGACTGCTAGCTAGAAGATTTCCGTGGGGTCCCGACGCCTGCCAGCTACAGTCCTAATGGTGTAACCTGCTGTAAGAGCTGTATCTCGAAGTAAGATCTTACCGTAACAGCAGATCTTCGAGAGGAGCTCTTGCAGCAAGCTATAACAATTAGGACTATGCCGGAGCACTAGGACCACACGAAAACTTCTGCCAGCAATACCAGCGGGGACCGCCCGATGCCAGTCCCGCCCGACATCGGTCAGGGTACAAGAGGAGCGGACCAGCTCACCTCAGTTCTCGCCAGTACCCAGCAGATGGCCTGACAAGAGAAGAGGCGGTTTACTGTTGAGAAGAGAAGAGAAGATACCTGCACCTCTGGAGGGGGAAGTGGAGGGAAATACGCCTGCTGCAGAGTTTCCGTCGATATCACTGTTACGTAAGTTCTTACGTAGCACAGTTACAAGAACTTACCATAACAGGATCTTGAGAGGCAGTTGCAGGTAATTCATAGGACTGACCGGCTGGCAGCAGGACCCCACAGAAAATTTAGCTAGCAGTTCTGGTGGGGACCGCCCCCACGTCAGGTGACCGGCGTCAAATGACGTCGGTATAAAGGGGCGGTCCCGAACGCCTGCCTTCCAGTTCTTTCCCGCCACAGGCCCGGACGAGAGAGAAGCAGACATTTCCCACAATGGAAAAGAAGCTGAAAAAGCCTAGGGGGATGGAGGGCGGGAAGGTATTACCTACTGCAAGAGCCTCTCTCGAAGATCTACTGTTACGGTAAGTTCTTACGTAACTGTACTATCTTACTTCATGAGGGCTCTTGCAGTAGGTAATTACATATAGGACAGAATCCCAAGCAGTCTGGAACAAATGAAAGCACGGAGGAGGAACTACTCCAAAAAGTAGCTAATAATCTAGCAGGTCTCAAGAAAGGAGACCTTGCAAGACAGTTAACCGAAGCCTGCTCTACGATTTAGAGTAAATGTCCAAACTGTAATGTTTTAGTAAAGGTATGGACTGAAGTTCATGGTGGCAGCACAGATGTCTGCCGCAGACACGTTTGAAACAAAGTCGCAGAGGCTGCTACTCCACGAGTGGAGTGACTCTGACTTGACCCGGTAGGGTCTTGTTGTACTTTGTCATAACAGAAAGTGATGCAATGGACCAAACTATTTTGATAGGGATTGCTTAGAGACAGATTGCTTCTTCTTTGTGAGCAAAAGAGACAAACAACTGATCAGTCTTTCTGAGATCCTTCGTCCCATCGTGTGTAGCATCCTCAGTGATCCCGTGAATATCCATGGTATGGAGCAGGTATTCTTGATTGGAGTACTGCGTGAAGAAGCAGGTAATTCAACAGACTGATTCAGGTAGATTCGCTACACCTTCGGGAGAAACTTAGGATTCGTGCGAAGAGTTACTGCTCTTTGTGAAAATCAGATAGGATTTGCACATCAGGGCCTGGAGCTCGGAAATTTCTAGAATGGAAGTAATGGCCACCAAGAAGAGCGCCTTCCATGATAAAACTTCAAGTCTGACGGAAGCCGGAGGCCTCTAAACGGAGGAAGGGTAAGTTTTTCGAGGACAAAGTTCAGGTCCCATGGGGGAGCTGGAACCGACGGGGGCCTGAGATGAAGGGGACCACTCTGAGGAAAGTTTGGATACTCAGCTGGGCAAATGCCTTGTCAGTGAAAGGGACATGGTAGGCTGAAATAGCCGCCAAATGGACTTTCAAAAGAGGAGTGACTGAGACCAGGTCAAAAAGAAGACGATGTACTCAAGCAGAATGGTCACAGGGCAAGGAAAAGGTTCCACGCTCCTAGCCGCAGCCCAGATGGAAAATCTTTCCATTTTTCATGGCGTAGGGTGGACCTAGTGGAGGGTTTCTAGCCTCCACCAGAATCTCGGCCACCTTAGGAGAAACGCCAAACGAGATTGAGCTAGGTCCTCAGTGAGCCATGCGTGAAGTTGAAGGACTGAGTCCCGGATGGACCAGGTCCCAGATCCTGGGTCAGCAATCTCGAGATAAAGGAAGAGGAGGAGCCTCTGAGTGTTGTTGTAGAAGAGAGAACCAGATTTGCCTGGGCCAGAAAGTAGTGTTCAGAATAATTTCGTCCTTCTAAAAGCCAGCTTCTGTCAAAACACACGAGGACCAGAGGAATTGGGGAAAGTATAGACAAATCTGTCCTTCCAGTTTAGAGACAGAGCGCTGCTCCAGAAAGCAAGTCTCGCTCTGGAACAAGCGAGCAAAAGATTGAGGCTTTGGCGTTCTTGGGAGGAAGCAAACAGGTCTATCTGAGGAGTCCTCAAATCTGGAAGATGCTTTAGAACTTTTCGTCAATTCTCTACTGTGGCAGCCGATTTGAAAGGATTTAGTCTGTCTGCCAGACACTGCTTACCCTCGGAACATGGATCACCGCGGTGAAGGTTGTGAAGCATTGCCCACCCCAAACCCTCATCGCTTCCTGCACAGCGGGTAGGATCGAGTCCCTCCTCGCTTGTTGATGTACCACACCACTTACATGTTGTCCATTTGACAGCAAGGTGACCGAAAGGATGAATTGGTGAAGGCTTGGAGAGCATACAGCACTGCTTGAAGTTCAGCACGTTGATATGAAGAACTATCTCCATCTTTGACCATAGGCCCTGGGTTTGGTGAGGACCCAGATGGGCTCCCAACCTTTCGCCTCTGAAGCGCCTGTGGTCAGAGTCTGACTGGGAGGATGAAAAAGTGACCTCCCCGGAATAGGTTCTCGAACCATCCACCATTGCAAGTCTCTTACTATTGGCGAGGGGATCAGACTAGATGATCTAGACTGCCTCACCGTGATCCCACTGAGATCGAGAGTCCACTGAGAGATTCTCATGTGGAGGCGCCGAGACCGCCGGGATGGCTGCCACCATGAGCCCCAGTAGACGGGCACTGACTCGCTTGGGACCCTCCTGCGCTCCGACAGGAGGGAAAATTGTGACTGAGGGAGGCCCTGTCCGGAGGCAGAAAGGCCTGCACAGAGATGTGCGAGAATTGCTTCTATAAACTGGAGCCTCTGTGAAGGATCCAGGTGAGACTTGGAATGGTTGAGGGTAATACCCAGGCCAGTGAAACCTGCTGGGTGAGGAGAAATGCAGGAGTTCCTCCCCGACGAGGCCACCAGGAGCCAGTCGTCCAGGTAGGGAAAACCTGAACTCCCAAAGTACAGAAGGGCCGCTACCACTGCCAGGCATTTGCAAAGACTGGGGAGCTGAGGAAAGACCAAACGGAAGCACCGAATTGGTAGGGACCCCTGAACGCAAAACCTGAGGTACTTTGTGCGAAGGGGATGTGCAGGCACGATCCTGCATATCTAGTGCACAAAGCCATTGGCCTCGCCAAGCAGAGGCAAAAGGGTTTGAAGGAAAGCATCCTGAACCTCTTGTGTTCCACAGGCAGGCCCAGAGAGTTGAGATCGAGGAATAGGTCTGAGATCTCCTGTCTTCTTTCGTACAAGGAAGAAGTGGGAATAGTAACCCGTCCCGTAGAGTTGAGGGGGGACGGGTTCTATAGCCTGTTTCGCAAGGAGAGAGAGATTTCTTCCCTGACCAAAGGAAGATGGTCCCTTGAGTAGCGGACTTCAGAGGGGGTGACGTGGAGGTTTCTGTAGAAACCCATGGAGTGCCCTCTGCATATGATCTGAAGCACCCATGAACTGATGTTATCCCTCCCAACCCGGAAGGTGAGAGGAGAATCCCTCCTACCGGGTTCCTCCGGGATGCCGGAGGCGGTGGGTGAGTCAGAGCTGGTGAGCAGCGCCGCAGCTGGGGCACCCGCTGCTTTTTGGGCAGCGGGGCCAGCATGTGGGGCCCGACGTTTAGTGGCCCGCCTTTCCGAGAGGTTTCCCGCTGAGGCCGGCTGCGTTTGTGAAAGGAACGTGCTGTGGGGGATGGGGACGGTACACTGAATCAACCGGTTTAAGGTCCGTCCCCTTCTCCTGCAAATCAGTGATGATGTCCTTGACATCACCACCGAAAAGCACAGAACTCCTGAAAGGTGCTTCTTGGATCGCTGACTGCACCTCCGGGACCAGACCTGACACACGGAGCCATGCATGACGCCGAAGACTGATGGCAAAGGCAGAACTCCGTCCTGCGGTGTCCACTGCGTCATAGGTCGTCCTCAAAATATGACGACTGGCCGAACGAGCAGAACGGACCAGGTCGGCCAACTCCTGCTTGACTTGGGAGTCAGGCAAAGAGTCGATCTTAGATTCCGCCTGGGTAAGGACGGCCTTCTGGTAATCCCCCATATGTGCTACATAGTTCAGGGCCCTAATCCCCAGTGTGGAAGA
The DNA here is from genome assembly GCA_016271365.2 of Neoceratodus forsteri. NCBI lineage: Eukaryota > Metazoa > Chordata > Ceratodontiformes > Ceratodontidae > Neoceratodus > Neoceratodus forsteri. The sequence continues at coordinate 1,106,160,866 of CM057449.1, read as the reverse complement.
AGCATAGATCTTCCTTCCATACTGATCCAGAAGGGAGACAAGCTCAAGTGTTTTGGGTGTGCTGACCGGCCGTGAGCGGCGCTAATAACAACCGAGTCTGCACGGGTGAGAGTCTAAAAAGTCTACACCTCCAAGCCTGGTATAGCCTGTTCAACTTCCTGGGAAGTGGGCCAGCCGGACGGTTGTTTCCAAATCGTGGAAACAAGGTGGGCGTGGAGGCTCGATCCAGGGTGGCACTAGGTAGGAGCCGTAAGGTAAGTCCAGACGAGTCTGCTAGTTTAACCTGCTGAGGATCTGGTTCTAAGAGTGTACCATGGACCTCCTGGATCTTCCTGAGCAACTCCATGAAGGAAGGATCCTCCGGGGAGACTTCGGAGGAGTCCTCGGCCGGGCTTGGATGGAGAGCTGGCTTGTCGCCTCTTGGAGCATCCATCGAAGCCTCTGAGAAGACCGAGAGAGAAGAAGAAGAATCTGAAGCAGAGAAGACTCCTAACTCGACCAGAGGAGGAACAGGTTCCTTGGGAGGAATCCCAGAACGAAGTGGTCTTGCCCCTCTGGATCCCGAGGGTAAAGCCCGCGAGTCCGGAGGGGAGGAGAGGAGGTCGCTGGGAGCGACGGGAGTTGGGGCTGGCACCGTCGCCGTAAGATGGCTCTCGACTTCTTGGTGAGCTGAGCCTTGGCTCGCCCACCAGGAGGCAAGAGTCTCCTGGAGAGCCACCGACGGCCTAGGGGGCGGAGGAGGAGGAGGTGATAGGTATGGAAAGAATCTGTAGGGGGAGTATCCGTAACCCGGCTGCGGGTATACCGGAGCCGGGTACTGCGGTGTCAAGGAGTCGGCACTGGTACCGCGGCGCTGAGGATACTGCGGGCCTGGGAAACCAGCGCCGGATATGACGGCGGATGCCCAGGCACTGGAGGAGCTGCTGTACAGATGGCTCAGCCGGGTACTCACGGGCGGATCTGTCGGATAGGCCCGTGGGGTGGAGGCCCGATGGAAAGGAATATCTCCGCCCGCGCCGGAGGGGCCGGTATCGGGACCGACGCCGCGGGCCGTATCGAGGAGCCGGCGCCGTGTCAGGGGGAGCTGCTGATCCGACTCTTCAGGAAGAGGATCAGACGGTAGCCCAGGGTCCCTAGCCTCATCCGGGGACGGAGGGAAAACTGGTCAGGTAGGGGGATCAGTTTCCTGATGGCACAAGACTGCGGGGAGCCTGCACAGATGGGCAGGGTTCGCCGAGGCTCCGGGGAGGTTCGCACGCCGAGGATCCGAGGTGCAGGGCTTATGGGCTTATCCGCGGACGCCAGAGGAGCCGAGCGCCCAACTTCGGGGTCCGGAGGCGGGCCAGTATGGGAGGCGCGTCCGGGGGCACTGTTGCACCGCCCGGCGTGAGTTTCAGTGTTTTCCCGGCGTGACGCCAGAGGAGCCGACGTCCGCTTAAGGGAGGTGCCCACACCAGGGCCGAGGGCCTGGGCGGCGTACTGGGGCTAGAGTCTCCTTGTTTGAGACACCCGCGGCTCGAATGCGAACCCGATGGCGGGCCGACTTCCTCCAAGGCCTTGGAGGTTGCCGGGCAATCTCTCGGAGGGGATATTTTTGCCCACGCTCGCGACTGAGCCGGGCGGAGGAGGCCTTCTCCGGTGCCTTCTTGTCCCGCTCTATGCCTTCAAGGGAGGCGCCGCCTGCAAGTTTTCAACTCCTTCATCGCGGACATCTTCTTTTTGGAGAGATGGGCTTTAGGACTGCTGGCGTCATCCGCGGGTGTCCGCGTTGAATCGAAGGGCAGTGCGGACACTTGTCGACCGTGGGTGGTCGGGCCCAAGCAGAAAAGGCAGAGGGAGTGGACCGCCTTTGTGAGGCAGTTGGGTGCGCACTGAGTCACATTTATGCTTTGAAGGGGACAACATAAACCGGTCGCTCACCTGACGAAAGAAGAATAAAATTTATACTGAAAACTTGTTCGAAAAACCGACGTAAGTAACAGGACTGGAGCGATAAGAACTTAACCGTAGGAGCTGCACGAGCGACGGCGGAAAGAACTGAAGTAGGGCGCGGACCGCCTTTATACCGACGTTGTTTGATCACGGTCACCTGACGTATGCCCGCCAGGGACTGCTAGCTAGAAATTCTTCCTGCGGGGTCCTGCCACGCCAGTGTTAGTCCTATGTATTGAGCCTATCAGAAGAGGCCTGGTAAGATCTGTACCATCTTACTGAGATAGAGCCTTGGCAGCAGGCTATAACAATTAGGACTCAGTCCCAAGCAGTTCCCTAGCGAAGAGCAGTCGCTCCGGGAGGAGGAATATGCGGACTCCAGAGACCTGGCAAAACCGCTAGGCTGAAGCCAGCACGGTGTCTGAAGACGATATCCAAGCTGTAATGCTTGACAAAGGTATGCACTGAGTTCCAGGTCGCGGCCGCACAGATGTCCTGAATGGCGACATTCTGCATCGCGGCAAAAGAAGCTGACACACCCCTGGTGGAGTGACCCCTAACCGGACCCGGCCAGGGTTTGTTGTGATGCTCGTAGCAAAACGAGACGAATGGACTATCCATTTGGAGACAGTCTGCTTGGACACCGTTGACGCTGCCAGGCTAAAAAGTCACAAAAAAGAGCTGTCTGACGCATTGTGTTGAACCTTTCTATTGAGGTAATACCTTAGGGACCTGTGGATATCCAATGTGGAGGAGAACCTCCCTCTATTGAAGGAGAAGGAAAATAAACAGGAAGATCAACTCGACTGGTTGAAGGTCAACCCAAGACTACTTTAGGAAGAAACTTAGATTAGTTCTGAGGAAACCCTTTCCCTATGAAAACCAAATAGGGCTCTTTACACATCAGAGCCTGCAGCTCTGAAACTCTTCTGAACGAAGTAACAGCAACCAGAAAACAAACTTTCCAAGATAGGTACGCCACAAGTCGCTATGGGTTCAAAGGGGGAAGGGTGAGTTTCTCCAACACAAAAAGGAGGTCCCAGGGTGGGACAGGGTCCCTGATGGGAGGTCTCATGTGAAGAACCCCCCTAAGGAAGGTGCGGGCTACTTCCAGTTGGGCCAATGCTCTGTCTCCCACAAGAGCATGACAGGCCGAGATTGCCCACATATGCACCTTGATAGAGGAATAGCTCAGGCCCTTCCTGTATAAGGAGAGGAGATACTGCAAAGCAGAGTTCACAGAGCAGGTGACTGGGTCTAAAAGCTGAGGCAAGGCCCAAAGGCAGAACCGTTTCCACTTCATAGTGTAAGCGGAGCGAGTAGAGGGCTTTCTTGTGGATGCTAAGACCTCAGCCACTTCCGGGGAAACCCCGTATCTGTTCTTAGCTACGTCTGGAGGAGCCAAGCATGAAGGTGCAGGGATCTGAGATCCAGGTGAACCAGAGAACCCTGGTCCTGGGACAGCAGTTGTGAGCAAATGGGCAGCGGGATTGGAGGTTCCTGGGACAACTGCTGCAGGGGTGGGAACCAAATCTGTCGGGGCCAAAAGGATCATGCATGCCCCCTCTGCCTGTAGCTTGAGCAGAACCCTCTGGATGAGAGGGAAGGGCGGAAAGGCATAAAGAAACCTCCCTGCCCAACAAAGGGATAATGCGTCTGGTAAAAAACGCCAGGCGCGTGCTCCATGAAGGCAAAATCGCGGCAGTTTGGCGCTATGCAGTGACGCAAAGAGATCTAGCTCGAAGCGCCCCACTGGAGCTGATCCGCTATGGATTGAAGCAATTCCTACTTGTGCACTCTGGCCCACGACCTGCTGAGACTGCCGGCCAGCTTGTTTAGGACTCCTGAACATGCATCGCTGACAGACGAATGCCCTGCTCAGCGCCCAGTACCAGACTCTCATCGCCTCCCCGCCAAAGAGGATAGGAATGAGTGCCTCCTTGCTTGTTGATGTAAAAGACGCACCGCCACGCTTGTCCGTCTGAACTAGAAGAGAGCTGGAACTAGGTCCTCTTGAAACGCCTGAAGGCGAGAGGACCACTCGCATTTCCCAGACATTTACGTGGAGGGACTGTTCCTGTTGACCAAACCTCTTTATGCTCAGTGAACACCCCAGGATGAGCCCCCCAACCCAAGTCTGAGGCATCCGTCGTCAGAGTCTGACCTGGAGGCTCCAGACGAAAGCTGACCCCTTTCTCCACATTGCTGGGGTCCAGCCACCAAAGCAACGTTCTCCTGACTGGCTCCGAGATCCTGACTAACGCGTCCAGGTCGTCGGAGTATTGATCCCACTGCACCCTGAGCATCCATTGTGGGATTCTCATGTGGAGGTGGGCCAAGGGTATTACTGGGATGGCCGCCGCCATATGCCCCAGTAGACTGAGGAAGTTCTGAGCCGGAACTCGAGGTGCTATGGAGATCCGTTCTGCCAAACTTCGCAGGCGAACTCCCCTGTCCTGTGGGAGAAAAGCCCTGCCCTGGACGGAGTCCAGAGTCGCTCCAATGAAGGCGAGGGTTTGGCTGGGCCCCGGGGATGACTTTTTTAAGTTCAGGGTGATCCCCAGCTCTCGGAACAGAGTATAGGCATCTCCGAGAGAGAGAGAGAGTAGGAGGCCGTCCCTTGACGGGGCTGTGAGAAGCCAGTCATCGAGGTAAGGGAAAAGATAATGGCCTGATCACCTGAGAGCCGCAGCCACCACTGCTAGACATTTGGTAAAGACTCGCGGAGCGGAAGAGAGGCCGAACGGGAGCACCCAGAATTGATAATGCTCTCCTAGGAAGTGGAACCTCAGAAACTTCCTGTGGGGAGGGAAGACCCCGATATGCATGTACGCATCCTGCATGTCGAGAGAACAGAGCCAACACCTTGGTGCAGCAGAGGGAGGAGACCCTGAAAAGTCACCATCCTGAACTTTTGTACTCTATAAAGAGATTTAAAGGATGGAGATCCAGAATGGGACCTAAGGTCCTGCCTTTTTGGGATCAGAAAAAAGTGGGAGTGGAACCCCTGACCCCACTGCTCCATGGGAACTCTTTCTATTGCTCTCTTTTGCAGGAGGGCCTGAATTTCTCCTTCCAAGAGTGGAATGTGAGAAGGAGGATAACGGGAGAGCTTTGGCAGAGTACGTGGAGGGAACTCTGTGAACTCCAATGTGTGCCCTCTCCGAATGATGTCCAAGACCCATTGATCTGTGGTAATAGAGCTCCACCCTTCGAGATGAAGGGAGAAGCGGCCCCCAACCGGCTCCCCCTGGATGTCTGACCACAGAGGGGGGGCAGAAGGGAGTCATTGGGCGGGACTAGGGGTAGGGAGAGAGGCCTGGGAGGACTTGGGCCACAGCCGGAAGGTCCACCAGACTGCTGGTTTCCAGATCTCCGGCGGAAGCCACCTCTCTGCCCCTGCTGGGAACCTCGGGCTGAAGTCTGATTGCCTGAGGACTTTCGAAAAAAAACGACGGCAATGGGGGCGTCGCTGTTCGCCACGGTACATCTGGCGGACCGACCAGATCGACTTACCCAATTCCTGGAGACAGGTGATCAGGGCCTCCGTCTCCTGCCCAAACAAAATGGTACCCTGAAACGGCAGGTCCCGGATACCAGACTGCAGATCCTGGTGGAAGCCTGAAAGCCGTAACCAGGCATGGCGCCGGAGACAAACCCCAGAGGCAGCTGCTCTGGCCACCGTATCTGCAGTATCGTACGAGGCCCTCAGAACATGAGTGCCTACGTCAGAGCCCGTCTGTAAGAGGGCCAGGAGCTCCGTCTTCTTATCGGAGTCTGGCATGGCCTGTGCCAGCTCAAGACCCCGTTCCCACAACGCATTTTGGAACTGCACCATATGCATGAGGAAGTTCAGGGAATCTAATGGAGCAGGTGGAGGCAGCGTAAACTTTTTTGCCCACCTGATCCAGGTAACGGGACTCCAAGTTGGGAGGCTGGGAGCTGAGGTGCCGCGGCTGTCGAGACTTGTCATGAGCAGCCGTGATCACAGTGGAGTCAGCCTGAGGGTGTTCTGCCGAAGGGTTCAGCCTCGAGCTTTGTAAAGCCTGTCCGACTTTTGGGAACCACCGATGGAGGCTGACGCAGCCAGTGGATCTAGTCAGGTCCTGAAAAGTATCCACCAGAGGAGGAATGACCAAAGACTTTGGCCCTTCTGCCTCAGGTACTTGCCAATCTCCGCGTTCCGGGTCCAGGTCTTCTGCATCCTACTCATTGGAAGCCTGGATATGCCTCATGACGCCCATGAACATGGGATCGTCCGGAGGCGAGCGAGGCATGTCCTTCTCCTCAGGGGAGCGCTTGAGGCTGAGGGAAGACGAAGAGGATGACGAGGAAGAGGAGGACCGACTATCCGACTTAGAGTAGTCTGGTTCTGCCTCATGTCCATGCCTACGTTGACGTCGGTATGCAGGGGACCGACGACGGTCCGAAGACCGACTCGGTCCCTGACCGACGACGAGCGATGACCGACATCGGAACCGCCCCGCTGAGCGCAGAAGGGGCTCCGGCACGAGACCGGTCCGACGCCGGTCAGTCAAACTATGGAGCAACGCCAGTGGTCCTCGGATCGGGAGCGGGAACGAGCCCTAGACGGGGGCGAAAAGCGGCGCTCCGGGGACCTCAACGGAGAGGTCTCGCCTTGTGGCTGTGGTTCACCCGCAGGATCCGGTACCGGTGTCTGGGCCAGCGACAGGGTGGTACGTTTGTGAACCTCCCCCACCAAAATGAGAAAAGCTGTTTAAGCTCGTCTGGGGAGAATATTTCAGCCGCCCGCTGCGGGAAAGAAGCTTCCTGCGTGTCGGGTCGCGACGGCAAGCTCTCCTGAAGGCCCAGGGGGGAGGAGGACTTGAGCGACGGGGACGTCGGCAGGACAACGACCGACCTCAGGTCCTTGGCCCCTTCAACCGGCGTCGGTACCGCAACCGACGATGAGGTGACGACAGGGGGTGCCGGAGAGTCCTTACGCTCTGGAGGCGCACCTTTAGCAGGTGGCTCCGGTGCCGTGGACGGTGGGGCCGGAGCAGGTACCGCCACGGACTCTGTGGCGACTTTGATCGAGTCACCTTTCGCTTGGCTGCTGCTCCCTCGACGGGCCGCCTTAGCCTGGGACGAACGCGGCGACTACCGAGCCCGGCGGCGGGCCTTCTTCAGGGAAGGTCGCGACCGCGAGCCGGACCGAGACTGGGACGGTGCCGGACGGATCTGCGCCTTTACTATGGCGCTTCTTCCTTCTTCTTCCCTCGGATGAGTGCAGGTCCATTTTTCTCTAACAGATAGGCCTTCAGGTGTCGGATGCGAGTCCGGCTTGTAAAGCTTGCAGTCGGCGCAGTTAGCGGTGTTGTGGTCCGGGCCCAAGCAGAAAACACACCGCCGATGACCGTCTTTTGACGGAATTTGCCGCCGCACTCACACTTGTTTAGGTGTTCTGGGGAAAGAGATGCCCGGAAGACATCGAACCCGCGGACAAACTTCGTACTGGACGGCACCAACGGCGGTAAACACCGAGGGAAAAGTACGACGAAACACTTGAAAAACCGAGCCACTAGCGTAACCTGCAGGCGCTGGTCGCGTAATGAGGAAAAATGGTAAAACCGTCGAAAACTTGATTGAAGATCCTTTCTCGCTTGGTGAATCGCAGGCAGCAGCTATTCATGCGTGGTACACGCGGAAAGAACTGAGGTGAAGCTGGGGCTGCCTCTCTTGTACCCTGGACCGACGTCAAGGGCCAGTGTCGGGTGGTCCCCTACCGGTATTGCTGCAGAAGTTTTTCCGTGGTCCTAGTGCCTGCGTATAGTCCTAATTGTTATAGCCTGCTGCAAGATCTCTATCTCAAGTAAGATCTGGAGGTTCCCGGATAGCTGGTGTAAAAAGGAACCAAATCTGTCTGGGCCAGAAGGGTGCGATCAGAATGAGCATCGCTTCTCCCTGCAAAGTTTTAAGAGAACTCCCTGGATCAACGGGAAAGGAGGAAAGGCATAGAGGAATGTGCCCGCCCAGGAGAGGGACAACACGTCTCGCCAGAAAACACCAGGCCCTGGATCTAGCGAGCAAAAGTTGGGCAGTTTTGCGTTGGATGGGGACACGAAAAGGTCTAATTCTGGAGTACCCCATCTGTGAAACAGATCCTCTGCCACCTCCTGCAGAAGTTCCCATTCGGGACTCTGGCCTGAGAGTGGCTCAGGCTGTCTGCGATGGTGTTGTCCACTCCTGGGACAAGTACTGCAATTAGGTTTGCGCCGTGTTGCAATACCCACTCCCACACTCTCATGGCCTCCCTGCAAAGCAGGTAGGAGTGAGTGCCTCATTGTTTGTTGAAGTAATACATCACTCAGGAATTGTCTGTTTGTAACAGAAGTGTACCCGTGGAATCTCTGACTGGAAGGCCTGCAGAGTGTTAGGACTGCCCTCATTTCCAAGATGTTGATGTGGAGATGAGACTCTGGCTGTCCAAAGGACCCGAGACCGTACCCGTCGAAGTGTGCTCCCACCCGAGCCCTGAGGCGTCTGTGGAGAGGTCACAGTTGGGGATGGCGCTGTGAAGGAACACCTGCAGAGAGGTTCCCTGGATTTAGCCACCATTGCCAATCTCGAATCACGGGCTGTGATCTGGACTGGATGCTGCAGATAGTCTTGCCTTTGGTCCCACTGCACCCGTAGCATCCACTGGGTTACCCGTGATGGGAGACGGCTAGGGGACTGTTGCAATGGCCACAGCCATGTGTCCAAGCAGGCAAAGGACCAGTCTGGCTGGGACGGTCTTCTTCGCCGGCAACTCCCTGATGAGGGATCTGATGTGTTCCGCTCTGTCTGAGGGAAGGAAAGCGTTCCCTCTGACGGTGTTCGGAACTGCTCCTATAAGCTGCAGTTTCTGAGACGGAACCAGGAATGACTTCTCGTAGTTGATGAGAATACCCAGTGATTGAAAAGGAGACTGGGTGCAGTGAATAGCCGTCATCAAGGCCTCCTTGGGGGGCGCCATGAGAAGCCAGTCGTCCAGGTATGGGAACACGTAGTGGCCCTGTCTCCTCAGAGATGCAGCTACAACCGCCATGCACTTCGTGAATATGCAAGGTGCCGATGAAGCAGCCCGAAGGAGAGGCTGGGCTGATAGCAGGCTCTGAAACTCGGAAGCTGGAACCTCCAGTGTGTTTGAGCAATCGGAATGTGCAGGTAGGCATCCTGCATGTCCAAAGATGCCAGAAAGGCGTCCTGCTTCAGCATGGGAATTAGGCCGGAAGGGTCACCATGCGGAAGCACTTGTAAGCGACCGAAAGGTTGAGGTCGCTGAGGTCCAGTATTGGATGGAGGTCCCCTGTTTTCTTTGGAACCAGGAAGAAGTGAGAATAGTACCCTAGTCCTCTCTGGGACGTGCTCTAAGGCTTCCTTTTCCAGAAGCACGAGCACTTCCTGCTGTATGAGCAGGGCACGCTGACCCAATAACTGGAGAGCAGGGAGGTCTTGTAAGTGTGCTGCTACAAATTCTATATAATGGCCTTTTTTGACCAGCTGCTGAACCCACTTGCTGGTGGTGATCGACTGCCACCCTGGAAAGTGGCGTGCGATGCAACCCCCGACTTTCTTTTCCCGTTGATCCTGGGGAGGGGCAGGGCCGGGAAGGAGTCATGCTGTGGCAGCGTTTGATCCGGCAGGCTGGGCCGACTTTGAAAATCATTGGCCTCTGCCTAGGGATGACTTGGCCTGGGCATGGCATGTGAAAGTGCCCCTCTGCTGCTGGCTGGAATGTTGCTGTTGCCTTTGTAGCCGGCCACGAAAACGGCTCTGGTTCCTACGAACGGAACTAGGCCGAGACCTGTACATGGCCTGTACAGATCGGACTGCCTTCCCTGCGTCCTGCAGTTTGGTGATAACTCTCTCAGAGGCTTCACCAAATAGGACCCTGCCGTTATAAGGAACGTCTAGGATGTTCTTCTGGACGTCCGGGGTAAAGCCAGAGACACAGAGCCAAGAGCGTCTCTGGAGACACACGCCTGAGGCTGCAGCTCTGGCTGAATCGTATGTGGCTCTGAGCACTTGGTTCCACATCTGATCCCATGCGAAGGAGGTTCAAGAGCTCCTCCTTATGATCGCCATCAGGCATCTTCTTGACCAGGTCCTGACCCTGTTCCCATAGTGTGTTCTGAAACTGAACCATGTGGGTCAGGTAGTTCAGTGACCTGATGGCGCAAGCCGCGGCCGCGTACGTGCGCCTTACCAGGACATCCAATTGCTTGGATTCCTAGTCCGGTGGCTGGGTGCTCAAATGCTGAGGTCTCTGAGACCGGTCATGCGAAGCAGTGATGACCAGGGAATCAGCCAGAGGATGGTTCACCAGATACTGGTCCTCCCTAGGGGTCTTGTATAGGCGGTCAGCCTTCTTTGGCACAGCGGTAGTGGAATGCGGACGTTTCCAGGCAGCCTTGATGACGTCCACGAAGGTATCCACCAAGGGCGGCACTACCACAGGCTTCGGGTCTTTTTGCCGAAGGTAGCGGGCAAGGCGTTGTCTCTCGGGGTCAAGCTCCTCAGCATCCCACCCCATGTTCTCCTGGATGTGCCTCATGATCTCCGCGAAGGAGGGATCATCCGGAGGAGACCTGGGTAGGTCGTATGGGTCAGGAGAGGGAATGCTGATAGGAGAAGGTGATCTGGAACGCTCCGAAGTGTCAGATCTGGAATCCTCCCCCGACAGAGTGTACCGGCGTCGTCTGGATCTCTTGGGACTGGGAGACCCTGAGGGGGATTTGGAGGGAAGCCTTCTCCTTTCCGAAGATCTGCCCCTAGGAGGTGGCGTCTGCTCCTTGGGGGTTGGAGGTTGTCCAACGGGCCCCCTAGGTGGAGGAGTGGGCGTAGGCGGTGAAGGAGTGGGTGGAGGCAGAGTAGGAGGAGGACGTGTGGTGACCACATCTTTTTTGATGGTGTCCCACCAGAAGGTAGAAAGTTCTTTTACCTCTGCCAGATTCATACCAGACGACGGGCCTGGCTCCGGTGGCCTGTCGCCGAGGTCGGGCATCGGGTCCCCGGGAGTCTCCCGCTCCGGGGAAGGTTCCTTGGGAGCCCGGCATCTCCAGTGTCGCCCGCCTGGTCCTCGGGCTGTGTGGCGTCCTCCTCAGAAGATTCCTTCTGACCAGCATCCACCAGCGATGGTGGTGCGGTCCTCTTCTCTGGGGTAGCCGACGTCTGTCCCCTGGCCGATGTTTCCCGAGGTGAATGCCTGGCCGGCGACGGGTGTCTAAGTGTTGTCGGCTCTTGGGAGTGCTGGTAATGTTTAGCTGACGTCAGGTGGGCCGATGTCGGGTCTGACGTCCATTTAAGGGACGTCAGGTCCTTGGTTTTGCGGGCAACTGGATCCGAACCTCAGGGAGGCTGGGAAACTGAAATGGCTTTGGTGTCCCGGTGACTGGAGGAGGATTTATGGCGCCCCGGACTTCGACGAGGCCTTGGAAGGAGAGAAGATGCTGACGGCCTGGAAGTCTTCAGAGGCTGAAGAGAAGAAAAGCCGCTGGATGACCTGACCTGGACCGGGAGGTTGCGACTGAGCCCTGAAGGGAGAGTGGTCTGATTTTGAGCCGGAGCTTCGGGAGTCCGAGGCCCTCGCAGGAGACCTGGATCTTTCCTTTTCCCGGTGATTGTCCTGGTGCTTGTGGGTTTTGCTCGAAGGCTCTCCCAGGAGAAAGGTTCCTTATCCATAGTTTTAAGTTTCTCTTCCAGGAGAAACGCTTGAAGTGCCTTCTCGGGGCGGATCCTGGTGCGACTGTTGAAGCCCTGGCAGAAGGAGCAGGCCTTGGGGTCGTGGTCCGGGCCTAGGCAGCGCACACAGGCGGAATGTGGATCCTTGAAAGGGATCTGTTTGCCGCAGGTACACTTCGTATGGTGACCCTCTAAAGAAGTGGTTGGAGAGGACATCAGTTGTTCACAATTCGAAAAATAGACTTAATTCGTCGTAGTTCTTATGGTCGTTGCGCGCTAGAAAAGGAGACCGAGAGGCCGATACCGGCGAGTTGACGGCAGGAAATGAACTGAGGATTATGGGGGGACTGCCTCCTTATATACTACGCCTGACGTCGGGGCCGGGACCAACGTCTGAGGCGGTCCCCGCTGAAGACTGCTAGCTAGAAATTCTCTCAGGTCCTGGCGCCTGCCGGCTTCAGTCCTAATGGTGTAACCTGGTGCAAGAGCTGTATCTCGAAGTAAGATCTGTCCTTGTCTCGGTGATGGTGCTTCCCGCTAGATTTCTTCTCTCAGGGGAAAATGTCCCTGGCTAAAGAAGATGAGTTGTGCGTCTCGAGTGGGTCTTCTGCATGGTTGTCACTTGTTGTTCTATGAGGTAGGTCTTCAGGCGGTGGATGCAGATACTAGAATAATTCTGTGGGGTCCTAGTGCCTGGCAGCATAATCCTGTTGGTTATTGCCTGCTGCAAGAGCGCCTCTCAAAGTGAGATCAAGTGTTACTGTAATAATAACGTACAGCCACTTACAAAACACTATATTCTGAGATCCCCAAACAGTCTTTTCAGACCTCCTATCAGGCACTGTGTGCCTAGCCAATAGCTGGGACAGAAAGAGATGGCTGACTTTCTACAACAGTTAAGACTACCAAATTTTATTTATTTAGTTTTTGTTGACTGGGTAAGTGCACTAGGCAAATCCTGCCTATTTTCAGGCACGACCCGGGGGAGGGGGATTCAGATGAATGCCAAATGACCTTGAACCAGATTAAGCTGTTGGTAGTGTTTTTAGTGTATGAGGGAAATTTGGCCAGGACACCGGGGAAATTCCCCTACTCTTTTCGATAAGTGCCATGGGATCTTTAACATCCACCTGAACTACCACCAGTCCAGGCAGATGAGACCTTGGTTTAACGTCTCATCCGAAAGATGGCACTTCAGAAGTCAGTATTGGGATATTAACCCAAGTGCCAGATGTGGGAACTGAACCCACAGCCTTCTGATCTCCCGGCCTCAGAGGCGAGTGTGCTACCTACTGAGCCACTGACACTCCAACAAATGTTGAAGAACAGCAGGTACAGGGCTTATTGGCTCAGATTTTGAGTGAGGAACTGGCTCTGGCACTAGGAAAACTGAAAAGTAAGTGCCAAGGTCCAGATGGTTACTCGACAGCTCCCGAAGAAACTTCTTCCTTTAGGGAAATTTTTGGGCCATTAATGCTTAAAATATTTAACCATCTGCTGAAGGGTGAAGGTATCCCTGACACCCGGAAGTATGCAGCAGTTTTGGTCATTCCTAGATCTGGGTAGAACCACGAATGTTGTGAATCCTACTACCCTATATCTATACTTGATGTCAATGTTTTATTTATTCTTTGTTGAACAGCAATCGAGGTCTAGGCAATTCTGCCCATTTTCAGCCTCGTCCTGGGGAGGTGGATGAAGACAAAGATGTAAATTGACATAATAATAATGCTAAACGGCCCAGTGGCACTGAGTGTTGAGGCGTTTGATGCCACCTCTCAAGCCACGCTGGCAACTCATGTTCAGGAATGAGCACAGATCACCGGGGGTTGGCAGAGGAGGAGAAGGATTGAGCGTCCCAGGGACTGCTTTCCTTCTCCAGGGAGGGGGGTGCCAATGGTTGGTGTATGCTTGGCCCCTAGCGGAGGCTGGGGGCAGCACGCTGATGCTGTCGATGTGGGCGGAGACTGGAGAGATGCCTGGAAGAGCGCACATGGGCCGCTGGCATCATTGCATGCTCCATCTCCAAGGAGAAAACTGGAGGAGAAAAGGCTGCTGCAGCAGATGTCGGAAGGCGACTTGCAGATCCCACCCCAATAGCCACGGCGCTGGCCACACTGGATCTGGTCCTCAGCGGGGGTTGGGGAGCTCGTGGGGGCCTTGGGGTCTTGTCGGCTCCGGATGAGGGATGTCGGGGGACAGGACTGGGGGCTCCCTCCACAAGTAGGGCCGCAGCAACAGGAGTACAAAACTGAGACCAAAAAATAATAATACTAATTTAAGAATAATTTCACCCATGTCAGGCAAACCCATGATAATGTGAAGAGAGCATTTCATATTAAACAGAGAGAAAAACACTTTGTTGATAGCTAGTATGGATGTGGAGAACACCTCTCATAGTGTGACGTGGGTTTTTCTGCTCCACTTTACAGGGTTTTGGTTTCTATGAAGTTCTGTGAGCTCATTACCAGAAAATACACCCAAACCATGGCCCGGATCAGAGCAAATGAGCACCCCTCCTTGACATCTGAACTGCAGCGTGGCATGAGGCAGGGCTGCCCCCTTTCCACATTGCTCTTTGCCCTACATATACTGAGCCTCTTGCTCAGTTTATTAGAAAGGCAGATGATAGCCAAGGACTGTAGGTGGTGGTGGGGTGGTGGAGTCACAGCATTTCATTGCACACAAACAATGTCCTTTATTTGGCAAACCCTGAAACCCACTTCCTGAAAGTAATAGAAAAACTATGTTATTCTGGCCAGCAATCAGGCTATAAAATCCAATAAAACAAGACAGACATTCGCACACTGTGTTTTTATCCTTCCCAGGCCCTGAAAACACAATACCTCTTAATGCAGGGGTAAACCCAGATTAAATATTTAGGAATTTAAATTACCGATAACATTTCCAGACTGATGGAACACAACTACAACCTTTTACACAGCAGATAACTGCAGACATAGATTACTAGAAACTGCTTAAGTTTTCCCACGCAGACATATATAGAGACACCAGACAGATTCTGCCTAAATTACTATACCAATTTAAATACTACCACTACAGATAGACAATAAATCTTGGAATAGATGGAATAAAATAATGTCTAGATATATTTGGCAAGGTAAACAACTAAGGATCCAATACACCCCACTCCAAATGCCTAAGAGCCTTGATGGTTTAGCACAGCCACAGTTGGAGAGAGTAACTACGAGGTGCTCAACTGCATACTGTATTAGTGCGGCTTAGCAGTGCTGCCTTCAAGATGAAGCACAGTATCACAGTTTTAGTGAGGGACATCTTGCACGATATTGCAAAACCAGTGCAGTCCAGTGCTAGTAACTCCAATTAGAGATACAGGAAATGTGACATCTTTAAAGAGTGCTTCATCCTGGCTTGGCAGCACAGTACACTGGAACAATATAGATTGCATCCTCTTGAAGGGCAAGCCAGTCTAGAAATGGGCATTTCATCCACAATGCTGGGCCTCAAAAAGCATTGGAAGGCCTGTTCATTCTCTATATACAGCAATATGTTTCTAGTTACTGAAATGGTAGTACATTTGAGGACTGGATCCATCTCCCTCTGCAGGCTGAATGACTGAAAACAGCCCAATTGGCTCGGCTTCCTTGCTTCCCTGACATTACCAGGATCCTGCTGGCTCGGTACTGTACCATACTGCTGTCTGCTAGTTTGTGTGGTGGTCGCCCATTCCTCCCGACCTCCTTCTCAGCAGCTGTCCTCATTGGTGAGACGACCTGGCCACTCGGGTTTAACGACTTTGGGGCAGCACCCCACTGGGCATGTTAACACTGCTGTGTCTGCCTGACCATCACTCTGCCACTTGCCGATGCCTGCTCAACTTTCCTGGCGCCTGCCTCCCTCCCTGACTGGTGCGTCTGGGCCTGGCTCACTCCTCGCTGACCGTCACTCTTCTGGCTGGGTCACTGTCTGCACAGTGCCCGCCGCCTGGCCTGTGATGTCCTGCCGAGTTTGACCCCCTAGGTTAGTTTCCACTGCGCTGCGAAGTCGCTCACTCCCCGCCTTCTCCAACCCGAACACTGTCCAATGATATCCTCGCTTCTTTTTGGCGCATGCGCACTGAATTTCCTAATGCTCCTTCACGGGTGGGCAAGGGGCACAGGGCGCCCAGGTCACACAGAGGGGCGGTACGCAGAAGCAGGTCACGGGGGGGGGGGGCCTCAAGTGCCAAAAAAAACTGAACAACAAATTATTGGCCGGGCTGGGCCCACATCACAGATTACTGCTAGAGCCCCTGCCCCATGGGCCCATATAACTCAGCGCCCATGGTTAGGTGGCTGTACTATTTAATAACAACTAGAAGCAATGGATTATAAATACAACCTAAGGGGTCACACCAATGATGGAAAGTTGACACAGTCACAACAATGTGCACTGGCAGTAGGTAAGGTAAATTAAATGATGGAGCAGGCTAAAGAGTACTGTATATACTCAAGTATAAGCCGACTCGTCCATAAGCCGACCCCCTCGATGTCTCAGTTCAAAGTAAAGAAACATCAGTGGTTGGACAGGATTTCCTTTAGGGGCAGTAAAACCATAGAGTGGGGCAATCCAGAAGAAATGCTACTGTATCTGTATTGTGCAATGAGCCTTTCACAGTTGCCCCAAGAGATCGCATATACAGTGGCATTTAAAAGTGCAGTGGAGGCTGGAGAAGACAGAGGAGTGGATTTCATAGGCTAGTTGGGTGGGTCGCCGGAGTGAGTGAGCAGTGTGGAGGGAGAGGAACACCGCCTAAAATGCAGGTCCTTTGCTATGTCTGTCTCCCTGCCAGCACCCGCCGCTCTCGCTGCTGCTTCTACACTCACATTGCCACAAGTGCGGCTGTCTTCACTGGCGTCTCTGCCTCCCTGCACACATCTCCCTCGCTTGCAACACTGGCAGCAACATTACTAGAAATGCAGGTCCTTTGCTGCTTCTGTCTCTCTGGCTGCATCTAACCACCGTAGGGCACCACATACAACGTTGCTTGAAGGTGGTTCGGAATGAGCCCGCTCTGTTCTGGGCTGACCCACGATGTTTCAGGTACTAGAAATTGGAATCAAAAAGAAGCTAAAAACTTGGCTTATATGTGAGTATATACGGTAATGCACAGGCAAATGTATATTTTTTGTTTGTTACATACTCAAAGTGTGTGATGTCCTATAAATCTTGAGACCAAGCTCGAGACGATCTGTGACCATCACATACAGAAGCTGTGTTTAAAAACAATAACTTCATAAGCACAGTCGCTATATTTTACTTTTATGATAACTGATGCAGAGATACAGGCACTAAAGATTAACAAAACAAACCAACAAATAAAAAAGACAACCAGAAAGATCAATAAATGGAGCTACGAGAAAAAATAAGTTACTCACCTGTAAATGTAATCCTAGAAGTGGTACATGGTTCATACATCTACACTCTGGCAGTTCCACTGGAACAGTATGATTGGCTGGACATATTAAAGCAAAGCTCCTCCCACCACTCAGGCGATATATCTCCCAACTCCACACCGTGGCGTCATATCTTGCATGCTAGGAGCAGGAATCTGTGTGCCACTTGACAGTAGGGCTGGCTGTGTTGTGTGGATGTGAACCACATAGCACTCCTAGAACTACAGTTAGAGGTGAGTAACCTATTTTTCTAGGGGTGTGGACATGGTTCATGAATCCACATTCTGGCTGACTCCTAGCAGTTCTCTAGGAGGGGGCAAGGCACGCACCCCTACCTGCCAAACACAGATTGGAGAACCGAGGTCCCAAAACCAGCATATCAGCGTGACACAAGGTTGATGTGATAGTGGGAAATGAAGGTGTGTGCTGACTTACAGGTAGCTGCCTTGCAGATTTCCTAGACAGGGATGTCCCAGGAAGCAACAATTGAGGCAGTGGTATGTCTGGTGGAATAAGACCTAAGCCCTACGGGAGACTCCCTACCAGCCATCCTATAGCAGAGTTTGTTGCTGGATGTGATCCACCTGGCAATCCTCTGCTTTGTTGCTGGTCTACCAGGCACAGCTTCAGCATAAGTGACAAACAGCTGGCAAGCCTGTCCCGGAACTCCCGCCGTGTGCTCTATGCAACAAGAAAGTGCCCTCTGCAGGTCCAGGGTATAGAGGCTGCCACCGGCATCCAAAGAAGGGCTGGTGAAATACACTATGAAGTTAATCAACTGGTTAAGATGAAACTCCGGTACCACCTCTGGGAACTTTGAGTTGGGGTGAATTACAACTTTGTACCTGTAGAAGACCAAGTCGGAAGACTCCAAAGAGAGTGCCTGGGGCTCCTCAATCCTTCCAGATGAAATATAATAGGCACCAGAAAGTCCGGCTTCCATGACAGGTGTGACATGGCAGCACCTGTGCACTGGCTCAAAAGCCTGCTCCTGAGCACTGCCAATACTAGCAGTAAGTCCCACAGAGGAGATGGTTCATGCATCTAAAGGGGACAGGTGGTCCAGGCCTTTGAAAAGCACCCAACCACCTTCGCCTTGGCCACCATCTGTGTACCAGTCCGCACCAAGCAGAGTGGCTGCCAGGTATTTCTTAGGGTTGTTGCCCGCAGTCCCAGCTGAAAGAGAGACTAGTGATAGTCCAGGATGCCAGCCACAGGGCAGACAAGGGATCAAGCCCTTCAGTCAGACACCAATAAATAGAAAATATATTCCACTAAAAGGCACAGGGTCTGTGTGTTGACTTTCTGGGAGGCCTCCACAAAGTGAAGGACCTCCTTTAACAGGCACAAGGCCTGTAAATTCTAATCGTTCAGGAACCAGGCCATGAGGTACAAGGACTGAAGGTCCGGGTGCAGGACCATTCCCTGTTGTCTGGTCAGCAGGTCCGGGTGGAGAGGCAGTCTCCATGGGGGGCTGCTGCTTAGGCTGATGAGATGCAGGTACCAGAACTGCTGTGGCCAGTCTGGAGCTATGAGAATCATCTGCACCTAGTCCTTCCGGGCCTTAACCACCACCTTGTGGATCAAGGGGAATGCATATATGAGGCCCAGCATCCAGGGTATCACAAAGGTGTACCCTAGCAGTGTCCTGGAATGTGGAGGGTGGGCACAAAACAGCCTTAGTTTGGCATTCACCTAGGAGGCAAACAGGTCCCTCAAGGCTATGCCCCATCGAGAGAACAGGTGGTTCACCACCCCTAATGCAGGGACCACTTGTTCGACAACCTCCTAGCTGGCTGAGAGCCGTCCACCAGCTGACTATTTTCTCCTGTGACATGGATTGCTGGGAGATCTTCACCCAAGCTGGCATGAGTGTCCATGTGCGGAATGCCTCCTGACACAAGGAAAGGAGTCGGTTCTGTCCTACCTGTTCAGGTAGAACATGGTCTGGTGTTGTCTATCTGGACTTGAATGACCTAACCAGCAAAGCAAATTCTGTCTAAGTCAAATGCACTGCACAGAACTCCAGCAGGTTTATGCGTGAAGGGACTCCTGGGGTGACCACAACCGCGGGGTTCTGTGATCTTTCAGGGCTTCCCGCCCACCAGAGATGAGTCTGTTGTGAGCATGATGGTTGGTTCTGGGGAGACAAAGAGGATTCCTTCCTCCAAGTGTTCTGGGATCAGCCACCATTGGATAGTATCCCACACTGGCTGGGTCACTGTGACTGGTTAGTCCAAGTACTTCAGGTGCTGGGACAACTGACATCCCACTCTGGCTGAGGTGGCCTTTCTGTCGGCAGGCCCACACTGGTGCAGGATGCCATGTACCCCAGCAGCCACAGGAAATCCCGGGCAGGGCACAAGAACCCAACCTGAAATGATCGGGCAAAGGAGGTAAAATCCAGAGCCCAGTCCACAGGGAAGTGGGCCTTGGCCAGCAGGGAGTCTAGAGTTGCCCTGATGAACTTGATCACCTTCGCTGGTGTCAGTTTGAGCTTGTCCAGGTTGACCAATAGGTCCAAGTCTTGGCAAGTATGGAGAGCCTGATCTGTGGATCTCTCCACGGCCTCACTGGATGGACCAGCTAACAGCCAGTTGTCCAGGCAGGGGTACGCTCTGACCCCAAGGTGCCACAGTTGGGCCGCTACTACTGCCATGCATCTGGAGAAGACTTTGGGCACTGAGGAAAGCAAACAGGGCATGACCAGGATTTGGTACAGGATCCCTTCTGCTCGGAACCAAAGGCAGCAGCGGTGGGATGGATGAACAGGAATGTGAAAAAATGCATCCTGGTAGTCTGGGGAGCAGAACCACATGTTCTGCTCCAGTGCTAGGATAATCTGATTCAGACTGATCATCCAGAAAGTACAGTTACGTAAGAACTTACCGTAACAGTAGATCTTTGAGAGAGGCTCTTGCAGTAGGTAATTACATACAGGACTGATGCCGGCCGGCGTCAGGACCCAACGGAAAAATTTCTAGCTAGCAGTCTGTGGCGGGGGACCACCCCCACGTCAGGTGACCGACGTCATGTGGCATCAGTATAAAGGGGTGGTCCCCACGCCACCTTCCAGTTCTTTCCATAAAGGCAAGACAAGAGAGAAGCAGATATTTCCTTCCTGGAAAAGGAGCTGAAAAGCTTAGGGGATGGAGGGCAGGAAGAGATTACCTACTGCAAGAGCCTCTCTCAAAGATCTACTGTTACGGCACGCTCTTACATAACTGTACTATCTTACTTGAGAGGGCTTTGCAGTAGATAATTACATATAGGACTGAGTCCCAAGCAGTCTGGAACAAAGAGAAGCAAACAGGAAGAGTAAAGTTACTCAGAAGTAGACCCTCTGGTTGTGAAAGCCTTAGGAAAGGAGGTCTTGCAAAACAGCCAGCCCGAAGCCTGCTCTACGGTGAGAGGCAATGTCCAAACTGTAATGTTTCGTAAAGGTATGGACAGAAGTCCAAGTGGCGGCTGCACAAATGTCAGCCGCTGTCACGTTCCTGAAACAAGCTTACAGAGGCAGCGACCCCTCTGGTGGAGTGGCCTCTAATTTGACCCGCAGGGTCTTGTTGTACTTGTCATAACAGAAAGTGATACAATGAGTCAACTATTTCGATAGGCATTGCTTAGAAACAGCATTGCCTTCTTTATGAGCAAAAGAGACAAACAGTTGATCAGTCTTTCTGAGATCCTTCATCCCGTTGGTGTAGTATGTCAGAATTTGGTGAATATCCAAAGTATGCAGGAGGTACTCTACTTGATTGGAGTGCACGTAAAAAAGGCAGGCAACTCTATGGAATGATTCAGCATCGATTCCGCTACCACCTTAGGGAGAAACTTAGGGTTGGTACATAGAGCCACATATTCCTTGTGAAAAATCAAATACGGGATTTTACACATCAGGGTCTGAAGCTCGAAATCCATCGAGCAGAAGTAATGGCCACTAAGAAGAGAGTCTTCCAAGAAAGGAACTTTAGGTCCACTGAGGCTGCCGGCCGAAAGGAGGCAGAGTAAGCTTCTCTAAATGAAATTCAGATCCCAAGGAGGGGCTGAACCCAGATAGGGGGTCGAAGTGAAGGACCCTCTCAAAAGGTCTTAGAGACCTCCAGCTGAGCAAATGTTCTGTCTGCAAAGGGGACATGATAGGCCGAAATGGCCGCCATGTGAACCTTTAAGGATGAACGGCTGAGACCCAGATCGAAGAGGTGTCGCAAGTAATCCAGAAGTCGGCCAACAGAGCATGAGAAGAGCTCGACATCATTGGAGGCAGCCCAAATAGAGAACCGCTTCCATTTCATGGCATAAGTAGATCTCGTTGAGGATTTCCTGCCCTCCACCAGAATCTCAGCTACTCGGGGGGGACCCCGAATCTGGCTTGAGCTACTTCTGCAGGAGCCACACGTGCAACTGAAGGGATCTGAGGCCTGGATGGACCAGGGTCCCCTAATCTTGGGTCAGCAAAAATAGCGACAGAGGAAGAGGAGGTTCCTCTGAGTACTGCTGCAGAAGAGAGAACCAAACTTGCCTTGGCCAGAAAGAAGCGATCAGAATAATTTGAGCTCCTTCCGAACAGAGTTTCTGCAAGACCCTCGTAATCAGTAGAATCGGGGAAGGCATAGATGAATCTATCTGCCCTTCCAGTCTAGAGACAGAGTGTCTCCAAAATGCAGCGCCCTGGAGCGAGCGAGCAGAAGACGGGCAGTTTTGTGTTTTGAGGGAAGAAACAGGTCTACCTGTGGAGTTCCCCAGTGCAGGAAGATATCGCCTATGACCCCCTGATCCAGTTCCCATTCCTGAGCTAGAGCAGATGACTGGCTTAGCCTGTCTGCCGCTGTTCTCGACCCCTGGGACACGAGATGCCATGAGGTGAAGGTTGTGCTGCACTGCCCAATCCCAGATTCGCATCACCTCTCTGCAAAGGGGTAGGAACAGGTTCCTCCCGCTTGTTGATGTACCGGACCACAAATATTGTCCATCTGTACAGCTAGATGACCAGGAGACAAATACAGATGCAGAGCCTGAAGAGCATACAGTACTGCCCTTAGTTTGAGCACATTGATATGAAGAGACTTCTCGAGTTTGGACCAGGAGCCCTGGATCCTGTGGAGACTGTTATGAGCTTCCCACCGCCAGCGTCAGTTAACATCTGTGAGGGGAGGGAGATTGAAGGAACTCCCAGCAGAGGTTCTCCAACCAGCCACCACTGCAAGTCCTGAGCCAAGGGAGTGAGACCAGGACAAGTTGATCTAGGTCATCCACCAGCTGATCCCATTGAGACCAAGCATCCACTGAGAGATTCTCATGGAGCCGAAAGTAGGGACTGTCGGAATCGCAGCCACCATTAGCCCGAGGAGGTGAAGGACTGACCTGACACTGACCCACCTGCAGCTGGACAACAGGCTGACCTGGACCTGGAGAGTGGCCGCCCTGTCCAGTGGCAGGAAGGCCATGCCAGAGGTCGTGTCCAGGATCACTCCGATAAACTGGAGCCTCTGGGATGAGAAAAGATGGGACTTGGCCTGGTTGATGGTAATACCCAGGCAGGCAAAGACCTGCTGGCTAAGGGAAAGGAAGCGCAGGAGTTCCTCCCTGGACGGGGCCGCCAGGAGCCAATCGTCTAGGTAGGGGAAAACCCGCACCCCCTGGGTATGCAGGTAGGCCGCTACCACCGAAAGACATTTGGTGAACACCCACTGCGCTTGAGGAAAGACCAAATGGGGAGGGCCCGAACTGGTAGTGGATCCTGGAACAAAATGCAGGTATTTGTGGTGGGAAGGGAGGATAGGGATATGCAGGTAGGCATCCTGCATATCCAAAGTGCACAACCACTGTCCCAGCTGGAGAAGGGGCAGGAGGTTCTGCAGCGAGAGCATCCTGAATCTCTTGTACTCCACGAACAAGTTCAGAGAGCTGAGGTCGAGAATTGGCCTCACGTCCCCTGTTTTCTTTGGGACCAGGAAGAAATGGGAATAGTACCCTATTCCCTGACGAGGAATGGGGACAGGTTCTGCTGGAGCATGCATGAATCTGAAGTTATCCTCTCTGTGGTAGGGTCGAGTTTTCATCTTGAGTGGGGAGGACTGTGGTAGGGTCGGTGACCCCCCTCCCCCCGAACTTGGATATGCTCTCATGGATGCAGAGCACGTGTAATTACCTGCCTATGTTTTGGAGGTAACCTGAGAACATTGTGGGCTAAAATATTAAAAAAATCTGTTGCAACAGTCTCCTGCTCTTCTAATTTCTTCCTTTTACTATCGCTCCTTTTCTGCCATTCCCATACTCAAGCTTGGCCACCTCTGAGTATTCTTACTGTCCCTTTCCTTATTTCCAGCTTGTTTTCTCAAAATAATAATGCCCCAATGTTCAAAATGTTCTGTGCTTGCAGTACTAGCTAATTATGCTAATTTTCCTGCACGAATGTGCGAACGTGCGAAGACGCAGAAAAAGGGTTGATGATGGCGTTTTCATGATCTAGTGAATTCTGAACAAATTAGCAGCCTTTTTGTTGGTTTTAGTGTAAGAAGTTCAGAATTATGTTATATGTCAACATTGCAACTGAGAATCATTTGAGAAATGGTGTTTGTTTGTTTAAACAAAATGGTTAAAACTAGTACTTTTAACAGAGAAAGGGCAATGTATGCCACAGTTAAAAGAGAGAGAGATAAAACTGTTTAACATAAAAGGGATAAAGTCTCCTAATGTGATCCAGAAATGACTTAGTACTTCCTCTTTGAAATGTGCTTCAGCTCTGCTCAGTCCAATTTCCTTATAGGACTGAGTGCCTTGGTGTCCCTTTTTATGATGTAAGTTGGGGAGGAGCTATCTGAGTCATGTGCTCCTCCACTGATATATAAGAAGGTGAATGTGAAATGTTGTCAGTGTGTGGTAGGAAGGCAAACCTACCAGATGCCTAGCCAGATTCTAGGTGCCTTTTTGGCAGGAATTTTCTTTCTTGTTAAAGATATGATTTCCTGTGCCTTATGTTTTTTTTTTTTTGAAAGTTATGTACAAGTTCTGCTTTATGTCCATTTTATTTTTTTCTGCTTCTAATAAATTTTGAAATATCGGATCCTGACTGCTCTCTGGACTTTATTGGACACCCCCACGTGCACACTCTCCCAACCCAGGAGGTGGAGAGAAACCTCCTCCTACCGGTTCCTCTGAAGGCCCAGAGGCTGCGGCAGAGGAAAGGAGTCAGGGTGGTGTGGGTAGCGCCATGGCTGAAGCACCGCTGATTTTTGGCGATCACCCGCTTTCCCTGGGGTTTCTTTGCCAATTCCACCTCAAGTAAAGGACGGTGTTACTTTTTGATGGGGTGGTACATGGAGTCCACAGACTTCAGTGCAGTCCTCTTCTCCTGCAGATTGTGATAATGTTCTTGACATCACCACCGAACAGCACCAAACCCGGAAGGGTGCTTCCTGAATAGCAGACTGCACTTCTGGGACCAACCCTGACACACAGAGCCAGGCATGATGCTGTAAGCCTACGTGGAAAGTGGAGCTCCTACCAGCAGTGTCTACTGCATCATATGTAGCACGAAGCATGTGCCGACTGACCGAATGTGCAGAGCAGACGAGGTCAGCCACTTCCTGTTTGACTTGAGAGTCAGGAAGGGAGTCCAATTTGGATTCCATCTCACTAAGAATCGCCTTCTGGAAATCCCCCATGTGACCAACATAATTTAGGGCCCAAATTCCCAGAGCGGGAGAGGCAAAGATCTTCCCATACTGGTCCAGAAGACGGAATTCTTTGTCAGGTGGAGACGAGCTCAGATATTTTGTGTTAGCTGTCCAGCCATGAGCGGCGCTAACCACAACTGAATCAGCTCAAGGGTGAGAATCTAGAAAGTCAACACTCTCAGGAGCCTGATATAACCTGTTCGACTTCCGAGGAAGCGGGGCTAAAGCCGACGGTTGCTTCCAGATAGTGGAAACAAGATCGGCATGAGGCTCAATCCAGGGTGGCACCAAGGCAGGAGCTGTCTCGGCAGGTCCAGATGCTCAGCGAGTTTCTTACACTGTGGATCCGGCTCAAGGAATGCCACTTGTGAACCTCCTGGATTTTTTGCAGCAACTCCGTGGGAAGGAGACTTTGGGCCGAGTCCTAGGCCTGGGCTTGACAGAGAGCATGGCTCGTCGTCAGGCTCAGAGCAACCATCGGGAGTCGTCCGAGGAGGAGGAAGAAGATGAAGAGGAAGACTCCCTCTCCGGCGTGGGGAGAGCGGACCTGGAAGGTCCTCGGTAGGCGTATCCTGGCCGCCCTGGAACCAGAGGGCTCGCCCCTGGTGTCCGGACATGGGCAGGGAGTCTTTCATCGTGGACGTATGGGAGCCGGAATCGGCACCATCGTTGTGAGACGATTCTCCACCTCTCTGGTGAGCTGAGCCTTGGCCTCAGCCCACCAGGAGGCCAGAGCCTCCTTCAAGTCCACCGGTGGCTGAAGGGGCAGTGGAGGAGGAGGGCGATACGGGTACTGATTGTACCCATAAGGCGTGTATCCATAACCCAAAATAAAATAAAATGGCCAAGTTACACCCAGGCGTTCAATAATTTCTATGTACACATGTAACTTTGCTCATTTGGCAGCTCATCACAGCCCTGTCAGCTCTGGCCAGAGTTTGTTTGAACTGGTTCCACAGAGACTTTCGTGGATTCAGATTATCAATCTGAGAAGAGCCCAAAAAGACACCAGCACATGGTCGGTAGTCAGTTCATTGACCATTCGTTGGCCAGGAAGCCAGAAGCTGGACAGGAGTCCTTGGTTGGGGCTCCCTGCAACAGCTGTTGTAGCAGTGATTCCATCTGGATCAGTGGAGAGATGGATGTTGGGAGACACTTGTCTCAGCAGGACTAGAATGGGCTGGACCAGTGGTGAACAGAGGATCGCCAGGGTCATGGGTGCAGCCCTATCCTGTCCAACCAAGGCCCACCACTGCCACAGCATGTTCTTGTAGCGGCATCTCATCCTGCGACACAGCCTCTCTTTATCAGATGAAAAAGAGGACGAGCAACATCTGCGGTGATGCCTCCCTGACGATCGAGATTGAGAGTATGAAGAATCCTTCGACCCTGACCACAACCTGGACCTCGACCATAGACAGTGAGGAGAGGCAGTGTACACAACACGGACCGGCTCCTGCTGTATGACTCTGGAGGGAGGCAATTCCTGGGAGGAGATAGCTGATTACAGACTGCTCCTGACCCTCCTGAGTGAGGGCCCAAAAGGAGAGGTGTCCGAGAGACTGAATCATCTTCAATCCCTTTTGACAACAGGTCGACTGGGTCAAGAAAAATCTTGTCCACCTGGTCAGCCTGTGTTGAAGCCATCAAGCTCAAAGGGGTTACCAAGGGCTAGCGGCCTGACCCTTGATCAAGGAGGGCTCAGCCGAGAAGCCAAGTGCTTGCTAACCATCGGCGGTCGAGGGGTCGCTGGAGCGGAGGAGGGCTCTTTCCGGTCCCACGACCTACAGTGGACTTCTTAATTTCCTCTCTTCTTGCTATGGCAGGAGGGCTCTCCCAAAGGTTTGGAGAGACTTGCACATGTTGCGGAAATTCCCAGAGAATGATACTCTGACACTGGCCCTGGCCGAGAGCAGTGCTGAGATCAATGAGGCACGCACTGCAACTTTCACTGCCACTTTTTCTATCGCTGCGAGATGAGCTGTACTGATCCCACAGCCGTGGAGATCACCTTACACACATCCTTAGACCTCACCAAAGGGTCCCGTTCGGCTGGCCGGCTGAGTAGAAGACAGGCATAGTAGTCTTCAAGGCACGAGTGAAGTAAGGTTTTCAGAGGCCACAGGTGGTAACATCATGTACTGCCCTAGGTAGTAAATGCATGGCGATGGATCCATCCATGATAATCTCTGGTTGCACTGGGCACAACATTGAAGCCCAGACCTGACCCGGACTCCTCGGTTCCATTGAGGATGTCAAGGACTTGAACGGAACTAAGAATGTATTTACTAAACTCAAAAAAACAAGTTTGTTTTATTTTTTTATTTACTATACTGTTTCCCTGCTACCGACCGTCTGGTACCTTAGCCCAGTCACAGACCCTGTGACTTCCACTCTCTCACATTGGCTGTGACTCCTTGATACCCCTGGCTTGCCCCCCAGAGTAGCGCTGCGGCACCGGCCCTAAGTACTGCATCCGACTGGATAGGTCAGGGAGCTGGCCTGAGAGAACTAATCAAAGCTGAAGGCGGGCTTCATCAAGGGTGGCTGGCAGAGCTTTCTATACTGCCCCAGGGATGAGGACGCAATGACATCCAGCTTCCCGCCCCGCCCCCTCTTGCGTAGCACCAGACATCTGTGGTACCCCAGCCTCTGCCGGGTCCCCAGGTGCTGGATGCTCTACCCTCCCTCCCCCTGGAGAAGGAGAGCAGTCCATGGAACACTCGACCCTTCTCCTCGGCCAGAGCCTCTGGCTCCCCGGTCCATTCTCGAATCCGGTCGCCAGCGTCACAAGCGGAAATCCAACCGCTGCACCGGCGGGCCCAAAAAACCAAGTTTGCCAATGGCGCCCTTAGAAAAAGCCTACACTCTGCACAGAGCCGTGGAGAAGGAGACCTGACAGTTGCAGCAGAAAGGATGATCTGATATCACGGGGAGGAGCCGAGGAGTATGCCACCAAGGTAGGTGAGAGAAGCAAAGCTTAAAGACGATCAGCAAGTTAAACCTTGAAAGGAAGCCTGCCAGAAGTGTGGATAGTATATCATTCATATCCATGTCCCTAGAACTTTGCCTTTTCATGCAGCACACAAAATGGTGCAGGTTCAAGGGTAAACAAGTGATCAGGCATCTATGAATCAGCAGAAAACTTTAACACATTGGAAAAAGAATAAATGCATATTATTGTAATTAAAAAAAACAGTAGTTTAAAATAGGCATAAATGTGATAAAGTCCGAATAGGGAGGCAAGCTAAGGGATTTCTCACAAAGCAAAACTTTAAATTGGTTAGCACATTTTCCTGCCATCTATCGGAACACAACAGTGCCCTCTAGTGATTCATTTTTGATCTGGGCAAGACAAACTACATACTGTACCTTCTCCTTCAGACATAAGCTTACATTTTCTTAACACAAAGCTGAACACAGCAGATGCTTGCAGAGTTTTACCTACATATTTATCTACAGTATGTATAAGAGGTTACTTACTTGTAACCCATAGTTCTACTACTAGTATTCAACACACACACACACACACACACACACACACACACACACACACGTAAAACTTGACAAACACAAGGCACTAGTTGAAATGCTTGTGCTTAAACTTTTTTTAATTTTCACTGCATAGTGCAAATAAAAGTGCAAATACTGCACAAAGTACTGAAAAATATACTTTCAGAACACTGTATGGTGGAGAGATGCAAAGCACCAGCAGCCGATACAAACTCACCAGTGTTTCAACTGGGGCGCAGTCACAGTCCACAAGCTGACTTTTTTATATTGGTCAATTAAAGGTACAGTATAATGTAGTACAATATATTCTATCCTTACCCCTATGGGTTAACATTTATACTCATTTAACAGTTTTTTTTCCAGCTGTCATATTGTGTATAGTAACTTTGTCCCTTAAAGAGAGACTTAACTTGTTCCATCAGGTGAGAGCCACCTCTATTTCCTTCATTCAGCGGACCCAGCTGAGACAAGGGATCATTTCTAAATAAGTAAGTAAACAAAACTTCATTTATAAAGTGCTCATTCCCTTGGGCCCTGAGCACTGTACAATATACATGAGAGCAATAGAAATCTCATCATATATGACCTTTTTTCATTTAATAACCGAGATGCTAGGATAAATTAAAAACTGCTGCAGAAAGATGGGACTTCAGACCCCTTTTAAAGACCTCCAGTGAAGGGGCTTTACTCAGAGATCTGGGGAGTGAGTTCCACATCAAAAGCCTTCTCACTCGCAGATTTTAACCAAGCCCTGGGAACCACTAGGAGGCATGCCTCAGAGGAGCGGAGGAGTTGGGAGGTCTGCTGAGGAGACAGAAGGTCTTGCAGGTAACTCCAAGTCCATGTAGGGCTTTGTAGGTCAGCAAGCCGACCTTAAAGGAGATTTGCCAC
This sequence comes from Neoceratodus forsteri, assembly GCA_016271365.2. Taxonomy (NCBI): domain Eukaryota; kingdom Metazoa; phylum Chordata; order Ceratodontiformes; family Ceratodontidae; genus Neoceratodus; species Neoceratodus forsteri. Next base: position 1,106,131,747 of record CM057449.1, on the reverse strand, counting down.
CTCACTGGCAGTCAATGCAGTTCACACAGGACCGGGGTTCTCTGACAGGACCTTGGTTGGCCCGTCAGCAACCTAGCTGCAGCATTCTGAACCAGCTGCAGGTGAAGTATTGTCCCTCCATTTAGCCCACGATAAAGAGCACTACAGTAATCGAGTCAGAATGTAACAAAAGCATGCATCAGTGAGTGCAGATCGCTGGGTGGGATAAAAGGTTTTATCTGGGCGATATTTCTAAGATGGTAAAAACCAGTATGGAGGGACAACAGATGACACCTGAGCCTCCAGCATCAGTTCGCTGTCAAAAATAATGCCCAGGTTCTTCATCCTTCCTGAGGGGATTAGGGAGGAGGAACCAAGCACTAATCTGGTCTCCTCATCCCCCATATCAGTTCCCCACTGGTGCCCAGGTTTAATCACCAATACTTCCATCTCTTCACGACTGAACCTCAGCCAGTTGAAGGACATCCAGTTCTGTATCTCAACCAGGCAGGAATTCAGAACTGAGACCACACCCTGTGTCCCTGAAGCAAATGACACACAGTTGGATACCATTTGCACAGCAGTGAAAACCCACACCATAGCATCTAATGATATCACCCAGGGGTAGCATGTACACCGCGAATAACATGGGTGAGAGGATCAAACCCTGGGGAACTCCACAGGACAGGGGCACTGGGCAGAAGGAACATGTTCCCATTATCAGCCTTTGTGTCCTACCTGTAGGAAAGGATTCAATCCTGTTGATGACAGTACCGGCAAGCCCACAGAGATCCCGCAGATGGCTCAACAGCACCGCACGATCCACGGTGTCAAACACTGAGAAGAGATCAAGGTGAACAAGATTTGGTCATTCACCTCAATCTCTCACTCTGTGAAGATCACTCATAACTTTGTCATTTTTACATATTTTGACTCCCAACATTTTCAATATAGTCTTCTTATGAGCCTACCTCATGAACAAGGGCGGTGAAATTTTTTAAATCCCGTCCGAAATGTGATTTCACAAAGTGACCACAAAATCACCTTTTGGGCCAGATTTGCAAAATTCCACAGGCACTAGTCATGAAGTGGGTCCCCTAAAAGGCAATGTTGAAAATTTGGGGTCCAAATATGTAAAAATGGCAAAGTTGTGAAATACAGTTCAAACCACTGAAATATATTAAACCACACTTAACCCAATTACATGTTAATTCATAACAAGGGATTAAAAATCATGTCATAAAACAATTTTCCTATTACTATGATTTACATATATGTTATTAATTTCCATACAGGCCAAATTAATCTGATGAAGCCAGAGTGGTGAAACAAACAGAATTTAAGGGCTTTTCTGAACTTGAAATAAACAATAAAAACTTTGAAAACAATTTTGTATGCGGCTGGACTATAAGAACTTTTTTCTTTGCCTCCTGGACTCTATTATAGACCTTACAGTGCACGTCCCTGTAACACTGATGATGTGCTGTTGCTACTGTCACTTGAGTTTCCAGGGCAGATACTGAGAACTCCTGAAGGAGGTTTTCCTTCAAGGACTACCACAGGAGAGACCGACACAAAGGGCTATCAGGCTTACTGGGTGGTCCAGGACTGTGATACCTGTGACCATTACAGGTCGATCTTAACATTGTTTTACTAGCCCAAATGCTAGTGCAAATTGACCAGGGCTATGTAGCTAACCTCTACTTGCCCATTTTGACTAGTGCAGATTTTCATGTCTGTTAATGAAATTAAAAAAGTCTCTACTTTGACATTCTCTAGTCCTCATGCTACTCTCTCTCAATGTTCCAGATGGCCAGGTGTGATTAACAGCTCATTAAGAGCTGCAATTATCCGACAGTTCAAGAGAAGGATCCCACAAAAGACTCAGTGTGAGTCATTATCACTCCACTGCTAAGACTTTCAGCTAGTGTCCAGCGTGTGATCAAGGGTAGAGTGCTGTTAAGTCACTAGGTTCCAGTTTTCTGAATGTGTCTATATCTAACAATTTGTCCAATATTATTAAGACCAGTGCCCCTCATTTCTCTACATTTTGAGTGTTTGTATCCCACATTTCAGTAACAAAATGCAAAGAGGTATACAGGATTGGCCCTGGAGGTGGTGGGTTTTATTCCAGCCTCACCATAACTTCCCTCCAAATCTCTTAAAGGGAAACAATGGAAAAGACAAAGCTTTCCTCAGACAATGCAGAAACTCTCAATTAGTGCTGTCAGACAGTAAGAACTTTATTTAATGATTTAGATCAGCTGCCCACAACTTCCACTTCCTGTTGCTGGCAGCAGCCATTTCATGAGCGGCAGTGAGCTTCCTGAGCTCACTGTATGCTAATATGCCTGTTTGACCTCGGCTATTGGTTGACAGGACATATTAGCATAAAGTGAGATCAGGAAACTCTCTACTACTCATGAAATGGTGGCTCCCAGCAATAGAAAGTGAAAGTTGAAGGCCACTGTTTAAATCACTAAAAATCAATTAGAGTTATTTGTTAAAAAATGTTGCCATCTGAAAGCACTAATCAGGCATTTTTGTAGTGCCTGGATAAAGCTGTGCCTTTTCTACTGTTTCCCTTTAACTCTGTTCTTTCCCTGGACACCACTACAGACCAGACTCTGAAGTGACCATCCATAGATCCATAGCTGCCATTACTGGCAAGTGTAGGGGATCCCCAGCTCTTCTAAATGGACCATGCCAGCTATCACCATCCACACAGTCCCACCAGTATCCCACTCAGCATGTCATTTCAACCTAAAAACAAAGCTTTGGATCATGTATGGTACAAAAATAAACCATGATAAAATGCATAATTTAAAACCTTGAAACAGGCATTCCTAGGGTGCATAGATAGATCATCCTATACAGAAACAGAGATAGTATAGCATTATGCCTGTGTACTGTTGCCCCTGGGCTGATGAAAGGACAATGTTAAAGACAAATCTGTTATTGATGGGGCAGAGCATATTAAAATCAATACTTTTACAAATAAAATGTCATAGTTTTCTATTTCCCAAGTCACCTTAGGTTGTCTAACCCCCACCCCAAAGAAACCTTAGATGTGCTCCTGGCGCACTTGAGACTGTACAAAAACTTTCAGAAGTGCAGGTCTCCAGTTGACTATAGGGTGGGGGTTGAGAGTGTCTTTCTCCGCCTGACTCTGTTCATTGCCATGTGGATGGTGGAGAGGTGCATGATGATGTCAGTTATTTGTGCAGAGAGCTAGGGCTGCTTGATTGAACATTTGCTGTTGTGATGGCCTCTCTGTTTGGTATGGGGGGGGGCAGAAAGAGGAAGAGAGGAGGCTATGGTACAAAACAATTGGGGGGGGGGGTTCTCACTGTCTGTGATGGCATTGTAGTCTTTTTGTCTGCTGTGGAGCCTGAAGCAATGTAGGGGCAGGATAAATGTGCAATAATCAGATTATTTCTTGGCTTTGCTTGCATTGTTTCCTGTATAAGTGATCAACATTTGCCATTGTAATTAAGGGCTAGTGCAACCATCAGCAGGCCAGTGCAATTTTGAATCAACTTGCCCTGCTAGCTAGTGCAAAAAAAGGTTAAGGTTGACCCCTGCATTAGGTGCTGAGCATCCACTAGGACATTTACACATGCAGCCTGACAAGAGGAACTGTAAAGACTGAGGCTGCCATGAGACCCAGCATCCTCTGCATGGAGTACATGGTCACCGGAGTCTACTCAGTGACATAACAGGCCATATGCACAATTGAAAGGCATAATGATTAGAAAATTAGCATTTATTACAGTGCTTTTATACATATTGTATCCCTAAGTGCTAGGGTTCTAAGGCCTTCTGACTGAGGCTGGGTAGCCTGGCTTGAATCCATGGCAGTCTTTGCTGGCCTTAACATTGTGGTCCAGGCCCAGGCAGCAGGCGAGGGCATTGTGGTCATCCTTACTGCAGATCTTCTTACTGCACCTGCAGTATCAAAAGAGTTGCTCGGGGTCGGTCAGCATAAACGAAAATCAGAAATCACTTTAAAAAGTAAAGTGATACACAAACTAGGATGAGAAAAGAAATCGAAAAGGAAAGATCTGGCAGTCAACTGAAGCGGCAGTGTCTCCCTGGAGACTGATATGCAATGGTTGACGGCAGGAAAAGAACTGAGAGTGTGGGGCCGCCCATGTTTATATGGGAGGGACGTCGCCAGTGTCTGATGTCATAGTGGGCGTCTCCTTGTAGACTGCTAGCTAGAAAAGTTTCTGTGTGGTCCTAGTACCTTGCATCTATAGTTCCATAAGTGTGGCATGATGCAAGAGATATCCTAAAAGACGACCCTGTTTTATGGAAAGGGAATGTTGGCCAAGACTCAAGGAAAACCTCTACTCTTTGACAAGTGCCTTGGATTCTTTTACTTCTACCTGGATACCCACCAGGACAGCATCAGAGATGGATAGAAGGGACCTCTGTTAACGTCTCATCTGAAGGATGGCACACTCCAACAGTACAGCATCCCCCTAGTACTGCACTCCGGCGACAGAGTGTATGGTATGAGCCCAATCCTTGTGTGAGACAAGACCCCACATCCTCTGGCCCAGAGGTGGATGTGCTACCAACTAAGCCCAGGGCAATATGGGCTGCACACATAATTGGCTGGTACTGCTGTTTGTCCACAACAACCTCAATAACCAAACACCATTAAAGCAGCGCACCGCAGACAGAGATTCAATTCAAGCTGCACGGTGTGTTTTGGGAGAGCAGCAACTGGTTAACGTTCATCACTTTGTTGTACTCTGTCTACTATGCACTGCTCAGTGTTATGGTTGTTCATGTGCACAATCGAGTCTGCTCTGTCCTCTAGCAGGAAAGGCTTGACCTGAATGGCATCCAGAACTACCACAATTAACTGGAGTATCTGGGAGGAAGCTTGTTGGGACGTTATAAAGTTGAGCAAGGCTCCCACCACGGATGTCAGAAAATTGCGAGCCGAGATCGCTGCCATGTCTGTCTGATGCCTGGATGCGTTTCCTGAGCCAATTATCTAGGTAGGGAAATACCAGTATCCTCATCTTTCTGAAGTGCGCCACAAGTACTGTGACATACTAGGTGACTGCTATTTTAACTTCTTGCCTATTTTACTGCACCCTCTACTCCACCCTATCTAAGTATACCTCACATACTGCTTATTTATCAACAGTTTGCTTACTGCATTTTCTACAGTCTGTTTCACTGCTGCCTAATTATTTTTCTACTCCTCGAATAGACCCCATCTAGGTACAGCTCCTTGTTAACATAAATGCCTGTTTCTGCCTGTATATTTTCTGGTTTCCCTAGTTAGCTCAGCCATTATTAGCCTTACCTATTACTGTGGCTAGTCTTTATTCCCATCCAGCTTACCTTAATAACTGACTGCTTATCTAATTGTTTTGCTAAGGTTTTGCTCACACATGGTATTCACAATAATCTACTCACCTACCTTAAGCTTCCTGAGTATTTGCTGCTTAGCCAGTATTTGTTTTATCTGCTCATTTTGGTTAATCCAGTGTCTGTTTACTTATATTTCTCCAGCATAGCAGTACCTCTACTTATCTCGCTGTGCTTGCCTAGGTACTGCTCTCACTTTTGAGTATTTGTAATAACTATTAACCTGTCTTCAGCTTCCTGGTTATTTTGCTATCTTGCCAGTGTCAGTTTCAACTGCTCATTTTCTTTTTTTTTTGGTTACCATTCTGCTGCTACCAGCCCTCCTCCTCCTCTGCCTCTTCCTGTTCCTTACCTTTCCTCAACCCTACCCTTTCCCTTCCACACCTCCCTTCCACAACTCTCCTGCCTTCAGCTCCTCCTCCTCCTTCCCCATCCATCCTAGTCTCTTTCCTCCCCTCCCTTAACCTGGAGTTCCTTCACCAGTTTCTCCTGCCCTTCCACCTCATTCCTCCCCGTTCTCCTCCTCTGCCAAGGGTCGGAAGCCCCACCTCACTCTACTCCTCCTTACCCCACTTCTCCTCCTTGCTGGTGATGTGGAACTCAATCCTGGTCCCCTGCAACCCCCAATCTGAGAGGCCTTAGTATTTTCCACCTGCATACCAGCAGCCTCCTCTAAAACTGGATGCTCTTACTGTATATGGGACTCTCAACTGTGGTTAGTCTTTATTCCCATCCAGCTTACCTTAATAACTGACTACTTATCTAATTGTTTTGCAGACCTCCTCTGCATCACAGAATCCTGGCTCTCCTCCAGGTTTCTGATTCCTTCTTAGCTATATCCACAATATAATCTATTCAGGCAGAAGAGGGGTGGCATTGCCTTGTATGTCCACCAGAGTCTTTCTTGCACCATTACTCTCAGGGAGGCTATACCTTCCTCCCATGAGTTCCTGCCAGCTAAACTTTCCTTCCTCTTCAATGCTAATTTCTGTTGGTGTCTTTATTATGCTTCACCAAGACTCTTCCCCCTTCTCTGGTGAATTCACCTCAACTCTCTCTCATACTCCTCTGCTGGTGAGCTTATCCTCCTGGGTGTCTTCAACATTAACTGGCTTTCCATGTCCTCCAGGTCGACTACCCACAGGACTGAGTCCCATAACCTTTCAAAACTCAAAGAACCCACCTGACTCAATCCCCATTCATCTAACCACACCCTTTCTGGACTGGATTCTCCCTCTCACCACCACCGCATAGCTGCAGCAGGCATACTGCTGGATGCTTTCAGAGACCACTGTATGACATTCTGTATCAGAAAAGGCCGGCTCTTCCCACCTCCCCAAAGTACATCTAGTCTAGATATCTCTGGTCACTGAACACAAGAGGCTCTACTGAGTCATCTGGCTGCTACCGACTGGTCCCCCATGTTCAATGCCCCAGACACTGATATGGCACTATCACTCTTCCACTTGTTATTCACGTCTGTCTAGGATACACACACCCCCATCAGGAAATAAACTAGGAGAAATGGGGGTGGGAAACCAGATGATCCGATGGATAGGCAATTGGCTCCAGGACCGGACCCAGAGGGTCGTAGTTGGTGGGATAATCTCTTCCCCAAGGAGGGTCATTAGTGGGGTCCCACAGGGATCAGTCCTTGGGCCCCTTCTGTTCAACGCCTACGTATCTGACATAAGGACAGGAATCAGGAGTGAGATGAGTCTCTTTGCAGATGACTCGAAACTGGGGCGGTGGTGGATGGGGAGAGGGAGGGTGGCCTGCAGGGGACCTGGAGGCTCTGGAAAGATGGTCTAGAAAGTGGAAGCTGAGGTTTAATGCAGTGAAAATGCAAGGTACTCCACCGGGGCCAGAAACCCAGGCCATGTACACCCCTGATGGGGAAATACTACAAGTCTCAATGGCTGAGAGGGACCTGGGGTGGTGGTGGATGTCAAGATGAACAACCTGAGACTTGTGGGAGGCAGCAGCCAAGGCCAACAGGATGCTGGGATGCATCGCTAGGGGATCACCTCCCAGAAGGATGGAAGTGATACTCCCTCTGTATAACTGCTTGGTGAGGCCGCACCTGGAGTACTGCGTGCAGTTTTGGAGGCCGCACTTAAAGAGGGACATTAACCTCCTGGAGAGGGTCCAGAGGAGGGCAACCAAAATGATTTGGGGCTTGGGGGACAGGACCTATGAGGAGAGGCTCAAAGAGCTGGATATGTACACTTTGGAAGAGAGAAGGGACCGGGGGGACATGATAGAGGTCTTCAGGTACATGAAGAGGGTAAATAGGGGAGGAACAGTGAGGGTGCTTCGAAGGAAGGAGGAGGGGCCACTAGAGGCATGGGTGGAAGCTGGAGGGGGAAGATTCAGGGAGAAAGGAGGAGGTGCTACTTCACTGAGAGGGTGGTAGAGCCATGGAATGTACTACCTAGGGGGCTGGTGGAGGCAGAGACAGTGGAGGGGTTCAAGAGGGTGGGACAGGTACAGGAAGGGTTCAGGAAGCAAAATCCAATGCAGCAAGAATATCCGGAACTGGGAAGGGAAGCCAGAGAAAGGCGGGGGACAGCAAGGAGTCAGCACCCAGGGTGGGGCTGACCAAACGAAAGCAGACACGAAAGACCATTAGGCCTATTCTTCTGGCATTTTAGTATGTTAGTATGTATGTTAGTAAATCCAGAGTAAAATCATCTCACTAACTCTGGATCACCTGTGATCTCATCGACTTGTACAAGACCCATGACCAAGCCCTTGACCAAGTACAAAGTATCCTGCTCCTTGCAGGAACTCTTCTCCTAAAAGGCACTTAGGAATGCTTGCACTATGGCCATCTAAACTGCCAAGTCCTCTATTTCAAGATCAACCTCCCCAGAACAACACTAACTCCCTGCTAAATTCTGGAAAGTGATTCACACCCTTTGACCCCTACCCGCCCAGTCTGCTCCCCAGTCCATTTAGTTAATGGCTCATCAGTATCCGCACCACCTCTGTTCCTGCTCACCAATTAGTTTTCACCACTTGTGCTTTCCCCACTCCCAATTTTCCCTGGCTTTGACTTTCCACCTAGAAACATAGACTTTGGCAGCAGATAAGACTGCTTGGCCCACCCAGTCTGCCCATTCCCTACCTACTGGATAAACTGCACAGCCTGGTTAACCAACAGCCTACTTCTTCCTGTCCCCACCAGAATTGCCTGGGAGTGCCACCTGTCACTCCTCAGGTGACTTCTTGTTCTCAGTACTTGAGTTGCTACCGATTGGTCCTGGGGACCAACTGTAGCAGCCAGATGACTCAGTAGCTCTCATGCTCAGTGACCAGAGCAGCAGGAAAATCCCAGCCTCTCCCAGCAAAACAGGGTACTAAATGAGAAAAAGACCAAGGTAAAAAGGTCAATGGGGGATGCTGCTACAGAAAGTAAAGCCACCAAACAATGGAGAGCAATGAGTACCAATGCCCATAGTCTGGGTAACAAGCTTCCTGAATTAGTGGCCTTGATGGAGGAGGAACATCTGGATATCGTGGCAGTCACAGAAACATGGTACACACAGAACCATGACTGGGACGTAAACATACCAGGATACACTATCTACAGGGGGGACAGGGAGGGTAAAAGAGGAGGAGGAGTAGCTCTCTACATAAGGGAAGGAATCAAAGCAACAGAACAAAAGGGTAAACAGGGAGAAGAAGAAGCACTGTGGGTCAATTTGGAGGCAGGCAATGGCACCACAATCCGCACGGGGTTGTATGCAGGCCCCCCTCTCAGGGGGAGGAAATGGACAAGGAAATGATAGAAAGTATACTTAGAATGGCAGATAAAGGGGAAATATTGCCGATGGGTGACCTGAATACGCCAGATGTTAACTGGAGTGCAGTTGCAGCAGCCACTTCTAAGAGTGGGGTTATTCTAGATGCCCTACAGGGGGCATGTCTTAGACAACTAGTACTGGAACCCACTCGAGAGGGAGCAATCTTAGACCTGGTTCTCTCAAATGGAGATGGAGAGAGGATCACAGATGTAGAAGTGGGTAGCCATCTGGGAACTAGCGACCATCGAATAGTATGGGTCACAATAAACACAGCAATACAGTCAAGCCATACAAAAGCAAAGGTACTGGACTTCAGGAGGGCTGACTTTGCCAAAATGAGTGAGTGCCTAAGGAATGCACTAGCAAATGGCAGGAAGGAGGGGTGGAAGAACAATGGGGAATAATAAAAATTGCCATCACAGAGGTAACAAGCCTTTGTGTGAAGCAAATAAAACAAAACAAAACGATGTAAGAAACCACTATGGTTCTCAAAGGAGGTGGCAGTGAAGGTTCAAGAGAAAAAGAAAGCATTCAGAAAGTACAAGGAATCACAGAAGGAGCAGGACAGAGAATTGTATCAGTTAAAGCAAAAGGAAGCAGGGAAGGCAGTCAGAACAGCAAAGGCCCGAACTGAGGAAAAGACAGCCAACTCAGTTAAGAAGGGGGGATAAAACCTTTTTTAGGTAAATCAGGGAGGGATAGTGAGGCTTAATAAAGGAGGGTGAGGGTGGGCAGAGGGTGACGGTGAAAAGGCAGAGATACTAAACAAATATTTTTGCTCAGTATTTACAAATGAACAGGGAGGTACCTAAAACAAACAATAGAAACACTCTGGATACAGAAGTTGATACCAGCCCATTTACAGAAGAAAGGTTTCTGAAAGAACTCTTAAACTGAAGGTGGACAAAGCAATGGGGCCTGATGGGATTCATCCCAGAATTCTAAAATAACTAAGGGTAGAACTAGTGACACCACTGACTACCCTCTTTAACAAATCATGGGAGGATGGGTGGTACCTGAGGACTGGAGGAGGTCAGATGTGATTCCCCTTCACAAAAGTGGGAACAGGGCAGAAGCAGGAAACTACAGACCTGTTAGTTTAACCTCAGTGATAGGGAAAATGATGGAATCACTTCTAAAGGAAAGAACTGTCGAGTACCTAGAGGCCAGAGGGGCACAGGACCCAAGGCAGCATGGATTCACAGCGGGAAGGTCATGCCAGACAAATCTAATAGATTTCTTTGACTGGGTGACCAAAGTAGTAGATCAGGGAGGGCTGTGGACATGGCCTACCTAGACTTTAGCAAGGCATTTGACTCGGTCCCACACAAAGATTAATATACAAGTTAGCCAGCCTGGGAGTGGGTCCCAAGATGATAGCCTGGGTAAAGAATTGGCTGGAGAATAGGACAGAGGGTAATAGTAAATGGAGTCCACCTGAAGAAAGGGGGTTACTAGTGGGTACCACAGGGTTCAGTATTAGACTGTCCTCTTCAATGTCTTTATAAACGACATTGCAGAGGGACTGGAAGGAAAAGTATGTCTCTTCGCAGATGACACAAAGATCTGCAACAGAGTTGATGCACAAGGTGGGGTGGAAAGGATGAGAAGGGACTTGGCAAGGTTAGAGGAATGGTCAAATGTATGGCAGCTTAGATTCAATGCTAAGAAGTGCAAGGTAATGCACCTGGGAAACAAAAACCCAGGGGAAGAGTACACAATGGGGGGTGAGATACTAACAACAACAAAAATGGAAAGGGACCTGGGGGTAGTCATATCAGATGACTTAAAGGTGGGCAAGCAATGTGAGAGGGCAGTAAGGAGGGTTGGGGGATACTGGGATGCATAGGGAGAGGCATCACCAGTAGAAAACAGGAAGTTGTTATCCCTCTGTACAGACAGCTGGAGAGACCCCATCTGGAGTACTGTGCAGTTCTGGAGACCCAATCTCCGCAAGGACATAGACAAGATGGAAGCTGTCCAGAGGAGGGCATAAAATGGTGCAGGGTCTGCACAGGAAGACATATGAAGAGAGACTAAAGGAGCTTAATATGTATACCCTTGAGGAAAGGAGGAGATGGGGACAGGATAGAAACTTTAGTACCTCAAGGAATCAACAAAGTCCAAGAGGGTAGCATCTTTCAAAAAGAGGTGTGCAAGAACAAGGGGCACAATTTGAAGATGGGGGCTCAGAGGTAATGTAAGGAAGTATTTTTCACAGAGAGGGTTGTGGATGCATGGAATGGCCTTCCGGAGGAGGTTGTGGAGTCAAAACAGTGGTTGAATTCAAGCATGCATGGGACAGTCATAAGGCAATTCTAGAGGGTGGGGTAGAAAGAAGTAGGCTGCTGGTTAACTAGGATCTGCAGCTTATCCAGTAGGTAGGGAATGGGCAGATTGGGTGGGCCAAGCGTCCTTATCTGCCGTCAAATTCTATGTTTCTATGTTTATCCTCATTAAACCCTTCAAATGTAGCCAAGATGGTTTAGACCACACTTCTCCATTCGCTCAGCTCCAGCCATTTCCTCCCACCTCACTCACCTCCTAAACCTCTTCTTCACCCACTGCACTGTCCCTCAGTCTTGAAGTTTGCAATGGTTCTCCCTCCACAAAGGGTGATCCATCCACTGCTGGCAACGCTCACCATTCCTCCTCCTTCTCTTGTAAAACTGCAAGAGAAACTGGTCTACTTATGGACTGCAGAATACCTCTACCCTCCAACTTCCTCTCCCTTCCAGTCTGGTTTTAAGAAGGATCACTCCACCATCACCTCCCTACTTTTTTTTTTTTTTTAATTCTTATTTTTCACTCCTTACCTCTGAACTCTCCCCGGCGACAACCTAATCCACAGTCTCCACCTCCCAACGTGGCTCGGTTGACTTGGGCTGCTCTCCGGTGCCGGGCATCCCCCGGGTCTACCCTTCAGGGAAGGGCTGCCCCCACCCAGGGCACTCTTTCTTTATAGTATTGAGACACTGGCCGGAGAGAACAGGGGAAGCCCGAGAGCAGAGTCAGTGTGCGGGAGTGTGGTCTATGGAGGGAGGCACCTTCACCTATCGGCAATGAGGGGGGTTTCCTCCTTAGTTCTGTAGTCCCTGCAGAGCCCAGCCCAGCAAGGCAACGCATGCCGTGGCTCCACTCCCCTGGCTTACGCCGCAACGCTGATTCGGCGACCCTCCAGCATCCGCCAGAGGTCGCTCATTGAGCGCTGGCCACCCCATCCCTCCCCGGGGAAGAGAGAGCAGTCCCCTGGATGCTCGATCTCTATCCCCCCCACCGCCCGGGTCCGCTCCCGAACCTGGGTCACTAGCATGAAGTGAGGTGTGGCATCCAGCGTCTCAGCCCTCTGCGTCACTGGGCCGGCTTTAACCTCCCTACTTAGGATCATTGATTCCTTCCTCTCAGGGATGATATGGGGCACATCACTGCTGCCATTTTCATTGACTTGACCAAAGCTTTTTATTCTGTGTCCTACTCTCTCCTCCTTGATAAGCTGAGCACTGCTGTCATCCCCCTCTGCTGACTGGTTCCGTTCCTATCTCACAGGCCATCAGCAGTTGGTACAGGTAGCATGCACACTCTCCACACCACTCCCTAGCCAGATCGGTGTCCCACAGGGCTCCATCCTGGTTCCAATGCTATTCTCGATCTTCCTCAGTGACCTATCCTCTACCTGTGCCAACTCTCATATTCACACGTATGAAGATGACACAGTCCTCTACACCTCAGGTCCTTCAACTGCTTCTGTGGAAGTCTCACTCCAGCATGACTTTCACAATGTTCTGCGCTGATTCCATGCAACCAGCTAAGGTTATCACAAAAAAACTGTGTCTGTGACTTTTGGTACCAGCCAGAAGTTGTCCCGACTCACCTCCCTCCCCATGTTTTCCACAATAAATGGCTCCCCACTTATGGCTGTATCAATCTTCAGATATCAGTGTGTGATTAGATAGCAAGCTTGACTCTCAGCTCATGTTGATGCCACCCATGGCAAACTCTGCCACAAACTCAGTGCCCTGTAACACAATAAGGAATGCTCTCTCCACTGGTTCGCTAGAGTTAATCACCAAATGGTCCTACTGGTCTCTGACTACATGCATTTGATCTATGGTTCTACTCTGCCTATTTATTTTTTTTTTTCACATTAACATTTTATTGAGTATTTGATTACATGTACTTATGGAGACATTGTAAACATAAGCATTGAGATACAAATGAGGTCACACAACGACATCAATACAATCTAAAAGAAAAACATATGGACTCGCAAGCCCCCAACCCAACCCACTCCCCACCCCACCCTCCATGCAAGGCACTGCAATCAGAGATTACATGAGAGAAATAAAAAAAAAAAAAAAAGAGGCATCATTGCTGTAAGTTCCTTATGAGTAAGCTAACATTAATGGAGACCAGATTTTCAAACGGGCAACACACTATGCAGTATAGCAATCATCCTCTCGGTCCTGAGGCATGAAAGGAATTCTGTCAACCATTCGGAATAAGAAATTGGACAAGGTCCTTCCAGTGCCTCAACACCACTTTTTAACTACACAAGAAATCATGGATATATGGAATTTCCTCTGCTTAACCATACAACCCGACATATCACCTAATAAACATATTTCCGGGTGAACAAGTCTTCTAAACCCAGTAATGGATCCATTTTACTTTTGATTTCATTCCACAGAGGGGCTATATATAGGACAGAGCCAAAAGATATGAAGAAGATCTCCTCCCCAAACATCTATAACACAGAGACCTCTGTGTTAATTTTAAATCCTGTAATTTCTGAGGTGTGTAATAGATGTTGTGCAGTATTTTGAATTGCACTAACCTCAGATGATCTTGTTGATCCATTTGGGCAACTCTGACAAATACGTGCCCAATCCCAGATTATATTGGGGAATACCTTGGTCCAATATGTACTAGGTGCTAGATTATCCTTAAAAGCCCAATTAAACAATACTAAGTAGATCTTGGAAATAGCCTGTGGGGCACCAACTAAAATATTGAGGTCTTCCCAGAATGGGATGCAGGGTGAATAGACCGGTTTGCTACCGATTCTCTGAATCAAAGCATGACGTAATTGATATACTTTGAAAACATCTCTCTGAGACAAATCAAACTTCATCAAAATCTGTGCCGTTGATATCACGCTACCATCTGGATTTATAAAGTCCTTCAGGGAGCAGACAGCTAGGATGGGCAACCAATTATGCTTAATAGTCCGATATCCTATCCGCCATTATGGTTCCCCAAACAGGCTGCCCCAGTCCCACATTTGTTCGTATTTCAGAAAATTACATAATTGATTATGTATTCTAAGGAAAGTCCGATAGGAGATTTTTTCAGTAAAGGGGAAGCAAACGTGGGTATATAAAGTAGAGCCTTGGGGTTAATATCTACATTCTTAATAAGGCTAAGTTCCAAATTAACCCATAATGGAGTGTATCCATATTCATAGTGGCATTGTCACAATGCATCCATCTCCATATTTATTTAAATGGGCTGCCCAAAATAAAGTGCAAATGAGGCATTCTCAAACCACTGAGATTCTTGGGGTCGCTAATTTAGAATATGACATCCTGGCCTCTTATGTCCCCAAACAAAGTCAGCTAATTCTATGAAGTTTCTTAAACCAAGAAAGAGGAATCCAGATATTCAGCATAGATAAGGGTAGAAAAGCCTGGGAAATATATTCATTTTTACAATATTTATTCTGCCCCATAAGGACAAAGGGAACTGCGCCATCTTTTAAGGTCAAGTTTAATAGTGCGAAGGAGTAAGGATTCTACATTCAGCTGATGCAATCTGTCCTGACTATTTGTCAAGGAAAGGCCTAAATATCTAAAGGATTTAGAGTCCCATCCTAAACCAAGTCCTATGACATCGGATTTAATTACCCTATTGTTCAAAGGGTAAACGACAGTTTTGTCTTGATTCAATTTATAATTAGATAGCCCACTAAATTTCTGAATAAGTTTTAATAAGTTGGGGATAGACCAATCAGGCTTGATAGATATATTAGTAAGTCGTCGTATAAGCTAGTAACCTTAATTGTATGTCCCTCCGTTAATACCAAGAATTTCAGGGTACAGTACTATACTCCTATAAGGGGCTCTATATATAAATTGAATAATAAGGGTGGAAAGGGGACAGCCCTGTCTCGTATCGGCCTGTAATTTAAAAGGTGCAGAGATGGCCCCATTGCACACAACTCTAGTGGAGGGTCCGTATAATGCCTTAATCCAAGCCACGAATTTCTCCGGAAGCCGAATCTGTACATTACCTCAAAAGATAGGCCCAATGGACCCTATCGAAAGCTCGGCATCCAAGGAGCTCAAAGCCAATGGAAGCTCGGACTCCTCGGATGCCGAAAAATACGCCAGAGTTCTAAATGCTCAAGAGGATCTACCTCATAAAACCTACCTGCTCTGGTCCAATCAACTTTGGGATTACCTGACAGATACGATCGGCCAATATCTTGGCTAGAATCTTAATGTCGAATTCAACAGTGAAATTGGTCTGTAATCTGGTCGGACTTTCAGGTGGTTTATTAGGTTTGGGGATAAGCACTATGAGTGCCTCGTAAGGAGTGCTCTATTTCCTTACCAGATAAAATATATTGGAAAAGTTTGAGTAGAATCGGGACAACTGGGTGGCAAATGTTTTATAAAATTGGGAGAGAACCCATCAGGTCCAGGAGTTTTGTCAGATGTAAGACTCTTAATGGCCAATTCAACATCCTGCTGCGTAATCTCTGTAACAAGCACTGGTGATCCGATTCGCAGAGACTAGGAGGGTAGTTTGTTCAAGAATGAAGCGATATCCGTTTCAGTCGGGGTATCTGCATACCCGCATAAAGAGATGTAAAGTAATTTTGAAATATCTGGGCCATATCCTCAGGAGTAGTTTTGATAGTACCCTCCTTCTGAAAAAATACCCTCTATTAAGCGTGAAGCTTCAAATTGGAAATACGTCAGCCAGCATTTTACCGACTTTTCACTTTGATCCACGAACTTTGCTTTAGTTTTAATAATAGCAACTCAGCCTGTTCCCCAATAGATTAAGATATGCATCTTTTGCCTTTACTAAACTTAATTTCACCTCATCAGTGGGGTATTAAGAAGCTTAAGTTCTAGAGACTTAATCTGCTTTAACAACTCACCCATTGTAATTTCCTTTCTTTCTTTTCCGCACTGCCTGGCTGATCAATACACCTCTCATATAGCTTTAAATGTTCCCCAAAGAATATCCGGGTAACCTGATCCTTCAAATTGAAATGAAAAACTCTGTAATTTGAGCTGACAAATATTTGGTTATTTTGGGACTCCTCAATAACTGATTATTTATCTTCCATCTGTTACTTTTACGGATTAAGGAGGGCAGAAAACTGTGAGGTCTACAGCAGAATGGTCTGAGAGGGGAGCAGCTACTATTGCTGAGCTGAGAATTCCGGGGAGCAAGGTACGGGACACTAGGATATAGTCCAACCGGGATCTTGACCCATGAGTCGGAGAAACAAATGTATAGTCCCTCTCTTGAGGATGAAGAACCCTCCAAACATCTGCTAGCCCCAATTGGTCAACCAATTCCCCAAAGGCTCGGGAGGCAGGGGTAGGAAATGCCTGAGTCCTAGAAAGTCTATCTAGTGACGGGTCTAGTACAGTATTGAAATCACCAGCTAATATCATGGGAAAATGGCTGAAAGGTTGTAAAACCTTAAGTCACCAGAAAGTCATGAGAACCGAGTTAGGGCCATAAATTGCACCAATCAACATAACCTTGTTCTGCAATTTACCTTGTACCAAAATGTACCTTCCTTCTATTCCTGGATAATCTTTAGGGGATGAAGTGCAATGATCTATGGAATAATAACTGACCCCTCTGCTCTGCGTGTGCCCTGTGCGCTGAAAACCCTCCTATCTGAAGTCTCCATGAGCGTTGCTTTCTTCTTGTAGCAAGTGAGTTTCTTGCAAAATACAATTTTAGCCCTCAGTGCATCAATATACTTCAATATTTTAAATTGCTTTGTTTTGTCCTCGCCTTTAATGTTCAATGTAAGAAATTTTATAGCAACATCCTCCCATTTCCGATACAATCCTGTAATAATTTGTCGTTGTATAACTAACCATTCAAAACTTCTACCTATGCAGGCCTTGCATATCCCCCCAAACACAGACTCCATAGTCCCTAAAGGCACTACCCTCCCAGCGATACTCATTTCCCCAAACCATTCCTCGGATATCCCAAAATTATCACTTCTCAGTCCACTTACCCCTGCTGATAGTATCCGTAATAAACCAAAGATATAGAGGAATAAGTAGTGCGAGCCCCATAACACCCCCATATCCCACACCTCGATTGTCCCCCTTACCCCTCTCAGCACTCTTTGGTCCATGGCGACCCGAACTCCGTCAGTTAATCCCTCTCCCCACTCCCCCCCCGGCATGTCCTTACAACTAAACCCGTTTGGTTCACCGTCTTTATTCATATTGATATTCATAATGAACCCTCTTTCTCAGGTACCTAGCCTTTATGTGATCCCCAAGACTATTAACTCTTTAAGTCCTATTCCATTTCCCCTCCGAATCCCATCAGATACCCCCAAAATCAGCAGAAACCAACATTCCTTAAAAATCATTTAACAGACATTCAATCAAATATGCAGTAGCTTCACACTTTTGGGAAAAAAAAAAAAAAACTTTTCTCCAGGCAGAGCTTCTTCTGAAGTAATCCGCGGTACAAAAAAGATCTAGGTAGTCTCAATGTAATTATAGTGATATGCACATCCGAACATCCGGCAAGCATGGTTAAATCCCATTCAAAAAAGCAAAAGCATAGCCCGAAACTTGGCTTTGTTCCCAGAGTCTATCCATGCTGCTACTTCGGGAAAGTAAACAAAATACAGTGCACAAGAGTCAGCTTGCGATCCTCTTCTAAGCCAATTTTGCCATCTTCACAATGTCCCTCATTACACCCAGGGCAACACTATAACCAAAAACAGAAAATGACAGGGTGAACTACCGATCAGTTAAAACCAATGTGACGAAGAGGAAAAAGACACGGCAACCAGTCTTCCGCCAGTATAGCCGTGATGGTTACATACTGTTCTGGTAATCACCCTCGAGGAACCTCTCAATCAAGGGAGAGCTAGATATTACCCCACAGTTTGTTGAGCACAGGTTGCTCTTCCTAAACGTAGGCCCTGAGCTCCGGGACAAAAGAGAAAGTTTTTAGCCAAGACATCACCCTTCTAGGTTTTCAGTGCGGGTGGTGTGAACAAAAACAAAAACAGGAGCATTTCTCTCGATCGATCGGGGAATCGCTTACCCCATAGACCACATCAGGAAGAAGAAAAATGAAAGGCAGACCATTTTCTTCGGTAAAGTCCCTGTAGTCATTTGAAGAGATCTGGGAGGGCGGTTGTCAGGCCCTTACTAGCCGAAGCCGCGTCTTCGAATACAGCCCATTGCCCATGAAGTAAAACATGCAGCTTTGCTGGATACAAAACTTTAAATCTTATCCCGGCAGGAATCAGTTTAGAAATCAGCGGGTGATATTCCGCTGTTTCTGCCTTTACTGTAGTCGGTAGATCCTGCGCGATTCTAATGGGGGTCCCTTCAGTTCAATTTTTTTTCTCTCGCTTTCAACAATATATATTAGGCGCCCTGAAAATTTAACAGGCGGACAATGAAAACCTGTGGGGGCACCAATGGTGGTACTGCTCATAAGGCTCTATGTACAGTCTGTCATTATAAATTCTTCCCAAGGCTGGCCTACCAGATCCCTGAAGAAGCCCCATGGTAAGGGTCGGATCGGCTCTTCCTCCCTTTCTGGAAGACCGATGATCACTAAATTATTTCTCGACTCGACCTCTAAATCTTCTAATTTTGCTTCCATCCTGGAGATCTTCTGGCAAGGTTAACAAGCTCCGGTTCTTGCTTCGAGACCTTTTTTTCCAAAGAAGAGACCTTAACTTCAGTGTCTCCGGTGCGTTTGGATAGATCCTCCAGTGCCGACGTGACCGCTTTCAGTTCTGCGGCAATCGAGCCCAGTTCGGCTCTGAAAGGCTTGAACTCTGCTAGGAACTGGGCGAGGGTAAGGGGTTCATTCTCGCCAGTAAAGCCACACTCCTCGGGTTCTTCATTTGGTGTAGAAATTCTCGGCTTCTTCGGCTGGGCCTTTGCCGTGACATGCGTATTGTGTCGCCATGTATTTTTCCTCATTAAGCCATTCCATATACCAAAGTGTCAGAATAGCCGATCGACAAGTGACGCTGCTGTAGCCCAAAATAAAGCTGTAAATGCCCCAAGAAGTTTTAAATAATTAACTTTAAAACCGGGGAAGCTGAGGTGAAGGATCAGACTGCTACTGCGGAGCTGGCATCACGTGACCTCCGCCTGCCTCATTTCCTTGGCCAGACTGGACACCCTCTGCAATTCCTTCTGTTGTTTGCTACTAACTCTCCTTCTCACATCCACCACTGTTCCCTTTATTCCCCTTATCCACCTCTACACTCTACCACCAGCTCCACTGTGCCTCTCATCACTAAATACTGGTTGGGTCCCTCCCCTCCTACTTATTCCATCTCATCTCCCCATCCCCTCCTTACCCTACTCCTTGCGCTCCAGGGACCCACACACTTTCTCCCTTCCCCAGCAACATGCCTCAGCTGGAAAATCTGCTTTCTCATATCTCCCCTTGCTCTGGAATCAACTAACGTTCTCCATTCATCTCTCTCCATCCCTTTCCTCCCTTAAATGTCAACTAAAACTTCTCCCTCCGCTCCCTCATTCCTGCCTACCATCTTCTTAAACCCTTCTTTACCTTTCCCTACTCCACCGATGAGCACTGGTTCAGAATCCCATTGACCGGTTTCCTCCGCACTTTTGAATTTACCTTATTTGCACACTTGCTTTCTTTCAGCACACTACTCCCTAAACATTCTACTGCAATTTTTGGCATTACTGTCAGTACCGTACTTTGACTTCCACACTTCATCTTCACTGTTTTGTAGCTATCATTATCAGCTTGGTTTCTATTTCTTTGCAACTGTGATTTCTCATTCTCTTTCTCCAGAGTTGCAGCTGGAAACAAGCACTGGCTCACTGTGCCTCTCCCAGTCTCTGATTTTCAAACAAACAAAATAAAATACATACATACATAAATAAATAAGACAGGCGTTACTTGCAAGCTCAAAAGGCAGGACTCAGACTTGATGATGGTTGAGTTCCACAAAGAACAAGAGCCACTTGCTATGACGGGCTCTGACAGAAATGTACCAAAATGCATCCTGCATGCTCAGGTAGGCTAGTCAGTCGTGAGACTTTAGACACAGTAGTAGAGAGTCAGAGATATCACTCTGAACTTCTTACATCTTGTATATGGCTCATTCTGTATATTGGTTTAGGTATAAGAGATTGAGTGCATTCTGACAGTCTTACTGGGACCTAGAAAATACCTGGGGTAGAAACCCTTACCCTGTTCTGGCTACAATATTTTCTCCACTGCCTCTTCTCTAGAAGCCCTGCAAACTCTAAGGACAGCAGCTCAGTCATAGGACCTTTCAACAGATGCAGCTTTCCTGGAGTATGCTCTATCGGCTCTAGGGAGTAACAAGTCTTGTATCATTTCCAGGACCTACTTATCTGCAGTGATGGTCTACCAGCACAGGTAGAATACAGTCAGGTCCCCCCCCCCCACCACCAGTACTGAGTGATCCACCTGTCAGATGTTAGGACACAGAGCCTTTGCCATCTTTACCTTATGCTGAGAGGCTTAACCTTGGCCTGCTGGCAAAGCCCTTTGTGTGGGCTTCATTAACTGGCTGTTGATGGTAGAAAAGTCAAGTCTCTCTCCTCTGTTGGGAGGAGTGTGGATGTGCTTCATATCTCTTTAAGGGTTGCTTTTTCTCATTAGACTCCCTAAAGGCCTCCCCATGTTGACTCAGATAGGTCCCATTAGACGGGACATTCATGATCTACGAGTTTTGATGTATTCCTGTGGAAATGCCTACACCAGCTGCACTTCCTGTCTACCACTCTATAAGAACCCATGGCATGGCTTTTTCTAAAGTGATATATTGGACAAAACAAAATAAAATTAAATCCAGCTTGCCTGTACTTTTCTTTTGTGAGTTCTGATTGTTCCTGACAAACAGCACAACACTGTTGACAGCTGTTGCCCCTTTTTAGTAGGGTTTCAGCATCTAAAACAGATCTTTAGACAATCAACATTACTTACTTTGAGGGCTTTTCATTCTTTGGATTATCAGTTCCTTTACAACCAACATTCTTCACAACAGGGACAGGAGAATGACTTGTAGAGACAGTTTTCTCTTCTAATACAAGATCACGGAATGGCTTGAGTGATGGGGAACAAGGTAACGGAGTTGTCCTGAAGAATGAAAATTTCAATGTTGAGTTACTGCAGGAGGAATGTGTAATGTGGTTGCTTTACTGTACATAAACCAGAAAAATAAAATGTTACGATTAGCCAAAACCTTCACTATGTCACTTGACACCATGAACAACTATAACAGTGAGTGTCTCTGCACAGGCATAAGACTCGCAAAAGTGCACCCAGAGAATTATAAACTCGCTTAGGAAACAGTATTTTAATGCTGCCCCCCTCCCCTTAATTCCCATCCTCCATCTCAATGATCAGCACTGCCATGGCTATGTCCCTTCTCTGGCCAGGAAGGCAGATGAGCTGCTGCTTTCACAGTGGACACCAAAGGCTGCTCCATATAACGGCCAATTCCACTGGCCCACACCCTCCTTTCCTGGGAGGTTAAGTGCTTCAAGCATTAGGTAATTCACATGCTGGTCACAACACTCAACTCGGTTAAGGAAGCTCAAATTGTTGTTTACAGATTCAGAATATCTTTTATTGATACAAAAGAGATAAAAGCAATACACCAAACGTACACTCAATGCATACCTACCAACATTTCGTTGCCTGGCTCTTTCTAAGGAATTAGAAAGGATATTCTGAATCTCTACAGCAACAACTGAGCTTCCTCACAACCCAGATGGTGTTGTGACTAGCTTTATGTGAGTACCTGAGATGTGAAGTTGTACTGAAGAACCATTGCTCTCAACTCTGGAATGGCCTACCTTATTTTACCCCTAAGCTTCAACCTCACAGTTCTTCACAGTACAGCCTAAAATATGTATGGAGACACCATCGATTCATAACAAATTGTTAATCAGACTAATCCAGTAACTAAAAAACAAACTTATAAGTATACTCTTCTTGAGTATCTCTTTCTTTGAGTCACACTCTTTGGTCTTAGACTGGAGGCACTAGGATCATAAAGGATCTAGAACCTTTGGGGCTGGCATACCATGTGTTTGGTCTGAAGTACAGCACCACGCACACCAATGGTATAAATAGCAGCTCTGGCCCTAAACTACCTCGGTATCCTTTTTTTTTCTTTTTGCTGAGGACTAGAGAAAGGACGATCAATTAGTACGACGTAGGATATGGAAATAAATACCTCTGAAAAAATATTGTTGGCTGGGAGTGACCTAAATATAATAGATAAATATTTACAGGGGAATTATAATTTCATCACTGGTAAGTCCAGTTGTGTGTAGGCTCCATCCATGGGCAGCCAGTAAATGGTACGGGCTATCTTCTCCACTCAGCTGGGACAGACTGAAAGGTCTGAGAGTAAGACTCAACCCCTTTACCCATGCACCTCAATCAGCTCCTTTGTCCTAGTCTGTAAACAGGATACTGTACATATTCTCAGAAAGTAACACTAGTAACATTCTCCTACAACTACACCAACCCTTGAACTAAGGACCTACACACAAAATAGGGTAGAAGTCCTAAGCCGCAAAAGTGTGTAGCACTGAAAACTTGGAGGGCCTCCTGGCCCATGAATGGAGCCTACATAAAACCAGAATTACCAGTAAGGAAATTATAACTCCCCTATGTGTGTCGGCTCCCATGAGCAGGTGGCAAATGGTATGGGCCCAAATAAGCAGTACTGAACTGTGTCAGTGCTGTACAACACAGCTCAACACACAACTGCCAAAAACAGCATCGACAGAACTGAGCACCGTCAGATAATGCCAAGAAAAGGGATGCACAGAGACCTAAGTAGTGGCCTTTGCAGATGTCCTCCAGGTACACTTAGGCCCCTCAGCACAGCATGCAGCCATAGCTCTAGTGTAGTCAGTTCGAGGCCTGGATGGTCGTATAGAACTAGATGGCTACAGATTGTCTGGCTTCTCTGCCCAGCAGGATGAGCAGTCTGCCAGTGTCACTAATGGGACTGGTGTCTCGGAGGTAAATCCCGACAGCCCTCTTCAGGTCAAGAGAATACAGCCTAATCCTTCCCGCCGGACAAAAGGCCATGAGCAAGTGTATCTTTAGGGTAATAAGCCATAGGAAGACTTCAGAAAGTGGTTCAAAGGTAGAATATTTCATGGATTCTGGCACCATGATCAGTTAGTCATGTTAGTAAGGTGACAGCTGCGGGGTACAAGGCGGAGTCTTGGGGCATGCTTCAGTAGGCATCTTTGTATACCCACATGGCAAAAAAATTCCACTACCTGGACCCTGAAGGGCTGACAGGCCCTTGTCCAGATCCTGCTGCAGAAAATTCCAAGGCATAGGACAGACAGGTGGTCGAGACTGAGCCACAGAGAGAAGCAATGTGATCGGATGGGACTCAGACTCAATAGTGGGTAATGACTGAACAGGATGTCTTGGAGTGCATCATGATGATAATCATGCCTTGGGAATATCCAGCTCTTATGTGCTTTCTATGCTCAGGAGCTAAGCTGACAGATGAAAACTTAGAATCTGGGTGCAGGAAGTGCCCTTAAAATGAAAGCCTGACCTGACCAGAAGCAGAACTGGGTCACAGAAAACCATGCACATCAGATCTGAAAATCACACTTTTCAGGGTCACCTTGGAACAAGGGAAGTACGGTTGATGGTTCCTTTTGCCACTTCCCGAAACACCTTCGGGAACAGACCCACCATGGATGAGCATACAGCCATGCATCCACCTGCATCACGAACAGGCAGCATTTTTCCAGTGACTGAAATTATCAATGACTGAAGTATTTTGGTGACATTATTATTCCTTGGTAGCAATAAGGTCCAGAATAAGGCTTTGCCCACGCGATCATATTGAAGACCTCCTGATTCAGCTCCTACTCCCCCTGAGTGGAGAATCTAATTTTATTTATTTTTTGTTGACCGGGTTAATGGGGAGGGGGATACAGATGAATGCCAACTGACCTTGAACCAGATTAAGCTGTTGGTGGTATTTTTGATGAATGAGGGAAATTTGGCCAGGACACCGGGGAAATTCCCCCTACTCTTTTCGATAAGTGCCATGGGATCTTTAACATCCACCTGAACTACCACCAATCCAGGCAGATGGGACCTTGGTTTAACGTCTCATCCGAAAGACAGCACCTCAGAAGTGCAGCACCCCTCTCATGCTGCACTGCAGTGTCAGTACTGGGATATTAACCCAAGTGCCAGATGTGGGAACTGAACCCACAGCCCTCTGATCTCCCAGCCTCAGAGGTGAGTGTGCTATCTACTGAGCCACTGACATTGACTGACTAAGCCCATCGACCTGTTGAGTAAGGGTTCTTGTGAGATGAACTGCAGACACGGGTGGTAGGGTTACTTCTGCCCCTTGAAGTATTTTGCATGCCTCCACCATCATTGCTTTGTTGTTTGTTCCTCGGTGCTTCCTGATACACCACCATAACTGCATTGTGCAATAGCACTTGGGTGTACTTGGTTTACTGCTTGTTCCAGAAGTATAGCACTTGCCTGAATACTGCCCTCATCACGAGGATGTGAAATAGTACCTTTCTTTCTAGTGGGCTCCAGGTGCCCCGTATTGAGCCTATGAAGACTGCACCCCATCTTGTGAGGCTAGATACAGTACAGTGTGAAAGACAGCGAGCCACAGAGCGTCCCACTGTGATACTCCCTTGGATTAGTTCTGCTGATGAATCTGATAATCAAGAAAGTCCATACTTACAGGGTTAGCTGGATCTGTCTGAAAGGGACCCTTGTGAGGATCCCATGAGAGACTGGTTGTGAGCTGCAGTGAATGATACTGTGAAGCCTGGGTCTAGAGGATGCTTTACATCAAGAGCTCTAGCACATGCTGAATGCCTTCCAGCTGTCTTAGTCTGAATCCTTCTAGGTCCCTTTGTGCGACCTACAGGCCAGGAGTGAACTCTGTCCAGGGTTAGGGCATGGAGGCTGCTGTGTTAAATGGTGTTCATAGATGCTCAGATTTTGGGAGAGCTGTGGTGAGTCTCTCTGTGGTTGATTATCCAACTGTAGCTTGAAGGCATCCTGCTGACTGCTGCTGCCTATGCTTCCTGACGGACAGCACCTGAATAAGGTAGTCATCCTGGTATACTGTGCAAGAATTTTCTTCCCCTAAATACGCTGCCAGTACTCAATATCACCTCTTCAAAAACCTATTTTGCAGTCAAAGAACCAAACTCTAGGGTCAAGAAAGGAAAATTACGTACTCACCGTAATTCTTGATCTTCTTGGACGAGTCTCCACCACTCATTCACACTAGTGGGATTAGGGCCGGAGGCACTAGGACCCATCGGGAGCAAATTTTTTTGCTGGAGGGTCGGCGCGAGAGATGGCGCCGCGAGACACGGCGCATGCGAGCCGCGTGGCTCGAGCGGTAACGACCTTTTCGGCGCCGACCTCCAACCGCCTCAGTACCTTTTACTAAGGAGGTGCAGCGAATCTAACGAAAGAGTAACTGTAATGATTAAAAACACGGACATAAGATAGTCCGCATTTAATTCGTGTAAGAAGGGTCAGTAAAGAAGTCCTCACAGCCTAAAGATTTGAGGGAGTGAAGACCAACACAGCGGTGAGCTCGGGATGGAGGGGGTAGGATGAGTGGTGGAGATCGTCCAAGAAGATCAAGAATTACGGTAGGTGACGTACTTTCCCATCTTCCTGGACCTAAGTCTCCACCACTCATTCACACTAGTGGAGAGTACCAAGCTTGATAATCTCTAAAAGGGCGGCAGGAGAGCCAGAGCTCATATGTCTAAGGTAGAAGCCTATTAAGGGATGAGTTCATGTATGCGTGAATGTCGCTTGCATGAATATCCAGTGCATAGTGCTTAATTCTAAGGTATGCACTGAGTTCCAGGTGGCGTGCAAGCAGATATCTGCAATTGGAATATTGCGACTTCCGCCAGGGATGCTGCGATCGCTTCTAGTAGAGTGAGGCGACACTCTACCTTCTAATTTAACCTGAGCCATGGAGTAGCAATGTCGAAGGCATGCTACTAACCATGAGGAGATGCATCTGATAGCTTACAGGTTGACCCAGTCGGTGTCGCTGAAAGAAACAAAGAGTTGTTGAGTCTTGCTAATATCCTGGGTTCTGTCCAAATAGAACCGCAAGGCTCTCTTAATATCCAAGGAATGAAGAGATTCGCTCTCTTCATTTTGGAAATTAGTGAAGTAAGCTGGAAGTACCAGAGGTTGGTTTAGATGGAATTCTGACACAACCTTGGGAAGAAATTTTGGATGAGTACGGGAGAACTACTTTGTCTTTTATGGAAGACAGTATACTGGAGGGTCTGTAATCAGGTATGTATCTCAGAGACTTATGGTGGAGGTAATGGCCCCAGGAAGGCAGTCTTCCAGGTCAGAAATTTTAGCTCACAGGTAGCTAGGTTCTGAATGGCTCGAGTGAGCATGTCCAGCACCAGGTTAATGTCCTAGGCTGCAACTGGACGCTTAACAGGGGGTCTGGATGAAGAATCCTTAAGAAATCTCTTCACCATAGGTAACTGAGCCAGAGTCAGGATGAAACCAGCTCATGGAACGCTGAGATGGCACTATGTGAATCCTTTAACTGTGAGTGCCTTAAGACCTGAGTTAGATAGGTCCAAAAGATACTCCAGAACCTTGTCAGGAGGACAGGAAAGGGGTTCCAAGAGGACTTTGCACACCTAGAGAGAAAACGCCCATTTGATGCGTATGTTTTCCTGTAGTGGTTGGCTGCCCAGCAGCCAGAAGGATGCCTAGACTCTACGGGAGACGTTGAACCATTCACTTCTATCTCTTCAGGAGCCAAGCATGAAGGTGAAGGATTTCAGGTTGGGATGACCTAACCAACCCTGGGTCAAGAGATTGACTTGCAAGGAAGTGGACTTGTGCTCCAAGCACCACTCCCATACCTTCATTAAGCTTCCCTGCAAAGGGGATAAGAGTGAGCACCTCACTTTGCTTGTTGATGTAATACATCACAGCTTTATGTCCGCTTGAAGGAGAATGTTCTTGTGACAAAAGGACATCCTTCAGAGCTTGGATCGCATAGAGGACCGCCTCACCTCCAAGACATTTATGTGGGAGATGAGATCTCGAACGGAGTCCATACACCTTGAGTGTGGAGGAGAGACAGTGAGCTCCCCCATCCCATTGAAGCGATGCGCCTGTGGTGATGGAGATCTGATGGTCTGAAGAGCAAAGGGGAACCCTTTGAGAGATTGCTTCTTGAGACCACCAGGTGAGAGACCTTCGGGCGTTGTGCTACCTTGATGGGATAAGACTGGGTGTGAGGTCGGAGACCACTGAGTGGAGAGCATCCATTGGGTGGTTCTGTGCAACCGGGCCAGGGGTACAGTGAACACCGAGGACGCCATGAGACTCAACATGCTGCATCGAGAGAGCTGTAACCCATTGGTTCTCCTTGATGTAACGTGCCATCCGAGGATGTCGCCTTCTGTCCTCTGGAAGGAAAAGCTTTCGGAAGAGGTGACTAGAAGGCCCTAAAGAAAAGGAGCCTGGAGGGCTGCAGTTGGGATTTTTTCAGATCTGTGCAGAGCCCCATGGACGTAGAAGACGGGAAGTCGCTTGCACGGCCTTACAGTCCCTTGCTGGACGGGCTTGCTAGAAGCCAATCATCCAGGTAGGGAAAGACTCGGAGTCCGCTTTTCCTGGAGATGCGCCAGAACTGCACAACACTTTGTAAAATCTCATAAGCGCCGAGGATAGCCCAAAAGGCAGGACTTGAACTGATAATGCTGACCCAAAGCTACAAACCTGAGGAACTTTGTGTGGGTCGGTGGACGGGATATGCTGGCACTGATCCTGCATATCCAGAGAGGCCAGCCAGTCGTTCTGATGCAGCAAGGGTAACAGGGTACATAGGAAATCATTTTAATTCTCCCTGGGGAGTGAATTTGTTTCAGCTTGAGGTCTAGAATGGAAGCGATCCCAGTTTTCTTTTGGAATTGAAAAGAAATGGGAGTAGAACCTGTGTTCGCAATGCGGGGGCACCCAGTTCTATTGCCCTGTTGTTCAGAAGGCCTCATCTCGTGGTGAGGAGGTTCGATTGAGTAGTTTACAACCTGGGTTGTCGCCTGGGAGGAGACAATATTGGGGAATTGAGAGTAATCCTGCGAATTATCCTAAGGACCCATTTGTCTTAGTTATGGACTTCTACCTTTGTAGAAGTACATCAGACGCACCTCCCACTGAGGAGAAAGTTCCATCCGGCAGTGTGGATGGTCCTGGGGCCAACAACTCATATAGGCGCTTGGGGGCTTTAGGCCCCTGCTTTCTGCTAAGGCCTTCTTCTGAGGTTGGGCAGGTTGGCTTTTGCGGAAGCTTCCCCTGTTTGCCTCGAAAGGACTGAGCACTAAGAAACTGACGCTCTGTTCGCATGCCCGCGAGAGGGGCAGGCGGAGGTTCTGGGCCAATTTAATGGCCGATCTAGTCTTTTAGGAGGCTTCAGGCTTGCTCCACCTGAGGGTCGAAAAGATAGGTGCCATCAGGCAGCGCGTCATTACCTGTTGCTGAGCATCCTCGTGAAGCCCAAGAACGCAGCCAGGAATGGCGCCGAGTACAATCCTCGCAGCAGTGAACGAGAAGCAGTGTCGAAGTTGTCCATGGCGGCTTTGACTTGCTGGTTATTGGATTCAATAATTTAGTAACGGTCAATAGCCTTGACTTTGAGTCCTAATCTGGAAGAGCTTCAACCATTCTTTCATAGAGTGCCGCAGGATATACTCATACTGAGAAAATAGCCTTGATAACTGGCAATACGTATACTTAGAGTGGAGGCAGCAAAGACTCTCTTACCTAATGAATACCCTCGAGACTCTTTGTTAATAGGTCGAGCTGAAGTAGTTTGAGGAAGAACGACCTTGTCATTTTCTGCCAGACTACAATAGGATCCGCAAATGCTTGGGATGCCAAAAATAGGACGATCCTTGGGAGCTGAATACTTTATCAATGGATTTAGCCACTGAATGATTAAGAGCAGGATTATTCCATACCATTTGAGACAGCTTCTTGGTGAAGGCTGGATCGAGGAGTCAAACTGTAGGGATTCTGGCTACGAAGGTACTGGAGTCTTAATATCTTCCCAGGATCGATGTTTGTAGTCTGAGAGAAAGAGGGATCTCAGGTTCTTCAACAGAGACTTAAAGGACAGGTCCTCGACTACAGGCTCTGTAGTAAAGAAAGATCCTGTTTCTCCACTTCATCACCCAACCGAAGGTCTGGGTCAGGCTCAACATCATCTCCTGATGGTCCAGAAAGGACTGTTTGGACAGTAAAGGAATGAAAATTAGAGAGGAGGAAACATCAGAAAACAAGGAGAGTCCTCGAGATTCCCCGGCGTGAGATTTGCAAAGCGGGTCGAAAGAACTGGGAATCTAGCAGGAACGCCCCTTATACCACGCTTCGACGGAGGCGGGACCGACGCCGGGGTGGTCCTCGCTGAAGATAGCTAGCTAGAAGAATTCGCGGGGTCCTGGACGCTTCGCTGGCTTCAGTCCTAATGGTATTACCTGCTGCAAGAGCTGTATCCTCAGTAAGATCAGTAACCCACACTCTAAAGACAGATTAATATATTTTAAACAACCTGATCGGTTCAAACCGAACCGATAAACCGTTACAAGTTCACAAGAATAGAAATCAAACTAAAAAAACCTACCTAGTACTCACCATACCACAGAGAGAGTCTGGACCCGACCAGCTGCGGTTTAATTTCGATCAGAAAACCGAAAAAACAATACTTTAACCGACAATGAAGACGAGGCAGAAGGAGAATCTCGGGCGACTCTTCAAATGAGGGCAGAGTAAAGAATCTGATGGTTTGAGTTTGAAGAACAACAGACAGAGATTTAACCGAGCTCGAGCTCAGCGTTCCATGCCTGGCATGGAAAGTTAACTCTTTCACTTCTGGAGCAGTTCAAAGGTTGGGACTCACTGCATATGTCATAATATAGCAAGACTTCATGTTGTTTGAAGGGTAAGTTTCTAGAGGACAAAGTTTAAGTTCCAAGGCGGAGCTGGAGCCCGGACAGGGGGCCTGAGATGAAGGACCCCTCTGTGGAAAGTTTTAGATACCTCCAGCTGGGCAAATGCCTCATCCGCGAAAGGGATATGGTAGGCTGAAATAGCCGCCATATGGACTTTCAAAGAGGAGTGACTGAGAGCTAAGTCGAAAAGATGACGCATGTACTCAAGCAGAATGGTCACAGGGCAAGAAGAGGCTCCACGTTCCTGGGCCTTGGCCCAGATGAAAATCTTTCCATTTCATGGCATAGGTGGACCTAGTGGAGGGCTTAGCCTCCACCAGAATCTAAACCACCTTAGGAGAAATGCCAAGCAGGCTTGAGCTAGGTCTGTAGGAGCCATGTCCGAAGTTGAAAGGGACTTAGGTCCCGGATGGACCAGGTCCCTGATCCTGGGTCAGCAATCCATGAGTTAAAGGAAGAGGAGGAACCTCTGAGTATTGTTGTAGAAGAGAACCAGATTTGCCTGGGCCAGAAAAGAGCGACTAGAATCATTCTCACTCCTTCTAAAGCAAGCTTCTGTAGCACACGAGGGACCAGAGGAATTGGGAGAAAAGCATAGACCGAATCTGTCCTTCCAACTTAGAGATAAGTGTCGCCCAGAAAGCACCTCGCCTGGAGCGAAAGAAACCAAGATTGGAAGCTTTGGCATTTGGGAAGGAAGAACAGGTTCATCTGAGGAGTCCCTCAAATCTGGAAGATGCTTGTCAGAACTTTCGTCCAATTCCCACAGTGTGGAAGAGCCGACAAAGCAACTTAATCTGTCTGCCAGGACATTGTCGACTCCCAGAACATGGATCGCCATGAAGGTGAAGGTTGTGGAGGTTGCCCAACCCGACCCTCATCATTTCCTGCACAGCGCGGGACCAAAGTTCCTCCCTGCTGTTGATGAACCACACCACGCACATGTTGTCTGTTTGAGACAGCTAGGTGACCGGGAAGGATGTACTAGTGAAGGGCCTGGGCGCATACAGCACTGTTAGGCTCGAGCACGTTGATGTGGAGAACTATCTCACAACATTGACCAGGCCTTGGGTTGGGTGAGGGACCCAGAGGGCTCCCAAACTTCAGCTGGCCGTCCGTGGTCAAGAGTCTGATAGGGAGAAGATGAAAAGTGGGACCCCGGAAGGTTCTCTCGAACCATCCACCACTGCAAAGTCTCTTACCATCGGCGAGGAGATCAGAACCAGATGATCTAGGTAGTCCTGGTTGATCCACTGAATCGAAGAGTCCACTGAGAAATTCTCATGTGGAAGTCTTGTGAGAACCATCGGGATAGCCGCTGCCATAAGTCCCAGTAGACGGACACTGCCTCGCCCGGGACCCTCCTGTGTTCGATGGGAGGAAATCTGTGACTGGAAGGAGGCCCCTGTCCCGGAGGCAGAAGGAGCCTAGCAAAGTTGTGTTGAGAATACACGATAAACTGGAGCCTCTGTGAAGGATCCAGGTGAGACTGGAATGGTTGATGGTAATACCCAGGCAGTGAAAACCTGCTGGGTGAGGGAGAGAAAATGCAGGAGTTCCTCCCTGGATGGGGCTGCCCAAGGCCAGTCGTCCAGGTAGGGAAAACCTGAGCTCCCAAAAGAGCATGGGTGGGCGCTACCACTACCAGGCATTTGGTAGACTCGGGGGCCAAGGAAAGACCAAAATGGAGCACCGAATGGTAGGACCCCTGGAATGCAAAACCTGTGGTACTTTCAGTGACGAAGGGCCAATGGGATGTGCAGGAACCATCCTGCATATCTAGTGCCCAAGCCATTGGGTCCGGCCAAGCAGGGGCAAAGAGGATTGAAGAGAGAAACATCCTGAACCTCTTGTGTTCCACATACAGGTTCGAGGAGCTGAAGATCGAGAACACGTCCGAGATCTCCCGTCTTCTTTGGTACCAGGAAGAAGTAGGACTAGAACCCCATCCCGTAGAGGTGAGGAGGGATGGGCTCTTATAACCTGTTTAGCAAAGAGGCGCTGAATTTCTTCCCTGACCAAGGAAGATGGTCCCTTGAGTAAGCGGAGTTCAGAGGGGTGGCATTGGGGTTTCTGCAGGAAACTCTGTGGAGTGCCCCTCTGCCATGACAAGCACCCATGGTCAGTTATCCTGCCCAACCCGGGAGGTGGAGGAGAACCTCCCTCTACCAGTTCCTCAGGCGTCTGGAGGTGGTGGGAGAGGAAGGAGTCAGGTGGTGTGAGGCAGCGCCCGCAGCTAGAGCCACCGTTGCTTTTTGAGTGGTGGGGGCCTGGCAGCTGTGGGGCAGCGTTGATGGCCGCCTTCCCTGAGGTTTGCTTGGGGTGACTGCATCTGTGAAAAGGGACAGCGGCACATGCTGGGGGATGGGGACGGTACACTGAATCAACGGATTTAAGGGCTGTCCCCTTCTCCACCTAAATCAGTGATGATGTCCTGACATCACCACCTAAAAAGCACAGAACCCCTGAAAGGTGCTTCCTGGATGGCTGACCCACCTCTGGGACCAGACCCGACCACACCGGAGCCACGCCGATGTCAAGACCTGACGGCGAACCAGAGCTCCATCCTGCGGTGTCCACTGCGCCAGAGGTCAGCCCTCAGAATGTGACGACCGGTCAACGAGCAGAACGGGACCACGCCGGCCAACTCCTGCTTGATTGAGAGTCAGGCAAAGAGGTCGATCTTGGATTCCACCTGGAGCAAGGCCGACCTTGAGTAATCCCCATATGTGCTACATAGTTCAGGGCCCTAATCCCCAGTGTGGAAGAAGCATAGATCTTCCTTCCATACTGATCCAGGCGAGATTCCTTATCCACATGGAGGCGAGCTCAAGTGTTTTGGGTGTGCTGACCGGCAGTGAGCGCACTAATCACAACCAGTCTGCTGGGGTGAGAGTCTAAAAGTCTACACCTCCGAGCCTGGTATAGCCTGTCTGGGACTTCCTGGGAAGTGGGGCAAGCCGGCCAGTTGTTTCAAATGAGTAAAACAATTGGGCGTGATTCGATCAGGGTGGCACTAGTAGGGCGTGAGGGCAAGTCCAGATGTTCGGCGAGTTTTACCCACTGAGGATCTGGTTCTAAGGAATGCCACTGATGGACTTCCTGGATCTTCCTTAGCAACTCCGTGAAGGAAGGATCCTTTGGAGGAGTCCTCGGCCGGGGCTTGGACGGAGAGCGTGGCTCGTCGTCTTTCTCGGAACATCCATCGGAAGCATCCGAGGAGTCCGAGAGAGAAGGGGAGGAAGAATCTGAAGCAGAGTAAGACTCCCTAACCCGTCTAGAAGGAGGAATGGGTTCCTTGGGAGGGATCCCAGAACGCGTGTCCTGCCTCTCTGGATCCTGAGGGCAAAGCCAGGAATCCAGAAAGAGGAGAGAATGCCGTCAGGGCGTCGCAGGGGAGCTGAGGGGTGGCACAAGTCGCCATAAGGCAGCTCTTGGATCTTTGGTAAAAGCTGACAGCAGCCTCAGCCCACCAAGAGCAAGAGTCTCCTGAAGATCACGGTGGCCTAGGGGTGGTGGAGGAGGAGGAGAGGGATAGCTGTACTAGGAGAAATCCATGGGGGAGTATCCGTAACGACTCTTGGTATCCCGGAGTCGGGTACCGTGGCATCGAGTACAGCGGCATCGAGGTCGGCACCGGTACAGCGGCGCAGGATACACCAGACCTGGGAAGACCGGAGTCCGGATGTGGCGAGGCGGATACCCCAGGCACTGGAGGAGCTAGCAGGCAGGCCCAGCTGGGTACTCCACGGGTGGATCAGCCAGGATAGGCCACGTGAAGTGAAGAACCCAAAGAAGAAGGAAAATCCCCGCCAGTCGGAGGGCTGGTGTCGGAACCGCATGCGGCGCGGGAGCCAGCGTCAGGGGCGGCATCAGATCCGGTTCTTCAGGAAGAAAAATCAGACGGTAGCAAGGTCCCCGAGTCTCATCCCGGGGCGGAGAGAAAAATCCCGGAGGTCAGGTAGGGGACAGGGCTCCCAGCAGCAGCCCAGCTATTAGGGGCCTGGGCGACAAAACAGCAGATTCCACTGCCATAGGGTCGGAGAAGCGATGTGTGGCTTATGGGCGAGTCACAGCGGGCCTTGAGAAGACAGGCGTCGGCTTCAGGGCCCCTCATGGAGGCGGGCCAGGATGAGAGCCAGTCAAGGAGACACTGCTGGCGCCGCCCGAAGGGTCAGTGTCTAAGAGGCCTTCTCCCGGCGTACGTTGGAGGAGCAGACATCGGCTTAAGGGAGGTGCCGCACCAGTGTAGCCGCAGGCCTGCGGCAGCTGAGGGCTGGAGTCTCCATTTTGCAGGCGCCCGGCGCGGCCAAGCGAGCCCTCCCGGGCGGGCTGATACCCTCCTCAAAGCGCTGGAAGACTGCGTTGGCGATCCCGAGAGGAAATGTTACCTTGCCAGCGACTCGGCGAGAGTCAAGCAGAGGTGAGGCTTTCCTCCCGTGCCTTTCCTTGTCCCGCTTGTGCCCTTCAGGGAGGTCGACACCTGCCAAAGTTTTCTCAGCTCTTTCTCCATCGCAGACATCTTCTTTTTGAGGAGATGGGCTTCGAGGGACTGCTGGCGTTGTCTGCGGGTGGCCGCGTTGAACTGGAGGCAATGCGGACACTTGTCAACCACATGGTCGGGGCCTAGGCAGAAGAGGCAGAGGGAGTGACCGTTTTTGTGAGGCAGTTGGGCGCCGCACGAGTCGCACTTATTCTTTGAAGGGGACGACATATACTGACGCTCACCTGACGAAAGAGGAATAAAATTCTGAAACTATTAGGAAAAACCGATGAAGTAACAGGACTGAACGATAAGAACTTAACTGGTATACTTGCAATGAGCCGACGGCGGAAAGAACTCAAGGCTGGCGTCCGGGACACGCCTTTATAACGACGTCAGATGACGCCGGGTCACCTGGAGACGTGAGGGCAGCTCTTCGCCAGGGACTGCTAGCTGAAATTTTTCTGCGGTCCATGCCGCCGGACGGCGTCAGTCCCATATGTAATTACCTACTGCAAGAGCCCTCTCGAAGTAAGATCGCCTGTTACAGGTGAGTAACCTGTATTTCTAGGGACATGGATATGTTGTTCATCCACACTTATTGGCAGACTCCTAGCAGTTCTCCAGGAGGAGGGAGGCAAGGCGCACACCCCCTACTTAGGTAGAAAGACTGGAGAACCGAGGCCCCGACCAGCATCCCGATGTGACCCCAGGGTCGATGTGGAAGGGAAAAACGGTAAAGCCTGCTTCCAGGTAGAAGCCCTCCGGATATCCTGGACTGGAGTATCCTTGGAAGCAGCCACCGATGCAGCGGAAGGGCGGGTAAAATGAGCACTTATCCCTCTGAGAGGCTCCATGCCCGCCCACCTATAGCGGAGACCTATGCAGGAGGTGACCCACCCACTCGTCGTCCGCTAGGCTGCAGGTCTGCCAGGTGCGCTTTCAGCGTGATGACAAACAGCTGGCGAACCTCTCCCGAACTTCAGTCCTACGCCTCCCTGGGTAGGCGAAGGTGATAAATAGGGTCCCTAAGGGGAACCTATATACGGCCTCCGAGGTGGAATGGGGATGAACCCGCAGAGGCAATACCCAGATAGGAAAAAAAAATCACGCACCGCCAATGGAAGGAACTCGGTGGGGCGAGGACAACCATGTCTCTGTGGAAGACCAGATGGGAGATTCCAAAGGCGCCTGAACTCTCCTCTCCTCCTTCTGGATGGCAGAGTAGCCCCAAGAAGGTGTTCTTCCACAACAAGTGGGAACTCGCACCTGTGCAGGTTCGAGAACGTGCTTGCCCGTGAGCTTGCCTGAGTATACCAGCTAAGATCCCCAGAATGGGATACTCAAGGGAGGTGTGATCGAGGCCTAGAAAAGCACCAGACCACCTTTTCTGCACCACCGACTGCCTTCCGGCCCGCGCCGGGAAGACAGGGGAGACCAAAAGAAGCACCCAGAGGGTAGTCGGACGAAACCCTGGTTCAAAAGAATGGACCGCAGGTGGTCCATAATGCTCGCCGAGGGACGGGAGAGGGGCCCCGGCCCTGTCCCAACATCAAATGCAGAACTCCACCATTTGAAGGCGAGCATATTTGGCCAACTCCTGGCAGGATGCCTCAAAAATGTTGAGGACCTTGCTGAAAGACCCCAGGCCTGGCCCCTAGCCACACAGGGGCCAGGCCTTTAGGTGCAGGGATTGAAGGTCCAGATGGAAACCCTTACCCTGAAAACAGAGATCAGGACCGGGCGGGCTGAAAGCCACCTCGGGAGCCTGGGTCTGAGACTGAGGAGAGCTGGATACCAGAGCTGGCCAACCAGACTGGGGCTACCAGGATTGCCTGCGCGCCTAGTCCTCCTCGCTCTGCCTGTGGGTCAAGGAAATGGGAGAGGCGTGAGAGAGGCCCGGGGTCAGCGACCTCGACGGCATACCCTACAGCAAACCTTGCTGAGGGGACGGGCATGAGACAGTCTCAGCCTCGTATTCTCCCTGGAGGGAAGGAGGGAGAAGATCCTGTGCTACTTCCAGCAGGGAAGACCACTCGTGAGGCGCAGCCTATGTCCGGCTTAGGGCATCAGCCGGGGTGCTGGAGGCTCCCGTCATCGAATGGCTAGGAAACTGCCTCCCAGCTGCACGAAAGACCCAATACGGAGAACCTCCTCATGAGATGCAAGGGGCTCGCCCGAACCTGGCGGGGTAGGTAGCACATGGTCGTGGTGTTGTCCGCCTGGACTTAAACCACTAGACCTGCACAAACGGAGTGAGCGGTGCAAGCAAAAGCGGACCGCCAGGAGCTCCAGCGGTAGGAAAGACATCGACTCCCAGAGGGCCAGAGGCGGAGCACTTGCATATTCCCTAGATGGGCACCCCAACCCATCCGAGAAGCATCGGTCGAGCAGACCGTCGACCTGGCGGACGTTAACAGGATGTTCTCCTGCAAGAGCTGGAATGGTCCGAGGAGAGTGTTCCCAACCCTGGGCTGTAGTCACGAACTGGTCCGGCGAACGAGCACTGTGACCGCTGGCTGGCCAGTCCCCACAAGTGGAACGATGACCAGCGGGTCAAGAGACTACACTGAGCCGCCGCCGCTTAGGCTCCAGGAGGAGCATGAGGTCCAGCAGGCGCAATTGCCCAGTCAGACCAGACCAGGTACGGGAGGAAGAACCCCAGCCCTATCCGCCGGGAGCCAAGCTCGGACTCAAGAGACGAGCCTGGTCCCAAAGAAGGATCACCCACTAAGGCACGAGTTCCAACATGGCTCCGATAACAGGAGACCAGCCTGAGATCCAGAACTCTGGATCGACCCCTTCCACCCGGAAGGGTTGTAGTCAGGCCGCCATCCGGGTGGAGTTACGCCCGGGACCCTCCATGCCGCAGAGAGCTGCTGGGCAAAGACCGAAGGGCCTGGCCTGGAACTCGTAAGGAGATCCCCGCTAGGAAATGGAGGAGTCTCCCAGGAAACGGACGAACGAGAGAGGGCACGTCCTGGAGGCCCAGGAACCTAAGCCACACACCCTTCTGAGGATGTGGATATCTAAGTCAAGAGAGACCATCCAGGCATGCAGAAGAATGGGCGCAAGCCCCGCCTGTTTGAGACCAGGAATACCTGGACACGAACCCAGGGTCAGAAGGAGGATTCACAACTTTCCTGATCACCCCTATTTAGAGGCGGGCAAGTCGCCAGGCCAGGGCCGACGAAGAGGCTGGCAGGACCCCCAAGATCCCCATGGGGCAAAGGCTCGGAAGGGTGGAACCTGCTGCAAACCCGAGACAGGTCACACCCTTAGCACCTCCCCACCCTGGAGGTCCGGGAAGGACCAAGTGGAGGAGATGCGGAGCCGCCCCACGGGGAACCCTGAAGCGACGGGCCGGGACAGTCTCTAGCCCATCACTGAGCAGGCTTGGGGAGGAAGAGGCCGAGGGAGCTCGGACCTTTGCCTCCTTGCTTCCTTTTGGAGGAAGACGCTGGTTTGGAGTCAGGCTGCCCAGCGCATGCCTGCTGGCCCTCGTACTGGGCCGATCGAGCTGCAGGGACCGGGGGGCCAAGGGATTTACGCAAAGGCTGCCGGCTGCCCTTGTCCCTCTGGGCGGGAGTGACCGAGTCCGGAGTGGCATCGGACTTCTCGGACCCCTGGAGGTGTCCCTCCACTCCAGAGCCGAAAAGGTCAGCCCCAAGAAGGGAATGTCTGCCAACTCGTGCTGGGTTTCCAAAGAGAAGGAGGATAACCTCAGCCACGCCCTGCGGCACATGGCCACCGCGGCCGCCACCGATCTGGCACAGGAGTCGCCCAGATCCAGAGCTGTCTGGAGCTGCTGTATCGCCACCGCCCTACCCTGGTCCCGCACCCGCCGGACCGTGGTCCACAGGTCGGCCGGGAGATGAGGGAGGACCTCATCCAGGGAACCCAAGAGGGTGTGGGAGAAATGTGCCATCAGTGCCGCTGAGCTGGCCTGACGGAGGCCTAGGGAGGATGCAGCGTAAACCTTGCGCCCACATAGTCCATCCTTTTGGACTCCTTGTCAGGGGGCCTATCCACATCCCTAGCGTTTCCAGAACATTGGAAAACATTGTCGGTAACTACCCCCTCAGCCGAGAGGTGTTCCGAGAAACTGGGCAGAGAACCGACAGGGACAGAGTACTTCCTGGCCATCCTAGCCGATGGCGCAGGGCAGGAAGTAGGCCACCGCCAGAACTCCAAGGCTGGGCCCACAATTGCCTCAGCCACCGGGAAGGCCTCCGAGGGTGAACCCCCTCAGTCTAGAATCTCTGTAAGGGGGTAAGGGGCCCGTTTGGAAATGGGCTCACGCTGCATCCCGGTGAATTCCGAGATGAGCTGCAGCAGACCCATAAAGGACGATGGGCTGTCGTCCGCGGAATGTTCCGGAGAAGACCCTGGGTCCTCCCTGCTAGGAAACATAGAGGAGTCGATTTCGGGCTCTGAGGGGTCTGCAAAAAGCTGCCGCAAGCCTGAGTCACTCTTCGTCTGCCGAGGCGGGCAGGAGTGAGGCAGCAGATAACCCGCGGGCCAGGTCATGACCGGCCTGGGTTCCACTCAAGACGGTGGGGCAGCAGGGACTCGACGAGCAACCGGCCCGGAGAGGGCACCCGAGCGTGTTGCATTGGTCGATTGGCGGCAGTTGCTTACTAGCCGGAGAATGAATCGGGCCATTGATTCCTTGACAACAACAGCTGGCCAAGCACATAAGCTCTGGTAACGCCGACGCCAACGGCATCGAAGCCACCTCTCATCCAAGGAGGGGGACGAGGAAGAACGGCAATGCCACTTGACTCGGTGCCCCAACTGAGAACGCCGAAGTCGGCGTGAGCGGTTTGACCGAGAGGAGGACTGAGATCCGAATCCTCGGGGGAACCGAGGGCAGGCCTGGGAAAGAGCGCGGCGCGCCCGCTCCTCCTTCGGCTCGGAAGAAAGGGCTGAGGTCTGTCGACCTGAAGGTACAGGCAGAACCTCAGCCTCCTCCGGGGGAACCGGCGAAGGGATGGCGGCTCCAGCAGAAGACAGCCCAGATGACGGGTCGAGAGACTCGACAGCGTCGACGGGAGTTCTGGCCGGCTGACCTGACGGGGACACCGTGAGGCCAGCGGCCAAAGCTGCATCCTCGACCGAAGTCGAACGTCGGGCCGGGCAGGGGAGGGGGAACTCTCCTGCTCCCTCCAGGGCCGATGAAGGGACTTAGCCTGCGACTCCTTGGACTTGGGCTGAGAGGCAGGTCCTGAAGATCCCTCTCCCTTCGAGGAAAGGGACTGGCAAAGCTCCTTGAACGAAGCTGCATGAGGAGAACTTAAGGAAAGCGGGATAAGTGCCGCGACCGAGGAAGAGGTAGTGGCGGCTGCCCCCTTCCCGGAGGGAGGAAAATCGAGCTGCTCAGCCGAGGTCACGACGCGGACACTGCCCGACTAGTCTCCAAGGAATTTTCCAAGCAGGAAAACCTTGGCTTAGAGTCTCTTAACGGGCCGCGATCCTCCAGACAGCAACAAAGGGCACAACAAAAATTGCAGTTGAGGATCATGATCCAAGTCAAGGCAGTAAACGCACGTGGAGTGTGGATCTTTTCTGGAGGAATATGCCGGTGCTCTCATGAAATGGAAAACGAATGAGCATCGCCAGAAGTAAAGAAGAAGATCAAGTTTCAGAAACTTCCAATTGAATTCAAAGACCAAAATTTCCAGGAACCAGTCGAAAACGCAGAGTGCTAAGGAGGAACCTGAGCTTCCAAGCGTAAGGAAGATCTGGTGTCATGAAGGAGCGAGAATTTTACCACCCGGGTGGGTGGGAGGAGCCAGCTTGAAGACCTTCCGGCAAGATTTAAAGGCAAGGAACCTGCCAATAAGAGTGGATGAACAACATATCCATGTCCCTAGAATTGTTTTATATGGCTTCTGAATCCTTCTTATTTAAAAAGGTTTTATTAACTGTATTTACTCCTATTTAAAACAGCCTTCTTACTTCTTGTACACAAAATGCACCTACGCACCTTACACATCTCCTCTCCGGGTGTTTGTCATCATTCCAGGGACTGAATGGATGGAAACGGAAAAAATGGAGAGAGAACTAGTAGGAAGTTTAGTAGGGATAGTAAAGAGCTACATTAGGTGGCCAACCTAGAGTAGGGGGGTTAAAAGAAGAAAAACAAAGAGAAAAGCGTCAACTGTTGTGCAACAGAAGTTTTGGTAGCTAGGAGATAGAAAAGTGGTCCATCAGTCACAACTGAGGGTGACTCTGCCACACACCTTCCTCCTTAAGAAAAAACAGGTTACTCACCTGTAACAGTAGTTCTAGGGAGTGGTATATGTTGTTCAGCCACACTTACTGGCATGTCCTTTCCCTTTAAGAATCTTACTGGAAGGTCTTGAAGCTGGCTCCTACCACCCAACTGAGTGGTATAACCCTCAGCTTCGCCCCATGACACCAGATCTATGCCCGCTGGAAGCTCAGGTTGTGCGTCGAAGCCAGGGAGGTCGTGTGGGTTCGTGTGGATGAACAACATGCACCACTCCTACAACTACTGTTATATGGAGTAACCTGTTTTTCTAGGATCGTGGATATGTTGTTCTATCCACACCTATTGGCAGACTCATAGCAGTTTTCCGGGAGGAGAGAGGCAAGGCGCACACCTCCTCTGAAATACTTACTTG
Organism: Neoceratodus forsteri; assembly: GCA_016271365.2. NCBI lineage: Eukaryota > Metazoa > Chordata > Ceratodontiformes > Ceratodontidae > Neoceratodus > Neoceratodus forsteri. Next base: position 1,106,090,115 of record CM057449.1, on the reverse strand, counting down.
GGGAACAGAGATTGGTGAACTGAGGCCAGCAAACCAGCATCCCGGCATGACTCAAGGTCGATGTGGTAAGGGGTGATGAAGGCGTTTGCTGAATTCCAGGCAGCAGCCCTGCAGATTTCCTGGATAGGGATGTCCCTGGAAGCAGCCACTGACGCAGCAGTATGGCGTGTGGAATGAGCTCTTATCCCTCTGGGAGGCTCCTTGCCCGCCAACCTATAGCAGAGATCAATGCAGGACGTAATCCATCTGCCAGTCGTCTGCTATGCTGCAGGTCTGCCAGGTGCGGCCTCAGCATAGGTGACAAACAGCTGGTGAACCTCTCCCCAAACTTCAGCCGTCCACTCCTTATAGTAAGAGAGCGCTCGTCTTGGGTCCAAAGTATGGAGTCTATACTTGGCCTCCGAGGAGTAACTGGAGTAGTACACTGGCAGAATCAACACCTGGTTAAGGTTAAACTCCATCACCACCTTCAGAAGGAATTTCGGGAGGGGGCGAAGGACAACCTGGTCCCCATGGAAGACCAGGTAAGGAGACTCCACCGAGAGCGCCTGGAGCTCCCCAGTCCTTCTGGCTGAAGTGATAGCCACCAGGAAGGCGGTCTTCCACGACAAATGTGACATCTCACACTTGTGCACTGGTCTGAATGGCTTGCCCATGAGCTTTGCCAATATCAGCAGTAGATCCCATGGAGGTGGAGGTTCATACACTGGAGGGGATATGTGGTTGAGGCCTTTAAAGAAATGTCAGACCACCTTCTCCTGTGCCACCATATGCTGAATGGCCTGTGCCCAGTAGGCAGATATGGCTGCAAGGTGCACAGGCTGAAGACCCCCTTTGGACAGAGACCAAAGTTAGTCTAGGATGCTAGCCACTGGACAGGACAAAGGGTCCAGGCCCTTACCCTAACACCAAATGGAAAACCTTTTCCATTTGAAGGCATTGCACCTCCTGGTCGACTCCTTACTGGATGCTTCCACAACTGTGAGTACATCCTCAGAGAAACCCAGAGCCTGGAACTCTAGCCACTCACGAGCCAGGCTGTCAGGTGCCAGGATTAAAGGTCTGGATGGAATACCTTCACATGATTGACAGATAACAGGTCCAGGCATACTGGAAGATGCCACAGAGGCCTGGTGCTCTGGCTGAGGAGATCTGGATACCAGAACTGGCGAGGTCAGTCTGGGGCTACCAGGATCACCTGTGCCTTGTTCCTCTTGACCTTGAGGAGCACCGTGTGAACCAAGGGAAGTGGAGGGAAGGCAAAGAAGAGGCCTGGGGTCCATGGCCTTGAGAAGGAATCCCCCTGCAGCGAGCCCTGCTTGGGGGGGGCATGAAGCAGCCTCAGCTTGGTGTTCTCCCTGGAGGCGAACAGATCCACCCGAGGTTTGCCCCAGTGGGAGAACAGGCTGTGTACTACCTCTGCATGGAGAGACCACTTGTGGGATGTCTCGCCTACATGGCTGAAAGTGTTTGCCAGTTGATTTGAGGCTCCTGCCACACGGACGGCTAGGAGATCTGCCTGCAGTCGGCTCACGAGGGTCCAGATGTGGAGTGCTTCCCTGCACAGAAGTCAGGAAGTGTGTGCTGCCCCATTTGTTGAGGTAGTACATGGTTGTGGTATTGTCCATCTGGACTTGCACCACTTGACCCTGAAAGAGCGGAGTGAATGCTGACAGTGCCAGTCTGACTGCTCTGAGCTCCAGCAGGTTGATACATCATCGGGATTCCTCAGGGGTCCCGATCCCGTGGGCTCTGTGGTTCACCATGTGGGCTCCCCAGCCTGTGAGAGAGGCATCGGTCATAACTACGACCATTGGCTCGGGAGAGACAAATGGGATCCCTTCCTGCAAGTGATCCAGGATAGTCCACCACTGGAGAGCATCCCACAACATCTGGGTTACAGAGACCAGCTGGTTGAAGTGACCGTGATGCTGAGCCCACTGACTGGCCAGCTCCCACTGAAGGGGGCAAATATGCCACCAGGCTCATCGGACCATGGTGGTGCAGGCCGCCATGTACCCCAGAAGGCACAGAAAGACCCGGGCAGCACACAAATGCCCAACCAAAAATGACTGGGCAAAGGAGGAGAGAACCTCTGCCCTGTCTGTTGGGAGCCGGGCTCTGGCTCGGCAGGAGTTGAGCTCTGCACCAATGAAACATATCACCTGTGAAGGTACAAGTTCCGACTTGGCCTTGTTAATCAGGAGACCAAGGTCAGTGCAGGTCTGGAGGGCTAGGTCCTGGGACCTCTCCACCTCTTGCTTGGTGGAACCCGCCAAGAGCCAGTTTTCGAGATATGGGTACTTTGACCCCTCGATGCCGAAGATGGGCCGCCACCACTGCAATGCATTTGGTGAAGACCCATGGGGCTGATGACAGGCCGGACGGCATAGCTCGGAACTCTAATAGGGCTCCTTCTGCTCAAAAGTGAAGGAACCTCTGGTGAGATGGACAGATCGGGACGTGAAAAACCATGTCTTGAAGTTCCAGGGAACAAAACCACATATTCTGCTAGAGATGGTATGATCTGAGACAGTTACCATCCTGAAGGTGTGTGACCTGAGGAACTGGTTCAAGTCATGCAGGTCTAGAATGGGGTGCCAGCCCCCATCCACTTTGGAACCAGGAAGTACCTGGATATGAAACCTGGGTTGACCGGTGAGTCCTTGACTCTGGTCACCACCACCTTACGGAGGAGTTGTGCAATGTTATCTCAAAGAGCTGACTGAGTGTGTATGGACACCATATCCTCCCGTGGGGCGCAGGCTCGGCTTGGAGGGTACTGCTCAAATTCCAGAGGCAGTCCCTGACCCACCACTTCTAGAACCCACCCATTCGTGGTAACAGTGGACGAAGCGGAAAAGAAGTGGCGGAGACGGCCTCTCCACAGGAGGAACCAGAACTTGCATGACAGGTAGTAGGGTGGCCACCCCCATCCCGTCACTGAGCAGGCTTAGAGGAAGAGGGTCTAGATTGGGGACCACCTGAACACCATCCTCCAGGCTTACGGGCCGCCGGAGGTCTGGACTTGTGTCAAGGGCGCCAAGACTGTGCCTGCTCTTGCTGCCCCGCTTGGAAGTGCGGCTGCTTGACCGCAGGGGCAAAGAGCTGAAAGAACAGGTTACTCACCTCTAACAGTGGTTGTAGGAGTGGTATATGTTGTTCATCCACACTGTCTGGCATGTCCCTTTCCCTTTAAATCTTGCTGGAAAATCTTCAAGCTGGTTCCTCCCACCCACCCGGGTGGTAAATACCTCGGCTCTGCCCCATGACGCCAGATCTTAGCCCGCTGGAAGCAAGGTGATGTGCCTAAAGCCGGGGAGGTTGGGTGGGTGCGTGTGGATGAACACCATATACCACTCCTAGAACCACTGTTACAGGTGAGTAACCTGTTCTTCAAGGAGCGTGGATATGTTGTTCATCCACACTCTTTGGCAGACTCCTAGCAGTTCTCTGGGAGGAGGGAGGCAAGGCGCACACCCCCTACTTAGGAAACAGAGACTGGAGAACAAAGGCCCCAAAACCAGCATCCCGGCGTTACTTAAAGTCCATGTGATAGTGGAAAATAAAGGTGTCTGCTAACTTCCAGGTAGCAGCCTGACAGATTTCCTGGATAGGGATGTCCCTGGAAGCAGCCACCGGCGCAGCCGTATGGCTGGTAGAATGAGCTCTTAACCCTCTGAGAGGCTCCTTGACCACCAATTCACAGCACAGACCTATGCATGATGTGATCCATCTTGCAATGGTCCATTTGGCTGCAGGTCTATCAGAAAAGGCTTCAGAGTAGGTGACAAACAGCTGGCGAACCTCTCCTTGAATTTCCGCCGTTCTTTCCTTATAGTAGGAGAGAGCACATCTTAGGTCCAGAGTATGGAGCCTGTACTCAGCATCCGAGGTGTAGTTAGGGTAGTATACTGGCAGAGTCAACACCTGATTAAGGTGAAACTCTGAGACCACCTTCGGAAGGAATTTCGGGTGGGGGCGAAGGACAACTTTGTCCTTGTGAAAGACCAGATAAGGGGAGTCCACCGAAAGTGCCTGGAGCTCCCCTATCCTTCTGGCTGACGTGATAGCCACCAAGCAGGCTGTCTTCCACAAGTGTGAAAGCTCACACTTGTGCATAGGTTCGAACGGCTTGCCCATGAGCTTTGCCAAAACCAGCAAGAGATCCCACGGAGGTGGAGGTTCATGCACCGGAGGGGATATTTGATCCAGGCCTTTGAAGAAACGCCCGACCACTGCTGCCTGTGGCAATATCGGCTGACCGGCCCGCGCCCGGTAAGCAGAAATGGCTGCCAGGTGCACCCTAAGGGTCAACGACCGCAGACCCCCTTTGGAGAGAGATCAAAGGTAGTCTAGAATGTTAGCCACAGAGCAGGATAAGGGGTCCAGACTCTTACCCTGACACCAAATGGAAAATCTCTTCCATTTGAAGGCATAACATTTCCTGGTCGATTCCTTGCGAGATGCCTCCACCGCAATGTAGACATCCTTGGAAAGACCCAGAGCCTGGAACTCTAACCGCTTAGGTACCAGGCAGTGAGGTGCAGAGATTGAAGGTCCGGATGGAAGACCTTCCCCTGGTTTAATAATATCACGTCCGGGTGTGTGCAAAGCCGCTTCGGGGGCCTGCAGCTGAGGCCGAGGAGATCTGGGTACCAGAACTGGCACTGCCAATCCGGGGCTACCAGAATCACCTTCGCCTTGTCCCTCCTCACCTTGAGTAACACCTTGTGGATCAAGGGAAATGGAGGGAAGGAGTAGAGAAGGCCTGGGGTCCATGGCCTCGAAAAGGCATCCCCCTGCAGCAAGCCCTTTTGAGGGGTGTGGGCATGATACAGACTCAGCATTCTTCCTGTAGGCAAATGGGTTGACCAACAGTTTGCCCAAATGGGAGAACAGACTGTAAGCTACCTCTGGATTGAGGGACCACTCGTGGGATGTCTGGCCTAGGTGGCTGAGAGCATCCGCCAGTTGGTTCGAGACTCCTGCCACATGGATGGCTAGGAGATCCGTCTCCAACTGGCTGACGAGGGTCCAGATGCGGAGTGTCTCCTTGCACAGCAGACAGGAGTGCATGCCGCCCTGTTTGTTGAGGTAGTACATGGTTGTGGTATTGTCCGTCTGGACTTGAACCACTTGACCCCGGAGCTGAGGAGTGAATGCTGACAGTGCCAGTCTTACTGCTCTGAGCTCCAACAGCTTGATGTGGCATCGGGACTCCTCAGGGGTCCAGAACCCGTGGGCCCTGTTGTCCCCTATGTGGGCTCCCCAGCCCACGAGAGAAGCACTGGTCATGAGGATGACCGTCGGCTTGGGGAAGCCAAACGGGATCCCTTACTACAACCGTTCTGGGACGGTCCACCATTGGAGAGCGTCCCACATCTGTGTTACTGTGATCAGCTGGTCAAATTGACCATGGTGCTGAGTCCACTGGGTGGCCAGCTCCCATTGGAGGGGGCGCATGTGCCACCCGGCCCAATGGAACACTAAGGTGCACGCTGCCACGTAACCCAGAAGGCACAAAAAGTCCTAGGCACAGCACAAGAGCCCAACCAGAAATGATCGGGCAAAGGAGGAAAGAACCTCCGCCCTGTCCGTCAGGAGCCCTGCGGGCTCTGGCTTGACAAGAGTCAAGCTCTGCCCCGATGAAGCCCATCACCTGAGACGGCATGAGTTCCGACTTGGCCTCGTTGATCAGGAGGCCAAGCTGAGAGCAGGTTCTGAGATCCAGATCCCTGGATCTCTCCACCTCCTGAAGGGAGGAACGTGCCAGAAGCCAGTTGTCGAGATAAGGGTAAATTCGAACTCCTCGACGCTGAAGATGGGCTGCCACCACTGCAATGCACCTGGTGAAGACCCGTGGGGCCGATGACAGGCCGAACGGCATGGCTCGGAACTCGTACAGGGTCTCCTTGACCCTGAAGCGGAGGAACCGCTGGTGGGACGGATAGATTGGGACATGAAAGAATGCGTCCTGCAGATCCAGAGAACAAAAATACAGGTTACTCACCTGTAACAGGAGTTCTAGGAATGGTATATGTTGTTCATCCACACTGTCTGGCAAGTTCCTTGCCGCTTTAAATCTTGCTGGAAAGTCTTCAAGCTGGCTCTTCCGACCCACCCGGGTGGTAAAACTCTCGGGTCCGCCCCATGACGCCAGATGTAGCCCGCTGGAAGCCAGGTTGTGCGTCGAAGCCGGGGAGGTCGGGTGGATGAACAACATATACCATTCCTAGAACTCCTGTTACAGGTGAGTAACCTGTATTTCTAGGGACATGGATATGTTGTTCATCCACACTGTCTGGCAGACTCCTAGCATATTCTCCAGGAGGAGGGAGGCAAGGTGCACACCCCCGATACTTACTTGGGAAATAAACATTGGAGAACAGAGGCCCCAAAACCAGCATCCCGGCATGACTCAAGGTCGATATGGTAGTGGGTGATGAAGGTATGTGCTGACTTCCAGGTAGCAGCCCTGCAGATTTCCTAGATAGGGACGTCCCTGGAAGCAGCCACCGATGCAGCAGTATGGCGGGTAGAATGAGCTCTTATCCCTCTGGGAGGCTCCATGCCTGCCAACCTACAGCAGAGATCTATGCAGGAGGTGACCCACCTGCTTATCGTCCACTTGGCTGCAGGTCTGCCAGGTGCAGCTTCAGCGTAGGTGACAAACAGCTGGCGAACCTCTCCCTGAACTTCAGCCGTCCGCTCCTTGTAATAAGCGCGCGCTCTTCTAGGGTCCAAAGTATGGAGCCTATAGTCGGCCTCCGAGGTGTGACTGGGGTAGAAGACCGGCAGAGTCAACACCTGGTTAAGTTGGAACTCCGACACCGCCTTCGGAAGGAACTTCGGGTTGGGGTGCAGGACAACCTTGTCCCTGTGGAAGACCAGATAAGGAGACTCGATGGAAAGCGCCTGAAGCTCTCCCATCCTTCTGGCTGACATGACAGCCACCAAGAAGGCAGTCTTCCATAACAGGTGAGAGATGTCACACCTGTGCATTGGTTCAAATGGCCTGCCCATGAGCTTAGCCAATACCAGCAGTAGATCCCACGTGAGGTGGGGGTTCGCACGGAGGGATATATGATCAAGGCCTTTAACGCAGCCTGCGCACCTTCTCCTGCAGCACCGACTGCTTCCCAGCCCGCCCGTAGCAGAGATGGCGCCAGGTGCACCTTAAGGTCGTTGACCAAAGCCCTTGCTGAGAAAGGGACCACAGGTAGTCCAGAATGCTTGCCAAGGAACAGGAGGAAGGGTCCAGTCCCTTACCCTGACACCAAATGGAGAATCTCTTCCATTTGAAGGCGTAGTATTTTCTGGTCGACTCCTAACGGGACACCTCAACGACATTGAGGACCTCGTCGGAAAGACCCAAGGCCTGGAACTCTAGCCGCACTGGAACCAGGCCGTCAGGTGTAGGGATTGAAGGTCTGGATGGAATACCTTCCCCTGATTGACTGAGATCAGGTCCAGGTGGGCTGGGAGCCGCGTCGGGAGCCTGGAGCTGAGATTGAGGAGATCTGGATACCAGAACTGGCGGGGCCAGTCTGGGGCTACCAGAATCACCTGCGCCTTGTCCCTCCTCACCTTGAGAAGTACCTTGTGGATCAAGGGAAATGGGGGAAAAGGCGTAGAAGAGGCCCGGGGTTCAAGGCCTCGAGAAGGCATCCCCCTGCAGCGAACCCTGCTGAGGGGGGCGGGCATGAAACAGTCTCAGCTTTGCATTCTCCCTGAAGGCAAACAGGTCAGCCTGAGGCGTGCCCCAGTGGGAGAACAGATCTTGTACTACCTCCGGCAGGACAGACCACTCGTAGGACGCAGCCCTTATCCGGCTTAGGGCATCGGCCAGGGTGTTGGAGGCTCCCTGCCACATGAATGGCGAGGAGATCCGCCTCCAGGCTGTGCACGAGTGACCAAATGCGGAGAGCTTCCCTGCACAGAGGCATGGAGCTCATCCCGCCCTGGCAGTTTAGGTAGTACATGGTCGTGGTATTGTCCGTCTGGACCTGAACCACTTGACCACGTAGAAATCGGACAAAGGCGGTGAGGGCTAGACAAACCACTCGGAGCTCCAGCAGGTTGATGTGGCATCGGGACTTCCAAGGGGACCAGAGGCCGTGCGCTCTGTGCTCCCCCAGATGGGCACCCCAACCCATCAGAAAGGCATCGGTCGATAGAGAGACCATCGGCTCGGGGCGGACAAATGGGATGCCCTCCTGCAGGTCTGCTGGAATGGTCCACCACTGGAGAGCGTTCCACATCCCCTGGGTCACTGTCACTAGCTGATCCAGAGGATCGAAGTACTGTGACCATTGGCCGGCCAGCCTCCATTGAAGAGGACGCACATACCAGCGAGCTCAACGGACCACGCTGGTGCAGGCCGCCATGAGGCCCAGGAGGCGCAGGAAGTCCCGGGCAGGGCGCGATTGCCCAACCTGAAATGACTGGGCAAAGGAGGAAAGAACCTCGGCCCTGTCCGCCAGGAGCCGTGCTCTGGCTCATAGAGAGTCGAGCTCTGTCTCGATGAATTGGATCACCTGCTTTGGCATGAGTTCTGACTTGGCCTCGTTGATAAGGAGGCTAACCTGAGAGCAAACCTGGAGGGCCAGATCTCTGGACCGCTCCACCTCTGTTCTAGAAGGGGCTGCAATCAGCCAGTCATCCAGGTAGGGGTACATCTGGACCCTTCGGTGCTGCAGGAATGCTGTCACCACTGCCATGCATTTGGTGAAGGCCCTGGGAGCAAGGAAAAGGCCGAAGGGCATGGCCTGGAACTCGTAGAGAGATCCCTCCGCCCTGAAGCGGAGGAATCTCTGGTGGGACGGACGGATTGAGACATAAAAGAACACGTCCTGAAAGTCCAGAGAACAGAACCACACGCCTCATTCCAAGGATGGTATTATCTGAGCCAGAGTGACCATCCTGAAGGTCCGAGACCTTAGGAACCTGTTCAGGTCATGCAGATGGAGAATGGGGTACCAGCCCCCGTCCGTTTTGGGACCAGGAAGTACCCGGACACAAACCCCGGGTCTGGAGGAGGATCTATCACCTTCCTAATCACCTCTTTTTCAAGGAGCAGGGCGATATCGGCTCGGCGAGCCGACAAACGAGCTACGAACCCGTGGCCCCGAGCTGCGACATCTCCCGGAAGGGCAGGCCTAGCGAACTCCAGTGATGAGCCCTTTCCTACCACCACCTCCAACGTAACGGTCCGTGGTGATAACGGACCAAGCAGAAAGAAAGTGGCGGAGCCGTCCCCGCGGGAGAACCCAGGGGGAGTGATGAGGCTGGGGTGACACCCCTCAACCTGTTACTGGGCAGGCTTAGAGGAGGGACCGGCCGAGGGACCTCCTGGGCCTTTACCTCCCTGCTTCCTGTTGGAGGAAGCCGCGGGCTCGAGTTCAGGATGCCAAGCGCCAGCCTGCTGGCCCTGGTACTGGTGCTGCTGGGCCGGACGTGCCGCAGGCGCAGAAGGACGAAAGGACTTGTGCTGCTGCTGTCGGCGGCCTTTGTCCTTCTGGGCGGAGGTGACCGAGTCCAGAGTGGCACTGGACTTTTCAATCCACTGGAGGTGACCTTCCACTCCAGGGCCGAAGAGGTTGGTCCCCAGGAAGGGGACATCCGCCAGTTTGTGCTGGGTATCCGCCGTGAAGGTGGATATCCTCAGCCATGCTCTGCGGCGCAAGGCCACCGCGGCCGCAACCGATCTGGCACAGGAGTCTCCAATGTCCAGAGCCGTTTGGAGCTGCTGTTTAGCCACCACCTTACCCTGGTCCTGTACCTGCCGGACTGCGGTCTGCAGGTCAGCCAGGAGATGAGGGATCACCTCATCTAGGGAGCCCATGAGGGCATGGGAGAAGTGTGCCATCAGCACGGCTGAGCTGGCCTAGTGGAGGCCAAGGGAGGATGCAGCATACACTTTGCACCCGGCACAGTCCAACATTTTGGACTCCTTGTTGGGGGGCTTGTCCACATACCTAGCGTTCCCGGAACGCCGGAAAATGCTGTCGGTGACCAACCCCTTGGCAGAGGGGTGTTCTGAAAAACCGGGCAAAGAGCTGGTAGGGACCGCATACTTCCTGGCCATCCTGGCTGAAGGCGCAAGACAGGAAGCAGGCCGCTGCCAGAGCTCCAAGGCTGGGCCAACAATGGCTTCAGCCACTGGAAAGGCTTCCGTGGGTGAGTCCCCTCGGTCCAGTATCTCCGTCAGGGGATACTTGGCCCGTTTGGATACGGGCTCGAGCTGCATCCCGGTGGACTCTGACATGAGCTGAAGCAAACCCATGAAGAACGATGGGCTTTCGTCCATCGACTGGCCCCCGGAGGACTCCAGGTCAATGGGCCTGGAGAACAGAGAGGAGTCGTCGTTGAACTCCGAGGAGTCCGCGAAGAGCTGCCTGGGGCCTGAGCCACCCTCCACCTGCTGAGGACGGTCAGGAGTGAGGGTGATCGACAACCTGTGGGGCAGGCCCTGATCTGACCGAGAGTCCTTGGTCGGCGCCCCCGACTTCGGCTGTGGAGGCGGAGGTTCCACCACAAATGGTGGGGCAGCTGGTTTCGGCCGAACAACTGGCCCAGGCTTGGGCACCTCGACTACAGCGAGGGGTTGTTTCAGCCGCTCGGGTAACAACCACTTGATGGCCGGGGAAGGCGACGGCGTTGGCTTATTCCCGGACAGAAGTAACTGCTGCCACATCAGGTCCTCGTACGGTCAACGCAACTTGCGCCAAAGCCTCTCCTCTTCCGAGGAGGAAGACGAGGATGAGCGGCAGTGCTGCTTACTTCGGTGCCGAGACCGCCAATGTCGGTGGGATCGGCTGGACCGAGACGATGTCCGAGACTGAGATCCTCGGCGTTTCCGAGGACGGGTCTGGGAAGGGGCGGGGGACACCTGATCTTCCCTCAGCTGGAAGCCTTAACCAGGGACTCGTCACGGAGGCGCAGCAAGTCCATAGTCTCCACCAGGGAACTGGTGAAGAAGGGATATCCCTTCGCCCAGTGGTCAGCCCGTCGAAAGGGTCGAGAAAATCTCAACCGCATGACGGGTGTCTCGCCGGCTGACCTGACAGGGACACCGTGAAGCCAGCGGCCTTAGCTGCAACCCTGACCAAAGCAGTGTCGACTGTCCGAGGAAGGGACCCTCCCGCCTCCCACGAACACAGACGATGGGACTTACCTTTAGAGATCTTCTTTCTGGACCGAGAGGAATGTCCCGATGGCCCCTCTCCCTTCGTGGAAAAGGACTGGCAAAGCTCCTTGAAAGAAGCTGAATATGAGGTACCCAGAGAGAGTGGGATAAATGCTGCGACCGAGGAAGAGGATGATGCGGCCTGTGCCGCCTCCTCCTCGAGGGCGATCATCTGCTCGAGGTGCTCAGCCGAGCCGGCTGCGTGGAAACCGCCCAACGGGCCTCCTTCAACTTCACCGGCGGGTGGCGTTTCTCAGGGTGCCCAAGCTGTAACCGGGCAGCGCGGTCTTCCAGGACGTTGGCTGAAAATGAACAGCATAACTCGCAGGCCTGCGGGTCTGTCCTGGACATTTGCTGCCCACAAGGGCACCGGCGGAATTGGGAGTCGACTTGTCTATTGCAGTCATGAGGGAGAAAGATGACCGAAGTCTTGAAAATTTTAAAATAAGTTTCAGGCGAACCGAAGAATTAGGATCCAGTCTACATGCAGAGCGTTAAGGAGGGAACCTGAGCTTCCAAGCGGTAAGGAAGATCTGGCATCATGGGGCGAAGCCGAGAGTTTTACCACCCGGGTGGGTGGGAGGAGCCAGCTTGAAGACCTTCCGGCAAGATTTAAAGTGGCAAGGAACCTGCCAGACACTGTGGATGAACAACATATATATGTCCCTAGAACCACATGTTTCGCTCCAGGGGTGGTATGATCTGGTTCAGAGTTACCATCCAGAAGGTGCGAGACCTGAGGTACTGATTCAGGTCGTAGAGATCTAGGATGGGGCGCCAACCCCCCGTCCGCTTGGGCACCAGGAAGTACCTGGATATGAAGCTTGGGTCTACAGGTGAATCCGGCACTGGAGCCACTGCCTCCATGCGGAGGAGCTGAGCTGTCGTCCCAAAGGGCCGACTGCGTGCGACCTGAGATCCCTTCCTCCCGAGGGGCACAGGTTCGGCTGGACGGGTACTGCTTGAGTTCCAGAGGCAGTCCCTGCCCGACCACTTCTAGAACCCATCTGTCTGAAGTGATATCGGACCAGGTGGAAAGAAAGTGAAGGAGCCTATCCCCCCACGGGAGGACGCAGGGCAGGCTTGACGGGAGTAGGGGTGGCAACCCCCAACCTGTCACTGAGCAGGCTTAGAGGAGCAGGAGGAAGCTCCTGGACCAGCACCTCAGCCTCCCTTACGGGGCTGTTGTGGCCCTGCTTGGGCCTAGGGTGCTAAGCTTGTGCCTGCTGTTGCTGTTGGTGCTGCTGACCTCCTTGATAGGAGGACTGCCAAAAAGGCTTCCTCTTCTGCTGGTTCTTGCCTGAGGAACCATTAGCAGAATTGGCATCCAAGGTGGCATTGGACTGTTCAATACGCTGAAGGTGGCCTGCTACTCCTGGGCTGAACAAGTCGGTACCAAGGAAAGGCACATCAGCTAACTTGTGCTGGGTATCCGCCAGAAAGGAGGATAACCGCAGCCAAGCCCTGTGGTGGGTGGCCACCGCGGCTGCTAAAGAGCTGGCACAAGAATCCCCGATGTCCAGGGCCATCTGGAGCTGCTGTATGGCAACAGCACGACCCTGATCATGGACTTGCTTGACCATGGTCTGCATGTCTGCGGGGAGGTGAGGAAGTACTTCATCTAATGACCCTAGGAGGGCATGGGAGAAGTGTGCCATGATTACAGTCAAACTAGCCTGATGAAGGCCCAAGGAAGAGGCCGTGCAGACCTTACGGGCAGAGTGGTCCATGTTCTTGGACTCCTTGTCCAGAGGTTGGTCGGTGTCGACCGAGCTACCAGTACATCAAAAGATGGAAGCAGTCACCAGGCTCTCAGCCGAGGGATGTTCCGTGAATCCTGGTAGGGATCCCATACGCACCACATACTTACGGGCCATACGAGCAGACGGTGCTGGGCAGGAGGCTGGATACTGCCAAATCTCAAGGGCTGTACCAGTAATGGCTTCAGCCACTGGGAAGGCCTCCTTCAGGGTATCCCCTCTCTTAAGGATATCCATAAGGGGGTACTCCGCCTTTTTTCTGGATAGACTCCAGTGGCATTCCAGAGGAATTGGAAATGAGGCAGAGGATGCCCTGAAAAGAGGAAGGACCTTCCTCCAGGCCTGCCGAGAATTACTCCTCAACACCCAGATGGGAGTGCAAGCCGGTGGCATCCGAATCCGAAGAGTCGGGATACAGCAGTCTCCCGTCTATGTCCCCCTCGATACGCCAAGGGCGGTCAGGGGTAACCATGATGGACAGGCATTGGGAAAACCCGGTGTCTGGACGGTCCCCTTTCGAGGGAGCCCCTGAGATAGGCTGTTTAGGCGGTGGTTCCACCCTAATTTGTGGTGAGACCGGTATGGGCTTAGGAATAACAGCCGGCCCCACAGGTGGAGGAACCAAAGATTTCGGGTCCAAAGGGGTAGGCGTCGGCCCTTGAGGCACAGGCCAACTAATGGCCGAGGTAGACGGCGTAGCCGGCTTTTGTCTGGCCAAAATCAGCTGTTGCCACATAAGCTCCTCATAGCGTCAACGGAGTTTCCATCGAAGCCTCTCGGACGAGGACCTGTGGCGACGTCTCTTTTTTGAATGTTGGTGGCCTTTTTTTGGTTTTCCCGCTGAAGAAGGAGACCGAGTCCTCAACAGAGACTGACGGGGTCGACAAGGATCAGGCGAAACCAGGCTCGGTGAAAATCGAGGCTCCGGATCAGTTCCCTTGATGGGGACACTCGAAGGAAGTGTCTCATCATTGGAGAAAGAAAGGACCAGGGTCCTCTCTAAAGAATCGTCAACCGGAGTCGGCTTGATCGGCTCGAGAACAATCTCGGTTGGATCAGACGATTAATTGGTCTCTGCCTGGCCAGACGGAAGATCCGTGAAGCCGGTGGCCGAGGAAGCGATCTTTATCGAGGTTAAGGTCGCAGTGTCCTGGGACTCGGACCTCTCTCAGTCCCAGGAACGCCTCCTTTTCGAAAATGTTGGATCCTTGTCCCTCTTCCAAGGGCAGAAGGAGTGCGAGACCGAGGGCGCCTCACCCCTGGTGGGGAGAGACTGGCACATCTCCCTGAAGGAACCTGTGAAGGAAGAACCGAGGTTGAGAGGCACGAAGAAACATCGGCTAGCCGAAGCTTGGGCAGCTTCTTCTTTGAAGGCCTTCATCTGCTTGGCGGATCCCGTGGCCACTGAAACCGCCCACATCGCTTCTTTCAATTTCACTGGCAGATTCCTTTTCTCCAGTCTTCCCAGCTTAAGGCGCGTCATGTGGTCGTCAAGGACGTTGGGATGGAAAGCCAAGCAAAAGGTACAGGTGGTGGTGTCATGACCGACACTTAGGCAGTACACGCAGGTAAGGTGGGGATCAGTGCGTGACTATTTCTGGCCGCATGTACACCGGCGAAAACTGGGGGATGACTTGTCCTCCATATCCGATGCGCTATTATCGGAATCGAAAACTCTGACGAGTTTGAGAGTTAGATTCGGTAAAAACCGACAATACGAATCCAGGGCCTACGATGGCTAGAGACAGCACGAGGGAACCTGATTCTTCCAGCGGAAAGGAAGCTCTGGCGTCATGGGGCGGAGCCGAGGTATTTACCACCCAGGTGGGTGGGAGGAGCAAGCTTGAAGACTTTCCGGTGAGATTTAAAGGGAAAGGGACATGACAAAGAGTGTGGATGAACAACATATCCACACTACAAGAATGGCTTTTTCGTCTGTTTTTTTGGAACCCTGCAATTCCTTTTGTGCAGAAGTGAAAAGAGTCTAAGGTGGCACTGAACTTCTCAATGCATTGGAGGTGACCGTCCACACCTGGTCCGAAGAGATCGGTACCCAGGAAAGAGACGTCTGTAAGCTTGTGTTGGGTGTCCTCCAAGAAGGTGGAGACCCTCAACCAAGCCCTGCAGTGCATGACAACCGTGGCTGCCACAGAACGGACGCATGAATCCCCGAGGTCCAGAGCCATCTGGAGTTGCTGCTTTGCAACAGCCCGATCCTGGTCCTGGACCTGCTTGACTGTGGTCTGGAGGTCTGTGGGGAAATGAAGAAGGACCTCATCAAGGGAGCCCAGGAGGGCGTGAGGGAAATGCGCCATGACGACTGCCGAGCTTCCTCAAAGGAGGCCCAGTGTAGAAGCAGCATAGACTTTGCGGGCAGAGTGGTCCTGTGTTTTAGACTCCTTGTCCGGAGGTCAATCAATATCTGCGGAGCTGCCCGAGAGTCTGAACACAGATTCAGTCACCAGACCCTCAGCAGAGGTGTGCTTTGTGAACCCAGAAAGAGACTCAATGGGCACTGTGTATCTGCGGGCCATCCGGGAAAAAGGTGCAGGGTAGGAGGCTGCCATAGCTCAAGCCAGACCAACAATAGCCTCGGCCATGGGAAAGATTTCCGTTGGTGAATCCCCCCGTTTAAGGATATCTGTGAGGGGGGTATTCGGCCAGTTTTTGAACGGGTTCAAGAGGCATCTCTGTGGATTCAGAGATAATGCGAAGGATGCCCATAAAGGAAGAGGGGCCTTCCTCCGTGGAGAGACTCCCAACCGATTCCTCGTCCAAGGGATGGGAATGAAGGTCCGTGTTTCCGGACTCCAAGGAGTCCGGATAAATCGCCCCGGCCACCTGTGTCACCCTCCACCCACCTGGAACGGTCAGGAGTGAGGGTAACGGAAAGCCTGTGTGCGAGGCCCGGAACAGGCCGAGACTCTCTGGTAGGCATCCCCATTGGGGGCTGCCTGGATGGCGGCACCACCAAGATCAGTGGAGAGGTCAATTTTGGCCAAACCATTTTGACCAGCTCCGTGGGAGGAGAAACAGTGTGTGCCGGCTCTGGAGGAGTCTGCTTCAGCCTGAGAGGTGAAAGCCAAGTAATGGCTGGTGTGGAAGTCAGAACGGACTTTTGACCAGACAAAATTAGCTGTTGCCACATTAGATCTTGATAGCATCGATGGAGTTTCTGATGAAGCCTCTCCTCATCAGACGAGGATGAAGAAGAATGTCGGCAACACCTCTTTTTAGAGCGCTTGCGCACCTTCCTTAGCCTTGGGTCAAAGGGGTCCAGACCTCGATCATCGTGAGACTCCACGTGGGGTCGATCAGCAGCGGAGAACGGTGTGGTTCTTCCTGGTCGTGGACCAGTTCTCCAATGGGTTTCCCAGTGGGCTGGGTCTCCTCATCGGGGTGAGGCAGGACCAGGATCCTGAATAAAGACCTGTTGGCCTCGTTGGGTGACAACGGGTCGACTGGGTCGAGAACGATCTCAACCAGATCGTCATCCAGCATCTGGGCCGGCTGACCTGACGGTGGGACCGTGAAACCAGCAGCCGAGGCCGCAACCTTGACTGATGTTAAGACAGATGATTCCTAGGACTGAGATCTCTCAAGATCCTGGGGAACGTCATCGGTGAGACGAAGATTCTCTTAGTTCCTTGTAATTTTTTTGGGACCGAGAGACATGCGTGCATAAAGGCCCCTCGCCCTTGGTGGGAAGGGACTGGCACATCTCCCAAAAGGATCCGGATAAGGTGGAGTCTGATTGAGCAGCACAAAAAAGGACACAGAATAACGATCCGTGGCCCGAGCCGCCTCTTTCTCAAAGGCCTTCATCTGTTCGAGACGCTCAGCAGACCCCGCAGCCGTGGAGACTGCTCATCGGGCCTCCTTATATTTGACCGGCAGATTCCGTTTCTTCGGTCTGCCCAATTTCAGCCATGTGAGATGACTGTCTAAGACGTTCGGGTGGAATGCGCGACACATTTCACAGTCCTCGGTGTCATGGTTGACACCCACACAATACACACACATGGCATGCGGGTCTGTGCGAGACATCTTTTGCCTGCATGGGCAGTGGCAGAAACCTGGAGAAGATTTATCTTCCATAGCGGTCGAGATCGCAAAACGATCGTCTAACTCTGATGAGTTTAATTTTAAGCAAATCCGAAAGCTTTTGAAGCCAGGGCCTACTGAACATGACAGCGGTAAGAAGGGAACCTGTATCTTCCATTGGAAAGGAAGATCTGGCATCATGAGGCGGAACCGAGGGTTATACCACCCTGGTGGCTGGGAGGAGCCAGCTTCAAGACCCTACAGCAAGATTCTTAAAGGGAAAGGACATGCCACTAAGTGTGGACAGAACAACATATCCACAATCCTAGAAAAAAACAGTTCTCAGAACTATACTGTTTTTAAAAAAACCTTCTCAGTTATAAATATTCTTGGTTGAAACTTTCTCACACCCACTATGAGAACTTCAACCTAGGGTCTCTTAATTCAGCTATATTTAGTACTGTCCACCATACCAAGTTACTGGAATACAACAATACTTTCACAACACTGCCCTGGGCTAGCATACAGTTCGGCACAGTACCCATCTATACTCTCAGAGAACTTCAGTCTGTAGAGACTGTCTACCCAGTTTCCCTCTGGTTACTACAACTCAGACATTTCATATGTAATATCAGGCACCCATCAATAGGCATCGTTTCAGAACCCATCACTTGGCATCGTTTCAGCCCAGTGTACCCACTACTGTACCTTCATCTGTACATAAAAAAGAGGAAGTAATACACAGCAGTTTTATGCTGACTTCTAGCTTCCTCCATCTAGCTATCAGGGTGATCGTACAGGCCCATACCACAACTTTCTCTGGGGGGAGTTGTACCTAGCTCTAACCCCATTCTAACACACTGTTTCCACTCCAGGAGTCCAATCAAAGGTTCCACCCCATACTTACATCCTCCATTACCCTAGGTTCCTCATTTTATATCATACAGTATGGACAATTATTTTATGTTATACATTTCATTTATCCAGTTCCCTTTCATATATTTTCTGGTAGACAAGGAACCTTCTCATTCTGAACATCAACGAGCCAGTTCCGAACTCCCCAAACCTATGGGGTGTCCTTTCAACCCTTATTTGTAACATACCTGGGGTTTCCTTTCAACCCCTATTTATAACATACCTGGGGTTTCCCGTCAACCCTTACACCATTCTGGTACCCTCAACTGACCGTACTGAGCACCAGCCTTAAAAAGCTACATTCCTTTTAAACATTACATGTTTCATACATTTCATCTCATATCACCCAGATCCCCAAAACCAAGCTACCCCAGTCAGCACTGTAAATACTGTTAATAATTTAAGTTGTAACTGAACAAGAAAAAGTCCCTTCAGCCTCAATGGCTTCTTCTTTATTGCTTGAAGGTTTCCACCCCAATACAGTATCCCTAGCAACAGTGGGGTTTCATCTTCCTGGTCACCATACATAGATACATGGATACATAGACAGTGTCGGCAGATAAGGGCCTATGGCCCACCCAGTCTGCCCATTTGAGCTTGTAAGTTCAGTTTGTTTTCCTAGAAGTCTGTTGCCCCTTACCCCTGACCTCCAGAATTCCTTTATGTCTATCCCATGCATTCTTAAATCCTGTGATTGTTTCAGCCCCCACCACTTCCTCTGGCAGGGTGTTCCACTTGTCCACCACCCGTTCTGTGAAGAAATTCTTTCTCATGTTTCCTCTGAATCGTCTACCTCCAACTTCATCCCATGCCCTCTAGTCCTGGAACATCTTTTTCGCTTAAAAATAGTGTTTTCCTGCACCCTGTTCCTCCCTGTAAGATACCTGTATGTCTCTATCATATCCCCTCTCTCCCTCCTCTCCTCCAGGAAGTACATGTTCAGTTCCTTCAACCTGTCTTCATAGGACTTGTGATGCAATCCATGCACCATCTTTGTTGCCCTCCTCTGAACCTTCTCTACCCTGTCTATGTCCTTACGTGGGTATGGTCTCCAGAACTGTACACTGTATTCCAGGTGAGGCCTCACTAGTGTCTTGTATAGCGAATTATGACCTCCCTTTTCCTGCTGGTGATGCCCCTGCCTATACATCCCAGCATCCTATTTGCTTTACCTGCTGCCTTGTCACACTGTTTCCTTACCTTGAGGTCATCATCAGAGATGACAACCCCAAGATCCCTTTCCTGCTTGGTGCATGCTATATCCTCACCCCCAACTGATATATTGTGCCAGGGTTTTTGTGCCCCATATGCATTATCTTGCACTTCTTTGCATGAATTTCAACTGCTAAACCCCTGACCATTCTTCAAGTTTCTGCAGGTCGCTTCTTATTCTGTCTACACCCTCTGGTGTGTGTACTCTGTTACAGAGCTTTGTGTCATCAGCGAACAGTGAAATTCTGCCTTCTAGGTCCTGCTAATGTCACTGATGAAGATGTTGAATAGGACTGGTCCCAGCACTGATCTCCCTGCGGTACCCCACTGGTCACTCTTCCCTCTGTGGAGTGGCAGCCATTTACCACCACCCTCTGTGTCCTGCCACCCAGCCAGTTACCTACCCACCACACTACTGTCCTGCCCACACCCATATTCCCCAGTTTGTGTAATAGTCTTCTGTGTGGCACAGTGTCAAAAGCCTTGCTGAAGTCCAGATAGGCCATGTCCACTGCCCTCCCCTGATCCACCTCCCTAGTCACCCAGTCAAAAATTCAACGAGGTTGGTCTGACATGACCTCCCCCTGGTGAAACCATGCTGCCTTGGGTCCTGTAGTCCATTGACAACCAGATGTTCCACCAATCTCTCCTTCAGTAGTGCTTCCATGATCTTCCCCACTGCCGAGATGAGGCTGACTGGTCTGTAGTTCCCTGCTTCCTCTTTGTTCCCACTTTTGTATAAGGGGACTACATCTGCTGTCCTCCAGTCTTTGGGTACCTCCCCTGTTTCCAGTGATCGGCTAAACAGGATAGCCAGAGGTTCAGCCACCACCTCTCTTAGTTCTTTAAGGAACCTGGGGTGTACCCCATCTGGCCCCATTGCTTTATCAACTCTTATTACTTCCAGTTCCTTCAGGACCCTTTCTCATGTAAAGGGACTTGTGTCCATTTCTGCACCATTCTCACCCCTTGTACTCCCTTCAGACCCATTACCCTCCTCTTCCTCAGTAAAGACCCAGGCAGAAATACCTGTTCAATATGTCAGCTTTACTGTTGTCATCCTCCATGCGGCCCCCATCCTCCCCCTTCAGTCTCACTATTCCTCCCTTTGTCTTTCTTTTTTCACTTATGTACCTGTAAAAGGTTTTGTCCCCTCTACCCACTGATTTTGCAATGTGTTCTTCTGTCTGAGCTTTGGCTTCCCTTACTGACCTCCCTGCCTCCCTTTGCTTCTCCTGGTACTTCTCCCTATCCCCTTCTGCCTGTGTCTTTTTGTATTGCCTGAATGCAATCTTTTTGGCTTTCACTTTCTTTGCTACCTCTTTGGAAAACCATAATGGTCTCCTCTTCCTTTTCCTCTTGCTAACCTGCTTAATGCATAATTCTGTTGTTCTTGTAATCCCCATTTTAAATACTGCCCATTGTTCCTCAACCCCTGATTCCTGCCCATTCCCTTAATGCCTCTTTCAAGTATCTCCCATTTTCCCAAAGGCTGCCCCCTAAAATCCAGGATCGTGTTTTGTGTGGTTTGGTTCTGCTCTTTCTGTGATTTCAAACCACAATGACTGGTGGTCACTGTTTCCCAGGTGCTCCCCACTGTTACCCCATCACACTGTCCCTGTTTGTGAGCACAAGGTCCAGTATTGCCTTCTGCTGAGTTGGTTCCATGACCAGTTGCTTGAGGAAGGCACCCTGAAGGAGTCCAGGATAAATCTGCTCCTAGTTGATGCTGCTGCTGGGATGCTCCAGTCTCGTCTAGAATATTGAAGTCTCCAGCCAGTACTACCTCACCCTTGTCTGCCATCCTTTGGATGGCTAGCATCATCTCTATCTGTTTCTTCCTCCCTGGGCGGTGGTCTATAGACCACACCTGTCGGGATGGCTGTCCCCATTTCCTTTCCAGCTAACCACAGTATCTCTCCCCATTTTGTTCCTCCTGGATCTCTGTGGCCCTTATGTCATTTTTCACATACAGTGCCACTCCTCCTCCTCCCTTCCTGCCTGCTCTGTCTCTTCTGAATATGTTGTAGCCAGGTATGGCCATCTCCCAGTCGTGGTTATCATTACACCAGGTTTCAGTGATGGCCACAATGTCCAGTCTGACTGTACCATGACAGCCTCAGATCTTCCATCTTGTTGCTAAGGTTCCTGGCATTTGCACACATGGCTTTCCATGATTTGACCTACCTAGACTGTTTCACTGTTCTACTCCAGCCCCTTCCTTGGTTGTCATTTATCCCTGGTTCTCCTTGCTGTCTGCCCTTTTGCTGAATTGCCCCTTTTCTGCTTATCCACCTCTTGGGCACTAATCTCCATCTTTTGCACATGCTTTGCAGAGATAGCCATTCCTCTGGTTCACTGGTTCCACTACTAGCTGTGGGGGTGAGCAAGTAGGTACCCTCCTTGCTGGCCTGCCACCCCCCTTTGCTAGTTTAAATGCTTGTCAATGTAGCATTTAAACTTATCATTGAGTGCTTGGATTCCCCTCCAGGATGGATGCAGGCCGTCAGGCTTGAGCAAACCTCCATCCCTCCAGGTGGGTCCCCAGTCACCAATGAATCCAAACCCTTCCTCACAGCACCAGTTCTTCAACCATGAGTTAAAGTTCCTGGTGCATGCACTCCTATGCTCTCCCTTGCCTCTCACAGGTAGTACTTCTGAGAAAGTGACAGAAGTAGCTACTTGCTTGAGAACCCTCCCCAGTTTCCTAAACTCTTCCTGAACTTCCTTTGGCTCCCCATTTGCCAGGTCATTAGTACCTAGGTGGATAATGACATCCAGCTCACCCTCCCGTCTTGCCTTCCCAGTGATCCCCAGGATCTTCCTTCCATCCCTCCATGCCGTGGCACCTGGTAGGCACCTCACCTCCCTGTCCTCCCCCTCCTGTGTTCCTAGCTGGATCCCTCTTATGATGGAGTCCCCAACCAGGATTCGCTTCCTCCTCCTCTGGGGTCCACTGCTTTCCCCGCTGAGGTCACCTCCTTGGCTAACCTCCACATCCTTTCCTTCCACTTCTCTGAGTACCTCTATTTGGTTGTCCTCATTTGCCAGTGTGGCATATGAGTTCTTGAGTGGAACAGGATCTGGGATGTGCCTCTGCCTAATTCTCTAACCCTCCTGAGCCCACTGTCACCCAAGTGCTCCTGTTCTCGGCATCCTTTGAGGCAGTTGCATTGGACTGGGTGGTCCCTGGATAGGGGTGATGGTACTCCTGACCCAGTTTACTTCGCTCTGAGTCTGGCTACCTCATCCCGCGGTCCAGAGAGATGCATGCAGATAGGGAAGCACCTCAATGTCCAGAAGGTCTGCCTGAATATGGCTGCCCCACAGCCACTGCATTGCACCACTCCCACATTATACTGCAATTCCACTACTTGTCTGCTACTGAAGCTCTCCTAGTTCCCTTTTATTAATTTACTGTACTAAAAATCCTGCCACTGATCCTCAGATAATTTTTTTTTTTTTTAAAGAAAAAGAAACCAATAAATAAATAAATGAGTCAAAACACTTGTCGTGCTGAGGGTGGGCTTCTTCCCCCTTATGCCCCTCCTACTTCACACCCCTTACTATACCCTGTGTTTAGCTCCTGTCAATCAGATTTAACAGGGCATATAATTAAGAGTTGGGAGAAGGGGAGGGAGGAAATTTGCAGCAATTAAAGACAGCACAGAATTACACCACCACTATGTTTTAAATTTTCAACAGCCCAAAAACAATTATAAGTAAAGACAACAAAGAAAGTATAGTGTCACTAAAAGCCCACAATCTAAGTTTAAAAGAAAAATAGCAATTACCAGTTACTCTAAAGCACTGAATTGAATATGTTTCCTTCCTTCCCCTTCTGGCTTCTTCTCTATCCTATCCATCCTGCACCAAGTAACACCCCGGGAAAATGGGCAACAAAAGGATTTCAAAAGTGGCTGGTAAAGGTTCCATCGGGGGTCCTCCTCCTCTAGAACCCAATGATAATGCTCCTCTGCTCTGGCCACGAAATACTCTGGTCAGGAACCCTCCATCAGCATCTGGCAATGGTGCTCCACCTCCCTCTGGCGCTGGTCCACCTCCGCGTTCCATCGAACTCCAATCTGGTTCTTCTCATCTGGGCTCTGGTCTGCACACCGTTAAGCCCCTCCTCCTTAAACAGATTCCTAGCATCCACGGGATCCTGGAAGTACGCCATCCTGCTCTTTGCCCCTATGTCTGGAAACCAGGGCTGGTATCCGAGTACTGGTCTCTCCCTTGTTTCTCTGGGCAACCAGAACTATCCCACTTCTAACACCAAGTTTGTCACAGTCTGTGGGAATAAACTTCAGATGAGGCAACTTTACAGGTTTAAAACATACCGTGGTGTGATCTTTGTTTTTCAAAAGTTAGAAACATAATAAATGAAAACACACAAAAAAAAAATGAAAAGAAAATCACTGCTTAACATCAGTAGTTTCTCACATAATACAGTCCTGGATCTTAGCGCTCCTAAGACCCTTCTCATCGGCATTCAACAACTTGTCTGCTCTCAGGGCTGAGCATCACTGGACTGGCTGAACTGCACTCAGTGAAGAGATTTTATATCTTTTGGTGGGGTCACCTGACTGAGCCCTTTCTATTTACATGTCTGGACACACTGTTTCATGTCTGAACATGTTGTTTCAGAGGCAAGGGTTTTTTCTTTTTGTTTCAATGGACTTCCTGGTTCAGTTAAAGGTACAGTGTATTTCTCCACAGATACTGATCCTATATCGCTGATCCACATTCTTTTATTCAGCCTCATACATAGAACCTTATACAGTAACAGGTTTAGAGTGTAAATTTATAAAAATACCTTAATGATTTCTTATAACTGTACTAATCATGAAATTATTACTGTTTTATATGGCTTCTGAATCCTTTTTATTAAAAAAAAGGCTTTATTAACTGTATTTATTCCTATTTAAAATAGCCTTCATGTTTTTTATACACAAAAAGTACAGTTACGTAAGAACTTACTGTAAAAGTAGATCTTCGAGAGGCGCTCTTGTAGTAGGTAATTACAGATAAGACTGAACCCGGCAAGCGTCAGGACCCCACGTAAAAATGTCTAGCTAGCAGTATCTGTCGTGGGACTGCCCCCACATCAGGGTGACCAACATCAGTATAAAGGGGTGGTCCCCCACACCTGCCTTCCAGTTCTTTCCCCCCAAAGGACAAAAAGGCAAGACGAGAGAGAAGCAGATGTTTCCGTCCCTGATAAAGGAGCTGAAAAAGCTTAGGGGGATGGAGGGCGGGAAAGTATTACCTACTGCAAGAGCCTCTCTCGAAGATCTACTGTTACGGTAAGTTCTTACGTAACTGTACTATCTTACTTTGAGTCCCAAGCAGTTTGGAAGAAGAAGAAGAAGAAAACAGGAGGAGGAAACTACCCAAATGTAGGCCCTCTGGCTGTGAAGGTCTTATGAAAGAAGACCCTGCAAGAACAGCCAACCTGAAGCCAGTTCTACGGCGAGGGGCAATGTCCAAACTGTAATGTTTCGTAAAGGTATGGACAGAAGTCCAAGTTAAACCTGCACAGATGTCTGCCGCTGACACATTCTTGAAACAAGCAGCAGAGGCAGCAACCCCTTTAGTGGAGTGGCCTCTGACTTGACCCAGTAGGGTCTTGTTGTACTTGTCGTAACAGAAAGTGATACAATGAGCCAACCATTTAGATGGGCATTGCTTAGAAACAGCATTGTCTTCTCTTTTGCGTGCAAAAGAGACAAACAGTTGATCAGTCTTTCTGAGATCCTTCGTCCTGGTGGTGTAGTATCTCAGAATTCGGTGAACATCCAAGTATGCAAGAGGTACTCCCCTTGATTGGAATGCTGTGTAAAGAAAGCAGGCAGCTAAATGGACTGATTCAGCGTAGATTCCGCTACCACCTTAGGGAGAAACTTAGGGTTGGTACGCAGAGCCACACGTTCCTTGTGGAAAATCAATTATGGGATTTTGCACATAAGGGCCTGGAGCTCGGAAATTCTTCGAGCAGAAGTAATGGCCACTAGGAAGAGAGTCTTCCATGAAAGGAACTTTAGGTCTGCTGAGACTGCCGGCTCAAAAGGAGGCAGAGTAAGCTTCTCAAGAATAAAATTCAAATCCCAAGGAGGGACAAGAACACGAATTGGGGGTCTCAAGTGGAGAACCCCTCTAAGAAAAGTATTAGAGACTTCCAACTGTGCAAAAGTTCTGTTCCCAAAAGGAACATGGTAAGCAGAGATAGCCGCCATGTGAACCTTTAGGGAGGAATGACTGAGACCCAGATCAAAGAGAAGGTGCTTGTAGTCCAGAAGCCGCCCAACAGAGCAAGAGAATGGCTCGAAATCTCTGGAAGAGGCCCAAATAGAGAACCGTTTCCATTTCATGGCATAGGTAGAACTAGTGAAGGGCTTTCTGGCCTCCACCAGAATCTCAGCCACCAGTGGGTAAACCCCGAATTGGGCTTGAGCTACGTCTGCAGGAGCCACGCGTGCAACTGAAGGGACTTGAGGCCTGGATAAACCAGGGTCCCCTGATCCTGGGTTAGCAAAAGTTGTGACACAGGAAGAGGAGGTTCCTCTGAATACTGTTGCGGAAGAGAGAACCAAACTTGTCTGGGCCAGAAAGGAGCAATTAGGATCATGCAAGCTCTTCTGAGCGTCTGTAAGACCCTCGGAATCAAGGGGATTGGGAAGAAGGCACAGACGAATCTTCACTTCCAGTCTAGAGACAGAGCGCCTCTCCAAAAAATGCTGCACCCTGGAGCGAGTGAGCAGAAGGTGGCAAATTTTGCGTTGTGAGGAGACGCAAACAGGTCTACCTGTGGTGTTCCCCAGCGTAGGAAGATACTGTATGCTACCCCATGATCCATTTCCCACTCGTGAGTGTGAGCAGACGAGTGACTGAGGTGGTCTGCTAACGTGTTCTCGACCCCCTGGGATGTGAATTGTCATGTGGTGAAGGTCATGCTGTACTGCCCAATCCCAAACTCGCATGACCTCCCTGCAGAGAGGGTAGGAACGAGTTCTTCCCTGTTTGTTGATGTACCAGACTACACACGTCTGTCTGGACAGCCAGATGCCCCGGGAGCAGATATAGATGCAGAGCCTGAAGAGCATACAGCACGGACTGAAGCTCGAGCACACTGATGTGAACAGTTTGTTCGAGCCTGGACCAGGAGCCTTGGGTCCTGCGAAACCCCAGATGGGCTCCCCAATTCTCCCCTGAGGCGTCTATTGTCAGCGTCTGGGAGGAGGGAGAAAGGCAGAAGGGAACCCCCCCCCCGGCAAAGGTTCTCCCGAACCATCCACCATTGCAAGTCCTGAACCATCAGATTGGAGACCTGAACCTGTTGGTTTAGGTCATCCACTAACTGATCCCACTGAGACCGAAGCGTCCACTGAGAAATTCTCATGTGTAGCCGAGCACGAGGGACTGTCGGAATGGCAGTCGCCATGAGCCCGAGAAGGCAAAGGACTGACCTGGCGCTGACCCTCCTGCGGCTGGACAACAGGCTGACCTGAGCCTGGAGTGTGGCCGCTCTGTCCAGTGGCAGGAATGATATGCCGGAGGTCGTGTCCAGGATAGCCCCGATAAACTGGAGCCTTTGGGACAGGATCAGATGGGACTTGACCTGGTTGATGGTAATACCCAAGCTGGTGAAAACCTGCAGGGTAAGGGAAAGGAAGCGCAGGAGCTCCTCCCTGGAGGGGGCCGCCAGGAGCCAGTCGTCCAGGTAAGGGGAAACCTGAACCCCCTGGGTATGCAGGTAGGCTGCTACCTCCAAAAGGCATTTGGTGAACACTCGGGAAGCCAAGGAAAGACCAAACAGGAGGGCCTTGAACTGGTAGTGGTCCCCCTGGAACGAAAATCACAGGTATTTGCAGTGGGAAGGGCAGATAGGGATATGAAGGTAAACATCCTGCATGTCCAGAGCGTACAGCCACTGTCCCGGTCGAAGGAGGGGCAGAAGACTCTGCAGAGAGAGCATTCTGAACCTTTTGTACTCCACGAACAAGTTCAGGGAGCTGAGGTCGAGAATCTGTCTCACTTCTCCTGACTTCTTCGGGACCAGGAAGAAAAGGGAGTAGTAACCCGTCCACTGACGATGGGATGGGACAGGCTCTATCGCCTCCTTCAGAAAAAGAAAGGATATTTCCTCCCGGACCAGAAGAAGGTGTTCTGAGAAGTAAGACTACCTGCTGGGGGTCGAGGTGGTTTCTGAATAAACACTATTGAGTGTCCTTCTGCAATCAGCTGGAGCACCCAAGTGTCTGAAGTGATCCTCTCCCAACCCGGTAGATGGAAGGACAATCTCCCTCCTACCAGTTCCTCTGGGTGGCCCAGAGGCTGTGGGAGAGGAGAGAAGTGGTGTGAAGCAGTGTCGGCTAAGCTCCCAACACTTTTTGGCCAGGGGGACTTGGCAGCCGGAGGGGCCCGACGTTTGTTGGCCTGCTTTCCCTGAAGTTTCGCCTTGGGCCGAGAACGTCTGCGAAAGGGATGATGCTGAGCTTGAGGGGGCCTCTACAAGGAGTCGACAGACTTAAGTGCAGTACCCTTCTCCTGCAGATCGGTGATGAATGTCCTTGACATTGCCACCGAACAGCACTGAACCCCTGAAGGGCGCGTCCTGGATAGCAGACTGCACCTCCGGGACCAAACCTGATACCCGGAGCCAGGCATGATGCCGCAATCCTATGGCGAAAGCCGAGCTCTGACCAGCAGCGTCCACTGCGTCGTGTGTGGCATGAAGCAAGTGCCGACTGGCTGAACGCGCAGACCATATTAGGTCACACTCTTCCTCCTTCGTCTGAGACTCAAGAAGGGAGTCCAACTTATTTTCCACCTCACTAAGGATCGCCTTCTGGTAATCCCATATGTGAGGAACGTAATTCAGGGCCCTTATTCCCAGAGTGGAAGAAGTGTAGACCTTCTTCCCGTACTGGTCCAGAAGGCAAGATTCCTTGTCGGGTGGTGATGAGCTCAAGTGCTTGGGGTTAGCCGTCCGGCCGTGAGCAGCACTAATCACAACAGAGTCAGCTCTGGGGTATGAATTCAATGAGTCAACACCCTCCGGAGCCTGATATAGTCTGTCCGACTTCCTAGGAAGGGACGCTAATGCAAACGGTTGCTTCCAAATGGTGGACACAAGGTCGGCATGAGGCTCAGTCCAGGGTGGCACCAGATTAGGAGTGGTCTCGGGCAGATCCAGGTGCACAGAGAGTTTCTTACGCTGTGGATCCGGCCCCAAGGATTGCCACTGATGAACAGCCTGGACTTTGCGCAGCAACTCCATGAAAGAAGAATCCTCTGGAGGGGACTTTGGAGGAGTCCTTGGTCTGGGCTTGTCTGGAGAGCGTGGCTCGTTGTCCGGATCGGAGCGACCGGAGTCATCCGAGGTCTCCGAGGAGGATGAAGGAAAAGAGGACCCCTCCTCCTTGCGCGAGGGAGGAATGAACCCTTGGGAAACCCTCTGGGAAGCGTATCCTGCCCTGCCCTGGAACCACAGGGCTCGCCTCTGGTATCCGGGGAGGAGTCTCTTGCCACTGACGTAGGAGGTCCAGAACCGGGTCTGGCATTGGAAAACTGCTCTCTACTTCCCTGATGAGCTGAACCTTGGCCTCAGCCCACCAACAAGCCAGCCTCTCCTTCAAATCCACCGGCGACTGAGGGGGCAGTGGAGGGGGGGGGTACGGATACTGGGGGCATCCGTAAGGCATGTATCCATATCCCAATGGCGGGAAGCCCAGTGTCAGGTACTGGAGCACCGTGTACTGTGGCATCGAGTAGGCTGGCATCGGGTACTGGGGTATTGGATACTGCGGGCCTGGGTAGGACGGGGTCAGATACCCAGGTACCAGGGGCTCTGAAGGAGCATAGGGGCCTGGAAACAGCCCAGTGGGTGGGTCCGGGCAGGAGGCCCGGCAGGCGGCACGCCCGGTGTGAGGCGGCGTCCGGCAGGGGATGTTTCCGGGCATCGGGTAGGCCGAGTCAGTGCTCGAGGATCCGACATCTGGTGATCCGGCCCAGCGGGAGGGAGACCCAATGGCAGCGTGCCCACATCCTCCGTGTCACCCGGGGAAGAAGGGTTACCATCCCCGGGGTCCGGCAAAGGAGAATGCAACGAGCGTTGTGGCGAGCTCTGGACGACGGAAATGCCCGCAGGGTCCGGCGTCGGTTCTAACGCCGAGCAGACATTAGAGGAGCTGATGTCCGGCTTACCGGCAGGATGCGGGCAGACGTCAGTTGAGCCGGCGTCCGACTTATTGGACCCAGCGCTCGACGAAGGCCGCGATGGAAGGGCGGCCTTGGCAGGCGCTTTGGAGGCCACGTGCTGCCCCAGTGGGTTGGACGTCTTATCAGCCTTACCCGGATCGGGATCGGAGGAAAAGACGTCCGGTTTACTGGGACCACTCGGACCAGAAGGCTGCACGGTGGCGGCCTTACGGAATAGCTGCCTCGCTGACCGGAGGTTCCTGGGTGCAAGCCTGATGGGAGGTCGGTCACTGCCTTGAAGCCTCCAAGACGGCCGTCGGGAACTGTCTCCCAGGGGAGCATTACTTGCAGCACCGCGACCCCAACCGAGGTTGTGGCGGCCGTAGAAGAGGTTTCCCGGTGCTTCTTCTTGCGGTGGCCCTTTGGAGAAATAGAGGCCTGCCTGAGTTTTTCCAACTCCTTTTCCATGGAGGTCATCTTGAGTTTTAGAACATGGGTCTCCAGGGACTGCTGCCTATGCTTTCGGGTGGCCGTGTTGAACTGTTGGCAGAGCTGGCACTTCTCCACGGGGTGGTCGGGGCCTAGGCAAAAAAGGCATTGGGAGTGTCCATCCTTGTGTGGGAGCTGTGCGCCGCTGGAATCGCACTTGTTTTTGTGCTCAGAGGGAGTCTGGGTCGACATACATGGCAGCTGAGGTAAAGGCTGACGAAATGCTGAAGAAAAAGAGAAACTAGGAGGTAAAACTACTGACGACTGACTGCGAAACAGTGAACTTTACTGCGAGGCACTACATAAGCTAACGGCGGGAAAGAACTGGAAGGCAGGCGTGGGGGACCGCCCCTTAATACTGACATCGCCTGAAGGTCACCTGACATGGGAGCGTTCCCCCACCAGAGACTGCTATCTAGAAATTTTTCCCGTGGGGTTCTAACGCCTGCCGGCTTCAGTCCTATCTGTAATTACCTACTGCAAGAGTCCTCTCGAAGTAAGATTGCACTTTACACAACACCTCTCCAGGTGTTTGGCATCATTCCAGGGACTGAATGGATGGAAATGGAAAAAGAATGAAAAGAGAGAACTAGTAGGAAGTTTAGTAGGGATAGTAAAGAGCTACATTAGGTGGCCGACCTAGGGTAGGGGGGAAAAGAAGAAAAGCAAACAGAAAACGTCAACAGTTGTGCAACAGAAGTTTTAGTAGCTAGTAAATAAGAAGATAGAAATGTGGTCCATCAGTCACAGCTGAGAGTGTAGCCTAACTCCACCACAGGCCTGTCTTTTGCCAGAATCTCCTTGCTGCATGCACACTTTGATGTCTGTCGCTCTGAAGAGTAAGACTGCTGGGAAGACATACACGACAAACTCGAATTTTGGATGAAAAAAGTTAACTGCACGGAGCACGAAAATGCTGGCTGACTGGAATCAGGAGGCGTCCGTGGAGCCGATATGCACAGGTCAACAGATGAAAAAACCTGAAGTGGTACCAGGGGACTGCCCTGACGTTGGGGGTGGTGGTTTCCCACCTTTGAATGCTAGCTAGAATTTCTCCATGGGGTCCTAGTGCCTGGCGGCATAGTCCTAATGATGTTGCCTGCTGCAACAGCTTTATCTCGAAGTGAGATCACTGGTTCCTGCAGGGAGTCCTTGCAGAATAGGAGCATTTCTTTTTTTTTTTTAACTTGGTATCCATTGCCAGAGCAGCTGAAGTACCACAACCACTGCTGACTACCTGCTAAACCTGAAGGGTTAAGCCCATGCCCAGCAGGTGCTACTGACTAGCTTGTTAAGTAGCCCTGGAGTTTCATGGTGCAAAGAAAAAGATGGCCCCCTGCTATAGAAGCCCTGAAATACTTACCAAGGTAGCTGCTGCGGTGACTGCATATGAATGCAGTCATTAGCAAGATGTCCACTGCGCTAAGGGATGTGGAAGAATGTGTCTTGGAAAACCAGGGAGCAAAACCACATGCCCTGTTCCAGGAATAGTATAATCTGACTCACAGTGACAATCCTGAACTTGTGCTTCTACATGAGCTGGTTCAGATTGTGCAGATCCAGTATGGGGCACCAGCCCCCCCCCCCCCGTACCACTGACCTACCAGGGGTCTGGGACACTGGCTGTGACTCCTTTTTGCCAGAAGCTGAGCAATGTCCTCCCTAAGGACAGACAGCGTGCCCTACAATACTAAGGACTCCCGAGAAGCATGGGAACGGTAAGGCAGGAGAGCCTCGGAGTTGAGAGGCAGCACTCTGACTACCACCTCCAGGACCCACTTGACCATGGTAATGACGGAACAATATGGCCAGACATGGCACAGCTGAAGTCCCACAGAGTGCTGGGTCAGGGACTGGACATCCCATCACTGTACAGCTTTGGAGGGGGAACCACTTCCCCTACTCTCGCTTCTTTCTGGCTCCCTGGCCAAAAACCTTGGCATTGGGGCATTGGGCTTGGTATTGTCCCAGTTCAGGCTGCTGAGGCTCAATGGACCTATGCTGAAAGCTCTCTGTTTTAAGCTTCTGAGCCTTAGGGTCCTTTCTGGGATGAAGGCGCAGAATCCAGACTGCTGCTAGACTTCCTGATCCTAGTAAGGTGTCCTTCCGTTCCTGAGTCAAAGAGCAGTGCCCAGGAAGGGGACATCAGCCAACTTGTGCTGAGCATACACTGTGAATGTTGATAGTCTCATCCAGACCCTGGGACACGTGACGGCCACTGCCATGGCACAGGCATGGGAGTCAACCATGTCCAAGGTCATCTGGAGCTGGTATTTAGCCAGTGCTTGACCTTGGTCCTTGGCCAATTCACCAGCATCTGCTTGTTGGCAGGTAGGTAAGGAAGGAATTCTTTCAACACTCCCAACAAGGAGTGACCAAAGTTGACCATCAGGACAGCACAGCTGGCCTGACACAGACCCAAGGAGGCAGCGATGCAGAGTTTCATGGCCGAATGGTCAAGCTTCTTGTCGGTGGGCTTGTCCACAACCCCATGGCCTCCGCAGTTTTGGAAGGCAGAGTCTGAGACCAACCCCTCAGTTAAGGGGTAGTCCAAGAACCCCAAATAGGACCCCGGACATGCAGACCATATGGGTGGAGGGTGCTGGGTGGGATGCTGGATGCCGTCAGATCTCCAGGGCCAGTCCTAAGATGGCCTTAACCATGGGAAAGACAACTCCAGGGGAGTTGCCCTTGTCCAAAATGTCATCCAAAATGTCTGTGAAGAGGAATTCATCCCGCTTCTGAACTGGCTCCGAGGACACATTCACGGACGCCAACATCAGGTGCAGGAGAACCACAAATTACACCTGTGGTCAGAAGTCAGTTCCTCAACTGAGGCCCTGTCAAAAGTGTGTGTCCTTGATGACAAAATGAATGACCTGTTTGAGTCATATGAGGACTCTTCAAAAAATGCCTTGCGACCCTTTGCCACCATGGGCAACCCAAGTGTCTTCTGACTGGGTGACTTCCATCGACATCAACCTGCAAGTAAGCCACAGTATGGGAATCCTGGGGCTCCCACCAAGGCCTGTGGTGAGGATGGTTAAACACACTGGTGTGGAGAGGCAGAGGCCAGAGACATCTGTCAACAGTGGACCAGTGTGGGCATTACAGGTGTCTGCCAGCTGACCCAAGGTTCATGGAGTTGAGTCCTACCCTGCCCCATTATGGTGCACTGCTGCCAAAGGAATTCCTTGTAGTGCTGTCACATCCTGTGGCAGTGCCACGTCTCAACAGAAAATGAAGAGGCTAAGGAATGTCGACGGCAGTGCCTCCCAGTTGAGTGGGATTGAATGAGTGAATAGCACCTTGACCAGTGACCTGAGAGTTGATGCTGATGTGTCCCAGGTGGGCACCCCAACCCTGTCCCGACACATCTGTGGTTAGAACCTGGGAGTGGGAAGGAGTCTGGAAAGGAGCCCCTGCAAAAAGATTGCTGGGGTCCTGCCACCACAACTGGTCTTGTTGCACTGGGATGGAGATGAGAATCGGGCAATCTAGATTGTCTTCATTCTGATCCCACTGAGAGCTCAGAGTCCACTATGAAATCCGCAAGTGAAATCTGGCCAATGGGACCATGGAAATAGCCACTGCCATGAGGCTAAAGAATCCAGAGACAAAATTGCATTTGCCACTCCTGTTGGATTCTATCAGTTCACCACCATGCCGTTTGGTTTACATGGTGCACCCACTACATTCCAGTGGTACACTGATGTAATTTTAGCTACTCTCACTGATTATTGGGCTGCATACCTGGATGATGTCATGATGTACAGTACAGACTGGAAAAGCCACCTGGCACACCTACGAGCAGTTATCTAAGTTATCAAAAATGCAGGTCTAACCATTAATCCTACCAAATGAGCACTGGCATGCAGGAAACCAGATATTTGGGATAAGTTTTGGGAAATGGAGAAGTAAAGCCAGAGATTTCTAAGATAGAAGCTGTAGCTAACAGTCCCGTCCCAAAGAAAAAAATATGTTGGGTCATTTTTAGGGCTTGCTGGTCATTATCGGAGATTGGCAGCCAACTTTGCCCATTTAGCTACTCCCCTCACTGAACTGACGAAGAAACGGTACCCGAATACTGTGAAATTTATTTATTTAAAATTGGTGACCGGGAAAAGCACGCTGAGCCGAGGCTCGTTTCCAGGTGTGACCCGGGTACAGGTAGTACAAGGTGGTAGACAGAGAAATACAAATACAGCAAATATCAAGTAACAGACAAGTAATACAGTATAGTACATTACATGGAGTTTGGTGGTGAGGTTACACTTTTGAATGAACAGCAGGATTGAAAAAAACATTTCATTTCATTTCTAGACCATTTATTACCTTAAATTTCAAGTTCGTGGATTTACATATTTACAGTAGTGGATCAATCGAAAAATTGAGTTTTCGGGGAGAGGGTGCCAGTTGGGGGGGGGGGGTGTGTGTGATTTACCAGTAAGAGCTGTGAAATGGTCCCCAGAGTGTGATGAGGCTTTTTGGGTCATCGAGGCTGCATTGTGTTCAGCCCGTTTAATGCAGCCCAGACTTTGACAAATGTTTTTGTTACAGACTGATGCATTAGAGGTTGGCCTGGGTGGAGTTTTGTGTCAAAATATAGATGGGAAGGAAGATCCCATTCTGTGCATCAGTAGGAAATTGCACGACAGAGCGAAAAGGTACTCACGTTAAAAAAGAATGCCTTGCAGCAAAGAGGGCCATGGAGTCCCTTAAGTTTTTTTTTTTTTTTTCTTTGAGTTGACTTTGTACTTCTAACCGATCATAATCCTCTCTGTTGGTTTAACCAAATGAAGGATAAACATTCCAGAATTACATGGTGATACCTGGCACTACAGCAATTTAAATTCAAGGTAATACAAAAATCCAGAAAAGAGAATATCAATGCTGATTTTTTGTCAAGATATAGATCAGGGACTTCCGGTGACATCATGAGCAGATAAGCAGCTCAAACGCGAGGCTCCCCTGCGGTCTTGTTAAAACAACTAAAATAATATTGGCAAGTCTCTTTAAAACAGCTGCTCTGAATTATTACAGCATATTACAATGCCTAAGAAGCGAGGGGCTGATAAAACAGGGTCCATTGCCCAGCCTGATGGCGATGGATCTCGGGTCAAGGAGTCCGACAGCGAGGACTCGCAGATCTCGTCGGCCTCCCGCCACAGCACACTACAGGCCGATCACATCCCTCATGAGATTCTACAGAAGCAAATGACCCAAATGCTAATAGAAATCCATGAATTCCAGAAGGAAATGCGATCTACTGTGACAGCGTTAAGGACCGATTTTAATAAATTGGAGAAAAGGCAAGACGGAGCTGAGGAGCAGCTTACAGCAACGGATAGGAGAGTCGACAACGTTGAAAGGGCCATTACTCAGTTGCACACCCATATCCAGGCCCTACAAGAACGCGCCGAAGATGCGGAGTGAAGAAACCGCCGTAACAATATACGGCTATCTGGGCTGCCGGAGGGCACTGAAAGTGTTGATTTTATCCAATATATGCAGAATTTATTGAAGGAGATCCTTCCCCTACCTGACAGCCTTACTTTAGAAATGGAACAAGTCCACCGCACACTGGGACCTAGACCTTCTGCGGGTGCTCGCCCCCAGACCATCCTCCTCAAGTTTCTCTGACATCAGGAGAAGGAAACCGTCCTGCACACCGCGTGGAAGCAAGGCAAAGTTCAGTACAAGACTCACCGGCTTTATTTCGACAACGATTTTGCACTGGAGGTTATGGCTCGGCGGGGATTAAACTTCCCAGTGATGAAAGCTCTCAAAAGTGCGGGAATCAGGTTCCGATCCCTATACCCGACGAAGCTAGTTGTTTACTTTGCGGAAGGGCCTACTACATTTGAATCAGCAGCCGGAGCGACAAAAGAGCTCCGATCTAGGAAAATCGATGTTCCACAACAACGCACTACCGACACTGTCCCAATTGCTTCAAAGCTGGCCCAGAAGGCATGGTCGGCAAGACAGCGTGAGAATCGCCACAGACAAGGTGCCGAGGCCCTGCAGAACACTGTCAGCTCCCTTAAAACAGGCTCCCAAATGCAGCTAGGACTTGGACTGAATGCCCAGGAATCTGAAACTTGAAGAGCTGAATTGCAAGTATTATTAGAGGACCTATTTGCTTCACCTAGCTGTCCCCTTGAGACCTGTCTGCATATTTTAAAATTGTCTAGAATCAATTAAAATGTATTAGTTTATATTGTCTAGGGGAAGAAACCAGGGATTAGATAATGGATTTCGGGGGGGGAGGTCAGTAAAATGGTGTTATGAACACTTGTTCCCTCGCGCTGGATGTGCTCAGGCTGGGTAACCTCTCCCAGCATCAGGTGAGTGGCGGAGTCCCCTCCACGATTGCTGCTCGTCTGCTTGGCTTGAAAAACTGCAGCTGGCCCTCCCCCTACAGCAGACCGGATCGCTGATATCGGGCCTCTGGTGGATGCGGAGGGCCGACCCGAAAATTAACCTAAAGCGGAGTCGTTGGGGACTGGCTTTCTGCCAACACCAGCGAAATGAGCGCGCTGCCCAGTGCTAGTAACGGCACGTCCTGAGCGAGGACCCGTCTGTCCAGCTAGGGGAATCTGTGGGAGGGGGTGGTGTATGCTGCAGGGGTCGGTCTCCATCCACGGCTGTCGTGAGTGCAGTGTGGAATGTCCTTGATGGCTGGAGTGGAAGTGGAAGGGGTCGGAGTATGGGGTTTGTGGCAATGGGAGGGTTTTGTGAGGGGAGGGGGAGGGTGGTGTGGTAGCAGCGGCTGGTGCGCCTGCGGTCCGCGACACTTGTGGGGGTGTGTGTCTCTTGTTGCCACCTGAGAGGTCTCTTGTGATGGGGATATCGGAGTGTGGTGGTGGATGGATGGTGGATGCAGGTGGGCTCCTCGTCGAGAGGTCTGGCATCGGAGAGGAATTGGGGTGGGCCGGGAAGTTGGCCACTGTCTTGGCGGGGAGGAGAGGGACTGGAAGACTGGTGGGGGCCCTGCTCTACAGGTCCGTGAGAAGCCCCTTGATGGTGACTGAATGCTGCGGCTGTTGGTGTGTCCGGGGGAGTGAGGCTGCGTACCTCAGACAGCTCGCAATTGCTGTGGGCTCAGATGTGCCTCAGACTCGCAGTGCGTCTTCTCTCCCCACGTGCACTGACTCCATGCGACGCATTATGGCCTTTCACCTACGACCCCTGGACAGCAATGGCTGCTTGTTGAACTGACGGGTGCATGGCTGCAGACCTCCTGGGGGACGGATGGGGGGGTAGCTTGGGTGGATGTTGGTTCCAGTCCTGAGTGGGGGGGGAGGGGGGAAGGAGGGTGCTTCTTTGCACTGGGTAAACCCCTGAATTGTATGAATCTTTATGAGTCAGAGGTGTGGTTCTCTTGCAGTCCAGCGAGATGCCATTAACTGCTGGAATTGGATGCTCCTGAGCTGTGGGGAGATCTACCGGGTGGGGATACGGGGGTTGGGGGGAATTAAGGGTGACGAAGGGGAAATAGGGATGTGGGGGGAGGGACATAGATTCCCAGTTTAAGCAGTTTGATTCTTAGTATACCTAGGAAATTTTGTTATGGAAGATAGTGGGTTTGTGATTGAGATGGGACAAGGAACTAGCAATGAGAGGTGGGGTGCGTCTGATGGTTCCTTTATATCTCATACAGTCCATATGGGGAACAAGGATATACTGGAGATGTGGCCCCCTTGCCATCTAATGTACTGGCCGAGCCTGGGTACTGGGTTTGGGAGAAGAACCCGTCAGATCTGTTTTGTGGATTCTCCAATGCTCAGAGTAACCTGTACTCTCTCGAACTGGTTCCAGACCGCATCGGCACAACCTGTGCTGGAGTCAACTGACGCCCCATATTTCAGGTACTTTGAGTCCTGCCTGATTATATCCATGCCCCGAAGCCTCACATTAAATAGTTGAGGCTGGAGAGCATACCCCAGCGGCGCAGGGGCACCTTTTGTGCTACCTCACCAAGCCCCTTGTCGCAGTAAATACTCTATAGAAGGCTGGCCAAAACCCATGCGAGACACTAGAGGGCCTTGACACACTGCTATAAAGTGTATGCCCCTCTTACATCATTGACTTCAGGGGAGGCAACACCTCGCGGTTCTAGTCACCAATCTCCACTACCCCTTTTCCTCTAGGTACCTTGGTACCTAAGGTCCTTAAAAAGAAAAAGGGCCGCACAGGTAGGACTTATGGTTCCTATCAAAGATCAGGGCTTGCCCAGATCTGTGGAAGTACCAAGCAGCTGTGTTATGACTATGTTATTAAACGGATTTCCTTACTAGTGTTATGTTGTATGTGTATGTGTATGTAAATGGTTATATTGTTATTGTCGATTGTTTTGTGAATAGGTCATCGAATTTCTTCTGGTCATTGCAGCAAAATCTACAAATACCCCATGGGGGGGCAGGGGAACCAGGATACCAGCGACCCATCTATCAGATGAGATGAACTCCCCAAAACTAAAATTGCTCTCTCTAATCATAAACGGCCTGGCCTCTCCTATTAAAAGGTCAAAGACGCTGGCATACCTCCGCAGAACTAAAGCCGAAATTATTTACCTCCAGGAAACCCATATGAATTCAGTGGAACATGCTAAATTGGCTAAACTGAGTAAAGGGCAGGCATTCTACGCATCTTATAAGGGTGGTAGAAGCAGAGGGGTAGCCATAATTATCTCACCATATACACCATACCATCCAGAAAGGAAAATTACGTACCTACCGTAATTCTTGATCTTCTTGGACGAGTCTCCACCACTCATTCACACTAGTGGGATTGGCGCCGGAGGCACTAAGACCCATCGGGAGCAAACATTTTGCTGGAGGGTCGGCGTGAGAGACGGCGCCCCGAGATACCGGCGCCAAGAGCAAGTGGCTCGGCGGTAATGACCATCTCGGACGCACCCTCCAACGCCTCAGTATCTTTTTTTCAAGGAGGTGCAGCGCCACTAATGTAAAGAGTAAACTCAACATTAAAAAGCGGACATAAGATAGTCCATTATGACCCGTGTAAGAAGGGTCAGCAAAAGTCCTCACGGCCTAAAGATTTGAGGGTGAAGACCAATACAGCAGTGAGCTCGGGGGATGGAGGGAGGGCGTGTGAATGAGTGGTGGAGACTCGTCCAGAGATCAAGAATTACGAGTCGTAATTTTCTATCTTCCTGGACATAAGTCTCCACCACTCATTCACACTAGTGGAGAGTAAAGCTGATAATCCCCAAAGGCGGCAGGAGAGCCAGAGCTCACGGCTCAAGATAGAAGCCCATTAAGGATAGTTCTGCGAATGCGGAATGTGCGTGGCATGAACATCCAGTGCATGGTCTAGCAGTATGCACTGAGCTCCGGAGTGGCGGCGTTGCATATATCTGCAATTGAACATTGCGAATTTCCGCTAGGGATGCCCGTGACCGCCCTAGTAGAGTGTTACACTCTACCTTCTAATTTAACTTGAGCCATGGAATAGCAATGGCGAAGGCATGCCACTAACCATGAAGAGATGCATCTAATAGCGACAGGTTGACCCAGCCGGTGTCGCTGAAAGAAACGAACAGTTGCTGAGTCTTGTAGAACATCCTTGGTTCTATCTAAATAGAACCATGAAACTCTCTTAACATCAAGGAATGAAGAGCTCGTTCCCCTTCATTTTGGAAATTAGCTAGTAAGCGGGAAGTACCAGAGGTTGGTTCCAGATGGAACCTGACACAACCTTGGGAAGAAATTTAGGATGAGTCACGAGAACTACCTTGTCCTTATGGAATACAGTATCATGGAGGGTCCGTAACCAGGGCATGTATCTCAGAGACCCTGCGGGCTGAGGTAATGGCCACCAGGAAGGCAGTCTTCCAGGTAAGAAATTTTAGCTCACAGGTAGCTAAGGGTTGAAAGGCTTCCGAGGAGCATGTCCAGCACCAGGTTAATGTCCCAGGCTGCAACTGGACGCTTAACAGGGGTCTGGTATGGAGAATCCCTTAAGAAATCTCTTCACCATAGGTAACTGAGCCAGAGTTAAGGAAGAAACCGGCTCCATGGAGCGCTGAGATGGCACTAAGGTGAACTTTAACTGTGGAGTACTGAAGACCCTAAGTTTGATAGGTCCAAAAGATACTCAGAACCTTGCCAGGAGGACAGGAAAAGGGATTCCAGGAGGATTTTCACAGAGAGAAAACGTTTCCATTTGGGCGTACGTTTTGGGTGGCTGGCTTCCGGCGGCCAGAAGGATGTCTGAGACTCTACGAGAGCGTTGAACCGATTCACTTCTATCTCTTCAGGAGCCAAGCATGAAGGTGAAGTGATTTCAGGTTGGGATGGACCAACAACCCTGAGTCAAAGACTGATTTGCAAAGGAAGTGGTCTTGGAGAGGCTGCCAACATACTGTTGAGTAGAAAACCATAGTTGCGAGGCCAGGAAGGAGCAATGAGAATCATCTTGGTCCCAGACTCGAACTTGAGGAGTACTCTCTGGATTAGAGAAAGTGGTGGAAAGGCGTGAAGAGCGTTTGTCCACCGCAGCCTGAAGCATCCTGACAGAAAATGCCAGGCCCTGGATTTCTGGAGCAGAAGAGAGGCAGTTTCATGTTGAGTGGGGATGCAAAGGTCCAGGTCTGGAGTCCCCACTCTTTGAACAGGGACGGGCTACGGCTGGATCGAGACCACTCGTGAGGTCTGCCTCCGTTCTGCTGAGGTGATCTGCTAGGTCGTTTTGTATACCTGGCAGATAAACCGCTTGAATCAGAGACTTGTGTCCCAAGCACCACTCCCACACCCTCATTGCTTCCCTGCAAAGGGGATAAGAATGAGCACCGCCTTGCTTGTTGATGTAATACATCACTGCTTTGTTGTCTGTTTGAAGGAGAATGTTCTTGTGACAAAGGACATCCTTCAGAGCTCGGATTGCATAGAGGACCGCTCTCATCTCCAGGACATTTATGTGGAGATGAGTTTCGAACTGAGTCCATACACCTTGAGTGTGGAGGGAGAGACAGTGAGCTCCCCATCCCATTAGCGATGCATCTGTGGTGATGGAGATCTGAT
Source organism: Neoceratodus forsteri (assembly GCA_016271365.2). Lineage (NCBI taxonomy): Eukaryota > Metazoa > Chordata > Ceratodontiformes > Ceratodontidae > Neoceratodus > Neoceratodus forsteri. Next base: position 1,106,049,253 of record CM057449.1, on the reverse strand, counting down.
GATCCGGGGGAGCAAAGGGGAATCCTTCCAGGAGATTGCTCTCTTGAGACCACCAGGTGAGAGACCTTCGAAGGGGCTCCGTCACCTTGATGGGATAAGACTGGGGGTGAGAGGTGGGGACCACTGAGTGGAGAGCATCCATTGGTGGTTCTCATGCAGTCGGGGCCAGAGGACAGTGAAGACCGAGGGCGCTCATGAGACCCAACATGCGTTGCATCGAGGCTGTAACCGATTGGTTCTCCCTGATGTAACCAGCCCATCCGAAGGATGTCAGTCTTCTGTCCTCTGGAAGGAAAGCCTTCACTGAAGAGGTGTCTAGAAGCGTCCCTATGAAAAGGAGCCTCTGGGAGGGTTGCAGTTGGTTTTTCAAATTCAGCAGAACTCCCATGGACGTGAGAAGAGAAGTCGTTTACGGCTTCCAAAGTCCCCTTGGCCGGAAGGGCTTGCTAAATGTACGTCCAGGTAGGGAAACACTCGAGTCCGACTTTCCTGAGATGCGCCGCGAGAACTGCACAACACTTTGTAAAAACTCGCGGCACCGAGGATAGCCCAAAGGGCAGGACTCTGAACTGATAATGCTGACCCAAAGCTACAAACCTGAGGAATTTGTGGTGGGTCGGTGGGCGGGATATGCTGGTAAGCATCCTGCATATCCAGAGAGGCCAGCCAGTCGTGCTGATGCAGCAAGGGTAACAGGGTACCTAGGAAATCATCTTGAATTTCTCCCTGGGAGGAATTTGTTTAACTTTCTGAGGTCTAGAATGGGGGCTATCCCCAGATTTCTTTGGAACCAGAAAGTAATGGGTAGAACCCTGTGTTTACAGATGCGGGGCACCAGTTCTATTGCCCTGTTGTTCAGAAGGCCCTGGATCTCCAGCGGTGAGGAGGTCTGACTGAGAGGCGACAACCTGGGTTGTCAGATGGGAGGACAATTCGGGGGTTTCAAGAATTGAGAGAATAACCTCGCAATTATCCGAAGGACCCATTTGTCTGAGGTTGTGGACTTCCACTGGTTGTAGAAGTACATCAGGCGACCTCCCACGGAGGAGAAAGTTCCACCTCGGGCAGAGTGGATGGAACTTGGGCCAGCGACTCATAAGGTGGCGCTGGGAGCTTTAGGTCCCTGCGCTTTCTGCGTCTTCTTTTGAGGTTGGGCAGGTTGGCTTTTGTGGGCTTCCCCTGCCTCTGCCTCGAAAGGACCTGACGACTATGAGAGCAGCGGTGTTCACATGCCCCGAGAGGGGCAGGTGAAGTCTAGCCAACAATGGCGATCTAGTCTTCTGAGTGGCTCTAAGGCTTGCTCCACCTGAGGGCCAAAAGAAAGGAGCCATCAAAGGCAGCGCCATCACCTGCTGCTGAGCATCATTCGTGAAGCCAGAATGCATGAGCCAGGAATGGCGCTAGGTACAAATCTCAGCTGCTGAGGCGGTAGCAGTGTCGAAGCGTCCATGGCGGCTTTGACCTGTTGGTTATTGGACTCAATACCTCTAATAACGGTCAGAAGAAGCTCTGACTTGGAGTCCGAATCTGGAAGAGCTTCAACCATTCTTTTCATAGAGTGCCACAGGATATACTCATACTGAGAAAAATAGCCTTGATAACTGTCATCGCATACTTAGAGTGGAGGCAGCAAGACTCTCTTACCTAATGTATCAATCTTACGAGACTCTTTGTTAATAGGTCGAGCTGTAGTAGTTTGAGGAAGAACGACCTTGTCATTCTCTGCCAGGACTACAATAGGATCCGCAAGGGCTTGGGATGCCAAAAAGGGACGATCCTTGGGAGCTGAATACTTCTTATCAATGGATTTAGCCACTGAGGGGAATAAGAGCAGGGTTATTCCATACCATTTGGAGACAGCGTCTCGAAGGAAGGCTGAATCGGAGGAGTCAAATGTGAGGATCTCCAAGCATGAAGATACTGGAGTCTTAATATCTTCCCAGGATCGATGTCTGTAGTCTGAGAGAAAGAGTGGATCCCAGGTTCTTCAACAGAGACTTAAAGGACAGGTCCTTGACCACAGGCTCTGTAGCAAGAAAGATCCTGTTTCCTCCACTTCATCACCCAACCCGAAGGTCTGGGTCCGAGCTCAACATCATCTCCTGATGGTCCAGAAAGGACTGTTTGGACAGGAAAGGAGTGAAATTAGAGAGGAGGAAATGGCAGAAAACAAGAGAGTCCCCTGCATGCCGGGCCGAGACGGCTAAACGGGCTGGAAGACGGCATCGAGGAGGCGACGGCGTCAAGAGGCACGCGCCCCGCAAACGCCCCCGGCGGCGCAGCGGCCGACGCCGCTGCGACGACGCCACAACGGGCGCCGGCAGACAACGCCGCGAACGGGCGCCACCCGATCTAACGGCACCACCGGCGCGCCACGAGACCACGCGGTATCGCCAACAGCGCCGAGAGACCACGCGGCGCCGCCAATGGCGCCGCAAGCTCCGGCGGCACCGAAACGCGCCACACAGACCTGCAGAAGGCGCCGGAAAGCCCCCGGAACCTGGAAAGCAAGAGAAGGAAAAACAGAGATAAGGGCATCGTGAGGCCCTGCGCCGCAGCCATGTGAGGGGGAAACACTAAGCCACGGGTCGCTAGCACGACGAAGGCGCCGCGACTAGAAGGTCCAACCGCCACGACCTGATCGCTGGAGGAGCCGAGGGCTCCAGGTAACCGAGCCAGGCAGAAGAACCAACCTCCGAGCCCATCGCTCCATAAGAGCGGCCCACTGATGAAACTGCTCATCTGGAGCCCCACCTATAGCGGGAGGGGCTCCGATGTCGGGGCGACGATTATCGGAAGTTGGCGACTCGAAGAGAACCGGCAACCAGCAGCGATAACCGACCGTCGACGCGCAGACATACCAGAGGGCGACCTCGAGTGATGCCTTCTCTTTTTTGACCTGTGGGCCGAAGAAGAGCTCGAGGCCGAACGGTGCCGAGAATGCGACTGTTTATTTTTATGCCGGCGGGGGGACCGCCCATCCCCCCGGGCATCGGACTGACCGTAGTCGGAACCCCGCTGAGGAGAAGGAGGCTGACCGGACCCAGCCCGGCTGACTGAACAGCTTTCATACGATGTCTCCCTACCGTCACCTGACCTGCTCATGGTCGACTCCGTCCAGTAGGCGGAGACTTCTTCAAGTAAGTTAAATTTAAATATTAGAAAATTTTTTGAAAAATAGAATAAAACTAGCGATACTACTATCGTGATAATGTTACAAAAAACAAACTGAAAACTATGCGCTAGTTTGAAGTTTGACTCTCGACTAGGCGAGCGGCGTCGTCACTGAGCGCCTTGCGGTAGGAAAAAAAAGAACTGAGGCGGTTGGAGGGTGCGTCGCCGAGATGGTCATTACCGCTCGAGCCGCTGCTCGCGGCGCCGTCTCTCGCGCCGACCCTCCAGCAAAAAGTTTGCTCCCGATGGGTCTTAGTGCCTCCGGCGCCAATCCCACTAGTGTGAATGAGTGGTGGAGACTTATGTCCAGGAAGATCTAACTTGGTCGGATCCGGAGGGACGAATGGTCCTGACCCGGGGAAGGCTTAACAATGAAGAAGTCACTCTCGCTAATGTATACCTCCCACCTGGCATTACGGTTTCACAGCTAAGGCCCCTCATGGATAGGGTGGTGAAGTTTACCAGAGGCACCCTGTTGATGGCCGGAGACTTTAATTTAACTGCTGACCCAAGCCTAGACTCCTCTAAAGCGAGGCCACAGAAACTCACAACTACTCAAAAGTTTTTTTAATAAGTTTGTCTCGGAGATTGGATGGTGTGATATTTGGCTGAAACTACACCCGCGGTCGAGAAACTATTCTTACTATTCCCCGGTCCATAATACATACTCCCGCATAGACTATGCTTACACAAGTTGCATAAAGTAAATGATGCGCAACTAGGAGATATTTCCGTCTCGGACCATGCGCCCGTGATTACACAATGGGAACTGGGCCTCCAACCCAGAGCTACTCAATGGAGACTAAACCCATTTTATTTACGGTCCAAAGAATTCAGGGAATTCATATCGGATAAGATAACTGAGACTGCGGCTGACAACTGAGACTGCGGCGGACAACCCGGCCGCTGACACTTCCCCCTCGGTCCACTGGGACATAATCAAAGCAGTCCTGAGAGGACATATAATTAAATATGCGGCGCAAAAGAAGAGGTAACGTGATGAGCATAAGACTAATCTTGAGGAAACTCTCCATTTTCTACAGCAGGCACACCAATAGGGCGACGAAGCTCTCCTTTCTCAGATACAACAAACCAAACAAGCACTAGACAAACTCGTGCTACAACAAACCGAAATAGCACTAGCATTTTTGAAACAGAGATTTTACGAAGTAGGGTCACGAGCCACACGAATGCTAGCATACCAAGCTCGCAGACAGAAGAAAAGTGCAACAACAGTTACCATACGGTACCCAATGAAGGGCCAACCGCTTTCTAAAACACACGACATTGCTGGAGCCTTTCTGGCATATTATAAAAATTTATATACCCCAGAATCCAATCCCTCTTTAGATAATTTAACATCGTATATTGAGAAGCTCACCCTACCGGCTCTTACGGATGAAAGTAGAGACTCTCTCATCAGACCCATAACGGCAGCTGAAATAGCCCATGCCATAACTAATTTCAAATCCCAGAAAGCTCCAAGACCTGATGGGTATGGGGCGGAGTTCTACAAACTTACAAAGACTCAGGTCCTTCCTACTCTTTTTAGTGTTTTTAACTCTCTATTAGAGGGTAACTTACCCCGAATCTTGGTCCTATGCAACTATCTCTGTGATTCCCAAGCCAGGGAAGAACCCTCAGGAATGCGCATCATACCGGCCAATTTCAGTATTAAATCAAGACTACAAACTGTTCATGACTATACTGGCCAAGCGCATTGACCAAATCCTGCCTGTTTTAATACACAAAGACCAAACAGGTTTTGTTAGGGCTCGTACTACCACTGATAACATCAAGCGCACTCTCTACCTTGTGAATCAAATGGGCCAAACGGAGACACCGGCGGTACTGATTAGTCTGGATGCCAAGAAGGCTTTTGATAGAGTGGCCTGGCCATTCTTGTATTTGATCCTGAGCAAATTTGGCTTCCCCCATACCCTTATTCAAGTGTTACAAAATATATACTCCACCCCCCGGGCCTACGTGAGAGTGAATGGGCACCATTCCGAATACTTTCAACTCGGGAGAGGCACCCGACAAGGTTGCCCATTATCCCTGTTACTATTTGCAACAGTTATAGAACCCCTAGCGCAACAAATCTGAGACTCCCCACAATTACAGGGAGTCTACTTTGGGGGCACAGAACACAGAGTTGCTTTGTACGCAGATGACATACTCCTATATCTCCAAAATCCAGAACAATCCATACCAATGTTACGTCAAATCCTAGATTCCTACGGTATAGTGTCAGGTTATACACTTAACCTAACTAAGACCGAAATACTCACATTTAATTACTCCCCCACACAGAGGACTATAGACAGTCTTCCCGGCAGATGGAACTTGGCAAAACTAAAATACCTGGGCATTTACATACCTCGGGGGAGGTCAGACTATTACAAGTATAACTACTTTCCATTTATGGCACAATTAAAGCAGGACCTTCGGGCATGGTCTGTCATACCACTAAGCCTCTCACGACGAACTGAACTCATAAGGATGATAACCCTCCCTAGAGCGCTATACCTTTTTCAAAATATCCCGCTGTCAGTTCCCCTTAAAATCTTGAAAGAAATTAACCACGCAATACGGAACTTTGTATGGGCGGGACGCAGAGCCCGAGTAAACCTTGGGGTACTATCCCTAGCACGGGCAGATGGGGGACTCGCCCTTCCGGACTTAAAATACTACCAACAAGCGGTAACCATGGTCAACGTTATGGCTAGACAGAATAAGAAGGCACTCCCACACTGGATGGAAATGGAGAAGGTGCTCATTAGTGATGCAAAATACCTTTGGATACTATACCGACAAACGCCAGGAGATTCGACCCACCTAACTATTAATCCCTGGTTGACAGCCCAATTTCGAAATTGGAACTCTTTGAGAAAATCTTCCGGACTAACATCCTACCTACCGCTAATATCCCCAATCCAGACACTCCCAGATTCCCCCAACTCCTTGGACTCTGGGTTTGGCGTATGGGAAACTCACGGGTTAAGATTTCTGCCACAAATAATGACACAAGGGAGGCTATGGACCTACGCAGAAATCCAGGCAAAATTTCATTTGCCTCACAAAGACTTCTACAGATACTTACAGCTTCGACACTATGTAGAAGGCCTGCCACTCCCCTTACAAAATCCTGAAACATACCAGCACTAATACAATGTCAAATCTCTCTTAATAGTTCGGGACAACAGGAACATCTGGTCTCCCTTACCATCAATCCCTGAACACACAAGGGGACGTCCTTACTGAAAATATTCGTGCACAATGGCACAGGGAATCTGGCTATCAGCTCACCATTGTAGACTGTAGAACAGCCTGTGGCCAGGCTTCCAGGGTCACGTGCTCGCACCAATGGCAAGAATATGCCTGGAAGGTATTAATTCGTTACTTTAGAACCCCCTCGATCACTAAACATTATACACGGAGTAAAACAGTGGATTGCTGGAGAAGATGTGGAGACCAGGAAGCCAACTTAACCCATATTATGTGGGCTTGTCCAGCTCTCTCTGGCTACTTGCAACAGCTTGAGATACAGCTGCAGGAGCTTATCGACCCAAAATTTCGGCTGACAGTGGAAATGTACATGTTTCTCATAATACCTAAGCCCTATCGGGGACCAAACACCAGGTACCTCCTTTCACTACTCCTGACAGCAGCTAAAAAGGCAATTACCAAGCACTGGCTGTCAACAGAAGTTCCGTCCATCCGGGAGTGGTGGGAAATTACTAGGCAGATTTATAACCTGGAAAAAATGACACACAATCTAAATGAGCATGGGGAACTTTTTTCTGTGAGATGGACACGATGGCAACTATATTATATGTTAAAGGACCTCACTTTTGTGCCTTAGGAATATGGTTCCAGAGATGCCCTAGTTACTCTGAATCCAAGGGCTATGCCCTTCCATTGCGGGTCCTGGGGTCTGGTTTCCCCTGTCTCCCCCCCCCCCATGTGGCTGGAGCCCTTATGACAATTAATTTGGGAATAGGGATTTGCATGACTTAATTAAGACGGGAAAAGGATGCAAAGTTAATAATTCAACGTCCTACTGACCACCTCATTACTCAATGTAAGTTATTAGGCTTATGGTCTTTTAAAATTAAGCAAAATTAGGCTGTATCCCATATGGGAGCAGCAAACCTGCTGAAATAATTGTGATGCCTGATGATGAGAGGACTGGAAGTTCTTCAAAACTGCTTGTATTAAATGACCAGATGTAAATGTATTGTGTAAAACCAAAACTGATGACCTGTATGTATATAGGTTAAAATATGAATAATAAAAAGAAGATTTAAAAAAAAAAAAAGATATAGATCAGGAATTGAGGATTCTGAAGGTTAAAAAAATACGTGTGAGTTTAAACTTCACTGTCTGCTGTACTGGTTGTTATGAAGAAAAGGAATACTGTACATGCTGATAACTGTAAAGATTATAAGCAAATGTTAAAGGAGAATGTAAAGAAAGTTTTGGAAACGTGTTTTTTTTTTTTTTTTTTAGGACAGGTTTCCTTTTAAAGAGGGGGTATGTGACAGGGCTGAATACGACCCTGTCCTATTTGTTATGTAGAAAGATTAGTCATTTGGAAAGAGTTATATGCAAGGATCAGTTTTATCCTTTTCTGTTCTGTCTCGTTTGTCTGCCAGCGCAGTCAAATTTTCTTGTGAGACCTAGGTACTGGCCACTCCGACAGTCTCGCTATCCTCCCCCCCCCCCGCTTTCTCTCTGCCTTCACTTGCTGTTTCTATCTTCTTCCCCCTTGCATATCTGAAGTTGTAAAATATGTTTACATTTGCAAATGTATATGGTTATATTGTTGAAATGACTGCAAAAGCTATTTGAAGCTAAGGGTTAATCTGAGATGCTGGTTTGCAAACTCCTTGCAGAACTGTTAATTGGAGGTCAGTTCTGGGATACCATTTACTGTTTTGTTGCACCTGCAAGGAAGGAAACTAAGATCATTTTCTAAAAAGCAGGATATCGTCTTTTCTTTTTTTCTCTGTCTTGATTTTTATCCTCCTCGGTGGGCTGATGTCTTTTGTCGGACAACCTACCAGACTCCGGGGGTCGTTCAGGATCTTGTGGCACTCTGCGTGTCCCAGTGGACTCTCGAGAGCCAGCCAAGAGGCTTCATCCTGCTGCGGCCCCTGCTTTCCCACATTCCCCCCCATTCCCGAGGCCCCAGAATGCGGTAGCACATGCGCACGGAGGCACGCATGCACACTGTGGCTCTGGTGATGGCCCCATCCGCACTCCCCTGGCCTAATGCCATGGCTCCTCATGCGTGGCACCGCCGCCAACCTCCACCAGGAGGAAGCTAAGTGCTGAGGAGACCCTTGAGTCCCTACCAAGGAGAGCTACCAGCCGGCAGCTCAGTCGGCGCCTCATCCCCCCCCAGCCAACCCCCAGCACCCTGAGCCCGGGTCACCGGCGTGGCGCGAGGTGTGGCATCCAGCGCCTCAACACTCAGTGCCACCGGGCCAGCCTAACAGGATGTCTTCTTAATGAGTTTCCATGCAAAGACTTATAAAAACAGCAGCAATACTTTTGCTAGAGAGAGAGAGGGAGACTGAGGGACTGAATCTTGGAAATAGAGATACTCTCAGATGAAGGACTTTCTCTGTTTGTACTGCCTTTGCAAATAGTTATACTGAAGAATTTTATTTTTTCTTTTGCTGTTAATAATAATAAAACACAGTGCAAATTTTACAACTGCTCCTGGTCATCCTATGCTTCCTAACCTGTGCCTCGATGACTAATGTAAAGTCCCTTTTTTAACTTGGTTCATTTCTGTCCCTTTTGTCCCAACATCATGCTGACTTGGAAGCCACTGACTGGTCCCCTCTTTCTGTAGCTGACAATGTGGACCATGCCCTCAAATTCTTCTCCTCTAAATTTATGCGTTTTGAATTATCACGCCCCTCCCCCCAAAGAATCAGGGTCTGAGGTTCCCACCCCACATGGATCCCAGCTGAACTGCAGGCTTGTCATCATGCGCATGGCCTTGCCTGGAGGACCTACAAATCCTATGGCTCCACCTTTGACCTTACTAATTACCAGAACCTTTCGTAATGCCTGTACTAAAGCTATTAGGCTTGCAACGTTTAAACACTTTGTATCCACTCTCCAGAATCTCCCAGGTTCTGGGTTATTCACGCACTTTTCTCCCCTCTGACCCAGTCCCCTCTCCCTGTTCTCAAGATAGATGATGCTTCTATCTCTGACGCCACTGCAGTCACCCTCATCTTTCGAGTCCTTCTTCACTTCCTGTGACCATTCTCTCTTCTTCTATTCCCTCTCACTCTTCTCCTCTACTTATCTTACTGCCCCCTCCTCCCTTTTCCATCCATTACACCTGCTGCTGTTGGGGCCCTCTTGGCTCTAAATCCTCACAAGGGTGGTAGCTAGGACGGGCTTGACCCTAGACTCCTATTTCTGTCAACTCATGCCACTGCCCCCAGGGGCGTCATTTCAGCAAAATCATAGGGGTAGCAAGGTGGGGGGGCACGATGTGGGTGGGGCCACGTTGTGGGCAGGGCCAGAGAGGGTGGCATTTGTCGATGTGACATAGGGTTAGTTTCCAAGTAATTTAAAAATGGCTATAAATTGAATAATAAAGTTTGAATATAAATCTGAAATGGGTCATTACAGATGTTGATTCAAATTAAATAGCTAGTTTATCAAATTATGGAATCATCAGTATAGTGAAAGTCCCATTCCTCAACTGTACAAATATTAAACAAAAGCAGACTGATGAAAAAAATCACGCAAAAACCTGTAAAGAAAAAAAAAATAAAAGGAAAAAGAACCTATGTATGTGCAGTTTGATTGTGTCAGTAGATTTTAAAATGCATTTTGTAGCATTCTACAATTTCTACAGCTATCAATATAATTTACAATACTTGGTGATACCTCTGTAGTCTCTTGGCCTATTTTTTCTGCTGACAGTGCCCTGAATCTATGAAGCAACCAAACTGCACACACAAGTGCTTTTATACCTGGGCCTGCATCCGAATGGTCACAAGACACTCCACGTTTCCCCTTGAGTGTCAATGAATTACTAAAGAAAATTAAGGAAATCTCAGTTTGAACTCTAACCTTTTGCACCCCGGCTGCATGAGTGGAGACTAATTTTAGCACATATTAACTGGCATAGGAACTGCATTTGAAAGGAATCCAACCAATGGCAACCAAGATATGTAGAACTTTAACCAACATTAAAGGCTGGCATTATATATACAAGCCACATTACATAAACATAAAACTCCACCTCCACGTGCATAAAAACATTCAAGACATTGTCTGTTTAATTTAGTGTCACTGTAATGCCACATACACATATCATGTGGGTTTTCTCAGACAGTCCCCGGTAACACCTGCTTCCCCGTAACAAAGGACTGTGGGTTTATTGTAGGTGGTGACCCTTGGCACATACTGAAGCTATTATGTGGGTCATATACTGGCACCACTGCTAGAAAGTCCTGCCAACGTGATACTACCAGCCTTTCCTAATCATACAATCAGGGTTACATGGGCAAGCCATATTTCTACATGCAAAACTGGGGACTAACACTGCTGACACTATGTAAGCCCTAGAAATGAATCCAGATGTAACATCACAGACACTCATTTTCTAGTATCTTTATGGATGGCTGGGCTAATATCACTGACACTTTAGCAGACCTGGGTAAGCAGCTGGGCTACTACCACAAAAACTGTGGTAGCCTTTGGAGAAGCTACTGATCTAATATCACTGAAATTCTAGCAGCCTTGGGAAAGCTGTTAGACTAGTACTGCTGACATCCTGGTAGCCCTGGGAATGGCTGCTAGGCTAGTACTGCTGGCACTCAGCCTTGGTGAAGGCCGCTAGGCTAAAATCCTGACACTGATAGCTATGAGGAATGCTACTGGGCTTACACCACTGACATGCTAGCCTCAGAGAAGGCTTTGGGGCTAATACATGGGCACAACCAATGGGGGGCCAGTCCCCCCAACTTTTTAAGCCATGCCAACTGCTCAATGACATTAGCATCAGCATGAAAGTCTAGGTAGAGATGTGTGCCCCCCAACTTTTCAGCTGTGGTTGCTCCCATAAACACTACGGACACTAATATCCTTGCAAACATCACTGACAGTAGCAACCCTGGGGAAGGATGCTGGGCTAACATTCTTGCATTCTGTTAGTGCTGATGAACACAGCTAACGCCACCACTGACAATCTTGCAGCCCTGAGAAAGGCTGCTAGGCTAACACTGCTGACACTCTGATAGCCCTGAGAAAGACTGTTGGGCCTGCACCTCTGACACGCGTGTAGACCTGATGAGGATTTCCAGATTAGCACTGCTGACATTTTAGTAGCCTTGAGTAATGTTATCTTTGCTTTGATCCCATGCTATTAGCCCTCTTTCAGGAACCCGTTTCCACAAAGTGTAACAATGAGCCAGTACCTAATTTGTATTCAGTGAATTTGCTGAAATTTGGCTCGTTTACCTTCACTTCAGTCCAGCTGAAGTTTTGGGCCACTTTGGATCACTTCAGCCTTTGGCAAAAAAAAAAATGTCTAGCCCTTCATAATAAGTAGCCCAAACTAGTCCTATAGCCACTTCTTTGTTACCACCCAATCACTCTCCACCCTCCCCCAGACTTTTTTTTTTATTAAGAAAACAAAATCCAGCTCCTGGGACAGCACCAGGTATTGAGTTTTGTTTCAAAAACAACTGGAGAAACAGGAGAGGGTGGATGAGGTTAGAACTGACAGGAGTGACCCCCAGTATCACTTGATCCTACGGCATCCCCTCCGCTGCTACTGACCACCCCAGTCTTGACCCCAAAATCAGGAAATCAACCAATGTCTTGCTAACTGTTATACATTTGGTGCTTTTAAAAAGTAAGGATACTGATTACTGGAAATGTAAGCTTCCTTTAAAAAAGATATTCATGAAAACTTGCAGTTAGTTCACATTATGGAAAGACTGGAAGGCTGAATTAACCTTAGTGGCTTTGAATCTGATGATTCAAATGACTAAACTGACACATCCTTCACTTATCATTTTAACCACCATTAGAAGGAAAGGAGAATATTTATCATTTAAACAATAAACATTATAGGCCACTTGAGGAGAGGAAGTGCTACAGTTAGATTTATTGCTTTAAAATCTGGCAAGCTATCTGTGGTTTGCCCACATGGTCCTTCAAGCGCAGTTTATATTTACTGACAATATATATTTAGTGTTTTTAGTATACCTGTAGTGCTTGGGGAGTCAGATTGCATCCTTACCTTATGGCTTCTGGTCTGGACTGCCCTGCCCTTCTCTGTGACATAAACAATCAATGCTTGGCCCTCTTTCCTCACTCTGCTTTCTCTGCCCGCCACCCAGTTTAAGTAACTACCAGCTGAAAAGCTGAATTTCAAAATTACTCGAGTCTGTCTCACACTCTAGCCTCTCGTTGCTCGCACCTCAGTCGCAATCTCTTCAACTTGCCTGGAAGTTGTTTCATGTGGTGGTGGTTGGGTAGGTTCCAGTTTTTTTCGCTGCTGCTCCCACTCAATCCTCCAGTTTGTCAGGTGACCCTCTCTCACGCCATGGCAGCAACAGGATGGATGTTGGGGTCGTGAGTGGGTGGATGGTGGGCTGAGAGTCGAGAACGCGTGCAGCGCGCGCCAGGCACCACCACGCCAGACAGACTCCTTGTTGAAACGGCTCCTCCACGCAGCAGCACAAAGCCACAACAACTTGCACAAGCCACAGGTGCATGCACGGGTAGGCACGTAATGCCAGGGAGGCAAAAAAAATATGTTTTAATATTTTTAAGCGTCCATTAAGCCATGGCAAGGGCAGAGGTCACAAGCCCTGTCATAGGGGTCGCAAAATGTTCATAGGGGTTGCAAATGTGACCCCTGGCGACCCCTAAATGATGCCCCTGAAGGGAGGTGGGGGTTATCTTGGGCAGACTTGATGAGACGAATGGTATTTGTCTGCTGGCATGATTCTAGAATTCTTAGAATCTAATGGTTTACAGGACAGTAAGCAACATGGTTTCCCAGGGTGAAGTAGTGCTGGGTGACAAGGGAGGTGAACAGGAGGTGTGCTGTCAATGTGGCCTATATGAACTTCAGTAAAGTCTTTTATACAAGTAAGGAGGCCTAGTGGTAGGTGACAAAAAAAACAAAACAAAAAGAAAAAAACAATGGGTAGGAAACTGAAACATAGAAATTATCGGCACAAAGTGCCACTTGGCTCACCCAGCCCATCCAGATTTTCCCTGCCTGTTCTATCTCTGCAGACCCAACCTGGTCTCCATCTACCCTCCCCCTCCCTGCCTGCCTATTTACCAATATTCCCTTATGCCTATCCCATGCGTGTCTGAAGTACCCTCCCACACTGTTTGTGCTCCCACCACCTCTGCTGGCAGCCTATTCCAGACATCCACCACTCTTTCACTGAAGTAATACTTTCACATCCCCTTAAACTTCCCCATCCCAGCTTCATTGCAGTCCCCTTGTCCTGGTGCACTTCTCATTTGAAATAGACTCTTCTCCTGTACCCTGTTCACCCCCATGAGATACTTGTATGTCTGTATCATTTCCCCTCTCCATCCTTTCTTGTAGGGTGTACATGTTGAGATCCATCAGTCTCTCTTCATAGAGTTTTTAATGTAACCCTGCACTATTTTAGTTGCCCTCCTCTGGACTATCTCCACCTTGTCTATGTCTTTCTGAGATGTGGCCTCCAGAACTCGTCACAGTACTCCAGGTGGGGTTTCATGAGCTTTCGATACAGTGGCAACATCATCTCCCTCTTCCTGCTGGTGATGCCTCTCCATATGCTCTACAGCATCCAATCAGCCCTGCCCACTGCCTTGTCACACTGCCTCACCAATTTGAGGTCATCAGATATGATAACCTTAAGGCCTCTTTCCTGCTTAATGATGGTCAGTAACTTGCCCCTCATTTATAACCAGCTCCTGTGTTTCTATGCCCTATGTGCATGATTTTGCACATTTAGCATTGAATCCAGCTAATAATCATACCAGAGGGTTGGAAATCTCTACCCCTGCTCATTTATCAAATTTTAATCACTTCTTATAAATTCATGCATTTTTCTAGGAGTGTGCTACTAGTTTGTGGCTCATGTCAAAGCAATCATTATAAAATGGGCAAATGAGTTCAAGGAATCTGATTGGTTATTAGCCATGCATTAGAAGTGTCAATGTATATAGCTAAAACTAGAAACTCCATGTGGAATAAACAGCCCTATTTATAAGCGCCGACAAGTTACTCTGGGGATGTGTGTTAGGACAGTTCTAGGAGACTGAATGCACTCGGCCTGCAGCTTCGCACTCACTATGCCCCCTAGCTGTGCATTAGAACTGTTTAACACACACCCTGTTATGTCTTATTGCTTACTCAGTGTTCAGTTCAGTTCATTCCCCCAGCTGCTATGCCCTGACCACTCCTCAAGTTTCCCAAGATACCTATTCATTCTCTCCACCTCTCCTAGGTAGCCACCTAATACAGATTTTGATGTCATTTCAACAAGCATTTGTCAATGCTGAATATTTGCTTGTTGATATTAGCACTGAAAGTGCAGGAGTTAGACAGAAGCAGGATAGGAATGGCAGTGAAATAGTCACGCCAACCCCTCCATCCTGCAGAGATGGACAGGCATTGGGGTGTGCCTTTGGGTCATCGCCCATAACGCTCATGCCATGTCACCTCATTCTATCCTGTAGACACCGACAAGTGTTGAGGTGTGCCTGGGTGTTTGCTTTACAGTCACACCATTCCATAAGCACATATGCTGAAATGGGTGCAGTATAGGAAAATGGGTGAACTCTGTGGTCAAGAGTCCGAGGCACACCTCAATGCCTGTCACTGGCTTCCAGGTGGGGGTGGGGTGGAATGGCATGAGTATTACAGCCGGAAATCCAAAGGCACACCCCTGATGCCTGTCAGTCTGTACAGGGTGGGACATTATGGTTAGAAACCCTAACATCCCGGGCATTTGTTGATATTTGCACTACAAATTTTCAACGTGGCCTTTTTGTGTCCCCACCTCATGAAAGCGTTTGGGACCTCTGTTCATGAACAGTGGCACTGTGATTCTGTGAATCTGTCCTGAAGGTTGATTTCCCACAGTAACCATGTCATTCTGCGCCAGATGTGCAAAAACATAGTTTGGCCAGGATGTGGAAAATAACATCTGTACCATTCATACGGAGGTGTGAAGAGATGGCAATGTTGAAAATCTGGAATGAAAATATTAAAAGTGCTCGAATTTATGAGCTTGCATGGAAACTGCACAATGCACACTCGTAACACAGTCATTTAGTGGAATTATTTCACCAAATTTTCAACATAGGTATTTTGGGACCTCTGCTCATGAACAGTGTCACTATGATTTTCTTAATCTGTCCCGGAAGTTGATTTCCACAGCGACTGTGCCATTGTGTGCCAGATGTGCAAAAACACATTTTGGACAGGATATAGAAATGACAGCTGTACTGTTCAGTAGAAGATATGCAAAATGACAATGTTGAAAATCTTGAGTGAAAATATTACAAACCTCGAAATTACGATGTCGTGGAAACTGCACAATGCACGTTTGAAACACAGTCATTTTTGGAATTTTTCACTAAATTTGCAACATAGGCTTTGGGAGCCCACCTCATAAACAGTGATACTATTGTTTTCTTAATTGTCCCAGAAGGTGATTCTGCAGTGACTGCGAAATCACCTTCGGGACCAAATAATCAGATGACAGTGACTGAATTCATGAGGTGGGGTCCCAAGAACTCCATGTTGAAAATGTGGTGCTAAAATTCACAAAATGGCCAAGATATCCACCTAAATTGAAAAAAAACATTTTGCCATTATACAGCTTACCGGCATTTCTTCAGTTTGTGGTCAGCTTTGAAGAGTGCAGGCGTGTTCCCGCTCACCAAAGATCATCAAGCCAGGCTCTGGAGGTAAGTATGGGATGAATGTGTGTGTGGGATGTTGGTGTGCAGAGGGTGGATGTGGGTTGGGGAGGGGCACGCGAGACAACAAGGGACCGTTTTTTTCTTTTACAGGTTAAAAAATACCAGCAGGAAGGTTTTCCTTTACAGGTTTGTTTTGGTACACTGGGTGGGCTTCCAGTGTGCTACCTGTATTTTTTAGGGAAGGGAACTGAAGCGACAGGGTTGGGCCTCCATCGGCACAGAAAAAGGATCTGTATTTGGGGGGGTCACGTGATACCGAGGGGGATTGGGCACCCCCTCAGCATACAAAACTATTACACGGGGGACATTATACCGATGGGGATTGGGCTCCCCATTGGCAAATTAACTGGGAGAGAGGCATGCCAACAGGGGACTGGGCACCCCGTCGGCTTCCATGGGGACTGTGAGAGGCGGATCGCACAGCTTGCCATGTTTATCGAAATGGGACACCAGACAAGGCAAGTTAGATTCGCCGCTGGAATCAGGGACCACCAGCAGAAAGAGAGCTGATTGTTAAATGATGGGCGCTCCCTGATTGCAGCAGCAAATTTCTTTCAAGTTGGTGGCATGCTGTAATACTGCTGTCATTGACAGCATGCTCCTCTATTGGTGCCACAGAGACCAGCCCCAAAAAGCACTGCCGGCATTGACCACAACTTTGCCTCACCTCCACAACCCGCTACTCCAGCAAGCTGCCACAGCATGTTTCTTGCACGTGCGTGCAAGCAAACATAAAAAGGCATACCTTCCCTTCTAGTTCTTCTGCAATGTGACTTATGAAGACATTGAAGAGGACCGGTCCCAATGGTGAGCCCTGCAGCACCCCACTGGTCGCTGTCCCCTAATTAGAATGAATGCCATTTACCATCGCCCTCTGTCGCCTATCCTTAACCAATGATCCCCCAGTTGGTTAAGGAGTAGAACCCAGAGGATTGTACTAAATAGGGAATTCTCAGGGGAGATGGGAGTCATGAGTCAGTACTTTGCCTGTTCTCATCAATATATTCATAGGGGACATAAGGGTGAAGCATGAAGGAATAGTCTATCTATTTGCTGATGACACCAAGATCTGCAATAGTGTGGACATAATCGAGGGAATGCAGGCCATGAGTAGGGACCTGGAAAGACTAGAAGAGTAGTCCAGAATTTTACAGCTGGGAGATTCAATACCAAAAAAGTGCAAAGTCATGCACATCAGACACAAAAACCCAGAGCCGAGTACAAGATGGGAGGAGAGGTCATGGCATATATCTCATAGGAAAGGGACCTCAGGGTTATCAATCAAATGATCTGAAAGTAGTG
Source organism: Neoceratodus forsteri (assembly GCA_016271365.2). Classification (NCBI taxonomy): domain Eukaryota; kingdom Metazoa; phylum Chordata; order Ceratodontiformes; family Ceratodontidae; genus Neoceratodus; species Neoceratodus forsteri. Next base: position 1,106,031,781 of record CM057449.1, on the reverse strand, counting down.
GCCCAATGTTCAACGGTGGTGGGGAGAGCAAATATGATGATGGACTGCATAGGAGGTGGATAGCAAGCAGAAGGAGGTAGTTATACTCAGTAGCATTATTTCACTAGAATCATAGGGGTTTGCAAAGTCCCATTTCAGCAAAAGCAGGTTGTTAAACTCCCCAACTACCACATTATATAAATAAATACTAGGAAACCTTGTTTTAGGGTTCTTAGGGTTGCAGTGGGCATCATAGGGTTGCAAAAATCATAGGGTCTCAACAGCAACCCCTGGCTACCCCTAAATGACGCCCCTGACTGCCCCCCTTATTACCTGCCTCCTCAACTTCTCTTTCTCACTGTCCTGTGTCCCCAACTCTCAGAAGTTGGCTATTGTCATTCCCCTTCCCAGAGGGGGTGACTTCTCTTCCCTTAGTAATTTCCATCCTATCTCTTTCCTTCCCACTCTGGCTAAACTCTGGGAATGCCCTTTTTTCTCCCAACTCTCCCCTTTTCTTCACTCAACCTTTTTCTTCACTCCTTTCCAGTCTGGCGTTAGAAAATCACACTCCACTTCCACCGTTATCCTCCGGCTCGCTGATGCTATCCTCTATGGGACAGATCAGGGCTTTGTCACCTCTGTCATTTCTGTCAACATAGCTAAAGCTTTCAACACTGCAGCCCATCCCATTCTCCTGGACAAGCTTAAAGTAGCTGGACTCTCAGCTTCCCCCAGCTGAGTGGTTCTGTTCCTACCCTGAAGGCAGGTTGCAAGCTGTCCATACTGGAGACCCCCCCCCGCACTCCCTATAAGCTCAGGTGTTCCCCCAAGGATCTGTCCTTGGCCTGGCCCAATACTTTTCACCATTCTTCTAAATTACCTCTTCAATGCCTGCTCCTCTGAGTCCATTCATGTGTGTGCAGATAATATGGTACTTTTTTCCTCTGATTCCTCTTCCCCATTCTCAAGAACCATCTCCAACTGGACTTTAACATCCAGCTCCGGATCTGAGAAAATCAGTTATCCCTCAATGCTAAGAACACAGTCTCTGATATCTGGTACCAGGCAGAAGCTTACTAGAGTTTTATTCTTTTCCCTCCTTTCATACCCTTGATGGTGCAACCATTGAAGAAGTCTCCTCCTTTAAGTACCTCAGGAGCTGGCTGAATCACGACCTTGATTCTTTTGTTCATGTGACTGCTATCCACAAGACACTCCATCTCAAGCTTGGAGTGCTATGCAGTAATAAGAGAAGCATTTGGCTTACTGCATGCAGAGAGCTCCTCACTAAGATGATTCTCACCATTTGTGACTATAAAGACATGGTTATAGTGCTTCAAAGTCCACTTTAGCTAGACTGGACCCTTTCTTCTACTCCTTCTGTTGCTTTGCCCTTGATAAAGCCCTGCGTATGTACAGACCATTGTACTCTGTACTCTTCCCTCTCCCTCCCTCTCTTGATGCCAGGTGCCTTACCTACTGCATTTCCTTTATTCCCTATTGTTGGTTTAGCTCTCCCCCATTTTATCTTGTTTCTCCCCTCTCTCTCCCTCCTTCTTATTCCCTTTGCAAATACTTGCTCTCACTCTCTTGCTCTCCCTCAAGTGAAATCTTCTGCTGGTCCAACTGCCTTCTTGTTCCGCTTCCCTAAACTAATGAACTCTCTCCCCCTTTCCATTCGCTCTGCTCCCTCCTTTCTGGCTCTGAAATCTCTCCTCCATGAGTGCTTAAGTCACTCCGTAGTTGCTTCTGATATTCCCCAGTTTCAGCCATTTCTCTGTTTCTTATTTTGTTGAGCTGCTTACTGTTTAATGTTCTTTTGCCCGTTTCACAATTTACTGTATGGTAATTCACTGTTTGACGATACACTTTATATCTGTTCTCTTCTCCTCTCCGCATCATGCATCTGGAAACGAGCTCATACCAGCTCAGTGTGATTTTCCTGGCAAATCTTTTGCAATAAATAAACTGGGTTTCCATTAATTTCCCCTCCACTGATGTGAGACATAGCAAATATTCAACAGTTATGGTGTCAACCTTTTCTTTCTTTCCTGTGACTTCAAATGAGGGAGTCATCATGTGTAAAGACAGTAAGACACACAGGAGACCATGCAATCTCTAGGGCTTACCATGCACATCCTGTCTTCTTCATGGGGGTTGCAGGTGATAACTGAGGGGGTTTGACTGGTGGGCTGTCCCCACTGCTCACTCCTGCACTGGTTTCCTTAGCTGCCATGGCAATCATTTTCCTCTGCTTCTGTGAGAGCTTGGTTCCATGAGACGTTGGTTTGTTTCCACTGTAACAGAACACATTTACATGAAGTCTATAGCAAAACGTTCTTTCTAAAAACAGGTTGGAAAAATCCAGCAATCTGATTGGCTGAGAAGTATCATATGGTGCTTGGTTACCTCAGGATAACCGGACACCTAGACTATTGAGACTGATTTTTATTCCATTTCTTGATGCTTCAATCTTTTAGGACTTCTTTATAGATGAAATAATTCTTGATGGCTAGTTGTGCTAGATATATGGACACCCCAAGTACCTGATAGCACTTGGATTTGCCTTGGGTCTCACAAGGCACCTGAAAGGACAGTTACGCAAGAACTTACCATAACAGTAGATCTTCAAGGGGATCTCAGTCATCAGGTCACACCATAGGAACTTCACTGTCGGTGAAGCAGGATCCACACAGAAGATTTTCCAGCAGTACAAATGGGGCCACCCACGCCAACATCACTTGCCAACGTCATCAACCCTATAAAGGCATGAGCGGTCCTGCTCCTTCCTCATGTCTTTCCCCTGGAGACTAAAGGAGCAAAGCCATGCTAAGGGGGACTGAGAAGAGATAGAGGTACCCAGGCCCAAATCATGACTGAATATACCAGACAGCCATATTCTGAGACAAAGACCCAAACAGGGGGATGATGAAAAGGAAGGCAGACCTGATGACTGAGAGACCCTCGAAGATCTACTGTTATGGTAAGTCCTTATGTAACTGTACTATCTTCTTCGGGGGTATCTCAGTCATCAGGTCACACTGCAGGAACAAATCCCAAGCAGTTACAAAGGCTGCAGAACGGTCTGGGAGGTAGGCAAACTGAGGCCTAGGACAGGAAGCCCTGTAGAATAGCCCATCTGAAGCCTGGTCTGGCTCTATAAGCAACATCCAGACTGCAGTGCTTGGTGAAAGTATGAACAGTACCCCAGGTGGCAGCAGCACAAATGTCAGCGGCCGAGACTCCCTAGATACAGGCTACAGAGATAGCCATGCCCTTTGCGGAGTGGGCTTTCACTGCCCCAGGCAACTCCTTGCCATGCTTGTTGTAGCAGAACACAATACAATGGACCAACCATTTGGATAAATATTGTTTAGAAACTTGAACGCCCTCTTGTCTTGAGGCGAAAGAAACAAAAACCTACTTTGTCTTTTTACAGTCCTTAGTTTGGAGCAGGCAATATTTCAGAGTTCTGCACACATCTAAAGTATGGAGCAGTGCTTCCCCTGGATTGGCATACTCTGGAAAATAAACAGGTAGGTGGATAGATTGGTTCAGGGTAAACTAAGAAACCACCTTAGGGAGAAAAGTACAGTTACGCAAGAACTTACTGTAACAGTAGATCTTCGAAAGAGGCTCTTGCTGCAGATACTAGCCATAAGGACTTAGACAGTCAGGCACTAGGACCACACAGAAAACTTTAGCTAGCTGTGTCTGGCAGGGGATCGCCCACCCGACATCACGTGACGGACGTCAGCGTGACCCTATATAGGGGGCAGTCCCCACGCCCGCCCTCCAGTTCTCCCGCTGGAGACCTAAGAAGGAGCAACAGGAGAAAGCAGTGGGATTCTAGAGTCAAAGAAAGGCTAGGAGAAAGTAGTAGCAGAAGCAGAGGGAAGGTGGGAGGGAAAAAAGGCACCTACTGCAAGAGCCTCTCTCAAAGATCTACTGTTACGGTAAGTTCTTACGTAACTGTACTATCTTACATCAAGAGGGCTCTTGCAGTAGGTACTAACCATAAGGAATGAGTCCCAAGCAGTGTAATTCAGACAAAGGCTGAAGCACGACAGGCAGGAAAGGTCTGCAGAACAGCAAGGGGATCTAAGACAGTAAGCCCTGAAGGATGGCTAGTCCAAAGCCTACCCTGTACCGTAAGGCAATGTCCAGACTGTAATGTTTGGTAAAAGTGTGGACAGAGCTCCAAGTTGCTGCCACACAGATCTCAGCAGCAGAAACATTTCTGAAACAAGCGACGGACTTTATTTATTTTAGTTTTTGTTGACTGGGTACGTGCACTAGACAAATTCTGCCTATTTTCAGGCACGACCCGGGGAGGGGGATACAGATGAATGCCAACTGACCTTGAACCAGATTTAGCTGTTGGTGGTACTCCATTACTCTTTTCGAGAAGTGCCAAGGGATCTTTAGCATACACCTGAACTACCACAAGAACAGGCAGATGGGACCTCGGTTTAACGTCTCATCTGAAAGATGGCACCTCAGGAGTGCAGCACTACAATGTCAGTATTGGGATTTAACCCAAGTACCTGGTGTGGGGATAGAACCCACAGTCTTCTGATCTCCCAGCCTCAGAGGCGAGTGTGTCACATGCTGAGCTACTCACACTGATGGACACAGCCATGCCTCTGGATGAATGCCCTTTAACTATCCCCAGAAATGGCTTTTTGCGCTTCTGGTAGCAGAACAGAATACAGTTTGACAACCACTTGGACAAACACTGTTTTGAAACTGCTGTGCCGCCTCTTTTGGGCACGAAAAAGATGAAAAACGGATCCATTTTATGGACTTGCTTCGTCCGACTAGTATAATGACTCAAAATTCTGTGAACGTCGAGAGTGTGCAGAATAGCCTCCCCCTGACTGGAATGCTCAGGGTAACACACCGGCAAGTGTATACTCTGATTCAAAGTAAACTCAGAAACTACTTTAGGTAAAAAACTTAGGATTTGTACACAAAGCCACTCTATCTCTGTGAAAAATCAAGTAAGGCTCCTTACACAAGGGCATGAGGCTCAGAAATCCTTCACGCAGAAGTAACGGCAACTCGCGGCTAGTTCAAAAGGAGGAAAAGTAAGTTTCTCAAGAATGAAATTCAGGTCCAACGGAGGACAGGGCTCCTAACTGGGGGTTTCAAGTGGAGAATTCCTTTCAAAAAGATTTTGGAAACCTCCAGCTGAACCAATGATTTGCCATCCACCGGAGCATGGTAGGCAGAAATGGCAGGCAAATGGACCTTAAAGGAAGACTAGCCAAGGTCAAGGTCAGAGGTGCAAAAGGTACTTCATGACCTGCAGGGCAGGGCAAACAAAAGGGTCCCAACCCTTAGAGGATACCCAAATCAATAAATCAATCAGTCAATCTTTATTTTACCAGAAGGAACATCATTGAGTAAGACTCATTTGCAAGATGGACCTGGGAATATACATACAAGATAACCAAGCAAAATATACATGCAAATACAGGAAGTAATGGAGAACCTCTTCCATTTCGTAGCGTACGTGGTTTTTATGGATGGCTTTCCAGCCTCCACGAAGACCTGTGCGACTCTAGAGAAGACCCCAAAGCATGCAGCAGTTATGTCGGAAGGTGCCATGCGTGAAGGTGAAGGGACTTGAGGCCCGGCTGGATCAGCCTGCAGTGCTCCTGGGTCAGAATATCCTGGCAGAGGGGTAGAGGAACTGGAGGCTCCACCGTCAAATGCTGGAGCAGAGGGAACCAAACTTGGCGGGTCCAATAAGGGGCTATCAGGATCATGCGAGACCCTTCTTGCTGCAGTTTCAGAAGCACCCTCTGCTACAGCAGGAAGGGAAGGAAGCCGTACAAAAACCTTCCTGTCCAGCAGAGAGACAGCACGTCTCACCAGAAAGCACCATGCTCGAGAACGAGCAAGCAGAAACTGGGCAGTTCTGCACTGGAAGGGGGGACGAACAGATCGAGATCTGGATGACTTCACAGATCGAAGATGCCTCAGTTTCCACTCATGTGCCCTTGCTAAGTGTGGCTGAGTGTGTCCACCAAGACATTCTGAACTACTGGGATGTGCAGTGCCGTATGCTGTGCTGAATCTCCCATTGCCACACATGCATCGCTTCCCTACAAAGGGGGTAAGATCACTTACCTCCCTGTTTGCTCAGGTACCAAATCACAAACATATTGTCCATCTGGACAAAGAGTAGCCCAGGGAGGAGAAAGGGCTGAAATGCCTGAAAGGCGTATAGTACAGCCCACATCTCTAGCACACTGATGTGCAGAGAGAGTTCTCACCGAGACCAGGATCCCTGTGTCCTGTGGTCTCCCAGGTGAACACCCCAGCCTGACTGGAAGCATCCATTGTCAGGGCCTGAGCCGGAGGAGGTGCCTGAAAGAGAACCCCTCCGGTGAGACTGGGCAGATTCTGGCACCAAAGAAGGTCTTGACGCATGGGGCTGGACACCAGGATTCTGTGATCCAGGTCGTCTGATCTCTGATCCTACTGAACCCTTAGGGTCCACTGCATAACCCGCATGTAGAGCCTGGCTAAGGGGACAGTGGGGATAGCTGCAGCCTTAAGACCAGGAGTAGTAAGACAGACTGGGCAGTGGTCTATTGACTGGTTGCCACTTGGTTGTCCTCTGACGAAAGGTTTCCGCTCTGTCCAATGGGAGGAAGGCCTGACCTGGAACAGTATCCAGCACAGCCCCAATAAATTGGAGGCATTGGGATGGGACAAGGTCAGATTTGGGGTAATTCACCATAATTCCCACTTGCCGAAAAAGGCCCAGGGTAGCGCTCAGAGAGGCTACCAGGCTGTCCCTCGACAGTGCTGACAGAAGCCAGTAAGTCGAGGTATGGGAACATATAGAGGCCCTGGTGGTGTAAAGCCACTGCCAGCACAGCTAGGCACTTGGTTAACACTCTGGGTGCTGAGGAAAGGCCAAAGGCCAATGTCTTGAACTGAAAATGTTTCCCTGGAAGGTAAACCAGAGGAAGCGGCAGTGGGAGTGAAAGACTGGGATATGCAGCTAAGCATCCTGCATGTCCAGTGCATAAAGCCAGTGTCTCTGGTGAAGCAGTGGCAACAGACCCGGCAGGGTCAGCATGCAAAATTTTTTGTACTCTACGTACAGACTGAGCATGCTGAGGCCCAGAATCGGACAGAGATCTCCCGTCTTTTTGGGGACCACAAAGAAGTGGGAGTAATATCCCCTTCCTACTGGAGTCTCTCTGATGAGAGAAATGTGACCTTTTGTTTAGTGAGAGAGATCTGGGAGATTTTCTGGAGGTCTTTTTGTGAACTCTGCTGTGTGGCCTTGAGCTACTGGCTGAAGGACCCACGAGTTTGTCGTGATTATCTCCCACCCGGCCAGATATTTGGTGAATCTGCCCCCTACTGGTTCCTCCAAAGCTGGCGGCAGAGGTGGGGGGGCTCTTCTGCAAGACAGGAGGTGGAGGGGGAGTGGGGGAACGGCGCCCCAGAAGCTTGCTGGGACTTGCCTGGAGGGGTAGCTGGTGCTGAAGGAGCCCAATGTTTAGTCTGATATATGGCAGGCTGTTGCTTGGCCTGGCGCCTTTGTCGGCGGTGAAAAGGCTGCTTAGGCTTAGAGCTGGAGTGATACATGGACTTGACAGAGTGCAAGGCCTTTCCGCTGTCCTATAGCTCAGCTATGATGTCCTTGAAGTCACCCCCAAAGAGAAATGAACCTTGGAAGGGGGCATCCTGGATGGTCACTTGAACATCCTTGACCAAACCAGATACCCGCAACCAGGAGTACCTACGCAGGCAAACTGCGGTGGCAGTGCTCCGGGTAGAAGCGTTTACTGCATCATATGTAGCCCTAAGGGCATGGCTGCAGCAAATTTCTGCTGTCCTGACCGTTTGGGCAATCTTAGTCTTTGCCTTGGTCAGGCAAGACCTTGAATTCTGACTTGAGCTGGCCTTGGATAGATTTCTGGCACATGATCATGTGCCCCAGATAATTCAGGGCTCTGAGGGTCAATGTGGAGGACGAGTAAACTTTATGTCCAAACAGATCCAGTTGCCTCGACTCCTTATCAGAAGGAGAGGTACTCATGTGCTTTGGCTTGGCTGTATGGTCATAAGCCACATCAATGACACTTGAGTCTGCCTTGGGATGGGAACAGAGGTGGCCTTTGCCCTAAGGGGCCCAATACAATCTGTCAGCCTTCTTGGTAACCATGGCCACCGACAAAGGCTGCTGCCAAACTGTGGAGGTCAAATCCTCATGTGGGCCTATCCACAGAGGAATAAGAAGCGGCGACAGCTCTGGCATGTGAAGGTGCTCCATCAGTCTCTTGCATTGAGAGTCTTGGCCCTCAGTCTTCCACCCATTCGCATCTTGAATCTTTCAAAGGATCTCCGTGAAAGAAGGATCCTCCGGGGGACCAGGAGAGTCCTTGGGTTTGGGGTCCACCAGGGAGGAGTCTCAAAGTCTGAAGTAGAGAAGGAGAAAAACTCTTGAGTCTCAATCCAATGAAGGACTTCTGTCTGGTGACAGAGCTCGTGGAAGAGGCACTGTGAGGCCCCTTACGTTGCCAAGTAGCGTGGTAGGGCGCGAGGCCTGGCCTGAGGTAGAAGCATGAGAGTCCACCGGCCAAAGGGACCTAGGTGTAGGATCCAGTCGGACCGATGTGGAGGCTGTGACCAGCTGACATCGGTCCAATTCTTAAACAAGCTGGGTCTTGGTCTCACTCCACCAAGACTGAAGCGCCACCCTAAAGTCCACCTGAGGTTGAGGAGGAAGAGGGGGCGAGAGAGGCTAATACCCAGGCGTGTAGCCTGTAGGACATAGCCCGGCGTAACGTAGCTAGGTGCAGAATAGCCTGACAACAGATACCCTGGAATGGGATATCCTGGCATCTGGTACCCTGGCAGCAGATACCCTGAAGGGGGGCAGTGAGGCACAGGGAAGCCTGGTGTGGGAAAGCTGGGCAAAGGCCCCAACGGCAGAGCCGAGGGGCCTGACAGAGGCCCCGATGGCAGATAACCAGGTGCAGGCCCTGATAGAGGGGCCGAGGGACTCGATGGGGGCCCTGATGGAGGGTAGGAAGGGAAGGTAACATCAAGTCTGGTGCCCGACCTGCCAGAGGGGGTTCTGGCGTCGGCCCCGACGGGGCGGAAGGTCCCACCTGAGTCTGGTGCAGGGCAACGGGCCCAGACAGGGGAGCCTACAGTGCAGGAGCTGGTGACTCCTGTGGGAGATCCGGCATAGGGCATTCCAGCCCGGCACCAGGGTGGCACTGGGCGGACCCTCCTCCAACTCCGGCTCAGGATGAACAGGAGAGCCACCTGAGAAGGCAGGAACAAGGATACCAAGAGGGAGAGCCCTCTGGGGAAGACTACGGTGGAAGCAGGTGCTGATCCAGGGGATCAATGTCAGGTCTATTACTGGGGCCTGAGGAAAATGCCATGGCTGGGTGGACGCCAGAGGAGCTGACGACTGACTTATCAGCCGCTCCACAGGACTTAGACCCAGAAGTTCTGAGGAATCCAAGAGTGTTGGAGTTCTCTGGGACTTTGGAGATGCCCGCCTGAACCGTAACCAGCTGAGGTGCAGGGACCAAGGGCTGCTCCACAGAAGAGGGAGTAGGCTTGGCCGGTGGAGCGGTACCCATGCTAATGGGAGGCGGCTCAATGTCCATGGCTCCCGGAGGAGGTCGTAGGCAGGAAGGAGATCGATCTTGGTCCCAGTGCTTCTCCTTTTTTTTCTTCTTGTGGGAGTCAGAAGAATCCCCCAGTGATGAAGATGATCCCCCGCAGCTTTGCAGCTCCTTCTCCACGGCAGCTATTTTTTGCTTGATAGCATGGGCTTCCAGGGCTTGTTGGCAGCATTTCCGTGCGGCCTGGTTGAATTTCTAGCAGGCGGCACAGTCCTCAGTCTTATGCTCTGGTCCCAAGCAGAAGAGAGAGAGGGAATGGCCTTATGAGGGAGCTGTGTGCTGCAGGACTCACACTTGTTCTTATGTGACTCTGAATGCATCGGAGAAGACATGCACAAAATTATTTACTTTGCGAGAAAATAAAGAGAAACTGGAGAAATACTCATCCAAAAATAGTGATCGACTGAAGCAGCGTTCTCCATGAGGTCAGTCGTGCATAGGTCGGCGGGAAAGAACTTGAGGGTGGGCGTGGGGACTACCCACTATATAGGGTCACGCTGACGTCTGTTACATGACGTCGGGTGGGCGGTCCCCCACCAGACACTGCTGGAGTTTTCCTTGTGGTCCCAGTGCCTGATGGCCCAAGTCTTTATGGTTAGTACCTACTGCAAGAGCCCTCTCGATGTAAGATCTTAGGATTTGTGCCCAAAGATACCCTGTCTTTGTGAAAAATCAAATTAGGTTCCTCACACTAGAGAGCCTGAAGCTCAGAAATCCTATCAGCAAAAGAGATAGCAACCAAAAATAATGCTTTCCAAGAAAGAATGTATAGCTCGCAAGTTGTGGCTGGCTCAAATGGAGACAGGGCCAATTTCTCCGAAACAAAATGTAAATTCTAAGATGGGACGGGGCATTGATTGGAGGTTTCAGATGCAGGACGCCCCTGAGAAAAGTACATGACACATCTAGTTGAGCCACGGTGCAAGTGCCCACGGGCTCATGAAAGGAAGAAATAGCCAAAAGGTGCACCTTGAGGGAGGATTACTGGAGGCCTGAGTCCAATAAGGATATCAGGTAGTCCAGAATCTGTCTCACTGGACAGGTAAAGGGGTCCAGATGATGACTGGCAGCCCAGATCGCAAACCTCTTCCACTTCATGGCATTCATAGTGTACATCATTTTGAACTTACTGAATGATAATTACAAAAAACTTCCCTCTGATCCCAAGTTAACCTATAAAAGGGAACTCCACCAAATACTACAGGCAGCATTAATGAAGCGGATATAACCGAAAAAGAATTGGAATTTATATGGACTGAGTATCCTGCAACACCCAGCCTATTTATCTCGCCAAAAATTCATAAAAATGTACAAAATCCCCCAGGTTGGGCAATAGTGTCTGGTGTTGGCTCAATAATGGAGAAACTTGGGAAATTTGTAGATTTCTTCTTGCAAAAATATGTGCTCAGTCTAGATTCTTATATCAGAGACACAAAGAACAGTTATGTAAGAACTTACCATAACAGTAGATCTTCGAGGGGATCTGTCATCAGGTTACACCACAGGAACTTCACTGTCAGTGAATGGGAAATCCACACATATGATTTTCAGCAGTACAACTGGGCCTGCCCATGCCGACATCGCCATCCCTATAAAGGCGCAGGCTGGCTCATGCCCTCCTCGGTTCCTTCCCTCCAGAGAGGAAGGGAGCAAGGCTGACACTTTGGGGACCCAGCTCTCATAGGAAGGATAGAAACAGCAGGCAGCCAGGTCCTGAATAGGAGCCCCAAAAATGGTGATGGTGGGAGGGAAAAGACCTGATGACTGAGATCCCCTCGAAGAGCTACTGTTATGATAAGTTCTTCTGTAAATGTTCTATTTTCTTCAGGGGTATCTCAGTCTTCAGGTTACACCATAGGAATGAGTCCCAAGCAGTGACAAGAGAAATGGACAATCTGGGAGGCTGGATCTCCATAAACGTAAGACAGGAGAGGTGGGACAACCTACCCAGTCAAAGAGCTTCTTAAACTTAAGACAGAAGAGCTTGAAAACTGAACCAATCAAGGAACTCCATAAACTTAAGACAGGAGTCCTTGCAGAACAGCTCTGCCAAATCCTGCATGGGCTCTAGAAGCGATGTCCAGATTGTAATTCTTGGTGAAGATGTGGACTGTACTCCAGGTGGCAGTTGCACAAATGTCAGCGGCTGAGACCCCTTTAAAACAAACCACAGAGGTAGCCATGCCTCTGGTGGAGTGAGCTTTGACAGCACCAGGCAATTCTTTGCTATACTTATTGTAGCAGAACAGAATGCAATTTGCCAACCATTTGGATAAACACGGCTTAGAAATTGTTTCTTTCGCCCCAGGTAAAGAGGGTGCTTCAAACAGTTTAGACTTTCTGGAGTCCTTAGAGCTGAGCAGGTAATACTTCAAAGTTCTGCCCACATCTAACATATGGAGCAGTGCTTCCCCTGGATTGACACGCTCTGGAAACTAAACAGGAAGGTGGACTGACTGATTGAGTGTAAACTGAGAAACCACCTTACGAAGAAACTTAGGATTTGAGTGTAAAGACAAAATTGTTGTGAAACTTCAAACAGGGCTCCTTGCACTAGAGGGCCTAAAGCACTGAAGTTCTTTGAGCAGAAGTAATTGCAACTAAAAAGAATGCTTTCCAAGAGAGAAAGAGCAAGTCATGATTGGCTCAGAAGGAGATGGTCAACTTTTCCAAAATAAAATTCAAGTCTCAAGCCGGGACGGGAGAATGGATTGTGGGTTTCAGATGTAGGATGCCCTGAGGGAAGGTATGAGAGACATCCAGTTGAGCAATAGTGCGGTCACCCACAGGCTCGTGGAAGGTAGAAAAGCTGGAAGGTGGACCTTGAGGGAGGAACACTGGAGGCCCGAGTCAGAAAAAGAGATCAGGTAGTCCAGAACATGCTTAACCGGGCAACTGAAGGGGTCAAGGGAACATCTGGCAGCCCAGATGGCAAACCACTTTCACTTCATGTCATAAGGGGCATGAGAGGAAGGCTTGAGAGAAGCCACTAGGACATCTGCCACCCCACTGGAGATGCCAAAACTGGCGATGGCTACACCCTCAGGAGCCACGCATGCAGATGGAGGGACCTCAGACTGGGATGGACCAGTGTCCCCTGATCCTATGTCAGCTGATTCCTGCAAAGGCGCAGAGGGACCGGAGGCTTCTCTGCCAGCTGCTGAAGCAGAGAGAACCATATCTGGCAAGGCCAGAATGGAGCCACCAGGATCATGCTAGCCCCTTCCATCTGCAATTTGATCAGCACCCTCTGAATTAGTGGGAACAGAGAGAATGTGTACAGAAATCTCCTGCTCCAAGAGAGGGACAACGAGTCTTGCCAGAAAACTCCAGGCCCTGGATCTAGCAAGCAGAAAAAACAGGTTACTCACCTCTAACAGTAGCTCTAGGAGTGGTATATGTTCATTCACACTTCTGGCAGTGTCCTTTCCTTTTAAGTCTTGCTGGAAAGTCTTCAAGCTGGCTCCTCCCACCCACCTGGGTGGTATAACCCTCGGCTCCGCCCCATGACCCCATGACACCAGATCTTGTCCGCTGGAAAGCAGTGTGTGAGCACTGAAGCCCAGGGGGTTGGGCGGGTCCATGTGGATGAACAGCATATACCACTCCTAAAAAGGGCAGTTACGTAAGAACTTACCGTAAAAGTAGATCTTCCAGGACGTGACTCTTGCAGTAAATCATTACTTATGGGAGTCACCACCAGGTGGAGCTATCTCACAGCAGCTTCTTCAGCAGTCCTGTATAGAGGCCGCCCCCACGACATCACTTCCATAGATGGGAGTATAAGTGGGGGTGGCCTCTAGTACCCTTTGTTAACTGTCGGCTTCAGCACACATGGCGAGGACCGAGGTAAACCGAGGGACGAAGGAGTCCCAACCCAAAGTCTGGAGTTGCAAGGACTCTGAGAAAACCAAAGAAATAACAAAGGGAGGAGGATGGAGGGTAGGGCACTTACTGCCAGAGACACGTCCTGAAAGATCTACTGTTACGGTAAGTTCTTATGTAACTGTACTATCTTGCTTCAAGGGTATCTCTTGCAGCAGGCCATCACCACGGACTGTTCTCTTGCAGTAAGTCATTACTTATGGGAGATTGCCATGCAGTAAGATCCATAAGAGAGGATCAGTAAAGCCTGGAGCTGGGCACACAGGCACGGCACAAGGAAGCAAAGAGGACCATTCAAGACAGAACGGGAAAAGAAGAGGTGAGCACAGCCCAAGCGAAAGCCATGGAGGAGCCGCAGACACATGCAATGGACAGCCGAGTCAGCCCGGACAAGGGACAGTGTCACAGAGCCAAAGTCAAGTAAATACTCGTTACACCCAAGGGTGGCGAGGAAAGTAGCGATCCCCAAAGGGGGAGACTGAACAGGATCATGCCAATGATACAACCTGCCGAGCAGGGGTGTGAAAGGTAATGGCATGCAGCAAGCACCCCGGGGCAGCCAAAGCACCGTAGAGACAGGTGGGGAGCCTGATGAGGCAGAAAAGAAAGCTGTAGGAGGCCAAGCACAATGATACATCCTGACGAGGCAGGGGTTAAGATGACATGGCAGGTAGACTATCCAGTAGTGCTCTGAAGGAGTGGAATGCACAGGAGGTAGTGGATATCCTGAAAGCAAGGGGACACTGAAGGGCTCCCAAAGGGAGAGAAGGAGAGGCCCTCAATAAATCTGCGTGGAGCATCAAGTCTGGTAATGGGAGCAAGCCTCCACAATAGGGGGATGGAGTCCCCGAAGCCTCTGAGACCTGTAAGAGGAGGACGGGGAAACCCTATGGAAAGGCTAAGGTGCAGGTGTGGGCCCAGGTCCAGGAGGGGGACAGGCATGGGGTGGAGGGGCTGATGGGGCAAAGCCCCAGGAAGCCCGACCATGGTCATGAGACACCCTCTGGAACGAGGCCCGGGAACATGGAGGCCCGCTCGCAGGAGAGGGAGATGGGGTCCGCGACGCACCACGATACAGATCCTGGATAGACCATAGGGCATGGCTGGAGGCCTGGAGAGAATCCAGAATGGATTTGGTGCCGGCACCAAAGAGTCGGTCCCCGCAGAATGGGGTGTCAGCCACCGAAAATTGAACATCGGGGGCCAAATCTGACACCCGAAGACAAGCATGGTGCTGAAACGCGCCACCAGCGGCAGAGAGAGGAGCAACAGTATCACCACAGCTCGGCGCCGGAGAAGGAACGGGCAAGGGAGGGCAGGCGGCCACCTACTGGGCAACCTGCTCCTTGGGTGGCAAGGAGGATAGCGTATCCGCAACGGAGGCCTCCAAGGCGTGCAGATAGCGGGCCATGTGGCCCAAATAATTAAGGATGCGCAATAGCAGAGTACTGGAGGCATAGAGCTTCTTGCCAGGAATATCCAGGTGCCGGGACTCACCTTCCGGTGGCACCAAATTAGTATGGCGAGGCCTGGCAGTCTGACCATGAGCCGCCACAGTGATCACCGAGTCAGCCGCAGGGGCGACAGACAACCAAGAGTGATCTGGGGCGGCACAGTAAAACCGGGCAGGCCCAATGGGGCGAGGGGCAGAAGGGCGAGGGTGCGCCCATGCCTGGGGTATGGCATAGGCATACACTGGAATCGTGGGAGAGACAACCCAGACAGGCTCAACCGGCATACCAAGGTAGTCGTCGAGGTCCCAGCAAAGGAAATCTGGGTCCTCATCAGGAAAGTGGAAGATGTCCTGGATCTGCACCAAAAGATCCATGAAGGACGTGTCTGGAAGGGCAGGCGAGACATCCGCCAACAGAGAGGAAACAGAGAATGGGGAACCAGAGTCCCCATAGTCCGAATAGCCGGTGTCCGAGCCTGGGACCCCAAAGGGGTCCTCCCCGTCAGAGCCCCAAAAGGGGAGGGTGGGCGCACGGGCAGAGGGGGGGTCCAGGCAGGAACCAGAGGGTCTGGGCAAAAGCACTTGGGTGGGGGTGAGGGAGAGCAGCGCGGCGGGGGCCCTCCCCCAGGGGAGCCCGAGGCCTGGCCGTGATCCAAGGAACGGAGGACCTCCATGATGATGCGGGCAATGCCCAGCACCTGGGAAGGGGGAGGTCAAAGGAAGGAAGGAAAGCGCCCAAGGGCTACGCTCGGAGGAGGGTGGGGCACCATGGGGACGGTCACTGGTGGCCCTCAACAGGTGGCATCCCCAAGTCCAAGGTATGGAGCCTGTATTCTAAATCCAAGGTGTGATTAGGGTAGAATACCGGCAGTCTCATCACCTGGTTCAGGTCGATGTGGTAATGGGAAATGAAGGTGTGTGCTGACTTCCAGGTAGCAGCCCTGCAGATTTCCTGGCTAGGGACGTCCCTAGAAGCAGCCACTGACGCAGCGGTACGATGGGTGGAATGCGCCCTTAGCCCTACGGGAGGCTCCCTACCTGCCAACCTACAGTAGAGCTCAATGCATGATGTAATCCATCTGCCAATCATTCACTTGGCTGCAGGTTTGTCAGGTGCGGCTTCCGCGTAGGGTGACAGCTGGCGAACCTCTCCTCAAACTTCAGCTGTGCGCTCCGTGTAATAAGCAAGAGCTCGCCTCAGGTCCAAGGTATGGAGCCTGTATTCTAAATCCAAGGTGTGATTAGGGTAGAATACCGGCAGTCTCATCACCTGGTTCAGGTGAAACTCCAACAGAACCTTTGGAAGGAACTTCGGGTTGGAGAGCAGGACAACCTTGTCCCTGTGGAAAACCAGATAAGGAGATTCGATGGAAAGCACCTAGAGCCCCCCAATCCTTCTGGCTGACATAATGGCCACCAGGAAGCCAGATTTCCACAAGTATGACATCTTGCACTTCTGCATCGGTTCGAATAGCTTGCCCATTAGCTTTTCCAGTACCAGCAAAAGATCCCACGGAGGTAAAGGTTCTCGCATTGGAAGGGATATGTGGTCTAAGCCTTTGAAAAATCTCCAGACCACTGTCTCCTACGCCACTGACCGTTGACCGGCCTGCACCTGGTAAGCAGAGATGGCTGCCAGGTGCACCTTGAGGGTCGTCGACCGAAGTCCCCTTGGGAGAGAGACCATAGGTAGTTTAAAATGCTAGCTACAGGACAGGTCAAAGGGTCCTGCCGCTTGCCCTGACACCAAGTGGAGAATCTCTTCCTCTTGAAGGCGTAGCATTTTCTAGTCGACTCCTTCAGAGAGGTCTCCACAACAGTGAAGATGTCTTCAGAGAGACCCAAAGCCTGGAACTCTAGCCACTCAGGAACCAGGCTGTCAGGTGCAGGGATCAAAGGTCCGAGTGAAGTACCTTCCCCTAGTTGATGGAAAGCAGGTCCATGGCATGCTGGATGACACCTCTGGAGCCTGTTGCTGAGGCTGAAGAGATCAGGGTACCAACACTAGCATGGCCAGTCTGAAGCCACCAGAATCACCTGTGTCTTGTCCTTCCTGACCTTGAGTAACACTGTATCAAAGGAAGTGGAAGGAAGGCATAGAAGAGGCCTGGGGTCCACGGCCTCGAGAAGGCATCCCCCGGCAGCGAGCCCTGCTGAGGGGGGCGGGCACAATACAGCCTCAGGCTTTACGTTCTCCCTGGAGGTAAGCAGGTCCACCTGAGGGGTGCCCCACTGGGAGAAAAGACTGTAGCATACCTCCAGATGGAGAGACCACTCATGAGACGCCCTGCCCACCCGCGTAAGAGCGTCCGCCAACTGACTGAAGGCTCCTGCCAAGTGGATGGCTAGGATATCTGCCTCCAGACTGTGCACCAGAGTCCAGGTGCGAAGAGCTTCACTGCATAAAGGCCAGGAATGAGTCCCTCCCTGCTTGTTGAGGTAGTACATGGTCATGGTGTTGTCAGTCTGGACTTTAACCACTCGACTCCAAACAAATGGTGCGAATGCAGTCAGCACGAGCCGAACTGCTCGGAGCTCCAGCAGGTTGATGTGACACTGGGATTCTTTGGGGGTCCAGAGCCCATAGACACTGGGTTCCCCCATATGGGCACCCCAGCCCATGAGAGGGGCATCGGTCGTCAGGATGACCGTCTGCTCGGGTGGACAAATGGGATCCCTTCCAGGAGATGTTCTGGGATGGTCCACCACTGGAGGGAATCTCACATCTTCTGGGTCACTGTGACCAGCTGGTCAAAGTGACCTCTGCGCTAGGACCACTGGCTGGCCAGCTCCTACTGCAGGGAGTGCATATGCCATCGGAACTCAGAGGTTCAGGCCACCATGTAAACCAAAAGTCGCAGGAAGTCCCGGGCAGGGCACAGGTGCCCAACCTGAAATGATTGGTTATAGGAGGACAGAACCTCCACCCTGTCCGCCGGGAGCTGGGCTCTGGTTCGGCAGGAGTCGAGCTCTGCTCTGATGAAATTGATCACCTGCTTGGGCAAGAATTCCGACTTGGCCTCGTTGACTAATAGGCCCAGGTTGAAGCAGGTCTGGAGGGCCAAATCACTGGACTGCTCCACCTGCAGCCTGGAGGGACCTGCAGTCAACCAGTAGTCCAGGTAGGGGAAGACCCAGACCCCCTCGACGCTGAAGGTGGGCCACCATCACCGCAATGCAATTGGTGAAGACCCTGGGGGCCGAGAAAAGGCTGAATGGCATGGCCTTAAACTCACAAGAGTGCTCCCTCTGCTCGAAAGCGAAGAAACCTTCAGTGGGACAGACGGATCGGGATATGGAAGAATGCGTCCTGGAGATACAGAAAGCAGAACCACATGTTCTGCTCCAGGGATGGTATGATCTGGACAGTTACCATCCTGAAAATGCAGGACCTCAGAAACTGGTTTAGGTCGTGCAGATCTAAAATGGGGCACCAGCCCTCCTGTCCGTTTTGGCACCAAGAAGTACCTGGAGACAAACCCTGGGTGTGCAAGAAGATATCCTACTCGAACCACTACCTCCTTTCAGAAGAGTTGGGCTATGTCATCTCTGACAGCCGACTGTTTGCAGACACCAAGCCCTTCCGTGGAGTGCGGGCTCGGCTTAGAGGGTACTACTCGAATTCCAGAGACAGACCCTGACCGACCACTTCCAGAATGGTCCAGGCAGAAAGGAAGTAGCGGAGCCGGCCCCCACGGGAGGACTCAGGAGGTGTGACGGGTATGGGGTTGGCAAATCCCATCCCGTCACTAAGCAGGCTTGGCGGAGGAGGACAGCTTGGCCAAGGACCTTTACCTCAGGGCTTTCAAGGCACCAAATCCACTGCCTGATACTGGGCAGGCTTGGCTGCAGGGTTGGAAGGGCGAAACAGCTTACGCTTTGACTGGAGCCCTTAGACTCCTTCTGGACGGTCCAAACAGGTGGCACTGGACCTCTCTATGTGCTGGAGGTGACTGTCAACCCAGGGCCCAAACACGTCGATTTCCTGGAAGGGTACGTCTGTCGATTTGTGCCGAGTATACACTTTGAAGGTCAAAATCCTCAGCCAAGCTGTATGGCGCATGACGATAGCAGCTGCTACTGAACAGGCACAAGAATCCCCCAGATCCAGAGCCGTCTGGAGCTGCTGCTTGGCAACAGCTCGACCATGGTCCCAAACCTGCTTGATCGCAGTCTGAAGGTCAGTGGGAAGATGAGGAAGCACATTATCCAGGGAGCCCCAGCAGGGCATGGGAAAAATGTGCCATAACAACGGCCGAGTCCGACTGACAGAGACAGAGCAAAGAAACAACATAAACCTTTTTAGCAGAGTAGTTTAATTTCTTGGACTCCTTGCCTAGAGGTTTGTCCACATCCTTGTGACCCGGGCACTGAAACACGGAATCGGTCACAATCCCCTCAGCAGAGGGGTGTTCCGTGAATGCTGAAAAGGGAGCCTGTGGGAACCACATATTTGCGGGCCATTCGGGCTGAAGGTGTAGGGCATGAAGCTGGGTGCTGCCAAAGCTCCAGGGCCAGGACAATAATGGCCTAGGCCACTGGGAAGGCCTTTGTGTTGAATCCCCCCTATCCAGGATGTCAGTAAGAGGGCAATGAGCCCTCTTCTGGACGGGCTCCAAGTGCATCCCCATGGATTCAGAGATGAGACGGAGGATGCCCAGGAAGGACGAAGGGCCTTACTCTGCCGAGAGATCCCCTGCCAACTCTGCATTCACCAAACAGGAGTGGAGTGAGGAATCATCGTCGGACTCTGAAGAGTCTCTGTACAGCAGCCGACCACCCCTGTCACTTTCCACCTGCCGCAGGCGGTCAGGCGTCAGAGTGACCGACAACCAGTGGGGAAGACCTGTGGCTGACCGAGACTCCTCACGCGGGTTCCCGGTGGTGGCTTCACCGCAATCACTGGAGAGGCTGCAACAAGCCGGGGAGCTATGGTTTTCACTGGCTCTGAAAGCAGAGGGGTGGTGTCAATCGGCTCCAGAGGTTTTGGAGGCATAGGCATCAGCCTGGGAGGGCGACAACCAGGTGATCACTGGAGTCTAAACCGGACAGGCTTCTGACCAGCCAAGACTAGTTGTTGCCACATTATGTCCTCATTGCGCTGATGCAACTTGCGTCAGAGCCTCTCTTCGGCTGAGGAGGATGAGGATGAAGAATAACAGCGGCAGTGCTTCTTGTGGTGCCAAGAATGGCGATGGTGGGTTTTGCGAGACCCACTCGAGGAAGTCGACCAAGACCTGGATTGAGACAGTTGGGGAGACTGATGAGGTCGCTCAGAAGGAGCCAGGGAGAATCACGGCTCCCCCTGGTCAACAGAAGCTTTATGAGACAGCCCCTCGGGCTGGGTTGGCTCTTCAGTCGGAAGGACCAGAGTCCTAAATAGAGAGCTGTCAGCCTCATCGAGAGAAAGTGGATCGACTGGGTCGAGAAAAATCTTGGCTGGATCGTTGGCCCGAATTTTGGCAGGCTGGCCTGATGGGGGCACCGTGAAGCCAGTGGCCGAGGCTGCGATTTTGACCATAGTTGAAACTAAGTTTCCTGAGACCGAGAATGCTCTCGGTCCCATGAATGTCTCCAATGAGATGTCTTCTTCTTATCCTTGGACTCCTCCTTTTCGCAGGAGCGAGAGCTGTGTGAAGCCAAGGGGCCTGCCCTCTTGGTTGGAAGAGACTGGCACAGCTCCATGAAGGAGCCTGAAAAAATGGAGCCCAATTTCAAGGGGACAAAGGCAGAAGCTGAAGAAGAACTTTCTGCATCACAAGTCGCCTCCTCCTCCTCGAAGGACTTCATCTGTTCAAGTTCCTCGGTGGAACCCGTGGCCGCGCAGACCACCCAATGGGCTTCTTCAGATTTGACCGCAGGTTACATTTTTACGGACGGCCCAACTGTAAATGTGGGCGGTAGATGATCGCCGAGCACATTCGGCTGGAATGCGTGACAAAATCTGCAAGTCTGGCTATCATGCTCATGTCCCAGGCATGGCATGCAAGTCAGTGCGTGACATCTTCTGCTCGCAAAGGCACTGGCAAAACTCGGGTGAGGACTTTTCCTCTATCATGGTCTTGATTGAAGATCATTCTGGTGAAGAAACTCTTAAAGAGTTTAAGTTTTGGAAGTAAATCCGAAGATTTGAGCGCCAGGGCCTACTCAACACGGAAGCAGTAAGGAGGGATCCTGCTTCTTCTAGCGGAAAGTAAGATCTGGCGGCATGGGGCAGAACCAAGGGTTATACCACCCAGGTAGATGGAAGGAGCCAGCTTGAAGACTTTCTGGCAAGACTTAAAGGGAAAGAACACTGCCAGAAGTGTGGATAGAAATGGGAATTATGCACCTGCCGTAATTCTTGATCTTCTTGGACGAAGTCTCCACCACTCATTCACATTGATAGGATCTACACCGGAGGTGCTAGGACCTAGTGGGAGCAAATTTTTTTTTGCAAGAGGGCCGACGCCAGAGAAGTAGCCATGAGGAGCGGCGCCGCGAGCCTCGGCTCGTGCGGCAATGACCATCTCGGCGTCGACGCTCCAACCGCCTCAGTACCTTTTTTCGCAAGGAGGTGCAGCGTAACTAACCTAGAAGGATTAGCCTAAGAAAAAAACAGACATAAGATAGTCCGGACGACCCATATAAGAAGGGTCAACAAAGAAGTCTTCACAGCCTAAAAGACTGCGGGAGTGAAGACCAATAACATAGATGTGAGCTCGGGGGATGGTGGGTGGGCATGTGAATGAGTGGTGGAGACTTCGTCCAAGAAGATCAAGAATTACAGTAGGTAAGTAATTTGCATATCTTCCTGGACATAAAGTCTCCACCACTCATTCACACTGATGGGAGAGTACCGAGCTAATAATCCCCCAAGAGGGCAGCAGGAGAAACCAAGAGCTCACGAACTTAGGACAGAAGTCTGTTAAGGATAGTCCTGCCAAACGAAAGATGTCGCCTGGCATGGACATCCAAGGCATAGTGCTTGACGAAAGTATGCATTGAGCTCCAGGTAGCCGCATTGCAAATGTCTGCAATGGGCACATTGCGGATTTCCGCCAGGGATGCCATGACTGCTCTAGTAGAGTGAGTGTACACTCTTCCCTCCAGCTTAACCTGCGCTATGGAATAACAGTGGTGAAGGCATGCCACCAGCCATGCCGAAATGCATCTGATAGTGACAGGTTAACCCAGCAGGGTCTCGCTGATGGAAACAAACAGTTGCTGAGCTTTGCAAATCTCTTTTGTTCTATCCAAATAGAAATACAGTGCTCTTTTAACATCTAAAGAATGAAGGGTACACTCTCCTTCATTTTGGAAGTTCGCGAAGTAAGTAGGTAGGACTAAAGGTTGGTTTAGATGGAATTCTGAGACAACCTTAGGGAGAAACTTAGGATGGGTTCTAATAACTACTTTGTCCTTATGAAAGACAGTGTACGGAGGGTCTGTGACCAAAGTATGTATTTCAGACACCCTGCGGGCCGAGGTGATGGCCACCAGGAAGGCCGTTTTCCAGGTGAGGAATTTCAGCTGACAGGTAGCTAGAGGCTCGAAAAGGCTTTCGAGTGAGCATGTCTAGCACAAGATTAATGTCCCAGGCTGTGACTGGACATCTAATAGGAGGTCTGGTATGCAGAATACCCTTAAGAAACCTCTTAACTACAGGTAACTGAGCCAGTGACAAGGAAAGTACCGGCTCATGATAAGCTGAAATGGCACAAAGGTGAACTTTGACTGTAGAGTATTGTAGACCAGAATTTGAGAGATCTAAGAGGTACTCTAAGACTTTATTTGGTGGGCAGGAAAAAGGATTCAAAGAGGATTTTGCACACCAGAGCGAAAAATGCTTCCATTTGGCTGTGTAAGTTTTTCTGGTGGCTGGCTTGCGTGCAGCCAAAAGAATATCTGAAACTCTCCGAGAGACATTAAACCTGTTCACCTCGATCTCTTCAGAAGCCAAGCGTGAAGGTGAAGCGACCTCAGATTGGGATGGACCACAGGACCCTGGGTCAGAAGATTCATCTGAAGGGGAAGCGCCTTCGGAAGGGTTTCCGACATACTGCTGAGTAGCGGAAACCTTATCTGTCGAGGCCAGAAGGGAGCAATGAGGATTGTTTTGTCCCCCTGAGACTCGAATTTGAGAAGTACCCTCTGAATTAGTGGAAGAGGAGGAAAGGCATAAAGAAAGCATTTTGTCCATTGCAGCCTGAACACATCCTGACAGAAAATGCCAGGCCCTGTATTCCTGGAGCAGAAGAGGGGCAGTTTTGTGTCCAGTGCGGATGCAAAAAGGTCCAGGCCTGGAGTTCTCCACTCTGTGAATAGTGACTGAACTACGGTTGAGTCAAGAGACCACTTGTGAGGATCTGTCTCCGTTCTGCTGAGACAGTCTGCCAGCTCGTTCTGCACTCCTGGCAGGTAGACCACCTGAATTAGAACCTTGTGCTCGAAGCACCATTCCCACACTCTCATTGTTTCCCTGCATAAGGGGTAAGAGTGTGCACCGCCCTACTTGTTGATGTAATACATCACTGCTTTGTTGTCCGTTTGAAAGAGAATGTTCTTGTGGCAGAGAATGTCCTTCAAAGCCCGGACTGCATAAAGGATGGCTCTCATTTCCAGGACATTTATGAAGCTGGGACTTTACCTGAGTCCACGTGCCTTGGGTGTGGAGATTCTGACAGTGAGCTCCACACCCCATCAGGGACGCTTCCGTGGTAATGGAAATCTGATGATCCAGAGGAGCAAAGGGATACTCTTCCAGAAGGTTGTCCTCTTGTGACCACTAGGTGAGTGACCTCTTCAGAGGTTCTGTCACCTTGATGAGAAAGGACTGAGGGTGAGTGGTTGGGGACCACTGAGTACTGAGCATCCACTGGGAGGTTCTCATGTGGAGACGTGCTAGGGTTACAGTGAACACAGAGGATGCCATGAGACCCAGCATCCGTTGCATCGAGACAGCTTGAACTTGAGCTGTTCTCTCTGATGTACCAGGTCATCTGTAGGATGTTGCTCCTTCTGTCCTCTGAAAGAAAAGCTTTCACACAGGAGGTGTCCAGAAGAGTTCCTATAAAAAGGAGCTTCTGGGAGGACTGCAACTGCGATTTTTTGAGATTTAACAGGACTCCCATGGACGTGAGAAAGTCTGAAGCCATGGCTACGGCATCCAGAGTTTCTTGTCTGGAGGGACTTGCTAGAAGCCAGTTGTCCAGATATGGGAACACTCGTATTCTGATTTTTCTGAGATGCACTGAGAGAATTGCACAACACTTTGTAAAAACTTGTGGCGCCGAGGATAGCCCAAAGGGCAGGACTCTCAACTGATAATGCTGGCCCAGTGCCACAAACCTTAGGTATCTGTGGTGCTTCGGTTGCACAGGAATATGTTGGTAGGCATCCTGCACGTCCAGGGAAGCTAGCTAATCGTGTTGATGAAGCAAGGGTAACAGGGTCCCTAGCGATATCACCTTGAAATTTTCCTTGAGAAGAAACCTGTTTAACTTTCCGAGGTCCAGAATGGGGCATATGCAGCTGGTTTTCTTCAGGACCATGAAGTAATGGAAGTAGAAACCTGTGTTTCGTTGATCCAGCGGAACCATTTCTACTGCCCTGTTATTCAGAAGGCCTTGTACCTCAGAGGCAAGAAGGTCTGACTGAACTGTTGACAGCCTGGGCTGTCGTTTGGGAAGATGATCCGGAGGCACGTCCGAAAGGTTGAGGGAGTACCCCTCGCGGATTATCCGGATGACTCATTTGTCTGATGTTATGGATTTCCACTGGTTGTAGAACTGAGTCAGATGTCCTCCCACCGCTGAGGAAGAGAACCCCTCGGGCAGTTGAGGTGGGACCTGGGCCGGAAACTCAGAAGGTGGCACTGGAAGCTTTGGGCCCTTGTGCCTTCTGTTGCATTGCTTTTCAGGCTGAGGGACTTGGTTTTTGTTAAAACCTCCTCTGCCCTTGCCCCGAAAGGACTGACGGTTGTGAAATTGATGCTTGTTAACACCTCCCGAGAAGGGGTGGGAGTGGGTCAAGCTGTTTTAATGGCAGACCTAGTCTTCTGTGCAGCCTCCAGAGCTTGCTCTAGTTGAGGCCCGAACAGATACATACCGTCAAAAGGTAATGCCATGACCTGCTGCTGGGCGTCATTCGTGAAGCCCGAAGTGCATAGCCAGGAGTGGCAACGGGTACAAATGCCTGCCGCCACTTGGGAAGCAGTATCAAAAGCGTCCATAGCTGCTTTAACCTGCTGGTTGTTGGACTCGATACCCCTGGTGATGGTCTGAAGTAGCTGTGAACTAGTGTCCGACTCGGGCAGAACTTCCATCATCTGTTTGAGCGAATGCCAAAGAACATACTCATGTTGAGAGAAACAGCCCTGGTAGCTGGCAATTCACATACCCAGGGTGGAGGCAGCAAAGACTCTCTTACCTAAGGTGCCTATCTTACAAGATTCTTTGTTTATAGGCCAGGCTGCAGATGCCTGAGGGAGAACGGCCTTATCATTGTCTGCCAAGACTACGATAGGGTCAGCAAAAGCCTGGGAGGTCAAAATGGGTTGATCCTTGGGAGCAGCATACTTCTATCTATGGATTTAGCCACAGAAGGCCTGAGAACAGGATTATTCCATACCATCTCAGAGAGCGTCTCAAAGGATGGTTGTACTGGGGGAGTTAAATCCATAGGGATCTCCGGGGCATGAAGGTATTGGAGTCTTAAGAGCTTCCCAGGATTGATATATCTAGTCTGGAGAGAAAGAGTAGAATTACAATTTTTCAACAAAGACTTAAATGACAGGTCTTCAACCACAGGCTCTGTGGCAGGATTAATTCCTGTTCCTTCAACATCATCACCCAGCTGAAGATCTGGGTCAGGCTTAATCTCATCTCCCAACAGCCTAGGCGAGACTGTATGGACAGGAAAGGAGTGAAAGTCAGCAGGAAATGAAGAAGAGAAAGGAATTGGAGTCGAGAATCCCTGAAGGCTAGACGGCCACCATGCCAGCGCGAGAAGAGGAACCTGGCGCCGAAGGCAAGGAAGCCTGAGCCATCTGAAACAGCCCAGCACACGGCGCTGACAGACGCCATGGCACCACAGATGGCGCTGATGGGGTCCACGGCGCCATCAGCGGCGCCGAGGACCGCGCCGAGGGACCCATCGACGCCAAAAGCATCCCCGATGACGCCAATGGCTCTGAAAGCAATCCAGGGCTCTGAAAACAGTGATTTGAAGTAAAGACAGGAGGAATACCAGGAGATAGAGGCATCTGTGTGGCCGCCTGCGTCGCAGCCATGTGAGGGGGGAAAACACCTGAGCGTGGGATAGACGGCACAGAAGAGGACGCTGCGCGACTAGGGAGGTCCAACCACCCTACCCGATCCCTCGAAAGGCCTAAGGGCCTCGGAGTGACCGGACCAGGCAGCTGGACCAACCTCCGAGCCCACTGCTCCATAAGAGCTGCCCACTGATGAAACTACTCATCAGAAGCCCTTTCAAAAGGCAGGGAAGGGCTCCGATATCAAAGAGGTCTGTCACTGGAGACAGAGGCAGCAACTCAGAGGACACTGGCTTTGGGCCCAAACTGACGTCGGCCAGCAGACATACCAGAAGGCAATTTCGAGTGGTGCCTTCTATTTTTGATCTGTGGGGTCAAGAAGAGCTTGAGGCCGAACGGTGCTGAGTGCAACCATTTCTTTTATGCTTCGGGATCCACCCAACCCCTGGAGCATCGGACTGTCTGTTGTCAGACCCCCTTCCAGAGAGGCGGCTGACTGAACAACTTCATACAAAAGTCTCCCTACCGTCACCTGACCCGCTCATTGTCGACTCCGTCAATATAGGCTGGAGACTTCTCTTTAATAAGTATAGTTAAAAGTAAGCGGTTCTCATTTTGAGATATATAACAAAACAATAAACTGAAAACTATGCTGCTAGTTTGAAGTTTGACTCCCGACAGACGATCGATGTCGTTACTGAAGCACACTCGATGGCGGGGAAAAAAGGAACTGAGGTGGTTGGAGGGTTGACACTGAGATGGTCACTGCCGCACGAGCCGAGGCTCGCAGTGCCAGTCCTCGCGGCTCCATCTCTGGCGCCGTCCCTCTTGCAAAAAAGGTTGCTCCCACTGGGTCCTAGTGCCTCCAGCATAGATCCCATCAGTGTGAAGGAGTGGTGGAGACTTTATGTCATGGAAAATTAACATATCCATGTCCCTAGAACTGGGCAATTTTGGGTTGTGTGTGGATGCAAAAATGTCCTACTCTGGATGACCCCATCTGTTGAACAGATCTACTACGGATGAAAGAAGCTCCCATTCATGCATGCTCGACTGAGTCCCACTGAGGTTGTCCACCAGGGTGTTTAGGATGCATGGCACGTGAACAGCAGATGGTGTCAGATTATGGTCCAGTGCCCAATACCACACTCGCATGGCCTTCCTGCAAAAAGGGTGTGAGTGAGTCCCACCCTATTTGTTGATATAGTAGACAACACTCTCAGATTGTCTGACTGCACAAACAGCTGGCCAGGGGCCAGATGATTCTGGAAGGCCAGTAGGGCATAGAGCACCGCTCTCATCTCCAGGACATTGAAATGCAGGGCGGCTTCCCACTGGGATCTGTATCCCAGCATTTGAAAGGGACCCAGGTGGGATCCCCAACACAGATCAGAGGAACTGGCATCCGTGGTAAGGATCAGACTTGGGAAGGAAAGCTGGAAAGGGACCCCTTGAAGGAGGTTCGCGCGGACCATCCACCACTGATGTACCTTGCGTATCAGGGAGACCACCAAGACTAGTTGGTACAACTCATTCGTCCGCTGGTCCCACTGCACCCTGAGGGTCCACTGCAGGGTGTGCATGTGGAGTCTGGCTAGAGGGACCATAGGAATGGCTATGGCCATGGCCATGAGTCCTAGGAGCCACAGATATAGCCTGGCCGGGATGTACCAGTGGTGAGCTATGCCACTGCAAGTTAGATGTACAGATATGTGGCGTTATATTTTGCGTATGTGTACATGCTACAAAATACCAGTGTTAAGGAAAGGTCTCATAGAACAGTGAGAGGGACTGGATTTCTTTTAAAATGTTAGACCTGCCTCTGACCTGAGAAGAACCAGCTTGCTTGCCAGAAGCTGACAATTACTTGACAAAGGCTTGGGAGGTAGCTGATCAAAGAGTATTTCCCTGGTTAACTAACTTAGGGAAACAGAGGTAAATAAAATGTTCTGGAGATAGCCCTTCTTCACCTCAAAGGCAGGATGCTTTGGTCCCACGAAACTGTCATGGTATATTGCCTTTGATGAGACGAAAGGAAAAGACAGAAAAAAACAGGTTACTCATCTGTAACAGTAGTTCTAGGAGTGGTATATGTTGTTCATCCACACTTACTGGCAGAATGCCTTTCCCTTTAAATCAGCCGGAAAGTCTTCAAGCTGGCTCATCCCACCCACCCAGGTGGTATAAAGTAGTTACGTAAGAACTTACCGTAACAGTAGATCTTCAAGAACAGCTCTTGCAGCAGGTTATGCCATTAGGACTGAAGCCGGCAGGCGTCAGGACCCCATGGAAATTTTCTAGCTAGCAGTCTTCAGCGGGGACCGCCTCCGACGTTGGTCCCGCCCCCGACATCAGGCGTAGTACATAAGGAGGCGGTCCCCCCATAATCCTCAGTTCTCTCGCCGGAGACTCCCGGCTGCTGGATGACATCAGAAGAGGAAACGAGGATCCGCCACCAGATGGCCAAGACTGTAGAATAGGAACGTCCCATCCCATAAGATGGGTGTTTGACTATGACCTATCTCCAAAAGAAGGGGGATGGTGGGCGGGAAGGTACCTGCTGCAAGAGCTGTTCTCGAAGATCTACTGTTACGGTAAGATCTTACGTAACTGTACTATCTTACTTTGAGATACAGCTCTTGCAGCAGGTTACAAAATTAGGACTGATTTCCAAGCAATAGTGGCAATCATGCGCCACAGGGAGGAGGAAAGGTAGAGATCTCGATATTACTCGAGCCTAGGACAGAAGTCCCTGAAGGACGGCGAGACCAAACCCCGCTCTTCGTCTTGATGCAATGTCCAGACTGTAATGCCTGATAAAGGTATGCACAGAGCTCCAAGTAGCTGCAGCGCAAATAGCTGAGGTGGAGACATTCTTTAACGCCATAAAAGAAGTAGCCACCCCTCTTGTGGAATGACCCTTGACCGCACGTGGTAAGGGTTTATAGCGCTTGTCATAACAGAAAGTGAAGCATTGGATGAGTCCCCTCGAGAGTGACTGTTTGGAGACAGGAGCTCCTTTCATCCTGTTGGCAAAGGAGACGAAAAGTTGGTCCGACTTTCAGAGCTGTTTGGTTCTGGTCAGATAGTATCTGAGGCACCGATGCACGTCGAGGGTGTGCAGAAGGGCTTCTCCTCGATTAGCGTACCTTGGGAAATACACTGGTAGATCAATATCCTGGTTAAGGGTGAGGGCTGAAACCACCTTAGGCAAAAACTTTGGGTTTGTCCTTAGGGATACCCTGTCCTTATGGAAAACCAAATAAGGCTCTTTGCACATAAGAGCATGCAATTCCGAGATCCTTCTAGCTGAAGTGACGGCAACTAAAAATAATGTTTTCCGAGAGAAAACGTAGCTCGCAATCTGCGGCTGGTTCAAAAGGTGGCAGCATAAGCTGCTCCAGGACGAAAAGTAAGTCCCAAGGAGGAATTGGATCTCTGATGGGAGGCCTAAGGTGGAGGACTCCACTTAAGAAAGCACGAGTAGTGTCCAGCTGGGCCACCGTCCGATGGCCTACTGGGGCATGGTAAGCAGAAATTGCACAAAGTTTCACTTTAATCGAGGAGTAAGGCAGTCCGGAGTGGAAGAGGGAAAGCAGGTAGTCCAGAACCAGCTTTTCAGGACAGTCTAACGGTGAGAAGCCGCGCGCTTGAGCTCACAAACAGAATCTTCACATTTCATGGCATATGTTGCGTGGTTGCCGGTTTTCTAAGGCAGGGGAGTATAGTCTGCCACTTCTTGCGAGACCCCGTATTGCATCATGGCTATGTCTCTAGGAGCCAAGCGTGCAGGTTCAATGAACGCAAGTCTGGGTGGACCAATGAACCCTCCCCCTGAGACAATAGATGGGAGCTGACTGGCAAAGGAACTGGAGGTTCCCGGGATAGCTGGTGCAGAAGGGGGAACCAAATCTGTCTGGGCCAGAAGGGTGCGATCAAAATGAGCGTCGCTTGCTCCCTACGAAGTTTTAAGAGAACTCTCTGGATCAATGGGAAAGGAGGGAAGGCAAAGAGGAATCTGCCCGCCCAGGAGAGGGACAATGCGTCTCGCCAGAAAACACCAGGCCCGGGATCTAGCGAGCAAAAATTGGGCAGTTTTGCAATGAATGGGGACGCGAAAAGGTCTAACTCTGGAGTTCCCCATCTGTGAAACAGATCCTCTGCCACCTCCTGTAGAAGTTCCCACTCGTGGACTCTGGCCTGAGAGCGGCTCAGACTGTCTTTGACGGTGTTGTCCACTCCCGGGATGTGTACTGCAATTAGGTTTGCGCTGTGTTGCAATATCCACTCCCACACTCTCATGGCCTCCCTGCAAAGCGGGTAGGAGTGAGTGCCTCCTTGTTTGTTGTAATACATCACCGCGGTATTGTCTGGTTTGTAACAGGAGTGTACCCGGTGGAATCTCTGACTGGAAGACTTGCAGTGCGTAAAGGACTGCCCTCATTTCCAAAATGTTGATGTGGAGATGAGACTTCTGGGCTGTCCACAGGCCCTGAGACCGAACACCATCCAGGTGTGCTCCCCAACCGAGCCCTGAGGCGTCTGTGGAGAGTGTCACAGTCGGAGACAGCACTGTGAAGGGAACCCCCGTGGAGAGGTTCCCCGGATTTAGCCACCATTGCCAATCCCGAATTATGGCATTCGTGATTCGGATTGGCTACCCGCTGCAGATGGTCTTGCCTTTGGTCCCATTGCACCCTTAGCATCCACTGGGTTACCTGCACGTGGAGACGTGCCAGCGGGACTGCTGCAATGGCCGCAGCCATGTGTCCGAGCAGGAGAAGGGCCGATCTGACCGGGACGGTCTTCTTCATCGACAAGTCCCTGATGAGGGATCTGATGTGTTTTGCTCTGTCCGAGGGAAGAAAAGCTTTCCCTCTGATGGTGTCCAGAACTGCTCCTATAAACTGCAGCTTCTGGGATGGCACCAGGAGTGACTTCTTGTAGTTGATGAGAATACCCAGTGATTGAAAAAGGGACTGGGTGCAGTGAATGGCCGTCATCAGTGCCTCCCTGGAGGGCTCCATGAGAAGCCAGTCATCCAGGTATGGGAACACGTAGTGGCCTTGTCTCCTCAGAGACGCCACTACAACTGCCATGCACTTCGTGAATACGCGAGGTGCCGATGACAGCCCGAAGGGAAGAGCTCGGAACTGATAATGGCGGCTCTGAAACTCGAAGCGCAGGAACCTCCGGTGCGCTTGAGCAATTGGAATATGCAGGTAGGCGTCCTGCATGTCCAAAGATGCCAGAAAGGCGTCTTGCTTCAGCATGGGAATTAGGCCCAGAAGGGTCACCATGCGGAAGCGTTTGTAAACAACAGACAGGTTGAGGTCGCTGAGGTCCAGTATTGGACAGAAGTCCCCTGTTTTCTCTGGAACCAGGAAGAAGTGAGAACAGTACCCTAGTCCTCTCTGGTTCTCTGGAACGTGCTCTAAAGCTTCCTTTTCCAGAAGCGTGAGCACCTCCTGCTGTATGAGCAGGGCATGCTGACCCGAATATTTGGGAAAGCAGGGGAGGTCTTGTGGGTGGACTGTCTACAAATTCTATATAATGGCCTTTTTTGACCAGTTGCAGAACCCACCTGTTGGTGGTGATCGATTGCCACCCTGGAAAGTGGCGTGCAATGTGACCCCCGACTTTCTTTTCCCATTGATCCTGAGGAGGGGCAGGGGCTGGGAAGGAGTCATGCTGTGGCAGCGTTTGATCCGGCAGGCTGTGCCGACTTTACAAATCGTTGACCTCTGCCTGGGGATGATTTCGCCTGGGCTTTCCGGGTGAAACTGCCCCTCTGCTGTTGGCCGGAATGTGGCTGCTGCCTTTGTAGCCGGCCACAGAAGCGGCTCTGGTTCCTACGAAAGGAAATGGGCCTAGACCTGTACATGGCCTGTACAGATCGGACTGCCTTCCCTACGTCCTGAAGATTGGTGATTACTCTCTCGGAGACTTCACCAAATAGGACCTCGCCATTATAAGGGATGTCTAAGATGTTCTTCTGGACGTCCGGGGTAAAACCGGAGACACGGAGCCAAGAGTGTCTCCGGAGACACATGCCTGAGGCTGCAGCTCTGGCTGAAGAGTCTACAGAATCATATGCGGCTCTGAGCACCTGGGTCCCCACATCCAAACCCGTGTGGAGGAGGTTCAAGAGCTCCTCCTTTTGGTCACCATCGGGCATCTTCTCGACCAGGTCCTGTCCCTGTTCCCACAGTGCGTTCTGGAACTGAACCATGTGGGTGAGGTAATTCAGTGACCTGATGGCGCAAGTCGCAGCCCAGACGTAGCGCACCCAGGACATCCAATTGCTTGGATTCCTGGTCCAGTGGCTGTGTGCTCAAATGCTGAGGTCTCTGAGAACGGTCATGCGAGGCAGTGATGACCAGGGAGTCAGCCAGAGGATGGTTCGGCAGATACAGGTCCTCTCTAGGGGCCTTGTATAGGCGGTCAGCCTTCTTCTGCACTGCTGGAGTGGAATGCGGACGTTTCCAGGCGGCCTTGGTGACGTCCGCAAAGGTATCCACCAAGGGCGGCACTACCACAGGCTTCGGGTCTTTCTGCCGAAGGTAGCGGGCAAGGCATTGTCTCTCGGGGTCAAGCTCTTCAGCATCCCACCCCATATTCTCCTGGATGTGCCTCATGATCTCCGTGAAAGAGGGATCATCCGGAGGAGACCTAGGTAGGTCGTGTGGGTCAGGAGAGGGAATGCTGATGGGAGAAGTAGATCTGGAGCATCCTGAGGTGTCAGATCTAGAATCCTCCCCAGACGGGGTGTACCGGCGCTGTCTGGGTCTCTTGGGGCCGAGTGACCCTGAGGGGGATCTGGAAGGAGGTCTTCTCCTTTCTGAGGATCTGCCCTGAGGAGGTAGTGTTTGCTTCTTGGGGGTTGGCGACTATCCTACAGGCCCCTTGGGCGGAAGAGGGGGCGTAGGTGGTGAAGGAGTGGGTGGAGACGGAGTCGGAGTAGGAGGAGGACTTGTGGCGACCACGTATTTTCTGATGGTGTCCCACCAGAAGGTAAAGAGCTCCTTTACCTCTGCCAAATTCATGTCAGATGACGGGCCTGTCTCCGGGGTCGGATGTCGGGTCTCTGGGGTCTCCCGCTCCGGTGAAGGTTCCCGTGGGAGCCAGACGTCTCCGGTGTCGTCCTCCTGGTCCTCGGGCTGTGTGGTATCCTCCTCCGACGAGTCCTTCTGACCGGCGTCAGTCGGCACAAGGTGGTGCAGTCCTCTTCTCCGGGGTAGCCGACGTTGGTCCCCTGGCCGACGCCCTCTGAGGCGAACACCTGGCCGGCGATGGGTGTTTGGTGTCACCAGCCCTGGGAGTGCCGGTGATGCTTTGTCCAACGCCGGGGAGCCGATCTTCCCTTGAGGGACGTCAGGTCCTTGGTCTTGCGAGGAACCGGATCCGACCCACGCGGAGGCTGGGAAACCGACCTGGCATCGGAGTCCCGCCGGCAGGAAGAAGATTTATGGCGCTTCCCAGACTTCGACGAGGCCTCAGATGGAGTGGAAGAGGCCGACGGCCTGGAAGTCTTCAGGGGCTGCAAAGAAGAGGAACCGCTGGAGGATCTGACCTGAACCGGGGGAGGTTGCGATTGAGCCCTGGAAGGAGAGCGGTCCAATCGCGAGCCACAGCTTCGGGAGTCCGAGGCCCTTGCAGGGGACCTGGGCCTTTTCTTTTCCCGGTGCTTGAGGGTTTTACCCAACGACTCCTCCCTGGAGGAAGGTTCTTTATCCAAGGGTTTCAGTTTCCCCTCTAAGAGAAACGCTTGAAGGGCCTTCTGGAGGCAGATCCTGGTGCGACTGTTGAAGCCCTGGCAGAAGGAGCAGACCTTAGTGTCGTGTTCCTAGCCTAGGCAACGCACGCAGGCTGAATGTGGATCCTTGAAGGGGATCTGTTTGTCGCAGGCACACTTCTATTGGTGACCCTCCAGAGAAGTAGTTGGAGAGGACATCAGTTGAATCCAAAGTCGTGAAGAAAGACGAAATTCGTAGTTTAAAGGTCGCCACACGCTAGAAAAAGGACCGAGAGGCCGAATACTGGGCGGCGTCGACGGGCAGAAAAGAACTGAGGATTACTGGGAGACCGCCCTCATGTACTACGCCTGACGCTGGTGGGATCGACAGTCGGAGGCAGTCCCCGTCGAAGACTGCTAGCTAGAAAATTTCTGAGTGGTCCTGACGCCTGCCGGCTTCAGTCCTAATGGTGTAACCTGCTGCAAGAGCTGTATCTCAAAGTAAGATCCCTCCAGCTCTGTCCCCATGACGTCAGATCTTGGCCCGCTGGAAGCAAGGTTTGTGCGTCCACAGCTGGGGAGGTCGGGTTGGTCCATGTGGACGAACAACATATACCACTC
This sequence comes from Neoceratodus forsteri, assembly GCA_016271365.2. NCBI lineage: Eukaryota > Metazoa > Chordata > Ceratodontiformes > Ceratodontidae > Neoceratodus > Neoceratodus forsteri. The sequence goes on along the minus strand of CM057449.1, from coordinate 1,105,997,177 downwards.
CTAGAAAGTACAGTTACGTAAGGACTTACCGTCACAGTAGATCTTTGAGAGAGGCTCTTGCAGAAGGTAATTACATATAGGACTGATGCCGGCAGGCGGCAGGACCCCATGGAAAAATTTCTAGCTAGCAGTCCCTGGCGAGGGACTGCCTCACTGTCAGGTGACCGCGCCAGGAGACGCCGGTATAAAGGGCGGTCCCGGATGCCCGCTCCAGTTCTTTTCCCGCCCAGGCCAAAAGTGGCCGATGAGAGAGAAGCGGATATTTTCTATATGGAAAAGGAGCTGAAAAAGCCTAGGGGATGGAGGGCCGGAAGATATTACCTACTGCAAGAGCCTCTCTCGAAGATCTACTGTTACGGTAAGTCCTTACGTAACTGTACTATCTTACTTCGAGAGGGCTCTTGCAGTAGGTAATTACATATAGGACTTAATCCCAAGCAGTCTGGAATAAAGAAAAGGCACCGGGAGGAGGAAACTACTCCATGAAATAGCTCTAGCCATGCAAGCCTCAAGACAGGAGGCCTTGCAAAACAGCTAGCCCGAAGCCTGTTCTACAGCAGAGGCAATATCCAAACTGTAGTGTTTTGTAAAGGTATAGACGGAAGTCTAGGTGGCAGCAGCGCATATGTCTGCCGCAGACACATTCTTGAAACAAACTGCAGAGGCAGCTACTCCTCTTGTGGAGTGGCCTCTGACTTGACCCAGGAGGGTCTTGTGGTACTTGTCATAACAGAAAGTGATGCAATGAGCCAACCACTTAGACAGGCATTGCTTGGAAACAGCACTGCCTTCCCTTTTGTGAGCAAAAGAGATGAACAACTGATCAGTCTTTCTGAGATCCTTCATCCTGTTGGTGTAGTATCTCTGAATCAGGTGAACATCCATAGTATGCTGTAAATATTCCCTTTGGTTAGAGTACTGCATAGAAAAGACAGGTAGTTTTATGGACTGATTTAAGGTAGACTCTGCTACTACTTTAGGAAGAAACTTAGGATTTGTGCGAAGAGCAACTCATTCCTTGTGAAAAATCAAGTAAGGGATTTTACACATCAGGGCCTGAAGCTCGGAGATTCTTTGAGCCAAAGTAATGGCCACCAAGAAGAGCATCTTCCACGAAAGAAACTTCAAATCTGCAGAAGCTGCAGGTTCAAGGAGGAAGGGTAAGTTTCTCTGAGAACAAAATTCAAGTCCCAAGTGGGGCAGGAGTAACGGATGGGGGGTCTCAGATGGGGACCCTCTGAGAAAGGTCTTAGAGACCTCCAGTTGAGCGAAAGCTTTGTCTGCGAAGGGAACATGATAGGCCGAGATAGCCGCCATGTGTACCTTCAAAGAGGAATGGCTGAGACCCAGGTTGAACATATGACGTAAATACTCCAGCAGAAGCCCCGCTGAACAGGAGAAAGGCTCCCCGTTCTTGGAGGCGGCCCAAATAGTGAATCTTTTCCACTTCATGGCATAAGTGGGCCTGGTGGAGGGTTTTCTGGCCTCCACTAAAATCTCCGCCACTTTGGAAGACGTACCAAAATGGGATTGGGCTAGGTCTGCAGGAGCCATGCATGCAGTTGAAGGGACTTGAGGCCTGGATGGACCAGGGTCCCCTGATCCTGGGTCAACAAACCTCGAGATAAGAGGAAGAGGAAGAGGAGGATCCTCTGAATATTGTTGTTGAAGAGAGAACCAGATTTGTCTGAACCAGAAAGGAGCGATCAGAATCATCCTCGCTCCTTCTAAAGCTAGTTTCTGCAAGACTTGAGGGATAAGAGGAATTGGGGGAAAGGCATAGACGAATCTGTCCTTCCAGTCTAGAGACAGAGCGTCGTTCCAGAAAGCGCCTCGCTCTGGAATGAGCGAGAAGAAGGTGGGAAGTTTTGTGTTTTGGGGGGATGCGAACAGGTCGACCTGTGGTGTTCCCTAAAGTTGGAAGATACTGTCTAGGACCCCTTGGTCCAGTTCCCACTCGTGAGTCAGAGCAGAAGAGCAACTTAGCCTGTCTGCTAGGGTGTTGTCGACTCCTGGAACGTGAATCGCCGTGAGGTGAAGGTCATGTTGTGTTGCCCAATCCCAAACCCTCATTGCCTCCCTGCATAGAGGGTAGGACCGAGTTCTTCCCTGTTTGTTGATGTACCACACTACGCACATGTTGTCCGTCTGGACAGCTAGGTGGCCGGGAAGGATGTATTGGTGAAGGGCTTGGAGAGCGTACAATACTGCCCAAAGCTCGAGCACATTGATGTGAAGAGCTTGTTCTAGCCTGGACCAAGAGCCCTGGGTCCGATGAGGGCCTAGATGGGCTCCCCAACCTTCGCCTGAGGCGTCTGTGGTTAGAGAGTCTGGGAGGGGAGGATGAAAGAAGGGACCCCTGAAACAGGTTCTCTTGAACCATCCACCATTGCAAGTCTCGCATCATCGCGATGAGATCAGAACTGAATGATCTAGGTCGTCCACTAGTTGATCCCACTGAGAGATCCTCGTGTGAGTCAAGCGTGGGGGACTATCGGTATGGCGCCGCCATGAGCCCGGTAGCTGGGCGACTGACCGCCGAGACCATCCTGCAGTTGATAACAGACATATTTCGTCTGAAGGAGGCCGCCCCTGTCCGGAGGCAGGAAGGTTTCGCCCATGGTCGATCGAGGATCGCCCGATGGAATTGCAGCCTCTGGGAAGGGTCCAGATGAGACTTGGAATGGCTGATGGTAATACCCAGGCAGGCAAAACCTGCTGGGTGAGGGAGAGAAACCGAGGAGTTCCTCCTGACGCAGGCCGCCAGGAGCCAATCGCCCAGGTAAGGGAACACCTGCACTCCCTTGGTACGCAGGTGGGCTGCCACCACTGCCAGGCATTTGGTAAATACTCGGGGGGCCGAGGATAGACCAAACGGGAGCGCCTTGAACTGGTAGTGGTCCCCCTGGAATGCAAAACGAAGGTATTTGCGCTGGGAGCGGCGAATGGGAATGTGCAGATAGGCATCCTGCTGGAGGAGGGGCAGAAGGCTCTGCAGGGAGAACATCCTGAACCTTTTGTACTCTACGTAAAGATTCAGGGAACTGAGATCTAAGATCGGTCTGAGATCTCCCATCTTCTTTGGGGCCAGGAAGAAATGGGAATAGTAACCTGTCCCCTGAAGATGAAGGGGGACGGGTTCTATGGCTTGCTTCATCAGAAGAGCTGAGATCTCCTCCTGGACCAAAGGAAGGTGTTCCCGAGAATATGACGACTTCAGAGGAGGGTGGCGGGGTGGTTTCCGAAGAAACTCTACGGAGTGTCCTTCTGCTATAAGCTGGAGCACCCAAGAATCCGTGGTTATCTTCTCCCATCCCAGAAGGGGGGAAGGAAAACCTCCCTCCTACCGGTTCCTCCAGGGAGTCCGGAGGCAGTGGGAGAGGAAAGAAGTCAGGTGGTGGGGCAGCGCTGCAGCTGAAGCACCCACTGCTTTTTGGGTGGAGGGGGCTAAGCAGCTGGGGCCCGACGCTTTGTGGCCCGCCTCCCTGGGGTTTCGCCACGGCCCCATCTGCGAAAGGGATGGCGCTGCTGTTGATGGGGACGGTACATAGGATCAACTGATTTAAGAGCTGTCCCCTTCTCCTGCAAATCAGTAATGATGTCCTTGACATCACCCCCGATAAGCACCGACCCCCGGAAAGGTGCTTCCTGGACAGCAGATTGCACCTCCGGGACCAGACCTGACACGCAGAGCCATGCATGACGCCGTAGGCCTACGGCGAAAGCAGAGCTCCACCCAGCAGTGTCCACTGCGTCGTATGTCGCACGTAGCATGTGGCGACTGGCCGAATGAGCAGAGCGGACGAGATCAGCCAACTCCTGTTTGACTTGGGAGTCAGGCAAGGAGTCCAGCTTGGTTTCCACCTGAGTAAGGATGGCCTTCTGGTAGTCCCCCATGTGGCCGATGTAGTTCAGAGCCCGAATCTCCAGTGTGGAGGAAGCATAAATCTTTCTCCCGTACTGGTCCAAAAGGCGATATTCTTTATCAGGAGGTGATGAGCTAAGATGCTTTGGGTTCGCCGACCGGCCATGAGCGGCGCTAATCACGACCAAGTCAGCACAAGGGTAAGAATCTGAGAAATCAACACCCTCTGGAGCCTGATATAGCCTGTTCGACTTCCTGGGAAGTGGGGCTAAGGCCGACGGCTGTTTCCATATCATGGTGACAAGGTCGGCGTGAGGCTCTATCCAGGGTGGCACTAGTGTAGGAGCTGTCACGGGCAGATCCAGATGTTCAGCGAGTTTCAGACGTTGAGGATCTGGTTCCAAAGAGCGCCACTGATGGACCTCCTGGATTTTTCTAAGCAACTCCGTAAAAGAAGGATCCTCTGGAAGAGACTTAAGAGGAGTCCTCGACCGGGGCTTCGACGGAGAGCGAGGCTCGTCGTCTCTCTCGGAGCAGCCATCGGAAGAGTCCGAGAGTGAAGAGGAGGAAGACGAAGAGTAAGACTCCCTTTCCTGACCCGGGGGGAGGAACGGGTCCCTTGGGTAGTCCCCGGGCATGCGTGTCCTGCCCCTCTCTGGACCCAGACGGAAGAACTCTGGAGTCCGGAGGTGGTGAGGGAGTGTGTCGCCTGGGGCGTACAAGAAACCTGGGACGGCACTGTTGCCGGAAGGCGGCTCTCGACCTCTTTGGTGAGTTGAGCCTTGGCCTCAGCCCACCAGGAGGCTAGAGTCTCCTGCAGGTCCACCGGCAGCCGCAAAGGCGGGGGAGGAGGAGGAGGCGGGGGATAAGAATATGGGCTATATCCATATGGAGCGTATCCAAAACCCGGCTGCGGGTAGCCCGGCATCGGGTATTGAGACGTCGAGTACTGCGGCATCGGGAAGCCCGGTGTCAGATATGGCATTCCCGGGTACACCGGTGTCGAATAAGACGGCAGGTACCCGGAAGCTGGGGGCTGCCTGCGCAGACGGCCCAGCTGGGCACCTCGCAGGCAGGTCCATAGCGGAGAGCCCGGAGGGAGGGCCTGATGGGAGCAGGAACTCTCCCTGAGTTGGTAAGGCCGACGGCGGAGGCCCTGACGCCGGAGGTACCGACGTTGGAGCTGGCGTCCCGGTAGCCGACGGCAGGTCCGCCGCCCAGATGGAGGAGGGACTATGGAGGCAAAAGATCCCCAACCGCGCCTGGGACGGGGGTCCTCGGGTTAGGATGGGGGACTTGTTCCTCAGACGGGCAGCGAAAGCTGCGGTGAACCAGGAATGACGACTTAGGAGGGTCCGGCTGTCGGTTCCTCGCCGCCGGACGCCGGACGAGAGCTGACGCGGAGGCGAGAGGTTAGCTTTCGGCGGGCGCCGGAGGAGCCGATTCACCGACGAGAGCCTTTCCCGGAGGCAGGTCGAGGAAGGTCAGCCTGGTCCCGTGGGAAAGAAGCAGTATTGTCTCAAGGGTCGGACGCTTTTCCATCCCTCTCCGGCAGACGCTGAGAGAGCCGATGCCCGGCTTACCGGAGTCACCCACGATGGTAGGCCGCAAGCCTGCGGCTGAACCAGGGGCGGAGGCCTCCAACTGCCCGGAGGCGCCCGCAAGGCCTGAGCACGAGCCAGACGGGCGGGCCGACGCCGCCTCAGAAACCTCCGAGGCTGCCGTCGAGGAGCGATCCCCAGGAGGGGATGTTACCTGCATGCCCGCGACTCCCGATGGAGACACGGTGGAGGAGCCTTTGTCCCGGTGCCTCTCCTTGCCCTTCTTCTTTCGATGGCCTTCGGGGGAAGTGGACGCCTGCCTTAGCTTTTTGAGCTCCTTCTCCATAGAGCTCATTTTTTTTTTAAGAATATGGACCTCCAGGGATTGCTGCCGTCGTTTTCGGGTGGCCGCATTAAAGCCAAGGCAATGCTAGCACTTCTCGACTTGATGATCCCGGCCTAGGCAGAACAGGCACAGGGAGTGGCCGTCCTTGTGCAGTAGTTGGGAGCTAAACGAATCACACTTGTTCTTGTGCTTGGAGGGTGCAGGGGACGACATACACCGACGTTAGTACTGACGTTGTCGAAAAAATAAGATTTTTCGGTAAAAAAACGACGAAGGTAGGGCTGACGAAGCACAAACTTTTCCGCGAGGTGCTGCACAAGCTAACAGTGGGAAACAACTGGAAGACGGGTGTCCAGGACCGCCCCTTTATACCGACGTCTCCTGACGCTGGTCACCTGACGTGGGGCCGTCCCTCGCCAGGGACTGCTAGCTAGAAATTTTTCCGTGGGGTCCTGCCGCCTGCCGGCTTCAGTCCTATATGTAATTACCTACTGCAAGAGCCCTCTCGAAGTAAGATCTACTGTTACAGGTGAGCAACCTGTTTTTCTAGGATCGTAGATATGTTGTTCATTCACACTTATTGGCAGACTCCTAGCAGTTCTCTGAGAGGAGGGAGGCAAGGCACACACCCCCTACTTGGGAAACAGAGATTGGAGAACTGAGGCCCCAAAACCACCATCCCAGCATGACTCAAGGTCGATGTGGTAGTCAGTAATGAAGGTGTTTGCTGTCTTCCAGGTAGCAGCCTGACAGATTTCCTGGATAGGTCCCTGGAAGCAGCCATTGATGCAGCAGTATGGTGGGTAGAATGCACTCTTATCCCTTTGGGAGGCTCCTTGCCCACCAACTCGTAGCACAGACTAATGCAAGATGTTATCCATCGAGCAATCATCCGCTTTGCTGTAGGTCTGCCAGAAGCGGCTTCAGCATAGGTGACAAACAGTTGGTAAACCTCTCCCCGAATCTCCGCCGTCCTCTCCTTATAATAGGAGAGAGCTCGTCTCAGGTCCAAAGTATGGAGCCTGTTCTCGGCCTCAGAGGTGTAACTGGGGTAGTACACCAGCAGAGTCAACACCTCATTAAGGTGAAACTCTGACACCACCTTCAGAAGAAATTTCGGGTAGGGGCACAGGACAACTCTGTCCCTGTGGAAGACCAGATAAGGGGAGTCCACCGAGAGTGCCTGGAGCTCCCCTGTCCTTCTGGCAGACGTGATAGCCACCAGGAAGGCAGTCTTCCACGACAAGTTTGACAGCTCACACTTGTGCATTGGTTCGAATGACTTGTCCATGAGCTTTGCCAGTATCAGAAGTAGATCCCACGGAGGAGGAGGTTCGTGTACAGGAGAGGATATGAGATCCAGGCCTTTGAAAAAGCACCCGACCACTGTCTCCTGCACCAAAGTCGGCTGACCGGTCCATGACTGGTAAGCAGAGATGGCTGCCAGGTGCGCCCTAAGGGTTGATGACCGAAGACCCCCTTTGGACAGAGACCAAAGGTAATCGAGAATGTTAGCTACTGGACAGAACTGAGGGTTCAGGCCCTTGCCCCGACATCAAATGGAAAAACCTAAGTTTCTGAAGCCAGGGCCTACAAAATGCAAGAGCATGAAGGAGGCAACCTGAAACTTCCAGCGGAAAGGAAGATCTGGCGTCATGGGGCGGAGCCGAGGGTTATACCACCTGGGTTGGTGGAAGGAGCCAGCTGAAAGACTTTCTGGCTGATTTAAAGGGAAGGAGACTCTGCCAATAAGTGTGGATGAACAACATATCCACGATCCTAGAATATCCACTCTGGCAGGCTATTGCGAATTCTCTTACAGGTGTCATAATTGTCTGGGGAAGAATGACATCACAAGGTAGACAGTAAATTGTGTTGTTGGGGAAGCACAAGAGTGACATCTACTGGCCTAAAAGAGAAGGAGACCATTGGGACCAGTTTTCTGTTTTTTTCAGGCTTCCTCCAGCTATAAGGATTTGAACCAGAGTCATTCTCTCTCATTTTACTGAGCATCTTCAAGGGACACTGTTCTCCTGGCACACAAGAAGCAAGACTGCTATCAAAGGAAGCTGAAACTTTCATTTAATTTTCCTGGTCCTCAATCCACTGTGAACTTAAGGTAGAACTTGGCTAACAGTTTTAAGGTGTTTTTTTTTTTGTATGTACAAGTCCACTTTTCATTAGTGTTATTCTGTGACCAAACTGATCAAACCTTGTAATGTATGATAATTATTTAGTAACAACATTTGTTTTGTGTAAGAAACCTGCCTGAGTGAGATTCCTATATTGCATGCAAGATTGTGGAATATTTCAGTAATAATCTGTGACTAAACTGTTATTGTTAAATGGTGGCATCATAAGCTACCAAATCGAACAAAGGGTCTGAAAAGAGAAAGTCTGGATAAAGACAGGGGGAATACTGAAGTCTCAAGGAAGAGTCTGTGTGGGGGATTTGAACCAGGTTATTAAATGCCTTGTGGGAAAAGGCAGAATCAGTGTTACAATGCTATCCCAAAGAGATTGCAACACCTGGATCTTCCCCCTTTGTGTAACAACCAAGAACAGTTAGTATTTGGCTACAAGACTCGAGACTAGTATTGTACCCTGAACCAGAGTAAAGAAGGGACCCTGGGACTTTGTGGTGGGTGTTCAGTTGTGTACACAATGAGCACTATAGAAGGACATGAAGAGGGTATCCCGTTTCCCCCTCCCTGCCACAGATTGCACTTAGGGGTCTGCACTGTGAGCTCAGTGGACCTGACATTCAGGAGTGGGACTGTGACAGTACGAACTCTGGGCGACCTCCTGCGCTTGGGATATGAGGCATTCTGTCCTGCTCTGTGGTAGGAAGGCCTTCCCCTGCCCAGAGTCCAGGACTGCTGCAATGTACTGCAGCCTTTGGGATGGAACCAGCACAGATTTGGGCACACTGACTGTTATGCCCAGAGACTATAAAAGCTGAAGAGTATGCTTCAGAGTGGACAACAGCTGCTCCCTGGATGGGATCTTGAAAAGCCAGTCATCCAAGTACGGACAGATGTACAGTCCCTCTCTTCTGAGAGCTGCTGCAACTGCTGCTAAGCATTTGGTAAAGACATGTGGCGCAGAAGATAAGCCAAAGGGCAATACCTTGAACTGGTAATGTTCTCCCTGAAAGGCGAAGCGGAGAAACCTCCTGTGAGGAGGGAACACCACGATGTGCAGGTAGGTGTCCTGCATGTCCAGTGAGCAGCGCCAGTCCCCGGACTTGAGGAGAGGAAACAGGTTTGGCAAGGTAACTATAGGAAGTTTTTGTAGTGGACATTGAGATTGAGATATTTCAAATCAAAAACTGGCCTCAGATCTTTGATCTTTCTGGGAACCAGGAAGAATCTTGAATAGAACCCCTAGTTTCTCTGCCTCTTTGGCATCAATTCTATTGCCTGCTTGTGCAGGAGAGACTGCGCTTCCTCCCGGAGAACAGACAGATGAGCCGGGGGTAATCTGAGAGGGTAGGGGTATCTGGAGGCTGCTAGATGATCTCCAGAGTATGACTGCACTCTATGATCTGCAGGATCCAGGCGTCTGACATTATGGTTATCCAGTGATTCAAATGGAGGGAGAACCAACCTCCGACTTCCACCTCTTGGGCATGGACTAAAGGGGCGGGGGTCCAGCAAGGCGTCAAGCTGAGGCAGGGCCAGCAGAGCAGGCTGGACCCTCAGTCCTGGGACACTTGGCTGCCGCAACAGCATGGGAAGAGGCAGGCAAGCATGGCTGGGCTCTGTGTTTGCCTTGAGGATAGGAGCCAGAGCCTGGTCTGTTAACTTTCTTTTGAAAATTAGGACGCCCCCTGCTATGCTGTTGAGTGTGGTAGAGGGAATGGATGGACTTAATGACCTTACCAGAGGCCTGCAGATCAGTAATGATGTCCTGGACATCTGGGCCAAAGAGTTTAGTGCCATTAAAAGGGGCAATCAGGACCTTGTTTTGTACATCAGCAGCAAAACCAGAAACCCTGAGCCATGAATGTCTACGAAGACAGATGCCAGTGGCTGCTGCCCTGGCAATAGTATCAGATAAATTGTAGATGGCTCTCAGAAGATGCCTCCCAACATCCTCTGCGGTTTGGAAGCATTTGAGCAACTCCTGTTTTAGGGCATCATCAGGAAGGGCTTAGGCAGCCATCCTGCCCTTTCTGGCACTGGTATTCTGGAATTTCACCATGTGAGACAGGTAATTTGCTATCCTCAAGCCAAGGGTAGAGGAGGCATATGCTCTTTTGGCCCAAAGATCTATCCTGTGGGATTCTTTGTCCGGGGGCAAGGAACTAAGGTGGTTGGGCACCTTAGACCTGTCATGTGCCGCCTTGATGACCACTGAGTCAGTCTCAAGGCAAGGCAGCCAAGTACAGAATGCCCTGAAGTGCACTGTAGAGCTTATCATATCTGGTCTGTGCCAGGCTGCCGTTTTAACATTCCTGAGGCCTGGAAGCACTGGAGGAATGATCTTTGGGGGAAGATTCAGGGATCTCCAGGTAGTCTGCCAGGTCCTACCTTGTGGCATCCTCTTCCTCGGTCTGAAACCCCATAGCGGAAGATAGTTGCTTCATAATGTTAAAGAAAAAAGCATCCTCATGTGAAGACCTGGGGGAACCTTAACAGATTCTTCATTGACAGAAGAGGCAATGGACTTATCTGAAGTGTAATACCACTCTTCCTCGCCTGCCTCCTCTACCTCATCAGGAAGTATGAGATCAGGGTGGTACTCCTCCTCGACGTCTACCTCTTCATCTGGATCTGGCGTCTAATGCACTGTCGAAGGACCTCAGGCTGGCTCACAGGGTCGGTGAACAGGAGTCAATGATGAAGGTGTCTGTGAAGGTCTGTTAAAGGCCACAAACTGCTCCACAATCACATAAGTGAAGCGGACTAGAACTTTGTTTAAGTCCATGGTTGTCGGAGGAGGGTTCTACGGCACTGTTGTCGCACCCGACTGCGTGCCCGGCAAGCCCATAGCCTTCGACTGGGAAGGGTCAGTTTTTGAGGAAGCCATCATCGACAGAGGAGGGGATGACCCAGGGATCAATGACTGAGCACCCGGAGAGTCGGTATAGTTCTGGAGTGAACCAGGACCTGGACAGCAGGTCTCTGTCAGGACCACCGATGAAGAGTTCCTCGAAGAAGAAAAGGCCGACAGGGAATGGGATGGCCACTGGGGAGAGCGGTCACGATCCTGGTCTTTTTTATGACTTTGGCCCGAGGACCTGTCTTTGGCCTGGGAGGATTTGGAGGTCTTGGACCCGGAGGGCGACTGGCTGGCTGGTGCCCTGGAGGACCATGGCTCGGAGCTGTCTACCTGCTGTAATATGAAGGAATAGAGAGCCTTTCTGCATTGCCAAAGGTTGGTTTCATTAAACTGCTGTTGGAGCTCACAGTCCAAAGTGTAGTGATCAGGCCCAGGACAGCAAAAACACACACACACAAACACACACACACACACACACACACACACACACACACACAGAGTGTTCGTCGTCGGAGGCAATCTTCTTTCCGCAGCAACAGAAGTGAGAAAGCTGAAGGTTTAACTCTTGACATAAAAGAAAATAACAGAGTAAATCTCTGAAAAGTGATTTGAGAGGGCTGTGGAGAAAAAAGGTGCGAACACTGCGACGACTCTTCTGTGGAAACTGTGCTAGCAAGTTGACAGCGGGAAAGAACTGAGGAGGGCGCGGGGCTGCTTACGCCTTTATAGGGTTGCCAACGTTGGCTGACGTCGCCCGCATGAGTGGGCCCAGTTGTAATGATGAAAATCTTCTGTGTGGATTCCCCATTCACCGACGGTGACGTTCCTATGGTGTAATCTGATGACTGAGATACACCCGAGGAAGATCAGACTTACTGCAAAAACTAAATACTGTAGTTTGGAAACAGGACTTTGTTTGGGTGGGTATAGATTTTGAGAGCCTGTACACATTAGACACCAGCAAGGAGTCACAGCATGCACGTATTTTTTTTGGAAAAGGATGTGGATGATGGTTCAATACTATGTCAAGGTCGATTAAGACCCTGTCCCATTTGTTATGTAGAAAGATTTGTTATGCATAAAGAGTTAAACGCAAGGATCTGTTTTATTCTCTTCTGTTCTGTCTCTTGTCTGTCTGACAGACCTATGAACCAGCTGCTCAGACAGTCTCGCTATCCCCCCCGCTATCTCTCTACCTTCACTTGCTGTTTCTATCTTTTATTCCCCCTTGCGTATCTGAAGTTATAAAATGTGTGTGAATCTTTAAACTTGGATCCCTTGGTTTTAAAATGTATATGGTTATATTGTTGAAATGATGCAAAAAGCTATTTGGAACTTAGGGGGTTAACCTGGAATGCAACACTAGCTCTTTTGCAGAAGTTGTCAACAGGAGGTCAGTTCTGGAACACCATGTACTGTTCTGTTGCACCTGCAAGGAAGGAAACTTAGAAGAAATTTTTTTGAAAAAAAAAAAAAGGATGTCTTCTTAAGTTCCCTGACAAAGACTTATAAAAAGGGCAGCAATATTTTTGCTAGAGAGAGAGAGAGAGAGAGCGCGTGCAAGACTGAGATTTGAAATTGAGAAGAAACACTCGTAAGGACTTTGTTTTCTGTGTTTGTACTGTCTTTTGTAAATACTTATACTGAACAATTTTATTTTTTATTTTGCAGTTAGTGAATAAAATAAAACGCTAACTGCGAATTTTATACCTGCTCCTGGTCTTCCTATGCTTCCTAACCTGTGCCTCGACGACAGATAGTGTCAGACTAAGTGGGATTTACACTGTGCATACTCTAAGCCAGGAGTTTATTATGTGGGTATTAGACCTGGTACCAGAGAAGCATAGCAGAAAGGTATGGATTCTGCAGCAGCAAGCCCAGGAGTCACTACCAGAAAGATGGAAGCCAAACCAGCAGAGACAGAAGTCCAAGCTGAGATTATACAGCCAGCAGCAATGATGGAAAAAAAAACAGGCAGTGACAGAACCTGAAAGCCGGTCTGCCTTCTTCAAATGGTGGACTGTACAACAAAGAGAGACAGAGAAGTGGAGAAAAGAAGAGATACAGGAGCAGCAAAGAAAAGAGGAAGTCCAGCAGACAAAAGAAGAGACATGGCAACAGAAGCAGCAGAGAAGAGAAGAAATGTAGCAACTGGAGCCGCGATGGCTGGATGCCTTGCAAGCTATCAAAGCTGGTGGATCTGGCACAGGTCCAGCAGAGCAACAAAATACCACAACTTAAGAGACATTAAACTTACAAAGCTGTGTCCCTCAGATGATATCAAAGCATACCTGATAACTTTTGAAAGGGTTGCTGCAGCCTGCCAGTGGCCAAAGCAGCAATGGCTAATCAGGCTGGGACCTTACCTGACAGTTAAAGTCTAATTTGCCAACAGCAAAATGGACACTGCACAGTCAGATAACTATGACCTGGTGAAAAGAGAAATCACACACACACACACACACACACACACACACGATACCTCAGGAGAGACCTATAGCAAAGATTATGGTCCCTGAAGTACAACTCAGTCGACAATCCTCAAGAAGCCTTCACCAGACTCACAGAACTGCTTAGTAAATGGCTCCAACCACAGGGCAAAACAGTCCCACAGATCACTGAAACATTTGCAATGGAGCAATTCAACAACATCCTGCCTACAGACATACAGCTTTGGGTAAAAGAACACCAACCAGAAAGTGGGGAAGAACAGGTTACTCGCCTGTAACAGTAGTTCTAGGAGTGGTATATGTTGTTCATCCACACTCTCTGGCATGTCCCTTTCCCCTTTAAATCTGGTGGGAAAGTCTTCAAGCTGGCTCCTCCCACCCACCCAGGTGGTAATTACCTCAGCTCTGCCCCATGACGCCAGATCTTAGCCTGCTGGAAGCAAGGTGGTGCGCCTAAAGCCGGGAGGTCAGGTGGGTGTGTGGATAAACAATATATACCACTCCTAGAACTACTGTTACAGGTGAGTAACCTGTTCTAGGAGCGTGGATATGTTGTTCATTCACACTCTCTGGCAGACTCCAAGCAGTTCTCCGGGAGGAGGAAAGCAAGGTGCACACCCCCTATTTAGGGAACAGAGACTGGAGAACCGAGGCACCAAAACCAGCATCCCGGCATGACTCAAGGTCTCTGTGGTAGTGGGTAATGAAGGTGTTTGCTGACTTCCAGGTAGCAGCCCGACGGATCTCCTGGATAGGAATGTCCCTGGAAGCAGCCACTGATGCATCCATATGGCGGGCAGAATGAGCTCTTATCCCTCTGGGAGGCTCCTTGCCCGCCAATTCATAGTACAGACCTATGCATGATGTAATCCATCTAGCAATGGTCCGCTTCGCTGCAGGTCTGCCAGAAGCGGCTTCAGCGTAGGTGACAAACAGCTGGCAAACCTCTTCCCGACTTCTCGCCTCGCTTCCTTATAACAGAGAGAGCATTTGGAGGTCCAGAGTAAGGAGCCTGTACTGGCGCCTGAGGTGTAGTTAGGTAGTAAACCAGCAGAGTCAACACCTGGTTAAGGTGAAACTCTGACACCACCTTCGAAAGATTCTCGGTGGGGCCAGGACAACTTTGCCCCGTGAAAGACCAGATAAGGGAGTCCACCAAAGCACCTGAGTTCCTCTGTCCTTCTGGCTGACATGATAGCCACCAGGAAGGCAGTCTTCCACAAGTGTGAGAGCTCACACTTGTGCATGGGTTCGAATGGCTTGCCCATGAGCTTTGCCAAAACCAGTAAGAGATCCCACGGAGGTGGAGGTTCACGCACTGGAGGGGATATGTGATTCAGGCCTTTGAAAAAGTGCTCTACCACTGTCTCCTGTGCCAATGTCGGCTGACCGGCCCGCGTCTGGTAAGCAGAAATGGCTGCCAGGTGCACCCTAAGGGTCGATGACTGCAGACCCCCTTTGGAGAGGGACCAAAGGTAGTCTAAAATGTTAGCCACAGAGCAGGATAAGGGGTCCAGACTCTTACCCCAACACCAAATGGAAAACCTTTTCCATTTGAAGGCATAACATTTTCTGGTCGATTCCTTACGAGATGCTTCCACCACCATGCAGACATCCTCGGAAAGACCCAGAGCCTAGAACTCTAGCCGCTCAGGTAACAGGCTGTGAGCTGCAGGGATTGAATGTCCGGATGGAAGACCTTCCCGTGGTTCAACGATATCAGGTCCGGGCGTGTACAAAGCCACTCCGGGGCCCTGCAGCTGAGGCTGAGAAGATCTGGATGCCAGAACTGACGGGGCCAATCTGGGGCTACTAGAATCACCTTCGCCTTGTCCCTCCTCACCTTGAGAAGCACCTTGTGGATCAAGGGAAATGGAGGGAAGGCGCAGAGGAGGCCTGGGGTCCATGGCCTCGAGAAGGCATCCCCCTGCAGTGAGCCCTGTTGAGAGGGGCGGGCATGGTACAGTCTCAGCTTGGTGTTCTCCTTGGAGGCAAACAGGTCCACCAACGGTTTGCCCCAATGGGAGAACAGACTGTAAGCTACCTCTGGATGGAAAGACCACTCATGGGATGTCTGGCCTATGCGGCTGAGAGCATCCGCCAGTTGGTTCGAGACTCCTGCCACATGGATGGCAATGAGATCCGCCTCTAACCGGCTGACGAGGGTCCAGATCCAGAGCACCTCCTTGCATAGCAGATGGGAGTGCATGCCACCCTATTTGTTGAGGTAGTACATGGTCCTGGTGTTGTCCGTCTGGACTTGAACCACTTGACCCTGGAGCTGAGGAGCGAAAGCTGACAGGGCCAGTCTGACTGCTCTGAGCTCCAACAGGTTGATGTGGCATCGGGACTCCTCGGGGGTCCAGAACCCATGGGCCCTGTTGTCCCCATGTGGGCTCCCCAGCCCATGAGAGAGGCATCGGTCGTCAGGACGACCGTCGACTCGGGGCGGACAAACAGGATTCCTTCCTGCAATCAGTCCGGGACGGTCCATCATTGGAGAGCGTCCCACATCTTCTGGGTTACAGTGATCAGCTGGTCGAAGTGACCATATCGCCGAGTCCACTGGGTGGCCAGCTCCCATTGAAGGGGGGCGCATGTGCCACCTGGCCCAACGGACCACCGAGGTGCACGCCACCATGTAGCCCAGAAGGCGCAGAAAGACCTGGGCAGGGCACAAGTGCCCAACCAGAAATGATTGGGCAAAGGAGGAGAGATCATCTGCCCTGTCCACCGGGAGCAGAGCTCTGGCTTGACGAGAGTCTAGCTCTGCCCCAATAAAGCCCATCATCTGAGAGGGCACGAGTTCCGATTTGGCCTCGTTGATCAGGAAGCCTAGTTGGGAGCAGGTTCGGAGGGCCAGATCCCTGGACCTCTCCAACTCCTGAAGGGAGGAACCCACCAAGAGCCAGTCGTTGAGATAGGGGTATATTCGTACTCCTCGACACCGAAGATGGGCTGCCACCTCTGCAATGCACTTGGCTTGGAACTCATACAGGGTCCCTTCAACCCTGAAGTGGAGGAACCGCTGGTGGGACGGACGGATTGGGATGTGAAAGAATGCGTCCTGTAGATCCAGTGAACAGAACCACACGTTTCACTCCAGAGATAGTATGATCTGATTCAGAGTTACCATCCGGAAGGTGCGAGACCTGAGATATTGATTCAGGTCGTGGAGATCTAGGATGGGGCGCCAACCCCCCCCCCCCGCCTGCTTGGGTACCAGGAAGTACCTGGACAAGAAGCCCTGGTCTGTAGGAGGATCCGGCACTGGAGCTATCGTCTCCTTGCAGAGGAGCTGAGCAATGTCGTCCCGAAGGGCTGACTGAGTGCGTACTGAGATCCTTTCCTCCTGAGTGGCATGGGCTCGGCTGGGAGGGTACTGCTCGATTCTAGAGGCAGTCCCTGTCCGAACACTTCCAGAACCCACCTGTCCAAAGTGATACCGGACCAGACGGAAAGAAAGTGACAGAGCCGGCCCCCCACCGGAGGACCCAGAGCTGGTGTGACGGGTGTAGGGGTGGCAACCCCTTACCCGTCACTGAGCAGGCTTAGAGGAGGAGGCGGCTCCTGGACCGGCACCTTGGCCTCCCATACGGGGTTGCTGAGGACCCTGCTTGAGCCTGCTGTTGCTGCTGACCTTTTTGATAGGAGGGCTGTCTAACTGCAGGGGAAGAGTGCCGAAAGGCCTTCTTCTTGTGCTTCTGCTGGTTCTTGCCCGAAGAACCCTTTGCAGAGGTAGCATCCAAGGTGGCACTGGACTGCTCTATACGCTGGAGGTGACCTGCCACTCTCGGACCGAAGAGGTCGGTGCAGAGGAAGGGCACGTCAGCTAACTTGTGCCGAGTATCCATCGGAAAGGAGGACAACCTCAGCCAGGCCCTGTGGTGAGTGGCCACTGCAGCTGCTAAGGAGCGGGCACAGGAATCTCCAATGTCCAGGGCCGTCTGGAGTTGCTGTCTGGCAACAGCACGGCCCTGGCCACGGACCTGCTTTACCGTGGTCTGCATGTCTGCTGGGAGAAGACGGAGGACTTCATCTAGTGACCCCAGAAGGGCATGAGAGAAGTGTGCCATGATCACAGTCAAGCTGGCCTGACGAAGGCCCAAGGATGAGCTTGCATAAACCTTCCAGGCAGAATGGTCCATATACTTGGACTCCTTGTCCAGAGGGCGGTCAGTGTCAGCTGAGCTACCAGTGCATCTAAACACAGAAGCAGTCACAAGGCTCTCGGCTGAGGGATGCTCTGTGAAACCTGCCAAGGACCCCATGGGTATCGTATACTTGCAGGCCATGTGGGCAGACGGAGCTGGGCAGAACGCAGTGCGTTGCCATAGCTCAAGGGCTGGGCCAACAATTGCTTCGGCCACTGGAAAGGTTTCCGTCGGGGTATTCCCTCCTCTTGAGGATATCTGTGAGGGGGTACTCCGCCTTCTTTTGGATAGGCTCCAAGGGCATTCCAGTCGATTCTGCAATGAGGCGGAGGATGCACTGAAAGGAGGAAGGACCTTCCTCCAAGCCTGCCACTGATGACTCGTCATCCCCCAGAAGCGAGTGCAGACCAGTGGCATCAGAGTCCGAAGAATCGGGATATAAAGGTCTCCCACCTATGTCTCCCTCGATACGCCGAGGGGAATCGAGGACCACTGTAATGGACAGATGAAGGGGAGGCCGGTGTCTGTCCTATCCTCTTTACAGGGGGCCCCTCTCTGAGGCTGCTTAGGTGGTGGTTCCACCAAAATCAGTGGGGAGACCGAAACAGGCAGAGCTGGAATGCGTACCAGTCTTATAGGTGGAGGAACCAGAATCTTCGGTTCCGAAGGGGTCGGCGTCAGCCTAAGAGGCTGAGGCCAAGTAATGGCCGGTGTTACCGGTGGAGCCGGCTTCTGACTGGTCATAATCAGCTGTTGCCACGAGATACTCATAACGTCGATGGAGCTTCCGTCGAAGTCTCTCCTCGTCCAAGGAGGATAAAGGATCAGTGGCGCCGCCTCTTCCTAGAGTGCTTGTGACCATTCTTCGGTTTTTCGACCAAAGGGGTCCTGGTCCTCGATCGAGACCGACGGGGTCAGCTGGTTAGATCGGGAGAAGCCGGAGTCGGGGAGAATCGAGGTTCCGGCACCTTTCCCTCAATCGGGACACCCGAGGGCTGGGTCTCCTTGTTGGGGAAGGAAAGGATAGGTGTCCTTTCCAAGGAGTCAGCGAGCAGAGTCGGCGACAATGGCTCGATCGGGTCGAGAAAGTCTCGTCCAGTTCAGCCGTGTCCCTCAGTCTCGGTGCCTTGGCCTGATGGAAGGTCCGAGAAGCTGGCGGCCGAGGAAGCGATCTCGACCGAGGTCGAGAATGCAAGGTCCTGAGAATCGGACTGCTCTCAGTCCCAGGAATGTCTTCTTCAGGCAGAAGATGATTTAGGGCCCTTGTCCCTTTTCCTAGGGCAGGAGGAGTGTGAGCCCGAGGATGCCTCACCCCTGGTGGGGAGAGACTGGTACAGCTCCCGAAAGGACCCATTGAAGGTAGAACCCAGGTTAAGTGGCATGAAAAAGCTTTGGCTGACCGAAGCTTGGGCAGCTTCCTCTTCGAAGCCGCCATCTGGTCGAGTTGCTCAAGGATCCTCAAGAGTCAGGAAACCGCCCACCGGCCTCTTTTGATTTCACCGGTGGGTTGCGAAGCTCCGGTCTCCCAGGTTTTAGGCGTGCCTTGCAGTCGTCCAGGACGTTGGGATGGAAGGCCAGACAGATGGTGCAAGAAGTGGTGTCATGCACAACACCCAAGCAGTAGACACATGAGAGGTGGGGATCGGTGCGCAACATTTTCTGTCCGCAGGGACATCGGCGAAATCCAGGGGACGACTTGTCCTCCATGTCCGATGCGCTCACTGGTATCATAAACTCTGATGAGTTTTAAAGAAAGCGATTGTGGTGAAAACCGTCGTTGAGAATCCAGGGCCTGCGAACTGCAGAAGTAGCACGAGGGAACCTGAATCTTCCAGCGGAAAGGAAGATCTGGCGTCATGGGGCGGAACCGAGGCATTTACCACCTGGGTGGGTGGGAGGAGCCAGCTTGAAGACTTTCCGGCTAGATTTAAAGGGGAAAGGGACATGCCAGAGAGTGTGGATGAACAACATATCCACGCTCCTAGGATGGCCAGACAGACCATGCAGCAGCGAAGTAACAGCCAAAGACAGGTTAGATTCATGTTTTTCCCCAATCTAACTCCAAATCAGATAAAAACGGTGGTGGGGTAACAAATCTGCACCCAAAGACTTTATTTGCTATAACTGCAACAAGCCAGGCCATATCACAAGAAACTGCCATAAAAATAAGAAGGGTACCACTGCAGCAGATTTGGCCTTAGCAAACTGGGGCCAGTATTTAGCAGATGTCAAGGTGGGAGATAAGACAGAAAAGGGACTTACTGATTCAGGAAGCAGACAGACCCTAGTGAATGTTGAAGTGCTGGGGAAACACTATGTGAAAGAACCAGGTACTGGTGTCATCTGCATCCACAGAGACACTCGATACTATCCCACCAAATGAAAATGGGGGTAGAGCCCAAGTTACCGGTACCTGTGATTATTGGAAATTACTTTCCAGGATTTACTGAGTTAATTTCAGAGAAACTGAAACCTGCAGTTTCAGCGGCAGTGGTAACAAGATCACAGGCAAAGAAAATCTCAGATGGTAGAGACACTTTTCCTTTCGGTGACTTTGATGCGGACATGTTTGAGCCCAGCTCCAAGATTCGGAAGTCCAGGAAAGAAAGAAGACGCCTGAAACAACAGTGACAACAAAAGACTGATGGACATAAGGGGTTAAAATATGAAAATGCTGAAACTAAACTGATAACTGATTGTGCTTTTGTTTCAGAGCAAACTAAATACAGGTTACTCACCTGTAACAGGAGTTCTAGGAATATGTTGTTCATCCACACTTATTGGCAGGTCCCTTGCCGTCTCAAATCTTGCCGGAAGGTCTTCAAGCTGGCTCCTCCCACCCACCTGGGTGGTAAAATTCTTGGCTCCGCCCCATGACGCCAGATCTAGCCCGCTGGAAGCCAGGTTGTGTGTCGAAGCCGGGGAGGCCGGGTGGGTCGTGTGGATGAACAACATATACCATTCCTAGAACTCCTGTTACAGGTGAGTAACCTGTATTTCTAGGGACATGGATATGTTGTTCATCCACACTTATTGGCAGACTCCTAGCAGTTCTCCGGGAGGAGGGAGGCAAGGCGACAACCCTTACTTAGGTAGAAAGACTGGAGAACCGAGGCCCCGACCAGCACCCCGGCGCAACCCAAGGTCGATGTGGAAGGGAACGGTAAGCCTGTTGGCGGAAGCCCCGCGGATATCCGGACCGAGTATCCTCGGAAGCAGCCACCGATGCAGCGGAGGATGGGTAAAAATGAGCACTTATCCCTCTGGGAGGCTCCATGCCCGCCCGCCTATAGTGGAGACCTATGAAGGGGTGACCCACCCGCTCGTCATCCACTTGGCTGCAGGTCTGCCAGATGCGGCTACAGTGTAGATGACAAACAGCTGACGAACCTCTCCCGAACTTCAGCTTTATGCTCCCTGGGTAGGTGAGCGTTAAACAGGTTCCTATGGAACCTATATACGACCTCCGAGATGTGAATGGGGATGAACCCCGGCAGAGGCAATACCCCCGAAGGGAAGACTCCGCCATCACCTTCGGAAGGACTTCAGGTGGGGCGCAGGACAACCTAGTCCCTGTGGAAGACCAGATAGGGAGATTCAAAGGAGCGCCTGGAACTCTCCCCACCTCCTGGATGGCCGAGTAGCCCTAAGAAGGTGTTCTTCCACAACAGGTGGGGGAAACTCGCACCTGTGCAAAGGTTCGGATGGCTTGCTCGTGAGCTAAGCCCATACCAGCAAGGATCCCACAGAATGGGGATACTCTCCCCCAAAGGGGAGGCGTGATCGAGGCCTAGAAGTGCCAGACTGCCTATTCTGCTCCGACTGCCTTCCGCCCGCGCCCAGAAGACAGGAGTGACCACAGAAGCACCTAGAGGACTGCCGCCCAAGCCCTAATTCAAAGAACAGACGCAGATGGTCCGAAACGCTCGCCCAGGGACGGGAGAGGGCCAGGCCCTATCCCATCATCAAATGGAGAACTTTTCCAAGAGGACGAGCATTATTTCTGGCCGACTCCTAGCAGGACGCCTCGAAAGTCGAGGACCCTGCCAAAGGACCCTAGGCCTGGCCCCTAGCCACACAGGGACCGGGCCTACAGGTGTAGGGATTGAAGGTCCTGAAGGAAAACCTTCCCCTAAAAGGGAAATCAGGACCGGGTGGACTAGAAGCCGCCACGGGAGCCTGCGGCCGAGACCGAGGAGAGCTAGATACCACAGCTGGCAATCCAGTCTGGGGCTACCAGCATCACCTGCACCCAGTCCCTCCTTGCCTTGCCCGTAGGTCAAGGGAAATGGGGGAGAGGCGCGGAAGGGCCCGGGGTCCGTGGCCCTGATGGCATCCCCTACAGCAGACCTTGCTGAGGGGGCGGGCATAAAGCAGCCTTGGCCTCGTATTCTCCCTGGAGGGAGGAGACAGAAGATCCTGTGCTACCTCCGGCAGGAAAAAACACTCATGAGGCGCAGCCTATGTCCGGCTTAGGGCAGTAGCCGGAGAATTGGAGGCTCCCGCCATCAGAAGGCTGGGAACCCGCCTCAGACTGCGCCGAAACCCAATGCGGAGAACCTCCTTACACCGAGGCAAGGGGTTCGACCGAACCTGGTGGGGCAGGTAGCACAAGGTTGTGGTGCTGTCCGGATGGACTAAAACCACTAGACCCCACACAAACGGAGCGAGCGGTGCAAGCTAAGCGGACTGCCTGGAGCTCCAGCGGGTAAAGAGGACATCGGGACTCCCGAAGGACCAGAGGCGAAGCACACCAGATCCCTAGATGGACACCCCCATCCATCTGAGAAGCATCGGTCGGAGAAGACCGTCGACCCAGGAGGGACGAACAGGATGTTCTCCTGCAGGAGCTGGAACGGTCCGGAGGGGAGCGTTCCACTAACTCCTGGGCTGTAGTCACAAACTGGTCCGAGGAACGCAGCACTATGACCACTGGCAGGCCCGTCCCACTAGGGGAACTCAGCCGCCAAGAGCCCGGGAGGTGCAGGAGGTCCCGGAAGGGCACAACTACCTGGCCAACCTGACTGGGTAAAGGAGGAAGAACCTCAGCCCTGTCCGCCCGGAGCTGAGCTTGGACTCAAGAGTCGAGCCTAGTCCCGGAGAAAACCTCACCCGCTAAGGCAAAAGTTCCAACATGGTTCCGGTAAGGGAGACCAATGTAAGCCTGGAAGGTATTAATCAGGCCACCATCTGGGTGGGGTTACGCCCGGACCCTTCGAGCGCAGAAACTGGAGCAGAAAGAAGAAGGCCTGGCCAGGAACTCGTAGGGGGCACCCCGCCTGAGAAAGGAGGGATCTTCAAGAACGGACGGAACGAGGAGGAAGTACATCCTGGAGGCCCAGGAGGAAGCCGCACGCCTCGAACTGAGGATGGGAGATCGGCAGAGGGACCATCCGTCGTGCCGAAGAATGGGCACAAGCCCCCCCGTCCATTTGAGGCCAGAAACACCTGGACTCGAAACCCGGGTCGGAAGGAGGCCCACCACCTTCCTGACCACCTCTAATTAGGGGGCCAGGCAAGTCGGCTCAGCAGTCCGACGAGGAGTCTGTGGACCCAAGGTCCCCGTGGGGTAACGGCTCAAGAGGAAACCTGTTTGCAACCCGCGACAAGGCTATCCTTAGCACCACCCAAGAGGAAGAGGTGCGGAGCCGTCCCCCCACGGGGAATGCCCGGGCAGGGTCGACGGTGCTGGGGACAGCTCCCCTTTAGCCTGTCATTGAGGGAGGAAGAGGCCGAGGGGGCTCTCGGACCCCTACTTTCTTGCTTCCTTTTGGAGGAAGACGCTGGTCTGGCAACAGGCCGCCCAGCGCATGCCTGCTGGCCCTTGAGCTGGGCCGGTCGAGCTGCAGGGGTAGGGGGGCCATGGGGCTTACGCAAAGGCTGAGGGCTGCCCTTGTCCCTCCGGGCGGGATTGACCGAGTCCGGAGTGGCATCGAACTTCTCGGGCCCCTGGATATGTCCCTCCATGCCAGGGCCGAAGAGGTCAGCCCCCAAGAAAGGGGTGTCTGCCAACTCATGCTGGGTTTCCAAAGAAAAAGAGGATAACCTCAGCCACGCCCTGCGGCGCATGGCCACTGTGGCCGCCACCGATCTGGCACAGGAGTCGCCCAGATCCAGGGCCGACTGAAGCTGTTATTTCGCCATCGCCTTACCCTAGTCCCGAACCTGCCGGACCGTGGTCCGCAGGTCAGCTGGAAGATGAGGAAGGACCTCGTCCAGGGAGCCCAAAAGGGCGTGGGAACAGTGCGCCATCAGTGCCACTGAGCTGGCCTGACGGAGGCCTAGGGAGGACGCGGCGTAAAACTTGCGCCCGACGTAGTCCATCCTTCTGGACTCTTTGTCAGGGGGCCTATCCACGTCCCTAGTGTTTCCAAGACGTTGGAAAACATTGTCGGTAACTACTCCTTCAGCAGAGTGGTGCTCCGAGAAACCGGGCAGAGAACCGACAGGGACAGGGTACTTTCCTGGCCACCCTGGCCGAAGGCGCAGGGCAGGAAGTAGGCTGCCACCAGAGCTCCAAGGCTGGGCCCACGATAGCCTCAGCCACCGGGAAGGCCTCCAAGGGAGAGCCCCTTCAGTCCAGAATCTCTGTAAGGGGGTAAGGTGCCCATTTGGAAACGGGCTCGAGCTGCATTCCGGTGAATTCCGAGATGAGCAGACCCACAGAGGACGATGGGCTGTCGTCCACAGAATGTTCCGGGGAAGACCATGGGTCCTCCCTGCAAGGAAACATAACGGGGCC
This sequence comes from Neoceratodus forsteri, assembly GCA_016271365.2. Classification (NCBI taxonomy): domain Eukaryota; kingdom Metazoa; phylum Chordata; order Ceratodontiformes; family Ceratodontidae; genus Neoceratodus; species Neoceratodus forsteri. The sequence continues at coordinate 1,105,973,072 of CM057449.1, read as the reverse complement.
GACGTCAGGCTTCGAGTCTGCAAAAAGCTGCCGCAGGCCAGAGTCACTCTTCATCCACCGAGGGCGGGCGGGAGTGAGGGGACCGAGTGACCTGCGAAACAGGTCATGGTCCGCCGGGGTTCCCGCGATGGCGGAGGGGCAGCGAGGATTGGGCGAGCAACCGGCCTTGAAGAGGGCTCCTCGATCATTTCGTGCGTACTGCGTCGGCCGACTGGGCAGCGGCTGCTTACTAGCCGGAGAATGAATCGGGGTCGATTGACTTCCGACAACAGCATCTGCCGCCACATAAGTTCCTCGTAACGTCGACGCCAACGGCATCAAAGCCACTCCTCATCCGAGGAGGGGGACGAGGAAGAACGGCAAAGCCACTTGACTCGGTGCCCCGACCGAGAACGCCGAGGTTGGCATGAGCGGCTAGACCAAGAGGAGGACCGAGACCGAGACCCGAATCCTCGGGGAAACCGAGGGCGGGCTGGAGAGGGAGCGGAGCGAGCCCGCTCCTCCTTCGGTTCGGAGAATTTGGGCGAGGACTGTCGACCCAAGGGTACTGGCAGAACCTCAGCCTCCACCGGGGAAACCGGCGAAGGAAATGCGGCACTAGCAGGAGACGGCCCAGATGACGTGCCGAGGGGCTCGGCCACGTCGACGGGGGTCCTGGCCGGCTGACCTGACGGGGACACCGTGAGGCCAGAGGCCGAGGCCGCATGCTCGACCGAAGCCGGCGCCGGCCCACGGGGAGGAGAGTTTCCGCCCTGCCGGGGCCGGACGAGGACCCTGCCTGTGGCCCCTGAATTGGGCCGAGGAAGGTCCCAGGGTCCTTCTCCTTTCAAGGAGAGAGACTGACTAAGCCCTTGAACGAGCTTGAATGAGTAGAACTCGGCGACAGCTAAAACGCCGCAACCAAGGAAGAGGGAGGTGGAGCCGCCTCACCCGGGCGGATTCGAGCTGCTCAGAAACAGCCGAAGCGGACGCCCGACGATCCGAGGGATTCTCCGGAGCGGAAAAAACTACCGGATGTCCGAGCCCCTAACGGGCCGCGCGGTACTCCTGAGAGCTGGCCGAAAGAGCACAACAAATTTCGCAAAGCTGAGGATCATGATCCAGGTCAATGCAGTAAACGCATGTGGAGTGCGGGTCTCTCCTGGAGGAAAAAAACGGGTGCCTCCCGGGGCCGGGAAGGGATTGAGCCATCACCGCAGCGAGGAAGAAGATATCAAAATTTCTCTTAAAAGATTTCGAAGACCGAAATGTCCAGGAACCAGTCCAACGCAGAGCGCTAAGGAGGGAACCTGAGCTTCCAAGCGGTAAGGAAGATCTGGCGTCATGGGGCGGAGCCGAGAGTTTTACCACCCGGGTGGGTGGGAGGAGCCAGTTTGAAGACCTTCCGGCAAGATTTAAAGCGGCAAGGGACCTGCCAATAAGTGTGGATGAACAACATATCCATGTCCCTAGAACGATGCTTCTCTCCAAGGTTATTTTAAGCAGCTGTGGGTGAAAAAAAAAAAAACAGGGTGAACCAATGTTTAAAAAATGTAATGGGTTACTGTACAGAGTTTGGGTTAAACCTCAGACACAGGAACAGATAGAACAATTGGTTATTCCACAAAAGTATAGAACAGAGTTGTTACAGATAGCACATGATAGTCCTATGGCTGGGTCACTCTGGGAGGGATCGCACCCTTGCCAGATTGCTGTACAGATTTTACTGGCCTGGAATTCATGAAGATGCTGCTACCTATAGTAATTCTTGTGCTGAACATCAGAAAAGCAGCCCCGGTGACTAAAAAAGACAACGTGCCCCTGGTGCTCCTACTCTTGATAGATGTGCCTTCTGAGAGAGTTGCAATGGATGTGGTTGGGCACTTAGACAAAAGTAAAAAGGGTAATCGATTCATTTTAGTAGTATGTGACTATACTACTTGATACCCAGAGGCAGTTCCTATGCATACTGTCACATCCCCAAAAGTGGCAGCAGAGCTTGCCAATAGTTTTAGCAGGGTGGGCACACCTTAAGAGATTATTACTGATCAGGGTAGTAATCTTGGTGCTGAATTACTGAAGGAGCTGTACCGACTATTAGGTATCACTGCCCCCTTATCACCCTCAGACAGTCTTGTTGAGCGTTTTAATCAAACCCTAAAACGCATGTTAAAAAGGTTTGTAAAAGGGGAAGGAAAAGACTGCGATCAATATTTATCTTACCTGCTTTTTGCTTACAGAGAAGTGCCACAAGCCTCAACAGGTTTTTCACCATTTGAAATGCTATAAGGTAGGCAACCTAGAGGGCCACTAGATGTAATAAGAGAAACATGGGACGATAACCCCACTCAAAAACGATTACATCTTATATGTGTGCCCTGAAAATGTAACTGGCAAAATATGTTGAAATTGCCCTAGGAATCAGGAAAAGGCCCAAACCAGCAGAAGGCTTATTATGATCATGGAGTATAAGAAAAGTTTTGAGCCAGGTGAAAAGATATTGCTGCTGTTACCCACTATAGAAAATAAAATGTTAATGAAGTGGCAAGGGCCTTATAAAGTGCTTAGACGTACTGGCACAGTTAACTATGAGATTGAGACCCCTGACAGGAAAAATTCTACCGAGATATACCATGCTAACCTCCTGAAGAAATGGGTTGAAAAAAACCAAAAAACAAAGGCTGCTTTGCTAGTTTTACCAGAAACTGATAAAGAAGATTCTGATATAGCTTATGACAGACTGGAAAAAACTAACTGCTGATGCTATAAAGGTGAATGTTTCCTTTACCTCTGAACAAACAGTAGAAATTCGTAACTTGCTAAAGGCATTTAACAGTACTTTTACCCCAGTGCCAGGCTGAGCAAAAGGGGTTGAGCATGTAATAGTGACAGGGAATACTCGCCCTATTAGACAAAAGACATACAGATTACCAGAGCGGTTACGAGCAGACATGGTTAAGGAAATACAAAACATGAAAGAGTTGGGTATCACAGAAGAGTCAAGAAGTGCTTGGTCATCATCATTGGTGATTGTAAATAAAAAAGATGGGGGTGTAAGAATCTGCCTATATTTTCAAAAAAAGTACAGTTACGCAAGAACTTACCGTAACAGTAGATCTTCGAGAGAGGTTCCTTCAGCAGGTCATCACATACAGGACTAGCGCCACCTGGCATCTGGACCGCACGGCAGACTTTTCCAACAGTCCCTGATGGGGGAACGCCCACCTGATATCAACTGACCAACGTCAGCGTGACCCTATATAGTGGGCAGTCCCCACGTCCACCCTCCAGTTCTCTCGCTGCAGACCCGAAAGGAGTGACACGTGAAAGAAACAGACTCTGGAGTCCCAAAAGAAAAAGGGGGAAGGAGGGAGGCAAAAATAATACCTACTGAAGGAACCTCTCTCGAAGATCTACTGTTACGTTAAGTTCTTACGTAACTGTACTATCTTACTTCAAGAGGGTTCCTTCAATAGGTCATCACACATAGGACTGAATCCCAAGCAGTTCCTCTAGAGAGAGGCCAAGAGAAACATGGGAGGAGGAGAGACTAATGGAAAAAACTGAATGGAACCAGCCTAGGACAGAAAGCCCTGCAGGACAGCTAGGCCAAAACCTGCCCTCTGCCTAGAAGCAATGTTCAGACTGTAATGTTTGGTAAAGGTATGGACAGAACTCCAGGTTGCTGCTGCCCAAATATCTGCTGCAGAAACATTATGCAAAAAAGCTGCAGATGCAGCCATGCCCCAGTGGAATGACCCCTGATACAGACCCTGGCAGAGGCCTGTCATACTTCTGATAACAGAAGCAAATGCAGTTGGCTAATCACTTGGACAGGCATTGCTTGGAGACAGCTTTTCCCAAGGTTCTGAGGATGAACGAAACAAAAAGCTGGTCATCCTTCTGGAAATCTTTGGATCAATGGATATAGCACCTAAGAATGCGGTGCACATCCAAGGTGTGCAGGAGCACCTCACCTCTATTCGTAGGAGTAGAACAGCACACCGGAAGTTCCACCGTCTGATTTAGTGTGAACTCCGACATCACCTTAGGAAGGAACTTAGGATTTGTTCTGAGGACCGCCCGGTCCCTATGAAAAATCAAATAAGACTCCTTGCACACCTTGTCAGGCCTCCCTGACTTGACAACGCCCTCCAGACAGCCTATCCTCTCCCCCTCCCTACCCACTCCCATCCCTACCTCCACCCTCTCCAGGTATTATCTAGGTATGTCTAGGGCTGTACCCCCAATGTAACCCTTGGGTACCTTGTATTTGACTGTAACCTATTATACGTAACATTATTATGTAACCTATGTGTACTCTATGTTTAATGTTCTGCACCTGTACTGTTCTCACTATTGTAACCACACGATGTAACTCTGTCTACCCCCCTGCGACGAGTTGTCTTTGTAAATGAGTCCATGACTCAAAGGTTGTAAATCTGACTTTTCAAATAAATAAATAAAATCAATAGAGCCTGAAGGTTGGAAATTCTTCGAGCAGAAGTAACTGCAACCAAAAATTGCGCTTTCCAAGAAAGCGCAAATCACAGCTCATCGCTGGCTCCAAATGAGGGAGAGTGAGCTTCTCCAACACAAAATTTAAATCCCAAGGAGGTGTAGGGCTGCGGATGGGGGGTTACAGATGGAGAATCCCATTCAGAAAGATTTTGGAGACCTCCAACTGAGCAACGGGTTTGCCATCCACGAGCTCATGGTACGCCAAAATGGCTGATAAGTGGATCTTTAGAGAGGAAAGTACAGTTACACAAGAACTTACCGTAACAGTAGCTCTTCGAGAACAACTCTTGCAGCAGGTTACACCTTAAGGACTGAAGCCGGCAGGCGCCAGGACCCCACGGAAAATTTCTAGCTAGCAGTATCCAGCGGGGACTGCCCCCGACATCGGCCCTGCCCCTGACGTCAGGCATCATACAAAAGGGGGCAGTTCCCCAGAATCCCCAGTTCTCCCACCGGAGACTCCCAGCCGCTAGATGACATCAGAAGTGGAGACTAAGGAGCCTTCTTCAAAGAAGGAATACAGCAGGGAGGTGTTAAAAACACAGAATCCTAGGTAGTAATCAATGAAACAACTCTACCTCCAGAGGGGATGGCGGGAGGGAAACCACCTGCTGCAAGAGCTGCTCTCGAAGATCTACTGTTATGGCAAGTTCTTACGTAACTGTACTATCTTACTTCAAGAAACAGCTCTTGCAGCAGGTTACACCATAAGGACTGATTCCCAAGCAATTTTGGAAATCCCTCTCAGATGGGAGGAGGCAAGGAAGAGATCATGAGTTGAACCACAGCCTAGGACAGAAGTCCCTGAAGGACTTCTAGACCAAAACCAGCTCTTCGCCGTGAAGCAACGTCCAGGCTGTAATGCCTAATAAAGGTGTGCACAGTGCTCCAAGTAGCTGCTGCACAGATGGCTGAAGTGGACACGTTCTTTAAAGCAGCAGAGGAGGTAACCATGCCCCTTGTGGAATGCCCCCTTACCAAGCCCGGTAGGGGCTTGTTACATTTATGGTAACAGAACAGCATGCAATGCATGAGCTATCTCAAAAGAGATTGTTTAGAGACCTGAGCACCCCGCATCCTATGGGCGAAGGAGACAAAAAGCTGATCAGAGGCCGGCCGGTTGGGCAGCGGTTGGATTCTCGCATGCGCATGTGACCGGATTCGGGAATAGACCTGGGGCACTGGAGGGCCGGCCGGGAGATGGACAGTCCCATGGACTGCCTCCTCTCTGGGGAGGGTGGGGAAGTGCCCGGAGCATCGGCGACCCCTGGCAGAGGCCAGAAAGTCGCGCAGCTACCGGCGCTAGCACGTTCAGGAGGCGGGACAGACGCTAGGCGTCATAGCACAACCCCGCCTCCCCAGAAAACAGGAAAAAGAAGATAGCTGCCTGCTGCCTTCCATGAAGCCCGCCACGGCTTCAATTAGCTCCTCAGGCCAGCCCTCCGACCTATTCCGACGACTGTGGCATGCAAGGGGGAGTGCCGCAGCCCCGCCATGGGGGGCAAGCCACGGGGCTTCGGAGGGCTCGCGGCCGATTTGAGGAAGTGGAAGCTCGTGGTCCGTGACTGGGCAGATAATACCGGGCGGCAGGCAGCTCAGGAGGAATAAATAAAGAATTTAAAAAAAAAAAAAAAGCTGATCAGATTTACGGTGTTGCTTGGTTCTGGTCAGGTAGTATCTTAGACACCTATGCACATCAAGAGTATGCAGCAAGGCCTCTCCTCTATTGGAGTAGTTAGGAAAGTACACTGGTAGGTCGATATCCTGATTAAGAGTAAGGGCTGAACCACCTTAAGCAGAAACTTTGGATTTGTCCTCAGGGACACCCTGTCCTGGTGAAAAAACAAACAAGGTTCTTTGCACATCAGTGCGTGCAGCTCAGAAATCCTTCTGGCTGAAGCAACAGCAACTAAAAATAACATCTTCCATGCAAGAAGACATAGCTCGCAATCTGCGGCTGGTTCAAAAGGCGGCAGCGTAAGCTGCTCCAGGATGAAGGGTAGGTCCCACGGAGGAATGGGGTCCTTAATCCGAGGCCTAAGGTGGAGAACGCCTCTCAGAAAGGCATGTGCGATTTCCAACTGGGATATGGACCGTAGGCCTATAGGCATGTGATATGCCGAGATGGCACAGAGGTGTACTTTGATCGAGGAATAGGCCAAGCCTGCCTGAAATAGGGACAGGGGTGAGTCAATACCGACCCCTCAGAACATTTCAATCAAGAGGAAAGTCCCACGCTGAGCCCAGAGAAAAATCTGCGCCCATTTCATGGCGCCAGGTACGAGTGGCTGCCTTTCAGCAGCCGCTAGAAATGAAAAATGATGTACCTACCGAATTATGATCTTTCTGTGTATCTTCACAATTCATCACAGATGGGTATCTGGCGAGGTCAGACTCTGCAGGAGCTTTTTTTTTTTTTTTAAAAGCTAGGCAGAGCCGACACACTATCGGCACTGCCCCTCGAGGTCGACAGATCGCGTGGCGCCGCGGTTGGCAGCTACAGCTGTGTCAACTCCGCCTGCCTGCCAGTTCTGAGTCGCCGGAGAGGTAAGAGGAAGGGAGTGGAGGGTGGGACAAGAGAGTCCAAGGGACAGAAAAAGGAAAAGATGTATGAACTAAAAGGAGAAATAACGACTGAGAGGACAGAAAAGAAAGAGGTTAGAAACTAAAGGGGATTGGGAGGGGCCCCAATCTCTGGAAACGGAAGAAGGGGGGTAGGGTGGGTAAATAACTTAGGAGAGAGGGGAGAAGGATAAGATATCCCGGACCCTGGTCTGTCTCCAGATTGTATAGGAACTGCAAGGAGTAGCAAAGCTTTCTGCCAGAATTCAAGGCACGGAATAACTGGCAAACACTCCAGATAAGCAGAGTCGGCTATTCTGGAAGAAGGACAGGATACTGGGATTCAGCACCCTCTCAAGAAAAGATTTTTGGTGAAAAAAAGGTGTTTTTTTTTTTTTAGGAGAAATAGGTTGGATGGAAAGAGGGAGGAGGAGAGAAGGAGGGCAACTACCAACTCCCACCCCACAGGGGTGGAGACAAGGTACTGGAGAAGGAGTGCCGCTCGAGCTATCCACTCTTCCTGGAAAAATACTCCCCTGTGTGTCCCTATTTTACCCCACTCCTAAGGAGGAGAGGGGGAGTCACAGAGAGGGAGGGGGACCCAGAGACTGAGGCCCCAGGGGGATGGAGGGTGGGTTTGTGATGAATGGTGAAGATACACAGAAAGATCATAATTACGGTAGGTACGTAATTTTCATATCTTATCTGTGTCAATCTTCACCATTCATCACAGATGGGTGAGTACCAAGTCCCTCAAGGGGTTTCTTTAGCCCTCCAATGGGTTACACTCAAAGGGGAACCTTCAGGCCTGGAGAGGCCCAAGAATGGGAGAGAGAGACGGAGTCCCCCAGAGGGAAGGAGTGCCTCTGACAAGCGCCTCACTTTGTGGGAGAAAAGGTAGGTTCCTGGTGGCGGAGTTAATCACCCTATGCCGGGCCAAGGGTGACAACCGGGAAAGACGTAGCCATGCCGTCCACCTAGTGCAGATTGCTGTTCCTACAACTCTGGTAGCTACCTCGTTGGCATCATAAGATGCCCTCGCTTGATGCCTTGCTATCTCCAGGCCACACGCAGAGAGTGCAATGGCTTGTCTGGTTTGCTCCGTGTCAGGCAACAAGGCTAGGAGCTGACCTAGCCTGGACCACAAGAACCTGTCGTAGGCTGCGCAGTGGGCCTGATGTGCAGAGATAGAGAGAAGTACCCGTGCTGAGTAGAAAGTCCTCCTACCCCAGAAATCAAAATCCAAGGAGTCTTGATCTGGGGGCCGGTCACGGTAAAGGGCGTGAAGCCCATCAGGAGTATCCAACTGCATCAATCCAGAATCTGGATGAGGCATGGAACCTGGAGACTCCGGGGTGCGCAATACCTCTGGCTGAGATCCCCTGGCGCAGGAACTCTGGAGAAGGGCCTCTGCCAGGAACACAACAACGCCTCCCGAAAGGGAGCCGGCCAGGGCGGCACCACAAGGGTGGCCTCGCCAAAATCACCTAGAAAGGCGTGCACCAATTGTTCAGGATTGCTAATAGTGGAAGGAGTAAGGTGCAAATCCTCCAACATCCTCATGAGGAATCGCTAATACTCAGAGAGATCAGCAGCCAGAGAGATGTGGACAGAGGGTTCCTCTCCCCCTGAAGAGGGGGATGAGGAGCTGGAGGTCACCGTCTGTTCAGTGGGTGACTGCACGGGGGAGGATGAAAAACCTGGCTGTCCACTGCCCTAACGTAAGCTGGGAACCGAGGAGCCACCGCTCTGAACTGCTCCCAGGTGAGAGGGCCGCTAGGACCGAGGATGCCTGTGAGCGCAGGAGTGTGTGGCAGAGGGATGGGGACAGAGCCGAGAAGAGATGTCAGCTGACCTCCGCCTGGGCTAGGGAGCGGACCGTGGGCACCCGAGGAAGAAGGTGCCCTGGAAGACCCCACAGCTGACAGCTGAACAACCACATCGGAACTGCCTTGGCTGTGCCCGGAAGAATCCCCCCTGTGAGGCGACCGGGGCGTTATAGGTCCACAAGGACGTCCCCTGTCTCAAAAGAACGGGACTCTCTCAAACAGACTGAGGAGGAAGAGTGGAGATCCGCACTAAGGCTTCTCCCAGGGCCCGGGTGGACCCCAGAAAAAGGCCGGCGAGCCGACCCCACACCCCTCGACCCCTCGGAGTCTGAAAAAGCCCTCCTCCTCGAGAGGGCCAGCCTAGGTAGCTGGCATCTCTGGGCAGCCCCCGAAGGGGCTAGCCAGGGTGCAGTACCCTCCCCCCCCTGCAGGTGCTCTGATCGGCCCCAAAGTTGGGCGATCAAGGCACACCACCGGAGGGGGTACCACAACTGAGGGGTCAGTGAAACCACCAAGACCAGGCTGCAGAGCTATGGTGGCCCGCACCACTGCCTGCTGGTCAGCACCCCTGACCCTAGTCTCGGTAGCCACCGACCTCACCTCAGAAGGGGGCTGACTCCGACTGGTCGAAGAGACCACCATGCTGCCCACCTCAATAGCCATCCCGAGGGGTGAGACTGCACGTCCGACCCAGAGCTCGACTCCATCTCCGAGGAGGTAGAGTCAAAGGCCCTGTGCCAAACTGTGGGAGGGCGGGCAGAACCATCCTTACCACCAGGCCCAGAGACCACAGCTGTGCCCGAGCCGGTGACAGCACCTCCCGCAACCCCGCGAGAGGAATCCAAGGGAGGTGTGGCCCCAGCTCGAGCCAGAGATCCAGAGCTGGGACCAGTCACGGCACCATCCGGCACTGACGACAGTCCCGGCGGTACCCTCGGTGCTGCCCAGCTCCCTGGTGCCGCGAATGGCGCCGAGGGCTGGGGCGGCACCGCGGACGGCCCCGAAGGCGGACACGGCGCTGAGCACGGCCTCGGACGGCACTGACTCAGGGAACCAAAGTCCCCACGGCGCCGAGCTCAACCTTGGCGCCGAGGATGGTGCAGAGGCAAGATGTGGCAAAGGATGGCATTGCAGTAGATCTCACGGCGCTGCTAACAGTGCTGGTGCTGCAAACGGCTTCGACAGAGGTCGCGGCACCATGTGACAAGTCTGCGCCGACGACGGCCCCGTCAGGGCCCACAGTGCCACGAACGGCGCTGAGGATGGCACTGACCCGGGCCTTCCGAGTCGCAGGAGTGACACCGGGGGAGCCTTCACCCCCGAAGGGAGCCTTCACCCGGCGGTGATTGCCATGGCGCGCCTCCCGCCCGCCCCCGGGAAGGAGCGGTACGGGCCTTCTGCGCAGCGGAAGAAGCCTCGGCAATGGCTAGGCTACAAGTAGCCAAGGCTCCCTCCTCCTCGGTCCGTATAGAACCGGGAAGGGACCCGGAGGAAAGGCCGAGAGAGCGTGGCTTGGCCCGACGAGTGCGTACCCGACTCCCGAAAGTCGACGGAGCTCACCCCACTTTCGACGCGTGTTGTTCGAGGACCCGGCGGTCCATGGAGAAGCAGGTGTCACAAGAATCCATGTTGTGAAGCGGGCCATGTCACCAGAGACACTGGTCGTGCTGGTCGGTGATGGAGAAATTTCGGCCGCATGGGCACCGTCGCATGGGGGGCCGACCCGTCTTGAAAGATTTCTTGCCTCCGACCGAGACATGACCTACAGGAAAAAAACACCAAAAACAGACTCGACGTCGTGGAAATATAAAGATAAGGAAAGATCTTACTAGGCGACGTCGAGTAGTGGCAAAAACAGAACCGGCAGGAGAACCAACTGACTTTGACGCCGAAGGATAGGATTTCGAAAAACTAGCAGGCCTAGGATTTTCTTCAGAGCGTCCCACGAGGCGACCTCTATGGCGGGAGATGAAGAACTGGCAGGCAGGCGGAGTCGACACAGCCTAACGGCCAACCCGCAAGCGTCACGCAGTTAGGCCGGCCCCCGAGAGCGCGCCTGATGGTGTGTCGGCCTGCCTACCTTTTAAAAAAAAAAAGAAAAGGCTCTCGCGGGGTCCTGACCTCCGGCCAGATACCCATCTGTGATGAATGGTGAAGACTGACACAGATAAGATCATCCGCTGCCTCTTGTGAGACCCCGTGACACATGACTGCTGTGTCCCTAGGAGCCAGGCGTGCAGGTTCAGACAGCGAAGGTCCGGACTGACAAAGGATCCTGCCTCCTGGGACAATAAGTGAGAGCTGATTGGCAAAGGCACCCATGTTTCCTGAGAAAGTTGGTATAGCAGAGGGAACCAAATCTGCCTGGGCCAAAAGGGCACAATTAGTATCATCGTCACCTGCTCTCTGCGGAGTTTAAGAAGAACCCTCTGGATCAAGGAAATGCATAGAGGAATCTGCCCGCCCAGGAGAGGGACAACGCGTCTCGCCAGAAGACACCAGGCCCTGGATCTAGCAAGCAGAAATTGGGTAGTTTTGCATTGTATGGGGACGTGAAAAGGTTTAACTCTGGCGTCTCCCATCTGTGAAACAGATCCTCTATGACCTCTTGGAGTAGTTCCCATTCGTGGACTCTGGCCTGAGATCGTCTCAGACTGTCTGCGATAACGTTGTCCACTCCTGGGACATGCACAGCAATGAGGTCTGCGCCGTGCTGCAGTACCCACTCCCATACCTTCATGGCCTCCCTGTAAAGAGGGTAGGAATGAGTGCCTCATTGTTTGCTGAGGTAATACGTCACCGCGGTATTGTCTGTTTGTAGCAGCAGAGTACCCGGTGGAATCTCCGATTGGAAGGCCTGCAAGGCGTAAAGGACCGCTCTCATCTCCAAAATGTTTATATGAATATGGGCTTCCTGGGACATCCATGCACCCTGAGACCTGACACCATCGAGGTACGCTCCCCAACCGGATCCTGAAGAGTCCGTGGAAAGTGTCACAACTGGAGACGGCGCAATAAAGGGGACTCCCAGCGACAGGTGGTCTGCATCAAGCCACCATTGCCAATCCCGGATGACTGCATTCATGATCCTGATTGGAAGATGCAGATGGTCTTGCTTCCGATCCCACTGCACCCGTAACATCCACTGGGTCACCTGCATGTGGAGACGAGCTAAAGGGACTGTTGCAGTGGCTGCAGCCATGTGTCCGAGCAGGCAAAGGACGAGTCTGGCTGGGACGGTCTTCCTTGCCAAGATATCCCTTATGAGGAATCTGATGTGCTCCGTTATGTCCTGGGGCAAAAAGGCTTTCCCCTGGACGGTGTCCAGGACTGTGCCTATGAACTGCAATCTCTGAGACAGAACCAGGTGCAACTTCTCCCTATTGATAATGATGCCCAAGGACCCAAACAGGGGACGAGTATAGTGGAACGGACAGCAGGGCCTCCTGAGAGGTGGCCATGAGGAGCCAGTCATCCAGGTAGGGGAACACGTAGTGGTCTTGTCTCCTGAGAGCCGCCGCTATGACTGCCATGCACTTCGTGAACACTCGAGGTGCCAAGGACAGCCTGAAAGGGAGGGCTCGGAACTGACAATGGCGACCCAGAAACTCGAAGTGCAAGAATTTTCTGTGTGTCCGAGCTATCGGTATGTGCAGGTAGGCATCCTGCATGTCCAGTGACGCTAAGAAGGCGCCCTGCTTGAGCAGGGGGATTAACCCTGGAAGGGTCACCATGCGGAAGCGTTTGTAGACCACTGAAGCATTGAGGTTGCTGAGGTCCAGAATCGGACGGAGGTCCCCTGCCATTCTGGGAACCAGAAAGAAGTGGGAATAATACCTTGTGCCTCTCTGGTTCCGTGGTACGTGCTCTATGGCCTCTTTTTCCAGAAGCACTAGCACCTCCTGTTGAATGGGCAGTCCGTGATGTCCTGAATAGTGGGAAAGCAGGGGAGGCCTGGACGGTGGGTGATCGAGGAATTCTATAAATTGTCCTCTCTCGACCAACTTAAGGACCCACCGGTCGCCGGTTATCATCTGCCAGCCTGAAAGGTGGCGGGAGATGCGACCCCTGACATTTTCTTCCCATTGATCCAGAGGAGGGGTGGGGGCCAAGAAGGAGTCATGCTGTGGCGGCATAGCCTCCCGCAGGCTGGGTCGGTTTTGTACATCTCTGACCTTGGCCTGGGGAAGACTTAGGCAGGGCCTTGCGGTTGAAGCTGCCCCTTTGCTGCTGGCTGGAACGTGGCTGCTGCTGTTGTTGCCGGCCTCGAAAACGATTCTGGTTCCTATGAAAGGAACCAGTCTTGGGCCTGTACATGGCTTGTAGAGTCCTCACCGCCTTCCCAGCATCCTGTAATTTGGTGATAACCTTCTCGGAATCCTCACCAAACAGGACTTCTCCATTGTAGGGGACGGCCAGGATATTTTTCTGGATGCCCAGAGTAAATCTGGAGACGTGTAGCCATGAGTGTCTCTGGAGACAGATGCCTGAGGCTGTTCTCCTGGCCGCAGAGTCCGCCGAATCATAGGCGGCCCTCAAAACTTGGGTCCCCACGTCTGACCCTGTATGAAGAAGGTTCAGAAGCTAGTCCTTCTGTTCGCCATCTGGAAGGGCCTTAACCAGGTCCTGGCCCTGTTCCCATAGGATGTTCTGAAACTGAACCATGTGTGTCAGATAGTTCAGTGACCTGATGGAGCATGTAGCAGCCACATACATGCGCCTACCCAGTGAGTCCAACTGCTTGGATTCCTGGTCCGGAGTCTGTGTGCTCAAATGTTGCGGTCGTTGAGACCGGTCATGGGAGGCCGTGATGACCAGTGAATCAGCCAGGGGTTGTTGCACCAGGTACGGGTCCTCCGCAGGGGCCTTGTACAGGCGGTCTGCCTTCTTCAGCACAGTGGGGGTGGAATGCGGACATTTCCATGTGGCCTTGGTGACGTCCGTGAAGGTATCCACCAAGGGTGGCACCACCACAGGCTTAGGATCTTTCTGCCGGCGTTATCGAGCTAGACGCAGTCGTTCGGGGTCTTGATTTTCTGTTTACCATCCCATGTTCTCCTGGATGTGCCTCATGATTTCAGAAAAAGAGGGATCATCCAGAGGTGACCTGGGGAGGTCTCGTGGGTCTGGCGATGGGATACTGATAGGAGAAGGAGACCTGGAGTTGTCCGAAGAGTCAGGTCTAGAGTCTTCCCCCTGTGGAGTGGACAGTCTTCGTTTGGTCACTTGGGACTGGGAGACCCTGAGGGGAGACCTTGAAGGGGGCCTTCTCCTTTCTCTGGATCTGCCCCTAGGAGGTAGAGTCGGCTCCTTGGGGGTCGGGGGTCTTCCTGCTGGCCCTGTGGTGGAGGAAGAGGAGGAGGAGTAGGTTTCAAGGGGACCATGTCCTTTTTGATTGTGTCCCACCAAAAGGTAAAGAGGTCTTTGACTTCTTGAATGTTCATATTGTACGACGGTGCTGGCGTCGGGGTTGGTCTGTCACCGATGTCGGGCGTCAGGTCCAAGAGCATCGCCAGATCGGGCGAAGGCTCCTGTGGAAGCCTGACGTCCTCGTTGTCACCTGCCTGGTCATCAGGCAATGTCAGATCCTCCTCTGCAGAACCCCGATGACCAGTACCCACCGTGAAGGAGTGGCAGTCGCCGGCCTTGAGGACGCCGGCCGGCGTCGGTGTTTGCCCGGCCCGGGTCCGGCGGGCGCGTAGTCGAGAAGGGTCGGCAGCCTGCTTAGTGTCCATCGTCTGCTTAAGGGGGATGTCAGGTCCTTGGTGTTCCTGGGAGGGGGGTCCAGTCCCCTGGGATGCCGATCTGGCGTTGGATTCCCGTCGTCTGTCTGAGGAAGCCAAAGTGGACTTTGAAGAGGATTTGGACTGATGACAGTCAGAAGACTTCGCTGAAGCCTGGGAGGGCGCTGGAGAAGGGTCCAAAGACCTGGATGTCTTAAGTGGATGCAGAGAAGCCGAAGAGCTGCCTGAAGTCCTAATTTTAACAGGAGGGGGCTGTGAGCGAGCCCTGGAGGGAGAGTGGTCTGAGCACGTGGAGCCTGAGCTGGTGCATGAGTCCAAGGCCCAGTTCTGGGACCTGGCCTTCTCCCGGTGTTTGTGGGACTTGGAGGTAGACTCATCTCTGGAGGCAGGGTCTTTGTCCATAATTTTTTATCTTTCTTCTAACAGGAACCCCTGAAGTGCCTTCTGGCAGCGGATTCTGATGTGGCTATTGAACTGCTGGCAAAAGGAGCAGGCCTTGGTGTCGTGTTCTGGGCCTAGGCACCGTAGATAGGCTGAATGAAGATCCTTAAAAGGGATCTGTTTGCAGCTGGCACACTTGGAGGGTGTCCTTCTGAGGAAGGAGTAGCAGATGCCTATATTTAGTAAATAAATGCTGGAAGTTCAAGACATCATTTGCTGAAACGGGTCTGTAAGGCCGATGCTCGCGAGTCAACGGCAGGAAAAGAACTGGGGATTCTGGGGGATCACCCCATTTTGTATGATGCCCGACGTCGGGGGCGGTCCCTGCTGGATACTGCTAGCTAGAAATTTTCCGTGGGGTCCTGTCACCTGCCGGCTTCAGTCCTTATGGTGTAACCTGCTGCAAGAGCTGTTTCTCCAAGTAAGATCAGGAAAGACCCAAAGATGAAAGAGGTATTCCATGATCTGTGGGGTGGAACAAGAAAAGGGGTCCCAACTTTTAGATGCCGCCCAAATGGAGAAAAGTTTCCACTTCATGGTATAAGTGGAACGGGTAGAAGGCTTTCTAGCCTCCACCAAGACTTGGGCAACTCTGTTGGAAACTCCAAAGTGAGAAATCACTATGTCTGCAGGAGTCATGCATTTAAGTGTCAGGGTCCTGAGCCCCAGATGCATGAGTCTGCCTTGATTCTGTGTCAAGAGGTCGTGCGTCAATGGAAGTGGAAGTGGAACTGGGGGTTCCTTTGCCAGCTGTTGCAGAAGCAGGGACCAAATCTGTCTCGGCCAGAGAGGGGCAATGAGAATCATTCGTGCCTTCTCTGCCTGGGGTTTAAGGAGAACCCTCTGAAGAATGGGGAATGGAGGGAAGGCATACAAAAATTTCCCTGTCCAAGAGAGAGACAACACACTGTGCCAGAAGGCACCATGCCCTGGAATGAGTGAACAAAATCTGTGAAATTTTGCTTTGGATGGGGAGGTGAAAAAATCGAGTTCCGGATGCCCCCATCTTTGAAATAGAGAATCTGCCACTTCCTGATTTAGTTCCCATTCGTGGCTGAGGGTCTGAGACTTGCTGAGACTGTCCGCCAGTGTTTTGCATCCCTGGAATGTGCACAGCAGTCAGGTAGAGACTGTGTTGGACTGCCCAGTTCTACACTCTCATTGTCTCCCTGCAGAGGGGGTACAATCAAGTTCCTCCTTGTTTGCTGATGTACCAGACGATGGACATGTTGTCCGTCTGGATAAACAGGTTACTCACCTGTAACAGTAGTTCTAGGAGTGGTATATGTTGTTCCTCTACACTTATTGGCATGTCCCCTTCCACTTTAAATCTTGCCGGAAGTCTTCAAGCTGGCTCCTCCCACCCACCTGGGTGGTATATACCTCGGCTCCTCCCCATGATGCCAGATCTTATCCCGCTGGAAGCCAGGTGTTGTACATCCACAGCCGGGGAGGTCAGGTGGGTCTGTGTGGATAAAAAACATATACCACTCCTAGAACTACTGTTACAGGTGAGTAACCTGTTTTTCTAGGATCGTGGCTATGTTGTTCATCCACACTTATTAGCAGACTCCTAGCAGTTCTCTGGGAGGAGGGAGGCAAGGCACACCCACCCTACTTAGGGAACAGAGATTGGAGAACTGAGGCCCCAAAACCAGCATCCCGGCATGACTCAAGGTCGATGTGGTAGTGGGTGATGAAGGTGTTTGCTGACTTCCAGGTAGCAGCTGGGCAGACTTCCTGGATAGGGATGTCCCTGGAAGCAGCCACTGATGCTGCAGTATGGCGGGTAGAATGAGCTCGTATCACTCTGGGAGGCTCCTTGCCCACCAACTCATAGCATAGACCTATGCACAATGTAATCCACCTTGCAATAGTCTGCTTCGCTGCAGGTCTGCCAGAAGCAGCTTCAGCATACGTGACAAACAGCTGGCGAACCTCTCCCTGAATTTCCACCATCCTCTCCTTATAATAGGAGAGAGCATGTCTCAGGTCCAAAGTATGGAGCCTGTATTCATCCTCCGAGGTGTAATTAGGGTAGCATACTGTCAGAGTCAACACCTGGTTAAGGTGAAACTCTGACATCATCTTCAGAAGGAATTTCGGGTTGGGGCGCAGGACAACTTTGTCCCTGTGGAAGACCAGATGAGGGGAGTCCACCGAAAGAGCCTGGAGCTCCCCTGTCCTCCTGGCTGACGTGATAGCCACCAGGAAGGCCGTCTTCCATGACAAGTGGGACAACTCACACTTGTACAGCGGTTCGAATGGCTTGCCCATGAGCTCTGCCAGTACCAGCAATAAATCCCACGGAGGTGGAGGTTCATGCACCAGAGGGGATATGCGATCCAGGCCTTTGAAAAAGGCCCCGACCACAGTCTCCTGCGTCAATGTCGGCTGACTGGCCCATGCCCAGTAAGCAGACATGGCTGCCAGGTGCACCCCTAAGGGTCGATGACCGTAGACCCCCTTTGGAGAGAGACCAAAGGTAGTCGAGAATGTTAGTCACGGGATAGGACAGAAGGTCCAGCCCCTTTTCCTGACACCAAATGGAAAACCGCTTCCATTTGAAGGCATAAACACTTCCTGGTTGATTCCTTTCTAGATGCTTCCACAACAGTGCAGACATCGTCAAAAAGACCTAAAGCCTGAAACTCTAGCCACTCAGGTACCAGGCTGTGAGGTGCAGGGATCGAAGGTCTGGATGGTATACCTTCCCCTGATTGAGTGATTTCAGGTCTGGGCATGTACAAAGCCGCTCCAGGGGCCTGCAGCTGAGGAGATCTGGATACCAGAAATGGCATGGCCAATCTGGGGCTGCCAAGATCACCTTCGCCTTGTCCTTCCTCACCTTGAACAGCACCTTGTGGATCAAGGGAAATGGAGGGAAGACAGAGGAGGCCTGGGGTCCACGGCCTTGAGAAGGCATCCCCTTGCAGCAAACCCTGCTGAGGGGGGTGGGCATAAAACAGCCTCAGCTTAGTGTTTTCCCTGGAGGCAAACAGGTCCACCGTCGGTTTGCCTCAATGGGAGAACAGGCTGTAAGCTAACTCTGGATGAAGAGACCACTTGTGGGATGTCTGGCCTAGATGGCTGAGAGCATCCGCCAGATGGTTCGAGGCTCCTGCTACGTGGATGGCTAGGAGATCGGCCTCCAATTGGCCCACGAAGGCCAGATGTGGAGCGCCTCCTTGCACAACAGACGGGAGTGTGTGCCGCCCTGTTTGTTGAGGTAGTACATGGTCGTGGTATTGTCCATCTGGACTTGAACCACTTGACCCTGGAGCTGAGGAGCGAAAGCCGACAGTGCCAGTCTGACTGCTCTGAGCTCCAACAGGTTGCTGTGGCATTGGGACTCCTCTGGGGTCCACAGCCCATGAGCCCTTTTGTCCCTCATGTGGGCTCCCCAGCCCATGAGAGGCGCATCGGTCGTGAGAACGACTGTCGGCTCAGGGTGGACAAACCGGATCCCTTCCTGCAACTGGTCTGGGGCGGTCCACCATTGGAGAGCGTCCCACATCTTCTGGGTTACAGTGACCAGCTAGTCGAATTGACCATGGTGCTAAGTCCACTGGGCGGCCAGCTCCCACTGAAGGGGGCGCACGTGCAACTGGGCATAATGGACCGACGAGGTACACGCTGCCATGTAACCCAGAAGGCACAGAAAGTCCCGGGCAGAGCGCAACTGCCCAACCAGAAATGACTGGGCAAAGGAGGAAAGTACCTCCACCTTGTCCACCAGGAGCAGATTTCTGGCTGGCCAAGAGTCGAGCTCTTCCCTGATGAAGCCCATCACCCGAGAAGGCATGAGTTCCGATTTGGCCTTGTTGATTAGGAGGCCAAGTTGGGAGCAGGTCTGAAGGGCCAGATCCCTGGATATCTCCATCTCCTGTAGGAAGTGACCTGCTAGAAGCCAGTTGTCGAGGTAGGGGTAAATTCTGACCCCCCGATGCCGTAGATGGGCCGCCACCACTGCAATGCATTTAGTGAAGACCCGTGGGGCCGATGACAGGCTGAACGGCATGGCTCGGAACTAGTACAGGGTCCCCTCGACCCTAACTGCTGATGGGATGGACGGATTGGGATGTGAAAGAATGTGTCCTGCAGATCCAGTGAACAAAACCACATGTTTTGCTCCAAGGATGGAATGATCTGAGACAGAGTGACCATCCGAAAGGTGCAAGACCTGAGATATTGATTCAGGTCATGGAGATCTAAAATGAAGTGCCAGACCCTTGTCCGCTTGTGCACCAGGAAGTACCTGGAGAAAAGGCCTGGGTCTGCTGGAGGATCCGCCATGGGAGCTATTGCCTCCTTGAGGAGGAGCTGAGCCATGTCGTCTCAAAGAGCCGACTGGGTGTGAGCGGATATCTGTTCCTCCCAAAGGGCGCAGGCTCAGCGAGGAGGGTACTGCTCGAACTCTAGAGGCAGTCCCTGACCGACCACTTCGAGAACCCACCTGTCCGAAGTGACAGCGGACCAGGTGGAAAGGAAGTGGCAAAGCCGGCCCTACCACGGGAGGACCCAGAGTTGTGACAGGAGCAGGGGTGGCAGCCCCCACGGGTCACTGAGCAGGCTTGGAGGAGGAGGAGGAGGCTCCAGGACTTGAGCCTTGACCTCTTTAATGGGCCTGTTGGGGTCCAGGCTTGGGCCGAGGGCGCCAAGCTTGAGCCTACTTCTGATGCTAGTGCTGCTATCCCCCTTGGAAGGAGGACTGCTGAACTGCATGGGAAGAGTGCCGAAAGGGTTTCTTCTTCTTCTGCTGGTTCTAGCCCAAAGAACACTTAGCAGAAGTAGCGCCCAAGGTGGCACTGGACTGCTGTATGCGCTGGAGGTGACCGGCCACTCTGGAGCCGAACAAGTCTGACCCAAGGAAGGGCACATCAGCTAACTTGTGCTGAGTATCCACCGGGAAGGAGGAGACCCTCAGCCAAGCCCTGCGGTGAGAGGCAACTGCAGCAGCCATCAAGCGGGCACAAGAGTCCCCAATGTCCAAGGCCGTCTGGAGCTGCTGTTTGGCAACAGCTCGGCCCTAGTCTTGGACCTGCTTGACCGTGGTCTGCATGTCTGTGGGGAGCACCAGCATCCCGGCGTGACTCAAGGTCAATGTGGTAATAGGTAATGAAGGTGTTTGCTGTCTTCCAGGTAGCAGCCAGACAGATTTCCTGGATAGGGATGCCCCTGGAATCATCCACCAATGCAGCAATAGGGGGTAGAATGATCTCATCTCTTTGGGAGGCTCTTTGCCTGCCAACTCGTAGCACAGATTAATGCATGATGTAATCCATCGAGCAGTCATCCACTTTGCTGCAGGTCTGCCAGAAGTGGCTTCGAGGATGTTGGGTTGGAACACGAGGCAAAACTCACACGTCGTGATGTCATGGCCGACACCCAAACAGTAAACACATGCAGCATGCGGGTCGGTGCGCAACATCTTCTGGCCGCATGAACACAGGTGAAATCCAGGGAAGACTCGCTCTTCCATGATCGAGAAAACAATGCCAACGCGAATAAGGCAAATTTTAAGAATAACCGAAGGTTTTGAATGCAGGGCCTACAAAATACGAGAGCACGAAGGAGGCAACCTGAATTTTCCAGCAGAAAGGAAGATCAGGCGTCATGGGATGGAGCCGAGGGTTATACCACCTGGGTGGGTGGGAGGAGCCAGCACAAAGACTTTCTAGCGGATTTAAAGGGAAAGGGACACTGCCAAGAAGTGTGGATGAACAACATATCCATGATCCTAGAAAAAGGTACCTACTGCAACAGCCTATCTCGAAGACCTACTGTTACGGTATGTTTTAACGTAACTGTACTATCTTACTTCGAGAGGGCTCTTTAAGTAGGCACTAACCATTAGGACAGAGTACCAAGCAGTGAAATTCAGACAAAGGCTGAAGCACGGGAGGCAAGAAAGGCCTGCAGTAGGTACCAGATTAAGACAAGAGGCCCTGAAGGACGACTAATCCAAAGCCTGCCCTGCGCCTAGAGGCAATATCCAGACTGTAGCATTTGGTAAAGGTGTGGACAGAGCTCCAAGTGGCTGCCGCACAAATGTCCACAGAGAAAATGTTTGGTTGTTCATCAACCAGCCTACTCTATTAGTGAATATACAAACTATAACTTACACCTTAACATTTTCTTAGCAATTTTACTTTGCACATAATGACATATGAATGTCCCTTGAAGTTGAAAGCAGTGGTAAAATACAACTCTACAGTCCTGGCCACTCTTGCTTGACTCTGTACTGCTGCATCTGTTATATTATTACTTACTTTTCTTGTTTCTTACTGATTCATGTGTAGGGCCTCTAAATAGCCTGCCAGTATCTTTTTACTTTGCAGCTAGGGCCTTTAAAGTACTGTATATGCGCTGATAGAGTATAAGGAAATGTAAGACAAAATCAATACTAAAACCATGACTTGTAAACAATATGAGAAATACTAAGCTAAGAAGACAGAAGCTTTGTTAGCATTTATATAAGCTGAAAAAATGTTTAATTGTTAAGTCATTACACACACACATAACATGAGTTGTATCTAAATGCACCTCTGTAGTCCATAGGGAACTAGTAAGCTTACTGAATATCTTTACTTATCTAACAGACTAAAAATGAAAAACGGTCACCAAATAGAGAGGATTTAACGACAGGTGAATATGAGATTAAATGTTTATATGTAACTCATAAGGTGGCTAGTACAGCTTTGAACATAAAGAGCTTTAACAGTAATGGCAAGGCAAATGTTTATGTGGATAAACTTAGTAGCTGATACATTTTGTGCTGATGAAACAATATTGCATTCCTTTGAAATGTATTTAAACCATGGCGATTAATTCATTTAGTCTTTAAAGGGACAGTAATGCATCATGATGGAAATAGAGAGATAAAATGTATCATTGCTTTACAGTGATTAACCTTGAACTGAGATATGAATCTATGCATTAATATTTTTCCAAAACGTAATATGGTCCGATATGGACAAATTTTGTTTGATCAACAGGAAAATAAATATTATGTTTGTATGTTTATTTAGATCCTTGCCCTGATTAAGCCCAGAGTGGGGGTGAAACGTTGGGCCACAGGGGATCGCTGTGTTCACAGTAAAGCAACAAATAAAAGGAAACAGATTTTATACAAAACAAGTGTGGCTGGTTGATGAACAACAAAACTTTTTTTCTGCATTTTGGAATCTGTACTACCAGCCTTCCACATAAACTTTTAGGACTTATCCATAACCAAAAGGTACCCACCTGACGAACCTTCTCTCTTTGCACAAATGTCCATGGCAAAAACATTCCTGAAACAAGCAGTAGATGCAGCCATGCATGCCTCTGGTTGAATGCCCCTTGACTTCCCCCAGAAGGGGCTCATTATACTTCTGATAAAACAAAATGCAGTTTGTCAACCATTTGGATATGCATGGTTTGGAAACTGCCGCACACTCTCTTTTGGGTGCAAAGGAAACGAAAAGCTGATCCGTTTTATGGACTGATTTCGTCCAGTTAGTGTAATAAAGCAAGGTTCTGTGCACATTGAGTGTGTGCAGAATGGCCTCCCCCTTGACTGGGATGGTCTGGGTAATACACTGGCAAGTGTATGGTCTGATTCAAAGTAAACCTAGAAACCACCTTTGATAAAACTTAGGATCTGTATGCAGAGCCACCCAGCCTCTGTGGAAAATCAAATAAGGCTTCTTACACATCAGGGCCTAAAGCTTGGAAGTCCTTCAAACAGAAGTAACGGCAACTAAAAAGAGTGTTTTCCAGGAAAGGTAGCGCAGGTCGCAACTCGTGGCCGGTTCAAAGGGAGGCAAGGTGAGTTTCTCAAGGATGAGATTCAAATCCCACAGAGGAACAGGGTTCCTGACCGGGGGTTTCAGATGGAGAATTCCTTTCAAAAAAGTGTTGGAAACCTCCAACTGAGCCAAAGTTTTGCCATCCACCAGAGTGTGGTAGGCAGAAATGGCAGACAAGTGGACCTTCAAAGAAGAGTAACTAAAGCCAAGGTCAGAGAGGTGCAGTAGGTACTCCATGACATGTGGGAATGGGCAACAGAAAGGGTCCCAACCCTTGTTGGATGCCCAAATGGAGAACCTCTTTCATTTCATAGCATATGTGGTTCTTGTGGATGGCTTTCGGGCCTCCACAAGGACTTCAGCCATTCTGGAAGAGACCCCAAAGTGTGCCACAGCTACATCTGCAGGTGCCACACATGAAGGTGAAGGGATGTGAGGCCTGGATGTACCAGCTTACCCTGGTTCTGGGTCAGCAGATTCTGGCAGAGGGGTAGGGGAACCGAAGGTTCCACTCACCACTGCTGAAGCAGAGGAAACCACACTTGGCAAGGCCAATAAGGGGCGGTGAGAATCATGTGAGCCCCTTATTGCTGTAAGTTTCAAAAGCACCCTCTGCAACAGCAGAAAGGCGTACAAGAACCTCCCTGTCCAACAGATAGACAGCGCATCTCGCCAGAAAACACCACGTCTGAGAACGAGTGAGCAGAACCTGGGTAGTTTTGTGCTGGATGGGGAGGTGAACACATCAGGATCTGGGCAACCCCATCGATCAAAGATGTCTGACTGACTGCCTGCCTCAGTTCCCACTCATGTGCCCTTGCCAGAGTGCGGCTAAGGGTGACCGCCAGGGCATTCTGAATGCCTGGGACTTGCATTGCCATGAGCTGCAGGCTGTGCTTTATCGCTCAGTGTCACACACACCATCACTCCCCTGCACAGTGGATACAACCGGGCGCCTCCCTGTTTGTTCAGGTACCAGACCACGCACATGTTGTCCATTTGTACCAGTAGGGGACCAGGGAGGAGTAGGTGCAGAAAAGCCTGAAGGGCATATAGTATGGCCCACATCTCTTGCACATTGATGTGCGGAGATAGCTCCTATTGAGACCAGGAGCGCATGAAAAGGAACGCCTCTGGTGAGATTGGACAGATCCTGCTATCACAGGAGGTCCTGATGCATGGCGCTGGACACCAGAATCCTGTGATACAGGTCGTCTGATTTCTGGTCCCACTGGACCCAAAGGGTCCACTGCATAATCCGAACATGAAGCCTGGCTAGGGGGACAGTGGGAATAGCCGCTACCATCAGGCCCAGAAGGCGTTAAGACTGAATGGGCCACGGTCCACTGACTGGTTGCCACTTGGGTAGCCTGCTGACGGAAGGTTTCCGTCTGATCCAAAGGGAGGAAAGCTTGACCCTGAGCGGTATCCAGCATCACTCCAATAAATTGGAGGCGTTGTGAAGGAACAAAGTGGGATTTGGGATAATTCCCCGAGATCCCCACTTGCCTGAATAGATTCAGGGTAGTAGTCAGGGAGGCCACCAGGCTGTCCCTTGACGATGCTGACAGGAGTCAGTTGTCAAGGTACAGGAACACATATATTCCCACTGCTCGGCACTTGGTAAACACTCTGGGTGCTGAGTAGTCGTTAAAGGGGAGCACTTTGAACTGGAAGTGTTCCCCCAGAAGATAAAGTGTAGAAAGCAGCGGTGGGAGGGAAAAATTGAGATACACAGGTAAGCATCCTGCATATCCAGAGGACAAACCCAGTGACCCTGGTGCAGAAGAAGCAGCAGACCCGATAGGGTCAGTATGCGAAATCTTCTGTATTCTATGTACAGGTTTAGCATGCTGAGGTCCAGGATCGGATGGAGGTGCCCCGTCTTTTTAGGGACCAGGAAGAATTGGAAGTAAAGTACAGTTATGTAAGAACTTACTGTAGCAGCAGATCTTTGAGAGAGGCTCTTGCAGTAGATAATCACCTTGAGAACTGCACCCACTGGCATCAGGACCACATGGAAACTTTAGCCAGCAGAATCTGACGGGGGACCGCCCACCAGACGTCATGTGACTTGACGTCAGCATGACCCCATATAGTGGGTGGTCCCCACGCCCGCCTTCCAGTTCTTCCGCCAGAGACCTCCAAGGAGGTGCGACAGGAGAAAGGACAAGAGGCTCCAGGAGCTCAGAATGAGCCAGTGATGAAAGAGCAGTGACAGGGGGATGGAGGGAGGGAAAAAGGTTACCTACTGCAATATCTGCTGTTACAGTAAGTTCTTATGTAACTGTACTATCTTACTTTGAGAGGGCTCTTGCAGTAGCTAATCACCTTGAGGACCGAGTCCCAAGCAGTGAGAATCAGAAGAAAAACTGAAACACGGGAGGCAGGAAATGGAAATTACATACCTACCTTAATTCTTGATCTTCTTGGACAAAGTCTCCACCACTCATTCCCACTAATGGGAGTACGTCGGAGGCACTAGGACCCATCAGGAGCCAAACTTTTTTCAGAAGGGCCGGCACCGAGATGGAGCCATGAGGAAGTGGCACAGTGAGCTAGGCTCACGCAGTATAGACTATCTCGGCGTCGACCCTCTAACCGCCTCAGTACCTTTTTATCCGAGGAGGTACAGCGTAACTAACCTAGAGAAGGGCTAGCCTAACTATTGGACATGAGCTAGTCTGAATGACCCGTGTAAGATGGGTCAAAACAAAGTCTTCACAGCCCAAATTGGAGGAGTGAAAAACCAGAAACAGAAGTGAGCTCAAGGGATGGTGGGTGGGCATGTGAATGAGTGATGGAGACTTTGCCCAAGACGATCAAGAATTACTGTAGGTACGTAATTTCCATATCTTCCTGGACATAAAGTCTCCACCACTCATTCACACTAATGGGAGAGTACTGAGCTAAATAATCCCCCCCCGAGACGGGCAGCAGGAGAGAGAAGAGCTCACTTTTTAGGACAGAAGTACATTAAGAATTGTCCTGCCAATGACTGATATTGTTTGGCATGAACATCCAAGCCACAGTGCTCAACAAAAGTGTGTACGGAGCTCCAGGTAGCTGCACTGCAAATGTCTGCAATGGGGACATTATGAATTTCTGTCAGAGATGCCGTGATTGCTCTGGTAGAGTGAGTGTATGCTCTGCCCTCCAACTTGACCTGTGCTATGGAGTAGGTGGAGAAGGCATGCCACCAGCCGTGCTGAAATGCACCTGACAGAAACAGGCTGACCCAGCTGGGTCGTGCTGAAGGAGACAAACAGTTGTTGAGCCTTCCAGATTTCTTTCGTTCTGTCCAGATAGAATCGCAAAGCTCTTTTTACATCCAGGGTATGAAGGGTTCGCTCTCCCTCATTCTGGAAGCTGGCAAAGTAGGCAGGAAGGACTAAATGTTGATTTACAAGAAATTCTGAGACAACCTTAGGGAGGAACTTAGGATGAGTCCTAAGAACTACTTTGTCTTTGTGAAATACAGTATACGGGGGAGGGGTCTGTGACTAAAGCTTGTATTTCTGATACTCTACAAGCAGAAGTAATGGCCACCAGGAAGGCTGTCTTCCAAGTAAGGAATTTCAACTCGCAAGTGACTAGAGGCGTGAAGGTTTATGAGTGAGCATGTCTAGGAAAAGGTTAATGTCCGAAGCTGCAACTTGATGTCTAACAGGTGGTCTGGTATGCAGAATACCCTTAAGAAACCTCTTAACTACAGGTAACTGAGCCAAGACATGGAATGTACTGGCTCATGATATGCAGAAATTGCGCAAAGAAGAACCCTGACTGTAGAGTACTGCAGACCTGTGTTTGATACTCCAGGACTTTATTTGGTGGGCAGTAAAAAGGATTTCAAGAGGATTTTGCACACCAGATAGAGAAACGTTTCCACTTAGCTGGTTGCATGCAGCTAAAAGAATATCTAAAACCCTACAAGAAACATTAAACCTGTTCACCTCTATCTCCTCAGGAGCCATGCATGGAGGTGAAGAGACCTCAGGTTGGGATGAACTATAGGGCCCTGTGTCAGAAGGTTCGTCTGAAAGGGAAGCAGTTTCGGAGGGGTTTTCCGACAGTCTGTTGATTAGAGGAAACCAGATCTCATGAAGCCAAAATGGGGTAATGAGAATCATTCTGCCCTCATGCTTCCAATTTGAGCAGTACTCTCTGAACTAGGGGCAGAAGGAAATGCGTAAAGAAGCATTTTGTTCACAGCAGCCTGAATGCATCCTGACAAGAAATGCCAGGTCCTGGATTTCTGGAGCAGAAGAGGGGCAGTTTTGCGTTGAGTGGAGATGCAAAAAGGTCCAGGTCGGAGTTCCCCACTCTTCGAAGAGTGACTGAAAGATGATTAAGTCGAAAGACCACTCGCAAGGATCTGTCCCTGTTCTGCTGAGACGGTCTGCCAGCTCGTTTGTACTTCTGGCAAGTGAACCACCTGAATCAGTTCTTTGTGCTCTAGACACCATTCCCACACTCTCATTGCTTCCCTACATAATGGGTAAGGGTGTGCACCACCCTGCCTGTTGATGTAATACATCACTGCCTTGTTGTCCATTTGAAGAAGAATGTTCTTGTGACAGAGTATGTCCTTCAAAGCTCGGACTGCATAGAAGACGGCTCTCATCTCCGGAACATTTATGTGGAGCTGAGACTCATCCTGGGACCACGTGCCCTGGGTGTGGAGATCCTGGCAGTGAGCTCCCCAGACCATCAGGGATGCGTCCATGGTAATGGAGATCTGAGGATCCAGAAGGGCGAAGGGATATCTTTCCAGAAAGTTGTCCTCCTGAGACCACCAGGTGAGGGACCGTTTTAGAGGTTCTGTTGCCTTAATGTGAAAGGACTGAGGATGAGTGGTTGGCGACCACTGAGTACTGAGCATCCACTGAGTGGTTCTCATGTGGAGACGAGCCAAGGGCACAGTGAAAACCGAGGATGCAATGAGACCCAGCATCTGCTGCATCAAGAGAGCTCGAACTGAGCTGTTCTCTTGATGAAGAAGGCCATCTGAAGAATATCGCTCCTTCTGTCCTCTGGAAGGAAGGCTTTTGCACAGGAAGTGTCCAGAAGGACTCCTATAAATAGAAGCTTCTGGGAGGGCTGCAACTGTGACTTTTTCAGGCTTAGCAGGACTCCCATGGACATGAGGAAATTTGAGACTGCGGCCACGGTCTCCAGAGTCTCTTGTCTGGAGGGACTTGCAAGAAGCTAGTCGTCCACATATGGAAATACTTGAATTCCGATTTTCCTTAAATGCGCCACGAGAACTGCACAGCACTTTGTAAAAATTTGAGACGTCAAGAAGAGCCCAAAGGGCAGGATTCTGAATTTATAGTATTGACCCAATGCCACGAACCTTAGGTATTTGTGGTGTTTTAGTTGTAAGAGAATGTGTTGGTAGGTGTCCTGCATGTCCACGGAGGCTAGCCAATCATTTTTATGAATCAAAGGTAGCAGGTTACCAAGTGATATCTTGAACTTTTCCTTGTAGAGGAATTTGTTTAACTTTCTGAGATTGAGAATAGGGTGCATGGTGTCAGTTTTCTTTGGAACCAGAAAGTTATGGGAGTAGAAACCTGTGTTTCGTTGATCCAGCGGAACTACTTCTACTGCTCTGTTGTTCAGAAGGCCTTGCACCTCGGAACCAATAAGGCCTGGGCTGTCACTTGGGAGGATTATCAGGTTTGGGGGGTTCCGACAGATTGAGAGAGTACCCCTCACGGATTATCCTGAGGACCCATTTGTCTGATGTTATAGACTTCCACTGGTGGTAGAACTGAATCTGATGACCTCCTACTGCCAAGGAAGAGTCCCCTTCGAACAGCTGAGGTGGGACCTGGGTTTTAAACTTGGAGGGTGGCACTCGGTGTTTTGGGGCCCTGTGCTTTCTGCTGTGTTTTCTTTTGCACCTGAGGAGTTATAGTCTGTAGTAGCTCTGAGGAAACCTCTGACTTGGGCAGAGCTTCTACCATTGCTTTGAGTGAATGCCAAAGAACATACTCGTATTGAGCAAAGTAACCCAGGTAGTTAGCAATACGCATGCCCAGAGTTGAAGCAGCAAAGACCCGCTTACCCAAGGTGTTGATCTTATGAGATTGATTGTTTATAGGATGGGCTGTGGATTCCTGAGGAAGGACAGCCTTATCATTCTCTGCCAGGACCACTAAGGCATCAGCAAAGGCCCATGAGGCCAAGATTGGGCGATCCCTGGGAGGGACATATTTCCTATCTATGGACTTGGCCACAGAGGGAAAAAGAGCTGGATTCTTCCACACCATCTGGGAAAGAGTCTCGAAAGAGGGCTGTACCGGAGGGGTTAAATCCATAGGGATTTCCAGAACATGCAGATACTGGAGACGCAGAAGTTTCTCAGGATTGAATTCCCTGGTCTAGAGAGAAAAAGTAGAATTTAAGTTCTTAAGCAGAGACATAAAGGAAATGTCTTCCACCACAGGCTCTGCAGAAGAATTGATCCTTGCCCCTAGGGCAGAATCGGCATCAACATCATCACCCAGCTGAAGATCAGGATCAGGCTCAATATCATCTCCTGACAGTCCGGGGGGACTGTATAAACAGGAAAGGAATGAAAACCAGGAGGAAGTGGAGGAGGACAGAACTGGAGTTGGAAACCTCTGTAAACTATATGGGCGCCATCAACCCCAGGCCTTAGAGGCAGTGCAGAGAACAGAGATGATGCCAACACAGAAAACAGCACCATGTATGTTGCCGGCAGGGAGCATGGAATCGACCACGATGCCAACCAGTCCTCAGCACCGCATACAGCGCTGACACCACATGCAGAGCCGAAAAAGGACCTTGGCGCCAGAGAAGCTGGCACCACAGGCAGTGGCACCCCGTAGAAGTCTGAACTGTGATTTGAAGGTAAAGATTGAAAAATGGCAGGAGATAAAGGCATCGGTGTAGACCCCTGTGCCACAGCCATATTAGGGGGGTAGACACCGGAGCGTGGAGTCAATGGGACTGAAGAAGGCACCACGTGACCAGGAAGTCCTAAGCACCCAACCTGCAGATCCGAAACAGACAGGCCCGAAGGCCCTGGCGACGGACTGGCTGGTTCGGGCAGTCAGGACAACCTCTGAGCCCACTGCTCCATAAGAGCGGCCCAATGGTGAAACTGCTCATCTGAAGCCCCTCCAATAGGCAGTGAGGGTCTCAGATGTCAAAGAAGCCGGCTGTCAGTGACAGAAATCGGAGACTCCAAAAGAGGCGGAGACCGGACCCTGGCCCCAACAACTGACCATCTACGTGCAGATGTATAAGAGGGCAACCTCGAGTGATGCTGTTTCTTCTTCGACCGGTGGGCCGAAGAACTCGATCCCTAACGGTGCCGTGCATGGAACAGTTTCTTTTTATGCTTTCGGGGGGACCGCCCATCCCGCCCCCCGAGCACTGGACCATCCGTTGTCAGACCCCCGCCCAGCTGACTGAACAGCTTTCATACAAAGTCTCCCTACCGTCATCTGTCCCACTCATGGTCGGCTGAAGACTTCTTGTACAAAAGTAATTTTATTAAATGTAATCGGTACTTTTCATGATAAAATACAAAATAACAACACTGAAAACTAAGCTGCAAGTTTGAAGCTCAATTCTCAGTGGGCAAGCGACGTCATCACTGAAGCGCACTCGACGGCGGGGAAAAAAGGAACTGAGGCAGTTGGAGGATAGACACCGAACAAGTCTATACTCATGAGCCTAGCTGCTATGATGCTTCTTCTCGCTGTTCCATCTTGGCGCCGGCTCTTCTGAAAAAGTTTGGCTCCCGCTGGGTCCTAGTGCTTGTGGCGTACTCCCATTAGTGTGAATGAGTGGTGGAGACTTTAGGTCCAGGAAGATCTAAACCTGCTACTGGTACAGGAAAATTATGACAGGAGACCCTGAAGTACAGCTAGGCCAAAACCTGCCCTGCACCTAGAAGCAATGTCCAGATTGTAATGCTTTGCAAAAGGGGGACTGAACTCCAAGTGGCCATGACACATATGTCAGTGGCAACCACGTTCCTGAAACAAGCAACAGAGGCAGCCACGCCCCTAGTGGAATGTCTCTTAACCTCCCCCGGAAGGGTTTTATCATACTTCTGGTAACAAAAAGTAATGCAGTTTGCCAACCATTTAGATAAACACTGTTTGGTAACTGATGCACCTTCTCTCTTGGGTGCAAAACAGACAAAAAGCTGGTCCGTTTTCCGCATGGGATTTGTCCTGTTTGTGTAATAGCTTAAGATTCTGTGAACATCTAACGTGTGAAGAATCGCCTCTCCCACGATTAGAATACTCAGGGATAATACACTGGTAGTTGAATCGACTGGTTCAATGTAAACTCAGAAACTACTTTGGGTAAGAACTTAGGGTGTGTACAAAGATCCACCCTGTCTCTGTGAAAAATTAAGTAAGGCTCCTTACAAATCAGGGCCTGAAGCTCTGAACTCCTTCGAGCAGAAGTGATTGCCACTAAAAACAGTTCTTTCCAAGACAGGTAGCGCATTTCACAAGAACCAGCCTTTTCAAAAGGAGGCAGGGTCAATTTTTCCAAAATAAAATTATGATCCCATGCTGCAGGGGGACTGTGCACTGGGGGTTTTAGGTGTAAAATCCCCTTAGAGACTTCCAACTGGGCCAGTGTTCTGCCATCAATCAAATTATGATAGGCAGAGATGGCCGACAAATGGACCTTCAGTGAAGAACAGCCGAGGCCCGACTCACAGAGGTGCAGGAGATATTCCACGACTGATGGAGGTGGGCACAAGAAAGGGTCCCAGTCTTTTGAAGCGGCCCAAATAGAAAAATGCTTCCAATTCATTGCATAGGTGGCCCTCGTGGACGGCTTCCTAACCTCCATTAGGAATTAAGCCACTCTGGGGGATACCCCAAAGCGTGAGATGGCTATGTCCTGAGGTGCCATGCATGTACATGGAGGGACTTTAGTTCTGGATGGACCAGCATGCTCTCCTCCTGGGTCAGAAGATCACTGCAGAGATGGAGGGGGACCAGAGATTTCTCCGCTAGCTGCTGAAGTAGTGGGAACCAAACGTGACATGGCCAGAAGGGGGAAATCAGAATCATGTGGGCCCCTTCTGCCCATAGCTTGAGCAGCACCCTCTGCAGAACTGGAAAGGGAGGGAAGGCGTACAAGAACCTCCCTGTCAGACAAAGAGACAGCACGTTTCACCAGAAAACACCATGCCCTGGAGTGAGCAAAACTTGGGAACTTTTGCGTTGTATGGGGAGGCGAACAGATCCAGTTCCGGCTGTCCCCATAGGTCGAAGATGGAGTCGACCACCTCTTGCTTTAGCTCCCAATCACAAGCTCTGATTATTGAGCAGCTGAGACTGTCCACTAGGACGTTTTGCATGCCCGGAACGTGAACGGCTGTGAGGCGAATCTGATGCAGAACAGCCCAATTCCACACCCGCACTGCCTCCCTACATAGGGGGGGTAGGATCAGGTGCCTCCTTGCTTGTGGAGATACCAGACTAAGCACATGTTGGATATTGGACTAGCAGAGTGCCCTGGAGAAGCCGGTGTTGAAAAGCCTGAAGCACGTACAACACCGCTCTCATTTCCAACACACTGATGTGTAGAGAAGACTCTACTAGGGACCATGTGCCTTGAGTCTTGATGTCTCCCAAATGATCACACCATCCCATCCCTGATGCATCCGTTGTCAGGGTCTGAGAGGGGGAGGGGACTGAAAGAGGACCCCTTTGGTGATATTGGGAAGATCCTGCCACCACAAGAGATGTCTCTGCATGGAACTGGAGACCATGATCATCTGGTCCAGGTCGTCCAACCTCTGATCCCACTGTGCCCAGAGCGTCCACTGTGAGATATGCATGTGAAGCTTGGCTAAAGGAACTGTGGGGATGGCTGATGCAACAGTCGAAGAATCAACCTGGCCAAGACCTTCTGGCTGGAGGACACTGAAAAGGCCTGCCTCTGCAGGGTTTCCGCTCTGTCCTGAGGGAGGAAAGCAATACCCTGGAGTGTGTCCAACACTGTCCCAATAAATTACAGGTGTTGAGATGGAACAAGCTGAGACTTGGGAAAACTGACGGTAATCCCAGCCTGTTGAAAAAGATCCTGGGTTGCAGAAAGAGAGTTCCAACTGCTCTCTCGATGGGGCTGACAAAAGCCAGTCGTCAAGATAAGGGAACATGCAGTAATCCTAGCATCTCAGGGCCACCGCCACTAACGCCAGGCACTTTGTGAAGACCTGAAGTGTTGAGGACAGGCCAAAAGGCAGAGCCCTGAATTGGTAATGTTCCCCCTGGAAGGAGAACTGGAGGTAGTGGCAATGGGCCCTGAAAATGGGGATGTGCAGGTAGGCATTCTGTATATCCAGAGTGCAGAGCCACTGACCCTTGAGCAGAAGGGGCAGCAGACCTGGAACTGTTTGTACTCTATGTATAGGTTCAGACTGCTGAGATCCAAAATGGGACGCAGATCTCCTATTTTCTTGGGGGCCAGAAAGCAGTGGGAGTAATATCCTTTTCCTACCTGGTGTGAAGGAACAGGTTCTATTGTTCTTTTTTGTAATAGAGCCTTAATCTCCTTTCTGAGAGAAAGAATGTGTGCCTTTGGGTGGTGAGACTGTCTGGAGGTTTCGAGAGAAACCCCAGAGTATGGCCGTGCTCTATGAGCTGAAGGACACGAGTCAGTTGTCACCGCCTGCCATCCTTGCAGATGGCTAGCGAGGGGGCAGGTGGCAAGTCACATGGTGGGGGTTAGGGAGAGATCCCCCAGAAGCTCTCTGGGACTTGGCTTGGGGGGGCGGCTGGTAACGACCGGGCCCTACGTTTATTCGGACGTCGGGCCGTCTCATGTTGTTGTTTTGGCTGCCACATGGCCTAGCATCGAAAGGGCTTCTTTTGTTGAAACGTCAGATGGTACATAGTTTGTACTAAACAAAGTGTCATGCCTTTGTCTTGAAGGGAGGTGATGATGTCTTGGGCATCCCCACCAAACAGGACCGATCCCCTGAAAGATGCGTCCTGGATAGCACTCTGCACGTCTTGTGCCAAGCTCAGCACCCTCAACCATGAGAAGTGACATAGGCTGACAGCTGTGGCAACCCTTCTTGCTGAAAAGTCTACTGCATCATAAGTGGCTCTTAGCGAATGCCTACAGACCACTTTAGCCGATCAAATCGAATCTGCCAGTAAGGTCTTCGAATCAGAGTCTGGCAGTGCCTGAATGGCTGGCTCTAGCTGGGCAAATAAGGACTTTTGGTAGGCCAGTGTATGTCAGATGTAATTAAGAGCCCTCATGGCCAGGGTGGAAGATGCATAAACTTCCGACCAAACTGGTCCAACTGCAGCGATCCCCTGTCCGGGGGTGATGTGCCCACGTGTCGAGGCTTAGAGGATTGGTCATGAGCGGCTGCAGTGATGACCGAGTCGGCTTTGGACTGCGTGCTGAAGTGGTCCTTCCACGCTAACGTACGTTATGTATGGTCATCTTTCTTGGCTGTTGCTGGGATAGAGAGCATCATCCAGATGGTGGATGACAGGTCCTTGTGCTGTTCAAGCCAGGGTGTCGTAAGGATTGGTGCTGCCTCCTTCATGTCTAGATGTTCTGTCAGGTATTGCCTTTTTGGGTTCTGGGCATCTGACTTCGAGTCGTACGCCTCCTCAAAGCCCTGGAAGGTAAACCCCAGCGTCGTATAGCCCAGTGTCAGGTAATGGTAGCCCGGCATCCCATAGGGCGAACAGCCCGACGGGTATCGTGGCGTGTGATACCCTGGCAAAGAGTAGTGAGACACAGGGAAGCCTGGCATCGGAAGGCCCAGTGAAGGCCCTGATGGCAGAGCCGAGGGACTGCCTGAGGCCCTGATGGTGGGTAACCTGGCGTAGGTTCAGGAAAGGGGCCTGAAGGACCTGAATGAGGGTTAGAAGGGCCTTGTAACCGCAGGTCTGGTGCCGGAATGTCCGGTGGAAGTTCCGGTGTCGGCCCCAACAGGGCTGAGTGTCCCACTGGAGGTCGGGGGGAGACCCAGATGGGGAAAATGCAGTGCAGGACGCCCGGCTCCCAAGGATGTCGGCATCAGGCATTCCGGCTCTGGTACCAGGGGTTGTGTCAGGCGGATGCTTCTCCAACTCCGCCTGCCATGTGCAGGAAAGCTGTGAGTCACCTCAAGGGCCGCTGGCAAAGGAGGGATCCAGAGAGGGAGAACCCTCTGGGGAGGGTTGCATACGCTGATCCAAGGGATCAGTGTCAGGCCTGTTATCGGGGCCCGACAGAAGCGCAGTGGCTGAGTGGACATCAGAGGAGCTGGCATGCGACTTATCAGCCAGGGACGGGCGTTCGTCAGAGAAGCGGATGACTGACTAATCAGCTGCACCACCAGACTTAGAACCCAAAGTTTTGAGGAGCCTAAGGGTAGTGGAGCTCTCCGACGGATCGGAGGCACCCGCCTGAACTGTGACCAGCTCAGGCGGGGGGACCAAGGCCAAGGGCTGCTCCCCGCAAGGAGGGACAGGCTTGGTCGGAAGAGTAGTACCCACCCCAGCAAGAAACCATTCGTCATCCACAGCCCCAGAAGGAGGCCCGCAGCAGGAAGGAGACCGATCGCGGTCCCGATGCTTCTCCTTGTTATTCCTCTTCTTCTTACAGGAGTCTGAGGAACCCCCCAGAGAAGAGGATGATCCCCACAGCTTCTGCAGCTCCTTCTCCCTGGAAGGCATTCTTAGTTTGAGAATGTGGGCTTCCAGGGCCCGCTAGCAGCATTTCCGTGTGGCCTGGTTGAATTTCTGGCAGGCCTCACAGTCCTCGGTCTTGTGCTCTGGTCCCAGGCAGAGGGAATGGCCATCCTTGTGAGGGAGCCAAGTTCCGCAGGAATTGCACTTGTTCTTAAGCAACTCGGAAGACGTCAGAGAAGGCACGCATAAAAAAAGAAATACTTTTCAAAGATTTACAGAGAAAAATAAAAGCGATGAAATACCCATCCAAAAATGGCAGTCGACTGAAGCAGCATTCTCCACGAGGTCCGACGTGTGCAGGTCAAAGGCAGAAAAGAACTGGAGGGCAGGTGTAGGAACCGCCCACTATATAGTGTCACGCTGATATCCATCACATGATGCCGGGTAGGCGGTCCCCCGGCAAACACTGCTAAAGTCTTCAGTGTGGTCCTAGTGCCGGACGGCTCTAGTCCTAAAGGTTAGTACATACTGCAAGAGCCCTCATGAACCAAGATCATCCCATTCTATATATCAGTAGGAAGTTGCACGACAGGGAAAAAAGGTACTCCACCATTGAAAGGGAAGGCCTTGCAGCAAAGTGGCCCATGGAGCCCCATAAGTTTTATTTGCTAGGAGCTGACTTTATACTTCTAACTGATAAGAATCCTCTCTGTTGGCTTAACCAAATGAAGGATAAAAATTCCATAATCACAAGGTGGTACCTGGCACTACAGCTATTTAAATTCAAGGTGATACACAAATCTGGAAAAGAGAATGTCAATGCTGATTTTCTGTCAAGATTTAGACCAGGAATTGTAAATGCCAACGGTTGGAAAAAAAAAAATGTGCGAGTTTAAACATCACTGTTTGCATTCTGGTTGTTATGGAGAAAAGGGATACAGCATATGCTGAAAACTGTAAAGATTATAAGCTAATGCTAAAGGAGACTTTAACGAAAGTTTTGGAAACCTGTTTTTTTTTAAACCGGTTTCCCTCTTGAACAGGGGGTATGTGACCCTGCCCATTTGTTATGTAGAAAGAGTTAAAACGCAAGGATCTGTTTTACCCTCTTTCATTCTTGTCTGTCTGACAGGACAGTCACATTTTCTTGTCA
Source organism: Neoceratodus forsteri (assembly GCA_016271365.2). Taxonomy (NCBI): domain Eukaryota; kingdom Metazoa; phylum Chordata; order Ceratodontiformes; family Ceratodontidae; genus Neoceratodus; species Neoceratodus forsteri. Next base: position 1,105,936,394 of record CM057449.1, on the reverse strand, counting down.
AACACAGAAACTGGCCACTCCGACAGTCTCGCTACCCCGCCCACTATCTCTCCCTTCACTTGCTGTTTCTACTTTTCTTCCCCCTTGCATGTCTGAAGTTATAAAACATGTGTGAATCTTTATGCGAAACTGGGATCCCTTGGTTTGAAAATGTATATGGTTATATTGTTGAAATGACTGCAAAAAGCTATTTGGAACTTAGGGGGTTAACCTGGAATGCAACACTAGCTCTTTTGCAGAAGCTGTCAACAGGAGGTCAGTTCTGTGACACCATGTACTTACTTTTTTGTTACATCTGCAAGGAAGGAAACTTACAAGAACATTTTCTGAAAAACAGGATGTCTTCTTAACAAGTTCCTTGACAAAAACTTATAAAAAGGGCAGCAATATATATATATATATATATATTTTTTGAGAGAGAACAAGACTGAGATTTGAAATGGAGAAGAAACACTCAGAATTTATACTCACTCCTTTGGATTTCATACTAACACACAATGCCTTTGAACTTAATGGGAATCATTTCTTACAGTTATGGGGGGCTCTATGGCTGCCTCTTATGCTAATTTATTCCTAGGCATGTGGAAGGAGCTGTGCGTCTTGAATACAGGGAAAAATCCATATTTTGAAAAAATAAAATTATTACTTGGGGACCCAGTGGTAAGTAAGGCTGCTGGACAAAACCCATGGATCACATTTAGTAGAACACCTAATTTAAGGGATAAACTGGTACATAGCAGGATGCAATCAAGTATTAAAAGTTCAAGCTGGTTACCAGTAAGACCAAAAGGGAACTTCAAATGCCACAGGTGCAATGTCAGTGCTTATTCTGAACAGAGTAAGGAATTCAAACACCCAAAATTGCACAATCAAAAAGCTGAGGTTAGACAGAGTTACCAGACGTCCTCTTTTACCAGGACATGTCCTCTTTACAGCCGAGGATTTTTGGTCTGGGTGGATTTTCTCTGTAGTGTTCTTTTGTCCAGGTTTTGGGTTTCTGACTCTGCGGTTCCGCATCTGTCATTCACTGACAGAGTCTACTACCATGGCAACTGGGACGGGTAGCAAGTCAGAAGTCTGCGTGGGTATAAACAAAAAAAAAAAACCTGAATTGTGTTCCGATTAATTTCTGTCAATCATACTATGCGCCCTCCTGCTGCTTGCTGCATGCAGCTACAAGTTTTACTCCTCCAATTACTGCGGTCACTAGCCTGGCATCTGTGCTCCCGCGCTCCCTGACTGGTCCGCATTCTTTGACCCCTGATTGGCTACGTTGCTCCGTTATCCTGCGCTGCTGCGCATGACAGTCATTCTAAGGTTTGACCCACGAGTGGTATCTGGTGAAAGAGCAGCCTGTTGCATGTGTGGCAAGAACGCAGGTTGTGGTGTGCAGGGCCGTGGACCTGCCGTGAAATATTTTTTTATTTGCTGTCATTTCTTTCTTGTTCGACCCGTGATTCGCCACCTATGAATCTGATCATCGATCCCAGCCCAAGCAAATAAGTGAACAGACCCCCACCTGCCCGCCACGACTCTAAGAGGACCTGTCCCAACTCCCAGGCAAACCGAGCTGATCCCCAGTGTGAGCACCAGCAGCTGAGCTGCTGGGGTGAGTACCAATCGACTGTCCCCTTGACTCTGTCCTGACTGAGTCGACTGAGTGAGACTGACACCCTCCCACCTTAAATCCAGACCAAAATAAATGTAACATCACTGACTCGGGGGGGGGGGAGTTGTTAAGGAGTAGAATGCTTGTTGTTGTTGCTCTGTAGTGGTGTTTTTTTTTTTTTTTTTATTATTTCTCTCCTCTGATCTTATGATGATTGCTGGGTCTGATGGCGATTTGTACTCCTGCCTGTAGTTTCTGTTAAACTTCTGTGTGCTGTCAAGACAAGTCCCAGTCCTGGAGTGGACCCAAAATACAGCAAATAAATCTGACCACCTGAGAGGGTGGAGTGGTAGGGCAGGACTGGAAGGCTGACTGCTCGCTGCTGTGCCACCACTGTTTTAAGGGCACAGGGCTGCACCTGTAATCCATCCTAGGTGTGGTGTGGCTGACAGTGTGGGGGGTGTGCGCTGAGGGCATAATGTGGAGGTGGCTGAGAGCATGAGGGGTCCTCTTTTTGGTGCTTCAAAATCTGGTAACCCTAAGGATAGACAGTGCATAACCTGTGACTCCAGTTTTGTAGTGTATGTTCTTTGGTGCCCATGTGATCTCATCTATATCAGATGAGCTGTAAGAAGTTTAAAAACCAGGATCCAAGAGCACGTGAGAGACATTGAAAATTCTAGGGTAGACAAACCAGTAGGGGCCCATTTCAAACTAGTACATAACTCGGCCTGTGGGACTTAGATTTATGGGGCTGGAAAAGGTTTTTACACCAAAGTATGGGGGAGACAAATAAAATCCACTCCTTATAAAAGACAGTTTTTAGATATATACAATGAGAAGTGTAAAACCAATGGGACTTGAAGCCATTTCTATTAAAAAGATATAGAAAATAATTTCTGCGCCTCTCTTTGCAGAATGTTCTGTTTCAGCCTTGCCAAGGAACTATTCTCCGACTTGGAGGCATGCTGATACGTGGATCCACTCCTTGGAGAGGTCTCCGTGTGGCCTGGGGTGATCATGTGGATAAATTGATAGCTTTTTTTCTTCCTTTGTAGACTCTCTTATTCATTTACTTTGGTCCAAGACATTTGGGTTGGTGTTACAGCAATAAAAATAAATACAGACATGCATTAAAATATATTTGTATGTACGAAAAGAATTAGCTAAAACCTCCCCTTTGTATAATTTTCAATAGATAGTTTATTTAGACTTGGACCTTTAGAACTGAGAACATATTAGTCTATTCTTTTTTTTATAAAGTTTACAAAGTTGTTTTTTTTAAGAAAATGAAGAGTTATACAATATTCAATGTATTCACATACTTGCTGTGCTTAATTTTGTAGAACAAACTTTCTACACATTACTGAAGTGGGAGGTCAAAAGGTCATTTGATCATTTTTCTTTAAGAGCAAACTTTAAAATGTACTAATTGATTGTGATGTCATTTAGAATGGATCAGTTTTGTTATGTTTAATTTTCTAGAAAAAATCTATTTCTGTTCATTATCATAGTGGGAGGTCAAAAGGTCACTTGATCTAATTACCTTTAAGAGTAAACTTGTAAATGTATTAATTGATTGTGATATCATTAAGAATAGACACTGTATCAACTAAGCAAATTTCTCTTTGGTCTGATCCCTCTTAGAAGGCTGGGAGAGCTGAAGCGCAGGGGACAGCACCACAATGTGTGGTGTTAGATTTGCTTAAAATAAACTACAACAGGTTTGAAACTTGAAATACTTAGCAGTGTGATTTTGTGCTGCAACTTTCTGAGTGCCACACCTTTGGTTCATAGTTTATCAAGGTTGGCCGGCCTTGTGTAAGCACGGTCCAGAGCCGTTTGCTCGCAGCAGCTGTTCGTTTCGGATTTGCATTTCGTGGCATATGTGGCTCTAGTGGAGGGCTTCCAAGCTGCCACAAGGATGCCAACTACCCTCCAAGATACTTCAAACTTGGCAATGGCTATGTCCTCAGGAGCCAAACATGCAGATGAATGGACTTGAAGTTCGGGTGGACCAGGGCCCCCTGAGCCTGCATCAGCTGATACCTGCAAAGGGACAGAGGCACTGGAGGTTCCTTCGCTGTTGCAGCAATGGAAACCACATCTGCCGTGGCCAATAGGGCGCAACCAGGATCCTGCTGGCCCCCTCCATTTGCAGCTTCATTAGCCCACCTCTGAATCAGAGATAATGGAGGGAAGGCATAAAGGAACCTCGCACTCCAGGAGAGGGACAACGCGTCTCACCAGAAAACTCCAGGCCCTGAATCTAGTGAGCAGAAAATGGGCAATTTTGCATTGAGTGGGGATGCAAAAAGGTCCAGCTCTGGATAACCTTATCTGTCAAACAGATCTTCTGTGATGGATAAGAGAAGTTCCCATTTGTGCATCCTGAATGGAGTCCAGCTGTGGCTATCTGCCAGGGTGTTCAGCACGCCTGGGACATGGACTGCCGAGAGTTCCAGGCCATGGTCCAGTGCCCAGTACCAGACTCTCATGGCCTCCTTGGACAGGGGGTACGAATGCTTTCCCCCTGCTTGCTGATGTAGTACACAACACTGTGTTTTGATCAACAACTTACCAGGAAGGAGGTGGTTCTGAAAGGCCTGCAGGTGGTTCTAAAAGGCATACTGGACTGCCCGCATCTCGAGGACACTGATATGGAGGGATGTCTCGATCTGGGACTATGTCCCCTGAGTCTAAAAAGGACCCAAGTGTGCACCCAGCACAATCTGGAGGTATCCGTTGTGAGAGTCTGCTGGGGATCAAGAATGGGACCCCTCATAACAGGTTGGGGGGGTCTATCCACCACTGGAGCACCCTGTGGACCGGAGAGGAGACTAGCACTAGCTGCTCCAGGTTGCCCATGCATTGGTCCCACTGCACCTGGAGGGTCCACTGGAGCACCTGCGTGTGCAGTCTGGCCAAGGGCAGCACAGCCATAAGACCCAGTAGCCTCAAGTACACCCTTGCAGAAACATAACAGCTCTGGGCCACCTCCTGAGCCTGGGAAATTAGACACTCTGCTGTTTTGGGGAGGAAGGCCCTGCCCTGCACCGAGTCCAGGACCACTCCTATATACTGCAGCCTCTGAGACGGGATCAAAACAGACTTGGGCAGACTGACAGTGATGCCCAGTGAGTGAATTAGCTGGAGGGTCCTCTCCAGGGAACGGAGGAGCTGATCATGGGACGGAGATTTGAGAAGCGAGTCGCCCAGGCAGGAGAAGATGTACAAGCTTTCTCTCCAAAGGGCAGCAGCTACTGCTGCTGAGCCTTTTGTAAAGACCCATGGCGCATAGGATAAGCCAAAGGGTAAGATTGAATTGGTAATGCTCACCCTGAGAAAGAAACTGGAGAAACCGCCTGTGTGGAGGACAAACTGAGATATGTAGGCAAGTGTCCTGCATATCTAGGGAGCACAGCCAGTCACCCTGCTTGAGCAGTGGCAACAGACCATGAAGAGCGAACATGCAGAATTTTTTGTATTGGATATAAAGACTGAGGTCTTTGAGATCTAGAATAGGCCCCAGATCTCTGGTTCTTTTGGGGACCATGAAGAACCTGGAATAGACTCCCCTGTTCCTCTGCCACCTGGGCACTGGCTCAATGGCCTTTTTCCACAGAAAGGACTGTACCTCCTCCTGAAGAACCACTGCATGAGCCAGAGGGCATCAGAGGAGTCTCTGGGGGGTGTTTTACAAGCTCCAGAGTGTGACCCCTTTCTATAATCTGAAGAATTCAAGCATCTGAAGTTATGTTTCTCCATTGGTCGAGATGGAGGGAGAGCCGACTTCCGACCACCGCTTCTTGGCCAGGGACTGGAAGAGGGGGGTCTGGCAAGGAGTGAGGCAGAGTCAGCAGTGGGGCTGATCCATTACCGCTGGGTCATTTTGTGGTAGGATCCATGGAGGAGGGGGTAGGTAAGGCAGAAGTGGCCTTCTGTTTGCCCTGAGGATGGGAGTCCGCACTGGACTTGTGGGACACCTTATGAAAGAATGGGCGCTATATGCTCCTGGGCTGGGTATGGTAGAGAGAATGGACAGACTTAATAGTCCTACCAGAGGCCTGTAAGTCATTAATGATGTCCTGGACATCTGGCCCAAAGAGCTTTGAGCCACGGAAGGGGGCATTCAGCATCTTCTGTTGGACATCCACCATGAAGCCTGGGATCCTCAGCCACGTGTGCCTATGAAGGCAAAGTGGTAACAGCCCTGACACCAGTATCAGAAATGCCATACAAGGCCCTGAGGAGGTGTTTACTAATATCTTCGGCAGCCTGTAAGGACTTGAGCACCTCCTGTTTCTGGGAATCCTCAAGGAAGGCTTGAGCAGCCACCTTGCCCTTCTTCCAGATTGTGTTCTGGTACCTGACCATATCGGATAAATAATTAGCAATCCGAAGTCTAAAGGTGGAGAAGGCATAAACCCTCTTACCCCAAAGGTTGATCCATCTGAATTCCTTATCGGGGAGTGGGAGCACCTTGGACCTGTCATGTGCTGCTTTGATGACCACAGAGTCTGTCTCAGGTTGGGCAGCATAATAAGGCAGACCCTGAGGGGCATGACAGAGTTTATCTGCCCTGCGAGGCTTGGCAGGAACCATGTCTGGGTGGTGCCATGCCACAGCGATGGCATTCCTCAGAGCTGGTACAATAGGAGGAAGAACCTAAAGAAAAGATTCTGGGATCTCTACAAAGTCCATTGGATCTCTCCTGGTGGCATCCTCTTCCTCAGTGTGGAAGCCCATAGCTGGACAGCTGCATCATGACACTGAAAAAGGTAGGATCTTCAGAAGGGAACCTAGGAGTATGTTTATCAGTGTCATTGCTCACTGAAGAAGCAGTGGACCACTCTGAGGAAAAAGGTACCTCCTCCTCCTCCCCTTCCTCTGGGAGGACAAGGTCAGGATGGTAACTCCACTTCAACGTTGATCTGTCCTAATTCAAGGTCCGGTGAGCAAAGGATTGATGGTGCCCTACCGGGCGCAGACCAAGAAGGCCAAAGCGGCATCGATGACAGGGCACAGTTTATGGTGCCGGAGACCCAGGTCTGTATGAACCCAATTGGTGCACCAGGGTCATAGTTATCAAGGTCAAAATAGTGTTAAGGTTGACAGCAGAAGAGGGGAGTATTGACGGTGGAAGGGTTGCCAGCACAGGGCATATCAAACCACCTGTTGGACCTTGAGAGCCCAAGGGCCTAGGGGCTGACATTGATGACCCATGGGTCGGCGGCTGGCCTCCCACAGAAGTGGGAGAAGATGCTGTCAGTAGGGGCCTGCAAGAAGCAAAGGCCTAGACAGCAGAAGGCATTGGTGCAGCCACAGCTGATGGACTACCCCCCTCCCGGAGAAAGAATAAGCCGTTGGGGATCACGGGCACCATTGGGGGGGGGCAGTCCTGATCGCGATCTGTTTTGTGGCTTTTCTCTGTGGACTTGTCTAAGTCCTTCAAGGCCTGGGAGCTTGACTAACCCACCAGCAAAAGGGAGGGACAGACCCCAGAAGACCCCTGCCCAGAACTGGCTACTTGCTGCTCCATGAGGCATTTCTTCAAAGCCTTTTTGCATTGCCTAAGGGCTGTGAGGTTGAATTTCTGGCAGAGCTCACAGTCCGAGACATCGTGGTCAGACCCAAGACAGCAGACACAGAGGCCGTGGTCATCTGAAGAAACAATCTTCTTTCTGCAGTAGCAGCAATGGAAGAGAAATTTGGAAGGAGTACCTCTTGACATAAACAAGGTTAAATAATCTCTTGTTTAAAGGAGATTCTAAAAGCTAAAGTAAAAGAAAAAAGGCGTAGGCAAAATTGGCACGAACTACGACTGAGCTTCCGCGGAGTCCCATGTGATAGGAGTCAATGGAGGGAAAGAACTGAAGAGAGAGTGGGGCTGCTCACAACTTTATAGGGTTGTTGACGGCAGAGGACGTTGCTGTGGGCCGCCCCAGTTATACTGCTGGAAAATCTTCCATGAGGATCCTGCTTCACCAATGGTGAAGCTCCTTCAGTGTGACCTGATGACTGAGAAGCCCCCAAAGAAGATGTGTCCCGAGATGTGTTCATGTTTCTCAGCATCACTGGACATGCTGGCATGTGTTATCCCTTATATTACCTTCATCCACATTCACCCTATACATAAGAAATAAAGTACACCAAAGTGTACCTAATAAGGCTGTAATTGCACTGAGTGATTCTGGGTTAATTTACTGGTTTATATATGTGAACTCAAGATACCATTACAACATAATATAGTATGCGCACATTTGGTGTACTTTGAAATACTTTTTTTAAATTAACAGGTCTGCCTGTACCAGCTCCAGTGCCACTGACAGTCTATTCCATTTTGCTTTCACTTTTGGTGCGCACAAGAAGTGGCACAGTAATTCACCTTTTATAGCCTTGTAATACATACTTTTTTTTCCATTTGGAAACAACATAGAGACAAAAATCCCATTATAAATTATCATCGGTCAACAGTACCAACAATCACATAGGTTACTGGACAAGATAATAACGGCTAAATTAACTCTACAAAAAAAAAAATTTAAAATAAATAAATCACTCAGTGAGTGAACTGGTAGCAAGCCAAGTAAGTGGGCTGGCTCTTCCAAATGGCACCAACAATGCAGTAAGTAAATTTTCTAATTAATTTATGTGAGAAACAGGGGATCCATATGCTACAAAAAATGAAAATTTCGTAACTACCATAATTCTTTATCTTTCTGTGCATCCTCACCATTCATCGCTGGTGGGTTCTAGCCAGAGGAGCAGGACCCTGTAGGAGCATTTTTTTGTTGTTGTTGTAAGGGGAGGAGGTGGCACTGCCCTCGAGGCTGACGTACTGCGTGGCGCTCGTGGGTTGGCCAGAAACCGATGCCGACTCCTCCTCCATCCCAGTTCTGCACACTGGAGAGCAAAGTAGTAAGAGAAAAAAGGGAGGGCAGGGCAAGGGAGCCTGCGAGAGGAAAAGGAAAACATGTAAACAGAAAAAGGAATAAGCTGACTGAGAAAATAGAAAAGGTAACCTAGGGGTCAGACAGGGGGCCCTAAACCTCTGAGCAAGCTAGGCAGGATAGATTAAAGGAGGAAGAGAGAGAAGACAATAAGGAGAGGCAGGCAGAGCGCCACTCCTGGTGGAGTCAAGACTCTCCGGGCTTTGGAAAGGGCCACTGTATTCAGCCATCTGTTCTGCAACTCCAGAGAATGGAACAAGAGAATCCTCGGGTTGAAAAGTAACCCCCAGGAGGAGCTAGCTGGGAAACGGCCCAGAAGGCAGCTCTAGATCAAAGAAAGGCCCTCACAGCCAAGCCCACAGTGGAGAAAACCATTGTTTGGGGGGGTGCAGGTGTCTCTCACTCCTCACTGAATGAAATCCCCCAGGCGAGGAGGATCCATGCCCCGGCAGGGTCTCCGAGAAGAGGAATTCTCCCAGACACAGGAGGCAGCTGAGCCCTCTTAACAGAGAGTGAAAGTCCAGGGAAAAAACATTAGAGGACATGGAGTACTATACCCACAGAGACCCTACAGAAGGACAGATATAGCTGCAGCCAACAGGAAGAGCCACAGCTCCAAGGGAAAGAAGTTGGGGAGTCACTTGGGCCTCCAAGATAATGTTGAAGAGGAGCCTCAAGAAGAATTCTGAGATCCCACACAAGCACTGGCAGCTCAAACCAGCCAGAGAAGGGATCCCAGCAGGGATCTGAGGAAAGCCCAAGTGAATCCCCATTCAAGGGACAAGAATCCCTACCTGTTCTCCCCCAACGGAAACCCCCTGACATCCCAAGCAGAGTGAACAGGGGAACCAGAAGACTAGTCCACAACTGACCTCAACTGGGGAAAAACAAGCAGGGAGGAGGAACTGCTCAGAGACACAGGCCCTAGAGGGGAAGGAGAATGGTAGGTAGTGATGAATGGTAGGTACACAGAAAAATCAATAATTAAAGTAGGTACGTAATTTTCATATCTTATCTGTGCAACTCTTCACCATTCTTCACTGGTGGGTGATTGCCACCCCCCCCCCGGAGGGGACCTAGTACCTCCCCTGAGGGAGGAATGTCCCTGAGCCCCCTGTGGGAGAGACATAAGAGGGGAGACCCTTACAGGCCTAACTAGGCCTGGGACTGGTCAGGATGAGGCAGGGTCTCCCTCTCTGGTTGGGAGAAGGAAGTCGCCCCTGAAGTTCCCGCTTCACCCTACGGGAAAAAAAGGTGGGTTCCCTGGAAAGAGGAGTCAATCACCTTTCCCCGGGCCATGGGTGATAACTGGGATAAACAAAGCCATGCCATCCACCTTATACAGATCGCTGTCTCCACTAGCCTGGATGCCACCTCACTGGCATCATTCAATGCCCTTGCTTGGTGCCTCGCAAGCTCCAGGCTATGTGCAGAGAGGGCAAAAGCTTGTCTGGTTGCCTCCATATCAGGCACAGATGCTAGGATTTTCCCTAGCAAGGACCATAAGTGCCTGCTGTAGGCAGCCTGATGTGCTGAGACTGAAACAGAGAGACATGCCATAGAAAACACTCTACTCCCCCAGAAGTTACATTTCGCAGAGTCTGCAACCGGGGGGCCAATCATGTCTTGGGCGTCTATGCCTGGAAGGAGTGTCCAGGATCATCACACCCGAAGGGGGGGTGAGACAAGGCTCCAGGAGATCCTAGGGGTGCGCAATACCTGCACCGGCAGTCCATCAGGCTGGAGATGGGACTGAAGGACGCCTCCAAGCACGGGATGCCGCCTTCCTAAAGGGGGAGGGCCAGGCGGGTACCACCAGGTTGCCCGCACTGTAGTCACTTAAACAAACGCACATTGCCCGCACAGGTTTGCGACTTGATAGTCTGGTGATGTGGAGCTCATCTACGAACCTCGAAAGGAAACGCTGATAACTGGTCTGGTCAGCACCTGAGGAAAGGTGGACAGAGGGATCCTCTCCTTCAAGCGACGAAGACGAGGAAGCCGACGAGTCCGAGAGACTGAGACTGGCTGCCTAGAGGGAGAGTGGTGAAACACCAGCTCATCCAAGGATCTTGCATAGGTGGGGAAAAGGGCAGCGATGGCTCTAAACTGTTCTAAAGTCAGGGGCCCCGTAGGACCAGAGTGATTCAGGAGAAGAGGAGGAGTTGGCAGAGGTAGAGTGGCCAGACGTCTCTGAGGAAGAGAACGATCTCTGCAAGGGCTCGGGAACCAAACAGGTGAACCAAAACCTTGGGAGGATCACTCGGTCAAGCTAGTCAGCGGCCATCCAACCAGACTGAAATTGTCGGGACTGAGCCCTGAAGGGGATTTCCCCCCTGCAAGGCGTCTGGGGCCACGTGAGTCCAGAAGGGCGGCCCTTAGCCTTGAGAGATGAGATCCCTTCCCGAAAGACCTCAGGGGAGAAGACAGGGCCGGTGCTGCGGCTCCTACCAGAACCCTTGTGGGATACTAGAGAAAGATGCTGCTCCTGACACTGCCCCCTACATCCCTCAGACTCAGAGATGGACCCCTTCCTCAGGACCAACCTAGGAAGTTCAACTTCCCCCACTGACTCCTGAGGGACGGTAGAAGAAAGAACATTCTCTCCCATTCCAGATGCCCTAGAAGACTCAGAGGTGGGCCCAGCCTGATCACCTAAAACGGGGCTCACCTCCTCTAGGCTCAGAATCACTACCGGCTCCATAAAACCCCTCTGGTGCTGTCCCCGGCACTGGAAGATCTGACGGTGCAACAATCTGCTCCGACGTCAGCAGAAATTGCCAGCACCAGGGGGAGCTGGGGAGGCACCAAAGTGCGGGAGGGGGGGGTCCGAGGATCCCGAAGAATGTGGAAGCCAGTCTGGATCCACCTCTGAATCATCCTCCTCCCTGGTGGAGGCATGGATCCAGAACACTTCACGAACAACCCCTCCCCCCGGCACCGAGAGTCAGCCCCACATTGCCCACGGCACCGCCCTGATCACCGGCGCTGCACGAGGCACCAGGATCCGAGGTGGCGCAAAAGGACAGCACCGAGCCAGGGCTGGCAGACACAGGTCACAACGCTGGGGGAGCTTTCACCGCCGAGGAGTTGACTGCCAGAACGAAGCCTCCAGCCTGACTCCCGGAGGAATCGGACCGGGCCTCCTACACAGTGAGAGGGGCTTCTACCGAGGCAAGGCTTGAAAAGGCGGAAGCCCCCTCCTCTGTGGTCTGTACAGAACCAGGAGGGGACCCAGAGGAAGGGTCAAGGGACCTGCGCCTGGTGTCCCTGGTGCGTGCCTGTCCTCCGAAAGTTGGTGGCATACAGCCGACTTTGAATGCCTCAACTTCCAGAACTCTACAATCTATCGGAAAACAGGCGCTGCAACACTCCATATCATGGTAAGGGCCCAGGCAGGTCAAACACCAATTATGTTGGTCAGAGATGGAGTAAAGCCAGCCACAGGAACACTGCTGCATCAGGGTCCGGCCCGCCTTGGAAGTCTTTTTCTTGTCCCCTGGACAAGAAATGACTGGACGGGAAAGCAAAAACAAGACTCGGCAGTGTAATTAAAAAGGAAAGGTCTTACCAGTCATGGCGATAGGGCGGAACTTTGTGACGGACTAGGCCAATGACACAAGTGGGAAAATCACGCTCCACACACGAGTCGTGCTTGTCTGACGATGGAGAAGCAGAATCAGATGGAGGGAGCTGTCGGCGTCTGTTACTGGCCAACCCATCAGCGCCATGAAGTGTATCGGCCTCGAGGGCCGCGCCGCCCATGGCATCGACTCCTCCCCTTACAAAAAAATTAAATAAAATATGCTCCTGCAGGGTGCTGCTCCTCTGGCCAGAACCCACCAGTGATGAATGGTGAAGACTGGCACAGATAAGGTATCAATAATTATGTTCCACTCAGCTAAAAATACCTTTGCTCTCAAGATTCTCATGTCACAAGAACTTTTCGACGGTATTATAAATTTATAATACCTGGGGAGCATTTTCTCCATTAGGAAAACCCGGTTATAATTTTCCATTTAAAACATCTGGTTACAGCAGTGAATACACGCCAGGTTTTCCTTGCTCCATGCATGCCCACACTGAGATACACACACACACACACACACACACACACACACACACACACACACACACAGGGCATAGCTACAAGGGTGCAGGGGGTGCAGTGGCACCCGGGCCCACTAGGTTTGAGGGGTCCAAATCATAATTTTGATGTTTATTCAAAACTGGGGATGGGCCCTGTAATATTGCCTTGCACCCAGGCCCTCTGGGTATTTTCTACGCTACTGACACACACACACACACACACACACGTACGTTTCAGGCTGAATGTGCTACTGAACTATGCTATCAGAACCACAGGCCATACAGTTTTCTGTCATTGCTGGGTAGTGTTTTTAAGATGAAGAAAACACTACCCAGCAACTATATAAAACGAAATATGGGAAGGAGTTAAAACTTGAATTTTACACACACCCTCGGTGTGGGGTGCTTTCATAAACCCCTCGAGCTTCGCTCTCTGAGCTTATTTAGCATCCCACACCTCGGGTGTATGTAAAATTTTCATCATACACACCTCCCCATGTACTATTCTATATGTAATATACAATTCCCCATCTATTATTCCATTTATAATTAAGTTCCTAAGTATGAACTAGCCAGTAACAAATCCTGACAGTAACTCACTGACAACAAGGATTGAAACACCTGAAGTTCATAAGGAAACTACAGTCTCTGCCATTCAGTTGTATGTCATTTATGTTTGTATGCACAATTTTTTTCAGGTCTCTCGATTCCCAGCCTGTTCTTCTCATGTTATTTCATTCGGATGTATGCAGCATCATTTTCATATTGATGCCACTTTTTTCCTAGCATCCTGCCTATTATGCTGTTACTGGCAGTCAGATGAAATTCGCTGCTAATGAGCTGACAAGTAAAAAAACGAATAAAACACAGTAGGAACAGATTATAGGTGGGCACAGTGCTCAAGTTGCCCCCTGGTCAACTCAGGGTTATGAGCACACAGGAGATGTTTTGCATTAGGCCAGAGGAGACAGAGAAAACTGCTGAGGTGATGTGTGTACAGTGTCTTGGGGGACCACCAGCTGCTTTACCTGCCATGCAGGGATCTATCCCCTTTTTGGCTGACTGGCAAGTGTCACTGATACTGGCAGACTAGGCGGCTAATTGCCAAGTCACACAGTGCACTGTTGTGACCATGACTGCCCCATAGAAAGTAAGAGTAAGGACAATAAAAACAATAAAAAAATTACTTTTTTGAATGTTCATTATTTTGCTTCATTTCTTTATTGCAAACTACTAATTTATTGGGATAAAAAAAAAAAAAGACCACATGCTCACATGCTATAGTAATGAATACAAATATCCACTATGAGGCACACATCTAGAAATATGCATCATACTTAATTCATTCTATTTTTAATTTCAGATATTTTTTGCCTCACAAGCACTGGACACAAAAGAAATGGGACAATACGATTACAAGCTTTTCTTTTATAACTCTCAGTTTATACCAACCCTGTATTTGGCTTTGGCGCAGCTCCACGCTTCTGCTCGTTTTCTTCTTTTTCCATGATAGCTCTTAGATCCAAAGCAGGAGGGCTGGCAGGGCTGAACAACAATATAAAGTTACATTTCAAGGCACTCATTTCATTTTACACATGCTGACATTTCCACTCCTTTCCCAAATCTTCTAAAATAAAATCATAACTATAGTAACCTTAGTTATAGGAAAAAAAGAAAAGGAAAATAATTCATGTCTTTTTTCCTCAATTATGGTAAACCTCAAAAGAGTGTTTACGATATATATTTTTTTAAGAAAATAAAGCAAGAGGTTTCCCATGATTTCACTAAATGTGTACCCCAATGTTTACAGCCTTGTTTGTTAATGAGGCCCTTTCATCATTATGGATTACATTTTGTAAATCAAAGTGTCAGTGAAATATAGCTCAAAATGTGACTATGCTAGCAAGATGAAATGCTCATCTTTTCTATTTGAGGAAGAACGTTTTTTTATAACCACTTTTTATCTGGTGGCAAACAGCACTGGGGAAAAATATTTTCCATTATCACAACGTAACTTCAGTTAACCAGGAATCCAACTACCCTGATATGGAAACTAAGCAATGATGAAATCAGAGCCAGAGGGAACACAGACTGCTACGGCTCAATTCTCCCCTTGGCAGCTGTCATCACATAGCTGTGGTGTCTACGCAGTGAGATATGTACAAACCATGTTGCTCATGGAAATTTCAAAACATTTTGTTTCGACAGAAAAAAATGACTATCCTGAATCTCCACAGAGATAACCAGGGTGTTTATCAGAAATTCTAGTACTGCCCCAAGTAATTCAGAAAGCATTTTACAACCAAAATAAAACAGGTGTTACATGAGCAACCACAAACCACACTGCATGTGCTAATGTTCTCAACATCAGGACCTAAAATTTAAAATCCAGTTTGGTACTAAATGGGAATAAACTAAACAAAAATATCTATGGGATGCTAGGCTAGGAAATAAGCTGGAAGGTACAGGGACGGGGACAAAGATGGTAGGATGGGTAATGAGCTGGATGCAAAGGAGACAGTAGAGGGTGGTGGTGGAAGGGGAGCTCTCATCTCCTAGGGCGGTGACAAGTGGGGTGCCACAGGACTCTGTACTGGGACCGGTGATGTTTGGGATCTTTATAGCAGACATCTCAATAGGCATCAAGAGCAAGATCAGTCTGTTTGCAGATGACACCAAGATGGGAGCAGTAGTGGATGACTTAGGAGGATGGAAGGGGTTTGCAAGATGATCTGGCAAAATTGGAGACCTGGTTGGACACTTGGCAGCTGGGGTTCAATGCCAAGAAATGTAAGGTGCTACATTTCAGTGCAAAAAACCCAAGGAGGAGCTACCAGAGTGGGGGGAGGAGAATTCAACTAGCCAACTAGGCCAGGATGGAGGAGGAGAAGGATCTGGGGGTGATAACGGGAGCAAATGAACAACTCAGCACAGTGTAGAAAGGCAGCTGCAAAGGCCAACAGGATGCTGGGTTGCATTACCAGAGGCATATCCTCCAGGAGGGGGAAGATTATCCTGCTGCTATATAGGTCACTGGTTAGACCACACCTAGAGCACTGCATGCAGGTCTGGAGACCGTACCTGAAGAAGGATATTAGGCTATTGGAGGCGGCGCAGGGCAACAAGAATGATCCAGGGTCTAGGGGACTTACCCTAAGAGAGCAGGCTGAGGGAGCTGAACGTGTACTCCCTGGAGGAAAGGAGGGATGGGGGGACATGACTGAAACCTTCAAGTACATGAAGGGAATAAATAAGACGGGGCACGGAAGGGTTTTTCAAATTGAGGAGGAGGAGGGACACTCGCGAGCACGATCTGAGAATGGAAGGGGGAAGGTTCAGGAGGGAAATGAGGAGACTTTTTTTTTTTTACAGATAGGGTGGTGTCTGAGTGGAACACGTTGCCAAAGGAAGTGGTATCCTGTAGGACAGTGGGCTGCTTCAAAAGGGGATGGGACAGGGTAAGGGGGAGGATCACTGGAGGTGGGAGTAGAGGGAACGGCAGCTGCAGTGTAAGGGCTGCTAGCTGCACAATCGAGCAGACTTGATAGACCATAAGGCCTTTATCTGCTGGCAATTTCATATGTATACCGAAAAAGGAAATTAGACTCATCCAACAGTCAACTGCTTACCAATGGCTAATAATGCATCAGCAATTCCACATCTAAATTGTTCCTAAATGCAGGAATTGTAGTTTGCAAAAGTAAGTTATCATTGATATGGCGTGACAGTAACCTAAGGGGAGATGTATGTGTTTTCTTTTTTTTCCTCTTTTGGTGGGAGAAGGAAGCAATCAGGTTGTAGTGGGGCAGTGGCAGGCATACTGGGGTGAGAAATTATCCAGGACACTTGGCGGTTGCAGAAGGAGGTCCAGCTGGACAGGCCCTAGGGAGTAAAAAAAAGTTACTTACTTGTAACCTTAGTTCTACTATTAATATTCACTTAACATCCATACATAGGCAGTCTTCTACTAAGAAAGCTTAGTCTCCAAATAAGCCTTTAAGCTGGACTCCTACCGCCCAACCATGTGGTCCTTCTGGTATGCCCCCAATGCACTCAGATCGGCAAGGCTGCACAGGAATCAGAGACAAACCTTGCCAGGGGAGGTTGGGTGGGCTGTGTGGATGTGAACTTGACTACTAATAGCAGACATATGGTTACAAGTAAGTAATCTCTGTTTCTAACTACCTAGATTCAGTTCACTATCCACACTTCAGAAGATTCCTAGCAGTCCTCAGGAGGTGAGAGCAATGCACACGCATCAATTTAAGTGAAGAAAAGAGAAGGACTGATGACCCAAAAGCAGTATCATGAGAACTAAGCAAGTTGATGCTGTAATGGGATACGGATGTGTGTGCATTCAACCAGGGTGCACCCTTCATACTGCAGAAACAGGCATGCACCTGGCAGCAGCAACAGTATATCTGACTGAGTGAGCCTTCAACGTCATGGGTGGACCCCCAGTCAACCTGTAGTACAAAGTGATGCAGGAGGTTATCAATCTGTCAACTGTCTGTCTGGCTGCCAGATTACCTAGCACAGCATCAACATAAGCTTAGTTCGGAGGTTAGAGAGACAGTGAAGGAGATCTGGACTGATGGAGGACAAATTGGTCCTGAGGTCGCATTATTGCGATTATCGGGGGGACATTTCCCAAAAGAAGGCAGATTTTTTTTTTTATTCTAGGAGATTGCTGCGGCAAGGAACAGACTGGCTCAGCTCTTCTGCATGATGGACAGGTTATTACATCCACGTGGGGGAGCAGGTTCAAGTACTAGGTGTGAGGAGTTTGCTCTGTTCTTTGTCAACAAAGTGTCCCCTATCAGGGCCAAGATCCCCTCCGATGCCTCTTGAAGGGGATGTGAGGTCTGTTCTGAGACGTATCGAGGCACTCCTCATGTCTGGGCTGAGTTTGAGCCAGTTGGAGTGGAGGAGATGGTGATAATGATCTCGAGGCAATGACCAACACAGTGTGATCTTGACCCAGGTCCTACTCACCTTTTGGTAGAGTGTTTGGACTTGACTGGAACTGTGGTGGCTGGGATAGTCCGAAATTCACTGAGGTGTGGGCTCTTTCCATCGACCTTGAAAGAGGCATTGGTCAGGCCCCTACTGAAAAAAATCCTCATTGGATACGGAGTGCCTCAACAACTACAGGCCTGTCTTTAACCTCCCATTTTTAGGGAAGGTTATACAAAAAGTGGTGGCCATCCAGCTCGAGGCGCATCTTGCCTCCTCATCCACTTATGAGATATTCCAGTCTGGGTTTCGAGCTGGGCATAGTACAGAGACTGCCCTGGTGAAGGTGCTTAATGATCTCCTGATGGCATGGGACAGGAGGGAGTGTACCATCTTAGTCCTTCTGGACTTGGCAGCATTTGACACCATGGATCACTAGGTGCTACCTGACCACCTGAGGTACTGGTGTGGCCTGTCACGAAATGTCATCAAATGGTTTAGGTCATCTCTGACAGGTGGAGTGCAGAGGGTGATGATGGGGCTTGCCACATCTAGCCCTAAGCCTCTGTCCTGTGGTGTGCCTCAAGGTTCGGTCCTGTCACTCTTGCTGTTCACGGTGTACATGCTGCTATCAGGAGACACTGTCAGGCGGTATGGGCTGGGTCTTCACTGCTATGCAGCTGATACCTAGCTCTACCTGTCCTGTGCATCAGGTAACCAGATGGCATCTTCTGTATTTAACAGCTGCCTAGAGGAAATCTAGACATAGATGACTCATAAGTGGCCAAGACTTACCCCAGACAAGACTGAGGTGCTAGTGGTGGATCATTGTCGTTGTGGTGGAGAGGGTCAGGGAGACCCCCCCCCCCGGACTAATACTGGGGGGGGTCTCCTTATTCCATCCTCAAAGGCGAAGGATCTGGGCATGATCCTGGATGATGGCCTGAAACTTGTGGCTCAGGTGTTGGCCGTTGTCAAAAGTGGATACTACCATTTAAGGAACATTGCCCAGATCTGGGCCCTAATTCCATCTGATGACCTGCCTACACTGGTACATGCTTTTGTTACGTCCAGGTTGGACTACTGCAATGCCTGTACCTAGGGCTAACTGGAGGCAATCTCCGCCGGCTGCAGTTGGTGCAGAACGCGGTGGTGGCAAGACTGATATCAGGAGTGAAAAGGAATATGCATATTACTCCTGTCTTCCACAAACTGCACTGGTTGCCAGTTAGGTGGAGGATTGTTTTTAAGGTAGGGCTCCTTATCTACAAGGCCCTACAGGAAAGGGGACCAGTCTACCTGCAAGAGCCCCACTGCCTGATCTGGGCTCTCCATTCTGCCGAGGGTGACTTCCTTGGAGTTCCCAGGGCTAGGTTGCAGCATTCCAGGAATCGTGCGATCTCGGTTGCCACGCCTACCTGTGGAACTTGTTACCTAGATATCTTAGGGAGGCATCCTTGGCAGAAACCTTTAACACAGGTCTAAAAACATATGTATTTCCATTTGAACTGTAATTGATATTATATTGATTGGCTGTATTATTATAGATAGATGTGTTTTAATGTTGCTGGTCTCTTGCAGTTTTATATATTTTGTAATATGTGTATTATATGTTATGTGCTATTTTTACTGTTAATATTGTACAGTGCCCAGAGTCCCCAGAACGGGGTGCTTTATAAATAAAGCATGCATCCATCTATCTATCCATCCATCCATCAGCTAGGAACAGCTAGCATAATTCACCAAGAAATTCCTCTGTATTCTCCCAGTAGAAGAGCAGGGCCCTGTGAACGATCATGTGACGTGTTTTCTCGGCCTCCAAAATATAAGGTTTCGGGAAGAAGGGCAATAGTATAAGTGCTGATTTAGCAGAAACTCAAACAAAAAATACCTTCAGCAAGAATCTTCCAAGGGGGTGTAGGACAACCTTCTCTTTTTGAAGACCAGATGAAGTAACTCCACATGTAGCACCTGCAGGTCACTCACCTGTCTTAGCTGATGTGATGGCAACAAAAACATGGCTTTCCACAAGTGTGAGAGATCACACTTGTACAGGGACTCAAATGGTTTGCTCATCAGCCATGACAGCACCTGCACTAGATCACATGGTGGAGGCAGTTCATGCACCAGTAAGGACAGGTGGTCCAGATCTTTAAAGAAATGGCTGACCACTTTGTCATGAGCCACAGTCAACATACATGCCTTGGCTCAGTATGACAAAATGGTAGCCAGGTGTACCTTAAGGAAGGTGGCTCACAACACTGCCCGAGACAGGGACCAGAGGGAGTCAAGAATGAGCAACATCAAGCAGGAGAGGGGCAGCAATCCATGCTCCATGCACCAGCACAAGGACCTTGTCCACTTGCACGTGCACATCTTGCAAATCAGCTCCTTTCAAGATGCTTCCAGGACCCAGTGAACATCCCCAGAAAGCTCCAGGGCCTAGAACTCTAGCTGTTCAGGTGCTGGTCCGAATGGCTGATCGTTCCCATGGACATTGTCAGCAAGTCCAGAAGGAAAGAAAGCAACCACAGTAGTTTGCTGCTGAGACCGAAGATATTGTGACTCCACAACAGGTGCAACCATTGCACTGTGATTAGAATCAGAGATGCTCTGTCCTTCAACACTGTGAAGACTACTCTTTGAAACACAGGAAATGGTGGAAAGGCATACAGGAGGTCCTGAGCACAGAACTGAGAAAACGCAATCCCCAGCAGAGTGCCGTGCTATAGTGGGTGGGCAGAAGTGAAAGTTGGTTATTTTCTGTAACTGCTGATCTTCCTCAATATCTTCTCCATAGATTACCACTAATGAGTGTGCAGGTGGTACTAGGACCCCGCGTGAGCCAAAACATTTCTGGAGGGCCCTGCATGTCACTGCACATACCCACTAGCATAGAGTGGCGCTAGTCCCCAACCTCCTCGGTATGTAGGAGGTGAGCGACATGAACCTGACGAGTAACCGATGCACTTAACCTAAGGATATAAGATAGCCTTGGTGGTCCATGTAAAAAGGGCTACCAAACCAAATAAAACAGTGTCTTCACAGACCAAACCAAGTACAAAGGGGTAAAGACCAACATAACAGTACTGAAATACATCTGGGGGATAGTGAGCGGGTGTTGTAATCTATGGAGAAGATACTCAGGAAGATGAACAGTTACAATAAGTTTATCATCTTTCATTTTTTCCAAGAATCCAACTTCTCCACAGATTCCCATTAATGGATCAGAGTAGCAAGCTCAGAGAAAGTCCCCTGGACCAGGGAGGCTGGAGCTCAGGGTTCACTCAGGACAATAATCCCTTCAGTACTATCCTGCCAAAAGTGGCATGCTGCCTGGCACAGACATCCAGGGCATAGTGCTTGGTAAAGGTGTGCACTTAAAGTGCTCCAAGTTGCAACTCTAAATTTCTGTGATTAGCACAAAGAGTATCTCTGCCTGGGATGTGGCAAACACTTTGGTGGCATGGGCATGTGCCTTGCCCTCCAGTTTAACTTGAGCAATAACACAGTGGCAAAGGCAGTTTACAATTCAGGCTGAAATGCATTTGACTGTGACAACCTGTCTCTTTCGATTAGGGTCAAAAGACCTGAAGAGATTTTGGCTATCTGAATCCCTTAGTCCTGTAAAGGTAAAACATAAGGACTCTCCTCCATATCCAGTGACTGGAGTCCTCTCAACCTCATTCTGAAAGTTGACAACGTAGGTTGGCAGGACTCAGGATTATAGGATAATTAAGATGGAACTCCCCACCACCTTAATTTTATTGATTGATTAATTGATTTCAAAATGTTCCACCAGGAAAGGCATACTGAGCTGGGTAGCAGCTTGTTTCCAGACGCATCCGGGGGGGGGAGTGAGGACAAGGAAAAATAGAGTACAAATACCCCAGGCACAAACAGATCACAATTACATAAGTTAGTTTGTGACAGGCAACATACAAATACAAATATGTTCTCAGTTACTTCATACAACAGCAGTAGGATGCAATAAAACAAAACAGTATAACAAACAAAGTGCCTCATGGAGTTGCTACTGAACGGGAGGATAGGGATGCTGTAAGTAGCAGTTTTCAGGATGCAGAGGAGGGAAGCGAAATGAAGGAGTGGGTAGAAGGGGTATGGTACAGGGTGATTAACTGGAAACACAGCAGAGTGTGAAAATAAAAGGGGAGAAGGGCACCACAAGGTTGTGAGGTGTGCTAGATAAAAGGGAAAGTGCATGGTCTCATAGGAGATTCTGATACTGCACCATATGAGCCAAATGACTGATGGCCCAAATGGCCAGAGTGGCAGGTAAAAAGGCATGCTTACTCATCTGAATACAGCAGGTTGGACTCCCTGTCTGGGGGCTGAGTGTTTTGGCTTCTTGGTTTGGTCGTGCGTCGCATTAATGGCGACTAAATCATCGTCGGGCTGCTCTCCAAAATATGGCTTGCCAGCCAGTGCGTGGTAAAGCCTGTCAGCCTTTTTGGACACTGCTGGGACCATGTGGGGATGGTTCCAGGCAGCATGAGTAACAGGCTCATAGGAGTCAATGACTGGGGGGGACCATCAAAGGAGAAGCATCGGGCTGACGTAGGTAAATTGCCAACTGACACCTCTCAGGGTCCTGTTCCTCTGTCTCCGACCCCATAGTGGCCTGAATATGCCATATGATGGCCATGAAAGTGGGATCACTGGGGGGGTGGGGTGGGATTGAGGGATGTTACTCGGTGCCCCTTCCCCTTCTGAGGATTCTGGACCTAGAGAGGAAGACTCAGGGCCTATGAATGAGGTCAACCTCTCCATGAAATGGTGAGGCCCTGCTAGTGAGGATTCAGACTCCTGGTCTTGAGGGCCTCAGCCTGAGCTGCTGAACTACGTAGGGGGCCTCGATTGAGGGAACAGCCTAGCAGATTCAACCAAAGGGTGTTCTCCTACATCTGATGAGTGACCCAATTAGTATCCATGGGGTGGGGCTTGCAGGCGAGGACAACAGAGCTGTACTGGTCCCACAGGGTGGCCCCATTCTCATCAGTGGCGGTGACATCCAGTGGCTCTGGAGAAAAAAATTCTATCTCAGGGCCACCATCTGAATCAGAGTCTGCACTGGCTCCGGGCTTAGGACTAGTGACAGCCTCAGAGACAGGGTCATCACTGTCACCATGATCTGTACCACTATCAACACCATGCTTAGTGCCAAATTCGACGCCATTCCTGAAACAGTCACCCTATTCGGTGTCACAAATGGCAACAGAGTGGGAAAGACCTCCGGGACAATATCGCTGTCAGTACCTGGACCTAGGACCAACACCATGGTTGGCATTGTGTTCTAAGCGGTCACCTTTCTTGGTGTTGCTAGCGACACCATGGACAGTTTCAACATATGAACTGGCAACAGTGCAGACAACGGCCTTGGTGCTGGTCCCTCTTCTGACTACAAGAATGGAGTCGGAAGAGGGCATGATGTCATCCTTGGTGCCACCCGCCACGTCACCATGAACAGTGACAACAGCACAGGTGATGCCAGAGGATGTTGTCAAGGTGTCCACTAGTACAGCCTGAGCGTACAGCTACAACCTTGCCACCGGGAACATTTGCTACTTCAAGCAGGCAGACTATGGAGGGTTCACAGTCTACTGCCCAGAAGGAATCTACTGGCCACCAGAACCATCCACTCAAGTCTCTGATGCCTCAGTGCAGTGAAGCTGAGAAGAACTCCTTACTTCCAGGGAACAAGAGGTCCCAGGAAAAGGCCTAAAGACCTGTGCGTGGACATGTGCATGCGGCGCCTGCCTTCGAAGGTGGGGATCAGATAACCCAACCTCAACGTGCAGTTCTTGAGAGTACAGTGGTTCATGGAGAAGTAGGCATCACATGTATCCATGTCTTGCTCCTGTCCAAGACAGGCTCCACTGGTCTGATGCTGGTCAGGAACAGCCATCGGTTTCATACAGGGCAATCAGTCAAAGCTCAGATCATCGAAGGAGCAGCACATGGGGATCCGAGGGATAAGCTGCTTTCTAGCCCTCCCCCTGCTACAACGGGGAATGAATTTTTAACAAAAATCAAGAAAAAATGAATTTGATTTGTTTTGTATAGGACAGCCCCTCCTGACTCGGATCAGTTGCAAGGGGGGAATTCAGTCACAAGGGAAGATTCTGCCACAAATGAACCTGAACATTTAAAAAAAATAAATAAATAAAACAATGCCAAATTCAAATACAAAAAGGTGCAAACTGAAACCCCAAGGGACAAAGGACATTCTGTCTTTTTCACTGTTGAGTTCAGTCGGAGCTCAGAACGTCAGAGGAGCAGCACATGGGGGCTCGAGGGCTAAGCTGCTTCTAGCCAGGGCCGGATTAAGGGTGGGGACAAATGGGGCAAATGCCCCAGGCCCCCCGCCATAGACTGGCCCCCCAGTAGTAGGAAGCAAGAGAGACTTTTAGTAGGTGGACTGGTGGTTTGTAAATCATGCCACCTCCCCTCACATATAGCCTTGAGATTAGCCTTATCAGCTTTCCCCATAGGCCCCGGCAGCTTGCTCCCTTAAAAAGCGCTGGCCAAGCAACGTGACTCGAAGAAGCACATTTGTTAAATAAAATAAAAACACACAAGCCTCTGCCACAGATAGGCGCCCGGCAAGCCTACATTGCAGATTTCTCTGCCTCTTCCTCAGGTGGTACAGTACTGGTAAGGATTTGTAATAAATCATGCCTACCCCAGAGCTTGCTCCATAAAACAAAACAAACAAAAAATGACTTTGGAAAGGATTTCTTTAATTAAAAGAAAACAAAAACACAAGCCCCGGACCTCCCCTACAGATAGGCCCCGGCAAGCCAACATCAGAAGATTTCTCTGTTCCCCCTCACCCTCCTCCTCCATTATTTGCAGCCTGCAGCTAGGGTCAGGTGACTTGCTAGAAAACAAACTGGCACTGTGTGGCACAAGAAGTGAAGAAGGCTAACTATGCAAGCACGTGATCTACCTCCTTAGAATACTGACAGGTTTCCACTTTTTGAGTCTGGGACTGGACCTGGACCAGTGCAAGTTGCGACCAGACCTGGGCTGCAGCTGCATGTCGAGCGAGCGCCAGGACCAGGAGCTTACATTACAATTCATCTAGGCAGCATTTTTTAAACCACTCTTTCTTGGTGGTTTTGAGGCTCAACATGCACTTTGCCAGTAGCAGCACCTGCACTCGCTATCTATGCATGCAGCCCTCTATAACTAGCAGCATGATTAATCGATGCACTGTTTCTAAACTGCCTGCTGCTGCTAAACTAAGGAGTTTCAAAGGAGCCAAGCAACAGCAGACAGCTTGAGTTCAGTAAGTGGCTTAAAAGTTGATATCTGTATTTTATTTTTATGCTGAGATAATTGATCTGAGCTTGTTCAAAGAAGAGATAAAGGGACGTGGGTGTGTGTATACATGCATGGATCCTCTAACTCTGAAATAAATGGAATTAATCATTCCTTTGATATCCCATGAGCAGATAAAGGTATGACATCAGTCTGTTTATTTGGAGTCATAGCATTTGTACATTGGAACTGCACACTTCTGTACAATGGGTACATACAGTAACTTACTGTTGTTTGGAGTAGGATGAATACCTCTTAGTAAAGCACTGTTTATTTTTGTTTCATTTATTTCCTTAAAATAAACTTGTGATTAAAGAGGTTACTTAAATATTACTTTGCTTTTCTGAACAGGGTCTAGAGGAGAGCGACTTCAATAAAAGCCACAAAACTCACCACAGAGCATCTAGACCCCCAGAGCACCTGGAGCCTGGCAGCCTTCATGTCTTGTACAGTACAATAAATATAACATTACAGACTATGACAACATGACAGGGTGTTGTACTTCAAGTTACTTTTTTCTCCTGTGAATAATGGGGGTAGTCTCCCCATATGGTGGTTGTTATGGTTAATAAACAACGTGCTCAGTAAATGTTGCGCAAAATAAAACATTTTGGTATAGAAAGTTGGGCGTTTTACATGGCCATCCAAGTTGTGAGTGTCCCAGGCCCCCCATGGCTTGATCTGGCCCTGCTTCTAGCCCTTCCCCTGCTGCAATCTGGAATGGATTTTTAACAAAAATCAAGAAAAAACTAATTTGATTTATTTTGTAGAGGAGAGCCCCTACTGACTCAGGCCAGCCGCAATCGAAGAATTTTGTCCTTCCTCTCACCCCTGTTCCCACTCTCTATTAAATAAATACGCTAAAGAAGTGGTACTTGGTATGCAAAGGAAGTAGAGTATATTGATCAGTACATTTTGCTGCATAAGGTAAAATAAGACTGAGTTTTAACTTACTACCTTGTTATCTTTGAAACTATGTATTGTTTCTACAGGAAGAGGTGTTCTTTATAGGAAGGAGTGTAATATCAGTAGAACCTGTTAGTTTAACCTCAGTGATAGGGAAAATTATGGAATCACTTCTGAAGGAAAGAATTGTCGAGTATCTAGAGGCCAGAGGGGCACAGGACCCTAGGCAGCATGGATTCACAGCGGGAAGGTCATGCCAGACAAATCTGATAGATTTCTTTGACTGGGTGACCAAAGTAGTAGATCAGGGAGGGGCTGTGGACATGGCCTACCTAGACTTTAGCAAGGCATTTGACACAGTCCCACACAAAGATTAATATACAAGTTAGCCAGCCTGGGAGTGGGTCCCAAGATGACAGCCTGGGTAAAGAACTGGCTGGAGAATAGGACACAGAGAGTAATAGTAAATGGAGTCCACTCAGAAGAAAGGAGGGTTACTAGTGGGGTACCTGCAGGGTTCAGTATTAGGACTGGTCCTTCAATGTCTTTGTGTTTACATCATGCGAAGGACTGAAGGAAAGTATGTCTCTTTGCAGATGACACTAAGATCTGCAACAGAGTTGATGCACAGGGTGGGGTGGAAAGGATGAGAAGGGACTTGGCAAGTTAGAAGAATGGTCAAATGTATGGCAGCTTAGATTCAATGCTAAGAAGTGCAAGGTAATGCACCTGGGAAACAAAAACCCAGGGGAAGAGTACACAATGGGGGGTGAGATACTAACAACAACAAAAATGGAAAGGGACCTGGGGGTAGTCATATCAGATAACCTAAAGGTGGGCAAGCAATGTGAGAGGCAGCAAGGAGGGCTGGGGGGATACTGGGATGCATAGGGAGAGGCATCACCAGTAGAAAACAGGAAGTTATTATCCCTCTGTACAGACAGCTGGTGAGACCCCATCTGGAGTACTGTGTGCAGTTCTGGAGACCCAATCTCTGCAAAGACATAGACAGGATGGAAGCTGTCCAGAGGAGGGCAACTAAAATGGTGCAGGGTCTGCACGGAAGACATATGAAGAGAGACTTAAGGAGCTTAATATGTATAGCCTCGAGAAAGGAGGGAGAGGGGACATGATAGAAACTTTCAAGTACCTCAAGGGAATCAACAAAGTCCAAGAGGGTAGCATCTTTCAAAATAAGAGTGTGCAAGAACAAGAGGCACAATTTGAAGGCAGGGCGGCTCAGAGGTAATTTAAAGAAGTATTTTTCACAGAGAGCTTGTGGATGCATGGAGCGCCTTCCGGAGGAGGTTGTGGAGTCAAAATCAGTGGTGGAATTCAAGCATGCATGGGACAGTCATAAGGCAATTCTGGGGGGTTGGGGTAAGAAGAAGTAGGCTGCTGGTTAACTAGGATCTGCAGCTTATCCAGTTGGTAGGGAAATGGGCAGACTGGGTGGGCCAAGCGGTCCTTATCTGCCGTCAAATTCTATGTTTCTATGTTAAGTGGTTCTTTGACACCATTATGGAAATTGCGATATCTTCTATTTGCTGTGTTATCTTCATTTTACTTACTATAGGCATTAAGAGTGTTTCACAGGTAGATGTTTTATACAGGAAGAAGAGGTGTTTCACCATTATAGGTATTGCTATATCTGCTAGTTTCTGTCTGGGTTCTGACACACCGTGTTACCACTCACTGTACTCTCAGGTCACTAGCTGTGCAATTAGCCCTTAACTCTGCTTGTCCAACCTGCTTGCCTTACCTTTTTACAATCAGAGCGCAAATATCAAGTCAGCTTTTATTGTTCGACATGAGTCTTTATAATATAAAATAATACAATAATATACAGAAAATCTTTAAATATATCGACAAAATACATCTAACAGACATCTGTTTCTAATAATAAACAGAATACAAACAAGTCTTAAAATTTACAATCACTGAACCTTCGTAACACTCTCTAACCAACTTCCTTGTATTCTTATTGCATCTTTTTACTTAGCTTGATAAAACGATCAAGCCCTATCCCAAAGCTATATATATTTGTTTTAATCCCACTATTTCACTTTATATTAAATTTCCTTTACGTCTCTGAAACTTCTCAAAGTTTTATTCCTTGGAGGAATTAAATTAAACAATTTAAAACTGTTTTATCATTGGAATTAAACAAATACTGTATAAGCTCACGGGGAGACAACTTTAATGAAGACGTTATTGGTCCCAAACAACTCTTCCTAATTTTTTCCAACTTTTGACAATAAAGGATGATATGCTTTAAGTCATCAATATTTAATCCACAGCTACAATATCCTGTTGTCACTCCCTCTCTCTTTTAACCGTAGTGTATATCAAGGCATAAAATAAGCGGGTTCACAATTTGCGACCTAAGATTGAAGAAAAGCGAGTCAGCTTTTGAAATGATTAGCAGTCATTGTTAATCATTCTGAACTGGCCCTGGGTCCTTTAAAAATATCCTTTTTGGCATTTTGGGCCATCTTTCTTTAAATTATTTTTTTGGTTTGTTTTTTTCTGTTCTCCTCTGTCCCCTCCTGATTGACCAGCGATCCCCCGTCTCTTCATGGAACAAATGTTACAACATCCTCTTGCAGTGTGATCCCAGGAGAGGAGCAAACAGGGCCAGAAGCGTCAGCCGGAGCAAAATTTAAGCAAGGTAAGTTCTAGTTTCCTTTTCTTTTAATTGTACTTTTTTAGCTCGTTGGTGGTGTCCGGTAATGAATTTCTTTCTGTGTTTGCAAGGAGGAGCAACACTGAGGAGCAAGGGAGCTGACGAGGCCAAGACAGCACGAGAGAGGACCAGGACCAGAGGTGAGCCACGAGAAGCATCGTGGTGGGGCCAGCAGGCAGCGTGATGCAGATTTGGCTGAGCAAATTTCAGAGAAGCAGCGCACAGCTGAGCAGACAATCAGAGGAGTCTCTATTAAAAAAAAAAAAAAAAAAAATACAAACTTTTCAATTTATTGTCCGGAGAGCCTGGAGGAGTGAACTCAATGGGAGGGCATGCAGCAGGGCAGTGGCATGACGGGGGCGGTCAGGGCAAGCCACGCACCTCGTGGAATGGGCCTGAACTGTGGGCAAAACGGAGAGGAAACAACAAAAACGTAAATGTGAACTAACTACTACCCTGCTTAGCAGAGATGAACAGAGTGGTATAAACAGTCTTTATTTTGTGTCCAGCCCAATCGAATGCCAGTGACTGATTTGATGGGGGAAAAATATCACACTTTACTGTGTTCTTGCAAACTGTTTGGGAACAGAAAACAAATGAGAACTGTGCCCTGGTTTTTCCAGAGAGTTCTGAGGGGAGATGAAACAAAGGGAAAAGTAATTTGTGTAACTAAATGTGATCTCCTTTTGGCAGAGATGAGGGACAACAGTCACTGTGTGTTTCTCTGAGGAAGGGGGCTGTATCAGCTTAATTTACAGTGTCAGAGGCTGAGGCTAATTGGAGGTGTGCTTAGGAGTACAAAAGCAGGCATCTCCAATTACAACTTCCTGCTGTTTTTGACAGAGAACTTTGCTGTCAGAACAAGTAACAGCAGTCTAGAACTACAGCTCTTTTACTAATTGCCCTCCTTCCCACCCCTCCACCCAAAGCCAGTTTTACTTGTATAGCCACTGGATTTGACTGACAACAGGAACTTCCTGTTTGGCAGTAAGAAGGGAAGGATCACTGAGACACATTAGTTTCATCAACCTTGAAGGAACCTACAAAATAGCTCCCCCCCCCCCAGGCTGGAGGAGGTCTGAATCCAAGCACGGAAGAAGACTACTGAAGACTACAGAAAGTTCCTGTCCTAGAACAGGAAGGGTGAGAATTGTAAGGGCACGAAGGCAGTAGGAAAGTAAATGTAAAAATACATACAGGGAGGAGACAGTAAGCATACAAAGCAACAGGAGAGGGGACACAAAATAAGTCAAGATGGGAGTGGCGCAGTGCAATGGCTGTGGGGCAGCAGTGTTCTGGGAGACATTCTGGAGGCTGCGATGCTGCCGTATTTGTGGACACCTCTCTGGTCTGGGGAAGAAGGTTGCCCATCTCCAGGTAGACCTGGCTAGGATTTATGAAACCTCTTCCCCCACCCAGGGACCACCAGGGCCACCACCGCTACCTCAGAGGTTGCCAAGAAAGAGGAGCGGCTGGACCAAGGTGGGCTCAGAGAGGGAGAGGGTGGTGGAACACAGGTGCATCCCTCCAGTTGTACCTCTCCACAATTCATATGCCATTCTGGAGAAGAGGGGTTCCTCTATTGAGGCACCTGCAGAGGAGATCAAGGATGATGCTGGGAACCTCCATGAAGGAGACCCACAGGAGGATGGCACGAGACTCCACAGGGGAAGGAAAATGGAAATTACGTACTCACAGTAATTATTGATCTTCTTGGACAGTCTCCATCACTCAGTCACACTAGTGGAATAGTGCCGGAGGCGCTAGGACGAAGCGGGAGCCCAACATTTTCTGAAGGGTCGGCGCCGAGACAGGACCACGCATGCGCGGCACCGCGAGACTAGCTTGCGCCTGTGTAGGCTATCTCGGCGTCAACCCTCCAACCGCCTCAGTACCTTTTCGACAGAGGAGGTGCAGCGTAACTGATGAGAATAACTCATCCTGAGTTTCTTGGCCTGAGAGGACCCAGATGGCCTTTGCAAGAAAGGTCAAAGAATAATGTCCTCACAGTCTGAACCATAGGACCGTGAAGACCAGGAAAGAAAGCGAGTGAACCCAGGGGATGGTGGGTGGGCATGTGAATGAGTGATGGAGACTGTCCAAGAAGATCAATAATTACAGTAGGTATGTAATTTCCATATCTTCCTGGACTAAGTCTCCATCACTCATTCACACTAGTGGGAGAGTACCGAGCTAAAACCAACAACCCTGAGTAGGGTGGCAGGAGAGAGAGTTCACTCAGAAAGGACAGCCAAGGACTCTCCTACTAATAAAAAGAGCTGTCTTGTAAAGAGCATCTAGAACATAGTGCATACAAGATAAGTGCTCGAGTTGTAACTCACCACTTTGCAGACGACTGTAATGGGTACAAAACGAAAGTCTGCCAGGAAGCCGCAACCACTCTAGGAGAGCGGCAAGAACCTGGCCTAACAATTTGGACTAGGACCAAAATTAATAGTGTCAAACACATGTACTAATGTAACATAAAGGGACCTCAGGAACTGAAAGAGTCGGAGGTAAAGTCTACTGGTTCAGGGTAGACCGGAAAGTGCAGATGGAAACCCCCACTATCAAGTATGGCTGACCTGTAAAAAACAGGTCCAGCAGCACTTGAACCCCTTATTTGATGAGCAAGGGGGTCCGGGTGTGGTTAGCTCACCAAGGAGAATGGTCTTCACTTAGTCACAGGAACCTTCCTGATGGAAGGCCAAGCACGACTTAGAAGCCTCTCATGGTGGTCTAGTAGAACCAGATCCTACCCACTGCATATTCCAAAAGGAATCATCCTGCCCCTGTGTGTACAACTGTAGCAGCAGTCTCTGAATTCAGGGAAGAACGGAAAAAGTGTACAGGAGGACGTGTCCACTGCAGAAAACACATTCAGACAGAAAAAAACGGGCTGGATTTCTAAGGCAAAAAGAGGCAGATGTGTGTCGAGGAGGGACACAGCAGGACCAAGTTAGGGCTAACCCATTTGTTGAAGTGACTGAAAGAAGCAGTGACTCAATGTGGTGAGGCACTACCCACTCTGGCCTCCCTGAAGGGAGCAGGAAAGGATTCTAGTTTGTTTGCTGAAAAACAAACATCACAACTCCATCACGCACTTGAAGAGGATAGTTCGTGAGCGACTGGCATGGACCAGTGCGCATGAACCGAAGGTGTGAATATTTGAGAAGCTACCTCAGAAAAAAAAGACCTACTTGACCTTCTGTCAAGAAGAAAATCGCCTGTTAAGTTAAGCAAGCAAGGAAATAGGAACCAGAGTTCCGACTCGGTGGAGAGTCGCTTCTGCTGCTGCAAGGCTCTGCTCAAGAGAAGAAAGCCTGATAAAAAGAAAGGGGAATTAACAGACTGGGCAGTCGCTTAAGTCTAGGAAATGTCTCTGAATGAGAGAAATCTCGCTTAGAGAAAGAGATGACCCATACCGCCACCAGACTGGACTCCCCCTAGGGGAAGAAGAAGTCAAGCACTCTTTACCGTACTCTGGAGATGAGCGCCTCAGGGGCTGAGGCGGAACCTGATCAGATCCAAAAAGGGGGGGTATTGGGTAATTTCGGCTAGGCCCTGTGCTGTGATAAAAAATTTTTGTTTTTTTTAGTCCAAGCCTAACAAGGCTTTCAGGCTGCTATTTCGCAAGGATTGTCTTGATACAAAATGACGAAGATGTTCTTCATCTGAGTGCAGAAGGAGCCTGAGCGTCCATATCAAAATCATGACCGGGACTAATAATCACAGCTGGAGAGATGTTAACCACCTGTGCAGAAGAAGCCACCCAAGGGGCAATATCACAAGGGAGCTATATACCCCTATAAAAGGAGCAGAAGAGCCAGAGCGGCTCCCGACCATTAAATTAGAATGTTCCACAGAGTGTAACTGTCTTGACGATTGAAAAGGTCTAGACGCAGAAGTGTATGTTCCATGGACTCAGTGTGAAATACTGTAGGGGACCCCATTACTGAGGAACTACTGAAACAATTTTCCATCACAGACTCTGATGATAGAGAGAACATGCCCTTCAGTATATAAAATGAGTCGTGCACTGTATTACTGACCAGAAGGACATGGAAAGACCCATCTAGATGCACTTCTACCCCAGAAGGATCTCCAAGAGAGGTCTAGGTTAGAGCCACTAGAGACTCCGCCATCAGGAAGGATGTCGAGGAGCCTGGTATCATGTAGGGATCTGAGAAAGTGCTGAGCAGAATGAGATTCCGCTGGCAGAGTAGTACAGCAGAGTTCTATCAGCAGAAAACCGCTGGATGACACAAGATCCCACACAGACTGACACTCACTAAGATGTGTGGAAAAAATAATTCGCAGAACAGGAGTTCATTCTGCGATAAACATCCCACCACAAGTTCTGTGGAAAGGAAGTCCGAAAAGGAAAAATGTGTCACTAATTCTGCCATACAGCACCCACTAACACCCGTGCGGCACTAGCATCACTTGCAGCACAGGAGGGCACCAAGCAGTGCCTATGCCAACCTAGGCGATACCAGAGAGCAGCTGCTGCAGTACCCACAGGCAACCCCAGCACCCATGTAGCAATAGCACCCGAGGGCACCCCTTGACACCCATGGTACCATGGTACCCATGACACCCATGGGCACCAGTGGCATCCATGGGCACCTGCGGTGCCACCCACAGCACCCACAGGTGCCCCCGGTACCAATCATGGTACCCATGGCACCAGTGGCACCCATGGGCGCCCACAGCACCACACGCAGCACCCACGGGTGCGCCTAGCACCACCCATGGCACCCATGGGTGCTGCCCGTGGGTGCTCGGCCATGCCCACGGGTGTATGGTGCCGCCAGCAGGTGCACGGTTCCACCCAGGCACCTGCGGCACCACTGACGGCGCCGACAACCAACGGCAGCAACAAGAGCACCCACGGCACCGCACCGAGCGATGGCGCTGACCCACGGCACCTACTAAGGCACGGCGCTGACCAAGGCACCGAGACACAGCTCCGACCAAGGCACTGAACCACAGTGCCAAAGGAAAATGCCAATGGAAATCCTGAGAAGGGAGAAGGGAGAAGGGAAAAGGTGGTGCCTGTGCCGGCCCATGCATGGAAAAGGGAGAGGGGATAGGCATGAGGGTTCGACATGATGGCAAAGGCACCAAGAGGGCATCTCGCCCATCATGATCCAATCGACCCGGCTCCGGTCCAATGGCTCCGAGGCCCGAAAGTCCCGAAATCAGGAACAGAGCCAGGAAAAACTGGAAAGTCAAACCCCCTGCTCCACAGGAGTGGCCCAGAGGTGAAACTGCCCACCAGAGCTCCAACAAGGACAGAGATGGAGCTCGGAGTCGAGAATGCAGCTGTTAGGAGTGGGGCCAAGAGGAACCACCAAAGTCGGTTCAGGCCCATCTCCCCTCCCGACAAACAATCCTAGTGCAGACGTACCAACGGGCAACCTCGAGTGGCGCCGATTCTTCTTCCCCCTACGAGGAAGAACAGCTCGAGGTTAAGCGGAGCTGGATCCCTGAAAGAGCTATATTTGTGCTTCGGAGGACTGTCCTCCCCCTGCCCCCACCCCCCGAGCACAGGACTGTCCGTAGTGGCGAACCAGACACAGCCCCTCTGCCATAAAAACTTTCAAATGAAGTCCTCCTACTGTCACCGCTACAGTCTAAGGACGACTCCGCTGATGGCAGGAAAGAATTTCTTTTTCTTCTTCATAATCATCTTCTTGTTCATAAAATAAGAAATTACTACTTAAAATATTAAATTAAATGTTAAAAGCTGCAGTAGTATAGATGAAAACTTAAGACTCTGGCAGACAAGTGACGTCGACACCCAAGCACACTCGACGGCGAGAGACAAGGAACTGAGGCGGTTGGAGGCAAGGGTGTAGGCAGGCATATTCACTGTACACATTTGAGTACAGTTTTGTTCAATGTCCATCACAAACCATATGCCTTTCTGTTAACATTTTCATTCTAATCTGTGGTATTTGGGTTAGTTTAGGCCACTGAGGAGTGTCTCTGTTCAAATTTCTGTTGTTTAGGAGACAGATATATGTATAACCTCTTTAGAGATTAGAGGAATCATCTGACTACAATCTGACTTGTTTGGAAGGGGGTACCATTTAGAGAGAATGTGTACATTTTTTAATTGGGGGGGTGCAACTCTTGGAGACTGTGTACAAAACAAAAATTTCTGGCTATACCCCTGGTTGGAGGGTTGACGCCAAGATAGCCTACACAGGCGCGAGCTAGTCTCGCGGTGCCGCACATGTGTGGTCCTGTCTCGGCGCCGACCCTTCAGAAAATTTTAGGCTCCCACTTAGTCCTAGTGCCTCTGGCGCTATCCCCACTAGTATGAATGAGTGATGGAGACTTAGTCCAGGAAGATCAACTCCTGGTGGGGGCACGCGATCATTGGGGGGGGTAGTGGGGAGGAAGGGGTAGGGAGGTAAGGTGCCTGCCTGGCGCCACGGCTCGGAGGGACAGGAAGTGAATCCTCAGGATCGCAGGAGCAGCTGCACGAGGGAGGGAGCTGGATGTCACTGTCCACCTAGGGACAAATGACCTGGCTGTGAATGTGATCAGAGCGGTGCAAGAGGAGTTTGTAGAGTTGGAGAGGGGCCTTAGACAAGTAGCATGTATGGTAACCTTCTCAGAGGTGCTGCCTGTCTACGGTAAGGATGATGCTAGAGTATTCCGCACCATGGATTCAATGAATGGTTGAAAAACTGGTGTGGAGCTCAGAGTTTTGGCTTCATTAGAGACTGGGGAGCCACCTGGAGGGATGCATTCCTATACTGGCGCAATGGTCTGCATCTGTCCAGGGGAGGAACCAGGATCCTAGGTGATAGGTTAAAATGCTTCATTGGCAAACATTTAAACTGGCCAAGGGGGGAGACACTGAAAAGAAGCAGGGAAATCCCAGCCTCCCCCCACAAAACACAGTTGTTAGTGAGGAAAACACCAAGGTAGAGAAGTCAGTAGGGATCAGGACACGGGTAAATGCAGAAAAAGGCAGTAAGGACAGGATTGGGGCTAAAAGGGGTAAGGCTATAAAAAAAAAAAATGGAAGGTGATGAGTACTAATGCCTGCAGTCTGTGTAACAAGCTCGCTGAACTAGTGGCCTTGATGGAAGAGGGATGCCTGGATATTGTGGCAGTCACTGAAACATGGCACACAGAGAACCATGACTGGGATGTCAACATACCAGGATACAGAATCTACAGGAGGGACAGGGTGGGTAAAAAAGGAGGAGGAGGAGTAGTTCTCTATATAAGGGAAGGGATTAAAGCAACAGAACTAAAGAGTAAACAGAAAGTTGATGAGTCACTGTGGGTCACCCTGGAGACAGGAAATGGCACCAAATCCGGTGGGGTTGTGTACAGACCCCATCTCAGGGGGAGAAATGGACAAGGAAATGATAGAAGGCATCCTTAAAATGACAGAAAAGGGGGAGATATTGTTGATGGGGGACCTGAATATGCCAGATGTTAACTGGAGTACCTTTTCTGCAGGCACATCCAAGAGCAGGGTCATTCTTAATGCCCTACGGGGGGCATGCCTCAGACAGCTAGTGTTGGAACCCACTCAGAAGGGAGCAATCTTTGACCTTGTACTCTCAAATGGGGAAGGAGAAAGGGTCTCAGATTTAGAAGTGGGTAGCCATCTGAGAACAAGTGACCACCAAACAGTGTGGTTCACAATAAACACAGCCATAGAATCAAACCATACAAAAACAAGAGTACTGGACTTTAGGAAGGCTGACTTTGGGAAAATGAGAGAGTGTCTCAGAAAAGCACTAGCAAACGGGCAAGAAGGAGGGGTGGAGGAACAATGGGGAATAATCAAAACCGCCATCACAGAGGCAACAAGCCTTTGTGTGAAGCAAATCAACAAACCAAAACGAAGGAAAAAAACACTATGGTTCTCAAAAGAGGTGGAAGGGAAGGCTAAGGAGGAAAGGATAGCATTCAGGAAATACAAGGAAACACAGAAGGAGCAGGACAGAGAATTTTATCAGTTAAAGCAGAAGGATGCAGGGAAGGCAGTCAGACTAGCAAAGGCAAAAACTGAGGAAAAGATAGCCAACTATGTTAAGAAGGGGGATACAACCTTTTATATGTACATTAGGGAGTGAAGAAAGACCAAGGGAGGGATACAGAAACTTAATAAAGGGGAGGGAACATGGGCAGAGGGTGACAGTGAAAAAGCAGGAATACTGAATGAATATTTCTGTTCAGTATTCACAATGGAGGGGGGGGGTACCTAAACCAAACAAGAGAAACACTCTGAATAGGGGGGTCGATACCAGTCCATTCACAGAAGAAAGGGTTTTGGAAGAACTCTTGAAACTGAGGGTGGAAAAAGCAATGGGGTCTGATGGGATTCACCCAAGAATTCTAAAAGAACTAAGGGTAGAACTAGTAACACCACTGACTACTCTCTCTAACAAATCATGGGAGGATGGGGTGGTACCCAAAGACTGGAGGAGGGCAAATGTGATTCCACTTCACAAAAGTGGGAGCAGGGCAAAGGCAGAAAACAACAGACCAGTTAGTCTGACCTCAGTGGTAGGGAAAATGATGGAATCACTTCTGAAGGAAAGAACTGTTGAGTACCTAGAGGCCAGTGGGGCACAGGACCCCAGGCAGCATGGTTTCACAGCAGGAAGGTCATGTCAGATGAACCTAATAGTAGATTTCTTTGACTGGGTGACCAAAGTAGGAGACCAGGGAGGGGCTGTGAATATGGCCTACCTAGATTTTAGCAAGGTATTTGACACAATCTCACACAAAAGATTAATATACAAGTTAGCAAGCCTTGGAGTGGGTCCAAAGGTGGTAGCCTGGATAAAAAAATGGCTGGACAACAGGATGCAAAGGGTAATAGTAAACGGAGTCCACAGTGAAGAAAGGAGGGTAACTAGCAGGGTACCGCAGGGGTCGGTACTGGGACCAGTCCTCTTTAACGTCTTTATAAGTGACATTGGAGTGCACCTGGAAGGAAAAGTATGTCTCTCTGCAGATGACACAAAGATCTGAAACAGGGTTGAAAGGATGAAAAGGGACTTGGCAAGGTTGGAAGAATGGTCAAATATATGGCAGCTCAGATTCAATGCAAAGAAGTGCAAGGATATGCATCTGGGAAACATAAACACAGGGGAAGAGTACACAATGGAGGGTGACTTAACAACAAAAATCGAAAGAGACCCAGGAGTAATTATATCAGATGACCTAAAGTTGGGCAAGCAATGTGAGAAGGCAATAAGAAGGGCTGGAGGGATACTGGGATGCATATGGAGAGGCATCAACAGTAGAAAACAGAAAGTTGTTATCCCTCTGTACAGAAAGTTGGTAAGACCCCATCTGGAGTACCGCGTGCAATTCTGGAGACCCCATCTCCGCAAAGACAGAGTGGAGGCTGTTCAGAGGAGGGCAATCAAAATGGTGCAGGGTCTGCACCAGAAGACATACGAGGAGAGACTAAAGCAGCTTAATATATACAGTATACTCTTGAGGAAAGGAGGGAGAAGGGGGACATGACAGAAACTTTCAAGTATCTCAAAAGAATTAAAGTACAAGAGGGTAGTATCTTTCGGAAGAAGAGATGTGCAAGAACAAGGGGGCACAATTTGAAGACAGAGAGGGGATGGCTCAGAGGTAATGTTAGATAGTATTTTTTCATATAGAGGGTTGTGGATGCCTGGAACAGACTTCCTGAGGAGGTTGTGAAGTCAGGAACAGTGGGAGAATTCAAGAATGCATGGGACAGACATAAGGCAATTCTAGTGGGGGGGGGAGGAGGAAGTAAGCTGTTGATTAACTACTGTAGAATCTGCAGCTTATCAATCAGGTAGGGAAATGGGCAGACTAGGTGGGCCAAGCAGTCGTTATCTGCTGTCAGATTCTATGTTTCTACGCCCAGCTTTAAAATGCACCCAGTCATTATTGCAGCAATGATGATGGAAGATTAAGCAAACAAACTGTACTGACTTGCAAGTAGCAGAACATTTTTGGGAACAGAACAGACTAAGAATTGTGCCCTTGTTTACTCCAGAGAATTCTATGAAAGGGAAGAAACTAAAGAAAAACGTATGTGACATTTAAGTAAACATACCCTGCTTTTGGCAGAGATGAAGGGGACAATGAGCAATCATGCCCACCCTGCCTGCTTTATTTTGTGCCCAGACAGCCCTTTTTTGCAGCAGTGATGATAAGAATTGTGCCCTGTTTTTTTCCCCAGAGTTCTCAGTGGAGAGGAAACAAAGTAAAAAAATTGCATCAGTGCCCTGCTTTAGCAGAGATGAAGGGGACAAAAACAAAAATACACCTGCTTGCTCTGTTACACTGGGGAAGTTGTAACTGATGTGTGCCCTGCCAATCGGATGTGAGGGGACATTACAAATTAAGACACTAGCCCTGCTGCCAGCTAGAGCTTTGCTGCAGCAGTGAACTTTGGGGAACCTGGTGTTCTGGAAACTTTCAAGTGTGTGCCCTGCCTATGGCAGCAATCGGGGACAAGTAAGACTATGTATGTCCTGCTGCCAGTGCCAGCTTTGCTGCAGCAGTGAACTTTGGCGAACTGTGTGCTGTTCACAACTCTGAAACTTTGAAGCTTTGCTGCAGCAGTGAACTTTAGAGGCGTGGTGTTCTGAAAACGCGTCCATCGCCCTTCAGCGGCGTTGGTGCAGGGACCAATAGCGGGTGACGCCAGGGGCGCGGAGAGTCCTTGGTCTCAGAGGCGCCCTTTAGCAGGCGTGTGTCGGTGCCTTAGCAGGTGGGGTCAAGCAGGCACCTCTAAGGACTTAGTGATGACCCCACGGAGTCACCTTCGCTTGCCGGCTTCTCCCCGACGGGCCGTTTTAGCCTGAGGAGTCTTCGGAGGTTCTCCAGAACCCGAGGGATGGGCCTTTTTGGGAGAAGGCCGCGAATGCGAGTGCAACCGAGACCGGGACCAGTGACAGGACCGATCACGATCCTTGCTGTGGCGCTTCTTCTCCTTCCTCTTCCCCTCCAGGGAGTGCAGGTCCATCTTCTGCTCCAGCAGGCAGGCCTTAAGGGCTTTCAGGTGGCGGATGAGGGTCCGACTGGTAAAGGCCTGGCAATCTGCACAGTTGGCGGTGTCGTGGTCGGGGCCCAAGCAGAAAATGCACCGCCGATGGCCATCCTTAGCTGGAATCTGCCTCCCGCAGTCACACTTGTTTAAGTGTTCTGGTGATGCCGACGCCTGAGAAGACATCGAACCCGGCCGGGTAGGATAACGGCTGACATCGGTATTGGGAAGTGGCAAGAGCGAGGAAAACAACGCTCTAAAGTGGAAAAAAGGAATCAAGCGACGGCAGCGAACTGACGTCGGTACCTGAAAAATGGTAAAAACCATCAAAAAAGGCAGGAAAATCTTGATAGAAGATGTTCTTTTCGCTGGATCGACAGACAGAAGCTATGTCTCTCGGCTTCACATGCGGGTACGCGGCGTGAAAGAACTGAGGTGGAGCTGGGTCCGCCCCCTCTTGTACCCTGACCGACATCGGGGCCGGACCGGCGTCGAGGGCGGTCCCTGCTGTGTATTGCTGGCAGAAGTTTCACCGGAGGGTCCTAGTGCCTGCGGCATAGTCCTGATTGTAACAGACTGCTGCAAGAGCTCCCACTTGAAGTAAGATCTTCATTTGTTAATTTTTAAGTGCACAGTTTAACAGAGTCATGTTTTGCTAACTTCAACCTTTTTAAGAATTGCAATCCAACGTGGCTGGTGGAGTAAAATAGCAACTGTAGAAGGATGGTGCAAAAAAATATGATCCAGACAAAAACTGGCTACAGATAAGCAGTGAGGGAGATTGTGCAGTGCGTCCTAGCTGCAAATTGTGCCGCCAGTATAAAGATGAGCTACGTGGGTTGAGGAACTTCCGCGAGGCATTAAGTGCAAAGATAAATGGAAATTACGTACCTACTGTAATTCTTGATCTTCTTGGACGAAGTCTCAACCACTCATTCACACTAATGGGAGTTCCCCAGAGGCGCTAGGACCCAGCGGGAGCAAACTTTTATTTCCAAGAGGGCCGGCTGCCAAAGATGGAGCCGCAAGGAAGCAGCACTGCGAGCCTCGTCTCGTATGGTAAAGACTTTCTCAGCGTCAACCCTCCAACCGCCTCAGCACTTTTTTTCCCAAAGAGGTGCAGCGTAACTAACCTAGAAAGACTAATCTAAAAAAATCAGATATAAGGTAGTCCGAATGACCCATGTAAGAAGGGTCAACAATGAAGTCTCCACAGCCCAGCCACTGAGGGAGTGAAGACCAAAAACTGAGAAGTGAGCTCGGGGGATGGTGGGTGGGTGTGTGAATGAGTGGTGGAGACATCGTCCAAGAAGTTCAAGAATTACGGTAGGTACGTAATTTCCATATCTCCCTTGACATAAAGTCTCCACTACTCATTCACACTAATGGGAGAGTACCGAGCTAAATAATCCCCCAAGATGGGTGGCAGGAGATAAGGAGCTCACATACTTAGGACAGAAGTCCGTTAAGAATGGTCCTGCCAAACGACAGATGTTGTCTGGCATGGACATCCAAGGCGCAGTGCTTAACAAAAGTATGCACCGATCTCCAAGTAGCCACATTGCAAATATCTTGATGGGCATGTTGCAGATTTCCGCCAGAGATGCCACAACTGCTCTGGTAGAGTGAGCGTGCACTCTGCCTTTGAGCTTGACCTGTGCCATAGAATAGCAGTGGCGAAGGCAAGCCACCAGCTATGCAGAAATACATCTGATAGCAAAAGGTTGATCCAGCCGGGTCTCGCTGAAGGAAACAAATAGTTGTTGAGCTCTACGAATTTCTTTTGTTCTATCTAGATAGAACCGTAATGCTCTCTTAACATCCAGTGAATGAAGGGTATGCTCCCTTTCATTCTGGAAATTTGCAAAGTAGGTAGGAAGGACTAAAGGTTGGTTTAGATGGAATTCTGAGACAACCTTGGGAAGAAACTTAGGATGAGTCCTAAGAACCACTTTGTCCCTGTGAAATACAGTGTGGGGCAGTGATCAATGCATGTATTTCAGAAACTCTATGGGCTGAGGTGATGGCCACCAGGAAGGCTGTTTTCCAAGTGAAGAACTTAAATTCGCAAGTAGCTAGAGGCTTGAAAGGTTTACGAGTGAGCATGTCTAGCACAAGATTAATGTCCCAGGTTGCGACTGGACGTCTGATAGGAGGTCTAGTATGCAGAATACCCCTAAGAAACCTTTTAACCACAGGCAACTGAGCCAGTGACATGGAAAGTACCAGTTCATGATATGCCGAAATGGCACAAAGATGAACTTTGACTGTAGAGTACTGCAGACCTGAATTTGAGAGGTCTAAGAGGTACTCCAAGACTTTATTTGGTTGGCAGGAAAAAGGATTCCAAGAGGATTTTGCACACCAGATAGAGAAACGCTTCCATTTGGCTGTGTAGGTTTTTCTAGTGGCAGGCTTCCATGCAGCCAAAAGGATATCAGAAACTCTATGACAGACACTGAACCTATTCACCCCTATCTCTTCAGGAGTCAAGCGTGATGGTGAAGCGACCTCAGGTTGGGATGGACCACGGGACCCTGGGTCAGAAGGTTCGTCTGGAGGGGAATCATCTTCGGGAGAGTTTCTGATAGACTGTTGAGTAGCGGAACCAATATTTGCTGAGGCCAGAACGGGGCAATGAGAATCATTCTGCCCCCCTGCGACTCCAATTTGAAAAGTACCCTCTGAATTAGAGGAAGGGGCGGAAAGGCATACAGAAAGTGTCTTGTCCACCACAGCCTGAACGCATCCTGTCAAAAAATGCCAGGTTCTGGATTTCTGGAGCAGAAGAGAGGCAGTTTTGTGTTGAGTGGGGACACAAAAAGGTCCAG
Organism: Neoceratodus forsteri; assembly: GCA_016271365.2. Lineage (NCBI taxonomy): Eukaryota > Metazoa > Chordata > Ceratodontiformes > Ceratodontidae > Neoceratodus > Neoceratodus forsteri. The sequence goes on along the minus strand of CM057449.1, from coordinate 1,105,893,991 downwards.
GTCCGGAGTTCCCCATTCTTTGAAGAGTGACTGAAGGACAGCTGAGTCGAGAGACCACACGTGAGGATCCGTCTCTGTTCTGCTGAGACGGTCTGCCAGCTCGTTTTGCACTCCTGGCAGGTAAACCACCTGAATCAAGACCCTGTGTTCCAGGCACCACTCCCACACTCTCATCGCTTCCCTGCATAAAGGGCAAGGGTGTGCGCCACCCTGTTTGTTGATGTAGTACATCACTGCTTTGTTGTCCGTTTGAAGGAGAATGTTCTTTTGACAGAGTATGTCCTTCAAAGCTCGGACTGCACAGAGGACGGTTTCTTATTTCCAGGATGTTTATGTTGAGTTGGGACTCGTCCTGAGTCCACGTACCCTGAGTGTGGAGATCCTGGCAGTGGGCTCCCAAACCCATTAGGGATACATCCATGGTAATTGAGATCTGAAGATCCAGAGGGGCAAAGGGATATCCTTCCAGAAGATTGTCCTCCTGGGACAACCAGGTGAGCGACCTCTTCAGAGGTTCCGTCACCTTGATGAGAAAGGACTGAGAGTGAGTGGTTGGGGACCACTGAGTACTGAGCATCCACTAGAAGGTTCTCATGTGGAGATGAGCTAAGGGTACAGTGAACACCGAGGATGCCATGAGGCCCAGCATCCGTTGCATCGAGATGGCTCGAACCGAGCTGCGTTCCCTGATGTATCAGGCCATCTGTAGGATATCACTCCTTCTGTCCTCTTGAAGAAAAGCCTTCGCACAGGAGGTGTCCAGAAGAGTTCCTACAAAGAGAAGCTTCTGGGAGGGATGCAACTGCAACTTGTTGAGATTCAGCAAGACTCCCATGGACGTGAGGAATTCTGAGGCCATGGGCACGGCCTCTAGAGTCTGTTGCCCAGAGGAACTTGCTAGGAGCTAGCCATCCAGATATGGAAACACTTGTATTCTGATTTTTCTGAGGTGCGCTGCGAGAATTGCACAACACTTTGTAAAAACTCAAGGCGCCGAGGATAGCCCAAAGAGCAGGACTCTGAACTGATAGTGTTGACCCAGTGCCACGAACCTTAGGTATCTGTGGCGGTTTAGGTGAATGAGAATGTGTTGGTAGGCATCCTGCATGTCCAGGAAGGCTAGCCAATTGTGTTGATGAAGCAAAGGTAGCAGGGTACCTAGTGAAATCATCTTGAACTTTTCCTTGTGAAGGAATTTGTTTAGTTTTCTGAGATCAAGAATTGGACGCATGCCGCCAGTCTTCTTTGGAACCAGAAAGTAATGGGAGTAGATTAGAAACCTGTGTTTCATTGATCCAGCGGAACTATTTCTACTGCCCTGTTTTTCAGAAGGACTTGTACCTCAAAAGCAAGAAGGTCCGACTGAACCAGCAACAGCTTGGGCTGTCGTTTGGGAGGATGATCCGGAGGGGTTTCTGAAAGACTGAGGGAGTACCCCTTGCAGATTATCTGGAGGACTCATTTGTCTGATGTTATAGGTTTCCACTGATTGTAGAACTGAGTCGGATGTCCTCCCACCACTGAGGAGGAGTCCCCCCTCGGACAGCTGAGGTGGGACTTGGGCCAGAAACTCAGAAGGTGGCACTGGGCACTTTGGGGCCTTGTGTCTTCTATTGCGCTTTCTTCTGCGGTTGTGGTTTTTATTAAAATCTCCCCTGCCTTTGCTGCGACAGGACTGACTGTTGTGAAACTGATGCTTGTTCACACCTCCTCTGGAGGGAGTGGGAGTAGGTCTGGCCGTCTTAATGGCCGACCTAGTTTTCTGTGTGGCCTCCACAGCTTGCTCCACCTGAGGTCCGAACAGATACATACCATCAAAGGGTAAAGCCATAACTCACTGCTGGGCGTCGTTTGTGAAGCCCTAAATACGTAGCCAAGAGTGGCGGCGGGTGCAGATACCAGCCGCCGCTGGCCGGGAGGTGGTATTGAAGGCATCCATTGCAGTTTTAACCTGTTGGTTATTGGATTCAATACCCCTAGTTATGGTGTGCAGCAACTCTGAGCTAGCTTCCAATTCAGGTAAAGCTTCTACCATTTCTTTGAGGGAATGCCAAAGTACATATACATATTGAGAAAAATAGCCCTGGTAGCTGGCAATGCACATGCCCAGGGTTGAGGCAGCAAAGACTCTCTTACCTAAGGTGTCAACCTTATGAGATTCTTTGTTTTTTGGTTGGGCTGTAGATCCTTGGGGAAGGACGCCATTATCATTCTCTGCCAAGATCACAATGGCATCAGCAAAGGCTTGTGAGGCCAAAATAGGACGATCCTTGGGAGGAGCATACTTCCTATCAATGGACTTAGCCATGGAAGGAATGAGATCCATTTTCTGCCACACCATCTGAGAGAGAGTCTCGAAAGACGGCTGTACCGTAGGGTTAAATCCATAGGGATCTCTAGGACATGAAGATATTGGAGTCATAAAAGCTCCCCAGGATCAATCTCTGAAGCTTGGAGAGAAAGGGTAGAGTTGAAATTTTTGAGCAGAGACTTAAAGGACAGGTCTTCCACCACAGGCTCTGCAGAAGGATTGATTCCTGCTCCGAGGGCAGTATCATCAACATCATCACCCAGACGAAGATCTGGGTCAGGCTTAAAATAATCTCCTGACAGTCCAGGGGGGGAGTGCATAGACAGGAAAGGAGTGAAAATTAGGAGAAAGAACAGAAGAGGAAAGAATCGGAGTTGAAGTCCCCTGAAGGCCGGTCGATGCCGCGCTAGCCCCCAGCACTGAGAAAAAGGAGGGAGGCGCCTGCGGGCGGTGCCCCACACGGCGCCGACAGCCCACATGGTGCCGACAGTTCACACACAGCGCCGCGGATGTCGCCGGACAAGCGCACGGCACTAACAGAACATCCGCGAGCGCCACAGTGCCAAAAGAGCCCCCGGCGCCATCAGTTCCTGGCACTGCGATCACCACCGACAGAGCCCCCAGCACAGCACATGGCGCCAAACTAAGCCTGCGGCACCACCGACGGCACCAAGAGTGTCCCCGAGGTCAGAAAACTGTGATTTGATAAAAAAGAGGGAAAAAGGGCAGGAGATAGAGGCATCGGTGTGGACCCCTGCGCCGCAGCCATGTGAGGGGGATAGACATCGGAGCGCAGAGTAGACTGCACCACAGAAGGCGCTGCATGACTAGGAAGGCCCAACCGCCCTACCCATCCCCCGGGAGGTGAATAGGCCGAAGGCCCCGGCATCAGAGTGACCGGCTCAGGCAACTGGACCAACCTCCGAGCCCACTGCTCCATAAGAGCAGTCCACTGGTGAAACTGCTCATCGGAAGCTCCCTGGATAGGAGTAGAGGGGGCTCTGATGTCGAAGAAGTCGGCCACTGGAGACAGAGACTGGCGACTCTGACATAGGTGGAGACCGGTGCCTATCCCCAACAACTGACCGTCTATGTGCAGACATACCAGGGCGACCTCAAGATGCTCTTTTTCTTTGACCCATACGAAAAGGAATCAAGGTCAAACGGCACCATGAATGGGACCTGCTTCCTTTATGCTTCGGAGGGACCTCCCATCCTCCTAAACATTGGACCGTCCGTTGTAGGGCCCCCCTCCGGGGAGGGCGGCAGACCGAACGCAGCCCGGCTGACTGAACAGCTTTTATACGAAGTCTCCCTACCTTCACCTGACCCACTCATGGTCGGCTCAGTCAATGGAGGGCTTCTTGATGTATAAATTAAATATACAGAATATATCAGTACTTCGAAATAAAACTACAAAATAAACTGAACTATTGCTGCTAGTGAAGTTTAACTCCCCGCGGAGATAAAAGGAACTGAGGCGGTTGTAGGGTCGACGCCAACATAGTCTTTACCACACAAGTCGACGCTTGCAGTGCCGCTTCCTTGCTGCTCCATCTCTGGCAGCGGCCCTCTTGAAAAAAAGTTTGCTCCCGCTGGGTCCTAGCACCTCCAGCGAACTCCCATTAGTGTGAATGAGTGGTGGAGACTTTATGTCCAGGAAGATCTGGCCCCTAGCTAAAAGCTGACACCACCCGGAAACATCTTCAGACAGAGCAACACAAGAAAGCTCTTAACATTTTGAAATTTGGTAAAACATGGTCACCACTTGAAATATATCACCATACCACAATTGGTAAGTTTAAAGTAATCGGGGGGGGGTAGGAGGATTGGACACAGAGCTAAATGATTTTAATTTATTTGCAGGGAGAGCTTTTAGTAATGCAGAGGAACAGCATAGAACGGTTCTAGGCAGGCTGATGGAGATCCTGTATATGATGGCCAAAGAGGACATCCCTATTAAAAAGTGTGAAGCGACAGCAGAACAAGAGAAGTGCCATAGAGTTCATTTGGGCAATAAATACATTAACGCTGTTAGTGGGAAAGAACTGACAATTTGTATTTGCAAGAACCTAGAGGAAAACCTGATGGCAACTGTAAAAAATTTTAATTATTTTTCAGTTCTTATGGATGGTAGTACTGATAGTGGTGTAATTGAAAAGGAACAGGTTTACGTAATTTATGTTAATCCCAGCAATGGTCATGTGAGACAAAATTTTTATGAATGAAAGCAGTATCAGATGGCACAAGTGAGGGACTCAAAAATTCCCTCAGACATTTTTGCAGAGAGTGGCCTAAATGTAACAAAAAAAAAAAATGGTTGGGTTTGGGGCTGATGGGGCAGCTGTCAACATGGGTGTAAGACGCGGCCTTGCTGCACTTTTAAGGGAAGACCTACAGTGGTTAGTTGCTGTTCATTGTTTCTCACACAGATTAGAACTGGCCATGAAAGATGCTTTGGATAATACCTGTTTCAATGAAGTTTCAAACTTTCTGACCCAGCTGTTTTATCTCTTATCAGAAAAGTCCTAAGTGACTTAGGGAGTTGCGGTCCTTTGCCCAGGCCATGGAGATGTCAGCTGAAAAGCCCAAGAAGGCCCATGGCACTCGCTGGGTGCAGCATAAACTTCTTGCCGCCCGGACTGTTACCAAATCACTGCCCATTTGGAATCTATGGCCGCAGACCCAACTCATGATCAGGCCAAAGTCAAGGGAGTGTTGCAAATTTTGACTAAATTTCAAATGTTTACACACCCTTTGTATTTTGAACAGCTGCTTCAGCCACTTGCCAGGTTCTCACCAGCACTTCAAAAAGAAGTTGTTAAAATGCCGGAGCTACTTAGCTCTGTTGAAACTTTGAGAAACACTCTTGACCATGCTAAGCAGAGTGGCCCCATAGGTGACAGTCAACTTGACACTCTTTTAAAAAAATGGGTCTGACGTTCTTTCAGGAACATGTCCTGAAGTCACTTAAAACGGTGTCAAATTAACACATCTAAGTGCTCAATCTATTAAAACTTTTAAACAGCAATGTAAGAAATAAATTACAAATATTGAGAACTGTTGTGAACAAAGGTTCAGTTTGAATGATGAAAGTAGCATCTATAACTGTGCAAAAGTGTTAGATACCAGACTTTGGCTGATAGACCGAAAAGAACTGGAGCTGTAAGGTAACAGTGACATCACTGAAGTTGCTGACCATTTTTCAGCTCTTTTGCAGCCTGACTGTGACACCAATCAAGTGCTTGCAGAATGGCAAACGTTTAAGATTTTTGCACAAACCAATTTTATCAATAATATGTCTGCCTCTGCTATCTGGTCAAAGCTAGCATGTGATTTCCAAAATTCTTATCCAAATCTGTTGAAGTGTCAATGTGTTGAGACTATTTCCTGTGTCAAATACAATAGTAGAAAGGTGTTTTTCAGCTTTGAACAAGGTAAAAACTGACTGGAGAGCAAGTCTGGCAGAGGATACTGTAGAAACATTGATCTGCATTAAAATGCAGGGCCCTCCTCCAGATGAATTCAACCCAGACAGGGCTGTAGACATTTTTTTAAGTGCTAAACCAAGAATGGTGATTTGGCAGCTGCGGATGGTGGACCATCCCCTGGTAGTCTCCCCCCAAACAGGCCAGAATAACCGGCTACATGCCTGATGGAGAAGAGCAGCAAACCAGTCTTATGTTGCAGTTTATGGTCAATTACTGTTCCAGCTGGAGTAATAGTTTTTATGGAGCAGGGGGGCAGTTCATTTTTATTGTCACGATTCACAATCACATCATGATAATTTATGAATTCATAGTCTGCTTTGGCAGACATCATCCTTCATGACTCCTGAAATGTATTTGCTGCTACACAATTGCTGTATTCCGACTCCGATAGCTAAATAAAACAGTATTAGTCTCAGAAAAGTACAGGTACGTAAGAACTTACCATAACAGCAGATCTTCGAGAACAGCTCTTGCAGCAGGTTACACCAAAAGGACTGAAGCTGGCAGGCACCAGGACCCCACGGAAATTTTCTAGCTAGCATTATTCAGCGGGGACCACCTCCGACGTCGGTCCCACCCCCGACATCAGGCGTAGTACATAAGGAGGTGGTCCCCCATAATCCTCAGTTCTCCCGGCCGCTGGATGACATCAGAAGAGGAGACCGAGGATCCGCCATCAGATGGCAAAACAAGGCTTTAATAAAAGCCCTATCCTAGGAGAAGCATGCTTCGACTACGACCTACCTCCAGCGGGGATGGTGGGAGGGAAAGTACCTGCTGCAAGAGCTGTTCTCGAAGATCTACTGTTACGGTGAGTTCTTACGTAACTGTACTATCTTACTTCGAGAAACAGCTCTTGCAGCAGGTTACACCATAAGGACAGATTCCCAAGCAATACTGGCAGTCACACACCATCGGGAGGAGGAAAGGGAGAAATCCTTGAGATACCTCAAGCCTAGGACAGAAGTCCTTGAAGGACTGCTAGACTGAACCCTGCTGTTTGCCTCGATGCAATGTCCAGGCTGTAATGCCTGATGAAAGTGTGTACGGAGCTCCAAGTAGCTGCAGCGCAAACAGCTGAGGTGGACACATTCCTTAAGACCACAAAGGAGGTAGCCACCCCTCTGGTGGAATAACCCTTAACTGTGCCCGGTAAGGGTTTGCTACACTTCTGGTAACAGAACGTAATGCACTGGATAAGGCACCTGGACAGCGACTGCTTTGAGACAGGAGCTCCCTTCATCCTATTGGCAAAGGAGACAAAAAATTGGTCCGACTTTTGGTGTTGTTTGGGTCTGGTCAGGTAGTATCTGAGGCACCTATGCACATAGAGTATTGCGGAAAATACACTGGTATATCGATGTCCTGATTAAGGGTGAGAGCTGAAACCACCTTAGGCAGAATTTTAGGATTAGTCCTTAGGGATACCGCCTTGGTGGAAAACTAAATAAAGTTCTTTGCACGTAAGGGCGTGCACTTCAGAAATTCTTCTAGCTGAAGTAACTGCAACTAAAAATAACGTTTTCCAAAAGAGAAAACGTAGCTCGCAATCCGCGGCTGGTTCAAAGGGTGACAGCATGAGCTGCTCCAGGACGAAGGGTAAATCCCACAGTGGGACTGGATCCTTAATCGTGGGCCTAAGGTTTAGGATCCCTCTCAAAAAGGCACGCGTCGTGTCCAGCTGGGCCACAGTGTGTTGGCCTACAGGGACGTGGTAGGCTGAAATGGCACAAAGGTGTACCTTAATCGAGGAGTAAGCCAGGCCAGAGTGGAAAAGGGACAGCAGGTAATCCAGTATCAGCTTTTCTGGACAGTCCGAAGGCGAAAAGCCGCGCACTTGAACCCATACGCAAAACCTGCACCACTTCATAGCGTAGGTCGCATGGGTAGATGGTTTCCTAGGCAGCAGTAAGAACGTCTGCCACCTCTTGCGAGACCCCATATCGCATCATGGCTATGTCTCTAGGAGCCAAGCATGCAGGTTCAGGGAACATAGGTCCGGATGGACTAAGGAACCCTCCTCCTGAGACAGCAAATGGGAGCTGATTGGCAAAGGTACTGGAGATTTCCAGGATAGCTGATGCAAGAGAGGGAACCATATCTGTCTGGGCCAAAAGGGTGCGATCAGTATGAGCGTCGCTTGCTCCCTGCGGAGTTTCAGAAGAACTTCTCTGGATCAACGGAAAAGGAGGAAAGGCATAAAGGAATGTGCCCACCTAGGAGAGGGACAACGCGTCTCGCCAGAAAACACCAGGCCCTGGATCTAGCGAGCAAAAATTGGGCAGTTTTGCACTGTATGGGGATGCGAAGAGGTCTATGTCTGGAATACCCCATCTGCGAAACAGATCCTCTGCCACCTCCTGGAGTAGTTCCCATTCATGGACTCTGACCTGAGAGCAGCTCAGGCTGTCTGCGATGACGTTGTCCACTCCCAGAACATGAACTGCAATAAGGTTTGTGCCATGTTGCAAGACCCAATCCCATACTCTCATGGCCTCCCTGCAAAGCGGGTAGGAATGGGTGCCTCCTTGTTTGTTGAGGTAATACATCACGTGGAATTGTCTGTTTGTAACAGAAGTGTACCCAGTGGAATCTCCAACTGGAAGACCTGCAGGGTGTAAAGAACTGCCCTCATTTCCAGTATGTTTATGTGGAGATGAGACTCCTGGGCTGTCCACAGGCCCTGAGACCGGACACTGTCGAGGTGTGCTCCCCAACCAAGCTGTGAGGCATCTGTGGAGAGTGTCACAGTTGGGGTCGGCGCTCTGAAGGGGACACCCGTCAAGAGGTTCCCTGAATGTAGCCACCATTGCCAATCTTGAATTACGGCTTTTGTGATTCTGATTGGAAGCTGCAGATGGTCTTGCTTTTGGTCACATTGTACCTGTAACATCCACTGGGTTACCCGCATGTGGAGACGGGCTAGCGGGACTGTTGCAATAGCCGCAGCCATGTGTCCGAGCAAGCAAAGGACTAGTCTTGCTGGGACGGTCTTCGCTGACAAGTCCCTGCAGAGGGATCTGAAGTGTTCCACTCTGTCCAGGGGGAGGAAAGCTTTCCCTTGGATGGTGCCCAGAACTGCTCCGAGGAATTGCCGCGTCTGGGATGGATCCAGGCGCAACTTCTCGTAACTGATGAGAATGCTCAACGTCTCAAACAGAGACTGAGTGCAGTGGATGGCAGACATCGAGGCCCTTGAGGGCACCATGAGAAGCCAATCGTCCAGGCAGGGGAACACATAGTGGCCCTGTCTCCTCAGATACATGGCTACCCGCCATGCACTTCGTGAAGACCCAAGGTGCCGATGACAGCCTGAAGGGAAGAGCTCAGAACTGATAATGGCGGCCCTGAAGCTCGAAGCGCAGGAACCTCCTGTGTGCTTGAGCGATAGGAATATGCAGGTAGGCGTCCTGCATGTCCAGGGACGCTAGAAATGCACCCTGCTTCAGTATGGGAATCAGACCCAGGAGGGTCACCATGCGGAAGTGCTTGTACGGGACCGAAACATTGAGGTCGCTGAGGTCCAGTATTGGAGGAGGTCCCCTGTTTTCTTTGGAACCAGGAAGAAGTGAGAATAATCTCCTAGTCCTCTCTGGTTCTCTGGTACGTGCTCTATAGCTTCCTTTTCCAGAAGTGTGAGCACTTCCTGCTGTATGAGCAGGGCATGCTGACTCAAATAACGGGAAAGCAGGGGAGGAGGTCTTGTAGGTGGGTCATCTAGAAACTCTATGTAATGGCCTTTCTTGACCAACTGTAGAACCCACCTGTCGGTGGTGATCGATTGCCACCCTGAAAAGTGGCGAGCGATGTGACCCCCTACTTTCTTTGCCCGTTGATCCAAAGGAGGAGCGGGGGCCGGGAAGGAGTCATGCTGTGGCAGCGTCTGTCCCTGCAGGCTGGGCCGACTTTGAGTAACGTTGGCCTCTGCCTGGGGACGATCTGGCCTGGGCCTTGCCTGAGAAAGTGCCCCTCTGCTGCTGGCCGGAACATTGCTGTTGCCTTTGTAGCCAGCCGCGAAAATGGCTCTGGTTCCTACGAAAGGAACTAGGCCTAGATCTGTACATGGCCTGTACAGATTGGACTGCCTTCCCTGCGTCTTGGAGCTTGGTGATGACCTTCTCCAAGGATTCACCAAAGAGTACCTCGCTGTTATATGGGACATCTAGAATATTTTTCTGTACATCCGGGGTGAAGCCGGAGACACGGAGCCAGGAGTGTCTCCGGAGACAGACGCCTGAAGCTGCAGCTTTGGCCGAAGAGTCCGCAGCTGCAGCTCTAAGCACTTGGGTCCCCACATCTGACCCAGTGCGGAGTAGGTTTAGGAGCTCCACTTTCTGATCGCCATCGGGAAGCTTTTCAACCAGGTCCTGGCCCTGTTACCACAGGGCATTCTCGAACTGAACCATATGGGTAATATAGTTCAGAGACCTGACGGCGCAAGTAGCAGCCACGTACGTGTGCCTTCCCACGGCATCCAATTGCTTGGATTCCTGGTCCGGTGGCTGAGTGCTCATATGTTGGGGTCTTTGAGACCGGTCATGTGAAGCAGTGATGACCAGGGAATCTGCCAGAGGTTGCTTCGCCAAGTACTTCGTCCTCCCTAGGAGCCTTGTGCAGGAGGTCAGCCTCTTCGCACCACAGGTGGTGGTGAGGATGCCCACGCAGCCTTGGCGACGTCTGTGAAGGTGTCCACCAAGGGTGGCACTACCACAGGCTTCAGGTCTTTTTGCCGAAGGTAGCAGGCAAGGAGTTGAAGTTCGGAGTCAAGGTCCTCAGCATCCCACCCCATGATGTCCTGGATGTGCCTCATAATCTCGGCGAAAGAGGGATCAATCGGTGGAGACCTGGGGAGGTCATGTGGGTCAGGAGAAGAGATGCTGAGCGGAGAAGGAGATCTGGAGTATTCCGAAGCATCCAATCTTGAATCCTCCCCCGACGGAGTGTACCGGCGTCGGATGGGGCTAGGTGACCCTGAAGGGGATCTGGAGGGAGGCCTTCTCCTGTCAGTAGATCTTTCCCTAGGAGGTGGAGTTTGCTCCTTGGGGGACGGTGGTCGTCCTACTGGTCTCTTAGGTGGAGGAGGGGGATGTAGGCGGTGAAGGGGTAGGAGGAGTAGTAGGAGAAGGACGGGCAGGGACCACATCCTTCTTGATGGTGTCCCACCAAAAGGTAAAGAGCTCCTTTACCTCTGCAATGTTCATACCCGACAGTCCTGGTGCCGGTGGTCTGCCGCCGGGGTCGGGCATCGGGTCCCCGGGGGTCTCCTGGTCTGGGGAGGGTTCCCGTGGGAGCCCCACATCCTCGGTGTCGCCCGCCTGGTCTTCGGGCTGAGGGGTGTCCTCCTCTGTTGAATCCCTACGACCGGCATCCGTCGGCGACAGGGGTGCGGTCTTCTGCTCCGGGGTAGCCGACGTCGGTCCCCTGGCCGACATCTTCGGACCTGGCGAACGCCTGGCCGGCGATGGGTGTCTAGTCGGTGTCGTCAGCTCCTGTGAGCGCCGAGCCGAATTGGAGTGTTTGGCCGACGTCGGGTGGGGAGTCGACATCAGGTCCGATGTCCGTTTTAGGGACGTCAGGTCCTTGGTCTTTCTGGGCGCCTGATCAGGACCTCTGGGCGGTTGGGAGACCGATCTGGAGTCAGTGTCCCGATGACGGGTGGATGAAGAAGACTTATGGAGCTCACCCGATTTCGAAGAGGCCTTGGAAGGGGTTGAAGAAGCCGAGGGCCTCGAAGTCTTCAGAGGCTGGAGAGAAGAAGAACCGCCTGAAGACCTGACCTTAAGCGGGGGAGGCTGCGACCGAGCCCTGGAGGGAGAGTGGTCCGATCTGAAGCCGGAGCTGCGGGAGTCCAAGGCCCGAGTACGGGACCTAGATCTCACCTTCTCGCAGTGTTTGTGGGATTTGGATGAAGATTCTCCCCTGGAGAAAGGTTCCCGGTCCATTCTTTTAAGCTTTTCTTCAAGAAGATATGCCTGAAGTGCCTTCTGACGGCGGATCCTGGTGCGGCTATTAAAACCCTGGCAAAAGGTGCAGGCCTTGGTGTTGTGGTCCGGTCCTAGGCAATGCACACAGGACAAATGGGGATCCTTGAAAGGGATCTGCTTGCTGCAGGCACACTTCGGAAGGTGACCCTCAAGAGATGGAGTTGGAGAGGACATCAGTTGTGCAGAGAAAAGTTGTTCGAAAATTATTTGAAAGTTCTATAGTCGTCGCGAGCTAGAGAGGAAACCAAGAGGCCAATGCTGGCGAGTCAATGGGAAAAGAACTGGCGATCACGGGGGATCACCTCCTTATGTACTACGCTTGACATCAGGGGGTGGGACCGACATCGGAGGCGGTCCCCGCTAAATACTGCTAGCTAGAAAATTTCCGTGGGGTCCTGGCGCCTGCCGGCTTCAGTCCTTATGGTGCAACCTGCTGCAAGAGCTGTTTCTCGAGGTTAAGATCTTATGTACAATGTGTATTTTATCAATATAGAGCAAGATAAGTAGATTTTATTGGGGTTTGAGCAAAAAGAAGAGAATACTTACCACATTAATCCTGTTTCTTCCAAAGGAATCTTACTGTATTCTGACACATGCAGAATTGTCCCACCACAGTACTGCCCTGGCGCTGAAAAGGTTAATAGAACCTATGCAATTTAGAGAATGCTAGGCTCAAGCTCGGTTTTCAAACCACCGTCCCTGGTAAACATTCCATCAACCATCAGATTCTAACAAAGCTTGCCTAAGAAGCTAACTAACTAATGCTAATCTAAAATAGTAGTAATACTAATAATAATCATTAGACTCCCAACCTCCCTATCATCCTCCTAATGGTAGGCATTATCCCCAAGACTCAAGTCACAGATAGCCTAAGTAAAAAACAGCCCAGGAGTTCACCACAGTAAAGCTGTAGTGCAGTGCCCCAGGTTCTAGAAGGGGAGGAAGGGTGGGAGCTTAGAATACAGTAAGATTCTCTTGGAAGAAACAGGATTACTATGGTAAGTAATGTCTTCTTCTAACCCCAGGAAATCTTACTGTATTCAGACATATGCAGACTACCCAAGCAGTGCCTTTGGAGTTGGGCACAGAACCTACTTAGGAAACAGGCTCTGCAGTACTGCTGTGCCAAACTTAGCATCACTCCTGGTCTGTAAATCCAGGCTATAATGTTTGACAAACGTGTGAACAGTTCTCCAGGTAGCTGCTTTGCAAATATCTAATAGGGGATGTCCCTTAAACCTGCTATGGAACTAGCAGTGCCCCTTGTGGAATGGGCTTGAAGGCCCACAGGAGGTTCTTTACCAGCTTTGCTATAGTAAAACTGGACGCGGGCCACAATCCAGCGAGCAATAGTCCTCTTTGAAACTGGTTTGCCTTTTCCTACCTCTCTATAAGTAAGGAGCAGCTGGGTTCTATTCTCCCTATGACCCCTGGTGTGCTCCAGGTAGTAAATGATGGCACTTTTGACATCCAGGGTATGCAATCTGCGTTTGCCTGAGCAGGAATGATTAGTAAAAAAGACAGGCAGGGTAACAGACTAAGGTGAAAATCAGACACCACCTTAGGAAGAAACTTCCTGTTTGTTCTTAGGACTACCTTATCCTTATGGAAGGAAATGTCGTCCTGATCTGTACACAGGGCCTGTAACTCACTGATCCTTCTGGCTGAAGTAATGGCTATTAAGAACACAGTTTTCCAAGTAATATACTTGAGCTCTGCTGATGACATGGGCTCAAAGGGTGGCTGCATCAGCTGACCAATACAGATGTTAAGATCCCACCCTGGGCTGGGTTCTCTGTGGGGGGGATCCAGGTGCAGAAGCCCCTTAAAGAATTTCTTGAACACCTGTTCAGAGGCCAAAGAAGGCCTTCTGCCAACTGAAAGGTAGGCTGAGCCTGCTGCTAGGTGAACTTTTAATGAAGGGGCTTAAAAACAAGGGAATGCAGGTGTACCAAGTAATCCAGTACACCTGCCTGGGTACTGACCACATCTTATTGCTGGCACCAGCATGAAAATCTCTTCCACTTTGAGGAACAGGTTAGCTGTATGGAAGGTTTTCTGGAGCTCTTAAGTATCTGGAGTACCCTCTCTGAAAACCCTAGGCTGGCAAATTCTACGTCCTCAAGAACCAGGCCTGAGTTTGAGGGATTGCAGGTTGGGATAGAGAATTCGGCCCTGTGAGACAGTAAGGAGACTGTGCCTTCAGGGTAGAGCTATTGTCTTGTTGACAGACAGAGGTAGAAGCAGCAAGAACCGTGGTTGCCTGACCCAGTCTGGAGCTATGAGGATCATGGTTGCTGGATGAGACTTGAGTTTGTTCAAAACTCTGAGCAGTAGAGAAAAAGGGAGGAAATGCATGCAGGAATTTCCCTGTCCAATCCAATAGTAGTGCATCCATCGGTACTATGCCCACTGTGAGAGGTCTGCGACCGTACTGTGGCAACTGACGATTGCCTGGGTGAGCAAAGAGGTCCACCTCCGGGGTTCCCCACCTCCTGAACACTGTTTGAAGTACCTGCCTGTTCAGAGTCCATTCATGATGGTTCGGATTGATTCTGCTCAGTGCATCTGCTAGGATGTTGTCTTTCCCTGGTAAGTACACAGCTATGTGGGGACAGGTTCAGAGAGTAGGCCAGCCTCCACATTAACATGGCTTCTGTGCACGATGGGAAGACCAGGTGCCTCCTTGTTTGTTTATGTAATACATTGTGTTGGTACTGTCTGTTCTGACTTGTACCACTCTGTCTGCAAACTCTGAAGCAAAGGACTGGATCCCCAAGCACACTGCTCAGAGCTCCAGCAGGTTTATGTGAAGGATTGTATCCTTTTTGGTCCAGATGCCATGAGCTGTGTGGTCTCCTGTGTGTGCTCCCCACCCCTAGGAGGAAGGCATCTGTGGTCAGGACCCTTGAGGCGAGCTGTTGCAGGAAAGGAACTCCCCGTCTTAGATTTTCTCTGTCCTGCCACCACTGCAGGGCCAGAAGCAACAATCTGGTGACTGGTACCAGAGCATACAACTGGCACTTTTTTTGTGACCAATAAGATCTGAGGTGAAACTGAATGTCCCTCATTTGAAATCTGGTTCCTGGAACTACCGCTATGGAAGCTACCATGTGTCCTAACAGCTGGAGAAAGTGCCTTGCTGGCCTGGGACAGAATAACTGGAAGGAGTTGGCCAGCTGTACCAGCTGTTCCGCCCCTGCTGGTGGAAGGAAGGCTTTTTCTTTCAATGTGTCCAGCTCTGCTCCTATGAAATCCAGAAGCTGAACTGGGACCAGAACTGACTTTCTGGGATTTAGAAGGAGCCCTAGGGACTGAAGGAGGCTTTGAGCCTGAGCTAGGGCATCCAAGACTTGTTGGGAGGACTGACCCACCAGCAGCCAGTCATCCATGGAGGGAAAAACTGTGACACCCTGCTTTCTTAGATGTGCCACTACCACGGCCAAGCACTTAATAAATACCCTTGGAGCCAAAGAGAGGCCGACGGGTATTGCTCTGAACTGATAATGGCCTGATTTGAGCCTGAACCTCAGGAACTTCCTGTATGATGGCCTGATGGAGATATGAAAATAGGCATCCTTCAAATCTAGTGAGGCTAGCCAGTCCCCTTGCCTGAGTGAAGGCAGAATGATGGCCAGAGTGACCATCCTGAATTTTGGTTTTGTCAAATATCTGTTTAATTGTCCGAGATCCAGAATGGGTCGCCAATTCCCTGTCTTCTTTACTGTTAGAAAATACCTTAAATAGAACCCTTTCCAGCAGTGTAGGGGTGGAACTGGTTCTACTGCCTTGACCAGTAACAGTTTCTTTACCTCCTCCTCCAGAAGCTGGGATTCTGATGGGGAAAGAGGACTCAATACCTTTGCCCTCGGCTTGGGCAAAGCCTTGAAGCTGAAGGTGAAGGTGAAGCCCCGGCCCACTACCTCCAGAACCCACTAGTCTGAAGTTATAGACTGCCAGGCCTGGAGATAGTGGGCAGGCCTGCCCCCTGCAGGGAGAGGTGAGGCGACCCTGACAGATACTTCAGGGGTTCTGCTTCACCTGTGGGGTCGGTTGAGGGCTTGGACCTGTCCTGCCAGTACCCCATCTGCCACTGCCCCTGAAATAACCCCTCTGGGGCTGGTAGGCCGTAAGGGCCAGAGTCTGAAAGAAAGGCCTATAATAAGGTTGTGCTCTTCTAGCCCTGGGCTATTGTTTCTAGGGAGTAGCTGCCTTTTCTTTGGCTGCTGCACTCCTGTAGGCTACCTTGTATTCATCCATCTTTTTCATATAGGCCTCGGTCTGTTGGCCAAAGAGGGATGAAGGGTCACAAGGAAAATACAAAGATTTTGACTGTGTCCTGGGATAAGTTAGTGGTTCTCAGCCATGCAAACCTCCTGAGAGATACAGCGGTAGCCATAAGCCTGGCTGCAGTATCGTTGGTATCCACAGCCATCCTAAACTAGAAATCGGATACCTCCACAAAGCCTCTGCCAAATCAGCTGCCATAGGTTCAGGGCAGGATTTTGTAATTTCGGATACTGTACTCCATAGGCTTTTTTGAAATCTGGCCGCATAAGCCATGTAGGTAACCTGTCTAATGGATAGGGAGGAGCCCAGGTAGGACTTCCTGATGACTGAATCCTTTTTCATGGAATCCTTATCAGGAGGATGGGATGCCAGGGGTATACCAGCCTTGTCACAGGCTGCAGCCTGCACAATACCCTCATGACTGGGGTGTGTAAACAAAAATTCTGCACCAGACTTGGTTACCCAGTACCTTTCTATCCAGCTTTTTATCAACTGGAGGAACTGAAGAAGGTGTTTGCAGAACCTTGAAAAAATGTTTTTTAAGGGTTTTGTGGATGGAAAAAGCAACTTTTTTGCTGGAGCCACATCCATTATTTCCACAAAATTAGCCTCTTCTTCCTCATCTGTTATCTCTTGAGTAGAGAGGTCTAAGGTCTGAGCCACTTGTTGCATAAAGGCAAACAGGGAGGTACAGTTCTCAGATCCCTTGTCAGGGGAATCAGGACGATGACGGTCAGGAGAAACCTCCGGTTCTACCAGTTCTCCACAGTCCTCCTCTTCTTCCTCCCCAAACCCATAGTCCCTCTCCTCTTCTATGAACTCAGAACCAGGATCGAGGGGACCGGGACCAGAGGGAGAACCTGGGAGCACAACCGCAGGAAATTTAACAGAGGACCATAGAACCCGAACCGGAAGAGACTGAAAGAAGGGACTGAATAATCCGTATAGCATTAGCCATCTCCTCCGCGGTAGGAACCGACGGTTTTGCCGGTTGCGGTTCTGTGTGTTTCTCCTTTTTTTTTTTGCCCGCGGTTGCCGGTTCAGCGACCTGTTCAGCGGTGTGCTTCTTTGTCCGTGAACCGCACCCTGGTCAGAGGGTGTTTCTCCCGGTTCAGCAGTACTTTTAGAAGTAGAAGATTTGTCTACAACCGGTTCAGTGGTTGTATCATATGTTTTTTCCCCTCAGCTGGTTCAAATGCCTGTCAAGCGTGGACTAAGGGAAATTCTTGCAAATTTTGCAATCTGTCTCTAAGTGGTCAAACTCGAGACAGAAAACACACATCAGATGGGGATCAGGTTTAGCAAACATTTCCCCGCACTCGGTACAGTGCTGAAAACCAGTTGGGCCAGTTCTTTTCTTAGGCGTCTGAGACATGGCCAACTACCCCAAAAGAAAAAATTACTCACCATAGTACTCTTGTTTCTTCAAAGGGATCACTCATTATGATTAAACTGATGCAGTCAGCCTCCTGTGTTGGACTGCCCGGAGAGATGGAATTATATGCAAATGATAGAACTCTCAGTTGGCTCATGCCACTTTCAAACTGCTGCCCTAGCAACTGTTGCACTCTGAGTGCTTCAGATTCTTACGTAGCCTAAACTGGGTATAAGACACACTAACTAGAATAACATTTCTATAACATAATTTTTTTATCCTCTCAGGTCAAAAAACATCCCAATAAATAAACCTAAAAAGCTTGAGACCACAAGGGAACCAACTGGTTAACAAAAGGTGAATCTCTAGCCTGACCTATATGGAAAATATCCTAAAACAAGGATGCAGAACAACCTTCATAGTTTTTTTTTTTTTTTTAGTAGGGGAGGCAGGGTGGGTACTTTAATCATAATGAGTGATCCCTTTGAAGAAACAAGATGTATTTTTTTCTTCTAACTCCAGGAATCACTCATTATGATTAAACTAATGCAGACTACCAAGCAGTACCTTTGGAGGTTGGGCAGAAAACCTATTTAGGAAACAGGTTATGCAGCACTACTGTACCAAACTTGGCATCACTTCTGGATTGCAGATCCAGGCTGCAGTGCTTTGTGAAGGTGTGTACTGTTTTCCATGTAGCTGTTTTGCAGAGTTCCAAGAGTGGAATATCCCTTGAAGCTGCCACTGAAGCAGCTGTGCCCCTGGTGGAATGTGCTCTGAGGCCCAGGGAAGCCTGTTTACCCACTTTACTATAGCAAAACTGGATACATGCCACTATCCAGCGAGCAACTGTACGTTTTGTGGCAGGTCTGCCCTTACCTACCTCTCCATAGGTAAGAAAGAGCCGTGTCTGACCTGGTGGCAGACAAGGGTGAGGTAGTACTGGTTGGAGACTTCAATATTCCAGACGTGGACTGGAGCATCCCAGCAGCAGCATCAACTAGGAGCAGATTTATCCTGGACTCCCTTCAGGGTGCCTTCCTCAAGCAACTGGTCATGGAACCAACTCGGCAGAAGGCAATACTGGACCTTGTGCTCACAAACAGGGACAGTGTGATGGGGGTAACAGTGGGGGAGCACCTGGGAAACGGTGACCACCAGTCACTGTGGTTTGAAATCACAGAAAGAGCAGAACCAAACTACACAAAAACACGTATCCTAGATTTTAGGGGGGCAGACTTTGGGGAAAATGGGGAGATACTTGAAAGAGGCATTATGGGGAATGGGACAGGAATCAGGGGTTGAGGAACAGTGGGCAGTATTTAAAATGGGGATTACAAGAACAACAGAATTATGCATTAAGCAGGTTAGCAAGAGGAAAAGGAAGAGGAGACCATTATGGTTTCCAAAGAGGTAGCAAAGAAAGTGAAAGCCAAAAGATTGCATTCAGGCAATACAAAAAGACACAGGCAGAAGGGATAGGGAGAGTACCAGGAGAAGCAAAGGAGGCAGGGAGGTCAGTAAGGGAAGCCAAAGCTCAGACAGAAGAACACATTGCAAAATCAGTGGGTAGAGGGGACAAAACCTTTACAGGTACATAAGTGAAAAAGAAAGACAAAGGGAGGGATAGTGAGACTGAAGGGGGAGGATGGGGGCGTGGGAGGATGACAACAGTAAAGCTGACATACTGAACAGGTATTTCTGCTCAGTCTTTACTGAGGAAGGGAGGGTAATGGGTCTGAAGGGGTACAAGGGTGAGAATGGTGCAGAAATGGACACAAGTCCTTTACACGAGAAAAGGGTCCTGAAGGAACTGGAAGTAATAAGAGTTGATAAAGCAATGGGGCCAGATGGGTGCACCCAGGGTCCTTAAAGAACTAAGAGAGGTGGTGGCTGAACCTCTGGCTATCCTGTTTAGCCGATCACTGGAAACAGGAGGTACCCAAAGACTGAGGACAGCAGATGTAGTCCCTTGAACAAAAGTGGGAACAAAGAGGAAGCAGGAACTACAGACCAGTCAGCCTCACCTCGGTAGTGGGGAAGATCATGGAAGCACTACTGAAGGAGAGATTGGTGGAACATCTGGTTGTCAATGGACTACAGGACCCAAGGCAGCACAGTTTCACCAGGGAGGTCATGTCAGACCAACCTCGTTGAATTTTTGACTGGGTGACTAGGGAGGTGGATCAGGGGGGCAGTGGACATGGCCTATCTGGACTTCAAGCAAGGCCTTTGACACTGTGCCACATAGAAGACTATTACACAAACTGGGGAATATGGGTGTGGGCAGGACAGTAGTGTGGTGGGTAGGTAACTGGCTGGGTGGCAGGACACAGAGGGTGATGGTAAATGGCTGTCACTCCACAGAGGGAAGAGTGACCAGTGGGGTACCACAGGGATCAGTGCTGGGACCGGTCCTATTCAACATCTTCATCAGTGACATTGCGCAGGACCTAGAAGGCAGAATTTCACTGTTCGCTGATGACACAAAGCTCTGTAACAGAGTAGACACACCAGAGGGTGTAGACAGAATGAGAAGCGACCTGCAGAAACTTGAAGAATGGTGGATGCATGGAACGGCCTTCCGGAGGAGGTCGTGGAGTCAAAAACAGCGGTGGAATTCAAGCATGCATGGGACAGTCATACGGCAATTCTAGAGGATGGGGGTAGGGAGAAGTAGGCTGCTGGTTAGCTAGGATCTGCAGCTTATCCAGTAGACAGGGAAATGGGCAGACTGGGTGGGCCAAGCGGTCCTTATCTGCCGTCAAATTCTATGTTTCTAAGAATGGTCAGGGGTTTGGCAGTTGAAATTCAATGCAAAGAAGTGCAAGATAATGCATATGGGGCACAAAAACCCTGGCACAATATATCAGTTTGGGGGGGTGAGGATACAGCATGCACCAAGCAGGAAAGGGATCTTGGGGTTATCATCTCTGATGACCTCAAGGTAGGGAAACAGTGTGAAAAGGCAGCAGGTAAAGCAAATAGGATGCTGGGATGTATAGGCAGGGCATCACCAGCAGGAAAAGGAGGTCATAATTCCGCTATACAAGACACTAGTGAGCCCCACCTGGAGTACAGTGTACAGTTCTGGAGACCATACCCATGTAAGGACATAGACAGGGTAGAGAAGGTTCAGAGGAGGGCAACAAAGATGGTGCATGGATTGCATCACAAGTCCTATGAAGACAGGTTGAGGAACTGAACATGTACTCCCTGGAGGAGAGGAGGAGAGAGGGATATGATAGAGACATACAAGTATCTTACAGGGAGGAACAGGGTGCAGGAAACACAATTTTAAGCGAAAAGATGTTCCAGGACTAGAGGCATGGGATGAATTGGAGGAGGACGATTCAGAGGAAACATGAGAAAGAATTTCTTCAAGAACGGGTGGTGGACAAGTGGAACACCCTGCCAGAGGAAGTGGTGGGGGCTGAAACAATCATGGGATTTAAGAATGCATGGGATAGACATAAAGGAATTCTGGAGGTCAGGGGTATGGGGCAACAGACTTCTAGGAAAACAAACTGAACTTACAAGCTCAAATGGGCAGATTGGGTGGGCCACAGGCCCTTATCTGCCGACACTGTCTATGTATCTATGGTCTGTAAGACAGTTCTGTCAATATAGTGGCTAAGTGCCCTTTTGATATCAAGGGAGTGAAGCCTCCTTTCTGAAGAACTGGAGTTCTCTGTGAAAAAGACAGGTAAAGTGATGGATTGATTTAAATGGAAATCAGACACCACTTTGGGAAGGAATTTTCTATTGGTCCCGAGAACCACTTTGTCTCTATGGAATGAGATGTAATCGAAATCCGTGCACAGGGCCTGTAACTCACGGATTCTTCTGGCTGAAGTAATAGCAACCAGAAACACAATTTTCCAAGCAATATATTTCAAGTCTGCTGTTGTCATCGGTTCAAATGGGGCGTAAATGAGCTTGGCAATGCAGATATTTAGATTCCAGGCCAAAACTGGTTCCCTCAAAGGAGGGTACAAAAGATTAATGCCTTTAAAATATTTCCTGAAGACTGGATGAGAGGCCATGAACCGCTCTTTACCAGCTGACAGGTAAGCTGAAACTGAAGTCAAATGAACCATGAGTGTCGAAGGCTTCAGAGCTAAAGAATGCAAATGTGTCGGGTAATCCAGGAGAATGGCTAAATCAGCCCTGGATGGGTCAACACCCTTACCTGCACACCATATGGAAAACCTCTTCCACTTAGAGTATGCCTTTTTAGTGGAAGGTTTCCTGGAACCCCTAAGTACTGTCAAAACCTGTTCTGACAGTTTAAGATCTGCATACTCTAAGTCCTCAAGAGCCAGGCCTTGAGCCTTAGCGATTTTAGGTTGGGGTACAGTATCCTGTCCGGAGAGGAAGTCAGCAGGTTGTGCCTCCTGGGCAGATGAATTGGCAGCACCACTGACAGAGCCAACGGAAGTGAATACCAGTGGTGCCTCGCCCAATCTGGTGCCACCAGTATCACTGTTGCCAATTGGCACCTCAATTTCAGCAGGGTCCTGAATATCAGAGAAAAAGGAGGGAAGGCATACAGAAACTTCCCTGTCCAATCCAGTGCCAATGCATCCAGGGATAGTGTGCCCCTGTGAGGAGGCCTGCAGCAATATATTGGTAACTGGTGATTTTCTGCAGAGGAGAAGAGATCTATCTCTGGAGTGCCCCATCATCTGAAAATTGAGCTCAGAATTGGAGGATTCAGGAACCATTCATGGTGGTCCTGACTTATCCTGCTGAGGGAGTCTGCCAGTACATTGTCCTTTCCTGGAAGATGTATGGCTGAAAGGGATACCTTCATGGAGTAAGCCAGGGACCACAGCCTCATTCAGAGACTCTTGTTCTTTTCCGTGGGACAGCTGAATTTTCCAACTGCAGTGCACGTAGGTGGGCTTGGGGAGTGTCCTGTGAGGTCACTCAGGGAGGAGGGATTTGAGCCCTTGAAAAAGCCGCGCTGCTCGCAAGCGGCGTTATCAGCTTTCCATCTGCACTTTAAACAACTGCCTGCTATCTATCCTGCTGAAGTGATTTCTGCCACTGAGATTGGAAAGACAATTGTGTGAGAGACTTGTTCTTTTCCGTGGGACAGCTGAATTTTCCAGCTGCAGTGCACGTAGGTGGGCTTGGGGAGTGTCCTGTGAGGTCACTCAGGGAGGAGGGATTTGAGCCCTTGAAAAAGCCGCGCTGCTCGCAAGCGGCGTTATCAGCTTTCCATCTGCACTTTAAACAACTGCCTGCTATCTATCCTGCTGAAGTGATTTCTGCCACTGAGATTGGAAAGACAATTGTGTGAGAGACTCTTGTTCTTTTCCGTGGACAGCTGAATTTTCCAACTGCAGTGCACGGGGTGGGCTTGGGGAGTGTCCTGTGAGGTCACTCAGGGAGGAGGATTTGAGCCCTTGAAAAGCCGCTGCTTGCTCGCAGTTGAAGTTGCTAGGAGTGGCGCGAGCGCCACTCGGGGTAAGAAAATTTTAAATATAATTTAAAAGTTTAGAAGTTGTAGTATGAGGTTATATATGTATTTGTTTGTGGGTGGTTGGATATTGTGGGGAATGTGTGTGGTTAATCTAAATGGGCAAAAAAAGGATTGTAATAGCGTTAGTAAGGGCTTGGGATTTGTTACTTTGGGGGTGGGATTTTATCCTGAAATAAATAATTTTTATGTAAGAAGGAATCATTTTACTAATGAAAAACGTAGATATATAAAGAAAGCAAGTGTAATACAGATTAAGAATAGAATAAATAATATAGGTGTTGAGGGTTTGCTTTGCATACTTTTATTGATGCAAAGTGGAGATATAGAGGCTAATCCGGGCCCAAAGAAGGAGGTAGTGTTACTTTTATCATGAGAATGCAAGAAGTGTTGTATATAAAATGGATGATTTTAGAGTTTGGGTATCAGATAAAGAATATGATGTAATTGCTATATCAGAAACTTGGCTACATTTGGGCATTGGGAATGATGAAATTAATTTAAAGGGGTATAGACTGGAAAGAACAGATAGGAAAATGAGGGTGGAGGGTAATGTTATATTTGAAAGATAATCTTGGTCCCTATAAGGTGCTAGTAACAGAGTGTTATGAAGGAACAGACTGTTTAGTTATAGAATTGCTCAAAACTAAATTGATTGTGGGAGTGTTTTCGCTCCCCAAAACAAAAACTTAAATATTTTGATTTATTTGCAGATTTCCTTCTGGACAAAGTAAAGGATAAAGGGTAGTCTTTATTGGTGATTTTAATGCTGATTGAAACAGGCAAGGGTATTAGGTTAAAAAAGAGTTTTGAATGTTTGGGGTTAAAACAATTAATAAATAAGCCAACAAGAACTACGCATTTGCTTAATCAGGGAACTATTTTAGATCTTATATTTGTTTCCCAGGAATTGGATATAGAGTCATGGGATGTTTTGCCTATAAATCTTGGGGATCATAATCCCGTTATATGTAAAATAATACAAAATCAGGTTTCCCCAGTTCCAAAAAGAGAATATAAAGTGGAGAGGGATTATAAAAGATTTAATGAGATCCAGTTTAAAGATTGCATTAGGACCAAAATTGGAATAGAGTATATTTGATTCCGATATTAACTTAGCAATACAAGAATTTAGTGAATCCTTATTAACTGTGATAAATAAACATGTTCCAATGGTACAGAAAAGGAGGAAAAATAAAGAAGACCCATGGATTTCAGATAAAATAAAAAAGAGCTAAGGGTAAGAAATAGAATATGGCAGAAAGCTAGAAAAACAAGAACTTAGAAGATTGGGAGAGTTTTAAAAAATGGAGAAACAAATGTAAAGGAATATCAGGATGGCAAAGAGTAAATATTATTTGAATAAATTTGAGAAGGTAAGTGATTCAAGAATGTTTTGGAAACTTGTTTCTGATCTAAAATATAAAAAATAAGAGTAGTAAAATAGAAAGTATATTACAGGAAGGAAGTATGATTGAAGATTCAGTTAGTATTGCAACTATATTGAATCATTACTTTCTCAAATTACCTGATTTGGATATCCGCCACCGAAAGAACAGACTGTTGATATAACTATAACTGAATTAATTGCTGAACAGAAAAGAAGTATAAGATACAGCAAGGAGGTAAGTTTAACTTTAGACTCTTAAGTATAGCTGAAATAAGGAAACAATTACAAAATTTAAATGTAAATAAGGCAGGTGGTTTAGATGGAATTGAAGCTAGATTTTTGAAGATTGGTGCAGATATATTGGCACCAATAGTAACATATCTCTTAAATTGAGTCTAACAAGTTCAGTTGTCCCTGATATGTGGAAAGTGGGAAAGGTAATTCCAGTTTTTAGGGTGGGGATAGTACTGTGCCATCTAATTACAGACCAATTACGATTCTTCCAATATTATCTAAACTATTAGAACGTAGTGTTCATTTACAACTTAGTCATTATATGGAAACGAATGAAATATTATCTGATAATCAACATGGGTTTAGAGTAGGAGGTCCACGGCACCGCCTCTACTGGATTTCCAAAACTTGGTGGTAACATCACTTGATGAAGGAAAGGCCACTGGGGCGGTGTTCGTAGACCTCAGTAAAGCATTTGATTTGGTACAGCATAGAAAACTGTTAGAAAGACTTTGGAAAGTGGGGTTAGAGGAAGGACCATTAACATGGATAGCATCTTACTTAGCAAATCGTAGACAGTGTGTTGTCAATGGTGATTTTGTATCGAGCCTTGGGGAACTAAATCGTGGTGTTCCCCAGGGATCGATACTAGGCCCATTGTTGTTTAATATTTATGTGAATGAGTTAGAGCAAACAATAAAATATGGGAGGTAAGATTATATGATGATACAGTTCTGTTGGTTTCGCAGATAATATGAGAAATGTTGAATTACAGTTACAGAGAGATTTAACTTCACTGGAAAATTGGATGGACAATTCTGGTCTTTTGATTAATGCAAAGAAAACCCAGTGTATGGTGTTTGGTTTGGGGCATAAGCTGAAAACAAAAATATCTAAATATTCATTTGCTAAATGGCACTCTGATTGAGGAAGTTAAAGGTTATAGGTATTTGGGTATGTACATAGATTCAGGTATGACATTTGAAAGTCATGTTGATATGCAGATAAAAAGTTAATCAAAGATTGGGTGTTTTAGAAGGTTAACAAATGTATTGACTAAATTTGCCAGGAAAAACTTGTTAAGCAAATGTTAATTCGGTGCTTGATTATGGATTGCCAATATATGAATGCATCACAGAAAGTGTTAAGAAAAGTTGATCAAACAGTTTATAGGTTAGGTAAATTTATTATTAAGGGTGAATATAAAATGCATCATTGTAAATTATATGAAAGATTAAATTAGCTGCATCCTGAAATACAGAGGAAGTATATTTGGCTATTAAATTGTCATAAGTTAATATATGCCAAAAATAATCATCCATTACTTAAGTATATTAAGTTGCAGATTCTGGATAGTTATAATTTATGTACAAGAAATTCTGAAAATAGGGTACCATTGCTCAAATATTGTAGTAACGTAGGAGAAATGAAGTTACAAAATAGATTTGCTTTATCTTGGAATAATTTACCCAAGCACTTACAGAATATAGCTAGCTTTGCCAGTTTTAAAAGTAAGTTATTTGAATACTTGCAGAAGTTATGTGTGTGTATGTTATGGATAATGTTGTATATGTCATTTTATTTAGAAATATTTGTACTTGTATTTTGAGTTTATTTATGTACCACCTATACAGGACTTGATTGTAAACAGTGTTTATTGCACTAATCAAATATACCTGTATAAAAATAAAGTTTTCATCATCATCATCATTGCTTCTGTGCACAGTGGGGCTGATCTGGTTCCTCCCTGTTTGTTGATGTAATACATAGTAGTGGTGTTGTCTGTCCTGACCTGCACCACTTTGTTTTGAAGATGTGGAGCAAATGCCTGCAGGGCTAGGTACACTGCTCTGAGCTCCAGCAGATTTATGTGCAACAGGGATTCTTGAGGAGACCATGTGCCACTTGCTGTATAATCCAACATGTGTGCTCCCCAACCCAGAAGGGATGCATCTGCTGTAAGAACTAAGGAAGGTTGTTCCTTTGTGAAAGGCACACCTTCCTGAAGGTTTTGTTCGTCCAGCCACCACTGCAGTGCCTGAAGGAGACTGTGGGTGACAGGAACCAGTTTGGACAGAGGATCTGTCCTCTGTGACCAATACTGTCTCAGGTGGAACTGGATGTCTCTCATTTGGAATCTGGAACCTAGTACCGCTGTGATGGCAGCTGTCATGTGGCTCAAAAGCCTGAGGAATTCTCTGGCTGGTTTGGGTTTTCCTGGTACAAATGAGCTTGCAATCCGCGGAATGCTGCTTACCCTGTCCTGTGGCAGAAAAGCTCTGCCTAGGCTAGTGTTTAGTTATGCTCCAATGACCTCGAGTACCTGGACTGGTGTTTGCTGAGACTTCTGCTCGTTTATGAGGAAACCCAGAGATTCCAGAGTAGACTTTGTTAGTGCTAAGGCCTGCTCTGTAAGTTGTAGAGATGGACCCACCACTAACCAGTCGTCCAGATAGGGAAAGGCTGAGACTCCTTGTTTTCTCAGAAACTCCCCTACCACGGCCAGACACTTGGTGAATGCCCTTGGGGCAGAAGTCAGACCAAAACGGAGGACTGCAAACTGATAATGGCCTGAGGCCAGTCTGAACCTCAGAAACTTTTTGTGAGAAGGTCTGATGGGGATATGAAAATAAGCGTCCTTTAAATCTGGGGAGGCTAGCCAGTCTCCCTTTTGTAAAGTGGGAATGATTAGTACAAGAGTGACCATTTTGAATTTTGGTTTCAGAATGTGCCTGTTTAGAAGTCTTAAATCCAGGATAGATCGCCAATCCCCATTTTTCTTCTTTGTAAGGAAGTATCTGGAGTAGAAGCCTTTGCCCCGCTGGTTTAGGGGCACTGGCCCCACTGCCTTGATTGCTAGCAGATGTTTTACCTCTGCATCCAGTAGGAGTCTGTCTGCAGATGTAACTGGAGCAAACGTTCTTGCCCTCAGCTTGGGAAGAGATTTGATACTGAGTGCCAGACCCTAGCTCACCACCTCCAGGACCCACTTGTCTGTGGGGATGGTATACCAATCCTGGAGGTAGTGAGCCAGTCTGCCACCCAGTGGTGGATTTTTGACAGGGGATACGACCTGTACTAGCCCGTCAAGGATTCTGAGTGGGCTATGCTTGTATCACTGGGAAGGGAGAAGCTCTCCTGCCCCTTCCTTGAAAATATCCTCTAAGCTGATGTTGCAGCTGGGAGGCCTGAGCTTGGAAAAAAGGTCTGGGATAGGATTCCCCTACCCCTGCCTCCCCTAGTCTGGGCCCTATTGGATGGGAAAGGCCTGTCCTTAGAATTACTTCTGTAGGTGGCCTTATAATCAGCTACCTTTTTCATATAGTCCTCTGTTTTATCCCCAGATAGAGAATTTTTCTCAAAAGGAAAGTCCATCGCCTTAGCCTGGGTGTCCAGGGTCAGGTTTGTGGCCCTGAGCAGGCAAATCTCCTAAGGGAGACAGATAGTGCCACCAATCTGGCTGCAGAGTCATTAGCGTCCACAGCCATGTGGAACTGGTGTTTTGCAGCATCTGAAGCAGCTCTTGCTGTGTCCTGCAAGTCCACTGCCACCTCACCAGGCACTCTGTCAGCCAGAGCTAACATTGCATTCCAGAGTGCCTTCTGGTATTGCACTGCGTAAGCCATATAATTGGCCTGTCTAAGGATGAGAGAAGCAGCCATATACCCTTTTTTCCCATTGCATCCATCTTCCGAGAATCCTTATTTGGAGGATGGGTAGCCAAGGGGATTCTGGCTTTGTTGCAGGCAGCAACCTGCACAACTCCTTCAGGGTCAGGGTGGCTGAACAGAAGATCAGCTGTTGTCCTATCAAGCTGATATTTCTTATCAGCCTTTTTGACAACTTCTGGAATAGAAGAGAATTGGGAGTTTGGAATACTTGTAATGCTACCTTTTTTAAGGACTTATGCATAGGCAGTAGTAAACGTTTTGTGGGGGTTAGCCCCATCATATCCAAGAATTCTGCTTCCTCCACATCTTCCTCTGTCTCCTGCAGAGGGAGGTTGAGTTGCGTTCATGCTTTTAACAAAAGCATAATGTGAGAATAATCCTCGGGACCCGGGAGAGACTTCTGTTCTGGAGAAACCTCTGGATCTATCAGTTCCTCCTCAAAATTATCCTCCTCCTCCTCAGGAACAGAAGCCTGAGGCTCCTGAGAAGGTGGAACCGACACAGGAAGCAGTGCAGCTGGTATTAGAACCAGGACTGCAGCTTGCAAGACCTGTAAGGCCTTGGCAATGTCCTCAGCCAAGGGCATACCAGTTTTGTCAGCTGGGAGCGCCTTAGCCTACTCGGCTGGAGGCGCAGCGACATGCTGTTCCTTACATTTTTTCTTAAGTGGCACAGGTTCAGTCCCTGAGTACACTGGCCTTTTTGACTTACCCTGCTCAACTTTATCTGATCCTTTATCAGGATCCTTAGCTTTACCTCCATCTTTGCTTGTGCCAGAGGTGGAAGAACCACTTTCACCAGTATTAGTAGAAGCTGAGGCCATTTCTTCCAACATGTTGGACCTTTTTGCCCAGACAAAAACTACGCAATGAATGTCTGCTGATTTAGCTATGATCTGGCCACAAGCCTCACACAATTTGAAACCGGTGGGTCCTGTGCATTTTTAGGCTTAACAACAGGAGCTTCTGACATTGAGCAGGAATCGTTATAGAAAAATGGCAAATTATCGGTTCCTTAGAACCAAATATTTTAACTATAAACAACCGCTGATGGTTCCGGGAACGGAGCGCTACTCGGTTCCTGACACAGAGAAACTAATTTAAAAAGAATTAAAACAAGTATATGCGGTTAGGAACCAACCACAAAGAATTAACCAATATAAATATAGATTGGGGTAAAAACCTCACTAGAAATGGTGGAACCCTCGGTTCCAAGGAACCGTGAAGGAACCGCTACACACAGCAAATCTTAACACAATAAACAAAATAAACTAAAACTAAGGCAGTAATCTGAAATATAAAAAACACTACTTATCGCCAGATAAATGGATTTAGAAGAGGTTGAAGGAGAGCTCCCCGGGACTTCTTCACTAAGCAGGCAGAGTAAAGAATCTGAAGCACTCAGAGTGCAAAAATTGCTAGGGCTGCAGTTTGAAAGTGGCATGAGCCATTTGAGGGTTCCATCATTTGCATATAATTCCATCTCTCCAGGCAGTCCAACACAGGAGGCTGACACATCAGTTTAATCATAAGGAGTGATTCCTGGGGTTAGAACATATCTTTTTTTTTGGTCGGTTTAAGGACCAAACAAAGAACCGGGGTTTAGCCTGGAAACGTCCTCACCAAAAGAAATTTTAACTTACAAGGAAAAAAGGAAGAAAATGTTGATTCCTGACCGCAGAACCAGACAGAAACCAAGGATTTACCCAATTCTTTCTATCTCAACTAGTTTACCTTGTGAACCAGAGACAGCGGTTTAAAAATTCAAACTTAAAGTGGTAGAAAACTGAGAAAATAAACGCGACTTCTGAAAAAGATGCAGAGGATTCTCTGAGGTGTCTGACTAGTCAAGCAGAGTGAAGACTCCAACGGTTGATGGAATGTTTACCAGGGATGGTGGTTTGAAAACCGAGCTCGAGCCTAGCATACTCTCATTAGCATAGGTTCTATTAAACTTTTCAGCTCCGGGGCAGTACTATAGCGGGCCCCCCACTGCAGGGACCGCAAGAAAAAATTACTCACCTTAGTAATTGTTTTTCTTCTAATGGAGTCTTGCTGTATTCTGACCTTATGCAGTTCGCCCCAGCACTTGAACTGCTCCGGAGAGGAAAGCGTTAACTCTATGCCAAAGCAAAGAACGTTGAGCTTGAGCTCTGTTCAAACCTTTGTCTGCTGCACTTTCAAGTGTAACTGTCAGATTCTTAGGAGCTAATACTAACTACACCTGCTAGGTGGAAATCAAGTCGAGAACTCCAAAACAAAATACTAGGTAGTGAACAACATTACAGTGAACAACATAACTATAAAAAAACAGTATAAACATAACTCATTCCCCCTCTCTATACAGGGAGGAGTGCTAAGTGCACCCCTGAGGTGCAGCACTGAACCTGCCAGCCCACTTCCCAAAAAACCGGTTCTGAGAGGGGAGGCAGGTCAGAATACAGCAAGACTCCATTAGAAGAAACACAATTACTAAGGTGAGTAATTTTTTCTTCAAACAATATAAAAGTCTTGCTGTATTCTGACATTATGGAGACTACCAAGCAGTACCTCCATGGAGGAGGGACAGACCTATTTTGGGAATAAGCTCTACAGTACTGCTGTACCAAACCTAGCATCACTCCTAGCCTGGATATCCAAGGAGTAATGCTTGGTGAATGTATAGACTGTTTTCCAGGTGGCTGTTTTGTATATTTCTAATATTATAAAAAGGGTCTGAGAAATGGAGCTTTCTGATTGGCTGCAAACATTCTAACAACCTTATATTAATCTTTTATTAACATACATGTGAACCTTAATCATATGCTGAACAACGTTTAACATTATTTAAAAAAACTTTTTTATTATAATAGCAGTAAGGCATTGGCAGGGGTTATGTTAATGGTCAGTTAATCACTCTCTAGGGGCATGTGGCACTCGGCTATGCCTCGTGTTACATTACATCCCTAGAGGGTGATTAACAGATCATTAACATAACCCCTGGCAATGCCTTATTGCTTAAATGGTACATCTCTGGCAGCAGATAGAGAAGCAGCTGTACCTCTTGTCAAATGAGCCCTCAGGCCTGAAGGGGGTATTTTGCCTAGCTTCTCATAGCATAATTGTATACAAGAGACAATGCACCTGGCAATAGTCCTCTTAGTAGCAGGTTTGACCTTTCCCATTTCACCATATGTGAGAAACAACCGAGGACAGTCAAATCTAAGTGCCTTAGTGCACTCAATGTAGAAGCCAAGTGCTCTCAACATCCAAGCTGTGTAACCTTCTCTCCCCTGAAGAAGAATGATCAGTGAAGAAGACAGGAAGAGACATGGACTGGTTCAGATGAAAATCTGAAACCACTTTGGGTAAGAACCTCCTGTTAGTTTTAAGGACCACCTTATCTTTATTGAATGAGATAAAATCAAGCTTCACTAACAGAGCTTCTAATTCACCGATACGCCTGGCAGAGTAATAGCTACCAGGAACACAGCTTTCCAAGTCAAGAACTTAAGTTTTGCTGAGGCCAAAGGCTCGAAGGAGGGTTGCATAAGCTGAGCAATGCAAACATTAAGATCCCAAGCAGGAGCAGGATCCTTAAAAGGAGGATTGGTATGGAGCAATCCTTTAAAGATTTTATAGAAAACAGGATGAGATGCCAGTGAGGAAGCCTTCCCCACTGGCAGAAATGCAGAAACAGCTGCCAAATGTACTTTCAGGGTAGCTGGTCTGAGGCATAAGCCATTAAGATGAACCATATAATCCAGAACTGTAGCCAAATCAGCAGTATCTTGAGATATCCGCTTATTGGATCTCAAAATGCAGAATCTTTTCCATTTGGAATTATAGGTTTTTCTGGTGGCAGGTTTTCAAGAGGCTCTGAGAATATCCAGAACCCCCTATGACAGATGCAGGCTTGCATATTCTAACTCTTCAAGAGCCATGCCTTAAGGTTAAGAGACTGAAGGTTGGGGTACCAAATCCTCCCCTGAGAGGGGGTTAACAGATTGTGATTCTTGGGAAGAGATAGGGGAAGATGGACTGCTAGGGACAGCAACAGAGGATACCAAGGCTGCCTGGCCCAGTCTGGAGCAATCAGGATCACTTTGCAAGATTGTGACCTTATCTTGACCAGAATCTTGAACAACAGACGAAAGGGAGGAAAGGCATACAGAAATTTCCCCCCTCCCAGTCCAGAAGCAGAGCATGCAGGGGGACTGAGCCCAAGACTGGGGGTCTGCAACAGAAGAGAGGAAGTTTGTGATTGTCTGGGGTTGCAAAGAGATCTATCTCTGGAGTGCCCCATCTTGAAAAAATCACTTTTAACACTAGGGGATCTAGGGACCATTCGTGATGGCCCCGAGATATCCTGCCCAGAGAATCTGCTAGCACACTGTCCTTCCCTGGAAGGTGGATTGCTACCAGAGATGTCTGTAGAGAATAAGCCAGGGACCAAAATTTCATGGCTTCCATGTACAAGGCTGTAGACCGAGTGCCTCCCCTGCTTGTTGATGTAGCACATGGTGGTGGTGTCTGTCCTGACCTGAACCACTTTGTTCTGTACTGAGTCAGAGAAAGCTTGTAGAGCCAAGTACACTGCCCTGAGCTCCAGAAGATTGATATGAAGTAGAGACTCCTGAGGGGATCACACTCCCAGTGCTGTGAGAACTCCCAAGTGAGCTCCCCAACCCAGGAGAGAAGCATCTGTGGTTAGTACCACAGAATGAGTCTGGGTGATGAATGGGACACCTTGTCTGGGGTTGTCCTGATCCAACCACCATTGGAGAGCATGGATCAGAGTCTGAGTCACTAGAATCAGTTTGGTTAGAGGATGTTTTTTTCTGAGACCAAAAAGCCCTCAAGTGGAACAGGATGTCCCTCATCTGAAATCTGTCCCCTTGTACCACTGCAGTGGAAGCTGCCATGTGGCCCAGGAGTTGAAGAAAATGCCTTGCTGGTCAAGACACCAGAAGGTGAAAAGAAGAAGCCAGATCCGTAAGGGCCTTTACCCTTGCCAGAGGAAGAAAAGCCTTTGCTTGGACAGTGTCCAACTCTACCTCTATGAAGGTCAGAAGTATCCGGTTCAAGAAGTGACTTTGGAAGACTGAGGAGGAATCCCAGATAAGTGAGCAATTGTTGGGTCACTTGCAGGTTTGACTTGAGCCAGTCGTCCAAGTATGGAAATATGGAAATGTTTTGTTTCCTTAGAAAGGCCACTACTATTGCTAGGCATTTTGTGAACACCCTTGGAGCCGATGTTAGCCCAAAGGGCATTGCTCTGAACTGATAATGGCCTGAAGGCAGTTTGAACCTGAGGCACTTTCTGTGGGAGCACCTGATGGGAATGTGAAAACAGGCATCCTTGAGGTCCAGGGAGGCTAACCAATCTCCTGGCTTCAGAGACGGAAGAATTATTCCCCGAGTCACCATTTTGAATTTTGGCTTGACTAAGTGCTTGTTTAAGTATCTTAGATCTAGGATGGGCCACCACTCCCCTGTCTTTTTTGGGGTAAGGAAGTATCTGGAGTACAGAGCCTTGCCCCTGTGTGTAGCAGAAACTCTCTCTATGGCTCTGAGAGCCAGCAGAGATGAAACCTCTGCCTCTAGGGCAATGGTTTCGGAGATGTCTGCAGGAGGAAAAGACCTGGCCCTCAGCTTTGGAAATTTTTTGAAGCCGAGAGCCAGTCCCTGGCTTACTACCACCAGGACCCACTTGTCTGAGGTAACAGACTTCCATTAGAGGCCTGGAAGTAGTAAGTCAGCCTGCTTCCTACTGCAAAGGGGGAGTTGACCCGGGCGGACACATCAGGGTGTCTTATTGGCAGGAGCCTTGGACTGAGAGGAGGATGCAGCCCTGCTCATCCCCCTTCTACCTCTCCCTCTGAAGAACCCCCTCTGAGGAAAAGGAGAGGAGGCCTGTGCTTGGTAGAAAGGCCTGCCCCTGACCCTAGATTGCTGCTTCTGAGGAGTTGCCTGCCTTTCCTTGGCCTGTGCACTCCTGTAGGTGGTCCTATACTCATCTACCTTTTTCATGTAATTCTCTGTCTGCTCCCCAAATAAAGAATTACCCACCACAGGAAAATCCATGGCCTTAGCCTGGGTGTCCTGCGAGAGGCTAGTACATCTGAGCCAAGCAAATATCTTAAGAGACACAGATGTAGCCATGACTCGTGATGAAACATCATTAGAGTCCACAGCAGCATGAAATTGGACTTTGGATGCCTCAATCCCATCAGCAGCCACCTCCTCCAGCTCTTTGGCTAGCTGCGGGGAAGCCTGTTTAGCCAGTTCCAGAACAGTATCCCACCTGGACTTCGGCTATCTGGCTGTGTAGGCCATATAGTTTGCCTGCCTAAGTCCCAAGGAGGACGCCAAGTACTGTTTCTTGACCATAGCATCCACCTTCCTAGAGTCTTTATCTGGGGGTGTGTGAAGCCAAATGTATATTAGCCCTGTCACAGGCTGCACGACCCCAACATGGCTGTATTGTTGGAACAAGTACTCTGTACCTGTACCTGACAGCACATACCTCCTGTCCATTCTCTTGTCCACAGGAGGTAATAAATTTGGTGTCTGAAGGATTTTTTGTGTCTGTTTCCCAAAAGATTTATGGAGGGGAACAGACAGCCTTTTGGACTCTGGGATGTCCATCATCCCTACAGTCAGGCTCTTCTTGTTCCTCAACAGCTTCGACCAGAGGGAGCTAGAGGGTCTCTGCCACTTTTCTGTAAAACAAATAGTGGGAAGGGGACTCAAAGCCTGGGAGGGGAAACATTGGAAGGCCTGTCTGGGGAGATGTCCAGTTCAATGGGCTCAGACCTTCCACACCATCATCATCGCTGAACCCTTCTTCGCTCTCCAAATCCGGTTCATAGTAATCATCCGGAAAATATTCCGGAACCGGAGGAACTGACCGAACCGAGCACCTACCCAGAGGCGCCGGATCGGCCAGAGCCAAACGGAGCGATTCTACTATGCTAATCACCCTGGCAATTTCTTCGGTGGTTGGACATGACTGTTCTAGATCCGAACCAGATGATTTCTTTTTTCCTTTAGACGGAACCAACCCCTCAGGGTTGACTCTCCTTTTGCCCCAGGAAGTAATGCCCAGGTCAATGGGCACTCCCTCAGGTTCGGTCAGAACCGAACCGGGCTGGCCATCCGGATCAGCAGACTTCTCGGCCTCCTTTTCCCTAAGCCTACACAATCTCTTGTCCAGGGTGGCCTTCAGAAAATTCTTGCACATTTGGCAGTCTGAATCGAGGTGGTCAGACCCCAGACAATAAACACAGGTGGTATGAGGGTCTGCCTTAGTAAAGGCATCCCCACACTCACTACAGTGCTGAAATCCAGCGGACCCGGTTTTTCTTTTGGGTTTCTCCGATGTAGCCATCCTATCCACATACCATTTAGCAGCTTTAAAGCCAGGCAAGACCCCCTTATTGATTACCAACTGTGTTATGGGCTATGGAAAAAAAACGATAAGGACCAGTACCTCATACTAATACAAATAAACTAAAGACTTGACAGAATAAAGAAAGAAAAAAACAATTGGTTCCAGCCATACTGATTAAAAAGTTTTTACAATTTCCACACACAGAAAATAAAATTAATGTCCACTACCTACAATACTTACTGTACAGGGATCTGAACTGAAAAAACAATAAAATTTGCGGTTTAAAACCGATGTTTTATTGAGACCGAACCGACAAGCGAAGGAGATTTCTCCGGAGCAACTGTTCAGTTAGGTGGAGTAAAGAATCTGATGGTTACACTTGAAAGTGCAGCAGACAGGGGTTTGAACCCAGCTCGAGCTCAACGTTCTATGCTCTGGCATAGAGTTAACTCGTTCCTCTCCGGAGCAGTTCAAGTGCTGGGGCCAACTGCATAAGGTCAGAATACAGCAAGACTTCATGTTGTTTGAAGCTCCCACCGCCGAGTCACCTCGGCCCCTTGATCGACGGCTCATCTCAAGCTGCCGCCTGAGCTCTCTGCCCCAGATCCTCAGTCTTCCACTGGGCCCCCCACCACAGGAACTGCAAGCTTCCACCACTGAGCCACCTCGGCCCCCGGACCGACTGCTCATCTCAAGTCGCCGCCCGAACTCTGCCTTGGATCCTCAGTCTTCCAGCTGGGACCCCCACCGTAGGGACCGCAAGCTCCCACCGCCGAGCCACCTCGGCCCCCAGACTGACGGCTCATTTCAAGCTGCCGCCCAAGTTCTCTGCCCCAGATCCTCAGTCTTCCAGCTGGTCTCCCCCACCGCAGGGACCGCAAGCTCCCACCGCCGAGCCACCTTGGCCCCCGGATCGACTGCTCATCTCAAGAAACCGCCTGAGCTCTCTGCCCCGGATCCTCAGTCTGCCAGCTGGGCCCCCCCCACTGCAGGGACCGCAAGCTTCCATCGCCAAGCCACCTCGGCCCTCGGACTGACGGCTCATCTCAAGTTGCCGCCCGAGCTCTCTGACCCAGATCCTCAGTCTTCCAGCTGGGCTCCCCCACTGTAGGGGCCGCAAGCTCCCACCGCCAAGCCACCTCGGCCCCTGGACCAACGGCTCTTCTCAAGCCGCCACCCAAGCTCTCTGCCCCGGATCCTCAGTCTTCCAGCTGGGCCCCCCACCGCAGGGACTGCAAGCTCGGCACCCGGACTGATGGCTCATCTCAAGCCCCCGCCCAGCTCTCTGCCCCGGATCCTCAGTTTTCCAGCTGGGCCCCCCACCACAGGGACTGCAAGCTCCCACCACCGAGCCACCTCGGCCCCTGGACCGACGACTCATCTCAAGCCGCTGCCCAAGCTCTCTGCCCTGGATCCTCAGTCTTCCAGGGACGGCTCTGCCACCAGCCAATTGGAATGCGCGTACCTCTCCAGCACTCGCTCCGATTGGCCAGAAGCTCTCCTCAGTCTCTGCTCTCTAAAACCGGCATTAATTTGGAGAATTAAGTATTGTATGTAATATGTATGCAATGATTACAGCCAGTTTACAGTTTTAAGTGCAATCTGTCTAAAAAGGGCTGTGATTACAGGCCTCTCTTGAGGTTTTGTGCTGCTCCAGACTTTTGGCGCCCAAACCAACCGCTCTATTGTTCTGTAAATTGAGCTCCCTGATGGGCTGACCACGCCTCAATCAGCGTACTTAAACTCCCCCCTCTCTTCTTTTCTTCAGCTGGGCCCCCCACCGCAGGGACCGCAAGCTCCCATCACGAGCCACCTCGGCTCTTGACCGACGCTCCCATCTCAAGCCGCCGCCCAAGCTCTCTGCTCCATATCCTCAGTCTTCCAGGTATGGCTCTGCTACCAGCCATTATTGTCCCGCCGGCACTAAGCACCAGCTCCCTATCCTCCCACCCAAACTCGACACTTTTATTTGTACCCTACCGCTGGTCACCTCTTCAACTTTTTTTTCCCCAACAGCCCACTTCACCATTGGCTGCTTATAGTTCTCTACCACTAGAGGGATCCGCTAACTGCGCACCTCTTCACACACAGCTTACTAGCCCATCACATCCCTGCCAGTTGCTCTGCCCTTCTGGACTTCACCATGGTGTCCTGGCAGACACCAAAACTTTGGTATCTACTTATGGTACTGTCCCTTGCACTACTTCTCTCACTCCCTACTAAGCTGCAGAGGAGCTCACCCAGTCTGGTTGAGCCACCGAAGGTAGGAAACAGCACAGTTCGCCTCTCTGGCACAGCGCTCTCCCATGAGACTATACTCCTCCTCCTCTGTTGCCCAGTGGTCCCCTGAGCTTCAATAACCTCGGTGCCCACCCACTTCATCACCCTCCTCAGGCTGGTATCCTACCCTATGTTTCAATCTCTCCCCCATATAAAAGCTAAATGACTACTCCTTAACTCCTATAAGGGAAGCAGGGTATCCTGACTCCTTTTTCTCTTACTTCTGCTAGCATTTGGGGATATCCACCCAAACCCAGGCCCTGCTACAGACTACCCACCAGCCGATGCCCACCCAACCACCACCCCTCTGACATTAGCAAATGGCCTTAAAATCATTTACCTAACCATAAGAAGCTTCGCTCCAAAAATCTCTTTTACAACCCATGGTACTTGCATATGCCCCAGACATCACTGTAATTTCCGAAAACTGGCTGACAAAAAACATTCCGGATCATGCTATCACCATCCCTGGCTTTACCATCTCTAGGCAGGACAGGACAGGGCAGGGAGAGGTGGCAGCATGGCTATCTATACCACCTCTACCCTCCGGTTCACACCCTTTTTCACTACCACCATTCAATCCTCTGAGGCTCTACACTTAAAAATTTCCTATCCCGAAACCATCACCATCTTCGTCACTGGAGTCTACTGTCGCTCAGGGCAGCCAACCTTCAATGTCACTGACTTGGTCACAAAACTTTCCTCAATGGCCAGTGGCGGTGAACTATTCATCTTGGGTGACCGAAATCTAAACTGGCTGGCCAAGTCCCTGGCTCATATTTGCTCCACCATCAATGTTTTAAACCTCCACTAACTTATTCTGGAACCCACTCAACTAATCTATAAGTCACTAAACCACTCCCTGCTTGACCTAGTCCTCACCTCCATCCTCACCGTTTAGTGGCCTCAGGGACATTACCCCGCTCTATCAGCAAACACAACATGACCTTTGTCATGCGTAAAATACATAGGTACAAGCTTCCATCAAAAACGATTCCCACGCGTCCTTTCGCATCTCTTAACCTGCAACTTTTGCTGTAGGATCTCGCTCAAACCAACTGGTCCCCCCTGTCCTCAGCTACCTCAGCTGACATGGCCCTCACCCATTTCAGCTCAAAGGTCCTACAAATCTGGAACTCCCGTGCTCCACTCCGTAAAACTAGGGTTTGGACGTGCACCTACCCTGGGTCTCACCTGAGCTACTGGCCTGCCAACGAGCTCGCGACCTTGCGAGGCATCGGGCTAAAGCCACCAACTGCTCTAGCGACCTCAAGCGATACCGTGAACTCAGAAATGGCTGCACTAAGGACATCTGCCTAGCCAAAGCTGAGCATTTCAAGTCCAATTTCCAGACTAACACAAACAACCCATCCAAATTCTGGAAGGTTGTCCAATCCCTCTTCTTGCTTTCTTCAAATACTTCACCACCTATCCTCAGACACAACCACGCTGTCCTTACTGAACATATGGCCACTGCCGATTGCTTCAATTCCCACTTTGCCACTCGTGCCTCTGCTCTGCTTAGCACCCTCCCAAGCCCTCCTCTTGCTCCGGTGTCCCTGTCTACCTCTCACCACATGGGCTCCCCACCTACTGCTCCCCTATCTCATCCCCATAATCTGCCCCCCTCCCTGCTGTTCTGCCCCCACTCCATCCCCCATCCCTACCCCGCCCCCAGTTCTCCTCCTCACTGGTCTCTCCTGAACTTACTCTATCAGCTCTCCTGGCACTTGATTCTACCAAATGTTCCTCACCTGATGGCCTTGACCCTAGGCCTCTCTCCCTCTCTGCTCCTGCCATCACCTATCCTCTATGCCTGCTACTAAACCTCTCCTTTGAGGCTGCCACTGTTCCCTTGGCTTAGAAACACGCTATTGTCCTCCCCACCTCCAAGGGGGGGGGGCGACGCCACCTCTCCTGGGAAAGTACAGTTACGCAAGAACTTACCGTAACAGTAGATCTTCGCGAGAGGCTCTTGCAGTAGGCAATTACATAGGACTGACGCCGTCGCTGCAAGACCCCATGGAAATATTTCTAGCTAGCAGTCCTGGCGGGACACGCCCCACGCCAGGTGATCATGGCATATGACGCCGGTATAAAGGGGCGGTCCCGACGCCCGCTTCCAGTTCTTCCGCCACAGGCCCGGAAGGCCCGGACGAGAGAGAAGCAGATATTTCCCTCAATGGAAAAGGAGCTGAAAAAGCCTAGGGGGATGGAGGGCGGGAAGGTATTACTTACTGCAAGAGCCTCTCTCGAAGATCTACTGTTACGGTAAGTTCATGAATCGTAACTGTACATCTACTTAGAGAGGGCTTTTGGAAATTCTACAGACAGAAGTAATGGCCACCAAGAAGAGCCGCCTTACACGATAAAAACTTCAAGTTCAGGGAAGCCGCAGGCTCAAAAGGAGGAAGGGTAAGTTTCTGAGGACAAAGTTCAAGTCCCATGGGGGAGCTGGAATCCAGACAGGGGGCCTGAGATGAAGGACCCCTCTGAGGAAAGTTTTGGATACCTCCAGCTGGGCAAATGCCTTGTCAGTGAAAGGGACATGGTAGGCTGAAATAGCCGCCATATGGACTTTCAAAGAGGAGTGACTGAGACCCAGGTCAAAAAGATGACGCATGTACTCATGCAGAACCACAGGGCAGGAATAGGGTTCCACGTTCCTGGCCGCAGTCCAGATAGAAAATCTTTTCCATTTCATGGCGTAGGTGGACCTAGTGGAGGGTTTTCTAGCCTCCACCAGAATCTCGACCACCATAGGAGAAACGCCAAAATGAGACTGAGCTAGGTCTGCAGGAGCCATGCATGAAGTTGAAGGGACTTGAGACCCGGATGGACCAGGGTCCCCTGATCCTGGGTCAGCAATCCTGGAGATAAAGGAAGAGGAGGAACCTCTGAGTATTGTTGTAGAAGAGAGAACCAGATTTGCCTGGGCCAGAAAGGAGTGATCAGAATCATTCTCGCTCCTTCTAAAGCCAGCTTCTGTAACACACGAGGGACCAGAGGAATTGGGGGAAAAGCATAGACAAATCTGTCCTTCCAGCTTAGAGATAGAGCGTCGTTCCAGAAAGCGTCTCGCTCTGGAACGAGCGAGCAAATGATTGGAAGCTTTGCATTTTGGGAGGAAGCGAACAGGTCTATCTGAGGAGTCCCCCAAATCTGGAAGATGCTTTTTAGAACTTTTTCGTCCAATTCCCACTCGTGTGGTAGAGCCGACGAGCGACTTAGTCTGTCTGCCAGGACGTTGTCGACTCCCGGAACATGGATCACCGTGAGGTGAAGGTTGTGAAGCGTTGCCCAATCCCAAACCCTCCATCGCTTCCTGCACAGCTGGTAGGACAGAGTCCCTCCTGCTTGTTGATGTACCACACCACGCACATGTCCGTTTGGACAGCTAGGTGACCGGGAAGGATGAATTGGTGAAGGGCCTGGAAAGCATACAGCACTGCTCAAAGCTCGAGCACGTTGACATGGAGAACTATCTCCATGTTTGACCATAGGCCCTGGGTTCGGTGAGAACCCAGATGGGCTCCCCTACCTTCGCCTGAAGCGTCCGTGGTCAGAGTCTGATCGGTGGGAGGATGAAAAAAGGGGACCCCCCGGAATAGGTTCTCTCAAACCATCCACCATTGCCAGTCTCTTACCATCGGCTAGGAGATCAGAACTAGATGATCTAGATCATCTACCCATTGATCCCACTGATATCGGAGAGTCCACTGAGAGATTCTCATGTGGAGGCGCGCGTGGAATCGTCGGGATGGCCGCCGCCATAAGCCCCAGTAGACGAAGCACTGACCTCACCAGGACCCTCCTGCGTTCCGAAAAGAGGGAAATCTGTGACTGGAGGGAGGCCCCCCTGTCCGGAGGCAGAAAAGCCTTGCACAATGATGTGTCGAGAATTGCCCCGATGAACTGGAGCCTTTGTGAAGGCTCCAGGTGAGACTTGGAATGGTTGATGGTAATACCCAGGCTGGTGAAAACCTGCTGGGTGAGGGAAAGAAAATGTAGGAGTTCCTCCCTGGACAAGGCCGCCAGGAGCCAGTCATCCAGGTAGGGAAAAACCTGAGCTCCCAAAGAACGCAGGTGGGCGCTACCACCGCCAGGCATTTGGTAAAACTGGGGCCGAGGAAAGACCAAACGAGCACCCGAATTGGTAGTGGACCCCTGAACGCAAACCTGAGGTACTCTCGTGCTAAGGGCGAATGGGGATGTGCAGGTACGCATCCTGCATATCTAGTGCACAAAGCCATTGGCCCGGCCGAAGCAGGGGCAAAAGGGTTTGAAGGGAGAGCATCCTGAACCTCTTGTATTCCACATACAGGTTCAGAGAGCTGAGATCGAGAATAGGTCTGAGATCTCCTGTCTTCTTTGGTACAAGGAAGAAGTGGGAATAGTAACCCGTCCCATAGAGGTGAGGGGGCATGGGTTCTATAGCCTGTTTCGCAAGGAGCGTCGAGATTTCTTCCCTGACCAAAGGAAGATGGTCCCTTGAGTAAGCGGAGTTCAGAGGGGGGGTGACGTGGAGGTTTCTGTAGAAACTCTATGGAGTGCCCCTCTGCTATGACCTGAAGCACCCATGAATCCGATGTTATCCTCTCCCAACCTGGAAGGTGGACGGAGAACCTCCCTCCTACCGGTTCCTCCGGGGCTGCCGGAAGCGGTGGGAGAGGGAAGGAGTCAGGTGGTGTGAGGCAGCACCGCAGCTGGGGCACCAGTTGCTTTATTTGGGCGGCGGGGGCCTGGCAGCTGTGGGGGCCCGAAGTTTAGTGGCCCACTTTCCCTGAGGTTTCGCTTGAGGCCGGCTGTGTCTGCGAAAGGGACGGCGCTGTGGGGGATGGGGCGGTACATTGAATCAACAGATTTAAGGGCCGTTCCCTTCTCCTGCAAATCAGTGATGATGTCCTTGACATCATCCAACAACCACAGAACCCCTGAAAGGTGCTTCTTGAATCGCTGACTGCACCTCCGGGACCAGACCTGACACACAGAGCCATGCATGACGCCGAAGACTGACGGTAAAGGCAGAACTCCGTCCTGCGGTGTCCACTGCGTCATAAGTCGTCCTCAAAATATGACGACTGGCCGAACGAGCAGAACGGACCAAGTCGGCCAACTCCTGCTTGACTTGGCAGTCAGGTAAAGAGTCGATCTTAGATTCCACCTGGGTAAGGACGGCCTTCTGGTAATCCCCCATATGTGCTACATAGTTCAGGGCCCTAATCCTCAGTGTGGAAGAAGCGTAAATCTTCCTTCCATACTGATCCAGAAGGCGAGATTCCTTATCCGGGGGAGACAAGCTCAAGTGTTTTGGGTGTGCTGACTGGCCGTGAGCGGCGCTAATCACAACCGAGTCTGCACGGGGGTGAGAGTCTAAAAAGTCTACACCCTCTAGAGCCTG
Organism: Neoceratodus forsteri; assembly: GCA_016271365.2. Taxonomy (NCBI): domain Eukaryota; kingdom Metazoa; phylum Chordata; order Ceratodontiformes; family Ceratodontidae; genus Neoceratodus; species Neoceratodus forsteri. Next base: position 1,105,850,702 of record CM057449.1, on the reverse strand, counting down.
GCATAGCCTGTTCGACTTCCTGGGAAGTGGGGCTAAAGCCGATGGTTGCTTTCAAATCGTGGAAACAAGGTGGGCACGAGGCTCGATCCAGGGTGGCACTAGGGTAGGAGCCGTTAGGGGTAAGTCCAGATGTTCGGCGAGTTTAACCCGTTGAGGATCTGGCTCTATGGAGTGCCACTGATGGACCTCCTGGATCTTCCTGGGCAACTCCGTGAAGGAAGGATCCTCCGGCGGAGACTTCGGAGGAGTCCTCGGCCGGGGCTTGGACGGAGAGCGTGGCTCATCGTCTTTCTCGGAACATCCATCGGAAGCTTCCGAAGAGTCCGAGAGAGAAGAGGAAGAATCTGAAGCAGAGTAAGACTCCCTAACTCGACTAGGGGGAGGAACGGGTTCCTTGGGGGGAATCCCAGAGCGCGTGTCCTACCCTCTCTGGATCCCAACAGTAAAGCCCGGGAATCCGGAGGAGGAGAGGGAGTGTGCCGTCTGGGGTGTATGGGAGCCGGGGGTTGCACCGTCGCCGTAAGACGGCTCTCGACTTCCTTGGTGCGCTGAGTCATGGCATCAGCCCACCAGGAGGCAAGAGTCTCCTGAAGATCCACCGGCGGCCTAAGGGGCGGTGGAGGAGGAGGAGGAGGGGATAGGTGTACGGAGGAAATCTGTAGGGGGAGTATCCGTAACCCGGCTGCGGGTATACCGGAGCCGGGTACTGCGGCATCGGGTACTGCGGCATCGAAGGAGTCGGCACTGGGTACTGCGGCGCAGGATACTGTGGACCTGGGAAAACCGGCGTCGGATATGACAGCGGATGCCCAGGCACTGGAGGAGCTGCCGGAGCAGACGGCCAAGCCAGGTACTCCACGGGCGGATCAGTCGGGATAGGCCCGTGGGGTGGAGGGCCCGATGGAAGAGGAATATCCCCCGGCGGCGTCGGAGGGGCCGGTATCGGAACCGGCGTCGGCGGGGCCGGGGCCGGCGTCAGATCCGGCTCTTCAGGAAGAGGATTGGACGGTAGCCCAGGGTCCCGAGCCTTGTCCAGGGACAGAGGGAAAAAATCCCAGGGGTCGGGCAGGGTGGACTGGGGCTCCCCTGTCGGCAGCGAAGGCTGCGGGGAGCCTGGTACGACAGACGCAGCAGGGTCTGCCATAGGCTCCGAGGCCTGGCGCGTTGGAGGAGCCGACATGTGGCTTATGGGCGAATCGGCGAACACCAGAGGCGGCGTCCGACTTCAGGGTCCCTCGTCGGAGGCGGGCGAGTATGGGAGGAGGCCTGGTCCGAGGGGACACTGCCATCTGCCGCCCGAAGGGTTAGGCGTCTTAGTGACCTTCTCCGGCGTCACGTCAGAAGCGACGTCCAACAAGGGGTGCCGCGCACCAGTGACGCAGGCCTGCGCGTACTGAGGTGAAGTCTCCTTTGCCGGAGACACCCGGCGGGCTCGAGCGTGAACCCGACAGGCGGGCGATGCCTCCTCCAAAGCCTTGGAGGCTGCCGTCGGGCGATCCCCCGGAGGGGATGTTACCTCGCCCGCGACTACAGCCGGAGTTGCGGAGGAGGGGGCCTTCTCCCAGTGCCTTTCCTTGTCCTGCTTCTTATGCCCTTCAGGGGAAGTCGACGCCTGCCGAGGTTTCTTCAACTCCTTCTCCATCGCGGACATCTTCTTTTTGAGGAGATAGGCTTCGCGGGACTGCTGGCGTCGTCTGCGGGTGGCCGCGTTGAATCGAAGGCAGTGCGGACACTTGTCGACCACGTGGTCGGGGCCTAAGCAGAAAAGGCAGAGGGAGTGACCGTCTTTGTGAGGCAGTTGGGCGCCGCAAGAGTCGCACTTATTCTTTGAAGGGGACGACATAAACCGACTTTCACCTGACGAAAGAAGAATAAAATTCTATACTGAAAACTTGTTCGGAAAAACCAACGAAGTAACAGGACTGAGCGATAAGAACTTAACCGCGAGGCACTGCACGAGCTGACGGCTGGAAAGAACTGGAAGGCGGTGATCCGGGACCGCCCCTTTATACCGGCGTTGTATGACGCCGGTCACCTGACATGGGGGCGGTCCCCGCCAGGGACTGCTAGCTAGGAATTTTTCCGTGGGGTCCTGCCGTTGGCCGGCGTCAGTCCTATATGTAATTACCTACTGCAAGAGCCCTCTCGAAGTAAGCTCTATCATTCTATCTCTCTCCTTCCTACCTTAGCCAAACTCCAAGAACACATAGCGTTCAACCAACTCTCCTTGTTCCTCTCTGACTCTGCTTTTTTCACACCCTTCCAGGAAAGCCCACTCCACCACCACCTGTCTGTTGAGGCTAACTGAGACCATCTCCTCAGGTTTTGACAAAGAGAACATTACCTCAGCTATCTTTGTCGACTTGGCCAAAGCCTTTGACACTGTCTCTCACCCACTCCTCCTACACAGCTTATCAGCAGCTGGACTCTCCCCTACTGCCACAGGCTGGTTCAGTGCCTACCTGTCTGGCAGGTCACAGTCAGTTAGAATAGCTGACGTTACCTCACCCCCCCCCCCCGTCTATTACCACTGGAGTCCCCCAGGGTTCAGTGCTAGGTCCCATCCTGTTTTCCATCATTTTAAATGAGCTCCTCCAGGTTTGCTCAGCATCCACGTGTATGCTGACGATACAGTGCTGTTTACCTCTGGTAAATCAGTCCCTGATGTCACTGCCAGGCTTCAGTCTGACTTCACCAAGATCCAACTCTGGTTTAACTCCCATCAGCTTTTTCTAAATGCCAAGAAAAGACAGTCTCCATGTCCTTCGGCACAAGGCAGAGACTCGCTAGGCTAAGCCACCTCCCCACCTTTCACACCCTTGATGGGACTGCTCTTGAGGATGTCTCCTCATTCAGGTATCTCGGCATTTGGCTGGATAGATACCTCAACTTCTCTGTACATATAGATGCCATTCTGAAAAAATTAAGGCCTAAGCTCGAAGCCCTTTACAGAAACCGCAGCTGCATCCCTCTTGCCACTAGGCGTGAGCTGGTACAGAAGATGATCTTGTCAATTTTTGACTACTGCGACATAGTCTATGGTGCTGCCCCACAGTCCCACCTATCCCGCCTGGACTCCCTCCTTCTGTCGATTCGCTCTTGACGCCCCCCCCCCCCCAACTCATCACTGTGTTCTTTACCGCTCCCTCAACTTCCTTCCCCTCCACAATTGGTGAGCATTACTCGGGGCTAAGTTCATCTCTAAATTCAGGATTGGTTCGCTCCCCTCCTACATCTCCTCCTCTTCTGGTACCCCTTCCCCCTCCCTCTATTCCCTGAGATCCCATGCCGACACTCGCACCCTTTCAGTCCCTGGCAGAACCACATCCTCTGGCCAGAAAGCCTTCTCGTATCACCTGCCTAAACTGTGGAATTCTCTGTCTCTGCAAATCCGCTTCTTCGCCTCCCTTTTTATTCATACCTCTGCACTACACAACTATCTCACTCCTTCCTGCACCTGCTTCTGACCCCCTCCTTACCAAACTCTTTTCTCGCCCTCTCTCCTGTCCCATACCTCACTGCACTTACCCTACTCCTTATCCTTATGTTCCAGCACGTAAACTCGAGTCGTGATGACCTATGTTCCCACCCAGGCTTCTGCGACTGCTGCTGTGTACCGCCCAAATAATGCATTTGCACTCCACCTATGCCTATGTCTCAGCATTGATTCTTAATTATATGTATGTATTATGTATTGTATATCTGCATCTATGCTCATGTATTGTAAATGGATGCTTCAAAACTGTATGTACTTTTTTACTATATTCCATATTCCTTGACCATGTTTTGAATGTATGTATCGTATTGTATTTTATTGTACCTCTTTACTGCTGCACTGCTGTAGTTAATCGCACCTCTGTGTTGCGGCATGACTTGTCAATGCTACTACCGTACATCCCCCTCCCCTTTCCCCTAGGACGTACCATGAGACGAGCATTAAGTTGCTCAGTGCATCTTTCCTGGTGAAACAATTCAAGAAATAAATAAATAATACTGCATGTGTCAGAATACAGCAAGATTTCCTGGGGTTAGAATATCAATTTTTGGTAATTGCTAATCAACTTTGGTCAATTGCTAATCATTTTTTACTATGATTAGAGAAGGCAGCTAATCAAGTCTCCAACACTAATTTATGCCTTCTATATAATTAGCTGCATGTAATTCTAAATGAAACCTAGTCATTAATTGCCTCTCTTCTGGCTTGTCTAATATTTTTAAATATGGTGCAAGGAAGTAATCTAATTTAATACATTTAAACCATTTGTAATGTTTAAGTTGCATAATTCGTGCTTGATCTTTTGACAAAGCAGCATCTCTTATTCTTATTTTCAACTGCATCATAATTTCCTGGTATGGCCTTAAATGTATCTCATACAAAAGGTGAACCAATCCCAAGGAGAAAATATATTTCTTAATTTCGTTTATTATTGGGAGAACAAAACCTCTATGATTATAACTAATTATTTCTTCTAAGTATAATTTAGGTAGATGTTGTTCTTGCAGTAGGAAAAGCTTTAAAAGGAAAGTAAGCCTTTTTTCAAGTGCAAGGGTTTCCAAAGAGAATTGTCCTAATTCTTTGCGTAAAACTTCAGCGGGAACTGATTTCTGAACCCTTAAAATGTATCTGTACACGTTATTGATCATAGTCTCCAATTGCTTAATATTGTCCTGACCCCATATTTCTGCCCCGTATGTTATACTTGTAGTTATTTTTACGTTTATCACTTTTAATAGCCCAATTACTATCGAAGGCACTGGAACGTATAGTAGCGGACCAACTTACCGAGCATCTGGACAATTATAATATTCTCTGTAAACAGCAACACGGCTTTAGAAAAGGTCATAGTACATCCTCTGCCTTACTCGAATTCACTAGCTCCATTCACAGCTCCCTTGACAATGGTCAACTAACTGGTGCTATTTTCATCGACCTGACCAAAGCCTTTGATACTGTTCACCACTCCTCCTGCTGAGCCAACTAAAAATGCTGGTCTCTCCAATGATTCAATCTCTTGGTTCAAAGCTATCTCTTGAAAACCGCACCAAGCGTGTAAAAATTGGAGATGTCACTCTGATTCAAGACCTGTCCTCTCTAGAGTCCCCCAGGGTTCAATACTGGGCCCCTACTCTTCAGCCTGTTCCTTAACACCCTACGGACTCCTGCACTGAACATATCACCCTGTATGCCGATGATGCACTAATTCTTGCCACACCAGGACCCAAAGAAATTGCAAGAAAATCTCAACTCGGCTTCTCCTCGGTTGAGAATTGCTCACAAAGCACAAACTGATCCTTAATCAAAAAAAAAAAAAAAAAACAAGGCCATGATCTTCAGCAGCTCCCATAATAAACATAAGCACTTCCAACTCTCCGTTATCACCAGACAAGGTGCCGCACTGGAACAGGTCAAAAACTTTAAATACCTCGGGATCACCCTTGACCCTCACCTCTCCTACACTGCCCACATCGACCATGTCGCCAAAGCCGCTAACTCCCGGCTAGGCCTGCTATTCCATCATAGGAAACACCTGACACCTGAAACCCTCGCTGTCGCTGTTCAGAGCTCCATCATATCCATCACTGATTATGGCATTATCATTTACGGCTCTGCTACAACCACTGCACTCAAACATGTATCCACTGTCCTCAACAAGGCCTGTCGACTTGTCACTGGCTCCCAACGCCTAACTCACACCTGTGACCTCTATTCTCAAACTGGATGGTTGAACTTTGCCAATCGAATAAAACACCAAACTTGTATTACTACTAAGAAAATCTTGCTGGGCCTTGCCCCCAGTCTGTGCCCTCATACAACCAAGAATCCACACCTGACATACCAGGGGATCGAAAAGGAAAATTACGTACCTACCGTAATTCTTGATCTTCTTGGACCAGTCTCCACCACTCCTTCACACTAGTGGGATTAGCGCCGGAGGCACTAAGACCCATCGGGAAACAAACTTTTTGCTGGAGGAGGTGGGAGAGAGCAGCGCCCGAGAGACACGGCGCCATGAGCAGCAGCTCGGCGGTAATGACCATCTCGGCGACGACCTCCAACCGCCTCAGTACCTTTTTACCAAGGAGGTGCAAGCGCAACTAACTAAAGATAAACCCAACATTAAAAACGGACATAAGATAGTCCATTATGACCCGTGTAAGAAGGGTCAGTAAAGAAGTCCTCACGGCCTAAAGATTTGAGGGTGAAGACCAATACAGCGGTGAGCTGAGGATGGAGGTGGGCATGTGAATGAGTGGTGGAGACTCGTCCAAGAAGATCAAGAATCACGTAGGTAATGCACTCTTTCCTATCTTCCTGGACATAAGTCTCACCACTCCTTCACACTAGTGGGAGAGTACTAAGCTGATAATCCCCAAAAGGGCGGCAGGAGAGCCAGAGCTCATGCTGCCTAGGATAGAAGCCCATTAAGGATAGTTCTGCCGAATGCTAGCGTCGCTTAGCATGAACATCCAGTGCATAGTGCTTAACGAGGTATGCACTGAGCTCCAGGTGGCGGCGTTGCATATATCTGCAATTGGAACATTGCGAATTTCCGCTAGGGATGCCGCGACCGCCCTAGTAGAGTGAGCGTACACTCTACCTTCTAATTTAACTTGAGCCATGGAATAGCAATGACGAAGGCATGCCACTAACCATGAAGAGATGCATCTAATAGCGACAGGTTGACCCAGCGGGTGTCGCTGAAAGAAGCGAACAGTTGCTGAGTCTTGCGAACATCCTTGGTTCTATCTAAATAGAACCAAAGGCTCTCTTAACATCCAAGGAATGAAGACTCGTTCCCCTTCATTTTGGAAATTAGCGAAATAGCGGGAAGTACCAGAGGTTGGTTTAGATGGAATTCTGACACAACCTTGGGAAGAAATTTAGGATGAGTACGGAGAACTACCTTGTCTTTATGGAATACAGTATACGGAGGGTCCGTAACCAGAGCATGTATCTCAGAGACCTCTGGGCTGAGGTAATGGCCACCAGGAAGGCAGTCTTCCAGGTAAGAAATTTTATCTCACAGGTAGCTAAGGGTTCGAAGGCTTCCGGTGAGCATGTCCAGCACCAGGTTAATGTCCCAGGCTGCAACTGAGGCTTAACAGGGGTCTGGTATGGAGAATCCTTAAGAAATCTCTTCACCATAGGTAACTGAGCCAGAGTTAAGGAAGAAACCGGCTCATGGAACGCTGAGATGGCACTAAGGTGAACTTTAACTGTGAGTACTGAAGACCTAAGTTTGACAGGTCCAAAAGATACTCCAGAACCTTGCCAGGAGGACAGGAAGGGATTCCAAGAGGATTTTGCACACCAGAGAGAAAAGCGTTTCCATTTGGAGCGTACTTTTGGTGGCTGGCTTCGAGCAGCCAGAAGGATGTCTGAGACTCTGAGAGGCGTTGAACCGATTCACTTCTATCTCTTCAGGAGCCAAGCATGAAGGTGAAGTGATTTCAGGTTGGATGGACCAACGAACCCTGAGTCAAAAGACTGATTTGCAAAGGAAGTGGTCTCGAAGAGGCTGCCAACATACTGTTGAGTAGAGGAAACCATAGTTGCCGAGGCCAGGAAGGAGCAATGAGAATCATCTTGGTCCCCTGAGACTCGAACTTGAGGAGTACTCTCTGGATTAGAGGAAGCGGTGGAAAGGCGTAAAGAAAGCGTTTTGTCCACCGCAGCCTGAACGCATCCTGACAGAAAATGCCAGGCCCTGGATTTCTGGAGCAGAAGAGAGGCAGTTTTGCGTTGAGTGGGGATGCAAAAAGGTCCAGGTCTGGAGTCCCCCACTCTTTGAACAGGGACCGAGCTACGGCTGGATCGAGAGACCACTCGTGAGGGTCTGCCTCCGTTCTGCTGAGGTGATCTGCTAGGTCGTTTTGTATACCCGGCAGATAAACCGCTTGAATCAGAGACTTGTGCTCCAAGCACCACTCCACACCCTCATTGCTTCCCTGCAAGGGGATAACAATGAGCACCGCCTTCTTGTTGATGTAATACATCACTGCTTTGTTGTCCGTTTGAAGGAGAATGTTCTTGTGACAAAGGACATCCTTCAGAGCTCGGATTGCATAGAGGACGCTCTCATCTCCAGGACATTTATGTGGAGATGAGTTTGAACTAGTCCATACACCTTGAGTGTGGAGGGAGAGACAGTGAGCTCCCATCCCATTAGCGATGCGTCTGTGGTGATGGAGATCTGATGATCCGGGGAGCAAGGGAATCCTTCCAGGAGATTGCTCTCTTGAGACCACCAGGTGAGAGACCTTCGAAGGGGCTCCGTCACCTTGATGGGATAAGACTGGGGGTGAGAGGTCGGGGACCACTGAGTGGAGAGCATCCATTGGGTGGTTCTCATGTGCAGTCGGGCCAGAGGGACAGTGAAGACCGAGGACGCCATGAGACCCAACATCGTTGCATCGAGAGAGCTGTAACGATTGGTTCTCCCTGATGTAACGGGCCATTCGAAGGATGTCGAGTCTTCTGTCCTCTGGAAGGAAAGCCTTCGCTGAAGAGGTGTCTAGAAGGGTCCCTATGAAAGGAGCCTCTGGGAGGGTTGCAGTTGAGATTTTTCAAATTCAGCAGAACTCCCATGGGCGTGAAAGGCGAAGTCGTTTGCATGGCTTCAAAGTCCTTGGGACGGAAGGGGCTTGAGAAGCCAATCGTCCAGGTAGGGAAACACTCGAGTCCGACTTTCCTGAGATGCGCCATGAGAACTGCACAACACTTTGTAAAACTTCGCAAGGCGCCGAGGATAGCCCAAAGGGCAGGACTCTGAACTGATAATGCTGACCCAAAGCTACAAACCTGAGGAACTTGCGGTGGGTCGGGTGGACGGGATATGCTGGTAAGCATCCTGCATATCCAGAGAGGCCAGCCAGTCGTGCTGATGCAGCAAGGGTAACAGGGTACCTAGGAAATCATCTTGAATTTCTCCTGGGGAGGAATTTGTTTAACTTTCTGAGGTTAGAATGGGCGCATCCCCAGATTTCTTTGGAACCAGAAAGTAATGGGAGTAGAACCCTGTGTTTCGCAGAATCTTGGGGCACCAGTTCTATGCCCTGTTGTTCAGAAGGCCCTGGATCTCAGCGGTGAGGAGGTCTGACTGAGAGGCCGACAACCTGGGTTGTCGTCTGGGAGAGACAATTCAGGGGTTTCAAGAAATTGAGAGAATAACCCTCGCGAACTATCCGAAGGACCCATTTGTCGAGATTATGGACTTCACTGGTTGTAGAAGTACATCAGACGACCTCCACGGAGGAGAAAGTTCCACCTCGGGCAGAGTGGATGGAACTTGGGCCAACGACTCATAAGGTAGCACTGGGAGCTTTAGGCCCTAAGCTTCTGCTGCTCTTCTTTTGAGGTTGGGCAGGTTGGCTTTATGGAAGCTTCCCTGCCTCTGCCTCGAAGGACTGGCGACTATGAAACTGACGTCTGTTCACATGCCCCGAGAGGGACAGGCGGAGGTCTGGCCAACAATGGCCGATCTAGTCTTCTGAGTGGCCTCTAAGGCTTGCTCCACCTGAGGGCCAAAAGAAAGGAGCCATCAAAGGCAGCGCCATCACCTGCTGCTGAGCATCATTCGTGAAGCCAGAAGTACGCAGCCAGGAATGGCGCCGAGTACAAACTTCGCCGCTGCTGGAGCGAGAAGCAGGTGTCGAAGCGTCCATGCGCTTTGACCTGTTGGTTATTGACTCAATACCTCTAATAATGGTCAGAAGAAGCTCTGACTTGGAATCCGAATCTGGAAGAGCTTCAACCATTCTTTTCATAGAGTGCCACAGGATATACTCATACTGAGAAAAATAGCCTTGATAACTGGCAACACATACTTAGAGTGGAGGCAGCAAAGACTCTCTTACCTAATGTATCAATCTTACGAGACTCTTTGTTAATAGGTCGAGCTGTAGTAGTTTGAGGAAGAACGACCTTGTCATTCTCTGCCAGGACTACAATAGGATCCGCAAAGGCTTGGGATGCCAAAATGGGACGATCCTTGGGAGCTGAATACTTCTTATCAATGGATTTAGCCACTGATGGAATAAGAGCAGGATTATTCCATACCATTTGAGACAGCGTCTCGAAGGAAGGCTGGATCGGAGGAGTCAAATCCGTAGGGATCTCCGAAGCATGAAGATACTGGAGTCTTAATATCTTCCCAGGATCGATGTCTGTAGTCTGGAGAGAAAGAGTGGATCCCAGGTTCTTCAACAGAGACTTAAGGACAGGTCCTCGACCACAGGCTCTGTAGCAAAGAAAGATCCTGTTTCCTCACTTCATCACCCAACCGAAGGTCTGGGTCAGGCTCAACATCATCTCCTGATGGTCCAGAAAGGACTGTTTGGACAGGAAAGGAGTGAAAATTAGGAGAGGAGGAAATAGCAGAAAAACAAGGAGAGTCCCAAGGGCTGCCCGGCGCGAGGCAGCAAAGCAGACTGAAAGGCGGCACCGAGGCGCCTGCGGCGCGAAGAAACGCAGCTGCCCATAGCGCCCCCAGCGGCGCCCGCGGACGAGCGCCTGCGGCACCGCGGGCGACACGCTGACAGCGCCGCCCTATCCGCGGCACCACCGGCGGCGCCCATAGACCCGCTGCGCGCGAGGGCAGCGCCCGCAAGACCGCCCGGCACGAAAATGGCGCCCGACAAGCCAACAGACCCTGCCGAGCGCGGGCGCCCAGGAACCTGGAAAGCTAGAGAGGAAAAGAACCGGAGATAAGGGCATCGGTGAGGCCCCTGCGCCCGCAGCCATGTGAGGGGAAACACCTAATCGGAGTCGCTGGCACCGAAGAAGGCGCCACGCGACTAGGAAGGTCCAACAGCCCTACCTGATGCCGGAGGGCCCAGCGCGAGGCTCCGAGGCAACAGCCAGGCAGAAGAACCAACCTCGAGCCCATTGCTCCATAAGGCGGCCCACTGATGAAACTGCTCATCTGAGTCCTACCTATAGGCGGGAGGGACTCCGATGTCGAGGGCAGCGATTACGGAAGTTGGCGACTCGAAGAAGGAGACCGGCAACTAACCTTGATAACCGGCGTCGGCGCGAACATACCAAGGCGACCTCGAGTGATGCCTTCTCTTTTTGACCTGTGGGCGAAGAAGAGCTCGAGGCGAGCAGTGCCGAGAATGCGACCGTTTATTTTATGCCGGTGGGGACCGCCCATCCCCAGACATCGGACTGACCGTTAGCCGGAACCCGCTGAGGAGAAGGAGGCTGACGGACCCAACCCGGCTGACTGAACAGCTTTCATACGAAGTCTCCCGTCACCTGACCTGCTCATGGTCGACTCCGTCCAGTAGGCGAGACTTCTTCAAGTAAATTTAAATATTAGAAAATTTAACGAAAATAGAATAAAATTAAGCGATACTACTTATCGTGATAAAGTTACAAAAACAAACTGAAAACTATCGCTAGTTTGAAGTTTGACTCCATTTCAAGCTGACGACGTCGTCACTGAAGCGCCTTTCGGCCAGGGAAAAAAGAACACTGAGGCGGTTGGAGGTTGTCGCCGAGATGGTCATTACCGCTCGAGCCGCTGCTCGCGGCGCCGTCTCGCGCCGACCCTCCAGCAAAAAGTTTGCTCCCGATGGGTCTTAGTGCCTCCGGCGCTAATCCCACTAGTGTGAAGGAGTGGTGGAGACTTATGTCCAGGAAGATCCTCAGCTTCTGCAAGTCCCGCATTGCCGCACAACACAGGGCCAAAGATCCTTTGTTTACCAGGCCACGAGTTGGTACAACAGTCTTCCCAGCGACATCTCATCTTCTCTATTGCTCAGCACTTTTAAGACTCGTCTCCGCCTAACACTGACTTCCTCCAACCTCTGTGACTGTTGTGGCTAAGCATATCTTTTGGTTCCATAGCTGAAGATGCCCTTTTGGACCCACATCTACTCCTGCACTTTGCCAGCACCCCCCTTCCTATCTTTACCTCCCCTGCTGGCCCATGACAAATGCCACCCGGCTGCACTACCTCTATTCTTATCCGCCTTCCACCTCTCCTCTCTCTGCCCCCCAACCTACCTCCCCTTCTCTCCCATCCACTTAGTCTCCCTGATTTCACCCTCCTCCTTTCCCTTCCCCAAAGTTTCACCTTATTGTTCTTTTTTCATCTACAAGACTATGTGTTGTTCTCTTTTTTAATTTTATAAACTGTTATCTTTGCTTATGATTGTCTCAATTGTACCAATGACGTGGAACCTTTGTAAAAGAGCCTTGGCTCAAAGGTATTTGTAATCCTAGAACAAATAAAAAAAAAAAAAAAAAATTTACAGTACCATTTCCTATCTTTTCGCTAAATATCTTAAAGGCGTTAAAGGATGTTCGTAATTTTAAGTATTCTATATGTCTGGTCCAGGATAAATTATCTGAGTACTTTATACCCAAATAATCATTTATTTATTGATTGAATTTTGTTGACCCGGTAAGCCCACTGGGCCTAGAAGTCCCTTTTTCAAGGGCGACTGGGAGGGGGTGGGATTCAGAGGGTAGGCAACTGAAACTGAACCAGATTAAGCTGTTGGTGGTATTTTACTGAATGGGAGAAATTTGGCCAGGACACCAGGAAAATTCCTCTACTCTTTTTCAATTAGTGCCTTGGGATCTTTACCATCCACCTGAACTACCACCAATCCAGGCAGATGAGACCTTGGTTTAATGTTTCATCCGAAAGACGGCACCTCAGAAGTGCAGCACCCCTCTCGTGCTGCACTACAGTATCAGTACTGGGCTATTAACCCAAGTGCCAGATGTGGGAACTGAACCCACAGCCCTCTGATCTCCTGGCCTCAGAGGCGAGTGCGCTACCTACTGAGCCACTGACACTGTAACTTCACTGTAATCATAACTTCTTAATGTCTTTAATTTTATTCCATCAATATATAGACTTGATAATGTTTTCTTTTTATTACCAAAAATGACTGGGTTAGTTTTTACTGTATTTATAACCAATTTATTTTCCTTACATGGTTTTAAAAAAAAAGATTTAACTTACACTGAAGTCCAATACATGATGTGGAGAAGAGAACCAAACTGCCTGCATATGCTAAGCAGGGAATCTTTTTATTCATTATGGATGGGGAGTGAAAGTCAGGATGGTCCAAATCTTCTATTATAGAGTTAACATATACATTAAATAAGGCAGGTGCTAAGATACGACCCTGTCTGACGCCTCTATTAGTTGTAATTTTGGATGATAACTGACCTGACTGATTATACAATACTTCTAATCAAGTGTCCTTATGTAGTCTTACCAAAGTTTCCAACAATATAGCATCTATTCCATAATTTTTCAGTTTTTCTCATTACAAACCTCGGTTAATGAGAGTTGAAAGCTGCTTTCATATCATCAAAACAGTTTTGACTTTTTTATCTTTACATACTTCCAAATTATATGTGCTAATGTCAAACAATGTTGAATTATATATCTTTTTTCCCTAAACCCATTCTGCCATTCACTTCGTACCTGTTTCTCATTTATCCAATCCTGCAATCTATTTAAAATGATTCTAGTAAAAAGTTTCTGAGACAAATCTAATAGACTAATTGGGTCTATACACTGATAGATCATTTGTATTTCCTTTCTTAAAAATGGGTAAATTATGCTTCATTTCAATGTATCTGAAACTGGTTCTCTCTGGACATGGCTGTTAAATTGAATATGAAGTACTGGAGACCACCATTTGGGGAACATCCTATAAATGTCAGCTAATATGTTGTCTGGGCCAGGACTTTATTCAGAGCCACCTTACTCCAGACTAACCATACTTCTTGTTCTATATTGATAGGTTTTGGATATACCTGATTTTTCCGTTCATTGTCCATATCTAAATCTGCCTCTTCAGATACATAATATAAAATTGTAAAATAATCTTCTCACATTTTTGGAGTGACTGAATCTTAGAAAGATAGAAACATAGAATCTGGTGGCAGATAAGGACCGCTTGCCCCACCTAGTCTGCCCATTTTCCTACCTAACTGATAAGCTGCAGATCCTATTTAACCAACAGCCTACTTCCTCCTACTCCCCACTAGAATTGCCTTACATCTGTCCCATCTTGAATTCCCCCACTGTTTTTGACTCTATGACCTCCTCGGGAAGGCTGTTCCATGTATCTACAACCCTCTCTTTGAAGAAATACTTCCTCACATTACCTCTGAGCCACCCCCCCCATTTTCAAATTGTGCCCCCTTGTTCTTGCACATCTCTTTTTTTTGAAAGATGCTATCCTCTTGGACTTTGATGATTCCCTTGAGGTATTTGAAAGTTTCTATCATGTTCCCCCTCTCCCTCCTTTCCTCGAGGCTATACATCTTAAGCTCCTTTAGTCTTTCTTCATATGCCTTCTGGTGCAGACCCTGCACCATTTTGGTTGCCCTCCTCTGGACAGCCTCCACCCTGCCTATGTCTTTGCAGAGATGGGGTCTCCATAACTGTACACAGTACTCCAGATGTGGTCTTACCAACTGTCTGTACAGAGGGCCAACAACTTCCTGTTTTCCACCGGTGATGCCTCTCCCTGTGCATCCCAGTATCCCCCCCAGCCCTCCTTACTGCCTTCTCACATTGCTGGCCCACCTTTAGGTCATCTGATATGACTACCCCTAGGTCCCTTTCCATTTTTGTTATTGTCAGTATCTCACCCCCAACTGTGTTCTTTTGCCCTGGGTTTTTGTTTCCCAGGTGCATTACATTGCATTTCTTTGCACTGAATCTAAGCTGCCATACATTTGACCTTTCCTCCAACCTTGCCAAGTCCCTTTTCATCCTTTCCACCCATGACTTACTAGTAACCAGAACTGTTTAATATTTTATTTGTTAATGTTTTCTTCAGCTTACCCCACATCTGATATTGAGATAATGTTTCTCCTTTCAAGTATTTCTTTATACCTTTTCCTGTAAATACAGGTTACTCACCTGTAACAGGAGTTCTAGGAATGGTATATGTTGTTCATCCACACTGTCTGGCAGGTATCCTTACCGCTTTAAATCTTGCCGGAAGGTCTTCAAGCTGGCTCCTCCCACCCACCCGGGTGGTAAAACTCTCGGCTCCGCCCCATGACGCCAGATCTGGCCCGCTGGAAGCTCAGGTTGTGCGTCGAAGCCGGGGAGGTCAGGTGGGTCGTGTGGATGAACAACATATACCATTCCTAGAACTCCTGTTACAGGTGAGTAACCTGTATTTCTAGGGACATGGATATGTTGTTCATCCACACTGTCTGGCAGACTCCTAGCAGTTCTCCGGGAGGAGGGAGGCAAGGTGCACACCCCCTACTTAGGGAATAGAGACTGGAGAACCGAGGCCCCAAAACCAGCATCCCGGCGTGACTCAAGGTCGATGTGGTAATGGGTGATGAAGGTGTGTGCTGACTTCCAGGTAGCAGCCCTGCAGATATCCTGGATAGGGATGTCCCTGGAAGCAGCCACCGATGCAGCAGTATGGCGGGTAGAATGAGCTCTTATCCCTCTGCGAGGCTCCATGCCCGCCAACTGATAGCAAAGATCTATGCAGGAGGTGACCCACCTGCTTATCGTCCGCTTGGCTGCAGGTCTGCCAGGTGCGGCTTCAGCGTAGGTGACAAACAGCTGGCGAACCTCTCCCCAAATTTCAGCCGTGCGCTCCTTATAATAAGCGAGCACCCTTCTAGGGTCCAAAGTATGGAGCCTGTATTCAGCCTCCGAGGTGTGTTGGGGTAAAACACCGGCAGAGTCAACACCTGGTTAAGGTGAAACTCCGACATCACCTTCGGAAGGAATTTCGGGTGGGGGCGCAGGACAACCTTGTCCCTGTGGAAGACCAGGTAAGGAGACTCGATGCAGAGCGCCAGGAGTTCTCCCATCCTTCTGGCTGACATGATAGCCACCAAGAAGGCGGTCTTCCACGACAGGTGAGAAGTTCACACCTGTGCACTTGGTTGAATGGCTTGCCCATGAGCTTTGCCAATACCAGCAGTAAATCACGGAGGTGGAGGTTCTACGCATCCGGAGGAAATGTGATCAAGGCCTTGAAAAGCGCCAGACCACCTTCTCCTCGCGCGACTTCGCCCTGGCCCGCGACCGGTAAGCAGAGATGGCTGCCAGGTGCACCCTTAGGGTCGTCGGCCTAAGCCCTTGACGAGAAAGGGACCATAAATAGTCCAAGATGCTTGCCAAAGGACAGGAGGAAGGGTCCAAGCCCTTGCCCTGACACCAAATGGAAAATCTCTTCCATTTGAAGGCATAGCATTTCCTGGTCGACTCCTTACGGGACGCCTCAACTACATTGAGGACCTCGTCGGAAAGACCCAAGGCCTGGAACTATAGCCGCTCAGGAACCAGGCCGTCAGGTGCAGGGATTGAAGGTCCGGATGGAACACCTTCCCCTGATTTACTGAGAGCAGGTCCGGGCGAGATGGAAGCTGCCTCGGGAGCCTGGAGCTGAGGCTGAGGAGATCTGGGTACCAGAACTGGCGGGGCCAGTCTGGGGCTATCAGAATCACCTGCGCCTTGTCCCTCCTTGCTTTGAGAAGCACCTTGTGTATCAAGGGAAATGGGGAAAGGCGAGAAGAGCCAGGGTCCACGGCCTCGAGAAGGCATCCTGCAGCGAGCCCTGCTGAGGGGTGGGCATGGAACAGCCTCAGCTTAGCGTTCTCCTGGAGGCAAACAGGTCCACCTGAGGTGTGCCCCAATGGGAGAACAGATCTTGTACTACCTCCGGCAGGAGAGACCACCGTGGGATGCAGCCCCTATCTGGCTCAGGGCATCGGCCAGGGTGTTGGAGGCTCCTGCCACATGAATGGCTAGGAGATCTGCCTCCAGGCTGAACAGTGACCAAATCCGGAGAGCTTCCTTGCATAGAGCATGGGCGCGTCCCGCCTGGCGGTTTAGGTAGTACATGGTCGTGGTATTGTCCGTCTGGACTTGGACCACTTGACCCGGAGAAAGCGGAGCAAAGCGGTGAGAGCTAGGCGGACGCTCGGAGCTCCAGGATTGATGTGGCATCGACTCCTGCGGGACCAGAGGCCGTGCGCCGTGTTCCCCAGATGGGCACCCCAACCCATCAGAGAGGCATTGGTCGATAGAGACCGTCGGCTCGGGCGGACAAGCAGGATGCCCTCCTGCAGATGAGCTGGAGCAGTCCACCACGAGAGCGTTCCACATCCCCTGGGTCACCGTCACTAGCGGGTCCAATGGATCGCAGCGTTGTGACCACTGGCTGGCCAGTCCCCACTGAAGGGGGCGCATGTGCCAGCGTGCCCAATGGACCATGCTGGTACAGGCCGCCATGAAACCCAGGAGGCGCAGGAAGTCCCGGGCAGGGCGCGATTGACCAACCAGAAATGATTGGGCAAAGGAGGTAAGAACCTCGGCCCTGTCCGCCGGGAGCCGCGCTCTGGCTCGAAGAGAGTCGAGCTCTGCCCCGATGGAAAGAATCACCTGCTTCGGCTCGAGTTCCGACTTGGCCTTGTTGATGAGAAGGCCGATTTGAGAGCAAACCTGGAGGGCTAGATCTCTGGATCGCTCCACCTCCTGTCTGGAGGGGGCTGCTATCAGCCAATCGTCCAGGTAAGAGTACACCAGGACCCCTCGGCGCCGCAGGAAAGCTGTCACCACTGCTATGCATTTGGTGAAGACCCTGGGAGCTAGAGACAAGCCGAAGGGCATGGCTCGGAACTCGAAAAGGGATCCCGCCACTCGAAAGTGAAGGAATCTCCGATGTGACGGACGGATAGGGATGTGAAAGAACGCGTCCTGCAGGTCCAAAGGGCAGAATCACAAGCCGTGTTCTAGGGATGGTATTATCTGAGCCAGAGTGACCATCCTGAAGGTTCGAGACCTTAGGAACTTGTTCAGGTCGTGTAGGTCGAGAATGGGGCGCCAGCCCCGTCCGTTCAGAACCAGGAAGTACCTGGACACAAACCCTGGGTCTGAGGAGGTCCGCCACCTCCCTGATCACCTCCTTTTGGAGGAGGAGGCGGCGTCGGCCCGGCAGGCCGACAGTGAGGCTACAGACCCCGAGGCCCCTCGAGGTGCGACGGCTCTGAAGGGCGGGGCCTGCTCGAATTCTAGAGGCAGGCCTTTTCCCACCACCTCCAGCACCCACCTGTCCGTGGTAATAACGGACCAGGCGGAAAGGAAGTGCCGGAGCCGTCCCCCCAGGGGGGAACCTGGGGTGAGGTGACGGGGTTAGGCATACCCCTCAGCCCGTCACTGGGCAGGCTTGGAGGAGTGGACCGCCAAGGACCTCCTGGGCCTTACCTCCCTGCTTCCTGTTGGAGAAAGCCCGGGCTTGGGTTTGGGATGCCAAGCCCGAGCCTGCTGGCCCTGGCGTTGCTGGGCAGACCTTTGTGAGCAAGAAGGACAAAGAGGCTTAGACTGTGGTTTGCGGCCTTTGTCCTTCTGAGCAGAAGAGACCGAGTCCAAGGTAGCATTGGACTTCTCGATCCTCTGCAGGTGACCTTCCACCCCAGGGCCGAAGAGGTCGGTCCCCAAAAAGGGAACATCCGCCAATTTGTGCTGGGTATCCGAAATAAAGGTGGATATCCTCAGCCAAGCCCGACGACGCATAGCCACTGCGACCGCCACAGACCTGGCACATGAGTCCCCAATGTCTAAAGCAGTCTGGAGCTGCTGTTTGGCCACTGCCCTGCCCTGGTCCCGCACCTGCCTGACCGTGGTCTGCAGATCCAGCGGGAAGATGAGGGCGACCTCATCCAGGGCCCAACAGGGCATGAGAGAAATGTGCCATGAGGCGGCCGAACTGGCCTGGCAAGGCCGAGGAGGACACAGCATAGACTTTTACGCCTGGCATAGTCCAATTTCTTGGACTCCTTGTCGGGAGGTTTGTCCATATCCTAAGCGTTCCGGCACGCCAGAAAACACTGTCGGTAACTAACCCTCGGCCGAGGGATGTTCTGAAAAAACTGGACAAGGAACCCGGTAGGGACCGCATACTTCCTAGCCATCCTGGCCGAGGCGCAGCGCAGGAGCAGGCGCTGCCAGGCTCAAGGCCGGGCCCACTATGGCCTCGGCCACCAGAAAGGCCTCCATAGGGGAATCCCCTCGGTCCAGAATCTCCGTGAGGGGATACCTGGCCCACTTAGAAACGGGTTCGAGCTTCATCCCGGTGGACTCCGAGATGAGCCGAAGCAATCCCAGGAAGGACGAAGGGCTATCGTCCACCGACTGTCCTCCTGAAGACTCCAAGTCCATTTGCTTGGAGAAAAGGGAAGAATCATCTTCGGACTTGGAAGAGTCCTCAAAGAGCCACCTCGGGCCTGAGCCACCCTCCACCTGCCAAGGTCGATCGGGAGTGAGGGTGACAGACAGCCTATGGGGCAGTCCCTGAGCCGACCGAGAATTTTTGGTCGGAGCCCCAACTAACGGCTGTGGAGGCGGAGGTTCCACCGGAATCGGTGGAGCAGCTGGTTTTGGCCGAACAACCAGCCTGGGAACAGGCTCCTCAGATAAAATGAGGGGTTGTTTCGGCCGCTCCGGTGACAGCCACTTAATGGCCGGGGAAGACGACGGCGTCGGCTTATTCCCGGTCAGAAGGAGCTGTTGCCAAATGAGTTCCTCATATCTTCGACGCAACTTGATGCAACAGAGGGAGGAGGAAGAGGATGAAGCGGCGGGCGGCTGCCCCGCTGATGCCGAGACCGCCCTATGGCGGGCGGGATCGGCTGGACGCGAAGAAGTCCAAGACGAGACCCTCGGCTTTGCCGAGACGGTGCGGAGAGCGCCGTGGGGAACCGCACTCCCTTGGTTCGAAGATTCAACCGAGGCTCCGAACCGAGGCACAGACGAGCCGATGGGGTCCTCAACTCCACTGGAGGAACCGGGAGAGGGATTCTCGGCTTCTCCTGCCGACAACCGTCCAGCGGTGAGAAAAATCTCGACCGCGTCGACGGGAGTCTCAGTCAACTGACCTGACGGGGACACCGCGAGACCAGTAGCCGAAGCCGAGCAGTTGACCGAAGTCGACGGACGACAACTCAGGGAGAGGGATCTTTCCCGCTCCCAAAAGTGTCGACGGTGAGACTTACCCTTGTCTCTCTTTTTAGACCGAGAAAACGGTCCAGCAGAAGTTGGTCCCTCACCTTTAGTAGAGAGGGTCAGACAAAGCTCCTTAAAAAGCTGAATAAGAGGCACCGAGAGAAGGCGGGACAAAGCGCAGCCGGTGGGGCGGCCACCCTTGGCCACCTCCTCTTGAGGCGATCATCTGCTCGAGCTGATCCGCCCGAGCCGCCGCGCCCCGGACACCGCCGACCGGCCTCTTTGACTTCACCGAGGAAATCGCCGGACGCCCAGTTGTAAACGGGCAGCACGGTCTTGTGAGGACGTGAGGCAAAGGAAGAGCACAGGTCGCAGGCCCGGGTCGTGCTCAAGGCCTAAGCAGTAGATGCACGTGGAGTGCGGATCCGTCCGAGACATTTTCTGCCTGCAAGGGCATCTCCGGAAACCGGGAGTCGATTTGTCCATCGCAGCCGCGAGGGAGAGAAGACCAAAGTCTTTTTAGCAAAAACTTTTAATTTCGAAAATTCGAAGAATTAGGAACCAGTCTTACATGCAGAGCGTTAAGGAGGGAACCTGAGCTTCCAAGCGGTAAGGAAGATCTGGCGTCATGGGGCGGAGCCGAGAGTTTTACCACCCGGGTAGGTGGGAGGAGCCAGCTTGAAGACCTTCCGGCAAGATTTAAAGTGGCAAGGATACCTGCCAGACAGTGTGGATGAACAACATATCCATGTCCCTAGAATTCATATTTTTTAAAATTTTGCCTATCAAGAAATGGAAAAAAATGTTGTAGGTGTCATATTGGCCTTTTTAAGAACAGATCCAGAAACAAATGATTTGATACCTTTTATTGGACCAACATGGATGTTACAGAAAAGAACAAAGTGCTCTAGCTTTCGAAAACACCCGGTCCTCCTTCAGAAGCTTTATGGCAGTTATTTTTAAAATCCCATACTATTAACACCAGATTATGTTGAAAAAACAGAAATAATTCTCATTGGTTTAACATATACATTTAAAACATAACAGAAGATAACGTCAGAGAAGCTAATTAACACCAGTATGCTTTTAACTGAGGAGCCTCAGAAGGGCAAAGGTTATCAAAAATTTTCAACAACCAGAGAGTTCTCACATAAATTTTAAAATGTCTCAGTATGCTAAGAAAGCATTCTAGTGATAAAAAAACATAGGGATAGCATTCTCTCTAATAATACATGTAAGATGAGGTTACAACTTACATTCCAAGTGTCCTGGTGTATTAAAGAACAGATAATGGGAGACAAAATCCAGACAGTATGCTAATCTTTTTATGGTGAATTTGGAGGAGGATTTTCTACGACACTGTACACATAAACCACTCACTTATTTCTGTTACATTGATGATTTGTTTATAATTTGGACAGAGGACACTGACACACTCAAAGATTTTCATCGGGAGCTTAATAACCTCCACCCAACTATAAAGCTTTCCCTGGAATATTCTGCCACCAGTGTACATTTTCTGGATACCACTGTCACTATTAAGGATGGAACCCTACATACCTGTCTGTACAGGAAACCAACAGATAGACAGAGATACCTACACAAGAAAAGTAATCACCCGAGCCACACAAAGAAATCTGTCATATATAGTCGAGCACTTCGGTATCACCGCCTCTGTTCAAATGAGGAAGACAGAGACACACATCTGGCGATGTTGAAAAACACCTTTATTGAGCAGGGACATCCGTCCAGGGAAATTGACAGAGTAATGGAACGTGCAACACAGGTCCCAAGAGAACAACTACTGCAATATAAGGAACGGATGACTACCAACAGAATACCCTTAGCAGTCACATACCATCCTGACCTTAAACTTCTACATAAGATTATTAAGGATCTCCATCCAATAATTAGTGAGGATGAAACCCTTAATTGTATTTTTCAAGAACTACCACTGCTATCTTTTAAACAACCACCTAATTTAGCCAACCTGATTATTAGGAGTCAACCTGAACAGGAACAGGATACCATGACATCATATGGTACACGACCCTGTCATCAACGCACATGCAAGACACGTAATCTCATTTCCACTTCAGACTGTGTGGTTACATCACAAAACAGACCATTCAGGATACAGGGGAATTATACATGTACATCAAGTAATGTGGTCTATTTTATCCAATGCAAGAAATGTCCTCGCACAGGTTATGTGGGGGAGACAAGCCAACAACTCCGCACTAGAATGAATTCACACAGACATTCTATTAATCACAAGAAGACTGAGAAACCAGTAGCCCAGCACTTCTCCCAGGATGGCCACTCAATCTCAGATATGTCTGTGATGGTCTTAAAAGGACATTTCAACAGTACACAACAGAGACGGGCTTCTGAAATTAGACTTGTTTTACTTCTCAGTATGGGGGCAGATGGAATGAATATTGATATTGGTTATATGACACATTATTCCACTTAAACTTACACAGAACTTTACTTTAAAAGATGGACATAAATACTTTAGCTCTTCAGTTGGCCTTTGATTTTGTGAGTTTATGGTTATCTACATGTTGACTTCTCACCTTTACACTGTGGTGAGTGCGCGTGAGTGTGTGTTTATACTGATGTATGTATGTATGTGTTTGTGTGCGTTTTGCATGTTGTGGGTATGGTGTGTGTGCGTGTGTGCTTTGTGTGTGCGTGGTGTGGTATGTGTAGGTTGTGTTTGTTACATTTGTTGTGTGTTGTGATTGTGTAGGGTGTGCAGGGGTGTGTGTGTGTGGTGTATGTACACACGTCTGTGTGGGGGAAGCGTGGCATGAGACAATTTTATGTGGCTAAAACACTTAGTTTTCACATATAGTGTACATTTACTTCCTTCTACTTGTTGTCAGTGGTAGGATTACACACTGTCACATTTTTAAATCTGCTCATATAAAGATGCATATCTCATTTACTTGGGGGTTCATAAAAGGTGTAATTCCTTTGGGTAACGATTAATACTGGTGTGAATGATGCTGTATTATGACTCCTGTACATACAATATATCTCATTCCTACTAGTTACAGTATCTTTCCCAAGGGGAGAGAGAGGGAGAGAAAAGAGAGAGAAAAAAAAAAGGAGGAGGCCTGGAGGATTTCATCCTTGGAAGTTTTCATTTAGATTCCTTAGACTGATTCTGTGCATTTTTGTTACACTGACTCTGTGTTGAAATCTGCACTTATCAGGCTCATGGTCACGTTTTCTTGGGGGTCCTTGACTAGTATTTTAGTTTGGCACTTACACTTACAAGTGATACTGTCATGCTTCATGTATTTATGTGTATGTTTAATTTGGGGCTCTTTTTCAACTTGCAGTTATACCTAATTTCAGGATTTTGTATCTCATTATCTGTTCTTTAATGCACCAGGACACTTGGAATGTAAGTTGTAACCTCATCTTACATGTATTAGAGAGAATGCTATCCCTAGGTTTTTTTTTTAATCACTAGAATGCTTTCTTAGCATACTGAGACATTTTAAAATTTATGTGAGAACTCCTCTCTGGTTGCTGAGAATTCTTGATAACCGTTGCTCTTCTGAGGCTCCTCAGTTAACAGCATACTGGTGTTAATTAGCTTCTCTGACGTAATCTTCTGTTATGTTTTAAATGTCTATGTTTAACCAATGAGAATTATTTCTGTTTTTTTAACATAATCTGGTGTTAATAGTATGGAATTTTCAAAATAACTGCCATAAAGCTTCTGAAGAAGGACCGGGTAGGTTCGAAAGCTAGAGCACTTTGTTATTTTCTGTAACATCCATGTTGGTCCAATAAAAGGTATCAAATCATTTGTTTCTGAGCCTATCAGAAAAGAAATTTCCTATATTGCCTTATTGTTCTGTTTAAGTTAGTTTTTGCTTGTTTGCACTTTTTATTAAACCACATTTTCACTATTGAGGAAGTCCTCTGAAGTTGAATAAACAAAGGCTGCAGAAAGCTGTGGCTTTCATTCCATCTTCTAGTTATTAAATAATGATCATATCCATTTATAATCCCTAATCCATGTGCAAATATGAACCTCATATTCAAACTAACACCTTCTACCTTGAGAGAGTTCAGGAGACTTAAATGAAGAATAGTCCCTAGTTTAAAGTGCCCCAGGTGGTGCTACCTCACATCTTTGGCCATGCTGTTACCAACTGCTGCAGGGGACACTGAACCAAATCCAGGCCCTGCCACATACCCACCTACTAGTCTATGCCCACCTCCCTGGACAGGCACCAAAGGGCTCAAGATTGCACATATCAACATTAGGAGTTTGCTACCTAACTTAATTGAGCTAACTATGTGGGTACATCACTACCAGCCAGACGTTCTGGGTCTCACCAAGACCTCGCTAATGCCGGCCATACCTGACAGTGTGTGTGCCCTTCCTGGATATACATATGTTCGTCAAGACAGACAGAAGTCTAAATGGGGTGATGGGACCCTATTCTATAGCAGGGACCACCTAAATGCATCTCTGATGCCTTGCCACTCACCAAAGGCTGATACTGATCTGGACTATTGTCACAATAAGCTCCAACTAAGACAGGTAAAAAAAACTTCATCTTCTCTGTGTCTATATACCCTCATCTAGCAGTATCGAGGCTTTAGAATACCTGACTGATATAGCTAATGATCAGATCAAAGGCAACGCATTTATTATGCTAGGTGACTTCAACATAAATTGGTTAAGCAATCAAAGAACCTCTGCTGAACATCACCTTAGTAAATTAAATGCCAATCAGATCATCGAAGAACCTACTAGGCTGATGAAGGGTGGGGTCACTGCTACATTACTGGTCTGGATAATTACACCTAGAAATGTCAGAATCCCTTGTTCTGGTATTCTACCCGATTCTATCAGTGACCATTCCCCTATGTTCTGTACATGGTCAGCTAAAATACAATCTCCTCCTCCAAGGCTGATAAGTTTCTGAGACTATACCAAACTTGACGACATGGCATTCAAGTCCGATATTGCACAACTGGATTGGTCATACCTCTGGAACACTGACAATGTTCATTATGCCTTTGCTTTCTTTAATGAGTCATTTCGAGGATTACAGGACAAGCGTGTTCCAGTCACAACCAGGAGAATCAGGGGCTTCGTCAACAATTGGATAGCTCAAACAGTGCTTGCTATGATGAAAGCTAGAGAAACAATTGGGAATCTTCATGGTGACAGGAAATAATGAAGACTGGCAAAAATATAGGCACAGCGCCACACAGTGTAAAAAAACACGTTAAAGTAACTGTTATAAAAATCTGCTCTCTTCTACTGTGGGTCCCCTCAATGCTACTGGAAACAAATCAAGCAGATCCTTGACAAAAATAATTCCTGTTCCCCCTGAACTGAACATCAGTGGTGTAAACTGTAACAATCCCTCCACTATAGCAAATACATTTAATGCTAATTCTGTGACCTGTCTATGTACAGTGAACCTAACTCTATTGAAAGCCCCCCCAAAACCACTTAGGAATTTGGCTATACACCAACCCCGCTTCTACTTCAAAGTACTTAAAATGTCCAAAGTACGAAAATTGCTAAAAAGCATCCCCATGTCTAAAATGGCCAGCTCTGATGGACTTGAGCCTAAACTGTTCAGACTCCCTACATGAGAAATTGCTCCTACTGTTATTAGACTGTTCAACCTCTCACTCACAATTGGAGTAGTCCAATCTGCATGGAAACTATCACATGTTGTCCCAGTCTTTAAGAAAGGAGATCCTAAAACACTCAGTAACTACAGGCCTATTTCCATCCTACTGGATCTTAACAAGGTATTGGAAAAATTGGTAGCTACCCAACTAACTGAACACTTGACCAAATACAGCCTACTAGCACCCCACCAGCATGGTTTTAGAAGTGGACATAGTACAGCTACTGCCTTGCTAACACTAACCAACTGCACTGCATTCGCCATGGACAGAGGGGACTATACTGGTATTGTGTTCCTAGATCTAATCAAGGAATTTGATCTTGTGGACCATGACATGCTCACACACAAGCTGAAGCTCCCCTTCTCTTCGCTGGTTTGGCAGTTATCTCCATCATATGCAGCAGCGAGTGAAACTAGGAACTACCTTCTCCGAGCCTAAGTCCTCTGGAACCAGGATCCCACAAAGCTCTATATTAGGACTCCTCTTGTTTTCTATCCATAGCAACAGACTACATGAGTGTCTGAGTCACTGTACGCAGACGATCGTGCGCTGTCAGCTCCAAAAATATAAGCAACATAAACATAATGTTGTCACACGATCTGCAAGAGATTAAAAATTAGCTGAAACAAAACAGGCTGATCGTAAATGTGACTAAGATGCAAGCTATGCTGTTTGGCTCTCCCAAATAAGGAATTGCCAAGCACCCCCAGATTGCTTGTCTAGATGGGACTCTGCTGGAGGCAGTACAGTCTTTCAACTATCTTGGGGTTACCTCGGACCCCATATTTGACTTTTACCTGCACATACTGAAAACATGTAAAGCAGTGAACTCTAGGCTGGGCCTGTCATATAAGATTAGGCACAACCTTACCTACCATGCCTGCCTGTCAAGTACAAGTGGCATACTGCTCACCTAGCTCATGTACAATGTTACAGTGTATGCACCCTCAGCATCAAAACTTGCACTGAGGCGGTGGCATGTCACCTACAATAGAATATGTTGCTTTGTGCTCCCTGAAAGCAGATTTGTCCATCACTGTAGTCTACATGAGAAGTTAAATTGGCTACACCCCAAAGCTTTGAGAGACCATGCACTAGGAAGCACTGTCTACAATTTATTAAGTAAACAATAACCGCAACTGCTTGCTATGTGGCTGCAACCACATTACACTCAGTATTCACTAAGATCCTCAGACTGCAGCCTGCTTGAGGTACCCAAGTTAAGAACTAACCTTGGGCTGGCCCAGTGGCGCTGAGGGTTGAGGCGTTGGATGCCACACTTCGTGCCATGCTGGTGACCCAAGTTCGGGAGCAAGTTCAGACGCCAGGGATCGGCAGGGGAGGGAGAGGATTAAGCGCCCGCTGGGCTGCTCTCCTCTCCCAGGGGGACGACATGGGACTGTCCGGTGCTCCAGCAGCCCCCAGTGGAGACAGGGGGGGCACTGCAGAGGCGCTGGACTGCCGTATGCCGCAGCGTCAGGAAGTGCATCACACACTGGTGGGGTGGGATGGGGCAAGGGCTCTTGGGGACTACACAAGAAAAACCCTCCCAACTCGGATAGGCGACGGCCCTTCCAGTGCCACCGCCACACGTCCAGTGCCAGTTCCCTGCCACTGCCCCTTCAGCCTCCCGGGTCGTTAGCTGCCCAGGCCCAGGGAGGATTCATAACGTCCTTGAAGATGGCAGGGAACACGGCGGGTGGTAGAGGGAGATGGTGAGAGAAGAGCCCTGAGTGTGTTCCGGAGTTGGAGGTGATAAATAGAGTGGGAAACAAAAAAAAAAAAAAGAACTAACCTTGGGTCTGCAGCATTTCAGTACTTTTCTCCCAAATTATGGAACAATGTCTCAGTTGAGATTCGGGACTGTGCCACTACAGGGAGTTTCAAAAAATCCCTTCGTAAGCACATACTAGATATACCCAAATGTAAATGTCCCCCCAAAGAGGTGAACTGGTTATGGGAGCCCCAACCAACTCTTGAGTCTGCTGTTACTAAGGAATTGGTATTCAACTGTTGTGCCCATGGTTTATAACATAGCTTATGTTGTTTTGCGCTAAGTGTCTATCTCCCTATTTAATCTAGCACTTTGCCTGCTGGAGGTGATACACGTATACCACACTTTCTTATCCTATTTTTACTTGTTGTATCCTGTCTATTACTTACCTCTATCAATGAATATGTTGTACATTGCTGTATACTGTGAACTGTCTGGTGTTGCATCACTTTTTATTGTAACTCTCCTGGGTTGTACATGAAAACTGGCAGTTTCTGCCTAGTGCACCTACCTGGTTACCAAAAACTAAATAAATAAAAAATTAATGACGCATAATGGGTGGTTGTCAGACTTCCTTCAATTCTGCCCCTTTCTTGGACTCTGGCATCAAGAGAAAATAAACACTACAACAAGGCAAACAGAGCAGTGACGAGTTCAAACTGAGGCGATGTGCTCCCATGGTGTGCACCTGACGGCAGGAAGAGAAGAACTCAGGTTAGTGAGAGAGCAGGTAATGGTTATTGGCTGGTGCATGGCACCATGCGGGGGGATGCACAGGTGCCATGCCCAGTAGCCAGTCAGCCCCCTGGCAAAAGCTTTGCTCTCACGGGGTCCTAGTGCCTTGGGCTAGACCCACAATTGGGAATCAACTGTGAAGATTGATTCCTGGAAGATCAATTGCTTCTTAACTCAACAATATCAACATACATACAGTAAATACATAGAATCTGATGGCTGAAAAATATTCAAAGGCCTAGCTAGTCTTCACAAATGCCTACCTCAAGATGTGCTCGACCTACTCCAGGCAGGTGTTATTAGATGACAGTCCTAGTGATTTTTAACACTCCCTTCCCTAGGATACCTCCCATCCCTACTGTTTCTATCCCACCCGTGCCTGAACCAACTTACAGACTTTGTGTGGACCACCTCACTAGATAATCTATTCCACTTGCCCGGCATCCCTTCCATATAAATAAATAACATTTATTTATTGATAGCTAGAAATTACAAATATCTTTGAACCAGATATTCTTTTACAAAGGTTCCGCGTTATAATAGGGTGGGTACAAGAATACATAAGATACTAACATACTAAAATGCCAGCAGAACAGGCCTAACGGTCTTTCGAGTCTGCTCGATTGGTCAGCCCCCACCCTGGGTGCTGACCTTGCTGCCCCCCTCGCCTTCTCTGGCTTCTCCCTTCCCAGTTCCGGATATTCTTGCTGCATTGGATTTTGCTTCCAGAACCCTTCCCCTGTACCTGTCCCAGCCCCTCTTGAACCCCTCCACCGTCTCTGCCTCCACCAGCCCCCTAGGCAGTGCATTCCATGGCTCCACCACCTCCTCCTTTCTCCCCTGAATCTTCCCCCTCCAGCTTCCACCCATGCCCTCTAATGGCCCCTCTTCCTTCCTTGAAGCACCCGACTGTTCCTCTAGTTACCCTCTTCATGTGCAAGACCTCTATCATAGCCCCAGTCCCTTCTCTCTTCCAATGTGTACATATTTAGCTCTTGAGCCTCTCCTCATAGGTCCTGTCCCCCAAGCCCCAAATCATTTGGTTGCCCTCCTCTGGACCCTCTCCAGGAGTTTAATGTCCCTCTAAGTGTGGCCTCCAAACTGCACACAGTACTCAAGGTATGGCCTCACCAAGCAGTTATACAGAGGGGATATCACTTCCCTCCGGAGGTGATCCCCCTAGCAATGCATCCCAGCATCCTGTTGGCCTTGGCTGCTGCCCTCCTACAAGTCTCGAGTTGTTCATCTTGACATCCACCACCACCCCCAGGTCCCTCTCAGCCATCGAGACTTGTAGCATTCCCCCCACAGGGTGTACACTTGGCCCGGGTTTCTGGCCCCCAGGTGGAGTACCTTGCATTTCCCTGCATTGAACCTCAGCTTCCACTTTCTAGACCATCTTTCCAGAGCCTCCAGGTCCCCCTGTAGGGCCACCCTCCCCTCCTCCCCATCCACCACCCCCCCAGTTTTGAGTCATCCACAAAGAGACTCATCTCACTCCTGATTCCTGTCCTTATGTCAGAGACGCAGGCGTTGAACATGAGGGGCCCCAAGGACTGATCCCTGTGGGACCCCACTAATGACCCTCTTTGGGGATGAGACTATCCCGCCAACTAGGACCCTCTGGGTCTGGTCCTGGAGCCAATTACCTATCCATCTGATCATCTAGTTCCCCACCCCCATTTCTCCGAGCTTATCCAACAGGCCCACGTGAGGAACAGAGTCAAATGCCTTGCTGAAGTCTAGAAGAGGGCGCCCACTGGTCTACCCAGGTCCAAGGCACTCGTCACCCAGTCATAGAACTCCACAAGGTTTGTCTGACACGATTTCCTGGACGAATCCATGCTGTCTATCGTCCAGGCACCCTGACTTTTCCAGGTCCCCCCCTAGCCTCTCCTTGACAATGCCCTCCATCACCTTGCCCAGCACCGATGTCAGGCTGACAGACCTGTAGTTCCCTGTCACCTCCCTTGATCCCCCCTTGTGGATAGGCACTATATGCACCACATTCCAGTCCTGGGGCACCCACCCTGTTCTCAGAGAGATGGTGAAAAGCTCCGCCAGGGGTTTCGCCAGGACATCCGCAAGTTCCTTCAGCACTCTGGGATGCAATTTATCCGGCCCTGGTGCTTTCTCTGTCTTAAGGGAGCTGAGGGCTTCCCTCACTCTCTCTGCTGTGATTTCTACTTCCAGTACCTCTTCTCCCTGCTTAGCCCTCCCCCTCCTGCCAGTTGTGCCTCCCCCTCTCCCCAGACCCGCCCGATGGTAGGGGTCCCCCCCTCCTCAGTATCTCTGTCTCCTCCCATGTATGATGCAGCACCCCCATTTTCCTTGGTGAAAACTGAGGTGAAGTACTCATTTAGTACCTCAGCCTGCTCCCCCGGGTCTTGTGCCCATCTCTCCCCTGATTTAATCCTGCTAATCTGCCCCTTCACCCTTCGTTTTCCCCAATGTATCTAAAAACCCTTGTTCCTCTCCTAATTTCCCTGGCCAGGTTCTGCTCCTTCCCTTGCCTTAATAGCCCTCACCCACCTAGTGGCCCTTCCTAGCCGTCAGCTCCTTCTCCCTCGATCCTTTCACTCCTTGAGCACTTGAATTGCCCATAGGCTGCCTTCTTCCCCACACCACCTCCTGGACCTCCCTGGTCCACCAGCAGGAGTTTCGGGCCCTACCGCATTTTCGTCTTACTCTTGCACAGGTGCTGGTAGCATCTTGCACCCCTCTCCTGATGATTTCCCACCTACTATCAGCGTCCATGTCTGACCCAATCACATCCAAATGCTCCTTAAGGATTCTTCCCATTTCCTTAAAATCTGTTCCCCTGAAGTCAGTTATCTCCGTCTTTGTGCAGCCTTCTAGCCCTCTTAGGTCCAGGCAGAACCAGACCGTGGCATGGTCACTCCCCACCAATGGGTCCCTTAGCTCCAGGCCCCTAATCTGGTCACTGTTTGCCAGGACCACATCCAGTACCCATGCATCCCTGGTCAGATCCCCCACCTGCTGAGTTAGGAATGTATCTTGAAAGACATCCAACAACCTCTGTTCCCTGGTCACAGAAGATGTCATAGTCTTCCCAGTCTGTTTCTGGCATGTTTAAGTCCCCCAACACCACCACTGTTCCTCTGCCCAGTCTGCAGTGTCTCCCAACATCTGCCACCAGACCCTCCTCCAGCTCCTCCGCCAGGGCAGGGGGCCTATACAGCACTCCTATTTTTACTCTCTTGCCCCCCCTTGTTATCAAGGTGACCCAAATCGCTTCCACGGTTCCCTCCGCCTCCTCTACTCCCCCTATGCCAATACAAAACAGTGTTTACAGCGCAAGTAAAAAAAAAAAAAAATTCCAGTACAGTAACAATGTTACAAAAGAAAATACAAGAGGCAAGCATGAAAAATGCAGCTTGAACAAACTTCTGTAGCAGACAGAGAAATGTCTTCGTTAAAGTG
Organism: Neoceratodus forsteri; assembly: GCA_016271365.2. Taxonomy (NCBI): domain Eukaryota; kingdom Metazoa; phylum Chordata; order Ceratodontiformes; family Ceratodontidae; genus Neoceratodus; species Neoceratodus forsteri. The sequence goes on along the minus strand of CM057449.1, from coordinate 1,105,819,100 downwards.
CTTAAATAAGATGCCTTAAAGTAACTGAAGAAATGGGGACGTAGAAGTGGTGCAAATTGTAAGGGGGGGGATAGAGAGGGGAGAAGAGTGGAAGGGTTGAGGCAAAAATGCCCACAATGACAGCGACTTGACATTAAGACACATCCACAGTTCATAGTGGTAGAAAACACTTTATCTAAACAGTTCCAAGGGAAAAGAGGTGCTCTTCCTACAGACTTGTTTCTGACCAAAGCAGAAAGTCATTTTGTGAAAGACGCTCCACAATTCCCACACAGACTGATGAAAAAAAAAAAAGTGTAAATACAACTGAAAGGATAAGAGAATAATCCTGATGGCTTGTGTCGTGTTTAAAAATAGTCCCTGTTACCAGTGTAACCATCCAGTTAACAAACCAACCAGTAAATAAATTAAAAATAAAATGCAATGGCACTCAAATACTACCTGCCCTGGTCAACTATTAGATTTCTCTCGAAATTTTCTTACCAATGTTTGACTATGCAAATGTATTGTACTGTGGCTCCCTACATCGTCCTCAGCAACGCTTGACCCTTTCTCCACTGCTTTGGTCACTTTGCTCTCAACTATACCACGCCCTCCCCCGAACACACTGTTGTTCTTTGCATTCTAACATCTCCCTTGAAACTTCGTATCTCTCGCACTATACCACTTTTACCTCTGAATTTTGGTTTGCCCCCCCTTGCTTCCTCTTCTCACTATTTTCATTTTCCCCTCCTTACTTCCTCCATTCCTCTAACCACTGTACCACCAGATGTAAATGTCCTTGAGGCAATATGCTTTCTTCTCCAGAACAACCTCCCCTCCTCTTTCAGCTCTTCTCACCTTTGTGGCCTCTCCATACGTGCCTGCCCCTGCAACTAGTTGTTACCTCTTGACCCCTTTTTAATCTTCGCCAGTCTTTTTGTTTCCATATTCTGTTTATTGCCTTTCTGACCTGGCTAGCAACTTCTGACGGGCCCCCCACCCCAGTCCCATCACCTGGCTTCCCCAGGACTTACTTTCCCACTGTCGTCCTTTACCACAGGATTGTGGGAGTGCCCAGTCGCTGTTGTGGGGCCTGCAAGGGGTCGGTCCTCATCCTACAACCAGATGGTTTTTTCACCAGTTTTCAACCGAGGCCCACATACATGAAATGGGCACAATGTATGTGTTCCGCCTCCACGGAGATGCCCCCAGCATCCTATACATGGGTTCCCTTCCCACTTCTGTGGCGCTGTCTGCAGTGCTATGCAGCCACCACTGTGTGGCAGGCCCCCCCCCCCGCCAAGAGAGGAGAGCAGTCCTACAGACACTCAATCCTTCCTCTCCTGGCCTGCCTCCTGAGTGACTCGAGTCTGTTCCTGAACTAGGTCGTCAGCATAGCAAGAGTAAGGTGCATAGTGCCTCAACCCTCCGTCACTGGGCTGGCTAATCTTCTCTTCCTCTTTTTCACCTCTCTTCCGCCCCACTGCCACCTCCCCATCTCCTTGTATGGCCACCCATGCTGTGTATCCCCGGCATTTACTCTCCTCTCCCTGCACCTTGGGTAGTGACTTCCATTTCCCATCTCACATCTTGTGCGCCCACTTTACTACCCACAACCTTTTTGGTGCATGCACCACTTTGCAATCCTTGATCCCTTTTTGGTGAGTGCACAGTTTTTTTTATTCTTTAATTTTTTAGGTCCTACTCCCCTTTAAGCTGCGTTTTACACCCCTCTCACTTGTACACATGCATTCATTTGAATTCTTGCACCTTTACTTATACATTATCATTTTGCATTTTTGCACTATTCACTTTGTATATTATTCACTTCTCTGTACATTTTCTTTTTTTTTTTTTTATCTCTGCACTTATTCTGCACTGTTTTCTGTTTCTCTTCACATCTGCATTTCCCTTCCCTCAAATCACACCTGGAGACAAGGCTCAACTCAATGTGCCTTTCCCGACTAACGCATTTCAAATAACTAAAATATTGACCACATTATCCTGCAATCACCCCTACTTCCTTGAATATATGAGAGCTATACCTGATGGTGTAAGCTGCCCAGTTGGAGGAGCTGCTGGAACTGTTTCTATTCCGGGGAATGGCCTGTGGGGTAGAGGGTTTGTGCATCGATGTTCCCTCAGATAACTTAATCTCCTCGCTGGGAAATCTGCTTTTTGTTTCTGGAACGCAAGCTTTGTATTCCGCCTGAAACCCAAGAAGACTCTGATTAACTGGGATATCAATTTGTACTGTTTACAAGTACTAGATAATTGAAGTAGTTACTGTGCTAGTCCAAGTATGCAATTATGATGATTTTTATGGAGAACAACTGAACAGACAGACATACAGACACTGTAGGCAGGAAAAGGCCCAAGTCTGCCCAGCCCTTCCCATCTAATTACTCGACTGATTTTGTGAGAGCCCCAGTGGCCCTTCACCCCCCCTTTCCTCCATCCCCAGCCCCATATACCTAGCCCACCCAGGTTTGAATCCCCTCACTAAGTTTGCCCTAGTCCACCCTCCACCACCCTTCCTGTGAACAAATATTTTCTGATTCTCTTCTTAAATTCCACCTCTGGCAGCATCATTAAGTTCCACTAGTGCCTGTGCTCCCTCTAAGGTAAACAATTTTCCACTGTCTGCTTTGTTAAGCCCGTGTAAATATTTTCATGTTTCTATCATTTCCACCTCTACCTTCTTGCCTCCAGTGTGTACTGTACACGCTGAGATTGGACAAGCTCTCCACATCTTATTCTGCTGCCCTGGTTACTCTCCTCTGCACCACCTCCACTCTGTCCCCAACTTTCTTCAAATGTCACCTTCAAGAACTGCACACAATACTCCAGCTCAGGACGTACCAGGGACTTGTAAAGTGGCAGAATTACCTTGTCCATACTGTCCCTTATCACCTTTCTCAGCATCCTATTCGCCTTACCTATTGCCCTGCTGCACTGTGCTGTTGTCTTCAAACTATCTTATATTATTACTCCAAGATCTTTTCCTTTGTTGTATTCTCCACTGCAACCCCCTGCCCCCAATTCCATATTCAGCCCTTGGATTTCTTGCTCCTACGTGCATTACCTTGCACTTTGTGGTGCTGAATTCTACCTGTCAAACTCGTGATCCCTTCTCCAGCCTTCCCAGACCCTCTTTCACACTTTACACCCCTCTCCTTACTTGTCTAGCCCTCTGCAGATCTTTGCATAACTTGCGAAGAGGTAGACCTTTCTCTGGATCCTGCACTCCAGTAGCACAACTAAAACTGCTGAGGACTATAAGCAAGTCAGTCTGCCTAGTTTTTTATCAACTCTTCTGTCATATATGTGTCCTTTATCGCACTTTGTCCCCCTGCCCAAAGATACTGGCATGAAAAGCTACTGGAGAATAATTAGAAATTTAAAACAGAAAGCATGGAGGAGAAATGAAATCATTCAATGCAGTACAGTTTCTTTCAAGCATCACACTAGCATCCAACAGTAAAGATGACAATAACTTGCTCTACGTATAAAACAATGTCTGACTTAATCTCTTATGATCTGACAGTTAGAGAGTCTTCCTATGCCCAGAATGCAGCAGTGGGTCAGAGTATGAAGTTTGGGTGTACATCAGTGTTAGACTAAACTTCTCATTAAGTATATTTCTCAAATAACAGACCTCTGACTTATCAAAATGTAAACCTGACAAAAAGTCAGGAGACTGCAAGTCTCTTGGGCTGCCCACTCCAACACAGCTGCCTTCAGAATCCGAAGTAAGAAGCTCTTGAAGGGATTCCACAGAGTTAGTTTTCCCGGCTTTCAATAAACCTGACCAAAAAAAAAAAAAAAGTGTACACATTAAGAAATACTGACAGTAGACAATGCAAAGTACAGCCTTTAAAGAAGCAGGGCTGCTAAAAAGGTAATGTGGTGCTCACAGCAAGAAATTCCATTGCAGCCACAATAAGCTACAGCAGACACTCTTTCCCATATTATCCACTGCATTCAAATGTTGACTTTGCAAGTCAATTTATTAAAGAAGAAAAAGGTGCACAGCCATGAATGAAGACACACCGTGATCCCACAAAAACATAGCCGGACTACTCTGCACCATAATTGGTGCTTCATCACAGTGCTGAAGCAGTGACTATGGTGCGAAATGTTAGTTTTTGTGACATCACAGTTTATCATTACGGCTGTGCACAGTTTAATCTTTAACTGACTTAATTATCCAATACTGATCACAGCAAATTTATATAGGAACAAGTGTTTAGGCATCTCATGACTGTGTCAATATTCAGTATTCATAACAAAGATAGACAGCAAGGGTGGGGTGGGAGACAGACGACTGATGTGGGGAATCAAATCTCAGGGTGAAAAAAAATGTTATGCTCAGTATGCAAATCATAAGCTCAGGACACTGACTGCAATACTGACTTGTGGAAAATATACCTGCCAGAAAAGTACTGGGTAAGCAACATTACTGGACTGCTTATTTGGCTAAGCAATAAACTCTAAGGCAATATTATCAGGACCTGAAAACTACTGCAGCAGCAAGATATAGAAACTTATACAGTAGGAGTGAGCAGATAACTCATTAGATAAAAACGTGTATTCTCACTGCAGTGTAAGGACCCCAGATATCACACTGTGGTGACATCTTCACACACACAAAAAAAAAAAAACAGCACAAAACACAGCCCTATTGTATAAAAGGCATACGTAATGGCTAGGAGTGTGATACAGAATATATCTGAACAAGTGGCACATGAGCTCGGGTAATATCATGAGTGGCGTAGCATATGGCTAGGTGTGTGATACAGGACATATCTGAACTTGTGGCAAGTGAGCTCAGAGAACCATCACTCATGACTCCGCTACACTAAACCACTCGTGATATTCGCAGAGCTCACTTGCCACTCGTTCAGATATATTCTGTATCATACACCTAGCCATCACGTATCCTCTTACTATCTCTTTGAGCTTTCTGAAATAATGCCAGTACTGAGATACATACATTGTAAAGAACAATTACAAGCCAGCACTAATAACCAGCAGAAGCAAAGTGTTCCAGTTTTGCAAACATCATCTTTGCTGACCTGTGGAGGGTGGGCTCTGAATGACATCAGAAAGGTTGTAGCCTCCAGAGCTGTCAGAGCGCCTTCTTGGCTTCTTCTTAACCTTAACCTTTGCCTTCTTGAAAAGTACTTCCCTGGAAACAAAACCTCTTACTTAATATATCTTCAATATAAAAACAGAACATATGCATTATGTAACAGTACCTATTACATATGTAATACATTCAAATATGATTACGTGATTAAGAACAACAAACTTGCTGAATTGGCTCACTCATCATACATGGATTCAACCCCCCCCCTTTACATGTGGAATCATTTACATTTTTCTGCATCCCGTAGTATATTTCATCTACACTAGGTTATTAATTTTCTTTATAAAATAGGAACTAGCCTATTCTTCCACCTCATTGGTTGACAGCTGGGCACATGTTACTACCTTAACCTATACAATATGTAATACCCGACTAGAGGAATATACCTTTCTGCTAGAGGTTTGTTCTTTTCAGTTTAACTATTTAGGACTGAAAGGTGGTCATTCAAATGAGACACAACCACATGCCAACCCCCCACATACCCAAGCTCCATAAAACAATGAAAAGGACAATTTGCAAAGGAAAAACAAAGCAATTCCGACTGAAAAATTGAAGATTTACCTCATAATCCAAATGAAATGACATTCACAAAACAACCAGAACAGTCTAAAATGAAAAGCTAACTTAGATATAAAACCCACTCCCAGAAAGACAAAAATAACCCCCAAAATACCACACTGGTTAAGTTTGTTACTCTGACATAAAAAATGAAAACATATTACAAATGCTATATTATATATGTAGAGGGGAGAGGGGAACAACATAAAAGGAGTGTAGTGTGCCACCCAGGACTGACAGCCGAGAGGATCTTACCCATGGTGCACACTCTAGTACAGGGAGGAAGGGGGGCCAGATGTGATCCTCCATCTGGGCACAAACAATTTGGCAGGATGTTAGGGAAGGATCAAAATAGGTTTAGGGAACTTGGGTGGAAAATTAGGGAAGTATCAAGGCCGGTGGCACTTTCAGAGGCACTACGAATACCTAGGGCCCACTTGGCTTGAAAGATTGGGATCTCAGAGTTCAATCAGTAGCTGAGGGACTGGTGCAAGAAGGAGAAAGCACAGTTATGTACTTACCATAACAGCAGATCTTCGAGAGGATCTCTTGCAGCAGGTCATTCTCTTTGGATATCTGCCAGAGGGCGCTCCTTACATGTTAGCTTTCTCAAGCAGTGTGACTGGGGGCTGCCCATGGTGACATCAGGGTAGGTACATATATAAATGCATGGGTGACCCTGAGGACTCTAAGTTCCAGGCCGACGACCTGGTCACTATGTGGTCTTCCGAGGGGAACCGAGGTGAACTTGGTAAGTATCTGCCCCATAAGTGCAGAACAGGAAGATGGCTCTCAAAGAAAAGAAAAGAAAGGGGACGGAGGAGGAACGAGGACCTGCTGCAAGAGATCCTCTCAAAGCTGTATTGTTACGGTAAGTACGTACCTGTACTATCTTAATCAAGGGTATTTCTTGCAGCAGGTCATACTCTTGGGTTGATTCCCAAGCAGTTGGAGATCAGCCTGGGTAGTCAAAAGAGGAGTCTTTGGAGGACGGCCCTCATGAAGCTAGCCCTCTTCTTGGAGGCTATGTCAAGGCTGTAGCGTTTGGTGAAGGTGTGAACCTTAGACCGTGTGGCAGCGTCACATGTGTGAGATGAAGATGCCTCTGAAGCACACCGTTCAGGTGGCCATGGCTCTGGTAGAATGAACCTTTATGACCCCTGGTAGCGGTTTGTTGTATTTTTTGTAACAGTAGGCCAGCCATCTCAATAAGGTCTGTTTGGAGATCAGGCTGCCCTCTATTCCAGCAGTGAACGTCACAAAGAGCTTCTTCGTTTTGCAGCACTCCTTGGTACGTGCAACATAATATCGCATTCGCAGGTTCCAAGGACAGCCAAGGTATGGAGCAAGGCTTCCCCTGGGTTGGTATACTCCAGGTATAGAACTGGAAGTTGTATGGCTTGGTTCAGGGAGAATTCCAATAACTACCTTGGATAGAAAAGTACAGTTACATAGGAACTTACCGTAACAGTAGATCTTCGAGAGCGATTCCTTCAGTAGATCATCACATACAGGACTAGCGTCACCTGGAGTCTGGCCACACGGGAGACATTTTCTAGCAATATCTGATGGGGGACCACCCATCCGACGTCACATGACCGACATCAGCATGATGCTATATAGTGGATGGTACCCACGCCCACCCTCCAGTTCTTCCGCCGGAGCCTGGAATAGGCCTGACAGCAGGAGGAAACAGAGTCTGGAGTCCCTAAATAAAAAAAGGGGGAAGGAGGGTGGGAAAAAATTGACCTACTGAAGGAACCTCTCTCGAAGAACTACTGTTATGGTAAGTTCCTATGTAACTGTACTATCTTACTTCGAGAGGGTTCCTTCAGTAGGTCATCACATATAGGACTGAAGCCCAAGCAGTCCCTACGCAGAGACACCGAGATAAAGAAGGGAGGAGGAAAATCTCCAACAACTAAGGAAAACACAGAGTGGAACCAGCCTAGGACAGAAGGCCCTGCAGAACAGCTAGGCCAAAACCTGCCCTCCGCCTAGCAGCAATGTCCCGACTGTAGTGTTTGGTAAAGGTATGGACAGAACTCCACGTTGCTGCTGTGCAGATATCGGCTGCAGAAACATTGTGCAGAAAAGCCGCGGAAGCAGCCATGCCCCTTGTAGAATGACCTGCGACTGGTCCCGGCAGAGGCTTGTCATACATCTGGTAGCAGAAGCGAATACAATTGCCCGACCAATTGGACAGGCACTGCTTAGAAATAGCTTTGCCCAAAGATCTGGGTGCAAAAGAGACAAATAGTTGGTCATCCTTACAAAACTCTTTTGTATGGTGAGTATAGCATCGGAGGGTGTGATGCACATCCACAGTGTGCAGGAGTGCCTCACCTCTATTCGCAGGGGACGGAAAATCTACAGGGAGCTCCACTGATTGGTTTACTGTGACCTCCAAAACCACCTCAGGCAAAAACTTAGAATCTGTCCTGAGGACTGTTCAGTCCCTATGGAAAATTCTCCTTACAAACTAGAGCCTGAAGCTCCAAAATTCTTCGAGGTGAGGTAACGGGAACTAAAAACAATGTCTTCCAGGACAGGAAGCATAAATCACAGCTCATCACTGGTTCAAAAGGCAGGGAGAGTGAGCTTCTCCAAAACAAAGTTTAAATCCCAAGGTGGTATGGGGCTGCAGATGGGGGGTTTCAGATGGAGAATCCCTTTCAGAAAGGTTTTCGAGACTTCCAACTGAGCCACAGATTTACCATCCACCAGCTCGTGGTACGCCAACATAGCAGAAAGATGGACCTTCAAGAAGGAATAGGATAGGCCCGAATCTGAAAGATGAAGGAGGTATTCCATGACTTGTGGGGCAGAACAAGAGAAAGGGTTCCAATCTTTGGAAGCCACCCAAATGGAAAAACGTTTCCACTTCATAGCATAGGTGGAACGAGTAGATGGCTTTCTAGCCTCAACAATTATCTGGGTAACCAGAGAGGAGACCCCAAAGCGGGAGACCGCTAAGTCTGCAAGAGCCATGCATGAAGATGCAGGGCCCTGAGCCCCGGATGGACGAGCTGGCCTTGATTCTGTGTCAAGAGGTCACAAGTTACAGGAGGTGGAACCAATGGTTCCTCTGCTAACTGTTGCAAGACTGGGAACCAAATCTGTCTCGGCCAGAGGGGGGGTGATAAGGATCATCCATGCCTTCTCTGCCTGAAGCTTGAGGAGAACCCTCTGGAGAATGGGAAACTGACGGAAGGTGTACAAAAATTTCCCTGTCCAAGAGAGAGAACACGTTGTGCCAGAAGGCATCATGCCCTGGAACGAGCAAGCAAAAACGTGAAGTTTTGCGTTGCATGGGGAGGTGAAAAGGTCAAGATCCAGATGCCCCCACCTTAGGAAGAGAGACTCTGCCACTTCCTGACTTAGTTCCCATTCATGACTGAGGGTTTGTGATCTGCCGAGACTGACTGCCAGGATGTTCTGGACGCCTGGAATGTGCACTGCCACTAAGGACAGATCGTGCTGGACTGCCTAGTTCCACACTCTCATTGCTTCCCTGCAGAGAGGGTTACGAGCACATTCCTCCTTGATTGTTGCAATACCAGACTACTGACATGTTGTCCATCTGGATAAGCAGTGATCCCTTGGAGAGGAGAGTCTGGAACATCTGAAGTCCGTACAAGACCGCTCTCATCTCCAGGATGCTGATATGCAACAATGCCTCCGAGCTGGACCAAAGTCCCTGTGCTTGGTGTTCCCCCAAATGTGCCCCCCCAGCCCACATTCGATGCATCTGTAGTCAGAGATGCCAAGGGGACAGGGCTCCTGAATGGGAAATCCAAGAAAAGGTTGCAGGGATCCCTCCACCACAGCAAGTCTTTCTGGACCGCCGACAATACCAGGACCGGATGTTCCAGGTTGTCCAGGAGTTGATCCCGTTGCACCCGCAAGGACCACTGAGCAATTCTCATGTGGATCCTCGCCAGGGGAACAGTTGTGATGGAGGCCACAATCAGGCCGAGAAGGCGAAGGACCTCTCTTGCCAGAATGGTCCTGGATGAAGCCACCACTAAAGCTTGATGGACCAGAGTTTCCATCCTGTCCGGAGGAAGGAAAGCCCTGTTCTGGATGGTGTCCAAGACTGCCCTGATGAACTGAAGTCTCTGATTCTGGGAAAGGGACGACTTGAGGAAACTGACAGTAATCCCCAACTTGGAGAACAGATCCAGAATGAAATGCTGAGCTTCTGAAAGAAAATCCCTGGAAGGGGCTGAAATCAGCCAGTCGTCCAGGTAAGGGAAAACTACTATGCCCTAGCAACACAGACAGGCCGCCACCACCAGCAGGCACTTGGTAAAAACCCGAGGTGCCGAAGACGGACCAAAGGGGAGGGCCCTGAAATACAGGTTACTCACCTGTAACAGGAGGTCTAGGAATGGTATATGTTGTTCATCCACACTCATTGGCAGGTATCCTTGCCGCTTTAAATCTTGCCGGAAGGTCTTCAAGCTTGCTCCTCCCACCACCGGTGGTATAACCTCAGCTCCGCCCCATGACGCCAGATCTGGCCAGCTGGAAGCTCAAGGTTGTCTTGTCCAGAGAGGAGGAGGTCGGGTGGGTGGTATGGATGAACAACATATACCATTCCTGAACTCCTGTTACAGGTGAGTAACCTGTATTTCTAGGGACATGGATAGTGTTCATCCACACTCATTGGCAGACTCTAGCAGTTCTCCGGGAGGAGGGAGGCAAGACACACCCCAATACTTACTTGGGAAAGAGAGACTGGAGGAACCGAGGCCCCAAACCAGCATCCCGGGCGTGACTAAGGTCGATGTGTAATGGGTAATGAAGGTGTTTGCTGACTTCCAGTAGCAGCCCTGCAGATTTCCTGGATAGGGACGTCCTGGAAGCAGCCTACCGTTAGCAGCAGTATGGCGAGGTAGAATGAGCTCTTATCCTCTGGGAGGCTCCATGCCCGCCAACTTAACGAAGAGATCTATGCAGGAGGTTACCCACCTGCTTATCGTCCGCTTGGCTGCAGGTCTGCCAGATGCGGCTTCAGCGTAGGTGTGACAAACAGATGGCGAACCTCTCCCAATTTCAGCGGCGCTCCTTATAATAAGCGGCGCCTTCTAGGGTCCAGAGTATGGAGCCTATATTCGGGCCTCCAGGTGTGATTGGGGTGAACACCGGCAGAGTCAACACCTGGTTAAGGTGAAACTCCGACCACCTCCCGGAAGGAATTTCGGGTGGGGCGAGCACCTTGTCCCTGTGGAAGACCAGGTAAGGAGACTCGATGGAAGCCCTGGAGCTCTCCCATCCTTCTGGCTGGCGTGATAGCCACCAAGAAGGCGGTCTTCCACGACAGGTGAGAGAGCACACCTGTGCATAGGTTCGAATGGCTTGCCCATGAGCTTTGCCAGTACCAGCAGTAGATCCCACGGAGGTGGGGTTCCCCACTGGAGGGAATGTGATCAAGGCCTTGAAAAGCGCCAGACCACCTTCTCCTGCGCTATCGACTGCTTCTCGCCCGCCTCGTAAGCAGAGATGGCTGCCAGGTGCACCCTTAGGGTCGTCCGACCTAAGCCCTTGACGAAAGGGACCATAAATAGTCCAAGATGCTTGCCAAGGAACAGGAGGAAGGGTCTAGGCCTTGCTCTGACACCAAATGGAAAAACCTTTTCCATTTGAAGGCATAGCATTTTCTGGTCGACTCTACGGGACCCTCAACTACATTGAGGACCTCGTCGGAAAGACCCAAGGCCTGGAACTCTAGTCACTTGGAACCAGGGCCAGTCAGGTGCAGGGATTGAAGGTCCGATGGAACACCTTCCCTGATTGACTCGAGAGCAGGTCCGGGGCGGCTGAAGCTGCCTCGGAATCCTGGAGCTGAGACTGAGGAGATCTGGGTACCAGAACTGGCGAGGCCAGTCTGGGGCTATCAGACTCACCTGCGCCTTGTCCTCCTCGCCTTGAGAAGCACCCGTGGATCAAGGGAAATGGGGGAAAGGCTTAAAGAGGCCTGGGTCCACTGCTCCTCGAGAAGGCATCCCCGCAGCGCAGCCCTGCTGAGGGGGTGGCATGGAACAGACTCAGCTTCAATCTCATGGAGGCAAACAGGTCCACCTGAGGTGCGCCCCAATGGGAGAACAGATGCTGTACCTCGGCAGGAGAGACCACTGTGGGATGCAGCCCCATCCGCCCAGGGCATCGCCAGGGTGCTGGGAGGCTCCTGCCACGTGAATGGCTAGAGATCCGGCCCAGGCGCGCGACGAGTGACCAAATGCGGAGCTTCCTGCACAGAAGCATGGAGCGCTGGCCCGCCCTGGCGGCTTAGATAGTACATGGTCGCGGGTATTGTCCGCCTGACCTCGGACCACTTGACCCCGGAGGAACGGAGCATAGCGCGGTGAGAGCTAGTCTGACCGCCGGAGCTCCAGCAGGATGTGGCATCGACTTCGCTGGGACCAGGAGGCCATGAGCTCCGCAGTTCCCCCAGATGGGCACCCCAACCCATCAGAGAGTGCATCGTCGACAGAGAGACCGCCGGTTCGGGCGGATGAACGGGATGCTGTCTTCCTGCAAATGAGATCTGGAACGGTTCACCACTGGAGAGCTCGCTTCCACATCCCCTGTGTCACCGGCATACGCTGGTCCAAAGTGATCGCAGTTGTGACCACTGGCTGGCCAGTCCCCACTGAAGGACGATGTTCCAGCGGCCTCAACGGACCACGCCTGGTGCAGGCCGCCATGAGACCCAGGAGGCGTAGGAAGTCCCGGCAGGGCGCAATTGCCCAACCAGAAATGATCGGGCAAAGGAGGAAAGAACCTCGCCCTGTCCGCCGGAGCCGCTTGGCTCGGCGAGAGTCGAGCTGTGCCTTCCATGAATAGAATCACTCCGCTTCGCCTCGAAGTCTCGACTCTTGGTTCGCTGGATAAGGGAGGCCCAGTTGAGAGCAGACCTGAGGCCAGATCTCTGGACCACTCCGCCTCCTTCCTGGAGGTGAGCTGCTATCAGCCAGCCGTCCAGGTAAGGCCACCCGACCCTCGCCGAGGAATGCTGTCACCACTGCCACATGCATTTGGTGAAATATCCTGGAGCTGGCGACAAGCCGGCATGGCTTGGAACTCAAGAGGATCCTTCCTTCGAAGCTAAGGAATCTCTTGTGAGATGGACGGATAGGGACGTGAAAAAACGCGTCCTGCAAGTCCAGAGAGCAGAACCACACGCCTGCTGCTCCAAGGATGGTATTATCTGAGCCAGAGTGACTATCCTGAAGGTCTCAGGACCTTAGGAACTTGTTTAGGTCGTGTAGGTCGAGAATGGGCGCCAGCCCCGTCCGCTTCGGAACCAGGAAGTACCTGGACACAAACCCTGGGTCTGGAAGGAGGGTCCACCACTCTCTTATCACCTCTTCTTGGAGTGAGGATGCATGTCGGCTCATCAGCCGCCAGTGAGGCTGGGGATCCAAGCTTCCCCCGAGGCCACGGCTCTGGAAGGTGGTGCCTGCCGAATCTCCAGAGGCAGGCTTCTTCCCACCACTCCCAAGACCCACCTGTCCATGGAAACAGAGGACCAGGCGGGAACGGGCAGGTGAGCCGCCTTAATGGGGACCCAGGTGGTCAGGACGGGAATGGGGCGACACCTCAGCCCGCCACTGGACAGGCTTGAGGAGGGACCGAGGACCTCCTGCCTTTTCCCTGCCCGTTAGAGGAAGCCGGCGGCTTGGGTTTTGGTGCCAGTTTAGCCTGCTGGCCCTGGACGCTAGTTGGGTCGGGCAAGGTCAGAAGCAGGGAATGACGAAAAGGCTTAGGCTGTGGTTTGCTGCTTTGTCCTTCTGAGCGGAAGAGCCGAGTCCAAAGTAGCATTGGACTCTCGATCCTCTGCAGGTGACCTTCCACCCCAGGGTCGAAGAGGTCAGTCCTCAAAGGGAACATCCGCCAACTTGTGCTGGGTATCCGGCTAAAGGTGGATATCCTCAACCAAGCTCCGCCTATGACATCGCCACTCGTCGGCCGCCACGATCTGGCACATATGAGTCCCCATATCCAAAGCAGTCTGGAGCTGCTGTTTGGCCACTGCCTCGGTTCTGGTCCCGCACCTGCTTAACCGTAGTCTGCATCGGGGGAAGATGAGGATGACCTCATCCAGGAGCCCAATGTGGGCATGAGAAAATGTGCCATGAGGACGGGCCGAACTGGCCTGGGACGACAAGAGGACGCAGAAAGGAGACTTTCGCCCAACATAGTTCAATTTCTTGGACCTCTGTCAGGAGGTTTGTCCACATCCCTGGCGCTGTCGGGCGCCAGAAAACGCTGTCGGTAACCAACCCTCAGCAGAGGGGGTGTTCAAAACTGACAAGGAACCGTAGGGACTGCATACTCTGGCCATCCTGGCTGAAGGCGCAGGGCAGGGAAGCAGTGGCGCTGCCAGTTCCAGTGCCAGACACGGCGGCCTCGCCACCGGAAAGGCTCCGTCGGAGAATCCTCGTCCAGAATCTCCGTGAGGGATACCTGTCCCGTTTGGAACGGGTTCGGTTCCCATCCCGTGGACTCCGAGATGAGCCGGCTAGCCTATGGAAGGACGGCGGGCTATCGTCCATTGACTGACCTCCTGAAGACTCCAAGTCCAGTCGCTTGGAGAAAAAGGAGGAATCATCTTTCGACTCGAAAAGTCCTCAAGAGCTGCCTCTGCCTGGAGCCACCCTTCACCTGCCGAGGTCGGTCGGGAGTGAGGGTAACTGACAGCCGATGGGTTATCTCATCCGGATCGAGAATCTTCGTCGGAGTCCCACCAGGCTGTGGAGGCGGAGGTTCCACCGGAATCGTGGAGTACTGGTTTTGGCCGAACAACCGCCTGTATAGGCCCTGATAAGTCTAGGGTTGTGTTGGCCGCGTCCGGTGACAGCCACTTAATGGCTGGGGAAGGCGACGGGTCGGTTACTCCCTGCCAGGAGGTGTTGCAACATAAGGTCCTCGCATCGCGGACGAATTTATGCCGAGCCTCCTCATCCGAGGAGGAGGACGAGGGCGACGCCGGTCTACGCTTGTCAAGGTGTTAGACGACCGGAGCCTTCAGGCGACGGTGGGATCGGCTGGACCGCGTAGGTCGAGTCCGAGACCGAGAGTCCCGAATTTCCGAGGTCGGGTGCGGGAGTGTCGGCCGAACTGCACTCCTTCGGCTCGGATGGTCCATCCGGAAAATCCTGAACCGAGGCACAGGCGAGCCCATGGGATCTCAACTCCTCCCGGGGAACCGGGAGAGGGGAATCTCGGCTGTTAAAGGCGACAGCTCGTTCAATGGGTCGAGAAAAATCTCACTTCATCGGTGGAGTCCGGTCAACTGAGCCGATGTGGGGACACCGTGAGGCCAGTGGTCGGCCGAGCGGTCGACTGAAGTTTGACGGGTCGGACGGTCTGAGGGACCTTTCCGCCTCCCAAGAGCCGCCGACGGAGGACTCTACCCCCCGTCCCTCTTTTTGACCGAGAATAAGGTCCAGCAGACGAGGCCCTTCTCCCTTAGTGGAGAGGGACAGACAAAGCTCCTAAAAGAAGCCGTAGGGAAGAACCCAGAGAGAGCGGATAAATGCCGCCGAGGAAGATACGGCCCGCCTTCTTCGGGGGCTACCATCCGCCTCAAGGATCCGCCGAAATTGCGCGACACGCCAACCGGGCCTTCTTTCACCGAGGGAACGCTTCGGACGCCCAGTGCAATCGGGCACGGTTTCGAGGACGAGGGTCGAAAGATGATGCCAGGTCGCAAGCCCGGTCGTGCTCAAGGCCCAGCAGTAGACACACGTAAGTGTGGATCCGCTCGAGACATCTTCTGCCCGCATGGCATTCCAAACTCGAGTCGATTTGTCCACTCGCGCTTGCAGGATAGAAGACTGAAGTCTTTTGCAAAATTTATTTTTAAATCCGCCAGCGGAGAAATAGGAACCAGTCTCAAACGCAGAGCGTTAGTATGAGGAACCTGAGCTTCCAAGCGTAAGGAAGATCTGGCGTCATGGGGCGGAGCCGAGTTATACCACCCGGGTGGGTGGGAGGAGCAAGCTTGAAGACCTTCCGGCAAGATTTAAAGCGGCAAGGAAACCTGCCAATGAGTGTGGATGAACAACATATCCATGTCCCTAGAAAGTACAGTTACGTAAGAACTTACCGTAACAGTAGATCTTCGAGAACAGCTCTTGCAGCAGGTTACACCATTAGGACCGAAGCCGCCAGGCGCTAGGACCCCACGGAAAAATTCTAGCTAGCTAACTACAGCGGGGACCGTCCCCGACGTCGGTCCCGCCTCCGACGTCAGGCGTGGTACAAAAGGGGGCGGTCCCGCCAGATTCCCCGTTCTCCGCCGGAGACTTCTTGCCGCAGGCTGACATCAAAATGGAGACCTAGGATTTCGCCGTCCAGAAGACAGAAAGATAACAATTCCTGCTCAGAAAGACTGAGCCATGCTTCCTCCAAGGGGAAGGTGGGCGGATAGATTTGCCTGCAAGAGCTGTTCTCGAAGATCTACTGTTACGGAAGTTCTTACGCACTGTACTATCTACTTCGAGACAACTCTTGCAGCAGGTGGTTACACCATTAGGACTGATTCCCAAGCAAACGCTTGTCAGAAAATCCGGGAGAGTGGAAAATAAAGGATAAAACCAGGTCCTGAACCTAGGACAGGAGACCCTGAAGTACGGCTAAACCAGAACCAGCCCTTCGCCGAGAGGTGTGTCCAGGCTATGCCTGATAAAGGTATGCACAGAACTCCAAGTGTCTGCAGCGCATATAGCAGAAGTGGAAATATTTTTGAGCTGCAAAGGAAGTAGCCACCCTCTAGGAATGGACTCTTGACTGTGCCCGGGAGGGCTTTTGTTTGATACCATAACAGTGAGAAATACACTGGACAAGCCAGCGAGAAAGGGACTGTTTGGATACTGATTGGCCCATCACTCTCAGAGAAGGAAATGAAAAGCTGCTCAGAACTACTGAAGGACTGAGTTCTGTCTGAGGTAAAACCTCAGGCTGCGGTGAACATCCAGGGTATGGAGCAGAGCTCTCCTCTATTAGAGTAGTTCGGGAAGTAGACCGGAAGGTCGATATCCTGGTTCAAAGTGAGTGAAGAAACCACCTTAGGCAAGAATTTAGGTTCGGTCCTCTAGGGATACTCTGTCCCGTGGAAAACTAAATAAGGGCTCTTTGCACATGAGAGCGTGAAGTTCAGAAATTCTTCTTGCCGAGGTAACAGCAACTAAAAACAACGTTTTCCAGACAGAAAACGATTCGCAATCCGGGCAGGTTCAAGGGGAAGCATGAGCTGTTCAAGGACAAAAAGCAAATCCCATGGAGGCACAGGGTCTCTAATAGGAGTGTCTAAGGTGCAACACTCCTCAAGGCATTCCCGCGAGAGGCGCCCACCTGAGCTACTGTATGATTTCTCACCGAGGTGGTAAGTGAAATGGCACAGAGGTGCACTTTAATAGAGGAGTAGGCTAGACCGAATGAAAGAGGGAGACAAATATTCTAATAATACTCCCACAGGACAACCTAAAGGGGAAAGGTTGCGTGCTCGCGACCATACATTAAAACGGGCGCCATTTCATGGCGCACGTCGCATGCTGCCGGGGTTTTCTGGCTGCAGAAAGGACTTGCAACCTCTTATAGACCCCTGATCAAGAAATGCCATGTCTCTAGGAGCCAAGCATGGTGGTTCAATGAACGTGAGGTCCGGTGGGACAAGTGAACCCTTCTCCTGAGACAGTAAGTGGGAGCTGGCGGCAGCGGAGCGGGGTTCCCGGGATAGTTGAATCAACAAAGGGAACCAAATCTGTCTGGGCCAAAAATGGGGCCACTAGGATCATTATTGCGTGCTCCCTGCGCGGTTTGAGAAGAACTCTCTGGATCAGCCGGAAAGGAGGAAAGCGAGAGAATCTGTTGGCCCAGGAGAGGATAACGCATCTCGCCAGAAAACACCAGGCCCTGGATCTAGCGAAAAATTGGGCAGTTTTTATGTTGGATGGGAGGTTAACAAGTCTAGATCTGGAGTTCCCCATCAAGAAACAGATCCTCTGCTACCTCTTGAAGGAGTTCCTATTGTGGACTCTGGCCTGAGAAAGCGACTCAGGCCGTCTGCAACCGCGTTGTCCACTCCGGAACGTGCACAGTGATCAGATTCGCGCCTGTGTCTGATTACCCAATCCCACACTCTCATGGCCTCCCTGAAGCGTAAGAGTGTGCGCCTCCTTTTTTGTTGAGGTAATACATCACCGCCGTGTTGTCTGTCTGCAGTGCAGAAGAGTACACGGTGGGATAACTGACTGAAAGGCATTGCAGGGCATAGAGGACCGCCTCATTTCCAGCACGTTGATGTGAAGGTGAGCTTCCATCTGGGTCCACGTTATTCTGGGACTTTACCCGTCCAGGTGTGCCCCACCCAAGACCGGAAGCGCCTGTGGTGAGGGTGACTCCGGGACGGGCGCACATGAACGGGACGCCTGATGAGGCGTCACTTGGGCTAGCCAGCACCACTGCCAGTCTTGAATCACTGAATCGTGAGTCTGACCGATGCTGCATGTGGTCTTGCCTTTGGTCCCATTGCACTTTGAGCATCCACTGAGTAATGCGCATGTGGAGTCTTGCGAAAGGGACAGTAGGAATGGCCGCAGCCATGTGTCCGAGCAAGCAAAGGACCGACCTGGCAGGTACAACCTTGCTTAATGATAGGTCCCTTATGAGGGATCTGATGCGCTCCGCTCTGTCGGCCGGAAGAAAGGCTCTTCCCCGAACAGTGTCCAGAACTGCTCCTATGAACTGCAGTTTCTGCGACGGTACCAGGAGAGACTTCTTAATTTGAGAGGATGCCCAGGATCGAACAGATCCTGGTGCCTTGATTGCGAGAAGCAACGCCTCTGGAGGCTGTGCCATGAGAAGCCAGTCGTCCAGGTATCGGAACACGAGTGGCCCCTGTCTCCTCAGAGACGCCGCCACTGCCATGCACTCTGGTAAAGACCTCGGTGGAAGACAGTCCGAAAGGAAGGCCTCGGAACTGAAGGTGGTGGTCGAGAACTCGCCGCGAGGAACCTCCCAAAGCCTGAGCCATAGGGATGTGCAGGTAGGCATCCGTATGTCTAGAGACGCTAAAAAGGCGCCCTGTTTGAGCATGGGATAAGAACCCGAAGGGTCACCATGCGGAATTTCTTGTAAGTGACCGGCACATTGAGGTCGCTGAGGTCCAAGATTGGACGGAGGTCCCCTGTTTTCTTGGGAACCAGGAAGAAGTGGGAATAGTATCCTAGTCCTCTGGTTCTCTGGGACGACTCTATCGCTTCCCTCGTAGTAGCGCCGAGTACTTTTGCCAGATCAAGGCTTTGTGCTGACCCTGATACCGGGAGAGCAAAGGAGGCCTCGAGGGTGGCTTTCCCATGAATTCTATAAAGTGGCCTAGACTGACCAACTGAAGAACCCACCTGTCGGTGGTAATGGCCTGCCATCCCGGCAGGAATGCAGTCGCGACTCGACTATAAACTCCTGCTGATCCTGAGGGGCGGGCCGGAAAGGAGTCAGGCTGTGGCGGCAGATGGACCCCTGGCTGGCCTGCCTGGAGAACGCTGGCCTCGGCTGGCGGGTGTTTGCCCTGGCTCTACGAAACCAAAGCCCTCTGAGGTGCAGCGGAGTGGGTCTGCTGCCTCTAGCGTCCGCAAGACGAACGGCTTTGGTTCCTACGTAAAGGAACCAAGCTTAGGTCGGTATATGGCCTGAACGTCATCTTACCGCTTTCCCGCCGCCTCTGGAGTTTGGTAAGGATCTTTCTGTAGGATTACCAAACAATACTTCTCTCAAAAGGGCGCCCAAGATGTTCTTTTGACGTCCGGTAAAACCGAGACGCGCAACCAAGAGTGTCTCCGGAGGCAAACACCAGAAGCTGTTGCTCGGGCCGATGAGTCCGCTGGAGTCTTACACGGCTCTAGCACTTGGGTCCCCACAGATCTGAACCTGCACGGAGGAGCTGAAGCATCCTCCTTCTGCTCACCTGGCATCTTTTCAGCGCTTCCAGACCCTGTTCCTACAAAGCGCTCTGGAACTGAACCATGGGTTAAATAGTTCAGGGATCTGATGGCGAGGTAGCGGAAGCATATGCGTGCCCTCCCAATGCGCCCAGTTGTTTGGACTCTGGGTCCGTGGCAGGTGCTCAAATGTTGTGGCCTCTGTGACCGGTCATGTGAGGCTGTGATGACCAGAGAATCGGCCTGAGGATGCTCGCGTCAAGTACTGGTCGCTCCTTAGGAGCCTTGTACAAGCGATCAGCTTTCTTCGGTCTCGCCGGGAGGCGGTGTGGACCTTCACGCAGCCTTGGTGACGCCCACGAAAGTGTCAACTAAGGGTGGTACCACCACAGGCTTGGGGTCCTTTGCCAAGATATTTGGCGAGTCGCATTTTTCAGGGTCTAAGTCTTCAGCATCCCATCCCATGTTCTCTTGTATATGTCTCATAATATCAAGGAACGAGGGATCATCCGGAGGAGATCTAGGCATCTCACGTGGATCCGGAGAAGGGATGGAGAGTGGAGATGGGGATCTAGAGGTGGAGTAGTCTGATCCCGTGTCCTCCGTTGAAGGCGAACGTCGGGCGCCTCCTGGATCTCTTGGGGCTGGGGAATCCAGAAGAGGATTTCACGGAGGTCTCCGTTATCAGGTCTCCCCTGGGAGGGTTCTAGGCTCCGGGAGGAGGAAACCGGCCTGGCCGGCCGATGGCGGGGGCAGGAACCGGAGTAGGAGGAGGAGGAGGAGGAGTAGGAGGAGGAGGGGAAACCATGTCTTTTAATGGTATCCCACCAGTAGGTGAACAGATCTTTCACCTCCACTAGAGAGAGGCCCGACGACGGCCCGGGTGCCGGTGGGCGGTCGTCGGGTCCCGGCGTCGGCTCCACAGGGGGCTCTGGTAATGGCGAGGGTTCCTGGGAGTACCTACGGGACCGGGGTCGCCCGTCTGGTCCTCGGGCTGCTCTAGGTCCTCCTCCGATAGAGGCTCCTGACCGATGTCGGTCGGAGGCAACAGGGCCTTCTTCTTTTCAGGAGGGGCGGGCGTCGGTCCCCCTACCGGCGTCCGCTGGGATGTAATGGCCGGCGTCGGTCGTCGGGCCGACGGCGGCTCCAGGGAAGAAGGGCGCACGGCTGACGGCTGTCGAGCCGGCGTCTGGGCTACAGGCCTTTTTAAAGGCGTGAGCTCCAACGTCTTGCGTGGAGGCACCGACGAAGACCTGATGTCGGGTACCGAGGAGCGGGAACCCGACTTGCGGTGGTGATGGTGTCGCCCCGGACTTCGCCAAGGCCCTAGAAGGGAGGAAGGCCTGGTGGATTTCTCCTGAGATGAAGGTTTCTGATTGCAGCCGGGGAGATTTCAACCGGAGCTACGGGACTAACCCCTGAAGGGACCTGGAAGGCCTTTCTCCTTCTCTTCTCCCGTGCTTGTGGACCCCGAGCTTTCCTGAGGACATGGTCTTCAGTTGTTCCTCCAGAAGAAACGCCTGCAAAGCCTTCTGACGCCGGATCCGGCAATGGCTATTGAACCTTGGCAAGAAGGACAGGCCCGGTATCGTGGTCTGGGCCTAGGCACCAGACGAGGCCGTGGTGGGGTCCTTGAACGGGATCTGCTTTCCACAAGCGCACTTTGAAGGATGGCCCGGTTGGTGATGACATCAAGATCTTGCTTGAAGAGGATTCTGAAGATTTTCGAAAATTTTATCGAAAAAGAACTATTCACGCGTCCGCCGCTAGACTGGTAACCGAGGGGTCAGGTAGCTAAGTCACGCAGGAAAAGAACTGGGGAATCTGGGCGGACGCTCCTTTGTACCACGCCTGACGCCGGAGGCGGGACCGACGTCGGGGGGTGGTCCCCGCTGTAGTTAGCTAGCTAGAATTTTTCCGTGGGGTCCTAGCGCCTGGCGGCTTCGGTCCTAATGGTGTAACCTGCTGCAAGAGCTGTGTCTCGAGGTAAGATCTGGAAATGCTCCCCCTGGAAACAAAACCCCAGGAACCGGCGGTGACTGGGGAAAATTGGAATGTGCAGGTAAGCATCCTGCATATCCAGAGCACAAAGTCACTGTTTCTCCAGCAGGAGAGGGAGAAGGCTTTAGTGGGTCAGCATTCTGAATTTTTTGTACTCGACCAACAGGTTGAGACTGCTCAGGTGGAGAATGGGTCTCATGTCACCTGACTTTTCTGGAACCAGGAAGAAGTGGGAATACAATCCCCTTCCCCTTTGCCAGAAGGGAATGCTCTCTATAGCCTCCTTGAGCAAGAGAGAGTTGATTTCTTCTCTGACGAGAAGAGCCTGGTCTCAAGAGTAGGATGACCAGATTGGTGGAGAGTCTGGTGGAATCTCCAGAAACTCTATGGTGTGTCCGGCGGACACCAACTGCAGGACCCATGCATCGGAGGTAATGCCCTGCCACTCCTGCATGTGGCAGGTGAACCTCCTCGCACTGAGGCTGAGGAGGGGGTGGGGCGAGGGAGTCAGGAGGTGGCAGGACGGTCAGGGGGAGGGCCCCCTGAACGTCTCTGATTCTTGGAGGTGGGAGGGGTGGCGGAACCTGTGGACTTATGCTTGCTCTGACAACGGGCCAGGGCTTGCTTCCTCTGCCTCCAGGTCCTTTTACGAAAGGGCTGCTGCTGCTGTTGGGCACCCGATTGGTACATAGACCGCACTGATCTCAGGGCCTGACCTTTATCAAAGAGATCAGTGATGATGTCTTTGGTGTCGCCACCAAAGAGCCCCAAGCCCCAAAACAGGGCATCCTGAATCACAGACTGGATCTCATTTGCAAGGCCAGAGATGCGAAGCCAGGCCTGTCATCTCAAAGCAACGGCAGTCGTCGAGGCATGGGCTACTGAATCGACAGAGTCGTAAGTAGCCCGCAATGCATGCCTGCAAAAAAACTGAGACAGGCAGAGTTCCTTGACGAGCTCCTCCTTGAGATTGGAAGGTTCCTTAGATTGGACTCTGGCCAAGATAGCCTTTTGGTGAGACACCATGTGGGCCACATAATTAAGGGACCGAAGTGCACATGTGGCCGAAGAATATACCTTCTTACCGAACTGGTCCATCTGCCTTGACTCCTTGTCTGGAGGAGAGGTGCTCATGTGCTTGGGTGCTGAAGAGTGATCATGTGCAGCTGAAATCACAATGGAGTCTGCCTTTGGATGAGCATTAAGAAACGGAGCATTCTTGGGCACCCAGTAAACTCTGTCCACCCTCTTGGGGACAGCCGGGATGGAATGAGACATCTGCCAGACTGCAGAGGTGAGGTCCTGGTGAGGTCCAATCCATGGGGGAACAGAGATCGGGGACAGCGACTCCAGGTCCAGGTGTTCGGTGAGTCTCTGCCACATTGGAGCCTGCTCCTCTGACTCCCACTCAAAGTACTTCTGCATGAACCTCAGGCGGTCCGAAAAGGCAGGGTCCTCTGGAAGGGATTTGAGGAAAACCTTGCCCTTAGGGACCGAAGACTCGTGATCCGAGGGCTCCTCCGGTGAGTCATCACCATCTTCATTATCATCATCATCCCCCACGTCCGGATGGTCTCCAAGATCCAGAAGAGAGATTTCCTTATGAGATATCCCCAGGACGTGAGCCGTAGAGGGGGACGCGCTCCTTGGGGATGGAGACCTAGGAGAACACAGAGGTGGGAGTCTGCTCTCCAGGTCAGATACCAGCGCTCCCTGCCACCCAAGACTGAATAGGAGTCTTGAAGTCCAGTTGGAGGGATCACTCCCGACCTGACTCCTGTCCCGGTCTGTGGAGGAGGCGGCTGAGGTTGAGGAGGGGGAGGAGGAGGTGGAGGGATTACCAGGGGAGGAGGGTAGTGATACCCCTGGTAACCCGCCCAGGTGCTGACCGTAACCCAGGTGCTGACCGTAACCCGGGAAATAATGCCCCATGCCGCTCCAATCTGGAGGAGGACCAGATGGGAGGTGTTCCCCAGGATACTCCAAGGGGTAATGCGGAACAGTCCGGGGTCTTGAGTAAAGGCCCAACGTCAGAAGATCTGACGGAGAGGGAACTCACATAGGGCCTGCCGCTATATAAACTGGCGGCAGGTCCAGCATCGGGGGAGCTGTCGTCGGGACCGGCACTACCCGATCCAGCGCAGGAACGGGGTCCGGCGTCAGAGCCGTGTGAAGGGGTTCCGACGGAGGGACTGTGTCTAGCACCGGAGCCGAAGGCTGGGGCAGACGACTGGACCCAGACTCAGATTATCATGGGGGGTCTGGCACTGGAGGGACTGAAGCAAGATCCGGCGGGGGGATCTTGACTGGGACAGGAGTCAGGTCGGGAGTGATCCCTCCAGAAGGGATAGGAGGGGCCTCCGGAGTAGGGCTAAACGGCTGTGGAGGAGCCTCCATCCCTGCGACCCCATCACGGGAGTGTGGAAGGGACCCAGAGGTCAGGGGTTCCGCACTGTCACTGCTTGAGGTGGAGGCCAGAACAGGGGAAGCTACCAGCGAAGAGGAAGGGGGGAGAGGGGCAGTCTCTCCCAGGCTCTTGGAGACATCGGGTTGGGCGCTGTTAGGCCCCGACAGAAGAGCCGCGTCTAATCGCCCACCAGGGACGGACATCTGAACAGACGGAGCCAGCTGGGAGTGGGAGAAGCCCCCTTCCGACTTTGCAGCTGGTGCTGTGTAGGTCGCCGAGGACTGGGAAGATGTCTTACCAGCAGCCAGGCGATCCCCGGAGGAGCCGGGGTCGACTTAACAGCACACTACATGTGGCTGTCAGAGGAGCCGGTGGCCGACTTATCCACAGAGGAGGACTTGTCCGACTTACTTTACGAAGCTGGCTTGGCCTTAGGCGGCGGCTGGGAAGAAGCCTTGCTGGTCGAGAGGCCTCAGGCTGGGACACCTCTACGAAGCGCTCCCGCTCTGCTTTTCTCCTTCCTATGTTCTTTTTTGTAAGAAGATGAAGAAGATCAGATCCACTCCATCTGCTTTTCTAAAGATGCCAGCCGGGACTTCAAAAGATGGGCCTCCAGAGCCTGCTGCCTCCTTTTACGCGAGACCTGGTTAAAAGGCTGGTAGTCCGGACAAGAAGAAACTGGGTGGTCTGGGCCTAAGCAGATCACACACTTCACTTGGCCGTCTTTGTGTGGAATTTGCGTGACACAGGTGGAACTCTTCTTCAGTGAAGACACAGAAGAAAGTCGACAAACAGAAGGGAAAAACGCAGTGAAAACCGATGAGAAAAAAGCACTTTCAACGATGATTGCTTGGGAAGTCTGCAATGTGACTGACACGAGGTGATGGCGGGAAAGAACTGGAGGGCAGGCATGGAGACCGTCCACTATACAGTGTCACGTTGACATCGGTCACGTAACGTCGGGTGGGCGCTCCTCCATCAGGTATTGCTAGAAAAAGTCTGCCGTGTGGCCAAACGCCAGGTGGCGCTAGTCCTATGACCTACTGAGGGAACCCTCTCGAATAAGAGCTTAGGGTTTGTTCTGAGCAAGACCCTATCCTTGTGGAAAATCAAATAGGGCTTGTGGCACGAGAGCCTGGATCTCTGACACTCGTCGAGCAGACATGACTGCTACTAGGAATAAAGCTTTCCATGACAGGAAGCAAAGACCACAAGTTGCCACAGGTTCAAATGGAGGCAGGGTCAATTTCTCTAACATGAAGTTCAGGTCCCTCAGCGGAATCGGATCACATACTGGCAATTTTAAGTGCAGCAAACTGCAGAGAAAAGTACTGTTACGTAAGAACTTACCGTAACAGTAGATCTTCGAGAACAGCTCTTGCAGCAGGTTACACCATTAGGACTGAAGCCGTCAGGCGTCAGGACCCCACTGAGATTTTCTAGCTAGCAGTCTTCAATGGGATCGCTTCGCGAGGCCGGTCCTGCCCCACGCCAGGTGTAGTACATAAGGAGGCGGTCCCCACAATTCTCAGTTCTCCCCCCAGAGACTCCCGGCCGCTGGATGCCATCAGAAGAGGAGACCAAGGATCTGCCACCAGATGGCCAAGACTATAAAATCGGAACATCCCATCCCGTAAGATGGGTGTTTGGCTACGACCTACCGCCAAAAGAAGAGGGATGGTGGGCGGGAAGGTACCTGCTGCAAGAGCTGTTCTCGAAGATCTACTGTTACGGTAAGTTCTTAGGTAACTCTACTATCTTACTTCGAGATACAGCTCTTGCAGCAGGTTACACCATTAGGACTGATTTCCAAGCAATAGTGGCAATCCTGTGCCACTGGGAGGAGGAAAGGTAGAGATCTCGATACTACTTGAGCCTAGGACTGAAGTCCCTGAAGGACGGCTAGGCCGAACCCTGCTCTTCGCCTCGATGCAATGTCCAGACTGTAATGCCTGATGAAGGTATGCACAGAGCTCCAAGTAGCTGCAGCGCAAATAGCTGAGGTGGAGACATTCTTTAACGCCACAAAAGAAGTAGCCACCCTTCTCGTGGAATGACCCTTGACCACGCCCGGTAAGGGTTTATTGCGCTTGTCATAACAGAAAGTGATGCACTGGATGAGCCACCTTGAGAGTGACTGGAGACAGGAGCTCCTTTCATTCTGTGAGCAAAGGAGACAAAAAGTTGGTCCGCCTTTCTAAACTGTTTTGTTCTGGTCAGATAATATCGGAGGCACCGATGCACATCGAGGGTTTGCAGAAGGGCTTCTCCTCAATTAGTGTACCTTGGGAAATACACTGGTAAATCGATATCCTAGTTAAGCATGAGGGCTGAAACCACCTTAGGCAAAAACTTTGGGTTTGTCCTTAAAGATACCTGTCCTGATGGAAAACCAAATAAGGCTCTGCACATAAGAGCATGCAATTCTGAGACCCTTCTCGCCGAAGTAACAGCAACTAAAAAGAATGTTTTCCAAGAGAGAAAACGTAGCTCGCTATTTGTGGCTGGTTCAAAAGGTGGCAGCATAAGCTGCTCCAGGATGAAGGGTAAGTCCCAAGGAGGAATCGGATCCTTGATGGGTGGCCTAAGGTGGAGGACTCCCCTTTAAAAGGCACAAGTAGTGTCCAGCTGGGCCACCATCCGATGGCCTACCGGGGCATGGTAAGCAGAAATTGCACAAAGGTGCACTTTAATCGAGGAGTAAGCCAGTTCGGAATGAAAAAGGGAAAGCAGGTAGTCCAGAACCAGCTTTTCGGGACAGTCTAACAGCGAGAAACCGCATGCTTGAGCCCACAAACAGAATCTACGCCATTTCATGGCATACGTTGCGTGGGTTGCCAGTTTTCTGACGGCAGAGAGTACATCTGCCACATCTTGCGAGACCCCGTATCGCATCATGGCTATGTCTCTAGGAGCCAAGCGCGCAGGTTCAATGAACGTAAGTCTGGATGGACCAATGAACCCGCCTCCTGAGACAATAGATGGGAGCTGATTGGCAAGGAACTGGAGGTTCCCGGGATAGCTGACGCAGAAGAGGGAACCAAATTTGTCTGGGCCAGAAAGGCGCAATCAAAATGAGCGTCGCTTGCTCCCTGCGAAGTTTTAAGAGAACTCTCTGGATCAACGGGAAAGGAGGGAAGGCATAGAGGAATCTGCCTGCCCAGGAGAGGGACAACGCCTCTCGCCAGAAAACACCAGGCCCTGGATCTAGCGAGCAAAAATTGGGCAGTTTTGCATTGGATGGGGACGTGAAAAGGTCTAACTCTGGTGTGCCCCATCTGTGAAACAGATCCTCTGCCACCTCCTGTAGAAGTTCCCACTCGTGGACTCTGGCCTGAGAGCGACTCAAGACTGTCTGAGATGGTGTTGTCCACTCCTGGGACGTGTACTGCAATTAGGTTTGCGCCGTGTTGCAATATCCACTCCCAAACTCTCATGGCCTCCCTGCAAAGCGGGTAAGAGTGAGTGCCTACTTGTTTGTTGAGGTAATACATCACCACAGTATTGTCTGTAACAGGAGTGTACCCGGTAGAATCTCTGACTGGAAGGCCTGCAGAGCGTAAAGGACTGCCCTCATTTCCAAAATGTTGATGTGGAGATGAGACTCCTGGGCTGTCCACAGGCCCTGAGACCGAACACCGTCCAGGTGTGCTTCCCACCTGAGCCCTGAGGCGTCTGTGGAGAGAGTCACAGTCGGAGACGGCGCTGCAAAGGGGACCCCCACAGAGAGGTTCCCCGGATTTAGCCACCATTGCCAATCCCGAATTACGGCATTTGTGATTCGGATTGGATGCTGCAGATGGTCTTGCCTTTGGTCCCATTGCAACCTTAGCATCCACTGGGTTACCCGCATGTGGAGACGTGCCAGTGGGACTGTTGCAATGGCCGCAGCCATGTGTCTGAGCAGGCGAAGGACCGATCTGGCTGGGACGGTCTTCCTCACCAAGTCCCTGATGAGGAATCTGATGTGTTCCGCTCTGTCTGAGGGAAGAAAGGCTCTCCCTCTGACAGTGTCCAGGACTGCTCCTATAAACTGCAGTTTCTGGGACGGTACCAGGAGTGACTTCTCGTAGTTGATGAGGATACCCAGTGACTGAAAAAGGGACTGGGTGTCGTGAATGGCCGTCACCTGAGCCTCCCTGAAGGGTGCCATGAGAAGCCAGTCGTCCAGGTACGGGAACATATAGTGGCCTTGTCTCCTCAGAGATGCCGCTACGACTGCCATGCACTTCGAAAAAACGCGAGGTGCCGATGACAGCCCGAAGGGGAGAGCTCGGAACTGATAATGGTGGCTCTGAAACTCGAAGCGCAGGAACCTCCTGTGTGCTTGAGCAATTGGGATGTGCAGGTAGGCGTCCTGCATGTCCAAAGACGCCAGAAAGGCATCTCACTTCAACATGGGAATTAGGCCTGGAAGGGTCACCATGCGGAAGGGTTTGTAAACGACCGACAGGTTGAGGTCGCTGAGGTCCAGAATTGGACGGAGGTCCCCTGTTTTCTTTGGAACCAGGAAGAAGTGAGAATAATACCCTAATCCTCTCTGGTTCTCTGGAACGTGCTCTAAGGCTTCTTTCTCCAGAAGCGTGAGCACTTCCTGCTGTACAAGCAGGGTGTGCTGACCCGAGTAGCGGGGCAGCAGGGGAGGTCTTGTAGGTGGGCTGCCTACAAATTCTATATAATGGCCTTTTTTGACCAGTTGCAGCACCCACCTGTCGGTGGTGATCGATAGCCACCCTGGCAGGTGACATGTGATGCGACCCCCGACCTTCATTTCCCATTTATCCAGAGGAGGGGCGGGGGCCGGGAAGGAATCATGCTGTGGCAGTGTTCGATCCAGCAGGCTGGGCCGACTCTGTGATTCGTTGGCCTCTGCCTGGGGATGACTTGGCCTGGGCTTTACGGGTAAAAGTGCCCCTCTACTGTTGGCCGGAACGTGGTTGTTGCCTTTGTATCCAGCCACGAAAACGGCTCTGGTTCCTACGAAAGGAACTGGGCCGAGACCTGTACATGGCCTGAACAGATCTGACTGCCTTCCCTGCGTCCTGAATTTTGGTGATCACCTTCTCGGAGGCTTCACCAAATAGGACCTGACCACTGTAAGGGACATCTAAGATGTTCTTCTGGATGTCTGGTGTAAAACTGGAGACACGGAGCCAAGAGTGTCTCCGAAGACACACGCCTGAGGCTGCAGCCCTGGCTGAAGAGTCCACAGAGTTGTATGCGGCTCTGAGCACCTGGGTCCCCACATCCGAACCTGTGCAGAGGAGGTTCAAAAGCTCCTCCTTTTGGTTGCCATGGGGCATCTTCTCAACCAGGTCCTGCCCCTGTTCCCACTGTGCGTTCTGAAATTGAACCATGTGGGTGAGGTAATTCAGTGACCTGATGGCGTAAGTCGCAGCCGCGTACGTACGCCTACCTAGGACATCCAATTGCTTGGATTCCGGGTCCGGAGGCTGTGTGCTCAAATGCTGAGGTCTCTGAGACCAGTCATGCGAGGCAGTGATGACCAGGGAGTCAGCCAGAGGATGGTTTGCCAGATACTGGTCCTCCCTAGGGGCCTTGTATAGGCGGTCAGCCTTCTTCGGCATTTCCGGAGTCGAATGCGGACATTTCCACGAAGCCTTGGTGACATCTGCAAAGGTGTCCACCAAGGGTGGCACTACCACAGGCTTTGGGTCTTTCTGCCGAAGGTAGCGGGCAAGGAGCTGTCTCTCAGGGTCGAGCTCTTCAGCATCCCACCCCATATTCTCCTGGATGTGCCTCATTATCTCTGCAAAAGAGGGATCATCCAGAGGAGACCTAGGTAGGTTGTGTGGGTCCGGAGAGGGAATGCTGATGGGAGGAGGAGATCTGGAGCACCCTGAGGTGTCAGATCTAGAAACCTCCGCAGACGGGGTGTACCGGCGCCGTCTGGGTCTCTTAGGGCTACGTGACCCTGAAGTGGATCTTGAGGGAGGTCTTCTCCTATCTGAGGATCTGCCCCTAGGAGGTAGTGTTCGCTCCTTGGGGGTTGGTGACCGTCCTACGGGTCCCTTGGGCGGAGGAGGGGGCGTAGGCAGTGAAGGTGTGGGTGGAGGCGGAGCCGGAGTAGGAGGAGGGTGCGTGGCGACCACATCCTTCCTGATGGTGTCCCACCAGAAAGTAAAGAGCTCCTTTACCTCTGCCAAATTCAAGCCAGACGACGGGCGGGTGCCGGTGGCCTGTTGCTGGGGTCGGGTCCCCGGGGGTCTCCCGCTCCGGGGAAGGTTCCCGTGGGAGCCCAACGTCTCCGGTGTCACCCGCCTGGTCCTCGGGCTGAGTGGTATCCTCCTCCGATGAGTCCTTCCGACCGACGTCAGCCAGCGACGGTGGTGCAGTCCTCCTCTCTGGGGTAGTCGATGGTCCCGTGACCGACGTCCTCGGAGGCGAACGCCTGGCCGGCGATGGGTGTTTTGCTGTCGTCGGCTCCTGGGAGCGCCGGTGATGCTTGGCCGATGTCGGGTCTGGTGTCCGTTTTAGGGACGTCAGGTCCTTAAGTCTTACGAGGGACCGGGTCCGACCCACACGGGGGCTGGGAAACTGACCTGGCGTCAGAGTCCCATGGCGGGAAGGAAGATTTATGGCGCTCCCCAGACTTAGACGAGGCCTTAGATGGAGTGGACGAAGCCGACGGCCTGGAAGTCTTGAGGGGCCGAAGAGAGGAGGAGCCGCTGGAGGATCTGACCTGAACTGGGGGAGGCTGAGATTGAGCCCTGGAAGGAGAGCGCTCTGACCACGAGCCGGAGCTTCGGGAGTCCGAGGCCCTAGCTGGGGACCTGGGCCTTTCCTTCTCCTGGTGTTTGTGGGTTTTCCCCGACGACTCCACCCTGGAGGAAGGTTCCCTATCCATGGTCTTCAGTTTCTCTTCTACGAGAAACACTTGAAGGGCCTTCTGGCGGCGGATCCTGGTGCGACTATTGAAGCACTGGCAGAAGGAGCAGGCCTTGGTGTCATGTTCCGGGCCTAGACAGCGCACGCAGGCTGAGTGAGGATCCTTGAAGGGGATCTGTTTGTCGCAGTCGCACTTCGATTGGTGACCTTCCAGAGAAGTATTTGGAGATGACATCAGTTGGATCCAAAATTGAGAAGAAAGATGAGAACGTCGTAGCTCTAAGGTCGTCGCACGCTAGAAAAGGACCGAGAGGCCGATACTTGCGATGTCGACGGTGGGAAAAGAAAGTACAGTTACGTAAGAACTTACCGTAACAGTAGATCTTCGAGAACAGCTTCTTCGGCAGGTTACACCATTAGGACTGAAGCCGGCAGGCGTCAGGACCCCACGGAAAATTCTAGCTAGTTCTTCAGCGGGGACCGCCCCTGATGTCAGTCCCGTCCCACGCCAGGCGTAGTACATAAGGGGATCAGTCCCAGATCCCCTAGTTCTCCGCCCGGAGACTTCCGCAGCAGGATGACATCAGAATGGGAGACCGAGATCCATTGCCAGAAGACAATAAAGGAATAAATCCCTGTTAGAAAGGTTTAAGCCATGCCTCGTCCAAAGGGTAAGGGATAGATTTGTTGCAAGAGCTGTTCTCGAAGATCTACTGTTACGGTAAGTTCTTACGTAGCTGTACTATCTTACTTCGAGATACAGCTTGCAGCAGGTTACACCATTAGGACTGATTCCAAGCAATAGCGGCTTGTAAGCGCCAGGGAGGAGGAAATTCAAAGAACATTCCAGGCCTCAAATCTAGGACAGGAGACCCTGCAGCACTCACAGACCGAAGCCTGCTCTTCGCATTTGAAGCGGTGTCCAGGCTATAATGCCTGATAAAGGTATGAACAGAACTCAAATGGCAGCAGCAAATAACAGAGGTGGAGATGTTCGAAGAGCTGCAAGAGAAGTGGCCACACCCCTAGTGGAATGTCCCCGGACTGCTCCAGGGAGGGGCTTTCTTTTGATATCATAACAGTATGAGATGCACTGGACAAGCCAGCGAGACAGGGACTGTTTGGAAACTGGATGGCCCATCATCCTTTCAGAAAAAGAAACGAAGAGTTGCTCCGAAGAACAAAGCTGCTTAGTTCTGCTCAGGTAGTATCTTAAGCTGCGGTGAACATCCAGGGTGTGAAGCATCGCCTCTCCTCTGTTGGAATAATTGGGAAAATAAACCGTAGGTCAATATCCTGATTGAGAGGAGTGGAAATCACCTTGGCAAGAATTTGGATTCGCTCTCTGGGAAACTCTGTCCTGTGGAAAACTAAATAAGGCTCTTTGCACATGAGAGCCTGAAGTTCAGAAACTCTTCTCGCTGGACGAATAACTAAAAATAACGTTTCACAAGAGAAAACGCATGTCTGCAATCCGCTGCAGGTTCAAAGGGGAGTTGATTTGCTCCAGGACAAAAGAGCAAATCCTATGGAGGCACTGGGTTCTAATGGGGGCTCAAGGTGCAACACCCTCTCAAAAATTCACGACAGGCGTCTTAGCTGTGCCACTGTGCGCTGGACCTACTGGGAGGTGAAAGGCTGAAATGGCACAAGGTGCACTTTAATAGAGGTAGGCAGGCCCAAGCGAAAAGGGAAAGCAGGTAGTCTAACACCTCTTTTTCTGGACAACCTAAAGGGAAAAACTGCGTGCTTCAAACCCACAAACCATGGCAGCCATTTCATGGCATACGTTGCATGCGTTGCCAGCTTTCTGGCTGCAGCAAGAACATCCGCAACCTCTTGCGAGACCCCGTGACGCAGGATGGCTATGTCTCTAGGAGCCATGCATGCAGGTTCAGAGAGCGTAAGTCCGGATGGTCCAGCAAACCGATCTCCTGAGACCATAGGTGGGAGGTGAATGGCAATGGGAGCGGAGGTTCCCGGGACAGCTGAATTAGCAAGGGGAACCAGATCTGTCTGGGCCAGAACGGGGCCACTAGGATCATTGATGCATGCTCCCTGCGTAGTTTGAGACGAACTCTCTGGATCAACTGGAAGGAGGGCATGAGGACCTGTCCGCCCAGGAGAGGACAGCGCTGCCCGCCAGAACACACCAGGCCCTGGATCTAGCGAGCAAAAATTGGGCAGTTTTGCGTTGGATGGGGAGGCGAACAAGTCCAAATCTGGGTTCCCCGCTTCGAAGAAACAGATCCTCTGCTACCTCTTGAAAGTTCCCTGTGACTCTGGCCCCTGGTGAGTCACGTGCCGTCTGCAATTGGTTGTCCACCCGGGGACATGTGCCTGTGATCTGATTGCGCTTGCGTGTCTGATTACCCAATCCACACTCTCATGGCTTCCCTGCAAAGGAGATAAGAGTGTGTGCCTCCTTGTTTGTTGGCTGAGGTAATACATCGCTGTGTTGTCTGGTCTGAAGCAGGGAAAGTGCTGCAAGGGATCTCTGACTGAAAATGCCTGCAGGGCATAAAGGACCGCCCTCATCTGGGATGTTGATGAAGATGGGCCTCCAAAAGGCGTCCCACATACCCTGAAATCTCACCTCATTCAGGTGCACCCAACCCCACCTGAGGCGCCTGTAGTGAGGATTACCTCCAGGGACGGCGCCATAACGAGACACCCACAGAGAGTGTCCCTGATCTAGCCACCACCGCCAGTCTCGAATCGCGGGGTGTCAGATTCTGACTGATGCTGCAAGTGGTCTTGCCTTTGGTCCCATTGCACCTGAGCATCACTGAGTTACCTGCATGTGGAGCCTTGCGAAGGGACAGTGGGAATGGTCGCAGCCATGTGTCCGAGCAGTCGGCGGACCAACCTCGCTGGGGCAGTCTTGATCGAGGGAGCTCCCTGATGAGGATCTGATGCACCGCTCTGCTCCACGGAAGAAATGTTTTCTTCCCGAACAGTGTCCAGTACTGCTCCTATGAACTGCAGTCAAGACGGGTACCAGGAGGAACTGTGGTTGATCAGGATACCTAGAGAGCCAAATGGTCCTGTGTGTCCTGGATCGCCTGTAATAACGCCTGAGGCGCCAGAAGCCAATCGTCCAGGTACGGGAACACATAATGGCCCTGTCTCCTCAGAGATGCAGCCACGACTGCCATGCATTTGGTAAAGACCCTGGGTGCGATGACAGCCTGAAAGGAAGAGCTCGGAACTACATCCAATTGCTAGTTCCGGGTCCAGAGGTGTGCTCAAATGCAGGATCTCTGAGCCAGTCATGCGAGACAGTGATGACCAGGGAGTCAGCCAGAGGATGGTTTGCCAGATACTGGTCCTCCCTAGGGGCCTTGTAGAAGCCTTCTTGACATTCCGGTCGAATGGACATTTCCCCGAGCCTTGGTGACATCTGCAAGGTGTCCACCAGAAGTGCCTCCTGAGCTTTGGGTCTTTCCGCGGTGGCGGGCAGGCTGTCTCTCAGGGTCGAGCTCCCAGCATCCCCCATATTCTCTGGATGTGCCTCATTATCTCTACAAGGGATCATCAGGAGGAGACCTAAGCAGGTTGTGTGGGTCCAGAGAGGGAATGCTGATGGGAGGAGGAGATCTGGAGCACCCTGGTGTCAGATCTGAAAACCTCCATGAGCAGGGTGTACGGCGTCGTCACAGTCTCTTAGACTCGTGACCTAGAAGTGGATCTTGAGGAGGTCTTCTCCTATCTGAGGATCTGCCTAGGAGGTGTGTTAGCTCCTTGGGGTTGGTGACCATCCACAGATCCCTTGGGCGGAAGGAGGCGTGGGCAGTGAAAGGTGTGGGTGGGCCCGGGCAGTGGGAGGGAGAGAGGTGTGTGACCACATCGCTGATGAGTGTCCCACCAAGTAAGAACTCCTTTCTGCAAATTCAAACCCGACGGCAGTAGGTGCGATGACCTGTTACAGGAGTCGGGTCCCGAGGGGTCTCCGCTCAGGGAAAGGTTCCGTGGGAGCCAACGTCTCGGTGTCACCGCCTGGTCCTCAGGCTGAGTGGTATCCTCTCGATGAGTCCTTCGACCCAGCGTCAGCCAGCGGCAGTGGTACAGTCTCCTCTCTGGGGTAGTGATGGTCCCGTGACGGCGTCTCGAGCCGACGCCACGCGGCGATGGGTGTTTGCTGTCGTCGGCTCCTAGGGGCGCCGGTGATGCTTGGCGATGTGGTCTGGTGTCCGTTCCCAGGGGCGTCGGGTCCCTTAGAAGTCTCTGAAGAGGGACGGGTCCAGAGCCCTGCAGGGGGGCTGAAACTGACCTGGCGTCAGGTCCCAGCAGGGAGGAAGATTTGTGGCGCTCCCCAGACTTAGCGAGGCCTTAGAGCAGGTGGCCCAGGCAGCGGCCTGGAAATCTTGAGGGACGCAGGAGAGGAGGAACAGCTGGAGATCTGACCTGAACTGGGAGCTGGTGAGCCCTGGAAGAGGCGGTCTGACACAGTCGGAGCCAGAAGTCGAGGCCTAGCTGAGGACCTGGGCCTTTCCTTCTCCACAGTGTTTGTGGAGTTTTCCCCGGCGACTCCACCCTGGAGAGGTTCCCATCAGGGTCTTCAGTTTCTGGTGCAGAGACCTTCTGGCGGATCCTGGTGCGACTATTGGGAGCACTGGCAGAGCAGGCAAGGTGTCATGTTCGAGGCCTGAACTTGGCGCCGAGGATCCTGGAGAGGGATCTGTTTAGCCATGATCGCTTGATTGGTGACCTTCCAGAGAAGTATTGGAATGACATCAGTTGGATCCAAATTGAGAAGAAGAGAGGAAGCAGTGGTAGCTCTAAGGTCGTGCGCCGCGCTGAAAGGACGAGGCGATACTTGGATAATAAACGGTGGGAAAAGAGAAGTCGTACGAAACTTACGTAACAGTGAATCTTAGGAACAACTTGCAGCAGGTTACACCATTAGGACTGAAGCGGCAAGCGTCAGGACCGAGAAAAATTCTAGCTAGCTATCTTAGCGGGACGCCCTGATGTCAGTCGCCTCGGCGTCAGGCGTAGTGGTACATAAGGGGGCGGTCCCTTAGATTCCCAGTTCTCACCCGCGGAACTTCGGCAGCAGGATATTTTATCAGAATGGGAGACCGAGGATCCCCGTCAGAAGACAAAAGGAATAAATCCTGTTAGAAAAGGTTTAAGCCATGCCTGCGTCAGGGAGATGGGGAGGAAGGTACCTGCCCAAGGCTGTTCTCGAGATCTACTGTTACGGTGAGTTCTCACGTAGCTGTACTACTTACTTGAGATACAGCTCTTGCAACAACCTCATGGGACTGATTCCCAAGCAATAGCAACATGGCAGCTCAGGGAGGAGGAGACTCAGACATTCCAGACTCAAAATCTGGGACAGGAGACCCGGCACTGCCAGACAGAAACCTGCTCTTAGCCTTGACGATGTCAGGCTATAATGCCTGTAAGGTATGAACAGAACTCAGAGTGGCACAAATAACAGGGTGGAGATGTTCAGAAGGCTACAAGGAAGTGGCCACACCAATTAGATCTCCCCACTGCTCCAGGGAGAGCTTCTTTGATATCATAAAAGTATGAGATGCATGGACAAGCCAGACAGGACTGTTTGGAAACTGGATGCATCTTCCTTTCAGAAAAGCGAAGAGTTGCTCCGAAGAACAAAGCTGCTTAGTTCTGCTCAGGTAGTATCTTAAGCTGGTGAACATCAGGTGTGAAACATAGCCACTCTCCTCTGTTGGAATAATTGGGAAAATAAACGGTAGGTCAATATCCTGATTGAGGTGAGTAAAAATCACCTTAGGCGAATTTGGGATTAGTTCTCTGAAACTCATCCTGTGGAAAACTAAATAAGGCTCTTTACATGAGAGCCTGAGTTCAAAAACTCTTCTCGCTGGCGTAACAACTAAAAATAGCGTTTTCCCACAAGAAGCGCAGCTGCAATCCGGCAGGTTCAAAGGGAATGGTTGCTCCAGGACAAGAACAAATCCCAGCGACACCAGGTTCGCAATAGAGGCCTAGGTGCACCCTCTCAAAAATTCGACGATCTAGCTGTGCCACTGTAGCTGACCTACTGGGAGGTGAAAGGCTGAAATGGCACAAAGGTGCACTTCAATAGAGGGTAAGCGAAGCCAAGCGAAAAAGGAAGCTGGTGATCACCTCTTTTACTGGACAACCTAAAGGAAAAACCCGCGTGCTACGACCACAAACAAAAGCGGCACCATTTCATGGCAGCACGTTGCATGCGTTGCCAGCTTCTGGCTGCAGCAAGAACATCCGCAACCTCTTGCGAGACCCGTGTGTAGGATAGCTATGTCTCTGAGCCATGCATGCGGGTTCGAAGGCGTGAAGTCGGATGGTCCAGCAAACCCGATCTCCTGAGACCATAGGTGGGAGGTGAATGGCAATGGGAGCGGAGGTTCCGGACAGCTGAATTAGAGGAACCAGATCTGTCTGGGCCAGAGCGAGAGCCACTAGGATCATTGATGCATGCTCCCTGCGCAGTTTGAGACGAACTCTCTGGATCAACGGAAGGGAGGAAGGCGAGAGGAATCTGTCCGCCCAGGAGAGGGACAACGCGTCTGCCAGAACACACCAGGCCCTGGTCTAGCGAGCAAAATTGGGCAGTTTGCGTTGGATGGGGGCGAACAAGTCCAAATCTGGAGTTCCCCATCGAAGAAACAGATCCTCTGCTACCTCTTGTAGAAGTTCCCACTCGTGGACTCTGGCCTGGGAGGCGACTCAGACCCGTCTGCAATTACGTTGTCACCGAGGAACATGTACTGTGATCTAGATTTGCGCCGTGTCTGATTATCCAATCCCACACTCTCATGGCTTCCCTCAACGGGATAAGAAGTGTGTGCCTCCTTGTTTGTTGAGGTAATACATCACCGCCGTGTTGTCTGTCTGAAACAGGAGAAGTGCTCGGGCGGGATCTCTGATTAGAAATGCCTGCAGGGCACATAAGGACCGCCCTCATCTCTAGGATGTTGATGAAGATGGGCCTCCAAAGGCGTCACATACCTGAAACTTCACCCCGTCCAGGTGTACCCAACCCTAGACCTGGCGTCTGTGGTGAGGATTACCTCCAGGGAGGCGCTACGAATGAGACACCCACAGAAGTGTCCCTGGATCTAGCCACCACCGCCAGTCTCGAATCAGCGGTGCTCGTGATTCTGACCCGGATGCTGCAAGTGGTCTTGCCTTTGGTCCCATTGCACCTTGAGCATCCACTGAGTTACCTGCATGTGGAGCCTTGCGAAAGGGACAGTAGGAATGGCGCGCCATGTCCGAGCAGTCGAGGAGACCAACCTCGCTGGGGCAGTCTTGATCGTCGGAAGCTCCCTGATGAGGGATCTGATGCACTCCGCTCTGTCGCATGGAAGAAATACTCTTCCCTGAACAGTGTCCAGTACTGCTCCTATGAACTGCAGCTTCTGCGACGGTACCAGGAGGAACTTCTCGTGGTTGATCAGGATACCTAGAGAGCGAAACAGGTCCTGTGTGTCCTGGATCGCCCGTAATAACGCCTCTCTGGAGGCGGCCATGAGATGCCAATCGTCCAGGTACGGGAACACATAATGGCCCTGTCTCCTCAGAGATGCAGCCACGACTGCCATGCATTTGGTAAAGACCCTGGGTGCCGATGACAGCCTGAAAGGAAGAGCTCGGAACTGAAAGTGATGGCTGAGGAACTCGGAGCGCAGGAACCTCTTGTGCGCTTGAGCTATGGGGATGTGCAGGTAAGCATCCTGCATATCTAAAGACGCTAAAAAGGCGTCCTGCTTCAGCATGGGGATAAGACCTGGAAGGGTCACCATGCGAAATCTTTTGTAGACTACCGACAAATTGAGGTCGCGGAGGTCCAGAATCGGACGGAGGTCCCCTGTTTTCTTTGGAACCAGGAAGAAGTGAGAATAATACCCGTGTCCTCTCTGGTCCTCTGGGACGTACTCTATCGCTCCCTTTTGCAGGAGCGTGAGTACTTCTTGTCTGATCAATAACTTGTGCTGACCCGAGTACCGGGAGAGCAAAGGAGGCCTCGAGGGTGGCTTTCCCTCGAATTCTATAAAGTGGCCTCTTGCGACCAACTGTAGAACCCACCTGTCTGTGGATATAGTCTACCATCCTGGCAGGAAATGCTAATCGACCCCGGCGATGGCGTCCCGTTGATCCTGAGGAGGAGCGGGGAAGGAGTCAGGCTGTGGCGGCTGAGGTCCCGCTAGCTGGACCCGGCTTAGGAGTGCGCTGGCCTCGGCCTGCAGGTTAGTTTCCCCTGGGCTCTCACGAAGCCGGAGCCCTCTGTTGTGGAGCAGGCGGGACTGCTGTCTCTGCGTCCGTCCATGAAATCTGCTTGGTTTCTCTGAAAGGAACTAAGCTTGGTCGGTCACATGGCCTGGACCGACCTCACCCTCTCCGGCCTCTTGAAGTCTGGTAATGATCTTCTCAGAGGTTTACCAAACAGAGACTCTCCCTCAATGGGCGTCCAGGATGTTTTTCTGAGCGTCGAGAATAAAACAGGAGACACGGAGCCAAGAGTGTCTCGAGCTGTCTCACCTAAACTGCTGCTCTGGCCAAGGAGTCCGCAGAGTCGTATGCGGCTCGTAATACCTGGGTTTCCACGTCCGAACCCGTACGGAGGAGCTGAAGCATCTCCTCCTTCTGCTCACCTTCCGGCAGTTTCTCAGCCACTTCCAGACCCTGTTCCCACAGGGCATTTTGGAATTGCACCATGTGGGTTAGATAATTCAAGGATCTGATGGCGCATGTAGCGGAAGCATATGTGCGCCGACCCATGGCGTCCAACTGCTTGGACTCTGGGTCAGGTGGCAGGGTGCTCAGATGTTGCGGTCTCTGGGACCGGTCATGAGAGGCTGTGATGACCAGAGAATCGGCCTGAGGATGCTGAGCCAAGTACTGGTCTTCTCTTGGAGCCTTGTACAGGCGGTCAGCCTTCTTCGGCATCGGCAGGAGCGAATGTGGATGCTTCCACGCTGCCTTGGTGATGTCCACGAACATGTCCACCAAGGGTGGCACCACCACAGGCTTGGGGTCCTTCTGCCGAAGATACTTTGCGAGGCGCAGCCTTTCAGGGTCTAACTCTTCCGCATCCCATCCCATGTTCTCCTGGATGTGTCTCATAATATCCGAGAATGAAGGGTCATCCGGAGGAGACCTCAGTAGCTCAGGTGGGTCCGGTGAAGGGATGGAGAGGGGAGATGGGGATCTCGATGCCGAGAAGTCGATCCATGTCCTCCGTCGAGGCGGCGTCGTCGTCTGGGTCTCTTGGGACTGGGTGACCCAGAGAGGATCTGGACGGAGGTCTCCTTCTCGTCTCCCTAGGAGGGTCCTGAGGCTCCAGGGAGGAGGTAACCGGCCTGCAGACCCAGATGGAGAAGTGAGTGCAGGAACCGGAGGGACAACCGGTGTAGGAGGAGGAGGAGAAAGCGGAGGTGGCGTGGGAACCATGTCTTTTGTGACGATGTCCCACCAGAAAGTAAACAGCTCCTTCACCTCTGAAAAGGAAAATCCCGACAGGCCCGGGCGCGGTGGACTGATGCGTCGAGATCCCAGCGTCGGCTCCAGGAGCTCGGGTGTGGCGAAGTGCCTGGGGTCTCAACTAGGACCGGGTGCGCCCGTCTGGTCCTCGGGCTGAGTAAACTCCTCCACGGTGATGGTCTTCTGACCGACGGTCGGAAGTGTCGGGGTCCTCTTCTCAGAAGGAGCGGGCGCCGGTCCCCCTACCGGCGTCCGATGATGAGAGTGCCTAGCCAGTGACGGTCCCTTGGCTGACGGCGGCTCTGGGGATCTATGGCGAGAGGCCGGCGGCGTATGAACCGGCGTCGGGTCCCTCGACACTTCGAGGTAACGCCTTGGTCTTCCTGTGGATTGGCGGAAGGGAGGCAGACCTGGCGTCGGGTTCAGGAATGCGGGAACCCGACCTATGGTGATGGTGGCGATCCCCCGACTTAGCCAGGGCCTTGGAGGGCGAGAATGCCTGGGAGTCTTGGCCTGAGAAGAGGCAGAAGATTTGCTCACCGCGGGGGAGGCTGAGAGCTGGCCGGGAAGGAGGCGGTCGGACCTGGAGCCAGAGCTACGGGAATCAGAGGCCCTAGGCAGGACCTGGAAGGGGCCTTCTCCTTGTGCTTCTCGGTATGCTACGGGCCTTCTCGATGAAATCCCCTTAGACCATGGTCTTAAAGCGCTCTTCTAACAAAAAGCCTGGAGGTCCTTCTAGCGTGCGGATCCAGGTTCTGCTATGAAGCCCTGGCAAAGGGCAGGAGCAGGTGTCGTGGGTCTGAGCCCAGGCTGAGGACACAGGCAGTCGCGGATCATGAATGGGATCTGCTTCCCACAAGGCGCACTTAGAGGAGTGACCGGAGGCGGAAGGACTGTCGGAAAAAGACTGATCCAAGAGCAGGAAGTTACGTAGGAAAACACAACCCACCGTCGTGCGTAGAAAGCAGACAAAGGTTGAGACTTGCAAGTCGCGCGAGGAAAAGAACTGGGGAATCTAGCCGGGACCGCCCCTTATGTACTACGCCTGATGTTGGAGGGCGGGACTGGCGTCAGAGGTCCCCGCTGAAGATAGCTAGCTAGAATTTTTCCGTGGGGTCCTCACGCCTGCCGGCTTCAGTCCTAATGGTGTAACCTGCTGCAAGAGCTATATCTCGAAGTAAGATCGTAGACTCTCTTGCCCATGAGATCTAACTTCCTCGATTCCTTATCTGGAGGAAGAGTACTAAGATGTTTGGAACATTTTGTTCTATCATGGGTCACATTTATAACAACCGATTCATCCTGAGGAACAGCCGAGAAATAAGGGTGGTCAGGAGGAGCCTGATACAGTCTGTCATACGTCTTGGACACTGGAGGAATGGTGTGAGGTCTATGCCAAGCAGCCATGATGGCATCACTGTAAGCTTGAATCAGAGGTGGCACCACAGTGGTAGGGCCCTCTGGAAGGTCCACATAATCTGCCAAGTTTCTCCTCTGCTGGTCTAGCTCAGTAGTGTCGAAGCCCATAACCTGTTGGAGCTGCATCATAACCTCCAAGAAGGTGAGATCATCTGGAGGGGATCAAGGAACATAAATGGCTGGGTCCTCTCCAGCAGAGGAAGCATTGGAGGGTTTACAGACTCGGTCATCCTCATCCTGGTCATCATCTTCATCCTCCACATGGTCGAAATCATCATCATCATGCTCCATAGGAGGAGGAGGAAGAGGGGTAGGGCTGGCACGACGTGGTCTCTTGTAGGAACCTATCAGTGGGGGAGGCTCAGGTGGGAGAGGCAGAGGCTGCATAGATTGCATAATCTCTAAACCCGTTTTTACAACAGCAGGCACATCGATGGAAGGCACAGAGATGATGTAGTAGCCACCGCATGTGTAGCCATAAGTTAGGGTGACAGAACAGAAACAATAGGTCTCAGTTGCAGATAGGGTATGGAGGGTGTGGCAGAGCCGAAAGTTGAATGCGCCTGCATTGACAGGCCATGGCAAGTCGGAGGCTTCACCGGAGGAGGTAACAATGGAATGTCCGGCGATGAGAAACTCAAACCAATGCTGGAGGGTACTGGCACTGTAAAAGCGGTGCCCATCTTAGGTATGTGGACAGACTGCGTCAGAAAGCCATTGACAAAGGGATGGTAGATGCCGATGGGAGGTGTTGAGGTGAAGTCAGGGCTGCCAAAACTGTGGAGAGTTCAGATGTCAACAGGACAGGAAAACTGCTTGTCGACGGCAGGGCCAGAGTATCCTGCTGGGCTAGCTGCCATCCCTTAACAGCACACACAACACCCTTTAAGTTTTCTCAACTGGAATGGGCGAGGCCAGAGTCATCGATGGTAGGGCAGGGGCCAATGCCATCGACAAATGAGGAGACTACTTTTGTGTCTGGAGGCCTTATCCTTATCTCTGTGTTGATGCTTGCCTGAATGGGGTTTTTTTTTTTTTTTTTAATTATACTTTATCCTCCTTCCTGTCTCTCCAGCCCCCGCATCTTCAGGAGCACCAGTGGAGTCTGCCCCCATTTCAGCCACCTACCTTAACCGTACCGGAATCCCCCATGGAGCCGCGGTTCTACCCATCCCCATGGGCAGTAATGAGGTGGGGCTGCTACACCCTGAACACTTCCTGTCTCTTCGGGATCCAGGACCGGCCAGGCAAGTGGGAGCTACGAGGGGTCTGCTCCAGAGATCTGTCTATCCGGAGCCTGGAGAGTGTTTTCCCCTGTTCTGATGGGCGTCGTGAGTGCCCTGATGTCAGGGTGCATAGCGCTGACATCCGAGATGTCCTCCCCACTACTCCTGCCTCAGTGCTTGCTGTGCCCCAGACTTCCGCCTGGGGCCAGTCAAGCTTCGAGATCTCTGTCCCCAGAAGAAGACTAGCTGTCCCTGGGATGCTCAAGCCTCCTTCCCGGCCAACCCTCCAGCTCCCAGCTCATTCCCAAACCCGGGTCGCTAGTGCCTCAAGCGAAAATCCAACTGCTATGCCGATGAGCCAGCTTGAATGGTGTTTTTCTTTAGATTTCGACGCCTGGGAGCTCGTCAACAGTGATGCTGAGGAAGAGGATCTGGAGTGAAACTCCTCTTTTGGAAGAGCCACCTTCTGTTTCATTATGTGAGACTAGCTCCTTGAGTCTCTGTCGACAGGTGGCTTTGTTAAAATCCTGGCAATGAGCACAAGAAGTAATGTTGTGTGTGACCCCCAGA
Organism: Neoceratodus forsteri; assembly: GCA_016271365.2. Classification (NCBI taxonomy): domain Eukaryota; kingdom Metazoa; phylum Chordata; order Ceratodontiformes; family Ceratodontidae; genus Neoceratodus; species Neoceratodus forsteri. Next base: position 1,105,775,522 of record CM057449.1, on the reverse strand, counting down.
CACTGAACACAGAGTGAATGCTGATCGTGGGTGGTAGATCTTATGACCACAATGGCAGTTTCAGAAAAGTGAATTGGGGTTTGACATAGAGGAATGCAGTACAAACGTACCAAAAGTCAATGTTCTGTCATAGTCAGGCATGATTGTCGAAGCACTGCTGCGAGAAAGAGCGCGCAGTCAAAGCAAACTGGTCGACGGCGGGAAAATAACTGAGGAGTCCTTAGGGCCACCCATGTATTTATAGATGTGCCTACCCCGACATCACTGTGGGTGGCTCCCAGTCACACTGCTTGAGAAAGCTGCCGTGTAAGGAGCTCCCTCCGGCGGATATCCCAAGAGTATGGCCTGCTGCAAGAGATACTCTTGAAGATCTTTGGTTCTGTGAGAGACTGGGGAAGAGTCTAGGACGGAAATCCCTTTACTCATTAGACAGGCTACACCTCAGTAGGGGGGAAACCAGGGTGCTATTTGATGGAACGGGAGTACATCAGGGACAGTATTAATTTAAGCTGGAGAGCTACAGGGAGCATAGACCCCAGGGTTCACAACTGGAGGAGGCAAGAGCCCCCCGAGAGAGACAATAAGCAAAGTGGGGTTGGGGACGGTGTGAGGGGTATGGATAACACAGTAGGGGAGTAACAGGTGGGAAGGGGGCAAAGAAAAAGGAAAGGGGGAATCCAGTAAGTCAACTAGAGGGAGAAGGGTGATACCCATGAATGACAGGAGTCTGGGAAATAAAATGGACAATCTCCAGGTCATGACGACGGAGGGCTAAGAAGATCTGGTGGTGGTCACTGAGACCTAGGCAACCCTGAACCATGACTGGGATCTGTCTGTTCCTGGATAAATACAACTTATATAGGTAGGACAGAACAAAGGGGAGGAGGGAAGAAGTGGCAGCTTATGTTAGAGAAGGGATTAAGGTCACAAGGGAAGATATCAGCGGGGAGAGCACAACATCATTATGGGTGCAGCTGTAGTCAGGGGTGGAGAAGAAAATAAGTGTGGAGGTAGTGTACTGACCAAGTCAAGATGAAACCACAGACATGGAGCTGGTGTAGTGAGATAAGGAAGGCTGCAGAAGAGGAAGTGGTAATAGTGGGGGACTTTTAACATGCCTGATGTGGATTGCAGCATCCCACAGGCCAGCAGCAGGAGCCAAGCGATCCTACGTGCATTCCAGATTGGATTTTGGATGCAGTGGTTGATGCAGCCAACAAGGGATCAGATCATCCAGGACCTAGTACTGATGGACAGTAAACATGTCAAAAGCATCAGAGTCGCTGAGTACCTGGGAGGGAATGACCACCAGTTTGTGTGGTTTGAGGTAGACATATGGAACATGGAAGTGATGTGAGTGTGGAAGAAGGGGGTCATAATTAGGGAGGGGTCTAAGCAATCACAGCAAAATGCCTTGGGCTGTATGGAAAAGAAAGAATCATCATTTATATAGTGATTTTCATACACAATGTATCCCAAAGCACTTTACAAGCAATGCTAGACTAGTAGTGAAGTGACTGAATATGTAATGGCGGCCATACTGCACATCAACATCTGCATACAGCCTGGACAATTGCAAAAAACAAACAAAAAAAAAAAAAAGAAAAACACTATAGTTTAGAAAGGGGTAGGGCAGAGCAGTGAGAGAGAAACGTGTTTCATACAGGAAGACCTAGAGGAAAGAGGACAGGGCCGAATTCACAGGGCAGCTGAAATCAATTTTCATGGTTCTAAGGCAGGCCAAGGCGAAGGCAGAACTTAAAATAGCTGAAAGGGTCAGAGAGGGTGAACAGACCTTCCTTTGATACATCTGGGAGAAAAAGAGAAACAAATGGGAACATACTGAATACGAGAAGGGTGATGGTATAGGTGAAGGAAAAGAGAGAGAAAGCGGAAGTACTAAATGAACACTTCTGCTGTCTTCACAAAGGAGAATTGTGGGCCACTTCCACAGGGGAAAATAGGGAGGCAGTGGAGATGGGTGAGAAAGCAATAACAGAGGACAGAGTCCTCAAATGACTCAAGGTCCTCAAGGTGGACAAGTCTCTAAGGCCAGATGGCACACACCCAAGGGTGCTGAGTTGGCAGCAATCCTTGCAGCCCCAATGGTTGGCCTGTTAAAACTGCTCTCTGGACACAAAGATTTCCACAGGTGTAGAGGACAGCTAAAGTAAAGTCCCTGCATAAACATGGGCCAAGAGATGAACCAGGGGAATTATAGACCAGTAAGCTTGACATCAACTGTTGGCAACTGATGGAAACCATTCTAAAGGAAAGGTTGTTCAAGTTCCTAGAGGCAAACTGGCTCCAGGATAGCAGGCAGCATGGGTTTATGGTATCAGCTTCTTCGACTGGGTCACTAAGACAGTGGACAGGGGCCAGGCAATAGACATGCTACAGACCTTTGACTCAGCCCCCAACAAGCGGTTTATCAAAAAGTCAGCAGTCACAGGGACAGAGGAAAATCTAAACAGGTGGGTGGCAAACTGGCTGGGGGGAGCTCTTGGGGATGAGAGATGTTTGTAGCAGGGTTCTACAGGGGTATGTGCTGAGTTTGGTCCTGTTCAATGTGTTCCTTAATGATACTGGGGACAGCATCAGAGGCAAGCTATGTCTTTCACGACAATATCAAGCTCTGTTGGAGGGTGGACACTGTGGAGGGCATAAGGGACCAGAGGGATGACCTGGTGACATTGGAGAGGTTGTTTGGAATCTGGTAACTGGGTTTCAATAATAAAATGTGCAAAGTAATGCACATAGGTAGCAATAACTCCAGGGCCAAGTACAGTCTCGAGTTGGCAGGTGAAGGTCACAGACTCAGAGCAGGACACACACCTGGGGGTAGTAATCATAAGCAACCTAAAGCCTATAAATCACTATCTCCAATTCTTGAAGAGAATACTCCTGGAAATGCACATACCAATATTTCTGCACTCCAGTGGTCCTAATAAAGTATATGCCTCAACATTATTTTATAGGGTCTGCTGGAGGTGCTGTGGCTATACCCCCGCAGACCAGGAACACATTTTCTGGCCCTGCCCTGTCATTGCTCTGTACTGGACCTCAATCTTAACAGAATTAAATGACCCGATGGGGGACATGATTGAGTTAATGGCTGAACTGGTTCTCTTGTCGATCCCCTCTTGGGTACATAGTAATTGGTCCAAATCCCTGCTTTTCCTATATCTGTTAGCTGCAAAAAGGTCCATAACGAGATGATGGATGACCACTAAGATTCCAACAGTCACAGATTAGTGTGCCATAGTATCCGCTATTTATCACAGTGGAAATACATGACAGACTTGATCATTTTAACACTAAATGGCAGCACTGTATGTAGCCTCGGTGGATGCAGATTTTTCCCCCTTGAATTCTTTTTTTCTTTTAATGTGAGGAATCTGTCGGTGCTGCTGCCACTGGGGGTGGTGAAGATGTCCTCCAGATTCCTTCCTTTCCTGGTCATAAAGAGTTATACTTACTACACGCTCTCTCACCATTGAAAAGTGTTTGATCAGCTTCTTCCTACCTCTGGGTGATGTTGAAACATGAAGGCATAAATCAAACTTGTTATCTGTTTATTCACGGTGCCTCCACTGTGTGTTTTCTAGCTTGATTCTGCATATTGTTGCACTATTACTGTGCTTCCTTTAATAAACATTTACGTATTCAAAAACAAAAAAAAAAAAAAAAAAAACAAGCAACCTAAAGCCACCTATGCAATGCAAAAGGGTGGCAGGGAAGGGGAACAGGATGCTGGGTTGCATATCAAGTGGGTTCACCAGCAGGAGGAAAGAGGTCATTCTGCTTCTGTACAGGTCAATGCTGAATCCGCATCTGGACTACTGTCCGCAGTTCTGGAGCCCCCACTACAAGAAGGAAATAAAACAGATGGAGACAGCACAGGGAAGAGCTATCAAGATGATATGGGGGCAACAGGATGTCTGTCCTGTATGAACAGAGGTTGGAGAACCTGAACATGTACTCACTGGAAGAGAGGAGAGAGAGAGAGGAGAGGGGGATATGATCAAGACATTCAAATACCTTAAAGGTATCAACAAGGTCAACAAAGTGGATCTTTTTCAGAAGTGAGAATACAAACACCCAACGACACAACTTCAAGTTAGCGAGGGGGGGCTACAGAAAGGAGGCTAGAAGCCACTTCTTCACTGAGAGGGTGGTAGCAGGATGGAACGTGCTGCCAAAGGGGATAGTAAATCACAGTTCAACTGGGGAGTTTAAAAGAGGGTGGGATAGACTCAAGGAGAAGGTAAGGGTGTCAGGGTGGGTGGAGCAACATTTAGCATGAGCTCTGCAAGGAGCAGACATGGCTTACCTTCAGGCCATCTTCTGCTAGCGTTTTTGTATGTTCGTATGACGACATATGCAGTCTTGATAAAACGCTATTTTCATATGCCATCAGCCCCAACTTCATCTTAGCAGTTTATCAGTACAGGAGTTGTATAAGAAGAAATGGCTTACTTAAAACTGTTTCTTCTATCAGAAAGATCTCGACCAGTTCACCGACTGGAGACAAGGTCATAAGCTCTGTCTGGGGCTCCATGTGTAGCTTAAACCTTTTACTCGACCCTTCCCTCGACTGGCGGTAATTCAACCAAGGGCGGCCGGATCAAGGGAGCCCAGTAATTGTGACGAGCTGGAATGTTTTTTCTCACGACTGACTGTGGTATTTCTTGTGCTTCTTTCAATAGTAGGGGCTCTCCCTGATAGTCAGGAGGTCTAGGTACATTTCCTGGAACTCCAGGCAATCCATGAAGTGGAGGTTCATGAGCACCCATGGGCACTAAGGCCCTGCCTGTTGAGGAGCCTGCCTTATCCTCCACTGCCACCAACTGGGCTGCTGGCCTGGTAGCCACCAAGGCCCGTCAATGTTCTTGAGGCCTACCTCTGAGGACATGCACCTTTCATTTTTCAATCCACAAAAGATGCATGTGCTATACCCAACAATGTCATAGTTAGCCCCCAGGCAGTAAAGGCATGTGTCATGCAAATCCATGGATGTCATTTTCTGCTGGCACCCAACACACTGCTTAAATCTAGGTTTCTTGTGATCCATCCTTGAATCATCTACAGAGTGGATACTGGAAGATAAGATGCACGCTAGCAATCAAAACGTATATTGAAAAGGCAAAAATCTGCCAAGTACAAGAAAACTGGAATCCCTCTAACACTGCAGGAGCTGCAAAGTAGGAGAGCTGTCCCTTCTAGCAGAAAAGGTCTGGGGCACGATATCTGAAAAAGGGCAAAACAGAGCACAAAGTTTGTGCTGCACTTTGCCCTTGTCCAGGAGTCCAAAGATGCTATATTCAGTTGGACAGCACACTGGTGCTATCAGATTGAATATAGGAGCATGTTGGCGCAGCGCTAAATCAAGTAGCACTGCCCTGTGCAGGAAATAGCACCACCAGATCAGATAGCACTAAAGTGCTGGGCATGATATTCAATAGGACCCATGCAAATGTTTGCACTGGGCATGCAAGGTGCTAAGGGGTCATTTGCATGGGAAGAGGCAGCAGGTTTGTGCGGCACTGCCTCCACACTGAGTGAGTGCCTGGTCCTCTATAAGACAAAGAAATCCCTAGTGCATTCACCCCCAAAACAATTGCCAGCCAGTATATTAAAGTAATAATCCATGGTGTCTAGTGGTCCCACCCCCGATCACCAGCCCATATAGTAATACGTATAATCCCTGGTGCCTAGAGGTACCCCCTCCCCCTCCAATCGGCAGCTGGTACAGTAATTGAATAATCCCTGGTGCCTAGTGGTCCCCCCCCTCCCTCTGATCACCAGTCCCTATAGTAACTGAATAATCCCGGATGCCTAGTGGTCTTCCTTCCCTCGATCGCCAGCCCGTATAGTAAATGAATAATTCCTGGTGCCTAGTGGCCCCCCAGTACCTGATCCCCGACCCATCAAATAAAACCGGTCCCTGGTGGCCAGTGGTCCCCCCTCCCTCAATCGCCATCCTGTTTAGAGTAAGAGATGTCCCTGGAGCCCAGTGGTCCCTCCCGGTCATCCATCCCGTCATGGTACAATGTACTTCCTGGCATCCAGTGACCCCTCTGTCTCCAGTCCCGTCACAAATAATAATAATAATATTTTTTGTTTGTATTGCGCCTTTCGAATTTCAAGGTACATTCTAAAAAATAATAAAAAATACAGAATACAAAATAAAAACATAAGAAAATATTTAAACACACAGATAATAGTTACTAAACAGTCAAACCATATGCCCTTACCCATAGAAAAGATTTAAGAGCTTGTTTAAAGCTCCCCACAGTCGTACACTCCCTTATCCGATGGGGTAGAGAGTTCCAGAGGGAAGGTGCCGCAAACATAAAAGCCCGGGCCCCAGCAGATTTTAATATTACCCTTGGAATCTCTAGCAACCCCTTGTTGGCTGAGCGGAGCGATCTCACTGGGCGATAAGGAATCAGGAGTTCTTTCAGGTAATTGGGGCCCAGATCGTGCAGGGCTTTAAAAGTCAGTAATCCAACTTTGAAGTGACTTGCCACTGGACTGGCAGTCAGTGCAGTTCCCGCAGCACCGGAGTAATATGGGAAGATCTAGGAGTACCCATCAATACTCGGGCCGCGGAATTCTGCACTAGCTGCAGGCAGCGGATATCAACCCCCAGAAGCCCAAGGTAAAGTGAGTTGCAGTAGTCCAGGCGTGAGGTCACAAAGACATAGATCAAAGTTGGCAGATCGCCGGATGGAACGAGGTGCTTGATTCTGGTGATGTTCCTTAGATGGTAGATAGATGATTTTACAACCGCTGACACCTGGGAGCGAAGAGTTAACCCCACATCCAGTATCACCCCCAGATCTCGCACCCGTTCAGAGACCCGTAGCTCGACATCCCCACAAAACACTCCAGATGGGGTGCCAGCCATAGGTCCCCCTATCCGGCGATCTGGATCCAATACCAACACCTCCGTCTTACCAGAGTTCAACTTCAACCAACTGGACCTCATCCAGTACTGGATTTCACTCAGGCAGGTGTTAAATACTAAGATAGCTCCTTCCTGGTCGGGTGCAAAGGACAGGTACAGCTGGGTATCACCTGCATAACAGTGAAATTTCAAACCATACCATCTCACAATGTCTCCAAGGGGAAGCATGTACACTGCAAACAACATGGGGGATAAAACAGAGCCCATAGGAACCCCACAAAATAGAGCGATGGCATCAGGGGAAAAAAAAACCTGACACCACCCTCTGAGTTCTTCCAGTGAGGTAAGAAGTGAACCATCAGAGAACAATCCCAGAGAGTCCACAAATACATCACAAGCACTCAAATAAAACCCCATGGTCAACGGTGTCAAATGCTGATGACAGATCTAATAGTACCAAGATGGACCGTTTCCTCTGGTCTCTCGCCATCAGGAGATCATTAAGTACCTGAACCAGCGCAGTCTCGGTACTATACTTCTTTCGAAAACCGATTGGAGAGGTTTGTAGATGCTATGGATGGTTAAGTGGTTCTCCAACTGGGATGCCACCACCTTCTCGATCACCTTCCCTACAAAGGGGAGGTTCGAGATAAGTCTGTAGTTAGCAAGACAGTCTGGGTCCAGGGATGCTTTCTTCAACAAGGGTGTCACCACTGCCTCTTTCAAGGAACAGGGATATTCATCCGAGTCAAGGGAACACCAGACTATCTGTGCTAGAACCAGAAGAATAGATTCCTCACACCCTAAAATTAAGGAACTAGGGCCTGGATCTAAACTACAGCAGGTGGGACGCAGCCCTTGGACAATCTGCATAACATCCACGATTTCTGGGCGGTCGAAGGTACTCCAGGAAAGCGAAGGAGCAGTGACCCAATCCTGGCCACTATCAACCCGCACAGAACGTGTCAAACAGATGTCTGACCTAATGTCAGCCACCTTATCAGCAAAGAACCGAGCAATCTCATCACACTGTAAGTGTGAAAACGGTCTACGGAGCTGCAGACAGGTTGGGTTGCACAATCTGTCCACAGTTCTGAACAGCTGAGCTGGTCGGTTCTGAGCGTCAGAAATTTCCCCGGACAGGAACTCTGCCTTCTTATGAGAGATTTCTGACTGATAGAATTGGTAATGTTCTAACAGTCTAAGGTGGTCGGCATCCAGGCCAGACTTTCGCCAGCAATGTTCTAACCTGCGTCCAAGTTGCTGCAACTCACTCAAGGCCCCATCAAACCATGGGGCCCGAGGTCGAAGGGAGAGAGGACGCACACGAACTGGAGCAATCGAATCCAGGGCAGAGACAATGGTGGTATTATAAGCCACAACCAACGCCTCTGGATCACTGCAATGCACAGGAAATTGTGATAGGTCAAGAACCGCAGCAAGGGCATTGGAAGTAATATTCCGCAAAGGGCAGTATTTGACCATCTCCACAGGGGTCGGCCTACAAGGAGGGGTGCCAAAATTGAATCTCACAGTGTAGTGATCTGACCAACCGACTGGTTCTTCCCCCACATCGGAGGCCTCGATCCCCAGGAGGAAGACCATATCAAGAGAGTGGCCACCTTTATGTGTAGCAGTGGTAACCACCTGTGTTAGGCCCAGTGAGCCCATTAACTGGAAGAAGTGTTGTCCAAATTGCAAGAGTTTGTCGTCGACCCATGCATTAAAGTCACCCAGGACCATCAGCCTGGGAGACTCAAAAGCCAAGTCGACAACACCCTGTCCTGTGTATATGGGAACTGTGAGTAGAATGCAAGTTGCAGTGCAATAAATAACCCAACATGTTCCCTGGTGACCTTTGGTGCCCCCCCCCCATGTCACATAGGTAATCCCTGGCATCTAGTGCCCCCCAACCCCTGCATCTACCACTCAGTCTGTCATCAGATTTACCTGAACTGTTGGTGCCACAGGAGCCCATAGGAAGACCAGCACAGTCCTCCTCACATCTCCTCGGCCTACCGCCATATGCAAACCCAGAGGGTGCGCATTCTATGTAATGTATGCACGCCCTGTACGTTACATAGGGCACACACTCTCTGGACCTGCATACTGTGGCTGACCAAGGAGGTGTGAGGAGGGCTGTGCCAGTCACCCTATGGGCTATCGAGGCACAGACAATTCAGGTAAGGGGTGGCAGGGTGGGTGATCGGAGCCACGGTGGGGGGAGGGGCCCGCTAGATGGCACGGATTACCTATGTCACATGGGAAGAATAGTGATTGGGGGAAGGGGTGCCTCAAGACGGCAGGGAATATGCTGGATTGTTTTCTGCACTGCAACCTGCATTCTACTCACTGTTCCCATATACATCGGACAGCGTGTTGTCTTTATTACGGGGCCAGGGACCAGAGACTGGGGGAGAGGGGGAACCACTGGATGCCAGGGAATATGTTATATATGACAGGACTGGGAATCAGGAGGGACCACTGGATGCCAGGAAAATCTCTTACCCTAAACAGGACAGGCGATCAGAGGATGGGAAGGAACCACTAGCCACCAGGGAGCCACTTTATTTCACAGGCCAGGGATCTGGTACTGGGGGGACCACTAGGCATCAGAGATTATTCAATTACTACACATGCTGGCAACTGAAGGGAGAGGGGATGACTAGGCACCAGGGATTATTAATTTACTATACAGGCTGGCGACTGTAGGAAGGGGGGACCACTAGGCACCAGGGATTATTAATTTACTACACGGGCTGCCGATTGACGGGTGAGAGGACCACTAGGCTCCAGGGATTATACTATTACTATATGGGCTGGTGATCAGAGGGAGGTGGGATCACTAGACACCAGGAATTATTAATTAACTATACAGGCTGGTGATCGGAGGAAGGGGGAACCACTAGGCACTGGGGCTTACCTACATCGGTACTGGGACGGCAATTAGAACCCCCTTGGACCATGGACCACCGGGGAGCAGGTGTGCTCCCCCACCGGCTAACTTTGTTGTTGATTGCAGTAACTCAGGCACCCGCTAGGGTTGCCTGCCGAAAGTCAGGGTTTTGTTTGATGGTATTTGTGCTGCACAAAAGGAATGAGCCAACCCTTTTTATGCAGCACAAATGCGCTGAACATGGGGTTGCGTGGATATTCCTGTCCCCGCATCTCCATTTGTGCACCGGCATACATGGGACTCGAGTCACAAAGATCAGCGTAAGGTGTGCCAATGGCAGCAGGTGCCAATCTCCGGTGTGCCAGGGACCCTGCTCCAATTCACAAATGGGTGGGGTCTCAGAGACAGTCTCGCAGCCTGCAGCAAATGTGGCTGTGAAGCAAAAAGATGGCACAAGTGAGAGGTTTATCCGCAAGCTGCAGGGCGGTTGAGGCATCTTTGTCCAGGGACAGAGACCTACCGGGAGGCTGCTGGGGTCATGTTGGGGGATGGGGCAGTACATGGGAGGGCTGGTGGGACACAGATGGGTGACGACAGGGGCGGCACCATCACCCCAATGGGGCTTTAGGTGGGCCACTGCCATGCCAGTGTGTTGGGGTACCCATCTGGTGGGCACCATTGGGGACTGTTGCGGGCACTCCACAAAGGGCTCTGGATGTTGTGGGAGACCGCAAGCTGGTTGTGGCACATGTTCCCTCCCGGCCATGGTTGGTTCCAGGGATGGTACACAGATCGTTAACTGTCCCGGACCGTGTGCCCCAGGAGGGTTTCCTGAATCTCCCTGTTGGGGATATGACAACTTGCATCTGCTGCAAGCCTCCTCGCACCCTGGCAAAACCATAAACATGGCGCAGACCTGGCGCAGGGCCAGTCTGATACACAGGGTTCCCGGTTTGGCCAGGGGACCTTCCTGAATTGGGATCTCCACAAGTTTTGACACAAGGTGTCCCTTGCCTCAATTCTGTTTAATGCAGGCACCTTGCATCAACTTCAGAGCTTTCTGAATCAAGCCCATTATGTTTTGCGCGGGCACCAACCCAGTTTGCCCATGCAACCACCCCTTTTGAATACTGCGCTCAGACACAAGCCACCTGTTTGCACCCACACAAACATTTGAATATTGGTCCCCTGACGTAACATGGGACAGAGCCAGAAAACGACACCACAGGTGGTGGGAGGTGTCTAGCTTGAAGAGGTCTGGTGAGCTCAGCATAGCCCCAGCAACTGCCAGAATGTGGATAGTGAACTGAATTCCTGTTTGTAGAATTTCACTAGCAGATTTTATTGTACACGAGTGCATCAAAATCAGCTGGCCCAATGGGGGTGGGGTGAACAGATCAATTGGAGTTTTACCACCTTTAACTGCAGGGCAACACTCTTTACCAACTCTTGAAAATAACGGGAATACTTGGGGGAAATGACTGTAGTACTGTGCTACCAGCCAGGTGGGCTACCCAAAAATCAGAAAAACAAACTACTGTACCAAGATCACTTTAATAAGGGTGATGCGGGGTCACGTGACCGCTTTATGGCGTGAGGACGTGCCTTTGTCAAGCTCCACTCCCCGGGTTGACAGAATTATATAATCCACCGTAATCTCTCGTTTGAGGCAGCAATAAAGGAGATTGAAAGTAAGAACTTACAACATGGATGAATATGTGGTGCCGACGGGATGCAAATCGCAGTGGGCAGGAACGAAAAACAGTAAGAAGCCGCCAGCTGCGGGACAGACGAGTACTGTGGGCCCTATCTCTATCTTGGCTGCTGAAATGGCTGCGATAGGCTGGGAATTGAAGGAGCAGCTGCTGGATGCTCTATCCCTCCAGCTCGAAAGGCTGGAAGGAAAAATCGACCGCAAGCTGGCCATGATAGATTCGCAGCTAGAACAGCAGCAGGAGCGGCTGGAGGAAGTGGAGGGCCGCATATCTGCAGCAGAAGATACTCTGAGCCCAATCCCGAAGCGCCTGGAGGACTTGGAGAAACAAGTACAAGACCTCAGGGAGGCCCTGGACTATCAGGAAAATTACCATCGCAGGTCCAATTTGCAGCTCCGGGGCCTCTCTGAAGGTAAGGAAGGCTCTGACATGTTAGAGTTTTGTGGAAGGAAACTGCCAGTTTTATTGGGACTGAACCCGAAAGGGGGCCACTACAAGACAGAGCTAATGCATCAGGCGGTGCAGCCGCGGCCCCAGGAGGGGCAACTGCCAAGGTAGATAATACTCCATTTTCATAATTTTCAAGATAGGCAAGAGATGTGGAAGGCCTATAAGAATGTTGCTGAGTTAAAGTATGAAGGAGTTTGCCTGTTTATATCGCCAGATTACTATGAGAATCGGGGGAAAAAGAGGCGGGAGTTTAATGAAGTGATCTCTAAATGCCAGCATCTAAAAATAGAATGGTACATGATTTTCCCGGCCACTATGAAAATCCGTCATGAAGGAGCCACACACAGCTTCTGGGATGTAGACAAAGCACCCAAGTTTGCATCGAAGTTGAAGAAAAGATAGGATGACTATACCAGAGGGGAGAGAATTCACTCTAGCTGGAGGGAGAAAGCGTCCAGTTCTGTTATAAATGTTTAATGTGTTGACAGCTAAAACCTGTTGCAGCATCAGGATGGGGCTACCGAGGGGCGCTTGTCCTGACCCTATCACCAATATCCATGAGGACTGACAGATCTTAGTTAACTCCTCTTTGAAAGAGACCAGCATGTATATTCCTCTCCTGTACTGCTCGTGTGAAACGCTGGACTGAGAACTGATTGGGGAGAGTAAGTTCTGGAGAGAGCACTGAGCACGAGGTGGCTGATTAAGGCCCTGATGGACGATCGCCGTGTGTGGTCCACACCCTGCCAACCCCTGCACCATCGAAACGGGAAGAGTGCTGAGACCCGACTTGCAAGGGGGCCTGCACGTTGAGATTGACTCATGCAGCCTAGCCTCATTGGGGAAAAAGGCACGAGCTCATTTGGGCGGGGTGGGATAGATGAGTCTGCATGTTTATGTATAGAGGGCAGGGTAAAAGGTGAAAAGAAGGGCAAAGTGTAATGGAAAGGGGGGCTGATTATATGAAGGGAAGTGGTATTGATAAATGTCCTGTCTTGAATGAAGAGGAAGGGGAATCCAACGGGTTCGAGAATATGTCTGTATCTTAACGAGATGGAAGAGGAAAACAAACTGAACTTACAAGCTCAAATGGGCAGACTGGGTGGGCCATAGGCCCTTATCTGCCGACACTGTCTATGTATCTATGTAGGAGAGAGAGATTGGTGGAAAGAGAATAAATTAACCCGGGGGGGGGGAGAAAATGTTGATCTATTGTTTGAATCAAACCCTTCAGAATACTAGCAGGGGAGAGAACATACTTGATTTGAGAATGTTGTATGTTTTTGGGGAGAGAGGGGGAGGTTGTATTGTACAGAGTTTGGAGGGGAGAGGTATAGTTCAAATGTTATATGTTATGTGTTTAGAGTTAGATTTGATTGTTAGGTCCACATTGCATTACAAAGTAGGAGACAAAATGATGCCCACCTTGGCTGACGCAGTTTGGAACTTTGATGCAAGTGGGGGGGGGGGGAGAGATATGAATATACCTATATCATTATGGCTCAGAAGAAGAAGGTGAATATTGTCTCGTGGAATGTCAGGGGATTTTCCTCTCCGGTTAAACGTACCAGCCTCTTGATGGCTCTTAGGAGGGTGCGTGCCTAAGTTGCTTTACTACAGGAAACACACTTGACACCTGCGGAGCATCAAAAGCTAGTCAGGAATTGGGTAGGGACATGCTATGCTGTTCCTTCTCCTCACGCAAGTGTGGGGGGGGGCGGTGGTGCTAATACATAGGCACCTCCCCTTCAAGGTAATGAGAGTGATGCAAGATAAGAGCGAAGGGAGATATGTGTTTGTAGAAGGAATGCTGCATGGGTCACAGGTTACATTTGGGAGTGTATATTCACCTGCTGTTTTTGAACCTTCATTTTATCGCTCCATTTTGGACCTGCTTATAAGGGAACAATTTCAGGGGTTGATAATGGGAGAGGACTTCAACTGTACCCCAGATACAAAGTTGGATCATTCGGGGGGCAGGGGACGGGGAGGAAGCTGCATGAGGCAGTGGAGGGAAGGCTTATTGGACTTGGATATGCTGGATGCATGGAGAATGGCCAACCCCATGCTCAGGGAGTACACCTTTTACTCCAACCCTCATAAGACGTGGTCCAGGCTAGATCACATTTATATTGAAAGGGGTGGTATCACAAGCTGGCAGAGATCAAGCACGGGTCCATACACATATCAGATCATGCCATGGTGGTAATGGCATTAGAATTTGATGCAAAAGGGCTGAGACCTGCTTCATGGAGATTCCCACTGTACCTGATAAGGAAAGAGGAGTTTAGGACCTTTTTGAAGGAGCAGCTAGGGAGATATGTGGAGCTTAATAAAGACACAGCGCCATCCAAACAGGTGTTCTGGGATGTGGGGAAGGCGTATTTAAGAGGGGCCATCATAGGGCACGTGGCAAGGCACAATAAGGAGCAGCTAAAGTGTTAGGAGAAGCTACACCTGAAGGTTAGGGAACTGGAGCGTAGTACAGCCAGGGGAAGGGGAGAGGAGGGGGGACACTAAATAATATGCTGGCAGAGCAAGCAAGAACCCAGACATTGCTCCTAAAACATAAATTCTACGAATGGGGCAATAAACCAGGACCCATGCTGGTGAACCCTATAAGGGCCAGGAGGGGAAGTGCGAGAATTCAGGAGATACGAGGGGAAGGTGGAGTCCTGATCAGGGAACCCCAAGCTATTGGGGATAGGTTTAAGATGTTTTATCAGGCCCTATATAAGGCTGAATGTGAAGGTACAATGGATAGGGCAAAGGAATTTTTGGACAAGGTCAAAATTCTGGGAATCACTGAGAAGCAACGGGTGGAGCTAAACAGGGAAATCCCCAAGGAGGAAATCAGAGTGGCCATACAGCGCATGAAGTCTGGTAAGGCATCTGGGCCAGACGGTCTCCCAGCTGAGTTTTATAAAGGAGTGGGACAGGGGATGGTGGATTTGCTGTGGGAATTATTTCGGGAACCTGGGGGAGGGGAACCCACTTCTGCCCACTATGGAGGTAGCGACGATGTGTGTCATTCCGAAATCTGAAAGGGACCCCCAGGAATGTGCCTCTTATAGGCCTATATCCTTGCTGAATGTGGATGCTAAGATCTACGCTAAGGTCCTGGCTGCCTGACGCGTGTTGCTTCCGCAGCTAATACACCCAGACCAAACAGGCTTTATTCAGGGAAGGCACTCCTACCATAATGTGAGGAAGACTCTGAATGTAGTGCATTGCTCTTCTCGGCGCCCAGGCATGACAGTAGTTTTGTCCCTGGACGCCGAGAAGGCTTTTGACCGAATTGAATGGGGATACCTGTTCAAGGTATTGGACAGATTCGGCTTAGGAGAGAGATTCATTGGTATGGTAAGAGCTTTGTACAGCTCTCCAAAGGCTGCAGTGCTGACAGAGCGGTTTTCCTTGTTTAGGGGTATGAGACAGGGATGTCCGCTTTCCCCACTACTCTTTGATTTGGCAATTGAGCCCTTGGCCATTAGGCAGAATCTGCATATCAAGGGAGTTTGGGGCAAGGGAGAGAGACAACACAAAATGTCACCATAAGCGGATGACATGATCCTGTATCTAAGAGAACCAGAGCACTCTATGCCTCCCTTACTGGAACTTATCAAGGTGTTTGCCACCTTCTCGGGGTACAACATAAACCTAGATAAGTCGGACGTAATGTATCTAGGGAAGGGGGTGATAACGGGGAAGGCTAAGTGGGGTCTAAAGAGGTTTGTTCCTTCTTTAGATATTTGGGGTTAAATATTGGGAAGAATATACCAGAACTGTACTGTCTGAACTATACCCCCTTAGTTAACAACACTGTGGCTGAAATGAGAAGGTGGAGAGCATTACCACTGTCTTGGATAGGACGGATGAATTTAATCAAAATGAATATTCAGCCAAGGATCCTCTACCTACTCCAGATGCTCCCAATGGGCCTTAACAAGAGGGACACCAAGAAGTTGGAGAGGGGTTTCTCTGAATTTTTATAGCAGGAGAAAAGGGCAAGAATCAGCTTGGGTACGTTAAAGGCAAGTTCAAGGGGTGAAGGGCTAAATTTCCCTGACATGAAGAGCTATTACCTGGCTGCACAAATGAGAATCCTATAGGATTGGATTGCTAGACCTGAGGCTGCTAGCTGGATAAATTTGGAAGAAATGGAGGCCCAGGGCAGGCTCTCAGCATACCTGGCTAAAGGAGGAAGAAGGGCATATGTTTCCCAGGACTGGTTCAACTCGCTGGTGCTGATGGTAGTTGAGAGTTGGATACAGAGTAAGAAGGCACTTGGGGGACAGGAGGTAGAGACGATACTCCTACCGGTCTTCGGGAACCCTTTCTTAAAGCCAGGATTGGAGGACCCAGGATTTGAGAAGTGGGATACTAGGGGGGTGCAATGTATGGGAGACCTGCTCAGGGGGGAAGGATATATTAATTTATTTAGCTTTTGTTTACTGGGTAAGTACACTAGACAAGTATTATGCCTATTTTCAGGAATGACCCGGGAGGAACAACAGTCAAGGAGACATGGCAAAGAGAGTACAGTTTTTTGTCACAGTAAACAAACATGTGAGAAATACATCACTTGATGCTAGGGGAAACATACAGTAGTAAGCACATTTCAGATTATATACTCTAGACTAGCTAGTTCAACTGACAGATATATACAGGTCATCATACATAGGAGTGGAGCATAGCTCAAGGACTGGATTGGTCATAATATAACTTATAACATTGTCGTATACACCCCCTAGGCTAGTTGGATCGTGGACAGGTATATACAGCTCATCACATTTTTCTAAATATGCACATGTTAGACAGAAACAGAAACACTTGGTAGTACAAGTTTCTACCAAGTGACCAAGGTGCAATATGTCATGGTTAGCCTATGACCGTGGAACAATAATGGATGTAAAAATGCCCAAGGCTTTTTAGGCAGGAGTAGTCAGAAGTCATTGATACAGTGGGGAAAATATCTCCAGGAATTCAATGGAGACACCCTGGGGAGGTTCAGACAAAACAATTTGACACTTTACTCTAGGGAGGTTTGGGGCAGTCACACTCTGATGCTAGTTTTAGGAAACCCCACTTTCCAGGAGCTTAGGGAGGCCAGAGGGGTGCCAAGTAACCATTTGTTTCAGTTCTTTCAGGCCAGGGACTGCTGTAAACAGATAAGGAAGCAGGGGCCCCAGGCAGTATCACTGGAAAAGGCAGAGGCCTTGATCTGTAAGGCTAGGAGGGAACCTAAGGGTATGGTGGGAGCTATGGTGCATATAATACGAGATAATATCCGAGTTATGACACACAATACTAGGGGACTATGGGAAAAGGATTTGGGGTTACCAATCTCTGATTACAACTGGGGTCTTATATTAGAAATACAAGTGGGCCTACTCCTTTCATAAATATAAGGAATCAGCTTATAAATTTGTACATAGGATCTACTGCCCCCCGGTGGTTCTACACCAATACCAGCTGGAAGTGAATGAGACTTGTAGTAGGTGCAAGGAACAGAGAGTATTTCCACTGTTTCCGGGCATGCCCCAGATTACAAGTATTTTGGAAAATGATAGCACACAGCTTGAGTGGCATGTAGGGTTCAGAGGTACCTTTCACTCCAATTGGCCTACTGTTTGGCATGGATGTGGGAGAGGAGTGGTCCCCACATAGAAAATGGCTCAGAGTGCTGCTTTCACAGGCCAAGTAGGCCATTTTGAACACTTGGGTATCGGCAGCGAATCCTTCCACTGAGCAGTGGCGCTCTTTGATTATAGGGGCTTTGGTAATGGAAAAGAGATCTTATCAGATAAGAGATAAACTAGAAACCTTTCTCTCCATCTGAAGCCCCTTTTTAGCAACACTGACCATGAAGGAAGCATTGGTTTTACAGGCTGGGAGTTAAGGCCCAGGTACAGGGATCAACAGCAAAAAGAGGGGAAGGATATCAAGCGGCATATAGATCTACGAATTGGTGGAAAGAAGTAGAGTAATAGAATAAAGAAAAATGAATTATGTGGTATATGTGGACCTTTGTAAATAGCTGATAGAGTCATAACTGTATGTAGTATGTCTGTTTTAACAGTGTCTGTAACTGTCTTTATATGCAAAATCTTGACAAAAATTTTTAAGCAAAAAAAATAAGGGTGATGCATGCATTTTATGAGACATGCAAATAAAGAACAATGATGATAAACGGGGCTTTACATTGTCACATACATACAACCATGCACCAATATGTTGTTACTATATCCACTGCTCTGTACAACCTTGTGTTTGTGACGACTGTGTTACAACTGGGCCACTGAAACAGATTTAGAACCACAATATATATAATTCAACTAAGCTATCAAAAGTGTTTGAGCTGCATATTCTGTTTGGGGAAGCATGACAAGAAATGAGGGTTACTCACCTGTAACTACAGTTCTAGGAGTGGTACATGGTGTACATCCACACTTCTGGCAGAATCCTCTCTCTTTAAGAAGAGACCGGAAGGTCTCCAAGCTGGCTCCTTCCACTTACCCAGGTAGTATCCTCCTCGGCACCACCCTGTGACATCAGATCGTATCCACCGGAAGCAAGTAACAGTGTGCAACTTGCCAGCGGAGCTCAGGTGGGTTGTGTGGATGTACGCCATATACCACTCATAGAATTACGGTTACAAGTGAGTAACCCTCATTTCTGGGGAAGTGGATATGGTGTACTAGCCACACTTGTGACAGACTCCAAGCAGTTCTCTGAGAGAAAAAGGTCCACACCCCTATTTAGGAAATAAAGACTGGGGAACCAAGGCCCCCAAACCAGCATCACTGCATGAGTCAAGGTCGATGTGGTAATGGGAGATAAAGGTGTTTGCTGACTTCCAGGCAGAAGCCCTGCAGATTTCCTGGATAGGGATGCCTCCGGAAGCAGCCACAGAGACAGTGGTATGTCAGGTGGAATGAGTTCTAAGCCCAATGGGTGGCTCCCTATCAGCCAGCCTACAGAAGAGAGCGATGCAGGAGACTATCAGCCAATCGTCCACCTAGCTGCAGGTCTGCCAGGCACAGCTTCAGTGTAGGTGACAAAGAGCTGGTGAACCTCTTCCTGAACTCCAGCCACACGCTCCTTATAATAAGCAAGAGTCGCCTCAGGTCCAATGTGTGGAGCCTGTGCTCGGCCTCCAAGGTTGGTGTGGTGAAATACACTGGGAGGAACATCACCTGGTTAAGGTGAAACTGTGAAACAACCTTAGGGAGGAACTTCGGGTTGGGGCAGAGGACAAATTTGTCCCTATGGAAGGCCAAATAGGGAGTCTCCACTGAGAGCACTTGGCGCTCACTTATCCTTCTGGCAGAGGTAATGTCCACCAAGAAGGCGGTCTTCCATGATGGGTGGGAAATGTGACACCTGTACATCTGTTCGAATAGCTTACCCATGAGCACCGCCAATACCAGCAAGTCCCAAGGTGGTGGTAGCTCACACACCAATGGGGACAAATGGTCAAGGCCCTTGAAAAAATGCAAATCACCTTCTCCTGCGCCATCGTCAGCATACCAGCCCACACTCGGTATGCAGAGATGGCTGCTAGGTGCACCCTGAGGGTTGTCATCTGGAGGCCCAACAGAGAGGGACCACAGGTATTCCAAGATGCTCGCCAACGGGCAGAACAAGGGATCTAACTCCTTGCCCGGACACCAAACAGAAAATCTCTTCATTTAAAGGTGTGGCACTGATGGGTCGACTGTTTCCGAGAGGCCTCCACAACATGGAGGAGACCCAAAGCCTGGAATTCTAGTGACTCACGAACCAGGCTGTCAGGTGCAGGGACTGAAGGTCCGAGTGGAGGACCCTCCCCAAAGAGCAGGAGACCAGGTCCAGGTGAGGAGGCTGCTGAGGCTGAGGAGATCGGGGTAACAGAACTAGTGCAGCCAGTCTGGGGCCACCAACATCAGCAGCACCTTGTGGATGAGGGGGAAGGTGTACTGGAGGCCTAGGATTCAGGGCCTCGTGAAGACATCCCCCTGTAGTGTCCAGCACTGAGGGGGATGGGCACAAAACAGCCTCAGTTTTGCATTCTCCTTGGAGGCAAACAGATCCGACAGAGGGGTGACCCACTGGGAGAACAGGCTGAGTACTAGGCAAATGGATCATCCAGAGAAGTGCTCCACTGTGAGAACAGGGGCGACTGACCACCACCTGGTGGAAGGAACACTCGTGAGACACCTTGCCCACTAGGCTGATGGCGTTTGCCAGATGGCTGGATACACTGGCCACATGAATCATTAGAAGGTCAGAGTCCAAGCTGCAGATGAGATTCCAAGTGCGGAACGCTTCCCAGCACAATGGGAGGGAATGGGACCCGCTCTGCTTGTTGAGGTAGTACATAGTGGTTGTGTTGTCCGACTGGACCTGGACGACCATACCCTGCACTACAGGAACAAAGGCTGTCAGGGCAAGACACACAGCATGGAGCTCCAGCAGGCTGATGTAACAACGCGACTCCTCGGGTGTCCATAGCCTGTGGGCTCTGTGGTCCCCCAGGTGAGCTCCCCACCCCATGAGAGAGAGGCGTCTGCCGTAAGATTGACCGCTGGCTCTGGGTGGACAAATGAGACTCCTTTCTGCAGATGGTCCAGGACAAGCCATCGCTGAATGACATCCCACATCAGCTGAGTCACCATGACCGGCCAGATCCAGGTAACTGAGGCACTCAGACCACTGACGGCCCAGTTCCCACTGCAGGGGGCACATCCACCAGCAGGTCCACCGGATCACACTGGTGCAAGCCGCCATGTACCCCAACAGGCGCAGAAGTCCGAGGTTGGGTGCAACTTCCCAACACGAAATGAGCATGCAAAGGAGGCAAGATCCGCTGCCCCATCTGCTGGGATGTGGGCCTTGGCCCAAAGTGAATCGATCTTTGCCCGATGAACTGGATTACCTGAGAGGGGCTGAATTCCAACTTGTCCGTGATGACCAAGAGGCCCAAGGCCGAGCAGGTTTGGAGGGCCAGGTACCTGGAATGCTCCACCACTGCCCTGGAGGAACCCACAATCAGCCATTCATCCAGGTAAGGATACACCCAGACACCTTGGCGCTGCAGGAAAGCTGCCACGACTGCCACGCATTTAGTGAAGCGAATGGGGGCTGAGGAGAGGCCAAATTGCATGGCCTAGAACTCGGAGAGTACCCCTTCTGGGCAGAACAACAGGAACCACCTGTGGGACAGATGGATGGGGATGGGGATGTGGAAGAAGGCATCCTGAAAGTCCAGAAAGCAGAACCACATGTCCTGCTCCAGGAACAGAATACTCTGATTCAGAGTGAAACATCTGGAACTTGAGCAGCCTTGGAAACTTGTCGGGGTTGTGCAGATCCAGTATGAAGTGACAACCCCGCGTCCGATTTGGTACCAGAAAAGTACATGGAGACTAACCCCAGAACTGCCATGCAGTCTGGTTGTTTGCCTAGCACCGTTTAAAGCCAGGACTGGCTTTGGCGTCCTCATGGTCTAGTAGAGAATGGAAAGGCATCAAATACTGTATGAAAAAAAGTCTCAAAAACCAAAAAATGTATTAGCAATAACAAGGCCTACACCTAGCGCAGAGTTGCAATGGAGGGAACCTGATGCTTTCACAGGAAAGGAAGATCTGACATGACGGGGCGGTGCAGAGGAGGATACCACATGGGTGGGTGGGAGGAGCCAGCTTGAAGACCTTCCCAGATGTTGAACAGTAGACCACAGCCTCATTCCCAGAAAGAATATTAGTAGAAAAAAAAACTAACTTTACCAGCTACCTGGCCCCCCTAAAACAGTCTAGAAAACTAGTAGTGGAATCTGCAATGTTTCATCTACAGCACATGCATCTATCTTGGCATGGAAATGTTTACATAAAAGGAAAATTTTAAAACAGGGTTGAAATTCCAGAGCAGACAAGTAAAACTTACTGAGATGCCTGTTCCGTCTCCAGATCAGCCTTTGAGAATGAATAGTTTTCTCCATTCTCAGACTCAAGGAAACTGATGTCAGGGCCATCTAGATAGGGAGTGATTAATCTCCTCTGCATGGCAGGAATCTAGATAAAAGACAGGTTATTCATTTTTATTGCAGAATGCTTACTGAAAAAGCATGCTCATCATGCACATGGATTAAAGTGTTTTGTAAGAATTAGTCACACTGTGCATCGTTCTAAACTTAAAATAAATACCTGCAAAACATTCTCAAAATCTTCATAAGGCATTTCATACATGTGGCCCAACATCTGTGAGTAGGGCAGAGGGCTGTGTACTCCAGAGGACATTTCTGGCTAACTTCCCAAAAGAAAGGGGTTACTCACCTGTAACCATAATTCTAGGAGTGCTGTATGGTTCTGTGACAGGGCTGAATAAGGTCCTGTCCCATTTGTTATGCAGAAAGAGTTAAACACAAGGATCTGTTCTATCCTCTCCTTTTCTGTCTCTTGTCTGTCTGGTTGTGCAACCAAATGTTCTTGTGAAACCTAGGAAATGATCACTCTGACAGTCTCACGATTCTCCAGCTCTTGCTACCTTTCTTACCTTCACTTGCTGTTTCTGTCTTTTCTTCCTCCTTGCATATTCGCGGTTAGAAAATATACGTGAATCTACGTGAAACTGGGATCCCTTGGTTTGAAATGTAATAATACTGCTGAAATGATTGCAAAAAGCTATTTGGAATTTAGGGGGTTAACCTGAGATGCAGTTTGAGATCCTCTCAGGCTTATTTGTAAACTGTTTTGCAGAGCTGTCAGCAGGAGGCCAGCTTGGGACACTGTTCCATCTGCAAGTCTACGCTGCAAAGAAACTGACAGGAACTCAGATATATTTTGTGAAAAACAGGTTGTCTCCGTAACAAGCTCAGGATGAAGAAGTTAATTGTCAGGCAAAGACTTGTTATAAAAAGAGCAGCAATATTTTTGCTGGAGAAAGGATGAAACTTGGAATCAGAGATACCCTCAGACGAAAGACTGCTTTCTCTGTGCTGCATTTGTACATTGTTAGACTGAACAATTTTTTTATTTTACTGTTATTGATAATAGTAGAACGCTACCTGCAAATTTTATATCTGCTCCTGGTTTTCCTATGCTTCCTGACCTGTGCCTCAACAACAGGTTCACATCCACACTCTGGCAGTTCCACTTGAATGCAATGATTGTCAGGAACATCTTTAAGCTAAAGCCCCCCCCCCCCCAGACTCTGCTCTATGATGTCAGATCTTGCACACTGGAAGCAGGATAAGATGCCCTTGCCAGTAGAGGCCGGGTGGACTGTGTGGATGTGAACCATATAGTACTCTTAGAAATGGAAATTACATACTTACAGAAATTGTTGATCTTCTTGGACACAGCCTCCATCACTCATTCACACTAGTGGGATAGCACCAGATGCACTAGGACCAAACGAGAGGCAAAAGGTTTCTGAATGAATGGCGCCGAGACAGGACTATGCATGCGCGGCACTGCGAGACTAGCTTGCGCCTGTGTAGCCTATCTCAGCATCGACCCTCCAATCGCCTCAGTACCTTTCTGACTGAGGAGGTGCAGCATAAGTAATGAAAACAACGTATCCTGACTTTCTGGGCCTGAGAGGGCCCAGATGGCCCTTGCAAGAAGGGTCAAGAACAATGTCTCCAGAGCCTGAACCATAGGACTGTAAAGACCAGGACAGAAAATGAGTGAGCCAAGGGGATGGTGGGTGGCCTGTGAATGAGTGGTGGAGACTGTGTCCAAGAAGATCAACAATTACGGTAAGTACGTAATTTCCAAATCTTCCTGGACTCAAGTCTCCATCACTCATTCACACTAGTGGGAAAGTACCGAGCTAAAACCAACAACCCTGAGTAGGGTGGTAGGAGATAGGGCTCACTCAGAAAGGATGTCCAAGGACTGTACTACTAATAAAAAGAGCTGTCTTGGAAAAAGCATCTAGAACATAGTGCTTACAAGATAAGTGCTTAAGTTCTAACTCACCACTTTACAGAAGACTACAATGGGCACAAAATGAAACTCTGCCAGGAGGCTGTAACCACTGTAGGAGAGCAGCGAGAACCCAGCCTCACAATTTGGTCTAGGACAAAAATTAAGAGTGTCAAAGACATGTACTAATCTAACGTAAAGGACCTCAGGAACTGAAAGAGCTGGAGGTAAAGTCTACTGGGTCAGGGTAGACCGAAAATGGCAGATGGAAACCACCACTACCAAGTATGGCTGATCTGTGAACAACAGGTCCAGGAGCACTTGAACCCCTTACTTAGTGAGCAAAAAAAAGATCCGGGTGGTGTTAGCCCATCAAGGAGAATGGTTTCCACTTAGTCACTGAAAACTTGCTGATGGAAGGTCAAAGCATGACTTAGAAGCCTCTTGTGGTGGTCTAGTAAAACCAGATCCTACCCACTTCACATCCCCCCAAAACAGAATCATTCTGCCCCTGTGTGCCTACAACTGTAGTAGCAGTCTCTGAACTAGGGGAAGAGAGGGAAAGTGTACAAGACAACGTGTCCACTGCGGCAAAACATTCCGACAGAAAAAACAGGATCTGGATTTCTAAGGCAAATAGAGGCAGATCTGCGTCGAGGAGGGAAGCAGCAGGACCAAGTTCGGGCTAACCCAGTCGTTGAAAGTGACTGAATTATGGCAGAAGTGACTCAACGTGGTGAAGCACAGCTCACTCCAGCCTTCCTGAAAGGGAGTAGGAGAGGACTGTAGTTTGCTTGCTGAAGAAAACAAACATCACAGTTTCATTACCCACTCAAAGTGGGCAACTTCGTTAGCGACTGGCATGGAACCAGTGCACAGGAACCAAAGGTGAATATCGAGAAGTCGTTTCTGAAA
Source organism: Neoceratodus forsteri (assembly GCA_016271365.2). NCBI lineage: Eukaryota > Metazoa > Chordata > Ceratodontiformes > Ceratodontidae > Neoceratodus > Neoceratodus forsteri. Next base: position 1,105,750,721 of record CM057449.1, on the reverse strand, counting down.
AAATACTTGACCTGTGGTCAAGAAAGGAGCTTGTCGTCTGTTAACTTGAAGCAAGCAAGGATTAGGAACTTGAGTTCCGACTCACTGTGGAGTCGCTTCTGTTGCTCTGAGGCTCTGATCAAGAGAAGAAAGCCTGATAAAAAAAGGGAAACCAACAGACTGGGCAGCTGCCTAGGCATAGAGAATCTCTAAATAAGAGAAATCTCTCTTGGAGAAATGACATGACCCATACCTCCGCTGGAACGGACTTCCCCTAGGGGTAGAAGAAGTGAGGCACTCTTCACCATAGTTTAGAGATGACTGCCTCAGGGGCTGAGGCTGAACCTGGCTGGATCCAAAAGGATGGTACTGGGTAATTTCGGGCTAGGCCCTATGCTGTGATGATTTTTTTTTTTTACCATTAGTCTGAACCTGACAAGGCTTTCAGGCTGCTATCTCACTATGATTGCCTGATACAAAAATGACGAAGATATCGTCCATCTGAGGGGAAGGAGGAGCCTGAGCATCCATAATTGGAATCGTGACCGGACCAATAATCACAGCTGAAGAGATGTTAACCACCTGTTGCCGATGGAGCCACCAAAGGGGCAGTATCACAAGGGGGCTAAATACCCCTACCAAAGGAGTGGAAGAGCCTGAATGCTCCCAACCATTGAATTAGAATGTTCCACAGAGTGTAATTGTCCTGACGACTGAAAAAAGTCTAGACGCATAAGTATTTGGTCCACGGATGCAGTCTGAAATACTATAGTGGACCCAATCACTAAGGAACAACTGAAAATGTCTTCCATCATGGACTCTGGTGATAGAGAAGGATTACCCTCCAGTCTATAAAATGAGTCATCTGCTGTATCACCGACAAGTAGGACAGGGAGAGACTCATCCAGATTCACTTCTACTCCAGAAGGACCCCTAAAGGGAGGTCTAGGTAAGAGCCACTAGAGACTCCGCCACCAGGAAGGGTGTCGAGGGGCTCGGCATCATGTAAGGAGCCAAGAAAATGCTGAGCAGAATGAGGGATTCCGCTGGCAGAACAGCACAGAACAATTCCATCAGCAGAAAAAGTACAGTTACGTAAGAACTTACTGTAACAGTAGATCTTCGAGAACAGCTCTTGCAGCAGGTTACACCATTAGGACTGAAGCCGGCAGGCGTCAGGACCCCACGAATTCTACTAGCTAGCTACTTCAGCGGGAACCGCCCCCGACGTCGGTCCCGCCTCCGTCAGGCGTGGTACATAAGGGGGGTGGTCCTGCCAGATTCCCCAGTTCTCCCTCCGGAGACTCCTGGCCGCAGAATGACATCAGAATGGGAGACCGAGGATCTGTCATCAAAAGACAAAGGGCGTAAGCCCCTGCCCAAGGCTCGGTAAGCCATGCCTCCTGCAAGTGGGAACGGTGGGCGGGAAGGTACCTGCTGCAAGAGCTGTTCTCGAAGATCTACTGTTACGGTAAGTTCTTATGTAACTGTACTATCTTACTTCGAGAAACAGCTCTTGTAGCAGGTTACACCATTAGGACCGATTTCCAAGCAATAGCATCTGTAAGCATTCTGGGAGGAGGAAACTAGGAAAGATCTTGACAAGTCCTGACTCTAGGACAGGAGACCCTGTAGCACGGCCAGGCCGAAACTGGCTCTCCGCCGTGATGCAATATCCAGGCTATAGTGCCTAATGAATGTGTGCACAGAGCTCCAAGTAGCTGCGGCACAAATGGCAGAGGTGGAGACGTTACGAAGTGCTGCAAACGAGGTAGCCACCCCCCTTGTTGAATGGCCCCGGACTGTACCTGGGAGGGGCTTCTGTTTGCTGTTGTAGCAGAATGAGATACACTGGACAAGCCAGCGAGAAAGAGACTGCTTTGAGACAGGTTGGCCCAGCATCCTCTCAGCAAAGGAAACGAATAGTTGCTCCGACTTCATGGTTGTTTAGTTCTGTTCAGGTAATACCTTAGACAGCGGTGAACATCCAGGGTGTGAAGCAATGCCTCTCCTCTATTGGAATATTTAGGAAAATATACAGGTAAATCGATGTCCTGGTTGAGTGTGAGGGCAGAGACCACCTTAGGCAAACACTTAGGATTCGTCCTCAGAGATACTCTGTCCTGGTGAAAAATTAAATAAGGCTCCTTACACATGAGCGTGGAGCTCGGAAACTCTCCTTGCTGACATGACAGCAACCAAAAATAACGTTTTCCACAACAGAAAACGCAGCTCGCAATCCGCGGCAGGTTCAAAGGGGGGAAGCATGAGTTGTTCCAGGACAAAGAGCAAGTCCCATGGAGGAACTGGATCCTTAATGGGTGGCCTAAGGTATAACACCCCTCTCAGGAAATCTCGTGAGGCATCAAGCTGTGCCACTGTGCGCTGTCCCACTGGGAAGTGGTAAGCAGAAATCGCGCAGAGGTGCACCTTAATAGAGGAGTAAGCAAGACCCGAATGGAATAGGGAAAGCAGGTGTTCCAGCACCACTTTCACCGGGCATCCTAGAGAGGAAAGGCTGCGTGCTTGTGACCACAAGCAAAAGCAGCGCCATTTCATGGCGTATGTCGCATGCGTTGCCGGCTTCCTGGCCGCGGAAAGAACTTCCGCCACCTCTTGCAAGACCCCCTGTCGCAAAATGGCTATGTCTCTAGGAGCCATGCATGCAGGTTCAGCGAGCGTAAGTCCGGGTGGACTAGAGAACCTTCCTCCTGAGACAAGAGATGGGAGCTGAAAGGCAACGGGATTGGAGGTTCCCGGGACAGCTACGTTAGCAAGGGGAACCAGATCTGTCTGGGCCAAAGTGGGGCTACCAGGATCACTGTTGCATACTCCTGCGCAGTTTGAGAAGAACTCTGGATCAACAGGAAGGAGGGAAAGCGTAGAGGAATCTGTCCACCCAGGAGAGGGACAATGCGTCTCGCCAGAAAACACCAGGCCCTGGATCTAGCGAGCAAAAATTGGGCAGTTTTGCGTTGGATGGGGAAGCGAATAAGTCCAGTTCTGGAGTGCCCCATCGAAGAAACAGATCCTCTGCTACCCCTTGAAGAAGTTCTCACTCGTGGGCCTTGGCCTATGAACGACTTAGGCCGTCTGTGATTGTGTTGTCCACTCCGAGAACGTGAACTGCAATCAGGCTCGCGCCATGTCGGATTACCCAATCCCACACTCTCATGGCTTCCCTGCAAAGGGGGTAAGAGTGTGCGCCTCCTTGTTTGTTGAGGTAATACATCACCACCATATTGTCTGTTTGGAGCAAAAGAGTATTCGGCGGGATCTCTGACTGAAACGCCTGCAGGGCGTAAAGGGCCACCCTCATCTCCAGAATGTTGATGTGGAGATGAGCTTCTTGAGGGGTCCATGTTCCCTGGGACCCCACCCCATTCAGGTGTGCTCCCCACCCCAGCCCTGAGGCGTCTGTGGAAAGAATCACCTCCGGGGATGGTGCTGTGAACGGAACACCCGCAGAAAGTGTACCTGGGTCTAGCCACCATTGCCAGTCTCGAATCACGGCATTCGTGATTCTGACCGGCTGCTGCACGTGGTCTTGCCTTTGGCCCCACTTCACCTTGAGCATCCACTGAGTTACCCGCATGTGGAGCCTTGCCGAAGGGACAGTTGGAATGGCCACAGCCATGTGTCCGAGCAAACGAAGGACCAGCCTGGCAAGGGCTGTCTTCTTCACCGAGAGGTCCCTGATGGGGGATCTGATACGTTCCGCTCTTTCGTCGGGAAGAAATGCTTTCCCTCGGACGGTGTCCAGAACTGCGCCTACAAACTGCAGCTTCTAGACGGCACGAGGAGAGACTCTCAGAATTGATTAGGATGCCCAGAGACTGAACAGGCCTGGGTGCTCTGGATAGCCAGCGACAACGCCTCTCTGGAGGCGGCTATGAGAAGCCAATCGTCCAAGTACGGGAACACATAGTGGCCCTGTCTCCTTAAAGACGCTGCCATGACTGCCATGCACTTGGTAAAGACCCTAGGGGCCTACGACAGTCCGAACGGAAGAGCTCGGAACTGAAAATGGTGGCCAAGAAACTCGAAGCGCAGGAACCTCCTGTGTGGCTGAGCCACAGGGATATGCAGGTAGGCATCCTGCATGTCTAGGGACGCTAAGAAGGTGTCCTGCTTTAGCATGGGAATGAGACCCTGAGGGGTCACCATGCAAAATCATTTGTAGGCGACCGATGTATTTAGGTCGCTGAGGTCCAAGACTGGATGGAGGTCCCCTGTTTTCTTCGGAGCCAGAAAGAAGTGGGAATAGTATCCGGATCCTATCTGGTTCTCTGGAACATACTAAACCGCTCCCTTCTGCAGGAGTGTGAGTATTTTTTGCCTGATAAGCAATTTGTGCTGACCCGAGTAACGGGTGAGCAGAGGAGACCTCGAGAGTGGCTTGTCTGCGAATTCTATAAAGTGGCCTCTTTCGACCAACTGAAGGACCCACCTGTCTGTGGTTATGGACTGCCCCACCCTGGCAGGTAGTCCGCAATGCGACCCCCGACCTTGATGTCCCGTTGATCCTGAGGGGCAGGGGCCGGGAAGGAGTCATGCTGTGGCGGCTGAGGGTCCAGTGGGCTGAGCCAGCTTAGCTGGTCACTGGCTTCGGCCCGCGGACGACTTCCCCTGGGCTCTGCGGGAGAAGGAGCCCCTCTGTTGCGGGCCGGCGCGGGACTGCTGTCTCTGCACCCGGCCTCGAAAACGGCTTTGGTTCCTACGAAAGGAACTAAGCTTGGGTCTGTACATAGCCTGGACAGAACGCACTGCCTTCCCAGCCTCTTGAAGTTTGGTGAGGACCTTTCTGAGAACTCACCAAAAAGAACTTCTCCATGAAACGAGGCATCCAGGATGTTCTTCTGGACGTCCGGGGTGAATCCGGAGACACGGAGCCATGAGTGTCTCCGGAGGCATACGCCCGAAGCTGCCGCTCTGGCCGAGGAGTCCGCGGAATCGTACGCGGCTCGCAGCACCTGGGTTCCCACGTCCGAACCCGTACAAAGGAGTTGCAACATCTCCTCCTTCTGCTCACCATCTGGCAATTTGTCCGCCAGGTCCAGTCCCTGCTCCCACAAGGCATTTTGGAACTGTACCATGTGGGATAAGTAGTTCAGGGATCTGATGGTGCAAGTATCGGAAGCATACGTGCGCCTGCCCATAGCGTCCAGCTGTTTGGACTCCGGGTCCGGTGGCAGGGTGCTCAAATGTTGCGGTCTCTGGGACCGGTCATGAGAGGCTGTGATGACCAGAGAGTCGGCCAGAGGATGTGAAGCCAGATACTGGTCCTCCCTAGGGGCCTTGTACAGGCGGTCAGCTTTCTTCGGCATCGCCGGGAGTGAGTGTGGATGCTTCCACGCTGCCTTGGTGACATCCACGAAAGTGTCCACCAAGGGTGGTACCACCACAGGCTTGGGATCTTTCTGCCGAAGATACCTGACGAGACGTAGTCTCTCGGGGTCTAATTCTTCCGCATCCCAGCCCATGTTCTCTTGGATATGCCTCATGACCTCTGAGAACGATGGGTCATCCGGAGGAGATCTAGGAAGGTCACGTGGGTTGGAGAAGGGATGTGGATCGGAGAGGGGGATCTGGATCCTTCCGAGAATTCCAATCCCGTGTCCTCCGTCGAAGGCGAACGGCAGCGTCATCTGAGTCTCTTAAGGCTGGGTGACCCTGAAGAAGATCTGGACGGAGGTCTCCCTTTTGTCTGGTCTCCCCCTAGGAGGATCCGCCGGCTCCTGGGGGGGGAAGGTACTCGGCCTGCCGCCCCGGACGGAGTAGGGGTGTGTGGCCAGTGGGGTGGCAGGTGGAGGAAGAGGAGGAGGGGTGGGAACCACATCCCTTTTTATGGTGTCCCACCAGTAAGTGAACAACTCCTTGACCTCAGATATAGAGAGGCCAGACGACTGACCGGGCTCCGATGGCCGGTCGTCGGGTTCCGGCATCGCCTCCCCAGGGGTCTCAGGTTCTGGAGAGGGCTCCCTGGGGAGGTGTGACAGGACCGGGTTCGCCCGCCTGGTCCTGGCTGGCCGCCTCCGTGCATTGTTCCTGGACCGACGCCGCGGGAGTGCGCCGGGGTCCCTCTTTCATCGGTACGGACGCCGGTCACCCGGCCGACGATCGAGAAGACATAGGGCCTGACCAGCGACGGGCGCCTGAAGTGTCGACGTGACCCTGGGACCTTGGCGATGGTGGGCCGCGCCAGGTCCGACGGCTTTAAGGAGGTGTCTCTTTGGTCTTCCTCTGGGGAGGAGGAGGCAAGGAGGCAGACCTGATGTCGGGTTCGGAACGGCAGGAACCAGACTTATGGTAGTGATGACGGTCCCCCAACCTAGCCAGGGCCTTAGAAGAGGAAGATGAGGAAGGTCTTGGCCTGTGAGACAGAAGAGGAGCCCGAAGGAGTCTTCACCGCTGCAGGGGGAGGCTGAGAACAGGCCCGTGAAGGAGAGCGGTCGGACCGGGAGCCGGAGCTACGGGAGTTGGAGGCCCTAGACGGGGACTTGGATCTAACTCTCTTCCTGTGCTTCTCAGGGTGTCTCCGGGCCTTCTCTGAGGATTCCCCCTTGGAGGCTGCGTCCATGGTCCTGATTTTTTCTTCGAGCAGGAACGCCTGAAGGGCCTTCTGGCGACGGATCCGGGTCCGGCTGTTGAACCCCTGGCAAAAAGAGCAGGACCGGGTGTCGTGGTCTGGGCCCAGGCACCAGACGCAGGCCGAATGCGGATCCTTAAACGGGATTTGCTTCCCACAGCCGCACTTCGAAGGATGGCCTTCAACGGAGGTTGGAGAGGATATCAGACAGCAAAAGAGCCAAAACAAACTTTTTCCCGAAGGAAGAACTTAACCGAGCATCGCGCACTAGAAACGAGCCGAAGGGTTGAGACATGCAAGTCGATCATGGAAAGAAATGAAAATTACGTACTCTACCGAATTCCTGATCTTCTTTATCTTCACCATTCATTACTTCCTGGGTGTTAGTCGTGAGGCGCGACTCGCCACGGGAGCTTTTTTTTTTTTTTTGTGTTTGCCTAACGGCACCGCCTCGAGAGTGACGTCATGCGCCATGCGCGAGGCGGCTGCTAGTAGCGATCACCTCCTCCAACTCAGTTCTGTGAGCCGGAGAGGCAAAAAGTGAGAGCAGAGAATATAGATAGCGAGGCAAGATAGCCAAGGGATAGCAAAGCAAGGAAGAATGAACTGAAAAGGAATAAGCCGATGGAGGAAGGACAGAGGAGATAAGTATCCTCAGCCTAGGGACTGCAGGGCCTCCTTACCTGGGCGACTCTAGGAGGAGAGATTAAGTAAGGAGATGAGAAAATAGAAGAAGAAGAAGAAGAAAGAGAAGAGAGAGATGGGATGTTGAAGGGACCAGAATGCCCAACGAGCATAGTTAGCTTAGAGCTGAAGGCTTGACTAAGAGGGAAGCAAGAATCCCCGGAGATAGAGCTGAAGAGAAGGTTCACCAAACCCGCTAGACAGACTCTGGAGGGCATAGTCCTTATCCTCAACATGCCATTGTTATTGATACCCCCCTCGGGTTCCTGGCCGCGACAGGCCTAGAATCTGAGGACACCCGAGGAGGGAAAGGAACCCCAGGCAGCAGGAGAGTGCTGCTCTGGGACTTAGAAAAGAAAATGTAAGCCTTTCAGCGCTTAAGCATAGAAATGGGACTCAGACAGACTGGCCAAGGCTTAGGCTGGCCGGGATTGGATATGGTCAGCACAGCTCTTCTGTAAAATTGTCCAGGAGGACACTTAAAAAGGAGAAACCAATATGTAAACTAGCTTAGAAGGGAGATTACCTTCTCATTTCCTCTTGTTTGTTTTTTTCCTTTTTTTTTTACAGAAGAAATTTGAGGTTGGCTCATGACCCCAAAACCAAGATGCCTATAGCAGTTAAAAGAGTTCCCTCAGCATTTTTCTCTCTTTTTTTTTTAAAAGAAAAAGGAACAGACGTGCTTCGCTCCTCTGCTCTGCAGGGCAAGAATAGGGGGGGGTTTGATTCTCAGGGCAATATCTGGAACACGGGATTGCAGGATCAACTGAATAGCCTGAACCAGGCCAAAACCCCAGAGATATCTTGTCAGGGATAACGACAAGAGATAGTTGTGCAGTCTGATCGCCAATGCAATCCACTTAGATGGCCTACTTAATCTTAGAGTAATTAATTTTTCTGAAAATTAGAACCTCCCAAAAAGAAGGATTTTTTTTTTTTTTTTGAAAATTAAGCAATTTTTCCTAGTTTTTAAGAACAATTTTTTTTTTTTTTTTTTTTGCAGAGAGAGAGAAGGAGACGGAGGTGGAGAAGTTTACAGGAAGAGGCCATTGAGGGGATGGTATGGAGTAGTAATGAATGGTGAAGATACAAGAGAAGATCAGAATTACGGGTAATGTAATTTCATATCTTCCTTGTCAATCTTCACCATTCATTACTTCCGGCGAGTACCAAGCTCCTCTTCCCTGGAGGGAGGTAACACCTTGAGGGGAACAAGACCCCAGCCTTCTGCTGGTGAGAAAACAGAAGGAGAAGACCCTGGCTTATTCAGAAAGCCTAAGTGGAGAAGAGCTAGGAGGTGCCTCCAAGACGAGGGAGACGGAGGGAGCCCCTGTAAAGTCTCCTAGCTCTGAAGAGAAAAGACGGGCTCCCTGAAGGCGGAGCCAATCACCCCACGCCCTAGGCAAGTGACAACCTGAAAGACGGGCTATGCCGTCCGGCCTGATGCAGATCGCTGTCCCCGCAAGCCTGGAAGCCACCTCATTGGCGCCATAAGATGCCCTTGCTTGCGTCTCTGCCAGCTCCAGGCCTACCGCGGAGAGGGCAACGGCTCGCCTGGTTTGCTCGCTGTCAGGCATAGATGCCAGCAGCTGGACATCATCGACCACAAATGCCGGTTATAGGCAGCGTGGAGCCTGATGTGATGCAATACATGCACTCACACGAGAAGAAGAGAACACTTCGCCCCCAACGGTCGAACTGAGAGAGTCCGAACCTGTGGGCGGTCGACGTGCCAGGCAACGGCGCCCAGAAGGAGTATCCAGGTATACCAAACCTGAGGACGGTTGGGAAGGGAACCTAGAGACTCAGAGGGGCACAATACCTATGCTGGCAGTCCGCCGGGCTGGGAAGAAGCGGCAGGGAACTGCTAGGACCGGATAGACGCCTCCTGGAAGGGATAGGCCAGGAAGGTACCACCAGATGCTGGGCACTGAATTCACCAAGGAATTCACGCTGGCTCCCATTCGGGTATTGTCTCCCGAACATAGGAACTGAGATCCCTCACCATCCTCGAGAGGAAACGCTGATATTCTGTGAAATCAGCATCGGAGGACAGATGAGCAGGTTCTTTCCTCAGAGGAGGGAGACGAGATGATGGGAGCTGGAATGCTCAGAGGATTCCTATGTGGTGGGAGAGTTGAAAGACCCGCCATGCATGTATCTAACATATGAGGGGAAGGCCGCTGCAGAATCTTCTGAACTGCTCCCAGGATAACGGACCGGTAGGACGACATGGCCCGGGAGCGGGGTGGTGAAGGCAGAGAGATGGGAGAGGGGCACCCGAGGAGGCAACTGCTCTTTGCAGGGCTCTGAACCGGGAAAGGAGCCCCAGTAGGAGGGATCCCGGATATCAAACCAGGCTGCAGAACGGAACTCTGGGGAAGCGAGCCTGGAAGAGCCCTGGGGAGAAACTCCCCGCGACGACGCCGACTGCATGGATCCAGAAGGGCAGTCCGACAAACGCCGCCGGAGGACACCCTAGAACCCTGGAGGGAGGGACAGGGCTCTGCACTAGGCTCCTGGCCACCCCCTGAGGTGGCCAAAGAAGACCGGCAGCAGGCCGCCTGCCCTCAACCCCGGATTCCAGAGGGCCTCCCTCCTCGACTGCAACGCCCCTGTCCCTAGAGGAGGCAACAGCACCCCGGGGCAGTCACCGAGCCTCCAGAGAGGGCAGCCTTCCCTCTGTCACCCCCACGCCTGCCCCCCGGACTCTCGGCCACCCCAGCCGAGGAACCCCACAGACGACGGTGGGGACAGAGGGGCCGCGCCGCCTGGCACCCCCTAGCCACCGAGGACCCAGATCCCAAGAATGGGGTGCCAGGATGGGTCCACATCTCAGTCATCGCCCTCCGAGGAGGACCAGACCAGCAGGACCTGATGCTGGCCACCCCAGGGGTCCTCGAGGCCACCGGGCCGCCGAATGGCCCCGGTACCGTCGGCACGCCGCCGCCCCACGCCGGGTAGCAGGAAGGCTTCCACTTATTACCCCCAGCGGCCCGCAGGCCTGCACCCCTGGGGAAGGGGAAGGTTAACCAGCCGCCGCAGCGCCGGGAGGCGGAGTAGCACCGCCGACGGCGCCGCCATGTCCACCGGCACCGCGAACGGCGCCGAGGGCTGTGCGCGGTGCACGGCCAACGGCGCCGCTAATCACCGCACGCTAACGGCGCTGATCCAAAGCGGCGCTTAACGGGCGCTTACTTCATCACCGCGCTGATCCGGAGCGGTACCGAACGGCGCTGCTGATCACCGCACCGCGAACAGTGCCGATTCGAAACGGCGCCGCTGAGGCGGCGCCGAGGGTCCACCCTGCCGGGCCCAAAGCCAGGGCCTCGACATCGGGGAGCCTGCACCAAGAGGTGACTGCCGAGGCGGTGTCAGCGCTGCAGCCCCGGAGGGCTACGACGCCCCCAACACTGCGGAAGGGGCCTCCTGCAAGATAGGATGAGGAAACCCTCCTCGACCAGAGTAGGGCCCGGAGGGGACCCGGGAAGGCCTAAAGATCTCGCCCGAGATTCCCGTGAGCGACGCCGGCCTCGAAGACGGGCGGGCCTTGCCGAGCTTGAACGCCTGGATTTCGAGGACGCGACGGTCCATCGAGAACAGGCGCCGCACTAATCCATATCATGCTGGGTCCCAGGCAACGGGCGCAAACGCCATGCCGGTCCGAGACAAGAGAAATGCCGCCACAGGAGCACCGACGATAGGGCGCGCCCGTCAAGAACGCTTAGCTCCAGAACTGACATAACGCGAAACCAACGAGACTAAAACATAGTAGGAAAATACACCCGCACCGAAGATAGAAAAAGAACAGTCTTACCGGATCGTGACATGAAAAGGAAAACGGAGTCGGTAACTATGAAGATAGAAAACATTGAAGCGCTTCACGCGGACAGGTGCTGCCTCGACGGCGGGAGAAACAGAACTGAGTTGGTGGAGGAGTCGGTCCACTAACGGCCGTCACAGGATGACGCCACTCGAGGGCGGTGCCGCGTAGGGCAAACTTTAAAAAAAAGTTTCCTGGATGGTGCGCCCGCCAATCCAGGAAGTAATGAATGGTGAAGATTGGACAAGGAAGATCTGGGAATCTGGGACCACCCCTTATGTACTACGCCTGACGCCGGGGCGGGACCAACGCCGGCGGTCCCCGCTGAAGATAGCTAGCTAGAAGACTTGGTCCTGACGCCTGCCGGCTTCAGTCCTAATGGTGTAACCTGCTGCAAGAGCTGTTTCTCGAAGTAAGATCTGCTGGATTTCACAAGATCCCACGCAAGCCACCACTCACTAAGATCTGTGGAAAAATAATCCGCAAAACAGGATTTCATTCTGCAGAAAACATCCTGCCACAAGTTCTGTGGAAGAAGAGATCTACAGAAGGAAAAATCCACCACTAGTTCTACCGGACAGCACCAACTGGAACCCCCCGTGGCACCAGCATCACTTGTGGGAAAGGAGGGCACCAAGCAGTGCCTATGCCATCCTGGGCGACACCCGAGGGCACCCGCGGTGATAGCTGTAGGCACCCATGGCAGCATTGGCACCTGAGGGCACCCAAGGGCACCATGGCATCCATGTCAGAGTCAACACCTGGTTAAGATGAAACTCTGACACCACCTTCGGAAGGAATTTCAGGTGGGACACAGGACAACCTTGTCCCTGTGGAAGACCAGATAAGGGAAGTCCACCAAGAGTACCTGGAGCTCCCCTGTCCTGGCAGACATGATAACCACCAGGAAGGCCGTCTTCCATGACAAGTGTGACAACTCACACTTGTGCATTGGTTCGAATGGCTTGCCCATGAGCTTTGCCAGTAGCTGCAGTAGATCCCATGGAGGTGGAGGTTCAATCTCCAGACGGGATATGTGATCCAGGCCTTTGAAAAAGCGCCCTACCACTGTCTCCTGCGCCAACGTCGGCTGACCGGCCCGCGCCTGGTAAGCAGAGATGGCTGCCAGGTGCACCCTAAGGGTTGATGACCGAACACTCCCTTTGGACAAAGACCAAAGGCAGTCAAGAATGTTAGCCACAGGACAGGACAGAGGGTCCAGGCCCTTGCTCGGACACCAAATGAAAACCTTTTCCATTTGAAGGCATAACATTTCCTGGTCAATTCCTTTCTGGATGCCTTCACCATGGTGAGGACATCCTCAGAAAGACCCAAAGCCTGAAACTCTAGCCACTCAGGTACCAGGCTGTGAGGTGCAGAGATTGAAGGTCTGGATGGTATACCTTCCCCTAATTGAGAGAGATCAGGTCCGGGCATGCTGGAAGCTGCTCCGGGGGCCTGCAGCTGAAGCTGAGGCTAAGGCTAAGGAGATCTGGATACCAGAACTGGCACGGCCAGTCTGGGGCTACCAGAATCACCTTCGCCTTGTCCCTCTTCACCTTGAGGAGCACCTTGTGGATCAAGGGAAATCGAGGGAAGGCGTAGAAGAGGCCTGGGGTCCATAGCCTTGAGAAGGCATAGCCCTGCTGAGGGGGGCGGGCATGAAACAGCCTCAGCTTGGTGTTGTCCCTGGAGGCAAACAGGTCCACCATCTGTTTGCCCCAGAGGGAGAACAGGCTGTAAGCTACCTCTGGATAGAGAGACCACTCGTGGGATGTCTTGCCTAAGTGGCTGAGGGCATCCGCCAGATGCTTTGAGGCTCCTGCCACATGAATGGCTAGGAGATCTGCCTCCAGATGGCTGATGAGGGTCCAGATGCGGAGCGCCTCCCTGCAAAGCAGACAGGAATGCGTGCTGCCCTGTTTGTTGAGGTAGTGCATGGTTATGGTATTGTCCATCTGAACTTGAACCACTTGACCCCAGAGCTGAGGAGCAAAAGCTGACAGTGCCAGTCTGACTGCTCTGAGCTCCAACAGGTTGATGTGGCATCGGGACTCCTCGGGGGTCTAGAACCTATGGGCCCTTTTGTCCCCCATGTGGGCTCCCCAGACCATGAGAGAGGCATCGGTCGTGAGGACATACGTCGGCTCGGGGCGGACAAATGAGATCCCTTCCTGCAACCGGTCTGGGGCGGTCCACCATTGGAGAGCACCCACATCTTCTGGGTTACAGTGATCAGCTTGTCGAAATGACTGTGGCGCTGAGTCCACTGGGTGGCCAGCTCCCATTGGAGGTGTGCATGTGCCACAGGGCCCAACGACCATGGAGGTGCACGCCACTATGTAACCCAGAAGGTGCAGGAAGTCCCAGATAGGCTTAATTGCCCAACCAGAAATGACTGGGCAAAGAAAGATACAACCTCTCGCCTGTCTGCCGGGAGCTGAGCTTGCTTGTCGAGAGTCAAGCTCTGCCCCGGTGAAGCACATCACCTGGGAAGGCACGAGTTCCACTTGGCCTTGTTGATCAGGAGGCTGAGTTGGGAGCAGGTCTGAAGGGCCAGGCCCTGGACCTCTCCATCTCCTGCAGGGTGGGACCTGCTAAGAGCCAGTCGTCGAGGTAGGGGTGAATTCTCACCCCTCTATGCCTGAGATGGGCTGCCACCACTGCAATGCATTTAGTTAAGATCCATGGGGCCGAGGACAGGCTGAACGGCATGGCTTGGAACTCGTATAGGGTCCCTTTGGCTCTGAAGTGGAGGAACTGCCAATGAGACAGACAGATTGGGATGTGAAAGAATGCATCCCGCAGATCCAGTGAACAGAACCACATGTTCTGTTCCAAGGATGGTATGATCTGGGACAGAGTGACCATCCGTAAGGTGCATGACCTGAGATAGTGAATCAGGTCGTGCAGATCTAGAATGGGACGCCAGCCCCCCTCCCCCGTCTGCTTGGGCACCAGGAAGTACCTAGAGACAAAGCCTGGGTCTCCTGGAGAATCCGCCACTGGAGGTAATGCCTCCTTGAGGAGGAGCTCTGCAATGTCATCTCGGAGAGCCGACTGAGTAAGGGCAGATACTCTTTCCTCCCGTGGGGCACAGGCTCGGCTTGGAGGGTACTGCTCGACTCCAGAGAGGCAGACCCTGGACCGACCTATCTTCAAGACCCACCTGTCCATGGTGATAATGGACCAGGTGGAAAGGAAGTGGCAGAGTCGTGGATGGGAGAGGGGATGGCAGCCCCGCCACATCACTGAGCAGGCTTGGAGGAGGATCCAGAACCTGAACCTCTGCCTCCTTTACAGGCCTGGGAGGGCCCCGGCTTGGGCCAGGGGCGCCAAGCTTGAGTCTGCTGCTGTTGCTGCCCTCCTTGAAAGGAGGGTTGCTAGGCCGCAGGGGAAGAATGTAGAAAAGCCTTCTTCTGCTGCTTCTTACTGGAAGAACCTTCAGCAGAAATGGCGTCCAAGGTGGCATTGGACTGCTCAATATGCTGAAGGTGACCAGCCACAGCTGAAAAGACTGGTGCCCAGGAAAGGCACATCAGCTAGCTTGTGCTGAGTATCTGCCAGGAAGGAGGAAGAGTCTCAGCCAAGTCCTGCAGTAAGAGGCAACCGCGCTGCCAATGAGTGGGACAAGAATCCGCATGTCCAGGGCTGTCTGAAGCTGCTGGTTTGGCAACAGCCTGGCTCCTGGTCCTGGACTTGCTTGACTGTGGTCTGTATGTCCATGGGGAGATGTGGGAAGACTTCATCCAAAGACCCCAAAAGGGCATGGGAGAAGTGTGCCTTGACGACGGCTGAACTTGCCTAATGGAGGCCGCATGGACCTTCCAGCAGAATGATCCAGGTTTTTGGATTCCTTCTCGGGAGATCAATCAGTGTCGGCAGAACTACCAGTATGCCTGAACACAGAGGCGGTCACCAGGCTCTCGGCCGAAGGGTGCTCTGTGAGCCCCGCAAGAGACCCCATGGGCACTGCATACTTGTGGGCCATGCGGGCAGACGGAGCTGGACAAGAGGCAGGATGCTGCCAAAGTTCTAAGGCCAGGCCAACTATGACCTCTGCCACAGGAAAGGCCTCCATCGGGATATCCCCTCTCTTGAGGATGTCCATGAGATGGTACTCCGCCTTTTTCTGGATGGGATCCAGAGGCATCCTGTAGACTCAGAGAGATGAGGTGAAGAATGCCCTGGAAGACAAAGGACCTTCTTCTGTCTCAATCCCACTGCCGATTCATCATCCCCTGGGTGAGAATGTAGGCCGGTCTCATCCGAATCCAAGGAATCTAGATACAACAGTCAACTTCCCAGGTCACCTTCGACCCGCCGAGGGTGGTCCAGGGCAACAGTGAGCGAAAGACGCCAGGGAAGCCAGGTGTCTGGTCTAGCTTCCTTAGAAGGAGCCCCTCCCACAGGCTGCTTGGGCAGTGGTTCCACCACTATTGGTGGAGAGACCGGTTTAGGCCGAACCGGAGGTTTCGCTGCCTGGGCGGGGAACCACTTCATCAGCTCCAAAGGAGTCAGCTTTGGCCTGGGAGGTGAAAGCCAAGTAATGGCTGGAGTAGAAGCCAGAGTCGGCTTGTGCCTAGTCAAATGAACAGGTTACTCACCTGTGATAGTAGTTCTAGGAGTGTATATGTTGTTCATCCACACTTTGGCATGTCCCTTTCCCCTTTAAATCTTGCCGGAAGTCTTCAAGCTGACTCCTCTCACCCACCCAGGTGATATAAACCTCAGCTCCGCCCCATGACGCCAGATCTTAGCCTGCTGGAAGCCAGACTGTGCGCCTAAAGCCAGGGAGGACGGGTGGGTGCGTGTGGATGAACATATACCACTCCTAGAACTACTGTTACAGGTGAGTAACCTGTTTTTCTAGTAGCGTGGATATGTTGTCCATCCACACTTCTTGGCAGACTCCAAGCAGTTTGAGAGGAGGGAGGCAAGGCGCACACCCCCTTACTTGGGAAACAGAGATTGGAGAACTGAGGCCACAAAACCAGCATCCCGGCATGACTCAAGGTCGATGTGGTAGTGGGTAATAAAGGTGTTTGCTGACTTCCAGGTAGCAGTCCGACAGATTTCCTGGATAGGGTTGTCCTGAAGCAGTCACCGATGTAGCAATATGGTGGGTAGAATGAACCTCTATTCTTCGGGAGACTCCTTGCCCGCTAACTCATAGCACAGACCCATGCATGATGTAATCCACTTTTAATGGTCTGTTTGGCTGCAGGTCTGCAGGAGCGGCTTCAGCGAGGGTGACAAACAGCTGGTGAACCTTCACAATTTCCGCCATTCTCTCCTTATAATAGCAGCGAGCACATCTCTGGTCCAAAGTATGGAGCCTGTATTTACGTCCGAGGTGTAGTTAGGGTAGTATACCGCAGAGTCACTCACCTGGTTAAGGTGAAACTCTAACACCACCTTCAGAAGGAATTTCGGGTGGGGGTGCAGGACAACTCTGTCCCTGTGAAAGACCAGAAAAGGGGAGTCCACCAACAGTGCCTGGAGCTCCTCTGTCCTTCTGGCTGACATGATAGCTACCAGGAAGGCCGTCTTCCACGACAAGTGTGAGAGTGCACACTTGTGGATAGGTTCGAATGGCTTGCCCATGAGCTTTGCCAAAACCTGCAACAGATCCCATGGAGGCGGAGGTTCATGCACCAGAGGGGATATGTGATCCAGGCCTTTGAAGAAGCACCCGACCACTGTCTCCTCATGCCATAAATGGCTGACCGGTCTCGCCTGTAAGCAGAAATGACTGCTAGGTGCACCCAAGGGTCGATGATCGCAGCCTCCTTTGGAGAGAGACCAAAGGTAGTTGAGAATGTTAGCCACAGAACAGGATAAGGGGTCCAGACTCTTACCCTGACACCAAATAGAAAATCTATTCCATTTGAAAGCATAACATTTCCTGGTCGATTCCTTGCGAGATGCCTCCACCACGGTGTAGACATCCTCGCAGAGACCCAGAGCCTGGAACTCTAGCCACTCAGGTACCAGACTGTGAGGTGCAGGGATTGAAGGTCCAGATGGAATACCTTCCCCTGGTTCAAAGATATCAGGTCCGGGCGTGTACAAAGCCGCTCTGGGGGCCTGCAGCTGAGGCTGAGGAGATCTGGGTACCAAAACTGGCGCGGTCAATCTGGGGCTACCCAGATCACCTTCGCTTTGTCCCTCCTCACCTTGAGTAACACCTTGTGGATCAAGGGAAAATGGAGGGAATGGAGAGAAGGCCCTGGGATCCACGGCCTCAAAATGCATCCCTGCAGCCAGCCCTGCTGAGGGGGTGGTATGATACAGTCTCAGCTTGTTGTTTTCCCTGAAGGCAAACAGGTCCACCAATGGTTTGCCCCAACGAGAGAACAGACTGTAAGCTACCTCTGGATGGAGAGACCAGTCGGGATGTCTTGCTTATGCGCCTGAGAGCATCCACTCAGCTGGTTCGAGACTCCTGCCACATGAATGGCTAGGAGATCTGCCTCCAGCTGACTTACGAGGGTCAAGCCACGGAGCACCTCCTTACACAGCAGACAGGAGTGTGTGCCACCCTGTTTGTTGAGGCAGTACATGGTCATGGTATTGTCCTCTGGACTTGAAACCACTTGATCCAGGAGCTGAGGAGTGAAAGCTGACAGTGCCAGTCTGATTGCACTGAGCTCCAACAGGTTGATGTGGCCTCGGGGTCCAGAACCCATGGGCCCTGTTGTCCCTACATGGGCTCCCCAGCCCATGAGAGAGGCATCAGTCGTGAGCGACGCACCGCTGGCTCAGGGCAGACAAACGGATCCATTCCTGCAATCGTTCTGGGTCGGTCCACCATTGGAGAGTGTGCCACATCTTGGGTTACAGTGATCACGGTCAAAATGACCGTGGTGCTGAGTCCAATGGATGGCCATAGCTCCCATCGGAGGGGGCGTGATGCCACCAGGCCCAACGGACCACTGAGGTGCACGCCATGTAACCCAGAAGGCGCAGAAAGTCCCGGCAGGGCTAGGTGCCCAACCAGAAATGATCAGGCAAAGAAGGCAGAACCCCGCTCTGTCCTGGCCAGAGCCCAGCTCTGGCTTGATAACAGCTCTCTCTGCCCCGATGAAGCCCATCACCTGAGCAGGCACAGTTCTGGACTGGCCTCGCTGATCAGCAGCGCTGTTGAGAGCAGGTCTGGAGAGCCAGCTCCTGGACCTCTCCACCTTCCTCAAGGGAGGATCCTGCCAAGAGCCAGTCATTGAGATAAGGGTAGATTCGCACTCCACAACGCCGAAGATGGGCTGCCACCACTGCAATGCACTTGGTGAAGACCCACTAGGCTGAAGACAGGCCGAACGGCATGCCTCGGAACTCGTACAGGGTCCCTTCGACCCTGAAGTGGAGGAACCGCTGATGGGATGGACGGATTGGGACATGAAAGAACACGTCCTGTAGATCCAGTGAACAGAACCACATGTTTTGCTCCAGGGATGGTATGATTCTGTTCAGAGTTACCATCCTGAGTTGCAGACCTGAGATATTGATTCAGGCCATGGAGATGTCCGCTTGGGCACCAGGAAGTTCCTGGACACGTGCCTAGGTCTGTAGGAGGATCTGGCACTGAGCTACTGCTCCTTCATGAGGAGCAGAGCTATGTCATCTCAAAGAGCCGACTGAGTGCAAGCTGAGATCCTTTCTCCTGAGGGCGCGGGTTCAGATGGGAGGTACTGCTCTAACACTCGAGGCAGTCCTGACTGACCACTCTCGAGAACCCACCTGTCCGAAGTGATATCAGACCAGGCAGAATGAAAGTGGCGGAGCTGGCCCTCACTGGAGGACCCAGAGCTGGCGGATTGTAGTAGGGTGGCGATCACCTCAACCGGGTCACTGAGCAGGCTTAGAGGAGGAGGAGAAACCTGACCTGCACCTCGGCCTCTTTTTACGGGGCTGTTGAGGACCCTGCTTGGGCCATGGGCACCAAGTTTGAGCCTGCTGCTGCTGCTGCTGGACTCCTTTGATAGAGGGCTGCTCTGACCGCAGAGGGGGAAGTAGCCGACAGTCGGTTTCGGCTTTCTTTTCTGCTGGTTCTTGCCGCAAGAACCTTTTACAGAGGTAGTATCCAAGGTGGCATTGGACTGCTCGATATGCTGAAGGTGACAGGCGTGGAGGCATCGGGTCCTTTCTCAAGTGGCGGACGCCGGTCACCCGCCGACGACCGAGAAGACATAGGGCCTGACCAGCGACGGGCGTCTGGCGGTCGACGGTTCCTGGGACCTATGATGTAGGGCCGGCGCCAGGTCCGACGGCTTCTTTAAGGAGGTAAGCTCTTTGGTCTTCCTCTGGGGAGGAGGAGGCAAGGAGGCTGACCTGATGTCGGGTTCGGAACGGCAGGAACCAGACTTATGGTAGTGATGACGGTCCCCCAACCTAGCCAGGGCCTTGAAGAGGAAGATGATGGAAGGCTAAGGCTTGGCCTGTGAGACAGAAGAGGAGCCAAGGAGTAGTCTTCACCGCTGCAGGGGAGGCTGAGAACAGGCCCGTGAAGGAGAGCGGTCGGACTCGGAGCCGGAGCTACGGAGTTGGAGGCCCTAGACGGGACTTGGATCTAACTCTCTTCCCGTGCTTCTCAGGGTGTCTCCGGCCTTCTCTGAGGATTCCCTTGGAGGCCGCGCCCATGGTCCTGATTTTTCTTCCGAGCAGGAACGCTGAAGGGCCTTTCTACACTGGATCCGGTCCAGCTGTTGAACCCCTGGCAAAAGAGCAGGACTGGTGTCGGGTCTGGGCCCAGGCTACCAGACGTAGGCTTAATGCGGATCCTTAAACGGATTTGCTTCCTACAGCCGTGACTGAAGGATGGCCTTCAACGGAGGTTGAGAGGATATCAGACAGCAAAAGAGCCAAAAAACGAAACTTTTTCCCGAAGGAAGAACTTAACCGAGCATCACAGCACTAGAAACGAGTCAAGGGTTGAGACATGCAAGTCGACGTAAGGAAAGAAATGAAAATTACGTACTCTACCGTGAATTCCTGATCTTCTTCGTATCTTCACCATTCATTACTTCCTGGTGTTAGTGGAGGCGCCGACCAGCGACGGAGCTTTTTTCTTTTTTTTTTTTTTAAAGTTTGTTTGAACGGCATCGCCTCGAGAGTGACGCCATGCGCTATGCGTCGGGCGGCCGCTAGCGATCGACTCTCCTCCCAATCTAAAGCCTGTGAGTCGGAGAGGTGTGTGAGAGCAGAGAATATAGATAGCGAGGCAAGATAGCCAAGGGATAGCAAAGCAAGGAAGAATGAACTGAAAAGGAATAAGCCGATGGAGGAAGGACAGAGGAGATCAAGTATCCTTGTGCCTAGACTGCAGCCTCCTTACCTGGGCGACTCTTAGGGAGGAGAGATTGCTAAGAGATGAGAAAAAGGAAGAAGAAGAAGAAGAAAGAGAAGAGAGAGATGGGATGTTGAAGGGACCAGAATGCCCAACTAGTATTAGTTAGCTTAGAGCTGAAGGCTTGACTAAGAGGGAAGCAAGAACTCTCGGAGATAGAGCTGAAGAGAAGGTTCACCAAACCCGCTTAGACAGACTCTGAGGGCATAGTCCTTATCCTCAACATGCCATTGTTGAGTTGATACCTGGGTTCCCGGGTCATGACAGGCCTAGAATTCGAGGACACCTGGAGGAGGGAAGGGAACCCCAGGCAGCAGGAGAGTGCTGCTCTGGGACTTAGAAAAAGGAAATGTAGCCTTTCAGGCGCTTAAGCATAGAAATGGGACTCAGACAGACTGGCCATGCTTAGGCTGGCCGGGATTGGATATGGTCATACAGCTCTTTCTGTAAAATTGTCCAGGAGGACACTTAAAAGGAGAAACCAATATGTAAACTAGCTTAGAAGTGAGATTACCTTCATCCCTCTTGTTTGTTTTTTCCTTTTTTTTTTACAGAAGAAATTTGAGGTTGGTTGCATGACCCCAAAACCAAGATGCCTATAGCAGTCTAAAAGAGTTCCTCAGCATTTTTTCTTCTTTTTTTTTTTAAAGAAAAGGAACAGACGTGTCTGCTCCTCTGCTCTGCAGGGCAAGAATAGAGGGGGGGGTTTGATCTCTAGGCAATATCTGAACACGGATTGCAGGATCAACTGAATAGCCTGAACCAGGCCAAAACCCCAGAGATATCTTGTCAGGATAACGACAAGAGATAGTTGTGCAGTCTGATCGCCAATGCAATCCACTTAGATGGCCTACTTAATCTTAGAGTAATTAATTTTTCTGAAAATTAGAACCTCCCCCAAAAAGAAGGATTTTTTTTTTTTTTGAAAATTAAGCAATTTTTCCTAGTTTTTAAGAACAATTTTTTTTTTTTTTTTTTTGCAGAGAGAGGAAGGAGACGGAGTGGAGAAGTTCCAGGAAGAGGCCAATGAGGGATGGTGGAGGAGGTAATGAATGGTGAAGATACAAGAGAAGATCAGAATTACGGTAGGCACGTAATTTTCATATCTTCCCTTGTCAATCTTCACCATTCATTACTTCCTGGGTGAGTATCAAGCTTCTCTTCCCTGGAGGGGAAGAGTAATACCCTGAGGGAACAAGACCTCCAGCCTTCTGCTGGTGAGAAAACAGAAGGAGAAGACCCTGGCTTATTCAGAAAGCCTAAGTGGAGAAGAGCTAGAGGTGCCTCCAAGACGGGAGACGGAGGGAGCCCTGTAAAGTCTCCTAGCTCTGAAGAGAAAAAGACGGTCCCCGGAAGGCGGAGCCGAATCACCCCACGCCAGGGCGGGTGACAACCTGAAAGACGGGCTATGCCGTCCTGCCTGATGCAGATCGCTGTCCCCGCAAGCCTGGAAGCCACCCTCATTGGCGCCATAAGATGCCCTTGCTTGTGTCTTGCCAGCTCCAGGCCTACCGCGAGAGGGCAACGGCTCGCCTGGTTTGCTCTGTGGTCAGGCATAGATGCCAGCAGCTGGACATCATCGACCACAAATGCCGGGTTATAGGCAGCGTAGGAGCCTGATGTGATGCAATACATGCAACCACACGAGAAGAAGAGAACACTTTCTCTCCCCAACGGTAACTGAGAGAGTCCGCAACCGTGGGCGGTCGTAAGCGCCAGGCAACGGCGCCTCAGAAGGAGTATCCAGGTATACCAAACCTGAGGACGGGTTGGAAGGGAACCTAGAGACTAGAGGGGCACAATACCTATGCTGGCAGTCCGCCGGGTGGGAAGAAGCGGCAGGGAACTGCCAGGACCGATAGACGCCTCCTGGAAGGGATAGGCCAGGAAGGTACCACCAGATGCTGGGCACTGAATTCACCAAGGAATTCACGCTTCCCATTCGGGTATTGTCTCCTCCAACATAGGAAACTGAGATCCTCACCATCCTCGAGAGGAAACGCTGATATTCTGTGAAATCAGCATCGGAGGACAGATGAGCAGGGTTCTTTCCTCAGAGGAGGGAGACGAGGATGATGGGGAGCTGGAATGCTCAGAGGATTCCTACGTGGTGGGAGAGTTGAAAGACCCGCTCATGCATGTATCTAACATATGAGGGGAAGGCCGCTGCAGAACCTCTGAACTGCTCCCAGGATAACGGACCCGTAGGACCGACATGGCCCGGGAGCGGGGGTGGTGAAGGCAGAGAGATGGGAGAGGGGCACCTCCAGGAGGCAACTGCTCTCTGCGAGGGCTCTGGAATCCGGGGAAAGGAGCCCTAGTAGGAGGGATCCCGGATATCAAACCAGGCTGCAGAACGGAACTCTGGGGAAGCGGAGCCTGGAAGAGCCCTGGGGGAGAAACTCCCCTGGGACGACGCCGGGACTGCATGGATCCAGAAGGGCAGTCCGCACAAACGCCGCCGGAGGACACCCTAGAACCCTGGAGGGAGGGACAGGGCTCTGCACTACGGCTCCTGGCCACCCCCCCTGAGGTGGCCAAAGAAGACCGGGCAGCAGGCCGCCTGCCCCTCAACCCCTCGGATTCCGAGAGGGCCCTCCTCCTCGACTGCAACGTCCCCCTGTCCCTAGAGGAGGCAACAGCACCCCGGGGGGTAGCCGTCACCGAGCCTCCAGAGAGGGCAGCCTTCCCCTCTGTCACCCCCACGTCTGCCCCCCGGGACTCTCGGCCACCCCAGCCGAGGAACCCCACGACAGACGACGGTGGGGACAGAGGAGGCCGCGCCGCCTGGCACCCTCTAGCCACCGAGGACCCAGATCCCACGAATGGGGTGCCAGGATGGGTCCACATTCAGTCATCGCCCTCCGAGGAGGACCAGACCAGCAGGACCTGGATGCTGGCCACCCCAGGGGTCCTCGAGGCCACCGGGCCGCCGAATGGCCCCGGTACCTGCGGGCACCGCCGCCCCACGCCGGGTAGCAGGAAGGCTTCCACTTATTACCCCCAGCGGCCCGCAGGCCTGCACCCCTGGGGAAGGGGAAGGCTAACCGCGCCGCCGGCAGCGCCGGGAGGCGGAGTAGCACTGCCGACGGCGCCGCCATGTCCACCGGCACCGCGAACGGCGCCGAGGTGTGCGAGGGCACCGCCAACGGCGCCGCTTGCCCAACCGCACGCTAACGGCGCTGATCCAAAGCGGCGCTTAACGGGCGCTTACCTCATCACCGGCGCTGATCCGGGCGGTACGAACGGGCGCTGCTGATCACCGCACCGCGAACAGTGCCGATCGAAACGGCGCGCTCAGGAGGCGCCGAGGGTCCACCCTGCCGGGCCCAAAGCCAAGGGCCTCGACATCGGGGAGCCTGCACCAAGAGGTGACTGCCGAGGCGGTGTCAGCGCTGCAGCCCCGGGAGGGCTACGACGCCCCCAACACTGCGGAAGGGCCTCCTCGCAAGATAGGATGAGGAAACCTCCTCCTCGGACCGTATAGGCCCGGAGGGGACCCGGGAAGGCCTAAAGATCTCGCCCGAGATTCCGTGAGCGACGCCTGCCTCGAAGACGCGGGGCCTTGCCGAGCTTGAACGCGCTGGATTTTCGAGGACGCGACGGTCCATCGAGAACAGGCGCCGCATCTAATCCATATCATGCTGGGGTCCCAGGCAACGGCGGCAAACGCCACGCCGGTCCGAGACAAGAGAAATGCCGCCACAGGAGCACCGACGATAGGGCGCGCCCGTTCAAGAACGCTTAGCTCCAGAACTGACATAACGCGAAACCAACGAGACTAAAACATAGTAGGAAAATACACCGCACCGAAAGATAGAAAAAGAACAGTCTTACCGGACATGAGGAAGGAAAACGGAGTCTGTAACTATGAAGATAGAAAACATTGAAGCGCTTACGCGGACAGGTGCTGCCTCGACGGGCGGGAGAAACAGAACTGAGTTGGTGGAGGAGTCGGTCACTGCTAACGGGCCGTCGCAGATGACGCCACTCGAGGGCGGTGCCGCGTAGGGCAAACTTTAAAAAAAAAGCTTCGTGGAGGGTGCGCCCGCCAATCCAGGAAGTAATGAATGGTGAAGATTGACAAGGAAGATCTGGGAATCTGGGGACCACCCCTTATGTACTACGCCTGACGCCGGGGCGGGACCAACGCCGGGGGCGGTCCCCGCTGAAGATAGCTAGCTAGAAGAATTCCGTGCGGTCCTGACGCCTGCCGGCTTCAGTCCTAATGGTGTAACCTGCTGCAAGAGCTGTTTCTCGAAGTAAGATCTGCTGGATTTCACAAGATCCCACGCAAGCCACCACTCACTAAGATCTGTGGAAAAATAATCCGCAAAACAGGATTTCATTCTGCAGAAAACATCCTGCCACAAGTTCTGTGGAAGAAGAGATCTACAGAAGGAAAAATCCACCACTAGTTCTACCGGACAGCACCAACTGGAACCCCCCGTGGCACCAGCATCACTTGTGGGAAAGGAGGGCACCAAGCAGTGCCTATGCCATCCTGGGCGACACCCGAGGGCACCCGCGGTGATAGCTGTAGGCACCCATGGCAGCATTGGCACCTGAGGGCACCCAAGGGCACCATGGCATCCATGTCAGAGTCAACACCTGGTTAAGATGAAACTCTGACACCACCTTCGGAAGGAATTTCAGGTGGGACACAGGACAACCTTGTCCCTGTGGAAGACCAGATAAGGGAAGTCCACCAAGAGTACCTGGAGCTCCCCTGTCCTGGCAGACATGATAACCACCAGGAAGGCCGTCTTCCATGACAAGTGTGACAACTCACACTTGTGCATTGGTTCGAATGGCTTGCCCATGAGCTTTGCCAGTAGCTGCAGTAGATCCCATGGAGGTGGAGGTTCAATCTCCAGACGGGATATGTGATCCAGGCCTTTGAAAACGCCTACCACTGTCTCCTGCGCCTAACGGCCGGGCCGACCGCCCTGGTAAGCAGGGATGGCTGCAAGGTGCACCCTAAGGGTTGATGATCAACACTCCCTTTGGACAAAGACCAAAGGCAGTCAAGAATGTTAGCCACAGGACAGGACAGAGGGTCCAGGCCCTTGCTCGGACACCAAATGAAAACCTTTTCCATTTGAAGGCATAACATTTCCTGGTCAATTCCTTTCTGGATGCCTTCACCATGGTGAGGACATCCTCAGAAAGACCCAAAGCCTGAAACTCTAGCCACTCAGGTACCAGGCTGTGAGGTGCAGAGATTGAAGGTCTGGATGGTATACCTTCCCCTAATTGAGAGAGATCAGGTCCGGGCATGCTGGAAGCTGCTTCGGGGGCCTGCAGCTGAAGCTGAGGCTAAGGCCAAGGAGATCTGGATACCAGAACTGGCACGGCCAGTCTGGGGCTACCAGAATCACCTTCGCTTGTCCCTCTTCACCTTGAGGAGCACCTTGTGGATCAAGGAATCGAGGAAGGCGAGAAGAGGCCTGCTGTCCATAGCCTTGAGAAGGCATAGCCTGCTGAGGGGGGCGGCATGAAACAGCCTCAGCTTGGTGTTGTCCCTGGAGGCAAACAGGTCCACCATCTGTTTGCCCCAGAGGGAGAACAGGCTGTAAGCTACCTCTGGATAGAGAGACCACTCGTGGGATGTCTTGCCTAAGTGGCTGAGGGCATCCGCCAGATGCTTTGAGGCTCCTGCCACATGAATGGCTAGGAGATCTGCCTCCAGATGGCTGATGAGGGTCCAGATGCGGAGTGCCTCCCTGCAAAGCAGACAGGAATGCGTGCTGCCCTGTTTGTTGAGGTAGTGCATGGTTATGGTATTGTCCATCTGAACTTGAACCACTTGACCCCAGAGCTGAGGAGCAAAAGCTGACAGTGCCAGTCTGACTGCTCTGAGCTCCAACAGGTTGATGTGGCATCGGGACTCCTCGGGGGTCTAGAACCTATGGGCCCTTTTGTCCCCCATGTGGGCTCCCCAGACCATGAGAGAGGCATCGGTCGTGAGGACATACGTCGGCTCGGGGCGGACAAATGAGATCCCTTCCTGCAACCGGTCTGGGGCTGTCCACCATTGGAGAGCACCCACATCTTCTGGGTTACAGTGATCAGCTTGTCGAAATGACTGTGGCGCTGAGTCCACTGGGTGGCCAGCTCCCATTGGAGGTGTGCATGTGCCACAGGGCCCAACGGACCATGGAGGTGCACGCCACTATGTAACCCAGAAGGTGCAGGAACTCCCAGATGGGGCGCAATTGCCCAACCAGAAATGACTGGGCAAAGAAAGATACAACCTCCGTCCTGTCTGCCGGGAGCTGAGCTCTTGCTTGTCGAGAGTCAAGCTCTGCCCCGATGAAGCACATCACCTGGGAAGGCACGAGTTCCGACTTGGCCTTGTTGATCAGGAGGCTGAGTTGGGAGCAGGTCTGAAGGGCCAGGCCCTGGACCTCTCCATCTCCTGCAGGGTGGGACCTGCTAAGAGCCAATCGTCGAGGTAGGGGTGAATTCTCACCCCTCTATGCCTGAGATGGGCTGCCACCACTGCAATGCATTTAGTTAAGATCCATGGGGCCGAGGACAGGCTGAACGGCATGGCTTGGAACTCGTATAGGGTCCCTTTGGCTCTGAAGTGGAGGAACTGCCAATGAGACAGACAGATTGGGATGTGAAAGAATGCATCCCGCAGATCCAGTGAACAGAACCACATGTTCTGTTCCAAGGATGGTATGATCTGGGACAGAGTGACCATCCGTAAGGTGCATGACCTGAGATAGTGAATCAGGTCGTGCAGATCTAGAATGGGACGCCAGCCCCCCTCCCCCGTCTGCTTGGGCACCAGGAAGTACCTAGAGACAAAGCCTGGGTCTCCTGGAGAATCCGCCACTGGAGGTAATGCCTCCTTGAGGAGGAGCTGTGCAATGTCATCTCGGAGAGCCGACTGAGTAAGGGCAGATACTCTTTCCTCCCGTGGGGCACAGGCTCGGCTTGGAGGGTACTGCTCGAATTCCAGAGGCAGACCCTGACCGACCATCTTCAAGACCCACCTGTCCATGGTGATAATGGACCAGGTGGAAAGGAAGTGGCAGAGTCGGCGTGATGGGAGAGGGGATGGCAGCCCCCGCCACATCACTGAGCAGGCTTGGAGGAGGATCCAGAACCTGAACCTCTGCCTCCTTTACAGGCCTGGGAGGGCCCCGGCTTGGGCCAGGGGCGCTAAGCTTGAGTCTGCTGCTGTTGCTGCCCTCCTTGAAAGGAGGGTTGCTAGGCCGCAGGGGAAGAATGTAGAAAAGCCTTCTTCTGCTGCTTCTTACTGGAAGAACCTTCATCAGAAATGGCGTCCAAGGTGGCATTGGACTGCTCAATATGCTGAAGGTGACCAGCCACAGCTGAAAAGACTGGTGCCCAGGAAAGGCACATCAGCTAGCTTGTGCTGAGTATCTGCCAGGAAGGAGGAAGAGTCTCAGCCAAGTCCTGCAGTAAGAGGCAACTGCGGCTGCCAATGAGTGGGTACAAGAATCCGCAATGTCCAGGGCTGTCTGAAGCTGCTGTTTGGCAACAGCCTGGCCCTGGTCCTGGACTTGCTTGACTGTGGTCTGCATGTCCATGGGGAGATGTGGGAAGACTTCATCCAAAGACCCCAAAAGGGCATGGGAGAAGTGTGCCTTGACGACGGCTGAACTTGCCTAATGGAGGCCGCATGGACCTTCCAAGCAGAATGATCCAGGTTTTTGGATTCCTTCTCGGGAGATCAATCAGTGTCGGCAGAACTACCAGTATGCCTGAACACAGAGGCGGTCACCAGGCTCTCCGGTCAGGGTGCTCTGTAGCCCCTGCAAGAGACCCCATGGGCACTGCATACTTGTGGGCCATGCGGGCAGACGGAGCTGGACAAGAGGCAGGATGCTGCCAAAGTTCTAAGGCCAGGCCAACTATGACCTCTGCCACAGGAAAGGCCTCCATCGGGATATCCCCTCTCTTGAGGATGTCCATGAGATGGTACTCCGCCTTTTTCTGGATGGGATCCAGAGGCATCCCTGTAGACTCAGAGATGAGGTGAAGAATGCCCTGGAAAGACAAAGGACCTTCTTCTGTCTCAATCCCACTGGCCGATTCATCATCCCCTGGGTGAGAATGTAGGCCGGTCTCATCCGAATCCAAGGAATCTAGATACAACAGTCAACTTCCCAGGTCACCTTCGACCCGCCGAGGGTGGTCCAGGGCAACAGTGAGCGAAAGACGCCAGGGAAGCCAGGTGTCTGGTCTAGCTTCCTTAGAAGGAGCCCCTCCCACAGGCTGCTTGGGCAGTGGTTCCACCACTATTGGTGGAGAGACCGGTTTAGGCCGAACCGGAGGTTTCGCCGGCTCCGTGGGCGGGGGAACCGACTTCATCAGCTCCAAAGGAGTCAGCTTTGGCCTGGGAGGTGAAAGCCAAGTAATGGCTGGAGTAGAAGCCAGAGTCGGCTTGTGCCCAGTCAAAATGAACAGGTTACTCACCTGTGATAGTAGTTCTAGGAGTGGTATATGTTGTTCATCCACACTTCTTGGCATGTCCCTTTCCCCTTTAAATCTTGCCGGAAGTCTTCAAGCTGACTCCTCTCACCCACCCAGGTGATATAAACCTCAGCTCCGCCCCATGACGCCAGATCTTAGCCTGCTGGAAGCCAGACTGTGCGCCTAAAGCCAGGGAGGACGGGTGGGTGCGTGTGGATGAACATATACCACTCCTAGAACTACTGTTACAGGTGAGTAACCTGTTTTCTAGTAGCGTGGATATGTTGTCCATCCACACTTCTTGGCAGACTCCAAGCAGTTTGAGAGGAGGGAGGCAAGGCGCACACCCCCTTACTTGGGAAACAGAGATTGGAGAACTGAGGCCACAAAACCAGCATCCCGGCATGACTCAAGGTCGATGTGGTAGTGGGTAATAAAGGTGTTTGCTGACTTCCAGGTAGCAGCCCGACAGATTTCCTGGATAGGGTTGTCCCTTGAAGCAGTCACCGATGTAGCAATATGGTGGGTAGAATGAACTCTTATTCTTCTGGGAGACTCCTTGCCCGCCAACTCATAGCACAGACCCATGCATGATGTAATCCACCTTGCAATGGTCTGTTTGGCTGCAGGTCTGCCAGGAGCGGCTTCAGCGTAGGTGACAAACAGCTGGTGAACCTCTTCACAAATTTCCGCCATTCTCTCCTTATAATAGCAGCGAGCACATCTCTGGTCCAAAGTATGGAGCCTGTACTTGGCGTCCGAGGTGTAGTTAGGGTAGTATACCGGCAGAGTCACTACCTGGTTAAGGTGAAACTCTAACACCACCTTCAGAAGGAATTTCGGGTGGGGGTGCAGGACAACTCTGTCCCTGTGAAAGACCAGAAAAGGGGAGTCCACCAACAGTGCCTGGAGCCCTCTGTCCTTCTGGCTGACATGATAGCTACCAGGAAGGCCGTTTTCCACCACAAGTGTGAGAGTGCACACTTGTGGATAGGTTCAATGGCTTGCCCATGAGCTTGCCAAACCTGCAACAGATCCCATGGAGGCGGAGGTTCATGCACCAGAGGGGATATGTGATCCAGGCCTTTGAAGAAGCACCGACCACTGTCTCCTGCGCTATCAAATGGCTGACCGGTCTGGCGCCGTAAGCAGAAATGACTGCCAGGTGCACCCTAAGGGTCGATGACCGCAGCCCTCCTTGGAGAGAGACCAAAGGTAGTGAGAATGTTAGCCACAGAACAGGATAAGGGTCCAGACTCTTACCCTGACACCAAATAGAAAATCTATTCCATTTGAAAGCATAACATTTCCTGGTCGATTCCTTGCGAGATGCCTCCACCACGGTGTAGACATCCTCGCAGAGACCCAGAGCCTGGAACTCTAGCCACTCAGGTACCAGACTGTGAGGTGCAGGGATTGAAGGTCCAGATGGAATACCTTCCCCTGGTTCAAAGATATCAGGTCCGGGCGTGTACAAAGCCGCTCTGGGGGCCTGCAGCTGAGGCTGAGGAGATCTGGGTACCAAAACTGGCGCGGTCAATCTGGGGCTACCCAGATCACCTTCGCTTTGTCCCTCCTCACCTTGAGTAACACCTTGTGGATCAAGGGAAATGGAGGGAAGGCGTAGAGAAGGCCTGGGATCCACGGCCTCAAAAATGCATCCCCCTGCAGCCAGCCCTGCTGAGGGGGGCGGGCATGATACAGTCTCAGCTTGTTGTTTTCCCTGAAGGCAAACAGGTCCACCAATGGTTTGCCCCAACGAGAGAACAGACTGTAAGCTACCTCTGGATGGAGAGACCAGTCGTGGGATGTCTGGCTTATGCGCCTGAGAGCATCCACCAGCTGGTTCGAGACTCCTGCCACATGAATGGCTAGGAGATCTGCCTCCAGCTGACTTACGAGGGTCAAGCTGCGGAGCACCTCCTTACAAAGCAGACAGGAGTGTGTGCCACCCTGTTTGTTGAGGCAGTACATGGTCATGGTATTGTCCCTCTGGACTTGAACCACTTGATCCAGGAGCTGAGGAGTGAAAGCTGACAGTGCCAGTCTGATTGCACTGAGCTCCAACAGGTTGATGTGGCCTCGGGGGTCCAGAACCCATGGGCCCTGTTGTCCCCTACATGGGCTCCCCAGCCCATGAGAGAGGCATCAGTCGTAAGGACGACCGTCGGCTCAGGGCAGACAAACGTGATCCATTCCTGCAATCGTTCTGGGGCGGTCCACCATTGGAGAGTGTGCCACATCTTCTGGGTTACAGTGATCAGCCGGTCAAAATGACCGTGGTGCTGAGTCCAATGGATGGCCAGCTCCCATCGGAGGGGGCGCATGTGCCACCAGGCCCAACGGACCACTGAGGTGCACGCCGCCATGTAACCCAGAAGGCGCAGAAAGTCCCGGGCAGGGCGCAAGTGCCCAACCAGAAATGATCAGGCAAAGAAGGCGAGAACCCCCGCCCTGTCCGCCGGGAGCCCAGCTCTGGCTTGATAACAGTCGAGCTCTGCCCCGATGAAGCCCATCACCTGAGCAGGCACAAGTTCCGACTTGGCCTCGTTGATCAGCAGGCCAAGTTGAGAGCAGGTCTGGAGAGCCAGCTCCCTGGACCTCTCCACCTCCTCAAGGGAGGATCCTGCCAAGAGCCAGTCATTGAGATAAGGGTAGATTCGCACTCCACAACGCCGAAGATGGGCTGCCACCACTGCAATGCACTTGGTGAAGACCCACTAGGCTGAAGACAGGCCGAACGGCATGCCTCGGAACTCGTACAGGGTCCCTTCGACCCTGAAGTGGAGGAACCGCTGATGGGATGGACGGATTGGGACATGAAAGAACACGTCCTGTAGATCCAGTGAACAGAACCACATGTTTTGCTCCAGGGATGGTATGATCTGGTTCAGAGTTACCATCCGGAAGTTGCGAGACCTGAGATATTGATTCAGGTCATGGAGATGTCCGCTTGGGCACCAGGAAGTTCCTGGACACGATGCCTAGGTCTGTAGGAGGATCTGGCACTGGAGCTACTGCCTCCTTGCGGAGGAGCAGAGCTATGTCATCTCAAAGAGCCGACTGAGTGCAAGCTGAGATCCTTTCCCTCCTGAGGGGCGCGGGCTCAGATGGGAGGGTACTGCTCTAACACTAGAGGCAGTCCCTGACTGACCACTTCGAGAACCCACCTGTCCGAAGTGATATCAGACCAGGCAGAATGAAAGTGGCGGAGCTGGCCCCCCACGGGAGGACCCAGAGCTGGCGTGACGGTAGTAGGGGTGGCGACCCCCAATCCGTCACTGAGCAGGCTTAGAGGAGGAGGAGAAACCTGGACCTGCACCTCGGCCTCCTTTACGGGGCTGTTGAGGACCCTGCTTGGGCCATGGGCACCAAGTTTGAGCCTGCTGCTGCTGCTGCTGGACTCCTTGATAGGAGGGCTGCCTGACCGCAGGGGAAGAATGCCGAAATGGCTTCGTCTTTCTTTTCTGCTGGTTCTTGCCCGAAGAACCTTTTTACAGAGGTAGTATCCAAGGTGGCATTGGACTGCTCGATATGCTGAAGGTGACAGGCCACTCCTGGACTGAACAAGTTGGTGCCAAGGAAGGGAACATCAGCTAACTTGTGCTGAGTAGCCGCCAGGAAGGAGGATAACCTCAGCCAGGCCCTGCGGCGAGTGGCCACTGCGGCTGCTAAGGAGCGGGTACAAGAATCCCCAATGTCTAGGGCAGTCTGGAGCTGCTGTTTTGCAACAGCATGGCCCTGATCACGGACTTGTTTGACCGTGGTCTGCATGTCTGCCGGGAGATGAGGGAGGACTTCATCTAATGACCCGAGGAGGGCATGAGAGAAGTGTGCCATAATGACAGCTGAACTGGTTGGACAAAGGCCTATGGAAGAGGCCGCGTAGACCTTGCGGGCAGAGCGGTCAATATTTTGGAACTCCTTGTCCGGAGGTCGGTCTGTGTCAGCTGAGCTACCAGTACGTCTAAACACAGAAGCAGTCACCAGTCTCTTGGCCGAAGGATGTTCTGTGAATTCTGGCAGAGACCCCATGGGCACTGCGTACTTGCAGGCCATGTGGGCAGATGATGCTGGGCAGGAAGCTTGGCGCTGCCAGAGCTCAAGGGCCCGGCCAGTGATGGCTTTGGCCACTAGAAAGGCCTCCGTCGGGGCATCCCCCTTTTTAGGATGTCTGCAAGGGGGTACTCCGCCTTTTTCTGTATAGACTCCAAGGGCATTCTGGTAGATTCGGAGATCAGGCGGAGAATGCCTTGAAAGGAGGAAGGACCCTCCTCTAAACCTGCCACGGAGGACTCATCATCTCCAGGATGGGAGTGTAGTCCTGTGGCATCCGAGTGCGAGGAGCCGTGGTACAATGGTCTCCCCCACTTACGTCCCCTTCGATCAGCCGGGGCGGTCGGGGTAATCAGGATGGACAGACATCGGGTAAGCCCGGTGTCTGTATGGTCCTCTTTTGAGGGAGCCCCTCCCTGAGGCTGCTTAGGTGGTGGTTCCACCAGAATCGGTGGAGAGACCGAGATGGGCCGAGCCGGGATATGGGGGAACCAAAGGCTTTGCTTCCAGAGGGTCAGCATCAGCCCAGGAGGCGGTAGCCAAGTGATGACCAGGGTGGACGGCAGAGCTGGCTTCTGCCCGGTCAAAATCAGCTGTTGCCACATAAGATCCTCGTAGCGTCGACAGAGTTTCCGTCGAGGCGTCTCCCCGTCCGAGGAGGATGAAGATCTTCGGCGATGCCTCTTTTTAGAGTGCCTGTGACTCTTTTTCGGTCGTTCGACTGAGGGGGTTCTGGACCTTGATCGAGATCGGGCTGGCTGACTCGGTCAATCGGGAGACACTGGGGTCGGTGAAAACTGAGGGTCCAGAACCGTGTCCTCGATGGTGACACCAGCGGGCTGGGTCCCTTCTTTGGGAAAAACAAGGACCGGAGTCCTTTCTAAGGAATCACTGACCGGAGTCGGCTAAATAGGGTCGATCAGGTCAAGAGATATCTCAACCTTGTCGGCCACTTCCTCGATTTCTTGGCCGGACAGAATATCCGTAAAGCTGGCGGTCAAGGATGCGATCTCGACCGAGGCTGAGACCGCATGTTCCTAGGACTCGGACCTTTCTCAGTCCCAAGAACGTCTCCGTTTGGATGAAGACTTAAAGTCCTTCTCCCTCTTCCGAGGGCAGGAGGAGTGCAAGCCCGAGGGCGCCTCACCCCTGGTGGGGAGAGACTAGCACAACTCCTGAAGGAACCTGAAAAGGTGAAACAGAGGTTCAGAGGAACAAAAAAGCTCAGAGTGGCCGAAGCTTGAGTTGCTTCCTCCTCGAAAGCCTTCATTTGCTCCAACTGTTCGGCGGATCCCGCAGCCGCAGAATCCGCCCACCTCGCCTCCTTCGATTTCACTATTGGGTTCCTTTTCTCTGGTCTCCCCAATTTCAGGCATGCCAAGCGGTCGTCCAGAACGTTGGGATGGAAGGCCAGGCAAAACATGCAGGTAGAGGGTGTTATGTCCGACACCAAGGCAGTAGACGCACGTTAGGTGGGGATCAGTGCACGACATCTTCTGGCCGCAGGAGCACCGGTAAAATCCGGGAACAGATTTTTCCTCCATGTCCGATGCGCTACTATGGGAATTGACAACTCCTAATGAGTTTTAAGGTAAGATCGTAAAAACGACGTTTGAAATCCAGGGCCTACGAATTGCTGTGAAGCACGAGGGAACCTGCATCTTCCAGCAGAAAGGAAGATCTGGCGTCATGGGGCGGAGCAGAGGTTTATACCATCCAGGTGGGTGGGAGGAGCCAGCTTGAAAACTTCCAGCAAGATTTAAAGGGGAAAGGGACATGCCAAGAAGTGTGGATGAACAACATATCCACGCTCCTAGAACAGCTGTTGCCACATGAGGTCCTCGTAGCGCCGGAGTTTCCGCTGGAGCCTCTCCTCATCCAAAGAGGGCAAGGACGATCGATGGCATTGCCTCTATTTAGAGCCCTTGTGGCTGTTCCTCGGCCTGTTGGTTGAGGGGGTCCTGGACCTCGATCGAGATAGGTCAGGCTGATTCGGTCACTCGGTAGATATCAGCGAGACCGGTGATTTCCCAGGGTCGGGGATCACTTCCTCGATGGGACCCCCAGTGGGCTGGGTCTCCTCATCGGGGAAAGAAAGGACCGGAGTCCGACTGAGAGAATCGTTGACCAGAATCAGCGACAATGGGTCGATGATTATTTCAACCTCGTCGATTGACACTTCAGTCGACTGGCCAGACGGCAAAGCTGAGAAGTCATCAGCCAAAGAGGTAATTTCGACTGAAGTCAAGACTGCTGGTTGCTGGGACCGAGATCTTGCCTGATCCCAAGAACTTCTTCGCCGAGACGAAGACGATCCTGGGTCCTTTTCCCACTTATGAGGACCGAGAGGAGTGTGTGCCCACAGGACTCTCTCCCTTAGTTGGGAGAGACTGGCACAACTCTCGGAAAGAACCCGAGAAAGTGGAGCCCAGGTTGAGCAGAATGAAGAAGCTCAGAGAGGAAGATTCACTGACCCGAGCCACTTCCTCCTCGAAGGCTTACACGCGTTCCAATTGCTCGGTAGATCCCGCGGCTGTGGAAACCGCCCACTGAGCCTCCTTTGATTTCACCGGAGGGTTGTTTTTCCCGGCCTCCCCAACTTCAGGCATGCGAGATGGTTGTAGAGGACGTTAGGGTGAAATGCAAGACAAAAATCGCACTTCAAGGTGTCATGGTCGACACCCAAGAAATAGCCGCATTGGGAATGGTGCAAGGCATGGGGATTTGTGTGCGGCATCTTCTGGTCGTACAAACACCACTGAAATCCAGGGAAAGACTTGTCTTCCATAATCGAAGATAGAGTGTCGTGGTCGCTAACACGAACTAGATGGATTTTCGGAATAACCTACGATATAGAATCCAGGGCCTACAAAATGTGGTAGCACGAGGCAGGCAACTTGAATCTTGCAGCAGAAAGGAAGATCTGGCCATCATGGGGTGGAGCCGAGGCATATACCACCTGGGTGCGTGGGAGGAGCCAGCTTGAAGACCTTCCAGTGATCCTGAAAGGGACATGCCAAATAGTGTGGAAGAACAACATCTCCACGATCCTAGAACACACATCCCAGCGTGACTTGAGGTTGATGCAGTAGGGGGAAACAAAGGTGTGTGCTGACCTCCAGGCAGCAGCCCTACAAATCTCCTGCACGGGTATATCCCTGGAAGCCACCTGGGCCACCACATACGTGACAATGTCCAGAAAGCAGAGATGGTTGCTAGGTGCACCTTTAGAGTCATTGCTCTTCCATTTAAAGGCACAGCACCTGAGAGTTGACTCCTTCCTGGAGGCCACCACAACGTGGAGGATATCCTTGGAAAGACCCCCCACCGAGTCTGGTCAGCAGGTCTGGGTGGAAAGCCAGTCTCCATGGAGACAGACTGCTGAGGCTGTGAAGGCCTGGATACCAAAACTGCCTTGGCCAGTCTGGAGCTATCAGGATCATCCACACCTTGTCCTTCCTGACCTTGACCAGTACTCTGTGGATCAAGAAGAAGGGAGAAATAGCCTACATGAGGCCTGGGGTCAAGGGACTTGTGAAGGCATCCTCCATCAGTGACCTGGACTGTGGGAGACAGGCCCAAAAAAGCTTTGATTTGGCGTTCTCCCAGGAGGCAAACAGGTATATCAAGGGTGAGCCCCACAGGCAACACAGGTGGTTCATCACCTGATTTACAGACCACTCATGATGTCAGTCCTATCCAGCAAACAGTGTCTGCCAGCTGACTGTCCTCCCCATGAAATGAAGCGCCAGGAACTCAGCACCCAGGATGCATATAAGGGTCCAGGTGCAGAGTGCCACTCGACTCAAGGGAAGGGAGCGTGTGCCACCCTGTCTGTTCAGGTAAAACATGGTCCTTGTGGACCAGACTAGCAGAGCAAATTCCATCAGAGCCAAGAGCACTGCATGGAGCTCCAACAGGTTTATGTGGTGACGGAACGCAAAGGCAACAAAGTCGGTGGGCCGTGTGGTCGCCCAGGTGTGCTCCCCACCTTACCAGTGATGTGTCCATCATCAGTGTGACGGCTGGCTCTGGGCAGACAAACAGGATTCCCTTCGCCAGGTGTTCTGGAACCAGCCACCAATGGATGGCATCCCACGTTCCACTGGGTCACTTTGACTAACTGGTCCAAGTGGCCTAGGTGCCAGGACTACTGATGGCCCAGCACCTACTGAAGGTGGTGCATCCACCAGCTGGTCCAGCGGACCTTGCTGGTGCAGGATGCCTCATACCCCAATAGCCGTAGGAAGTCCTGGACAGGATACAAGATCCCAACCTGAAAAAATCAGGCAAAGGAAGTAAGGTCCTGTGCCAGATCTGCCAGAATGCGGGCCCTAGCCCACAGAGAGTCTAGTTCTGCCTCGATGAACTTGATCACCTACTTCAGTACCAGTTTGGACTAGTCTCAGCTGACCAACAGGCCCAAGTCTCGGCAAGTCTGGAGGGCCAGGGCAGTGGATCTCACCATGGCCTCTCTGGATGGACTGGGTACCAGCCAGTCATCCAGGTGGTGGTACACCCTGACCCTTAGGCAATGCAGGTGGGCCACAACCACTGCCATGCATTTGGTGAGACCCTTGGCGCTGAGGAAAGGTCAAATGGCATGACCTGGAACTGGTACAGGACCCCTTTGCTCAGAAATGGAGGTACAGACAGTTGGACCTGCGGACGGGAATGTGGAAGAACAGATCCTGGAGGTCCAGGGAGCAAAACCACATGTTTTGCTACAGGGATGGTATAATCTGGCTCAGGCTGACCATCCAAAACTTATGTTTCCACATCTACTGGTCGAGATGGTGTAGCCCCAGTATAGGATGCCAGCCCCTCATCCATTTCGGAATCAGGAAATACTTGGACATGTAACCCTGACTGGACAGGGTGTCAGAGACATGGGCTTTAGCTCTTTCACAAGGAGCTGAGCAATGTTTTCGCTGAGGGCGAACAGCGTGTCCTGGAACACCCCAGACTCTTGAGGTACATGGAGGCGGTAGGGCAGGAGAACTTTGAAATCTAGACACAGTCCTCAGTCCACTATGTCCAACACCCACTTGTCCACTGTGATGGTGGACCAAAGTGGCAAGAACTGATGTAGCCAAGCTCCGACAGAGACAGCAGTCGGGGACAGGACAGGTGTAGGGATGACAACCCCCAACTCACCACCGGAAAGCTTTTGTGGGGCACCAGGGGCTGCTACCGGAAGGTCACCACTACCCCTGTCCTCCCCCCTTGTTGGTACCATGGGCCCCAGATTTCTGCTTGGGGTGCTAGGCCTGAAACTACGAAACTACTCCTGCTGGGACTGCTGCTGGGGAACCTGTGAATGAAAGGACCTGAACTGGAAAGCCTGTTTCTTCGGCTCCTTTTTGTGATCCTTCTAGGATGAAGTCACAGAATCAAGGATGGCACTGGAATTCTCATCCTAGTAAGATCTCCTTCCATCCCAGGGCCAAAGAGGTTGGTGCCCAGGAAAGGGACACTGGCCAAATTCTGATGGTTGTCCACCATGAAAGGGGACAAATGCAGCCAAGCTCTGTGACGCATGGAGACAGCCGTTGACAATGCACAGACTCAAGAGTCGCTCATGTCCAAGGCTATCTGAAGCTGGTGTTTAGCCAGTGACTGACCGTGGTCTCTGATGACTCCACCATCACCTGCTGTTCTGGAAGGAGGCTGGTGTGGATCGCATCAAAGATTTCCATCAGGGAATGACCATAAATGTACATTACATATCTACCGTAATTCTTGATCTTCTTGGATAAAGTCTCCACCACTCATTCACACTACTGGGGGAGTACAGAGCCAAAATAATCCCCTGAGAAGGGCAGCAGGAGAGAAAGGAGCTCACTCAGGACAGAAGTCCATTAAGAATTGGCCTGCCAAAGGGCGGATGCTGTCTGGCAAGGACATCCAAGGTGGCTTGACAAAGGTGTGCACAGAGCTCCAAGTGGTCGCATTGCAGATGTCTGAAATGGGCACGTTCCGAATTTCTGTCAGAGATGCCACAACTGCTCTTGTAGAGTGGGCGCACACTCTGCCTTCCAGCTTGACCTGTGCCATTGAATAGCAATGGTGGAGGCATGCTATCAGCCATGCCAAAATGGCACCTGATGGCAACAGGCTGACCCAGCCGGGCCATGCTGAATGAGGACAAAGAGTTGCTTGGATTTGCAAATCTCCTTTGTTCCATCAATGTAAAACCGCAAAACCCTCTTCACATCCAGAGAATGTAGGGTATGTTCCCTTTTATTCTGAAAGTTCGCAAAGTAGGTCGGAAAGACCAAGGGCTGGTTCAGGTGGAATTCCGAGACTACTTTTGGAAGAAATTTAGGGTGAGTTCTGAGAACCACCTTATCCTTGTGAAATACTGTATACAGTGGATCTGTGAACAGGGCGTGTATTTCAGACACCCTGGGAGCAGAAGTAATGGCTACAAGAAAGGCAGCCTTCCAGGTCAGGAACTTCAACTCACAGGCTGCTAGAGGCTCGAATGGTTTACGGATGAGCATGTCTAGCACAAAGTTGATATCCCCAAGTGGCTACTGATCTCCTGACTGGTGGCCTAGTGTGGAGGATACCTTTAAGGAACCTCTTGACCAAAGGCAGCTGGAGTCAGTGACATCTTGTGGATAGGCTCGTGGTAAGCCAAAATCGCACAGAGGTGTACATTCACTGTCGAGTATTGCAGTCCTACATTTGACAGGTCTAGCAGGTACTCTAACACCTTGTTTGATGAGCAAGGAAAGTGGTCCAGGGAGGACTTTGCACACCAGATGGAGATTTGTTTC
Organism: Neoceratodus forsteri; assembly: GCA_016271365.2. Taxonomy (NCBI): domain Eukaryota; kingdom Metazoa; phylum Chordata; order Ceratodontiformes; family Ceratodontidae; genus Neoceratodus; species Neoceratodus forsteri. Next base: position 1,105,711,005 of record CM057449.1, on the reverse strand, counting down.
CACTTTGCCATGTAGGTTTTCCTAGAGGACAGCTTGCGCGCTGCTAAGAGAATGACTGACAGTCTATAGGAGATGTTGAATCTACCTACTTCTATCTCCTCAGGAGCCAGGTATGGAGATGAAGGGACCTCAGGCTGAGATGTACCACTGGGCCCTGGGTCAGGAGGCCCATTTGAAGTGGCAGTTGTCTCGGTGGAACCTCCGACAATCTGCTAATTAACAGAAACCAAATCTGATGAGACCAGTTACGGGCGATGAGAATCATGCTCTCCCCCCCCCCCCGTGTCTCCAGACAGAGCAGAACCCTCTAAATTAAGGGAAGAGGAGGAAATGCGTACAGAAAGCATCTTGTCCACAGCAATCTGAATGCATGTGGCAGAAAACGCCAGGTTCCGGATTTCTGGAGCATAACAAAGGCAGTTTTGTATTGAGTGGGGATGCAAAAAGGTCCAGGTCTGGAGTGTCCACTTTTCGAAGACTGACTGCACGTTTGAGTTGAGAGACCACTCGTGTGGATCCTCCTCCATTCCGCTGAAGCGATCTGCCAAATCATTCTGGATTACTGGCAGGTAGACTGTCTGAATCAGGACTTCGTGCTCGAAGCACGATTCCCACACTCTCATGGCTTCTCTGCACAGAGGGTAAGAGTGTGCTCCACCCTGTTTGTTAATGTAATACATCACTGCCTTGTTGTCCGTCTGAAGGAGAATTACTTTGTGACAGAGGATATCCTTCAGGGCTCGGACAGCATAGAGGACAGCTCTCATTTCCAGGACATTTATGTGTAGCTGAGACTCATCCTGATTCCACATGTGTGGAGATCCTGACAGTGAGCTCTCCAACCAATCAGAGATGCATCTGTGTCTCCAGTGTGGCAAAGGGAAAACCTTGGAGAAGGTTGTCCTCCTGAGTCCACCAAATGAGTGACCTCATTGGGGGTTCTGTCACCTTGATGTGAAAGGACTGCGGATGTGTGGTCGGAAACCACTGAGTACTGAGCATCCACTGTTTGGTTCTCGTATGCAAACAAGCCAGGGGCACTGTGAACACAGACGATGCCATGAGACCCAGTTTCCGCTACATCAAGAGAATTGAGTTGTTCTCCTTGATGAAGTGAGCCATCTGGAGAATATCATTTCTCCTGTCTTCTGGAAGGAAGGCTCTTGCACTGGAGGGGCCCAGGAAAGCTCCTATGAAGAGGAGTTGTTGAGAAGGCTGAAGCTGCAATTTTTCCAGACTCTGCAGAACTCCAATGGATGTGTGGAACTTGGAAGCCGTGGCCACTGCTTCCTGCGTCCCTTGTCTGGAGGAACTTGCTAGGAGCCAATCGTCCAGGTATGGAACACCTGAACTCAGTTTCCAGAGATGCGCTGCAAGTACTGCAAAGTACTTTGTAAAGACTCGAGGCACCAAGGACAGCCCAAAGGGCAGGACTCTGAATTGGTAGTGCTGGCCCAGTGCCACAAAGTGTAGGGTCTTGTGGTGGCTTGGGTGCACCGGGACATGTTGGTATGCTTCCTGCATGTCCAGGGAAGCCAGCCAATCATTTTGATGAATCAGAGGTAGGAGCATACCTGGCAATATCATCTTGACTTTCTCTTTGAAGAGGTATTTTTTAACTTCCTTAGGTCTAGAATAGGGTGCATGCCACCTGTTTTCTTTGGAACTAGGAAGTAGTGGGAGTAGAAACCAGTGTCCCATTCTGTTTGTAGAAACACTTCTACTGCTCTGTTGTTCAGAAGGCCCTGAATCTTGGAAGCAAGGAGGTCTGACTGAGTGATAGACAGTTTGGGCTGTCATTTGGGTGGATAATCCAAAGGGGTATCCAAAAAAATTTAGAGTGTAACACTCTCAAATTATCTTCGGGACCCATTTGTCCATTGTGATGGACTTCCACTGCTTGTAAAACTGAGTCAGATGCCCCTCTACTACCAAAGAAGAGTCCCCCTCGGGCAGCTAGGTTGGGACACGGGACATGGGCCAGGTCTTCAGAGGGTGGCATTAGGCGCCTTTGGGCCCTGTGCCTTTTGCTGCATTTTCTTTTGCAGCTGAAAGGCTCAGCTTTTACCAAGAAAGGACTGACTGTTATGAAACTGCCAGCGGTTTCCGCCCCGCTGAGGGACAGCAGGGGCTGGTCTGGCAGTCTTAAGAGCAGTCCTAATTTTCTGAGTGGCCTCCAGTGCCTACTCCACCTGTGGGCCAAACAGATAAACTCCATCACATGGAAAGTTCATGACTCTCTGTTGAGCATCATTTGTGAACCCTGAAGTCCTTAGCCATGAGTGACGCTGGGTGCATATCCCCGGGCACTGCTGCTCTAGAAGCAGTGTCAAAGGCATCCATAGCAGCCTTAAGTTGCTGACTGCTGGACTCAATGCCTCTAGTAGTGGTCTGGAGAAGCTCTGAACTAGCGGTCGACTCCAGAAGGACCTCCACAGTGGCTTTGAGCGAATGCCAGAGGGTATACTCATACTGAAAGAAATAGCCCTGGTAGCTAGCAATACGCATTCAAAGTACAGTAGCAGCAAACAGTCGCTTCCCCAGAGTGTCGATCTGACAGGATTCTTTATTTACCAGATGAGATGTAGATTCCTGAGGAAGAACGGCTTTGTCATTCTCTGCCAAGACCACTATGGTGACCGCAAAGACTTGAGAGGCAAGGCTTGGCCTATCTTTATGGTGAGCATATTTCCTGTCTATGGACTTAGCCACAGAAGGAATGCCTGCTGGACTGTCCCACACCATCTGTGAAGGAGTCTCAAAAGAGGGCTGCACTGGAGGTGACAATTCCACAGGGATTTCAGGAACATGCACATACTGAAGGCGCAACAGCTTCTCAGGATCCACCTCAGAAGTCTGGAGAGAAAGGGTGGAATTCATATTCTTCAGAAGAGGCTTAAAAGAAAGGTTCTCAACCAAGGGCTCTGCCAAAGTAGAGGGCTTACTTTCCACTCCAAAGGATGAATCCTTATCCAAATCATCCCCTAACTGTAGATTAGGATCAGACTCAATATTATCACCCTACTAGCTCAGAAGGGATAGTATAGAAAGGAAAGGGAGGAAAAAGAGCAGGGGGAGGCGCTTCCTGAATCAGAGTCAAAAACCCCGGCACCTGAGGCAGCGCCAGTGCCGTGCAATGCCTTCAGGCAGCTGAGGATGTTAGCAAGCACCTCCTCAGGGTCCTCTATGATATGGCTGTCACCATGGCAATGTGCAGCACCAGGAATGGTACCGGCCTTCCTCCCAAGCACTGGACTGCCTGTGGTCAGATTCCCCCTCGGGAATGTGCCCACTTCTTTTTGCACTTTTGGGAGGACCGGCCTTCCTCCCAAGCACCAGACTGCCTGTAGTCAGACCCCCCCCCTTCCGAAGAGGGCAGTGGACTGGACCCAGCCCTGCTGCTAAAACAGCTTTCAAGCAAAGTCTACCTACCGTCACCGGCCCCGTTCATGGCCAACTCGGTCGAAGGCAGGCTGGAAAAGACTTCTGTTCTTCGTTAAAAAAAAAAAAAAAAAAAAATTTTTTTTTCCTTTTAGGCTAAATAAATAAATAAATATACTAAAAAGTAATCAAATACTGAACGACTATACTGCTGTCGTATAGATGTGAAGATCTGACTCCCAGCGAGAGAGCATCATCATCACTGAAGCGCACTCGACCGCAGAAATAAAAGGAACTGAGGCGGTTGGAGAGTCGATGCCAACATAGCCTATATGGCGTGAGCCAGTCTTGCGGCACCTCGCATGCGCAGTCCTATCTCAGCGCCGGCCCTCCTGAAGATTTTTGGCTTCCACTCTGTCCTAGTACCTCCAGCATAGTCCCACTAGTGTGAATGAGTAGTGGAGACTTTATGTCCAGGAAAATGTAGCCATCATGAAAGCATAACTAGCATGATGGAGCTCTAAAGCAGCTGAAACATACACCTTTTTTGTGGCATGTTCAATCTTATGGGACTCCTTGTCCAGAGGCATCTCCACATTCCCCTGGTGTCTGGACTTATGTAACACTGAATCAGTGACCAGACCTTCAGCCAAAGGAAGGTCAGAAAAACCCTGACAGGAAGCCTGTAGGGGCCATGTACTTGCAGACCATGTGGGAAGAGGGTGTTGGGCAGGATGCTGCCAGAGCTCCCGGGCCGGTCCCAAGATAGCCTCAGCCACCAGGAAGGCAACCCGTGTTGGCTGGCCTACCGGTGCAGTGGTATGGACTCCGCTTGTGACACAGATGTCCCGGGTTCAGGAACGGACCTGAGGAGTCAGAGGGCAGGCAAGGGGGAGGAGGAGGATCGTGCGTCCAAGGGAGTGCTTTTCTCTGGGGGGGGTTGGGTGAGCATTTGCCATAAGCCTGACCTCTGGCAGAGGCTGGAGGTAACAGCTGCCAAAGCGCAAATGGTGGGGAGGAGTGCTGGACGTTGGCAATTCGGTGCGGTTACGTCACTGCATGCCACGCCTCCCATATTGGGATACAGCATAAAAAAATGCCAAGCCCCATGTATGACGCCACACGTCATCGGTTCCACTCCACCTGCAAGTGACACTCAGCTGGGAATAGAGTTCAGTGTTTCATCGGGACTGGCCCGATCCCGTGGCCCTGTCCTGGGGGGCAAGCCAGGGAGGCATACTGGTGGCGGTTCACTAAGAACCTTGTTCAGTATTCCGTCAGAGGCATGCTTGCTCAGTAGCCCCACCCTGAGGGGCAAGCCTGGGAGGATCTCCACCCAAGGCAAGTCCCAGGGGGCTGTCTGGAGTGAGGTCTGAGCCCCTGGGGGACTGCCCCCCCCCCCAAAAAAAATCAACCAACCAAAAAAATACCCTGGGGGTTTATTACAGTCCAAGATGTCTGTAAGAGGGTACTTGGCCCTCTGCAGGACTGGCTCTAACGGGATCGACATGGACACCATGAAAGGCAGAGCAGTGCACCAAAGGACATAAGTCATGGTCGGCGGAAGGCTCCTTAACCAAGCCCTGGTCAAAGAGCTGAGTCATGAGGAAGCCATGGACTCCTGATCCGAGTCATCCAATGACTCCTCAAAGATGACTGATGGCCACTGATCGCCACGGCCCTCCTGGGAATCCTCACTCAGGGTAATCCTCAGCAACAATCGTCCTGGCAAGCTGGAAGAGGAATGGCTGGCCTCCCTGCTTGGAGCACCGACTGGCGGCTGTCAGGATGGCGACTCCACCCTAGTCGGTGGAGAGACAGGTACAGGGAGAACCTGCAGAACCCAGACTGGTGGGGCAACCACTGGTGGCTGCCAGGGGACTGAAGGTCCTTAGGGTAAGACCCTGCCCTGCTCCATTGTGGCAGACTACTGCCAGAAGAACTCCTCGTAGCACCGGCACATCTTCCATCACTGCCTCTCCTCACCCGAAGGTGAGCAGAATGAGGAGCATCGGGGGCACCTCCCTGTCAACCAGGATCAAAAGCGCGAACACCTCAAGTGCGATTGTCAACCACCCAGTTGACGGTGAGAGGGGTCCTCCTGAGGTTGGCCATAGATAATGAGCCTACCCACATTTAGTAACAAGAGCTTCGAAGACCCAGCCTCAGTGGAGGTTGGTCCCTGGAAGGGTTGAATGCTGTCACTGATCAGTCCACATCCTCCTGACAAGAGGACCTGGAGCACTGGGGTCTGCGAGGCCAACTCCTTGGCCTTATCCAATAACTGACCAGGTCAAGGAAAATCTCAATGGCTTTGTTAACTGAAGTCAAGGTTATCTGGCTAAATGTTGGGGCCAAAGAGCCTCTGACCTACCCGATCAGCCCCTAGGCCAAGGACTGCTCAACAATCGTCGCACGGGTGAGTGGAGGGATCAGAGAGACCACGACATCGCCCCATCCCACAACGGTGGTGACAAGATTTTTTGGGTTTGGAGATTTACTCTCAGTCATCAGGTCACACCGTAGGAACGAGTCCCAAGCAGTTACAGATATAAACAGACAGTCTGGGAGGAAGGCCAACCATAAACATAAGACAGCAGGACCTGCAGCACAGCCCTGCCAAAACCTGTGCGGGCTCCATAAGCAATGTCCAGACTGTAGTGCTTGGTAAAAGTATGGACAGTACTCCAGGTGGCAGCCGGACAGGATGTCAGTGGCTGAGACCTCAGAAACAAGCCACAGAGATAGCCATGCCCCTTGTGGTATGAGTTTTGAAGGCTCCAGGCAATTTTTTGCCATACTTATTGTAGCCGAACACAATGCAATTTGCCAACCATTTGAATAAATATTGCTTAGAAACTGAATTGCCCTCTCTACCTGGGGTGAAGGAAACAAACAACTGCTTTGACTTTGTGCATTCCTTGGTTCGAAGCTGGTAGTAGTTCAAAGTTCTGCGCACATCTAACGTTTGGAGCAGTGCTTCCCCTGGATTGGCACGCTCAGAAAAGTAAACAGGAAGGTGGATAGATTGGTTGAGTGTAAACTCTGAGACCACCTTAGGAAGAAACTTATTGGGGTTATTGAAGCAAATTCGAAGCCCTTAGATACTTGATCAGTGGTATCTTGGGGTATATTAGGTGCAGAAATCTTATTAGAATTTTGAGTAAGAGATGCTGTACCCACAGTTGCATAATAATTATTAAAACTATCTACTGCTTGTGGGCCTAATGGTGTTCGGATGTTATTTATTTCAAAAGTCTCACGATAGTACATAGTTTGTACCCCTTTTACCTTTTTCATAGTTTTCCAGAACTCCCTAGGATTCCCAGACAAATTAGACATTAGTTCTTTATTAAAATATGCTTGCCTATAATTCCTGAGTTCAATGGTATATTTGTTTCGAGATTGCTTATATTTAACCCAATCAACTTCCTTATTAGAGATTTTAGCAACTCTCTATGCTTTATCCCTCTGTCTTTTTAGCTTAATAAGCTCTCCTTTGTACCAAGGAGAGTTATTTGATTTAACTTTCCTATATTTTACAGGGGCATAACGATTACAAACAGCCAAGAAATCTTCATGGAATAAATGCCATGCTTCATTTACCATAGGAATTGCAGCCAATCTATCCCAGTTATGAGTATCCAACTCAAGTATAAACCCTATATAATCAAACATTTTGTAGGACCTAAATTGAACGGTGTTTCCAGGTTGTTTTCTTATTCTCTGTTTCCTTATACAAATTAATTGGTCAGAAAAAGATCGAGGAGCACTCCACTGTCCACATATTTTTCTGGGTCAGTGCAGCACATAAGGTCCAAGGTAGTTGATGTTTCTGGGTGTCTATTGTTAACCCTAGTGATTCCCTCAATTAATTGGGTCATACCTAAATTTACAGACAGTTCCTTAATTTTATGATTACTATCCACTGTCTTCTAATCTACATTGAAAGCACCAATTAAAAGGATTTCATGTGAAGACCAATACTTCCCCAGAAAATCTTGTAAGACATCAAATACGTCATGGGTACATTCAGGTGGTCGATATAACCTCAAAATCAATAAAGGCTTCATAAAACGAATTTGCATTTCCAAACCTATGATCCCAGAACCATGCCAAGTAAGGTGTAGATCAATCTAGGTCACCTGTAAAGAATTAGTTGTATAAATTACAAGTCCCCCCCTCCCCTTTTATTTCTGTCTTCCTCCAGACCCCATATCCTTGTAATCCAATTAAACTGTAGTTCTCTCATTTAGCCACGTTTCTATTGTTACAATAATATCTGGGCTGTAGTTAATGGTCCATTCCCTTATATAATAAATTTTTTTGAGCAAACTACAGACATTTATATGAACTATGCATAAGCCTCCTTGCTTTAATTTAACTGTAGTGCAGTCCGACAAATCTGTGTCCAAAGTCCTGTTACTAATATTATTATGCTTTGAATCAAAAGGACCAGGATTTGGACGGATGTCCCCTCCAGCAACAAACCTATAACTAATATTAGTTTACAAAACCTATATGATAGATTTTTGATACAATTTTTTACCATAACAAGAATTTGTTTCATGCCTACTGGTAAATGAATTATTCTGTCCCCACCCAATATATCAAATTAATTTCCATTTTGTGGAACAACAATCCCACCATTACAACACCATCCCAGTTTTGCTTCAATTCCTCCCACCCTACTTGGGTGCCTTGATATTATGTGTATAAATCTTCAGATCTATATAACCAGTTCCTATTGTACAAGACTAATGCTTTGTACAACAGCTGATCAAATAATATCCTAGAACAAGTTTTAAAACTCACATATTCACGTTAACAACACTAATACCAATTAATATAAAACACTATGTTTAATTTTCATATACTAGGGTCTACAGCAAAAATATACTTTTACTTACTACTACATTGGAAACTAAGACTACTTAGCTATCTGTCCTTTTTCTCCCAGTACATGAATACTTTTTCTGTTACAGGCCTAATAGGCACACTTCATACACTTTCAGGAGAGCACCTTCCCATAGTCTCCCACAGGTAGACTCACACAGGGTGACTCACACCACTCCTGCATGAGCCACTCACGTGTGCAGCTGCTCCACAGCAGCCGCTAGCACAAATGCGCTTTTGTATGCAAACGGTCTCCGTCCCTCTGTAGCACCTGTTACCGCTTCACCCGCACCGGTAGCCCCCCCCACTTACTGGCACCGGGACTCTTGATGTAACATAAAGTCCGAAGCGGTAGATGGCAGCAGATCTTCTTCCTCCACTAACTTCAGGGTACAGCAAAGCTGAAATGGCTGATTAAAATACAGAGGAGAACTGCTGCAGCGTTCGTAAGAGAGAGACAGGTGGAATAAGCAGATACAACCATGATGTCCTGAACATTAGAGCCAAACAGCTTAGTGCCATTAAAAGGGGCATTAAGCACCTTTTGCTGAACATTGGCAGCAAAACCGGATACCCTCAGTCAGGAGTGCCTACGCAGGCATATGCCCATGGCAGCAGCCCTGGCAATGGTGTCAGCCATATCACAGAGGGCCCTGAGGAGGTGCTTGCTAACATCCTCAGCTGAAGGCACTGAAGCAGCTCCTGCTTTTGTGTGCCATCTGGGAGGGCATTGGCAACAGCCTTGCCTTCTTCCAATTGGCATTCTGGTACTTTACTATGTGAGACAGGTAGTCTGCAATCCTCAAACCCAGTGTCGAGGAGGCATACACCTTCTAACCCAAAAAAATCAATGCTGCGAGACTCTTTATGTGGGGAAAGGGAACTAAAGTGCTTAGGCACCTTAGATCTGTCATGGGCTGCCTTAATGACCACCAAATCTGTCTTGGGCTGGGCAACATAGCTGGGGAACCCCTGGGGGGCATGATAAAGTTTATCCGCCCTACGAGGCATAGCTGGCACCATGTCTAGTCTGTGCCAGGCTGCCGTTGCTGCATTCCTCAAGGTAAGTAAGATTGGAGGAAGGATTTTTGGAAGAGATTCTGGGATCTCCAGAAAGTCCACCAGCTCTTTCTTGGTGGCATCCTCTTCCTCAGTGTGGAAGCCCGTGGCTGAGGACAGCTGCTTTATCACAATGAAAAATGTGGGGTCCTTAGGAGGAGAGCTAGGAGTATGCTTAACTGAATTCTTACCGACAGAGGAAGCAGTACACCCGTCAAGAGATCAGGATTTCTTCCTCTTCTTCCTCCTCATCATCAGGAAGAATGAGGTCTGGATGGTACTCCTTCTTGATGTCGACCTCTTCTAAATCTGGGTCTGACATTGGTTGCACCGACGATAGCCTGCGGGCAGCTTTCCGTGGTCAATGAGTTGGTGTTGACGATGAAGCTGCCATTGACGGCTTCGTGAGGGGGGCCTAAGGCCCAGCTGCTGCACAATTGCGTTGTGAATTTAGTCAGCATCTCATTCAAGTCGATGATGTTCATTGATTTGGGGGTCGAAGGCACTTGTGTCGATCCACCTTCTAGATCCTGAGAACCCGAAGAGACTGTTGCCCTGGAGGAAGAAGTGGCAGGCCTTGATGGGAGAGTCATTGACGACAAGCCAGGCATCGGTGAATGAGGGGCAAATGACCCAGAGGTTGATGGCCAGCCACCCTGAGAACTGTGCGGAGCTGCTGTCAGTATGGGTCTGGAGGGCAGACCTGGAAAGCAGCTTTGCATGTCGGTGCAGCCGCAACCGATAAGGAGCCCCCAGAAGGAGGAGAAAAAGCCATCAGGGAACGAGATCAATGGGGGGGGTTGATCTCTGTCTTTTTTATGACTTTTCTCCCAGGATTTGTCTCAGGCCTTGGAGGCCTGGGAACTTGATGATCCCATCGGCTACTGAGAGGCTGGAACCCTGGAGGACTCCTGCCAGAAACTGGCTGCCTGCTGATCCATAAGGACATTTCTGAGAGGCTTTCTGCATTGCCTGAGGGTTGTTTGGTTAAACTTTTTGGCAGAGCTCACAGTTAGAAACTTCACAGTCAGGCCAAAGACAGCAGACACAGAGAGAATCTTCGTCTGTGGAGGAAATCTTCTTTCTGCAGTGGCAGCAATGGACAAGAGAAGTCGAAGGATTAACTTTCAACATAAACAAACTGGAGGAATCTCTTTAATAAAAGAGATTCTGAAAAAAGCTGAAGAAAAGCCCGTATGCAAAAAAGGCGCAATACTGTGTCGAAGCTTCCACGGAGACCCATACAAGCGAGTTAAAACCAGGAAAAAACTGAGGAGGGAGTGGGGCCACCCATGCCTTTATAAGGTTGGTGATGTTGACGGCATGGGCGACCCAGTCGTACTGCTGAAAAATCTTCCGTGTGGATCCTACTTCACTGACAATGAAGTTCCTACGGTGTGAACCAATGACTGAGATACCCCCCCCCCCAACAAAGATCCACCATTACGAAGTGAGTAAACCATTACTGTGTTTTGTATACATCTGCAGCATTCCCTACAGACTAGGTTTTGTAACACGCAGTACTCCTAAACAGGGTAGGGAAGAGGTACTGTGATGTGAGCCTGACAACAATGGCAGATATAAGAACCTTATGCCCAACACTAGCTCTCTGGGACAGAGAAGTATCCAGTCTGTAATGTCTTCTAGATGTGTGTATGCTGGACCACGTGACTGCAGTGAATATATTTTTTTTCCAATTGTTTAACCAGGTGAAACACACTAAGCTGAAAGCTTGTTTACAGGTGCAACCTAGGAGCACAAGGAAGTTAAGTGACTTGCTCAGGGTCACACAGTATGCAAGTGGGGGGCTGTGGGATACAAACCCAGGTCTCCAGATTTGCAGCTTAGAGCCTTAAACCACTACACTATACTACCTCAATATTTCTACAGTTGATGCCTGGTTTTGTCTCTATCCAAGATGTGATGATAGCTCTGGCAGAATGTGCTTTAATGTCCTCAGAAGTCATTACATTGGTCAATGTGTATGCCTCCAATACGGTTCGCTTTACCTTGCTGGCTACGGTGGCCTTTGCTACTGCCATTCCCTTTTTGTGTCCCTGTAACTGCAACTAGTCTTTCTGACCTTCAGAAACTAGTCGTGTCCAGACATGCTGAAAGAGCTCACATCTAACACGTGTAAAGCCTCTTCCCCTGTTGCCTGAATGTTCCCTGTAGAATGGAGGTAGTTCTACGGCCTGGTTTACTTGAAATGGCATAGATATCTTTGGTGTAAATGTCAGTACTGTACTCAGTACGACATCTTCATGCAAGAAGACTAGGAATGACTCATTGTGTGATAAGGCTCTCAATTCACTAATCATGCATGCTGAACATATGGCGACCAAAAATGTTGTTTCATGTCCCATCCAGAATAAGGTTATGACTCTGAGGGGCTCAAAACATTTTTCTGTGAGAGCACTGAGCACAATGTGAGGTCCCATGGAGCTGTGACAGTCTTGGCTCTAGGCTTGATGCTGTTAGCTGCTTTTAGGAACCTGATCATGTCTGGATGTGCCCCCAGAGCTGTGCTTCCTATATGCCCTGTGGCAACTCTAATGGCTGACAGATGGACCTTCAAGGAAGCTGGAGATAAACCCTTTTCCAGGCCATGTTGCAGGAAGACACTGTGGGAGTGATGCGTCATTCTGTGTTACATTCTGTTCATAAGGGTTTTCCCCCTGTGTCCTGGCCAACATTCCCCTTACCAGTTCATGCAACTGTTCCAAGACTGTGTGTGCGCGTGTGTGTGAAATGGCTGCCACTACACATTAACTACCGGTCTCTCATTGCTTGTAAAGCTCTTTGGGATACAATGTTTATGAAAAGCACTACAGTAGCCCAGATTCGTTATAACGAATGGCACCTGTGGCTCCCAAGAATTCCTATGGTGGCGCTTTAAACTGATGATCGGTTGTCAGTTTGTAGATTTTCCGTTTCTGCTAAGCTGTCAACACCATGAAGCGGTCCAGATACTCTGTCCAAACTGAACTATCATGGGACTTACCTTAAAATGTATGGCAGATCTTGTGTAGGAGGCATGGGAGAGTGTATCCGAGGCTACGATCACTCACTGTTGGACTGCTACCCTGGGACCCGCCTTCACTGAAGACTTTACTCCAGACAAGGAGCTAGAGGTTGATGACACCCCTGAAATTGCTTAAATGGCGGCCAAGATGCAGCTGATTGACAGCACCGATGCTGAGGTTGCTGTCGAACACTGGCTGACCCTTGATGATGCCCTGGATACATCTGAGAGCCTATCTGACACGGACACAGTGAACGCTGTCAGCAGTTGCTCTCAGTCTGAAGCGGAAAGAATAGAGAAAGATAATGAAGATGCGGGAGATGAAGAGGAGGAGGACTGCATGGTCCCACCACCACCCCAAATGCACACTGAAGCAATATGACTGGAGATCGGTCTAGAGTGGCTGTCCAGCCAAGAGGTAGATCCAATAAAAATAATACAGCTTAGACAGCTTGTTTCATTTGCAAAGGAGGTCGCAAACACTAAGCAAAACAGACTAAAATGACTGATTTTTTTTCCACAGCCCCACAGTAACTAAATCCAGCACAATACAGTACTGTACAAGTTTCACATAAGCACAATGCACAAGCAAAGAAAAACAAAAAAAAAAACACAAAAGCACCGCACGGCCTGGTGGTGCTGAAGGTTGAGGCGCTGGACGCCACATCTCGCGCCACGCTGGCAACCCGGGTTGAGGAACGGACTCGGGCCGTCGGGGGCTGGCAGGGAAGAGGTTGGTTTGAGCGTCCGATGACTGCTAGCCTCTCTGGGGTGGGTCTATGGTTGTGTCGCGGCTAAAGTGCCCTGTGAAGACCAGGGAAGCAAGCAACGGGAGGAGCACGGCAAGACGCTATAAGCGCAGCGCAGCATGAGATTGTACTGCTGGCTCTAAGGGACAAAACCAAAGGTGGAAAAGGCTGCGCGTGACCGAGCAGCTTGATAGCCGTGCACCCACCGACCTGGAGGCCTGTCGTGGAATCCCGTCGGGGTCCAGTGACGGCTGGTTAGACCTTCCTGTGATTTAATGAGCCTGCTGCGTTTGGTCAGTGGGCTAGTGGCTGGATGTTTCGCCGGACGCTTGCAGAGGGTGCAAAATTAAAGTAAGATTAAAAAAAAAGCACCAACACTGAAACAAACATAATGTACTGCATTGTTGTTCCCATCCCTCCCGCCACCCCAATCACGACTCCATGCTAGCTTGTTAGGCATACCAGATGGCCTCTAAAACGAACGAGGAGCTATAACAAATGACAGCTTTGGCTCCCAGATCGCTCGTTGTAACGAGGAGCTACTGTATATAAATGCTGATTCTTCTTTTACTTCTTCATTACACTATTTCTCAAATATGTCCTACTGTTGGGGGCGTGACTTGGACCCAAAGAAGACGGCAGCATAAACTCTTATCTCTGCCCCAGCATGACAGCTAATTGAATGCAAACCGCCAAGATGCTGGACTGAAACGCTAATTTATATCTTGAACATACCTCTCCCACCTCTGTCGCCACTGTAGAGCTGTTCTTTTGGGGAAGCCACGCTTTTACCGCATCAAATGCACTGCGCAAATATCAGAGCTGTTCTTCACCACTAGGCCTGTAAAGGCCTGAGAGCGGATTATAGTTCTGCTGTGTCCTCCTCGTCCGGATCATTTGCACCCTCCCCACCACCAAACGCTGGCCGCAATTGACAGACTTCTTCATACAGAGGGGACTTCATTGTCTATACGGGCAGCTGAACCTGAACCATCTGCAAACTGCTCACAGAACTTAGCGACAGGATGGAGCCCTTGGATACCAAGAATGCAGGATCTCCCAGCCAGACTACCTCATTATCTACTGCTCAGGCCCAAGTAGGAGAGGCTTTAGCGAACATTACGAAAATGTTTGAAGTATTATTGACCAGAGTGGACACCATTGGTGCCTCCTTAGCGGGCAATGTTGCTGATGTCTGCCGCCTAGAGGATCAACACAATATCCTGGAGCAACGGACGGAAGAATTGGAACAACAGCATATTAATGTACTACAAAAGCTTCAGGATCATGAGGCTAAATTGTCTCGATTATGGCACAGAGCGGAGGACCAGGAAAATCGTAGCAGGGGAAATAATATATGAATCCTAGGGGTGCCGGAAGGAGCAGAAGGACCGAACATGGAAAGGTTCCTACCCAAGTGGATTCTGCAACTCCTGGGTGAGCGCTGGAAAGAGCCAGTGGGAGTAGAATTAACACATCGTGTCCCTGGTAACCCAAACAATGTCAAGGGCCCTCGGACTATTATCGCTTACTTACTGCGCTTCTCAGTTAAGGAGTGCCTGCTTTGTGCCACAAGAGACCTTGGGGAGCTGGTCTGGAGAGGCAACACCATCTCTTTCTATCGGGACTTTACCCAGGAAGTGGCAGCCAAGCGTAGAGCATATAACCCCCTGAAAAAGTTGCTGATTGGTAATTCAATACAATATCGTTTTAAGGGCCACACTGCACTGTACCTGTCCAAAAATGGGCAATCCTTTCTTGCTGAGTCACCTAGAGACGCTGAGCCCTGGATCCATAACCACTGGCCGAGTATGTTGCCAAGAACTACCTCTCCCAGATGCCTTTGGGAACAGAGGAGTCATGTGGAACAGGGAACCATCAAAAAAGGAATGGGCTCCTCTGGGGACAACTATAGCCAGACTGGTTCACTCGATAAGGGTTCCCCCACTTATAGGCAGTCAGGGGCTCTGCGAGCTATGGGGGGGATCAGCAATGCCAGATCGCTTCTGTGCCTTCCTCAGCTCCTGAGGCGCCCAGCATTAACCTGAAAATTAAACACCAGGACCCCGCTGCAAATCCTTTGCCAGCAAGACAGCGACAGCATTCAAGAAGCCCCCGCTCGTTATTACCGGGCAATACCACAGTCTCCCCACCTGCAAAACTTCCAAGAGCTGACCCACCTGCAATGGATAAGGACGAACAACTGGACCACTCCGAGGATGACGACGCTCACCTCATGAACGATCTGGTTCCTCTGGACTGGGCGACCACGATGGAACAATGCGAAGAAGCAGCTGCGGCGACTGGTGGCTTGGTAAAACCGGGACTTAAGACATTTGCAGAGGCACTTACCTCGCATGCTGATCATGCTGGAACAGATCTCATTTGTAGAACCGGGAATAGCATGACGAAACATAACAGTTAATTGTACAACTTTCTTTGAACCACCCTATACCCTGTTTACACTAAAACTTCTGCATACCACATACTCTCCAGGAAAAGGAGAACTGGGCCGACGGTATCACAGGCAGAGCTCTGACCTGCGAGGCTATGTCTATGTACTGCAGGTGTTAAATCCCTCCAGGGTATTTTTCTCCTTTGTTCCTTCCCGTAGTGCATGCATCCCATTGTCCTCCCATGGGTAGAGTGCAGGCTTTTTGGTCCCCGCTTTGGCTCCCCTACCCCCTCGCTCCCTCTTCTCTTTGCTGCACAAGTGGTGCATGAAGGGGGCAAACTCCTTCCCAAAGCGGCAGACTGGCCATGCAATTATGTTCCTGGGGAGCAGGTTCCTCTGGGTAACAGACCATGTATGGCAGCATTCACAGCATGTCCAGGGGTACCATATACTTTCAATGCATGCTGAAGGACACAGCATATAGTTGGCAGCCCCAGTAACCTTCAGAAAGATACGGTCTCCCTTACTGAAGTATCTATAAGTGAAATGGGTGGTTGACAGAGGTTTCCTTGCCTTGTAGACAGTCCCTGCCTACTATTCTAGGGTCGACCCTGTCATACCCCTATGATAGGGAGGGATGCGGTCGCTAGAAACACCTTGTCTCTCCAGATCTGGCCTTACGACTAGACTTATGGAGTCAGGCTGGGACAGATCACCTATGTCAGGTGTGACCTCTCCCTTTCCTCTTTTGATGCCTGAAGCAGTGTGGCTCAAAGGGCTTATTTGCCTCTTTTCACATGTACCTCAGCACCAACAACTGTTGCTGTTATCTGTTTATTGTTTAACATAGCTGTAACATAAGACTGTTGTTTGAATAGTTTTATATTGTTGGATATATACTATTACGATAAATAATCTTCATCTTTCCTACTTTGACCAGGTTTTTATAAAAAACAGGAAAAAAATAAGGCAAGAACACCTGCTACTTTTAAACTTTTCTAAGCACTTCCTCTCTGTGGTTACCAGTTACATGTGTCTTACTACAAATCAGTAATGGGTTACTCCACTTCTCTCTGTTGCCATTCCTGCTGCTGCCTATAGGGTGAGTACACTCTTTCTTATTTAAGTGTCTTGTGGTGAACATCAATGGCAACAACTTCCGCTGCAACATGGGGATGGAGGTGCGTCTCCTGGAATGTTAATGGGCTGAAACATCCGGCAAAATGCACTAAGGTCCTGCAATTTCTAAACTCCATGGGGGCCGACATGGCCTTGCTTCATAAGACGCACCTCACCAGCCGTACGGTGCAATGGCTAAAGAAGCTCTGGGTGGGGACAGTGCTGGCCAGTTGTGCTACCACAAAATCCAAGGATGTAGCCATCCTCCTCTGGAGAACGGGACCTTGGGCAGCTGAAGCTTAACGCCTAGACTCCCAAGGGAGATGGTTGGCAGTTAGACTTTCCTACCCAGGCAGCAAAGTCATAGTGGCCAATGTGTATGGACATAATACCGACTCAAGAGAGATTTACTCTGAACTGAGCCAAGCCTTTACAGAACTGACAGAGGGCGAGGCAGAAGTCCCAATTCTTCTAGGAGGGATCATAACTTAGTCTTGGATGCATTCATAGACAAATTCCTCCCATGCCACAATCCCACCCTAAAGTACTAGTAACTCTAAACACCCTGATGTTGGACATGAGCCAAGACTACACCTTCCACTCTAATGTCCATGGAACACACAGTAGGTTGGATTTTTGGCTGGCTAACCATGTGGCTATGCCAGGAGTGGGAGACACAACCACTGGCAATATAGTTATATCGGACCATGCCCCAGTAACGATCATGTTTTTCCCACCCGATCAAAGCCCTCCCTCCACAAGATGGACATGTAATCCTGTACTGCTACAGGATGCAGCTTTTAGAGATTATATAAGAGAAGAGGCTCAATCTTACTTTTCTATCAACAACTACTCAAAAGTGTGGGGGGGTGGGTAATGCCCTTTAGGTCCTTAGAAAAAGACGCAACACTCCTTTGTAAAAGAGATCCAACAGTTTTTTATTGAAGTCCTGTATGTTTCGCTCTAGCCTTCGAGCTTGTTCACAGGGAATATTTACTTCTTTTCATTCTCTTGTAAAAAATCTGTAAATGATACAAACAGTCATGTACCACTGTTCATTTTATAAGAATTTTCTTTCATTTCATTTTATAATATATTTTACATTTTTCATTCAAAATGCAAAATGTTAGCCTACCTAAAGAGTTTTTCTTCACATTATTTCATCATTCTTCATTTTCCATCAAAACCATGTAGGTCTAAACAATAAATATCACTATTTAGACAGTTCATTATGTAGTGGCAGCACCAACTTAATTGTCTTGTACCAAAAATCTGGTTTCAACCACTTTTTAACTGAATACAGCTTTATCCACAAGACTTATAAGGCCTTATCCATCTATGTATTTATACTATTGTTAATTTAACACCCAATAGTGCATAAAGTACAGTTACGTAAGAATTTACCGTAACAGTAGATCTTCCAGAACAGCTCTTGCAGCAGGTTACACCATAAGGACTGAAGCCGGCAGGCGCCAGTACCCCATGGAAATTTTCTAGCTAGCAGTATCCAGTGGGGACCGCCCCCGACATCGGCCCCGGCCCCGACGTCATGCATCATACAAAAGGGGGCGGTCCCCCACAATCCCCAGTTCTCCCGCTGGAGACTCCCGGCCGCTAGATGACATCAGAAGTGGAGACTGAGGATCCGCCTTCTAGAAGGTATTCAGAGCGGTGTTACAAACACCTAATCCTAGGTAGTGAGAAAAAGGAACAACTCTACCTCCAGAGGGGATGGTGGGAGGAAAACTACCTGCTGCAAGAGCTGTTCTCGAAGATCTACTGTTACTGTAAGTTCTTGCGTAACAGTACTATTTTACCTCAAGAAACAGCTCTTGCAACAGGTTACACCATAAGGACTGATTCCCTAAGCAACACTGGAAATCCCTCTCAGATGGGAGGAAGCTAGGTAAAGATCGCGAGTTGGACTGAAGTTTGGATAGCAGTCCCTGAAGGACTGCTAGACCAAAACCAGCTCTTCACCGTGATGCAACATCCAGGCTATAATGCCAGATGAAGGTGTGCATGGTGCTCCAGGTAGCTGCTGTGCAGATGCCTGAAGTGGACACGATCTTCAAAGCGGCAAAGGAGGTAGCCACCCCCTTGTGGAATGTCCCCTAACCGAGTCTGTAGGCATTTGTTACGCTTCTGGTAACAGAACGTGATACAATGGATGAGCCACCTGGACAGCAATTGTTTAGAAACCGAGCCCCAGCATCCTATGGGCTAAGGAGACAAAAGCTGATCAGATTTACGGTGTTGCCTGGTTCTGGTCAGGTAGTATCTTAGACGCCTATGCACATCTAGAGTGTATTTAGAAAAGTACACTGGCAGATCGATGTCCTGATTAAGGGTGAGGGCTGAGACCACCTTGTAGAAAACTTTGGGTTTGTCCTTAGGACACCCTGTCCTGGTGAAAACCAAATAAGGTTCTTTGCACATAAGTGTGTGTAGCTCAGAAATCCTTCTGGTCAAGTAACAGCAACTAAAAATAACGCCTTCCATGCCAGAAGATGTAGCTCGTAATCTACGGGTTGGTTCAAAGGTGACAATGTAAGCTGCTCCAGGACGAAGGGTAAGTCCCATGGAAGAATGGGATCCTTAATTGGAGGCCTAAGGTGGAGGATGCCTCTCAAGAATGCTCGTGCGGTTTCCAACTGAGCTATGGATCGTAGGCCTATAGGAGTGTGATAGGCCGAGATGGCACAAAGGTGTACTTTTATGGAGGAGTAGGCCAAGCCTGCCTGAAATAGGGACAGAAAGTAGTCTAGCACTGAACCTTCCGGACAATCCAGTGGGGAAAGTCCTTGTGCTGGAGCCCAGAGGCAAAATCTGCACCATTTCATGGCGTATGTGGCATGAGTGGCTGGTTTTCTAGCAGCCGCTAGAACATCTGCTACCTCTTGCAAGACCCCGTAGCGCATGACAACTATGTCTGTAGGAGCCAGACATGCAGGTTCAGAGAGCGAAGGTCCGGACGGAAAAGGATCCTGCCTACTGGAACAATAAGTGAGAGCTGATTGGCAGAGGCACCAGAGGTTCCTGAGACAGCTGGTGCAGCAGAGGGAGCCAAATCTGCCTGGGCCAAAAGGGCGCGATTAGTATCAGCGTCACCTGCTCTCTGCGGAGTTTCAAAAGAACCCTCTGGATCAACGGGAAGGGAGGAAATGTGTAGGGAAATCTGCCCATCCAGGAGAGGGACAATGCATCTCGCCAGAAAACACCAGGCCCTTGATCTAGCGAGCAGAAATTGGGCAGTTCTGCATTGGATGGGGACGCAAAAAGATCTAACTCTGGAGTCCCCCATCTGCGAACTAGATCCTCTACCACCTCATGGAGTAGTTCCCATTCGTGGACTCGGGCCTGAGATTGACTCAGACCATCTGCAAAAACGTTGTCCACTCTTGGGACATGTACAGCAATAAGGTTTGCACCATGTTGCAGAACCCAATCCCACACCCTCATTGCCTCCCTGCAAAGCGGGTAGGAAAAAGTGCCTCCTTGCTTGCTGAGGTAATACATCACCACGGTATTGTCTGTTTGCAGCAGCAGAGTACCCGCTGGAATCGCTGACTGGAAGGCCTGCAAGGCATAAAGGACTGCTCTCATCTCTAAAATGTTTATGTGAAGATGAGCTTCCTGGGGCATCCACGAGCCCAGAGACCTGACCCCGTCGAGATGTGCTCCCCAACCGAACCCTGAGGCGTCTGTGGAGAGTGTCACAATCGGAGATGGCACAATAAAGGGGACTCCCACCGATCGGTGCTCTGGTTCAAGCACCATTGTTAATCCCGGATTACGGCATTCATGATCCGAATTGGGAGCTGCAGATGGTCTTGCTTCTGATCCCATTGTACCCGCAACATCCACTGGGTCACCCACATGTGGAGACGGGCTAAAGGGACTGTTGCAATGGCTGCAGCCATGTGTCCGAGCAGGCAAAGGATCAGTCTTGCTGGGACCGTCTTCTTTGTCAAGATGTCCCTTATGAGGGATCTGATGTGTTCCGCTCTGTCCTGGGGCAAAAAGACTTTCCCCTGGACAGTGTCCAGGACTGCACCTATGAACTGCAGTTTCTGTGATGGAACCAGGTGTGACTTCTCCTAATTGATGATGATGTCCAATGACCCGAAGAGGGAACGAGTATAGTGGATCGTGGATATCAGAGCCTCCCGAGAGGGGGCCATGAGGAGTCAGTCATCCAGGTACGGGAACACGTAGTGGCCTTGTCTCCTGAGAGCCGCCGCTACGACTGCCATGCACTTCGTAAATACTCGAGGTGCCGAGGACAGTCCGAAGGGGAGGGCTCGGAACTGACAATGACGACCCAAAAACTCGAAGTGCACGAATTTCTTGAGCGCTCGAGCTATAGGTACGTGCAGGTAAGCATCCTGCATGTCCAGAGATACTAAGAAGGCGCCCTGCTTGAGCATGGGAATTAAACCTGGAAGGGTCACCATAGAGAAATGTTGGTACAGGACCCAAGCGTTGAGGTCGCTGAGATCAAGAACCGGACGGAGATCCCCTGTCTTTCTGGGAACCAGAAAGAAGTGGGAATAATAACCCGCACCTCTCTGGTTCAGCAGTACGTGCTCTATAGCCTCCTTTCCCAGAAGCACAAGCACTTCCTGCTGTATAAGCAATGCGTGATGACCCATATAACAGGAAAGCAGGGGAGACCTTGACAGTGGGTGGTCAAGGAATTCTATAAAGTGTCTTCTCTAGGCCAACTGGAGGACCCACCGGTTGGCAGTTATCGTTTGCCAGCCTGAAAGGTGGCGAGTGATGCAACCCCCGACCTTTTCTTCCTATTGATCCAGAGGAGGGGCAGGGGCCAGGAAGGAGTCATGCTGAGGTGGCATTACCCCCCGCAGGCTGGGTTGGTTTGGTATATCTTTGAGCTTGGCCTGGGGAAGACTTAGGCTGGGCCTTACGGTTGAAGTTGCCCCTTTGCTGCTGACCGGAACGTGGTTGTTGCTGGCCGCGAAAACAATTCTGGTTCCTATGAAAGGAACCAGATTTGGGCCTGTACATGGCTTGTACAGTCCTTCCTGCCTTCCCGGCATCCTGTAATTTGGTGATCACCTTTTCAGAATTTTCACCAAATAGGACCTCATCGTTATAGGGTACACCCAGGATGTTTTTCTGGACATCCGGGGTAAATCCGGAGACGCAAAGCCATGAGTGTCTCCGGAGACAGATGCCTGAGGCTTGCTCCTGGCTGCAGAGTCCGGCTGAATTGTAGGCGGCTCTCAGAACTTGGGTCCCCACGCCTGACCCAGTGTGAAGTAGGTTGAGAAGCTCCTCCTTCTGATCACCACCCAGAAGTGCTTCGACTAGGTCTTGACCTTGTTCCTGTAGGGCATTCTGAAACTGAACCATGTGTCAGATAGTTCAGTGATCTAATGGAGCATGTAGCAATCGTGATATGCGCTTACCCAGTGAGTCCAAGTGCTTGGACTCCTGGTAGGGAGGCTGTGTACTCAAATGTTGTGGTCGTTGAGACCCGGCATGGGAGGCTGTGATGACCAGTGAATCAGCCAGGGTTGTTGCACCAAGTATAGGTTCTCCACAGGGCCATGTACAGGCGGTCGGCCTTCTTGGCACCACGAGGGTGGAGTGCGGATGTTTCCCACACGGCCTTGGTGACGCCAGCGAAGGTGTCCACAAAGGGTGGCACCACCGCAGGCTTAGGGTCCTTCTGCTGAAGATATCGAGCCAGGGCGCCGTTCGGGGTCTAGGGTCTTCCATTTCCCATCCCATGTTCTCCTGGATGTGCCTCATGATTTCGGAAAAAAAGGGACCATCCGGAGGTGACCTGGGGAGGTCTCATGGGTCAGGCAATGGGATGCTGATTGGAGAAGGAGACCTGGAGGTATCAGAAGAGTCAGGTCTAGAGTCTTCCCCCTACGGAGTGGACAGTCTACATCTGGGTCGCTTAGGACTGGGAGACCCTGAGGGAGATCTTAAAGGGGGCCTTCTCCTTTCTTTAGATCTGCCCCTAGGAGGTAGAGTAGACTCCTTGGGGGTTGGAGGTCTTCCTACTGGCCCCTATGGTGGAGGAGGAGGAGTAGGTCTTATGGGGACCACATCTCTTTTGATTGTGATCCACCAAAAGGTAAAGAGGTCTTTAACCTCCTGAATGTTCATACCAGACGACGATCCTGGCGTCAGGGTTGGTCTGTCGCCGGTATCGGGCGTCAGGTGCAAGAGTGTCGTCGGTTCAGGCGAAGGCTCCCATGGAAGCCCGGCATCCTCATTGTCGCCTGCCTGGTCATCAGCCAACATCAGATCCTCCTCCAGAGAGCAACGCATCCACCGTGACGGGGGCAGTCGCTGGCTCCTGGAGGACATTTGGCCAACGCGGGTGTTCAGTCGACGCCTGGTCCCGACAGAGTGCTTAGTCAGGAAGGGTCGCAGCCCATTTAGTGTCCCTGCCCACTTAAGGGACGTTAGGTCCTGGTCTTCTTGGAGGGGGTCCGTCCCCTAGGAGGCTGGGAGGTCGATCTGGTGTCAGGGTCCCGCATCTGTCCAAGGAAGCTGAAGAGATCTTTGAAGAGGACTTGGACTGGTGATGGTCAGAAGATTCGCTGAAGCCCTAGAGGCGCTGGCGAAGGGTCCGAAGTCCTGGAAGTCTTGATCGGATGCAAAGAAGCCGAAGAACTGCATGAAGAAGTCCTAACTTTAATGGGAGGGGGCCGAGAGTGAGCCCTGAAGGAAGAGAGGTCTGAGCGCGTGGAGCTGGAGTTGCTGCGCGAGTCCGAGGCCCGGTTTGGAGATCTGGACCTGGCCTTCTCCTGGTGTTTTTCCCTGTGCTTATGGGAGTTAGAGGTAGACTCACCTCTGGAGGCATGGTCTTTATCCATGGTCTTTAACCTTTCTTCCAAGAGGAACCCCTGAAGTGTCTTCTGGCGGCGGATCCGGGTGCGACTATTGAACCGGTGGCAAAAGGAGCAGGCCTTGGTGTTGTGTTCCAGGCCTAAGCACTGCAGAAAGGACGAGTGGAGATCCTTATAAGGGATCTGTTTGCCACAGGCACACTTAGAGGGGTGTCCTTCTGAGGAAGGAGTTGTAGATGCTGACATTTAGTAGATAAATGCTGTTCTAGACGTCATTCGCTGGAGTAGGTCCGTGAGGCCAATGCTGGCGAGTCGATGGGAAAAGAACTGGGGAGATTCTGGGGACCGCCTCCTTTAGTATGATGCCTGAAGTCGGGGGCGGGGTCGATGTCAGTCCCCGCTGGATACTGCTAGCTAGAAAATTTCCGTGGGGTCCTGGCACCTGCCGGCTTCAGTCCTTATGGTGTAACCTGCTGGAAGAGCTGTTTCTCGAAGTAAGATTTTAGTTTATAAATTTTCTGTTTACCTAGAATTTATCACCAATCCTTCTTTTCTTTTTAATAGAGTGTGTTCTATGTGTACACTTCAATTTCTCCTGTAAGAATCACAATGTAGGATTACCAAAATTTATTTCTGACTATGAGAAACTTTTCAAATGCATATCATAACAGCAAGCCTTGTTTTTATACATTTTCCTATGTCTTAATTTAAAAGCCTTTAGTTACCTCCAAAAACTGGAGTTTAGTACACCACTCTTTTTACTGCTTGCAGCATTTTGTTTGGCTTATTTAGCTTAGCTTGTCAAGCAGTTTACCTCACTGCACCAGGACGCTGTTTCTCTCCATGCCACGTTATGCTTTAATGGTGGATCGCTGTGTTCTCTTTACTCAAGCTCCTCTGAAGATCAAGTCAGGGTGACGTGATGACGCCACGCCGATGTGCTCGTGCATGCGCACTTCCACCCGGCGTCCTTGTGCAGTGAGTAAACTGCGTGACATTAAGAATTCATTTGAAATATGATTAATGGGGAGGTTGTAAACCTAAATAGTGTCTAATTTTTTCTCTAATTTTAGACGTATGAAAGTACCCAAGCTAAGCTAAATAAATCCACAATGGGTTGCATTTACATTTGAATAGTTTCTCATAGAAACAAATTTTGGTAATCCTACATTGTGATTCTTACAGGAGAAATTGAAGTGTACACATAGAAAACACCATCAAAAAGAAAAGAAGGATTGGTGATAAATTCTAGGTAAACAGAAAATGTATAAATTAAAGTATGCACTATTGGGTGTTAAATTAACAATAGTAAAATTACATAGATGGATAAGGCCTTATAAGCCTTGTGGATAAAGCTGTATTACTCAGTTAAAAAGTGGTTGAAAAAAGATTTTTGGTACAAGAAAATTAAGTTGGTGCTGCTGCTACTACATAACGAACTGTCTAAATGGTGATATTTTTTGTTTAGACCTGACATGGTTTTTGATGCGAAATGAAGAATGTTGAAGTAATGTGAAGAGAAAACCTCTTTATGTAGGCCAAAAGTTTGCATTTTGAGAGAAAAAAATGTAAAATATATTATAAAATGAAATGAAAGAAAAATACTTATATACTGAACAGTGATACATGACTGTATCGTTTACAGATTTTTAAAAAAGAGAATGAAAAGAAGTAAATATTCCCCGTGAACAAGCTCTAAGGGTAGAGAGAAGCATAGGAGACTTCAATAAAAAAACTGTTGGATCTCTTTTACAAAGGAGTATTGCGACTTTTTCTAAGGCCCTAAAGGGCTTTGACCATCCCCCCCCCTCCACTTTTGTGTAGTTGTTGTTCCAGGATCCATAGGGGGTTAGCTGAAGAACTCAAAGATAAGTAACAGAGAAGCCTCCATTTCCCACTGAACCTTCACTTTGTATTTTCTATTAACACCCTTGGGGAGACTCGAGCGACTACTATCTGGGAAGCTTTCAAGGTTGTTGTAAGAGGGAGAATCATTTCCCTTACAGCAGCCAAAAATAAGGAGCGAGTGAAACAAATACCGAGAGCTACAGGATGAGCTTACAGGCCTGGAGAAGCAGTTTAAAGCTTCTCCAAGAGCCCTCTTAACTCTCCTCTTCTGGCTAATATCACAGGTTTAAAATATAAGATCAATGTGCTGTTGAACAGAAAGGCAGAGTGGCAGCTGATTCAGAGCTAAACATAGGTCATGGGAGGGAGGAGACAAGGGAAGGAAACTACTAGCTTACTGCCTACGGAAGCAACAGGCTTCTTCCAGGATACTGGCCTTTAAGAACAGGCAGGGAAAGATAATAACGACACCCAAGGCTATTAATGAGGAGGTGCAAAGCTTCTATCAGGAGCTTTATCAATCCTAGAACACACTTTCAGACGACAAACTCTCCCAGCGGCTGAATGCTTTATGTCAGGGTACATCACTCCCTCAACTCTTGG
Organism: Neoceratodus forsteri; assembly: GCA_016271365.2. Taxonomy (NCBI): domain Eukaryota; kingdom Metazoa; phylum Chordata; order Ceratodontiformes; family Ceratodontidae; genus Neoceratodus; species Neoceratodus forsteri. Next base: position 1,105,685,094 of record CM057449.1, on the reverse strand, counting down.
TAGAACAATGCCGTGATCTGGATGCCCCAATCACATGTGATGAATTGTGCACTGCCCTATCCCAGATGGCGAAAGGGAAAGCTCCTGGGCCGGATGGGATGTCAGTACAGCTCTACCAATTATTACAAGAAGAAATTCCCCCCCCCCTTACGAGCTTTACAGGAAGCTCAAAAGGACACTATGCTCCCTCCTACCATTCGCGAGGCCCTAATAACTCTAATCCCTAAAAAAGCCTCAGATATTCTACTTTGTGCGAACTTCCGGCCCATTTTGCTGTTACCAGCAGACACCAAGATACTGGCTAAAGTCCTGGCAAATAGGCTGTCCTTAGTACTGCCTAACCTGATCCACCCCTCACAAACCAGATTTTCAAAGGGGGAATAAAGCGCAGATAACTTACGATTGGTCCTGGACCTTACATGGCTAGCGCTCCATTCTAAAACCCCAATGGCCACCTTGGCGATTGATTTTACCAAGCGTCAATTCCTGGAATGGGCACATCTTCACAAAGTCCTTAGATTGCATGGATTTGGGCTCTTTTTCTGCTCTAGTGTGTCCACCCTGTACAATCTACCAACAGCCAGAACTGTCACCAACAGAGATACTTCCCGTCCTTTCTTACTACAAAGGGGAACCAGACAGGGCTGTCCCCTTTCTCCTCTGCTCTTCCTCATAGCCCTGGGCCCACTGATAAGGAAATTTATAAACACCCCTAGTATTACTGGCATCCCCATAAAGCGCTCATCCTATTTAGTCAACGCATACACGGATGACACGCTTCTTACACTCTCCAATCCCCAATCCTCCATCCCCACAATTCTGACAACTCTGCAAGAATTTGCTTCTTTCTCAGGGCTAACAATGAATCAAAAGAAAACTACTCTCTCTCTCTCTCTCTCCCCTGAATGGGAAATGTAGCAGGCACTGTCTTGCTGGTACTGACATTACCTGGGCCCCCGCAAGGATTCCCCTACCTAGGCATAACTATTACTACATCCTGGAAAGATCTAGAGTCAGTTAATTTTTCCCCTCTTCTGGCTTCCCTAGCAGCCGAAGTCCAACGATGGAGAAAACTGCACTTAACTCTGAAGGGCAAGATGGAAGCATTAGAATGTTCATCTTCTCCAGAGTATCCTATCTGCTAAATAACCTTTCAATCCTGCTTTCTCAAAACCATTCAAAGCCCCAGACAAACTAATTTCACTATTTCTGTAGGGTGGTAAAAGCCCCAAGATGGGAGCGGACTGAAATTGCAGTCCCACTGGACCAGGGGTGGACTCGGGCTACCCTGGTTTATGGGTTACCACCTTGCTTACAGAACGGCCCAGGCTATGACTTGATTGATTCCCGCTCTACCCCCTCCCGATAGGCATATTTAGAAGCTGCTCTGTCAACAGATAACCCTCTCTTTTCCTTACTATCTAGAAAAAAGCCTATAGAACACCAACTTACACCTGCTATGAGCAAACGTGTAGCTCATGGTATAAGCGATGGCACCCACTGGGGTCCCGGCTCAGAATACCTTCCTCCCATCCGCTATGCCCCGATATTGAATAACCAACTTGTGATGGTAGATCAGCAGCTCAAATGGACCTCATGGGCCTCCAAAGGTATTTGAGTTGTAGGAGATCTTCTCCTTTCAAATACCCGCACACTAATGTTCTTTGAACAGATCTGGGATCAGTATGGGCTGCTCTCATCAGATTTTGGAAATTCCTGCAGTTAAGGATTGCTTTAACTCCCTCCTTAAACATTCGCCAACCCAGTCTACATGGAACTGCCTGAGCGCCTCCACCAACACAGGAAGGGCCAGGGTCTCATAGGTATCCTTTATAAAGTTCTGAGAGACGCACAGCCTGATACTACCTACCTAGCAGAACTGCTTGGGAGTGGGAGCCTCCATCTCATAATCCCCACAGCAATGGTCAGAATGCCTCAGAGCTGCCCACACAGCTTATGAGGACTCCAAAAGCAGTTAATACAAATTAAAATCTTCCTTAGACGGTACAGGACCCTCTCAGTTCTGCACAGCCTTAAGATTACTCCACACAAGATCAATGTTGGAGATGTCACTCCTCCCTGCCCATCTACTTCACATACTGTGGACTTGCCTGAACCTACAGAATTTTTGGTCGCAGGTCTTAGATGACTGCTCCAGGATAGTAGGCAAATCACTCTCTCTTCAACATTACTCTCTCCTGCTGGGAAACACTTTGGCATTAAATCCACACCCGTCCCCTAGCAAGGCTTGGATCTTAGTGGCCCTAATGGAGACGAAAAGGGTAATTCTATTGAGGTGGAGACAGCCCTCACCCCCCTTACTCTCACAGTGGCGAGCAGCTATGGCTAGACTGGTCGCCTCTGAGAGGCTCACAGCGGTGGCTAAGGGAGGGCACTATAAAAAGTGGGAGGCATATCTGAATTCCCACATTTTCCCAGTGGCACCTCCACCATTGCAAAATCCCCCGCTATCCTGACTCATGACGCAGTTGGCCACAATAACAACCTACGGCCACTGGTTGGTCCCACCACCTCCTGCTTCAAACTATGCTCTCCTTTTCTTTTTCTGCTGCTGCCTTCTGATACCAGGAAGATGTATACACTGGATTATTTGATATATGACACCTGTGCACACCTGAAAGCAGTTTAATATATAACTGTGTTAATAGAAATGTGTTGTACTGACCGATTGTGTTATATCCTAGTAATCTGAACTGGATACATGGAAATTAGGAAGGTTAGCCTGAACACAACCTAAACCTTTTTTCTTACAGTGTATAGGTCTATTACCTGTTTTAAGCTATAGTACTCCTGTACCTAGGTTAATTTTCTATGTTTAGTAAGTCTTTTGTGGTGACTTTTATCTGTGTGAGTCTATGGCTTTACTGCTGTACCTAGAGTATATGTGGCTTTATACGGCTTGTTGTAAATGAAAAATTCAATAAAACAGTAAATGATTAAAAAAAATATGTTCTACTGTTGACTATATGAGGAAGTGGTGGATGCACTCCTGGACTTCTCACCGTGGTGTCAATGACTGATGCATCGTACCTGCTGTCAGCAGTCTCCCCTTTCAGGCGCCAGACCAGGAGCCTGAGATAGTGACAGCTGGGATGTCTGACTGCACCCGCATCAATATGTCCTATCTGTATGGTAAATGCCATGGGTGGTCCAGTGTCACTGTTACCACTGTGCTGAACAGGCATGTCTTGGCCAGTATTGCATTACAATTATTATCTGCCTGGACCACTGTACCTTTCTGAGGAATTGACGGGTTAGTGGAAACAGTGAGAATATATAAGCTCTATTGTGTGTCCATGGAAGGGTGAGCAAATCTATGCCCACTGACTGGTGTTCTCTGGATCTGGAGAAGAATTTCTGTACTTAGGAGTCTTTGCTGGATGCCATTAGACATCAGTAGTGGGCCCCACCTTCCGATACAGACTGGAACACCTCTGGGTGGAGCTTCCACTCCACGGGTGAATTTGTTGATAACCGAGCCAATCTGTTGTTGAGTTTAGTTTTCCAGCCAGATGTATGACTGAAATATGTGCTAGTTTCCAGCCATTCCTGTGCCCATCTGATGACTTTTTGGGGCTTCCTTTAGGTGTGTCTGGTGTCATATTCTGCCCTGCTTGTGTATACCACAGTTGCCCTCCTGTCTGAATGGATGAGAACTGATGTTCCCTGAATATTCAGGTGGAAGTAGGTCAGCGCATTAAACATCGCTCTCATTTCCGGCAGGCTGACTGAACATGACGACTCTGATCTGGACTATCTTCCTGGGCCACCTTATGGTCCACAACTGCTCCCCATCCTGAAAGTCTTATGTCTGTGTCAAGGTCAAGTCATGTTGGAGTTTCAGTGGCATCCCTTGACAGGTTGTTTGGAATTGTCCATCATTTCAATGACTGGGTAGAAGTTCACCTTCATCTGGAGGTTCCTTCCATGATCGCTTCATACTGTATGGCTATACATCTGCAATGGTCTCATGTCCATCTTTGCCCATGGTACGCGATCTATGCATGATAACACCAATACCAGTATCAGCACAATTTGTTCTAGAGGAGCTGACTGACATTTGTACAGCTGGGTGGCCTGTAATGTCATGTTGAGCCTTCTCTTCTCTGAAGGCTTGACAAGACCCATGTGTGTGTGTATCTGTCTCCACTCCCAACTGCTCTATATGTTAGCCAGGTATGGAAGAACTCTTTTCCTCATCTGCCACCCAGCCATGTGATGTTAAACTTATAGTACTGTTCTTGTGTCCCTGTGACCTGGATCTGATCCTGATTAGTCATGCATTCAGGTATGGGGTCAAGTGTATTGCTTGGACTCAGCAATGCTGCTATTACCAATGATACCTCTGTGAACACACTGGGGACAGAGGCCAGGCTGAAAGGAAGGGCCTGGTGTTGGCAGTGCAGACTCAGAATGCAGAACCTCAGATACCGATAGCATGATGGGTGCACTAGGATGTGGAGGTATGCGCTCTGAGTTTGATCCATGTGAGGAAATCCTGTTGTATGATGATCTTTAGGGTTGAATGGATGGTTCCACTTTTTTTTTAATAATTGCTTTATTAAAATTTCATAACATAACTTACAGAGACCACTGTACAAATACAGAGATATCGTTTTCGTCCAGTAAGTTTAATACTTGCATGAAATCGTTCAGCATCTTGTCATAACAAACAACAAAACTTCACAGCATTAAAATCCAAACTAAATAGAGCATGTCAGATTATACAATGCTGAAATGGGTCTGCGCATGGCTGAGAGGGCGGGCGGTGTATCCTAGCCAGTTATTGTATCAAGGTTACATTAAGCTGACTCCCTGTTAGCCTGCCTAACAAAGAAAGTTATAACAATGTCCACAAATCGTTTCCCTTCATGTGTGACACCTTATCCTACTTCCACTGTCCACCTGGTCCAATGCTCCATGAATTTATCAATTCAGTCTTGTGTTAAATATGTCAATCTCTCCATTTCCTGAATCTCACTGATTATCTTACACTACTCTGCCAATGCAGATAGATCTGGTTGAGCCATTTACAGGTAATAGCCTTCTCCAGTGCAGTTGTGCAGATGTATCACAAATAGTGAGCTAGCCCTCGCACCAATGGTGGGGTAGTCCCAGAATTAAATTATAAAACTGTAGTGGACTGGAAATTTGAAAGAGGGCTGCTAACTTATTAGATATCTCTGCTTTAAAGCTGTCCAATATTGAAAAGATATAAAATATACTGTATGAGGCCATTAACTCCCTGCAATTTCTCCAGCACGCCAATGTACTAGTCGCATCCCACTTCGCTTTAAGTTTAGGAGTAATATAGTATCTGGTTTTAAGTTTCCAGGTGAATTCCTGCCACTGTGGCATGGAGGATGTCATAAGGGAACCTTTCTAGACCCCGAGCCACTCCTTGGGAGTGAGATGAAACTCTGCTTCAGCTTCCCATTTTGCTGTCATATTATGGGGTCATTTCCTCCCTATGAAAGTCTAAAAGTTGGTGTATATGGGATATCACTCCCTTAGTGGTACAGATGGTTAACAACTCCCCCAATGTTGGGCCCCCACTAAAGAGGCTTGTACATTTTGGGTTCATCGCAGTTGGGTTTGTACATAATTTAAGTAACTGAAAATATCAAAATCTGTCTCTTAGCAGCTAGCCATATTACCTACAGCATCGAGCAAATGTAAGAATAGTATTCCCTTTAACATTTGTGCTGGCTGTTATAAGCCATTCTGTGCTTGCCTCACATAAGGAACTCGGGAGATCAGTGTTCCTAGAAAATCAAAGATATCTTCAGTGATCCCTGTGCACCAAGGGATAGCGCTGGAACCTATCCCAAGCATATAATGCGACTCTCATTGCTGTGAACCATAAGTCCATTTTTGGATGGTACTGTTGTGGATCAAATAAAATGGATGAGATCAGTCTGGTACCCACCAGTCTCTCCTCCAAAGTGCATCAATGTGCTCGAAGTTGGGTCTGCCCCCAAAAAAGGGCCTAACACACCTGAGTGGCGAGCCAATAGTCCACTAATTCGGGAACCGCCCATCTTCCCCATTTCTTTTTAGCCAGGAGTAGGGCGCAAGCTGATATATCGTCTTTTGTATGTTGGCCAACAATTGCTTAGTTAACCACACCGGATATAATAAAGACACTGGAAGACGCATAAAAATCTGGATAAGAGATTCATTTTACCAGCTTGAATGCAGGCATTCAAAGGCAGAGGAAATGATGCCCACCTTTTAATGTCCTCTGCTAATTGCTTAATCAATGGTATGTAATTATCTAGAAACAAGTCTTTACTTGAATTTCAAAATATTGTGCAAGATACTTTTGACAGGAGAGGGTCCACTTCATGGGGTATTCTCTTTGGATTTGTTGGGTTGGAGAAAATAAAAGTGAGTATCTCAGTCAGTCAAATTGAAGGTATATCCTGAGACACAAGAGAATTCGCGACCATACTCATTAATCAAGGGAGGGACAATTCAGGGTTTGTCATGTATAACAACACGTCATCAGCACAGAGTGTAATTTTGTGCTCTTAGCTAGGATGATATCCATTTTGAATTTCAAGGACGTACAAACTAATTTAAAACTTAAAGTTCAATACAGGCCTTAGGTCTCACGATTTTTAGGGCCATAAAGAAAACTGAGTAGATTCCTTTTCCTCTTTGTTCCCCAGTACTGGTTGAATCGATTTGTTTGAGATCAACTTGTCCAGTATGGATGGCACATCTTGTGGTGATGCCCTCTTCCTTGCTACAGGAGATATTACTAGTCTGTCCCCAAACTCTATGGCATGCCCCATCTGTTGAGAGGTTCAAGAGCGGATTGAAGGCATATTTGTTTTCTATGGCTTTCCCCGCCGAATCTATTTGACCTGTCCTAAGAAACTGCTAGGCCAAATCTAAATTGCTGTATCTAAAGATTTTATCGTTTTATCTGTTTTTATTTATGATGCATATTTTTATTTAATACCCTGCTTGTTTTTATGTAAGGCACCCACAGCCTCCAGGATTGGGCACCGTATAAATAAACTTTGCCTTGCCCTGATGCACGACTTCCTTCACTCATCTATTTGTTGTGTGGCTCACCATTTCTCTGTGAACTGTAGCAGAGAACCCCCTACTGGTGGGATGTGTGACGTCGATAGCATCAGAGGGGTGTTGAGCAGTCACTACTGCCACGGTTTTTGCTGAATCTTCCTCCCCAAACTGTTCCTATTCGGGAAGTTTTGTTGCTTTGGAAGAAGAAGAGGACTTGGAGCTGTGGCCTCTTCTCCTGTTATGTCTCCTGCCTCACTGATTTCTGTTGTTATGAAATCTGCATCAAAAGAATGGTGAGAAGTTGTCTTGGATGATTTGTCCCTTGCAAGATCTTTACCTTCATCTCATCTTCAGAAATTCTTTGAGGCCCTCTCTGAACAGCTGTCTTTCTTTGAAAGCAAGTTTCTAAAGTAAATCCTTAGAGTCACTGTCTGCTTCCCAATGTTTTAGCCACAGGGACATTCGCTCCCTGTTGGTCATAGCTGCCATCTTGGCATTCAGCTTTAGTGCATCCACCGCCATGTCCCCCAAATTATCTGGGGCTTTGCAGAGAACAATCCACCAAGTCAGCCTTGGGTGATTTTGGTGTCACTGTTTATGCCAGATCTTCTTTCCAATGGAGCTGGCATCTTGTAGCATATACAGCTATGCCTGCAACTGTAGCTGCAGAACCTGCTATCAGATGTTTTCTTCAGTATGTCTTATAACTTTCTGACAGCCAGTTCTTTTAGTGCCACTGAGCCTTCTGCTGATAAAATCATTTTGTTGCTTAGAGCTGCAATTTGCAGGTGTACTGTGGGGCGGTGCACCATAATTTAATTTTGTCCTCCTGGCTGGGGATACACTATATCCAGAGAAGTTCACTTGGAGGTGGCCGTGGGTCAGCTGCCTCTCATTCCTTTGCCATCCCCTTTTCTATGGATATGCATATAAGGAAGCAGTCCGTCTGTTTAGGTTGTCTCATGGGGTCTAGCTTGTTTTCTGGCTTGGGCGGCAGTAACGCAAATCCCATCATGGTTTTGATCGACTTTAGGACTTCCGGGACAGCATCACAGTTCTGATGTCAGTGATGGTCCTCCTCTATATCCTCCTCATATGTCTCATTCTCCAAATCATCCCCTGGATTCGGTTCTCCAACACTGCTAAGTTGCAGGTCCCTGGGATTTGGCTGGGGATGGGGGGGGGTCAGTATAGGATTTGGCAGACACAGTGCTGGAAAAACAGGTGGATTGTTGAGAGATCATGTGATGTGGCCAATGGGGTAAGACTCTGTCTGCTGGAGCACCTGCTTCCTCGCCAATAACTCAGTTTTCTAATATTTATTTCAGCATATATGGCCACTAATTAGATAGCTTCTGTGTCTGTAGTGGTCAGCAACAAGAAATCTCCAGTTTCTGAGTGGATCTCGTTGCTGCAGAACCCTGTTATGGAGGCGGAGATGAAAGCCGCTCTTCCTCGGCACACCTCACCACAGACCCCGGAGGAATCAGCCAAAAAGAATCGCTCTTATTCTGGCGGAATCAGTGAAAACATCTGTGGCTACCACTGAGCAAAATGCACTTACCCTTGAGAGGTTCCTAGCAGAGTTTGCCCCCTTCCGAGACAAAGTTAAAACTATCACGGCAGAGCTTAAAGCCGTAACAGGTGCACTGGAAACCACTATGAGACGACTCAGAGATGTGGAAGCTCAAGTCATCTCAATAGAACACAGAGTTGAAAAATTAGATCCTGAACTCACTACTATTGGGCAGAAAATGTCTCGTCTGGAAAACAAAGTGGAAGGCCTGGAGGGAAGAAGTTGTAGAAATAACGGGATTATTGGTTTACCTGAGCATGAGGAGGGCACTGATTCTATCGCATTCACTCAGGAGTTAGTGACCAAAATTGCAGGCCCTTCTCCCTACGGTCCTCACTATATTATCGAGAGAACATACCGGGCATTGTGACCTCTCCCTCCCCCAGGGCACCTCCAAGAGTATGCATGTTTCGCTTTCTCAATCTTCTTGAAAAACAGCATTTTCTGAGTAAAGTGAAACAACTTAAAGAAGTGAGATAGGAAAATGTTAAACTCAGAGTAACCCAGGACCTTCCACTCTCTGTCAGGCAGAGAAGAGCAGAGTTCCACCACATAATCCCAAGTTGTTGGCAGCAGGAATAAAATTCTGTAAGGGATACCCTGTGAAGTTTCAGGTGAATCACAGAGGTGTGTGGGAAACATACTGAAGATCCCAAAGCAGCGAAGCATCTCTGAGAGAGAAAATGCCTGAGCTGTTTTGCACCATGAACTCATCATCCACTCTTGGGACTTCAGGGTCATGTTGTGGCAACAATCTTTTCACTCCTTGTGATGTATTGTAGCCTTGTGACTCTATTTACTGGGACTTAGGGGCATTTATCAGGTGGCTCGCTCTCTGGTAAAACTGGAGACCGGATATTACTCCTCAGACTCCTGACGAGCTTTTAATTGCCACCATATTGTTAAAGAACTTTACATAATCAGAGCAGCACAGAGGTTCTTGTGGCCATCTTCACTCGGCTCTCCTTAGCGTAGATTCTGGATTTTTCAGAATGTTTTGCTTTAATATGGGGGTATAGTTCACCTACCGCAGTAGGGAATACATATTCCCTGCACTCTGTTTACTATTAGTGCTTGTAGGAGAATTGCTTCCTGGTTTCCCTACTCAAAGGGAGTTTTGAGACCAGCCCCAACAGAATATGACGGGTCTGGGCACCTATAAGCCCCTTACCTTTTCATTATTGGGGTAGATTAAATACTGCCTTACTAAATTTATAGTGGGTTCCTTCAGGTTTTTCTCTTACTCATCTCTGTTTACATGGCTTTAAAATGGGGCTTTACTCCCCCTGCTACAATTGGAGGTCAGCTCCCTTCCACTTCGAATAGCCATCTACCTTGAGGGGTCTAACCACTGGTTTTGTTTACTTATGGGACAAACAAGTTTGTGGGAAGGAACACAGCCACGATTTTAGTGACTCCCTCCACCCTATTTAGTTTTTTGACATTTTGACTCTCACAGCTTAACTTCTCTCTAATTGAAGGGACTTTGGCAGAAGTTTAAAAACATTAAAGGGTGACTATAGCTCAGATTATGGCCGGCATTCTATGGCCTGTAAGTTTAAGTTGGGAACATCCCCCAGATTGCTGGGAGGTGCCTATCAGCAGTGAATAAGGATAGCTTGGGGATCTGAGGGCACTGGTTTCTTTAATACTCAGTGCACATGGATATAACCTCCCCCTTTAATTTTCCTTACAATGTGGCTTGTTAGTAGCTGTCTTATGATAGTTAAAGGTTTAAGTATTTAAGATATTTTGGGGCTTAGAATATTACAGAATACTGAAGGTAAGGGTCGAATATAGATATGACTACCTAATGAGATTCCAGACCAGAGTAGTGGGATAGTAGAATTGAGTCTTAAAGTATCTAGGATTAATAGAGCATAAGGTTTGTTATTCGGGGATATATTAAGGGTCTTTGGGTTTATGTGGCAAGAGGGAATGGGAATGTAGGGAGAGCGTAAACCGATGGGCGCATATCATATACTGTTGGAATTTTGTGTTGGGTGGGTGGGGTTTTGCTTCGGTGGGTTTTGGCTGGGAAAAAGGGTTTGGGTGATGGAGGAGGGAAGGGCTACAGAGTTGGTAGGGGGTTAGTATTAGGGACCTTGCTGATATAAGCATATTAAAAACGATTCCACACGGAGGCTCTACTAGTCTGTGGCTAACTCAGATACAGGAAAAAGTAACTGCATAAGGATTGATGGCGAATTATACTGCTTTGATTTCGTGGAATGTAAAGGGGGCATGCAATAAATCTAAGCGATATAAAATCTTAAAACACCTACAACTACTGGGGGGAGAGATATATTGTTTCTGTAGGAAATGCACTTGCTGGAGACAGATGCTCATTTATTTAGGAGACAATTCGTACGGCAGGTCTACACGGCAGGGGACAGTATGAATAGTAGGGGTGTGGTGATTTTGCTTTCCAGAAATACATCCTTTACTTGTGGGCAATGTATTAGAGATCCTAGCGGTAGATTTATTTTGCTTAAAGGGTTGCTTGATCTATATGGAGTTACTATGGGCTGTGTCTACAGACCCAATGCAGATTTGCCTAGTTTTTCATGGAGTTGCTCAATGTTTTGATGCCTTTTCCACCTTCCTATAATATTAGGAAAGGATTGGAACTTGCCTTTCTCCCCTGACCTGGATAAGTCTGAGAAGAAACCTCAAGGCCTCACACCAACACAAAGAGCTATTAGAGATCTGCAGGATCAGCTAGGTTTATGCGATCCGTGGAGGACCATGCATCCCGATGTTAGGAATTCACTTTTGTTCGATGGTGCATGGTTTCCTATCGAAATGATTATTTTTGATGAGTCAATCTTTTACCGGGATCAAAACTGCAGAATTGACCCGGGTGATTTCTGACCACTCCTGGTATTCTGTAGCTTCATTCCATTGTCGAAATGTTACTAAGCAAACTATTTGGAAACTTAATAATCAGTTACTTAAAGAGGACAAAACAGTGGAAGAGATAAAGAGGAAAATTTAGCAATTCCAGGAAATCAACTTGTACACTACTGGGAGGCCAATATAGAATGGGGCCACTGAAATGTATTTTAAGAGGGAACTGATTCAAATAGCAGCCATGCGGAAAAAAGAATAGAGTCTAAGGCCCTGCAGCTATTGTCCCGTATTCGGAATTGAGAAGAACTTGTCCCCTATACCCCAAAGGAGGTATGTTACCAGCTTGAAGGGCATAGACACCAGTATAATGTGTTACTAAGGAGAAGGCGGAGTATGCCATTCTCAAGACAAAAGGAAATATGTAGACCAAGAGGAAAAAGCTGGGAAACTCCTGGCCCTGAGATTAAAGAAAGAAGAATCCTCTTGGATTATCCAGTGTATCAGGGCCAGAGGGGATAATTCAATCAAAACCCACCCCCAAGATATTGTGAAAGAGTTTGAGGAACATTATAGAGACTTGTATAGTCCTATGTCACCTTTACCCGGAAAGGAAGAGACCAAAGGATACCTGGCCTCCACTCCGCTAGTGGAAATCCCCTTGGAGCTTAGAAAAAGACTCATGTCCCCCTTCCGGAAGACTGAAATCCTAGAGGTTATTAAATCCATCCCTTCCAACAAGGCGCCTGGCCCCGATGGATTTTCGTCAAACTTTTATAAGTGTTTTGCGGACTACTTAACCCTCTGGCTAAAAAAGGTTATTCTCAGAGATTACTAAATATGAAGTAATAGATCCCCAATTATTAGAGGCACTTGTTATTGTGATTCCCAAGCCTGATGAACCACCAGAGGAGGTAACTAGTTACCATCCTATTTCATTATGTAACTATGATGTCAAGATTCTGGCAAAAGTTTTAGCAAACAGGATGGCTCAGGTCCTACCCCATATTATACATCAAGATCAAGTTGGGTTCGTGGCAGGTAGGATGTCTTCAGATCACCTTCGAAAACTGTCCCATATTTTCTCTGCTTCCAGGGACTCCAATATCCCGATGGGTCTGTTGTCCATGGACGCAGAGAAAGCTTGACAGGGTGTACTGGCAATTTTTGTTTTGTACTATGGAGAGAGTAGGTTTCCCCCAGATTTTATTAAATGGGTCTCTTCACTCTGTAAGGGACCAAAGGCAAAACTTTATTGTAATGGGGTCCTCTCCCCTTCACTTCCATTATTTTCTGGCACCAGACAGGGTGTCCATTATCACCCTTGCTTTTTTTTTTTTTTGTATTATCGTATTTATTCACCCTTCGTGCTAGGTGACCCCCACTCCTTCAGGCTCCACAAGTTCCTTCGAACCCCACTGTCCTTCCTCGAGCCTCTCCAACTCCTCACATTACAGCCGATCCCTGAGGTATCTCGGACATATCCCTTCACCGGGTGGGTCCCTCTCCTCCGAGGAGGAAGGGCACCGGGGAGGACGGCCCAGCACACTACTGATAGGCCCCAGGGATGCTGCCGAAGAGAGGTAGGCCCTTGAGAAGGCACTGGAGTGTATCGGGGACACAGAGCCATCATCCATGACCAGCAAGTGGTATTTCTGCTTTTCTAGATTCCTCCTGCACATCACTGCATAGTGCCTCCAGTCTCCACTGGGGGCGCTGCAGCGATGCCATCTAAACCCACCCAGGATGGAGAGCAGTCCTACAGGACTCAATCCCTATCCTCCTGCTGCCCCAGCAACCAGAGTCCGTTCGAACCCGAATCGCGGCGTGGTTCGAGGTGTGGCGTCCAGCGCCTCAGCCCTCTGCGCCACTGGGCCGGCCCGCCCTTGGTTTTTAATGTGTATTTAGAACCCCTCCTTGCTAGACTGAGGATTAACCCTCGAATACAGGGTGTGACTATTGAGTCACATGAATTTAAAGTCTCAGCATATGCTGACAACATTTTGCTTCGTCTGGCTCATCCCAGTTCCTCCTTTCTGGTGGCCCTAGAAACTATTCAAATGTTTAGCTCATTTTCCAACTATAAACTTAATGATAGTAAAACTACAGTGTTTCCGCTAACAAAAGATTACAGAAATGGGACATAGCTGATTTGGGATTGTAACAGAGCTCAAAAACTTAAAACATTTGGGAGTAACACTGACTAGAAGCCCCAATAAAATGACTCTCTTTAATCTGGATGCCCTTGTACAAACAATTAAGCAGGATTCGTCTCAGTGGCAGGGTCTCCCATTATCGATATGGGGATGCATTAATATCATAAAAATGAACGTGTTGCCCAGAATATTTTATCCCCTGTATATGATGAATAACTGGGTTTCTTTGAAGTGGTTTAAAAAGGTACACACAGTGGTTTTGGAATTTATATGGCAGGACAAGGTTCCTAAAAGGGCCTACCATAAAATGGCCACTCCTAGGTCTAAAGGTGGGTTGAGACTCCGCACTTTGGCCTATGTTTTTGGGCCAGTAGTGCCAGTAAGTATCTGAAATGGTTAATTACCCTTCAACAAATGAAAGTCCAACAATACATACCCTTACAGGTAAGTCTAGAAATTGATTTGATTAAGAGGGCTGGTTTTCTTCAGCTGCAATTCTTTATTCCAATTACAGGTCTCTTCCCAGGTTCTTAATGGATTCTCCTAAGGCGTCTCACTCAAAATTCACTCACAGTTCTGCTCTTTCCTCAAGTATGATAGACATAATGAGTCTAATCAGCCACTCACTAATAATCCTAACTTCAAAATTGGAAGGATGATGATAATCAAGCAATGGCTCAATCAGATGAAGGATGCCAGAATAAAATATTTTTAACTATGGAGGGATGTTTATCGGTAGAAGGGATATTAAGGAAGTTTCACTTAGATAGAGATCAAGTGTTTAAGGTATTCCAGTTAAGACATATGCTTTTGCAAGTTCAAGTCAGACTGGGCAGAGCTGTGAATGAATCAGGTCCATTCGTAGACTTAGCCCCATCCGCTTGGAATCCCCATGTGGTCTCTACCTTACTCCTTCACTGTTCGACTTGGCTTTTCCAAGTTAAAGGATCCCCTCCTACTGGTCTACATGTTTCCCTGATTTGGCAGGAGATGGCCAGTATAGTGAGACACATATAAATATATTCATGAGGACCATTTAAGGTTAATACAGTATAAAATCATGAATAATATGCACTGGACACCAGTCAGACTACATAAAATTGGAGACTATCTCATTCTCTCCATGCAACAGATGTCATCAGGAGAAGGGCTCCCTAAAGCACATTTTTAGGATTGTCCACCAGTTAGGAACCTGTGGGACCTGATTAAATGTAAAGCAGATCCCCTACTGGGTTTAGATGACCTATTTACCCCAGAGATTTGTTTAGTAGGGGATTACAGGAGGATTTAAGAGTACAGGAAATCATCTTTAATTGGTAGCTGTTTATAAAGTTCTTATTCTCAGAAATTATACGCATTCCCATAAATAATCCATAAGTATCTGTACCTGAATAAAAAGTGATGTGAAAAACTATATTTTACATTGTTTTGTTTTTATGGGCAGCATACACATAAATATATTCTAACCCCTGCATGGATGTAGGGTGAGGGATCTATGTGACTAATGTTAGGCAGGGGTGGCCTGACTTCTTGTTACACTTGTGTGGTCATGTAGTAGTAAACATGCTGAGCATTCATTTCATAATGCTGGACCGCCATTTGATCAGTTATTTGCTACCAATAAATGCAGAGCTGCACCAGCAGTAACATGACTGTTATCATCCTTTACTAAGGGGGCTGCAGTAACACTGCTCTAAGATTGATGCCACCATCTGTTTCTCCCATAAAATTGCCAGCGGAAGTGACATGCAGCTCCGGTTCTAGCTTGGACATGTCTGTAAGAAATGAGAATCCAGTATGGCCAGGGGAAGTGACGTGTGACAGCATCACTCCGCAGCCTGTATGGTGATTAGCTTGGGGACCTTAGAGAATCCTTTACAACTTGGCAGAGGTAGTAATGCGTGTACAATGGTGAATAAGTGTCTGGCTCAGCAATATTAAAAAATGACACAGTTGAGGACTACACACTCTAGGTTGCTGCCGACACCACAAGTCTTACTGCGCATGCACTTCCATGACACAGTGGCTCTTGCAAGTTGGTCAGTACAAGGCTACATGAATGGGTATGATGTAACGTGCACTGCACAGCGTGAACACATGGCAGGGTGATGCAGTTGACCATACTGAAAACAAGCACATAATAAGACGTTGTCCTGTTTGTAAGATAGAAGAAGTGGGTGAGAAAACCATCCTTAACCCCAGGATGGCTACCTATTATATGAACAAGACCTAACAACATGGCCATCTGACACCTCACGCATGCATGGTCGAGAACTTTGTTAGACAAAGGATTCTTTGCTAGAAATTCCTGTTGCAGCCTTGCTCTCCTCCTCTTAGTCACTATACTTATGCTACCTGAGGAGCAGAGTGATGTCGAGTACCACAGCCACTTTCACAGGAGCTATGGGAGCTCATCAAGTGCAGCCCCATCAGACTGCACCAACAGCCTGGTTGAAGCATGGCAGCCTTCTGGTGCTTAAAGGGGCTGTGCAGTGCTCAACCGTAGCCACTGACAAACAGGGGCTGCAGGAGCCCACACGCTCACATCACGCCCTGCTCGGGAGGGAGAACAACAAATTCACATTCTAGTGCCCAAAGGCAAGCTGCAATGAGTGCAAAATTTAAAGTTACACACCACCTGGTAAATCCCTTCTCATAGAAGAGAATAAAAGGAAGAACAGAATAGCCTTCAGATGATGATTAAGCTGCATCCGATGCTCAAAATGAGGACCTGTGAAACCCTAGAATGGGTCCACAAAAGCATGCACGAAAAAGAGCATAAGATATTAAAATAATTGCCAGATGTGGCAGAGAGATAGCAAAGAAAATACAGTTACATAAGAACTTATTGTAACAGTAGATCTTTGAAAGAATCTCTTGCAGCAGGCCACACCAGCAGGACATAGCCGCCAGGCACTAAGACCACACATAAAACATTCTAACTAGCAGTCTACCAGAGTGGGCCACCCACCTCTGACATCAGCCTATCCTATAAGAGTGGGCAGTCCCCATCGCCTCCTCAATTCTGCAACCGGAGATCAAAAGCAAGAGCCCATTAGGGGAACCGAGGAGGTAACACTAGAACTGAAGGGAAAAGGAAAGCAGGAGAAGCTCCTCCATGGGAGAGCAGAGCTAGACAGAAGGCTGAAAGGCCATTAGAAAAGAGCAGTAGGGGAAGCAGGGAGGGAAATGCATGGCCTGTGCAGGAGATCCTCTTGAAGATCTACTGTTACGGTTAAGTTCTTACGGAACTGTACTATCTTACTTTCAGGGTATCTCTTGCAACAGGCCACACCAGTAGGACAAATCCCAAGCAGTTCTGGTAAAGACCGACAGACAGATCGGGCGGTTGGCTAGAATGGATCTACTAGAAAAGGCCTTGTAGAACTGGCCAGGCCAAATTCTGCTCCTGCATCTAGAGGCAATGTCCAAACTATAATGTTTAGTGAAAGTATGGACAGTGCTTCAGGTGGCAGCTCACAGATCACCGCAGCTGAAACATTACGGAAGAAAGCCACATAGGTGGCCATATCTCTGGTGGTGGCCACGAACAACACCTGGAAGTTCCTTGCCGTGCTATTTGTAACAGAAAACAATGCAATTAGCCAACAGTTTGGATAAGCACTGTTTGGACAGTAAAATGCCCTCTTTCCCAAAGGTGAAGGAAACAACTGTGAGGACTTTTCTGCCGCCCTTTGTCCAGTGCGTAGCTCAAAATTCTACGCTATTATTGTTAAAGTATGGAGCAATGCTCCCTGGACTGGCATGCTCTGGATAATAAAAGGGTAGGTGGATGGATTGATTCAAGGTAAATTCAGACCCCACCTTAGGGAAGAAACTTAGGATTAGTATGTAAAGACACCCTGTGTTTGTCAAAATCAAATACAGCTGCTGACACATGAGAGCCTGAAGCTTGGAAATCCATCGAGCAGCAGTAATTGCAACTAAAAATAACACTTTCCACAGTTCAAACAGAGGCAGGGTGAGCTTCTTTAACACAAAATTTAAGTCCCAAGCCAGGACAGGATTGTGGCTTTGAGGCTTCAAGTGCAAGATGCCTCTCAAAAACGTTTGAGACATGTCAAGTTGAGCCACAGTATGGCCATTGACAGGTACATGGTAAGCAGAGATGGCTGACAGTTGTACCTTGATAGAGAAGTACTTCAGACCAGAGTCTGAGCGAGAAAGCAAAGTACTGCAAAATCTGATTCACCAGACAGGTGAAGGGTCTAAGGGATGCAATGCAGCCCAGAGAGCAAAACACTTCCATGTCATGGAACAGGTGGCCTGGTGGATGGTTTCCTGGCGACCACCAAAGCGTCAGTCATCTTAGGGGCACCCCAAACCTCATGATGGCTATGTCCTCAGGAGCCAAGTATGAAGCTGGAGAGATGAGATCCGGATGGACCAGGATGCCCTGTTCCTGGGAGAGCAAGCCAGTGCAAAGGGGCAGAGGCACCGAGAGGTTCCACACACAGCTCTTGAAGCAAGGGGAACCAGATCTGATGAGGCCAGAAGGAGGTGATCAGGATCATGGTTGTCCCTTACATCTGAAGCTTGATCAGAACCCTCTGAAATAGCAGGAAGGAGGGAAAGAATACAGGAACCTCCTTTCCAAGAGAGGGACAATGCATCTCACCAGAAAACTCCAGGAAGTTTTTCAATGAGTGGGCATGCAGAAAGGTCCAACTCTGGACGACCTCATCAGTCAGACAGATCTTCCACGACAGACGTCAGAAGCTGCCACTCGTGGGCTCATGACTGAGACTGGCAGACTTTCTGCCAAGATGTTCTGTTTACCAGGAACATGCACGGCCGTGAGTTCCAGGCCATGGACAGTGGTCTACGGCCCAATACCAGACCCTCATCGCTTCCCGACAGAGGGTAGGAATGAGTTCCCCTCGATTGTTGATATAATGGAACCACGCTGGGTTGTCCGTTTGGATCAGCAGTGGGCCCAGGGAGAGCTGGGTCTGGAAGGCCTGCAAGGCATACAGAACTGCTCGCATTCCCAGGGCATTGATGTGGAGGTCCCCCTCTGCCTTGGACCAGGTCCCTTGAGTCTGATAAATTCCCAAGTGAGTTCCCCAGCCTAGGCCCGAGGCATCTGTGGTGAGGATCTACTGCGGAGGCGGAATGAAAAATGGCACCCCCCTCAGCAGGTTGCTGGGCTCCAGCCACCACAGTAGCACCCTCTTGACAGGATCCAAGACCAGGACTGGCTGTTCCAAGTTGTCCGTGCACTGGTCCCACTGAACCCGCAGGATCCACTGAGGGACTCTCGTATATAACCCGGCTACAGGGACCGTAACTACTGTCACAGCCATGAAACCCAGGAGGTGCAGAAAAGAAGAATCAGCATTTATATAATGCTTTTCATACACAGTGTATCCCAAAGCGCTTTACAAGCAATGCTAGACTGGTAGTGAAGTGACTGAATGTGTAGTGGCAGCCATATCGCACATCAACACCAACACACAGCCTGGACAATTGCAAAAGACCGGGCTGGGATGTGGCGACTGGAGTAGAGCCAACGGGCTTAGTCCAACAGGCACTCTGCTCTTTCTTGGCAGAAAGGCCATCCTCTGCCATATGCAGCACTACCCGATGTACTGAAGTTGTTGGCAGGGGTCAGAAACGACTTGGGCAGGTTGATAGTGACACCCAAATCCTGAAACAGGTGGCAGGTATGAGAAAGGGTTTGAATAGACACTCCATGGACAGTGCTGACAGAAGCCAGTTGACCAGGTAAGGAAAACCATAGAACTCCTGCCATCTAAGGTCAGCTGCCACCACTGCCAAACACTTAATGAACATTCGGGGAGCTGAAGATAAGTCAAACGGAAGGGCTCTGAACTGAAAATGGTCTCCCTGAAAATGAAACCTGAGGAAGCGTCTGAGAGGCTCAAACCCTGATATACAGATAAGCATGCTGCATGTCCAGGGAGCAAATCCAGTTCCCCTGGTGCAACAGAGGTAGGAGACCGTGAGAAGTGACCATTTTGAACCTTTTGTACTGGATGAATAGGTTCAGATTACTGAGGTCCAGGATGGGCAGGAGATCCCACAGCCATTTGGGAACCAGGAAGACTTATGAGTAAAACCCTTACCTTTGCTGAGACTGCGGAATGGGTTCTATGGCCTTTTGCAAAGCAAGGCCCGTATTTCTTCCCAGATCAGAGGGCGTGACCTGGAGGTATGAATACTAAACTTGGGGATTGTCCAGAGGCCACTCCAAAAGTTCTAAGGAGTGCCCAGTACTCTATGAGTTGCAGCACCCAATTGTCTGAAGTGATCTCCTGCCACCTAGCTAGATACAGGAGAATCAACCCCTCGACCACCTCCTGATTTTCTGGAAGGAGGGGACCGGCAAAGAGTAAGGAAGGTGAGACTACCCAGCCAGAGTTGTGGGATCTCACCAAGAGCTCTTGCTGGCAGAAGAGGTGGGGTAGACAGAGCAGCCACTATCGCTTGCCGCATTCCTGGAGGCTTAGCCAATGCCGGATCTATCTGTGGGTAGTCAAGTCAAGTCAAGTCACATTTAGTTTAAAAGACGCCCAATCCTCAAGGCTCTGCGTCATAAAAAAAAAAAAAAAAAACTTAACAGCATTTCATACCGTGACAATCAGAAAATTTACAACAAATTTAAAACATATAAAAACAAAATGAACAAAATTACACCCCAAAAGCTTGCACAAATAAGGCGGTCTTCCAGCTAGAACCTTGAAGGCAATTATAGTGGGGGCCTCCTAACTACTACTGGCAAAAGTTCCAATAGCCGGGGCAACAGCCTTAAAAGGCTCGGTCGCCTGCAGATTTTAACCTCGCTCTTGGAACATTTAGGAGGCCACCACTAGAAGAGCGGAGATTCTGGGTACAGGAAGAAGGTACCAGGAAATCTGACAGGTAACCAGGGCCCTGTCCGTAGGGCCTTATAGGTGAGAAAACCCACCTTGAAGAGCACTCTCCACCTGACAGGCAGCCAGTGCAATCCAGCGCAACACAGGAGTAATGTGACAAAATTTACTTTGCCCGGATAAAGCGGGCAGAAGCGTTAGCACTAGCTGCAGTCTCGGAAGAGCCCTCAGAGACCCCGAGATAGAGAGCATTACAGTAGTCAAGCCTTGAAGTGACTAGGGCGTATCAAGGTAGGGAGGTCCAGAGACGGAACAAGGGGCTTAATCCTGGCAATGTTTCTAAGATGGAAGAAACAGGAGCATTACCACGGAAGAAATTTGAGCCTCCATGGACAAATTCCTGTCAAGAATCACCCCAAGATTTCGCACCCAAGGAGAGGCCATCAATGACGCAGCTCCTAGCACAAGTCCAGTTGCAGAGTCAGAGGCCATCCCATCACAAACTCTGTTCGACTCTACTATCAATACCTCAGTCTTGTCAGGGTTCAGTCGTAACCAGCTAGCGGCCATCCAGTCGCTAATCTCAGCCAGACAGATATTTAACACATCCACTGCGTTAGATGTTCCTGGGGCAAAGGATAAGTATAGCTGAGTATCATCAGCATAGCAATGAAAACTCAGACCATACTTCCTAATGATCCCCCCCAAGGGCAGCATGTATACTGCGAACAACATTGGGGCCAGTATCGAACCCTGAGGGACTCCACACAAAAGGGGGCAGGATGTAGATGAGAAATTTCCCATCACAACCTGCTGTCTCCTATCGGTGAGAAAGGACTCAAACCACTTGATGACATTACCGGTGAGTCCGCACAACTCCCTCAGGCGTAAAAGCAACACACAATGGTCCACAGTATCAAATGCTGATGAGAGATCGAGGAGAACAAGAATTGTCTTGTCCCCTCAGTCTCTAGCCATGAGGAGGTCATTTTGCACTCGAACTAACGCAGTTTCGGTGCTATGTCTGGCCCGAAAGGCCGACTGGAAAGGATCATATGACTCGTGAGTTATGAGGTGTTCCTCCAGCTCAGCGATACCACCCTTCTCAACAATCTTCCCCAAAAATGGGAGATTGGAGATAGGATGGTAATTTGCCCTGACCAAAGAAGATTTCTTTAAAAGGGGTCTCACCAGAGCCTCCTTCAAGGCATCTGGGAAGACACCCTGACTCAAGGAGCACCGGACAATCAGGGCAAACACCGGGCCAACAGAGTCAATGCATCTCATTAAGAAACGCGTTGGCACTGGGTCCAGCTCACAAAAGGTATGCTTCAAGTTGACTGCCACCTCAATAACCTCATGGACCTCCACTGGCCTAAACTCTCCCCAACTAGGCAGAGTACACTCAGCACACAACTGGTGACCACTGTCAGCAATGGTATTGCTGGCTGAAGAAACCTCCCGCCGGATCAAAGACACTCTGTCTGAGAAAAACCGAGCAAAATCCTCACAATCCTCATTTGAGGAAATTCTTCAGGGCTGGAGACAGACAGGATGGAGAAGTCTGTCAACAGTCCGGAAAAGTGAGGCTGGTCGGTTTCTCCCAGCAGCAATCTCCCGAGACAAAAATACTGTCTTCTTTCGGTTGATTGCCTCCTGATATGCGTAATAATGCGCGCGCAGGACCAGTTTGTCCACCTCCAGACCGGACTTCCTCCAGCAGCGCTCTAATCTCTGACCCATCTTCTTCATTCCCGTGAGATCTCCGTCGTACCACGGAGACCTCAGGTATGAAGTTTTGAGTCGTACACGGATAGGTGCGAGGGAGTTGATGGTATCAGATAGCACCTTATTATAGGTGTCCACCCGATATCAACAGCCCCGCGCATGCACCACCCATAATGGATAAGTCAACTTCCCCCATAAACCCTCAGGGTAAGATCAATGAAGGCGACGCAGCGAGTCATCTCAGCAGGGGAAGAGCTTATGGCGGGAGCCCCAAGCCTGAACTTCACCGTGCAATGATCAGACCAAAACACCTGATCGATCACAAGATCAACAATCTCAATTCAAGTGAGAAAACCAGGTCCAATGTGTGGCCATCCCGGTGAGTAGGTGCACCAACAAACTCACGTTAGCCCTAATAGGGACATACTTTGCAAAATTTGCTGGTGCACCTTTGAGCTTTATCCTCGGCCCAGACATTGAAATCCCCCAGAAAAACACATCTGGGGGAATCCAATGTCTCGCTGACAACAAACTCGGCAAATTCCTGCAGGAAACCCCCCACCGGGCCAGGAGGGCGATAGATGAGGAGAATCCTGCAGCCAATGCCGAGTCCACTATGAATGGCCACACACTCAAAGGAATCCGGAGTTCCCACTGGATGCACGGTGAAGGTCAGGCTAGATCTAAAACAGGTGGCTACACCGCCACCCTTGCGATTTTCTCTGGGGCAGTGCACAACGGTATATCCTGGGGGGACTGCAGCCTCAAAAACAGGGCCAGCATCATCTCCCACCCAGGTCTCCGTAATGCAAGCCAGGTCAACCGATGAAACCAAGGCAGCAATAATTGCCGTCTTGTTTCTGATTGACCTGGCATTGCACAGCACCGCCAAGAGATGTAGAGGGTGGTGTAGCTCCTCTGGTTACCTCACACACTCGGGTCTGGTGGTCTCCTGAAATGGGCACCAACCACGCCTGGCTTCGCCTAAATACCCTAGAACATCCAGGGCGCTCCTGGACCTAACCACCTCTATCCTTCCCTCAACCCGCTCCTGGTCAACCCAAAGCCCACAAGCAGAGCAATCCCTTTCAATCCCCACCTCCCTGCAACGCCTGATAATGATATCAGATACAGGGGGAAGGGTAAAGGGATGCAGAGCATGCAGCAGTGAGTTCCCATAGCTGATTCTAGCCCCCACAGGTCACCCTACAGACCCCCTACACATTTCTAATTAAACACATTTTCAGACTAACATGCAAGCATTAAATAATAAAAACTCAAATTAATTAAAAACACTCCTACCTAAATATTCTAACAAACACAGTTTAAAAACCCTTCTACACAAAAACATCCCTCCTCCTAACTCATGTAAAAGTGTTTTAGCACCGAGTGGCGCTCGCGCCACTCAACGCTTGCGCTTGGGAGTGGCGCTGTGCTTTATAGAAATACCTCTCCACCCCCTCCACAATACTAATTACTTCCAACTCACTCCACCAGCTCCAGCTGGGATTGGACAGAATTTGTGGACAGATTGGACAGCCTCTCACGCCGTGCACATCAGCCGATCCAGGAGGGTCAGCCAGATAGAGAGGGCAATAAGGAGAGCAAAAGGGAAGTCCCAGCAAAAAACGTCTAAGCAAAACTTCAGCCGCTGACGAGCGGCACCCCACACAGCAGAGGTAAAGTCCAGAATACAAGAACAGCCGCTTGCGAGCGGCACTGTACTTTATAGAAATACCTCCCCGCCCCCTCCACAATACTAATTACTTCCAACTCACTCCACCAGCTCCAGCTGGGATCGGACAACATTTGGCACAGCCTCTCACACTGTGCACATCAGCCAATCCAGGAGGTCAGCCAGATAGAGAGGGCAA
Organism: Neoceratodus forsteri; assembly: GCA_016271365.2. NCBI lineage: Eukaryota > Metazoa > Chordata > Ceratodontiformes > Ceratodontidae > Neoceratodus > Neoceratodus forsteri. Next base: position 1,105,660,994 of record CM057449.1, on the reverse strand, counting down.
TAAGGAGAGCAAAGGAAGTCCCAGCAAAAAACGTCTAAGCAAAAGCTTCAGCAGCTGTGGCTGACACCCCACACAGCAGAGGTAAAGTCAGAATACAAGAACTGCCGCTATGCAGCGCTGTACTTGACGAAACGCCTAAGAAAGCTTCAACCGCTGACGAGCTGCACCCCACACAGCAGAGGTAAAGTCCAGAATACAAGAATCACGCTTATGAAGGCGCTGTACTTTATAGAAATACCTCCCCTCCACAATACTAATTACTTCCAACTCCACCAGCTCCAGCTGGGATCGGACAGAATGTGGCACAGCCTCTCACGCCATGCATCAGCTGATCCAAGAGGGTCAGCCAGATAGAGAGGGCAATAAGGAGAGCAAAAGGGAAGTCCCAAAGTAAAAACATCTACAAAGCTTCAGTCGCTGACTACGGCACCCCACACAGCAGAGGTAAAGTCCAGAATACAAGAACTGCCGCATGAAGCAGCCTGTACTTTATAGAATACCTCCCCGCCTCCACACAATACTACCATTTCCAACTCACTCCACCAGCCCCAGCTGGGATCGGACAGAATTTGGCACAGCCTCTCACGCAGTGCACATCAGCTAATCCAGGAGGGTCAGCCAGATAGAGAGGGCAATAAGGAGAGCAAAAGGGAAGTCCCAGCAAAAAACGTCTAAGCAAAGCTTCAGCCGCTGATGAGCAGCACCCCACACAGCAGAGGTAAAGTCCAGAATACAAGAACTCAAGAATTGGGTATCCCAATGAAAGGGCATCCTCTGCCCTAGACTTGGGCTGTGTATGATATATGGAATGGACCGATCTCAGGGTGCATCCAGATGCCTACAGGTGAGCAAGGATATCCGCCACATCCCCACTAAACAATCTGTACCCTTTAAAGGGGGCATTCATGATGGACAGCTGGACATCCTGTGTGAATCCAACACCGGAAGCTAAGCATGCCAGCACATATAGATGCTGGTTGCCAACGTGAGGCCAACGCATCCACAGTGTCATAGGCATGCGGAGCAAATGGGTGTCAACATCAGAGGCTGACTTGAAGGAAGTCATGGCTTGCTGCTTGGCAGGATCGTCTGGTAAAGCTTGGACAGCTTCCCCCCTCACCTGATCCCACAGGGCATTCTGAAACTGAAGTATGTGAGCCAAGTAATTAAGAGCGTGAATCGCCAGAGTAGAAAAGGCGAACGCCCACTTGCCCAGGCAGTCCAACCAATGTGACTCTTTGTTGGGTGGCAATGAGCTCAGATACTTAGGTCACTTAGTGCGGTCATGAGTGGTGTTTATCATTGTAGAGTCCACCTGCACTCCAAGAAAGGTCATCCCAGCTGGGGTATGGTACAGCCTATTGGCGTTTTTCGGATAGCTGGCATTAGATTAGGCAGACACCAGGCAGCCATGGTGGCATCCTCATAAGTGTCAAGGAGATTAGGGACAACCAATAGAGGGGTTTCTGGCTGACGGCTGAGGTGGCCAGCAAACATCGGCCCAGATCCTGTTCTTCTGTCTCAACCCCATAGCCTCTTGAATGTGCTGCATGACAGTGGTAAAAGAGGGGTCACTGGTGTTGACTTGTAGACACTCTTAGAGGTGCCCTTGCCTTCAGAGGAGCATGTAGAGGGGGTTGGCGAACCACTGACATAGCCATCATCCCTGTCATCAAACAGCTGGAGGTCAGGGGGATACTCAGCTCCCCCATCTGTGGGATGCCTAGGAGGTGAAGTGGGGCATGGTATGACCGGAGTGGACGGCCCCGCAGAAGGACCCTGGGGGCTGGTGGGTGCAGGACCCTGAGGCTGGGGGACCTGCGACTTCATGAAACCCCATAGGGATGTGAGTAGGCTTGCAAATCAACAGTGACCGGTGTTGGTCCAGAAGGCACTGGGTAAGGACAGGCCGGCATTGGTCCTGCAGGCACCAGCTGAAGATAAAGAAGCGCAGGCCCTGCAGGTGCTGGATGTGGGTAGACCGGCACTGGGCCAACAGGTGCTGGTTGAAGACAGATTGGCGCAGGTCTGACAGGCATCAGCTGGGGATAGGCAGCTGGAGGCCCAATGGGAGCCAGCTGAGCCAGAACTGGTAAAGGCCCAACAGGTGTCGGGACAGGCAAGGCTGGTGAGGGTCCCACAGGTGCCAGTTGAGGGAGAACATGCACTGGTGAGAGAGGAGCCCTGACAGACGAAAGTGGAGGAGGGCTTGGACCTAGGGAGGCGTCAGTATCTTGGAGCCTCTGCGGTGAGTAGGGCGGCTAGCTGCAAAATCAAGCAGACTTGATAGACCTATAGGCCTTTATCTGCTGGCAAATTTTGTATGTTCATATGCCCCGAGGTCGAAGGCTGGGCAGTGAACCCTGTTGAAGAGGCTGACACTGGAGCTGCAGGAGTGAGAAACAGGTCTTGCATCTACTGAACCTGCACCGGCTGGAGAAATGCTGGTAGAGCCAGCATGCTATGTGCCAAAGCAAGTGAGGGCCTAAGCAGCAGGGGCTGGGGGTCCGGGAGTGAGCCCTGACCCAAGAGTTGTCCACCAAAATGGCAATGGTGGTAGGAGGCATTGCCATCGGTAGCCCAGTGGATGATAGGGCATGCGCATGGACAAGTCCAACCCCACAGAGGAAGGCCCTTCATGGCCAACTGAATGGTGGGGAGACCACCTATCCCAGTCCTTGTCCTGGTGTTTGTGTTTCCCATTAGCAGTTTTCCAGGACTTCAAGACAGGGAGCTGAGGACTGAGCTGGGGAGACTGAGGAGCTCCTGGCCTGCAGCTTCCGTTCCATGGAGGAGACCTTCTGCTGTAGAAGAAAGTTCTCGAACGTCCACTGGCGATGTCGCCAGGTAGCCTGGTTGAATCCCTGACAGATCTGGCAGGTTTGGACGTTGTGAGTTGGGCCTAGGCAGCAGACACAAGCAGAATGGCAGTCCTTCTTGGGGAGTTGTTTTCTGCAGGCACACTTGGTCTTAAGAGTGATCCTAGGTTGATAATGATTTAGAAAACATAAAAAAGGAAACAAAACGTATACTTAAGCAGCAGGCTGGTAGGACAGAGGTCTGGGGTTATATTCTGTTTTAATTGAAATATTTGAATAGTTTGTAAGTGAAATTAGTTCTATGTGTTAAAAATTATTACCTTGAATTAGAACTGTTACTTGGGCTGTGATATTGTAACTTTGGAGGCTTGGGGACAGTTGTTTGGCAGGGTTAATTAGAGGGAAATTTAAATGTGTTGTTTGCCTGGTGTTAGGGGGAGGGGACATTAGCTGCAATTACCTTGTCTTTAAACAGGAATTACCTTGGCCTTCATTGTTCACTTGGGAACTTAAGCAGCAGGCTGGTAGGACAGAGGTCTGGGGTTATATTCTGTTTTAATTGAAATATTTGAATAGTTTGTAAGTGAAATTAGTTCTATGTGTTAAAAATTATTACCTTGAATTAGAACTGTTACTTGGGCTGTGATATTGTAACTTTGGAGGCTTGGGGACAGTTGTTTGGCAGGGTTAATTAGAGGAATTTAAATGTGTTGTTTGCCTGGTGTTTGGTAAGAGCCTCCCACCCACCCACTCTGTTTTGTAGGCTTTCTTAAATACTGAAAAGCCACTGGGGTTGGGATTGAAGGGCTTAGTATTTCTGTTTGGGACTGAAATTTGAAGCAACAGGAGCTGGTGGGCTTGTGACATCATACTGATGTCTGCTTACACACTGGACTGTATGTGTTTGTGAGACTTGGGAACTTTATTGGTGGGGTTGAAATTGGGTTTGTAAATAACTACAGTCAATATAGAGAGAAACTGTATTTCAGGGGAAAGGGACTGAGAAAAGGGGGTGTGCCATTATAAACAGAGGGGGATAAACAGGGTGGCCATATTCCACCATGGCAGGCATCTTTGGAAGGGTTGTAGACTGCACAGGCTGTGGGATGGCAATAATTCTAAATTGGGCCTGGAGAGAGGGAGGCTGCCCACTCTGTAGACAGCTATCTTGTATCAGAGTGAGGTATATTAGTTAAGGAGTAAGCTTGGGGGTGTCAAGGATAAGGGTGTGGATAAGGGCAGCAAAGGGTGGGGGCTGAGGGGAGGCTAGGCAACACTCTGAAATTACAGGATGTTATGTTGCAGCAAGCAGGAGGGAGGATAGTAGGGACAGAGGACCCTTAGATAGGGAAGTTGATGCTAAGGGGAAAGCGTACGGGGTGAACATTCTGAATACAAAGAGAGTGGAGGGCGAAGAGTCAGGAGGGGCTGTTGTGCGGAAGCCTAAAACAGCAGACTGTGGGAAGGGAGCTCCTAAGGTGAACAGAGCAAGAGGGGAAGAAGAGGGGCAGTTTAGAGATGCAGTCAGAGGAAACTCGGGTTACTTGATGGAGGCTGACAGAGTGTCACAATAAATTTGAGCTACTAAGCAACCTAGAGGGGAGGAAGGGGTTGGTGGAAATAAGGAAACTTGTACAGAGGCAGGAGGGGTAGGATACCCACAGGGCATCACAGACTGGCTATGGAAAGGATAGAAATAGTCCCAGAGGGAGAAGGAAACATATATGTTAAGCAAATGGGAGATGCAACATATTCCAGACATGAGGAGGACAGCATGATTGGAGAGAAACTGGGAGGCACGAGGTGGAGAGGAGCCCCTTCAGCAGGGGCAGTATCAAGGATGGGGCCCTAGCTAAAGGGGACCCACAAAGAGCCTCTGGAGGCAGGGGTACTATTACAAGGGGGGAGGATGGCGGTGTGAGGGAAGGGGAAACCATCAGGGCCAGGATAAATGGTTCGGATAAGATAGGGTTAAAAGGGACACCTATTCAGAGGGGGTTTGAGTTAAGTGGGCAAAATAGCAAGGAGGCAGAAAGGGAGGGTGACAAGGGGTCTTTCATAAGGCAGAAGACTCCTATGAAACTGAGATCATGAATAGGGGAAGGGGCCTGAGAGGCATAGTGGAGGTAACCATAAGGATGATGACGTGTGTTAAGGTTCTGTTATTGGGAGACTGATGATTAGGGGTATCCAGTGGGAGGGACAGTGGGGTGGATGCCACAGCCAGGTGAAGGTAGTGAGTATTCTGGGCTGACAGTGCACAGAGCAAAGTTCATGGTGTATGAAATGGTTAGGGATTGTGAGGAAACTGGATTTCCTGGTACATTTGGGAACTAATGATCTAGAGGGAAATAGCATTTTGGAAATCCAAGCAAGGTTCCAAGAACTTGCCAGAGTCTGTCGGGATAATGGATGCAACATTTCCTTTTCTGAGATATTGCCAGTACCAAAGGCCTCAGTGGAGAAAATGAAGCTCACACAGGTTAATGACTGGCTCACTAAAATGGGTGAAGAGAGGTTGGGGTGTTAGGAATCGAATGGAGTTTGGGAGGATAAGGGACTATATGCCAAGGACAGGTTTCATTTTGCCCCATTAGGGAAGGAAGTCCTTAAACAGGGGATGGCTGACTACATACAAGAAAGGTGGGGTTTAAACTTGTGAGGGGAGGGATAAGGGAGGGGCTGACCAGAAGCCCTCTCTCCAGATGAGGGAGTAGCCTTCAAGCCCAAGGGGGAGGAAACAGACTGGGGTGGAGGTTCCAGGAGGAGCAGAGGAGGATGGAAGTATAAGGAATCTGGGTGGGGTTCGACAAAGAGGATCAGGGATAAGGGTGGGGTTGGTGTTAGTAAATGCCAGGAGCTTGGGAAACAAGATGCAGAGTTCCAGGCCATGCTGTTCGAGAGGGGTGGATGTGGCGGTGGTCACAGAGACGTGAGCCAACAAAAACCATGACTGGGATCTACACGTACGGGGGTACACTATGCTTAGGAAGGACTGAAAGGAGGACAGAGGGGGTGGAGTGGCTATGTTCATTAGAGATGACATAGAAATTGCTAGGGTAGAAGAGGCAGAGGGAAACGTGGAGGCCTTATGGGTCACCTTACGATCCCCAGCAGGAGATAAGGTCAAGCTGGGTGTAGATATAGGCCCCCGGGATGAGTGATGTTCTAGAGGATGGTTTGCTGGACAACAACATTGCCCAGTGTGGACCAAAAGGGGAAGGAGTGGTGTTGATGGGGGACCTTAATATGCCAGGTACAAACTGAGGAACCATGTCCTCTAAGGTGGCCAAGGAGCAGAGGCTGCTGGATGGCTTCCAGGATGTGTTCTTAACACAGCATGTGATGGAGCCCACAAGGGAGGGCATGTCCTGGATGTGGTTCTGGCAGATGGGGACCTGGTAAGGGACATGGTTGTACAGGACCCCTGACTGGGAGCCACCACAATACTGTCTGGTTTCAAATAAGCATGGGGGAGATCTAGGACACTGGCAGTGGACTCAGGGGGCAGACTTATGGGCATGGGAAATATTCTCAAAGATCACTTGAAGGGATTACCTCAAAGACAAGTGTGGAAAGGAGATGGAGGTCCCAAACGGGACTTCCATGGAGGCAGTCAGGATCTACGCTAAGTTGAAACGTAAGGAGCAAGGTCACATAAACCATGCTGGTGGTCCAGTGAGGTACAGGCAGCAGTCAGAGAAAAGGCAGCCTACAAAATATAAAACAACAAGAGGGGATAGGGATAAGACAATGACCAGCTTGCATCTAGAAAGTCACCCGTATGGTGAGGGGAGCAAAGTCCAGTAAAAGAGCAACTGCTGGCACAGGGATACATGGAGGGAAAAGGGGTTCTTCCGCGTACATGGGGAGTGGAGAAAACTAAGGGCCATCTCAGCAGATTGAGATCAGGAGGAGGGTGGGTGGAAGAGGCGAGGGACCAGGCAGGGTATTTAATGAGTACTTTGCCTCTGTGTTCACTAGGGAGGGATGGGATATCTACAAAGCAAGGCACGCGAAGGGGATAGAAACGTCAGTAAGTGGGATCAGGGGAGCAACAGAAATGGAGCAAGAGGGAGGGAGAGGTACCCTCTGGTGTCACATCTGGTAAGGATAAAAGGCCAGTAAGGTGGAGGGACGGATGATGCTATCTCTGCCAAAAGGTGTGGTTAGCCCTCAAGGCCCTAAAGAAAGACAAATCTCCTGGGCTGGATGGCATTCATAAGAGTACTATAGAATTGGCAGACATACTGGCTGCACTATGGGGCTTTTCAGCAGATCACTTGAGACAGGGAGGGTACCTAGGATTGGTGAGAGGCACATGGTACCAATCCATAAAGGGGGGTCGAGGAAGTACCAGGTAACTATAGACCCATCAGTTTGACCTCAGTGGTGGGAAAATTAATGGAAGTATACTAAAGGAGCGACTGGTGGTGTACTGGAGGAGGTGAGAGGTCTGGATGGTCGGCAACATGGGTTTGTGCCAGGTAGATCATGTCAAACCAACCTTGTGGAGTTCTATGAATGGGTAACATCAGAACTGGACAGGGGTAAGCCTGTGGATATATTATTCTTGGACTTCAGCAAGGCGTTTGACTCTGTCCCCCACAATGGTCTGGTGGAGAGACTGATGGGGTTAGGAGTAGGCCCTTTGATGGTCAGATGGATTGAAAACTGGCTAGCTGGACACACTCAGAGTGAGTGGTCTGTGGGGGAGCTCGAACCCTAGAGAGGTTGGTAGTGGGGCACCATGAGGCTCGGTCCTGGGTCCGATCCTGTTTAATGCATACATATCGGACATCAGGAGGGTATAGGTTGAAATGAGTCTCTTCGCGGATGACTCCAAGATGGGAGCAGTAGTTGAGGGAGAAGAGGAGGTTGGCCCTGCAAGGACCTGGACACCCTGGAAGCTGGGCTCACACATGGAAATTAATTTCAATATCACCAAGTGCAAGGTGTTGCATCTTGGTTGGGAAACTCTAAACACAGGTACACTCTGGGAGGGAGGCGCTGGAGGCCTCAATAGGGAAAAAGACCTAGGGTCATGGTGGATGCATGTATGAATAACTCTGAGCAGTGCAGGAGAGCAGCTAGCAAGGCAAACAGGATGTTGGGATGCATCGTAAGGGGGATCACCTCTAGGAGCAAGGAAGTGATTCTGCCGCTGTACAATGGACTGGTTAGACCACATCTTGAGTACTGTGTAAAGTACTGGAGACCACACTTGAAGAGGGACATACAGCTCCTGGAGAGGGTACAGAGGAGGGCAACAAAGATGATACGAGGGCTAGGGGATTTGACGTATGAGGACAGACTTGAGAAGCTCTGCCTGTTTTCATTGGAGGACAGGAGAGACAGGGGGACATGATTGAGGGTCTTCAAGTACCTCAAGGGAATAAATAAGGTAAACATGGAGGATCTTTAGACTAAAGCAGGGAGGTATCACCAGAGGGTATGGTTTGAAGTTGGAAGGTGGAAGGGTGAGGTGGGGAAAGAGGAGGAGGTTTTTCACTGAGAGGGTGGTGGACCCTTGGAATGCACTGCCTGGTGAGCTGGTTCAGAGATCCACAGTGGAGGGCTTCAAGAGAGGGTGGGACAGACACAGAAAATGGATGTATCAGATGATGGCCTGTCCCAGGGGGGTGGGGATGGATGATAGGGGTTTCTGGAGCACAAGGGATGGGAGAGTCTAGGCACCCAACTAGGAACTAAGGTTCGAGCAGACTCGAATAGACGTAAGGCTAATCTGCTGTAAATAGTATGTTAGTATACAGTGAGAAAAAAATAAAACAAACGCTGAAAGCGTGCAAACATGGCAGTCGACTGAAGCTGCAGTGGTTTCCAGAGGTCTGATGTATGTTGGTTGATGGCAGGAAAAGAACTGGGGAGACAATGGGGGCCGCCCACTCTTATAGGACAGGCCAATGTCATAGGGTGACATGAGAGGTGGGTGGCCCCCTCTGGTAGACTGCTAGCAAGAAAGTTTTCAGTGTGGTCCTAGTGCCTAGTGGCTAAGTCCTACCAGTGAGGCCAGCTGCAAGAGATACCCTCAAAGTAAGATCAAGGTCACATGGTTCACAAGTAAAGGGAATTCATACCGTAAAAAGTATTTAAACTGCAAAATAGAACTGAGAAGCAGGAGTTAGGTCTACTGTGCTGCAGCCTACTCAATGCACACAAAATAACTGAGGATCATGGGAACACAGGGAGATTAGGTGGGTCAACATCTGATCCAAAGTCACCTATGCATCATCAGCCTATCATGCGAACATAAAACAGTTTGTAAAGAACTGGAGTGCTGTGGATATATTCAAAACACAATAGTGTCTGGAAGGATCCTTAAGTGGGAGTGACTTTGTACTAAAGGAGATCCTGGTCACGTAAGTAGATGGGAAACAAAGTCTAAAACAATTAACAATAACCTTACCATTTTTCTATAAGCATCAGACAGCTCCTTCAAAACATCATTACTCAGAATCTCGAGAGACCTGTAAAAACATTCAGATGTTCAGTTAGCTTACACTGCTCTTCTCGCTATTCAGGTGAGCCTACTTTAACCAACAACATTACAGTACCTTTTAATTCAGAACACATGATGCATTGCAAAATGTTTAGCGACAAGCTCTGATGATTTTACAACTAACTCTATCCTGAGGACTGTCTGACAGATCTGTGTTTATATATTTTATAGAAAGGAGAAGCTTCATTCAGAAGAGACACTGTTACAGTCTTAAAATAGCAGGAAAGGAATAACACCATCGAACCAAATATAGTTCCTCAGAATAACCAAGTGTGACAGGGTTGTATAAGGCCCTGGCTCATTTATTATGCATCAGTTATTTGGTCTCTCCGACATGTGTCTAGTCTCGGTTATGCAACACATAGAAAGGAATGTGGGTGCCTGAAAGGGAAAGCCAGAGGACAGCTAATCACTGAGCCCCATAGCTTAGTGGTTAGAGCACTGGCATGATGCGCCAGGAGCCTGGGTTCAGATCCCAGTAGGGTCACACTTTTCCTTTCATATTTCCATCATGATTTAAAAAATTGACTCGTAGTGGCTTTACTGTACTAAAGAAGTTATCTGGTGTCTCTGACGTGCCTAGCTGCTGGTTACACAACACACAGACAGGAATGTGTGTGCGCCTAAAAGGGAAAGCCCACAGGCCTGCTAATCACTGGGCCCCCATAGCGTAGTGGTTAGAGCACTGGCACGGTAACACAGAAACACAGAAACATAGAAACATAGAAGTTGACGCAGATAAGGACCGCAAGGCCCATCCAGTCTGCCCATTTCTTTTCTACCTTATAAATGTGCCATGACCTTTGCTCTATCAGTGACCTATCTATTCATAGTCATTTGTATTGCTCCTTATGCCTATCCCATGCCTGTTTGAAGCCTGACTGTATTCATAGACACCACTTCTTGTGGTAAGCCATACCATGCATCTACCACCCTTTCTGTGAAAAAGAATTTCCTCACATTCCCCTTAATCGGCCTCCCTCTAGTCTCATGCTGTGTCCTCTTGTCCTGCTATTTTTCTTATATTTAAACATGTTAGACTCTTTCACCTTGTTTATGCCCTTAAGGTGTTTAAATATCTCGATCATATCACCTCTCTCCCTCCTTTGCTCAAGGGTATACATATTGAGCTCCGTTAATCTGTCCTCATATGTCTTCTGATGCAGTCCCTGCACCATTTTGGTTGCCCTTCTCTGGACTGCCTCAATTTGGTTAATGTCCTTGTGAAGGTGTGGCCTCCAATACTGCACGCAGTACTCCAGATGGGGCCTAACCAATGTCTTGTACAGAGGGATTATTACCTCCCTCTTACGACTTGTGATACCCCTGCTAATACACCCTAACACCCCCCTAGCCTTACCTACTGCTTTAGAGGTCTGCTTGGATGATTTTAGGTCATCAGTGATGATGATGCCCAAGTCTCTTTCTTCCTTTGTGACTGCTAGCAACTCCCCTCCCAGCCTATAAGTGGCTTCAGGGTTTCTCTTCCCTATGTGCATGATTTTGCACTTCTTTGCATTAAATCCCAGTTGCCACTCTTCTGACCATTCTGCTAGTTTATCCAGATCTCTTCTCATTCTGCCCACCCCATCTGGATCATCTACTCTGTTGCAGATCTTGGTGTCATCTGCAAACAGACAAGCCTTACCCTCTAGTCCATCTGCGAGGTCACTAATGAAGATGCTGAATAGGACTGGCCCCAGGACTGATCCTGAGGTACCCACTTGTGACTTGCATCTCTTCTGACTGTATACCATTTACCACCACTTCTGTTTTCTGCCAGTCAACCAGTTTGCCACCCAGTTGACCAACTTCTGACCCACCCCAAGCCTACCTAGCTTATTTATCAATCTCTATGTGGAACAGTGTCAAAAGCTTGCAGTTGAAGCAAGAGGCGACATCAACTGCTCCCCTTGGTCCACCACTCTGGTTACCCAGTCAAAGAAATCTATGAGATTAGTTTGACAGGACCTTCCTTTGTAAACCCATGCTGTCTTGGATCCTGTGCCCCTATGGATTCCAGGTGTTGCACTATCCTTTCCTTAAGGAGTGCCTCCATAATCTTGCCAAGGACCTGGGTTCAAGTCCCAGTAGGGGGTCTCACTTTTCCTTTCACATTTCCAATTGTTATGCAGAAAGAGTTAAATGCAAGGATCTGTTCTATACTCTCTTTTTCTGTCTCTTGTCTGGTTGCGCAACCAAATGTTCTCATAAGACCTCGGAACTGGTCACTGACGGTATCACGATTCTCTGCCTCTCACCATTTCTCTGCCTTCACTTGCTGTTTCTGTTTTTTCTTCCCCCTTGTATATCAGCGCTTATAAAATGTATGTGAATCTTTGTATGAAACTGGATCCCTTGGTTTGAAATGTATATAGTTATCCTGTTGAAATGATTGCAAATAGCTATTTGGAATTTAGAGGTTAACCTGAGATGTAGTTTGAGCTCCTCTCAGGCATGTTTGCAAACTCTTTGCACAGCTGTCTGCAGGACACCAGCGTGGGACACTGTTCCATTTGTAAGCCTGCTCTGCAAAGAAACTGACAAAATCACTTGATACATTTTGTGAGAAACAGGATGTGACGTAGACAGCCAGTTCTGAGTGCTGTATCATTTTTTTTTTCAACATAAAATGTACTACTGTCTCTGCTGAAAATCTGATGCTCTAGGAGTGACCTCCCCCCCCCCAGGTTTCAGCTGAAAGATGCAAGCCAGGAGAAAATGCTGACAGCATGTGAGTTCACACACACTCAGTTTTTAGAGACAATGGCCCAGATATTCAAAAGGGTTGCGTCCCGGCACGATATTCAAACGGGAAGTGTGCCTGGCACAAATCCCCATGCGCCACAGCGCATCAGTAATGTATGCAGGCGCAGGTAGGGTGGCGTGCCCATGCATACTATGCACAGCCAGATATTCAGCCCGGGATGTGCGGAGCCATGCATCACATAACTACCTCGCCGCACAAAGTTAAGCAAAAAAAAAAAGGAGCAACATCCGGCCACCCACAGGTGAGCTGCCGCATTGCAGGGCGCAACACGACGCTGCCACCTGTGGGTAGCTACCAACTCCAGCAGCACCTCCATGGTGGCGCCCCCCATGCCCGATCACAGGCATTAGTAAAATAAATAAAACCTCCTACATCCCTGGTGGTCCAGTGAACCGCTGTCTGCCCGATCGCGGGCTTCAGTAAATAAAAAGATTTATCCTATATCCCTGGTGATCCAGTGGACCTGTCTGCCCGATCGCGGGCTGAAGTAAAATGTAAAGAAACCTATATCCTTGGTGGTCCAGTGGACCTGTCTGCCCGATCGCGGGCTGAATTAAAAAAAAAAGAAACCTATATCCCTGGTGGTCCAGTGGTCCCCCCTCCCACTGATCCCCACGCCCGCTCCCCAGGTCAGCGGCGGGCAGCAGCACCACCACCTGCCGCCCCGTCGGTGGGCTGTCACGCCATTGGTCTAGCGTGAGCCAATGGTGTGCAACCCATACCATACTACACATTCCAGATATGTGAATGGATCCTTCACATATCTGGAATGTAATAAATATATGGGCTGCATGCCCATTGCTCATGCTGTGGATAATGGGTGACTCTACCGACTGTCAGTCGGCGGGCGGCAGGCGTGGGGTGCTGCTGCTAGCCGCTTGACCGGCGCGATAGGGGATCAAGGAATGGGGAGGGGGGTCCACTGACCACCAGGGATATAGATTTCTTTACATTTACTTCAGCCACGATCGGGCAGATAGGTCCACTGGACCACCAGGATATAGGATTCAATTCTTTTTTTACTTAAGCCCGCGATCGGGCAGACAGCAGTCCATTGGACCACCAGGGATATAGGATTTGGTTTTCAATTTACTGAAGCCCGCGACAGAGACAGCGGTCCACTGGACCACCAGGGATATAAGATGCATTTTTTTTTTTTTACTGAGCCTCACGATCGGGCTGTGGGACACTGCCGCTACTGCAGGGGCGCCGGTCCTCGATGGCTGCTGCCTGACAGGGCGCCCAGGCGCAGTCGTCAGAGATCGCACACCTGCATGCAATGGGTTATACGACATGCAAATGGCCCCATTTGCGCCTTGCATACATTATGGCCACATTTGCATGTCAACTATTGAATATCGCGGTTGTTGCGCCTAGTGCAATGGAACTTGCGCTAGCGCATCCCCATGATCCACTCTGGCCACTGGCGCTGGCGCAGTGCCACTGCGCCATGCGCTGCGGGTGGCCAGGGTGCGATATTCAACGATGCTGAGCTATGCGGCGGTTCGCTGAATATCGTGTCATCACCCCCGCTGTAGCTGTTGAGCCAAGCGCCAGGCTTGGCGCCACAGCCTGGCGAGTTTGGAATATCAGGTCAATGTGTTACTTGGAAGGCTTTAATCAAGGATCCTGTTTGTCTGAGTTTATTACAGCTGTAGTTGCTATATCATATCCATTTTATGACGCTAGAGAGGAACCTAGGTTGTTACACAGAGGTACAAGGTTGTAAATGCTCCTGTGAAGCCTGTGTGTGGGAGGATCCAGCATGGATCAAAAGAGATGTCATTTGAAACATGAGACATGCTGAGGATTGCAAAATTAATACTGAAAAGACATCCTTTTTGTATAAGATATATATCTTTTATATATAATCTGACAGAGAAGGAGCTAGCTGACTCCACACAAAAAAGGGGTTGGCCAATACAGTATGCTTAAGGAATATTCTGTTTTACTACACAGAGACACTTTCACCTAGACTCTAAGAAAACATCTTTGGAGCACTTGTAAACAGGTAGTTAGAAACAGAGTCAAATCTAAGTACTGTAAGTAGGAATTTGCACTGTTTAAACCTTGTTCTTTTAATATATGTGTATATCTTGTGATATAAGAGTTCTGTATTTTGTGTTGTACATATTTTTAACTAGTTTAGTAAAAAAATTTTAGAACTTACTTGGTCTGTCTTAGACTTCTTTTTAGTTGTAAGAAAAGTATATGGTTATTGCAGACACTAAACATAAGCTTGAATGGTGATACCAAACTGGAAAGAGAAGTGTTTTAAATCTGAGGTCTTTATTAAAGTTTTTAAGGGTTCATCTCTGTATACCTGGTTAGGTGCCCGTAGGCAAAGATATCTGGCCCCCCGAAGACAGAAATATCTGAGCCTGTGCATTGTGCACGCTAACAAGAGGTTCACAGTTTGAATCCCCCAAGACTTTGAGACCAAAGGTTGATCTGAACTCACAAAACAGACAAGAGGTTTACCTTGTTCTGTAAACTGTTCACAAGACTGCGCTCGGAAGTTGGCACTTTGGGAGTAGAGGCCTGGCCTGCTGAGTGGGTTTGTGACAGACTGGTAGCAGCAGCATTTTGGTATCACAAGCTTTTATTGTTCTGTGTCAGCTGAGACCGTAAGCTCTCTTGCAAAGAAAGAAAAAGACAAGAGTTTATTTTTTAAAAGGAAACAGAACTATATATCCCTTGGCTTACAGTCGAGTTACTACCAGATTTTTTTTTTTTTAAGTGCAGTCAGAGTAGCAGTAGTCAGGAAAGATGACTTTCAACTACAGCAGGCACACTGTAGATTACTTAAGGCAGTTGTGCGGGGACAGAGGAGTCCTGTTCGAGATGACAGCAAGCAAGCAGCCTCAATGATGCCCTGATGGTAGCAGATACCAAGAGCAGCGAGTCACCAACCGTGACTGGAAAGGACCAAACCTCAAGTATGAAAGGGCTAGCGGCCAGTGAGGGTCCAGAGCCGATGAGGAGGACAGCAGGGCCACTGTCAGTGAAGGGCCACAGCAGCAGGGGAAGATGACCAGTATCCTGAATCCAGAGGTACTCAGGCTGCAAATTGAGTTACGAGGATGGAACTGGAGGCAGAGCGAGAACAGAGGTAGGCAGACCGGGAGGCAGAGCGAGAACGCCGTGATGCAGAGTGAGAATGCAGAGAGGCAGAGCAGGAACAGCGAGATGCAGACCATGAGAACCGTGAGTGCCAGCGAGTTGCAGAGGACAAGAGAGAGGAGTGCCAGAGGCAACACGAACTGGAGAAGCTACGGCTCCAACCAGCGGCACCAGAGTAGGTAAGTGGCTTGGGTTTAACTGGGACTGCAGGACTAGGTTACAAATTGAACTCCAAATTAATAGCCGAATTTAAGAAGGGGGAAGATATGGACTTTTTTTTTAATTCTTTTGAAAAAGTTTGTATTCAGGCTAAAATTCCTAAAGAGTCCTGGACCTTCCAGCAATCCCCGCTACTTACCAGGAAAGCTTGGGATGCATTGGGTCAAATGGACGACGAGGACAGCAATGATTACAGCAAGCTAAAAGCTGCACTGTTAAAAAAGTTTGAATTAACTGCTGAATCATACAGAGCTAAATTCCGTAAGCTCAGGAGAAGCCCTGATATGAGCTACGAGGAGCTAGCCATGAAACGTCAGTTTTTAAGACGTTGGTGGGAAGGATTGAGGCAAACTCTGTTGATAAAACTGAAAATGTGATTTTATTAGAACAGTTTTATTGGGCATGCCCAGCAGAGCTCAAAACCTGGCTAGAGGACCGAGATCCAAAAACAGTGCAAGAGGCTGCTGAACTCTCAGACCGCTATGCCAAGAGCAGACCTGCTCTGAGAGCGAATGGGGTGGGCGTGGCAGCGCAGAAAGGGAAAAGCGCACCTTCAGGGCAGCTAAAACCCTCACTGCCTCCACCAAAACTAGTTAGCCCCAGGTTTTAGAGACGAAATGAATGTTGGGTGTGTAAGGAAACTGGGCATATTGCCAGACGGTGTCCCAAAAAGGCAAGCCATAATACACAACCGGGTGCTAGAAAAGAAGTGGGTTGTTTGTGTGTCCCTGAGAGCATGCCAATGAACATGAGGGAGCACATGCACCCAGTCATGATAAATGGTGTGCAGACGCAAGGGTTAAGGGACACAGGGGCATTCCTGAAGTTAGTAAAGGGGGATCTGGTACAGCCTGATCAGCTTATACCCAATAAATACGTCACTGTACAAGGGTTTACTGGTGAAGCGAAAATATTGCCACTCGCTAGTGCTCTCCCAGACTGGGGTGAAACAGGGGGAACTGTGCAACAGGTGACTGTAGCCAAAACATTAGCAGTGGATGTTATCCTGGGAATCTCCAACAGGGGATGGTATGTGCAGTTACCCGTAGCCAAGCTGCAAGGGAAAACTGTAGTTCCCTGAACCCCACAGAAGCCATTGTGGAAACCAGTGAGAGGCTAGTTCCCCAGCCTGTGTCTCCTGATATGGAGATTGACAAAAAGGGGGTAGAAAGTTTCCCGGTAGCAAGTGACCACACAGCTACGGAAGGTTACTCTGAAGAAGGAGGGGTGACCCATTGTCTGAGGGTTGGGACTGACAGTGATCCTGAGGGCCCTGACGCTAGTGCTAGGGACCCTAGTTTAGTGACTGAAGGGGACTTGTCCCATGCCTTGGGAATGTGTGAGGGGTTTGCAGCTACTCAGAGGGGGGGCCCTAGTTTAGAGAAGCTGAGGGCTTGGGTAGACTCTGATGGCACACAGGGAGGTGACGGCAGACATAAGGTTTATTGGGAAAATGGACTTATATATACTCAGGCAGTACAGACAGAGGGAGGGATGCTAGGCAGGCAGCTTGTCGTTCCCAGAGGTATCGTGAGCAGTTACTCAAAACTGCACAGATATTCTCTTCTCTGGTCATCTGGGAATCATCGCACTCATGCAGTGGTTAGCCCAAAATTTCTATTGGCCTAACTTCACCCAGCAGGTGAAGCAGTATTGCAGATCTTGTCACCAGTGCCAAGAAATAGGGAAGGCGGGCAAGAAAACCCAAGCCGCCCTGATTCCATTGCCCATAGTGGAGAAGCCATTCCAGAGGATGAGAATGGATATTGTGGGGCCTTTAAATACCCCCAGCTCCTCAGGGAAGAGATTATGCCACCCGGTACCTAGAGGCAGTCGCCCTATCCTCATTGAGGACAGACAAAGTGGCAGATGCCTTACTTGGGATTTTCTCCCGTGTTGGGTTTCTGTGCTAAAGCCTAAGTAGGCCATGTCTACAGCCCTTCTCTGGTCTACTACTTTGGTCACACAATCAAAGAAATCAATTAGATTCGTCTGACATGACCTTCCTGCTGTGAAACCATGCTGCCTTGGGTCCTGTGCCCCACTGGCCTCTATGTACTCAACAATTCTTTCCTTCAGAAGTGATTCCATCACTTTCCCTACCACAGAGGTCAAACTGACAGGTCTGTAGTTTCCTGCCTCTGTCTTGCTCCCACTATTGTGAAAGGGAATCACATACACCTTCCTCCAGTCCTCAGGTACCACATCATCCTCCCATGATTTGTTAAAAAGGGTAGTCAGTGGTGTCACTAGTTCTCCCCTTAATTCTTTTAGAATTCTGGGGTGAATCCCGTCAGGCCCCATTGCTTTGTCCACCTTCAGTTTTAGGAGTTCTTTCAGAACCCTTTCTTCTGTGAAAGGACTGAGATTGACCCCCCCAATCCAGAGTGCTTCTGTTAATTGGATTAGGTACCTCCCCCTCCTCCTCTTTTGTGAATACTGAGCAGAAGTACTTGTTCAGTATCCCTGCTTTTTCACTGTCCCTCTCTGCCCACCCACCATCCATTCTATTCAGCCTCACTATCCATCCCATTGTCTTTCTCGCCCCTGATGTACCTATAAAGGTTTTACCCCTTCTTAACAGAGTTGGCTATCTCTTCCTCAGTTTGGGCCTTTGCTATTCTGACTTCCCTCCCTGCATCCTTCTGCCTTAATTATTACAGTTCTCCGTCCTGCTCCTTCTGTTTTTCCTTATACTTCCTAAATGCTATCTTTTCTCCCTAACCTTCCCGCCACCTCTTTTGAGAACCACAGTGGCTGTTTCTTTCGTTTTGATTTATTTGCTTCACACAAAAGGCTTGTTGCCTCTGTGATGGCAGTTTTGATGTTCCCCATTGCTTCTCCACCTTTTTCTAGCTTGTTTGCTAGTGCTTTTCTAAGGCACTCCCCATCTTGCCAAAGTCTGCCGTCCTGAAGTCCAGTACCCTCACTTTTGTATGGCGTGACTGTGTAGCTGAGTTTATCATGAACCACACTGTTTGGTGGTCACTTGTTCCCAGATGGCTACCCACTTCTAGATCTGAGATCCTCTCACTGTCCCCATTTGAGAGTACGAGGTCTAAGATTGCTCCCTCACGAGTGGGTTCCAAAACTAGCTGTCTGAGGTATGCCCCGTGTAGGGCATCAAGAATGACCCTGCTCTTGGATATGCCTGCAGCAAAGGTACTCCAGTTAACATCTGGCATATTCAGGTCCCCATCAACAGCATCTCCCTTTCTCTGCCATCCTAATGATGTCTTCTATCATATCCTTGTCCATTTCCTCCCCTGAGATGGGGGTCTGTATACAACCCTATGCGGATTGTGGTGCCATTCCAGTTTCTAGGTTACCCACAGTGCCTCCTCTCCTCCCTGTTTACACTCTTGTTTGTTGCTTTTATCCTTCCTTTACATAGAGAGCTACTCCTCCCCCTGTCTCTCCTGTAGGTTGTGTACCCTGGTATGTTAACAACCCAGTCATGGTTTCTCTGTGTACCATGTTTCTGTGACTGCTATGATATCCAGACATCCCTCTCCCATCAAGGCCACCAGTTCAGGGAGCTTGTTGCCCAGACTACAGGCATTGGTACTCATTACCCTCCATTTCTTGATGGCCTTACCCCTTTTTGCCCTATCCCTGTCCTTATTGCCTTTGTCATTTTCTCCATTTACTCCTTCCCTTCGCCATATCGATGTCTCTGTCTTGGTGTTTACCTCACTCACTAGCCTGATTTTTTTTTGGGGGGGGGCTAGGATTTCCCTGCTCCATTCCAATACCTCCCCTCTTGGCTAGTTTAAATGCTTGCCAATGAAGCATTTAAACCTATCACCTAGGATACTAGTTCCCCTCCCGGACAGATGCAGACCATCATGCCAGTATAGGCCTGCATCACTCCAGGTGGACCCCCAGTCTAATGATGTTCTCTGTCTGACAGAAAATTATGTAAATACGCTGGGAGGAGGGGGAAAGCCAGTTTAAGTCTGAGTAGAACGAGCAGTGGTGGGTGAGACAAGGGGCACACAAGACACCTGTATACATTGTTATAGGCGCCATCCCATTTGCAGAAGTAGCTAGGGTTGGCCTGGAAAAAAGCAGTGAGTGCGTAACAGTCTGGGAAGTAATAAACCCTGGGCAACTGCAATTCTAGCTGCTGGGCTAAGGGCATGGCAGATGCGGTATGCAGCTCCAAGCTTAGAATTGACTAATTTACCGATATCAGTTAAATGTTGGAAGAAATCTAGAGCGGGGTCAAGTATGACACCCAGGTATCTGAAAAAAGGGGTTGCAGAGATAAGGGAGTCATCAAGACACAGGCCAGTTAGCTCAGAGGTAAGGCACAAGTCTTTTTTTGTGGGAGATCCAAAAGCATAGCTTGGGTCTTGCCAACATTAAGGACAAGTAATTCAGGGTTAGCCAGACTTGGATGCTGTGGAAGTCAGGGGTGAGCTTGGAACTGATGTAAATCAGCGATCCTGAGCCAATGTAAAGCAGGTCATCAGCATACAGAAGGGTACATCAATAGTAGGGGGAGTTAGGTACGTCGTTGATGAAAACCGAAAAAAGAGCGGACCCAGTATTGAACCTTGAGGGACATCTAAGGTTGCATAGGTGGAGAGGGCTTTGCTGAAAAAGACAGACAGAGCAGCTGTGGAGGTAGCTTGAGAACCACAGTGTGGCAGAGTTAGAGACCTTGAGGGACTCAAGTTTTTGTAACAAGAAGGAGTGATTAACCAAGTCATGCTTTGGTTAAGTCAATGAAAACTGCACCAGTGAGCAGAACTTTATCCATACTAGATTTGACATCGTCGGTGAACTGCACGAGAGCAGTGGAGGTACTGTGAGCAGGCCTGAAGCTGTGCTGGGCAGGGGACTGTAGATAGAAATTATAGCAGGAAGTCTGAGAGCTGGGAGAACAAGTTTTTCAAGGAGTTTACTGAGGTTAGATAGTATAACAATAGGGCGGTGACGTCGAGGAACAGGTCAGGAAGCATAGGAAAATCAGGAGCAGTTTCAAAACTTACAAACAGTGTTTTTTCTCAATAACAGTAAAATAAAAAATAAAAATAATTCAGTATAACTATTTACAAAGGTAGTACAGAAAAAAACTAAGTCGTCCTTCTGAGGGTATCTCTTAGTTCCAAGTTCCAGTCTCTCTCTCATCTCTTTACCAAAAGCACTGCTGCTCTTTTTATAAATCTTTGTCTGGGAACTTGCTAAGACAGCCTGCTTCTCACACAATGTTCCTGTAAGTTTACAGAATGTTCTTGTAAATTTACAGAATGTTCTTGTCAGTTTCATTTTTTGCAGATGCAGCAAAACACTAGATGGTGTCCCAGAACTGATCTCTTGTTGACAGCTCTGCAAAGGGCTTAAAACTGCATCTCACGTTAACCCCTTGAGTTCCAAATAGCTTTTTGTAATCATTTCAACAGTATAACTATACACAGTTTTAAACAAATGGATCCCAGTATCAGTGACATTTCCACATAAAGATTCACATACAGTTTTTATAACTGCAGATATGCAAGGGGGAAGAAAAGACAGAACAGCAAGTTAAGGCAGTGAGAGAGAGAGAGAGAGAGTGAGGCGGAGAATTGCGAAACCACTGGAGTGATCAGTTCCTATGTCTCACAAGAAAATTTGGTTGTGCAACCAGACAGACAAGAGATAGAAAAGAAGGGAATAGAACAAACCCTTGTGATTAAACTCTTTCTGCATAACAAATGGGACAGGGCCTTATTCAGCCCTGTCACAGGCGGTACCAAGTGGTAAATTTAGGATCAGCCTTTTTAAACACTGGGATGATCCTAGCAGACTTCCAAATGCTAGACACGGAGGAGGTGATAAAAGAGAGGTTAAAAAGACGCATAACAGCAGTGGCAAGGAGAGGAGCAGCCAGCTTGAGAATTTGGGGTTCGATCCATCTAGGCCAACAATGCCCATAGGGAGAGATGGTGTTGAGAAGACACAGGACCTCTTGGCGTGAGACACGGTGAAAGTACACAGGAGGAGCACAAGGGGAGGAGGAGTAGTAGGGGGAGGTGAAGTGGAGTAAGACATAGGCAAGGCCCCTGGAATTCTGCGGTTGCGGAATTTGCCGCAGAATTTGCATCATGCCGCAGAATATATATAGTGCTGCAGAATTCATTGTTTTTGGTGAATTTTCATATAAATATACTGTTTTTCCATAGTGTCAGGCTTTCTTTCCCACCTCGTTTATCCTGAAGCCCCTCCTCTAAGCTCAGCATATGATGTCATCGATGACATCACATCATATTTAGCTAATGACAGGACTGCATTCTGCCAGAGAAATGAATAAATCATGCTGCAGAAATCAGAAAATGCTGCCGCAGAAGTCAAGGAGCCCTGCCGCAGAAATCAGAAAATTCTGCCGCAGAACACCAAGGGCTCTGGACATAGGAGATTCATAGTGAGAGAGAGAACTGAGAAGACTGAATTGAAGGCATTAGCAATGGTGGTAGGGTTGTTGCAGCAAACACTGTCAATATCCATCTCTCGAGGGGTTTGGCTTCTATTTCTAGCCAAGAGGCCACTAATTTGGGACCAGAAGCTCTTAGGGTCTCTAGCCATGGCAGAAAGAAGGTCCCTGTAATACTTACTTTTGGCAGATCGGATTCCCATGGTACAATATAGAACCTGTCGGAGTGAAGAAGAGGACTTGAACCTGGCCCAGCATTTGTCTCTAGTTTTTAGCAGACTGAGAAGAGGCGTTGCAGCCCTTTAGTGAGTGACCCTCTAACCCTACACCTTGTGGTAGGTACATGCTTTGTCACTGACAGAGCAAAGGCGATGGCACATTTATAAGGTAGAAAGAAGCTGGGCAGACTGGATGGGCCTTGCGTCCTTATCTGCCATCAACTTCTATGTTTCTATGTTTCTATGCTTCTGTTGTAAGGAGATGATGGTGGAGGAGAAATATTCAGTAGTACAGCTGACATCATTGATAGAAAAGAGGAGGCCAGTCGACTCGCTAAGGTCATCATCTGATGGTAATTACCTTAGGGGCAGAAGGGTGGGAGGGTTAGCATTCCAGACAAAGAAGACCGGTGAGTGGCCGCTGATCGAGTCAGCAAGCGTGCCAGCAGCAGTGACTGTGTCCTTTCTATTGGTTAGGATCTAGTCTATAAGAGTGTGGTGAGACCCACTGTTGGAGTGCCTAGTGGGGTCTGTTATAAAAGTTGGGGAGGTGGGCCTTACTAATGGCCAGGCTCTAAGCTGATAGAGTTAGACCCAAGCTAGTTAAGATCAACGCCACCCATAATGATGATCAGAGTGAACTGTATCTATGCCACTAGAACCACAGTTCTACTTGTATTCTGTTCACATCACGCTTAGTCTTACTAAGCATGCTCCAGTCACAGGAACAGTTTCCAAGCTGGACACCTCCTAACACCCAATCATGTGGTCCTCTGGTTCCACCCCACAGCTCTCAAATTTGCAAGCTGAAACAGACAGTGAAACCAAATCTTGCTAGGGAAGTTGGGCAGGTCATGTTGATGTGAATAAAATAAACTTTATTAGAATTGCGTAAGTAGCCTATTCTTCAAAATACCAAGATTGAGTTCATTATCCACACCAGGCCGACTCCTCACAGTCCTCAGGAAGAGGGGCAAGGTGTGCACCCACGTTGTATGTGAACAGAGACTGGAGGACCCCAAATCAGCAGCTGGGCGACTGTATATAGATGCTTTAATGGAATATAAACAAGTGCGCAGCAGACCAGGAAGCAGTCCAGTCTGCAATGGGATCTTCTCGGCAGCAGCAACAGAGACAGCTATTCATTTGCTGGTGTGAACCTGTAACCAATCAAATTATTCCTTCCCAGCCAACTGGTAACACAGAGAAATGCAGGATGAGAGCCACCTGCCAGTGGTCTGTTTAGCTTCTGGTCTGCCTTTGGCGGCTTCAGTATTGGTATCAATCTGGAGACCCTTACCACAAAATTCTGCTGTCGCTTCCTGTAAAACAGCAGAGCCCTGCGAGACATTAAATGTGCAGGGTCCACTCAGTATCCTAGGTATGGGGCTTAGAAAAGAAAACAGGTTACTCACCGTAACAGTAGTTCTAGGAGTGGTATATGATGCTCATCCACACTAACAGGCAGTGTCCTTTCTCTTTAAGACAATGCCAGAAAGTCTTCAAGCTGGCTCCTCCCACCAACCCGGGTGGTAACTCCCTCGGCTCTGCACCATGATGCCAGATCTTGTCCGCTGGAAGCATTTGTGTATGCCAAAGCCAGCGGAGATCAGTTGGGTCCGTATGGATGAACATCATGTACCACTCCTAGGACTACTGTTACAGGTGAGTGACCCGTTTTTCTAGGGGCATGGATATGATGATGTATCCACACTAACTGGCAGACTCCTAGCAGTTCTCTGGGAGGAGGGAGGCAAGGCACACACCCCCTATTTAGGAAACAAAGATTGAAGAACTGAGGCCCAAAAACCAGCATCCTGGTGTGACTCTAGGTCAATGTGGCAGTGGGAAATGAAGGTGTGTGCTGACCTCCAGGTAGCAGCCCTGCAGATTTCCTGGACAGGTGTGTCCCTGGAAGCAGCCACCGATGCAGCGGTACCATGAGTGGAATGAGCAACAACGAAACATGTCAGGTGACCAACGTGCCTTGGTTACACTGTGCGTGTGGAGCGGGTTAGCAGAAAGAACTTTTACTGTGGATTTTCTGAAGAGTTAAGATGTTTTTGTTTAAGTGAACTTTGTCTGCAATTCATCTGCTGAAATCCTGGTGAAGCTGGATTTTTTTACTGACACACGAATAAAGTATTTTGCACCCTACAAATGATTGGCGAGTGCTTTTTACATTACCGGACAAAGTTTAATGAATGGGAGAGTGTTTGGCATATTGCTAGCTTTGGTCATCTGTGTGGTGCCAGTCTCAGAGATCTGCTGGTCACATTTGTTTTGAAACTTCAGATTCTGACCTGGCTCACCTATCCTAGGTGCAGCAGTATTTTCATGAGTTGCTACAAACACTAGCAGAGATCAATAAAGGATATGATCCACCTGCCAATTGTCTGCTTGGCTGCAGGTCTGCCAGGTGCAGCTTCAGCGTACGTGACAAACAACTGGCAAACCTCCCCCCAAACTCCAGCCGTGCGCTCTTTGTAATAAGTGAGTGCTCGCCTCAGGTCCAGAGTATGGACCTGTGCTCGGCCTCAGAGGTGTGACTGGCGAACTAAACAGGGCAATTAATCACACCCGATTAAGGTGAAACTCTGACAACCTTCGGAAGGAACTTCGGGCTGGGGAGCAGGACAAGCTTGTCCTTGTGTAAGACCAGGTTAGGAGACTCCACTGAAAGCACCTGGAGCTCACGGATCCTTCTGGCTGATGTGATAGCCACCAAGAAAGTGGTCTTCCATAACAGGTGAGAGATATAACACCTATGCATCAGTTTGAATGGCTTGCCCATGAGCTTTACCAAAACCAGCACCAAGTCCCAAAGTGGTGGTGGTTCACGCACTGGAGGGTAAATGTGGTCAAGGCCCTTGAAGAAGCACCAGACCACCTTTTTCTGACTGCTGACCGTCCCATGCCTGGTAAGCAGAGATGGCTGCCAGGTACACCTTAAGCGCTGTCAACCAAAGGCCCGACTGAGAGAGGCCCAAAGATAATCAAGAATGCTAGCCACTGGACAGGACAAAGAGTCCACTCCCTTGCCCTGACAACAAATGGAGAATCTCTTCTATTTGAAGGCACAGCACTTCCTAGTCGACTCCTTCCGAGATGCCTCCACAGCAGTGAAGACAGCTTCTGAAAAACCCTAAGCCTGGAACTCTAGCCACTCAGGAACCAGGCTGTCAGGTGCAGGGATTGAAGGTCCGGGTGGAGTACCTTCTCCTGATTGATGGAAAGCAGGTCCGTACATAGGGGAAGACACTGCGGGAGTCTGCTGCTGAGGCTGAGGAGATCGAGGTACTAGAATTGGCGTGGCCAGTCCGGAGCCACCAGGATCACCTGTGCCTTGTCCCTCCTGGCCTTGAAGAGGACCTTGTGGATCAAGGGAAGTGGAGGGAGAGGCATAGAAGAGGCCTGAGGTCCAGGGCCTCAAGAAAGTATTCCCCTGCAGTGTTCCCCTCACTGGGGGCACAAAACAGCCTCAGCTTTTGTTCTACCTGGAGGCGAACAGGTCCACCTGAGGGTGCCCCACTGGGAGAAAAGGCTGTGGACTACCTCTGGGTGGAGAGAGATCACTCGTGAGACACCTCACCCACCCAGCTGAGGGCATCCGTCAGCTGACTGGAGGCTCCTGCCAGATGGATGGCTAGAGAGCTGCCTCCAGGCTCGCACAAGGTTCAGACATGGAGAATTTCCCTGCACATGGGCAGGGAAGGGTCCCACCCTGTTTGTTGAGGTAGTACATGGTCGTGGTGTTGTCTATCTGGACTTGAACTACCTGACCGCGAATGTAGTCAGTGCTAGCCAAACTGCCCAGAGCTCCAGCAGAATGATGTGGCATTGTAACTTCTTGGGGGTCCAGAGCCCATGGAATCTGTGTGCTCCCAAATGGGCACTCCAGCCCATGAGAGAGGCATCAGTTGTCAGGATGACTGTCGTCCATGGCGGACAAATGGGATCCGTTCCTGCAGATGTGTTGGGACTAACCACCACTGGATGGCATCCCACATCCGCTGGGTCACAGTGACCAGCTGGTCGAAGTGATCCTTGCACTGAAACCACTGGCTGGCTAGCTCCCACTGCACGGAGCGCATTCCCCAGTGGGCCCAGCGAACCATGCTGGTGCAGGCCGCCATGCAGCCCAGCAAGCGCAGCAAGTCTCAGGCACGGCACAGTTGCCCAACCTGAAATGATCGGCTACAGGAGGAGAGCTCCACCCTGTCCGTCGGGAGCCAGGCTCTGGCTCTGCAAGAGTCTTGCTCTGCCCCAATGAAAGAGATCACCTGTGATGGCATGAGTTCCGACTTGGCCTCGTTGACCAGGAGGCCAAGGCGATGCAGAGTCTAGAGGGCCAGGTCCCTAGACCGCTCCATCTCCTGCCTGGGGACTGGTAATCAACCAGTCGTCCATGTAAGGAAAACCCTAGACCTCCGGCACCTCAGATAACCTGTCACCATTGCAATGCACTTGGTGAAGACCTTGGGGGCCGAGAGAGGCCGAATGGCATGGGCTGAAACTCAAAAAGGTGCATGACTGGAGAAATTTGTCCAGGCTGTGCAGATCTGGAATGGGGCACCAGCCCCCATCCGCTTGCCACCAAGATACCTGGAGACAAACCCTCAGTGTTTCGGAGAATCCACAACAGGAAACATGACCTCCTTGCGGAAGCAGGCTATGTCAGCTCGGAGAGCTGACAGCATGTCTCTTGAAGACCAAGTCCTCCCGTGGGCATGGACTCGGCAAGGAGGGTACTGCTCAAATTCCAGAGGCAGGCCCTGACCCACCACTTTGAGAACCCACCTGTCCGTGGTGACAGTAGACCAGGCAGAAAGGAACTGAGCTAGCCCCCACAGGAGGCCCCAGGGGAGGTGTGACAGGCATGAGGGAGGCACCTCTCATCCCATCACTGGGCAGGCTTAGAGGAGGAGGAAGGCCCGGCTGATGCACCACTGGAGCCTCTCCCTCCAGGCTTGTGGATGATCAAGGCCACCAACTTGGGCCGAGGTTGCCAGGCTTGAGCATGCTGGCCAGCCTGGGGCTCGGCAGGCTTGGCCGCAGGAGTGGAGGTGGACCAAAAGGGCCTCCTCTTCTGCTGCTACTAGGTGCTCTTAGGTCCTTCTGGGCAGATGTTACAGAGTCCAAGGTGGCACTGGACTTCTCGATATGGATGAGGTGGTCCTCAACCCCAGGCCCAATCAGGTCAGTGTTCAGGAAAGGGACATCTGCAAGCTTGTGCTGAGTGTCCACCATGATAGTTGAGATCCTCAGCTAAGCCCTGTGGCATATGGCCGCTGAGGATGCCAATGGAGTGGGCACAGGAATCCCAATGTCCATGGCTGTCTGGAGCTGTTTGGCTACAGCCAGACCCTGGTTCTGGACCTGTCTGACTGTGGTTTGTAAGTCCACTGGCAGGTGAGGAAGCACCTCATCCAGGATGCCCGGCAGGGCAGAGAAGTGGGCCATGAGAAGGGCCGAACTCGCCTGGTGGAGACCAAGCGAGGAGGCAGCGCAGACTTTCTTAGCCACATGGTCCAACTTCTGGACCCCTGGTCAGGCAGCTTGTCAACATCCTTGGTGTTGCCGGAGCACCTAAACACAGGGTCTGCAACCAATCCCTTGGCCAAGGGTGTTCTGTGAATCCCAAGAGGGAACCAGTGGGCACCGCATATTTGCGGGCCACCCGGGCAGAAGGCGCAGGGCAGGAAGTGGGGTGCTGCCAAAGCTCCAGGGCAGGGCCAGGAATGGCTTCTGCCACTGGGAAAGCCTCCATCAGTGTCTCCCTGGTCAAGGATCTCTGTCAACGGGTAGCGGTCCCACTTCTGGATGGGCTCCATTTTCATACCTGTCGACTCAAAGATCAAGCGGAGAAGCCCCATGAAAGAAGATGGGCCTTCATCTGTTGAGAGATCCCAAAGACTCGTCGATCAACTGGACAGGAGTGAAGGGAGGACCCTCTGGACTGCAAGGAGTCATTAAAGCGTGGTCGACCGCTGAGTCCCCATTGACCTCCGTGGACGGTCAAGGTGATGGTGACTGACAGCTGATGGGGAAGCTCCTTAGACAGTTGAGACTCCTTAGTCAGAGCAATGGTCGGCAGCTGTTTAGGCGGCAGTTCCACCCACTCGGTGGAGACCCTGGGTCGGCCAAGCCAGGACTGCTTTTGGTCAGCTCCATCAATGGAGACGGCATCGGCCTTTGGGCAACAGGTGAAGGCCGCGACAAACTGTAGTCTGTTTGGCACCAGTAAACACCAACTGTTGCTCACATCAAGTTCTCGAGCATCAATGCAATTTATGCTGAAGTTTCTCCTCACCTGAGGAGGACGCAGAACAATGAATAATTGCAGCGCTGCATCCAGTGGTGCCAAGAGCAGGAGCACCCATGTCAGCGGCATGAGCTCGACCCACAGGAGGAGGAGGACACCGACCCCGACTGCCGGGAGACACCAGCTGGGCCTGGAGGAGCTGGCGAAGCCGCCGACAGTCCTCCCGTCAGCATCCGGGACCAGAGAAACTGGTCAGTGGACTGATCCATCCCTAAACGTCTGTTTCAAGACCAGAGTCTTGGACAAAGAAGAGTCGGCCTATTCGGTCAACAACTGGTTGGTTGGCTCAAGAAAAATCTCAGCCAGGACCTCAATCAGCATCTCGGCTGGCAGGCTCGATGGGTGACCATGAGCGGGAAGCCATGGCCCAGGATTCGAACAAAGTTAAATCCAGAAGAAGCATTGGAATTGGAGGCCCTCGACCGAGAGCGTGCCCAATCCATGATGACGATTAGTTCTCTCTTTCTCCTTTTGGACTCTTTTTAGATTTGGATTTCTGCCCTGAGGGTCCCTGACCAATGGTCAGCAGAGACTGGCACAGTTCTTTGAAGGGGCCCATGAACATCGAGCCCAGCTGAAGTGACACGATGGCGGAGGCCGAAGAGGAGTGAGATACAGCCTGGGCTGCCTCCTCTTCAAAGGCGGGAGCTGCTCGTGCGACCCAGTGCAGTGGAGACCACCTAATGGGCATCCCTAGATTTGACCGTGGCCCAATTTTAGGCGAGTGAGACAGTCCTCCAGAACGTCGGTGAAAAGAATGACAGAAGTCGGGGTCAGGTGATGAGGGTGGACTGAGTAGCAGCCTTCTTACTGCGCTCCTGCCTTTTCGGTAAAAACTACCTATTTGATCATATTAAAGTGCCTTCTCAGTTTCTCAACAGACAACGGTTTAATTGTCCGCCATCAGAGAGCTGAATCTGCTATATTTAGGAGTGGCAACGGAAGCTGAGATGTGCTCAGCACTTCTAAACATACACCCCTCCCACACTGGAGAAACAAAGCAAGAAATTTAGGCCTTAAGCTTCGGCCTTGGGCAAAACATCCAGCGCCACCACTGACCCAAACCTCCTAACCTTAGAGCGCTCTTGGAGGAATTCCGACCCTTTAGGGAAGAAATTAAATCTCTTACCTCCGAAAGGAGAACCATGGCGATAGCACTTGAGGATCTCTCCAGGCGCACTGGAGACAGTGAGGTGCACTTCAAATCGCTGGAGAATAAGGCAGATCAAGTGGATCCTGAATTTGCGATTACCAGGCAGAGGACTGCACGTTTGGAGGCCAAAGTGGAAGACCTGGAGGGCAGAAGTAGGCATAACAACACCATTCTGATAGGACTGCCCGAGAAGGAGGAAGGAGGGAATGCGGTGGTATTTGTGAAGAAATTTGTGCTGAAGCTGGTGGGTCCTTCTCCATTTGATCCTGCTTACTGCATCAAAAGGGCCCATAGAGCGCTCAGGCCAATGCTCCCACCCGAAGCAGCACCGTGACCCCTTATTTTCACATTTTTAAATTTCCAGGAACAGCAAAATTTCCTGTTGAAAATAAAGGAGTGCCAATTCCCTCAGCTTTATTTCCCTGCTTTTGGCTTCCAGGCTCGTGAAGCAATATCGGCCAGAGAACATTACAATCGGCCTGTACAGAATCTCCTTATTTTTTTCCTTTGTGCAAGGACGTGTCATATTGCTTTTGATAAACTGGGGCATGTTTCATTTTAAGCGCAATGCAGCCTGCGACTGCCGGATCCGATGGCTTTTTCAAATTGGAAGGGGAGATGTTAACAGTCAAGGAGAATTTTACTATCATTATTATTTCATTTAAAGTTATAATCGAGGGGTAGTGCTACAATATACAAACTGACCAGCAGGGGGGAGCAGTTCTTTTTAAGCTTACTGCAATGAGTGTTATTAAAGGAATAATGCCTGACAGGGTCGGTGCTATGCTGGGATAACATCCCACTTCGGGTGGTTGGGCCCGAGGCCACCGGCCGAGGGTGTCCAACACTCCAGAAGGGAGTGTTATCCCAGCATAACACTCCACCCTGGAGGGCATTATTTCTATTATACAATGGCTAACCTTTAAATAAAAGAATAAAATAAAAGAAATGTGTTTTAAAGAGTTTTTCATTTGTTTTTTTTGTGTGTGGAAGAATAATATGCAGACTGCAGGGGAGGAGAGGGTGGCTGGGGCTGTGACTCCCCCTGCATGCTATCTGGTTTCCTCTCTTCATATTGTAACTCCTGGACTTTTGACTCACACAAGCTGCTCTACCTCGGGGGTCGAGGCACCGGCAAGCTAATCGCTAACCGGGTGGACCTCCCCCGATGACCAGGACTCCAAAGCTTTTGTCTCCGCTCCACCGACTGCTGGGGCTTGTGGACTGGGACTGATTTTTGGCCCTCCCACTGGCCCCGGTCCCTCCTCCCATTAAATGCTCCCTCGCCACGCCCACTTCTTGAAGGGAGCAAATCAGGGCTGAGACAGCTCAACCCAGGGGAACGCCTCCTCTCCCACTGCCTAGCTGGGTATAACTGCCAATCTGGTACACTATAATATTGAGCACTGCCCATACCGGATATTATCGTACTCTCTAGGCTTTTAGCATCCTGACTATATGCACTATCTAATCCCTTAATTAATCGCACAGCCTGTATGTTTGTCTATTTTCCCACCTGAAATATGTGCTATAGATTTCTATAGGGGGGCTGATAGCAGCTGCCTGTTCCAGAATTCGCACCTTCACCGAAATTTTAATCTGCTGAAGCTATCTAGTAATTACCTGCATAATCTGCCTGATATTCTATTTCCCCTCTTTATGTACAAAAATGCAATAACTTTACCTTAGGGGCTAGGATTGCAACAAGTTGTTCCGTATATTTCAGCTGTTAACTGCTAGATTACCTGATAATACTGTATCTCCAACTAGATAGCCTCCCTTCTATTGATTGACACAACTTAGCCTGGGGCGGCTTCTCAGAAAGCCACTGGCTGACTCTGCTCAGGATCTATTACCATATTAGTGGGGCGTCCTGGTGCCTTGGGTGATCCCCTGCTAAAATCTGCACCCAACCCACCTGCCTGCCTAAAGGGTAGTGGTGTTAAATTCACTCTCAGGACAACTACTCTCCAGCAAGAGCTCCTAAGCTCACCTGCCCTACATATTCCGGACTCATTGTCCCCACAAGCTTAGGTACTGCAGAGTAGCGGTGCCCCATTGAAATCTTGGCTACACCTCGGAACAGACCCGCCTGGGACTCAGTGCCCCTACAAGACAGGGTACTGCTCATTAGCGGTGCCCCCTAGACGCAGGGTAGTTATTCCCCAGGGGTAAAACCACACCCTCCGCCCAGCTATCCCTCCTCTCCACCCTGCCTCCCTGACAAGCATGAGGCCCCCCCCAAGCTAGGACCTCCCTATCTTAGCTGCCCAAACAGTGGCTCCTCCTGGCATCCTGTACCTTCTGTCCCTCCTCTGGGCAGACACGACTATTAACACAGGAGAACAAGACACTAGAAGTCCCCTCCATCTGACCCTCCCTCGACACTCCTGGCACTGCTACCCCCACATAATAACACGGAGGCACTCCTGACTGCCCATGTATTCCACAGGAGGCATTTGTACTCAACATTACTCACCGCCAAAGCGGAGACTCTGCGCCAAGTTCTTACCCTC
This sequence comes from Neoceratodus forsteri, assembly GCA_016271365.2. Lineage (NCBI taxonomy): Eukaryota > Metazoa > Chordata > Ceratodontiformes > Ceratodontidae > Neoceratodus > Neoceratodus forsteri. The sequence continues at coordinate 1,105,628,913 of CM057449.1, read as the reverse complement.
AGAAGACTCCCATCTCTCTGCCTCCTTGCTACCCTCCTGCTCATGGCCGGGATATCCAACCTAATCCTGGACCGCCACCTTACAACCTCCTGGTCTCCTCCCCACTGGACCTTCATTGGGCGTCCACCAAGGGCCTGCGGATTGTGCATATGAATATATGTAGCCTAAAACCAAAGATGCAGGAACTTCAAGCTTGGCTTGACCGGTACAACCCGGACATCCTGGCCGTATCTGAAACCTGGCTCAAGCCTCATATCCTCTCACATGAGGCTGCAGCCCTTGGTTACCTCTCCCACAGAAAAGACAGACTGAGCAAAAGGGGAGGTGGTGTCCTAATCTACACAAAAGACACCCTTAACTCAGTGCAGGTCAACCTGCATCAGCCCACTTGCACGGAAGGTGAATCAATCTTCGTGCGCATCACTCTTGGCCCATGTAAGCATCTCAATACTGGATGTGTATATAACCCCCCAACTAATGCTCGCTCATCTCTCGAGGCGGTCCTAAGGGATATCTCCGAGGAGGTAACCTCTGAGCTACTCATTCTGGGGGACTTTAACCTAAATTGGGCCCCACAAGACAACCACTCCCTAACAGGAAGCTAACCTTGAACAGGTCATCGCTGGGCCCACCCGAATGAACTACAAGACGGGAAATCATTCCACGCTTGATTGGGTGCTTCTGAGCAAACCCTCCAACATACAGGCGGCAGGCACCCTAGCAGGAGCCCTGGCGACCACTCCCAATTTTCTGCACCTGGAAAACCAGAGCCCCCAGAGTCCGCCCACGAATCCTGGTGGCAGAGTTTCTAAACTTTCTACCGAACACTCGATTGGCTGCCTAAACAGCACTGACTGAGTCCTATCAAACTACTCCCTCACTGGATGAGGCTGCTGCCTTCTTCAGGAGCCATCACCATGGTGGCGATTGCCTGGCCTATGAAGAAATTCCGCACCAGGGGAGCTGCTATAAGTGGATCACCCCCATGTGAAATCACTTATGAAAGCGAGGATACAGCTTGGAAAGATAAGCTCTCTCCTACCAGCTGACCTAATCTGCTATAAGTAACTTAGAAATAAGTGCAAATTGGCCATTAAAGTGGCCAAACGAGATTATGTCACAAATCTACAGAAAAAGAACCTAGGCAACCCTAGACTCTTTTGGGCACATATAAATGGGCTAATAAAGGGGAGCGGAAAGACCGTACACTGCCCCATTGAGGTAAATGGTCAACTAACAAACGATGACACTAGCATCGCTATGGCTCTCAAACACCAGTTCACAAACCTGGACCAGATCAAAGCGGGACTGCCTCTCCACCTCCCAGTCTCTAATGACCCTGTTCCCCACATATCGGACCGCCCCACCTTCCACATCAGGCTAGTAAAACCTAACGAAGTCCTCCCTTTATTAAAATCCCTCAAAACATCGGGATCCGTGGGACCTGACGGCATTCCCCTCCGAATACTAAAGGAAGGGGCCCTAGCACTCACCAGACCCCTAACCTGGCTCCTCAATCGATCCCTTATCAAAAGTGCCATTCCTGAACAATGGAAACTGGCTCATGTAGTCCCTGTCTACAAGGGAGGTTTGAGGGAGTCCACCAACAACTACAGGCCAATCTCCCTACTCTGTAGCCTTGGTAAGATTCAAGAGAGATTGATATACGGACAACTCCGTGACTACCTAGCGCTCCATCAATTACTATCTCCCTCCCAGCACGGATTCAGAACCAATCATGGGACTGATACTGCACTTATCTAGTTCTCCACAGATGTTCTCAGAGATCTGGACAAGGGGACCCCCACTGGGGCAGTCTTCATAGATCTATCCAAGGCATTCGACCTCGTCAACCATAACCTGCTGCTTTCCAAACTGAGCCATGTTGGGCTAGACAGCCACTCCCTGTCGTGGTTCAACAGCTACCTCACTAGGAGGTCACAGAGGGTAAAATGGAAAGACTCCCTGTCGGAGCCTCTCCCATTAACAGAGGGGGTGCCCCAAAGGGTCTAAACTTGGCCCCCTTCTCTTCACCAATGATCTCAGTAATCACTGTGGGGGGAGCTCAGTGGTACAGTATGCGGACGATGCAGTCATCTACTGCCCCTACGCTAATCTGGGAGATCTCGGCTCCGGGCTACAGGATGACCCGAGATCCCTAGAGCAAGGGCTTGTTACCAATAGAATGATCATAAATCCTAACAAGACTAAGGCCATGCTATTTGGCCCAAGAACCCTCAGTCGTGACAGAAGCCAACACCTCCAGTTGATGACCGCGTCAGGCAAAGGGCTTGAGGTGGTCGAATCCATAAAATACCTTGCCCTTACCCTGGACCAGGGCTTCACCCTCAAGGAACACGTACACCAGGTAACCAAAAACATTCACGCCAAACTCGGGACCCTGTACAGGTTGAAAGACCAGCTGATACCAGCGACCAGGGCCTCTATCGCCACTAGCGTCCTGCTCCCGACCATTACCTATGCGGCCCCGGTGGTTCAGGGAGCAGCCAGACAAGAGACAAACAGACTACAAGTTCTCTATCATAAGGTGGCTCACTTCACCACACTATCCGACCCCAGGACCCACCACTGTGACACTTTGTCTCAACTAAACTGGCCCTCCTGGGATGCCAGGCTCCAGTACCCCTACTCTGCCATACCTGTAAATTACTCAGCTCCTCCCCACCTGCCAGCCTTACTGGGCCCATTGCCCATAAGAGAAACCCTAGGCTTCTCGAGCGACCGACCGGACCCTCGCACAGTGCCCAGGGTTAGAACCAAAGGCGGGTGGCAAGTGGTCCCGCATCACCGCCCCACCCTATGGAACTCCTACCCCAAGGTGTCCAGGAAGCTACTCTTCCAACACCTTCCAGACTAGGCTTAAGGCTCATATGATGGCCACCTCAAAGTGTAATTGCTAAGGATAGGGGCTCCAAGCGTGAAGCCTAATACATCACAGCTCACTACACACAATGGGCCATCCTCCTTGGCCCCACCTCCCCTTCCAGGGATAGACCTATATAGCCTACCCACCATATGTAACCTGCTGAAATGCTACTATGTATTACCCCATGTTATGTTTCTGTGTGTCTTATGTAATGTATTTTTGCTGTATTCAATCTTATGTAAAATTCCATATAAACCGGGTAGCCCCTGAAAAAGGGACTTTCAGGGCCCAGTGGAGCTCACCCAGTTATCAAAATTTAATAATTTTAATAAATAAATAAATATGTATGTATAAAAGTTCCTTTTCCTGTTTATCTTATAGGTGGAGCTGTGTTGGGGGGACTGGATTTTTTCTGTAGTTCTGTACTGTATCTGCTTGGTTGTCTTACAATAGATGTGGTTTCACTTCTTTTCCATTGGTCCCTTCCTCCCATCCAGTGTGTTGTAGTTCGGGTTCTCCTGGTAGAATTTTGTATGGGGAGATTTTTAAAGTTGTGATATTTTGCTCCCAAGAGCAGGCACCATTTCAACCTCCCGTTGGCGCTGCTGCTGCCCACTCTGTGCCAGTGCTGTGAGCATGTTTGGAAAAGTAACTGGTAGGTGAATGATTTTACTGCTTCCGTTTACGTGCCGGGTTAAAAAAAAAATAGAGAACCTATAAAAGAATTCAGTTGAAGGCCAGTGAGCATTACGGAGAAAGGCACATGGTGACTGCTGAAAGGATCGCTTGCTGGTTCAGCCAATCAGTGTGCTACTTCCACGAACACAACTCTTGTGTGTTTTATTTTAAAGAAGAAGATACTTTGGGAATTTGGGGAGAATGTGTCACGGTTGTTACGTTGGTTTGTGCCGTTTTTTTCTGTTGTGGGATTCGGGATTTGCAGTGGTGTGGAGCAACGGAAATTCAGATTTTTGTTCAGAGCGAGGAGCAGTGAACACGATCTGAGGAATGGCTGTGCAGTGTTTTTTACCACTTAATGCGGTCATTAGCGAGTGCTGGAACTAGAGCTGGGATGTTATGCTGGGTTAACCTCCCAGGTCCAGCCCCAGACTGACCAATCACGGACCAGCATTCTTTCTTGTCACTATATAATTCTAATTATAGTTCTGATATTACTATATCTGTTTAGGTAGTTTGAAGGATTTCTTCAGCTAGTCAGGGTCAATAACAGGGTGGGAGCGGGGGGAACAACTTGGCAAGCTTATTCAGCAGGGTCAGGGTATATACTGTGGGGATATGGGGGTTGTTATCCCATCCCTATGAAACAGTTTTTCATTGGATAGTTACATGGGCTCATGGGGAGGGGTTTGTCCCACAAAGTATTTGGCCATGTGCTGGGACACATCTGGGGGCTGGGGCTGGGGGGTCAGTGGAGGATGGTTGTTGAGGGGGGTTGGGGGCCAATGGCATCACTTGTGCTGAGATGCATCAATTACTATCAAGATTCACCACTGGCTGTTTACATGGGTACTGAAAATTACATGACTATATGGCGAGTCATCTAAAAAAAAATTTTGTGGAATGTGAGGGGTGCCCGTGCCAGAAACAAAAAGTGCTATCAAATCCCGAAGCACTTAGGCCATCTTAAGGCTGATATTGCCTGTTTGCAGGAGACACACCTGCTGGATTCCGAGTCAGGACTCCTTCGGAGACAGAATATTGGACAAGCGTTTATACATCAGTGTCTAGCACGCAGAGTCAGGGTATTGCTATTCTTATAGCTCGCCATCTGATTTTACCTGCCTGCAGATACTTCAGGATTCCAACGGCCAATATCTGGTACTCAGAGGGACTCTAGACTGCATTGAATTGATTACTGGATGTATCTATGGGCCTAACGTAGACTTACCACAATTTTTCTCAGAGATTTTTAAGCTCCTAACCCCTTTCTCCAATCTTCCAATTCTCTTGGGTGGAGATTGGAACCTCCTTTTTAACCCTGACTTGGACAAAACCTACCACAGATCCCAAGGGTTGTCGCTGGCCCAGCGGGACTTAAGGGACCAGATGGACCACTCCAGATTGTGTGACCCCTGGAGGTCTCTCAATCTGTCTTCTAGGGAATACACTTTCTACTCCCCAGTACACGGCTCTTCATCCAGAACAGATTATATTCTGTTGAGCCAAACCTCACTAGCAGGAGTTAGAGGATGCGGGATAAAGGCTAGGGTAATTTCAGACCACTCTCCGGTTTGGTGCATGATGTCTCTTGTCCTTCACCAGCAGAAAGACAACATGTGGAAGCTGAATAACCAGCTCCTAAAGGATCCAACCGTAGTCAGCCAGATATCCCAAGCCATTGAACACTATCTGACGGATAACTTGCACTCCACAGGAAAGCCTGACGTAGAATGGGCAGCACTGAAGTGTCTCTCTCAGAGGAGCTCATCAAGATAGCCTCACATAGAAAGAAGCAGGAAGCCCAGCTTTCCAGCATATTGTCCCAAATTCAACAATTGGAAAGCATCCTACCTGCCAGAGATAAACACACTAAAACTGCTCTTTTAAAATTCGTGAGTCTTACAATGAACTGTTATGAGAAAAGGTGGAATATGCCATTCTCAAGTCCCGCTGTTCTATATAGACCAAGGAGAGAGGCTGGACATTTACTTGCTCTGAGGATTAAACATCAGGAATCTGCCAGACTAGTGCAGGCCATTAAGTCATCTGTAGATGGCTCCATTAAAGATACCCCACGGACATTGCTTCTGAATTTGAACAATATTACAGGTGGTTATACTGTGCTAGGCCCAATCCCCTTCTCCTCAGGAGACAAAGGATTACCTGGACTCTCTCCCTCCTCTCTGAGAGAAGAGTATGCTGCTAGCCTCCTATCACAGAGGCGGAAATTAGAACAATGATCTGTGAGCTCCCAATGGACAAGGGCCCGGGCCCAGATGTTTTTTCCCCCAAACTTCTATAAAAAGTTTCAAGACCAGTCAGTTCCACGGTTATGTAAGTTTTACTTATATATACTGTACTGTCTGAATGCCCCTCAGTTCTCCATATATTGGAGGCCCTTATAATAGTACTTCACAAACCAGGTAAGCCAAAGGATTCAGTCATGAGTTACAGACCGATCTCTCTCATTAACAACAATATCAAGATCTTATCCCAAACTACTAGCAAACAGACTAGGCATGGTGCTCCCTACTTTAATAGGTCCCAAGCAAGTAGGTTTTATGGTAGGTAGAACCTCCCAAGATCATCTACGGAAACTGGCGCACATTTTCTCCATATCCAGGGACTCTGAACACCATGCAGTTCTGGTGTCCATGGATGCGGAAAAAGCATTTGATAGGGTGGACTGGGAGTTTATGTTTCAGGTCCTGGGGAACTTCAGCTTTCCAGACCTGTTTATTCGCTGGATCAGAACGACGTATACTGATCCTACTGCCAAGATGTACTGCAATGGAGTGTTTTCTCCTTCCTTCCCCTTAAAATCAGTTACCCGACAAGGATGACTCCTGGCATCTCTCCTCTTCAATCTGTACCTGGAGCCCCCTGTTGTGGAAACTTAGGAGCAATCCCAGTATCCACGGTATTCAGGCATGCTTGGATGTTCTGAAAGTATCTGCATATGCAGATGACATCTTGTTACATCTTGCCCAACCCTCCTCTTCTATTAAAGCTGTCATGCAGACTATTAAGGCCTTCAGTGTAGTTTCCAATTACAAAATCAACCGGATAAGACGGTGGTCTTCCTTTGAATAATAAAACCCATAGTGCATCTACATCCCATACTAGCCTGCAATGGTCCCAAAATACCCTCAAATACTTAGGCATAACCTTGGCGGTAGCTCAACTTGAAATCCCTCAACCCAGATTGCCTGATGACCACACTACAGCAGGACTTAGCCCGTTAGAAAGAGATGCTCTGTCTCTCTGGGGAAGGATCAGTCTGATTAAGATGACCCTCCTGCCCGTCTGTTTTATCCGTGTATGCTAACCTTGTGGCTGCCTTACATGGTTTAAGAAGCTGCATGGGATGGTGTTGGACTTCCTCTGGTGCAGAAACCCCTTGGCGGGACTATCACAAGCTGGATGCCCCAAAGGAAAAGGGAGTTGAGTCTTCCTCATTTGGCTTAAACTACTGGTCTGGCTACTTAAGCAAATATCTTGGTAGCTGCATCCGGTGGAGACCTTATACTCATTCCCATACATCCTGTCTTGGCTCTCCATTGAACAGGAGCTAAATCAACTCTAGTGGCATCTCTTGGGAAGCCATTTTACACACACGAGCAAGAGACCTTCCCACCTCTTTGCTTGGCTCCCCCATTGCTACCTCATTGAGGGTACATTTTCAATTATGCGCTACCTTAATATAAAATCCCCTGAGAGATTCAACACAATCTATATTGCAGAATGTTAATCTCTGCATAGGGAGTGTCCCCCTCCCAGCAGCCTGGCTCCCCTCACTAGCTGGACACTGTATTCAGCACTTAGCCTCTGGTGACTCCTATCTTTCGGTAAATGATATGATATTAAAGTTCCCAATGGGCCCAGGAGTTTTTTTTCCAAATTTTACTAGATCTGTCATCTCCTGCTTGCTAAGCAGATCTTTCTGGGGGTATCTAGGGGGAAAGGAGAGATTATTTTTATCTTTAACTGACCGGGCCATGCAGGCTCACTCAGTTTCCCATATATACATTTCTCTTTATGATCTGGTTTTCCCTGTTATAGATGGAACCTCCCTTACTGGGTAGCAAGCGTTCCCCAACAGTCCCTCAAGTGGGAGCAGATATGGAGATTCTGTCACTCACATATTATACAAGATAGACTCGTCTTACATGATTCTCGATTGCAGAATATGTATCTGACTCCAGTGAAGTTACACAGGATGGGAAAACTCCACTCCCACTCTGTAATCATTGTAACCAGGCAGAGGGTAACCTCTATCATATCTTTAGGCTTGTCCATCGATTGCAGCACTCTGGGAGACCATTAATCAAAGGTGAGCCCTACTGGGACTGGATAATCTATTTACTCTGGAAATTTGCCTTTTAGGGGACTTCACGGAGTCAGGGTCAAGCAGCGCAGATTTCATATGTCAATGATAGCCCTCTCCCTTAAAGCCTTGGTTCTCAGACACTGGAAGGATGCCAAGGCCATCTCCTATACAGTATGGCATCAAGAGCTGTTAGCCAACCTGTGGGTGGAAAAAATGGTGGCGAGTCTACGCAACTGCCCAAAACGGTGTAAAGATAGGTGGGAATTTTTGTACACCTTATATAGTCTATGACACTCTAGTGTAAGTACAGCCTTGAGCAGAGTGATGCCTTGGGTGTGTGGGACGGGGTGTCCTTTTCTTTGTTTGTTGTATGTTTAGTTGTATGTCCTCTTTATTTTGCTGTATTCTGGTACATTATTGTCCTGTGTCCTTTGTTATTGTGTATGTAATTTTTGAGAAAAGCTTAATAAAGTTGAATTAAAAAAAAAAAGAATGACAGAAGTGCATGCCTGGGGAAGTCGTGATCCGCCCCAGGCAGTAGACGCACGTGATGTGGTGGGTTGTCCTGACATCTTCTGCTGGCAAGGGCACCGCAGAACCCAGGAACAGACTCATCATCCATAATGGTCGTGATCAAGATCGAAGCTGAAAACAAACTCGTAAGAGTTTTGTTAAGGTCTTGAAGTAAATCTGAAGATTTAAGTGCTGGGGCCTACTCAATGTGGGAGCAGTAAGAAGGGAACCTGCTTCTTCAAGCAGAAAGGAAAATCTGGAGTCATGAGAAGCAGAGGGAGTTACCACCAGGTGGGTGGGAGGAGCCAGCTTGAAGACTTTTCCAGCATCATCTTAAAGGGAAAGGACACTGTCAGTGTGGATAGAACATCATATCCACGTCCCTAGAATACTGGAATCTTCAAGTCTAGGTTCAAATGGAATCGGGATACAACCTTGGGCATAAACTTTGCACAGGGGAGTAGGACAACCTTATTCTAATGTAAAACCAGATATGGTGACTCCACAGATAGCCCCTAGGGTTTGCTAACCGGTCTAGCTGATCTGATGGTGACCAGAAATGTGGTCTTCCACAACAAATATGACAGTTGGTACTTACTGACAGGCTCAAAAGGATTACCCATGAGCGAGGTCGGCACCAATGGCAAAACCCCACTGTGAAGGCAGTTCATGCACCAAAGGGAAAAGATTGCTGAGCCCTTTGAAGAAAAACAAAAAAATGGGCAGCCATTTTCTCCGGGGCAACCATCAGAGCTCTAGCCTTCCATGATTGCATTTGACAGAGCAGGAGGCTGGAGCTGCAGCGTACATGATGAGTAAACAGGAGAATCAAAAACTTAGGGTAAAAAAAGCCTTAAAACTTTGTCAAATCTGAAATCAGTAAGCAGGAGCTGTGAAGGAGGCGACCTGGGCCAGGACTCACAAAACTCTGCCCCAGCACAAACCCAGTTACATAGAGTTGGTATTTACAAAAGCCTAATTTGCGTACTCAAAGTGAGTCTGAGCTGGGACAAACCCGTGAGGCGGCTGCAAGTGCAAATGGGGGCGTGAATATCAGCCCTGCCGATTCCTAGCTGCTTCTACTCTGCACGGGCCTCTACAGAGCAATACACGCTGACAGACCTTGCCTTGTACACACAACCCTATTGGTTGGAACAGGTACTGCCCCCACCCCCCAAGACAACTGCCAGCCTGAGAGTGAAGAAGGAAGCTTCCTGGTGCTAGTGCCCCTCCCCGTGATCGCCAGTGTGATGAGATGTGTGAGTTTCCTGTAACCCACCCCAGCCAGTTGCCTGGCCGATGTTACCACACAGCTTTCCCGGTGTCCAGTGGTCCCTCCCCACCGATCCCTCGCCCAACATATATATATATATATATATATATATATATATACACATGTTCCCTGGTGGCCAATGGTCCCTCCCCCAACGGATGCCTGCTCAATATACATTCATGTTCTCCCTGGTGTCTAGAGGTCCCTCCCCCCACCAGATGCCTGCCTGATACAGTAATATTCTCCCTGGTGTCCATGGTTCCTCACCCCACCCAATGCCTGCCTGATATACCGTAATGTTATCCTTGGTGTCCAGTGGTCCTGTTCTCTGCCTGCACCCATGCCCCATGTGTTCTCAATTATTCACAGGTGTCTAGTGAACCCCACCTCCCTATTCCCGACCCCCTTCACAGGTGTCTAGCAGACCTCTCCACCCTCCCACGTAGTGCACCACCACTCCACCCCCCCATCCCGACCCAGGGCCGGCGACTGGCACAGCCCTCCATTCTCCACCTTGGCTAGCCACAGACTGCGCTGTCAATGAGCACATACTGTGCACAGTACACGTTCACTGATGCAAATCAGCACGTACAGTACGCGCTCACTGACAGCTCTGTCGGCGGCCGGCTGTGGTGGAGGGCACAGGGCTGTGCCAGTCACCGGCTTGGGGTCAGGACGGGGCAGGAGGTGGCAGGGTGGTGGAGCACAACCTGCTAGGGTAGGGAGTCCACTGGACAACAGGCAGTGGCTGTTATTTCTTTATAGGGGATCAGGGATGGGAGGAAAGGTCTGCTAGACACAAAGGAGTAATGGACTACACATCGTGCATGGGTGTGGTGGGGGGGCAAGACCACTGGACACCAGGGATAACATCATTGTATCGGGCAGGCATTGGGGGACCTCTGGCCACCAGAACATATACAGATGTCGGTGAGGGACTGGCTGGGGGAGGGACCACTGGAAACCAGAGCAAGCTGAGTGGTAACATCGGTCCGACGATTGGTAGGGGCGGCGAACACTAGCACCAGGGAATGTTATATCTTTCTCATCAGGCCGGCGACTGCCCGGGGGGGGTGGGGGCACTAACACCAGGGAAACTTCTATGTTTACATAACAGGGGAGGGGGAGCCCATTAGACATCAGGGACACAGGGCTGCCTTTGGGGCAGGGGACGGGGGTGCACTAAACTCCAGTGTAGCATATGTAAATAGGCCTATATGGGCATGCAAATGGCCACCTAGTGCCTTGCATGCTCAACGGGTTCATTTACATAGCTGCTTTTGTGACTTGGGAATAGCGCACCTGCGCTATTAACTGCAGGGACATACTCTTGGCTGCACGTCAGGGCAACACTAGTGGGATAGCGCTAGAAGTACTGGGGTTACTGCTGACTCAACCTAGCCCTATTCTCAGTTGGATAGTGCAGTGCGCTATCCAACTGTGAAAAGCAATTTTGGACACCTGGGCAAATGCAAAGTTTTGGGCAATTTTTTGTGAACCAAGCCCCTGTTCATTTCAACGAGGAATGTAGATCTGAGAGCAGCTGGGTTGGAGTTGGAGGACCATATAGTTGGGTGGCAAGAGGAGTCAAGCTTGAAGCTGTTCCAGTGACTGAGTATGCTCAGTAGAAGACTGCCTAAAGTGTGGATAGCAAACTGAATCTTGGTTGTTAGAACTAGCATTCTTCTTTGGACTCTAGAGTCTTGCAGGGTTATGTCCACATTTTTGGCCAAACACCCACAAAGACCTGGTAAGATGATATGTCCTCTGGAAGAGAAACATGAGAAGCACCCCCTATGTCATTTGCCCAAGAGACATCAGGATGGTGTCCATGATGTCCTCAGGTTCTGAGGCAAACACTGACCCTGAATCTCAATCAGCAGGGTCACATGGGGATCTGGGAGCAAGGTCTAAAAGAGGTTGGGCTGGAGACCCACCAGGAGCACATGTGAGGCCCTAGGTGCCTGCTTTGTGCCACAAGAGACCTTGGGGAGCTGGTCTGGAGAGGCAACACCATCTCTTTCTATCGGGACTTTACCCAGGAAGTGGCAGCCAAGCGTAGAGCATATAACCCCCTGAAAAAGTTGCTGATTGGTAATTCAATACAATATCGTTTTAAGGGCCACACTGCACTGTACCTGTCCAAAAATGGGCAATCCTTTCTTGCTGAGTCACCTAGAGACGCTGAGCCCTGGATCCATAACCACTGGCCGAGTATGTTGCCAAGAACTACCTCTCCCAGATGCCTTTGGGAACAGAGGAGTCATGTGGAACAGGGAACCATCAAAAAAGGAATGGGCTCCTCTGGGGACAACTATAGCCAGACTGGTTCACTCGATAAGGGTTCCCCCACTTATAGGCAGTCAGGGGCTCTGCGAGCTATGGGGGGGATCAGCAATGCCAGATCGCTTCTGTGCCTTCCTCAGCTCCTGAGGCGCCCAGCATTAACCTGAAAATTAAACACCAGGACCCCGCTGCAAATCCTTTGCCAGCAAGACAGCGACAGCATTCAAGAAGCCCCCGCTCGTTATTACCGGGCAATACCACAGTCTCCCCACCTGCAAAACTTCCAAGAGCTGACCCACCTGCAATGGATAAGGACGAACAACTGGACCACTCCGAGGATGACGACGCTCACCTCATGAACGATCTGGTTCCTTTGGACTGGGCGACCACGATGGAACAATGCGAAGAAGCAGCTGCGGCGACTGGTGGCTTAGGTAAAACCGGGACTTAAGACATTTGCAGAGGCACTTACCTCGCATGCTGATCATGCTGGAACAGATCTCATTTGTAGAACCGGGAATAGCATGACGAAACATAACAGTTAATTGTACAACTTTCTTTGAACCACCTATACCCTGTTTACACTAAAACTTCTGCATACCACTCTCCAGGAAAAGGAGAACTGGGCACGTATCACAGGCAGAGCTCTGACTCTGGAGGCTATGTCTATGTACTGCAGGTGTTAAATCCCTCCAGGGTATTTTCTCCTTTGTTCCTTCCGTAGTGCATGCATCCCATTGTCCTCCATGGGTAGAGTGCAGGCTTTTGGTCCCGCTTTGGCTCCCCTACCCCCTCGCTCCCTCTTCTCTTTGCTGCACAAGTGGTGCATGAAGGGGGCAAACTCCTTCCCAAAGCGGCAGACTGGCCATGCAATTATGTTCCTGGGGAGCAGGTTCCCCTGGGTAACAGACCATGTATGGCAGCATTCACAGCATGTCCAAGGGGGGGTACCATATACTTTCAATGCATGCTGAAGGACACAGCATATAGTTGGCAGCCCCAGTAACCTTCAGAAAAGATACGGTCTCCCCTTACTGAAGTATCTATAAGTGAAATGGGTGGTTGACAGAGGTTTCCCTTGCCTTGTAGACAGTCCCTGCCTACTATTCTAGGGTCGACCCTGTCATACCCCTATGATAGGGAGGGATGCGGTCGCTAGAAACACCTTGTCTCTCCAGATCTGGCCTTACGACTAGACTTATGGAGTCAGGCTGGGACAGATCACCTATGTCAGGTGTGACCTCTCCCTTTCCTCTTTTTGATGCCTGAAGCAGTGTGGCTCAAAGGGCTTATTTGCCTCTTTTCACATGTACACCTCAGCACCAACAACTGTTGCTGTTATCTGTTTATTGTTTAACATAGCTGTAACATAAGACTGTTGTTTGAATAGTTTTATATTGTTGGATATATACTATTACGATAAATAATCTTCATCTTTCCTACTTTGACCAGGTTTTTATAAAAAACAGGAAAAAAATAAGGCAAGAACACCTGCTACTTTTAAACTTTTCTAAGCACTTCCTCTCTGTGGTTACCAGTTACATGTGTCTTACTACAAATCAGTAATGGGTTACTCCACTTCTCTCTGTTGCCATTCCTGCTGCTGCCTATAGGGTGAGTACACTCTTTCTTATTTAAGTGTCTTGTGGTGAACATCAATGGCAACAACTTCCGCTGCAACATGGGGATGGAAGTGCGTCTCCTGGAATGTTAAGGGGCTGAAACATCCGGCAAAATGCACTAAGGTCCTGCAATTTCTAAACTCCATGGGGGCCGACATGGCCTTGCTTACAAGAGCGACCTCACCAGCCGCACGGTGCAATGGCTAAAGAAGCTCTGGGTGGGGACAGTGCTGGCCAGTTGTGCTACCACAAAATCCAAGGATGTAGCCATCCTCCTCTGGAGAAGCAGGACCTTGGGCAGCTGAAGCTTAACGCCTAGACTCCCAAGGGAGATGGTTGGCAGTTAGACTTTCCTACCCAGGCAGCAAAGTCATAGTGGCCAATGTGTATGGACATAATACCGACTCAAGAGAGATTTACTCTGAACTGAGCCAAGCCTTTACAGAACTGACAGAGGGCGAGGCAGAAGTCCCAATTCTTCTAGGAGGGGATCATAACTTAGTCTTGGATGCATTCATAGACAAATTCCTCCCCATGCCACAATCCCACCCTAAAGTACTAGTAACTCTAAACACCCTGATGTTGGAATGGGCCAAGACTACACCTTCCACTCTAATGTCCATGGAACACACAGTAGGTTGGATTTTTGGCTGGCTAACCATGTGGCTATGCCAGGAGTGGGAGACACAACCACTGGCAATATAGTTATATCGGACCATGCCCCAGTAACGATCATGTTTTTCCCACCCGATCAAAGCCCTCCCTCCACAAGATGGACATGTAATCCTGTACTGCTACAGGATGCAGCTTTTAGAGATTATATAAGAGAAGAGGCTCAATCTTACTTTTCTATCAACAACTACTCAAAAGTGTGGGGGGGTGGGTAATGCCCTTTAGGTCCTTAGAAAAAGACGCAACACTCCTTTGTAAAAGAGATCCAACAGTTTTTTATTGAAGTCCTGTATGTTTCGCTCTACCCTTCGAGCTTGTTCACAGGGAATATTTACTTCTTTTCATTCTCTTGTAAAAAATCTGTAAATGATACAAACAGTCATGTACCACTGTTCATTTTATAAGAATTTTTCTTTCATTTCATTTTATAATATATTTTACATTTTTTTCATTCAAAATGCAAAATGTTAGCCTACCTAAAGAGTTTTTCTCTTCACATTATTTCATCATTCTTCATTTTCCATCAAAAACCATGTCAGGTCTAAACAATAAATATCACTATTTAGACAGTTCATTATGTAGTGGCAGCACCAACTTAATTGTCTTGTACCAAAAATCTGGTTTCAACCACTTTTTAACTGAACACAGCTTTATCCACAAGACTTATAAGGCCTTATCCATCTATGTATTTATACTATTGTTAATTTAACACCCAATAGTGCATAAAGTACAGTTACGTAAGAATTTACCGTAACAGTAGATCTTCCAGAACAGCTCTTGCAGCAGGTTACACCATAAGGACTGAAGCCGGCAGGCGCCAGTACCCCATGGAAATTTTCTAGCTAGCAGTATCCAGTGGGGACCGCCCCCGACATCGGCCCCGCCCCCGACGTCATGCATCATACAAAAGGGGGCGGTCCCCCACAATCCCCAGTTCTCCCGCTGGAGACTCCCGGCCGCTAGATGACATCAGAAGTGGAGACTGAGGATCCGCCTTCTAGAAGGTATTCAGAGCGGTGTTACAAACACCTAATCCTAGGTAGTGAGAAAAAGGAACAACTCTACCTCCAGAGGGGATGGTGGGAGGAAAACTACCTGCTGCAAGAGCTGTTCTCGAAGATCTACTGTTACTGTAAGTTCTTGCGTAACAGTACTATTTTACCTCAAGAAACAGCTCTTGCAACAGGTTACACCATAAGGACTGATTCCCAAGCAACACTGGAAATCCCTCTCAGATGGGAGGAAGCTAGGTAAAGATCGCGAGTTGGACTGAAGCCTAGGATAGCAGTCCCTGAAGGACTGCTAGACCAAAACCAGCTCTTCACCGTGATGCAACATCCAGGCTATAATGCCAGATGAAGGTGTGCATGGTGCTCCAGGTAGCTGCTGTGCAGATGCCTGAAGTGGACACGATCTTCAAAGCGGCAAAGGAGGTAGCCACCCCCTTGTGGAATGTCCCCTAACCGAGTCCGGTAGGCATTTGTTACGCTTCTGGTAACAGAACGTGATACAATGGATGAGCCACCTGGACAGCAATTGTTTAGAAACCGGAGCCCCCAGCATCCTATGGGCGAAGGAGACAAAAAGCTGATCAGATTTACGGTGTTGCCTGGTTCTGGTCAGGTAGTATCTTAGACGCCTATGCACATCTAGAGTGTATTTAGAAAAGTACACTGGCAGATCGATGTCCTGATTAAGGGTGAGGGCTGAGACCACCTTAGGTAGAAACTTTGGGTTTGTCCTTAGGACACCCTGTCCTGGTGAAAAACCAAATAAGGTTCTTTGCACATAAGTGTGTGTAGCTCAGAAATCCTTCTGGCCGAAGTAACAGCAACTAAAAATAACGTCTTCCATGCCAGAAGATGTAGCTCGCAATCCGCGGCTGGTTCAAAAGGTGACAATGTAAGCTGCTCCAGGACGAAGGGTAAGTCCCATGGAAGAATGGGATCCTTAATTGGAGGCCTAAGGTGGAGGATGCCTCTCAAGAATGCTCGTGCGGTTTCCAACTGAGCTATGGATCGTAGGCCTATAGGAGTGTGATAGGCCGAGATGGCACAAAGGTGTACTTTTATGGAGGAGTAGGCCAAGCCTGCCTGAAATAGGGACAGAAAGTAGTCTAGCACTGAACCTTCCGGACAATCCAGTGGGGAAAGTCCTTGTGCTGGAGCCCAGAGGCAAAATCTGCACCATTTCATGGCGTATGTGGCATGAGTGGCTGGTTTTCTAGCAGCCGCTAGAACATCTGCTACCTCTTGCGAGACCCCGTAGCGCATGACAACTATGTCTGTAGGAGCCAGACATGCAGGTTCAGAGAGCGAAGGTCCGGACGGAAAAGGATCCTGCCTACTGGAACAATAAGTGAGAGCTGATTGGCAGAGGCACCAGAGGTTCCTGAGACAGCTGGTGCAGCAGAGGGAGCCAAATCTGCCTGGGCCAAAAGGGCGCGATTAGTATCAGCGTCACCTGCTCTCTGCGGAGTTTCAAAAGAACCCTCTGGATCAACGGGAAGGGAGGAAATGTGTAGGGAAATCTGCCCATCCAGGAGAGGGACAATGCATCTCGCCAGAAAACACCAGGCCCTGGATCTAGCGAGCAGAAATTGGGCAGTTCTGCATTGGATGGGGACGCAAAAAGATCTAACTCTGGAGTCCCCATCACGAACTAGATCCTCTACCACCTCATGGAGTAGTTCCCATTCGTGGACTCGGGCCTGAGATTGACTCAGACCATCTGCAAAAATGTTGTCCACTCTTGGGACATGTACAGCAATAAGGTTTGCACCATGTTGCAGAACCCAATCCCACACCCTCATTGCCTCCCTGCAAAGCGGGTAGGAAAAAGTGCCTCCTTGCTTGCTGAGGTAATACATCACCACGGTATTGTCTGTTTGCAGCAGCAGAGTACCCGCTGGAATCGCTGACTGGAAGGCCTGCAAGGCATAAAGGACTGCTCTCATCTCTAAAATGTTTATGTGAAGATGAGCTTCCAGGGCATCCAGAGCCCAGAGACCTGACCCGCCGAGATGTGCTCCCCAACCGAACCCTGAGGCGCCTGTGGAGAGTGTCATAACGGAGATGGCACAATAAAGGGACTCCACCGATCGGTGCTCTGGTTCAAGCACCATTGTTAATCCCGGATTACGGCATTCATGATCCCAATTGGGAGCTGCAGATGGTCTTGCTTCTGATCCCATTGTACCGCAACATCCACTGGGTCACCCACATGTGGAGGCAGGCTAAAGGGACTGTTGCAATGGCTGCAGCCATGTGTCCGAGCAGGCAAAGGATCAGTCTTGCTGGGACCGTCTTCTTTGTCAAGATGTCCCTTATGAGGGATCTGATGTGTTCCGCTCTGTCCTGGGGCAAAAAGACTTTCCCCTGGACAGTGTCCAGGACTGCACCTATGAACTGCAGTTTCTGTGATGGAACCAGGTGTGACTTCTCCTAATTGATGATGATGTCCAATGACCCGAAGAGGGAACGAGTATAGTGGATCGTGGATATCAGAGCCTCCAGAGGGGGCCATGAGAGTCAGTCATCCAGGTACGGGAACCGAGTGGCCTTGTCTCCTGAGAGCCGCCCTTCCATTGCCGTACGCCGTAGAATACTCGAGGTGCCGAGGACAGTCCAAGGGAGGGCTCGAACTGACAATGACGACCCAAACCCGGCGTAACTAATTTCTTGAGCGCTGAGCTATAGGTAACGCGCAGGTAAGCATCCTGCATGTCCAGAGATACTAAGAAGGCGCCCTGCTTGAGCATGGGAATTAAACCTGGAAGGGTCACCATAGAGAAATGTTGGTACAGGACCCAAGCGTTGAGGTCGCTGAGATCAAGAACCGGACGGAGATCCCCTGTCTTTCTGGGAACCAGAAAGAAGTGGGAATAATAACCCGCACCTCTCTGGTTCAGCAGTACGTGCTCTATAGCCTCCTTTCCCAGAAGCACAAGCACTTCCTGCTGTATAAGCAATGCGTGCTGACCCATATAACAGGAAAGCAGGGGAGACCTTGACAGTGGGTGGTCAAGGAATTCTATAAAGTGTCTTCTCTAGGCCAACTGGAGGACCCACCGGTTGGCAGTTATCGCTTGCCAGCCTGAAAGGTGGCGAGTGATACAACCCCGACCTTTCTTCCTATTGATCCAGAGGAGGGCAGGGGCCAGGAAGGAGTCATGCTGAGGTGGCATTACCCCTGCAGGCTGGGTTGGTTTGGTATATCTTTGAGCTTGGCCTGGGGAAGACTTAGGCTGGGCCTTACGGTTGAAGTTGCCCCTTGCTGCTGACCGAACGTGGTTGTTGCTGGTCATGGAACAATTCTGGTTCCTATGAAAGGAACAGATTTGGGCCTGTACATGGCTTGTACAGTCCTTCCTGCCTTCCCGGCATCCTGTAATTTGGTGATCACCTTTTCAGAATTTTCACCAAATAGGACCTCATCGTTATAGGGTACACCCAGGATGTTTTTCTGGACATCCGGGGTAAATCCGGAGACGCAAAGCCATGAGTGTCTCCGGAGACAGATGCCTGAGGCTGCTCCCCTGGCTGCAGAGTCCGCTGAATTGTAGGCGGCTCTCAGAACTTGGGTCCCCACGTCTGACCCAGTGTGAAGTAGGTTGAGAAGCTCCTCCTTCTGATCACCACCCAGAAGTGCTTCGACTAGGTCTTGACCTTGTTCCTGTAGGGCATTCTGAAACTGAACCATGTGTGTCAGATAGTTCAGTGATCTAATGGAGCATGTAGCAACCGCATACATGCGCCTACCCAGTGAGTCCAAGTGCTTGGACTCCTGGTAGGGAGGCTGTGTACTCAAATGTTGTGGTCGTTGAGACCCGTCATGGGAGGCTGTGATGACCAGTGAATCAGCCAGGGGTTGTTGCACCAAGTATAGGTTCCTCCACAGGGGCCATGTACAGGCGGTCGGCCTTCTTTGGCACCACGAGGGTGGAGTGCGGATGTTTCCACACGGCCTTGGTGACGTCAGCGAAGGTGTCCACAAAGGGTGGCACCACCGCAGGCTTAGGGTCCTTCTGCTGAAGATATCGAGCTAGGCGCTGTCGTTCGGGGTCTAGGTCTTCCATTTCCCATCCCATGTTCTCCTGGATGTGCCTCATGATTTCGGAAAAAAAGGGACCATCCGGAGGTGACCTGGGGAGGTCTCATGGGTCAGGCAATGGGATGCTGATTGGAGAAGGAGACCTGGAGGTATCAGAAGAGTCAGGTCTAGAGTCTTCCCCCTGCGGAGTGGACAGTCTACATCTGGGTCGCTTAGGACTGGGAGACCCTGAGGGAGATCTTAAAGGGGGCCTTCTCCTTTCTTTAGATCTGCCCCTAGGAGGTAGAGTAGACTCCTTGGGGGTTGGAGGTCTTCCTACTGGCCCCTATGGTGGAGGAGGAGGAGTAGGTCTTATGGGGACCACATCTCTTTGATTGTGATCCACCAAAAGGTAAAGAGGTCTTTAACCTCCTGAATGTTCATACCAGACGACGATCCTGGCGTCAGGGTTGGTCTGTCGCCGGTATCGGGCGTCAGGTGCAAGAGTGTCGTCGGTTCAGGCGAAGGCTCCCATGGAAGCCCGGCATCCTCATTGTCGCCTGCCTGGTCATCAGCCAACATCAGATCCTCCTCCGTAGAGCAACCGGTATCCACCGGTGACGGGGGGGGGGCAGTCGCTGGCTCCTGAGGACATTTGGCCAACGTTGGGTGTTCAGTCGACGTCTGGTCCGACAGAGTGCTTAGTCAGGGAAGGGTCGGCAGCCCATTTAGTGTCCGTCGTCCACTTAAGGGACGTTATATCCTTGGTCTTCTTTGGAGGGGGGTCCGGTCCCCTAGGAGGCTGGGAGGTCGATCTGGTGTCAGGGTCCCGGCATCTGTCCAAGGAAGCTGAAGAGATCTTTGAAGAGGACTTGGACTGGTGATGGTCAGAAGACTTCGCTGAAGCCCTAGAGGGCGCTGGCGAAGGGTCCGAAGTCCTGGAAGTCTTGATCGGATGCAAAGAAGCCGAAGAACTGCATGAAGAAGTCCTAACTTTAATGGGAGGGGGCCGAGAGTGAGCCCTGAAGGAAGAGAGGTCTGAGCGTGGAGCTGGAGTTGCTGCGCGAGTCCGAGGCCCGGTTTGGAGATCTGGACGTGGCCTTCTCCTGGTGTTTTTCCCTGTGCTTATGGGAGTTAGAGGTAGACTCACCTCTGGAGGCATGGTCTTTATCCATGGTCTTTAACCTTTCTTCCAAGAGGAACCCCTGAAGTGTCTTCTGGCGGCGGATCCGGGTGCGACTATTGAACCGGTGGCAAAAGGAGCAGGCCTTGGTGTTGTGTTCCAGGCCTAAGCACTGCAGAAAGGACGAGTGGAGATCCTTATAAGGGATCTGTTTGCCACAGGCACACTTAGAGGGGTGTCCTTCTGAGGAAGGAGTTGTAGATGCTGACATTTAGTAGATAAATGCTGTTCTAGACGTCATTCGCTGGAGTAGGTCCGTGAGGCCAGTGCTGGCGAGTCGATGGGAAAAGAACTGGGGAGATTCTGGGGACCGCCTCCTTTAGTATGATGCCTGAAGTCGGGGGCGGGGTCGATGTCAGTCCCCGCTGGATACTGCTAGCTAGAAAATTTCCGTGGGGTCCTGGCACCTGCCGGCTTCAGTCCTTATGGTGTAACCTGCTGGAAGAGCTGTTTCTCGAAGTAAGATTTTAGTTTATAAATTTTCTGTTTACCTAGAATTTATCACCAATCCTTCTTTTCTTTTTAATAGAGTGTGTTCTATGTGTACACTTCAATTTCTCCTGTAAGAATCACAATGTAGGATTACCAAAATTTATTTCTGACTATGAGAAACTTTTCAAATGCATATCATAACAGCAAGCCTTGTTTTTATACATTTTCCTATGTCTTAATTTAAAAGCCTTTAGTTACCTCCAAAAACTGGAGTTTAGTACACCACTCTTTTTACTGCTTGCAGCATTTTGTTTGGCTTATTTAGCTTAGCTTGTCAAGCAGTTTACCTCACTGCACCAGGACGCTGTTTCTCTCCATGCCACGTTATGCTTTAATGGTGGATCGCTGTGTTCTCTTTACCTCTCAAGCTCCCTCTGAAGATCAAGTCAGGGTGACGTGATGACGTCACGCCGATGTGCTCGTGCATGCGCACTCTCCACCCGGCGTCCTTGTGCAGTGAGGTAAACTGCGTGACATTAAGAATTCATTTGAAATATGATTAATGGGGAGGGTTGTAAACCTAAATAGTGTCTAATTTTTTCTCTAATTTTAGACGTATGAAAGTACCCCAAGCTAAGCTAAATAAATCCCACAATGGGTTGCATTTACATTTGAATAGTTTCTCATAGAAACAAATTTTGGTAATCCTACATTGTGATTCTTACAGGAGAAATTGAACTGTACACATAGAAAACACCATCAAAAAGAAAAGAAGGATTGGTGATAAATTCTAGGTAAACAGAAAATGTATAAATTAAAGTATGCACTATTGGGTGTTAAATTAACAATAGTAAAATTACATAGATGGATAAGGCCTTATAAGCCTTGTGGATAAAGCTGTATTACTCAGTTAAAAGTGGTTGAAAAAGATTTTTGGTACAAGAAAATTAAGTTGGTGCTGCTGCTACTACATAACGAACTGTCTAAATGGTGATATTTTTGTTTAGACCTGACATGGTTTTTGATGCGAAATGAAGAATGTTGAAGTAATGTGAAGAAAACCTCTTTATGTAAGCCAAAAGTTTGCATTTTGAGAGAAAA
Organism: Neoceratodus forsteri; assembly: GCA_016271365.2. Lineage (NCBI taxonomy): Eukaryota > Metazoa > Chordata > Ceratodontiformes > Ceratodontidae > Neoceratodus > Neoceratodus forsteri. The sequence continues at coordinate 1,105,606,902 of CM057449.1, read as the reverse complement.
AATGTAAAATATATTATAAAATGAAATGAAAGAAAAATACTTATATACTGAACAGTGATACATGACTGTATCGTTTACAGATTTTTAAAAAGAGAATGAAAAAAGTAAATATTCCCGTGAACAAGCTCTAAGGGTAGAGAGAAGCATAGGAGACTTCAATAAAAAACTGTTGGATCTCTTTTACAAAGGAGTATTGCGACTTTTCTAAGGCCCTAAAGGGCTTTGACCATCCCCCTCCACTTTTGTGTAGTTGTTGTTCCAGGATCCATAGGGGGTTAGCTGAAGAACTCAAAGATAAGTAACAGAGAAGCCTCCATTTCCCACTGAACCTTCACTTTGTATTTTCTATTAACACCCTTGGGGAGACTCGAGCGACTACTATCTGGGAAGCTTTCAAGGTTGTTGTAAGAGGGAGAATCATTTCCCTTACAGCAGCCAAAAATAAGGAGCGAGTGAAACAAATACCGAGAGCTACAGGATGAGCTTACAGGCCTGGAGAAGCAGTTTAAAGCTTCTCCCAAGAGCCCTCTTAACTCTCCTCTTCTGGCTAATATCACAGGTTTAAAATATAAGATCAATGTGCTGTTGAACAGAAAGGCAGAGTGGCAGCTGATTCGAGCTAAACATAGGTCATGGGAGGGAGGAGACAAGGAAGGGAAACTACTAGCTTACTGCCTACGGAAGCAACAGGCTTCTTCCAGGATACTGGCCTTTAAGAACAGGCAGGGAAAGATAATAACGACACCCAAGGCTATTAATGAGGAGGTGCAAAGCTTCTATCAGGAGCTTTATCAATCCTAGAACACACTTTCAGACGACAAACTCTCCCAGCGGCTGAATGCTTTATGTCAGGGTACATCACTCCCTCAACTCTTGGTAGAACAATGCCGTGATCTGGATGCCCCAATCACATGTGATGAATTGTGCACTGCCCTATCCCAGATGGCGAAAGGGAAAGCTCCTGGGCCGGATGGGATGTCAGTACAGCTCTACCAATTATTACAAGAAGAAATCACCTCCCCCTTACAGGCTTTACAGGAGCTCAAAAGGACACTATGCTCCCTCCTACCATTCGCGAGGCCCTAATAACTCTAATCCTAAAAAGCCTCAGATATTCTACTTTGTGCGAACTTCCGCCCATTTGCTGTTACCAGCAGACACCAAGATACTGGCTAAAGTCCTGGCAAATAGGCTGTCCTTAGTACTGCCTAACCTGATCCACCCCTCACAAACCAGATTTTCAAAGGGGGAATAAAGCGCAGATAACTTACGATTGGTCCTGGACCTTACATGGCTAGCGCTCCATTCTAAAACCCCAATGGCCACCTTGGCGATTGATTTTACCAAGGCGTTCGACTCCCTGGAATGGGCACATCTTCACAAAGTCCTTAGATTGCATGGATTTGGGCTCTTTTTCTGCTCTAGTGTGTCCACCCTGTACAATCTACCAACAGCCAGAACTGTCACCAACAGAGATACTTCCCGTCCTTTCTTACTACAAAGGGGAACCAGACAGGGCTGTCCCTTTCTCCTCTGCTCTTCCTCATAGCCCTGGGCCCACTGATAAGGAAATTTATAAACACCCCTAGTATTACTGGCATCCCCATAAAGCTCATCCTATTTAGTCAACGCATACACGGATGACACGCTTCTTACACTCTCAATCCCCAATCCTCCATCCCCACAATTCTGACAACTCTGCAAGAATTTGCTTCTTTCTCAGGGCTAACAATGAATCAAAGAAAACTACTCTCTCTCTCTCTCTCTCCCTGAATAGGAAATGTAACAGGCACTGTCTTGCTGGTACTGACATTACCTGGGCCCCATAAGAGATTCCCTACCTAGGCATAACTATTACTACATCCTGGAAAGATCTAGAGTCAGTTAATTTTTCCCTCTTCTGGCTTCCCTACAGCGAAGTCCAACGATGGAAAACTGCACTTAACTCTGAAGGGCAAGATGGAAGCATTAGAATGTTCATCTTCTCCAGAGTATCCTATCTGCTAAATAACCTTTCAATCCTGCTTTCTCAAAACCATTCAAAGCCCCAGACAAACTAATTTCACTATTTCTGTAGGGTGGTAAAGCCCCAAGATAGGAGCAGGGCAGAAATTGCAGTCCCACTGGACCAGGGGTGGACTCGGGCTACCCTGGTTTATGGGTTACCACCTTGCTTACAGAACGGCCCAGGCTATGACTTGATTGATTCCCCGCTCTACCCCCCTCCCCGATAGGCATATTTAGAAGCTGCTCTGTCAACAGATAACCCTCTCTTTTCCTTACTATCTAGAAAAAAGCCTATAGAACACCAACTTACACCTGCTATGACAGAAACGTGTAGCTCATGGTATAAAGCGATGGCACCCACTGGGGTCCCGGGCTCAGAATACCTTCCTCCCATCCGCTATGCCCCGATATTGAATAACCAACTTGTGATGGTAGATCGCAAGCCGCTCAAATGGACCTCATGGGCCTCCAAAGGTATTTGAGTTGTAGGAGATCTTCTCCTTTCAAATACCCGCACACTAATGTCCTTTGAACAGATCTGGGATCAGTATGGGCTGCTCTCATCAGATTTTTGGAAATTCCTGCAGTTAAGGATTGCTTTAACTCCCCTCCTTAAACATTCGCCAACCCAGTCTACATGGAACTGCCTGAGCGCTCTCCACCAACACAGGAAGGGCCAGGGTCTCATAGGTATCCTTTATAAAGTTCTGAGAGACGCACAGCCTGATACTACCCTACCTAGCAGAACCGCTTGGGAGTGGGAGCTCCTCCATCTCATAACCCCACAGCAATGGTCAGAATGCCTCAGAGCTGCCCACACAGCTTATGAGGACTCCAAGAGCCAGTTAATACAAATTAAAATCTTCCTTAGACGGTACAGGACCCTCTCAGTTCTGCACAGCCTTAAGATTACTCCACACAAGATCAATGTTGGAGATGTCACTCCTCCCCTGCCCATCTACTTCACATACTGTGGACTTGCCTGAACCTACAGAATTTTTGGTCGCAGGTCTTAGATGACTGCTCCAGGATAGTAGGCAAATCACTCTCTCTTCAACATTACTCTCTCCTGCTGGGAAACACTTTGGCATTAAATCCACACCCGTCCCCTAGCAAGGCTTGGATCTTAGTGGCCCTAATGGAGACGAAAAGGGTAATTCTATTGAGGTGGAGACAGCCCTCACCCCCCTTACTCTCACAGTGGCGAGCAGCTATGGCTAGACTGGTCGCCTCTGAGAGGCTCACGCGGTGGCTAAGGAGGGCACTATAAAAGTGGGAGGCATATCTGAATTCCCACATTTTCCCAGTGGCACCTCCACCATTGCAAAATCCCCGCTATCCTGACTCATGACGCAGTTGGCTACAATAACAACCTACGCCACTGGTTGGTCCACCACCTCCTGCTTCAAACTATGCTCTCCTTTTCTTTTTCTGCTGCTGCCTTCTGATACCAGGAAGATGTATACACTGGATTATTTGATATATGACACCTGTGCACACCTGAAAGCAGTTTAATATATAACTGTGTTAATAGAAATGTGTTGTACTGACCGATTGTGTTATATCCTAGTAATCTGAACTGGATACATGGAAATTAGGAAGGTTAGCCTGAACACAACCTAAACCTTTTTTCTTACAGTGTATAGGTCTATTACCTGTTTTAAGCTATAGTACTCCTGTACCTAGGTTAATTTTCTATGTTTAGTAAGTCTTTTGTGGTGACTTTTATCTGTGTGAGTCTATGGCTTTACTGCTGTACCTAGAGTATATGTGGCTTTATACGGCTTGTTGTAAATGAAAAATTCAATAAAACAGTAAATGATTAAAAAAAATATGTTCTACTGTTGACTATATGAGGAAGTGGTGGATGCACTCCTGGACTTTACCGTGGTGTCAATGACTGATGCACGGTACCCTGCTGTCAGCAGTCTCCCCCTTTCAGGCGCCAGACCAGGAGCCTGAGATAGTGACAGCTGGGATGTCTGACTGCACCCGGCATCAATATGTCCTATCTGTATGGTAAATGCCATGGGTGGTCCAGTGTCACTGTTACCACTGTGCTGAACCAGGCATGTCTTGGCCAGTATTGCATTACAATTATTATCTGCCTGGACCACTGTACCTTTCTGAGGAATTGACGGGTTAGTGGAAACAGTGAGAATATATAAGCTCTATGTGTGTCCATGGAAGGGTGAGCAAATCTATGCCCACTGACTGGTGTTCTCTGGATCTGGAGAAGAATTTCTGTACTAGGAGTCTTTGCTGGATGCCATTAGATCCATCAGTAGTGGGCCCCACCTTCCGATACAGACTGAAACACCTCTGGGTGGAGCTTCCACTCCACGGGGTGAATTTGTTGATAACCGAGCCAATCTGTTGTTGAGTTTAGTTTTCCAGCCAGATGTATGACTGAAATATGTGCTAGTTTCCAGCCATTCCTGTGCCCATCTGATGACTTTTTGGGGCTTCCTTTAGGTGTGTCTGGTGTCATATTCTGCCCTGTTTGTGTATACCACAGTTGCCCTCCTGTCTGAATGGATGAGAACTGATGTTCCCTGAATATTCAGGTGGAAGTAGGTCAGCGCATTAAACATCGCTCTCATTTCCGGCAGGCTGACTGAACATGACGACTCTGATCTGGACTATCTTCCCTGGGCCACCTTATGGTCCACAACTGCTCCCCATCCTGAAAGTCTTATGTCTGTGTCAAGGTCAAGTCATGTTGGAGTTTCAGTGGCATCCCTTTGACAGGTTGTTTGGAATTGTCCATCATTTCAATGACTGGGTAGAAGTTCGACCTTCATCTGGAGGTTCCTTCCATGATCGCCTTCATACTGTATGGCTAACATCTGCAATGGTCTCATGTCCATCTTTGCCCATGGTATGCGATCTATGCATGATAACACCAATACCAGTATCAGCACAATTTGTTCTAGAGGAGCTGACTGACATTTGTACAGCTGGGTGGCCTGTAATGTCATGTTGAGCCTTCTCTTCTCTGAAGGCTTGACAAGACCCATGTGTGTGTGTATCTGTCTCCACTCCCAACTGCTCTATATGTTAGCCAGGTATGGAAGAACTCTTTCCTCATCTGCCACCCAGCCATGTGATGTTAAACTTATAGTACTGTTCTTGTGTCCCTGTGACCTGGATCTGATCCTGATTAGTCATGCATTCAGGTATGGGGTCAATGTATTGCTTGGACTCAGCAATGCTGCTATTACCAATGATACCTCTGTGAACACACTGGGGACAGAGGCCAGGCTGAAAGGAAGGGCCTGGTGTTGGCAGTGCAGACTCAGAATGCAGAACCTCAGATACCGATAGCATGATGGGTGCACTAGGATGTGGAGGTATGCGTCTCTGAGTTTGATCCATGTGAGGAAATCCTGTTGTATGATGATCTTTAGGGTTGAATGGATGGTCTCCACTTTTTTTTTTAATAATTGCTTTATTAAAAATTTCATATAATAACTTACAGAGACCACTGTACAAATACAGAGAGATATACGTTTCGCTCGTCCAGTAAGTTTAATACTTGCATGAAATCGTTCAGCATCTTGTCATAACAAACAACAAAACTTCACAGCATTAAAATCCAAACTAAATAGAGCATGTCAGATTATACAATGCTGAAATGGGTCTGCGCATGGCTGAGAGGAGGACGGTGTATCCTAGCCAGTTATTGTATCAAGGTTACATTAAGCTGACTCCCTGTTAGCCTGCCTAACAAAGAAAGTTATAACAATGTCCACAAATCGTTTCCCTTCATGTGTGACACCTTATCCTACTTCCACTGTCCACCTGGTCCAATGCTCCATGAATTTATCAATTCAGTCTTGTGTTAAATATGTCAATCTCTCCATTTCCTGAATCTCACTGATTATCTTACACTACTCTGCCAATGCAGATAGATCTGGGTTGAGCCATTTACAGGTAATAGCCTTCTCCAGTGCAGTTGTGCAGATGTATCACAAATAGTGAGAGCTAGCCCCTCGCACCAATGGTGGGGTAGTCCCAGAATTAAATTATAAAACTGTAGTGGACTGGAAATTTGAAAGAGGGCTGCTAACTTATTAGATATCTCTGCTTTAAAGCTGTCCAATATTGAAAAGATATAAAATATACTGTATGAGGCCATTAACTCCCTGCAATTTCTCCAGCACGCCAATGTACTAGTCGCATCCCACTTCGCTTTAAGTTTAGGAGTAATATAGTATCTGGTTTTAAGTTTCCAGGTGAATTCCTGCCACTGTGGCATGGAGGATGTCATAAGGGAACCTTTCTAGACCCCGAGCCACTCCTTGGGAGTGAGATGAAACTCTGCTTCAGCTTCCCATTTTGCTGTCATATTATGGGGTCATTTCCTCCCTATGAAAGTCTAAAAGTTGGTGTATATGGGATATCACTCCCTTAGTGGTACAGATGGTTAACAACTCCCCCAATGTTGGGCCCCCACTAAAGAGGCTTGTACATTTTGGGTTCATCGCAGTTGGGTTTGTACATAATTTCGTAACTGAAAATATCAAAATCTGTCTCTTAGCAGCTAGCCATATTACCTACAGCATCGAGCAAATGTAAGAATAGTATTCCCCTTTAACATTTGTGCTGGCTATTGTAGGCCATTCTGTGCTTGCCTCACATAAGGAACTCTGGGAGATCAGTGTTCCTAGAAAATCAAAGATATCTTCAGTGATCCCTGTGCACCAAGGGATAGCGCTGGAACCTATCCAAGCATATAATGCGACTCTCATTGCTGTGAACCATAAGTCCATTTTTGGATGGTACTGTTGTGGATCAAATAAAATGGATGAGATCAGTCTGGTACCACCAGTCTCTCCTCAAAGTGCATCAATGTGCTCGAAGTTGGGTCTGCCCCCAAAGGGCCTAACACACCTGAGTGGCGAGCCAATAGTCCACTAATTGAACCACCATCTTCCCCATTTCTTTTTAGCCAGGAGTAGGCAAGCTGATATATCGCTTTTGTATGTTGGCCAACAATTGCTTAGTTAACCACACGGATATAATAAAGACACTGGAAGCGATAAAATCTGGATAAGAGATTCATTTTACCAGCTTGAATGCAGGCATTCAAAGGCAGAGGAAATGATGCCCACCTTTTAATGTCCTCTGCTAATTGCTTAATCAATGGTATGTAATTATCTAGAAACAAGTCTTTACTTGAATTTCAAAATATTGTGCCAAGATACTTTTGACAGGAGAGGGTCCACTTCATGGGGTATTCTCTTTGGATTTGTTGGGTTGGAGAAAAATAAAAAGTGAGTATCTCAGTCAGTCAAATTGAAGGTATATCCTGAGACACAAGAGAATTCCGCGACCATACTCATTAATCAAGGGAGGGACAATTCAGGGTTTGTCATGTATAACAACACGTCATCAGCACAGAGTGTAATTTTGTGCTCTTGGCTAGGATGATATCCATTTTGAATTTGCAAGGACGTACAAACTAATTTAAAAACTTAAAGTTCAATACAGGCCTTAGGTCTCACGATTTTTTAGGGGCCATAAAGAAAACTGAGTAGATTCCTTTTCCTCTTTGTTCCCCCAGTACTGGTTGAATCGATTTGTTTGAGATCAACTTGTCCAGTATGGATGGCACATCTTGTGGTGATGCCCTCTTCCTTGCTACAGGAGATATTACTAGTCTGTCCCCAAACTCTATGGCATGCCCCATCTGTTGAGAGGTTCAAGAGCGGATTGAAGGCATATTTGTTTTCTATGGCTTTCCCCGCCGAATCTATTTGACCTGTCCTAAGAAACTGCTAGGCCAAATCTAAATTGCTGTATCTAAAGATTTTATCGTTTTATCTGTTTTTATTTATGATGCATATTTTTATTTAATACCCTGCTTGTTTTTATGTAAGGCACCCACAGCCTCCAGGATTGGGCACCGAATAAATAAACTTTGCCTTGCCCTGATGCACGACTTCCTTCACTCATCTATTTGTTGTTGTGGCTCACCATTTCTCTGTGAACTGTAGCAGAGAACCCCCTACTGGTGGGATGTGTGACGTCGATAGCATCAGAGGGGTGTTGAGCAGTCACTACTGCCACGGTTTTTGCTGAATCTTCCTCCCCCAAACTGTTCCTATTCGGGAAGTTTTTGTTGCTTTGGAAGAAGAAAGAGGACTTGGAGCTGTGGCCTCTTCTCCTGTTATGTCTCCTGCCTCACTGATTTCTGTTGTTATGAAATCTGCATCAAAAGAATGGTAGAGAAGTTGTCTTGGATGATTTGTCCCTTGCAAGATCTTTACCTTCATCTCATCTTCAGAAATTCTTTGAGGCCCTCTCTGAACAGCTGTCTTTCTTTGAAAGCAAGTTTCTAAAGTAAATCCTTAGAGTCACTGTCTGCTTCCCAATGTTTTAGCCACAGGGACATTCGTTCCCTGTTGGTCATAGCTGCCATCTTGGCATTCAGCTTTAGTGCATCCACCATGTTCCCCAAATTATCTGGGGCTTTGCAGAGAACAATCCACCAAGTCAGCCTTGGGTGATTTTGGTGTCACTATTTATGCCAGATCTTCTTTCCAATGGAGCTGGCATCTTGTAGCATATACAGCTATGCCTGCAACTGTAGCTGCAGAACCTGCTATCAGATGTTTTCTTCAGTATGTCTTATAACTTTCTGACAGCCAGTTCTTTTAGTGCCACAGCCTTCTGCTGATAAAATCATTTGTTGCTTAGAGCTGCAATTTGCAGGTGTACTGTGGGCCGGTGCACCATAATTTAATTTTGTCCTCCTGGCTGGGGATACACTATATCCAGAGAAGTTCACTTGGAGGTTGCCGTGGGTCAGCTGCCTCTCATTCCTTTGCCATCCCCTTTTCTATGGATATGCATATAAGGAAGCAGTCCGTCTGTTTAGGTTGTCTCATGGGGTCTAGCTTGTTTTCTGGCTTGGTCGGCAGTAACGCCCATCATGGTTTTGATCGACTTTAGGACTTCCGGGACAGCATCACAGTTCTGATGTCAGTGATGGTCCTCCTCTATATCCTCCTCATATGTCTCATTCTCAATCATCCCCTGGATTCGGTTCTCCAACACTGCTAAGTTGCAGGTCCCTGGGATTTGGCTGGGGATGGGGGGTCAGTATAGGATTTGGCAGACACAGTGCTGGAAAACAGGTGGATTGTTGAGAGATCATGTGATGTGGCCAATGGGGTAAGACTCTGTCTGCTGGAGCACCTGCTTCCTCGCCAATAACTCAGTTTTCTAATATTTATTTCAGCATATATGGCCACTAATTAGATAGCTTCTTGTCTGTAGTAGTCAGCAACAAAAATCTCCAGTTTCTGAGTGGATCTCGTTGCTGCAGAACCCTGTTATGGAGGGGAGATGAAAGCCGCTCTTCCTGGCACACCTCACCACAGACCCGGAGGAATCAGCCAAAAAGAACGCTCTTATTCTGGCGGAATCAGTGAAAACATCTGTGGCTACCACTGAGCAAAATGCACTTACCCTTGAGAGTTCCTAGCAGAGTTTGCCCCTTCGAGACAAAGTTAAAACTATCACGGCAGAGCTTAAAGCCGTAACAGGTGCACTGGAAACCACTATGAGGCGACTCAGAGATGTGGAAGCTCAAGTCATCTCAATAGAACACAGAGTTGAAAAATTAGATCCTGAACTCACTACTATTGGGCAGAAAATGTCTGTCTGGAAAACAAAGTGAAGGCCTGGAGGGAAGAAGTTGTAGAAATAACGGATTATTGGTTTACCTGAGCATGAGGAGGGCACTGATTCTATCGCATTCACTCAGGAGTTAGTGACCAAAATTGAAGGCCTTTCTCCTATGGTCCTCACTATATTATCAAGAGAGACACACCAGGCATTGTGACCTCTCCTCCCCTAGGGCACCTCAAGAGTATTCATGTTTGCTTTCTCAATCTTCTTGAAAAACAGCATTTTCTGAGTAAAGTGAAACAACTTAAAGAAGTGAGATAGGAAAATGTTAAACTCAGAGTAACCCAGGACCTTCCACTCTCTGTCAGGCAGAGAAGAGCAGAGTTCCACCACATAATCACCAAGTTGTTGGCAGCAGGAATAAAATTCTGTAAGGGATACCCTGTGAAGTTTCAGGTGAATCACAGAGGTGTGTGGGAAACATACGAAGATCCCAAAGCAGCCGAAGCATCTCTGAGAGAGAAAATGCCCGAGCTGTTTTGCACCAGCTGAACTCATCATCCACTCTTGGGACTTCAGGGTCATGTTGTGGCAACAATCTTTTCACTCCTTGTGATGTATTGTAGCCTTGTGACTCTATTTACTGGGACTTAGGGGGCATTTATCGAGTGGCTCGCTCTCTGGTAAAAACTGGAGACCGGATAGTTACTCCTCAGACTCCTGACGAGCTTTTAATTGCCACCATATTGTTAAAGAACTTTACATAATCAGAGCAGCACAGAGGTTCTTGTGGCCATCTTCACTCGGCTCTCCTTAGCGTAGATTCTGGATTTTTCAGAATGTTTTGCTTTAATATGGGGTATAGTTCACCTACACGTAGGAATACATATTCCCTGCACTCTGTTTACTATTAGTGCTTGTAGGAGAATTGCTTCCTGGTTTCCCTACTCAAAGGAGTTTTGAGACCAGCCCCAACAGAATATGACGGGTCTGGGCACCTATAAGCCCCTACCTTTTCATTATTGGGGTAGATTAAATACTGCCTTACTAAATTTATAGTGGGTTCCTTCAGGTTTTTCTCTTACTCATCTCTGTTTACATGGCTTTAAAATGGGGCTTTACTCCCCCTGCTACAATTGGAGGTCAGCTCCTTCCACTTGAATAGCCATCTACCTTGAGGGTCTAACCACTGGTTTTGTTTACTTATGGGACAAACAAGTTTGTGGGAAGGAACACAGCCACGATTTTAGTGACTCCCTCCACCCTATTTAGTTTTTTGACATTTTGACTCTCACAGCTTAACTTCTCTCTAATTGAAGGGACTTTGGCAGAAGTTTAAAAACATTAAAGGGTGACTATAGCTCAGATTATGGCCGGCATTCTATGGCCTGTAAGTTTAAGTTGGGAACATCCCCCAGATTGCTGGGAGGTGCCTATCAGCAGTGAATAAGGATAGCTTGGGGATCTGAGGGCACTGGTTTCTTTAATACTCAGTGCACATGGATATAACCTCCCCCCCCTTTAATTTTCCTTACAATGTGGCTTGTTAGTAGCTGTCTTATGATAGTTAAAGGTTTAAGTATTTAAGATATTTTGGGGGCTTAGAATATTACAGAATACGAAGGTAAGGGTCCGAATATAGATATGACTACCTAATGAGATTCCAGACCAGAGTAGTGGGATAGTAGAATTGAGTCTTAAAGTATCTAGGATTAATAGAGCATAAGGTTTGTTATTCGGGGATATATTAAGGGTCTTTGGGTTTATGTGGCAAGAGGGAATGGGAATGTAGGGAGAGCGTAAACCGATGGGCGCATATCATATACTGTTGGAATTTTGTGTTGGGTGGGTGGGGTTTTGCTTCGGTGGGTTTTGGCTGGGAAAAAGGGTTTGGGTGATGGAGGAGGGAAGGGCTACAGAGTTGGTAGGGGGTTAGTATTAGGGACCTTGCTGATATAAGCATATTAAAAGCGATTCCACAGGAGGCTCTACTAGTCTGTGGCTAACTCAGATACAGGAAAAAGTAATTGCATAAGGATTGATGGCGTAATTATACTGCTTTGATTTCGTGGAATGTAAAGGGGCATGCAATAAATCTAAGCGATATAAAATCTTAAAACACCTACAACTACTGGGGGGAGAGATATATTGTTTCTGTAGGAAATGCACTTGCTGGAGACAGATGCTCATTTATTTAGGAGACAATTCGTACGGCAGGTCTACACGACGGGGGACAGTATGAATAGTAGGGGTGTGGTGATTTTGCTTTCCAGAAATACATCCTTTACTTGTGGGCAATGTATTAGAGATCCTAGCGGTAGATTTATTTTGCTTAAAGGGTTGCTTGATCGTATGGAGTTACCTATGGGCTGTGTCTACAGACCCAATGCAGATTTGCCTAGTTTTTTTCATGGAGTTGCTCAATGTTTTGATGCCTTTTTCCCACCTTCCTATAATATTAGGAAAGGATTGGAACTTGCCTTTCTCCCCTGACCTGGATAAGTCTGAGAAGAAACCTCAAGGCCTCACACCAACACAAAGAGCTATTAGAGATCTGCAGGATCAGCTAGGTTTATGCGATCCGTGGAGGACCATGCATCCCGATGTTAGGGAATTCACTTTTTGTTCGATGGTGCATGGTTTCCTATCGAGAAATGATTATTTTTTGATGAGTCAATCTTTTTAACCCGGGATCAAAAACTGCAGAATTGACCCGGGGTGATTTCTGACCACTCCTTGGTATTCTGTAGCTTCGTCCATTGTCGAAATGTTACTAAGCAAACTATTTGGAAACTTAATAATCAGTTACTTAAAGAGGACAAAACAGTGGAAGAGATAAAGAGGAAAATTTAGCAATTCCAGGAAATCAACTTGTACACTACTGGGAGGGCCAATATAGAATGGGGGGCCACTGAAATGTATTTTAAGAGGGGAACTGATTCAAATAGCAGCCATGCGGAAAAAGAATAGAGTCTAAGGCCCTGCAGCTATTGTCCCGTATTCGGGAATTCGAGAAGAACTTGTCCCCCTATACCCCAAAGGAGGTATGTTACCAGCTTGAAGGGCATAGACACCAGTATAATGTGTTACTAAGGGAGAAGGCGCAGTATGCCATTCTCAAGACAAAAGGGAAATATGCAGACCAAGGGGAAAAAGCTGGGAAACTCCTGGCCCTGAGATTAAAGAAAGAAGAATCCTCTTGGATTATCCAGTGTATCAGGGCCAGAGGGGATAATTCAATCAAAACCCACCCCAAGATATTGTGAAAGAGTTTGAGGAACATTATAGAGACTTGTTAGTCCTATGTCACCTTTACCGGAAAGGAAGAGACCAAAGGATACCTGGCCTCCACTCCGCTAGTGGAAATCCCCTTGGAGCTTAGAAAGACTCATGTCCCCTTCCGGAGAAGACTGAAATCCTAGAGGTTATTAAATCCATCCTTCCAACAAGGCGCCTGGCCCCGATGGATTTTCACAAACTTTATAAGTGTTTTATGGACTACTTAACCCTCTGGCTAAAAAGGTTATTCTCAGAGATTACTAAATATGAAGTAATAGATCCCCAATTATTAGAGGCACTTGTTATTGTGATTCCCAAGCCTGATGAACCACCAGAGGAGGTAACTAGTTACCATCCTATTTCATTATGTAACTATGATGTCAAGATTCTGGCAAAAGTTTTAGCAAACAGGATGGCTCAGGTCCTACCCCATATTATACATCAAGATCAAGTTGGGTTCGTGGCAGGTAGGATGTCTTCAGATCACCTTCGAAAACTGTCCCATATTTTCTCTGCTTCCAGGGACTCCAATATCCCGATGGGTCTGTTGTCCATGGACGAGAGAAAGCTTGAACAGTGTACTGGCAATTTTTGTTTTGTACTATGGAGAGTAGGTTTCCCCAGATTTTATTAAATGGTCTCTTCACTCTGTAAGGGACCAAAGGCAAACTTTATTGTAATGGGGTCCTCTCCCTTCACTTCCATTATTTTCTGGCACCAGACAGGGGTGTCCATTATCACCCTTGCTTTTTTTTTTTTTTGTATTATCGTATTTATTCACCCTTGGGTGCTAGGTGACCCCCACTCCTTCAGGCTCCACAAGTTCCTTCGAACCCCACTGTCCTTCCTCGAGCCTCTCCAACTCCTCACATTACAGCCGATCCCTGAGGTATCTCGGACATATCCCTTCACCGGGTGGGTCCCTCTCCTCCGAGGAGGAAGGGCACCGGGGGGAGGACGGCCCAGCACACTACTGATAGGCCCCAGGGATGCTGCCGAAGAGAGGTAGGCCCTTGAGAAGGCACTGGAGGTATCGGGGACACAGAGCCATCATCCGCCGGCCAGCAAGTGGTATTTCTGCTTTTCTAGATTCCTCCTGCACATCACTCGCATAGTGCCTCCAGTCTCCACTGGGGGCCGCTACCGAGCGATGCCATCTAAACCCACCCAGGATAGGAGAGAGCAGTCCTCTGGACGCTCAATCCTATCCTCCTGCTGCCCCAGCAACCAGAGTCCGTTCCGAACCCGAGTCGCGGCGTGGTTCGAGGTGTGGCGTCCAGCGCCTCAGCCCTCTGCGCCACTGGGCCGGCCCGCCCTTGGTTTTAATGTGTATTTAGAACCCCTCCTTGCTAGACTGAGGATTAACCCTCGAATACAGGGTGTGACTATTGAGTCACATGAATTTAAAGTCTCAGCATATGCTGACAACATTTTGCTTCGTCTGGCTCATCCCAGTTCCTCCTTTCTGGTGGCCCTAGAAACTATTCAAATGTTTAGCTCATTTTCCAACTATAAACTTAATGATAGTAAAACTACAGTGTTTCCGCTTAACAAAAGATTACAGAAATGGGACATAGCTGATTTGGGATTGTAACAGAGCTCAAAAAACTTAAAACATTTGGGAGTAACACTGACTAGAAGCCCCAATAAAATGACTCTCTTTAATCTGGATGCCCTTGTACAAACAATTAAGCAGGATTCGTCTCAGTGGCAGGGTCTCCCATTATCGATATGGGGATGCATTAATATCATAAAAATGAACGTGTTGCCCAGAATATTTTATCCCTGTATATGATGAATAACTGGGTTTCTTTGAAGTGGTTTAAAAAGGTACACACAGTGGTTTTGGAATTCATATGGCAGGACAAGGTTCCTAAAAGGGCCTACCATAAAATGGCCACTCCTAGGTCTAAAGGTGGGTTGAGACTCCCGCACTTTGGCCTATGTTTTTGGGCCAGTAGTGCCAGTAAGTATCTGAAATGGTTAATTACCCTTCAACAAATGAAAGTCCAACAATACATACCCTTACAGGTAAGTCTAGAAATTGATTTGATTAAGAGGGCTGGTTTTTCTTCAGCTGCAATTCTTTATTCCAATTACAGGTCTCTTCCCAGGTTCTTAATGGATTCTCCTATAGGCGTCTCACTCAAAATTCACTCACAGTTCTGCTCTTTCCTCAAGTATGATAGACATAATGAGTCTAATCAGCCACTCACTAATAATCCTAACTTCAAAATTGGAAGGATGATGATAATCAAGCAATGGCTCCGTCAGATGAAGGATGCCAGAATAAAATATTTTTTAACTATGGAGGGATGTTTATCGGTAGAAGGGATATTAAGGAAGTTTCACTTAGATAGAGATCAAGTGTTTAAGGTATTCCAGTTAAGACATATGCTTTTGCAAGTTCAAGTCAGACTGGGCAGAGCTGTGAATGAATCAGGTCCATTCGTAGACTTAGCCCCATCCGCTTGGAATCCCCATGTGGTCTCTACCTTATACGCTTCACTGTTCGACTTGGCTTTTCCAGAAGTTAAAGGGATCCCCTCCTACTGGTCTACATGTTTCCCTGATTTGGCAGGGAGATGGCCCGAGGTATGGTCAGACACATATAAATATATTACGCAGGACCATTTAAGGTTAATACAGTATAAAATCATGAATAATATGCACTGGACACCAGTCAGACTACATAAAATTGGGAGACTATCTCATTCTCTCCATGCAACAGATGTCATCAGGAGAAGGGCTCCCTAAAGCACATTTTTTTGGGATTGTCCACCAGTTAGGAACCTGTGGGACCTGATTAAATGTAAAGCAGATCCCCTACTGGGTTTAGATGACCTATTTACCCCAGAGATTTGTTTAGTAGGGGATTACAGGAGGATTTAAGAGTACAGGAAATCATCTTTAATTGGTAGCTGTTTATAAAGTTCTTATTCTCAGAAATTATACGCACTCCCATAAATAATCCATAAGTATCTGTACCTGAATAAAAAGTGATGTGAAAAACTATATTTTACATTGTTTTGTTTTTATGGGCAGCATACACATAAATATATTCTAACCCTGCATGGATGTAGGGTGAGGGATCTATGTGACTAATGTTAGGCAAGGGTGGCCTGACTTGTTACACTTGTGTGGTCATGTAGTAGTAAACATGCTGAGCATTCATTTCATAATGCTGGACCGCCATTTGATCAGTTATTTGCTACCAATAAATGCAGAGCTGCACCAGCAGTAACATGACTATTATCATCCTTTACTAAGGGGGCTGCAGTAACACTGCTCTAAGATTGATGCCACCATCTGTTTCTCCCATAAAATTGCCGTGAAGTGACATGCAGCTCGGTTCTAGCTTGGACATGTCTGTAAGAAATGGGAATCCAGTATGGCCAGGGGAAGTGACGTGTGACAGCATCACTCCGCAGCCTGTATGGTGATTAGCTTGGGGACCTTAGAGAATCCTTTACAACTTGGCAGAGGTAGTAATGCGTGTACAATGGTGAATAAGTGTCTGGCTCAGCAATATTAAAAAATGACACAGTTGAGGACTACACACTCTAGGTTGCTGCCGCCACCACAAGTCTTACTGCGCATGCACTTCCATGACACAGTGGCTCTTGCAAGTTGGTCAGTACAAGGCTACATGAATGGGTATGATGTAACGTGCACTGCACAGCGTGAACACATGGCAGGGTGATGCAGTTGACCATACTGAAAACAAGCACATAATAAGACGTTGTCCTGTTTGTAAGATAGAAGAAGTGGGTGAGGAAAACCATCCTTAACCCCAGGATGGCTACCTATTATATGAACAAGACCTAACAACATGGCCATCTGACACCTCACGCATGCATGGTCGAGAACTTTGTTAGACAAAGGATTCTTTGCTAGAAATTCCTGTTGCAGCCTTGCTCTCCTCCTCTTAGTCACTATACTTATGCTACCTGAGGAGCAGAGTGATGTCGAGTACCACAGCCACTTTCACAGGAGCTATGGGAGCTCATCAAGTGCAGCCCCATCAGACTGCACCAACAGCCTGGTTGAAGCATGGCAGCCTTCTGGTGCTTAAAGGGGCTGTGCAGTGCTCAACCGCAGCCACTGACAAACAGGGGCTGCAGGAGCCCACACGCCACATCACGCCTGCTCGGGAGGAGAACAACAAATTCACATTCTAGTGCCCAAAGGCAAGCTGCAATGAGTGCAAAATTTAAAGTTACACACCACCTGTAAATCCCTCTCATAGAAGAGAATAAAAGGAAGAACAGAATAGCCTTCAGATGATGATTAAGCTGCATCCGATGCTCAAAATGAGGACCTGTGAAACCCTAGAATGGGTCCACAAAAGCATGCGAAAAAGAGCATAAGATATTAAAATAATGCCAGATGTGGCAGAGAGATAGCAAAGAAAATACAGTTACATAAGAACTTATTGTAACAGTAGATCTTTGAAAGAATCTCTTGCAGCAGGCCACACCAGCAGGACATAGCCAGAGCACTAAGACCACACATAAAACATTCTAACTAGCAGTCTACCAGAGTGGGCCACCCACCTCTGACATCAGCCTATCCTATAAGAGTGGGCAGTCCCCATCGCCTCCTCAATTCTGCAACCGGAGATCAAAAGCAAGAGCCCATTAGGGGAACCGAGGAGGTAACACTAGAACTGAAGGGAAAAGGAAAGCAGGAGAAGCTCCTCCATGGGAGAGCAGAGCTAGACAGAAGGCTGAAAGGCCATTAGAAAAGAGCAGTAGGGGGAAGCAGGGAGGGAAATGCATGGCCTGTGCAGGAGATCCTCTTGAAGATCTACTGTTACGGTTAAGTTCTTACGGAACTGTACTATCTTACTTTCAGGGTATCTCTTGCAACAGGCCACACCAGTAGGACAAATCCCAAGCAGTTCTGGTAAAGACCGACAGACAGATCGGGCGGTTGGCTAGAATGGATCTACGAGAAAAGGCCTTGTAGAACGGCCAGGCCAAAATTTGCCCTGCATCTAGAGGCAATGTCCAAACTATAATGTTTAGTGAAAGTATGGACAGTGCTTCAGGTGGCAGCTCACAGATCACCGCAGCTGAAACATTACGGAAGAAAGCCACATAGGTGGCCATATCTCTGGTGGTGGCCACGAACAACACCTGGAAGTTCCTTGCCGTACTATTTGTAACAGAAAACAATGCAATTAGCCAACAGTTTGGATAAGCACTGTTTGGACAGTAAAATGCCCTCTTTCCCAAAGGTGAAGGAAACAACTGTGAGGACTTTCTGCCGTCCTTTGTCCAGTGCGTGTAGTACCGTAAAATTCTACGCACATACAAAGTATGGAGCAATGCTTCCCCTGGACTGGCATGCTCTGGATAATAAAAGGGTAGGTGGATGGATTGATTCAAGGTAAATTCAGACCCCACCTTAGGAAGAAACTTAGGATTAGTATGTAAAGACACCCTGTGTTTGTCAAAAATCAAATACAGCTGCTGACACATGAGAGCCTGAAGCTTGGAAATCCATCGAGCAGCAGTAATTGCAACTAAAAATAACACTTTCCACAGTTCAAACAGAGGCAGGGTGAGCTTCTTTAACACAAAATTTAAGTCCCAAGCCAGGACAGGATTGTGGCTTTGAGGCTTCAAGTGCAAGATGCCTCTCAAAAACGTTTGAGACATGTCAAGTTGAGCCACAGTATGGCCATTGACAGGTACATGGTAAGCAGAGATGGCTGACAGTTGTACCTTGATAGAGAAGTACTTCAGACCAGAGTCTGAGCGAGAAAGCAAAGTACTGCAAAATCTGATTCACCAGACAGGTGAAGGGGTCTAAGGGATGCAATGCAGCCCAGAGAGCAAAACACTTCCATGTCATGGAACAGGTGGCCCTGGTGGATGGTTTCCTGGCGACCACCAAAACGTCAGTCATCTTAGGGGCACCCCAAACCTCATGATGGCTATGTCCTCAGGAGCCAAGTATGAAGCTGGAGAGATATGAGATCCGGATGGACCAGGATGCCCTGTTCCTGGGAGAGCAAGCCAGTGCAAAGGGGCAGAGGCACCGGAGGTTCCACAATCAGCTCTTGAAGCAAGGGGAACCAGATCTGATGAGGCCAGAAGGAGGTGATCAGGATCATAGTTGTCCCTTACATCTGAAGCTTGATCAGAACCCTCTGAAATAGCAGGAAGGGAGGGAAAGAATACAGGAACCTCCCTTTCCAAGAGAGGGACAATGCATCTCACCAGAAAACTCCAGGAAGTTTTTCAATGAGTGGGCATGCAGAAAGGTCCAACTCTGGACGACCTCATCAGTCAGACAGATCTTCCACGACAGACGTCAGAAGCTGCCACTCGTGGGCTCATGACTGAGACTGGCAGACTTTCTGCCAAGATGTTCTGTTTACCAGGAACATGCACGGCCGTGAGTTCCAGGCCATGGACAGTGGTCTACGGCCCAATACCAGACCCTCATCGCTTCCCGACAGAGGGTAGGAATGAGTTCCCCTCGATTGTTGATATAATGGAACCACGCTGGGTTGTCCGTTTGGATCAGCAGTGGGCCCAGGGAGAGCTGGGTCTGGAAGGCCTGCAAGGCATACAGAACTGCTCGCATTCCCAGGGCATTGATGTGGAGGTCCCCCTCTGCCTTGGACCAGGTCCCTTGAGTCTGATAAATTCCCAAGTGAGTTCCCCAGTCTAGGCCCGAGGCATCTGTGGTGAGGATCTACTGCGGAGGCGGAATGAAAAATGGCACCCCCCTCAGCAGGTTGCTGGGCTCCAGCCACCACAGTAGCACCCTCTTGACAGGATCCAAGACCAGGACTGGCTGTTCCAAGTTGTCCGTGCACTGGTCCCACTGAACCGCAGAGGATCCACTGAGGACTCTCGATATAACCCGCCTACAGGGACCGTAACTACTGTCACAGCCATGAAACCCAGGAGGTGCAGAAAGAAGAATCAGCATTTATATAATGCTTTCATACACAGTGTATCCCAAAGCGCTTTACAAGCAATGCTAGACTGGTAGTGAAGTGACTGAATGTGTAGTGGCAGCCATATCGCACATCAACACCAACACACAGCCTGGACAATTGCAAAAGACCGGGCTGGGATGTGGCGACTGGAGTAGAGCCAACGGCTTAGTCCAACAGGCACTCTGCTCTTTCTTGCGGCAGAAAGGCCATCCCCTCTGCCATATGCAGCACTACCCCGATGTACTGAAGTTGTTGGCAGGGGGTCAGAAACGACTTGGGCAGGTTGATAGTGACACCCAAATCCTGAAACAGGTGGCAGGTATGAGAAAGGGTTTGGAATAGACACTCCATGGACAGTGCTGACAGAAGCCAGTTGACCAGGTAAGGAAAACCATAGAACTCCTGCCATCTAAGGTCAGCTGCCACCACTGCCAAACACTTAATGAACATTCGGGGAGCTGAAGATAAGTCAAACGGAAGGGCTCTGAACTGAAAATGGTCTCCCTGAAAATGAAACCTGAGGAAGCGTCTGAGAGGCTCAAACCCTGATATACAGATAAGCATGCTGCATGTCCAGGGAGCAAATCCAGTTCCCCTGGTGCAACAGAGGTAGGAGACCGTGAGAAGTGACCATTTTGAACCTTTTGTACTGGATGAATAGGTTCAGATTACTGAGGTCCAGGATGGGCAGGAGATCCCACAGCCATTTGGGAACCAGGAAGACTTATGAGTAAAACCCCTTACCTTTGCTGAGACTGCGGAATGGGTTCTATGGCCTTTTTGCAAAGCAAGGCCCGTATTTCTTCCCAGATCAGAGGGACGTGACCTGGAGGGTATGAATACTAAACTTGGGGATTGTCCAGAGGCCACTCCAAAAGTTCTAGGGAGTGCCCGTACTCTATGAGTTGCAGCACCCAATTGTCTGAAGTGATCTCCTGCCACCTAGCTAGATACAGGGAGAATCAACCCCTTACGACCACCTCCTGATTTTCTGGAAGGAGGGGGACCGGCAAAGAGTAAGGAAGGTGAGACTACCCAGCCAGAGTTGTGGGATCTCACCAAGAGCTCTTGCTGGCAGAAGAGGTGGGGTAGACAGAGCAGCCACTATCGCTTGCCGCATTCCTGGAGGCTTAGCCAATGCCCGGATCTATCTGTGGGTAGTCAAGTCAAGTCAAGTCACATTTATTTAAAAGACGCCCAATCCCGAAGGCTCTGGGCGTCGTACAAAAAAAAAAAAAAACTTAACAGCATTTCATACCGTATAATCAGAAAATTTACAACAAATTTAAAAACATATAAAAAACAAAATGAACAAAATTACACCCCAAAAGCTTGCACAAATAAGACGGTCTTCAGGCGAACCTTGAAGGCAATTATAGTGGGGGCCTCCTAACTACTACTGGCAAAAGTTCCAATAGCCGGGGCCAACAGCTTCAAAAGGCTCGGTCGCCTGCAGATTTTAACCTCGCTCTTGGAACATTTAGGAGGCCACCACTAGAAGAGCGGAGATTCTGGGTACAGGAAGAAGGTACCAGGAAATCTGACAGGTAACCAGGGCCCTGTCCGTGTAGGGCCTTATAGGTGAGAAAACCCACCTTGAAGAGCACTCTCCACCTGACAGGCAGCCAGTGCAATTCGCGCAACACAGGAGTAATGTGACAAAATTTACTTTGCCCGGATAAAAGCCGGGCAGCAGCGTTTGGCACTAGCTGCAGTCTGCGGAGAGAGCCCTCAGAGACCCCGAGATAGAGAGCATTACAGTAGTCAAGCCTTGAAGTGACTAAGGCATGTATCAAGGTAGGGAGGTCCAGAGACGGAACAAGGGGCTTAATCCTGGCAATGTTTCTAAGATGGAAGAAACAGGAACGTACCACGGAAGAAATTTGAGCCTCCATGGACAAATTCCTGTCAAGAATCACCCAGATTTCGCACCAAGGAGAGGCCATCAATGACGCAGCTCTAGCACAAGTCCAGTTGCAGAGTCAGAGGCCATCCCATCACAAACTCTGTTCGACTCTACTACCAATACCTCAGTCTTGTCAGGGTTCAGTCAGAACCAGCTAGCGGCCATCCAGTCGCTAATCTCAGCCAGACAGATATTTAACACATCCACTCGTTAGATGTTCCTGGGGCAAAGGATAAGTATAGCTGAGTATCATCAGCATAGCAATGAAAACTCAGACCATACTTCCTAATGATCCCCAGGGCAGCATGTATACTACGAACAACATTGGGGCCAGTATCGAACCTGAGGACTCCACACAAAGGGGCAGGATGTAGATGAGAAATTTCCCATCACAACCTGCTGTCTCCTATCGGTGAGAAAGGACTCAAACCACTTGATGACATTACCGGTGAGTCCGCACAACTCCCTCAGGCGTAAAAGCAACACACAATGGTCCACAGTATCAAATGCTGATGAGAGATCGAGGAGAACAAGAATTGTCTTGTCCCCTCAGTCTCTAGCCATGAGGAGGTCATTTTGCACTCGAACTAACGCAGTTTCGGTGCTATGTCTGGCCCGAAAGGCCGACTGGAAAGGATCATATGACTCGTGAGTTATGAGGTGTTCCTCCAGCTCAAGCGATACCACCTTCTCAACAATCTTCCCCAAAAATGGGAGATTGGAGATAGGTAATTTGCCCTGACCAAAGAAGATTTCTTTAAAAGGGGTCTCACCAGAGCCTCCTTCAAGGCATCTGGGAAGACACCCTGACTCAAGGAGCACCGGACAATCAGGGCAAACACCGGGCCAACAGAGTCAATGCATCTCATTAAGAAACGCGTTGGCACTGGGTCCAGCTCACAAAAGGTATGCTTCAAGTTGACTGCCACCTCAATAACCTCATGGACCTCCACTGGCCTAAACTCTCCCCAACTAGGCAGAGTACACTCAGCACACAACTGGTGACCACTGTCAGCAATGGTATTGCTGGCTGAAGAAACCTCCGCCCGGATCAAAGACACTCTGTCTGAGAAAAACCGAGCAAAATCCTCACAATCCTCATTTGAGGAAATTCTTCAGGGCTGAGACAGACAGGATGGAGAAGTCTGTCAACAGTCCGGAAAAGTGAGGCTGGTGGTTTCTCCCAGCAAATCTCCCGAGACAAAAATACTGTCTTCTTCGGTTGATTGCCTCCTGATATGCTAATAATGCGCGCGAGGACCAGTTTGTCCACCTCCAGACCGGACTTCCTCCAGCAGCGCCTAATCCTGATCTACCTCTTCATTCGCTGAGATCTCCGCCGCATCACGGAGACCTCAGGTATGAAGTTTTGAGTCGTACACGGATAGGTGCGAGGGAGTTGATGGTATCAGATAGCACCTTATTATAGGTGTCCACCCGATATCAACAGCCCCGACGCATGCACCACCCATAATGGATAAGTCAACTTCCGCCATAAAACCCTCAGGGGTAAGATCACGTAAAGGACGGCAGCGAGTCATCTCAGCAGGGGAAGAGCTTATGGCGGGAGCCCCAAGCCTGAACTTCACCGTGCAATGATCAGACCAAAACACCTGATCGATCACAAGATCAACAATCTCAATTCCAAGTGAGAAAACCAGGTCCAATGTGTGGCCATCCCGGTGAGTAGGTGCACCAACAAACTACGTTAGCCCTAATAGGGACATACTTTGCAAAATTTGCTGGTGCACCTTTGAGCTTTATCCTCGGCCCAGACATTGAAATCCCCCAGAAAAACACATCTGGGGGAATCCAATGTCTCGCTGACAACAAACTCGGCAAATTCCTGCAGGAAACCCCCCACCGGGCCAGGAGGGCGATAGATGAGGAGAATCCTGCAGCCAATGCCGAGTCCACCATGAATGGCCACACACTCAAGGGACGGAGTTCCCACTGGATGCACGGTGAAGGTCAGGCTAGATCTAAAACAGGTGGCTACACCGCCACCCTTGAGATTTCTCTGGGGCAGTGCACAACGGTATATCCTGGGGGGACTGCAGCCTCAAAAACAGGGCCAGCATCATCTCCCACCCAGGTCTCCGTAATGCAAGCCAGGTCAACCGATGAAACCAAGGCAGCAATAATTGCCGTCTTGTTTCTGATTGACCTGGCACTGCACAGCACTGCCGTCAAGAGATGTAGAGGGTGGTGTAGCTCCTCTGGTTACCTCACCACTCGGTCTGGTGGTCTCCTTGGAAATGGGCACCAACCACGTCTGGCTTCGCCTAAATACCCTAGAACATCCAGGGCGTCTCCTGGACCTAACCACCTCTATCCTTCCCTCAACCCGCTCCTGGTCAACCCAAAGCCCACAAGCAGAGCAATCCTTTCAATCCCCACCTCCCTGCCGCCTGATAATGATATCAGATACAGGGGAGGGTAAAGGATGCAGAGCATGCAGCAGTGAGTTCCCATAGCTGATTCTAGCCCCACAGGTCACCCTACAGACCCCTACACATTTCTAATTAAACACATTTTCAGACTAACATGCAAGCATTAAATAATAAAACTCAAATTAATTAAAAACACTCCTACCTAAATATTCTAACAAACACAGTTTAAAAACCTTCTACACAAAAAACATCCCTCCTCCTAACTCATGTAAAAGTGTTTAACTGCAGTGGCCATCGCCACTCAACGCTATCTTGGGAGTGGCGCTATGCTTATAGAAATACCTCTCCACCCTCCACAATACTAATTACTTCCAACTCACTCCACCAGCTCCAGCTGGGATTGGACAGAATTTGTGGACAGATTGGACAGCCTCTCACGCCGTGCACATCAGCCGATCCAGGAGGGTCAGCCAGATAGAGAGGGCAATAAGGAGAGCAAAAGGGAAGTCCCAGCAAAAAACGTCTAAGCAAACTTCCAGCCGCTGACGAGCGGCACCCCACACAGCAGAGGTAAAGTCCAGAATACAAGAACAGCCGCTTGCGAGCGGCACTGTACTTTATAGAAATACCTCCCCGCCCCTCCACAATACTAATTACTTCCAACTCACTCCACCAGCTCCAGCTGGGATCAGGACAGAATTTGGCACAGCCTCTCACACTGTGCACATCAGCCAATCCAGGAGGGTCAGCCAGATAGAGAGGGCAATAAGGAGAGCAAAAGGGAAGTCCCAGCAAAAAACGTCTAAGCAAAGCTTCAGCCGCTGACGAGCGGCACCCCACACAGCAGAGGTAAAGTCCAGAATACAAGAACTGCCGCTTGCGAGCGGCGCTGTACTTTATAGAAACGTCTAAGCAAAGCTTCAACCGCTGACGAGCGGCACCCCACACAGCAGAGGTAAAGTCCAGAATACAAGAACTGCCGCTTGCGAACGGCGCTGTACTTTATAGAAATACCTCCCCGCCCCCTCCACAATACTAATTACTTCCAACTCCACCAGCTCCAGCTGGGATCGGACAGAATGTGGCACAGCCTCTCACGCCGTGCACATCAGCTGATCCAAGAGGGTCAGCCAGATAGAGAGGGCAATAAGGAGAGCAAAAGGGAAGTCCCAGCAAAAAACATCTAAGCAAAGCTTCAGCCGCTGACGAGCGGCACCCCACACAGCAGAGGTAAAGTCCAGAATACAAGAACTGCCGCTTGCGAGCAGCGCTGTACTTTATAGAAATACCTCCCCGCCCCCTCCACAATACTAATTACTTCCAACTCACTCCACCAGCTCCAGCTGGGATCGGACAGAATTTGGCACAGCCTCTCACGCAGTGCACATCAGCTAATCCAGGAGGGTCAGCCAGATAGAGAGGGCAATAAGGAGAGCAAAAGGGAAGTCCCAGCAAAAAACGTCTAAGCAAAGCTTCAGCCGCTGATGAGCAGCACCCCACACAGCAGAGGTAAAGTCCAGAATACAAGAACTCAAGAATTGGGTATCCCAATGAAAGGGCATCCTCTGCCCTAGACTTGGGCTGTGTATGATATATGGAATGGACCGATCTCAGGGTGCATCCAGATGCCTACAGGTGAGCAAGGATATCCGCCACATCCCCACTAAACAATCTGTACCCTTTAAAGGGGGCATTCATGATGGACAGCTGGACATCCTGTGTGAATCCCAACACCGGAAGCTAAGCATGCCAGCACATATAGATGCTGGTTGCCAAGGCCCAGGCCAACGCATCCACAGTGTCATAGGCCGCACGGAGCAAATGGGTGTCAACATCAGAGGCTGACTTGAAGGAAGTCATGGCTTGCTGCTTGGCAGGATCGTCTGGTAAAGCTTGGACAGCTTCCCCCCCTCACCTGATCCCACAGGGCATTCTGAAACTGAAGTATGTGAGCCAAGTAATTAAGAGCGTGAATCGCCAGAGTAGAAAAGGCGACGCCACTTGCCCAGGCAGTCCAACCAATGTGACTCTTTGTTGGGTGGCAATGAGCTCAGATACTTAGGTCACTTAGTGCGGTCATGAGTGGTGTTTATCATTGTAGAGTCCACCTGCACTCCAAGAAAGGTCATCCCAGCTGGGGTATGGTACAGCCTATTGGCGTTGTTCGCATAGCTGGCATTAGATTAGGCAGACACCAGGCAGCCATGGTGGCATCCTCATAAGTGTCAAGGAGATTAGGGACAACCAATAGAGGGGTTTCTGGCTGACGAAGGTAGGTGGCCAGCAAACATCGCTCCAGATCCTGTTCTTCTGTCTCGAACCCCATAGCCTCTTGAATGTGCTGCATGACAGTGGTAAAAGAGGGGTCACTGGTGTTGACTTGTAGACACTCTTAGAGGTGCCCTTGCCTTCAGAGGAGCATGTAGAGGGGGTGGGCGAACCACTGACATAGCCATCATCCCTGTCATCAAACAGCTGGAGGTCAGGGGATACTCAGCTCCCCATCTGTGGATGCCTAGGAGGTGAAGTGGGGCATGGTATGACCGAGGGACGGCCCCGCAGAAGGACCCCTGGGGCTGGTGGGTGCAGGACCCTGAGGCTGGGGACCTGCGACTTCATGAAACCCCATAGGGATGTGAGTAGGGCTTGCAAATCAACAGTGACCGTGTTGGTCCAGAAGGCACTGGGTAAGGACAGGCCGGCATTGGTCCTGCAGGCACCAGCTGAAGATAAAGAAGCGCAGGCCCTGCAGGTGCTGGATGTGGGTAGACCGGCACTGGGCCAACAGGTGCTGGTTGAAGACAGATTGGCGCAGGTCTGACAGGCATCAGCTGGGGATAGGCAGCTGGAGGCCCAATGGGAGCCAGCTGAGCCAGAACTGGTAAAGGCCCAACAGGTGTCGGGACAGGCAAGGCTGGTGAGGGTCCCACAGGTGCCAGTTGAGGGAGAACATGCACTGGTGAGAGAGGAGCCCTGCCAGACGAAAGTGGAGGAGGGCTTGGACCTAGGGAGGCGTCAGTATCTTGGAGCCTCTGCGGTGAGTAGGGCGGCTAGCTGCAAAATCAAGCAGACTTGATAGACCTATAGGCCTTTATCTGCTGGCAAATTTGTATGTTCATATGCCCAGGTGAAGGCTGGGCAGTGAACCCTGTTGAAGAGGCTGACACTGGAGCTGCAGGAGTGAGAAACAGGTCTTGCATCTACTGAACCTGCACCGGCTGGAGAAATGCTGGTAGAGCCAGCATGCTATGTGCCAAAGCAAGTGAGGGCCTAAGCAGCAGGGGCTGGGGGTCCGGGAGTGAGCCCTGATCCAAGAGTTGTCCGCCCAAAATGGCAATGGTGGTAGGAGGCATTGCCATCGGTAGCCCAGTGGATGATAGGGCATGCGCTACGGACAAGTCCAACCCCACAGAGGAAGGCCCCTTCATGGCCAACGAATGGTGGGGAGACCACCTATCCCAGTCCTTGTCCTGGTGTTTGTGTTTCCCATTAGCAGTTTTCCAGGACTTCGAAGACAGGGAGCTGAGGACTGAGCTGGGGAGACTGAGGAGCTCCTGGCCTGCAGCTTCCGTTCCATGGAGGAGACCTTCTGCTGTAGAAGAAAGTTCTCGAACGTCCACTGGCGATGTCGCCAGGTAGCCTGGTTGAATCCCTGACAGATCTGGCAGGTTTGGACGTTGTGAGTTGGGCCTAGGCAGCAGACACAAGCAGAATGGCAGTCCTTCTTGGGAGTTGTTTTCTGCAGGCACACTTGGTCTTAAGAGTGATCCTAGGTTGATAATGATTTAGAAAACATAAAAAAGGAAACAAAACGTATACTTAAGCAGCAGGCTGGTAGGACAGAGGTCTGGGGTTATATTCTGTTTTAATTGAAATATTTGAATAGTTTGTAAGTGAAATTAGTTCTATGTGTTAAAAATTATTACCTTGAATTAGAACTGTTACTTGGGCTGTGATATTGTAACTTTGGAGGCTTGGGGACAGTTGTTTGGCAGGGTTAATTAGAGGGAAATTTAAATGTGTTGTTTGCCTGGTGTTAGGGGGAGGGGACATTAGCTGCAATTACCTTGTCTTTAAACAGGAATTACCTTGGCCTTCATTGTTCACTTGGGAACTTAAGCAGCAGGCTGGTAGGACAGAGGTCTGGGGTTATATTCTGTTTTAACTGAAATATTTGAATAGTTTGTAAGTGAAATTAGTTCTATGTGTTAAAAATTATTACCTTGAATTAGAACTGTTACTTGGGCTGTGATATTGTAACTTTGGAGGCTTGGGGACAGTTGTTTGGCAGGGTTAATTAGAGGGAAATTTAAATGTGTTGTTTGCCTGGTGTTTGGTAAGAGCCTCCCACCCACCCACTCTGTTTTGTAGGCTTCTTAAATACTGAAAAGCCACTGGGGTTGGGATTGAAGGGCTTAGTATTTCTGTTTGGGACTGAAATTTGAAGCAACAGGAGCTGTGGGCTTGTGACATCATACTGATGTCTGCTTACACACTGGACTGTATGTGTTTGTGAGACTTGGGAACTTTATTGGTGGGGTTGAAATTGGGTTTGTAAATAACTACAGTCAGTATAGAGAGAAACTGTATTTCAGGGGAAAGGGACTGAGAAAAGGGGTGTGCCATTATAAACAGAGGGGGATAAACAGGGTGGCCATATTCCACCATGGCAGGCATCTTCGGAAGGTTGTAGACTGCACAGGCTGTGGGATGGCAATAATTCTAAATTGGCCTGGAGAGAGGGAGGCTGCCCACTCTGTAGACAGCTATCTTGTATCAGGAGTGAGGTATATTAGTTAAGGAGTAAGCTGGGGGTGTCCAAGGATAAGGGGTGTGGATATGGGCAGCAAAAGGGTGGGGCTGAGGGGAGGCTGGGGCAACACTCTGAAATTACAGGATGTTATGTTGCAGCAAGCAGGAGGGAGGATAGTAGGGACAGAGGACCCTTAGATAGGGAAGTTGATGCTAAGGGGAAAGCGTACGGGGTGAACATTCTGAATACAAAGAGAGTGGAGGGCGAAGAGTCAGGAGGGGCTGTTGTGCGGAAGCCTAAAACAGCAGACTGTGGGAAGGGAGCTCCTAAGGTGAACAGAGCAAGAGGGGAAGAAGAGGGGCAGTTTAGAGATGCAGTCAGAGGAAACTCGGGTTACTTGATGGAGGCTGACAGAGTGTCACAATAAATTTGAGCTACTAAGCAACCTAGAGGGGAGGAAGGGGTTGGTGGAAATAAGGAAACTAGTACAGAGGCCAGGAGGGGTAGGATACCCACAGGGCATCACAGACTGGCTATGGAAAGGATAGAAATAGTCCCAGAGGGAGAAGGAAATATATATGTTAAGCAAATGGGGAGATGCAACATATTCCAGACATGAGGAGGACAGCATGATTGGAGAGAAACTGGGAGGCACGAGGTGGAGAGGAGCCCCCCTTCAGCAGGGGGGTCAGTACCAAGGATGGGGCCCTAGCTAAAGGGGACCCACAGAGAGCCTCTGGAGGCAGGGGTACTATTACAAGGGGGGAGGATGGCGGTGTGAGGGAAGGGGAAACCATCAGGGCCAGGATAAATGGTTCGGATAAGATAGGGTTAAAGGGGACACCTATTCAGAGGGGGTTTGAGTTAAGTGGGCAAAATAGCAAGGGAGGCAGAAAGGGAGGGTGACAAGGGTCTTTCTCATAAGGCAGACTCCTATGAAACTGAGATCATGAATAAAGGGGAAGGGGCTGAGAGGGCATAGTGGAGGTAACCATAAGGATGATAGCGTGTGTTAAGGTTCTGTTATTGGGAGACTCGATGATTAGGGGTATCCAGTGGGAGGGACAGTGGGGTGGATGCCATAGCCAGGTGAAGGTAGTGAGTATTCTGGGCTGACAGTGCACAGAGCAAAGTTCATGGTGTATAGGAAATGGTTAGGGATTGAGAGGAAACTGATTTCCTGGTACATTTGGGAACTAATGATCTAGAGGAAATAGCATTTTGGAAATCCAAGCAAGGTTCCAAGAACTTGCCAGAGTCTGTCGGGATAATGGATGCAACATTTCCTTTTCTGAGATATTGCCAGTACTAAAGGCCCTCAGTGGAGAAAATGAAGCTCTACACAGGTTAATGACTGGCTCACAAAATGGGTGAAGAGAGGTTGGGGTGTTAGGAACTGGAATGGAGTTTGGGAGGATAAGGGACTATATGCCAAGGACAGGTTTCATTTTGCCCCATTAGGGAAGGAAGTCCTTAAACAGGGGATGGCTGACTACATACAAGAAAGGTGGGGTTTAAACTTGTGAGGGGGGAGGATAAGGGAGGGGCTGACCAGAAGCCCTCTCCTCCAGATGAGGGAGTAGCCTTCAAGCCCAAGGGGAGGGAAACAGACTGGGGTGGAGGTTCCAGGAGGAGCAGAGGGAGGATGGAAGTATAAGGAATCTGGGTGGGGTTCGACAAAGAGGATCAGGGATAAGGGGTGGGGGTTGGTGTTAGTAAATGCCAGGAGCTTGGGAAACAAGATGCCAGAGTTCCAGGCCATGCTGTTCGAGAGGGGGTGGATGTGGCGGTGGTCACAGAGACGTGAGCCAACAAAAACCATGACTGGGATCTACACCTACGGGGGTACACTATGCTTAGGAAGGACTGAAAGGAGGACAGAGGGTGGAGTGGCTATGTTCATTAGAGATGACATAGAAATTGCTAGGGTAGAAGAGCAGAGGGAAACGTGGAGGGCCTTATGGTCACTACGACCCCAGCAGGAGATAAGGTCAAGCTGGGTGTAGCATATGCCCCCCGGGATGAGTGATGTTCTAGAGGATGGTTTGCTGGACAACAACATTGCCCAGTGTGGACCAAAAGGGAAGGAGGGTGCTGATGGGGACCTTAATATGCCAGGTACAAACTGAGGAACCATGTCTCTAGGTGGCCAAGGAGCAGAGGCTGCTGGATGGCTTCCAGGATGTGTTCTAACACAGCATGTGATGGAGCCCACAAGGGAGGGCATGTCCTGGATGTGGTTCTGGCAGATGGGGACCTGGTAAGGGACATGGTTGTACAGGACCCCTGACTGGGAGCCACCACAATACTGTCTGGTTTCAAATAAGCATGGGGGAGATCTAGGACACTGGCAGTGGACTCAGGGGGCAGACTTATGGGCATGGGAAATATTCTCAAAGATCACTTGAAGGGATTACCTCAAAGACAAGTGTGGAAAGGAGATGGAGGTCACATAACGGGACTCTCATGGAGGCAGTCAGGATCTACGCTAAGTTGAAACGTAAGTGAGCAAGGTCACATAAACCATGCTGGTGGTCCAGTGAGGTACAGGCGGCAGTCAGAGAAAAGGCAGCCTACAAAATATAAAACAACAAGAGGGGATAGGGATAAGACAATGACCAGCTTGCATCTAGAAAAGTCACCCGTATGGTGAGGGGAGCAAAGTCCAGTAAAAGAGCAGCTGCTGGCACAGGGATACATGGAGGGAAAAGGGGTTCTTCCGGTACATTGGGGAGTGGGGAAAAACTAAGGGCCATCTCAGCAGATTGAGATCAGGAGGAGGGTGGGTGGAAGAGGCGAGGGACCAGGCAGGGTATTTAATGAGTACTTTGCCTCTGTGTTCACTAGGGAGGGGGATAGATTCAAAAGCAAGGCACGCAGGGGATAGAAACGTCAGTAAGTGGGATCAGGGGAGCAACAGAAATGGAGCAAGAGGGAGGGAGAGGTACCCTGCTGGTGTCACATCTGGGTAAGGATAAAAGGCCAGTAAGGTGGAGGGACGGATGATGCTATCTCTGCCAAAGGGTGTGGTTAGCCCTCAAGGCCCTAAAGAAAGACAAATCTCCTGGGCTGGATGGCATTATAAGAGTACTATAGAATTGGCAGACATACTGGCTGCACTATGGGAGCTTTTCAGCAGATCACTTGAGACAGGGAGGTACCTAGGATTGGTGAGAGGCACATGGGTACCAATCCATAAAGGGGGTCGAGGAAGTACCAGGTAACTATAGACCCATCAGTTTGACCTCAGTGGTGGGAAAATTAATGGAAGTATACTAAAGGAGCGACTGGTGGTGTACTTGGAGGAGGTGAGAGGTCTGGATGGTCGGCAACATGGGTTTGTACCAGGTAGATCATGTCAAACCAACCTTGTGGAGTTCTATGAATGGGTAACATCAGAACTGGACAGGGATAAGCCTGTGGATATATTATTCTTGGACTTCAGCAAGGCGTTTGACTCTGTCCCCACAATGGTCTGGTGGAGAGACTGATGGGGTTAGGAGTAGGCCCTTTGATGGTCAGATGGATTGAAAACTGGCTAGCTGGACACACTCAGAGTAGTGGTCTGTGGGGCTCTCGAACCCTAGAGAGGTTGGTAGTGGGGTACATGAGGCTCGGTCCTGGGTCCGATCCTGTTTAATGCATACATATCGGACATCAGGAGGGGTATAGAGTGTGAAATGAGTCTCTTCGCGGATGACTCCAAGATGGGAGCAGTAGTTGAGGGAGAAGAGGGAGGTTGGCCCTGCAAGGATCTGGACACCCTGGAAGCTGGGCTCACACATGGAAATTAAATTTCAATATCACCAAGTGCAAGGTGTTGCATCTTGGTTGGGAAACTCTAAACACAGGTACACCCTGGGAGGGGAGGCGCTGGAGGCCTCAATAGGGGAAAAAGACCTAGGGGTCATGGTGGATGCATGTATGAATAACTCTGAGCAGTGCAGGAGAGCAGCTAGCAAGGCAAACAGGATGTTGGGATGCATCGTAAGGGGGATCACCTCTAGGAGCAAGGAAGTGATTCTGCCGCTGTACAATGGACTGGTTAGACCACATCTTGAGTACTGTGTAAAGTACTGGAGACCACACTTGAAGAGGGACATACAGCTCCTGGAGAGGGTACAGAGGAGGGCAACAAAGATGATACGAGGGCTAGAAGTTTAGCGTATGAGGACAGACTTGAAGCTCTGCCTGTTTTCATTGGAGGACAGGAGAGACAGGGGGACATGATTGAGGTCTTCAAGTACCTCAAGGGAATAAATAAGGTAAACATGGAGGATCTTTAGACTAAAGCAGGGAGGTATCACCAGAGGGTATGGTTTGAAGTTGGAAGGTGGAAGGGTGAGGTGGGGAAAGAGGAGGAGGTTTTTCACTGAGAGGGTGGTGGACCCTTGGAATGCACTGCCTGGTGAGCTGGTTCAGAGATCCACAGTGGAGGGCTTCAAGAGAGGGTGGGACAGACACAGAAAATGGATGTATCAGATGATGGCCTGTCCCAGGGGGGTGGGGATGGATGATAGGGGTTTCTGGAGCACAAGGGATGGGAGAGTCTCGGCACCCAACTAAGGAACTAAGGTTCGAGCAGACTCGATAGACCGTAAGGCCTAATCTGCTGTCAAATAGTATGTTAGTATACAGTGAGAAAAAATAAAACAAACGCTGAAAGCGTGCAAACATGGCAGTCGACTGAAGCTGCAGTGGTTTCCAGAGGTCTGATGTATGTTGGTTGACGGCAGGAAAAGAACTGGGGAGACAATGGGGGCCGCCCACTCTTATAGGACAGGCCAATGTCATAGGGTGACATGAGAGGTGGGTGGCCCTCTGGTAGACTGCTAGCAAGAAAGTTTTCAGTGTGGTCCTAGTGCCTAGTGGCTAAGTCCTACCAGTGAGGCCAGCTGCAAGAGATACCCTCAAAGTAAGATCAAGGGTCACATGGTTCACAAGTAAAAGGGAATTCATACCGTAAAAAAGTATTTAAACTGCAAAAATAGAACTGAGAAGCAGGAGTTAGGTCTACTGTGCTGCAGCCTACTCAATGCACACAAAATAACTGAGGATCATGGGAACACAGGGAGATTAGGTGGGTCAACATCTGATCCAAAGTCACCTATGCATCATCAGCCTATCATGCGAACATAAAACAGTTTGTAAAGAACTGGAGTGCTGTGGATATATTCAAAACACAATAGTGTCTGGAAGGATCCTTAAGTGGGAGTGACTTTGTACTAAAGGAGATCCTGGTCACGTAAGTAGATGGGAAACAAAGTCTAAAACAATTAACAATAACCTTACCATTTTTCTATAAGCATCAGACAGCTCCTTCAAAACATCATTACTCAGAATCTCGAGACACTTAAAAACATTCAGATGTTCAGTTAGCTTACACTGCTCTTCTCGCTATTCAGGTGAGCCTACTTTAACCAACAACATTACAGTACCTTTTAATTCAGAACACATGATGCATTGCAAAATGTTTAGCGACAAGCTCTGATGATTTTACAACTAACTCTATCCTGAGGACTGTCTGACAGATCTGTGTTTATATATTTTATAGAAAGGAGAAGCTTCATTCAGAAGAGACACTGTTACAGTCTTAAAATAGCAGGAAAGGAATAACACCATCGAACCAAATATAGTTCCTCAGAATAACCAAGTGTGACAGGGTTGTATAAGGCCCTGGCTCATTTATTATGCATCAGTTATTTGGTCTCTCCGACATGTGTCTAGTCTCTGGTTATGCAACACATAGAAAGGAATGTGTGGGTGCCTGAAAGGGAAAGCCCAGAGGACAGCTAATCACTGAGCCCCCATAGCTTAGTGGTTAGAGCACTGGCATGGTACGCCAGGAGCCTGGGTTCAGATCCCAGTAGGGTCACACTTTTCCTTTCATATTTCCATCATGATTTAAAAATTGACTCGTAGTGGCTTTACTGTACTAAAAGAAGTTATCTGGTGTCTCTGAGCGTGCCTAGCTGCTGGTTACACAACACACAGACAGGAATGTGTGTGCGCCTAAAAGGGAAAGCCCACAGGCCTGCTAATCACTGGGCCCCCATAGCGTAGTGGTTAGAGCACTGGCACGGTAACACAGAAACACAGAAACATAGAAACATAGAAGTTGACGGCAGATAAGGACCGCAAGGCCCATCCAGTCTGCCCATTTCTTTTTCTACCTTATAAATGTGCCATCGGCCTTTGCTCTGTCAGTGACCTATCTATTCATAGTCATTTGTATTGCTCCCTTATGCCTATCCCATGCCTGTTTGAAGCCCTGCACTGTATTCATAGACACCACTTCTTGTGGTAAGCCATACCATGCATCTACCACCCTTTCTGTGAAAAAGAATTTCCTCACAT
The DNA here is from genome assembly GCA_016271365.2 of Neoceratodus forsteri. NCBI lineage: Eukaryota > Metazoa > Chordata > Ceratodontiformes > Ceratodontidae > Neoceratodus > Neoceratodus forsteri. The sequence continues at coordinate 1,105,571,605 of CM057449.1, read as the reverse complement.
TCCCCCTTAATCGGCCTCCCTCTAATCTCATGCTGTGTCCTCTTGTCCTGCTATTTTCTTATATTTAAACATGTTAGACTCTTTCACCTTGTTTATGCCCTTAAGGTGTTTAAATATCTCGATCATATCACCTCTCTCCCTCCTTTGCTCAAGGGTATACATATTGAGCTCCGTTAATCTGTCCTCATATGTCTTCTGATGCAGTCCCTGCACCATTTTGGTTGCCCTTCTCTGGACTGCCTCAATTTGGTTAATGTCCTTGTGAAGGTGTGGCCTCCAATACTGCACATGCAGTACTCCAGATGGGGCCTAACCATATGTCTTGTACAGAGGGATTATTACCTCCTCTTACGACTTGTGATACCCCTGCTAATACACCCTAACACCCCCCTAGCCTTACCTACTGCTTTAGAGGTCTGCTTGGATGATTTTAGGTCATCAGTGATGATGATGCCCAAGTCTCTTTCTTCCTTTGTGACTGCTAGCAACTCCCTCCAGCCTATAAGTGGCTTCAGGGTTTCTCTTCCCTATGTGCATGATTTTGCACTTCTTTGCATTAAATCCCAGTTGCCACTCTTCTGACCATTCTGCTAGTTTATCCAGATCTCTTCTCATTCTGCCCACCCCATCTGGATCATCTACTCTGTTGCAGATCTTGGTGTCATCTGCAAACAGACAAGCCTTACCTCTAGTCCATCTGCGAGGTCACTAATGAAGATGCTGAATAGGACTGGCCCCAGGACTGATCCTGAGGTACCCCACTTGTGACTTGCATCTCTTCTGACTGTATACCATTTACCACCACTCTCTGTTTTCTGCCAGTCAACCAGTTTGCCACCCAGTTGACCAACTTCTGACCCACCCCAAGCCTACCTAGCTTATTTATCAATCTCTATGTGGAACAGTGTCAAAAGCTTTGCTGAAGTCAAGGTAGGCGACATCAACTGCTCCCCCTTGGTCCACCACTCTGGTTACCCAGTCAAAGAAATCTATGAGATTAGTTTGACAGGACCTTCCTTTTGTAAACCCATGCTGTCTTGGATCCTGTGCCCCTATGGATTCCAGGTGTTGCACTATCCTTTCCTTAAGGAGTGCCTCCATAATCTTGCCAAGGACCTGGGTTCAAGTCCCAGTAGGGGGTCACACTTTTCCTTTCACATTTCCAATTGTTATGCAGAAAGAGTTAAATGCAAGGATCTGTTCTATACTCTCTTTTTCTGTCTCTTGTCTGGTTGCGCAACCAAATGTTCTCATAAGACCTCGGAACTGGTCACTGAGTATCACGATTCTCTGCCTCTCACCATTTCTCTGCCTTCACTTGCTGTTTCTGTTTTTTCTTCCCCCTTGTATATCAGCGCTTATAAAATGTATGTGAATCTTTGTATGAAACTGTGATCCCTTGGTTTGAAATGTATATAGTTATCCTGTTGAAATGATTGCAAATAGCTATTTGGAATTTAGAGGGTTAACCTGAGATGTAGTTTGAGCTCCTCTCAGGCATGTTTGCAAACTCTTTTGCACAGCTGTCTGCAGGACACCAGCGTGGGACACTGTTCCATTTGTAAGCCTGCTCTGCAAAGAAACTGACAAAATCACTTGATACATTTTGTGAGAAACAGGATGTGACGTAGACAGCCAGTTCTGAGTGCTGTATCATTTTTTTTTTCAACATAAAATGTACTACTGTCTCTGCTGAAAATCTGATGCTCTAGGAGTGACCTCCCCCCCCCCAGGTTTCAGCTGAAAGATGCAAGCCAGGAGAAAATGCTGACAGCATGTGAGTTCACACACTCAGTTTTGGGAGACAATGGCCCAGATATTCAAAGGGTTGCGTCCGGCACGATATTCAAGCGGGGTGTGCCTGGCACAAATCCCCCATGCGCCACAGCGCATCAGTAATATGCAGGCGCGGGTAGGGTGGCGTGCCCATGCCATACTATGCACAGCCAGATATTCAGCCCGGGATGTGCGGAGCCATGCATCACATAACTACCTCGCCGCACAAAGTTAAGCAAAAAAAAAAAGGAGCAACATCCGACTACCCACAGGTGAGCTGCGCATTGCAGGCGCAACACGACGCTGCCACCTGTGGGTAGCTACCAACTCCAGCAGCACCTCCATGGTGGCGCCCCCCATGCCGATCACAGGCATTAGTAAAATAAATAAAACCTCCTACATCCCTGGTGGTCAGTGAACCGCTGTCTGCCCGATCGCGGGCTTCAGTAAATAAAAAGATTTATCCTATATCCCTGGTGATCCAGTGGACCTGTCTGCCCGATCGGCGGGCTGGAAGTAAAATGTAAAGAAACCTATATCCTTGGTGGTCCAGTGGACCTGTCTGCCCGATCGCGGGCTGAATTAAAAAAGAAACCTATATCCCTGGTGGTCCAGTGGTCCCCCTCCCCACTGATCCCACGCCCCGCTCCCCCAGGTCAGCGGCGGGCAGCAGCACCCACCACCTGCAGCCCCGTCGGTGGGCTGTCTAGGTCCACAGCGTGAGCCAATGGTGTGCAACTCCATACCATACTACACATTCCAGATATGAGATGGATCCATTCACATATCTGGAATGATAATAAAGTATGGGCTGCATGCCCATTGCTCATGCTGTGGAATAATGGGCACTGACTACCGACTGTCAATCGGCGGGCGGCAGGCGGGGTGCTGCTGCTAGCCGCTGACCGGCGCTGAAAGGGGATCAAGAGTGGGGAGGGGGGTCCACTGGACCACCAGGGATATAGATTTCTTTACATTTACTTCAGCCCATCGAGCAGACAGGTCTCCACTGACCAGCAGGATATAGGATTCAATTTTTACTTAAGCCCGCGATCGGGCAGACAGCAGTCCATTGGACCACCAGGGATATAGGATTTTGTTTTCAATTTACTGAAGCCCGCGATTGGGCAGACAGCGGTCCACTGGACCACCAGGGATATAAGATGCATTTTTTTTTTTTTACTGAAGCCCACGATCGGGCTGTGGGTCACACTGCCGCACTGCAGAGGCGTCGGTCCCCGATGGCTGCTGCCTGACAGGGCGCCAGGCGCAAGTCGTCAGAGATCGGCACACCTGCATGCAATTGGGGCCATACTGACATGCAAATGGCCCCATTTGCGCCTTGCATACATTATGGCCACATTTGCATGTCAACTATTGAATATCGCGGTAGTTGCGCCTAGTGCAATGGAACTTGCGCTAGCGCATCCCCATGATCCACTCTGGCCACTGGCGCTGGCGCAGTGCCACTGCGCCATGCGCACTGCGGGTGGCCAGGGTGCGATATTCAACGATGCTGAGCCATGGCGCGGCTCCGTTGAATATCGCCCAGTCCACACCCCTGCGCAGCTAAGTTGAGCTGCGCCCAGGCTTGCGCCACAGCCTGGCGCAGTTTGAATATCTAGGTCAATGTGTTACTTGGAAGGCTTTAATCAAGGATCCTGTTTGTCTGAGTTTATTACAGCTGTAGTTGCTATATCATATCCATTTTATGACGCTAGAGAGGAACCTAGGTTGTTACACAGAGGTACAAGGTTGTAAATGCTCCTGTGAAGCCTGTGTGTGGGAGGATCCAGCATGGATCAAAAGAGATGTCATTTGAAACATGAGACATGCTGAGGATTGCAAAATTAATACTGAAGAGACATCCTTTTTGTATAAGATATATATCTTTTATATATAATCTGACAGAGAAGGAGCTAGCTGACCTCACACAAAAAAGGGGTTGGCCAATACAGTATGCTTAAGGAATATTCTGTTTTACTACACAGAGACACTTTCACCTAGACTCTAAGAAAACATCTTTGGAGCACTTGTAAACAGGTAGTTAGAAACAGAGTCAAATCTAAGTACTGTAAGTAGGAATTTGCACTGTTTAAACCTTGTTCTTTTAATATATGTGTATATCTTGTGATATAAGAGTTCTGTATTTTGTGTTGTACATATTTTTAACTAGTTTAGTAAAAATAATTTAGAACTTACTTGGTCTGTCTTAGACTTCTTTTTAGTTGTAAGAAAAGTATATGGTTATTGCAGACACTAAACATAAGCTTGAATGGTGATACCAAACTGGAAAGAGAAGTGTTTTAAATCTGAGGTCTTTATTAAAGTTTTTAAGGGTTCATCTCTGTATACCTGGTTAGGTGCCGTAAGGCAAAGATATCTAGCCCCGAAGACAGAAATATCTGAGCCTGTGCATTGTGCACACGCTTAACAAGAGGTTCACAGTTTGAATCCCCCAAGACTTTGAGACCAAAGGTTGATCTGAACTCACAAAACAGACAAGAGGGTTACCTTGTTCTGTAAAACTGTTCACAAGACTGCGCTCGGAAGTTGGCACTTTGGGAGTAGAGGGCCTGGCCTGCTGAGTGGGTTTGTGACAGACTGGTTGGCAGCAGCGGCATACTTTTGGTATCACAAGCTTTTATTGTTCTGTGTCAGCTGAGACCGTAAGCTCTCTTGCAAAGAAAGAAAAAGACAAGAGTTTATTTTTTAAAAGGAAACAGAACTATATATCCCTTGGCTTAGTCGAGTTACTACCAGATTTTTTTTTTTTTTTTTTCTAAAGTGCAGTCAGTGTAGCAGTAGTCAGGAAAGATGACTTTCAACTACAGCAGGCACACTGTAGATTACTTAAGGCAGTTGTGCGGGGACAGAGGAGTCCTGTTCGAGATGACAGCAAGCAAGCAGCCTCAATGATGCCCTGATGGTAGCAGATACCAAGAGCAGCGAGTCACCAACCGTGACTGGAAAGGACCAAACCTCAAGTATGAAAGGGCTAGCGGCCAGTGAGGGGTCCAGAGCCGATGAGGAGGACAGCAGGGCCACTGTCAGTGAAGGGCCACAGCAGCAGGGGAAGATGACCAGTATCCTGAATCCAGAGGTACTCAGGCTGCAAATTGAGTTACGCAGGATGGAACTGGAGGCAGAGCGAGAACAGAGGTAGGCAGACCGTGAGGCAGAGCGAGAACGCCGTGATGCAGAGTGAGAATGCAGAGAGGCAGAGCAGGAACAGCGAGATGCAGACCATGAGAACCGTGAGTGCCAGCGAGTTGCAGAGGACAAGAGAGAGGAGTGCCAGAGGCAACACGAACTGGAGAAGCTTACTCCAACCAGCGGCACCAGAGTAGGTAAGTGGCTTGGGTTTAACTGGGACTGCAGGACTAGGTTACAAATTGAACTCCAAATTAATAGCGAATTTAAGAAGAGGAAAGATGGACTTTTTTAATTCTTTTGAAAAGTTTGTATTCAGGCTAAAATTCTAAAGAGTCCTGGACCTTCCAGCAATCCCCTACCTACCAGGAAAGCTTGGGATGCATTGGGTCAAATGGACGGCGAGGACAACAATGATTACAGCAAGCTAAAAGCTGCACTGTTAAAAAGTTTGAATTAACTGCTGAATCATACAGAGCTAAATTCCGTAAGCTCAGGAGAAGCCCTGATATGAGCTACGAGGCTATACATGAAACGTCAGTTTTAAGACGTTGGTGGGAAGAATTGAGGCAAACTCTGTTGATAAAACTGAAAATGTGATTTTATTAGAACAGTTTATTGGGCATGCCCAGCAGAGCTCAAAACCTGGACTAGAGGACCGAGATCCAAAAACAGTGCAAGGGCTGCTGAACTCTCAGACCGCTATGCCAGAGCAGACCTGCTCTGAGGCCGAATAAATGAGCGTGGCAGCATAGAAAGGAAAAGCGCACCTTCAGGGCAGCTAAAACCCTCACTGCCTCCACAAAAACTAGTTAGCCCAGGTTTTAGAGGCAGAAATGAATGTTGGGTGTGTAAGGAAACTGGGCATATTGCAGAGCGGTGTCCCAAAAGGCAAGCCATAATACACAACGGGTGCTAGAAAAGATGGGGTTGTTTGGTGTCCCTGAGAGCATGCTAATGAACATGAGGGAGCACATGCACCCAGTCATGATAAATGGTGTGCAGACGCAAGGGTTAAGGGACACAGAGGCATTCCTGAAGTTAGTAAAGGGGGATCTGGTACAGCCTGATCAGCTTATACCCAATAAATACGTCACTGTACAAGGGTTTACTGGTGAAGCGAAAATATTGCCACTCGCTAGTGCTCTCCCAGACTGGGGTGAAACAGGGGGAACTGTGCAACAGGTGACTGTAGCCAAAACATTAGCAGTGGATGTTATCCTGGGAATCTCCAACAGGGGATGGTATGTGCAGTTACCCGTAGCCAAGCTGCAAGGGAAAACTGTAGTTCCCTGAACCCCACAGAAGCCATTGTGGAAACCAGTGAGAGGCTAGTTCCCCAGCCTGTGTCTCCTGATATGGAGATTGACAAAAGGGGTAGAAAGTTTCCTGGCAAGTGACCACACAGCTACGAAGGTTACTCTGAAGAAGGAGGGTGACCCATTGTCTGAGGGTTGGGACGACAGTGATCCTGAGGGCCCTGACGCTAGTGCTAGGGACCCTAGTTTAGTGACTGAAGGGACTTGTCCCATGCCTTGGGAATGTGTGAGGGGTTTGCAGCTACTCAGAGGGGGGGCCCTAGTTTAGAGAAGCTGAGGGCTTGGGTAGACTCTGATGGCACACAGGGAGGTGACGGCAGACATAAGGTTTATTGGGAAAATGGACTTATATATACTCAGGCAGTACAGACAGAGGGAGGGATGCTAGGCAGGCAGCTTGTCGTTCCCCAGAGGTATCGTGAGCAGTTACTCAAAACTGCACACGATATTCTCTTGTCTGGTCATCTGGGAATCATGCGCACTATGCAGTGGTTAGCCCAAAATTTCTACTGGCCTAACTTCACCCAGCAGGTGAAGCAGTATTGCAGATCTTGTCACCGTGCCAAGAAATAGGGAAGGCGGGCAAGAAAACCCAAGCCGCCCTGATTCCATTGCCCATAGTGGAGAAGCCATTCCAGAGGATGAGAATGGATATTGTGGGGCCTTTAAATACCCCCAGCTCCTCAGGAAGAGATTATGCCACCCGGTACCCTAGAGGCAGTCGCCCCTATCCTCATTGAGGACAGACAAAGTGGCAGATGCCTTACTTGGGATTTTCTCCGTGTTGGGTTTCTGTGCTAAAGCCTAAGTAGGCCTGTCTACAGCCCTTCTCTGGTCTACTACTTTGGTCACACAATCAAAGAAATCAATTAGATTCGTCTGACATGACCTTCCTGCTGTGAATCCATGCTGCCTTGGGTCCTGTGCCCCACTGGCCTCTAGGTACTCAACAATTCTTTCCTTCAGAAGTGATTCCATCACTTTCCCTACCACAGAGGTCAAACTGACAGGTCTGTAGTTTCCTGCCTCTGTCTTGCTCCCACTATTGTGAAGGGGAATCACATACACCTTCCTCCAGTCCTCAGGTACCACATCATCCTCCCATGATTTGTTAAAAAGGGTAGTCAGTGATGTCACTAGTTCTCCCCTTAATTCTTTTAGAATTCTGGGGTGAATCCCGTCAGGCCCCATTGCTTTGTCCACCTTCAGTTTTAGGAGTTCTTTCAGAACCCTTTCTTCTGTGAAAGGACTGAGATTGACCCCCCCCCCCAATCCAGAGTGCTTCTGCTAATTGGATTAGGTACCTCCCCCTCCTCCTCTTTTGTGAATACTGAGCAGAAGTACTTGTTCAGTATCCCTGCTTTTTCACGGTCCCCCTCTGCCCACCCACCATCCATTCTATTCAGCCTCACTATCCATCCCATTGTCTTTCTACGCTCCCTGATGTACCTATAAAAGGTTTTACCCCCTTCTTAACAGAGTTGGCTATCTCTTCCTCAGTTTGGGCCTTTGCTATTCTGACTTCCCTCCCTGCATCCTTCTGCCTTAATTATTACAGTTCTCCGTCCTGCTCCTTCTGTTTTTCCTTATACTTCCTAAATGCTATCTTTTTCTCCCTAACCTTCCCCGCCACCTCTTTTGAGAACCACAGTGGCTGTTTCTTTCGTTTTGATTTATTTGCTTCACACAAAGGCTTGTTGCCTCTGTGATGGCAGTTTTGATGTTTCCCCATTGCTTCTCCACCCCTTTTTCTAGCTTGTTTGCTAGTGCTTTTCTAAGGCACTCCCCCATCTTGCCAAAGTCTGCCGTCCTGAAGTCCAGTACCCTCACTTTTGTATGGCGTGACTGTGTAGCTGAGTTTATCATGAACCACACTGTTTGGTGGTCACTTGTTCCCAGATGGCTACCCACTTCTAGATCTGAGATCCTCTCACTGTCCCCATTTGAGATCTAGAGGTCTAAGATTGCTCCCTCACGAGTGGGTTCCAAAACTAGCTGTCTGAGGTATGCCCCGTGTAGGGCATCAAGAATGACCCTGCTCTTGGATATGCCTGCAGCAAAGGTACTCCAGTTAACATCTGGCATATTCAGGTCCCCCATCAACAGCATCTCCCCTTTCTCTGCCATCCTAATGATGTCTTCTATCATATCCTTGTCCATTTCCTCCCCCTGAGATGGGGGTCTGTATACAATCCCTGTGCGGATTGTGGTGCCATTTCCAGTTTCTAAGGTTACCCACAGTGCCTCCTCTCCTCCCTGTTTACACTCTTGTTTGTTGCTTTTATCCCTTCCTTTACATAGAGAGCTACTCCTCCCCCTGTCTCTCCTGGAGGTTGTGTACCCTGGTATGTTAACAACCCAGTCATGGTTTCTCTGTGTACCATGTTTCTGTGACTGCTATGATATCCAGACATCCCTCTCCCATCAAGGCCACCAGTTCAGGGAGCTTGTTGCCCAGACTACAGGCATTGGTACTCATTACCCTCCATTTCTTGATGGCCTTACCCCTTTTTGCCCTATCCCTGTCCTTATTGCCTTTGTCATTTTCTCCATTTACTCCTTCCCCATACTATCCGATGTCTCTGTCTTGGTGTTTACCTCACTCACTAGCCTGATTTTTTGGGGCTAGGATTTCCTGCTCCATTCAATACCTCCCCTCTTGGCTAGTTTAAATGCTTGCCAATGAAGCATTAAACCTATCACCTAGGATACTAGTTCCTCCCGGACAGATGCAGACCATCATGCCAGTATAGGCCTGCATCACTCCAGGTGGACCCCAGTCTAATGATGTTCTCTGTCTGACAGAAAATTATGTAAATCGCTGGGAGGAGGGAAAGCCAGTTTAAGTCTGAGTAGAACGAGCAGTGGTGGGTGAGACAAAGGGCACACAAAGACACCTGTATACATTGTTATAGGCGCCATCCATTTGCAGAAGTAGCTAGGTTGGCCTGGAAAAAGCAGTGAGTGCGTAACAGTCTGGGAAGTAATAAACCCTGGGCAACTGCAATTCTAGCTGCTGGGCTAAGGGCATAGCAGATGCGGTATGCAGCTCAAAGCTTAGAATTGACTAATTTACCGATATCAGTTAAATGTTGGAAGAAATCTAGCGGGGTCAAGTATGACACCCAGGTATCTGAAAAAAGGTTGCAGAGATAAGGGAGTCATCAAGACACAGGCCAGTTAGCTCAGAGGTAAGGCACAAGTCTTTTTTTTTGGGGGGGGGGGAGATCCAAAAAGCATAGCTTGGGTCTTGCCAACATTAAGGACAAGTAATTCAGGGTTAGCCAGACTTGGATGCTGTGGAAGTCAGGGGTGAGCTTGGAACTGATGTAAATCAGCGATCCTGAGCCAATGTAAAGCAGGTCATCAGCATACAGAAGGGTACATCAATAGTAGGGGGAGTTAGGTACGTCGCTGATGAAACCGAAAAAGAGCGGACTCAGTATTGAACCTTGAGGGACATCTAAGGTTGCATAGGTGGAGAGGGCTTTGCTGAAAAAGACAGACAGAGCAGCTGTGGAGGTAGCTTCAGAACCACAGTGTGGCAGAGTTAGAGACCTTGAGGGACTCAAGTTTTTGTAACAAGAAGGAGTGATTAACCAAGTCGCACGCTTTGGTTAAGTCAATGAAAACTGCACCAGTGAGCAGAACTTTATCCATACTAGATTTGACATCGTCGGTGAACTGCACGAGAGCAGTGGAGGTACTGTGAGCAGGCCTGAAGCTGTGCTGGGCAGGGGACTGTAGATGAAATTATAGCAGGAAGTCTGAGAGCTGGGAGTGAACAAGTTTTTCAAGGAGTTTACTGAGGTTAGATAGTATAACAATAGGGCGGTGACGTCGAGGAACAGGTCAGGAAGCATAGGAAAATCAGGAGCAGTTTCAAAACTTACAAACAGTGTTTTTTCTCAATAACAGTAAAATAAAAAATAAAAATAATTCAGTATAACTATTTACAAAGGTAGTACAGAAAAAAACTAAGTCGTCCTTCTGAGGGTATCTCTTAGTTCCAAGTTCCAGTCTCTCTCTCATCTCTTTACCAAAAGCACTGCTGCTCTTTTTATAAATCTTTGTCTGGGAACTTGCTAAGACAGCCTGCTTCTCACACAATGTTCCTGTAAGTTTACAGAATGTTCTTGTAAATTTACAGAATGTTCTTATCAGTTTCATTTTTGCAGATGCAGCAAAACACTAGATGGTGTCCCAGAACTGATCTCTTGTTGACAGCTCTGCAAAGGGCTTAAACTGCATCTCACGTTAACCCCTTGAGTTCCAAATAGCTTTTGTAATCATTTCAACAGTATAACTATACACAGTTTTAAACAAATGGATCCCAGTATCAGTGACATTTCACATAAAGATTCACATACAGTTTTATAACTGCAGATATGCAAGGGGAAGAAAAGACAGAACAGCAAGTTAAGGCAGTGAGAGAGAGAGAGAGTAGTGAGGCGGAAGAGTGCGAAACCACTGGAGTGATCAGTTCCTATGTCTCACAAGAAAATTAGATTGTGCAACCAGACAGACAAGAGATAGAAAAGAAGGAATAGAACAAACCCTTGTGATTAAACTCTTTCTGCATAACAAATGGGACAGGGCCTTATTCAGCCCTGTCACAAGATCTACCAAGTGTAAATTTAGGATCAGCCTTTTAAACACTGGGATGATCCTAGCAGACTTCCAAATGCTAGACACGGAGGAGGTGATAAAAGAGAGGTTAAAAAGACGCATAACAGCAGTGGCAAGGAGAGGAGCAGCCAGCTTGAGAATTTGGGGTTCGATCCCATCTAGGCCAACACTGCCATAGGGAGAGATGGTGTTGAGAAGACACAGGACCTCTTGGCGTGAGACACGAGTGAAAGTACACAGGAGGAGCACAAGGGGGAGGAGGAGTAGTAGGGGGAGGTGAAGTGGAGTAAGACATAGGCAAGGCCCCTGGAATTCTGCGGTTGTTATGAATTTGCACGTAGAATTTGCATCATGCCGCAGAATATATATAGTGCTGCAGAATTCATTGTTTTTGTGAATTTTCATATAAATATACTGTTTTCCATAGTGTCAGGCTTTCTTTCCCACCTCGTTTATCCTGAAGCCCCTCCTCTAAGCTCAGCATATGATGTCATCGATGACATCACATCATATTAATAATGACAGGACTGCATTCTGCCAGAGAAATGAATAAATCATGCTGCAGAAATCAGAAAATGCTGCCATGAAGTCAAGGAGCCCTGCCGCAGAAATCAGAAAATTCTGCCGAGAACACCAAGGGCTCTGGACATAGGAGATTCATAGTGAGAGAGAGAACTGAGAAGACTGAATTGAAGGCATTAGCAATGGTGGTAGGGTTGTTGCAGCAAACACTGTCAATATCCATCTCTCGAGGGGTTTGGCTTCTATTTCTAGCCAAGAGGCCACTAATTTGGGACCAGAAGCTCTTAGGGTCTCTAGCCATGGCAGAAAGAAGGTCCCTGTAATACTTACTTTTGGCAGATCGGATTTCCCATGGTACAATATGCGAACCTGTCGGAGTGTGAAGAAGAGGACTTGAACCTGGCCCAGCATTTGTCTCTAGTTTTTAGCAGACTGAGAAGGGGGCGTTGCAGCCCTTTAGTGAGTGACCCTCTAACCCTACACCTTGTGGTAGGTACATGCTTTGTCACTGACAGAGCAAAGGCCGATGGCACATTTATAAGGTAGAAAAATAAACGGGCAGACTGGATGGGCCTTGCGGTCCTTATCTGCCGTCAACTTCTATGTTTCTATGTTTCTATGCTTCTGTTGTAAGGAGATGATGGTGGAGGAGAAATATTCAGTAGTACAGCTGACATCATTGATAGAAAAAAGAGGAGGCCAGTCGACTCGGCTAAGGTCATCATCTGATGGTAATTACCTTAGGGGGCAGAAGGGGTGGGGAGGGTTAGCATTCCAGACAAAGAAGACCGGTGAGTGGCCGCTGATCGAGTCAGCAAGCGTGCCAGCAGCAGTGACTGTGTCCTTTCTATTGGTTAGGATCTAGTCTATAAGAGTGTGGTGAGACCCACTGTTGGAGTGCCTAGTGGGGTCTGTTATAAAAGTTGGGGGAGGTGGGCCTTACTAATGACGGGCTCTAAGCTATTAGAGTTAGACCCAAGCTAGTTAAGATCAACGTCACCCATAATGATGATCAGAGTGAACTGTATCTATGCCACTAGAACCACAGTTCTACTTGTATTCTGTTCACATCCACGCTTAGTCTTCCACTAAGCATGCTCAGTCACAGGAACAGTTTCCAAGCTGGACACCTCCTAACACCCAATCATGTGGTCCTCTGGTTCCACCCCCACAGCTCTCAAATTTGCAAGCTGGAAACAGACAGTGAAACCAAATCTTGCTAGGGGAAGTTGGGCAGGTCATGTTGATGTGAATAAAATAAACTTTATTAGAATTGCGTAAGTAGCCTATTCTTCAAAATACCAAGATTGAGTTCATTATCCACACTTAGGCCGACTCCTCACAGTCCTCAGGAAGAGGGGGCAAGGTGTGCACCCCACGTTGTATGTGAACAGAGACTGGAGGACCCCAAATCAGCAGCTGGGCGACTGTATATAGATGCTTTAATGGAATATAAACAAGTGCGCAGCAGACCAGGAAGCAGTCCAGTCTGCAATGGGATCTTCTCGGCAGCAGCAACAGAGACAGCTATTCATTTGCTGGTGTGAACCTGTAACCAATCAAATTATTCCTTCCCAGCCAACTGGTAACACAGAGAAATGCAGGATGTGAGCCACCTGCCAGTGGTCTGTTTAGCTTCTGGTCTGCCTTTGGCGGCTTCAGTATTGGTATCAATCTGGAGACCCTTACCACAAAATTCTGCTGTACGCTTCCTGTAAAACAGCAGAGCCCTGCAGACATTAAGCATGTGCAGGGTCCACTCAGTATCCTAGGTATGGGGCTTAGAAAAGAAAAACAGGTTACTCACCGGTAACAGTAGTTCTAGGAGTGGTATATGATGCTCATCCACACTAACAGGCAGTGTCCTTTCTCTTTAAGACAATGCCAGAAAGTCTTCAAGCTGGCTCCTCCCACCAACCCGGGTGGTAACTCCCTCGGCTCTGCACCATGATGCCAGATCTTGTCCGCTGGAAGCATTTGTGTATGCCAAAGCCAGCGGAGATCAGTTGGGTCCGTATGGATGAACATCATGTACCACTCCTAGGACTACTGTTACAGGTGAGTGACCCGTTTTTCTAGGGGCATGGATATGATGATGTATCCACACTAACTGGCAGACTCCTAGCAGTTCTCTGGGAGGAGGGAGGCAAGGCACACACCCCCTATTTAGGAAACAAAGATTGAAGAACTGAGGCCCAAAAACCAGCATCCTGGTGTGACTCTAGGTCAATGTGGCAGTGGGAAATGAAGGTGTGTGCTGACCTCCAGGTAGCAACCCTGCAGATTTCCTGGACAGGTGTGTCCCTGAAGCAGCCACCGATGCAGCGGTACCATGAGTGGAATGAGCAACAACGAAACATGTCAGGTGACCAACGTGCCTTGGTTACACTGTGCGTGTGGAGCGGGTTAGCAGAAAGAACTTTTACTGTGGATTTTCTGAAGAGTTAAGATGTTTTTGTTTAAGTGAACTTTGTCTGCAATTCATCTACTGAAATCCTGGTGAAGCTGGATTTTTTTACTGACACACGAATAAAGTATTTTGCACCCTACAAATGATTGGCGAGTGCTTTTTACATTACCGGACAAAGTTTAATGAATGGGAGAGTGTTTGGCATATTGCTAGCTTTGGTCATCTGTGTGGTGCCAGTCTCAGAGATCTGCTGGTCACATTTGTTTTGAAACTTCAGATTCTGACCTGGCTCACCTATCCCTAGGTGCAGCAGTATTTTCGCAGGTTGCTACAAACACTATAGCAGAGATCAATAAAGGATATGATCCACCTGCCAATTGTCTGCTTGGCTGCAGGTCTGCCAGGTGCAGCTTCAGCGTACGTGACAAACAACTGGCAAACCTCCCCCCAAACTCCAGCCGTGCGCTCTTTGTAATAAGTGAGTGCTCGCCTCAGGTCCAGAGTATGGACCTGTGCTCGGCCTCAGAGGTGTGACTGGCGAACTAAACAGGGCAATTAATCACACCCGATTAAGGTGAAACTCTGACAACCTTCGGAAGGAACTGGCTGGGGAGCAGACAAGCTTGTCCTTGTGTAAGACCAGGTTAGGAGACTCCACTGAAAGCACCTGGAGCTCACGGATCCTTCTGGCTGATGTGATAGCCACCAAGAAAGTGGTCTTCCATAACAGGTGAGAGATATAACACCTATGCATCAGTTTGAATGGCTTGCCCATGAGCTTTACCAAAACCAGCACCAAGTCCCAAAGTGGTGGTGGTTCACGCACTGGAGGGTAAATGTGGTCAAGGCCCTTGAAGAAGCACCAGACCACCTTTTTCTACTGACTGCTGACCGTCCCATGCCTGGTAAGCAGAGATGGCTGCCAGGTACACCTTAAGCGCTGTCAACCAAAGGCCCGACTGAGAGAGGGCCCAAAGATAATCAAGAATGCTAGCCACTGGACAGGACAAAGAGTCCACTCCCTTGCCCTGACAACAAATGGAGAATCTCTTCTATTTGAAGGCACAGCACTTCCTAGTCGACTCCTTCCGAGATGCCTCCACAGCAGTGAAGACAGCTTCTGAAAAACCCTAAGCCTGGAACTCTAGCCACTCAGGAACCAGGCTGTCAGGTGCAGGGATTGAAGGTCCGGGTGGAGTACCTTCTCCTGATTGATGGAAAGCAGGTCCGTACATAGGGGAAGACACTGCGGGAGTCTGCTGCTGAGGCTGAGGAGATCGAGGTACTAGAATTGGCGTGGCCAGTCCGGAGCCACCAGGATCACCTGTGCCTTGTCCCTCCTGGCCTTGAAGAGGACCTTGTGGATCAAGGGAAGTGGAGGGAAGGCATAGAAGAGGCCTGAGGTCCAGGGCCTCAAGAAAGTATTCCCCTGCAGTGTTCCCTACTGGGGGGGCACAAAACAGCCTCAGCTTTTTGTTCTACCTGGAGGCGAACAGGTCCACCTGAGGGGTGCCCCACTGGGAGAAAAGGCTGTGGACTACCTCTGGGTGGAGAGATCACTCGTGAGACACCTCACCCACCCAGCTGAGGGCATCCGTCAGCTGACTGGAGGCTCCTGCCAGATGGATGGCTAGGAGAGCTGCCTCCAGGCTGCGCACAAGGTTCCAGACATGGAGAATTTCCCTGCACATGGGCAGGGAGTGGGTCCCACCCTGTTTGTTGAGGTAGTACATGGTCGTGGTGTTGTCTATCTGGACTTGAACTACCTGACCGCGAATGTAGTCAGTGCTAGCCAAACTGCCCAGAGCTCCAGCAGAATGATGTGGCATTGTAACTTCTTGGGGGTCCAGAGCCCATGGAATCTGTGTGCTCCCAAATGGGCACTCCAGCCCATGAGAGAGGCATCAGTTGTCAGGATGACTGTCGTCCATGGCGGACAAATGGGATCCGTTCCTGCAGATGTGTTGGGACTAACCACCACTGGATGGCATCCCACATCCGCTGGGTCACAGTGACCAGCTGGTCGAAGTGATCCTTGCACTGAAACCACTGGCTGGCTAGCTCCCACTGCACGGAGCGCATTCCCCAGTGGGCCCAGCGAACCATGCTGGTGCAGGCCGCCATGCAGCCCAGCAAGCGCAGCAAGTCTCAGGCACGGCACAGTTGCCCAACCTGAAATGATCGGCTACAGGAGGAGAGAGCCTCCACCCTGTCCGTCGGGAGCCAGGCTCTGGCTCTGCAAGAGTCTTGCTCTGCCCCAATGAAAGAGATCACCTGTGATGGCATGAGTTCCGACTTGGCCTCGTTGACCAGAAGGCCAAGGGCGATGCAGGTCTAGAGGGCCAGGTCCCTAGACCGCTCCATCTCCTGCCTGGGGGGACTGGTAATCAACCAGTCGTCCATGTAAGGGTAAACCTAGACCTCTCGGCACCTCAGATAACCTGTCACCATTGCAATGCACTTGGTGAAGACCTTGGGGGCCGAGAGAGGCCGAATGGCATGGGCTGAAACTCATAAAAGGTGCATGACTGGAGAAATTTGTCCAGGCTGTGCAGATCTGGAATGGGGCACCAGCCCCCCATCCGCTTTGCCACCAGAAGTACCTGGAGACAAACCCTCGGTGTTTCGGAGAATCCACAACAGGAAACATGACCTCCTTGCGGAGAAGCTGGGCTATGTCAGCTCGGAGAGCTGACAGCATGTCTGCGGAAACCAAGTCCTCCCGTGGGGCGTGGACTCGGCAAGGAGGGTACTGCTCAAATTCCAGAGGCAGGCCCTGACCCACCACTTTGAGAACCCACCTGTCCGTGGTGACAGTAGACCAGGCAGAAAGGAAACTGAGCTAGCCCCCCACAGGAGGCCCCAGGGAGGTGTGACAGGCATGAGGGAGGCACCTCTCATCCCATCACTGGGCAGGCTTAGAGGAGGAGGAAGGCCCGGCTGATGCACCACTGGAGCCTCTCCCTCCAGGCTTGTGGATGATCAAGGCCACCAACTTGGGCCGAGGTTGCCAGGCTTGAGCATGCTGGCCAGCCTGGGGCTCGGCAGGCTTGGCCGCAGGAGTGGAGGTGGACCAAAAGGGCCTCCTCTTCTGCTGCTACTTGGTGCTCTTAGGGTCCTTCTGGGCAGATGTTACAGAGTCCAAGGTGGCACTGGACTTCTCGATATGGATGAGGTGGTCCTCAACCCCAGGCCCAATCAGGTCAGTGTTCAGGAAAGGGACATCTGCAAGCTTGTGCTGAGTGTCCACCATGATAGTTGAGATCCTCAGCTAAGCCCTGTGGCATATGGCCGCTGAGGATGCCACGGAGTGGGCACAGGAATCCCCAATGTCCATGGCTGTCTGGAGCTGTTTGGCTACAGCCAGACCCTGGTTCTGGACCTGTCTGACTGTGGTTTGTAAGTCCACTGGCAGGTGAGGAAGCACCTCATCCAGGATGCCCGGCAGGGCAGAGAAGTGGGCCATGAGAAGGGCCGAACTCGCCTGGTGGAGACCAAGCGAGGAGGCAGCGCAGACTTTCTTAGCCACATGGTCCAACTTCTGGACCCCTGGTCAGGCAGCTTGTCAACATCCTTGGTGTTGCCGGAGCACCTAAACACAGGGTCTGCAACCAATCCCTTGGCCAAGGGTGTTCTGTGAATCCCAAGAGGAACCAGTGGGCACACATGTTGCGGGCCACCCGGCAGAAGGCGAGGGCAGGAAGTGAGGGTGCTGCCAAAGCTCCAGGGCAGGGCCAGGAATGGCTCTGCCACTGGGAAAACCTCCATCAGTGTCTCCCTGGTCAAGGATCTCTGTCAGGGTAGCGGTCCCACTTCTGGATGGGCTCCATTTTCATACCTGTCGACTCAAAGATCAAGCGGAGAAGCCCCATGAAAGAAGATGGGCCTTCATCTGTTGAGAGATCCCCCAAAGACTCGTCGTCAACTGGACAGGAGTGAAGGGAGGACCCTCTGGACTGCAAGGAGTCATTAAAGCGTGGTCGACCGCTGAGTCCCCATTGACCCTCCGTGGACGGTCAAGGGTGATGGTGACTGACAGCTGATGGGGAAGCTCCTTAGACAGTTGAGACTCCTTAGTCAGAGCAATGGTCGGCAGCTGTTTAGGCGGCAGTTCCACCACTCTCGGTGGAGACCCTGGGTCGGCCAAGCCAGGACCGTTTTGGTCAGCTCCATCAATGGAGACGGCATCGGCCTTTTGGGCAACAGGTGAAGGCCGGCGTACAAACTGTAGTCTGTTTGGCACCAGTAAACACCAACTGTTGCCACATCAAGTTCTCGTTAGCATCAATGCAATTTGCGCTGAAGCCTCTCCTCACCTGAGGAGGACGAGAACAATGAATAATTGCAGCGCTGCATCCAGTGGTGCCAAGAGCAGGAGCACCCATGTCAGCGGCATGAGCTCGACCCACAGGAGGAGGAGGACACTGACCTCGACTGCCGGGGAGACACCCAGCGGGGCTCGGAGGGAGTTGGCGAGCGCCGACAGTCCTCCCGGTCAGCATCCGGGACCAGAGAAACCGGGGTCAGTGGACTGATCCATCCCTAAAACGGTCTGTTTCAAGACCAGAGTCTTGGACAAAGAAGAGTCGGCCTATTCGGTCAACAACTGGTTGGTTGGCTCAAGAAAAATCTCAGCCAGGACCTCAATCAGCATCTCGGCTGGCAGGCTCGATGGGTGACCATGAAGCCGGAAGCCATGGCCCAGGATTCGAACAAAGTTAAATCCAGAAGAAGCATTGGAATTGGAGGCCCTCGACCGAGAGCGTGCCCAATCCCATGATCGACGATTAGTTCTCTCTTTCTCCTTTTTGGACTCTTTTTTAGATTTGGATTTCTGCCCTGAGGGTCCCTGACCAATGGTCAGCAGAGACTGGCACAGTTCTTTGAAGGAGCCCATGAACATCGAGCCCAGCTGAAGTGACACGATGGCGGAGGCCGAAGAGGAGTGAGATACAGCCTGGGCTGCCTCCTCTTCAAAGGCCGGGAGCTGCTCGGCGGACCCCGCGGCAGCGGAGACCACCCAATGGGCATCCCTAGATTTGACCGGTGGCCCAATTTTAGGCGAGTGAGACAGTCCTCCAGAACGTTCGGGTGAAAAGAATGACAGAAGTCGAGGGTCAGGTGATGAGGTGGACTGAGTAGCAGCCTTCTTACTGCGCTCCTGCCTTTTTCGAGTAAAAACTACCTATTTGATCATATTAAAGTGCCTTCTCAGTTTCTCAACAGACAACGGTTTAATCGTCCGCCATCAGAGAGCTGAATCTGCTATATTTAGGAGTGGCAACGGAAGCTGAGATGTGCTCAGCACTTCCTAAACATACACCCCCTCCCACACTGGAGAAACAAAGCAAGAAATTTAGGCCGCAAGCTTCGGCCTTGGGCAAAACATCCAGCGCCACCACTGACCCAAACCTCCTAACCTTAGCGCTCTTGGAGGAATTCCGACCCTTTGGGGGAAGAAATTAAATCTCTTACCTCCGAAGGAGAACCATGGCGATAACGCCTTGAGGATCTCCAGGCGCACTGGAGACAGTGAGTGCACTTCAAATCGCTGGAGAATAAGGCAGATCAAGTGGATCCTGAATTTGCGATTACCAGGCAGAGGACTGCACGTTTGGAGGCCAAAGTGGAAGACCTGGAGGGCAGTAGGCATAACAACACCATTCTGATAGGACTGCCGAGAAGGAGGAAGGAGAAAGCAGGTGGTATTTGTGAAGAAATTTGTGCTGAAGCTGGTGGGTCCTTCTCCATTTGATCCTGCTTACTGCATCAAAAGGGCCCATAGAGCGCTCAGGCCAATGCTCCCACCCGAAGCAGCACCGTGACCCCTTATTTTCACATTTTTAAATTTCCAGGAACAGCAAAATTTCCTGTTGAAAATAAAGGAGTGCCAATTCCCTCAGCTTTATTTCCCTGCTTTTGGCTTCCAGGCTTGTGAAGCAATATCGGCCAGAGAACATTACAATCGGCCTGTACAGAATCTCCTTATTTTTTTCCTTTGTGCAAGGACGTGTCATATTGCTTTTGATAAACTGGGGCATGTTTCATTTTAAGCGCAATGCAGCCTGCGACTGCCGGATCCGATGGCTTTTTCAAATTGGAAGGAGATGTTAACAGTCAAGGAGAATTTTACTATCATTATTATTTCATTTAAAGTTATAATCAGGGTAGTGCTACAATATACAAACTGACCAGCAGGGGAGCAGTTCTTTTAAGCTTACTGCAATGAGTGTTATTAAAGGAATAATGCCTGACAGGGTCGGTGCTATGCTGGGATAACATCCCACTTCGGGTGGTTGGGCCCGAGGCCACCGGCCGAGGGTGTCCAACACCCGAGAAGGGATGTTATCCCAGCATAACACCCACCCTGGAGGGCATTATTTCTATTATACAATGGCTAACCTTTAAATAAAAGAATAAAAATAAAAAGAAATGTGTTTTAAAGAGTTTTTTCATTTGTTTTTTTTTTTATGTGTGGAAGAATATGCAGACTGCAGGGGGAGGAGAGGGTGGCTGGGGCTGCTTGACTCCCCCTGTGCTATCTGGTTTCCTCTCTTCATATTGTAACTCCTGGACTTTTTGACTCATCGCTAGTTACCCCACTGGTCGTGCACCGCAAGCTAATCACAACCGGGTGGACCTCCCCAAGGACCAGGACTCAAAGCTTTTGTCTCCGCTCCACCGACTGCTGGGGCTTGTGGACTGGGACTGATTTTGGCCCTCCCACTGGCCCGTTCCTCCTCCCATTAAATGCTCCTCGCCCGCCCACTTCTTGAAGGGAGCAAATCAGGGCTGAGACAGCTCAACCCAGAGAACGCCTCCTCTCCCACTGCCTAGCTGGGTATAACTGCCAATCTGGTACACTATAATATTGAGCACTGCCCATACCGGATATTATCGTACTCTCTAGGCTTTTAGCATCCTGACTATATACTATCTAATCCCTTAATTAATGCTTCAGCCTGTATGTTTGTCTATTTTCCACCTGAAATATGTGCTATAGATTTCTATAGGGGGCTGATAGCAGCTGCCTGTTCCAGAATTCGCACCTTCACGAAATTTTAATCTGCTGAAGCTATCTAGTAATTACCTGCATAATCTGCCTGATATTCTATTTCCCCTCTTTATGTACAAAAATGCAATAACTTTACCTTAGGGGCTAGGATTGCAACAAGTTGTTCCGTATATTTCAGCTGTTAACTGCTAGATTACCTGATAATACTGTATCTCCAACTAGATAGCCTCCCTTCTATTGATTGACACAACTTAGCTTGGGGACGGCTTCTCAGAAAGCCACTGGCTGACTCTGCTCAGGATCTATTACCATATTAGTGGGGCGTCCTGGTGCCTTGGTGATCCTGCTAAAATCTGCACCCAACCCACCTGCCTGCCTAAAGGTAGTGGTGTTAAATTCACCTCAGGACAACTACTCTCCAGCAAGAGCTCCTAAGCTCACCTGCCCTACATATTCCGGACTCATTGTCCCCACAAGCTTAGGTACTGCAGGGTAGCGGTGCCCCATTGAAATCTTGGCTACCTCGGAACAGACCCGCCTGGGACTCAGTGCCCCTACAAGACAGGGTACTGCTCATTAGCAGTGCCCCCTAGGCATGAGGTAGTTATTCCCAGGGTAAACCACACCCTCCGCCCAGCTATCCCTCCTCTCCACCCTGCCTCCCTGACAAGCATGAGGCCCCCCCCAAGCTAGGACCTCCCTATCTTAGCTGCCCAAACAGTGGGCTCCTCCTGGCCGTCCTGTACCTTCTGTCCCTCCTCTGGGCAGACACGACTATTAGCACAGGAGAACAAGACACTAGAAGTCCCCCTCCATCTGACCCTCCCCCGACACTCCTGGCACTGCTACCCCCCCACACATAATAACACGGAGGCACTCCTGACTGCCCATGTATTCCACAGGAGAGGCATTTTGTACTCAACATTACTCACCGCCAAACGGAGACTCTGCGCCAAGTTCTTACCCCTCAGAAGACTCCCATCTCTCTGCCTCCTTGCTACCCTCCTGCTCATGGCCGGGATTATCCAACCTAATCCTGGACCGCCACCTTACAACCTCCTGGTCTCCTCCCCACTGGACCTTCATTGGGCGTCCACCAAGGGCCTGCGGATTGTGCATATGAATATATGTAGCCTAAAACCAAAGATGCAGGAACTTCAAGCTTAGCTTGACCGTACAACCGGACATCCTGGCCGTATCTGAAACCTGGCTCAAGCCTCATATCCTCTCATGAGGCTGCAGCCCTTAGGTTACCTCTCCCACAGAAAAGACAGACTGAGCAAAAGGGAGGTGGTGTCTAATCTACACAAAGACACCCTTAACTCAGTGCAGGTCAACCTGCATCAGCCCACTTGCACGGAAGGTGAATCAATCTTGTCGCATCACTCTTGGCCCATGTAAGCATCTCAATACTGGATGTGTATATAACCCCCAACTAATGCTCGCTCATCTCTCGAGCGGTCCTAGGGATATCTCCGAGGTAACCTCTGAGCTACTCATTCTGGGGGACTTTAACCTAAATTGGGCCCAGAACAACCACTCCTAACAGGAAGCTAACCTTGAACAGGTCATCGCTGGGCCCACCGAATGAACTACAAGGCGGAAATCATTCCACGCTTGATTGGGTGCTTACTGAGCAAACCTCCAACATACAGGCGGCAGGCACCTAGCAGGCAGCCCTGGCGACCACTCCCAATTTTCTGCACCTGGAAAAATAGGGCCCCCAGAGTCCGCCCACGAATCCTGGTGGCAAGGGAGTTTCCAAACTTTCTACCCGAACACTCGATTGGCTGCCTAAACAGCACTGACTGGAGTCCTATCAAACTACTCCCCTCACTGGATGAGGCTGCTGCCTTCTTCCAGGGAGCCATCACCATGGTGGCCGATTGCCTGGCCCTATGAAGAAATTCCGCACCAAGGGGAGCTGCTTTAAGTGGATCACCCCCCATGTGAAATCACTATGAAAAGCGGGATACAGCTTGGAAGAGATAAGCTTCCTCCCCTACCGCTGACCTAATCTGCTATAGTAAGCTAGAATAAGTGCAATTGGCCATTAAGTGGCCAAACGAGATTATGTCACAAATCTACAGAAAAGAACCTAGGCAACCCTAGACTCTTTGGGCACATATAAATGGGCTAATAAAGGAGCGAAAGACCGTACACTGCCCCATTGAGGTAAATGGTCAACTAACAAAGCGATGACACTAGCATCGCTATGCTCTCAAACACCAGTTCACAAACCTGGACCAGATCAAAGCGGACTGCCTCTCCACCTCCCAGTCTCTAATGACCCTGTTCCCCATATAGGACCTTCCACCTTCCACATCAGGCTAGTAAAAACCTACTTGAAGTCCTCCTTTATTAAATCCCTCAAAACATCGGATCCGTGGGACCTGAGCGGCATTCCCCTCCGAATACTAAAGGAAGGGGCCCTCAGCACCACCAGACCCCTAACCTGGCTCCTCAATCGATCCCTTATCAAAAGTGCCATTCCTGAACAATGGAAACTGGCTCATGTAGTCCCTGTCTACAAGGGAGGTTTGAGGAGTCCACCAACAACTACAGGCCAATCTCCTACTCTGTAGCCTTGGTAAGATTCAAGAGAGATTGATATCGGACAACTCCGTGACTACCTAGCGCTCCATCAATTACTATCTCCCTCCCAGCAGGATTCAGAACCAATCATGGGACTGATACTGCACTTATCTAGTTCTCCACAGATGTTCTCAGAGATCTGGACAGGGACCCCACTGGGGCAGTCTTCATAGATCTATCCAAGGCATTCGACCTCGTCAACCATAACCTGCTGCTTTCCAAACTGAGCCATGTTGGGCTAGACAGCCACTCCCTGTCGTGGTTCAACAGCTACCTCACCAGGAGGTCACAGAGGGTAAAATGGAAAGACTCCCTGTCAGACCTCTCCCATTAACAGAGGGTGCCCCAAAGGGTCTAAACTTGGCCCCTTCTCTTCACCAATGATCTCAGTAATCACTGTGGGGAGCTCAGTGGTACAGTATCGCGAGACGATGCAGTCATCCTGCCCCTCGCTAATCTGGGAGATCTCGGCTCCAGACTACAGGATGACCCGAGATCCCTAGAGCAGAGCTTGTTACCAATAGAATGATCATAAATCCTAACAAGACTAAGGCCATGCTATTTGGCCCAAGAACCCTCAGTGTGAGAAGCCAACACCTCCAGTTGACGACCCGCGTCAGGCAAAGGGCTTGAGGTGGTCAGAATCCATAAAATACCTTGCCCTTACCTTGGACCAGGGCTTCACCCTCAAGGAACACGTACACCAGGTAACCAAAACATTCCGCCAAACTGGGACCCTGTACAGGTTGAAAGACCAGCTGATACCAGCGACCAGGGCCTCTATCGCCACTAGCGTCCTGCTCCCGACCATTACCTATGCGGCCCCGGTGGTTCAGGGAGCAGCCAGACAAGAGACAAACAGACTACAAGTTCTCTATCATAAGGTGGCTCACTTCACCACACTATCCAGCCCCAGGACCCACCACTGTGACACTTTGTCTCAACTAAACTGGCCCTCCTGGGATGCCAGGCTCCAGTACCCCCTACTCTGCCATACCTGTAAATTACTCAGCTCCTCCCCACCTGCCAGCCTTACTGGGCCCATTGCCCATAAGAGAAACCCTAGGCTTCTCCGAACGACCGACCGGACCCTCGTCGCAGTGCCCAGGGTTAGAACCAAGGCGGGTGGCAAGTCGTTCACCATCACCGCCCCAACCCTATGGAACTCCCTACCCCAAGGTGTCCAGGAAGCTACCTCTTCCAACACCTTCCGCACTAGGCTTAAGGCTCATATGATGGCCACCTCAAAGTGTAATTGCTAAGGATAGGGGCTCCTAAGCGTAAGCCTAATACATCACAGCTCACTACACACAATGGGCCATCCCCTCCTTGGCCCCCCACCTCCCCCCTTCCAGGGATAGACCTATATAGCCTACCCACCATATGTAACCTGCTGAAATGCTACTATGTATTACCCCATGTTATGTTTCTGTGTGTCTTATGTAATGTATTTTTGCTGTATTCAATCTTATGTAAAATTCCATATAACTTGGTAGCCCCTGAAAAGGGACTTTCAGGGCCCAGTGGAGCTCACCCAGTTATCAAAATTTAATAATTTTAATAAATAAATAAATATGTATGTATAAAGTTCCTTTTCCTGTTTATCTTATAGGTGGAGCTGTGTTTGGGGGGGACTGGATTTTTCTGTAGTTCTGTACTGTATCTGCTTGGTTGTCTTACAATAGATGTGGTTTCACTTCTTTTCCATTGGTCCTTCCTCCCATCCAGTGTGTTGTAGTTGGGTTCTCCTGGTAGAATTTTGTATGGGGAGATTTTAAAGTTGTGATATTTTGCTCCCAAGAGCAGGCACCATTTCAACCTCCCGTTGGCGCTGCTGCTGCCACTCTGTGCCAGTGCTGTGAGCATGTTTGGAAAATAACTGGTAGGTGAATGATTTTACTGCTTCGTTTACGTGCGGTTAAAAAAAATAGAGAACCTATAAAAGAATTCAGTTGAAGAGCGAGTGAGCATTACGGAGAAAGGCACATGGTGACTGCTGAAAGGATCGCTTGCTGGTTCAGCCAATCAGTGTGCTACTTCCACGAACACAACTCTTGTGTGTTTTATTTTAAAGAAGAAGATACTTTGGGAATTTGGGGAGAATGTGTCACGGTTGTTACGTTGGTTTGTGCCGTTTTTTTCTGTTGTGGGATTCGGATTTGCAGTGGTGTGGAGCAACGGAAATTCAGATTTTGTTCAGAGCGAGGAGCAGTGAACACGATCTGAGGAATGGCTGTGCAGTGTTTTTTACCACTTAATGGGTCATTAGCGAAGTGCTGGAACTAGAGCTGGATGTTATGCTGGGTTAACCTCCCAGGTCCAGCCCAGACTGACCAATCACGGACCAGCATTCTTTCTTGTCACTATATAATTCTAATTATAGTTCTGATATTACTATATCTGTTTAGGTAGTTTGAAGGATTTCTTCAGCTAGTCAGGGTCAATAACAGGGTGGGAGCGGGGGAACAACTTGGCAAGCTTATTCAGCAGGGTCAGGGTATATACTGTGGGGATATGGGGGTTGTTATCCCATCCCTATGAAACAGTTTTTCATTGGATAGTTACATGGGCTCATGGGGAGGTTTGTCCCACAAAGTATTTGGCCATGTGCTGGGACACATCTCTGGGGGCTGGGGCTGGGGGGTCAGTGGAGGATGGTTGTTGAGGGGGTGGGGGCCAATGGCATCACTTGTGCTGAGATGCATCAATTACTATCAAGATTCACCACTGGCTGTTTACATGGGTACTGAAAATTACATGACTATATGAGTAGTCATCTAAAAAAAATTTTGTGGAATGTGAGGGTGCCCGTGCCAGAAACAAAAGTGCTATCAAATCCCAAGCACTTAGGCCATCTAAGGCTGATATTACCTGTTTGCAGGAGACACACCTGCTGGATTCAGTCAGGACTCCTTGAGACAGAATATTATTGGCGCTTTATACATCAGTGTTCAGCACGCAGAGTCAGGGTATTGCTATTCTTATAGCTCGCCATCTGATTTTTACCTGCCTGCAGATACTTCAGGATTCCAACGGCCAATATCTGGTACTCAGAGGGACTCTAGACTGCATTGAATTGATTACTGGATGTATCTATGGGCCTAACGTAGACTTACCACAATTTTTCTCAGAGATTTTTAGCTCCTAACCCTTTCTCCAATCTTCCAATTCTCTTGGGTGGAGATTGGAACCTCCTTTACCCTGACTTGGACAAAACCTACCACAGATCCCAAGGGTTGTCGCTGGCCAAGCGGACTTAAGGGACCAGATGGACCACTCCAGATGTGTGACCCTGGAGGTCTCTCAATCTGTCTTCTAGGAATACACTTTCTACTCCCCAGTACACGCTCTTCATCCAGAACAGATTATATTCTGTTGAGCCAAACCTCACTAGCAGGAGTTAGAGGATGCGGGATAAAGGCTAGGGTAATTTCAGACCACTCTCCGGTTTGGTGCATGATGTCTCTTGTCCTTCACCAGCAGAAAGACAACATGTGGAAGCTGAATAACCAGCTCCTAAAGGATCCAACCGTAGTCAGCCAGATATCCCAAGCCATTGAACACTATACGGCGGATAACTTGCACTCCACAGGAAAGCCTGACGTAGAATGGGCAGCACTGAAGTGCTCTCTCAGAGGGGAGCTCATCAAGATAGCCTCACATAGAAAGAAGCAGACGGAAGCCCAGCTTTCCAGCATATTGTCCCAAATTCAACAATTGGAAAGCATCCTACCTGCCAGAGATAAACACACTAAAACTGCTCTTTTAAAATTACGTGAGTCTTACAATGAACTGTTATGAGAAAAGGTGGAATATGCCATTCTCAAGTCCCGCTCGTTCTATATAGACCAAGGAGAGAAGGCTGGACATTTACTTGCTCTGAGGATTAAACATCAGGAATCTGCCAGACTAGTGCAGGCCATTAAGTCATCTGTAGATGGCTCCATTAAAGTTACCCCACGGGACATTGCTTCTGAATTTGAACAATATTACAGGTGGTTATACTGTGCTAGGCCCAATCCCCCTTCTCCTCAGGAGACAAAGGATTACCTGGACTCTCTCCCCCCCTCCCTCTCTGAGAGAAGAGTATGCTGCTAGCTCCTATCACAGAGGCGGAAATTAGAACAATGATCTGTGAGCTCCCAATGGACAAGGGCCGGGCCCAGATGTTTTCCCCAAACTTCTATAAAAGTTTCAAGACCAGTCAGTTCCACGGTTATGTAAGTTTTACTTATATATACTGTACTGTCTGAATACCCCTCAGTTCTCCATATATTGGAGGCCCTTATAATAGTACTTCACAAACCAGGTAAGCCAAAGTTCAGTCATGAGTTACAGACCGATCTCTCTCATTAACAACAATATCAAGATCTTATCCAAACTACTAGCAAACAGACTAGGCATGGTGCTCCCTACTTTAATAGGTCCCAAGCAAGTAGGTTTTATGGTAGGTAGAACCTCCCAAGATCATCTCAGAAACTGGCACATTTTCTCCATATCCAGGGACTCTGAACACCATGCAGTTCTGGTGTCCATGGATGCGGAAAAAGCATTTGATAGGGTGGACTGGGAGTTTATGTTTCAGGTCCTGGGGAACTTCAGCTTTCCAGACCTGTTTATTCACTGGATCAGAACGACGTATACTGATCCTACTGCCAAGATGTACTGCAATGGAGTGTTTTCTCCTTCCTTCCCCTTAAAATCAGTTACCCGACAAGGATGACTCCTGGCATCTCTCCTCTTCAACCTGTACCTGGAGCCCTGTTGTGGAAACTTAGGAGCAATCCCAGTATCCACGGTATTCAGGCATGCTTGGATGTTCTGAAAGTATCTGCATATGCAGATGACATCTTATTACATCTTGCCCAACCCTCCTCTTCTATTAAAGCTGTCATGCAGACTATTAAGGCCTTCAGTGTAGTTTCCAATTACAAAATCAACCCGGATAAGACGGTGGTCTTCCTTTGAATAATAAAACCCATAGTGCATCTACATCCCATACTAGCCTGCAATGGTCCCAAAAATACCCTCAAATACTTAGGCATAACCTTGGCAGTAGACTCAACTTGAAATCCCTCAACCCAGATTGCCTGATGACCACACTACAGCAGGACTTAGCCCGTTAGAAAGAGATGCCTCTGTCTCTCTGGGAAGGATCAGTCTGATTAAGATGACCCTCCTGCCCGTCTGTTTTATCCCGTGTATGCTAACCTTGTGGCTGCCCCTTACATGGTTTAAGAAGCTGCATGGGATGGTGTTGGACTTCCTCTGGTGCACGAAACCCCCTTGACGGGACTATCACAAGCTGGATGCCCCAAAGGAAAAGGGGGGATTGAGTCTTCCTCATTTTGGCTTAAACTACTGGTCTGGCTACTTAAGCAAATATCTTGGGTAGCTGCATCCGGTGGAGACCTTATACTCATTCCCATACATCCTGTCTTGGCTCTCCATTGAACAGGAGCTAAATCAACTCTAGTGGCATCTCTTGGGAAGCCATTTTACACACACGAGCAAGAGACCTTCCCACCTCTTTGCTTGGCTCCCCATTGCTACCTCATTGAGGTACATTTTCAATTATGCTACCTTAATATAAAATCCCTGAAGATTCAACACAATCTATATTGCAGAATGTTAATCTCTGCATAGAGTGTCCCCTCAGCAGCCTGGCTCCTCACTAGCTGGACACTGTATTCAGCACTTAGCCTCTGGTGACTCCTATCTTTCGGTAAATGATATGATATTAAAGTTCCCAATGGGCCCAGGAGTTTTTCCAAATTTTACTAGATCTGTCATCTCCTGCTTGCTAAGCAGATCTTTCTGGGGGTATCTAGGGGGAAAGGAGAGATTATTTTTATCTTTAACTGACCGGGCCATGCAGGCTCACTCAGTTTCCCATATATACATTTCTCTTTATGATCTGGTTTTCCCTGTTATAGATGGAACCTCCCTTACTGGGTAGCAAGCGTTCCCCAACAGTCCCTCAAGTGGGAGCAGATATGGAGATTCTGTCACTCACATATTATACAAGATAGACTCGCGTCTTCACAGTTCTCGATTGCAGAATATGTATCTGACTCCAGTGAAGTTACACAGGATGGGAAAACTCCACTCCCCACTCTGTAATCATTGTAACCAGGCAGAGGGTAACCTCTATCATATCTTTTGGGCTTGTCCATCGATTGCAGCACTCTGGGAGACCATTAATCAAAAGGTAGACCCCTACTGGGACTGGATAATCTATTTACTCTGGAAATTTGCCTTTTGGGGGACTTCACCGGAGTCAGGGTCAAGCAGCGCAGATTTCATATGTCAATGATAGCCCTCTCCTTAAAGCCTTGGTTCTCAGACACTGGAAGGATGCCAAGGCCATCTCCTATACAGTATGGCATCAAGAGCTGTGTTAGCCAACCTGTGGGTGGAAAAAATGGTGGCGAGTCTCATAGCTACCCAAAAGCAGTGTAAAGATAGGTGGGAATTTTGTACACCTTATATAGTCTATGACACTCTAGTGTAAGTACAGCCTTGAGCAGAGTGATGCCTGTGGGGGTGTGTGGACGGGTGTCCTTTTCTTTGTTTGTTGTATGTTTAGTTGTATGTCCTCTTTATTTTGCTGTATTCTGGTACATTATTGTCCTGTGTCCTTTGTTATTGTGTATGTAATTTTGAGAAAAGCTTAATAAAGTTGAATTAAAAAAAAAAGAATGACAGAAGTCGCATGCCTGGGAGTCGTGATCCGCCCCAGGCAGTAGACATGCGTATGTGGGTGGGTTGCCTGACATCTTCTGCTGGCAAGGGCACCGCAGAACCCAGGAACAGACTCATCATCCATAATGGTCGTGATCAAGATCGAAGCTGAAAACAAACTCGTAAGAGTTTTGTTAAGTCTTGAAGTAAATCTGAAGATTTAAGTGCTGGGGCCTACTCAATGTGGGAGCAGTAAGAAGGGAACCTGCTTCTTCAAGCAGAAAGGAAAATCTGGAGTCATGGGGAAGCAGAGGAGTTACCACCCAGGTGGGTGGGAGGAGCCAGCTTGAAGACTTTTCCAGCATCATCTTAAAGGGAAAGGACACTGTCAGTGTGGATAGAACATCATATCCACGTCCCTAGAATACTGGAATCTTCAAGTCTAGGTTCAAATGGAATCGGGATACAACCTTGGGCATAAACTTTGCACAGGGGAGTAGGACAACCTTATTCTAATGTAAAACCAGATATGGTGACTCCACAGATAGCCCTAGGGTTTGCTAACGGTCTAGCTGATCTGATGGTGACCAGAAATGTGGTCTTCCACAACAAATATGACAGTTGGTACTTACTGACAGGCTCAAAAGGATTACCCATGAGCGAGGTCGGCACCAATGGCAAAACCCCACTGTGAAGGCAGTTCATGCACCAAAGGGAAAAGATTGCTGAGCCCTTTGAAGAAAAACAAAAAAATGGGCAGCCATTTTCTCCGGGGCAACCATCAGAGCTCTAGCCTTCCATGATTGCATTTGACAGAGCAGGAGGCTGGAGCTGCAGCGTACATGATGAGTAAACAGGAGAATCAAAAACTTAGGGGTAAAAAAAGCCTTAAAACTTTGTCAAATCTGAAATATGCTAAGCAGGAGCTGTGAAGGAGGCGACCTGGGCCAGGACTCACAAAACTCTGCCCCAGCACAAACCCAGTTCATAGAGTTGGTATTTACAAAACCTAATTTGCGTACTCAAAGTGAGTCTGAGCTGGGACAAACCCGTGAGGCGGCTGCAAGTGCAAATGGGGGCGTGAATATCAGCCCTGCCGATTCCTAGCTGCTTCTACTCTGCACGGGCCTCTTGCACAGAGCAAATACCGCTGACTGAGACCTTGCCTTATTACACACAACCCTATTGGTTGGAACAGGTACTGCCCCCACCCCCAAGACAACTGCCAGCCTGAGAGTGAAGAAGGAAGCTTCCCTGGTGCTAGTGCCCCTCCCGGTGATCGCCAGTGTGATGAGATATGTGTGAGTTTCCTGTAACCCACCCCAGCCAGTTGCCTGGCCGATGTTACCACACAGCTTTCCCCGGTGTCCAGTGGTCCCTCCCACCCGATCCTCGCCCAACATATATATATATATATATATATATATATATATATACACATGTTCCCTGGTGGCCAATGGTCCCTCCCCAACGGATGCCTGCTCAATATACATTCATGTTCTCCCTGGTGTCTAGAGGTCCTCCCCCACCAGATGCCTGCCTGATACAGTAATATTCTCCCTGGTGTCCATGGTTCCTCACCCACCCAATGCCTGCCTGATATACCGTAATGTTATCCTTGGTGTCCAGTGGTCCTGTTCTCTGCCTGCACCCATGCCCCATGTGTTCTCAATTATTCACAGGTGTCTAGTGAACCCCACCTCCCTATTCCGACCCCTTCACAGGTGTCTAGCAGACCTCTCCACCCTCCCGTGGTACCACCCTCCACCCCCATCCCGACCCAGGGCGGCGGCTGGCACAGCCCTCCATTCTCCACCTTGGCTAGCCACAGACTGCGCTGTCAATGAGCACATACTGTGCACAGGCCTGCCGTTCACTGATGCAAATCAGCACGTACAGTCTGGCGCTCACTGACAATGCTCTGTCGCGGCGGCTGTGGTGGAGGGCACAGGGCTGTGCCAGTCACCGGCTTGGGGTCAGGGACGGGGCAGGAGGTGGCAGGGTGGTGGAGCACAACCTGCTAGGGTAGGGAGTCCACTGGACAACAGGCAGTGGCTGTTATTTCTTTATAGGGGATCAGGGATGGGAGGAAAGGTCTGCTAGACACAAAGGAGTAATGGACTACACATCGTGCATGGGTGTGGTGGGGGCAGACCACTGGACACCAGGGATAACATCATTGTATATCGGCAGGCATTGGGGGGACCTCTGGCCACCAGGGAACATATATACAGATGTCGGGTGAGGGACTGGCTGGGGAGGGACCACTGGAAACCAGAGCAAGCTGAGTGGTAACATCGGTCCGACGATTGGTAGGGCGGCGAACACTAGCACCAGGGAATGTTATATCTTCTCTCATCAGGCCGGCGACTGCCGGGGGGTGGGGGCACTAACACCAGGGAAACTTCTATGTTTACATAACAGGGGAGGGGGAGCCCATTAGACATCAGGGACACAGGGCTGCCTTTGGGGCAGGGGACGGGGGTGCACTAAACTCCAGTGTAGCATATGTAAATAGGCCTATATGGGCATGCAAATGGCCACCTAGTGCCTTGCATGCTCAACGGGTTCATTTACATAGCTGCTTTTGTGACTTGGGAATAGCGCACCTGCGCTATTAACTGCAGGGACATACTCTTGGCTGCACGTCAGGGCAACACTAGTGGGATAGCGCTAGAAGTACTGGGGTTACTGCTGACTCAACCTAGCCTATTCTCAGTTGGATAGTGCAGTGCGCTATCCAACTGTAACTAATTTTGGACACCTGGGCAAATGCAAAGTTTTGGGCAATTTTTGTGAACCAAGCCCTGTTCATTTCAACGAGGAATGTAGATCTGGAGCAGCTGGGTTGGAGTTGGAGGACCATATAGTTGGGTGGCAAGAGGAGTCAAGCTTGAAGCTGTTCCAGTGACTGAGTATGCTCAGTAGAAGACTGCCTAAAGTGTGGATAGCAAACTGAATCTTGGTTGTTAGAACTAGCATTCTTCTTTGGACTCTAGAGTCTTGCAGGGTTATGTCCACATTTTGGCCAAACACCCACAAAGACCTGGTAAGATGATATGTCCTCTGGAAGAGAAACATGAGAAGCACCCCCTATGTCATTTGCCCAAGAGACATCAGGATGGTGTCCATGATGTCCTCAGGTTCTGAGGCAAACACTGACCCTGAATCTCAATCAGCAGGGTCACATGGGGATCTGGGAGCAAGGTCTAAAAGAGGTTGGGCTGGAGACCCACCAGGAGCACATGTGAGGCCCTAGAGAGAAACCTGCAGGAAGGCCATGTAAAGTTTGACCTTGAGGAAAAAAGGGCTGCAGTCAGGGCAGGGGTTTGTTACATCCATAGCCAGCTACATGAGCAGTAACAAACTGACTACCTGTACAGCTGGGCATCAAGAATCATACCAAGTAAAACCAGAACAGGACTGAGGTTCGCACCAATACTGGGAAATGGAGTGATCACAAACTTTTCAGCACCTAACAACTACCCAAACCAAGGCAGATGTGGGATGAGGTAAAAGTAAAACTTGGTGGTGGAGGGGGGGACCTGACACCCTTCTGCATTGAAGATTCCAATAAAGTAAAGGCTGTAGTAAGGTCTGTGTCATCGGCAACAAATCCTCTTGGGAACTGGAACAAAGTTACCAGGCCCTGTACTGGGACCCTGCATCAGACATGGCGCTTGACTACCATTTAGCATCCATCATCTGTGGCAGCTAGGAACGAGAGCTAAGATGGTGCACAGTTTTAGAACCAGAACTGGAGGGTTTCTAATGCCACTTTTCAGAACCAAAATTGCATGTTTTAAATCCCATCAGTCAAAGAAGCTTGGTCCTTGGATGACCAGTATCTATGTTTCATCTACAGATTCGAGAAACTAGCTCAGCCCCGCCCCCCCTCAGTTTCATGGCTGGAACTGAAAGGGTTGGACTTACTTGAAGGAAATTCCCCCCATATTACTGACCCTACTGTCTTTGGAATTCTTGTAGCTGTTGGGACAGACAGGACACTTCCTGGTGTAGTCTGGGACCAGACACTCAAGTGTGACCATCGGCTGATGGCATGGGGATGTTGTACTTGGCACACTTTTTAAACCACCCAGAACAGTTGACTCGTTGTTGGGGGTGGGGCATAAGGAGGGCATAACTGCTGGAAAGAACCTTTTCTTATACACTGACCTTGGATAAAAATGAAGAACAAAATGAAAGTTAAAGAAACCACAGTATGGGGGCAGTGCCAGAACCAAACGTGTGTCTGAAACAAACACAGAGCAGTGACGATCAATGTAACCAAGCTACATAACGCACATGTGCCTGATCGCTTTAGTGGAAAATAAAGATCAGATAGTTGTGGAAAGCGGCACAGGAGGTGAAGGCAATCATGCAGCTGCAGTCTGAATCTGACAGGACAGTTCCGCATCCAAGCTCCTTGAGTTGGTATAATGCAGAGGGTGCTACTTTGGATAAATCCTAATTGCTGGAAGTAATAAATTAAAAATGGATTATAACCGTAGAACTTTCCTTTTCAACTTACTTTTTCAAGTCAATCAATCAATCAAAATCTTTATCCAGGTGGGCACCATTGAGCAAGGCTCATTTGCAAGGTGGACCTGGTAGAGAGAAACCTGCAGGAAGGTCATGTAAAATTTGACCTTTAGATCAAAGTCAAAGGTCATAATCACTTCAATGTATTATACTTTGCAAATATTTATAAATTATGTATCGATCCGTCACAAAGAAGTCAGATGAGCAGTACTAGTCCATAGAATGAAGTCACAAACTGAATTCACAATTTCTTTAAAATAATACAAAAAAAAAAAAATCAGGTTCCTCAGTTTTACCATATGTTCGCCATTTATCGTAGGGGTTTTAATCAAGATAAAAGGTAAATGGTGCAACGATATGTAAGCCACTGTACACATCATTTTACACAATCCAGCCTAAACTGCTAATAGGAAAGCTGGAAGCACCACACATCAACAATGCTGTTCTACTTTACTCTGTACTGCTTTTCTGCCAGTATAGTGGAACTGCACACATACAACGCAGATTTCAATGTAGAAAATCTCTCCTAGAAGAAACTTTTTTTTTATTTTACTCACGTCAGTTCTGAACTTTAAATCTGTTGCAGCAAAGCAGCATACACCCTTCTTACCTTGCTTCTAGCAAAGCTGGCATGTTTAATCCTATAAACTGAAAACAAGACAGCTTCAACTGTTCAGCATTATACATGGCAGCAAACTCCAGGAGCACAGCAGCATTCTTTAGTGTAACTGCAAATGACAGAAAAAACAGGACTGTATTTGGACATTTACTATATGCTGTACAAAAGAGATTAGAAAAGGATAAGTACTGTATGTACACAGTGAAAAAGCAGTAAATACATGGCCAGGACAAATGTAGCTTTCATCCCAAGCACCAGCTTCCTCTGATAAAGCCGAGCAGTCTTTTTCTTCTTGTAACTATTTGTAAACCTTACTACACATAGACATTGTCAGCACTGGGTAGTTTCACACTGTGACCAGGACTACTACTAATAGGGCTACCACCTTTTAAGAAGCCCAAAGTGGGACATTTCTTACTGAAACTGGATTTTTCGCAGGACAATATGTCATCTCGACCAATGCAACAGACATGTTTTCTCTAAATAATCAGAATTAAGACGAAGTGTTGTAATTTTTTAGATGTTTCTTGTGTTTTCTATTTTTTTAAGGTATTTTAGTTAAGGCATTATAGTTTCTTGCAACATTTAGAGGAAAATCAGAAAATATTTTTCTACTATGATGTCAAGACATTTAGTATTTTCATATTTTCTGCAGGACACAGCTGCCCAAATCAGGACTGTCCTGCAAAAATAGGGACATGTGGTGACCTAACTACTAAACTGGTGCACATAATGGAAGATGTGTACAATGACACTAATGCTGAATGGTGTGTCACTAAATCTTTCCTTTTAGTTTTTTTTTTTTTGGGTGTTTGAAATGAAAAAATAACATTATGCCACAACATTCTTAGCACATTAGTCATAAGCACAACAAGGTACTGACATCTTGGCCACACTGGCACCAGAGGATAAACCGTCATGAGACTGATGGATCTGAGAACCACTGGAAGAAGGAAATGCATGAACTGGTAACCCTTCTAAAGGACCACGACCGAGACCATGTATCCACTGCCTCTACTGCATATATGTACCCGCTGTAAAAGCTTGTCACTAAGCATTGTTTCTAGAGGCCAACAGCTCCATCTCTGAGGACCCAAGTCTATAAAACAGATACTGAAACATCTCCTAGAGTAAAGACCAGTCTCCTTGATGGACACACATTGGTAACTGAATCAGTGTATCTGGGAGTTGAGTTGGCCTGCCAGATGGCTTGTTGACAAAGACACCAGACTGGCATCTGCCCAATGAAGAATAGTGCAGTTACGCAAGAACTTACCATAACAGTAGATCTTCAAGAGGATCTCTTGCAGCAGACGATCACCTGTAGGACTTGAGCCATCAGGTACTAGGACCCCACGGAAACTTTTCTAGCTAGCAGTCTACCAGAGGAGGCCACCCACCTCCGACATCAGCCTATCCCACATAAGTCGTGCAGCCCCCAAGCGCTCCTCAGTTCTCCTGCCAGAGACCAGAAGCAGGAGTCCGGGGGGTGGGGGGAACCAAAGAGAATGCCAAGGTAATCTTGGTAGTACAAGAAAAGCAGAAGACGTGCCCAATGGAAGGTGGGAGGGAAAAGCAGATCCTGTGCAAGAGATCCTCTCAAAGATCTACTGTTACAGTAAGTTCTTATGTAACTATACTATCTACTTCAAGGGATCTCTTGCAGCAGGCTATCATCGGTAGGATTGAGTCCCAAGCAGTCCTCATCGCAGAAGTAGTCAGGATGGACAGGTGGCAGGTAAGAAGATGGCTTACTAAAAGAAGGCCTTGAAGGACTGCCAAGCCAAAATTTGCACACCTCCTAGAGGCAATGTCCAGACTGTAGTGCTTGGTAAAGGTGTGGACAGTACTCCAGGTGGCAACAGCACAAATGTCAGCAGTAGACACATAATGAAAATAAGCTGAGGTGGCCACACCCTTGTGGAATGGCCCTTAACAGCCCCAGGAAGTTCCTTACCATATTTCTGGTAACAGTAAACAATACAATTTGCCAACCACTTAGACAAACACGGTTTGGAAACTGGTGAGCCCTCTCTCCCAGGGCAAATGAAACAAATAACTGGCTACACTTACAAGAGTCCTCAGCCCGGTATATATACTGTAGTATCACAGAATCCTTTGTACATCCAAGGTATGGAGCAATGCCACCCCTGACTGGAATGCTCAGGAAAATAAGCAGTAATGTGAATGGACCGGTCCAAAGTAAACTCTGACACCACTTTAGGAAGAAACTTAGGATTGGTTCGCAAAGACACCTTGTCTTTGGGAAAACTAAAACTAAGGTTCCTTACACAAGGGCCTGAAGCTCTGAAATTCTTCGAGCAGAAGTTAATGGTAACCAAAAACAATGCTTTCTACAACATAAACCATACTCGCAACATGTGGACGGTTCGAAGGGAGGCAATGGAAGCTTTTCTAACACAAAATTAAAGTCCCAAGGCAGGACATGATCCCAAACTGGAGGTTTTAAGTGCAGAATTCCCTGCAAGAAGGTGCAGGACACATCAATTTGAGCCACAGTGTGTCCGGTCCACAGGTACATGGTAGGCAGAGATGGCAGAAAATGTACCTTAATGAAAGAATACCTCAAACCCAAATCCGAGAGGAACACGAGGTACTCCAGGACCTGATCCACCAGGCAAGTGAAAGGATCCAACTGGTGAAGCAACCCATGGAGTAAAGCACTTCTACTTAGGAGAATAGGTGGCTCTAGTAGAGGGTTTCATCCGCCACCAATATATCGGCCACTCTGTGGAAATCCCAAATCTGGCCATGGCTACGTCTTCAGGAGCCAAGCGTGGAGATGGAGTGACTTGAGGTCCGGATGGACAGGGCACCCCAGTCATGGGACAGCAAGCACAGGTGCACAGGGGCAGAGGGAGAAGGTTCCACCATCGGTTGTTGCAGGACAGGCCAGAGGGGAGTGATGAGCATTATCGTGGCCCCCTTCATACGTAGCTTGACCAGAACTCACTGAAGGAGTGGGAAGGCATACAGAAACTTCCCTGTCCAAGAGAGGGACATTGCGTTTTGCCAGAAAACTCCAGGGCCAGGATCTAGCAAGCAGAAAAGCAGCAGTTTTGCATTGAGTGGGGATGCAAAAAGGTCCAACTCTGTCTGACTCCAACTGTCAAAGAGGTCCTCTGTTGTCGGCCCCCGGGCGCAGTGGTTGGATTTCGCTTGCGGCATGCGCAGCCCGGTTTGGGAACGAGCTCAGACTGCTGGAGGGCCGGCAAGGGGGAGGCAGCACTAGCGTCCCATGACTGCTCGCTGTCTCCAGGGAGGGAAGGGATCGCAACCCGGTGCTGGAGCGACCACTGGCGGAGGCCGGTGGTAGAGCAGCACATCGGGGTCACTGGGGTGGTGCGTGACAGACGTCGTCTCCCGCCTTGACGTCTGGACGTCACGCACCTCAAGAAAGTCAGGAAAAATCGCTCGCTGGCCTCCGGATGATGGCTCTCTGTTCCTGAGGGCCTCCAGTGCCTTCCCGGCACCTCCTGTTCCCTAGCAGCATCCCCGGGCCCTAGAAGTGTGCACCGGGGCTATCCTCCCCCCCCGGTGCCTTCCACCTCGGAGGAGAGAGACCTGCCCAGTGAAGGGATACACCGGGATATCCCGGGGGTCGGCTACGATCTGGAGAATCAGAGGAGGGCCAGGCAAGGACAGAAGAGGACAGGGAGAACTTGGCAAAGCCCGAAGGAGTGGAGGACCAGCGGGCACGGGGCAGAAAAATAGATCATACAAAAAAAAAAAAAAAGGTCCTCTGTTACTGAGGACAGAAGCTCCCACTCATGAGTCCTGGATCACAACTGGCTTAGAGCATCCGCCAGACCATTTTGGACACCAGTAACATAGATGGCTGCTATTTGAAGGCCGTGCTCAATGGCCCAATACCAGATTCTCATTGCTTCTCTTCATAGGGTGTAGGAATGTGTGTTTGTTTATTGTTTTATACTGAAAGGCCAGTAAGCATAAATGCCCTTTTTCTTTTTTTTTCTTCTTCAATTTAACCAGGAGTAACACTCTAAGCTGAAAGCTTGTTTACAGGTGCAACCTGAGAGCACAGGGAAGTTAAGTGACTTGCTCAGGGTCACACAGTATGCAGGTGGGGGCTGTGTGATTCAAACCCAGGTCTCCAGATTTGCAGCTCAGAGCCTTAAACCACTGCGCAACACTGCCTCCCTTTTCACTGGCATTCAGTCACAAAAATAAGTACAAAACAATTAAATAACAATAACATATATACAATCTTTTAAAACGAGTACATTCAGAACTAAAAACTAAGAGAGGTGGTGGCTGAACCTCTGGCAATCCTGTTTAGCTGATCAATGGAAACAACGGAGGTACCCAAAGACAGGACGACAGCAGATGTAGTGCCCTTATACAAAAGCAGGGAAAAAGGGAAAGCAGGGAACTACAGATCAGTCAGCCTGATCTCGGTAGTGGGGAAGATCATGCAAGCACTACTAAAGGAGAGACTGGTGGAACATCTGGTTGCCAACAGACTGCTGCAGGACCCAAGGCAGCATGGTTTTACTTGGGGGAGGTCATGCCAAACCAACCTCACTGAATTTTTCGACTGGGAGACGAGAGATGGATCAGGGGAGGGCAGTGGATGTGGCCTATCTGGACTTCAGCAAGGCCTTTGACACTATGCAACATAGAAGGCTATTGAACAAACTAGGGAATATGGGAGTGAGCAGGACAGTAGTGCGGTGGGTAGGTAACTGGCTGGGCGGCAGGACACAGAGGGTGGTGGTAAATGGCTGTCAATCCACAGAGGGAAGCGTGACCAGTGGGGTACCACACTGATCAGCGCTGGGTCCAGTCCTATTCAATGTCTTCATCAGTGACATTGCGCAGGACCCAGAACTCAGAATTTCCCTGTTCGCTGGTGACATGAAGCTCTGTAACACAGTGGACATGCCAGAGGGTGTAGACAGAATGAGGAGGGACCTGCAGGAACATGAAGAATGGTCAAGGGTTTGGCAGTTGAAATTCAATGCAAGAAGTGCAAGATAATGCATATGGGGCACAAAAACCCTGGAACAACATATCAGTTGGGGGG
This sequence comes from Neoceratodus forsteri, assembly GCA_016271365.2. Taxonomy (NCBI): domain Eukaryota; kingdom Metazoa; phylum Chordata; order Ceratodontiformes; family Ceratodontidae; genus Neoceratodus; species Neoceratodus forsteri. Next base: position 1,105,531,273 of record CM057449.1, on the reverse strand, counting down.
GGGGGGGCTGAGGATATGGCACGCACCAAGCAGGAAAGGGACCTTGGGGTATCATTTCTGATGACCTCAAGGTAGGAAACAGTGTGGCAAAGCAGTAGTTAAAGCAAATAGGATGCTGGGATGCACAGGCAGGGGCATCAGCAGTAGGAAAAGGGAGGTCATACTTCCACTATACAAGACACTAGTGAGGCCCCACCTGGAGCACAGTGTACAGTTCTGGAGACCTTGCCTATGTAAGGACACAGGCAGGGTAGAGAAGGTTCCAGAGGGCAACAAAGATGGTACAGGAATTGCATCACAAGTCGTACGAGGACAGGTTGAAGGACTTGAATATGTACTCCCTAGAGGAGAGGAGGGAGACAGAATTTATGAGAGACATACAAGTACCTTACAGGGAGGAATAGGATGCAGGAATACACTATTTTCCAGCGAAAAAGATGTTCCAGGACTAGAGGGCATGGGATGAAGTTGGAGGGAGGGCAATTCAGAGGAAACGTGAGGAAGAATTTTTTCACAGAACAGTTTATGAACAAGTGGAACACCCTGCCAGAAGAAGTGGTGGGGGCTGAAGCAATCACAGGATTTAAGAATGCATGGGACAGACATAAGGGAATTTTGGAGGTCAGGGGTAAGGGGCAACTGACGTCTAGGAAAACAAAGTGAACTTACAAGCTCAAATGAGCAGACTGGGTGGGCCATAAGTCCTTATCTGCCAACAGTATCTATGTATTGTGACAATAGTAGCTTCCTAACAGAGGTCTTGAAGGCAGATGTTGGACTACTAATAACAGAAGCAGGAAGAGCATTATACTGTTTAGAAGTTTTAAATAATAAAGAATTGTGTGCCATAAAAGTATGAAAAAAGGGAATCAAACGAGAATCTGGTTTCTGTTCTAGTATGAACTAAATTATTCTGTAAAGGAAATAAGCTAATAATGGATTCAGAAAGAGACCCCAGATGGACCTTATGTAAAAAGGTTGAAGATTTATAAGAAAAATTATCAAAAAAAGATAAGCAACCAGATATTCTATAAAGCTCACAATGGTGAGTATCTTGAGATAAACCTGTAGCAAACCAAAGTATATTATAATATGCAGATCTCAATCTGGTTAGAATTTTAGCTGTAGAAAAGGAATGTATTATGTATCCATAGTTAAACAGGGATAGAAGAAAAGAGTGGACAAGAACTGACCTAATTTCTAGTGTGAAGTATCTATTTAAATGATATAACATCCCCAAACACTGATGTATGGTACTTTAAGTTGGTTCAAAGGATACATAATGATCAATTAACAGCCCTAAGTAGAGTGGTGATCATATAAAAGTTTAGAAGTGCTGAGGTATACCGTGAGGTACCACTAAGGCACTCAAGTTCATGCATACTTAAAGACAGTGACCATTTCAATGAGATTACTATTGTTATTCTTTAACACAAAATCAGTGACTACAGGTTTCCTGGGATATAAAAAAACATTAATTAGTTTTTGCTGAATTAAGGACCAATTTATGGCGTATAAACCAAGAATGAATCTGACTAAAGTCCATCTGAAGCTCTATTTCTAGTTCTGAAGCAATAAAACCATGACAAGACAAAAAATACAGGTTACTCAACTGTAACAGGCATTCTAGGAGTGATATATGTTGTTCATTCACACTGTCTGGCAGGTACCTTGCTGCTTTAAGATGTGCTGGAAAGTCTTCAAGCTGGCTCCTCCCACACACCCGAGTGGTAAAACCCTTGCCTCCGCCCCATGATGCCAGACCTAGCCCACTGGAAGCCAGATTACGCATTGAAACCAGGGAGGTCGGGTGGGTCGTGTGGATGAAAAACATATACTACTCCTAGAAATCCTTTTACAGGTGAGTAACCTGTATTTCTAGGGACGTGGATATGTTGTTCAATCCACACTGTCTGGTAGACTCCTAGCAGTTCTCCGGGAGGAGGGAGGCAAGGAGCGCACCCCCAACACTTTCTTGGGGAATAAGGACTGGATTACTGAGGTCCCAAAACCAGCATTCCAGCATGACTCAAGGTCAATGGGTTAATGGGAAACAAAGGTGTGTGCTGACTTCCAGGTAGCAGCCCTACAAATTTCCTGGGTAGGGACGTCCCTAGAAGCAGCCACTGAAGCAGCGTTATGGTGGGCAGAATGAGCTTTTATCCTTTTGGGTGGCTCCATGCCCGCCAACCTATAGCAGAGATCTATGCAGGAGGTGACCCACCTGCTTATCGTCCACTTGGCTGCAGGTCTGCCAGGTGCAACTTCAGCATAGGTGACAAACAGCTGGTGAACCTCTCCCCGAACTTCATTCGTCCGCTCCTTATAGTAAGCGAGCGCTCTTCTAGGGTCCAGAGTATGAAGCCTATATTCGGCCACCGAGGTGTGATTGGGGTAGAACACCGGCAGAGTCAACACCTGATTCAGGTGACACTCCGACACCACCTTCAGAAGGAATTTTGGCTGGGGGCAAAGGACAACCTTGTCCCTGTGGAAGACCAGATAAGGAGACTCAATGGAACGCTCCTGGAGCTTTCCCATCCTTCTGGCTGACGTGACAGCCACCAAGAAGGCAGTCTTCAATGACAGGCGGGAGATACTGCACCTGTGCATCAGTTCGAATGGCTTGCCCATAACCTTAGCCAATACCAGCAGTAGATCCCATGGAGGTGGAGATTCTCGCACCGGGGGAGATGTGTGATCTAAGCCTTTAAAAAAAAATGCCAGACCACCTTCTCCTGCACCACCAACTGCTTGCCAGCCTGCGCCCGGTAAGCAGAGATGGCTGCCAGGTACACCTTAAGGGTTGTCGACCAAAGCCCTGGCTGAGAACAGGACCACAGGTAGTCCAAAATGCTAGCCAACGGACAGGATGAAGGGTTCAACCCTTTGCCCTGACACCAAATGGAGAATCTCTTCTATTTATGGGATGCCTCAACAACGTTGAGGACCTCGTCAGAAAGACCCAAGGCCTAGAACTCCAGCCGCTCAGGAACAAGGCTGTCAGGTGCAGAGACTGAAGGTCCGGATGGAACACCTTCCCCTTGCTGACTGAGATCAGGTCCAGGTGGGCTGGAAGCCACCTCGGGAGCCTGGAGCCGAGGCTGAGGAGACCTGAATACCAGAACTGGCGAGGCCAATCTGGGGCTACCAGAATCACTGTGCCTTGCCCTTTTCACCTTGAGAAGCACCTTGTGGATCAAGGGAAATGGAAGGAAGGCGTAGAAAAGGCCCAGGGTCCATGGCCTCGAAAAGGCACCCCCTGCAGCAAGCCCTGCTGAGGGGGGTGGGCATGAAACAGTCTCAGCTTCGCATTCTCCCTGGAGGTGAACAGGCCCACCCAAGGGGTTCCCAACTGGAAGAACAGGTCTTGAACTACCTCCGGCAAGAGGCTTATCCGGCTGAGGGCATCGGTCAGACTGTTCGAGGCTCCTGCCACATGGACGGCTAGGAGATCCACCTCCAGGCTGATCACGAGAGACCAAATGCAGAGAGCTTCCTTGCACAGAGGCAAGGAGTGCGTCCCACCCTGATGGTTGAGACAGTACATGGTCGGTGGTGTTGGTCTGGACCTGAACCGCGAACCACGTACAAGCGGGCGAAAGTGGTGAGGGCTAACCCCGTACTAACTCGAAGCTCCAGCAGGTTGATGTGGCATCAGGACTCCTGAGGGGACCAGATGCAGTGGGCCCGAGCTCCCAGATGGGCACCCAAGCCCATCAAGGAGGCGACGGTCGTAAGGATGACCGTCGGCTCAGGGCGGACAAATGGGATACGCTCCTGCAGATGAGCTGGGACGAGCCACCACTGCAGGCTGTCCCACATCTTCTGGGTCACAGTTACTGGCTGGTCCAAAGAACTGGAGCGCTGAGACCACTGGCGGGCCAGCCCCCACTGCAGGTGAAGCATGTGCCAGTGGGCCCAACAGACCACGCTGGTGCAAGCCGCCATGAGACCCAGAAGGCGCAGGAAGTCCCGGCAGGATGCAACTGCCCAACCTGAAATAATCGGGCGAAGGAGGAAAGGACCTTGGCTCTGTTTGCCGGGAGCCGGGCTCTGGCTCAAAGAGAGTCAAGCTCTGCCCCGATGAACTGAATCACCTGCGATGGCACGAGTTCCGATTTGGCCTCGTTGATCAGGAGATCAATTTGAGAGCATAGCTGGAGGGACATATCTCTGGACCGCTCCATCTCCAGCCTGGAGGGGGCTGCTATCAGCCAGTCATCCAGGTGAGGGTACACCCGTTCCCCTTGGCACCACCAGAATGCTGTCACCATTGCCATGCATTTGGTGAAGACCCTGGGAGCTGGAGAAAGGCCGAAGGGCATGGCTCAGAACTCACAGAGGGATCCCTCTGCTCTGAAGTGGAGGAATCGCTGATGTGACGGACGGATTCGGACATGAAAGAACACGTCCTGGAGATCCAGAGAACAAAACCACACACCTAGTTCCAAGGATGGTATGATCTAAGCCAGAGTGACCATCCTGAAGGTGCGCAGCCTTAGGAACTTGTGCAGATCATGCATATCGAGAATGGGGTGCCAGCCCCCCATCCATTTTGGGACCAGGAAGTACCTGGACACAAACCCTGGGCTTGGAGGAGGATCTGCCACCTTGCTGATCACCTCCTTCTGGAGGAGCAGAGATATGTCGGCTCGACAAGCCGACAGAAAGGCTACAGAACCAGTAGCCCCCGAGGGGCGACAGCTCGAAAGGGAGGGGTCTGCTCGAATTCCAGAGGCAGACCCCTGCCGACCACTTCCAACACCCAATGGTCCATGGTGATAGTGGACCAGGTGGAAAGGAAGTGGCTGAGCCATCCTCCCATGGGGGAACCCAGGGGAGGAGTGACGAGGTTGGGGGCGGCACCCCTCAACCCGTCACTGGGCAGGCTTGGAGGAAGGGCCGGCCGAGGAGCCACCTGGACCTTTCCTTCCAGACTTCCTGTTGGAGGAAGTGGCAGACTTGGCCTTGGGGCACCAAGCGTGAGCCTGCTGGCCCTGCAGCTGGTGCTGCTGGGCCGGACAAGCCGCAGGGGTGGAAGGACGAAAGGGCTTACGTTGCTGCTGGCGGCCTTTGTCCTTCTGGGCAGACATGACAGAGTCCAAGGTGGCATTGTGACAGAGCAAAGGCCGATGGCACATTTATAAGGTAGAAAAAGAAATGGGCAGACTGGATGGGCCTTGCGGTCCTTATCTTCCGTCAGCTTCTATGTTTCTAGGTTTCTACTGTACTTCTCGATCATCTGAATATGTCCCTCCACCCCGGGCTCAAACAAGTCTGAGCCCGGGAAGGGGATGTCTGCCAGCTTGTGCTGGGTATCTGCGTGAAGGCAGAGATTCTCAGCCAAGCACTGCGGCGCATGGCTACTGCGGCTGCTACTGACCAGGCACAAGAGTCTCCGATGTCCAAGGCAGTCTGGAGCTGTTCCTTGGCCACCACCCTTCCCTGATCCTGCACCTGCTTGACTGTCGTTTGAAGGTCAGCCAGGAGATGATGAAGCACCTCGTCCAGGAAGCCCAAAAGGGCATGTGAAAAGTGTGCCATCAGAAGAGCCGAGCTAGCCTGCCGAAGGCCTAGGAAGGAGGCAGCATAAACTTCTTGCCTGGAGTAGTCCAGCTTTTTGAACTCCTTGTCTGGGGGCTTCTCAATGTCCCTGGCATTTCTGGAGTGCCGGAAAATGGTATCAGTTACCAGCCCTTCAGCTGAGGGGTGCTCCGAAAAAACGGAGAGGGAACTGGTCAGGACTGCGTACTTGCAGGCCATCCTGGCTAAGGGCGCAGGACAGGAGGCAGGCCACTGCCACAACTCCAAGGCCAGACCAACAATGGCCTCAGCCACAGGGAAGGCCTCCGTGGGGAATCCTCTCGGTCCAAAATCTCCATGAGGGGATATCTGGCCCGTTTTTGCATGGGTTCAAGCTGCATCCCAGTAGACACTGAGATGAGCCGCAGAATACCAAGGAACGAGGATGGGCTCTCGTCCACTGACAGACCACCAGAGGATTCCAGGTTGAGGGGCCTGGAATACAGGGAGGAGTCGTTGGACTCAGAGGAGTCCTCGAACAGCTGCTGAGCGCCTGAGCCACCCTCCACTCACCAAGGCCGATCGGGGGTGAGGGTGACCGACAACCTGTGGGGCAAGCCCTGACCCAACCGAGAATCCTTGGTCGGGGCCCCAGTCTTCGGTTGCGGGGGCGGTGATTCCACCACAATGGGTGGAGCAGCCAGTTTCGGCCGAGCAATCGGTGCCGGAATTGGCTTCTCGACTAAGGAGCCGAGGGCGAGAGGCTGCTTCGGCCATTCGGGCGACAGCCACTTAATTGCCAGGGGAGGTGATGTTGTCGGTTTTTCGCCGGCCAATAAGAGCTGCTGCCACATGTCCTCACAGTGCCAAGGCAACTTGCGCCGGAGCCTATCCTCCAAAGAGGATGAGGAGGAAGAGCGGCGGCACCACTTTCTGTGATATCGGGACCGAGACGGCCGACATCAGTAGGACATACCCGACACGGAGGAGGACAGAGACCGTTGAGGTCGCCGATGGTGGGTCGAAGACGGGGCGGGGGAACCTACTCATCCCCCGGCTTAGGGTTCTTGACCAGGGATTTCAGCTCAGGAGGCCGAGGCAAGTCCTCGGTAACCACTGGGGGTACCGGAGAAAAGGGGTTGTTTGCCTCTCCAGTCGACAGCCCGTCCAACAAGTCGAGAAAAATCTCGACCACATCGACAGGTGACTCAGCCAGCTGACCTGACGGGGACACTGAAAAGCCAGCGGCCTTAGTCGAAACCTTGACCGAGGTCGATAAGGGACGCTCCGGGGAGCGAGATCTCTCCCGCTCCCATGAACGTCGATGGTGGAACTTACCTTTCGGTTCCTTCTTTGACCGACTGAAGTGAGTCCCTGAGGGCCCTTCTCCCTTGGTGGAGAGGGACTGACAAAGCTCCTGAAAGGAAGCAGTATAGAAGGGGCCCAAGGAGAGCGGAATAAACACCGACGCCAAGGAAGAAGAAGACGTGGCCTGGACCACTTCCTCCTCGAGGCGGTACTGCTCCAGCTGCTCCACGGAGCCTGCAGCCATGGACACCGTAGCGGGCCTCGCTGACTTCACTGGCAGAAACGTTTTTCGGGCTGCCCCCAGTTGGAGGTCGGAGCAGCCTTGATCTTCAAGAATCGAAGCCAGAAGGACTTGCAAAGATCGCAGGCCTGCGAGTCATGGCCAAGCCCAAAGCAGTAGACGCATGTGGGTTGGTCCAAGACATCTTCTGCCCACAAGGGCACCGACAGAAGCTGGGAGTAGATTTAGAATCCATTGCAGCCATGAGGGAAGGAGAAGACTTAAGTCTTGTGAATTTAAGCACAATTTTCGGTAAAACCGAAGGTTTAGGATCCAGGCCTAAAGATGCAAGAAAGCTAATGAGGGAACCTGAGCTTCCAAGTGGTAAGGAAGATCTGGAGTCATGGGGCAGAGCCAAGGGTTTTACCACCTGAGTGGGTTGGAGGAGCCAGCTTGAAGACTTTCCGGCACATCTTAAAGCGGCAAGGTACCTGCCAGATAGTGTGGATTGAACAACATATCCATGTGCCTAGAATGGAAATTACAGTACGTACCTACCGTAATTCTGATCTTTCTGTGTATCTTCACCATTCATCACATTTGGGTTCTGACCCTGTGGGAGCTTTTTATTTTTGGGATGAGCGGAGTCGACGCACCATCGGTGCCGCCCTTGAGGCCGACGCACTGTGTGGCGCTCGCGGGTTGGCCGTTAGGTGTTGTCGACTCCGCCCACCAGCCAGTTCTGAGTCGCAGCAGAGTAAGAAAAGGGTTGGGAGGGACAAGGAAGTCCAAGGAACAGACAAAGAAAAAGATATAAAAACTAACAGGAGAAATAAACGACAGAGGACAGAATAAGTTTGGAAACTAAGGCAATTGGGTAGGGGCCCCAATCTCTGGAAGAAGAAAAGGAGGGAGGGAGGGTTAAGGATTTTAGAAATAGGAATGTGAGTTTGGGGGGGGGTAGGAAACACATCCTGGAACCTTGACCTGTCTCCAGATTGTATAGGAACTGTGATGGAGTAGCCAAAAGGTTAACTGCCAGAATTCAAGGCACAGAATCACTGGCAATAACTCCAACATAAGCAGAATCGGCTATTCTGCAGGAAAAGACAGGATACAGGGATATCTCCCCCCCCCTTAAAAATAAATTGTTGGTGTAAGAAACCTAGTTTCTTGGATTAATTTGAGGTTGCATCCAAAGGACAAGGAAATCAAGGTAGGTTGACGGGGAGAAGGAGAGAAAGGAGGGCAGCTACCAACCCCAACCCCACAGGGATGGAGCCGAGGCACTGAAGAAGGAGTGCTATCCTGACCACTCTAACCACTTAGAAAATTGTCTAGTACTTAAGTCACCCCCTCCTGACTAACAGAAAGGAGAGGCAAAATGGAGGCATAGAGAGGAGGGACCCAGAGACTGAGGCCCCAGGGTGATGGAGGCGGGATTGTGATGAATGGTGAAGATACACAGAAGATCAAAATTACAGTAGTGCCTAATTTCCATATTTATCTGCATCAATCTTCACCATTCATCACTTGGGTGGTAACAAGACCCCCGAAGGAGGTCCTAACCCCAAAGGACTAAGTCCCTTAGCTCTCAGTGGGTGGCACACCAAGAGAGAGAAGCTTCATGGGCCTGGAAAGGCCCGAGAGTGGGGAGAGTGAGGCAGGGACTCCTTGGAAGGAGTAGGAATTTGCCCCGACAGATGCCGTCTTACCCCATGGTAGAAAAGATGGGTTCTCTGGTAGGGGAAGGAAATCACCCTACGCCGGGCCAAGGGTGACAACTGGGAAAGACGCAGCCATGCCATCCACCTAGTGCAGATCACTGTCCCTATCACCCTAAAAGCTACCTCATTGCTGTTGTAAGATGTCATCGCTTGGTGCCTTGCTAACTCCAGGCCAAGTGCTGAGAGTGCAATGGCTTGTCTGGTTACCTCAATGTCAGGCAAAGCAGCTAGGAGTTGACCTAGCCTGGACCACAGGAACCTATCATAGGTAGCATAGTGGGCCTGATGTGCTGAAGTAGAGCAGCAACCATGCTGTGTAGAACGTCCTCCTCCCCCAGAAGTCAAAATCCATAGAATCTTGATCTGGGGGCCGGTCACGGTGAGGGGTGAAAAGCCCATCAGGAGTGTCCAGTTACGGCAATCCTGACTGAGGATTAGGCATGGAACATGGAGACTCTGGGGGGCACAATACAGCTGGCAGAGATCCCTAGAGGCTGGGACTCAGGAAAAGGGTCTCTGCCAGAAACACGACGCCACCTCCGGAAAGGGAGCAGGCCAGAGGGGCACCACAAGGGTGTCCGCACAGAAATCGCCTAGAAAGGCACGCACCGAGTGCTCTGGATTGTGTTGTTTGGGTGGGGTGATGTGCAGGTCCTCCCAACATCCTCACAAGGAATCGCTGATACTCTGTGAGATCAGCAACTGAGGAGATGTGGACAGACGGTTTCTCTCCCCTAGAAGAGGAGGAGGATGAGGAGTCGGGGGACCTCAAGACTTCAGAAGCTGGCTGCTCAGGGAGAGATTGAAAAACCTGTCTGTCCACAGCCTTGACATAAACGGGAAATTGATCAGCCATGGCTCTGAACTGCTCCCAGAAGAGAGGACCGCTAGGACCAAAAATACCTGGGAGCACAGGAAAAAATTGGCAGAGGAGAAGGGGCTGAGCCAACAACAGGAATCATCTGTCCTCCCCCTTGGACCAGGAGCGCACCAGGAGCCCTAAGGAAAGACGGAGCTCTGGAAAACTCCACAGCCAACAGCTGGTCAACCAAACTGGAACTGCCTAAGCTATGCCCTGAAGAATCCCTGTGACGTAACCGGAGCTGTGAAAGTCCAGAAGGACGGTCCCCCATCTCTAAAGAACAGGGCCCTCTCAAGGAATCTGAAAGGGAAGGGCGGAGATCTGCACTATGGCTTCTCCTAGAGCCTGGGTGGGTTCTAGAAAAAGGCCGCTGCATGGAACCCATGTCCCTCAACCCCTCGGAATCCGAAACTGCCCTCCTCCTCGAAAGAGCCAGCCTAGGCAGCTGGCAACCCTGGTCGGACCCTGAAGGAGCTATTGAGGGAGCAGCCCTCTTCCCTCCTGTGGGTGCTCCGATCAACCCCAAGGTTGGGCGATCCAGGCACACCACCTGAGGGGGTACCACTGCTGAGGGGTCAGACACCCCCCAGACGAGGCTGCAGAGCAATGGTGGTCCGCACCACTGCCTGCTGGTCAGCACCCCTGACCCTGGTCCCAGGAGCAACTGTCTTCTCCTCAGAAGGGGGTTGGTTCCGGCCTGTCGAGGACATTACCAAGGTGTCCATGTGAGCAGTCAACTCCAAAGAGTCAGACTGCCTGTCTGACTCAGAATTAGATTCCCCCACTGAGGAGGTGAAGACCAAAGTCCTGTGCCAAATGGTGCATGGACGCCCGCTACCATCCAGGCTGAAAGGGTCACCGGACTGAGTAACTGCACCAGAATCGGCGCCGAGGCCCTCGGCCGCACCGTGAATAGTGCGGGAAGAAGACACGGCGCCGATGATGGCAGCAGCATCAGAGTCGGGGCCTGTCATGGCACCATCCTGGCCCACGGCACCGCAAGGGGGGCCCAGTGAGCTGCCTTCGACTAGGAGTGATACATCGAGTGAACCGACTTCAGCACTTGCCTCGAGTTTTGGAGCTCTAAGATCATGTCTTGAATGTTGCCCCCAAACAGTTTTGAACCACGGAAGGGGGCATCCAGAATGCAAAGACGAACCTAAGCCAGCATGGCGCCGGAGGTCAATGCCGGTGGCCATTGCTCAACCAGAGGAACCCACAGTGTGGTACGCTGCCCACAGGACATTGGTACCCAAGTCAGACCTGGTTTTCAGGACCTGCAGAGTTTGCTGCTTGGAGGAATCATCAGGCATCACCGCTACCACCTCCCGAGCCTGATCCCACAATAAAGTCTGGTACTGTACCATGTGAGCCAGGTAGTTCGCGACCCTGATGGCAAGAGTGGCGGAAGCAAAGGCACGCTTACCCACCTGGTCCAGTTACCTCAACTCCCTATCTGGAGGGAGGGCACTGAGGTGCTTGGTGCACCTGGTGTGATCGAGGGCCACGCTGATGACCACCGAGTCAGCTTTTGGATGTTATCCATAGAAGAACTTGCCAGCCAGAGGGTGGTACAATCTGTGTGCCTTTTGGTGCCCCCAGCTCCAGTATGCAAGTGAAGCCATGTGGCCCTGGTAACGTTGTTATACGACTCCACTAAGGGGCGGACAACTACCAGAGGAGGAGCATCATGCTGGTGAAGATATATGGTCAGGAAGCGACGCTCCAGGTCTTGCTCCTTGGTCTCCCATCCCATCGTGGTCGGATGTGACACATAATATCCATGAAGATTGGATCGTTGGGTGGAGACCTGGGGACCGTAGAGGGTTCAGTCTCATCCCCGGAACAGGTACCAGCCAGTGAGGAAGACTCGGAGCCCTCCTCATCATCTGAGATAGAGTCCACAGATTCACGGTCACCCGGGGAAGAGTCCGTCAGGCGAGCGTGAGTACTTGCATCCATATATGAAGAGGGCACGCTAGGAGGAGGACACGCCGAAGCCGGTGAGGTGTTACCTCTTGGAGGCCCCTGTGGGTGGGAGGGCTGAGACAGACCCAGCTGAGGGGCCTGGGATTGTATGAAAGCCCAGAGTGCTGAGATCAGGCCATGGTAATCCATGGGCGTGATATAAGGGCATGATGGCAGGGAACCAGCCAACACAGGATATGGGTAGGCTGGTGCCGGGTCACCCAGCAACAGTGGCCCAACAGGCATGGGCAAAGGCCTTGGCATTGGTCCCGCAGACTGCAGGAGCGGGAGGTCAGATGCAGGTCCCCTGGAGAAGGTAGAGGGAGAGTTATCGAAGATCCCACTGGCGTTGGGGGTGTGGCTGGCATCGGAGCTGCGGCTGCGGAAGAATGGTAGGCAGTCCTGTGGGCATCAGTCTCTGTGAGGCTGGGGCAGGATGCACTGGCGTTTGGAAAAAGACCAGCACCACGGAAGAGGGTGCCACCAGCGATGGCTGGGGAGGGGCTGGGGTCAAAGACATGCCGGTACCCAGTGATGCATGCCCCTGTGTCTGAAGGGTAGGACCAAAGGAGGTCCCGGAGACCGAGACCTGTGTCAGGGGCATGGGTGATGGGGAGGCTGCACAAGAATTGGAGCCAGCAGCACCTGCACTGACAGGAGGAGCTCCAGTCACACCTCTTGCTCTGAAGCCTGCGGAGAACAGTGGCTAGAAAAGCAGAGGTGGAGGGGCAGAGACCAACATGCTCTGCTCAGAGAAGCTGCCACCGGTCAAAGAGATCCGAGTGGGTGGCGAGCCCAGCGGCAGCCCTGAAGGAGAAAGGGTAGCCTGGGCCCTGGAGGATGACCCCCCCCAAGCAAGGAAGGAAGATCCAAAAGCAGCCTTGTGAGGCAACCGTGAGTAGGACAAAGACTGGAGACAGCTGCAGTTCTTGTCCTGGGGTTCACTGATTTCCCCTTTAATTCGGAGGACGGAGGAGCTCAAAGACTGGGCCAGGAAAGTGGAAGAGCTCCGGACCTGTAGATTCTGTTCCATCTGGGTGACCTTCAGCTTATGGTGGTGGCTTCTGAGGGTCCTCAAGTGTCATCTTCTGGTGGCGGGGTTAAACTTCTAGCAGGCCTCACAGAATGGCCATCCTTCTCGAGAATCTGTTTGCTACAGGTGCACTTCATGCAGCATTTGGTTGAAGCAGAAGGCTGAGAAGACATAAAAGAGCCAAAGAACACCGAAAAAATGTGCTGTTTACTGGACTGAAGAAAATAAAGTGCAGTGAAAGCGTAGGAAAAACAGGCGACTGACTGCAGCTTCAACGGAATTCATAGTCCAACGTGTGCTGGTCGACGGCGGGAAAGAACTGAGGAGGGCTTGGGGGCCGCCCACCTTATACAGAATAGACTGACATCAGGCGCGGACGTTGGAGGTGGGCAGCCCCTCTGGTATACTGCTAGCTAGAAAGATTTCCATGGGGTTCTAGCACCTGATGGCTCAAGTCCTACCGGTAATAGCCTGCTGCAAGAGATAGCCTCGAAGTAAGATCTAGTATATTCCATCAAAATTATCTCGCTACTGTTTGCTACGTTGCTTGCTTACATAAGTGACTGTCACCGCGTTGTTGAACTGGATCTTTATCAACTTCTGTTGAACACTGTCCTTGAAGTGCCTCAGCACAAGTAAGACAGCCTCATCTCATGAATGTTTATTTATAGTGTATGTTAGAACGTTATAGTGCATTGAAATCTAACTTTCCCTAGTCTTTTATCATCGATGTGACGTCACGATGTTGTTGTACCATTGTGAGTACGTCACACTGATGGTACAACAGCACTGACAAGTTTGTGCATGAGCGAGTCGCGGTTCGTAGCGACGACAAAATGGGCACCGCAATTCATCGGAGGCACAGGAGGATATTTAAAAATCTCAGTAAGTGCTTTTTTTTAAAATAGTGGCCGGCACACAGCAGGACAGCTATATTTGATCACACAGTATCTTTGTGGACTGGGAAGGAGTGCAGTGTATTTACGGACACAGGCGGGGAGGATCGAGGGTCACCGACATCACAGCGTGACCATGGGGGCAGTCAACAGCTAATTTGTTTACTTTTGAACATACACTATAAAAGACAGTAGATGGTCAACAGTACACAACAACACTGTTTCTCACTTCTCGAGGTTTCATGCCAACTGAAAGCCTCTCGAGCTTCGCTCTTGAGGTTTTCTTGGTTGTCTTGACAACCTCTCGAAGTGCACAACAGTGTTGTTGTTCACTGTTGCCCATCCACTATCCTCTATGTTGTCTGTGGTCCTCCAGGGACCATACCCTCTGGACTAGAATCTGGTCTAGAACTGCTCCATGTCTGTCAGACTGATATCAGAGCTTAGAATGAGCTCTTCTGGAAGTGTTCATGGAGAGACCCTGAAAGATTCTGGGCGTTCTCCCACCATTCCAATGACTAGTGCATCTACTCGGGGGCTCGATATGTACCTGATACTGCTCTGATGCTGGTGACCAATGAGCTAGTAGGAAGACTGGAAAAGGTTTCACTCTCAGTCTGGCTCAAGGACCCATATCTATGGTAGCCATCATTAAACTTAAAATCAGGAGGCACCTGTGAGCTGACAAGACCTTGAGAACCATAACTTGGTGAATCTGCTGGAGTAGATTCTCTGCTCTGTGACAGAAGACTTGCATGGTCATTCTAAAAACATCAGACCCCATCTGGAGTACTGCATGCAGTTCTGGAGACCCCATCTCCGCAAGGACATAGACAGGATAGAGGCAGTTCAGAGGAGGACAACTAAAATGGTGCAGGGTTTGCAAGAGAAGCCATACGAGGAGCGACTAAAGGAGATTAATATGTATACCCTTGAGGAAAGGAAGGAGAGGAGGGACATGATAGAAACGTTTAAGTACCTCAGTGGAATCAACAAAGTCCAAGAGGGTAACATCTTTCAGAAAAAGATGTGCAAGAACAGGGGGACACAATTTGAAGATAAGAGGGGGGACGGCTCAGGGGCAATGTGAGGACGTATTTTTTCACAGAGAGCGTGGTGGATGCATGGAACAGCCTTCCTGAGGAGGTTGTGGGGTCTAAAACTGTGGGAGAATTTAAGAATGCATGGGACAGACATAAGGCAATTTTTGTGGGGAGTAGGAAGAAATTGGCTGTTGGTTAAACAGGATCTGCAGCTTATCTTCTAAGTAGGGAAATGGGCAGACTAGGTGGGCCAAGTGGTCTTTATCTGCCGTCGAAGTCTATGTTTCTAGCCATCTAAGTGCTCCAGGGATTGTGAAGGCTGAAGGGAACTTTTCTTCTGACTCACTATCCAGCCATGTTCTTCTAAGACTTGAAAGTTCTGCAAACTAAACAGCAGGCCGACTGCATTGCGTCTGCCTGGATCAGATCATCATCCAAGTATGCGCGTATGTGATATCCATACTACCAAAGGAGAACAATCAACACTAAGGACTTTCATGAGCACACTTATTCCAAAGACTACCTCGATGGGAACAGCCTGGTACTGAAAGAGTTTGATCTCAGATGTCAAATCGGAGAAATTTCTGGTGTGGCAAACAAATCGGTTAAGCCAGAAGACCACCCAGTTGAACTGCCACAAGGATGGACCTGAGGGACTCCATCTTGAACCAGACAGGTTTTACATACTGTTTCAATGTAGAATAACACAAATATGGTTTACGTCCTATGACTGATGGGACAATAAACAACCCATAATTTATTATGCATGGGAAAACTCCTTCTTGAGGCATGTGAGTTATTCATTTGTACACTGTAACACAGAAACATAGAATTTGACAGCAGATGAGGACCGCTTGGCCCACCCAGTCTGCCCATTTCCCTACCTAATGGATAAGCTGCAGATCCTAGTTAACCAGCAGCCTACTTCTTTCTACCCCAACCCCCTAGAATTGCCTTATGACTGTCCCATGCATGTTTGAATTCAACCACTGTTTTTGACTCCACAACCTCCTCCGGAAGGCGTTCCACATATCCACAACCCTCTCTGTGAAGAAATACTTCCTCACATATCTGAGACGCCGCCCATCTTCTAGAGTGTGTCTCCTTGTTCTTGCACACCTCTTTTTGAAAGATGCTACCCTCTTGGACTTTGTTGATTCCCTTGAGGTACTTGAAAATTTCTATCATGTCCCCCTCCTCCCTCCTTTCCTCTAGGCTATACATATTAAGCTCCTTTAGTCTCTCTTCATATGTCTTCCGGTGCAGACCCTGCACCATTTTAGTGGCCCTCCTCTGGACAGCTTCCATCCTGTCTATGTCCTTGCGGAGATTGGGTCTCCAGAACTGCACGCAGTACTCCAGATGGGGTCTCATCAGCTGTCTGTACAGAGGGATAACAACTTCCTGTTTTCTACTGGTGATGCCTCTCCCTATGCATCCCAGTATCCCCTCAGCCCTGCTTACTGCCTTCTCACATTGCTTGCCCACCTTTAGACCATCTGATATGACTACCCCCAGGTCCCTTTCCATTTTTGTTGTTGTTAGTATCACACCCCCCATTGTGTACTCTTCCCCTGGGTTTTTGTTTCCCAAGTGCATTACCTTGCACTTTTTAGCACTGAATCTAAGCTGCCATATGTACTCTGAACAGTTACAGACTACTGCCATTTATACCATAGGATAATGGCATCTGTGTTCTTCATTTCATTATTATTTTTTTTTTAAATAAGCACACTTTTTTTTTACAGTTAATTTCTTTCTCCCTTCTTGGGTGGCACACCTTCAAGCCTGATCCCCAAACCCCATCCCCCGCTTGCGCTACCTTCTCTACCTTCCACTGTCCTCCATGGATTGCCCCCGGCAAGGATCCTCAACCTGCCGGAATGGGATCCGTGCGGAGGTTACCGCTGTTCACAGAAGCGGGCCTCGAGGGATCAGCTGTCGCCATGCCGCACTCCAGGACTCTTCTCACTTTTCTCCCCTTAGGAGAGAGGTGCAATGACACAGTAAGGAGAGAGCGCGCGCACACGTCCGCACGCACTCCTGCAAGCATCTGCCTCCTCTCCTCCCCTTTTCTAAGTATCAGCGTGCTGTCCCCCAGCCACTGCTAGGGACCAGTCGACACAGACTGCTGGTGGCCCCCCCCCCGGAGAAGGAGAGCAGTCCCTCGGACTCTCGATCCTTCTCCTCTCCTGCTGATCCCCTGTGGCCAGTGCTCGTTCCCAAACACAGGTTGCTGGTGTAGCATGAGGGACAGTGGTCCAGCACCTCAGCCCTCAGTGCCACCGGGCCAGCTAAAATAAACATACTCTTAACCCCACCCCCTAGTAAAGCAGTCAATGGTGTGGCAAGACAGCACATACCACTAACCTGAAATCAACAAGGGGAGATCTACTGTAATAACTTAGACCAAAGCATTTGTTCCATAATCCTCCCTCAAAAAAAGTAATCCTAAAATTAATGATGCTTAAGAGTGATATATATAAAACATAGTTTCTTTTACTGCTTCCCATTGTTTACTCTACCAGTGCAAACTGAAAGTAGAACTTAAAACAGGTTTTAGGTATAACACGGAATACATTTTTTCTTCTGCAGTATTTGTATCCACATGAGTTAAGACCTTTATTTCCCCAAAACTTAAATATAGTAATTATAACTAACGTAACAATTAACTTTTCAACTGTAAAACCATGCTACGGCAAATGTTTCATGCTGTGGGACTTTTTTTTTTTTTTTTTTTTTAACTCTTCTCCTTTAGATGTATTATACAACACTCAGTTCTTGGAAGAATAATTTGTATGTCTTAAACATCACACCTATGTAAACATTTGCACATCCTAAATTGTTTCAATAATCATTTGACAACATACAGTGTGCCTATGTACTCCTCAAGTACTGCTCTGTTTACAAAAACTGAAAACACACAGAAGCCTTTATTCAGTTCGCTGTTTGTGGTGGACGCCAAATGGAAACTACACTTCTATAATGACGTACATCAGCACTACCTTGAGAAGGGTGGTGTTCTCTCCCACATAAGGAACCATGTTATACATGGAATTTTAAATAGGGTAAAAAAAAATTAGGCTAACATTCGATAAGACTTAATACAATGTAAACTGGAGCCTGATCTTTAGAACCTTGCAGCTGGTTCCCCGTTTTTTTTTTGATGTCTGCAAAAAAATCCATGTTAACTTGTTTAAGCTGTAAAATGAGAGATTGTCAAATGTTGGCATCTGTAGAATCCCTGGCAGAATTCTTTAGATGCGAATGAAAATACAGGCAATCAGAAGGTGGCAGAATTTTATACCTTGGCAGTGAAGGGCACTGGGCACAAAGCTGTAAAATGATGCAAAGTACGGGAAGGGATTGCTTTCAACAACTTCAGTTACTCATCTGCAACTGTGTTTCTTCTAGAGTAATTCATCTATTATCACACACACAAAATATCATCCTGACTCGAAGAACCACCACTTGGAACCATCCAATCAGATTCAAACCGCAACCATGTGCATACGTCTGCCCACTGCGTTGTTCCCTCCAACTGTAAAGGGAGATGACCATGCCCATTGTTTAATCATACTACTATGAATACCAGCAAACCCAAACGGCCAAGACGGGGTTTGGGGGGGAGGTGAGATTAGCTACAGATGAGTTACTCAAGAAGAAATACAGCTCCGCAATCAGATGCGATGTGCTCTGCGGTCCAGCACTCGTACTTTCCAACCCACAAGGGAGGCATCTGTCAGCAGCATGAGTGAGGGTTCCAGCTGGACAAACAGGATTCTCTCCAAGAGATTTGGTGGGGTCAGCCACCAGAGGGTGATGTTCAGCATCAGCTGGGTCAACTGATCCAGCATATTCAGGACTGAGTGAGTCAGGGACAATTGGCAGCCCAGTTCCTACAGGATGGTTCTCATGCACCTGCAGGCCCAGTGGCCACAGCAGTGGCAGAGGTATTGAAGCATAGGAGATGGAGGAAATTCTGAGCTAGATGCAACTGTCCAACCTGAAGTTTGACCATTGTTCTGGTTACTGCTTGGGGTCAGTGCCTGAAGCATCGAATCCAGGGTGACACTGGATTTCTTAATCCTTCAGAAGCGTCACTTGACCCCGGGTCTAAACAGATCAGTCCCAGTAAAGTGAAGTCTGCCACCCTCTGCTGTATTTCCTGCATAAAAGGTTAAAGGTACAATCAGGTATGACACTATATAGAGACCACTGCTGCCACAGCACTAGCTAACACTTTCTCCAAGGCCACATGGTGTGCTATCAGCCTACCAACCACCAAGGGCTGTTTGTGGTCCTTAGACAAACCAAGGAAGAAACACACTTTCCATTCCTCAGTCAGTGTAGGATGAATACACTGGCAACAAATGTGCTGCTTCACATCGTAATGTTCCCCCACACAGTACACGTACATGTCGTGCATGTCTGTAACTGACATCTTCTGACTGCAACAGATACAGCGCATAAACCAAGTCTCCATCATTCCATAATGCAAAAAGTTCAATGGCGAGTGAATTGAAAGATGGGATAAGCTGTGAGTCAAAAGATTAATGAAAAATCGAACATTCGCCAAGGCATTATCCCTTGAAAACTAGAATCCCTGCATGCAGCACTGCAAAGCAGACCTGTGCTTTCAAGCGGAAAGAAAGATCTGACATCGTGCTGGCAGAGGAGCTTAGTTTGAATACACGTGATGGATAAGCTGTATCCAGCTGAACTGCCAGAGTGTGAAGATGGAACTGAATCCACGATATTAGAAAAGGCAGCTATGGCCTGGCTGAATCTAGCATCAAAGACAAATCTACCTCGACCCTGAGCAAAGGCTCCATAAGCCTAGTGGTACTATGTAACCTTCTCCCATCTACAGTGGGTGCTACACGGACAATGGCAATCTGAGGACAAAGATAGCGAGCTTGATGCTGATCACCAACAATGATGTCTTGGGCAATATCAAGAGAAAGACTGAGAGGGTGACTGCCAGTTTCTATAATGCTGCATGGTGGTGGGGGAGGGAGAAGAAATCCGAGCCAATTATGGAGTGATCTGAAGTAGAGGGGTTCAGCCAGGTTAATCCTGTGCGAGGTGAAGCGACTGAGTCTTCTAGACTACTATGTTTGCAGAAGGAAGGACCAGTTGGTGCTGTAAGTCACCCAGAACTCTCCAATAGTATGGCAGAAGAGCATGTGCAGTGAGAACAAGGAAATATAGAAATGGACAGCACAGAGACAAGGACAGTAAAAGAACTTGGGTAAGACTTCCTAGGAGAATATTCTGAAATGGCAAGGCATCTGTGGCTGCTGGATGAGCAGAAGATTAGCAATTAAACAAAGAAGTCAGTCCCATGTAGAAAACAGCTGTGAGGGAGACCATAAATGAGATGGAGAAACACCAATAGAAATTGCAAAACTGAAAGAAATTAAAGAAAAAATATAGGAAAATAAATTTATGAAGGAAGCAGATCAGGGGGTTGAACAGACAGTTAAATTAATGGACGTTTCCGATCTGATTTCCTTCTTTTGAAATTATAATGGTTGAACATTTAATAATGCATTTATTTTCTCTTTTAAATACTTAACTATTTAAAAATGTCACAAATGTTAGATGCAAGTAAACCATATCAACCAGCTGCCATCTTCAGGGGTATTTTTGGCAGGAGGAAAACAGCTTCAAGAGTTCCAGCAACAAAGTGCAAGTGGGTTTCTTTAATCCAAGATTTTTCTGGCCCTAGGCGTCCAGCATCAGGCTGCCACTGGCAACCTCCCAGCCACATCCTAGGAGACCAACCTCTTGTTCCTCTGACTTGCTCCCCACAGTGGGGTCCACAGATTGAGGGTGTCTCACCCACCCCAGTCCATCAGAATCTAATGAGTAGCCAGGTTAGTCGGTCAGGGACAGACGGTGCCAGTCAGACCTTTATCCTAATGGCTGCAGTATATTATATCCCTGTGCCATTACATGATGAAGGGTCTGTGTTCCTAGAAGCCCTCCACTGAAATGGCACCAGGTACTGCAGCTTGAGGGACCCACATGCACATAGTAACAAATGCACACCTGCCCCTCACAATTTATCTCTATAGCCCACTAGGATGATGCACAGTGGCACCATTTCTGCCCAGGCTGGTATGAGCTACTGTGGGTAACATTTTTCCTAGCCCTGGCCACCCAGCCATTGGGAAAAGAGTCTGCTGTTGACCTTGAGTCATCTGCACTAGGGTAACCAAGTAAATTTCTTATTTTACAATTTTTGGCCAGAAAAGACACTAAGCCGAGGCTTGTTTCCAGGTGCGTCCTGGGAGCATAGGGAAATAAAGTGATTTGAAACCTATGACCATGAGCAAGAGGTGACTGTGGGATTCAAACCCAGTTCTCCACATTTGCAGCTCAGGGCTCTTAACCACTACACTATACTGACTCCCACAGAATGCAGAATGTAACTTTCATCAAATGTCATGACGTAGTGCATATTACAACTTTAAAGTTCCAGCTCCAGAAATCCTGAATGAATACAGTACAAGCAGTAATCAATATGCAGACAAGATGACAAAAATCATATACCCACGTTTTTCCGTAATGGCAACTTCACACATCTCCTTCAGTCTGGCAACAAGTAGCTGATCCGCTACCACAAGAACACTGCACAGAAACTCAACACACTGAGACTCTGAAAAACAAGAGAATTTCTTTACCTGAAATGCTATACTTTCTTTTTTTTTGCTACAGTTTTTCCTCCTTGGTATACCTGTCTACTCCCTTTCTTCCTGGCAACTCCACTGGGATTCCAGCCGCAGTCCATTCTCCTGCACTCCAATTAGGGTCTGCCTTGTCTTTTGCGGCTTACCCCCCGCCGCGGGGTGGTGGGGAGCCCCCAACTCACCCACCTGATATGGATCCAGATCAGGTGCGCCCCAAACTGGAGATCTTCAAGCGGCCATCAAGCAGCAGCGAGGATGCCATCTTTTTTCCCCCCCATTTACTTCCCTGAAGCTGGGGGCATGCAATGACGCCAGCGGAGGGGAGCACACACGTCCGCACGCGCTCCCTCCAAGCGTCTGCTCCCAGCTGCTCCCCAAGCAACTGCATCATGGTGCTGTGTCCCCCAGCCTCTGCAAGGGGGTGAATGGGCGCTGACAGTAGAGGACCCCCCCCTCCCCAGAGAAGGAGAGCAGTCCATCAGGCACTCAGTCTTTCTCTTCCCCTGCCGACCTCTGCCGACCTGTGCTCGTTCCTGAACATGGGTCACCGGGGTGGCGTGAGGTAAAGCATCCAGCGCCTCAGCCTTCAGCGCCACCGGGCCGGCCTAAAATGCTATACTTTCAATAAGTTTTCATATAATGATAAAAAGCAGATGCATTTGAAAACTACACTTTATTGTTGTCCAATCTAGCGTTTGAGAACTATACTCTTCAGCCTGTCCATCAGAATTACACTCCTAAAACTTCATCTCAGTTAATGATTTAATTGGTTTTCTATATCTCTCCAAATCACACAAGCGCCATGAAGCCTCAATCTAGCACAAAGTATAATTGGTATGCATATTCTTGTGTGCTTGGGAGAAAGGGAAGGCTGAAAATGGATTTGCCTATGTCACTTTTTAAGCACTTTAACTCTCTTTTTAGCCAACACTGAAAACGAAAAATTCAAGGCACATGTTTGATCCTGCTGGAACTCCTTGATGCACTGCAGTAGCTATCCCATCTAATGACCAAGTCAGTCCTAAAGCAGATCAGACAGCTGTACTTTTTGGCTGGACTAATATACCGTAACTACCATACTTCTATACTGTAAGATGCAACACTCTGCAAGATAACTGGCTAACATTTTTTAACAAACAGTTTTTTTTTGTAATATCGGAGTTTATCCACATTCTGACAGATATTTCCTTTTTCTTTTTATAAATACATTTTTATTAACTTTTTAAAGCAAGAGGGGTTTGCAAATCATTTACATTACAATAGTTACACAAGAAGAAAAATTACTCACCTTAGTAATTATGTTTCTTCTAGTGGAGTCTTGCTGTACTCTGACAAGTGCAGTTAGCCCCTGCCTTTAAACTGCCCTAGAGAACAATGGATTAACTTTTCTATGCAGGGCATAGAATGTTCATC
The DNA here is from genome assembly GCA_016271365.2 of Neoceratodus forsteri. Taxonomy (NCBI): domain Eukaryota; kingdom Metazoa; phylum Chordata; order Ceratodontiformes; family Ceratodontidae; genus Neoceratodus; species Neoceratodus forsteri. Next base: position 1,105,508,579 of record CM057449.1, on the reverse strand, counting down.
TCGAGCTCAGCTGATGTCTCTGCCTGTTGTAATTTGAACTGCAACCGTCAGATCTTTTCGAGTAAAACTCACTAGGTGTTCTGTGTGGAAACTGTAAAGTTTTACTAGCCAACTGGCAGAAAATTAATCTTTTGGGTTCTCAAAGGAGACTCAAGTCAGAAACCCAAAAACAAAACCAATCAAATGAAATAACATCTCACCCCATGAGAAATAGAGGTGTAAGGGGCACCCCTAAGGTGCCAACACTACACATCCTGCCCACCCACATCCCAAAAATCTAGGTTTGAGAGGGAGGCCAGGGGAGGTCAGAATACAGCAAGACTCCACTAGAAGAAACATAATTACTAAGGTGAGTAATTTTTTCTTCAAACAACATGAAGTCTTGCTGTATTCTGACAAGTCTGAACTACCAAGCAGTACCTCCATGGAGGAGGGACAGAACCTACTTTGGGAACAGGTTCTGAAGTACTGCTGTGCCAAACCGAGCATCACTCCTAGCCTGGATATCCAGAGAGTAATGCTTGGTAAAAGTATGGACTGTTTTCCAGGTGGCTGCTTGACAAATTTCTAAGAGAGGGATATCCCTGGCAGCAGCCAGGGAAGCAGCTGTACCTCTTATGGAATGAGCCCTCAGGCCTGAAGGTGGAGTTTTTCCCAGTTTTTCATAGCAGAACTGTATACAAGACACAATCCACCTGGCAATAGATCTCTTGGTGGCAGGTTTTCCCTTCCCAACTTCTCCGTAAGTGAGGAACAACTGGAGAGAGTCAAACCTGTGGCCCTTGGTACGCTCTATGTAGTAGCTAAGGGCTCTTTTAACATCCAAACTGTGTAGCCTCCTCTCTCATGAGGAAGAATGATCAGTGAAGAAAACAGGGAGAGACATAGCCTGATTCAGGTGGAAATCTGAAACCACTTTAGGCAAGAACTTCCTTTAGTTCTAAGGATCACTTTATCTCTGTGAAAAGAGATGAAATCAGGTTCGACTGACAGGGCTTGCAATTCACTGACACGTCTAGCAGAAGTAATGGCTACCAAAAACACAGTTTTCCAAGTCAAGTACTTAAGCTCTACTGAGGACAAAGGCTCAAAAGGGGGTTGCATAAGCTGAGCAATGCAAACATTAAGATCCCAAGCAGGAGCAGGATCCCTAAAGGGGGGGGATTGGTGTGAAGCAATCCCTTGAAAAATTTATAGAATACAGGGTGGGATGACAGTGAGGAAGACTTGCCTACTGACAGGAAAGCAGAAACAGCTGACAAGTGTACCTTGAGAGTAGCTGGTCTGAGGCCTAGGCCATTGAGATGGACCATATAATCCAGAACCGTAGGTAATTCAGCAGTGTCTGGAGAAATACTCTTCTTAGAACACCAAATGCTGAATCTTTTCCATTTGGAGTTGTTGGTCTTTCTGGTGGAGGGCTTTTGAGAAGCCTTGAGGATATCCAGAACCCCCTGGGAAAGATGCAGATCTGCAAACTCTAACTCTTCAAGAGCCAAGCCTTGAGATTGAGAGACTGAAGATTGGGGTACCAAATCCTCCCTGAGAGGATGTTAACAGGTTGTAATTCCTGGGAAGAGACAGGGGAAGATGGAATGCTAGGGACAGCAACAAGGGATACCATGGCTGCCTGGCCCAGTCTGGAGCAATCAGAATCACTTTGCAAGGTTGTGACCTTATCTTGACTAACACTTTGAACAGGAGAGGGAAGGGGGGAAAAGCATACAGAAATTTCCCTTCCTAGTTCAGAATCAGAGCATCCAGGGGACTGAGCCCAAGACCGGGGGTCTGCAGCAAAAGAGAGGAAGTTGGTGATTGTCTGGGGCTGCAAAAAGATCCATCTCTGGAGTGCCCCATCTTGAGAAAATCACCTTCGACACCAGAGGATCCAGGACCCATTCGTGATGGCACTGAGATATTCTGCTCAGTGCATCTGCTAGAACATTGTCCTTCCCTGGAAGGTGAACTGATATCAGGGAGGTTTGCAGGGAATAAGCCAGGCACCACAATATCATTGCTTCTGTGCACAAGGCTGTAGGCCGAGTGCCTCCTTGCGTGTTGATGTACCACATGGTGGTGGTGGTGTCTGTTCTGACCTGAACCACCTTGTTCTGTACTGATTTGGAAAAAACTTGCAGTGCCAGAAACACTGCCCTGAGTTCCAAGAGATTGATGTGTAGAAGAGATTCCTGAGGCAACCACAGTCCCTGGATAGTGAGGTCCCCCAAATGGGCTCCCCAGCCCAGCAGGGAAGCATCTGTGGTAAGGACCACTGAATGAGACTGAGTGGCAAATGGGACCCCTTGCCTCAAATTGTCCTGATCCTGCCACCATTGCAGGGCTTGGATCAGAGTTTGAGTCACTGGAATTAGTTTGGTAAGAGAATCCTTTCTTTGGGACCAAAAAGCTCTTAAGTGGAACTGAATGTTCCTCATCTGGAATCTTGCGCCTTGGACCACTGCTGTAGAAGCTACCATGTGGCCCAACAGCTGAATGAAATGCCTTGCTGGTTCTTGACACCTGAAGGCTGAATGAAGAGGTCAGCTCCATGAGAGCTCTTGCCCTTTCCAGGGGAAGGAAGGCTCTTGCTTTTACCGTATCCAGCTCTGCCCCTATGAAGGTGAGGAGCTGCACTGGTTCGAGAACTGACTTTGGTAGGTTGAGAAGAAATCCTAAAGAAGTGAGCACTTGCTGGGTCACTTGCAGGTGTGACTTGACTTGGTCTGGAGACTGGCCCACTATGAGCCAGTCATCCAAATATGGAAAAATGGAAATCTTTTGTCTTAACTTAGGAAGGCAACAACTACTGCCAGGCACTTTGTGAAGACCCTTGGGGCTGAGGCTAGGCCAAAGGGCACTGCCCTGAACTGATAGTGGCCTGAGGGCAACTCGAACCTGAGGTACTTTCTGTGGGAGCACCTGATGGGAATGTGAAAGTAGGCATCTTTGAGGTCCAGGGAGGCTAGCCAGTTCCCTGGCCTAGAGAGGGAAGGATAATTCCCAGAGTTATCATCTTGAACTTTGGCTTTAAAAGATGTTTGTTCAGATATCTTAAGTCCAGGATGGGTCGCCACTCATGTCTTTTTGGGGGTTAGGAAGTACCTGGAGTACAGTCCTTTGCCCCAGTGTAGGGTAGGTACTCTCTCTATAGCTCTTAGAGCTAGGAGAGCAGAAATCTCTGCCTCTAGGGCAAGGGTTTCTGAGAGATTTTCAGGTGAAAAAGATCTGGCTCTCATCTTTGGAAATTTTTTGAAGCTGAGAATCAGTCCCTGGCTTACTACTTCTAGGACCCACTTGTCTGATGTAACAGACATCCAGTCCTGGACAAAGTAAGCCAGCTTGCCCCCTACTGGGATAGGAGAGTCGACCCGGGCAGACCCATCAGGGTGTCTGCTTGGCAGGGGCGTTAGGCTGAGGGTGGATGCAGGCCTGCTCATACCCCTTCTGCCTCTCCCTCTGAAGAACCCCCTCTGTGAAAAGGAAGAAGAGGCCTGTGCTTGGTAAAAAAGCCTTTGAAAAGGCCTGCCCCTGCCCCTAGACTGCTGCCTTTGAGGAGTTGCCTGTCTTTCCTTGACCTGAGCACTCCTGTAAGTGGTCCTGTATTCGTCCATTTTCTTCATGTAATTCTCTGTCTGCTCCCCAAACAGAGAATTACCCACTACAGGAAAATCCATGACCTTAGCCTGGGTATCCTGTGAGAGGCTAGTACATCTGAGCCAAGCCATTCTCCGAAGAGCCACAGATATAGCCATGACTCTTCATGACAAATCACTGGAGTCCACAGCAGCATGAAACTGTACTTTTGATGCCTCAATCCCATCTGCAGCCGCCTCCTCCAGCTCCTTGGCAAGCTGGGGGGAAGCCTGTTTAACCAGTGCCAGTACAGTGTCCCACCTGGACTTCTGGTACCTGGCTGTACAGGCCACATAATTCGCCTGCCTGAGTCCCAAGGAAGATGCCATGTACTGCTTCTTTGCCTTGGCATCAACCTTCCTGGAGTCCTTGTCTGGGGGGTATGATGTCAAGGGAATGCTTGCCTTATCACAGGCAGCAGTCTGTACAACCCCAACATGGCTGCACTGCTGATAAAGGAACTCCGTATCTGAGCCTGAAAGAGAATACCTCTTGTCCATTCTTCTGTCCACAGGAGGTATGGAATTGGGAGACTTAAGAATTTTTTGTGTCTGTTTCCCAAAAGATTTGTGGAAGGGAATGGACAGTCTTCAGGACTCTGGGAAGTCCATCATCTCTACATACTGTAGACAGGCTCCTCCTGATCCTCCACTGCCTCCTCCACAGGAAGCTGGAGGGTATCAGCCACCTTTCTGTAAAACATGAAGTGCGAAGGGGACTCAGAAAGCCTAGGAGGAGAAACACCTGAAGGTCTGTCTGGGGAGATGTCCGGGTCAATAGGCACATCCAGACTTTCACCATCACCATATTTATCTTCCAACTCTCCCTCCTCCTCAAACCCCGGTTCATAAAATTCTTCCAGGGTATAATCTTGAACCGGGGAAACCGACCGAACCGAGCCCCTGCCAAAAGGTGCTGGATCAGTTGGAACCGGGCAAAGCGATTCCACAATACGAATCGCTTTGGCTATTTCCTCGGTGGTCGGAGTATGAAATTCTGGATCTGAACCAGTCGATTTGTCTTTGCGTTTTCTTTTTGGAACTGATTCCTCGGAATCTCCTTTTGCCGGAAGAAGTATTGCCCTGGTCAGAGGCACTCCTTTTGGTTCGGTCGGAACTGAACCGGGATGGCTATCCGGGTCAGCGGACTTCTCGGCCTCCCTTTCCCTCAGTCTACCTAAATTCTTTTCAAGGGCAGATTTGGGAAAATTTTTACAAATTTGGCAGTCTGAATCGAGGTGGTCAAACCCCAGACAATAAACACAAGTGGTGTGGAAATTGGCCTTAGCAAAGACCTCCCCACACACTGCAGCGTTGAAACCCAGTGGGCCCGTTTTTTTTCTTGGGTTTCTCAGACATGGACAACCTAACCAAACTTACCCTTTTCTCGGCAACTGCCAGGCAAGACTCCCCTATCGGTTCCTGACCATGTCATGGGTCTTGGAAAAAAACATACTAAAACCCGTTTTTTTTTTTTAGAACCGATACGGACCGCTAACCACACACTAAAGTAAAATACAAAATTTACCTGAATGATCAGTTCAACCGAACCGATCCACACTCTTTACAACTTCCACACAGAAAACAGAACAAAACCTATCTAGTACTCACGGTACCACAGACAGAGACTTGAACAGACTATGCGGAAACAAAATTTCGGTAGAAAACCGACTTTGAACAGAGCTGCAGGAGAAACCTCCGGAGCGACTGTTCAGTGAGGCGGAGTAAAGAATCTGACGGTTGCAGTTCAAATTACAACAGGCAGAGACATCAACCGAGCTCGAGATGAACATTCTCTGCCCTGCATAGAAAAGTTAACCCATTGTTCTCCGGGGCAGTTTAAAGGCTGGGGCTAACTGCACTTGTCAGAATACAGCAAGACTACATGTTGTTTGAAGTATGATACAGTGACAATAACAAAGGCCATCCAGCAACAAGATAATTAAACCCATGGTGCTCACCCCTCTGGTGCAGCGGGGGGTTGGGGTTGACTCCAACTACATGATCTGGTACATGAAGCTGGTGCTTTCCCTGTAATAGCTGTGGTACAACACAGGAGGTTGGTCTGTCCAGCTGATGCCTTACCCTAATTAGACCATCCCCTGACTTCACTGCTCCCCCTCCCCTTACTGGAAGGCAACCACTTCTAAGGAACAAAGGGAGGGTTGTGCTGCATGACATACAAAATTCATGTATTCTGCCATGAGGTGAAAGCATCAATCTGGTCATTCAGCCTGAAAGTCATTCTCTCCATGCTATATATATAGATGTATATATCTCCCATCACTGTGGTAGTTCTGGCAACAGTACAGAATGCAACTTCTGGGTAATACACTTCTGTGCTGCCACCAACATAGATACTGTCGGCAGATAAGGGCCCACGGCCCACCCAGTCTGCCCATTTGAGCTTGTAAGTTCCCGTTAGGTTTTTCTAGAAGTCTGTTGCCCCTTACCCCTGACCTCCAGAATTCCCTTATGTCTATCCCATGCATTCTTAAATCCCGTGACTGTTTCAGCCCCCACCACTTCCTCTGGCAGGGTGCTCCACTTGTCCACCACCCTTTCTGTAAAGAAATTCTTCCTCATGTTTCCTCTGAATCGCCCTCCCTCCAACTTCCACCCATGCCCTCTAGTCCTGGAACATCTTTTTCACTAGAAAATAGTGTATTCCTGCATCCTGTTTCTCCCTGTAAGGTACCTGTATGTCTCTATCATATCCCCTCTCTCCTTCCTCTCCTCCAGGGAGTACATATTAAAGTTCTTCAGTCTGTCCTCATAGGACTTGTGATGCAATCCCTGTACCATCTTTGTTGCCCCCCTCTGAACCTTCTCTACCCTGTCTATGTCCTTATGTAGGTAAGTTCTCCAGAACTGTACACTGTACTCCAGGTGGGGCTTCACTAGTGTCTTGTGTAGTGGAAGTATGACCTCCCTTTTCCTGCCGGTGATGCCCCTACCTATGCATCCCAGCATCCTATTTGCTTTACCCGATGCCTTGTTACACTGTTTCCCTACCTTGAGGTCATCAGAGATGATAACCCCAAGGTCCCTTTCCTGCTTGGTGCATGCTATATCCTCACCCCCCAACTGATATGTTGTTCCAGGGTTTTTTTGTGCCCCATATGCATTATCTTGCACTTCTTTGCATTGAATTTCAACTGCCAAACCACTGAACATTCTTCGAGCTTCTGCAGGTCCCTCCTCATTCTGTCTACACCCTCTGGTGTGTCCACTCTGTTACATGATATCTAACACGTATTTCAAGTGCCTTCCCTTGAGGAATCTAGGATACTGAAACAGCAAAAAGATTTCAGGGGTAAGGGTGATCCCAACATATAGTACATAGGAGATCGCTGCCTGCAATCTCTCAAAGAAGGTAAGGACAGGACCACATAATATTTGTGTGGGCAACCCTATCGTTTCCACTTTATCTCCAGCAAACTACGCTGCTCCCTGTCCCATATCTGGCAGTTATTATGGGCATCCTAAAAAATAAATAAATAAATAAAATGCTTCCAAGCATACTCCCACAAGACACGTACCATCCCACCTCCCTTCAATCTCTCCCAGTCCTTAGAGACCACAGCCCTACCCACCTCACCCTCCCATTTCTCTGCCACATAGAGGGTGTTATAGGGGGTGTGAGCCTTGTATTGCCAGATATATGGTGGAGATAAGAGGTCTGGTGTTCTGTGAGTTAATGTGGGCAGCCAGGGTGGAGATTAAGAGGAGAAGCTTGGCCTGGTCACAAGTCTCCTTTGGCCATGTGTCTAGATAACGTCTTATCTGAAGGTATCTATTAAAAGTCCCTGTGATCAAGGCCATACTGAGTTTGGGACTCACTGAAGGACTTCAGCTGCTGGCCTGTACAGAAGCGCACGAGATAAACCAGGCTGAAATGGTGCCAGTGGTGGCATACAAGGTGAGAGGTCTGCCTTGGCAGGAGTGAAGTCTCTCTGTGAAGCAAGAAGGCATACCCATATAAAGGCAGGTGTCGGGTTTGGGGAGGACTTCAGCCATCTCCATAGTTTCTCAACACAATGTAGTCACAGATTATGGAGTTGCTGCTCCAGGTTTTGCAGGAAGAGACTAGAAGGTAACCTGTTCATTCCCAGAAGGAAGCATGTCCCTCTCCATCTCCAACCTCTGTGGGCCTGGACCCACCATGTACCATAGAAACATGGTTCGTCTGCCGGCCCAGTGGCGCTGAGGGATTAAGCATTAGCCTTATCTCGCGCTAGCTGGCAACTTGTGTTCAGAAGTGGACTCGGGTCACCAAGGGTCAGCCGGGAGGAGAGGATTAAGCGTCCAACAGACTACTCTCTCTCGTGGGGCTTGCGTACTGCGCAGCATTTGCAGTTCCCAGCAGAGACGGGGAGTATAGCAGCTGGCATGGGCAAGCTATAGGGGTATGGGGGTGATGGCGGACATCCTGCGGGTGTGGAAGGGTGCCTGTCACACGCTGGATGGCATTGCGTATTCACGCCCCGGGACCTTAGAACAAGGATAAATAACCCTGGCACCTGGGAAGGTAAAAGCAGGCCCAGCCGTCGGCCCCCATGCTCACTTTCGAGTCTGCCCCCAGCCGGCCTCCGATCTCCTACCCACTCTGGCCGCCCTACTAGATTATAGATAGAGCGCCAGTAGGAGTGGCGGTCCCACCTCAGAGCTGGGGGGTTGGGAGGATTGGTAGTGTGGTGGAGGAGAATCCTGGGATGGAAGCGTCAGGCAGGGCAGGAAATCGGCTGGAATCAGCGACCACGCTAAAGAGAGTCCTAAGGGGCCAGAGAAGAAGGATAAAAAGAGTTAAAAAAATAAAAATAAACATGATTCGCAGTTGAGCCGCTGCATGGTAAGCCCAAAGGTCTGGCAAAGCAAGACCTCCTTTGAGCCCATGGATGTTAACTAGCCTAGATAAATCTAGGGATGGCTAGCTGCCATTTTGTCCAGTCCGTTTCTAGGAGCAATATGGGTACAATCTGAAAGATGTAAAGACAGTGGGGGGAAACACCATCTGGAATGTATCTGTTCAACGAACCAGACTGAGCAGTGGGCTATACCACTGTTGGATAACAGCCATGATCTGAATGGATAAGTGACTGACATTTACTTTATGAAGTCAGTCAAGATTCAATGGGAGCTTAACTCCCAAACATTTAAGCACCTGCAAATCCCATTTAAAGGGGAAACTGCACCTCAGGGGTTCCACAGGGGACCAGTACAAGGGCAAGACCTCCATCGTCAAATCATCATGGTTAACTTAGAAACCAAGACCTGCTAAATGCTTTCAGAATGCGTAAAACCTCTGGTAAGGTGGCATCCAGATCCGGCAGGTAGAGTAACACGTCATCAGCATAAAGCACCAGACAGTGGGCTCTACCTTCCATTGTTATTCCAGGGATGGCAAGGCACACTTGGATGTGTTCAGCAAGGGGCTCAATGGAGGCGGAAAGCAGTAGGGGTGACGGGGGACTTCCCTGACTGATGCCCCTGCCAAGCCAGAAGGGCAGACACAAAAACACATGCCTATTTACCTTCACAAAGGTTTGTGGTGCACTGTACATACTTCTGAGTAGGGCAATAAATTCTGCTAGGAAGCCAAATTTGCAAAAAGAGGCAAACAGAGCCATGACACCCTAATGAATGCATTTTTGTAATCAAGACTGGCCAGAAGAAAGGGGGTGGGCTGTGACATATACATGATGGAAGATGTGACGTTTACAACATGTGTTATCTCCCATATATTGGATTTATACAAATCCTGTCTGATCAGGGTGGATCAAAATCAGTAGCAGGGGGTCTAGTCTTTGGGCAAGCACTGACATGAATAATTTATAAGCAGCGTTTAGCACCGATATCAGCTGATATGCCTGGCAATCGGAGGGGTCCTTCCCCAGCCTGGGGATGACAAAGATTACAGCATACTACCATATGTGAGAGATTTCACCTCCTGCTAGAACTTCATTACAAATTCTCGTTAGCTAGGGCACCAGCAATTCCCTTGGAGCCTTGTAAAATTCTAGGATGTATCCATCCGGGCCAGGGGCACTCTGCTTGTGTACTTTGTGAATTGCCAGCTCGAGTTCTGCAGCCTGAATCAGCCTAACCAGGCTTTCTGCCTGTTTTGGCAAGAGGCGTGGAAGGTTGAAGGGAAGATAAAAAGGCCTCTGTTGCTTCAGCATCATGCGGCCCCTCTGGGGTGTATAACAAGGCACAATATTGATGGAAGGCCTCTGCCATCTCACTCATCTTTTGCAGGTGACGTTATGTGTGCAGGTGTTTCAACCGAGCAGTTGTGGCCTAAACTTTCTGCCTATGTACCTGGTGCACCAGGACTCTTGTTGCTCTGGGGCCTACATCATAATCAGGGCCCCTAGTGCTCTGCGGCAGAATTTTCTGATTTCTGCAGCAGGGTTCCTTGGCTTCTGCAGCAGCATTTTTTGATTTCAGCGGCATGATTTATTAATTTCTCTGGCAGAACACAGTCCTGCCATTGGCCAAATAGTATATGATGTCATCGATGGCATCATATGATGAGCATAGAGGAGGGGCTTCAGGATAAACAAGATGGGAAAGAAAGCCTAACACTATAGAAAAACAGTATATTTGAATGAAAATTCAAAACAATGAATTCTGGGGCACTCTATATATTCTGCAGCATGATGCTAATTCTGCAGAAAATTCCGCAACCGGAGAATTGCAGAATTCCAGGGGCCCTGATCATAATATGTATGGTGCAAATACATCAGGGCCAGCTCTGTTTTTTCAAGCGATAGTTTATCTATTTCCTTTCTAGTTTTGTCTAGCAGAAGGTCTGACCAAACCATCCCCCCGCATGTGTCCAGCTGCAGGAAATGAAGAGTACCCTGTAGGTTGGCCAGCCTCTGCTGTTATTCTTGTTTCATCTGTGAACTGTACTGTATAATGCAGCTTTTCAGAGTGTCCCAAAGGAAAGCCTCTGTGTGCACTCCCTTGCTGTCTCCATGTATTTGTTATCTTATCTGAGAGGAATGTCTTGAATTCCTCTGATCTTAGACGCTACCCATTCAGACACCACTGCGTCCTAGGGACCTCTTGCTCAAGTCATAGATAGGGCAACACCACGGGGTATGGTCTGAAAGTAGCATATCTCCTATCCTGCACTCAATCATGTATTTAAGTGACTCCTGCTTTGTACAGTATAGCTATAGTTGGTTCGCATACAGATCAAGTGTGCTGGGGAAAAGTGAGTGTACTGTCTCATCTGGGGGCAAAACACCCACCATGCATCCACCCTATTATGCATCTGCAGTAATGTAGCACATGTCTTATGAGCAGTGGGTTGCTTAGGTGGAAGTGTCCCAGGTGCTAAACCTGATCATATTAAAAGTGCAGGCCAGCAGCTCCCCCCACCCATGTGTTTCAGAATCGTACTGAGAAGCCTTCTGTCTTCTCCTGTACTAGATCCTGGGGGAATGTACACATTAGCAAGTGTCACTTCAAGCTGACACAGCATGCCTTGCACCAGGATCAATCTTCCTTCTCTATACCTAATCACTTTGGCATCTTGAAAGGGTGTTATGTGTGGGATAAGGAAAGCCACCCCCTCTGCTTTCCTTTAGGCAGCTCAGAACTAGACACTGCCCTATATACAAATTTACACAGCTTCTCGTGCTCCGGCCTATCCAGGTGTGTCTTTGCAGGAACATGAGATCTGGGTGTTCCTTCCAAATTCAAGACAGCACCTTTACCCTTTTGACTGAATTATTTAGGCCATTAACATTAAGTGAATACCATAATTTTTTCCTGCCCATCCTCCTTCCATTCACTTGTTCCCCTGTCCTGCACCCCTCCCCCATGCATAAAATATGAGACTACTTCTCACTGCTGGCTTAGTGTGCGCTGGGACTGCTGGTAGATACACTCCAGAACTATTGTGGTGACAGACGGGCACCCACAAGATAACAACCTTAGTGATAAAGTAATTAAGAATAACAAAAATAAAGGGCGAGTACTCCAACTGGGTGTGCTCAACCACTTAGTGGCAATACTGATCTTCCAAGGTAAGGAGGGGCCCAGTCAGAGCCCTTTGCCTTCAGATATACTCTGTGGCGAGAAGTCGTCCCACCCAGTGAGTGGGGCCCCCCCTACAGTGCTATGACTATAGAGATGACGAAGTAGGAAGTAGACATCACAGTGTAAGTGATAGCGACCCACCTCCCGCATGCCATCCCCAATGCAGTGTTCTTATGCAGGTTGTCAAGTCTAAACTCCTGCAAATTTAACTAGGAAGATCAATAATGAAAAACTTTTCCAATTATGATTCTTTGGACAGAGGTACTGTAATCAAGTGGAATGTGCTTAGCGCAGGTAGGGCACTAGTACCCTTACTATTGACATTTAGACCAGATGAAAGACCCCGTGGGTTAGTTCCATTATCTAGCGAGCACCGATGGTGAGGCTCCTCATGTAGGTGCTGCCGCCCAGCAATGAAACACGCCGAAGGAGTTCTGAAGGACCAATGACTATTTGTTCAACTTGGCAGTGTGTGTCTAAGAAGTAAGGCATATTGCAAAGGTGCAAAAAAAACCTGTGTCTCTATACAGATAATGTCCAGGATGTTATATCTGCCAAAAGTCAGCAAAAAGTCACAGCTGATCCCTAGAGCCAGGATCCTGGTGCATTAGTTAATTATTAACCCCCCAATTTATCCAAAACCATTCTGGGATTGGTATATCGTCCCCAAAATATAAGCCAGGAAAAAGATGCAGAAATTCTGACCAAAATAGCCCACCTCAACCCAGCAGACAATATATTAACAGGTGATTTTAATTTACCAGGAATAAACTGGTTAACACATACTGCAGATACAAACAAGGGTAGGGATAATTTAGATGCTCTTAACCAGATGAGATTGTACCAAACAGTAAAAGAAAACACACGAGGCAACAATACTCTTGATATTGTAGCAACAAATATGGGAGAAGTTATAAACAATGTTACAGTGGAAGCACCCTTGGGGAACAGTGACCATAACATTGTCTATTTTTGTATTAAAATATTGCCTATTTTTGTATTAATGAAAATGTAATAAAACAGACAGGTAATACTAGGATTCCTATTTTTAATAAAGCAGATTTCAAGGCCATGAGAACAGATATAGCTAACTGGGACTGGAAATCAGAATTCCTTAATTGTACACTGGAAGATATGAGGAGTTTATTGGTTAATAAATATACTTGGTAACAAACACATTCCATATAGGGAAAAATATACAGCAAAGGGGTTTACCCCCAAATGGATGACAGCCAAATTAAAGAAGAGTATTAAACACAAAAACAAAATGTATAACCAGATTAAGAGAGAGAAAAATCCTTACAAACTAAAAGATTATAAGGAAACAGCTAAACAGGTTAAAAAAGATATTAGAAAAACAAAAAGTAATTATGAGATGAAATTGGCTATTGACACTATCAACAACCATAAAGCTTTTTACTCGTATGTAAATGGTAAGAGAAGAAAACCCAAAACAGTGGGACCATTTATACACAACGAGGGAAGGTTAGCAGATCCTAAGGGAACTGCAGACATACTTAAGCAATTTTTCAGTACAGTTTTTAACCCCAAAATAAGTAATAACTCTCAAATACAAATATCTGATTCCAAACAAGGTCAAATAAAGAAAGAGCTTCAGGAGGTTCTCACTAGATTAAACAGGTTAAATAAAAACAAATCACCTGGACTGGATGGAATACATCCCAGAATATTAAGAGAAATAGCCAATCAAATAGCTCTCCCACTAACATTCATATTTCAGACTTCTTTAGATAGGGGTGATGTGGTAGAAGCTCGGAAAGAGGCAACAGTCGTCCCTATCTTTAAAAAAGGTACAACAACAGATCCATCTAATTACAGACCAGTTAGTCTGACCTCGATCCTGGGGAAACTATTGGAGGGAATTTGGAAGGATGCTATTTTACATCACTTGGAAGCTAATAATATGCTTGATCCATCTCAACACTGCTTTACTAAATCAAGATCACGCCAGACCAATTTATTAAAATTTTACGAACCAGTTAGTGAAGCACTGGACAGGGGACAGGCAGTGGATGTAATTTTATTGGACTTCTCAAAGGTATTCGATAAACTCCCACATGATGAGCACGGGATTACATAAGAACATAATAAATTGGATTGGGGTGTGGTTAAAAAACAGGAAGAGGGGGTATCAGTAAATGGTATACTATCTGAATGGACTCAGTGACTAGCGGGCTGCCTCAGGGGTCTGTTCTGGTTCCATGTCTCTAACATATATACATGACATCACTGAAATATGATAGAGAGAACATATGGGTCATAAAGTTTGCTGATGATTGTAGGATTGGGGCGGTGGTAGAGTCACCAGATGACTGTAGAGACCTTCAAAGTGCATTAGAGTATATACAGAACTGGACCAATCAGAATAAACTACAGCTAAATACAAAAAAGTGTAAGGTCATGCATATAGGCAAAAAAAGCTAGATCGGGATTATGCATTAGGGAACAACATATTAGAAACATCAACTGAGGAAAGTGATTTGGGGGTAACAATAAAAAATGACATAGTTCAACGCACAATGTGATAGTCATTAAAAGAGCGAATAAAAACTACATACTAAGACACATAAGCTGTAGTAGGAGGAGGGAGGTGCTGATGCCGTTATATGATTAATTGGTGAGATCACAGCTGGAGTATTGTTGCCAGGTATGGATCCCATATAGAAAGAGGGACATAGATAGACTGGAGGGAGCCCAGAGAAGGCTAACAAGATCGATGGAAGGCCTAGAACATCTAAAATATGAGAATCGACTATCAGACTTAAATTTATATACTCTGAAATATAGGAGAGTTAGGGGAGATATGTGTCTTCTACATCGATGTCTTCTACATCGAGCCTTCACTGATGATAGACTATGGGAAGATCTAGGATTCAAACTAAAAAAATCAGACATATGATACTAGAGCATGTAGCTTACAACTAAACTTAAGAAAATGGAAGGCACTAAAAAGGAAAAATTGGTACACTCAGAGAGTGATCCCAGTGTGGAATTCACTTCTTCCAATTGTGGTAGGTAGCATTTCTATGGGAACATTCAAAAAAGAATTGGAGAGATATTTGAAATCTAAAGGTAAACTATTAGTAAAATGGCAAGCACAATGGACACAAGTCTAAATATGCTTTGTGTAACCTATGAAATCGCCCTCTGTCCCTGCCCTCAACACAACCAGCCCACCCAAGTGCCCTCTTCCCCAGCCCAATGCCTCCATCACCCACCCAGCTGACTACCTGCCTTCTAGCCTACCTTGCCTCTGTCACTCCACACTGTCAGTCACCATCATGGAGCACAGCACCGCAACTAGTCTCAAATGCAGGTGAGCTGGAAGTCAGCATCCGTCCAATATCTTTAAAAGCAATGTTGCTCTGTGGGGAATGTTGCTCCCCTGGTGGCCCACCAACTACTGAGGCCATGTCTCAGCCCCAGTGTGGTAGTCCAGAAGCAGAACACCCTCACCACTATCAAAAGAAAAAGACAGTGACCTTTCCCAGGCCTCACATCGAAACTTTATGTGGAGCTGGCAGGATACTACAGGCTATCAAGAGGCCGGGACATTAATCAAGAGCCCAGTGTGAGCAACTGCAGGTGGATGGCCAGATCTCCCCCCCCCCAACTATATAGGTGTGATAGGTGACCCCACCATGGCCCCTCTGCATTGGTAAGGGCCCACCAGCCACCAAACCCACCCACAGCTTGGTCTCACACTGGCAGCTATGGGAAGGATTACCCCCAAATCCAACAAAAGTAAACAGCCCGAATCTCCTGTTAAACATCCAGGATGGTAATCACAGCCACCAAAGAGAACTAGACAGGAAAGTGCAAATAACAGGCTAACTCGTGAAGTACCAGGGCCCAACAGGCAATACAAGAAAGGTGCATCCAGGAGATCCTGGGCCGGGGAATAAACAGACTGGCTACATGGAGAAAGAAGGGAGCTAACCTTGCCCTCCCTAAAGCCATTACTGCCTGGCTGGTTTCATGTGAGGCATCCCCCGCATAAAAGATAATCCTGGGTAAGCTGGCCCGGTGGCGCGGAGGGTTGAGGCACTCAACGCCACACCTCGCTCCACATCAGCGACCCGGGTTCGGGAATGGACTCGGGCCACCAGGGTCGGCAGGGAGGATAGGAATGAGCGTCAATGGACTGCTCTCCTCTCCGGGAGGGGGTTATTGTTGTCAGCTCCTGGCCCCTAGCAGAGGCTGGGGGTGTAGCGCCGATGCTAAGCATTAGGGGGCTGAGCAGGGGCAGGCACCAGGAGGAGCGCATGCGGACATGTGCATGCTCCCCCCCATCGGCATCATTGCACACCCCTCTCACGTACTGGAGAACAAGGAAAAATGGCTTCCCAGGTCACGGTGGCTTGATGGCCATCCAACACGGCACCCTGGCTTCGGGGGGCAATGCTGACGACTGGATCCAGACATGGTGGGAGAGAAGGGGGCTCCCCAACCACCCCGCCACAGGGGGCAAGCCGCGGGAGTAAAAGGTGAGGGCCCTACAGGAGCTGGGGTGAACAAGATGGTGGCCGAAACAGGGGATGTGGGGACGGAGGTCGAATGTAGTTTGTGTAGGAGAAAAATGACTAATAAAAAAAAAAAAAGGTTAATCCTGAGCTATGACTTGATCTCAGCCCTCAAACACTGCGATGATTTGCTGCATGGTGGAAGTCTGCTACTGCTTGCCATCTGCTGACTTCCAGATCTGCTGGGCGATCTTACAGGCTAACTATTGCGAGGCTGGTCTGTTGGGAGGCAGGAATGGCAGTGCCCCAATCTTGAAATCCCCCAGAGCCTGCGAGACCATGCTATATAAAGTACAGTTATGTAAGAACTTACCGTAACAGTAGATCTTCTAGAGGAGCTCTTGCAGCAGGCAATAACCATAAAGACTAAGCCGCAAGGTGCCAGGACCTTACAGAAACCTTCTAGCTAGCAGTCTTCAGTGGGGAAGCTCCTGACATCGGTCCACCCCGGCGTCAGCCAATGGTATAAAAGGTGTGGTCCCCAGCCCCCCGTTCTCCCGCCGGAGACCTGGAGTCTAGGATGAAAGGAGAACCGGGCAGGTTCACGCCTAAAGAAAAGGCAAAGAAATACCAGGGGGAAGGAAGGAGGGAAAGCTGCACCTGCTGCAAGAGCTCCTCTCAAAGATCTACTGTTTCAGTAAGTTCTTACGTAACTTTACTATCTTACTTAGAGTTGGAGCTCTTGTAGCAGGCAATAACCATAAGGACCGAGTCCCCAGCAGTCAAAGAAAGGAACAGACAGGCCAGGGTGGAGTGTAAGAACAGCCAACAATTTATGAAAGTAGGCCTTGAAGAATCGCAGGGTCAAACCCAGTCCTATGCCTGGAGGCAAAGTCTAGGCTATAGTGCCTGATGAAGGTGTGAACAGAGCTCCAGGTGGCAGCTGCGGAGACGTCTGCTGCAGAAACATTCCTCATCGAGGAAAAAGAAGTAGCCACTACCCTAGCAGAATGACCTCTTGCTGGGCCCAGAAGAGGTTTATCGTACTGATGGTAACAATGAACAACACAGTTAACTAACCACTTAGACAACGTTTGTTTAGTAACTGGTGGTCCCAGAGATTTTGGGGCACAGGAAACACACAACTGGTCAGTCTTGCAGAGAGAACCAGTGTGAGTCAAATAATATCAAAGCATAGGGTGGACATCCAGAGTATGTAAAAGAGCCTAACCTCTGTTGGAATACTCTGGGTAGTAGACAGGGAGGTGGATATCCTGGTTCAGAGTAAATTTGGATACCACCCTGGACAAAAACTTAGGATTAATCCTCAAAGACACCCTGTCCTTTTGAAAAACTAAATAGGGCTCTTTACACATCAGAGCCTGAAGCTCAGAAATCCTCCAAGCAGAAATAATGGCAACTAAAAACAATGCTTTCTAAGTCAGGAAGCGTAGCTCACAGTCTGCGGCCGGTTCAAAAGGAGGCAACGTAAGTTTCTCTAACAAAAAGAGGAGATCACAAGGAGGGACTGGGTCCCTAATGGGAGGATTTAGATGCAAAATGCCCCACAAGATGGTGTGGGACAAGTCAAGCTGAGATAAGGTCTTTCCCTCTATAGGTGCATGGTCTGCAGAGACCCATCTTGAATAGAGAGAGGAGATACCACAACACTGAGTTCGCTGGGCAGGAAAAAGGACTGAGGTGGCGAGTAGAGGCCCAAAGTCAAAACCGCTTCCAGTTCATAGAGTAAGTGAACCTAGTGGAGGGCTTCCTTGTGGCCACTAGGCCATCTGCCACACCCAGGGAAAAGTACAGTTACGCAAGAACTTACCGTAACAGTAGATCTTCGAGAGAGGCTCTTGCAGTAGGTAATTACATATAGGACTGACATTGGCAGGCGGCAGGACCCCACGGAAAAATTTCTAGGTAGTAGTCCCTGGCGAGGGACCGCCCCCACGTCAGGTGACCGGCGTCAGGAGACGGTATAAAGGGGCGGTCCCTGATGCCCGCCTTCCAGTTCTTTCCCGCCACAGGCCATAAGAGGCCGGATGAGAGAGGAGCGGATATTTCCCTTAATGGAAAAGGAGCTGAAAAAGCTTAGTGGGATGGAGGGCGAGAAGGTATTACCTACTGCAACAGCCTCTCTCGAAGATCTACTGTTACGGTAAGTTCTTGCGTAACTGTACTATCTTACTTCGAGAGGGCTCTTGCAGTAGGTAATTACATATAGGACTGAGGCCCAAGCAGTCTGGAACAAGGAGAAACACCGGGAGGAGGAAATCTACTCCAAGTAGAAGCTCTAGCTGTGCAAGCTTTAAGATAAGAGGCCTTGCAAGACAGCCAGCCCGAAGCCTGCTCTACGGCGAGAGGCAATATCCAAACTGTAGTGTTTTGTAAAAGTATGGACAGAGGTCCAGGTGGCGGCAGCACAGATATCTGCTGACACATTCTTGAAACAAGCCGCTGAGGCAGCTACTCCTCTGGTGGAGTGGCCTCTTACTTGACCCAGCAGGATCTTGTTGTACTTGTCATAACAGAAAGTGATGCAATGAGCCAACCATTTAGACAGGCATTGCTTAGAAACAGCATTGCCTTCTCTTTTGGGTGTAAAAGAGACAAACAATTGATCGGTCTTCCTGAGCTCTTTTGTTCTGTCAGTGTAGTATCTCAGAATCCGGTGAACCTTCATAGTATGGAGTAAATACTCCCCATGATTAGAGTACTGCATAAAAAAGGTGGGTAACTCTATGGACTGGTTTAGAGTAGACTCCTACCTTAGGGAGAAACTTAGGGTTAGTGCGCAGAACAACACGTTCCTTGTGAAAAATCAAGTATGGAGTTTTACACATCAGGGCCTGGAGCTAGGAAATTCTCCGAGCGGAAGTAATGGCCACCAGAAAGAGAGTCTTCACATGAAAGGAACTTCAAGTCTGCTGAAGCTGCCAGTTCAAAAGGAGGCAGAGTAAGTTTCTCGAGAACAAAGTTCAAGTCCTAAGGGGGAGTGGGAGTACGTATAGGAGGT
This sequence comes from Neoceratodus forsteri, assembly GCA_016271365.2. Taxonomy (NCBI): domain Eukaryota; kingdom Metazoa; phylum Chordata; order Ceratodontiformes; family Ceratodontidae; genus Neoceratodus; species Neoceratodus forsteri. The sequence continues at coordinate 1,105,489,386 of CM057449.1, read as the reverse complement.
CTCAGATGGAGGACCCCTCTGAGAAAGGTCTTACAGACCTCCAGTTGAGCAAATGTCTTGTCTGCAAAGGGGACATGATAGGCCGAGATGGCCGCCATATGGACTTTCAGAGAAGAATAACTGAGACCCAGGTCAAAAAGATGGCGTAGGTACTCCAGTAGAAGCCCCACTGAGTAGGAAAAGGGTTCCACATCCTTAGAAGCAGCCCAGATAGTGAACCTTTTCCACTTCATGGCGTAGGAAGATCTAGTGGAGGGTTTTCTAGCCTCCAACAAAATCTCTGCCACTTGGGGGGAGAAACCCCAAAACGGGATTGAGCTAAGTCTGCAGGAGCCATGCATGCAGCTGAAGAGGTTTGAGGCCTGGATGGACCAGGGTCCCCTGATCCTGGGTCAGCAAACCTAGTGATAGAGGAAGAGGAAGAGGATGAGGATGATCCTCTGAGTATTGTTGTAGAAGAGAGACCCAAACTTGCCTGGGCCAGAAAGGAGCAATCAGAATCATTCGTGCTCCTTCTGAAGCTAGTTTCTGTAAGACTCGTGGGATAAGTGGAATTGGGAGAAAGGCACAGATGAATGTGTCCTTCCAGTCTAGAGACAGAGCGTCTCTCCAGAAAGCGCCTCGCTCTGGAACGAGCGAGCAGAAGACGAGAAGCTTTGCATTTAGAGGGGATGTGAAAAGGTCGACCTGTGGTGTTCCCCAAAGTCGGAAGATACTGTCTAGGACCCCTTGGTCCAGTTCCCACTCGTGAGCCAGAGCAGACGAGCGACTTAGCTTGTCTGCCAAGGTGTTATCGACTCCCGGAACATGAATTGCCATGAGGTGAAGGTCATGTTACGATGCACAATCCCAAACCCTCATTGCTTCCCTGCAAAGAGGGTAGGACCAAGTCCCCGTTTGTTGATGTACCAAACCACTCAAATATTGTCCATCTGAATGGCTAGGTGGCCGGGAAGGATGTGTGGGTGAAGGGCTTGGAGAGCGTACAACACTGCCTGAAGCTCGAGCACATTGATGTGGAGTGTCTGTTCGAGCTTGGACCAAGAGCCCTGGGTCCAATGGGGCCTAGATGGGCTCCCCAACCTTCGCCCGAGGCGTCTGTGGTTAGAGTCTGGGAGGGGGGAGGACGAAAGAAAGGAACTCCCCGAAACAGGTTCTCTCGAACCATCCACCACTGCAAGTCTCGGAGCATCGGCGAGGAGACTAGAACTGGGTAATCTAAGTCGTCCACTAACTGATCCCATTGGGAGCTGAGAGTCCACTGAGAGACACTCATGTGAAGCTGAGCGTGAGGAACTGTCGGGATAGCAGCCACCATGAGCCCGAGAAGGAGAAGGACGGCCCTAGCACTGACCTGCCTGCAGCCGGACAACAGACTTATTTGAGTCTGGAGGGTGGACGCCCAGTCCGGTGGCAGGAAGGCCCTGCCAATGGTCGTGTCTAGAATCGCCCTGATAAACTGTAGTCTCTGAAACAGGATCAAGTGAGACTTGGAATGGTTGATGGTAATACCCAGGCAGGCAAAAACCTGCTGGGTAAGGGTGAGGCAGTGCAGGAGTTCCTCCCTGGATGAGGCCGCCAGGAGTCAATTGTCCAGGTACGCAGGTAGGCCACCACCACCGCTAGGCATTTGGTGAATACTCGGGGCGCCGAGGATAGCCAAACGGAAGTGCCTCTTTAACTGGTAGGTGGTCCCCTGGAATGCAAACGTAAGATATTTATGCATGCGCGATGGAATGGAAATGCAGGTAAGCATCCTGCATATCCAGGGCACATAGCCATTGACCCAACCGGAGGAGGGGCAGAAGGCTCTGCAATGAGAGCATTCTGAACCTTTTGTATTCCACAAAAAGATTCAGGGAACTGAGATCTAGAATAGGTCTGAGATCTCCTGTCTTTGGGACCAGGAAGAAATGGGAATAGTAACCCCGTCCCTTGAAGATGAAGATGAAGGGGACAGGTTATATTGCTTCCTTCAGTAGCAGAGCTGAAATCTCTTCCTGGACCAAGAGAAGATGTTCCCGATAATATAACGACTTTGGGGGGGTGGCAAGGTGGTTTCTGTAGAAACTCTATTGAATGTCCTTCTGCAATCAGCTGGAGCACCCAAGAATCTGAAGTTGTCCTCTCCCATCCTGGAAGGTGGAGGGAAAACCTCCCTCCTACCAGTTCCTCCGGGGAGTCCGGAGGCTGTGGGAGAGGAGAGGAGTCAGGTGGTGTGGGGCAGCGCCACAGCTGAAGCACCTGCTGCTTTTTTGGGTTGGGGGGGGCTTAGCAACTGTGGGGGCCCGAAGTTTTGTGGCCCACCTTCCCTGGGGTTTCGCCATGGGATGGCGCTGCGGCCGGTGGGGGCCAGTACATGGAGTCAACGGACTTCAGTGCCATCCCCTTCTCCTGCAAATCGGTGATGATGTCCTTGACATTGCCACCGAAACGAACCGACCCCCGGAAGGGAACTTCCTGGATAGTGGACTGCACTTCCGGGACCAACCCTAACACATGGAGCCAAGCATGACGACGTAGGCCTATGGTGATAGCTGAGCTCCGTCCAGCAGTGTCCACTGCATCGTAGGTCGCACGAAGCATGTGTCGACTGGCCGAACGTGCAGAGTGGACATGATCAGCCAACTCCTGCTTGACCAGAGAGTCCGGCAGGGAGTCCAGTTTGGTTTCCACCCGAGTAAGAATGGCCTTCTGGTAGTCCCCCATATGACCGACATAGTTATGGGCCCTAATCCCCAGCGTGGAGGAAGCGAAGATCTTCTTTCCATACTGGTCCAGTAGGCGGGATTCTTTGTCAGGTGGCGACGAGCTGAGATGTTTTGGGTTAGCCGACCGGCCGTGAGCGGCGCTAATCACGACCGAGTCAGCATGAAGGTGAGAATCTAAAAAATCAACACCCTTGTGAGCCTGGTATAGCCTATTCGACTTCCGCGGAAGTGGGGCTAGAGCCGATGGCTGCTTCCAGATGGTGGTAACAAGGTCGGTGTGAGGCTCTACCCAGGGTGGCACCAAAGTAGGAGCGGTCATGGGCAGATCCAGATGCTCGGTGAGTTTCAGCTGCTGAGGGTCCGATTCCAAAGAGTGCCACTGATGAACCTCCTGGATTTTTTGTAGCAACTCCGTAAAAGAAGGATCTTCCGGAGGAGCTTCGGAGGAGTCCTTGGCCTGGGCTTCCATGGAGAGTGTGGCTCGTCGTCTCTTTTGGAGCAACCGTCGGAGGAATCTGAGGAGTCCGAGGGTGAAGAGGAAAAAGACTCCCTTTCCCGACCCAGGGGAGGAACGGACCCCTTGGGAAGCACCCGGGGAAGCGTATCCTGACCCTCTCTGGACCCAGATGGCAGAGCCCTAGAGTCTGGAGGTGGTGAGGGAGTATGTCGCCGTGGACGTATGGGAACCTGAGATGGAACAGTCATCAGTAGGCGGCTCTCCACCTCCCTGGTGAGCTGAGCCTTGGCCTCAGCCCACCAGGAGGCCAGAGTCTCCTGCAAATCCACCGGCGGCTGTGGGGGCGGTGATGGAGGAGGAGGGGGATAAGGGTATGGGTTGTACCCATACGGAGAGTATCCAAAACCCAGCGGCGGGAAACCCAGCGGCAGGAAACCCAGCGGCGGGTATTGTGGCGTCGGGTACTGCAGCGTCGGAAAGACTGGCGTCGGGTACTGTGGTGCCGGATACTGTGGTCCCAGATATGCCATTGTTGGATAGCACAGAGGGTATCTGGGAGCTGGAGGAGCTGCCGGAGCAGACGGCCCGGCCAGCGGCCTCACGGGCAGATCCAGGTTGGAGGGCCCGGAGGGCAGAGGGCCTGGCGGCGGGGCAACATCCGGAAGTGGGATGTCGTCCGGAGTCGGTAAAACTGGCGTCGGGGCCAGTGGCGGAGGTACCGGCATCGGAGCCGGCGTCCAGGGAGCCGATGTTAGATCTGGCACACCTAGAGGAGGACGGTCCGACGGAGGAGGAACCCCAGCGTCGCCCCGTGATGGAGGGGAAAAATCCCCGGGGTCGGGCTGGGGGGACTCGGGGTCCCAGGATGGCAGCGAAGGCTGTGGAGAACCAGGGACGACTGATGTGGGTAGGTCTGTCGTCGGTTCTTTCGCCGACCGGACATCAGGCGAACCGACGTGCGGTTTTACAGCGAGCTCCCGGAGGGCACCGGAGAAGCCGGTGTCCAACTTATGGGAGCTTTCGCCAGAGGCAGACAGAGAGGAAGGATCAGCCTGGCCTGGCAGGAGAGAGGAGCCGCGCACTGGCCTTTAACGGTCAGAAGCCTTACTGCTCTCGGACGCCGGAGGAGCCGGACGCCCAGCTTACCGGAGTTGCCCACGCCAGTAGGCCGCAGCTACGGGCCGAACCAGGGCGGAGGCCTCCAATTGCCTGGAGGCGCCTGAGAGGCCACAGCGTGAGCCAGACGGGCGGGCCGACGCCGGAAACTCTCCGAGGCGGCCGCCGAGGAGCGCCCCTGAGGGGACGTTACCGAGTCTCCGCTCGACTCGCTGAGACGCTGTGGAAGAGCACTGTCCCGAACTCTCCTTGTCTGTCTTCTTCCGATGGCCTTCGGGAAGTGGATGCCTGCCTCAGTTTTTAAGCTCCTTCTCCATCAAACTCATCTTTTCTTCAAGATGTGGGCTTCCGGGATTGCTGCTGCCTTTTCCGGTAGCCGCATTGAAGCTGAGGCAGTGCTGGCACTTCCGACCGGTGATAGGCCTGAACAGAAAAGGCACAGGAATGGCCGTCCCTGTGCGGGAGTTGGCGCTGCATGAGTCGTACCCTATTTTGTGCCTTGAGGGTGTAGGGGACGCATATACACTGACGATGACCTGACGAATGTTGAAAAAATCTAATTATTCGTAAAACCGATGAAGAAGGCTGAAGAAACATGAACCTTAACTCGGCGAGGCGCTGCCGCGAATAGCGGAAAGAACTGGAAGGCAGGCATCAGGGACCCCCCTTTATACTGACATCTCCTGGACGTCGGTCACCTGACATGGGGGCGAGTGGCTCACCAGGGACTGCTAGCTAGAAATTTTTCCGTGGGGTCCTGCCGCCTGCCGACGTCAGTCCTACACGTAATTACCTAGAGCCCTCTCTAAGAAAGATCTCAAAATCTCGCCACTGCTAAGTCTGCAGGAGCCTTGCATGCAGGTGCAGAGACCAGAGGTCCGGATGGACAAGAGTGCCCTGATCCTGGGAGAGCAAGTGTGAGCTCAGGGGCAGGGGAATCGGTGGTTCCACTGCCAGCTGCAGAAGTAAAGGGAACCAGATCTGCCAAGGCCAGAGGGGCGCAATGAGGATCATCTCCGCTCCCTCTGTCTGTAGGTCAAGCAGAACCCTCTGAAGAATAGGGATGGGAGGGAAGGCATATTGTCCAGCCGAGGGACAGTGCATCTCACCAGAAAATTCCAGGCACTAGATCTAGTGAGTAGAAATTGGGCAGTTTGGCGTTGAGTGGGGATGCAAAAAGGTCAAACTCTGGCCATCCTTATCTGTCGAACAGTTGCTCGGCAACTGACTGAAGTAGTTCCCACTCATGGGCCTTGGACCAAGACCTGCTTAGGTTGCAGGCCAAGACATTTGGATGCCTGGAACATGCTCAGCAGTGATATCTAGGCGATGCTCTACAGCACAATACCAGACTCTCATGGCCTCCCTGCAGAGGGCATACAAGTGAGTCCTCTTGCTTGCTGATGTAAAACACCATGAACATGTCCATCTGAATCAAGAGAGGGCCCGTAAGGAGGTACATCTAGAATGCCTGCAAGACACAGAGGACCGCTCACATCTCCAAGATGTTAATGTGCAATGTTTGTTCTAATGTGGACCAGGATCTTTGGGTCTGTTGGTCCACTAAGTTCTGGACTGTGACCTGCTTAGCCTGTCCACTAGGACATTTTGGACTCCAGGAACATGGACGGCTGACAGTTCTATACCATGTTCTAGAGTCCAGCATCAAACTCTCATCGCCTCCCTGCATAAGGGAGAAAAATGTGCCCCTCCATGCTTGTTTATGTAGAAAACTACACTGAGGTTGTCCGTCTGCACCAGCAGAGGCCCTAGGGATACATGGTTCTGGAAGACCTGCGTGGCATACAGAACTGCCTCTTCTCTAGTATGTTTATGTGGAGGGAAATCTCCACTGTGGACCATGTTCCCTGGTCCTGATGGGGGCCCAGATGTGCCCTCCAGCCCATCCCCAAAACGTCTGAGGTGAGGACCTGCTGGGGGGGAGGGGGATGAGGATTGGGACCCCTTTCAGCAAGTTGTTGGGGTCCACGCATCAGTGGAGCACCTTTATGAACAGGAGAGGTCATAAGAACCTGCTGTTCCAGTTCATCGGTGTGCTGATCCCACTGTACCCTCAAGGTCTATTAGGGGATCCTCATTTGCACCCATGCCAGGGGTACGGTAACAATGGCAGCCACCATCAGGCCCAGCAGATGCAGGAAGGTCCTGTCCATCACATATCTGCTCTGAGACACCTTATGGACCCAAGCTATGAAGCATTCTGCTCTATCCTGGGTCAGGAAGGTGAAACCTTTGGCTGTGTCCAGCACAGTGTAATGCCAGGTCGCTAAAGAACAAGATCGCAATTACGGTGGACTTGACTTCCTCGGACAATCTGGCTTGCATCATAGAGACTTGGCTGGGGGAAGCGCAGGCCCGATTCTGGAGGCATCAAGCCCTGCTGGGTACTCTGTAGTGCACTGCCTGAGGAGGGAACACGGGTGAGGGTGTGGCCACCTGATTTAGATCCAGCTTGAACTTCTCCATGCACTCAATGGGTTCTACCTCGTCCTTTGAATGTGTGGCGGTATGTGGGGTCCGGGGTAGGCTGCAGAATTCTCCTTGTTTACCATCCTCTGGGACGGGGGGTGGGGATTCCTGCAGGATGACATGGATTTCGTCGCTGATAGGGTGTTGGAGTCACCCAGAAACTTGATTCTGGGGGAGTTCAATGCCTGGATCGATGACAAATCCTCCCACATTGGACATGACCTCCTCCAGTCCAGCTGATGACATCACTAGGCATGGCACAAGCAGTTGCTTCTGTGACTCACCACCACAGCCACACCTTGGACTTGGTATTCTTGCTGGGGCTCGAGGTCACTGACACAAACCCAGTGGATCCAACAAACTCACACCTCAACCACCCAGCACCTTCTAGTCCCTAGGTGCCGAACTACTCAAGGTCAGCGTTCCTTTGCTTATCGAGCCCCACTCTGGTTCAATGGATTGAACAGGGCATTAACTAACTTGCCCAAACTTGGTCAATTTAAGCAGATGCTCCGACAGTTTCTCTTATCTGAAAGCTCCTGTGACTGCACGACCTAATGCAATGGTCTCATGTTTCCACTCATCCCCCTCAACATATATTATGTATCCAACTGTTAAGGCCTCCGGGTTTTTACCCATCCCTTGTCCCTCTCCACCTCTCCTTTACTCTCTCCCCACCGCGGCACATCCTCCTTGACAAAGTTTCTGGCTGCTATTCCACCTCCTTGTCACTAAAACCCTTCCCCCCCTTCACTCCTTCCTGCCTCATTACTTCCACTTAGCTTGTTCTATGCTTTTCTTACTTCTATAATAGCGGATGGTTATTTTATTCGGTAATAGCAATGCTTCCTCTATTGGTGTAATACTGTGCCAATTTATGCACATAATTTCATTTAGTTAGTTCCTCCTGTGTTTGTCTTGTATCCTCCCCAATGATGGGAACCTTTGTAAATGAGCTAATGTGCTCAAAAGTATTTATAATCTAAGATTGAATAAATAAAAATAAGACTGATCAGGCTGCTTAGTCTGATCATTGCATGGTGGAATTCGCGTATCCCCCCGATAGTCCCTCCTCTGTGGAGATGGTCCGCTATCGCCCTTTAGGGGGACTGTCCCCAGAGGGACATTTGGCGGTAGTTGACTTTTCTGGTGTGAGTGCGATTAGCATGGGTGAGGTGGTGGCAGCCTATAATATGGCTGTCTCTGAGGCACTCAATGCCATCGCACCGGTCAGTATACGACCCAGGTCTTCTCGTTTGATGAGGTTCTCAAGGAGATGAAGACCAAGGGTCAGAAGCTGGAGCATTGCTGGCGGAAGACCCGGTCCATGGAGGAAAACTGGCTCTGAGAAATCACTATGGTGACTATCAAAGGGCAATCGACCGTAAGAAGGCAGAGTTCCTATCCAGACAGATTGCTGCAGGGAAGAACAGACCAGCTCAGCTCTTTCGGACTGTGGACAGACTTCATCCAGTCTGTCTACAGCCGAAAAGGGCATTTTCAGCCACACTGTGCCAAGAGTTTGCTCTGTTCTTCTTTGACAGGGTGTCCTTTACTCAGTCTGGGGATCTCCCCAATGGGGCAAGATAAGCCTCGTGGTGGGGGGCCTAGTAGGGACAGGGGCACTCCTATTGTCTAGGATGAGTTCTGGCCAGTGGAGGTGACTGAGGCTGTTGAGGTGGTTTCGAAGCTGCGGCCCTCCTTTTGTGAACTGGGCCCTGGACCGACTTGTCTCCTAGTGGGATGCACCAGGGCTACTGGTCCAGTGTTTGCCAGGATAGTTCGGTGTTCGCTCTTGGAGGGGTTTTCCCTGATGCCTTGAAGAAGGGTTGGTGAAGCCGCTCCTGAAGAAACCATCACTCGACCCTGACGTCCTCGCAAATTATAGTCCTATCTCCAACCTCTCATTTTTAGGGAAGGTTGTTGAGAAAGTGGTGGCACTGCAGCTCAAGGCACACCTCGTGTCCTTTGACATCTATAAGCCATTCCAGCCCGGATTTAGGGTCAGGCGTAGTACTGAGACAGTGTTGGTTCGGGTGCAAAATGACCTCCTCAGAGTGAGGGACAGTGGAATCCAGTCATTTCTCGTCCTCTAAGTGGCTGAGGCTGAACCCAGACAAGACAGAGGCACTGGTGATTAAGGTTGGGCGTGGGAGTGATGGGGGTGCCTCCAGGGTGGTAACATGGTTGTCCTGGGACCTACCCTGTTGATGGCATTCTGTAGGGTGAGAAATCTGGGCATCGTCCTTGATGACAGGCTGACACTGGATGCTTGGGTGTAGTCTGTTGTCCAAAGTGTTTTTTACCACTTAAGGAACGTCGCCTGGATTAAACCCCTAATTCCGCCCAAGGACCTGTCTTCACTGGTGCATGCCTTTGTTACATCCAGGCTTGACTACTGTGACGCTCTGTACTTCAGGGTCAGTGGAGGGAACCTCCACAGACTGTAGCTAGTGCAGAACACGGTGGCCAGGTTGCTGATGGGACCATCTAGGTCTTGTCACGTGACCTCGGTCCTGCGAGATCTGCATCGGTTGCCTGTCAGGTGGAGGATCATCTTCACAGTGGGCTTGCTCACTTACAAGGTCCTATACAGCTCTGGCCCTGGCTATCTGGCTGACTGCCATCCGAGTACGCTCACTCCGCTCCTCCACTGAGGGCCTCCTAGCAGTTCCGAGGGCCAGGCTGAAAACCTCGGGTGATCATTCATTTGAGGTGGCCAGCCCAGTCCAGTCCACTGGAACTCGCTCCCCAGATCTCTGAGGGAGGCCCAATCAGTGGAAAATTGCTGCCGATTTTAATGCGACTATTTTACTATTAATTTATTGTGTAACTTGTATACCCTGTATGTTTGTTTGTGCCACCCTGCTTGTGATTTTTTGTAAGGAGCCCAGAGCCTCTGGGATTGGGTGCTGTGTAAATAAATATTTACTTATTACTGACCCTATGTACTGTAGGTGCTGACAAAGGGTCAGGACAAACTTGGGCATGTTGACAGTGATCTCTAGGGCACTGAACAACTGCCTGGTATGCACTAGAGTCTGAGACAGTTGCTCCTTGGATGAAGCTTTGAACAACCGGTCGGCTGGACAGGGGAAGACGTACATTCTCTCTTTCCTGATGGCTGCTGCCAACACTGCTAAGCATTTGGTAAATACCTGTGGCGCAGATGACAAGTCAAACAGTAATACCCCAAACTGGTAATGCTCCTTCGGAACAGAAACCTGAGGTACCTCCTCTGAGGTGGCAAACCTTGATATGCAGGTAGGAACAGATCCCTGGACTGGGCATCCAGGATAGCTTCCTGGTGAACCAGAACCCTTGCGCCAGGAGTACCTCCTCAGGCAGATGCCGGTAGCGGCAGCTCTAGCAATGGTGTCCGCTGAGTCATAGGACGAGCACAAAACGTGTTTTCCAACATCCAGGCCAGACTGGAAAATGTCTAACAGCTCTATTTTTTGAGAGGAGTCAGGTTGGGTCTGGGCCAACTCCAGGGCCTTCTGCCACAGCTACTTTTGGTACTGCATCATATGCGCTAAAAAGTTGAGCAACCGTATGGTACAGGTGGCTGAGAAGTAAATCTTACAGCTGAACTGATCAAGCCTCTTGGATTCCTTGTCTTGGGGCTGGGAGCTCATATGTCAAGGTTGCTTAGACCTGCCATGGGCTGCTGTTAGAACCACAGAATTGGCCCACATGTGCTCTACTAAGAACAACTCATTATTAGGGGTCCTGTAAAGTCTGTCCACCTTTTTAGGGCCAGTGGAAGCTAAAGAAGGGTGCCTCCAGGCAAGCCTGGTGACATCCTGAAAGGGGGCCACCAATGGAGGCACGACCAGCGGTTTAGGGTCACTCCTACCTAGAAACTGGGAAAGCAGACACCTTTCCAGGTCCTCGTCCTCAGTGTCCCACTGGTTAAGAAATTGCATGTGACTCATCACATCTATGAAAGTGGGGTCATCCGGAGGCAACAGAGGAGAATCCTTGTGAGTGTGTGCCTGAAGATGAGGAGAAGTGAATACGTCACCCCACCAAGAGGACCTGGAAAAGGTAGACCAGCTCCTCCTAGAAGATTCCAAAAAGGTGGAGCGGGTGTAGACGCGCCGGGTCCGATGTCCGTGAGAGCAGCGTTGGTGTCTGAAGGAAGATCGGGTCGAAGAATGACGTCTCCGTCTGTGACGTTGAGGGGACCCCTCGTCCAAAAGATCTGGAGGAGAGGTGACCCTCTTGGGTGGAGGTGAAGGCTTCCTGGGTGGTGGAGGAGTTGGTGGTTTAGAAGGGCCCTGAGGGATTCCCGAGGGAGTCAGATCCAGTAAAGGGGTCGGGCACTCCCTGGGCGAGAGGGCCCCTTTAATGGTGTTACACCATGAGTTGAACAGAGCCACCACATCTGTCAATGAGATGAGAGGAGCTCCTGGAGGGTCAGACGCCAGTGGTGGGAAGTCAGGAGTACCTGGCATTGGCCTGATGGGGCGATCAACCCTGTCTTCAGATCTGGGGACACGGGTGTATCGGGCTACGGCCCCACAGGCGGCAAGGCACCTGACGCCAGGTCTTCTGGTACTTGTTCATCGGGTTGCATCAGGCTGTCAGTCGGCAGTTTATCCGGCATCGGATTAGAAGGTGCCAGGTTAGCCGATGATGATGTCTTCGGTCGTAGCTTGGGAGAGGCCGGCAAAGGGAGTGTCGTCTGGTTCAGCCCTGGGGGATGCAGATGTCGAGGACATCAGGGTCTGACGTTGGCTGTCAAGAGGTACTGGCCAGTGTCTTGTGCTTAGGGGAGCGGACTCTAGTCTGGAGCTCCTGCTCCTGGCGTCTCTGTCACCAGACCTTGATCTCTGGTTCCATGACGAAGACGCTCCAGTAGGGCAGACAACGGGCGCCTGCCCGCCACACGAAGAGGAGCCGGCTGGACCCCCTGGCTTACACCCAGGAGCGAGGGCTGAAAGGGCCCAAGACTCAAGGGAGGGGCCAAAGGCCCTTACCCCAAAGACCTCCCGCCAGACGTCAGGAATAGGGCAGGGGGCTTTATCAATAGAAGCCCAGGAGGAGTTAGGGCTGCCAGAGGGGCAGAGTCCAACTTCCCGCAAGAGTGGGGAGTCAAAGAAACCACCTTTTTATGTGGGGCTCTAGAGCAGGAGTGCGATCTGGGTCTCCCCTTGTCCTTGTGGTGGTGTTTCCCGCTGGCCTTCATCTTTGTGGGAAGAAGATGGGGAAGTCCCTGGGACCGAAGAAGAGGAACCGTGGCTGGATGGGGGCCTCTGCATGGTGGCTAGTTGTTGCTCCAACAGGTGGCTCTTCAAGGTCTTCAGGTGATGGATCCGGGTCCTGCAGTTAAAATTACAGCAATGCGGCAGGCCTCTGAGTCGTGGTTGGGGCCTAAGCAAATCAAGTAGGCCAAATGGCCATCTTTAGCCACTATCTGTTTACTGCAGGTGCACTTAAAATTCCGGCACTCTGAGGAAGATGAAGGAGAAGACATGCAAAGAATTCACTGATTTTGGTAAAAAAATAAGAAAACTCGAAAAATGCAAAAATGGCGGTCGACTGGTAGCAGGAGGCATCCGTGGAGCCGATGTGCATGGGTCGACAGTGGGAAAAGAACTGGGGTGGAGCTGGGGACCGCCCCTTTATACCACTGGCTAGCATCGGAGGTGGTCCGACATCAGGGGGCGGTCCCCACTGTATACTGCTAGCTAGAAGTTTTCCATGGGGTCCTAGTGCCTGGCAGCATAGTCTTTATGGTGTAGCCTGCTGCAAGAGCTCCAACTCTAAGTAAGATCCCTGTGTTCCTTTGAGACCAAGGTACTGGTTCTATGGCACTCTTCCGCAACAGTGTACAAACTTCCCCTAGGAGCAAGGGTATTTGACCAGGAGGGTAAACTGATGGAACAGGAGGAAGGTCTGGAGGCAGCTCCGGAAGTTCTAGAGCATGGCCTTGTTCTATGAGTTGCAGGACCCATACATCGGTAGTGAAGTTCTTCTTCATGGAGAGGTTGGAGGATGCCTAGAACACCCTCCCAGTGGAGGCGTTGGGGGCAAAAACTGTAATGGGTTCAAGAAAGCATGGGATAGGCATAAGGAACCTTAGAGATAAGAAAGGGGGGGGATAAGACGGAGTTCAAGTAGGGTCTGTGGTGATACAGTAGGTAGGGAAAACGGCAGACTAGGTGAGCCAAGCGGTCTTTATCTACCATCAAATTCTTTGTTTATACATTTTATATTGACTACAGAGTTAGTTTCAGGCTGTTCAGCACAATAAGGCTTAACAGATAGAGCAGGATACTGCATCAGTCTCCTTGGAACTGCAGGCAGGTTACTGTGCCTATGTCAAACAGCAAAAGCAGCATCCTCTAGTGCCAGATATACAGCAGAAATAGTAATGGAAGGTGTGCAAGGAACCTCCAAAAATTCCATAGGATTCCTTTTAGTAGAATGTTCCTCCTCAACAACAAAGCCCAGGGTAAACTGCATTTGCTAAAGCACAGCCTGGAAAGATGGATTCTCACGGGGAGACCTGGATGTATAAACCACAAAGTCATCGCTGCAGGATGACAGAGTGGAGCTATAAGGCAAGTGATCTTCTTCAAACTGCTCCTCACTTGTTTTACTCCTCAAAATCCCCATCAATGTCCATGAGGTCAGGCTTATATTCTGCCTCTTCATCATCATCAGGAATGAAGCCGGGAGGCATGGAAGGAACAGGCAACATACACAGCGACTGAGAAGGACGAATTGTTGGCATGCTTCTGGAATCCATCAACAAAGGCCCTGGTTCAGGCAGCCTTGTTGACAGCAGACATACCGCCGGTGGCATCAATGATAGAAGGCAACGAACATGACTAAAAACTACACCAGCAAAGCCTGGAAGTCAATGGCACCCTGAAGGGGGTCCAGGCCTACCTGTGAAGGGTCAGAGCCTGATGGTGGCAGCAACATACCATCCATGGTAGATTCAGCAGTGCCAGAGCCAAGCTCCAACCCTGGTGCCTCCATGATGGTCAGGGAGCTGTAGCTGACGCCACCAGAGTGGGTGACAATCAGGACATACCAGATTTTAATGGCGACCTCGACCTCACCAGCAAAGCAGATTTATCTTTGGGGTTGTGTTTATGGCTGGAAGAAGATGAGAGTCTTAACGATGACTTTTCTTTCTCTTTTGACGACTGTTTCTTGGTCAACGGCGCAGGAGAAGCAGAGTGGAACCCGCAGCATTTTCCATGTCTCTCAATGTTTTCTGGGCAAGGAATGTTTCTAAGGGCCTCCATCTGCATCGCCTTGTAGCCTGGGTGAAACTCTGGAAGATCATTCAGGCCTTCACACTATGAGACAGGCCCAAACAAAGCACACAAATAATGTGACTGTCATCCTTGTAAATCTTGTAGCTGCAGGAACAATACTGAAACAAAGGCTCTTTGTTTTTCAGTGGCACACAGATAAGACGATAGAGAAAATACGCAAACAATATAATATAAACAGCAACAGCTATTTGGAAGGTTTCTCAGCAGGTTTGATGAGGATGATTGACTACGGCTGAAAGAACTGAAGAGTGTTAGGGTCAACCACGTTGCATAGGTGGCGAAGCTGCACTTCACTGTGGGTGAATCCGCGGCTAGCACAAGCTTCCCAGTGGTCCGAACACTGACAGCTTACAGTTCCAAAGGTGAGACTCAATAGGACATATCCTCAATGAAGATCACTTAATACAAGTGCCTTAAGGGCAACATAAAGTATAGTTATGCAAAAAAGTACAGTTACGCAAGAACTTACCGTAACAGTAGATCTTCGAGAGAGGCTCTTGCAGTAGGTTATTTCACATAGGACTGACCCGGCAGGCTTCAGGACCCCATGGAAAAATTTCTAGCTAACAGTCTCTGGCGGGGTACTGCCCTCACGTCAGATGACCGACGTCATGCAACGTCAATATAAAGGGGCGGTCCCCCATGCCCGCCTTCCAGTTCTTTCCCCCCAAAGGCCAAAAAAGGCACGATGAGAGAGAAGCGGATGATTCCCTTCATGGAAAAGGAGCTGAAAAAGCTAAGGGGATGGAGGGTGGGAAGGCATTACCTACTGCAAGAGTCTCTCTCGAAGGTCTACTGTTACGGTAAGTTCTTACGTAACTGTACTATCTTACTTCGAGAGGGCTCTTGCAGTAGGTAATTACATATAGGACTGAGGCCCAAGCAGTCTGGAAAAAGGAAAAGCACTCGGGAGGAGGAAAACCAACCAATGTAACCTCTGACTGCATAAGTCTTAAGAAAAAAGACCTTGCAGTACAGCCAACCCGAAGCCTGTTCTACGGCAAGAGGCAATATCCAAACTATAGTGTTTCATAAAGGTATGGACAGAAGTCCAAGTCGCGGCTGCACAGATGTTTGCCACTGACACATTCTTGAAACAAGCTGCAGAGGCAGCTACTCCTTTGGTGGAGTGACCTTTGATTTGACCCAACAGGGTCTTGTGGTACTTGTTGTAACAGGAGGTGATACAATGAGCCAACCACTTTGATAGGCATTGCTTGGAAACTGCATTGCCCTCTCTTTTGTGAGCAACAGAGACAAAAAAGCTGATCTGTTTTCCTGAGATCCTTAGTCCTGGAGGAATAGTATCTCAGTATCCTATGAACAGCCAAAGTATGCAAGAGGTACTCCCCTTGATTGGAGTGTTGCGTAAAGAAAGCGGGTAGCTCAATGGATTGGTTCTGTGTAGATTCTGATACCACCTTAGGGAGAAACTTAGGGTTGGTAGGCAGAGCCACACATTCCTTGTGGAAAATCAAATAAGGGATTTTGCACATTAAGGCCTGAGGCTCGGAAATTCGTCGAGCTGAAGTAATGGCCACTAGGAAGAGAGTCTTCCAAGAGAGGAACTTCAAGTCTGCTGAAGCTGCCTGTTCAAAAGGAGGCAAAGTAAGCTTCTTGAGAATAAAATTCAGATCCCAAGGAGGGGCAGGAATGTGGACAGGGGTCTCAAATGGAGAACTCCTCTGAGGAAAGTCTTGGGGACTTCCAACTACGCAAACGTCCCGTCTCCAAAAGGGACATGGTAGGCTGAAATAGCCACCATGTGAACCTTCAAAGAGGAATGGCTGAGACCCAGGTCAAAGAGACAATGCAGGTAGTCCACGACTCTCTCAACACAGCAAGAGAAAGGTTTGAAGCCCTTTGAAGAGGCCCAAATCGAGACTCGTTGCCACTTCATAGCATAGGTGGCTCTAGTGGAAGGTTTCCTGGCCTCCACCAGAATATCTGCTATGAGCGGAGAAACCCTGAACTGAGCTTGAGCTACATCTGCAGGAGCCATGCATGCAACTAAAGGGATTTGAGACCTGGATGAACCAGGGTCCCCTGAACCTGGGTTAGCAAGTGCTGTGACAGAGGAAGAGGAAGCAGAGGTTTCTCTGATAACTGTTGCAGAAGACAGAACCAAACTTGCCTGGGTCAGAATGCACCGATGATGGTTATCCAGGCTCCTTCTGTACTGAGTTTGTGTAAGACCCTCGGAATTAAGGGAACTGGAGGGAAAGCATAGACGAACCTGTCCTTCCAGTTTGGAGACAGAGCGTCCTGCCAGAAAATGCCTTGCCCTGGAACGAGTGAGCAGAAGGCGGGAAGCTTTGCATTTTGAGAAGACGCGAACAGGTCTACCTGAGGGGTTCCCCAGAACAGAATGATGTCATCTACTACCCCTTGATCCAGTTCCCACTCGTGGGCTTTGGCTGAAGACCGAATGAGGAGGTCTGCCAGCGTATTTTCCACTCCGGGATTATGAACTGCCGTCAGGTGAAGGTTGTGCTGAACCGCCCAACTCCAGACTCTCATTGCTTCCCTGCACAGAGGGTAGGAACAAGTTCCTCCCTGCTTGTTGAGATACCAGACTACACACATATTGTCCTTCTGGATGGTTAGATGACCAGGAAGAATGTAGGAGAGCAGAGCCTGGAGAGCATACAAGACGTCTCTAAGCTCAGGCACATTTAGGGGTAAAGTCTGCTTGAGTCTGGATCAGGAGCCCTAAGTCCTGTGAGACCCTAGATGGGCTCCCCAGCCCTCTCCTGAGGTATCCGTTGTTAATGTTTGGGAGGGGGTTGTGATACTGAAGGGAACTCCCCAGCAAAGGTTCTCTTGTACCACCCACCATTGCAAGTCCCTGACTATGGGATCGGAAACTAGAACCTCCTGGTTTAGGTCGTCTAGTGTCTGGTCCCACTGAGACCAGAGCGTCCATTAAGAGATCCTCATATGGAGCCGAGCGTGAGGGACTGTCAGGATAGCAGCCGCCATGAGCCCGAGGAGGCGAAGAACTGACCTGGCACCAACCCTTCTACGACTGGAAGACAGACGTGCTTGAGCCTGGAGGGTGTCCACCCTGCACGGAGGCATAAAGGCCTTGCCGATGATCGTGCCCAGGATCGCCCCGATAAACTGGAGTCTGTGGCAAGGAACCAAATGGGACTTTGCTTGGTTGATGGCAATACCCAGGCTGGTGAAAACCTGCAGGGTAAAAGAAAGAGCATAGAAGTTCCTCCCTGGAGGGGGCCACCAGGAGTCAGTCGTCCAGGTATGGGAATACCTGCATTCCCTGGGTACGCAGGTGGGCCACTACCGCTGACAGACCTTTGGTAAACAAACACTCGGGAAGCCGAGGAAAGACCAAATGGGAGGGCCTTGAACTGGTAGTGGTCCCCCTGAAAGGAAAACCGAAGGAATCTGCGGTGGGAAGGGCGGACGGGGATGTGCAAATAGGCATCCTGCATATCCAGAGCGTACAGCCACTGTCCCTGCCGAAGAAGCGGCAGAAGGCTCTGCAGAGAGAGCATTCTGAAGTGTTTGTACACCATGTACGAGCTCAGGGAGCTGAGGTCCAAAATGGGCCTCACATCTCCAGTCTTCTTTGGAACTAGGAAAAAATGGGAATAGTAGCCTGTCCCCCCAAAGATGGTTGGGGACTAGCTCTATCACTGCCTTTGGGAGAAGGGAGGAAATTTCTTCCAGGACCAGAGGAAGATGTTCCAGGGAGTAAGACGACCTGGAGGGTGGTCTTCTGGGTGGTTTCTGAAGAAACTCGATTGAGTGTCCTACTTCTATCAGTTGGAGCACCCAAGAATCTGAAGTGATCCTCTCCCAACCTGGTAGATGGAAAGAGAACCTCCCTCCTACTGGTTCCTCTTGGGGGTCCAGATGCTGTGGGAGAGGAGAGGAGTCAGGAGGTGTGGGGCAACGCAGTGGCTGAGGCTCCCGCAGCTTTTTTGGGTGGGAAAGTCTTGGTTGCTGGAGGGGCCTGATGTTTATTGGCCCGCTTGCCCTGTGGTTTCGCTTTAGGGCGTGAACGTCTGTTAAAAGGGTGCTGCTGTCCCTGAGGGGGCCTGTACAGAGAGTCCACAGACTTGAGTGCAGTACTCTTCTCCTGCAGGTCGGTGATGATGTCCTTGACATCGCCACCGAACAGCACCAAACCCCTGAAGGGCGCATCCTGAATAGCGGATTACACTTCAGGGACTAATCCTGACACAAGGAGCCAGGCATGACACTGAAGACCTATGGCAAAAGCTGAACTCCAACCAGCTACATCCACTGCGTCGTAAGTGGCATGAAGCATGTGCAGACTGGCTGAATGAGCAGATCGGACAAGATTAGCAACTTCCTGTTTGGTCTGGG
Source organism: Neoceratodus forsteri (assembly GCA_016271365.2). NCBI lineage: Eukaryota > Metazoa > Chordata > Ceratodontiformes > Ceratodontidae > Neoceratodus > Neoceratodus forsteri. Next base: position 1,105,470,955 of record CM057449.1, on the reverse strand, counting down.
ACTCAGGAAGGGAGTCCAATTTAGATTCCACCTGACTCAGGATCGTCTTCTGGTGGTCCACCATGTGAGCAACATAGTACAGGGCCCTAATCCCCAGGGTAGAAGAAGCATACCCCTTCTTCCCATACTGGTCCAGAAGACGGGACTCGTTGTCAGGTGGAGATGAGCTGAGATGCTTTGGATTGGCAGAACGGCCGTGAGCGGCACTAATCATGACCAAGTCTGCCTTGGGGTGTATATTCAAAGAACCTACACCTTCAGGAGCCTGATATAGTCTGTCCGCCTTCCTCGGAAGGGTGGCTAACGCAGATGGTTGCTTCCAAATAGTGGAAACAAGGTCCGCGTGAGGCTCAATCCAGGGTGGAATTAATGTCGGAGCGGTTTCGGGCAGATCTAAGTGGGCAGCGAGCCTCTTACACTGTGGATCTGGCTCTAGATTGCCACTGATGAACTTCCTGGATCTTTCTCAGTAACTCCAAAAATGAAGGATCCTCCGGAGGAGACTTCGGAGGAGTCCCTGGCCTGGGTCAACCTGGAGTACGTGGCTCGTCATCTGGATCGCAGCATCCCCCTGAGTCAGAGTCAGACGTCTCCGAAGAAGAGGAGGAAGACTCCTCCAGACATGGGGGAGGAACGGTCCCTTTGGAAAGCCCTCTGGGAAGCATGTCCTCCCCACCCCTGGTGCTTGAGAGTTTACCTCTGGTGTCGAGTGAGGAGGAGGGAGTCTCTCGTCTCCGGCATAGGGGATCCTGAGCAGCGTCTGGCGCCAGGAGACGGCTCTCCACCTCCTTGGCGAGCTGAGCCTTGGCCTCAGCCCACCAAGCAGCTAGAGTCTCCTTCAAATTCACCGGCGGCTGTGGTGTGGGCGGTGGAGGAGGAGGACGGGGATATGGATACTGAGGGTATCCGTAAGGCGGGTATCTGTAACTGGACGGCGGAAAGTTCGGCATCTGGTACTGAGTCACCGGATACTGCGGCGTCAGATAAAGTGGCGCCGGATACTGCGGTACTGGGTACGATGGCACCGGATTAAGCGGTGTCGGATACCCGGGTGCCAGGGGCTCCGGCGGTGCAGAAGGTCCTGGGAGAGGTCCAGCAGGCGAGCCAAGTAAAGATGACCCTGCGGGTGTCAGGCCCGGCGTTGGCATGACGTCTGTTAAAGGAACGTCATCTAGCATCGGGTAGGCCGGCAACGGAGCCAGTGCCCGAGGATCCAGTGTCAGGGTATCCGGCCCTGTAGGAGGGAGTCCTGCTGTTAGCGTGCCCAAGTCCTCAGTGTCGTCTGGGGATGGAGGGTCAAAATCCCCAGGGACCAGCAGAGGAGACGCAGGAGCCTCGTTGAGCAATGGTAAGCGTTGTGGTGAGCCTTGGACGTTGGACAGGTCCAAGGGGTCCGGCGAGGGCTTTTGCTGGGCGTGTCTCAGAGGGGCTGACGTCCAGCTTACTAGCAGGATCCGGGCAGACATTGGAGGGGCGTCGGTCTGACTACCGGAAGCCCTGACCCGGCGAGGGTCGCTGAGCGACCTTGACAGGCGTGTGAGGGACTGTTCGCTCCCGAAGGAGCTAGCCTACTCGGCCCTGTCCGCGGATGTCGGTGGTACTGGCGCCTGGCTTAGCGGACCCGCTCAACCCAGAGGGCCGCATGGAAGTGGCCTTCCCGGGAGCAGAAGCCTCCTTTGCCCTGGAAGCACCCGAGAGGCCCAAGCGCGAGCCCAACTGCAGGGGCGACACCGTCTTGGACACCGGCAAGATGGCCATCGAGAAGCGATCCCTTGGAGGGGATGTTAACTTGAGGACTGTGACTCCGGCCAGAGTAACGGGAGCCGTGGAGGTGGAGTCCCGGTCCCCGTGATTCTCCTTTTTCTTGTTGTATTCAGTGGAAGTGGAAGCCTGCCTTAGTTTCTTCAGCTCCTTCTCCATGGAAGCCTTTTTCTTCAGAATGTGGGCCTCAAGGGACTGCTGCCTCCATTTATGGGTGGCTGCGCTGAACTGCAGGCAGTGCTGGCACTTCTCCACGGGGTGGTCTGGGCAAGGCAGAAAAGGCACAAGGAGTGACTGTCCTTATGTGGCAGTTGGGAACCGCACAAGTCGCACTTGTTTTTATGCGATTCGGAGGGCATTGGGGATGACATACATGGCCGTTAGAAGTGAAAAACTCGAGAAAAACGGTCAGTGGGGGAATCGCTAAATTACACCGACGTTAGACTGACAAGTGACGAAACTTAACCACGAGGAACTTTCACAATTCGACGACGGGAAAGAACTGGGAGTCGGGCGTGGGGGACCGCTCCTTTATACTGACGTCACATGACGGTCACCTGACGTGGGGGCGGTCCCCCACCACAGACTGCTAGCTAGAAATTTTTCCATGGGGTCCTGACGCCTGCCAGGTCAGTCCTATATGCAATTACCTACTGCAAGAGCCCTCTCGAAGTAAGATCTTACCGTAACAGTAGATCTTCGAGAAGAGCTCTTGCAGCAGGCTACATAATTAGGACAATGATGCTGGGCACTAGGACTCCACAGAAAACAATTCTAGCCAACGGTACTCAGCGGGGACCGCCACCTATGTCAGCTCTCCCCCGACATCCGCCAATGGTATAAAGAGGGCGGTCCCTAGCCCCACCTCAGTTCTCCCGCTGGAGACCCAGCAGATGAACAAAAAAGAGAGAACCGAGGAGGTTCCGAAAGGTCCTAACAAGGACAGGACAGGACCGGGGTGGGGGGGCGGTGGAGGGAGGGAAAGCAGTGCCTGCTGCAAGAGCTCTTCTCGAAGCTTTACTGTTACGGTAAGTCCTTACGTAACTGTACTATCTTACTTTGAGTTGGAGCTCTTGCAACAGGCTACACAACTAGGACCGATTCCCAAGCAGTGCCAAAGGTAATTTGCAGTAGGGAGGAAGGGAAGCTATCAGAGCCTCATGAAAGGAGACCCTGAAGAACAGCTAGGCTGAATCCTGCTCTCCTCCTGGAAGCTATGTCCAAACTGTAGTGTGCACTGAGTTCCAAGTTGCCGCGACACAAATATCAGCTGTCGAGACATTTCGTAATGCCTCAAAAGAGGCGGCCACCCCCTGGTGGAGTGACTCTTCATCGATCCCAATAAGGGCTTCTTGTACTTATTGTAACAGAACGAAATGCAATTAACCAACTATTTGGATAAGGTCTGCTTGGAAACTTATGCTCCCAGGGATCTGGGAGAAAAGGCAAGAAACAACTGATCGGTTTTTCGAATAGAACAGATGCGTTCTATATAATACCTGAGCACCCTGTAAACATTATCACAAGGAGGGTTGCTTCCTTGGGGCTGGTGCTAGAAAGTCCTAAATAATGAAATCTTGCCAGAAAGGACTCAGCACTCTTAACCCAGACATGACTCAAAAACAGTTGTTGCATCCAATATTTTATTCTGTGCAGAAATAAGCAAATCATTTACAAACCGGTGTAGCCCTGGGACACCACCACTAAGATCAACGTTTCACACTCTTACCAAGTGCTTTTTCAAGGTCTCAATAAAAAAAGCAATCAATGAGTGTGTGAAACGTCGGTCATAGTGGTGGCCTCACAGGGCTACACCAGTTTGCAAACTATTTGCTTATTTCTGCACAGAATAAAATATTGGATGCAATGGCTGTTTTTGAGTCACGTCTGGTTAGAGTGTGGAGTCCTTTCTGGCCAGTCACCCTGTGAACATCTAGAGTATGAAAAAGTGCCTCTCTCCTATTCGAATACTCGGTGTAACAAACAGGAAGGTTGATGTCCTAGTTCAGGGTAGGTTCTGACACCACCTTTGGAAGAAACTTAGGATTAGTTCTCAAAGACACCCTGTCCCTCTGAAAAACTAAATAAGACTCCTTACACATGAGAGCCTGGAGCTCAGAAATCCTCCAAGCAGAAGTAACTGCAACCAAAAACAACACTTTCCATAAAAGAAAGCATAACTCGCATTCTGCGGCTGGTTCGATGGGAGGCAACGCGAGTTTCTCTAGAATGAACAAAAAGGTCTCATGGAGGAACAGGGTCCTGAATGGGAGGTTTGATGTGCAGTATCCCTCGTAAGAAGGTATGGGACAAATCCAGTTGGGCAATAGCCCTTCCTTTCACCAGTGCATGATAAGCCGAGATGGCAGAAAGGTACACACCTTGATGGAGGAATATCGGAGTCCTGTGTTAGAAAGAGACAGCACATATTCCAGGACAGAGTTCATCAGACAGGAAAATGGGTCCAGGGAATGAGCTGATGCCCATAAACACAAACGCTTCCACTTCATGGCGTACGCAGCACATGTGAAAGGTTTACAAGCCTCCACCAGGATGTTAGTGACTCTCGTAGAGACTCCATAGCGGGAAACCACTAGGTCTGTAGGAGCCATGCATGAAGATGGAGGGATCTGAGGTCCGGGTGGACTAGGGAGCCCTGCTCCTGGGAAAGCAATCGCGAGGACAGGGGGGAGAGGGATCGGAGGCTCCACTGCCACCTGCTGGAGCAGGGGGAAACAAAACTGGCACGGCCAGAGTGGGGCAACTAGAATCATCTCTACCCCCCTCCTCCTGAAGCTTAAGCAGCACCCAGTGGAGCAGAGGAAAGGTGTAGAGGAACCTCATTGTCCAACAAAGAGACAAAGCGACTCACCCGAAAACACCAGGCCCTGGATCTGGCGAGCTGAAAATGGGCAGTTTGACATTGAACGGGGACACAAAGAGTTCAAACTCTGGATGACCCCACCTTTCGAAGAGGTCGTCCGCCACTTCCTGAAGCAGTTCAGAGTCATGTTTTCTGGACCAGGATCTGCTGAGTCCATCAGCTAAGACGTTTTGGACTCCCGGAACATGGACTGCAGTTAAGGCGAGCCCATGCTCTATGGCGCAGTACCACACCCTCACTGCCTCCCGGCACAAAGGGTATGAATGCATCCCCCTTGCCTGTTTATGTAGAATACTACAGACATGTTGTCCGTCTGGAAGGCCTGAAGGGCGTAAAGGACCACTCGCATCTCTAGGATGTAGAGCTGACCATGTGCCCTGCATTTGCAGATCTTGGAAGTGGGCTCCCCACCCAAGGCCAGAGGCATTAGTGGTCAGAACCTGTTGCAGTGAAGCTGTCTGAAAGAGAACCCCCTACACTAGGTTGGGAGACATCTGCCACCAGGACAGAGTCTGTGAGACAGCTCTTGAGATTCGAATGGGTTGCTCTAGGTCATCCGACCTTTGATTCCATTGAGTCCTGAGGGTCCACTGAGGTACTCGCATATACAGATGGGCCAAGGGACAGTCACTATGGCGGCCATGTGACCGAGCAGTTGGAGCATGGTTCGAGCCGGAACCTGGGTAGAGGAGGAAACCCGAAGAGCCAGGTTCTAAAGCTGAGCACCTGTCTGGTGGAAGAAAGGCTCTCCTTTTCTCTGTGTCCAGAATGGCCCCTATATACTGAAGGTGCTGTGAGGGCCAAGGACATGATTCGGGGATGTTCGGTGTGATGCCCAAAGTCTAAGACATCCCAAAGGTGTCTGACAGAGTGGACAGGATTTGGGCTCGAAGGAGCGATCAGGAGCCAATCATCTAGGTAAGGGTAGACGAAATGGCCCTGGCGCCGCAAGGCCACGGCCACTACCATGAGGCATTTCATTAAGACTCTCAGCACTGAAGAGAGGCCGACGGACAACGCTCTGAATTGATAATGCTCTCCCTGGAAAGCAAACCAAAGGAAACTTCAGTGAGCTGGAAGGATCGGGATGTGTAGGTAGGCATTCTGCATGTCCAGGGAACAAAGCCTGTCCCCTTGATGCAGCATGGGGATCAGGCCCTGCAACATCACCATCCAGAACCTCTTGTATTCTATGAAGTAGTTAAGAAGGCCGAGGTCCAAGATGGGGTGAAGGTCCCCAATCTTCCTGGGAACCAAGAAGAAGTGGGAGTAGAACCCCGTTCCCTCTCTGAGATAGAAGTATGGGCTCTATGGCCCTCTTGGACAACAAGGCTTGAATTTGGTCTGAGAGGAGAGCTGCACGGGATTAGGAGCACCGAGAAAGAACTGGAGGTTTGTCGGGAGGAATCTCAATAAATTCCAGGGCGTGTTCTTCTCGATTTCCAAAACCCAAGTGTCGGAGGTGATGCTGGTCCACCCTTTTAGGTAAAGGGAGAACTGACCCCCTACCGCCTCCCCTATGGACTCTGCTGGGGGAGAGGGGGTGGGCAAGGAGTCAGGTACGGGTCCCTGGGGTGGGAAGGGAGACCTGGGAGGATCTGGCACCTCGTGGTCCCATGACTCCAGAGGGCTGGGAGGAAGCCTTTCACTTGAAGGTACCTCTGGGCAGGATGTCCCTTAGACTTTTGGGAGTTTGGGCGCTGAAAGGGCCTTTTTTTTGGCAGAAAAGGGCTCTGACCTGTACATTTGGTGGACTGACTGGACAGCCTTACCAGAGTCCTGTAGGTCTATGATAATGTTCTGTGCGCCTTCCTGAAAGAGGACAGATCCATTGAAGAGTGCGTCCAGGATAGCATCCTGGAGGTCCTGACGGAACCCCAACACCCTCAACCAAGAGTGGCATCTGAGACAGACTGGTCACCACAGTACGAGTGGCCATGTCTGTCGAGTCATAGGAAGCCAGCAAAATGTGCTTGCCTACGTCCAGACCTAATTGTAGAACATCAGGAGTTCTGTTTTGTGGGGGGAATCCAGCTATCTTTGGGCGAGCTCCACAGCCTCTTTCCACAGAGATTTCTGGTGTTGCACCCTATGGGCTAAAAAATGCAAAGAACGCTGGCCCGGTGGCGCTGAGGGTTGAGGCGCTGGATGCCACACCTCGCGCCACGCCAGCGACCCGGGTTCGGGAACGGACTCAGGCCGTCGGGGTCAGCAGGGGAAGAAGGATCGAGCGTCCGAACGGATGCTCTCCTCCTTCGGGAGGGACCGGTGTTTAATACACCCGACGTCCGAGAGCCGGTGGAAGCACCGACTGGGCAACGGGCGGTTTGGGCAGGGAGCCAGGGAGGAGAGAGGTTTGGCACTTGGCAGGCATGCGGAAGCATCGCCCGCCCGAGCCGCGCCCGGGTGGGGGTGAGAGGGGAGGGACAGAAAACCGGAAAACAACCCTCTGCACTCCGGATGATGGCAGCTCTGGCCACCCAGACGGCACATCACGGGCAGACCCCGCTGTGTAAGGTGCTAAGGAGGCAGGTAGGAGCACCAGAGAAAGAGACACTCTAGGGGCAGACTCAGTGGGGGAGACTGAAGGGCACTGAGCCAGCCCGAAGGAGGGGAGTGCAGGGGGCATCCAGGAGGGGATAAAAAGAATTAAAAAAAAAAAAAAAAATGCAAAGAACATATGGTGCATGTGGCGGAAGGAAAAACCTTCCTCCCAAAAGTATCTTTCCTGGATTCTTCATCAGGTGGCTGCAAACTCGTAAGTTTGGGCTGTTTGGTTCGCCCGTGTGCTGCCATGAGGACCAAAGAGTCCTCTTTGAGGTTTTCCCCAAAAAAAGCTGATTCTTGAGAGATTTATAGAGCTGGTCTGCTTTCTCCAGTACAGCTGTGGCCCTGGACAAGTGTTTCTACGCTAATTTGGTCATATCTTGGAAAGGAGGGACTACCACAGGTTTGGGTTCGCTCATATCCAAAAAGTTAGCAAGCTTGCATCGCTCTGGGTTCAAATCTTCAGTATCCCATTGACTGAGAAACTGAATATGGCACATCACGTCCATAAAAGTTGGGTCATCTGGGGGCAACCTCAGTGAGTCCCTATGATCCTCTGGGGGAGGAGGGAAAGAATCTTCATCCAATGAGTCTGAGGATGATGATGATGATCTTCCTCCTGAGTAATCTGAGGGGGATCTGAAACAGTCCTTCTGGGTCTATGCCCAGTCTTAGGATGACTTGGGGAATCTCGAGGAGGAAGACCTCCTGCGACCCCTTCGGTGAGGTACTTCCTCATCTAAATCTTCCTTAGGGGGAGAGGGACTCCTCCCGGGGGGGGGGGGGCACCACCCTGTGGGAGGTGGCACTAGAGGAGGTGCTGGAATCAGAGCCAAGGGTGGTGCTACTAGTGCAGGAGGCCTTTCCTTGGGGAAAAAGTCCCCTTTAACTGTGTTCCACCATGCATTAAACAGTGTCCCTACCTCAGCTAGGGAGACTAAAGAGGGCTGTGGATGCTCTGGTTCCTCTGGAACATTCGCCAGGACCGGTGTCAGGTCCAAAGGAGTACTGGGCCCTGGCGTTTCACCTGGCGTCCGAGGGTCCTACATCGTCAGATCCCCTGATATACAGTTTTGGAGGCGTCAGGCCGGTCGTCAGATCTGGTGTGTCCAGGACCTCCGACAACACCCCTCTGGCATCTGGGTTGGGGACACTGGCTTAGCTGGCATATGGTCCTCTGGTAAACAAGGTGGAGGCATAGGTGAAGCTGGCATACGACCTCCTTGTGCCAGATTCTCCTCTGACTGCTCAGTCGGCGGCTTTGGAGGAGGCGTCACCTGCGTGGATTCAGAGGAAGAAGCGGACATCAGAGTCTGACGTTTGGAGTCCAACGACTGATTCTTGGGGGAGCAATCTCTGGAATGGTGAGTGTGCTCCTGACACCCATGCCTGTCGTCAGGTCCTGAGGATATGCCCAACAGCAGCACTGCAACCAGACAAATGGCAGCCTTCTTGCAGTCTCAGCTGTGTCCCTGGCTTTGGTCCCTGTGACCTGTGGAAGGGCCAAAGGCTCAGGAAAGGACCTGAATTCCTATTCCTCGAAGGACCCCACCCGACATCTGGATAAGGGCGGGGCCTTCATCAACAACCCGGTACAGAGGCCTCGGGGGGGGCGCCACGGAGGCCGCTCTCCCGCAGGAGTACAAACTCAAGGACTTACCCTTCTGATGAGACCTGGAAGGGGATTTAGACCTACGCTTCTCCTTATGGTGGTGTTTCCTGCTGGTCCTCTGGTCCCTGAGGGAAGAGAGAGACCTGCGGGTGGAAGAAGAAGAGGAGAAGTCTGCTGGTTTCTGCTGGAGAATGGTGAGTTGTTGCTCCATGAGGTAGGCTTCAAAGTCTTCAAGCGGCAGATCCGAATGTGTCAATTGAATTTTCGCCAGTGCGGGCAGGCGTCCGCATCATCAAATGAGCCCCAGGCAGAAAGGCACACCGAGGAATGCCCGTCCTTGGCTGGGATCTGCTATCACAGAGTGCATTTAGACTTCCACCACTGGCTGTTGTCGAAGGTTAAGACATAAAATGGTAAAATCGCTGAAAAGGAAATAATAGGGTAATGCCAAGTAGAACAAAATGGTGGTTGAGAGAGCAACAAAACATTCGGTAGGAGTCGATGCATGGGTCGATATGGAAAATAACTGAGGTGTGGGGCTGGGGACCTCCCCCTTTATACCACTGGCAGATGTCAGTGGTGGGCCAACGTTGGGTACTGCTGGCTAGACTTTTTTCCATGGGGTCCTAGTGCTTGGCAGCATAGTTCTAACTGTGTAGCCTGCTGCAAGAGCTCCAATTCGAAGTAAGACCAGTTGTTATTGGAAGCTTGGATAAAAGACTAGCACAATATAGATGCACTCAAGAGATCGTCAGGTAGGACACAGACAGAAAGCAAACATGGCACTTCAGATAACTGATGAAGACAAGGATTTAAAGCCAACTAAGGTTAGTACATCGCTCCAGAGAGTAAGCACAAACCCCACTGCATCGAGTCCATAGACTGATGCTTCATCAGGAATCCCGGAAGCTTACTTACAGAGACCTAATAATATAAGGGGACTGTAATCATGCTCTCATGAGATGCAGTGTGCCAATTTATTATTCAGGGAAAAAATATGTTGCAGGTGATACCATTTACTGGACTAATAAAATTGTTCTTGAGACTAGCTTTTGAAATTATACTCTTCATCAACACTGACTCAGTCTCAAAGAAAGCTAGTCTCAAAAACAAGTCTGTCAATCCAATAAAAGTTATCACCTGCAACATACGAGTATTTTTGGTTTCCTGTATCATCAACTGGACTAAAATGGCTAACATATTTTTTGCCAATTGATTAAAAAACAATGTTTTTGCTGATTTTTTATGGACCTGAAAAGATTAAATACAGAAGCTGGGTTCACAGAAATAATAACCCCATATTCTGTGTACACCAATGTAATAACATATTGTCCATGTCCAATTTCAGCTAGCAGCTACAATATTCTAACAGTTCTGCATGGTCCAGAGAGTGTGGGGATAGTACCTTTGACTGCAGGAGCTTCATCCGTGTATATGTAGTCAAGCAGCACTTGTAGCACATCAGAATGGATCGGCATCTCCAGAGCTGTACAACTGGAAGCCTGCACAGCACAGACAGATAACAGAGCTTTCATTACAAAGACAACTAAATTCTACCTTTATAAACCTCCACCTCATAGAATCCTCCAGTTAGGCAAAGGCTAAACTTTAATGATGACTTCTTCTAAAATAATGACAGCCTGGTTCCTGAGTGGCTAGTGCTAGTTCAACTGCTGAATACTTTATTATTGCCTTTATTATCATGAAGAAATGCACTTTCCTAACTGATACTTTCATACTCAACATTTCATTTTCTTAAATAACTGCAACTGGTGAACTGGCTGAAGTTTTTACACAGCCCTATAAGACACAAATTTATAAAAAGATTATGACTTACAACAAACTTTGCTAATACCTTTTACATACAGTACAACTTTCTTTTTTCCATATGTTATAGTATTTTTCCCCCATAACCCATGCCCCTACCTAGGCCATGCACAAATGCATCGTGGAAGCATGCCACATACACTCTCGAGTGCCCTCCCTATATGTTGCACCCAGCTGACCATCGGATCTCCACCCAGTGGCAGTGGGATTATTTGGGGGGGGGGGGTATATGTTGTTCATCCACACTTATCGGCAGGTTCCTTGCCGCTTTAATTGTTGCCGGAAGGTCTTCAAGCTGGCTCCTCCCACCCACCCAGGTTGTAAAACTCTCGGCTCACTCCCCTGACCAGGTCTAGCCGCTGGAAGCGGTTGTGCATCGGCGGCGGAGGGCAGGAGACGTAGGATGAACAATATACCATTCCTAGAACTCCTGTTACAGGTGAGTAACCTGTATTTTAGGGACATGGATATGTTGTTCAATCCACACTTATTGGCAGACTCCTAGCAGTTCTCCGGAAGGGGGGAGGCAAGGCGCACACCCCCGATACTTACTTGGGAAATAAGGACTGGAGAACCGAGGCACCAAAACCAGCATCCCGGCGTGACTCAAGGTCGATGTGGTAGTGGGTAATAAAGGTATGTGCAGAATTCCAGGTAGCAGCCCTGCAGATATCCTGGATAGGGACGTCCCTGGAAGCAGCTACCGATGCAGTGGTATGGCAGGTAGAATGAGCTCTTATCCCTCTGGGAGGCTCCATGCCCACCAACCTATAGCAGAGATCTATGCAGGAGGTGACCCACCTGCTTATCGTCCGCTTGGCTGCAGGTCTGCCAGGTGTGGCTTCAGCGTAGATGACAAACAGCTGGCGAACCTCTCCCCGAACTTCAGCCATCCGCTCCTTATAATAAGCGAGCGCTCGTCTAGAGTCCAAAGTATGGAGCCTATATTCGGCCTCCGAGGTGTGATTGGGGTTGAACACCGGCAGAGTCAACACCTGGTTAAGGTGAAACTTCGACACCACCTTCGGAAGGAATTTCGGGTAGGGGCGCAGGACAACCTTGTCCCTGTGGAAGACCAGATAAGGAGACTCGATGGAAAGCGCCTGGAGCTCTTCCATCCTTCTGGCTGACATGATAGCCACCAAGAAGGCGGTCTGCCACGACAGGTGGGAAATATCGCACTTGTGCATCAGTTCGAATGGCTTGCCCATGAGCTTGGCCAATACCAGCAGTAGATCCCACGGAGGTGGAGGTTCTCACACCGAAGGGGAAATGTGGTCAAGGCCTTGGAAAAAGCGCCTGGCCACCTTCTCCTGCGCCACTGACTGCTTCCCGGCCCGTGCCCAGTAAGCAGAGGTGGCTGCCAGGTGCAACTTAAGGGTCGTCGACCGAAGCCCTTGCTGAGAAAGGGACCACAGGTAGTCCAGAATGCTTGCCAAGGGACAGGCGGAAGGGTCCAAGCCCTTCATCTGACACCAAATGGAGAATCTCTTCCATTTGAAGGCATAGCATTTCCTGGTCGACTCCTTACGGGATGCCTCAACGACATTGAGGACCTCGTCGGAAAGACCCAAGGCGTGGAACTCTAGCCGCTCAGGAACCAGGCCGTCAGGTGCAGGGATTGAAGGTCCAGATGGAATACCTTCCCCTGGTTGACTGAGATCAGGTCCGGGTGCGCTGGAAGCCGCCTCGGGAGCCTGGAGCTGAGGCTGAGGAGATCTGGATACTAGAACTGGCGGGGCCAGTCTGAGGCTACCAGAATCACCTGCGCCTTGTCCCTCCTCGCCTTGAGAAGCACCTTGTGGATCAAGGGAAATGGGGGAAAGGCGTAGAAGAGGCTCGGGGTCCACGACCTCAAGAAGGCATCCCCCTGCAGCGAGCCCTGCTGAGGTGGGGCAGGCATGGAACAGACTCAGCTTCGCATTCTCCCTGGAGGCAAACAGGTCCATCTGAGGCGTGCCCCAGTGGGAGAACAGATCTCGTACTACCTCCGGCAGGAGAGACCACTCGTGAGACGCAGCCCCTATCTGGCTTAGGGCATCAGCCAGGGTGTTGGAGGCTCCTGCCACGTGAATAGCTAGGAGATCCGCCTCCAGGCTGAGCACGGGACCTATGCGGAGGCTTCCTTACATAACAGCATGGAGCGCGTCCCGCCCTGGCGGTTCAGATAGTACGTGGTCGTGGTATTGTCCGTCTGGACCTGAACCACTTGACCCCGTAGAAACGGAGAGAAGGCGGTGAGAGCTAGGCGGACCACTTGGAGCTCCAGCAGGTTGATATGGCATCGGGACTCCCGAGGGGACCAGAGGCCATGCGCTCTGTGCTCCCCCAGATGGGCACCCCAACCCAGAGATACATCGGTCGATAGAGAGACCGTCGGATCGGGGCGGATGAACGGGATGCCCTCCTGCAGATGTGCCAGAACGGTCCACCACTGGAAAGCATTCCACATCTCCTGAGTCACTGTCACAGGCTGGTCCAACGGATCGCAGCGCTGTGACCACTGGCTGGCCAGTCCCCACTGAAGGGGACGCATGTACCAATGGGCCCAACGGACCACACTGGTGCAGGCCGCCATGAGGCCCAGGAGGCGCAGGAAGTCCCGGGCAGGGCGCAACTGCCAAACCAGAAATGATTGGGCAAAGGAGGAAAGAACCTCAGCCCTGTCCGCCGGGAGCCGAGCTCTGCCCCGATGAAGAGTATCACCTGCTTCGGCATGAGTTCCGACTTGGCCTCGTTGATGAGGAGGCCAATCTGAGAGCAAACCTGGAGGGCTAGATCTCTGGATCGCCTCCACCTCTGCTCTGAGGGGGCTGCAATCAGCCAGTCGCCCAGGTAGGGGTACACCCGGACCCTTCAGCGCGTAGGAATGCTGTCACCACTGCTATGCATTTGGTGAAGACCATGGGAGCTAGAGAGAGGCCGAAGGGCATGGCCCAGAACTCCTAAAGGGACCCCTCCGCTCTGAAGCGGAGGAATCTCTGATGAGATGGACGGATCGGGACATGAAAGAACGCGTCCTGGAGGTCCAGGGAACAGAACCACATGCCTTGTTCCAAGGATGGTATTATCTGAGCCAGAGTGACCATCCTGAAGGTCCGAGACCTTAGGAACTTGTTCAGGTCGTGCAGGTCGAGAATGGGGCGCCAGCCCCCCATCCGTTTGGGACCAGGAAATACCTGGACACAAACCCCGGGTCTGGAGGAGGATCCGCCACCTTCCTGATCACCTCTTTTTCGAGGAGCAGGGCAATATCGACTCTGCGGGCCGACAGCGAGGCTGTGGACCCTGTGGCCCCCCGAGGGGCAACGGCTCGAAAGGGAGGAGCCTGCTCGAACTCCAGAGGCAGGCCTTTTCCTACCACCTCCAACACCCAGCGGTCCGTGGTGATAGCGGACCAGGCAGAAAGGAAGTGGTGGAGCCGACCCACCACGGGGGGAACACAGGGGGGAGTGATGAGGCTGGGGGCGGCACCCCTCAACCCATCACTGGGCAGGCTTGGAGGAGGAACTAGCCGAGGGACCTCCTGGGCCTTTACCTCCTTGCTTCCTGTTGGAGGAAGCCACGGCTTGGGTTTGGGATGCCAGCGAAGCCTGCTGGCCCTGTTGCTGGTGCTGTTGGGCCGGCCGAGCTGCAGGGGCCGAAGGACAAAGGACTTATGCTGTTGCTGACGGCGGCCTTTGTCCCTCTGGGCGGAGGTGACCGAGTCCAGAGTGGCATTGGACTTTTCGATCCGCTGGAGGTGTCCCTCCACTCCAGGGCCGAAGAGGTCAGTCCCCAAGAAGGGACGCCCACTCATCCTGTGCTGTGTATCCACCGGAAGGTGGATATCCTCAGCCACGCCCGCGGTGCATGGCCACTGCTGCCGCTACTGACCTGGCATAGGAATCACCTATGTCCAGAGCAGTCTGAAGCTGCTGCTTCGCCACCGCCCTACCCTGGTCCCGCACCTGACGGACCGTGGTCTGCAGGTCGGCCGGGAGATGAGGGACAACCTCATCCAGGGAGCCCAAGAGGGCGTGGGAGAACTGTGCCATCAGCACGGCCGAGCTGGCCTGTCGGAGACCAAGGGAGGACGCAGCGTACACCTTGTGCCCGACAAAGTCCAGCTTTTTAGACTCTTTGTCAGGGGGCTTATCCACGTCCCGAGCGTTACTGGAACGCCGGAAGACGCTGTCGGTGACTAACCCCTCGGCAGAGGGGTGCTCCGAGAAACCGGGCAAAGAGCCAGTAGGGACCACATACTTCCTGGCCATCCTGGCCGAGGGTGCAGGACAGGAAGCAGGCCACTGCCAGAGCTCCAAGGCTGGGCCGACAATGGCCTCAGCCACCGGAAAGGCCTCCGTGGGGGAATCCCCTCAGTCCAGTATCTCCATCAGGGGATACTTTGCCTGTTTGGACATGGGCTCAAGCTGCATCCCGGTGGACTCCGAGATGAGTCGAAGCAGACCCAAGAAGGACAATGGGCTATCATCCAATGACTGGCCCCCGGAGGACTCCAGGTCGACCTGCCTTGAGAACAGGGAGGAGTCGTTGTCGGATTCCGAAGAGTCTGCGAAGAGCTGCCTCGGCCCTGAGCCACCCTCTACCTGCCGAGGACGGTCGGGAGTGAGGGTGACCAACAACCTGTGGGGCAAGCCATGACCCGACCGAGAATCCTTGGTCGGTGCCCCAGACTTCGGTTGTGGAGGCGGAGGTTCCACCCCTCAATCGGTGAAGCAGCCAGTTCCCTGTCGAACAACCGGCCCTGAACGGGCGAACCTCGACGGGGCAGCGTTGTTTCAGTCGCTCGGGCGACAGCCACTTGATAGTTGGGGCTAAACCGAGTCGGTTTAGACCCAGACAACAGTAACTGCTGCCACATAAGTCCTCGTGAAAGGCCAACGTAATTCTACGCTGAAGCCTCTCCTCACCGAGGAAGATGACGAGAGGAACAGTGTCGCCGCTTACTTCGGGTACAGAGACTGGAGACTAGCCGATGTCTGGCGGGAACGGCTTGACGGATGAAGTCCGAGACCGAGACCCTCGGGAGGACTGAGGGAGGGTCTGGGAAGGGCCGGGGGACACCCGCTCTTCCCTCGGCTCGGGCACTTTAACTGGGGACTGCGGCCCTGAAGACGCAGGCAGATCCTCAGTCTCCACCGGGGGAACCAGCGAAGGTGGGTTGTCGGCTTCACCAGTCGACAGCCCGTCCGACGGATCGAGAAAAATCTCAACTGCGTCGACGGGAGTCTCGGCAGGCTGGCCTGATGGGGACACCGTGAAGCCAGTGGCCTGAGCCGCAACTTTGACTGAAGGAGACCTCTCCCGCTCCCACGAACGCCGACGGTGGGACTTACCCTTCGACTCCTTCTTCTTGGGCCAAGAAGAATGTCCCGAAGGCCCCTCTCCCTTCGTGGAAAGGGACTGACAAAGCTCCTTGAATGAAGCCGAGTACAAGGAACTCAGAGAGAGCGGGATAAATGCAGCGCCAAGGAGGGGAGGAAGATGCGGCCTGGCGCCTCCTCGAGGGCAATCATCTGCTCGAGCTGCTCAGCCAAGCCAGCCACCGCGGACACTGCCCAATGCAGCCTCTTTTGATCTTACTGGCGGCGGCTACGGTGCCCGAGCTGCCATCGGTGGGTGTGATCGGCCAGGACGTTGGCCGAGAAAGAATGGCACAACTCACAGGCCTGAGGGTTGTGATCTAGGCCTAGGCAGTAGACGCACG
Source organism: Neoceratodus forsteri (assembly GCA_016271365.2). Lineage (NCBI taxonomy): Eukaryota > Metazoa > Chordata > Ceratodontiformes > Ceratodontidae > Neoceratodus > Neoceratodus forsteri. The sequence continues at coordinate 1,105,454,614 of CM057449.1, read as the reverse complement.
TGGAGTGCGGATCCGTCCTGGACATTTTCTGCCCACAAGGGCACCTCCAAAAGCTGGGAATAGATTTGTCCATCGCAGCTGCGAGGGAAGATAAGACCGAGGTTTAGAAAACTTCAAAACCAGTTTTGGACGAACTGAAGAGTTAGGATCCAGTCTAAAACGCAGAGCACTAAGGAGGGAACCTAAGCTTCCAATCGGTAAGAAAGATCTGGCGTCATGGGGCGGAGCCAAGAGTTTTACCACCCAGGTGGGTGGAAGGAGCCAGCTTGAAGACCTTCCGGCAACAATTAAAGCGGCAAGAAACCTGCCAATAAGTGTGGATTGAACAACATATCCATGTCCCTAGAAAGTACAGTTATGTAAGAACTTACCGTAGCAGTAGATCTTCGAGAGGAGCTCTTGCAGCAGGCAACACCAGTAGGACTGAAGCTGGCAGGCGTAAGGACACTACAGAAAATGTCTAGCTAGCACTCTACAGCGGGGGACCACCTCCACCTGCTTCTGCACACTGACATTGGCCTAGCCTATAAAAGGGGCAGTCCCAGACCAACCTCAGTTCTGCTGCCAAAGACCAAAGCTTAGTCAGAAAATGGAAAACCATGGCGGTTTGTCAGGGGCTGAGAAAGCAGAGTAGAGAGAAGAGCAGCAGCAATCAGGGAAATGGGGAGGGAAAGCGGTGCCTGCTGCAAGAGCCTGCTTTGAAGATCTACTGTTACGGTAAGTTCTTACATAACTGTACTATCTTACTTCGAGGGGGCTCTTGCAGCAGGCAACACCGGTAGAACTGAGTCCCAAGCAGTAACGGAACTGACCTGGTCAACAGGGATGGGAAAAAAACAGCCAGAGGGCAATCATGACAGAAGGCCCTGAAGGACAGCAAGTCCAAAGTTGGCCCTATGCCTAAAGGCGATGTCCAGACTGTAATAGTTGACAAAGGTGTGAACCAAACTCCAAGTGGCAGCTGTGCAGAAGTCTGCAGTGGACACAGTTTTGAATGAAACAACTGAGGCAGCCATACCTCTGGTAGAGTGCCCTTTGACCGGTCCTGGCAAAGGCTTGTCGTACTTGTGGTAGCAATAAACAATACAATTTGCTAACCACTTAGACAAACACTGTTTTGAAACAGGAGCCCCTTCTCTGCTGGGGCAAATGAAACAAACTGATCAGTTTTCCTAACAGGGTGGGTGTGGTCCAAATAGTACTGGAGCACCCAGTGAACATCCAAAGTATGAAGTAGGGCCTCCCCCGAATCAAATACTAGAAAATAAACAGGTAGGTGGATGGATTGATTTAAGGTAAAGTCAGACACCACCTTAGGCAGAAACTTGGGATTTGTACGCAACTACACCCTGCCTTTGTGAAAAACCAAATAAAGCTCTTTACGCATCAGAGCCCGAAGCTCAGAAATCCTCTGAGCAGAAGTAACAGCAACCCAAAACAACACCTTTCTCAACAGAAAGAGTAGCTTGCAGATTATGGCTGGCTTAAAGGGAGGCAAAGTGAACTTTTCCAACATAAAAAGAAGATCCCATGGTGGGACAGGATCCCTAATGGGAGGTTTCAAATTCAAAATACCCCGCAAGAAAGTGCAGGAAAGTTCCAGCTGGGCAACAGCCTTGCCCTCAACAGGTGCATGATATGCAGAGATGGCGGAAAAGTGCACCTTAAGCGATGAGTACCCCAGGCCTGAGTCCAAAAGGGACAGGAGGTACTCCAGAATTAGGTTCACCGGACAGGTGAAGGGATCTAGGTGTCGAGCGGCGGCCCAAATAAAAAACCACTTCCAATTACTAGTGGAAGGTTGCCTGGGAGCCAAAAGGACATCTGCCACCCTGGAAGAGACTCTGAAACAGGCAATAGCCAAGTCTGCAGGAGCCATGCATGAAGATGCAGCAACTTGAGGTCTGGATGGACCAGAGTGCCCTGCTCCTGGGAGAGCAAGTTGGAGCACAGGGGCAAGAGAAGTGGAAGCTCCACTGCCAGTTGCTGCAGTAGTGGAAACTATATCTGGTGCAGCCAGTGGGGTGCTATGAGAATCATCTCAGCCCCTTCTGACTGAAGTTTGAGGAGTACCCTTTGCAGAAGTGGAAAAGGAGGGAAAGCGTACAGGAACCTCCCTGTCCAAGAGAGGGACAATGAGTCATGCCAGAAAACACCAGGCCCTGGATCGAGTGAGCAAAAATTGGTCAGTTTTGTGTTCAGTGGGGATGCAAAAAGGTCCAACTTTGGATGACCCCATCTGCAGAAGAGGTACTCGACCACGGAGGATAGCAGTTCCCACTCGTGGGCCCTCGATCTGGACCTGCTTAGGCTGTCGGCCAGGACGTTTTGGACGCCTGGAATCTATATCGCAGACAATTCCAGGTTGTGCCCTATGCCCAATACCAGATCCTCATGGCCTCTCTGCAAAGGAGGTAGGAGTGTGCCCCGCTTGCTGACACAGAGGACTACACACTTGTCTGATCAGCGGCGGGCCTGGAAGGCCTGCATGGCACAGAGGACTGTGTGCATCTCCAGCACATTGATGTAAAGATGCTGCTCCGACTTGGACCAAGTCCCCAGAGTTTGATGGTCAGCCAAATAGGCACCCCAGCCCGAGGCATCCGTAGTGAGGATCTGTTGTGGGGATAGTGCCCAGAGAAGAATCCTCTTGAGCAGATTGGAGGGGTTTTGCCACAATTCCAGGGTCTGTCTCACCGGACTGGAGACTAGTACTGACTGATCCAGGTAGTCAGTGCATTTGTCCCACTGAACCCAGAGGGTCCACTGAGGGACTCGTATGCAGGCGGGCCAGAGGAACCATAGCTATAGCCACTGCCATGTGTCCCAGCAAACGAAGGAAAGATCTGGCTGGAACCTGACGGGAGGAGGATACCAGCCAGGCCTGCGCCATTAAACACTCCACCCTGTCCTGTGGCAGGAAGGCTCTGGCCTGGGATGAGTCTAGGACCGCTCCTATGTACTGGAGGCAAAGGCGTGGTGAGAGACAAGACTTGGGCAGGGTTACAGTAATCCCCAGGGCTTGAAATAACTGAAAGGTGGACTCCAGGGTCCGTATTAACTGAGCCTTGGAGGGGACTGTCAACAGCCAATCATCCAGATAGGGGAAGACATAAAAGCCTGTCTCTGAAGAGCCACAGTGAACACCGCTAGGTACTTGGTAAAGGCTCGGGGGGAGGGGGGGACTGAGGAAATGCCAAAGGAGAGGGCCCAAAACTGAAAGTGGATCCCTTAAAGCAAAATCGGAGGAAGCAGCGGTGGGGTGGGAAAACCAGGATATGGATGCAGGTATCCTGCATGTCCAGAGAACAAATCCAGTCCCCCTGGTGAAGGAGCGGCAATAATCCTTGCAGAGTGACTATCCTGAAATGTTTGTACTCTATGTAGAGGTTCAAGTGGCTGAGATCCAGAATCGGTCTCAAGTCCACTGTCTTTTTGGGGCCTTGAAAGAAGTGGGAATAGAATCCCTTCCCTTTTTGCTCCAGGGGAACTGGCTCTATGACCCTTTTGCGCAGGACCACCTGAATCTCCTCCCGGATGAGGGCGATGTGGGCCTGAAGGCAATGAGAGTGCATTGGAGGGCTTTCCGGGGGCAATCTCTAGAAATTAGAGGGTGTGACCCCTTTTGATGATCTGGTGCACAAACTGGTGTGATGTCACAGTGCATCACCTTTCTAGGGAAAGGAAAAGGCGTCCACTACTGCCTCCCCCAAAGCCTCTGCTGGGGAGGGGGTCGGACAAGGAGTCATGCTGTGGAACCAGGGGTGGGAAGAGCAGCTAGTGTGCTCTGGGGTCCCTAGGGGAGGAAGCACCAGCTGACCGCACAGAAGTTTTGTCGCCTGAAAGTCCCTTTTGGCTTCTGGCCCTTGGACTGCTGTCAGGGTTACTGGCGAAAGGACTAACATTGGGAGGGCTTGGGTTGTGAACGATACATAGAACGTACCAATCTCAAGGCTTTACCCAATTCCCAGAGGTGAGAGATGATGTCTTGGGCATCTCCGCAAAAAAGTATAGAACCCTGAAAAAGGGCATCCAGGATTTTAGCCTGAACATCAGGGGTGAACCCTGACACCCGCAGCCATGAGTGACGGACACAGATCCCGGCTGCATCGACAGTGTCATACGCAGCGCTAAGTACATGGGTGCCCATGTCCAAGCCAGATGGAGCTGGACCAGCTGAGCTTTCGTAGGCTCTGCAGGAAGGGCCTGCACCAGGTCCCTGTTCTGGTCCCATAGAGCATTTTGGTACTGTAACATATGGGCCAGGTAATCCTGGGTCCGGATGGCCAGAGTTGGGGAGGCATGAACCTACTTGCCAAATTTGTCAATTTGACATGATTCCTTATCTGGCGGGTGGGTGCCGAGACTTCTTGGTGTGGTCATGAGCCACATTCATGATCACAGAGTCCACCTCTGGCTGTTCGCCCAAGTAGGGTTTACCCACTGGGGCTTGGTAAAGATGGTCAGCCTTCCTGGCCAAGGTCGGGGTGGAAGAAGGATGCTGCCAGGTAGCCTTAGTGACATCCTCATATGAGTTATTGAAGGGGGGGAGGGGGCACTACTAGTGGAAGATAAATTTCCTGTTCAGGTCTAAGAAAGTCTGCTGTTTAGTTTGTTGTGTTTTTTAAAATGTTATTGATATACTGTATGTAGTATTGGTTTCTTTGTTTTATGCCTAATTTTAATTGCTGTCCCCTCTCAGAAAAATGGCAGTTTTCAGTTATATTATTCTAGCTTACACTGCACAAGTCATGAATATGGCCATACCAGGGAGGGTTTGTTAGAATTCTGTGTTTCATTGGTGGTAACTGATTACCTTTTTCTGGGTGTTTGTTTTACTCTCAATTTAAAATGTTGTTAGCCTGTGTGTAAACTAGTTAAGACCCTTACAAAAAGGGAAAGACAATACGAGAGTAGGACAATTTATAAAAGGTTATTAATGTTGTTACTTCTAATGACAGGAACCATGCATCCCCACCCTGGACCTAGTGTTTTTCAAATGGAGGAATCTGATTTTAATTTAATTGGCTCACATTTGGGTTCATTCTCCCCTACACTTAAGATTGTACATTTGAATATTCAGAGTCTGCTCCCTAAATGGATCCAATTTGTAGTATAGTCCCAGCTCCATTCATTTGATGTAATCACACTTTCTGAAACTTGGTTGCATCATGGTATACTGGACACTGAGATGTATCTTCCTGATTACAATTTAATTAGACAGGACAGAGTGGGGGAAAAGGGGAGGTGGAGTAATAATGTATAGTCACTGTAAACTGGATTACACTGTTTTGGATCATTTATTGGGAAATTCAGGATGTAATATGATTTCTATAGATTTGGTTTTAGGACACAGTAAACATTTGATCCTTAGTACAGTATATTTTCCTCTGGGTAGAATATCCTACGGTCTTGAACTGTTAATTTCATTTCGTGAGGTTATATACAATAGAGAGTGGATTGCCCTAGGTGATTTTAATTGTAGCTGGGATAAGAGTCTGAAAAGTGAAGTTAGAGAAATCCCGGTTGACCTCGGTGTTAAGCAATTAATAGAGGAAGTCACAAGGCCTAATTATAAATTGGGGGGAGGGACTGTTCTTGATTAGATTTTGGTCTCTCATGCAGACAGGAAAACTAATTGGGAGGTTATGCCTGATGTTATTAGTGACCATCATCCCATCAAATGTGAATCGTCAGTCATGGTGTTTGGGGGGCCTCCTAGATATACTGGATGCAGGAAGAACTGGAAGGGGACAGGATCAGTTGTGTTCCAGGACAGTAGCTGCTGCTGTTGTTTTCACAGGGTTCTTGTGGATTTTACTTGGTAGGTTAGTTCTTTTCTTTCTTACTTCTAAGGGGCTAGCAGGGTATTGTTTTGGGGGATGCTGGATGTTTGTAAACTGATTTGGTGGCTGTAAGTGGGGCTCATTTTGTGGATGTTTCACTGTGTAACAGGCTGCGCTGGTAGAGGCCTATTTCTTCTGATTTAAAACCTATTTGTGGATTTGCTTGAGATGGTTATTTGAATTGGAGACCTATATCTGTTAATTTCAAGCCTATTTTGATGTGTTAGTGAAGCTGATTAAATTGAGACCTGTTTCTGGCAGCAAACACATTTTGGGGCTTTGACTTGAATTTTGATTCCTTGTGCTGACTCCATTAGCTGTAAAGGTTACTGCATAGTGGGGGAGGTGTTAATGGTCTGGCTAGGTCTCACTCAGCCAATTGACTGGAGGCAGAGCTGAATGAGGTTGAGGTGTTAGCTGCTTTGTCTTCTCAGAAAGAACTGGAAGGGGACAGGATCAGTTGTGTTCTAGGACAGTAGCTGCTGCTGTTGTTTTCACAGGGTTCTTGTGGATTTTACTTGGTAGGTTAGTTCTTTTCTTTCTTACTTCTAAGGGGCTAGCAGGGTATTGTTTTGGGGACTGCTGGATGTTTGTAAACTGATCTGGTGGCTGTATGTGGGGCTCATTTTGTGGATGTTTCACTGTGTAACAGGCTCGCGCTGGTAGAGGCCTATTTCTTCTGATTTAAACCCAGTTGGTGGGATTTGCTTGGGCCTGGTTCTTTGGCTGCTGGGCTTGGAGGGAGACACAGGGCTGATACACCTCTCCTCGAGTCAGGTGTCTGCCCAAGACCCTCCCTCCCCAAGTCTGAGAATTTATAGGGGAACACCTGCCCTGCAATTGGAGGAAAAGGCTGCAGGTGCAGCTCTGGAGTTCTAGCCACTGGGGTTGGATTTAAGGGCTGGGAGAGAGGAGCTTAGGGAGTTGTTCATTTCCCTTATAAGTTTAATGTGTTGTACTGCACCTAGTAACAGAGTTACTGGTGTACAGTGGGACTGTCTCTAAGATTAGTGGGTGACCTGATTAGACAGTAGGGGTATCTTGGACTAGGGGGGAACCTGGTGGCTCACCCAGGAAACCTATTTGGAAGGGATGGAACCATCATCATTAGGGCTGGCATCTTTGGGAGGGTGGTGGGGTGCACAGGGTGTGGAGCAGCCATGATACTGGACTGGGCTTGGAAGTTCAGTGGTTGCCCAGTGTGCTACCAGCTAGTACAGCTTAGGGAGGAGGTTGCGGGGATTAGGAGAAAGCTGGGGGAAGGGGGCTGGGAATCTCCCACAGGGTTGCACCATCACTGGGGGTGGGAGCATAGTTAAAGGAGTGCAGGAGAATACTCAGGGTTCACATAGGGACCCTGGCAGAGGGGGTCCAAAAGGACACTACCAAGGAAGCAGGCAGGTAACTGGGGACCCTCACAAAGGGGGGGACGGAGGGACAACATTCTCAGGGAAGTAGGCAGATGGCAAGGGCTGGACAGAAGGAAGCAAGGCAGGGAGGTGGATCAGACCTTACACTCAGTAACCGCTTCAATTCTCTTCTTCTGCTCAAGGATGAGGGGGGTGATGTAGCCACGACAGGAGTGGTTAGAGACGGAAAGGAAGTGGGAGTGGGAGGCAGGAGGCAGGGGCCAGATAGCAGGAAGAACGGGGGACCTGGAATGCAGGAGAATGGGGGGAGCAGTGAATCAGAGCAGGAGGGGCAGGGGGAAGAGGGAGGAAAGTGCAAGGAGAAGGACCAGTTGGGAGGAAAGGTAAAGGAGAAGGACCAGAAGTACAAGGAGGATTCAGTAAAGGAGCTGAGGGTTTAGCCAGGGGAGCACGACGAGCAAGGAGGAACTAAATGGAGACAGGAAGGAAGGCAGGATGAGCCAGGCTAGTTTAGCAGATGGGGAGAAGGACCACTATGCAGCAGTGAGGGGGAAATTAGCAAGGCACAGAAGGATACCAGGAGGAGGACAGGCATAAGATTGGAGGGAGGGGTGGCCATGGTAAATAAGGAGGGGTGGCATGTGGCACCCAGATAGGGAGGAACAAGGGCCAGCTGGGTGAGGGGCCTGTAGAAAGGATGAGGGACATGGAAGGGGGGATGGAGGAAAAGGAGGGTCAGAGTGCTCCTGCTGGGGGATTCTATGATCAGAGGTATCAAATGGGATGGGGAGAAGCCTGGCCAGTTAGAACAAGATGCTTCCCTGACTAACGGTGCACAGGGCTAAGCACGAGGGTATATCAGCTGGCAAAGGATTGTGGGGTTCCCAGACATACTGGTCCACCTGGGTACAAAATGACATTGAGGGAAATAGTGAGCTAGAGATACAGGCAAGATTCAGGGAGCTCGCCAGGGTCTGTCATGACATAGGATGCAGTGTTTCCTCTCAGAAATCCTGCCAGTGCCAAGGGCTAGTGGGGAAACACAAAGGAAAATTAGGGAGATAAACCAGTGGCTCAGGGAGTGTGAGGCCAGAGGGTATGGGTTGATGGGGGATTGGGGGAGACCTGGGAGGATAAGGAGCTGTATGCTAGAGATAGACTACATCTCAATTTGGAGGGAGGGAATCTTAAGTTAAAAATAGAGGGGTTCATTGGTGAAAAGTGGGGTTTAAACTGTGAAGGGGGTGGGATGGGAGAAAAGGCTGTCAAGGGGTGCCGATAGAGGAGGGACTGTTCCACCCCCTGGGGACCAGGAGGATTGCAGGAAAAGGCCGACTGGCAAAGTGCAGACCAGGGAAAACAGAACTCCCATGGGGAACACGAGCAGGGGAAATGGAACTATAGGAAAGGGTGGAAGGTGTAGTCCTGCTAAATGCCAGGAGCTTGGGCAATAAAATGCCTGAGCGCCAGGCAATGCTAACTGAGGGAGCAGGATGGGTGGCAGCGGTCACTGAGACTTGGGCCACTGCAGGACATGACTGGGACCTGAACCTGGAGGGTTACACTATGTTCAGGAAGGACAGGGGGAGGGAAGAGGAGGAGGGTAGCAATGATAGTTAAAAACGCATTGGTTGGCATAGGGGGCAGAGGAGGCGGAGGGAAACCGTGCAGGCGATTTGAGGTCACCTTGATAACAAGGGGCAAGAGAGTAAAAATAGGAGTGGTGTATAGACCCCTGTCTCTGGCGGAGGAGCCGGAGGACAGTCTGGGTGGCAGATGTTAGGAGACACCCTGCAGACTGGGCAGAGGAACGGTGGTGGTGTTGGGGGACTTAAACATGCCAGGAACAGACTGGGAGACTATGACATCCTCTGTGACCAGGGAACAGAGGTTGTTGGATGTCTTTCAAGACGCATTCCTAACTCAGCAGGTGAGGGAACCGACCAGGGAGGCACGGGTACTGGATGTGGTCCTGGCAGACAGTGACCAGATTGGGGGCCTGGAGGTAAGGGACCCATTGGCAGGGAGTGACCATGCCACGGTCTGGTTCTGCCTGGACCTAGGACGGTAGAAGGCTGCACAAAGACGGAAGTAACCGACTTCCAGGGGGGGCGGATTTAAGGAAATGGGAAGGATCCTCAAGGAGCATTTGGATGGGATTGGGCCAGACATGGCGCTAATAGTAGGTGGGAAATCATCAGGAGAGGGGTCGGGATGCTACAGCACCTGTGCAAGAGTAGGCTGAAAATGCGATAGGGCCCAAAAACTGTTGGTGGACCAGGGAGGTCCAGGAGGTGGTGCGGGAAAGAAAGCAGCCTATAAGCAATCCAAGTGCTCAAGGAGTGAAAGGATCGAGGGAGCACAAGCTGATGGCTGGAAGGGCCACTAGAGTGGTGAGGGTGGCTAAGGCAAGGAGAGCAGAACCTGGCCAGGGAAATTAGGAGACGGAACAAGGGCTCTTAGATACACTGGGGAAAACGAAGGGTGAAGGGCAGATTAGCAGGATTAAATCAGGGGAGATGGGCACAAGACCCGGGAGCAGGCTGAGGTACTAAATGAGTACTTCCCTCAGTTTCCCAGGGAAAATGGGGTGCTGCATCATACATGGGAGGAGACAGAGATACTGAGGAGGGGGGACCCTTACCGATCGGCAGGTCTGGGGAGAGGGGGAGGCATCACTGGCAGGTGGGGGGAGGGCTAAGCAGGGAGAAGAGGTACCAGAAGTGGAAATCACAGCAGAGAGAGTGAGGGAAGCCTTCAGCTCCCTTAAGACGGAGAAAGCACCGGGGCCGGATAAATTACATCCCAGAGTGCTGAAGGAACTTGCAGATGTCCTGGCAAAACCCCTGGCAGAGCTTTTCACCATCTCTCTGAGGACAGGGTGGGTGCCCCAAGACTGGAAGGTGGCGCATACAGTGCCTATCCACAAGGGGGGATCAAGGGAGGTGGCAGGGAACTACAGGCCTGTCAGCCTGACATCGGTGGTGGGCAAGGTGATGGAGGGCATTGTCAAGGAGAGGCCAGGGGGACCTGGATAAGTCAGGGTGCCTGGACGATAGACAGCATGGATTCATCCCGGGAAATCGTGTCAGACAAACCTGGTGGAGTTCTCATGACTGGGTGACAAGTGCCTTGGACCTGGGTAGACCAGTGGATGTCCTCTTCTAGACTTCAGCAAGGCATCTGACTCTGTTCCTCACGTGGCCTGTTGGATAAGCTGGGAGAAATGGGGTGGGGGAACCAGATGATCAGATGGATAGGCAATTGGCTCCAGGACCCGGACCCAGAGGGTCGAGGCTGGTGGGATAGTCTCCATCCCCAAGGAGGGTCATTAGTGGGTCCCACAGGACTGGTCCTTGGGCCCCTTCTGTTCAACACCTACGTATCTGACATAAGGACAGGAATCAGGAGGAGATGAGTCTCTTTGCAGATGACTCAAACTGGGGTGTGGTGGATGGGGAGGAGGAGGGTGGCCTCACAGGGACCTGGAGGCTCTGGAAAGATGGTCTAGAAAGTGGAAGCTGAGGTTCAATGCAGGGAAATGCAAGGTACTCCACCTGGGGGCCAGAAACCCAGGCCAAGTGTACACCCTGGGGGGAAATGCTACAAGTCTCGATGGCTGAGAGGGACCTGGGGGGTGGTGGTGGATGTCAAGATGAACAACTCTGAGACTTGTAGGAGGGCAGCAGCCAAGGCCAACAGGATGCTGGGATGCATCGCTAGGGGGATCACCTCCAGAAGGAGGGAAGTGATACTCCCTCTGTATAACTGCTTGGTGAGGCCACACCTGAGTACTGCATGCAGTTTTGAAGGCCACACTTAAAGAGGGACATTAACCTCCTGGAGAGGGTCCAGAGGAGGGCAACCAAAATGATTTGGGGCTTGGGGGACAGGACCTATGAGGAGATGCTCAAGAGCTAAATATGTACACATTGGAAGAGAGAAGGGACACGGGGGACATGATAGAGGTCTTCAGGTACATGAAGAGGGTAAATAGGGGAGGAACAGTCAGGGTGCTTCAAGGAAGGAGGAAGGGGCCACTAGAGGGCATGGGTGGAAGCTGGAGGGGAAGATCTAGGGGAGAAAGGAGGAGGTGCTACTTCACTGAGAGGGTGGTGGAGCTGCTGGAATGCACTGCCTGGGCTGGGTGGAGGCAGAGACAGTGGAGGGGTTCAAGAGGGGGTGGGACAGGTACAGGGGAAGGGTTCTGGAAGCAAAATCCAATGCAGCAAGAATATCCGGAACTGGGAAGGGAGAAGCCAGAGAAGGCGAGGGGGACAGCAAGGTCAGCACCCAGGGTGGGGGCTGACCAAATGAGCAGACACGAAAGACTGTTAGGCCTATTCTGCTGGCATTTAGTATGTTAGTATGTTAGTAAGTTGTTGAATTTGACCTCTCAGAAAATAGAAGACTTGTCTAAAGAAACAGATTGGTCTCCTCTTTTTTCCTGCACCCATATCGATGCAATGTGGGATTTTTTCTGTATTGCTTATAATGCTATCGTTAATAGGGTCTCCCCATTAAAGAAAGTAAGAATTAGATCTTCTAGACAAGAATGGGTTACAAGGGATCTCATTTATTTTATGAGAAAATGTGATAAGTGCTGGAAGCAATACAGGGTATCGCAGAATTCTGCTCATCTTCAAGAGTATAAGACACTCAGAAACAAATGTCAATCTGAAGTCAGGAAAGCCAGGGTTGTCCACTGTCTTAATGAGCAAAAAAAACTTGGGACCTACTTAATAAAATGATGGGAAGACAGAAAAAAGATGTTGTCCCCATTATTCATCAAGATGGACAAAGTATCAGTGATCCTTCCTTGGTTTCTGATGTCTTTAACCCACTGGAGCCTGGAGTTGTTTTTCTGGACTGGCAGTTTGGTGCACAGTAATCCTGGAATCTGAAAAAAACGACTCACAGGTATCCCATTTTGATGCCCTAAATCGAAGGGGTGTAATCACATGGTGTTCAGTTCTGCACTTCCCCTGATTGATATACAGTACGATCTATGGTTTGGTACTTACGATAACATGGTATGGTGGATGCTGGACTGCTGGAATGCAGAACAAATGGATATCTCAGTGCCATTCTCAAAAGTGCTTAGGTAAATATGTACTTTCACTGAGAAAACCAATAGGCTCCATAGGGTTAACAGACATTTTGGGAATCTTGGCCCCTTTAGAACTCCTACAGTCCTTGATAGTGGAATCAATTCTGAAGATGTTTGTAATGACACCAATCCAAAGTTTTATCTTAAATATGTCACTCCTTCTTTACTAAAAAAAACATTTTTTGGAAAATAACCCAAGACCTTTTCAGGGTAATGATGGAGTGGATTATAGGATTATTAAACTAGGCATAAATTGTTTTGCTTATCCTCTTTCTCATATTTTCAACTTTTCTCTGTATTATAATGTTTTCCCTTCTAGCTGGAAATTAGCAACCATAAAACCTATTTTGAAGAGTGGAAGTCCTTCCACTGTTCCAAATTATCGACAAATATCCCTTTTGTCACCCATTTCAAAAATTCTTGAAAACATTGTCATGGATCAAACGCTGGCCTTTCTTGGAAGTATTCCCTTCTTTCAGCCAATCAACATGGCTTTAAGCCAGGTTTCAATACCGAAACAGCCCTGGTGGGATTCACAGGCAGTGTACATGGTACACTTGATAGAGGTTATTCATGTGCGGCACTGTTTGTGGACCTCACCAGGGCCTTTGACCTGGTTGAATTTGATCTTCTCCCGAGTGTTCTTCGTGGACTACATTTTTCTGGTGAGGTAGTCAGGTGGTATCAAAGTTATTTATGTAACATATATCATAGAACTATTATTGGTTCAACCACATCTCAGATACTTCCCTTAGTTTGTGGTGTACCCCAGGGCTCAATCCTGGGGCCACTTATTTTTTTCATTCTTCATGAATTCTGCCCTTAGTATTTGTACTCAAACTAAAATGACACTCTACGCGGACGATGCAGTTATTTTCTGTTCTAGTCAGAGACCTGAGACAGCCCTCTCTTGTCTTCAGACTGACTTTGGGCTTTTTCAGGATTGGTTACTACAAAATCATTTGGTACTTAATTCCCCAAAAAAAAATGCAGTGTTTTTTTCTCGTAACAAGAAAGAGACTCTTAATTTTCCACCAATTATTGATAAAGGGGGTAATATAATTGAATTTGTTCCAGTTTTTAAATATTTAGTAATTATCTCTTAGATAGTCAGTTTACTTTTGAACCGCATATTCAAAGTCTTAGGAAAACCCTGCATCAAAGGTTGGGTATTTTATATCGGATTAAGCCATTTCTAACTCTTGAATCCAGAAAACTTTTGGTTCATAGTTTTTTGGTTTTCGGTGTTGTATTATGGTATTCTGATATACACCTCTTCCTATAGTAGTGCACTGGATTGTCTTCAAGTAATATATCACTCGGCTTTGAGATTTTGGCTTAATATGCCTTTTCGATCCCATCATTCTGATTTGTATGAACAGCCTTAGTCATTATCTCTTGAAGATCGAGTTGGCCTTAAAATGGGTACTGTTTTATATAAAGTAAAATCAGGGTATCTTCCTCTATCTATTTCCCTAATGTTTCCCAGGGCATTGAATGGTCTATTTACTAGATCCCAGCATAAATTTAAGTTTAAGATACCTCTATTTAAGAAAACTTTTGGGCAAAGATCTTTATTATTTAGAGCTACAACCTTTTTTAATAAGATACCAACTGAAATTGTTGAAAGTAATTCTACACACTGTTTTAAAAGAAGTTTGAAACAGTGACTTTTCTCTAAAAAATGAATGTATCTGCAATATCTACGTATTGAACAGCACTTGCACTTTGTGTGGACTGAGTGGTTTGCTCTGAAACTTTGTATCAATATTGTGTACTTTTTTTTAGATATGACTTGTCACCTGTGAAAATGGGCAGTTTTGCTCATCTGGTTTTACAAGTATAAAAAATGAAAATGAAAGTCTCTTTCTTGCGGAGGTAAACAGCTAGGTGCCTGCGCTTAGGGTCTAACTCCTCCATTTCCAATCCCATCAGGGACTGTACGTGTCTCATGACAGCCAAGAAGGAAAAGTCATCCGGGGGAGACTTGGGAATCTCTTTGAGGGGCTCAGTATCTTCAAAGTGACCCCTGGAATCCTCTGAGCCTTCCAAAGAGGAAGAGGAGGAATCCTCTTCAGATGGATCCTAACTGTGGTCCTTTTGAGCAGTAGAAAACTCAAAAGACCAGGATGGCAGGGTCCTGCCCAGTCAGTGTTTCGAGGAGGAGGTTCCTGAGGAGGTGGAGGAGTAGCAGGCCTCCTGGGGGGTATCCTTATCCTTTACAAAAGCCCAGTAGGCTAAAAACAGTGTGTTATAATCCACCGGAGGTGAATTTTCTGTGGGTAAGTGTACTGAAGAGGTGGCATGGGGAATCCAGGCCCTGGTCCCTGAGGTGTCGGTTACCCTGGCATCAGTCCCTGAGGTACTGTGTACCCATGCGTCGGTCCCGGAGGTGTCTGGTACCCAGGTGTCAGACCCGCAGGCACCAGCTGCTGCTTACCCGAAGAGCCAGCCGGCACTGGCTGCGGCGCTAATTGATGCGATGATAGCTGAGGAGTCGGCAGAGCAGGTGATGGTAATGCAGACAGCCTGACTGGCGACAGCTAATGCCGGTCCGGTGAAACACTCAGCACAGGCCCGAAGGAGGAGCGAGTGCCAGTTGAGGGGAGTTCCCTCAAGATGGCTGCAAAGGCGCCACCAGAATGGAGGAGGCGGGCACTTTCTCAGGGTGATGCCTAGAGGTGTCGGCCCCGGGAAACAGGGACCGATGATAGCAACGCCAGGACCGGGGGCAATGGGTTAAGACCCACTGCCCAAGGAGACCACCCTGGTCAAGCCGCCTGGCTGAGGACCCATGGGAACTACACGCCTGAGCGTCAGGGGCTGGGAGGCAGGGGACGAGGTCCACTGCTCTGAGGAGCCGCCACCCGAAATAGATATGAGGTTGGGTGTCTGACAGACTTGCAACCCCAAAGGGGAAAGAGCTGCTGAAGGCAGAGGGACCGACCTCCTGCAGGAGGAAGACCGAGAGACAGCCACCAACTTATGCGTGAAGCTGACCGAGGGCGGTCCCAAAGCTTGCCCCTGTGTTTATGCTTCGCACTGGACTTCTTCTCCATCTGCACAGAAGAAGTCAATGCCCCTGAGGCCGGAGAAGAAGAGGAGGAAAGTTTGGCCTGAAGCTCCTTCTCCATCGCAGCTAATGTCTGCTGTAGCTAGAAGCTCTGGAGAGTCCTCAGACAGCATCTTCATGTGGCCAGGCTGAAGTCCTGGCAGGCCTCGGTGTTATGGTCAGGGCCTAAGCAGAGAAAGCAAATAGTGTGGCTGTCCTTGGAAGGGAGCTGCTTGCCGCAGGTGCACTTCGTAGGCTAGTCTGAAGACGAAGGTGGAGAAGAAGACATAAAGGTAAAATAACACCAAAAAAAAATGTCTTACTTAAAAGAGAATAAGAAGAATTGCGGTGTAAGGTGTGAGAAAAATGGCAGTTGACTGAAGTTGGCATCCGTAAAGGTCAGACGTGCGCGGGTCGACAGCAGGAAAAGAACTGAGGTTGGTCTTGGGTACTGCCCGTTTTATAGGACAGGCCGACGTCAACCTGCTGACGCCGGCAGGAGCAGTCCCCCGCAGTAGACTGCTAGCTAGAATGTCCTTTCGATCGGATACTGAGCTTGGCGTGGGCCAGTTATTGGAGGGTGGTCGTTGACACAGCTGTGGCTGAGACAGCGTTTTGGGTCATGAGGGCTCCCTTGGAGGAAAGTAATATCAAGATTCTGGATCTGGAGCAGGAGGTGGTTCTCTCAGACCCAAGTGCAACCCCGGAGGTAACTGGTGGGATGGCTACTGGAGGGTGGATGTGCTAAGACCTAAACCAGGAGGTGCTTGGGATCTGAGTGTCCGTTCCCTGGGAAATTTCTCTCTGAGAAACTTGCGAACTTCAGCTACCATAAGAAAAATCAAGTACTTTACCGGTAATTAGAGGAGAAAATCCAGCAGTGGAACTGCAACTGGAAGATACTTGTGGTATGTGAAGAGAACTCTAACTGTGGATTTGGGGCAGGTTGGTTTTTGTGACACAGTGGTAGTAGTAAAAGATTTATTTTTATACAGCAAGTTGGCTTACATCATTAGGTTCAAAGAACCTGTTCTCAAGATGATCCTGTGTGCAATTTCTAAGGTACATTACAAATTGACATAACCAAAATACAGATAATTTAAGTACATTTCAATTAAAAAGCAATATGTATAAACACATCACAATCAATCTAAAAACATGCCAATTACAGATGACTGTCCTAAAGCGTATCACCTGGGCCCCACATTAGGCTTTTACCCCTCCTCAGTCTTAAATAAACATTTACAGCCAGCCTATTGTTTATTATTCAATTGCTGCATAAAGACTTTAGGTGTCTGTTAGTTCTTTCCCCTCCTGGTCAATAAGACTCCAGGCTTTATTTCAAAAGGTCAACTCCCCATACTTCTTATGTATTTTTAGGGCACACAAAAGTCCCCAGTTGTAAGCCAATGTTTATGGACCTCTTCTTGTAGTTTTTCAGTTAAATATTCAGGGGTACTGGAGTATACTACTTTGTATATTAAACAAGACCATTTCCTGTCTCATTTAGTCTCAAAATCTTTCCACCCCAGTCTATCATACATCTCACAATGGAGGATAAAGAAATCAAATTTTAGTACGAAACATGCCATTTTATTGTATAATCTACTTATTTTCCTTATATTTTACTTATTTGTAAGTCCATAAACACGGGCTCCATAATCAACTATTGGCATCAACAGCTGATTAACTACCGATTCTCTCATTTTATAGTTTAGACAATACTCTGAACGTCTTGAAAGCATTCATGCGTATTTCAATTCTAGTAATAGTTTTTTCACTATGTAGTTTAAAATCTAAACTCTGATCCATCCCGATACCCAGGTATTTGTATTCAGAAACCTGCTCAAGGATTTTCCCTTGAGCAGTTCTGATACAAATCTCCTTACCCTTCTTATGGGATTGTTTTGTCCCATAGATCATTACTTTAGCCTTTTTCTCATTTAGCACAAGACGAGAGTTACAGGACCAGTGACAGAGGGTAGAAAAATCATCCTGAAAACTTCTTTCCATCTCCAATTTATCTATACTGACGAAATAAGGACTGTATCGTACGCATTAAGACAAACTTGAGTATTTTCCAAATGGGTAGCAACTGTTTACATAAATTAGAAATAGTGTCAGCCCCAATAATGACCCCTGGGGGACACCCCCTCCCATTGACAGCCTTATTAGAGATAACACTGTCCAGTTGTACATGCCGAGTTGTGTTTTATAAATATGGCAGGAACCACTGACGGGTCTCAGAGTCAACCTCAATATCCTGTAGTCTCCTGCCCATGATCTCATAGTCCACGGTATCAAATGCTTTTGATTAATCCATGAACACCGCACCCACCTCCCTGCACTCATTCAGTGGTGCTGAAATCAAATCTAGCACGTCGGTGAGTGTGGTGTCCTTGGAAAATCCTCGTCTAAAACCAGACTGATATCTAGACAGAATTGCACTTTGGTCCAAGTAATTTTCCAGCTGTTCCAGGACCGACCCCTCAAATACCTTCAAGATCATGGGCAGGAGAGCAATGGGGTGACATGTATAAGCGCTCCCACCTGTGACTTTGGACGACCCTAGATGCAAAACACTGTTTCTCTATGCCTGATCTCATATGTTCTTCTATTTTGCCTGTATGTTTACGCTGGATGTCTTACCCAGATGTTACTGTATTGTACCTTGATTTTGCTTGTATGTTCCTAGTATGTACACTGCCTGTATGTTCCCCCAATGTACCTTGTAATCTCCTGGGTCGCACCTGAAAATAGGCACTTGGCTGTCTAGTGTGCTTACCTGGTAAACAAAAGCAAATAAAGTACAGTTACGTAAGAACTTACCGTAACAGCAGATCTTCAAGAGGAGCTCTTGCAGCAGGCTATAACCTTTAGGACTATGCCGCAGGCACTAGGACCATCCAGAAAACTTCTCAGCTAGCAGTATACAGCAGGGACCGCCCCCGACATCGGCCCTGGTACAAAAGGGGGCGGACCCAGCTCCACCTCAGTTCCCCCACCAAGGCCTGCAATAAGCCCCGACAAGAGAAGAAGACGAAGCGAATATAGGAGATGTAAATGAAGATGGATCTGCACACCTGAGGGGGAAGGCGGGTTGGAAAGGAACGCCTGCTGCAAGAGCTCCTCTCGAAAATCTACTGTTACGATAAGTTCTTACGTAACTGTACTATCTTACTTCGAGTGGGAGCTCTTGCAGCAGGCTATAACCTTCAGGACTGAATACCAAGCAGTCCACGCCAAAGAGGTAGACGACCCCAGGAGGTGGAATATGCTGACTCCAGCGGCCTCAGGACAGAAGTCCTTGCAAAACAGCCAAGCCAAAGCTATCTCGGCGTCTGGAGACAATATCCAAGCTGTAATACTTGAAGGTATGCACAGAGTTCCAGGTAGCGGCCACACACATAACCCTGACAGAGACATTTTTCAGGGCGGTGAATGAAGCAGATACTCCTCTGGTGGAGTGACCCCTAACCGGGCCTGGTAGGGAGCTTATTGTGTTTCTCATAGCAGAAGGAAACGCAGTGGACTATCCACTTCGATATCCTCTGCTTGGTCACCGGTTTACCCAAGCACTGTGCTGCAAAGGCCACAAAAAGTTGCCCCGATTGGCTGTGCGCAGCCGTCCGCTTGAGGTAATACCGCAAAGTCCTGTGGACATCCAGTGTGTGAAGGAGAGCCTCTCCTCTATTGGATGGGGAAGGAAAATAAACTGGAAGGTCAACCGACTGGTTGAGGGTCAACTCCTGAGACCACTTTTGGAAGAAACTTAGGATTTGTTCTAAGGGAAACCCTTTCCCTGTAGAAAATCAAATACGTCTCTTTACACATCAGAGCCTGAAGCTCGGAAACTCTTTGAGCTTAAGTAACAGCAACCAAAAAACAAACTTTCCAAGAAAGATAACGCAGCTCACAATCCGCTGCCGGTTCAAAGGGAGGGAGGGTGAGCTTCTCCAATACAAAAAGGAGATCCCAGGGTGGGATAGGGTCCCGAATGGGAGGTCTCATATGCAAAATTCCTCTTAAAAAGGTGTGGGCAACATCCAATTGTGCCAACGCCCTATCTCCAATGACAGAATGATAGGCGAAGACAGCCCACACATGCACCTTGATAGAGGAGTAACTCAGGCCATTTTGATACAAGGAGAGGAGATACTGCAAAGCTGAGTTCACTGGACAAGTGACAGGGTCCAAATGCTGTGATGAGGCCCATAGACAAAAACGCTTCCACTTCATATCGTGAGCGGAGCGGGTGGAGGGCTTTCTCGCCGAAACTAGGACTGCCGCCACTTCCGGGGAAACCCCGTATCCGTGTTGGGCTACGTCTGAAGGAGCCAAGCAAGTAGGTGTAAGGACCGAAGGTCCGGATGGACCAGCGACCCTTGTTCCTAGGACAGCAACTGTGAGCATATGGGCAACAGAACTGGAGGCTCCGTGGATAACTGCTGCAGGAGTGGGAACCAAATCTGACGAGGCCATCTGGGGACTACGAGAATCATTTGGGCCCCTTCTGCCTGTAACTTTAGTAGGACACTCTGAATGAGAGGGAAGGCATAGAGAAACCTCCCTGCCCAGCAAAGGGATAACGCGTCTGGCCAGAAAACTCCAGGCGCGTGCTCTCGCGAGCAAAATGTTGGCAGTTTGGTGCTGCATGGTGACGCAAAGAGGTCCAGCTCTGGATGACCCCACTTGTCGAAGAGCTGATCTGCCATGGACTGTAGCAGCTCCCACTTGTGTGCTCTGGATCGAGACCTGCTTAGGCTGTTGGCCAGATCGCTGAGGACGCCTGGGACGTGCACTGCCAGCGCCCAGTGCCAGACTCTCATCACCTCCCTGCAAAGGGGGTACGAATGAGTGCCCCCTTGCTTGCTGATGTAGAAGACGACCGCCATATTGTCTGTTTGAACCAGAAGAGAGCCTGGCACCAGGTCCTCTTGGAATGCCTGTAAGGCACAGAGAACTGCTCGCATCTCCAGTACACTGATATGAAGGGACCACTCCTCGGGTGACCAAACCCCTTGCATTTGATGAGCACCCAGGTGCGCCCCCCATCCCAGGTCTGATGTATCTGTTGTAAGAGTCTGACCTGGTGGCTCTGGACGAAAGCTGACCCCTTTCTCCAAGTTCCGGGGGTCCATCCACCAACGTAAAGTTCTCCTGACTGACTCGGTGATCCTGACCATGAAGTCTAGCTCATCGTAGCTTTGGTCCCACTGTACCCTGAGCATCCCTTGTGGGATCCACATGTGGAGGCGGGCCAAGGGAGTGACCGGAATGGCCACCGCCATGTGCCCCAGCAGCCTGAGGAAGTTCTGTGCTGGAACTTGAGGAGTTATTGAGATCCCTTCGGCAATCTCTCACAGGCGATCGCCCCTGTCCTGGGGGAGGAAGGCCATGCCCTGGATAGAATCCAGTACTGCTCCAATGAAAACAAGCTTTTGACTTGTCTCTGGGGATGATTTTTGTAGATTCAGGGTGATCCCCAGCTCTCGGAATAGAGTATAGGTGTCTCCGAGGGCATGAAGTAGACCTGCCCTTGATGGGGCTGTAAGTAGCCAGTCATCTAGGTATGGGAAAACGTAGTGTCCCATGCGCCTTAGAGCCGCAGCCACTACTGCCAAGCATTTTGTAAAGACTCGCGGAGCAGAAGAGAGGTCAAACGAAGAACTCAAAACTGGTAGTGCTCCCCTTGGAAGTGGAATCTCAGAAACTTCCTGTGAGGAAGACCCTGATACGCATATATGCGTCTAGCATGTCTAGGGAGCAGAGCCAATCCCCTTGGTGCAGCAGAGGAAGTAGACCCAGAAGGGTCACCATCCTGAACCTTTTGTACTCTACAAAAGAGACTTAGAGAGCTGAGGTCCAGAATAGGACGAAGATCCTGTGTCATTTTTGGGACCAGGAAGAAATGGGAGTAAAACCCCTTTCCCCGCTGATTCCAGGGGACTACCTCTATTGCCCTTTTCTGCAAGAGGGTCTGAATTTCTCCTTCTATTAGTGGGATGTGAGAAGGAGGATAACGAAAGTACTTTGGTGGAGTATTTGGGGGAAATTCTGTGAACTCCAGCGTGTGTCCTCTCCTGATGATATCTAGGACCCATTGGTCCGCAGTGATCGGCTTCCACCCTTCGAGATGAAGGGAGAAGCGGACCCCGACGGTCTCCCCTGCCCTTGCCAGCATCAGGTCTGGCATTGGCCTGGCTCCCCCTACGAGGGATTGTGGAGGTCAGCGGGAGGTGGTGAGCACTTGGTCTGTCTGGATGGACTTTAGCCAGCCGGAATTCTCAGACATTGTAAAGATCATCCAGACTCTGCACCCAACCAGTTGTAGTTTAGATCCAGGCCCTAAACCCCTATTAATGGGATGTGTAGATGTTATCTGCCTGATCTTAGCTGAAACTGTCTGGAGTTCCTTGGAGAGGGGGGTCTTTCCTGATCCCCTCAAGAAGGCAGTCATACGACCACTCCTTAAAACACCCTCCATAGATGCTGCCTGTCTAGCTAACTACCAGCCTGTCTCTAACATGCCTTTTGTGGGCAAGGTTATTGAGAAGGTAGATGCGCTGCAACTGGACGATCACCTTGTGAACCACAATGTCTATGATGCTCTCCAGTCCGGATTTAGGAAGAGAGACAGCACCAAGACTGCACTTGTCTAAGTACTGAATGATCTCCTAATAACGATAGATCGAAAGGCTCGTACTATCTTGGTCCTTCTTGATCTCTCTGCAGCATTTGACAGTGTGGACCATGGTGTACTTTTGGAGTGCTTGCGGCTTCTTTGTGGGCTGTCGGGTACAGTCCTTGAATGGTTTCAATCCTTCCTCATGGACAGGTCTCAGAGGGTGGTCACTGAAATTTATTCCTCTGACGCCATCCCCCCTTCCTGCAGGGAGCCACAGGGCTCCATACTGGCACCCATGTTGTTTGCAGTGTATATGCTGCCATTGGGAGATATCATCAGGTGATATGGTTTGAGTTTTCACTGGTTCGGTCACGAGGTGCAGCCGAGTGACTTAACCACACTAGAAGTGGTAAATCCACACATATACCAACTCCCTGTCATGATATATTGCTATCATACAACGTTCAATTTGTTTTTTTTGGTTTTTATAGTGATATAAAACTTTTACAGTGGGTATACTGGAGGATTTATCACGGTCATGTGATGTGTTTTGACCAATGATATTACAGGATTTTTATACCTAACTGTATAATCCTCATTTTATCATCTGAGGAATATCACCCAGGTGAAACACCTGGTTCCTCTGGATGACCTTCCAACACTGGTCCACGCCTCTGTCACCACCCGCCTTGACTACTACAATGCCCTCTACCTAGGGCTGATATCCGATGCCTGCAGCTAGTGCAGAACGCTGCGGCCCGGCTTCTGACTGGTACATCGAGGGCCAGTCATATTACTCCTGTGCTGCGCGAACTGCACTGGCTGCCTATTCAGTTGCAGATCACCTTTAAGGTTGGCTTGCTAACCTTTAAAGCCCTACATGAACAGGGACCAGACTATCTGCAAGATCTCCTGACTCCCTACTGCCCCCTCTGTCCTCTCCGATCCGCAGATGAGGGACTGCTACAGACTCCCAGAGTTCGTTTAAAAACATCTGGTGCCCATGCTTTCTCCTTTGTGGCATCAACCCTGTGGAATTCTCTACCTCATCGGTTAAGAGAATGCTTGACCATTGATAAATTTAAAAACAGAGTTGAAAACATATTTTTTTCATCTAGCTTTCCCAGACGAAATTTGATTTATTGATATATTTATTGTTTTAGTGTAAATTTTATGTTATATATTGTATTTTAACTGTGTAGCGCCTTGGTTCTGGAAAGGCGCTACATAAATAAAGATTTGATTGATAGAAGTTTTCCATGGGGTCCTGGCGCCTGCCACCTTCAGTCCTACTGGCGTTGTTTGCTTCAGGAGCTCCCTCGAAGTAAGAACAGGTGGTCCACCACCTCCTGATGAAGGGACAACTCGTGAGATGCCTCGTCCACTTGGCTGCGGGTGTCCGCCAGCCGATTGCACACTCTGGCCACATAAATGCCAGCAGGTCGACTTTGAGGCTGAGCATAATGGTCCAGATGTGGAGAGCCTCCCTGCAAAGAGATAGG
Organism: Neoceratodus forsteri; assembly: GCA_016271365.2. NCBI lineage: Eukaryota > Metazoa > Chordata > Ceratodontiformes > Ceratodontidae > Neoceratodus > Neoceratodus forsteri. The sequence continues at coordinate 1,105,431,106 of CM057449.1, read as the reverse complement.
GAATGCATCCCACATTATTTGCTGAGGTAGTACATGTTCGTCATGTTGTCCATCTGGATCTGGATGACCTGACCCAGGGATGTGGAGTGAAGACTGTCAAGGCCAAGCGAACAGCTCAAATCTCCAGCAGGCTGATGCAACATCGGGACTCCTTAGGGGACCAGCGGCTGTGGACCCTGTGTTCCCCCAGGTGGACACTCCAGCCCATCAGGGAGGCACTGTCATGAGAGTGACCATCAGCTCTGGGCAGACAAACAGACTCCTTCCTGAAGACATTCCGGAACCAACCACCACTGCATGGCATCCCACATCTGCTGGGTCACTGTGACCGCCTGTTCGAGGTGGCCCTGACACTAAGTCCACTGGCGGGCCAGTCCCCAGTGCAGGGAGGGCATTCTCCAGTGGGCCCAATGGACCATGCTGGTGCAAGCCACCATATAGCCCAGGAGATGCAGGAAGTCCCTGGCAGGTTGCAACTGCCCAATCAGAAATGATTGAGCAAAGGAGGAAAGATCTTCCACCTTGTCCGCCAGGAGCCAGGCTCAGCAAGAGTCAAGCTCCGCACAGATGAAATGAATCGCCTGCGAGGGTATGAGTTCCAACTTGGCCTCGTTGACCAGGATGACAAGGTTGTAGCAGGTCTGGAGGGCCAGATCCCTGGACTGCTCCAACTCCACCCTGGAGGGGCCTGAAATCAGCCGTCTGCTCAGGTATGGTACACCCAGACCCCTTGGCACATCAGGAAGGCTGCCTCCACTGCTATGCATTTGGTGAAGACCATGGGAGCTATGGAGTGGTCGAAGGGCATGAACTGGAACTCGCAGAGGTTCCCCTCCACACGGAATCGAAAGAACCATCCCTGGGATGAATGGATGGTGACACTGAAGAAGACGTCCCAAAGGTCCAGGGAGCAGAAACATATGTCCTGCTCCAGGGATGGAATGATCTAGTTCAGAGTGACCATTCTGAAAGTGCACGACTGCAGAAACTTGTTCAGGTCGTGCAGATCCAAGATGGGGCGCCAGCCAGCCAGTCTCTCCCCCCCCTCCCCCCCCCATCTGTTTCAGAACCAGAAAATATCCAGAGACAAACCTTGGATCGGCTGGCAGGTCTGGGACACGAATCACCACCTCCTTCTGGAGGAGCTGGGTGATGTCCTCCCAAAGGGTGGACAACATGTCTGTGGATGCCACATCCTCCTGAGGGGCATGGACTTGACTGGGTGGGAGAGCCTCAAACTCCAGAGGCAAGCCCTGACCAACCACTTCTAGCACCCCCTTGTCTGAGGTAACACTGGACCAGGTGGAAAGTAGTGAAGCCAGCCCCCCATGGGAGAATCCAGGGGAGACAGGATGGGCAGGGTGGGGGCACTCCCCAACCCGTCACTGAGTGAGCTTGGAGGCAAAGCCAGCGGAAAACACAGCTGGGCCTTGACCGCCAGGCTTCCAGACCACGGAAGCGACAGACTCAGGTCTGGGATGCCAGGACAGCTGGTGCCCAGCTGGGGTCTGGGGTGGTTTGGCTGCAGGGGCCAGATGAGGCAGAAAGGAGTTCTTCTTGGGTATGGAGCCCTTGACATCCTTTTGGGTTGAGCTGATGGAATCCAAGGTGACACTAGATTTTTACAGTCTGAGTGAGGTAACCATCCACACCTGGCCCGAACAAATCGATGCCCAGGATGGTGACATCTGCCAACTTGTGCTGGGTAGCTGCCATGAAGGTCAAGATCTTCAGCCAAGCCTGGCAGCACATAGCCACAGCGGCAGCCATGGACCTGGCATAGAAGTCACCATTTTCAATGGCTGTTTGAAGCTGCTGCTTGGCCATAACATGGCCTTGCTCCCGGACTTACTTGACCATCATCTAAAAGTCGTCCGGGAGCCAAGGGAGCACCTGGTCAAGGGTGCCCAACAAGGCATAGGTAGAGTGGGCCATCATCAAGGCCGAACTACCCTGCCTAAGGCTGATGGACAAAGACACATACACTGTCTTGGCCTCATGATCCAATTTCTTGGATTCTCTGTTTGGGGGGCTTGTCAACATCCCTGACATTACCCGTCCGTTGGAACACCAAGTCTGTGACCAAGCCCTCAGCCGAGGGGTGTTACTCGGTATTATTTGGTTCTTGAAGGCAGAAGGAGGCACAAAGTCCATCATGACTGCCTCCCCACACCATGTGGGGGGAATGTAACCTTTTTACCAAGGAGGTACTTATTTAATTCATTTTTAAATTTGTTAAAGTCGGAACTATCCACCAAATTTTGAGGTAATGAGTTCCATTGCTTACAAGCCCTGATTGTAAAGAAACGTTGTCTTTTGTTGGTAAAGGCACGCTGGATATGTAATTGTTTATTATGGGATCTTAAGAAGGTAGGTTTATTAGCTGGCTTAATATTACATACACTGATCAGATATGGATCAAGTAAGATGTTAAATTACAACTCCTGGAGTCAGAAAAATGTGACTGTGGCTAACTTCCTGCCCTCCTCTGGTATTTTCATACCCCCAATAAAATGACACAGGGTCTCGATAGATCCCAAGAGTCAGCATCATTTACCTCTCTGACAAGGGTTATCCTGTATCGATGCCTGCTACTACCACCAGTTAACTAAGATTATGCCTGGACTGCACTTGCAGTACTGTTTTACGAATTTCTACCTGTTTACTGTGCGTTCTCTGTATTTGTCTACCCTCCACCCTCTGTAACCGACGTGGAGCCTTTGCAAAAGAGTCTGTGACTCAAAGGATTGTAATTCCGAATTGTATCCAATAAGATAAATAAAAAATAAATAAATAGCTTCAACATAACATCTCCATCTCTTCTAGTTTGAAGACATAAAGGTTTAGAGCAGCTAGTCTATGTGGGCAAGACATTTCTCTTAACCTGTGCATAAGCCTTGTATATTATCTAATAGCTTTCTATCCTTTTGTAAGTGCAGAGCCCAGAATGAAGCAGCGTAATCGGTGCGTGGCCTAACATATGATGTATATACTGTAAGGGTATATGATACAGGCTTCACTCCTTGTTACAAATGCAAATTGACCTTACAATTCTATTTGCAGTTAAGGTAGTTTTCCTGCACTGATCTGCTTGGGAAAGTTCAGAATTAATAATTCTTAAATCGGTTTCAGCTGTCACGGGTTTGATTTTGATCCCATTCAGAAAGTAATTCCTCATGGGCGTCCCCCCACAAAGTGGATGATGGAGCACTTCCCCACAATTGCATCTCACTAGACCTTGCCAAACACTCAAAGGTATATAGATCTAGCTGTAATTTATGACTATTGACCTCACTATCCCCTTTTGAGCATAATTTCATAGCATCAGCGAACTTGATGATATGGCTCTGGATACTGCAAAGTAGGTCACTGATAAAAATACCAAACAGTATCGGCCCCAACACAGAGACCTGGGGGACACCACTGGGAACCGCAACCTCCCCTGACAGTGTATTAGATACCCTGACTTGGGTCCTTCCCCTAAGCCATTCATCAATCCACCTTACAAAATAAAGATTGAACCCCAAGTGTGTCATTTTGTTTACTAGCTCAGCATGTGGGATGGTAACAAAAGCCCTTTGAAAGTCAAGAAAGACCAAGTTCATTGAACTTCCCTCTACCTAAGCCAAGACTTACTTTTTTGTAGAAGGATATCAAATTAGTACAGGAATGTCCTACTGAAAAAAACATGTTGAGTGGAGTCCTTTATTCCCTTATCTTCCATTTCCATTTCCAGTCTATTTTTAATAATTTCTCCATAAGTTTACAAATCATGGATGTTAGACTGACTGGTCTAAAATTACCAGCTAGTGATGTGTTGCCTTTTTTTGTCTACAGGGATGACCGTAGCATTTTTCCAGTCATTCGGTACTGACCCGGTTTCAAGAGATTTGTTAAACAGAATGATGAGGGGTAGAGCTATATTGTCAACTGTTTATTTTACAAATTCAGAATTAATGCCATCTGGACCAACAGAGGAGTTATTTTTTTTAAGCTTTTATGGCCCAGTAAACCTCTTCTTGTGAAACATAGTGGAGGGTAGATGTAAGATTTGGAAGTAATGCTCTTACTTGATCCTTGTTTTTAAACACAGAGCAAAAATATCTATTGAAGGCATCAGTTATTTCGTTATGTTCATGTAGCACTACTCCATTTTCGGTAAACCCGGAGAGGGAACTCGCAGGAACTGCATACTTGTGGGCTATACGGACCAGCGACATGGGGAAGGTGGCTGGGCATTGCCAGAGCGCCAATGCACACCCAAGAATGGCTTCAGCCATGGGGAAGGTGACCTCAGGGGAATTGTCCTGCTTGAGGATTTCGGTGAGGGGATACATAGTCCACTTCTAGACAGGCTCTAACTGGGTCCCTGTGGCCTCTGAAATCAGGCGGAGCATGGCCCCAAACGAGGTAGGACCATGGTCTGGCAATAAATCCTCCCTAGACTCCAGGTCAAACAGGCGGGAATGCATAGAGGAAGCCTCAGATTCAGAGGATATGTCAAAGACCTGTTGCCCACCGAATTCCCGCTAACCCTGCGGGGCTTGTCAGCCTGAGTGACTGCAACAGACAGCCACTGAGGAAACCCAGGGGCAGCATGGGCGTCTTTGGAAGGAGAACTGTCCTACTGAGGCAGCGGGGGCTCCACCTGAACGGGCGGAGAGGCCAGGAGCGGCTGAGCCAGAACAGGTTCCGGACTGGGTGGCAGCACCAAAGGGAGCACCAGAGAGGGAGCTGGCACCATCTTAGGCCCAGGACCCAACAGGAGCTGCTGTTACATGAGCTCCTTGTAGTACTGTTGCAACTTGCGACAGAGCCAATTCTCCCCCGAAGAGGAGGAATAGCGGCAACACCGTTTTCTCGCATGTCATGAGCGAGACTGGTGACTCTAGCGAGGGCTGCTTGACTATGAGCAATGGGACCTCGACCGCCAGCAGGCCAGATGGCGGGGAGAGGCAAGAACTGGTGAGGAATGCTTAGGGTCCCCCACAAGCTCGATGTCCTAAAGGTTAGGGACTAGATCAGGAGGCTCATCTGACCCACCCTGGGACTGGAGAGTCAGGACCGGAGTCCTGGGGTGGGAAGAATCCTCCTCATTCTGCAACGGGTTGACCGGGTTGAGGATAATCTCGACAGGCTAGTCAGCCCTCGTCTCAGCCTACAGGCCCGACAGGGACACCGTGGGGCCAGCTGCCTGGACAGAAGCATAGGCCAAAGCTGCGGAGACTGCTCGATGGCGTCCTTGGACCAAACGGGAGGATTCTGCTCATCCAGACATCTAAGTAAAAGTCACGTGTACCAGTCCCGCGAAGTGGAGGAGTGTAAAGTGCAGCACAGGCCAAAAGCCTGGGAGTGATGTTCCCATCCCAGGCAGTAAACACACGTATTGTGAAGGTCCATGCACAAAATCTTCTGTCCACACAAAGTTTAAAACTGGGCACCAACTTAGAAGCTGAGTCCATGATGCCAAAACAGTGAAACCATAAAGCAAATAGAAGACCAAGGAGTAGCCGGGCCCAGTGGCGCTGAGAGTTGAGGCACTGGACGCCACACCTCACGCCACGCCAGCGACCTGAGTTCGGGAATGAGCTCGGGGAGGTGGGGGTCGGCAGGGGAGGACTGGGATTGAGCACCTGAAGACAGCTCTCTCAGTCCTGGGGAGGGTTTGGGGACTTCCCGTTGCTCTGGCATCCCCTGGCGGAGGCTGGGGGCACTGCAGAGCATGGCAGCAGAAACCTGGGGATTGGAGCGCGGCAAGGACGTCTTCCGGGTGCGTGTGGGAACGCGCGTACGCCAGCTGGGATGTCATTGCACGTCCATGCTCCAGGGGAAGAAAATACAAGAAATACTCCCTCCCTTTGGGTGAAGTGTTGGTGATCCGATCAGCACAATGACCTCATGTCCAATACCGGCCATCTCTCCGATACGCCCTGGGGTCTGCAGCCGCTCCTGGGGGTCGTCTGAGTGCCCAGTCCCCGCATACCTGATGATGAAGTCGGAGGTGTCGGTTCAGGTGGGCAGTTATGTCCGGTGGCTGTGAAGAGACCCTGAGAGATGCCCTGAAGGTAGGGTGAATAAATAAATACTACTACAAAAAAAAAAGACCAAAGAGTTTTTGTTTTTCAAAGAACTATACAGCCTACATGAACGCAAAGTGCTATAGAGGGAACCTGTCTCTTCCAGCAGGAGGGAAGAACGGACGTCATGGGATGGTGCCGAGGAGGACACCACCCAGGTGAGTGAGAGGTGCCAGCTTGAAGACCTTCTGCCATATTTAAAGGGGAAAGGAATTCTGCCAGAAGTCTGGATAGTACACCATACCCACGCCCCAGAACAGGTAAGTGTTGGAGAAATGGAGGACAGTGGGGGTCATGACAAACAAGCTAGCAGATGGGGCAACTGATGGACTAGAAAGGGTGTGGAGGGTGCTAAGAAGGGAATACAGGGATGGAGAAAAGTTGGCTGTGTGAACGGTGGTACACCTAAATGCCAAAACCTGAACAAGATTAGTGAACTGCAAACAATGGTTGCAGAGTTTAAGCTAGACTTGGTAGCCATCACAGAGATGCTGATCACTGGTGAACCTAGGATTTGGCAGTTCCAGGGTACACCTTGTTTAGGAGGGAGAGTAGCCCACTATATCAAGAAGTGTACAAAGACTATAGAGGACGAGACCATCAAGGGGCTGCTGGAAAGAAGATTAGACTGGTGGTGATCTATAGACTGCTGGGGCAGAACAAGGAGGGGGATAAGGTATGGAAGGAGGAAATCGGAAGTGAGTATCAAAAGGGGATCTACTGGTAGTGGGGGGCCTCAACCTGCAATATGTAGACAGGACCACCAGGAGGGTGAGCAGCACCAGAAGTCAGGCACTGCTGGACATCTTGCAGGCCTGTTTACTGGCACAGCTGAACAAGGATCCCACAAGGCAAGATGCCACTCTCGACGGAGTACTCACCATTTCAGAAGTGGTAGAGGTGGAAGTCCAGGATCCTTTGGGATCCAATGACCACAATTCTGTGTGGTTTGAGCTGGCAGTGGGGCACTGGTCCCCCTCGAGGATAGAGATTCTGGACATTACACTAGAAGATTTTCACAAGATGCAAGAAGTGCTTAGGGGAAGCTTGGTGGATATAAATGACATCAAGAGAGTAGAGGAAAAGTACTGTAAAATCAAGGGGCATTTCTGGAGGCGACGATTCTTGAGCAAGGATGGTCACTATGAGAAACATGGGCAAAAGGCCTAACTGGTTCTCAAAGTAAGTGAGGGAAGCTGAGGGGGTGAAAACAAACAGGCCTTTGTAAGGTACAAAAGGAACAAGGGAGAGGAAGTATGACTGTATTATCAGACCTGGTTCAAAGATGAAAGGGCAGTGGTCAGGAAAGCAAAAGCAGCTATGGAGCTATAGACTGCCGGGGGTGTGAAAAGAGGAGAAAAATAATTAGGTCCACTCATTTGAAAAGGAAAACTAAGGGCAGGGATTGCTAGACTGGGGGGGGGGTTGTTTATGACAACACTCAAACAGCAAATGTACTTAATTACTTCTGCTCAGCATTTATGGCTGAGGGCAACGGGCCTTTACCAGAGATGGGAAGGGGGCTAATGATCATGGCTCAACAGGTAAGAAAGGAGCTGGAAGCCCTAAAGGTGGATAAAGCACCTGGCCTGATGACATGGCACCTGAGGGTACTTGGGGAACTGGGCACAGAATTGACAAAATACCCTCGACCCAACCTTTTAATAAATCATTAGTGTATGGAGTGGTGCCACGGGACTGGAGATCTGCAGACACAGTTCCACTACTTGGGGGAGGGGGCACCCAGCCAACTACAGGCTAGTCAGTCTAACCTCCATTGCAAGTAAGCTAATGGAGACCACAGTTAAGGGGAGCCTGGAGGCCTACTTAGAGAACAAAATAATGGGCAGCGAGAGATCCTCTCAAAGATCTACTGTTACGGTAAGGTCTTACGTAACTGTACTATCTTGCTTCAAGGGTATTTCTTGCAGCAGGCCATCACCAGTAGGACTGAGTCCCAAGCAGTTCTTATTGCACAGGCAGGAAATGACAGGAGGTTGGCAGGCAATGATGGCAGCCTATGAGAGAAGGCCTTGGAGCACCACCAGGCCAAAACTGGCACACCTCCTACAGGCAATGTCGAGACTGTAGTGCTTGCTAAAGGTGTGGACAGTACTCCAGGTGGCTACAGCACAAATCAGCAGTAGACACGTTGTGAAAAAAAGCTACTGAGGCGGCTATGCCCTTGTGGAATGGCACTTGACAGACCCAGGAAGTTCCTTACCATACTTCTAATAACAGTAAACAATACAATTTGCCAACCACTTAGACAAAAACTGTTTGGAAACTGGGGAGCCCTCTCTCCCAGGGACAAATGAAACAAACAACTGACTGGACTTACAAGAGTCCTTAGTCCGGTGTGTATAGTATCTCCGAATTCTATGTACATCCAAGGTATGGAGCTATGCTGCCTCCTAACTGGAATGCTCAGAGAAATAAACAGGCAGGTGGATGGACTGATTCAAAGTAAACTCTGACGCCACCTTAAGAAGAAACTTAGGATTTGTACACAAAGACACCCTGTCTTTATGGAAACTAACAAAGGCTCCTTACACATTAGGACCTGAAGCTCTGAAATCCTTCAAACAGAAGTAATGGCAACCAAAAACAGCACTTTCCACGACAGAAAGCATAGCGCGCAAGACATGGCCGCTTCAAAGGGAGGTAACATAAGCTTTTCTAAAACAAAATGAAGGTCCCAAGGAGGGACAGGATCCCGAACTGGGGGTTTCAAGCGCAGTATTCCCCTCAGAAAAGTATAGGACACATCAAGCTGGGCCACTGTGCGCCCGTTCACAGGTACGTGGTATGCAGAGATGGCACAAAGATGTACCTTAATACAAGAGTATCTTAAACCCCAAGTCCGAGAGAGACTGAAGACACTCCAGGACTTGATCCACTGGGCAGGTAAGGGATCGGGTTAGTGTGAAGCAGCCCATACAGCAAAGCGTTTCCATTTCATGGAGTAAGTGACCTGGGTGGAGGGCTTCCTGGCCACCACCAACACATCAGCTACCATGGGGGAAATGCCAGATCTGGCTATGGCTATGTTTTTAGGAGCCAGACATGAAGATGAAATAACCTGAGGTCTGGATGGATCAGGCTGCCCTGATCCTGGGAGAGCAAGCCAGTCGGTGCACAGGAGCAGGGAAAGTGGAGGTTCCACCGCCAGTTGCTGCAGGATGGGAAATCAGATCTGGTGAGGCCAGAAGGGGGCGATGAGAATCATTGTTGCCCTTTCCATTTGGAGTTTGATTAGAACCCGTCGGAGGAGTGAGCAGGAAGGGAGGCGAGGCATACAGAAACCTCCCTGTCCAGGAGAGGAACAATGCGTCTCACCAGAAAACTCTAGACCCAGGATCTAGCGAGCAGAAAAGCGGCAGTTTTGCACTGAGTGGGGATGCAAAAAGATCCAACTCGGGCCGACCCCTGCTATCGAAGAGGTCTTCTGCCACAGAGGTCAAAGTATACGCCATCCTGAAGAAGCTGCGCCCCAAGCTTGGCACTTCATACAAGAACTATAGCTGCCTCCCGCTACCAGCCAGGCATGAACTAGTCCAGAAGATATTATCCATCTTTGACTACTGTGATATAGTCCATAGTGCCTCTCCCAAGTCCTCCTTAACCAGATCGGATACTCTTTTTAACTCCTTTTGTCGCTTCGCTCTAGATGCACCCCCTCTCACCCACCACTGTTCACTCTACCACTCCTTGGCTTTCTCAACCCTTGAAAATCATCGCCTACTCCACTGCACCAAATTCACATCTAAATTTTGGTTTGGAACACTCCCCCCTTATCTTTCCTCCTCCCTATCTACTGTTCCCCACCTGAACATTCCCTTAGGTCGTATGACTCTCGGCTACTGGCAGTTCCTTGACGGTCTATTGTAGTAGGACAGATGACCTTCTTGCATTGTTTCCCGAAGCTCTGGAATGCCCTCCCTCCTCAGATTCACCACTCTTCTTCCCCCCCACTCCATCTTTTTGGCCCTACAAAACTTTCTTGCAATAAACTGTACCTGCGACTAAGGCCATTTCCCCCTTGACAGCTGCATACAGTATCCTCTCTTGCTCAGCTAGCTGCTCTTGTGATGCATGCACTTCTTTGTTCCTTTATGTTTGCATTATACAGCACTTCAATGTGCATCTTTTGTGATATTTTTGCACTGTCTAATCTGTCTTGCATCACTGTAAAATTGCACCACTGATTTAGTATTGCTCAATGTATGTATTGTAAGCTTGTACGTTAATGCTCCCTATTACCCTTCCTCCTAGGACACACTGGGAGATGAGCAACTTATTGTTCAGTGTGCCTCTCCTGGTGAAACATTTCAATAAATAAAATAAATAAATAAGTTCCCACTCATGAGCCCTGGACTGTGAGTAGCTTAGAGTGTCCTCCAGGACATTTTAGACACCAGGAACATGGACTGCCAAGAGTTGTAGGCTGTGCTCGATGGCCCAATACCAGACTCTCATTGTTTTCCTGCACAGGGGTAGGAAGGAGTTCCCTCCTGCTTGTTATATAACACACATTGTCTATCTGCACTAAGAGTAGACCCCTGGAGAGCCAAGTCTGGAAGGCCTGAAGGGCATACAAGACCACCTGAATCTACAGAATACTGATGTGGAGATCCTGCTTGAACTCAGACCAAGTCCCCAGAGTCTGACAAGACCTCGTGTGGGCACCCCAACCAAGGCTCGAAGTGTCGGTCATGAGAATCTGAGGGAAGGGGGAGGGGAAGCCCCCCCAAAAACATATTGTCGGGCTCCAGCCACCACAGAAGTACCTTCTTGACAGGGCCCAACACTAGTACTAGCTGGTCCAGGGAGTCCACCCGCTGGTCCCATTGTACCCATAGGTTCCATTCAGGGATCCTCATATGTAGCCTTGCTAGGGGAACTGTTGCAATGGCTGAGTCTATAAACCCTAGGAACCTGAGGAATTCTCTCCCCTGAACATGGCGGTTGTGCAGCAGAAGCAGGGCCTGAGCCATGAAGAGCTCCACCCTGTCCGAAAGCAAAAAAACCTTGCCCTGAGCCGTGTCCAGGACAGCCCCTATGTAAAGGAGGTGATGACAGGGGATAAGGAAGGACTTGGGCAGGTTGATAGTAATGCCCAGGGACTGGAATAGGCTGCAAGTACCTTCCAGCATCTGAAAGAGACAGTCCCAGGATGGGGCCATCAAGAGCCAGTCGTCCAGGTAGGGAAAGACACAAAAACCTCACCTCCTCAGGGCTGCTGCCACTCCCACCACTAGGGGCCGAGGAAAGGCCAAAGGGTAGGGCCTGAAACTGTGCTCCCCCATGAAATGGAAATGGAGGAAACGTCTGTGGGCCGGAAAACTTTGATGTGCATATAAGCATCCTGCATATTCAAACAGCATAGCCAGTCCACTCGGTGGAGCAGAGGCAGTAAGCCCAGTAGAGTGACCATCCTAAAACATTTGTACTCCATGTACAAGTTGAGGCTGCGCAGGTCCACAATGGGTGACAGTCTCCCATTGTCTTGGGGACCAGAAAGAAATAATAGTAGTATCCCAGACCTTGTTGGGAGAGAGGTATGAGCGAAATGGCCTGCTTTTGCAACAGGGCTTGAATCTCTGCCTTTATGAGAGGGACGTGGCTTGGCGGATATGCAGATGATCTTGGCGGATTTGCAGGGGGCCACCCCAGAAACTCTAGGGTGGGCCTGTGCTTTATGAGCTGAATCACCCCGTTGTCAGTCGTGATGGTCCTTCACCAATCTAGGTGAAGGGAGAAGCAACCCCTTCCCACCACCACCTGAAAATCTACTGGAGGAGGAGGGGGCGGCAAGGAGTTAGGAGGTGGGGGCAGCCCCCCGACATGGGCTGCGGAGGCACCTCTGGCTGCCTGGGGAGGGCAAGGACAGGGCTGCACCTGGTCTGCGCTTATACTCTAGGCTGCTTCTTAGAGGAGCGATAAAGGGGCCCTATGACCCGCTTTCATCTGGGTGTGGTACATCGAATGGACTGACTTTAATGCCAGTCCTGAGTTCTGGAGCTCAGACATAATGTCCTGGGCATTGCCCTCGAACAGCTTAGACCCACAAAAGGGGGCACCCAGAATACTGGACTGAACATCGGGGACGAAACCTGAGACACTAAGCCAGGAGTGGTGCAGCAGGTCAATGCCTGCTGCCGCCACTTGTCCAGAGGACGTGGGTACAGATGTCGGACCCAGTCTTCAAGGTCTGCTGTTTGGAGGGATCATCAGGCATCACCGTTACCACCTCCCTAGTCTGTTTCCACAACAGATTCTGGTATAGCACCACGTGGGCCATGTAGTTAAGAGCGGCCAAGGAAAGGCGCACTTGCCCACCTGGTCCAACTGCCTCGATTCCCTCTCTGGAGGGACAGCACGGAGGTGCTTCGAGTGGTCATGTGTCAAGCTGATGACCACCGAGTCGGCCTTGGGATGCTCTCTGCAAAAGGGCTTACCAGAAGGAGGGTGGTACAGTCTGTGTACCTTTTTGGGCACCACAGGGACTTGTGTGAGGGTGAAGCCATTCAGCCCTAGTAACGTCACTGTAGGACCTAACCATCGGGGGGACCACCAGGAGAGGGGGATGCATCGCACTGGCAGAGATAAATGGCCAGGCAACGATGCTCCGGATGCTGCTCCTCAGTCTCCCAGCCTATCATAAACTGGATATGGCGCATTACATCAATAAAGATGGGGTCATCCGGTGTATACTTGGGGACATTAGTGGGCTAGCCCTCATCCCCCGAAGAGACTCCTACTAGTGAGGAGGACTCAGAACTGCTTTTTTTTATCCGATGCAGAGTCCTCGGCCCCACTATCACCTGGGGGAGGGTCAGCCAGGCGAGCGGGGGTGCCAGCTTCTGTATGTGTAGGAGCACTGGGTGGCGGACAAGCTGGGGCCAGAGAAGCTGTGCCCATTAGAGGCCCTTGTGGGCAGGAGGGCTGGGGCAGGCCTGGCTGAGGAGCATATGACTGCATAAACGCACAAAAATGCCAAAGTCAGGCTATGGTAATCCACGGCCGCTGAAGCCGGACCCCCAGGCACAAGGTAACTATAGAGTGGCTGGGGTCACACCGGCGCAGGATAAGGGTAACCAGGCGCCGGCCCTGTGGGAGCCAGATATTGGTAGGCCGCCGCAGGACCCCTGGATGTCGGTAGTGGGTACCCATGCTGTGGCCCAGCAGGCGTGGGTAGAGGCGTAGGCGTCAGACCCGCAGGCTGTGTTAGCAGGAAGTTGGGAGTAGGCCTCCCTGGCTTAGGCAGAGGGAGAGCGAGTGAAGGCCCTGCCGGCATCGGGGTTAGGACTGGTGCCAGACCCGCTGGCTGTGGGAGAGCAGGAAGCAGCCCAGCAGGCGTCGGACTAGCAGATGCCAGGGCAGAAGGCACAGGCATCTGGTGAGAAGAGACCAGTACCAGAGAAGAGGGCTCCACCGGCAAAGGCTGGGGGAAACTGGACTCAAAGAAATGTCGGTACCCACCGATGCCTGCCCCGAGACAGAAACTGACATCAGAGGCACAGATGACAGGGCAGCAGGGCGAGAACTGACACCAGTAGCACCTGCAGCGACTCGAGAAGTACTAGTCAAGCCTCCTGCAGAAGAGTCCGTGGGAAACGAGGGCTGGAAAAGCAGGGGACTGACGTACCCTGCCCTGAAGAGCCATCACCGGTCAGAGAGATCCAGGCAGGTGGGGGGGGGGAACGGTAGCCCTGAGGAAGAGGAAAAGGGCATTTTGGGCCCCAGAGGTCCCCCCTTCCAAGAAAGACCCTGAAGTGGTTGATGGAGGAGTTTGTGTTTCCCAGACTTTTCCTTTGACTTAGAAGAAGAAGAAGAGCCTAATCACTGGACTGGGGAAGCAGAGGAGCTCCGGGCCTGCAGCTCACATTCCATCTGGGTGACCTTCTGCTTGTGGATGTGGCTTTTGAGGGTCCTCTGCTGTCGTCTTCTAGTGGCCAGATTGAACTTCTGGCAGACCTCACAGGCCAGGACATCGTGGCTGGGGCCTAGACAGAAAAGCCAAGCAGAATGGCTATCCTTATTCGGCATCCGTTTGCCACAGGCGCACTTAGTGGAGTGTTCAGATGTTGAAGAAGGCTGAGAAGACATAAAAGAAGAAGAGGACACCAATAAAATTTGATGTTTACTCAAAGAAAAGAAAACAAGAAAGCATGGTGAAAACTGGCAATCGACTGCAGCTGTGCCCGTATCCGTGGTCCGACGTGCGCTGGTTGATGGTGGGAAAGAACAGATACGGTTATGAGGGTCGCCCATCTTATATAGGACTGGCTGACATCAGACACTGATGTCTGAGGTGGGTGGCCCCCTCTAGTATACTGCTAGCTAAAAAGGCTTCTGTGTGGTCCTAGCACCTGATGGCCGAGTCCTACGGTGATGGCCTGCTGAAACGCATATCTTGAAGTAAGATCTAGGGGTCATCATCAGTGACTCCCTCAAGCAAACCTGCCAATGCAACAAAGCATAAAGTAAGGCATCAAGGATGCTGGGATGTATCACAAATTTTTTTTTCCTTCTTCTTCCAGTTAATATTTTTATTAAAAACTGTCAAACAAAAAAACAAAGAAATGGAAATTACATACCTACTGTAATCCTTGATCTTCTTGGACGAAGTCTCCACCACTCATTCACACTAATGGGAGTACGCCAGAGGCACTAGGATCCAGCAGGAGCAAACTTTTCAGGAGGGCCAATGCCTGAGATGGAGCCGCAAGGAGTGGCACTGCGAGCCTCGGCACATGCGGTAATGACCATCTCGGCGTCGACCCTCCAACCGCCTCAGTACCTTTTTTTTCCAAGGAGGTGCAGCGTAACTAACCTAGAAGGACTAATCTAAAAAAATCAGACATGAGATAGTCCGAATGAACCGTGTAAGAAGGGTCAACAATAAAGTCTTCACAGTACAACCATTGAGGGAGTGAAGACCATAAACAAAGAGTGAGCTCGGGGGATGGTGGGTGGGCGTGTGAATGAGTGGTGGAGACTTCGTCCAAGAAGATCAAGAATTACGGTAGGTACGTAATTTCCATATCTTCCTGGACATAAAGTCTCCATCCCTCATTCGCACTAATGGGAGAGTACCGAGCTAAATAATCCCCCGAGACGGGCAGCAGGAGATAAGGAGCTCACATGCTTAAGACAGAAGTCCATTAAGAATGGTCCTGCCAAACAACAGATGCCATCTGGCATGGACATCCAATGCGTAGTGCTTAATGAAAGTATGCATGGAGCTCCAGGTAGCTGCATTGCATATATCTGCAATGGGCACATTATGGATTTCTGCCAGAGATGCCGCGACTGCTCTGGAAGAGTGAGCGTACACTCTGCCTTCCAGCTTGACCTGTGCCATAGAATAGCAGTGGCGAAGGCATGCCACCAGCCACGCTGAAATGCATCAGATAGCAACAGGTTGACCCAGCCGGGTCTCACTGAAGGAAACAAACAGTTGCTAAACCTTGAAGATTTCTTTTGTTCTGTCTAGATAGAACAGTAACACTCTCAACATCCAGCAAACGAAGGATATGCTCCCCTTCATTCTGAAAGTTCGCAAAGTAGGTAGGAAAGACTAAAGGTTGGTTTAGATGCAATTCTGAGAAAACCTTAGGAAGAAACTTAGGATGAGTCCTAAGAACTACTTTGCCCATGTGAAATACAGTGTACAGGGGGTCTGTGACCAGCACATGTATTTCAGAAACTCTCCGGGTCGAAGTAATGGCCACCAGAAAGGCTATTTTCCAAATGAGGAACTTCAACTAGCAAGTAGCTAGAAGCTCGAAAGGTTTACGAGTGAGCATGTCTAGCACAAGGTTAATGTCCCAGGCTGCGACTGGATGTCTGACAGGAGGTCTAGTATGCAGAATACCCCTAAGAAACCTCTTAACTACAGGCAACTGAGCCAGTGACATGGAAAGTACCGGCTCATGATATACCGAAATGGCACAAAGATGAACTTTGACTGTGGAGTATTGCAGACCTGAATTTGAGAGATCTAAAAGATACTCCAAGACTTTATTCGGCAGGCAGGAAAAAGGGTTGCAAGAGGATTTTGCACACCAGATAGAGAAACGCTTCCATTTAGCTGTGAAGGTTTTTCTAGTTGCTGGCTTTCGCACAGCCAAAAGAATATCTGCAACTCTACAGATAGAGAAACACTGAACCTATTCACCTCTATCTCCTCAGCAGCCAAGCATGAAGGTGAAGCGACCTCAGGTTGGGATGGACCATGGGACCCTGGGTCAGAAGGTTCGTCTGAAGGGGAAGCGTCTTTGGGGGGGTTTCCGACAGATTGTTGAGTAGTGAGAACCATATCATCCAAGGCCAGAAAGGGGCAATGAGAATCATTCTGCCCCCCCCCCCCACCACCGAGACTCCAATATGAGTAGTACCCTCTGAATTAGGGGAAGAGGAGGAAAAGTGTATAGAAAGTGTTTTGTCCACCGCAGCCTGAACACATACTGACAAAAAATGCCAGGTCCTGGATTTCTGAAGCAGAAGAGAGGCAGTTTTGCGTTGCGTGGGGACGCAAAAAGGTCCAGGTCTGGAGTTCCCCACTCTTTGAAGAGTGACTGAACGACGTTAAGTCGAGAGACCACTCGTGAGGCTCCGTCTCCGTTCTGCTGAGATGGTCTGCCAGCTCGTTTTGTACTCCTGGCAGGTAAACCGCCTGAATCAGAGCCTTGAGTTCCAGGCACCACTCCCACACTCTTATTGCTTCCCTGCATAATGGGTAATAGTGTGCACTGCCCTGTTTGTTGATGTAGTACATCACTGCCTTGTTGTCTGTTTGAAGGAGAATGTTCTTGTAACAGAGTAAGTCCTTCAAGGTTTGGACTGCATAGAGGACAGCTCTCATTTCCAGGACGTTTATGTTAAGTTGAGACTCGTGCTGAGTCCACATACCCTGGGTGTGGAGATCTTGGCAATGGGCTCCCCAACCCACCAGGGATACGTCTGTGGTAATGGAGATCTGACGATCCAGAGGGGCAAAGGGAAATCCTTCCAGAATATT
Organism: Neoceratodus forsteri; assembly: GCA_016271365.2. Classification (NCBI taxonomy): domain Eukaryota; kingdom Metazoa; phylum Chordata; order Ceratodontiformes; family Ceratodontidae; genus Neoceratodus; species Neoceratodus forsteri. The sequence continues at coordinate 1,105,414,000 of CM057449.1, read as the reverse complement.
ATCCTCCTGCGACCACCAGGTGAGCGACCTCTTCAGAGGTTCCGTCACTTTTATGGCAAAGGACTGAGGGTGAGTGCTTGGGGACCACTGAGCATTGAGCATCCACTGAGAGGTTCTCATGTGAAGATGAGCCAAGGGTACAGTGAACACTGATGATGCCATGAGGCCCAGCATCTGCTGCATCGAGATAGCTCAAACCGAGCTGTGTTCTCTGATGTATCGGGCCATCTGTAAAATATCACTCCTTCTGTCCTCTGGAAGAAAAGCCTTCACACAGTAGGTGTCCAGAAGAGTTCCTATGAAGAGGAGCTTCTGGGAGGGCTGCAGCTGCAATTTGTTGAGGTTCAGCAGGACTCCCATGGAGGTGAGGAAGTCTGAGGCCACAGCCACGGCCTCCATAGTCTCTTGCCTGGAGGGACTTGCTAGGAGCCAGCCATCCAGATATGGGAACACTTGTATTCAGATTTTCCTGAGGTGCGCCACGAGAATTGCACAACACTTTGTAAAAACTCAAGGAGCCGAGGATAGGGCAGGACTTCGAAATGACAGTGTTGACCCAATGCCACGAACCTTAGGTATTTGTGGTGCTTTGGGTGTATGAGAATATGTTAGTAGGCATCCTGCATGTCCAGGGAGACTAGCCAATCGTGTCAATGAATCAAAGGTAGCTGGGTACCTAGTGATACCATCTTGAACTTCTCCTTGTGAAGGAACTTGTTTAACTTTCTGAGGTCCAGAATGTGGCGCATACCACCGGTTTTCTTTGGAACCAGAAAGTAATGGGAGTAGAAACCTGTGTTTCATTGATTAAGCGGAACCACTTCTACTGCCCTGTTGTTCAGAAGGTCTTGTACCTCGAAAGCAAGAAGGTCTGACTGTACTCCCGACAGCCTGGGCTGTCGTTTGGGAAGATGATCTGGAGGGGGTTCCGAAGGATTAAGGGAGCACACCTCGCAGATTATCCAGAGGACCCATCTGTCTGATGTTATAGATTTTCACTGGTTGTAGAACTGAGTCAGACGACCACCCACCACTGAGGAAGAGTACCCCTCAGACAGCTGAGGTGGGACCTGGGCCAGAAACTCAGAAGGTGGCGCTGGGCACTTTGGGCCCTTATACCTTCTGCTGCACTTTGTTTTGTGGCTGAGGGTTGTGGTTTTTGTTAAAACCTCCTCTGCCTCTGCCCCAAAAGGACTGATGGCTGTGAAACTGATGCTTACTTGGACAGATGGTTCTGATCACTGAATCATTTTTTATAATACAAAAATGTGTTATGGACGGTCTCTCATGAGAAATGCTGAAACAGCATGTGAGTATAACACACACACACACACAGGTTTTAGATACAAGGTGTTACCTGGAAGGCCAGAAGTTAATTACAGACCAGGCCTTAATTGGGGATCTCCTGTTTGTCTAGATTTATGGTAGCTTACCAGATGCTGGGCTAGAATCATAAACATTTATGACGTTCAGAGGAAACACAGTGAAATTCACATGGTGATACAAAAGCATGTTGCACCTTCGTGAGATCTGGCAGAGAGACATAAGTCCCTTTGATGTCCTGGAAAGGGGAAGCTGATCGTAAGATCAGAGAGAGTCATTTGAAGAAAATGAGTTACGCTGAGGTTACAGAATTTAATACTTGGATAAGACATCCTGTTTTTGTATAGATATATATTTTTTATGTATTCTGACAGGGAGGAGCCTGCTGACCTCACGCAAAGGGGTTGGCCAAGACAGTCTTTTAAATAGTATTCTGCTTTCATTCAGAGACTTCTATCTAGACTATGACAAAGAAACATCTTTGACCACTTTAAGCAAGTATACAGATATAGAGAGACAAAATCTAAGTACTGTAGTAGGAATTGCACTGTTAAAACCTAGTTCTTTTAAAAGATCGTACGGTTCTTGTGATATATAGTTCAGTATTTTATGTTTTACATATTTTTTATCTATTTTAGTAAAACTCTATTTTAGAGCCTACTTGGTCCATCTTTGATTTATTTTCTTTTACAAGTGGAGTATATATGGTTAAAGCAGACACTGTGCATAAGCTTCAATGGTGATACCAAACTGGAAAAAGGTAAGGGTTTAATCCGAGGTCTTTTTATAAGAGTTTTTAAGGGTTCATTTTTGTACACCTGGTTAGGTGCCCATAGGCAAAGAAATCTGGTCCCCCAAAGACAGAATTATCTGAGCCTGTGCATTGGGTACGCTAACAAGTGGTTCACAGTTTGAATCCCTCCAAGAATTGAGACCAAAGGTTGATTCGAACCCACAAAAACAGACAGGAGGCTTACCCGGTTTCTGTTCAACTGTTCACAAGACTGCGCTCCGAGGTTGGCACTTTGGGAGTAGAGGGCTGACCTGCTGAGTGGGTTTGTGACATCTGAGGGATGTGGTTTTTGTTAAAACCTCCTCTGCCTCTGCCCCGAAAGGACCGACGGCTGTGAAACTGACTCCTGTTCCCACCCCCTTGGGAGAGGACGGGTGTAGGTCTGACTGTTATAATGGCAGACCTAGTCTTCTGCATGGCCTCCAGTGCTTGCTCCACCCGAGGTCCGAACAGATACATACCGCCGAAAGGTAAGGCCATGACCTGCTGCTGGGAGTCATTCGTGAAGCCCAAAGTACGCAGCCAAGAGTGGTGGCGGGTGCAGATGCCAGCCGCTGTTGCCTGGGAAGCAGTATTGAAGGCGTCCATTGCAGCTTTAACCTGTTGGTTATTGGACTCGATACCCCTGGTTATGGTTTGAAGTAGCTCTGAGTTAACCAGCGATTCAAGCAGAGCTTCTACCATTGCTTTACTCGAATGCCAAAGGACATACTCATATTGAGAAAAATAGCCCTGGTAGCTGGCAATGTGCATACCCAGTTGAAGCAACAAAGACTCTCTTACCTAAGGTGTCTATCTTGTGAGATTCTTTGTTTAAAGGCCAAGCTGTAGATCCCTGAGGAAGGACAGCCTTATCATTCTCTGCCAGGACTACAATGGCATCAGCAAAGGCTTGTGAGGCCAAAATGGGGCAATCCTTGGGAGGGGCATGCTTCCTATCTATGGACTTGGCCATGGAAGGAATGAGAGCCGGATTCCTCCACACCATCTGTGAAAGGGTCTCGAAAGAGGGCTGAACCGGAGAGGTTAAATCCATGGGGATCTCTGGGACATGAAGACACTGGAGTCGCAAAAGTTTCCCACGATCGATTTCTGTAATCTGGAGAGAAAGAGTAGAATTAAAATTTTTGAGCAGAGACTTAATGGAAAGGTCTTCAACCACAGGCTCTGCAGAAGGATTGATCCCAGCTCCAAGGGCAGTGTCATCAACATCATCACCCCAGGCGAAGATCTGGATCAGGCTCAAAATCATCTCCTGACAGTCCAGGGGGGACTATATAGACAGAAAAGGAGCGAAAATCAGGAGGAAGAATAGAAGAAAAAATAATTGGAGTAGAGAACGCCTGAAGACCGGACAGCGCCGCACTAATCCCTGGTGCCAAGAACAAGGAGGAAGGTGCTCTCGGAAGCGGCGCTGCACACGGCACTGACACAGCCTGCGGCACCACACACGGCACCAACAGAGCCTGCGGTGATGTAGATGGCGCCGACAGAGCCTGCAGCGCTGTGGACAGCGCTGACAGAGCCCCCGCCACCGCAGACAGCGTTGACAGACCCCACAGCATCGTGGATGGTGCCGACACAGCCCGCAGTGCCGCAAACAGCACCAAGAGTGTCACGGGGGTCTGAAAACTGTGATTTTATGTAAAAGAGGGAAAAATGGCAGGAGATAGCGGTATCGGTGTGGATCCCTGCACCGCAGCCATCTGTGTGGGGGGGGGGATAAACACCCAAGCGCGGAGTTGACGGCACCGAAGGCGCTGCGCAACTAGGAAGGCCCAACCACTCTACCCGTCCCTCTGAAACAAAATGGCCCAAAGGCCCCAGTGTCGGACTGACCCGGCTTGGGCAACTGGACCAACCTCCGAGCCCACTGCTCTATAAGAGCAGCCCACTGTTGAAACTGCTCATCGGAAGCTCCTTCAATAGGTTGGGAGGAGCTCTGGTGTCGAGGAGGTTGGCCACCAGGGACAGAAACCGGCGACTCCGACAGAGGTGGAGACCAACCCCTGGCCCTAATAACCGACCGTCTACGCGCAGACGTACCAGAGGGTGACCTCAAGTGATGCCATTTCTTCTTTGACCTATGTGCCGAAAAAGAACTCAAGGTCGAACAGTGCCAAGAATGGGACTGTTTCCTTTTATGCTTTCGGGGGGACCACCCATCTCCTTGAGCACTGGACCGTCCGTTGTCAGCTCCCCCCCTCCTCCCCGGGGAGGGCGGCGGACCGGACCCAGCCCGGCTTACTGAACAGCTTTCATAAGATGTTTCCCTACCATCACCTGACCCACTCATGGTCGACTCCATCAATGAAGGGCTGAAGACTTCCCTTGTACAAATATTAGAATTAATAAATATAATCGGTACTGATTCGAAATACTCTACAAAACAATAAACTGAACTATTGCTGCTAGTGAAGTTTAACTCCCGGTGGGTGAGCAATGTCGTCACTGAAGTGCACTAGATGGCGGGGAAAAAAGGAACTGAAACAGTTGGGTCGGTGCCGAGACAGTCATTTCCACACACGCCAGGGCTCACGGTGCCGCTCCTCACGGCGCCATCTCAGACGCCAGCCCTCCTGAAAAGTTTGCTCCCGCTGGGTCCTAGCGCCTCCGGCATACTCCCATTAGTGTGAATGAGTGGTGGAGACTTTATGTCCAGAAACATCTCAGTAATAAAAACATGACACAAGTGATGGCAAAATATAGACCTGATGATAAAATGCATTTGAACAAAGTCCATGGACGATTGATGAGAATTATCTCCAAGGTGACTCAGAGGAAAGTTAGGAAAGTTAGTCAGAGACCTGCCTTGCACAGAACTTGCACACAGCGGTATGCTGACTGCCTTTGGTACCACGCCTGTAAATTATGATGCCTTGTCCTGTTCTCAGTGTCAAATCTTACGTTACTATTTGTAAGTTATTGTACACCACTGTGCCAAGCCACGCCATTCTCACTTGCAATGACTGCACATAGGCTGCTAATGTTGCTACGCCTACGCCAAATTGTTGTATTGTGACTTGTTATTGTTGTTTAAACTACCAGGTCCATCTTGTAAATGAGCCGTGCTCAATGGTGTTCCGCCTGGCTGAATACTGTACTACACATAGTAAGCCATGTCCTGCCAATATGCGTGGATCCATTGCCCCTCGTTAGTGGCTGCCTGAGTGGGAGTATAGTGTTGTGAGACATCATGTCTTAGTTGGTGAATGCTCTATTCTGGCTTCCCCACTGGTGGACCAGAATGCCCTTCGACTTTGGTTAGTCTGTGTTTAGCTGCCACTGCAACAGGGTACGGACAAGTATGCCCCCCCGAATCTGTTCATATGCACCCAGAGTGCCTGCATTTTTGTGGGACAACTTTTCTGGGGGGGGGCACGTTGCCAGAGGGTGGTAAGCCATTCTGCCGCCAAGGACACTTCCTGAGATCTCCATTTACAAAGAAGTGGCCTCCTGGCTGCTACTCCAGTGGCTGTCATCCACTGCACTGTGGACGAATGTTGAGGGGGCAGGGGAGCAAGTTTTACTCAGGAGGAAGAGTGATCCTTCCAGCTGTATCTGGGGGACCACGATAGAAGAACAGACCTTATAGAAGACCTCCATGAACTCTGAGATGGTAAAGCAAGACCATAGTATGTGAGAGAGTGCCTCCCAGCTGCTGACATCTCTTATCTGTCATCCAGAAGGAACAGAAATCTGTGAAGAGCAGCAAGGGTATGATACCATCGCAGTAGCACCTTGTTTTGAAAAAAAAAAGATTACGGCCATCTCGGCAGGTGGCAAGGGCCCTGTACAAGCAGGAAGACCATTCACCTTCGACAGTAGTTAAAATTGAGTTCTGCCATCCACACCTGTCTTGAGGGGAGGGAGGGACCTTGCTGTGCATCCAACAGGTGTTCATAAATAAGGCTTGCATTGCCCTTTGACAGTTTGTTGCAGTCCATGACCAAGGCAGAGGTGACTGCATCCTCTGCTTGGGAGTGCTATACGTATTTGCTAATTACACTGTGGATTTGCAGGTACCTCCAAAACTCCTGTTTGGGGAGGATGAACTTACCATGTGTCTTCCATCCTGTGTTAGCAAGTCTTCAACTTGGTGAAAGCCCTTCTGAGCCCAAGATGGGCATTTTGGAAGGCGATTCTCTATGTAGAGTGCATTACTGCCACAGAGCGGCTCCAATAGATATGGAGTGGGGCTGCTCCCCAGTAGTTTTAAATGGAACCATGCCCATCAAAAGAAGAAGAACAGGATAGGGTGCATTTTTAAGATCCCAGGCAGGAGATGATACATAACTGTGTCCTGTAGTGGGCTTCCTATAATATCTTGCTATATAGGCCGGGCCACCAGCGCAGTAGTAGGGTTTGTGATTGCGATGCCCCGGGGATTCCTATAATATCTCGCTGTATGGGCTGGCCCACCGGCACAGCGGTAGGGTTTGCACTTGCGATGCCCTGTGTTCGGGAACAGACCAGAGGAGTTGAAGGGCCGGCTGGGGAAAGGAGGACCGAGTGTCCCATGAACTGCTCTCCTCCTCCAGGAGAAGGGTGGGTTAGCATTCAGAGTTTGATTGACCCCTGGAAGAGGCGGGGGGGGGGCACAGTGACTGACACTCAGTAGTTAGGAAGGTATGCTGGACGTCTGCGCTTTGGTGCCTCACGTCACTGCACGTCACACCTCCCCAGGGATAAAACACACTAAAAATAGAAGGCACAGTGGTGCTGAGGGTTGAGGTGCTGGATGCCACACCGGCAACCAAGATTCGGGAACAAGCCAGGGCCGCTGGAGGTCAGGAAGATTGAGTGTCCGGAGGACTGCTCTCCTCTCTCCGGGGAAGGGGACTAGTTGTCCCGCTTACTGACTGCCCTCTAGTGATGGCTGGAGGGCAGTCTGGGTTGGGAGGCTCGGAAGATGATGTGCTTACATCAGAGGGAAGGGATAAAACAGAAAATGGCCGAGGCTCCACAGACCTGTGATGGCCCAACCGCTCTGGCGAAGTCTGCCCCACCACCAGATTTGATGTACTGGGTGATGGCGGACCGCCGGCACCTCTGCACCTGGCTCTGCTGTGGACGGGGAATTTGCAGGGGAACCTTGAGGGCAGATGAGCTGGGGGGGTCGGGCCAGAGGATGTACCTCCCGGGGGTCATAGCCCCATGGAACCTGCAGGAGAGAATAAAAACAGGTTACTCACCTGTAACAGTAGTTCTAGGAGTGGTATATGTTGTTCATCCACACTTATTGGCAGTGTCCCTTCCCCTTTAATCAGCCAGAAAGCCTTCAAGCTGGCTCCTCTCACCCACCCGGGAGATATAACCTTTTGCTCCACCCCATGACGCCAGATCTTAGACCGCTGGAAGCCAGGTTTGTGCGTCCGCAGCCAGGGAGGTCCATGGGTGGGTCTGTGTAGATGAATGTATACCACTCCTCGAACTACTGTTACAGGTGAGTAAATACAGGTTACTAACCTGTAACAGGAGTTCTAAGAATGGTATATGTTGTTCATCCACACTGTCTGGCAGATTCCTTGCCGCTTTAAATCTTGCCGGAAGGTCTTCAAGCTGGCTCCTCCACCCACCTGGGTGGTAAAACTCATTCTCATATGGCCTTAGATTCTAGCCCGCTGGAAGCCAGGTTGTGCTTGAGCCGGGAGGTCGGGTGGGTCGTGTGGATGAACAACATATACTATTCCTAGAACTCCTGTTACAGGTGAGTAACCTGTATTTCTAGGGACATGGATATGTTGTTCATGCACACTGATTGGCAGACTCCTAGCAGTTCTCTGGGAGGAGGGAGGCAAAGCATACCCCGTACTTAGGGAATAAGGACTGGAGAACCGAGGCCACAAAACCAGCATCCCGGCGTGACTCAAGATCGATGTGGTAGTGGGTAATGAAGGTATGTGCAGACTTCCAGGTAGCAGCCCTGCAGATATCCTGGATAGGAACATCCCTGGAAGCAGCCACCGATGCAGCGGTATGGCGGGTAGAATGAGCTCTTATCCCTCTGGGAGGCTCCATGCCCGCCAACCTATAGCAGAGATCTATGCAGGAGGTGACCCACCTGCTTATCGTCCGCTTGGCTGCTGGTCTGCCAGGTCACGGCTTCCTGCGTGGGTGACAAACAGCTGGCGAACCCTCCCGAACTTCAGCCATCCGCTCCTCATAATAAGCGAGCTCTTCTAGGGTCCAAAGTATGGAGCCTATATTCGGCATCCAAGGTGTGATTGGGGTAGAACACGGCAGAGTCAACACCTGGTTAAGGTGAATCACACCACCTTCGGAAGGAACTTCAGGTGGGGGGCGCAGGACAACCTTGTCCCTGTGGAAGACCAGATATGAGACCTCGATGAGCACCTGAGTTTCCCATCCTTCTGGCTGACGGATAGCCACCAAGAAGGGGTCTTCCATGACAGGTGGGAGATATCGCACCTGTGCATTGGATCGAATGTCTTGCCCATGAGCTTGGCCAATACCAGCAGTAGATCCCACGGAGGTGGAGGTTCTCGCACCGGAGGGGAAATGTGATCAAGGCCTTTGAAAAAGTGCCTGACCACCTTCTCCTGTGCCACTGACTGCTTCCCGGCCCGCGCCCGGTAAGCAGAGATAGCTGCCAGGTGCACCTTAAGGGTCGTCGACCGAAGCCCTTGCTGAGAAAGGGACCACAGGTAGTCCAGAATGCTTTCCAAGGGACAGGTGGAAGGGTCCAAGCCCTTCCTCTGACACCAAATGGAGAATCTCTTCCATCTGAAGGCATAGCATTTCCTGGTCGACTCCTTACGGGACGCCTCAACGACATTGAGGACCTCGTCGGAAAGACCCAAGGCCTGGAACTCTAGCCGCTCAGGAACCAGGCCGTCAGGTGCAGGGAATTGAAGGTCCGGATGGAATACCTTCCCCTGATTGACTGAGATCAGGTTCGGGCGGGCTGGAAGCTGCCTCAGGAGCCTGGAGCTGAGACTGAGGAGATCTGGATACCAGAACTGGCGGAGCCAGTCTGGGGCTACTCAAATTACCTGCGCCTTGTCCCTCCTCGCCTTGAGGAGCACCTTGTGGATCAAGGGAAATGGGAGAAAGATGTAGAAGAGGCCCGGGGTCCATGGCCTCGAGAAGGCATCCCCTTGCAGCGAGCCCTGCTGAGGGGCGGGCATGGAACAGTCTCAGCTTCGCATTCTCCTTGGAGGCAAACAGGTCCACCTGAGGCGTGCCCCAATGGGAGAAGAGATCTTGTACTACCTCCAGCAGGAGAGACCACTCGTGGGAAGCAGCCCCTATCTGGCTTAGGGCATCGACCAGGGTGTTGGAGGCTCCTGCCACGTGTATGGCTAGGAGATCCACCTCCAGGCTGCGCACGAGGGACCATATGCGGAGAGCTTCCTTGCATAACAGCATGGAGCACGTCTCGCCCTGGCGGTTTAGGTAGTACATGGTTGTGGTATTGTCCATCTGGACCTGAACCACTTGACCCTGTAGAAACGGAGCGAAGGTGGTGAGAGCTAGGCGGACCGCTCGGAGCTCCAGCAAGTTGATATGGCATCGGGACTCTCCCGAGGGGACCAGAGGCCGTGCGCTCTGTGCTCCCCGAGATGGGCACCCCAACCCATCAGAGATGCATCGGTCGATAGAGAGACCGTCAGCTCGGGGCGGACGAACGGGATGCCCTCCTGCAGATGTGCCAGAAGTGTCCACCACTGGAGAGCATTCCACATCTCCTGGGTCACTGTCACGGGCTGGTCCAAAGGATCGCAGCATTGTGACCACTGGCTGGCCAGTCCCCACTGAAGGGGACGCATGTACCATCGGGCCCAACGGACCACGCTGGTGCAGGCCGCCATGAGGCCCAGGAGGCGCAGGAAGTCCCAGGCAGGGCGCGATTGCCCAACCAGAAATGATTGGGCAGAGGAGGAAAGAACCTCGGCCCTGTCCGCCTGGAGCCGCACTCTGGCTCGAAGAGAGTCGAGCTCTGCCCCGATGAAGAGCATCACCTGCTTCCACACGAGTTCTGATTTGGCCTCATTGATGAGGAGGCCAATCTGAGAGCAAACCTGGAGGGCCAGATCTCTGGACTGCTCCACCTCCGCTCTGCAGGGGGCTGCAATCAGCCAGTCGTCCAGGTAGGGGTACACCCGGACCCTTCGGCACCGCAGGAATGCTGTCACCACTGCCATGCATTTGGTGAAGACCCTGGGAGCTAGAGAGAGGCCGAAGGGCATGGCCCGGAACTCATAAAGGGATCCCTCCACTCTGAAGTGGAGGAATCTCTGATGAGACGGACGGATCGGGACATGAAAGAACATCCTGGAGGTCCAGGGAACAGAACCACACGCCTTGTTCCAAGGATGGTATTATCTGAGCCAGAGTGACCATCCTGAAGGTCCGAGACCTTAGGAACCTGTTCAGGTCGTGCATGTCGAGGATGGGGCGCCAGCCCCCCGTCGGTTTTGGGACCAGGAAATACCTGGACACAAACCCCGGGTCTGGAGGAGGATCCGCCACCTTCCTGATCACCTCTTTTTCAAGGAGCAGGGCAATATCGGCTCAGCGGGCCGACAGCGAGGCTGCGGACCCCATGGTCCCCCGAGGGGCGACGGCTCGAAAGGGTGAGGTCTGCTCGAACTCCAGAGGCAGGCCCTTTCCTACCACCTCCAACACCCAGCGGTCCATTGTGATAGCGGACCAGGCAGAAAGGAAGTGGCGGAGCCATCCCCCCACAGGGGGAAACCGGGGGGAAGTGACGAGGTTGGGGGTGGCACCCCTCAACCCGTCACTGGGCAGGCTTGGAGGAGGAACCGGCCGAGGGACCTCCTGGGCCTTTACCTCCTTGCTTCCTGTTGGAGGAAGCCGCCGGCTTGGGTTTGGGACACCAAGAGCAAGCCTGCTGGTCCTGTTGCTGGTGCTGTTGGGCCGGTCATGCTGCAGGGGCCGAAGGACGAAAGGACTTATGCTGTTGTTGATGGCAGCCTTTGTCTCTCTGAGCGGAGGTGACCGGGTCCAGAGCGGCATTGGACTTTTCGATCCGCTGGAGGTGTCCCTCCACTCCAGGGCCAAAGAGGTCAGTCCCCAAGAAGGGGACGTCCACCAGCTTGTGCTGGGTATCCGCCGTGAAGGCGGATGTCCTCAGCCACGCCCTGCGGCGCATGGCCACCGCGACCCCTACTGACCTGGCACAGGAATCACCTATGTCCACAGCAGTCTGAAGCTGCTACTTTGCCACCGCCCTACCCTGGTCCCGCACCTGACGGACCGTGGTCTGCAGGTCGGCCGGGAGATGAGGGACAACCTCATCCAGGGAGCCCATGAGGGCGTGGGAGAAGTGTGCCATCAGCACGGCCGAACTGGCCTGTCGGAGCCCAAGGGAGGACGCAGCGTACACCTTGCACCCAGCAAAGTCCAGCTTTTCGGACTCTGTTGGGGAGGCTTATCCACGTCCTGAGCTTTTCCAGAACGCCGGAAGACACTATCGGTGACTAACCCCTCGGCAGAGGGGTGCTCCGAGAAACCGGGCAAAGAGCCGGTAGGGACCGCATACTTCCTGGCCATCCTGGCCGAGGGCACAGGACAGGAAGCAGGCCACTGCCAAAGCTCCAAGGCTGGGCCGACAATGGCCTCAGCCACCGGAAAGGCCTCCGTGGGGGAATCCCCTCGGTCCAGTATCTCCGTCAGGGGATACCTGGCCCGTTTGGACATGGGCTCAAGCTGCATCCCGGTGGACTCCGAGATGAGTCGAAGCAAACCCAAGAAGGACGATGGGTTATCATCCAATGACTGGCCCCCAGAGGACTCCAGGTCGACCTGCCTGGAGAACAGGGAGGAGTCGTCATCGGACTCCGAAGAGTATGCGAAGAGCTGCCTCGGCCCTGAGCCACCCTCCACCTGCCGAGGATGGTCAGGAGTGAGGGTGACCAACAACCTGTGGGGCAGGCCGTGGCCCGACTGAGAATCCTTAGTCGGTGCCCCAGACTTCGGTTGTGGAGGCGGAGTTTCCACCACAATCGGTGGAGCAGCTGGTTTTGGCCGAACAACTGGCCCAGGAATGGGCATCTCGACTGTGGCGAGCGGTTGCTTCGGTCGTTCGGGCAACAGCCACTTGATGGCCGGCAGATGAATCGGAGTCGATTTACTCCCGGACAACAGTAACTGCTGCCACATAAGCTCCTCGTAACGTCGACGCAATTTACGTCGAAGCCACTCCTCATCCGAGGAAGACGAGGAGGAACAGTGTCGCCGCTTACTCCGGTACCGAGACTGCCGATGTCGGCAGGAACGGCTTGACCGAGATGAAGTCCGAGACCGAGACCCTCGGGGTGACCGAGGGCGGGTCTGGGAAGGCGGGGACACCGCCTTCCTCGGCTCGGCACTTCAGCCGGGACCGCACCCAGGCGTAGGGCAGATCCTCGGCTCCACCGGGGAACCGCGAAGGTGGGTTGTCGGCTTCACCAGTCGACAACCCGTCCGACGGGTCAAGAATATCTCGACTGCATCGGCGGAGTCTCGGCAGGCTGGCCTGACGGGGACACTGTGAGGCCAGCGGCCTGAGCCGCAACTTTGACCGGGTCGATGGTCGGCTGTCCGGGGAAGGAGACCTCTCCCGCTCCCACGAACGCTGATGGTGGGACTTACCCTTCGACTCCTTCTTCTTGGGCCAAGAGGAATGTCCCGATGGCCCCTCTCCCTTCGTGGAAAGGGACTGACAAAGCTCCTTAAACGAAGCTGAGTACGAGGAACTCAGAGAGAGCGGGATAAATGCTGCGGCCGAGGAGGAGGAAGATGCGGCCTGGGCCGCCTCCTCCTCGAGGGCGATAATATGCTCGAGCTGCTCAGCCGAGCCAGCCGCTGTAGACACCGCCCAACGAGCCTCTTTGGATTTTACCGCAGGTAACGCTCCTCGGGGCGCCCGAAGCTTCAATCGGGCAGCGCGATCCTCCAGGACGGGTGAGCCAAAAAGAGCGGCACAACCTCGCAGGGCCCATGGGTCACGATCTAGGCCTAGGCAGCAGACGCACGTGGAGTGTGGATCTGTCCTGACATTTTCTGCCCGCAAGGGCACCCCCAAAAACCGTGGATCGATTTGTCCATCACAGCCGTGAGGGATGAAGAAGACCGAAGTTTAGAAAACTTCAAAACGAGTTTCAGACGAACCGAAGAGTTAGGATCCAGTCTAAAACACAGAGTGCTAAGGAGGGAACCTGAGCTTCCAAGCGGTAAGGAAGATCTGGTGTCATGGGGCGGAGCCGAGAGTTTTACCACCCGGGTGGGTCGGAGGAGCCAGCTTGAAGACCTTCCGGCAAGATTTAATGCAGCAAGGAACCTGCCAATAAGTGTGGATGAACAACATATCCATGTCCCTAAAACCTGTTTTTCTAGGATCGTGGATATGTTGTTCATCCACACTTACTAGCAGACTCCTAGCAGTTCTCCTGGAGGAGGGAGGCAAGGCGCACACCCCCTCGATACTTACTTGGGGAAAAGAGATTGGAGAAATGTGGCCCCAAAACCAGCATCCCGGCGTGACTCAAGATCAACGTGGTAATGAGTAATAAAGGTGTTTGCTGTCTTCCAGGTAGCAGCCCGACAGAGTTCCTGGATAGGAATGTCCCTGGAAGCAGCCACCGATGCAGCGGTATGGCAAGTAGAATGAGTTCTTATCCCTTTGGGAGGTTCCTTGCCCGCAACTCGTAGCACAGACTAATGCAAGATGTTATCCATCGAGCAATCGTCCGCTTTGCTGCAGGTCTGCCAGAAGCGGCTTCAGCGTAGGTGACAAACAGCTGACGAACCTCTCCCCGAATCTCCACCGTCCTCTCCTAATAATAGGAGAGTGCTTGTCTCAGATCCAAAGTATGGAGCCTGTACTCAGCCTCCGAGGTGTAAATGGGGTAGTACACCGGCAAAGTCAACACCTGATTAAGGTGAAACTCTGACACTACCTTTGGTAGCAATTTCGGGTGGGGGCGCAGGACAACCTTGTCCCTGTGGAAGACCAGATAAGGGGAGTCCACCTAGAGCACCTAGAGCTCCCCTGTCCTGGCAGATGTGATAGCCACCAGGAAGGTAGTCTTCCACGACAAGTGTGACAGCTCACACTTCGCATCGGTTTGAATAGCTTGCCCATGAGCATTGCCAGTACCAGCAGTAGATCCCACGGAGGTGGAGGTTCACGCACCACAGGGGATATGTGACCCAGGCCTTTGAAAAAGCACCCGGCCACTGTTTCCTGTGCCAACGTCAGCTGACCGGCTCGTACCCTAAGGGTCGATGACCAAAGACCCCCTTTGGACAAAGACCAAAGGTAGTCGAGAATATTAGCCACTGAACAGGACAGAGGGTCCAGGTCCTTGCCCTGACACCAAATGGAAAACCTTTTCCATTTGAAGGCATGACATTTCTGGTTGATTCCTTTCTGGATGCCTCCACCACTGTGACAACATCCTCGGAAAGACCAAAAGCCTGGAACTCTAGCCACTCAGGTACCAGGCTGTGAAGTGCAGGGACTGAAGGTCTGGATGGAATACCTTCCCCTGGTTGACTGAGATCCAGTCTGGGCATGCTGGAAGCCACTCCAGGGGCCTGTTGCTGAGGAGATCTGGGTATCAGATCTGGCATGGCCAGTCTGGGGCTACCAGAATCACCTGCGCCTTGTCCCGCCTCACCTTGAGGAGCATCCTGTGGATCAAGGGAAATGGAGGGAAGGCGCAGAAGAGGCCTGGGGTCCACGGCCCTGAGAAGGCATCCCCCTGCAGGGAGCCCTGCTTTGTGGGGGGGGGGCATGAAACAGCCTCAGTTTGGTGTTTTCCTTGGAGGCAAACAGGCACACCAACGGTTTGCCCCAGTGGGAGAACAGCCTTTACACTACCTCTGGATGGAGAGACCACTCGTGGGATGTCTCACCTATGCAGCTGGGAGCATCCGCCAGTTGGTTTGAGGCTCCTGCCATGTGCATGGCTAGGAGATCTGCCTCTAGATGGCTCACGAGTGTCCAGATGCGGAGCACTTCCCTGCACAGCAGACGAGAATGCGTGCTGCCCTGTTTGTTGAGGTACTATATGGTCATGTTATTGTCCGTCTGGTCTTGAACCACTTAACCCCGGAGCTGAGGAGCGAAAGCTTACAGTGCCAGTCTGATTGCTCTGTGCTCGAACAGGCTGATGTGATAATGGGACTCCTTGGGGGTCCAGAACCCATGGGCCCTTTTGTCCCCCATGTGGGCTCCCCAGCCCATGAGAGAGGCATCGCCTGTAAGGACGGCCGTCGGCTCAGGGCAGACAAACGGGATCCCTTCCTGCAACCAGCCTAGGACAGTCCACCAATGGAGAGTGTCCCACATCTTCTGAGTAACAGTGATCAGCTGGTCAAAATGACCATGGCGCTGAGTCCACCGGGTGGCCAGCCCCAACTGGAGGGGGCGCATGTGCCACCAGGCCCAACAGACCATGGAGGTGCATGCCGCCATGTAACCTAGAAGGTGCAGAAGGTCCCAGGCAGGGCACAATTGCCCAACCAGAAATGACTGAGCAAAGGAGGAGAGAACCTCTGGCCTGTTTGCCAGGAGCCGAACTCTGCCCCGATGAAGCACATCACTTGAGAAGGCAAGAGCTGTGACTTGACCTTGTTGATCAGGAGGCCGAGTTGGGAGCAGGTCTGGGGAGCCAGGTCCCTGGACCTCTCCACCTCCTGCTGGCTGGGATATGCTAAAAGCCAATTGTCGAGGTAGGGGTAAATTCTGCCCCCCCCCCGAGGTGGGCTACCACCACTGCAATGTATTTGGTGAAGACCCGTGGGGCCGATGATAGGCCGAATGGCATGGCTAAGAACTCGTATAGAGTTCCGTCGGCTCTGAAGTGGAGGAACCGCTAGTGGGACAGACAGATTGGGAAGTGAAAAAAATGCATCCTGGAGATCCAGTGAGCAGAACCATATGTTTCGCTCCAGGGATGGAATGCTCTGAGACAGAATGACCATCCAGAAGGTGTGTGACTTGAGATACTGATTCAGGTCGTGTAGATCTAGAATGGGGCGCCAGCCCTCCATCTGCTTGTGAACCAGGAAATACCTGGAAACGAAGCCTGGGTCTGCTGGAGGATCCGTCACTGGAGCTACTGCTTCCTTGAGGAGCAGCAGAACAATGTCGTCTCGGAGAGACGACTGAATGTGGGCGGATATCCTCTCCTCCTGTGGGGTGCGGGATCGGCTTGGAGACCACTTCTAAGACCCACCTGTCCGTGGTAACAGTGGACCAGGCAGAAAGAAAGTGACGGGCTGCGCCCCCCTCCCCCGGAGAACTCAGAGCTGGCGTGACAGGAGTAGGGGAGGCAGTCCCCACCCCGTCACTGGGCAGACTTGGAGGCAGAGGATCCAGGGCCTGAACCTCTGCCTCTCTTACGGGCCTGGGGGGGAGGGGGGCTTGGGCCGGGGGCGCCAAGCTTGAGCCTGCTGCTGCTGCCCCACTTGAAAGAACTGCTGGGCTGCAGGGGAGGTGTGCCGAAAAGGCTTCTTCTTAGGACCAGAAGGACCCTCTGCAGAAGTGGCATCCAAGGTGGCACTGGACTGCTCAATGCGCTGAAGGTGACCAGCCACACCTGGGCCGAAGAGATCGGTGATCAGGAAAGGCACATCAACTAGTTTGTGCTGAGTATCCACCGGAAAGGAGAACCTCAGCTAAGACCTGTGGCGAGAGGCAACTGCGGCTGCCAATGAGCAGGCACATGAGTCCCCGATACCCAGAGCCATCTGGAGCTGCTGTTTGGCAATAGCCTGACCTTGGTCCCGGACCTGCTTGACCGTGATCTGCAAGTCCGCTGGGAGATGTGGGAGGACTTCTTCCAAGGACCCCAAGAGGGCATGGGAGAAATGTGCCATGATGACGGCTGAGCTTGCCTGATGGAGGCCTAAAGATACGGCCGCACAGACCTTTCGGGCAGAGTGATCCAAATATTTGGATTCCTTCTCAGGAGATCTGTCAGTATCAGTAGAACTACCAGTACATCTGAATACAGAGGCAGTCACAAGGCTCTCGGCCGAAGGGTGCTCTTTGAACCCCGCAAGGGACCCCATGGGCACAGCATACTTGCGGGCCATACAGGCAGACAGAGCTGGACAGGAGGCAGGGTGCTGCCAAAGTTCTAAGGCCAGGCCAAAATTGGCCTTGGCCACAGGAAAGGCTTCCGTCGGGGTGTCCCCTCTCTTGAGGGTATCAGTAAGAGGGTAACTCCACCTTTTTCTGGAAAGGCTCCAGGGGCATCCCTGTGGACTCAGAGATAAGGCGAAGAATGCCCTGAAAGGACGAAGGATCTTCCTCCATCTCTATCCCACCAACCGATTCATCATCCCCTGAATGAGAATGGAGGCCAGTTTCATCCGAATCCGAGGAATTCCGGATATAGCGGGGCGACCGCCCACATCACCCTCGACCTTTCTGGGAAAGTCAGGGGTGACAGTGACCGAGAGATGCCGGGGAAGCCCTTGTCCGGTCTAGCTTCCTTAGAAGGAGCCGCTCCCACAGGCTGCTTGGGTGGCTGTTCCACCAAAATCGGTGAAGACCAAGGTTTAGGCCGAACAGGAGGTTTCCCCGGCTCCGCGGGCGAAGGAACTGACTTAATCGGCTCCGAAGGAGTCTACTTCAGCCTGGGAGGTGAAGCCAAGTAATGGTTAGGGTAGGAGCCAGGGAAGGCTTGTGCCCAGTCAAAATCAGCTGTTGCCACGAGGTCCTTGTAGCACCGCCAGAGCTTCCACTGGTGCCTCTTCTCATCCTAGGAGGACGAGGACGATCGATGGTGTCGCTTCTTTTTAGAGTGCTTATGGCCCTTCCTCAGCCTATCGGTCGAGGGAGTCCGAGACCTTGATCAAGATTGGTCAGGCCGACTCAGTCGCTCGGGAGACACCCATGTGACCAGTGACTTCCTGGGGTCAGGGACCACTTCCTTGATGGGATTTCCAGCAGGCTGGGTATCTTCGTCGGGGAAAACAAGGACCGGAGTCCGAGCAAGAGTCGTCATTAACCGGAGTCTGCGGCAAAGGGTCAATCGGGTCGAGAATTATCTCAACATCATTGATCAACACTTCGGTCAACTGGCCAGACAGCAAGACCGAGAAGCCAGCGGCCCAAAGAGGCGATTTCGACCAAGGTTGAAATAGCTGGTTCCTGGGCCTGAGATCTCTCACGGTCCCCACTAGTTAAGCAACTGCTGTCATTTTCTCCTAAGACTGTTTACAATAGCAAAAAAACGACTTTAAAAATAGCTCCTATATACTTAAATGGGGCTCGCCCCCACGCTTTCCCTGGTCAAACGTCAGAATTTCAGAGAGCGCAGGGGCAGAGTGGGGGCACCAGGAAGCTGGAAGGGATCAGCTGGCCGAGGCTTCAGTGCCAGTTATGAACCCTTCTGTAACAATAAGTAAGCTGTTTTTTTATTCAAGTTTTGGCACGTGTCAGCTCACACAGCTATAAGGTATTGGGCTATGACACCCAATACCTTGTAGATTTAGGTCAGAAAAATCACTAAGTGTTATGCAATACCGCAGTAGGACAACAACCACGGTATTACATGTGGCGGTTATCATATCGTCAGAATTTCATACCGTGACAAGCCTATTACAGAGGGTCTCCTGCTCTGGAGGATGTTGCTGTTGGTATGTGGCTTCTAATGCAGAGAGCTCTAATTCTAAAGATTTAAGTTCTGTCTCTCTGTCCTGGAGTTGGCAAGCTGTGAATCTTATAATCCTGCCCTGTACAGTGGCTTTGCAGGCCTCCTAAACCACACCCTTGGAGGTGTCCCTCATCTCATCCTCTTTCAGGAATGTTTTGGTTCCTTTCTGGGCCCAAGCGATGAACTGGGGGTCTTGCATTAGAAGCCAGTCCAGCTTCCATGATTTGGTACTTGGTGGGTTGGGCCCCCACACAGTCATAGCCAAGGGTGCATGGTCTAATAGGATTAGCTAGTGGATTTTGGTGGCCTCAACGTTATGGGTTTGCAGGGGAAATGAGAACCACATGTTGATCCAGCTGGACATGTGGTGCACCACTGAGAAGCAGATACAGTCCCTCTCGTGGAGGTGGGTAAGTTGCCAGACATCAGAGAGACTATGTTCTTGGAGGAGAGTGCCCAGCGCATTCCTAGTCTTGGAGTGGGGTTTCGCAGCCCCAGCACTTTGGTCCAGACATGCTTCCGTGGTGAGGTTAAAGTCACCACCTAGGCGTGTGGGAACATTGGCTGGGGTGAACTAGGTCAGGGCCTGATTAAGGCTGTGGAAGAATTGAAGGTTGTCCACATTTGGGGCATAAACACTGACCAGTACAAGAGGTCCTCAGATTGTGGGAGCCTCGGCTATTATCCAGCAACCTTCCTCATCTTTTACCGATCATCCCAGTCCCAAAAAAAGATTTTGATGTATTAGGATGGATAACCCTCATTTCTTTGTATTACTAGTGCTATAAGACTTGGTCCCAATCCATTCTCTTTTGAGTTTCTCTGTTTTCTCCCTAGACAGCTTGCTCTCCTGGAGGAAGGGCACCTGGGCTTATAGCCTTTTCAGGTACCCCAGGATCTTCTTCCTTTTCACAGGGGAGTTAAGGCCCTTAATGTTCCATGAGTACTCCTGTACATCACCCATAGCTGAAGAGCAGGATTAGCGAGGTGACTGGGTGGTGCTTACTTGCAAAGCGATTGGAATAAGGGGCATACTGGGAGAGAATGCAGGCATAACAGTAATCTGTCAATCAAGTCTTATTTATCCAGGCACTCACCATTGAGCAAGCTCATTTACAAGGTGGACCTGCAGTTCACGAGGTCAAAAATGCATATAAAACAACAGGTGTAGATATATACAAGAAAGATATACACAGTGCGCAGTAAGCAGTAATTGGTGATGGTTACATACATAATCAATGGCTTCATAATCATAAAGTACAGTTACGTAAGAACTTACCATAACAGTAGATCTTCGAGAACAGCTCTTGCAGCAGGTTATACCATTAGGACTGAAGCCGGCAGGCGCCAGGACCCCACAGAAATGTTCTACCTAGCAATATTCAGCCGGGGACCGCCCCCGACGTTGGTCCTGCCCCCGACGTCAGGCATAGTACATAAGGGGGTGTCCCCCAGAATCCCCAGTTCTCCCGCCAGAGACTCCCGGCAGCTGGATGACATCAAAAGAGGAGACTGAGGATCCGCCATCAAATGGCAATCAGAGTGGTGTTAAGAACACCTGCTCCTAGGATAAGAATACTGGAACAATAAAATCTACCTCCAGCGGGGATGGTGGGAGGGAAAGTACCTGCTGCAAGAGCTGTTCTCGAAGATCTACTGTTACGGTATGTTCTTACGTAACTGTACTATCTTACTTCGAGAAACAGCTCTTGCAGCAGGTTACACCATTATGACTGATTCCCAAGCAATAGTGGAAACACCACTGGGAGGAGGGAAGGTAGAAATCCTTAGTAAACCTAAGCCTAGGACAGAAGTCCTTGAAGGACTGCTAGACCAAACCCTGCTCTTCGCCTCGATGCAACATCCAGGCTATAATGCCTGATGAAGGTGTTGCACAATGCTCCAAGTCGCTGCTGCACAGATAGCTGAGGTGGACACATTCTTTAAGGCCACAAAGGAGGTTGCCACCCCACTTGTGGAATGACCCTTAACTGTGCCCGGTAAGGGTTTGTTGCGCTTCTGGTAACAGAGCGTGATACAATGTATGAGCCACCTGGACTGCGGCTGTTTGGAAACGGGAGCTCCCATCATCCTGTGGGTGAAGCAGACAAAAAGCAGATCGGATTTTCGATGGTGTTTGGTTCTGGTCAGGTAGTATCGAAGACACCTATACACGTCTAAGGTGTGCAACAGGGCCGCTCCTCGATTTGAGTATTTAGGGAGGTACACTGGTAGATCGATGTCCTGATTAAGAGTGAGAGCTGAGACCACCTTAGGCAGAAACTTCGGATTGGTCTGTAAGGATACCCTGTCCTGGTGGGCTGTCTGCAATGACATTATCCACTCCTGGTACATGAACAGCAATGAGGTTTGCGCCGTGTTGTAAAACCCAATCCCACACCCTCATGGCCTCCCTGCAAAGCGGGGTAGGAATGGGTCCCTCCTTGTTTGTTGAGGTAGTGCACCACTGCGGAATTGTCCGTTTGTAACAGAAAAGTACCCGGTGGGATCTCCAACTGGAAAGCCTGTAGGCGTAAAGAACTGCTCTCATTTCCAGCATATTTATGTGGAGATGAGTCTCTTGGGCTGTCCACAGTCCCTGAGACTGGACACCGTCGAGGTGTGCTCCCCATCCGAGCCCTGAGGTGTCTGTGGAGAGTGTCACAATCAGAGACGGCACAGTGAAGGGGACCCCCACTGAGAGGTTCTTCGAATCTAGCCACCATTGGCAATCCCGGATTACGGCCTTCGTGATCCAAATTGGGAGCTGCAGGTAACATAGAAACATAGAAGTTGACGGCAGATAAGGACCGCAAGGCCCATCCAGTCTGCCCATTTCTTTTTCTACCTTATAAATGTGCCATCGGCCTTTGCTCTGTCAGTGGCCTATCTATTCATAGTCATTTGTATTGCTCCCTTATGCCTATCCCATGCCTGTTTGAAGCCCTGCACTGTATTCATAGCCACCACTTCTTGTGGTAAGCCATTCCATGCATCCACCACCCTTTCTGTGAAAAGAATTTCCTCACATTCCCCCTTAATCGGCCTCCCTCTAATCTCATGTTGTGTCCTCTTGTCTTGCTATTTTTCTTATATTTAAACATGTTAGACTCTTTCACCTTGTTTATGCCCTTAAGGTGTTTGAATGCCTCGGTCATATCACCTCTCTCCCTCCTTTGCTCAAGGGTATACATATTGAGCTCCGTTAATCTGTCCTCATATGTCTTCTGATGCAGTCCCTGCACCATTTTGGTTGCCCTTCTCTGGACTGCCTCAATTTGGTTAATGTCCTTGTGAAGGTGTGGCCTCAATACTGAGAGCAGTACTCAGATGAGGCTAACCAGTGTCTTGTACAGAGGGATTATTACCTCCCTCTTACGACTTGTGATACCCCTACTAATACACCCTAACACCCCCCTAGCCTTACCTACTGCTTTAGAGGTCTGCTTGGATGATTTTAGGTCATCAGTGATGATGATGCCCAAGTCTCTTTCTTCCTTTGTGACTGCTAGCAACTCCCCTCCCAGCCTATAGGTGGCTTCAGGGTTTCTCTTCCCTATGTGCATGATTTTGCACTTCTTTGCATTAAATCCCAGTTGCCACTCTTCTGACCATTCTGCTAGTTTATCCAGATCTCTTCTCATTCTGCCCACCCCATCTGGATCATCTACTCTGTTGCAGATCTTGGTGTCATCTGCAAACAGACAAGCCTTACCCTCTAGTCCATCTGCAAGGTCACTAATGAAGATGCTGAAGAGGACTGGCCCCAGGACTGATCCCTGAGGTACCCCAATTGTGACTTGCATCTCTTCTGACTGTATACCATTTACCACCACTCTCTGTTTTCTGCCGTCAACCAGTTTGCCACCCAGTTGACCAACTTCTGACCCACCCGAGCCTACCAGCTTATTTATCAATCTTCCATGTGGAACAGTGTCAAAGCTTTGCTGAAGTCAAGACAGGCGACATCAACTGCTCCCCTTGGTCCACCACTCTGGTTACCCAGTCAAAGAAATCTATGAGATTAGTTTGACAGGACCTTCCTTTCTAAACCCATGCTGTCTTGGATCCTGTGCCCTATGGATTCCAGGTGTTGCACTATCCTTTCCTTAAGAGTGCCTCCATAATCTTGCCCACTACTGAGGTAAGACTGACCGGTCTGTAGTTCCCGCCTCCTCCTGCTACCACTCTTGTGGAGGCGGGATCACATGAGCCCTTCTCCAGTCTTCTGGGACCTCTCCTGTGCTCAGAGACTCACTAAACAATTCTGCTAATGGCTCTGCTAGTTCCTCCTTTAGCTCCTTAGGTACCCTGGGATGTATGCCATCAGGTCCCATTGCCTTATCCACCCTGAGCTTAGCAAGCTCTTGTAGGACCCTTTCTTTTGTGAAGGGGGTAGTGCTCAGCGTCCTGGAGGTGGTCTTGCTTTTGATCCCATTGGACCCGTAACATCCACTGGGTCTCCCACATGTGGAGACAGGCTAGCGGGACTGTTGCAATGGCCGCAGCCATGTGTCTGAGCAAGCAAAGTACCAGTCTGGCTGGGACAGTCTTCCTTGCCAAGATGTCCCCGATGAGGGATTTGATGTGTTCCGCTCGGTCCTGGGGTAGAAAAGCTTTCCCCTGGACAGTGTCCAGAACTGCGCCTATCAACTGCAGGATCTATGATGGAACCAGGCATGACTTCTCTTGATTGATAATGATGCCCAGCGTCTCGAACAGAGACGGAGTAGAATGAATGGCGGACATCAGGGCTTCCCCAAGAGGACACCATGAGAAGCCAGTCGTCCAGGTAGGGGGAACATGTAGTGGCCTTGTCTCCTCAGAGTCACCGCTACTACCGCCATGCACTTCGTGAAAGCCCGAGGTGCCGATGACGGTCCGCAGGGGAGGCCTGAACAGGTAATGGTGACCTGAAACTGCGCAGAAACTTCCTGTGTGCTTGAGCTATGGGTATGCAGGAAGCATCCTGCATGTCCAAGGATGCTAGAAAGGCGCCCTGCTTGAGCATGGGTATCAGACCTGGGAGGGTCACCATGCGGAAGTGTTTGTACAGGACCGAAGCATTGAGGTCGCTGAGATCCAGTATCGGACAGAGGTCCCCTGTCTTTTTGGGAACCAGAAAGAAGTGAGAATAAAAACCTGCACCTCTCTGGTTCCGCGGTATGTGCTCTGTAGCTTCTTTTCCGAGAAGCGCGAGCACCTCCTGCTGTATGAGCAGGGCATGCTGACCCGAATAACGGGAAAGCAGGGGAGGTCTTGACGGTGGGTGGTCGAGAAATTCTATGAAGTGGCCTTTCTTGACTAATTGGAGGACCCACCAGTCGGCGGTAAGTAACTGCCACCCTGAAAAGTGGCGAGTGATGCGATCCCCGACCATTTGTGCCAGTTTATCCAGAAGAGGGGTGGGGCCCGGCGAGGAGTCATGCTGTGCCAGCATTGGTCCATGCAGGCTGGGCCGATTTGGTATAACGCTGGCCTCTGTCTGGGGATGACTTAGCCTGGGCTTTACGCTGAATAGTGCCCCTTTGTTGCTGGCTGGAATGTGGCTGCTGCCTTTGTTGCTGGCTGCAAAAACGGCTCTGGTTCCTATGAAAGGAACCATGCCTTGATCTGTACGTGGCCTGTACTGACCTGACTGCCTTCCCAGCGTCCTGGAGCTTGGTGATAACCTTCTCTGAGGGCTCACCACAAAGTACTTCGCCACTGTAAGGGACGTCAAGAATATTCTTCTGTACGTCTGGGGTAAAGCCGGAGACAGATGCCTGAAGCTGCAGCTCTGGCGGACGAGTCCGCAGAATCATATGCGGCACGTAGTACTTGGGTACCCACATCAGACCCTGTGCCGAGAAGGTTTAGGAGCTCCGCCTTCAGATCGCCATCCGGAAGTTTATTGACCAGGTCCTGGCCCTGTTCCCACAGGGCATTCTGAAACTGTACCATGTGAGTGAGGTAGTTCAGAGACCTGATGGAGCATGTAGCAGCCACATACATGCATCTCCCTAGGGCATCCAGCTGTTTGGATTCCTGGTCCAGTGGCTGAGTGCTCATATGCTGTGGTCTTTGGGACTGGTCATGCAAGGCCATAATGACCAGGGAGTCAGCCAGAGGTTATTGAGCCAAGTACTGGTCCTCTTTCAGGGCCTTGTACAGGTGGTCAGCTTTCTTCGGCACAGCGGGGGTGGAGTGCGGACGCTTCCACGCAGCCTTAGTGACGTCCACCAAGGGTGGCACTACCACAGGCTTTGGATCCTTCTGCCGAAGATAACGGGCAAGGCGACTGTCTCTCGGGATCAAGGTCTTCAGCATCCCATCCCATGTTGTCCTGGATGTGCCTCATGATCTCAGAGAACGAGGGATCATCCGGAGGAGACCTGGGTAGGTTCTGTAGGTCAGGTGATGGGATGCTGAGTGGAGAAGGAGATCTGGAGAATTCCAAGGTAACCGATCTGGAGTCCTCCCCTGATGGGAGTGTACTGACGACGTCTGGGTCACTTGGGACTGGGAGACCCTGATGGGAGATCTTGAGGGAGGCCTTCTCCATTCCTTGGATCTACCCCTAGGAGGTGGAGTCTGCTCCTTAGGAGTTGGTGGTTGTCCTGCTGGCCCCTTTGGAGGAGGGGGCATAGGAGGTGAAGGAGTAGGAGGAGGAGGTTTTACAGGGACGTCTTTTCGGATGGTGTCCCACCAGAAAGTAAAGAGATCCTTTACTTCTTGTAGATTCGTGCCCGACGTCGGGCCTGGAGCCGGTGATCTGTCGCCGGGTCGGGCATCGGGTCCGCGGGTGTCTTCGGGGTGGGTGAAGGTTCCCTCGGAAGCCCGGCATCCTCTGTATCGCCCACCTGGTCTTCAGGCAATGTCATGTCCTCCTCCATGGAGTCCCTGCGACCGGTGTCCACTGGTGACTGGGGAGCGGTCTTCGGCTCTGGAGAGCGTGAAGCCGACGTCGGTTGCTTGGTCGACGACTTCGGGTCCGGCGAATGCCCGGACGGTGTCTGGTGCTTGGCTGATATCCTCGGCTCCAGCGAACGCCTGGCTGACTTCGGGTGCTTGGCCGACGTCAGGTCCGTCGTCCGCTTTAGGGATGTCAGGTCTTTCGGCTTCCTGGAGTTGGGATCCCGACGTCGGGTAGAGGAAGAAGATTTGTGGCATTCTGAAGACTTGGAAGAGGCCCAAGAGGGAGTGGAGGAAGCCGAGGGCCTAGAAGTCTTGATGGGCTGAAGAATCGAAGAACCGCCTGTAGCCTTGACTTTGACCAGAGGGGGCTGAGAATGAGCCCTGGAGGGAGAGCGGTCAGATCGGGTGGAGCCTGAGCTACGCGAGTCCGAGGCCCGGTTCGGGGATCTGGACCTTGCTTTCTCCCGGTGTTTATGGGCCTTGGAAGAAGAATCACCCCTGGAGGAAGGTTCTTTGTCCATCCTGCTAAATTTCTCTTCTAAAAGATATGCCTGAAGTGCCTTCTGACGGCAGATTCTGGTGCGGCTCTTGAACCCCTGACAGAAGAAGTAGGCCTTGGTGTCGTGGTCTGGGCCTAAGCACCGCACGCAGGATGAATGGGGATCCTTGAACAGGATCTGTTTTCTGCAGGCACACTTGGAAAGGTGTCCCTCAAAAGAAGGAGCTGGAGAGGACATTAGTTTTGTAGAAACCACTTGAAGAAGTTCTAAGTCATCGTATGCTAGGTAGAGACAGAGAGGCCGATGCTGGCGAGTCGATGGCGGGAAAATAACTGGGGATTCTGGTGGACCTCCCCCTTATGTACAGTACCATGCCTGACGTCGGAGGCGGGACCTACATCGGGGGAGGTCCCCCACTGAATACTGCTAGCTAGAAAATTTCCGTGGGGTCCTGGCGCCTGCCATCTTCAGTCCTAATGGTGTAACCTGCTGCAAGAGCTGTTTCTCGAAGTAAGATCAGTCATATTCATATTCATAGCCTGTCACGGGTGTGCCTCAGATATGAAGATGGCAGGAGATGAAGGAAGAAGACTGGCGTTGGCAGGAAAGATGTTGGGACACTATGATGACAGGTTGGGAGACATAAAAGAAGAGAAAGGGTTGGTGGGGAGGGGTGAGAAAAGGTGGTGCGAGGAATACTTAGGTGTACGGATGGGACTAGGATAGTTTTTTTAGGTGCGTCAGGCGGTGGTGGGCAGAAGGTGACAACCAGAATACTACGAGCGATGGAAACAGTTGCAAAATTCCACAAACATTTTGGCATACAAGGTCTTGA
The DNA here is from genome assembly GCA_016271365.2 of Neoceratodus forsteri. Taxonomy (NCBI): domain Eukaryota; kingdom Metazoa; phylum Chordata; order Ceratodontiformes; family Ceratodontidae; genus Neoceratodus; species Neoceratodus forsteri. Next base: position 1,105,387,009 of record CM057449.1, on the reverse strand, counting down.
ACACAGCAAGACTAACGGGTGCTTAATTTCAGCGATTTCTGTAACTTGTTCCAGAGCATGGGCAGTACAAAGCTTATGGCCGCTCTTCCAAAGCGGGTGCCGGCCCTTGGCACTTTCAAGGAAATCAGAGAATGACTTCTCAAGGCATAGTTGCCAATCAAACTTCAAGGGAGACAGTCAGCAACGTACTGCGGAAGTTTGTTGGTGATGGCTCTGAACGTCCAGAGAGCCGCATTTCTATAACGCCTATGCTGAAGGGAGGTCTACCCCACAGCTGCATATAAGGAACAGTGGTGGGTGGGAAAGGGAAGGCCAGTTATAAATCTCAGAGCTCTATAATACCAGTATGTCCAGTTTTGCAAGGTGGGAGGCAGAGCACTGACCATAGATGAAGTCAGCATAGTCGATTAAGGAAAGGAACGTGGACTGGATTAGATGCCTTTTGGCATCTATGGTCAGGTGGCGGTTTATCCTAAAGAAGAGGCCAATCCTCGGCCTCAGCTGTTTCAGCAGCTCCTCTATATGTTCCACAAAGGAGAGTCTGTGGTCAAGCCAGACACCCAAATACTTGAATTTCGGTACAAATTCCAGATTTTCTCCTAATAAAGTGGGGATAGAGGGTAAGGAACCAACAGCAGCATGGTATGCCACCTGGCTAGATGATGAGAATAGCATTGCCTTGGTTTTCTTTGTGTTAAGTAGTAGTTTTTGCTAAGGAGCCGGTGCTGCAGAATACTGAAGTCAGTTTGCAGGTCTCTGCAGGCAGCTTCAGGAGATGCACGGCTTATGTAGAGCACTGTGTCATCTGCAAACAGGTGAATGATTGCTTCCTTAATGCCTACGTCTAAGCTGTTGATATAGATAGTAAGCAATAATGGCCCCAAGATGGAGCCCTGAGGAACACCTCTTTTTAGTGGTTTAAGTGGGGAAAGCTCCCCATCCGCCTTGACCTGCTGCTGCCTACCAGTAAGGCAGTCATGGAACCAACACAAGGAGGTTGAATCCAGGCCTATCGATTTTAAGGTAGAAAGGAGCAGGCAGTGGTTGACAGTATCGAAGGCCTTACTAAGGTCCAGGAAAACGGCACAGACAAATTTTTTGTTGTCTAAGTCCCGTTGCCAGTCATTAGTTACTTTTGCCAGAGCCGTAATAGTACTGTGCTTAGCTCTGAAGCCAGACTGCTTAGGGTTTAGTAAATTCGAGTTGTCTAGGAAGGTTCTCAACTAGGCAGTCACAATTTTTTCCAGGAGTTTAGACAGTATGGGGAGAAGGGAAATTGGCTTATAGTTATTTAGATCACAGGGATCCCCTGATTAAAACAGAGGGATGACGAGCAATTTTCCATAGATGGGGAACGGACCCTTGCGATAAGGACGGGTTGAATAAGTGTGTGATAGGTGCAGCGAGGATATGGTATACAATCTTTAAGAAATATGGGTCAAAGGAGTCAGCCCCAGCACTTTTTTTAGTGTTCGACTGTAGGAGAAGATCTTCGACTTCTTTCAAGGAGGTGGGTGAGAAGGAAAAGACTACGTTAGTGATGTTCGGTTCTGGAAGCTGTGTGCTGATCTGGGAGTGAAACATGCTTACTGGTGAGTTATTGAATGCTAGGCCTGCAGTGGCAAAATGGTTGTTGAAGGCCTGCAGGATCTCATTTCTATCGTTGATTATAACATTGTCAGCGGTAATTTTTGAGGGAAGCGCATTTCCTGGTGAGTGACCAGACAATTCTTTTATTGTGGACCAGAATTTGGAAGGGCATTTTGAGGCAGAGTCTAGCTCAGAGTGGTAAAAATTTGCCTTGGTCTCTCTGACCAACTTAGTGAAGGAGTTTCTAGCTGTCCTGAAATGGCACCAGTCTCCGGCTGTGTGTGATCTGCGAGCCTTTTTCCAGAGTTTCTCTCTTTTTCAATAATGCAGCCTTAAGATCCGCTATAAACCAACGACATGTTCTAGTTTTTATATGTGCTTTTACCGGGGAGCATGGTTGTTTAGGGCACTGGATACAATTTCATGGAAGATATCGTATGCAGTACTCACTGATTTAGCTAGGTAAAAACTCTGCCAGCGCAGAGAGCTTTTTAGTTCGTTGAAGTATGCAAAGGGATCGAAGTTCCGTCTGGACCTTTTAGTGGAAAACTTAGATACTGATGCACATTACACAAATTAAGAAAGACAAATGTAACACCAAACAGTTAATTTCTACTCGTTTCTTTTTACCAGTCACTTTGCTGAATAATAGCCCAGTGCTCAGCAGGAACCAATACAAACAAACTACTCTCTAAGCCAACCTACTACTTGTTTACTTTTACTGTATTTTTTTTATAACAGGACAACTATAAAAATAGGTCCTGTGGGCCTAAAGTTCATAACCTGTCAAAAAATAAAGTTTTAACTAACAATCTACCTCCCTTCCCACATGTGGTCTACTGTGACCCAGAATATATGCACAATATCTCACTAAACCTTCAATTCAATATGCACAGGCAGCAATTGCAAGACCAAGTGCTAGGGGCCGGGGATTAGGCATGACAAGCTACTAGTTGCTCCCACCCCAGCAGTGTGCCTCAGAAAAATGAACCAACATGCCACTTCTAGGTCATTCCAACCATATTCGAGCCCAGACCTGTGGTCATATGAAAGCACAGTTACCTAAGAACTTACTGTAACAGTAGATCTTTGAAAGCAGCTCTTGCAGCAGGTAATACCAATAGGATTAAGGCTACCAGGTGTTAGGACCCCACGGAAGAATCTTCTAACTAGCAGCCTGTGACAGGGGACCACCCCCGACGTCAGCTCTACTCGACAACAGACACAGTAAAAAGGGTGCGGTCCCCCGGCACCATCTCCGTTCTCCCACCGGAGAACCGGCTGACAAACAGAATGGAGAACCAAGGAGAGTCTCCCATACCCAAAGAGAAGGAAAAAGTAATATGTTCCTGGGGTTGGAGGGTGGGAAAGCCACCTGCTGCAAGAGCTCCTTTCGAAGATCTACTGTTACAGTAAGTTCTTACATAACTGTACTATCTTACTTCATTTCATTTTATTAAATGGGTTAGACCACTGAGTAAAACTCGTTTAAAATGGTGACCCTTGGTTGTACAAAAATAAAGTTGCAGCAGTTACAATAAATACAGACATACAATATTCAACACATTAAATACATACATTAACATATATTTCTAATAATTATAACCAGTTAACCACAACAAGCCTTTTTTTGTGCAAAAAGTGATTCCAAAAACTAGGTTTTAACAACTTTTCGTGACGGAATTTTTCTATCGTACAAACAAAATTTCAAGGGCATCATATTCCAAAATTTAGGGACTAGCTGGCTGAAGAAAAAGTCAGAATGTTTAGTTTTTGACCTAGGTATTACCAACTCTCGACAGGCTACATTCCTTAAAGAGGGCTTAACATACCTAAATTCAGAACCTTTTGGCCAGATATTCTGGGATCACTGCTGTGATGCTTTTAAATGCCAAAAGATATTTATGTAACTGTCTTCTATCTGACAGAGAAATCCATCCTAATCTATAATACATTAGGCAATGATGGGTATCCCTAGAACACTGTAAAATCAATCTCGCTAGACGATTCTACAGTACATCTAATCTATATAATTTTCCAGAATGAGAATAATCATAAAGTGTATCTCCATAATCAAAAAGAGGAAAAACCTGTGATTCAACAATTTTCTTTATCATATATCCACCCAAACAATTTTTATTTCGATACAGTAAACCCACCCTTTTTCCCACTAATCTAACCAACTCATCAACATGCAAATTACCAGTAGCTTCTAGGGGGAGCTCTTGCAGCAGGTAATACCAATAGGACCGAGTCCCAAACAGTACACAAAGAGACACCCAGGTCAGAGGGAAGGAGGATATAACTGGTAAGTTGGAGCTTAGGAGAGGAGACCCTGAAGGACTGCTAGTCCAAAGCATGCTCTCCTTCTAGAGGCAATGTCCAGACTGTAGTGTCTGATGAAAGTATGGACTGATCTCCAAGTAGCGGCAGTGCAAAGGTCTGCCAAAGACACATTCCGAAGGGACGCAAAGGAAGTTGCCACACCTCTGGTAGAATAGCCCTTAACTGATCCCAGTAAGGGTCTGTTATGGTGTGGACAGCAATAGGTGATGCAATGCGCCAACCATCTGGTCAGTGTCTGCGGAGCCCCTCTCTTCCTATAGGCAAAAGAAATGAATAATTGGTCCATCTGCCGGATGGAACTAATTCTGTCAAGGTAATGCCTGAGGATACTATGTACATCCAGAGTAAGCAACAGGGTTTCCCCCCTCGTAGAATACTCTGGAAAATAAACTGGAAGCTGGATGTCCTGATTCAAGGTAAGCTCGGACACCACATTCGGTTAAAAACTTAGGGTTTGTATGCAGTGCCACCCTGTCCCTATGGGAAATGAGGTAAGGCTCTTTACACATCGGAGCCTGCAGCTCAGAAACTCTCTGAGCAGAAGTAATAGCAACTAAAAAGAATGCTTTCCAAGACAGAAAGCGAAGCTCACATGTCACGGCTGGCTCAAAGGGAGGAAGGGTGAGCTTCTCTAAAACAAAAAGAAGATCCCATGGAGGGAAAGGATCCCTTCTTGGGGTCTGATGTGCAAGAGCTTCCTCAAGAAGGTCTTGCAAGCCAGCCCGGTGGTGCTGAGGGTTAAGGCACTGGACACCACACCTCAAGCTACGCCGGCGACCCGAGTTCGGGAACGGGCTCGGGCACTGGTGGGTCGGCAGAGGTGGGTTGAGAAAGGAGTGCCCATGTGGTGCTCTCCTCCCTGCGTGAATGGGTTGGGTCGGCTCGGAGTGCCGGCGACCCCCGGTGGAGACCAGGGGTCGTTGCAGCAAGCTGGGCAGCACAAGATCAGCGTGGCCGATGCAGGTAGGGTTGCTGTGCACCAGAGCGTCGGGGCGTGCCAACGCAGGAGTAGGGAATTAGCGGAGAACAAGGAGAAGACCGGCTTCATGGGACAGGCGACGGCACCAGTCCCCCATGCCCTCTACTGGGTTCTCCTCGGCTGGCCTTCCAGTTCCTCCCTCCGGAGCCCACCTGTAGTCAGAGTCTGACTTACAAGACAGCCCACAGAGGTGCAGGCTACCCTCCCCGGGTGGGTGAAACAGGGGATGTGGACTGCGGGGGGAGGAGGTGCAGACCGAGAGATCTACAGGCGGACAGGACAAGGACTGGATGCCTAAGAGAAGGTCCCACGAGCCATGACCGAAGCGAAATAGAATTGGGGAAAAAAAAAAAAAAAGAGAAGGTCTTGCACACATCAAGCTGTGTCAAAGTCCTCCCATTCATCGACACATGGTAGGCTGACAAATCACAAAGATGCACCTTAATGGAAAGGGTACCTGAGGCCCAAGTCCAAAGGAGGAAGAAGGTACTCCAGCACATATTTTACTGGACAATCCAATGGGTCCAGGGAACGGGGTGCTGCCCATAAACAAAAACGCTTCCACTTCATGGCGTAAATTGCCCTGGTGGAAGGTTTTCCTGCTCCTACTAGAACCTCTGCCACTCTACGTGACACTCACAATCTTTCCTCAGCCAAGACTGTAGGAGCCAGGCATGCAGATGCAGGGGCTGTAGAGCTGGGTGGACAAGCATCCTTTGTTCTTGGGAGAGCAAGTGAGAGGAGAGAGGCAACTGGAAAACAGGTTCCATGGCCAGTTGTTGCAGCAGCGGGTACCAGATCTGATGAGGCCAAAGAGGAGCTACCAGAATCATTTTGGCTTCTTCCATCTGCAACTTGAGCAGAACTCTCTGAAGGAGAGGGAAGGGACGGAAGGCATATAGAAACCTCCCTCTCCAGGAGAGGGACAATGCGTCTCACCAAAAAACACCAGGCTCTGGATCTAGCAAGCAGAAATTTGGCAGTTTGGCGTTGCACAGGGACGCAAAGAGGTCCAGCTCTGGTCAACCCCATCTTTCGAAGAGGTCTTCTGCCACTTCTTGGTGCAACTCCCACTCATGATTCAGAGATCGAGAGTGACTTAAACTGTCGGCGAAAACATTCTGGACTCCAGGGATGTGAATCGCCGTGATGTCCAGACCAGGTTCTACTGCCCAGTACCACACTCTCATGGCCTCTCTGCATAGGGGATATGAATGACTGCCCCCTTGCTTGTTTGGATGGAATACTACTGGGGTGTTGTCCGACTGGACTAGAAGTGGGCCCCAGTAGAGCTGATCTTGGAAAGCCTGAAGGGCATACAGAACGGCTCTCATTTCCAAAATATTGATATGAACAGACCGCTCTACCTCATTCCAAGAACCCTTCGTTCGACGCACATCCAAATGGGTTCCCTAGCCTAGACCCGAGGCACCCGTAGTGAGGATCTGCATCGGGCTCGGCCGCTGAAAGGAAACACCTACCTCAAGGCTGACCGGATTTGGCCACCAATTTAGACAATGACAGACCGTCTCCGAAATCTGAATAGGCTGGCCCAGTTCATCTATGAACTGGTCCCACTGAACTCTGAGGTGCCACTGTAGTGTCCTCATGTTCAGCCGTGCCAAAGGGACCGTGGCTATGGCGGCTGCCATATGCCCTAGGAGTTGCAGGGTTCCCCGCTGCAACTCGGTCAGAGGTCTGCACTTTCCAGGCAACTCCTTTCAGCCATTCTGCTCTGTCTGCTGGCAGAAAGGCCATGCCTTGAATGGCATATAGGACCGCCCCAATATACTGAAACCTTTGGGAGGGCCAAGGGTGTGACTTGGACCAATTCAGAGTGATGCCCAGAGACTGGAAGAACAGGTTACTCACCTGTAACAGTAGTTCTAAGAGTGGTATATGTTGTTCATCCACACTTCTTGGCATGCCCCCTTCCACTTTAAATCTTCAAGCCAGCTCCTCCCTCCCACCCAGGTGGTATATACCTCGGCTCCGCCCCATGACGCCAGATCTTAGCCCGCTGGAAGCAAGGTTGTGCGCCCGAAGCCGGGGAGGTCAGGTGGGTGTGTATGGATGAACAACATATACCTCTCCTAGAACTACTGTTACAGGTGAGTAACCTGTTCTTCTAGGAGTGTGGATATGTTGTTCATCCACACTTCTTGGCAGACTCCAAGCAGTTCTCCGGGAGGAGGGAGGCAAGGTGCACACCCCCTACTTAGGAAATAAAGATTGGAGAACCGAGGCCCCAATACCAGCATCCCATCATGACTCAAGGTCGATGTGGTAGTGGGTAATGAAGGTGTTTGCTGACTTCCAGGTAGCAGCCCAACATATTTCCTGGATAGGGATGTCCCTGGAAGCAGCACCGAAGCAGCAGTAAGGCGGGTAGAATGAGCTCTTAACCCTCTGGGAGGCTCCTTGCCCGCCACCTCATAGCACAGACCTATGCATGATGTAATCCACCTTGCTATGGTCCATTTGGCTGCAGGTCTGCCAGAAGCTGCTTCAGCATAGGTGACAAACAGCTGGCAAACCTCTCCATGAATTTCCGCCGTCCTCTCCATGTAGTAGGAGACAGCATGTCTCAGGTCCAGAGTATGGAGCCTGTATTCGGCGTCCGAGGTGTAATTAGGGCAGTAAACTGGGAGAGTCAGCACCTGGTTAAGGTGAAACTGTGACACCACATTCGGAAGGAATTTCGGGTGGGGGCGCAGGACAACTTTGTCCCTGTGAAAGACCAGATAAGGGGAGTCCACAGAAAGTGCCTGGAGCTCCCCTGTCCTTCTGGCAGACATGATAGCCACCAGGAAGGCCGTCTTCCACGACAAGTGTGAAAGCTCACATTTGTGCATGGGTTCGAATGGCTTGCCCATGAGCTTTGCCAAAAAACGGCAACAGATCCCACAGAGGTGGAGTTTCACGCGCCAGAGGGGATATGTGATCCAGGCCTTTGAAAAAGCACCCGACCACTGTCTCCTGTGCCAATGTCAGCTGACCGTCCCGTGCCCAGTAAGCAGAAATGGCTGCTAGGTGCACCCTAAGGGTCGATGACCGTAGACCCCCTTTGAAGAGAGACACCAAAAATAGTCGAGAATGTCAGCCACAGAACAGGATAAAGGCTCCAGACCCTTACCCTGACAACAAATGGAAAAATGTTTCCATTTGAAGGCATAACATTTCTTGGTCGATTCCTTTCTGGATGCCTCCACCATGGTGTACACATCTTCGGAAAGACCCAAAGTCTGGAACTCTAGCCACACTCAGGTACCAGACTGTGAGGTGCAGGGATTCAAAGTCCAAATGGAAGACCTTCCCCGGTTGAGAAATATCAGGTCCAGGCGTGTACAAAGCCGCTTCAGGGGCCTGCAGCTGAGGCTGAGGAGATCTGGGTACCAGAATTGGCGCGGCCAGTCTGGGGCTACCAGAATCACCTTCACCTTGTCCCTCCTCACCTTGAATAGCACCTGGTGGATCAAAGGGAAATGGAGGGAAGGCGTAGAAGAGGCCTGGGGTCCACGGCCTCGAGAAGGCATCCCCCTGCAGCAAGCCCTGCTGAGGGGGGCAGGCATGATACAGCCTTAGCTTGGTGTTTTCCCTGGAGGCAAACAGGTCCACCATCAGTTTGCCCCAACAGGAGAACAGGCTGTAAGCTACCTCTGGATGGAGAGACCACTTGTGGGATGTCTGGCCTAAGCGGCTGAAGGCATCCGCCGGCTGGTTCAAGGCTCCTGCCACATGGATGGCTAGGCGATCCGCCTCCAAGCGGCTTACGAGGGTCCAAATGCAGAGCACCTCCTTGCACAGCAAACAGGAGTGCATGCCGCCCTATTTGTTGAGGTAGTACATGGTCGTGGTATTGTCCATTTGGACTTGAACCACTTGACCCCAGAGCTGAGGAGCGAAAGCTGACAGGGCCAGTCTGACTGCTCTGAGCTCCAACAGGTTGATGTGGCATCAGGACTCGTGGGCTCTGTTGTCCCCCATGTGGGCTCCCCAGCCCATGAGAGAGGAATCGGTCATGAGGACGACCGTCGGCTCGGGGCGGACAAACAGGATCCCTTCCTGCAACCAGTCTGGGGCGGTCCACCATTGGAGAGCGTCCCACATCTTCTGGGTTACAGTGATCAGCTGGTCGAAGTGACCATATTGTTGAGTCCACTGGGGGCGGCCAGCTCCTACTGGAGGGGGCGCATATGCAACCGGGCCCAATGGACCACTGAGGAGCACACTGCCATGTAACCCAGAAGGCGCAGAAAGTCCCGGGCAGGGCGCAAGTGCCCAACCAGAAATGATCGGGCAAAGAAGGAGAGAACCTCCACCCTGTCCGTCGAGAGCCGAGCTCTGGCTTGACAAGAGTCTAGCTCTGCCCCGATGAAGTCCATCACCTGAGAGGGCACAAGTTCCGACTTGGTCTCGTTGATCAGGAGGCCGAGTAGGGAGCAGGTTTGGAGGGCCAGATCCCTGGACCTCTCCACCTCCTGAAGGGAGGAACCTGCCAAGAGCCAGTTGTCAAGATATGGGTAGATTCGGACTCCTCGACGCCAAAGGTGGGCCACCACCACTGCAATGCATTTGGTGAAGACCTGCGAGGCCGATGGCACACCAAGCAGCATGGCTCGGAACTCGTACAGGCTCCCTTCGACCCTTAAGCAGAGGAACCGATGGTGTGACGGACGGATTGGGACATAAAAGAACGAGTCCTGCAGATCCAGTGAACAGAACCACATGTTTTGCTCCAAGGATGGTATAATCTGGGACAGAGTGACCATCTAAAAGGTGCAGGACCTGAGATATTGATTCAAGTCATGGAGATCTAGGTGGGGTGCCAACCCCTCACCTGCTTGGGCACCAGAAGTACCTGGAAACAAGGCCTGGGTCTGTCGGAGGATCTGGCACTGGGGCTACTGCCTCCTTGTGGAGGAGCTTAGCTACATTGTCTTGAAGAGCCAACTGGTTGCATGCGGAGATCCATTCCTCCCGAGGGGAGCAGGCTTGGCTAGGAGGGTACTGCTCAAATTCCAGAGGCAGTCCTGACCAATCACTTCGAGAACCCACCTGTCCGAAGTGACAGCGGACCAGACGGAAAGAAAGTGGCAGAGCTGACCCCCCACGGGAGGACCCAGAGCTGGCGTGACGGGTGTAGGGGTGGCAACCCCCAACCCATCACTGAGCAGGCTTAGAGGAGGAGGCTCCAGGGCCAGCACCTCGGCCTCCCGTACGGGGCTGTTGAGGACCCTGCTTGGGCTGCGGGTGCCAAGCTTGAACCTGTTGCTGCTGACCTTCCTGACAGGAGGGCTGCCTGACCACAGGGAAAGAGTGCCCAAATAGCTTCTTCTTTCTCTTCTGCTGGTTCTTGCCCAAAGAACCCTTGGCATAAGTACCATCCAAGGTGACACTGGACTGCTCTATACGCTGAACGTGACTGGCCACTCCTGGACCGAACAAGTCGGCCCTCAGGAAGGGCATGTCAGCAAGCTTATGCCAAGTATCCGCCGGGAAGGAGGAAAGCCTCAGCCAAGCCCTGCGGGAGAGGCCACTGCGGCTGCCAACAAGCATGCACAAAATTCTCCAATGTCCAAGGCAGCCTGGAGCTGCTGTTTGGCGACAGCATGACCTTGGTCAAGGACCTGGTTGACGGTACTCTGCATGTCCGGTGGGAGAAGAGGGAGGACCTCGTCCAATGACCCCAGGAGGGCATGGGAGAAGAGTGCCATAATAACAGCCGAGCTGGCCTGACAAAGGCCGAGGAAGAGTAGACCATGTGGTCAGAGTGGTCCATATTTTTGGACTCCTTGTCTAGGGATCGCTCAGAATCGGCCGAACTACATATGCGCCTGAATACCGAGGCAGTCACCAGGCTCGAAGCTGAAGGGTGTTCGGTGAATCCCACAAGGGACCCCATGGGCACCGTGTACTTGCATGCCATGCGGGCAGATGGTGCTAGGCAGGAGGCAGGATGCTGCCAAAGCTCAAGGGCAAGGCCAGCGATGGCCTTGGCCACTGGAAAAGCCTCTATCGGGGTATCCCCTTTCTTAAGGATGTCCATGAGAGGGTACTCTGTCTTTTTCTGGATGGGCTCCAGGGCCATTCTGGTGGAGTCAGAGATGAGGCAGAGAATGCCCTGGAAGGAGGAAGGGCATTTCTCCAACCCTGCGCCAACCATAGACTCATCATCCCCAAGATGCGAGTGCAAGCCGGTGACATCCGAATCAGAGAAGTCATGGTAGCGCGGTCTACCACCTAAGTCACCCTCGATGTGCCGAAGGTGGTCCAGGGTGACTTATCGATAGACGTCTGCGGAAGCCCCGTGTCTTGTCGGTCCTCTTTAGGGGGCGCCCCTCCCTCGGGCTTGTTTAGGCGGTGGTTCCACCAGAATCGGTGGAAAGACCAGGATAGGATGAGCCGGGGGACAGGCTGGCCCCACGGGCGGAGGAACCGGTGGCTTCGGTTCTGGAGGGGTCGGCGTTGGCCTAGGAGGCTGGAGCCAAGTTACGGCTGGGGTGGACAGCGAAGCCGGCTTCTGCTAGGTCAAAATCAGCTGTTGCCACATGAGGTCTTCATAGCGCCAACGGAGTTTCCGCCGGAGCCTCTCCTCATCCGAGGAGCATGAAGACCTGTGGCAAAGCCTCTTTTCAGAGTCCTTATGGCTCTTTGTCGGCCGAGGGAGTTCTGGACCTTGACCGAGATCGGGGAGGCCGACTCGGTCAAATCAGGAGACACTGGGGGTCGGTGAAAACAGAGGGTCCGGAACTGGGTCCTTGATGTGGACACCAGCAGGCTGTCTCCTCATCAGGGAAGCAAAGGACCGGAGTACTTTCCAAAGAGTTGTCGGCCACGGACGGCGACAAAGGGTCTATTGGATTGAGGATAATTTCAACCTCGCCGGCCACTTCCTCGGTCCCCTGGCCAGACAGCGGTCGAGGATGCAATCTCGACCGAAGTCAAGATTGCGTGTTCCTGGGACTCGGACCTCTCTCAGTCCCAGGAGCGTGTTCGCCGAGACGAAGAACCAGGGTCCTTCTCTCTCTTCTTCCGAGAGCGGGAGGAGTGCGAGCCCAAGGGCGCCTCTCCGGTTGGGGAGAGACTGGCACAATTCCTTGAAGGAGCCCGTAAAGGTGGAGCCAAGGTTCAGAGGAACAAAGAAGCTTCGACTGGCCGAAGCTCAAGCTGCTTCCTCCTCAAATGCTTTCATTTGTTCCAGCTGCTTGGCGGATCCCGTGGCCACCGTCCACCTCGCCTCCTTCGATTTCACCAGTGGGTTCCTTTCCTCCGGTCTCCCCAGCTTCAAACGCGCCTTGCGGTCGTCCAGGACATTGGTATGGAAAGCCAGGCAAAAACCACACGACGAGGTGTCATGTCCGACACCTAGGCAGTAAACGCACATTAGGTGGGGGGTCGGTGCGCGACATCTTCTGGCAGCAGGGGCACCGGCGAAATCCAGGGGGAAGATTTTTTCCTCCATGGATGATGCGCTGAAAGTGCAATCGCTAACTTGAACGAGTTTAAGTTTCGGTATAAAAAATGACAATTAGAATCCATGGCCTACAATATGCTTTGAGAGCACGAGGGAACCTGCATCTTCCAGCGGAAAGGAAGATCTGGTGTCATGGGGCGGAGCCGAGGTATATACCACCCGGGTGGGTGGAAGGAGCCAGCTTGAAGACTTCTGGCAAGATTTAAAGTGAAAGGGGACATGCCAAGAAGGGTGGATGAACAACATATCCACACTCCTAGAAAATCAAGATTGTTTCTTGCAAGGCATTGTTCAGTAGGTCTTCAGACTGGGCAGAAATAAGCCAGTCATCCAGGTAAGGGTAAACACAAGTGGCCCTTTCTTCTCTAGGCCGCTGCTATCACCGCCAGGCACTTGGTAAGACTCTTGGTGCTGATAAGAGGCAGAATGGAAGTACCCTGAACTGGAAGCACTACTGAAGGAGAGATTGGTGGAACATCTGGTTGCCAATGGACTACAGGACCCAAGGCAGCATGGTTTCACCAGGGGGAGGCGTTGAATTTTTTGACTGGGTGACTAGGGAGGTGGATCAGGGGAGGGCAGTGGACATGGCCTATCTGGACTTCAGCAAGGCCTTTGACACTGTGCCACATAGAAGACTATTACACAAACTGGGGAATATGGGTGTGGGCAGGACAATAGTGTGGTGGGTAGGTAACTGGCTGGGTGGCAGAACACAAGAGGGTGGTGGTAAATGGCTGTCACTCCACAGAGGGAAGAGTGACCAGTGGGGTACCACAGGGATCAGTGCTGGAACCGGTCCTATTCAACATCTTCATCAGTGACATTGCGCAGGACCTAGAAGGCAGAATTTCACTGTTCGCTGATGACACAAAGCTCTGTAACAGAGTAGACACACCAGAGGGTGTAGACAGAATGAGAAGCACCTGCAGAAACTTGAAGAATGGTCAGGGGTTTGGCAGTTGAAATTCAATGCAAAGAAGTGCAAGATAATGCATATGGGGCACAAAACCCTGGCACAATATATCAGTTGGGGGTGAGGATATAGCATGCACCAAGCAGGAAAGGGATCTTGGGGTTGTCATCTCTGATGACCTCAAGGTAGGGAAACTGTGACAAGGCAGCAGGTAAGCAAATAGGATGCTGGGATGTATCGGCAGGCATCACCAGCAGGAAAAGGGAGGTCATAATTCCACTATACAAGACACTAGTGAGGCCCTACCTGGAGTACAGTGTACAGTTCTGGAGACCATACCTACGTAAGGACATAGACAGGGTAGAGAAGGTTCAGAGGAGGGCAACAAAGATGGTGCATGGATTGCATCACAAGTCCTATGAAGACAGGTTGAAGGAACTGAACATGTACTCCCTGGAGGAGAGGAGGGAGAGAGGGGATATGATAGAGACATACAAGTATCTTACAGGGAGGAACAGGGTGCAGGAAAACACTATTTTTAAGCGAAAAAAAGATGTTCCAGGACTAGAGGGCATGGGATGAAGCTGGAGGGAGGACGATTCAGAGGAAACATGAAGAAAGAATTTCTTCACAGAACAGGTGGTGGACAAGTGGAACACCCTGCCAGAGGAAGTGGTGGGGGCTGAAACAATCACGGGATTTAAGAATGCATGGGATAGACATAAAGGAATTCTGGAGGTCAGGGGTATGGGGCAACAGACTTCTAGGAAAACAAACTGAACTTACAAGCTCAAATGGGCAGACTGGGTGGGCCATAGGCCCTTATCTGCCGACACTGTCTATGTATCTATGTATCTATGATAGTGCTTACCTTAATAATAATAATAATAATTTTATTTGTATGGTGCCTTTCCATTGCCATGGTGCTTAACAATATAAAAACAAATCATATGACATCCAACAATAGAACAATACAGATTATAATCAAATGCTAATACAGTGATAAACACTTCAATTATCTAAAAAAAAAAAAGGCATTTTGCCACAGATAGGTTTTAAGCCCTTCTTAAATTTCTCCACAGTTGTACACTCCCGTAACCGATGGGGTAGAGAATTCCAAAGGGTGGGGGCTGCATAAGCAAAAGCTCTTGAACCAAATGACTTCAAATTCACCCTTGGAATCTCTAACAACCCCTCGTCGGCCGAACGGAGTGATCGACCAGGGCAGTAAGGAACCAGGAGCTCTTTCAGATCGTGCAGACCCTGTCCATGTAGGGCTTTAAAAGTCAGTAAACTGACTTTAAAGGTGATCCGCCACTGTATTGGCAGCCAGTGCAGTTCGCGCAGCACTGGAGTAATGTGGCAGGATCGAGTAGAACCTGTCAAAAGCAGGGCTGCTGCATTCTGCACCAACAGCAGGTGGTGGATTTCAACCCCAGGAAGCCCTAGATAAAGGGAGTTGCAGTTATCCAAGCGCGAGGACACAAAGGCATGGACCAAGGTGGGAAGGTTGTCAGACGGAACCAGATGCCTAACCCTGGCGATGATAAAAGGAAGTTTTGACGACAGCCGACATCTGAGAATGTAGGATCAGTCCATCATCAAAAACTACCCTCAGGTTGCCTACCCGCTCAGAGGTCGGAAAAGCGCCGCCAAGAAAAATTCCAGAGGGAGTACCAACACCCGACCCCCGCCATCTGACGACCGGGTCCACAACCAGTACCTCAGTCTTTTCCAAGTTCAACTTCAGCCAACTGGAATCCATCCATTCCTGGATTTCTTTCAGACAGTTGTTAAAAACCGAAAGAGCTCCATCCTGATCGGGTGCAAAAGAAAGGTAGAGCTGGGTATCATTTGCGTAACAGTGAAATCTCAGCCCATACCTTCTTACAATGTCTCCAAAGGGTAGCATATACACCACGAACAACATGGTGACAGCACAGAAATGGAAATTACGTACCTACCGTAATTCTTGATCTTCCTGGACGAAGTTTCCACCACTCATTCACACTGATGGTATCTATGCCGGAGGTGCTAGGACCCAGTGGGTGCAAACTTTTTTGCAAGAGGGCCGGCGTCAGAGATGAAGCCACGAGGAGTGGCGCCACGAGCCTCGGCTCGTGCGGCAATGACTATCTCAGCATCGACCCTCCAGCCGCCTAAGTACCTTTTTTCCCCCAAGGAGGTACAGTGTAACTAACATAGAAGGATTAGCCTAACAAAAACCGGACATAAAGTCCGAACGACCCGTATAAGAAGGGTCAACAAAGAAGTCTTCACAGCCTAACATTGAGGGACTGAAGACCAACAACAGAGAGGTGGGTGGGTGTGTGAATGAGTGGTGGAGGCTTCATCCAAGAAGATCAAGAATTACGGTAGGTACGTAATTTCCATATCTTCCAGGACATAAAGTCTCCACCACTCATTCACACTGATGGGAGAGTACCGAGCTAATAATCCCCCGAGAGGGTGGCAGAAGAAACCAAGAGCTCTCGAATTTAGAACAGAAGTCCGTTAAGGATAGTCCTGCCAAACGAAAGATGTCGCCTGGCATGGACATCCAGGGCATAGTGCTTGACGAAAGTATGCACTGAGCTCCAGGTAGCCGCACTGCAAATGTCTGCAATGGGCACGTTGTGGATTTCCGCCAGGGATGCCGCGACTGCTCTAGCAGAGTGAGTGTACACACTGCCCTCCAGTTTAACTTGCGCCATGGAGTAACAGTGGCGAAGGCATGCCACTAGCCATGCCGAATTGCATCTGATAGTGACAGGTTGACCCAGCCGGGTCTCGCTAAAGGAGACAAACAGTTGTTGAGCATTGCAAATTTCTTTTGTTCTAGCCAAATTGAAACGCAGAGCTCGTCTGACATCTAAAGAATGAAGGGCACGCTCTCCTTCATTTTGGAAATTTGCAAAGGAAGTAGGTAAGATCAAAGGTTGGTTTAGATGGAATTCTGAAACGACCTTAGGGAGAAACTTAAGATGGGTCCTAAGAACTACTTTGTCCTTATGAAATACAGTGTACGGCGGGTCTGTGACCAAAGCATGCATTTCAGAAACTCTACGGGCCGAGGTAATGGCCACCAGGAAGGCCATTTTCCAAGTGAGAAATTTCAGCTCACAGGTAGCTAGAGGCTCAAAAGGCTTTCGAGTGAGCATGTCTAGCACAAGATTAATGTCCCAGGCTGCGACTGGATGTCTGATAGGAGGTCTGGTATGCAGAATACCCTTAAGAAACCTCTTAACTACAGGTAACTAAGCCAACGACAAGTAAAGTACTGGCTCATGATAAGCTGAAATGGCACAAAGGTGAACTCTGACTGTAGAGTATTGTAGACCTGAATTTGAGAGGTCTAAGAGGTACTCTAGAACTTCATTTGGTGGGCAGGAAAAAGGATTCAAAGAGGATTTTGCACACCAGAGAGAAAAATGCTTCCATTTGGCTGTGTAAGTTTTTCTGGTGGCTGGCTTGCATGCAGCCAAAAGAATATCTGAAACTCTCCGAGAGACATTGAACCTGTTCATCTCTGTTTCTTTAGGAGCCAAGCACGAAGGTGAAGCGACCTCAGATTGGGATGGACCACAGGACCCTGGGTCAGAAGGTTCATCTGAAGGGGAAGCACCTTCGGAGGGGTTTCCGACATACTGTTGAGTAATGGAAACCATATCTGTCAAGGCCAGAAGGGAGCAATGAGGATCATTTTGTTCCCCTGGGACTCGAATTTGAGAAGCACCCTCTAAATCAGAGGAAGAGGAGGAAAGGCGTATAGAAAGTGTTTTGTCCACTGCAGCCTGAACGCATCCTGACAGAAAATGCCAGGCCCTGGATTTCTGGAGCAGAAGAGAGGCAGTTTTGTGTTGAGTGGGGATGCAAAAAAGGTCCATGTCTGGAGTTCCCCACTCTGCAAATAGTGACTTAACTATGGTGGAGTCAAGAGACCACTCGTGAGGATCTGTCTCCATTCTGCTGAAATGGTCTGCCAGTTAGTTCTGCACTCCCGGCAAGTAGACCACCTGAATTAGAGCTTTGTGCTCTAGGCACCATTCCCACACTCTCATCGCTTCCCTGCATAAAGGGCACGAGTGTGCACCGCCCTGCTTGTTGATGTAATACATCACTGCTTTGTTGTCCATTTGAAGGAGAATGTTCTTGTGACAGAGAATGTCCTTCAAAGCCCGGACTGCATCGAGGACGGCTCTCATTTCTAGGACGTTTATATGAAGCTGGGACTCGACGCGAGTCCACGTACCTAGGGTGTGGAGATCTTGACAGTGAGCTCCCCACCCCATCAGGGACACGTCCGTGGTAATGGAAATCTGTGATCCAGAGGAGCAAAGGGATACCCTTCCAGCTGGTTGTCCTCTTGCGACCATCAGGTGAGTGACCTCTTCAGAGGCTCTGTCACCTTGATGAGAAGGAACTGAGGGTGAGTGGCTGGGGCCCACTGAGTATCCAATGAGAGGTTCTCATGTGGAGATAAGCTAGGGGTACAGCAAACACTGAGGATGCCATGAGACCCAGCATCCGTTGCACAGAGATAGCTCGAACTGAGCTGTTCTCTCTGATGTATCGGGCCATCTGTAGGATATCGTTCCTTCTGTCCTCTGAAAGAAAATATTTCACAGACAAGGTGTCCAGAAGAGTTCCTATAAAAAGGAGCTTCTGGGAAGGCTGCAACTGCGATTTCTTGAAATTTAGCAGGACTCCCATGAATCTGAGAAAGTCTGAGGCTGTGGCTACAGTGTCGAGAGTTCCTTGCCTGGAATGACTTGCTAAAACCAGTCGTCCAGATATGGGAACACACGTATTCCGATCTTTCTGAGATGCGCTGCGAGAATTGCACAACACTTTGTAAAAACTTATGGCACCGAGGATAGCCAAAAGGGCAGGACTCTGAACTGATAATGCTGGCCCAGTGCCACAAACCTCAGGTATTTGTGGTGCTTCGGGTGAGTAAGAATATGCTGGTAAGCATCCTGCATGTCCAGGGAAGCTAGCCAATTGTGTTGATGAAGCAAGGGTAACAGGGTCCCTAGCGATATCATCTTGAACTTTTCCTTGAGAAGAAACTTGTTTAACTTTCTGAGGTCCAGAATGGGGCGCATGCCACCGGTCTTTCTCGGGACCAGGAAGTAATGGAAGTAGAAACCTGTGTTTGTTGATCCAGCAGAACTATTTCTACTGCCCTGTTGTTCAGAAGGCCTTGTATCTCCGAGGCAAGAAGGTCTGACTGTATTGTCGACAGCCTGGGCTGTCGTTTAGGGGGCGATCCAGAGGGGTTTCTGAAAGATTGAGGGAGTACCCTTCGCAGATTATCTGGAGGACCAATTTGTCTGATGTTATGGACTTCCACTGGTTGTAGAACTGAGTCAGATGTCCTCCAACCTCTGAGGAAGAGTCCTCCTAAGGCAGTTGAGGTGGGACCTGAGCCAGAAACTCAGAAGGTGGCACTGGGCGCTTTGGGCCCTCGTGCCTTCTGTTGCGTTTGCTTTTGAGGCTGGGGGGCTTGGTTTTCATTAAAACCTCCCCTGCCCTTGCCCGAAATGACTGACGGTTGTGAAATTGATGCTTCTTAACAACACCCCCAACAAGGGGTGGGAGCAGGTCGAGCCGTTTTAATGGCTAACTTAGTCTTCTGTGTGGCCTCCAAAGCTTGCTCTACTTGAGGTCCAAGCAGATACATACTGCCAAAGGGTAACGCCATGACCTGTTGGGCACCATTTGTGAAGCCCAAAGAGTGTAGCCAGGAGTGACGACGGGTACAAATGCCCGCCGCCGCTCGGGCTCGGGAAGCAGTATCGAAAGCGTCCATAGCTGCTTTAACCTGCTGGCTGTTGGACTCAATACCCCTAGTTATGGTCTGAAGTAGCTCTGAACTAGTGTCCGACTTGGGCAGAGCTTCCACCATCTGTTTGAGTGAATGCCAAAGAACATACTTATATTGAGAGAAATAGCCTTGGTAGCTGGCAATACGCATACCCAGGGTGGAGCAGCAAAGACTCTCTTACCTAAGGTGTGTATCTTGTGAGATTCTTTGTTTATAGGACGGGTTATAGATGCCTGAGGAAGAATAGCCTTATCATTCTCTGCCAAGACTACAATAGGGTCCACAAAGGTCTGGGAGGCCAAAATGGGTCGATCTTTGGGAGCAGTGTACTTCCTGTCTATGGACTTAGCCACAGAAGGAATGAGAGCGGGATTATTCTATACCATCTGAGAGAGCGTCTCAAAAGATGGTTGTACCAGGGGAGTTAAATCCATAGGGATCGCCGGACATGAAGGTACTGGAATCTTAAGAGCTTCCCAGGATCGATATCTGTAGTCTGGAAAGAAAGAGTAGAATTTAAATTTTTCAGCAGAGGCTTGAATGACAGGTCTTCGACCACAGGCTCTGCAACAGGATTAATTCCTGTTCCTTCAACATCATCACCCAGCTGAAGGTCTGGGTCAGGCTCAATACCATTTCCTGACAGTCCAGGAGGGACTGTATGGACAGGAAAGGAGTGAAAGTCAGTAGGAAATGAAGAGGAGAAAGGAATCGGAGACAAGAAGCCCTGAAGACTGGACGCCGCAGCACCAAGCCTCGGCGCTGAAGAGTAACACGGGGCCGAAGGCAAGGAAGTCGGCATCGTCTGAAACAGCCCAGCACATGGCGCCAACAGAGGCCATGGTGCCGAAGATGCCTGCGGCGCTGCAAGCAGCATGAACAGGGCCCGCAGTGCCGAGGATGACGCCGAAAGGCCACCCGGCGCCGAAGACGGTGCCAACAGGCGCACCGGCGCCAAAGACGCACTGAGAAACCCATCGGCGCCAAAAGCAATCCAGGGCTCTAAAAACTGCGATCTGAGGAAAAAGCAGGAGGTATACCAGGAGACAGAGGCATCGGTGTGGCCCCCTGCGCCACAGCCATGTAAGGGTGGGGGGACACCTGAGCGCGGAGTAGACGGCACCAAAGAAGGCGCCGCGTGACTAGGGAGGTCCAACTGCCCTACCCAATCCCTCGAAAGGCCCGAGGGACTCGGAGAGACCGAGCCAGACAGCTGGACCAACCTCCAAGCCCACTGTTCCATAAGAGCGGCCCACTGATGAAACTGCTAATCAAAAGCCCTTCCTAAAGGCAGGGAAGGGCTTCCATGTCGAAGAGGTCGGTCACTGGAGACGAAACCAGCAACTTTGGAGGAGAAGACCGACACCTGACCTCAATAACTGACAGTCAACGTGCAGACATACCAGAAGGAGACCTCGAGTGATGCCTTCTCTTTTTTGACCTGTGGGTCGAAGAAGAGCTCGAGGCCAAATGGTGCCAAGAGTGTGATCGTTTTCTTTTATGCTTGCGGGGGGACGCCCATCCCTCGAGCATCGGACCATCAGTTGTCGGACCCCCGGCTGGCTGAACAGCTTTCATATGAAGTCTCCCTACCATCACCTGACCCGCTCATGGTCGACTTCATCAATGTAGGCTGAAGACTTCTTTTCTTTAATAAGAATAGTTGTAAGCGGTACTTATTTAGAGATATATTACAAAACAATAAACTGAAAACTAAGCTGCTAGTTTGAAGTTTGACTCCTGGCAGGCGAGCAACGTCGTTTTAGAAGCGCACTCTATGGCAGGAAAAAAGGAACTAGGCAGTTGGAGGGTTGAAGCAGAGATGGTCATTGCCCCACGAGCCGAGGCACATGGCGCCACTCCTCACGGCTCCATCTCTGGCGCCGGCCCTCTTGCAAAAAAGTTTGCTCCCACTGGGTCCTAGCGCCTCCAGCGTAGATCCCATCAGTGTGAATGAGTGGTGGAGACTTTATGTCCAGAAAGATCCCTGAGGCACCCCCACAAGACAAAGCAGTTGGGCCTGAAGAAAAAACGCCAGACACAACTCTTTGTATTCTACCAGTGAGGAACGATGTAAACCATCTCAGGACTGTCCCCGCCATTCCACAGATATGCGTTGAAAGGATCATGGGCAACAGGCTTGCTAGATAGATAGTGATTTTATTTATATAGCACCCATCTACAAAGACTCCGGGTGCTTCACAATATAATACATATAGCATACACTTAGAAATACAACAATACAAATTTAAAACCAAACAATATACAGATTACAGCTGGGAGCAACAGCTTAACTAAGCATCATAAAATATACTATTATTATAAAACCCCTTCAATTAAAAGCTTGATTAAATATGATTTTAGGCCCTTCTTAAAGGCTTCCATCGAGGCAGCCTCCCTAAGACAGCCAGGCAAGGAGTTCCACAGGGTAGGCGCAGCCACTGCAAACACTCAATCACCTGAATGCTGCAGCCTAACCCTGGGAACTCAAAGGAGGCCGCCCCTGGCAGAACAGAAAGCCAGGGCTGGCCAGTACAGCTCAAGGAGCTCTTGCAGATGGACTGGGCCCCTCTTGTGTAAGGACTTATAAGTCAACAGCCCTAGCTTGAAGACAACCTTCCACCGAACTGGCAGCCAGTGCAGTTCGCGGAGAGTCGGGGTGATATGTTTGCATCATTTCACCCCCAACAATACTCTCGCTGCCGCGTTCTGCACCAGCTGCAGTCTGCGGAGGTTGCCTCCAGATATTCCTAGGTACAGGGCATTGCAGTAGTCTAACCTGGAAGTGACGAAAGCAGGCACCAGTGTGGGCAGGTCATCAGTCAGGATTAGGGCTCTAATTTGGGCAATATTGCTGAGATGATAAAACCAGTTCTTACCACGGCCGACAACTGCGCCTCAAGTGTCAGGCCACCATCCAGGATTACTCCCAAATTCTTCACCTGCCTAGACGGGGCTAAAGACACATCCGCCAGCACAAGGTCAGGGGGTAATGTCATACCCACCCACCCACCGCCCTGATGACCCAGCTCCACCACCAGTACCTTAGTTTTGTCTGCAGGGGTCGATCTTAACATGGTTTTACTAGCCCAAGCACTAGTGCAAATTGACCAGGGCTAGTGCAGCTTACTCTCTACTTGCCCAGCCTGACTGTTCAGATTTTAATGGCTGTTAATGAAGTTAAAAAAAGTCTCTACTTTAGCATTCTCTAGTCCTCATGCTGTTCTCTCTCAATATTCCAGATGGCCAGGTGTGATTAACAGCTCATTAAGAGCTGCAAATATCTGGCAGTTCAAGAGAGGGGATCCCACAAATGACTCAATGTGAGTCATTATCACTCCACTGTTTAGACTTTCAGCTAGTGTCCAGGGAGTGATCAAGGGTAGAGTGCTGTTAAGTCACTAGGTTCCAGTTTTCTGAATGTATCTATGTCTAACAATTTGTCCAATATTATTAAGACCAGTGCCCCTCATTTCTCTACATTTTGGGTGTTTGTAGACATTTCAGTGACAAAATGCAAAGAGGCATACCTCTCAACCTCCTGCCTCATAAATCAGGGACAATGCTTAAAAAAACCAGGGACAAAGGACCTAAATCAGGGACACTTCTTCAAAATTGGAGATATCCACTCAGGAAGCTGGTAGAATAAAGGGCTCAGTGTAAAATGCATTTTCTAAGGAAGAACAAGTCTATAACTTAAATGTTTGACATTATTTTGTGCTTATAACCCCCGCTGTTTAGTCACGGAAACACAATTTTTAGGAGGGACAGAGTAGAATTTTTAGGTAAAATCAGGGACGGTTGAAAGGTATGCAAAGAGGTATACATGATCGGCCCTGCAATTGGTGGGTTTTATCCCAGCCTCACCATAACTTCCCTCTCCCAAATCTCTTAACTTTGTTCTTTCCCCGGACACCACTGCAGACAAGACTCTTAAGTGACCATCTATAGATCCATAGCTGCCATTACTGGCAAGTGTAGGGGGTCCTCAGCTCTTCTAAATGGACCATGCCAGCCATCACCATCCATACAGTTTCAACCTTAACCCACTCAGCATGTCCTTTCAGCCTAAAAACAAAGCTTTGGATCATGTATGGTACAAAAATAAACCCTGATAAAATACATAATTTGAAACCTTGAAATAGGCATTGCTGGGGTGCATAGATCATCCTATACGGAAATGGAAATAGTAGTGTTATTCCTGTGTACTGTTTCCCCAGGGCTGATGAAAGGACAATGTTAAAGAAAAATATGTTATTATTGGGACAGAGCATATTAAAATCAATGCTTTTACTAACAAAAATGTCATAGTTTTCTATTTTCCAAGCCCCTTAGGTTTGTCTAGTCCCCACCCCAAAGAAATCTTAGATGTGCTCCTGGCTCACTTGAGATTGTGCAAAAACTTTCAAAAGTGCAGGTCTCCAGTTGACTATAGGGTGGGGACCACGAGTGTCTTTCTCTGCCTGACTCTGCTCATTGCCCTGTGGGTGGCATACCTCTCAACCTTTTGTCCCCCAAATGTGGAGCATTGCCTATCAAAATGAGGAACAAATGGGCAAAATGTGGAACACTTAATCAAATCTTTACCTAAGAAGCTCAAAATACTGTTAAAATGTTGCATTTATGTTCAGAAAGTATGTTATTAATTGAACGATATATTTTTGCATCATTTACTATGGATTTTTGCTTTAAAATGTTGACTTTGAATGTGGAACAAGTCCTCAAAATGTGGAACAGGGAGCTTTTGGGAAGTAAAATGAGGAACGTTCCTCAGTGTCAGTGGCTCAGTAGGTAGCACACTCGCCTCTGAGGCCGGGAGATCAGAGGGCTGTGGGTTCAGTTCCCACATCTAGCACTTGGGTTAATATCCCAATACTGACACTGCAGTGCAGCATGAAGGGTGCTTCACTTCTGAGGTGCCGTCTTTCGGATAAGATGTTAAAACCGAGGTCCCATCTGCCTGGATTGGTGGTAGTTCAGGTGGATGCTAAAGATCCCATGGCACTTATCGAAAATAGTAAGGGAATATCCCCGGTGTCCTGGCCAAATTTCTCACATTCACTAAAAATACCACCAACAGCTTAATCTGGCTCAATTTCAGTTGCTTACCATCTGTATCCCTCCCTCCCCCCCGGTCGCCCCTGAAAAAGGGACTTCTAGGCCCAGTGGGCTTACTGGGTCAACAAAATTCAATAAATATATAATGTGGTACAGTTGAGAGATATGGTGGGTGGTGGTGACAGTGTGGTGTGGTGAGGTGCATGATGATGCCAGCTATTGTGTGCCCAGAGCTAGGACAGCTTGATTGAACATTTGCTGTTGTGATATCCTCTCAGTGTTTGGTGTGTGTGTGTGTTTGGAGGGGGGCAGAAAGAGGAAGAGGGGAGGCCATGGTACAAAACAATGGGGGGGGGCCTCACTGTCTGTGATGGATGGCATTGCAGTCTCTTTTTTCTGCTGGGGAGCTGGAAGCAATGTGGTAGCAGGATAAATGTGCAATAATCAGAGTATTTCTTGGCTTTGCTTGCAATGTTTCCTGTATAAGTGATCAAAATTTACCATTATAACTAAGGGCTAGTACAACCATCTGCGGTCTAGTGCAATTTTGAATCAACTTGCCCTGCTGGCTAGTCCAAAAAAAGGTTAAGGCTGACACCTGCTTGTCTGGGTATAGTTTAAGCCAACTGTGAGTCTTCCATGTTTGGATTTCCTCAAGGCAGCTGTTAAATACAGAGTCTGACACCTGGCTATTGGGAGCACAGGACAGGTACAGCTGGGTATCATCTGCATAGCAGTGAAAACCCAGCCCATACCACCTGATAATGTCCCCCAATGGCAGCATATACACCATGAACAGCAAAGGCGACAAGACTGACCCCTGCGAAACACCACAGCACAGATGCTTCAGATTTGATGAGAAAATTCCCATGGTCACCCTCTGCACTGTCTGTCTGTCAGGTATGACCTAAACCAGTTTATGACATTTCCGGACAGGCCACACCAAAACCGCAGTCGGTCAAGTAACACCTCATGGTCCACGGTGTCAAATGCCGCAGAAAGGTCTAGAAGGACCAAGATGGTACAGTCCCTTCTAACTTTCGCCATCAGGAGGTCATTAAGCACCCTCAGCAGGGCCGTCTCTGTACTATGCCACACTCGGAACCCCAACTGAAAAGGCTCACAGGCGAAGGAAGCAGCAAGATGTCTCTCCAGCTGAACGGCCACCACCTTTTCTACAACGTTCCCTAAAAATGGGAGGTTCGAAACAGGTCTGTAATTGCTGAGGCAGTCTGGGTTCAAAGATGTTTTTTCTTCAAAAGGGGTCTAACCAAAGCCTCTTTTTTCAAGGCTGAAGAAAAGATTCCACTCTTAATGAACTCCAGACTACCCCAGCAATCACAGGACCAATCAGGTCCAAACATTCCACCAAAAGGCGAGTTGGACCTGGATCTAAATCACAGTGGGTCGGCCGCAGCTTAGAGATCATCTCTACCACCTCCCCAAACCCAATCAGCTCAAACTCATCCCACACAGGGGGAGTGCTCAGACTCAACTCAGGCCGGACACTGCAGCCCTTTCGAGAGACATTCTACGAGACCTCAGCCCTAATGGAGGACACTCCGAAAGTCCACATAATGTGTCCTCAGGGCCAATTTGTCCCCCACCAGACCAGATTTCCTCCAACGCCTCTCTAACCTCCAACCCCTAGTCTTTAAACCTCAGAGATTCTCATCATACCAGGGAGATCTCCGACAAGTAGATAGGGGTCGGATATGCAAGGGTGTGATTGAGTCAAGGGCTGCAACACCCGATAGGTCCAATACCGCCAAAAGGTCCTCTGGGGATACTCCCCTTAAAGACTGGTACTGGACCATCTCCATAGGGGCAGGACCATCTGGGGCCTAAACATTAACCCCACGGTGCTATGAGCCAACCAAACCACCGGATCTTCACTAAGGTACATAATATCCAGCTCAGAAGAAAAAAACAAATCCAATGTGTGGCCACCCTAGTGTGTCGCTGTCATTACCTTTTGTGTCAGGCCCAGTGCCCCCATGCTCTCGAGAAGGTCTCTCCCAAATTTAGATAGCCCCCCATCAACCCAGGCATTGAAATCCCCCAGGATCAACCAACTGGGGGACTCCAGTATCAGGCATGTGATGAGCTCCTCGACCTCTCGCAAAAAATCCCCATCACTACCTGGGGGACAACTGAGCAGAAGGACACTGAAGCCCGCACACATACCTCCCCAGGCAGCCACACATTCAAAGGACCTTATAGGACTCTTAGGCAGCACCGTGAGGCTCAGGCTAGATTTAAAACAAATAGTCACCCCCTGCCCCTACGATCCTTCCTTGGGCTATCACGGAGTATCCGGCTGGCACTGCCGCCTCTAAAATCAGGGCAGCATTTTCATCCAGTCAGGTCTCCGTGATGCAAGCCAGATCGACAGAGGATATCAAGTACGCCATTACAGCCGTCTTGTTCCTTATCGATCTGGCATTGCACATCACAACCCGAGTAGGATGAGGTGAAGCAACTGGACCAGTCAACTGCCCACCCTCTAAGGTGGGGCCCTTGGGTATGGGGACCAGACAGGGCACACCCCGTTCAAGTCCCCATTTCGCCCAAGGGCGTCTCCTTGACTTCACCACCTGAATTCCGGACACAAAAGTATCCACTCAGGGGACGACCCCCCCGAGCTATCCCTAAAGCCCTACATCTAAAGTAGGCTTCTGATGACAGTACTGGGAGCTCGAAGTCCCCGGAAGTCATCACCTGAGTAGCTGCGTCTTACGGGCCCCAAACCCCAACACATTTCTAAAAACAAAACAACCCACTCAATAATTCAAACTTCTCAAATACCACACACCCACGGCCCACTACAACCCACTCACCACACCCCCACCACCCACAACAACCTACTCACTAATTCACACTCCTCTAACGCCACACCCTCACCACCCCAAACAATACACCTTCTGTATTACCCAATCATACTTCTTTCACACACCTTTCACCAAAACACTTCCACACAACTAGACATAATTTCAGCGTCTCCAGAACTTTTACATACAAAAACGAGAATTATTAAATTTAAGTCCCAGAAAATTTTTTAAAAGTCCAAACAGTTCAAAAGAACAATGTCCAGAATATTATAATATACACTAGGGAGCTGTCACCTCCACAGTCCAAGTAATTAGAAAACCCAAGAGGCTCTCACCCTCTTGGCTCTAGAATTTTAACTGTCCAACATTCAGTTTATTAAAAATAATTCCAGAACTTCAAAGCTGTACTCCTACTCACTGAGTTCTCTGCATACCAGGAGAGGAGGAAAGCACTAACTCCAGGTAGTCCTCTTTACTTATAGGCTGCAACCAACAGTTTTTTTCCAAATCTTCCCGACCCAACCATGACCTCAGGGCACTTCAGGGACTCCCCTGCGGCAGCAGTCACCCTTCAGTGTCCACCCCGCCGGTTCACACTGTCTTTGGTTGAACACCCTCTGGTGTCCGACCCTTCAGGTAACCCCTTCAGACACCATGAAACTTAGTTACGGGTCTATAATCACCAAACTCTCCACAACTTCAATGCTGCAGGCCTCCTTTCTGCTACACGACACTCAATCCTTCATTCATCCAGAGTCTCCAGTAGCACAGGCTGTCCCATCTTCTTCCTTCCTTCCTTCCTCCTAGTCATGTTTCAAAAGTACTCCTCCTCAAATCACCACCACCTGTTTCAGTCCTTGGACTGACACTCCACCTGGCTAGATTACAGGTCTCCATCTCCGGGAGCTGGTCTTCATATGATTCACCCACAGAAGCGGCAGCTGATCTGGCGAACAAGCTACCTGATCTGTTTAAGCATGGCTGACTATACCTTCTCAAACATCGGGTTTACAGTGTTGGAAGCTAACCCTCCCATTCTCAAGATCTAAGTAGAAAATTTGCCTTTTTTCTCTTTTTTGGTACCTGTTTGGAGTTTCTCTTTTTTGGACTGTGCAGGCCGCCCATACGGCTTGGTGTGACAATGACCAGACATGATCGCTGGGGGTAGTCACGAGTTTGCAGGGCCTTCAATGTGAGGAGGAACTTTTATTTTCAGGAAGAGTTCCTGGGGTTGGATTTTGGTTCAGGCTATTTCTCTGTCCTGGCTCCCATTTCATCCCCCCAGCATTTTCGCGCTCCAGCAAACCAGTTTTCAGATTTCCACGGACGGATCTTCCACATGTACTATATACCACTAGCTTGATTCTTGTTTTTATCTGTTCTGATTACAGGCAGTGTGGTCTGTTTATTGTTACTGCCCGTTGTCATTGGACTGAAGCTCAACTTGGCAAATTGACTTGGGGGGGTTGACATATATTATCCTAATTGGGTTAGGCAGGGCGACTCATCAGAGCCTACAATAATTCTTTCAGGTAAAGGGTTAGCCTATATCTGACCAAGGCTCTTCCTGAAAGTTTCGTGTAGTTTTGTTGGTTAAGGGAATAGCTCCAATTTACTCTCTATACCTCAGACAGTCTGACCATGTTGGCACCAAGGTCTCACTCCTATCTTGTGCTTTCAATGGCCGACTGGTACTGGATAATTTTATTTATTTTAGCCTTTGGTAATCGGGTAAGGCCCACTAGGCACAAGTGCCTGTTTTCAGGGGCGACCTGGGAGCACTGGGCGGTTAAGTGACTTGCTCAGAGTCGCACAGTATTCAAGTGGAGGTTGTGAGAATCAAACTTAGGTCCAGTCTGTTGGATGTATCAAGCCCGTTCACACCTCGTTCCTCTAACCTCTAGGCTATACTGCCACAATTAAAGACGGTGATTGGGGGGCTCAGGTCCATGCAAGCCTGTGGAAGCTGCACATCGTTCCAGGCAAAGGGGGGGGATCAGCTCCTTAACGCTTCCTCTTGGTTACCTGTACTGGGTTTTGGCTAGTCTGGCAAACCTCAAGAAGGATAAAGAGACAAGCAAAACAGGTTTCCTTATTTATCTGTCACCTCCAGTCTTCGTTCTGATTGAGGAGAGGACTAGAGCTGTATGGGGTGGGAAATGCCTACCTTGGGATCTTGGCTCGAAGCAGGGTCCTCTGTACATAGTTGCTGGGGGGTATTGGGGGGAGCAGGGAGGGTGGCTTGGATCCTTCTATTAGATTACTCATTTTTCTAAAGGGGGTCTCAGGGTTAGAGATCCCAGCCCAGGTAGGTGTGGGGGGATTCTTATCAGAGGGAAGGGATCGGTTACATATTATGGTATCTGGGGGGAGGGCTGTAATTGGAGAGGAAGGGGGTGGGTTGGAGTGTGCCCTAAGGATTCTAGAATTTCATGGGTTAGGGAAGAATGTTTATTCATATTGTGTATAACAAATGGTGAATCTAACAGTTAAAGTGATAACATGGAATATTAGGGTAGTCAGAGATCCAGTGAAAAGACTTCAGGTCTTAAAACACTGTGCTATGGTCAACGCTGGCATTATTTTGCTGCAGGAAACACATTTATTGGAAAATGAAGCCACATGGTTATGTTAACAAGGGGTTTCACAAGTCTTCTCATACGGAGATTCGTCTTCAAGTAGAGGGGTAGTAATTTTAATTAAGTACAATATTTCCTTTCAAGCAGAATATTCTATGGCGGACCCTAATGGCAGATTTATACTGGTTAAGGGCACTCTAATGGGTAAGGAGGTTATCCTGGGTTCCCTTTATGGTCCGGTGGGATGTGATCCCACCTTTCTAATGGGCCTAGCTAATAGACTTGCCTTGTTCTTACCTACCCCTCTAATTTTGGGAAGGGATTGGAATATCCCACCAACTCAGGACTTGGATAGATCCTACCAATTATTAAAACCCCCCTCACCATCCCAAAGGGCTCCGAGTGATTTTATGGAACTACTCCGACTCTATGATCCATGGCGTACCCTTAACCCCACCCACAAACTCTCTTCCTTTTACTCGACAATACACCAATCATGGTCCAGGCTGGATTACATTTTAATCAGTCTTCCCCTCCTAAAAAGTCTATGTCAAACAGGATTAGAACCAATTGTTCTATTGGATCACTCAGTAGCCTGGGTGTTACTAGCCCTAGATCCCTTTAGCCAGAGAGATACAACATGGAAATTAAACACCCAGTTATTAAAAGATAAATCCATTGTTTCTAAGGTACAATCGCTTATCCAATCCTTTCTTGATTCTAACAGAGGCTCTGTCCAGAAGGAGGACATGTTATGGTGCACTCTTAAGTGCTATCTCAGGGGGGAATTTATTAAGATAGCTTCATACAGAAAAAGGCTAAGGGAGGCAGAGGCTCCATCTCTTATTGCTCAAATTAGGACAGCAGAACTCTCCATCTCCCCATCTACTTCTACCGACTCTACGGAAGCATTACTATCCCTCAGGAATAAATATGGAGACCTACTACAGGTACAGGCAGAATACGCCATATTAAAAACTAAATCTCACTATGCGGATCAAGGGGAGAAGGCAGGTAGGCTCCTGGCCTCAAGATTGCGCAAGTTGGAATGTTCCAGGCTAATTCCCTGTATCATGGCCCAAGATGGCACCGCCAAGACTGCGTCCCGTGACATAACCAAGGTTTCTGAAAACTTCTACCACTCCCTATATGGCAAATGCCGCTTTCTGCCATCTTCTCAAGAAATTGAAGCCTATTTAGACTCTCTAGAATTACCTTCGCTCTTAGACCAGAGGTCCTCCTTATCGTCCCCTTTAGCTTTATCAGAAGTGAAGGCAGCAATTAAAGATGTAGTCTTGGATAAGGCACCTGGACCTGATGGCTTCCCCTCCAACTTCTATAATATCTTCTCTAAAGAGTTAGCCCCTCTCTTGCTTAAGCTATACAAATACATGCTATCTGCAGATTCCCTAGACCCATCATTATTAGAAGCCACAATAGTTCTCCTTCTTAAAACCAGATAAATCACAGTCACAACCATCCAGTTATTGTCAGATCTCTCTCTTGAATTATGCTATCAAGATACTAACTAAATTACTCTCCTGGTGCATCAGGTCAGTGTGGACTTGTTTACAGAGTCCTGAGCAGGCAGGCTTTTTTCCCTGGCCACTCCTCTCCATATCACCTCAGGAAACTGAGTCACATTTTTCAGGCTGCCCAGACCTCCCACTCCCCCACTGCACTAATCTCGTTAGATGCTGAAAAAGCATTCGACAGAGTGGATTTGGAGTTTCTCTGGGCAACCTTACGGAAAATGGGCTTCCCTTTTCTTTTCCTCCAATGGCTCCAATCTGTTTATTCTTCCCCTTCAGCCAAAATTTATCTTAATGGGGTCTTTTCCTCTCATTTCCCTCTCTTCACAGGCACCAGACAGAGATGTCCCCTCTCACCTTTCCTCTTTAACCTTTACTTGGAACCCCCCCTCCGCAGAATTAAATCATCACCTCAGAAACAGGGTATCTCTATACTCAATCACACCTTAACCTTATCTGTTTATGCTGATGATACTCTCCTTCATTTAGAATCCCTTGCAACCTCCCTAGAGGAATCACTCCAAGCAATACCTCAGTTCAGCCATCTTTCCAATTATAAACTTAATCTGGCTAAAACAAAAATATTCCCCTTAAACCACCTCACTCACAGAGCTGCCTTTAATCGGTTTGGCATGAAATGGTCCCCACATTCTATTAGATATTTAGGTATTCTCTTATCCACACATTCCTCGAAGGTCAGGAAATTAAACTTTGATGACTTGATGATCACTATTCAATAAGATCTCCGTAGACGGGAATCCCTTCCACTATCCTTATGGGGACAAATGAACATCGTTAAAATAAACATCCTCCTCAGACTTTTCTACTCCTTAAATACGTTGAATATTTGGCTTCCTTTCTCCTTTTTCCATCACATACATTCGATTATCTCAAGCTTTCTTTGGTTAAATAAACACCCTAAGCGTTCCTTTCTCAAGCTAAGTCTCCTTTAAGAGTTAAGTGGTCTTCATCTTCCCAATTTTCTCTCTTATACTACTGGGCCAGCCACATGTCGAGATTAGGTAGGTGGCTATCTAATCTAGATGATGATTACATCCCAACTTGGCTCCAGATTGAAAATCAACTCCTAAGCTCGCATAACTTAGATGCTTCAACCATCTTCTATTGCACATGGAAAGCTCTCCCATTCTTGTTACATCACTCGGTGACTGGCACGTCATTGAAGGTTTTCCTCCAGTGTTGCTCCTTTTTCAAGATATCCCCACCTCAACATTTTGCTCAACCCATTGTCCTTAAACCCAATATCAAAACTGTGGGTGCTTGCCTCACTCCGGGCTGGCTGCCTCAGCTACGGGATGCCAAAGTGGCTGACCTATATTTTGCCTCGAACACACGTCTTCAAGATTTTTCAACTGAGACATCTAGTGGGCCACGTCTTTGGAACTACCCCTCAGTTACCCAAATTAGGTACCATAATAACTCAGATGTGGGACTTCCAAACCTCATTGCATTTCCCTGTTATATGCCAGTCTCCTAGCTATTGACCACCAGATCTCCTCCCAGGTTCTAAGGTATGGACCTCCTTGTTACCGGGAACACCTATTAACTGGTCACAAATATGGAAAGAGTTATACCTTTATATCACCCAAGACAGACAGACTTACCCAATACCACATAGTAAATGACATGTACTATACACCAGTTTAACTAAAATAGGTTGCCTCCCTAACCCTAGCTGTTCCAGGTGTGGCAGTGTAGAAGGGAACCTGATAACATAAGGGTTAAGGAACGTAGATTCCATATGGCTTTAACTTCTATGGCGGTCAAAAAGCTAGTGCTAAAACACTGGCTAGATCAGTTGCTTATATCATATAGTGAATGGTTAAATGAGATCTCAGTTTGTCTTAGAACTGAACGTTTGATCACAGGCTCCCATAATAAGCTCCATCTTTCTGACAAAAAATGGGGCAAGTTACTTCTGCAGGAGGGCCTGTATCTCTGCTCTTAGAGGAAGGGTGTGGCTGGGTCAGCAATGGGAAGGGATAGGAGGGTTGTCTGGAGGGCATCTCAGAAACTCTAAGGAGTAGCCCCTTTCCATTGTCTGAAGGATCCATTAGGTCCGAGGTGATACTGGACCACCCTGACAGGTAGAGGGAGAATCTGCCTCCTACCATCTCCCCCAATGGTATCTGAGGGTGGGGGACTGTCCAGAGCTTTAAAGGAGCTTTGAAAACCTACCTTTTTAACAAAGCTTTTAATGACTGTTAATTATTTAATCTTAATCTTGTTTTAAATCCTGTTTTAAATATTTATCGTTTTATGTCATTTGTAAAGGCGCCTTGGTTTAAGAAAGGCGCCTTAAATAAATAAAGATTGATTGATTGATATGCTTTGTATCTGCATTAGAAATGTATGATTTTACTAACTCTCCAGGTGGCTCCTTTTAACACCTTGTCACTCTACTTGTTCCTTGTATTGGGCCCACTTGGGGGGGGGAAGCTAATTAGTTTTTTTTTTTATGTTATCCGAGACTATTGATTGTACATTGTACTGATATTGGTTTTGTTATGATAAAATCAATAAAGACTTTGAATTTCAAAAATGGGTAGAGACAAGCAGAACGCCTCCCACAAAGGTAAGCTTAGTCACTATTCCCGTTTTGTTCTGAAAAGAGCTCCAGTGGCTCTGGTTACACTTTCACACAGTCAGATTTACAATTAAATCCAACAAAAAAGAGTTTAAAATAGCGCTCTATATAAAATGCACAGGCGTGCAAATAAAACACTCAGATGTACAAAATACAAAAAATCATCAGCAATCTTGCTCAAAGCTGTACTCTCAAAATTCAAACACAGTCCAGCGTGACCACCATCTTGCTAGGGTCAACATTCTGAATCTCTTGTACTAGATATATTCTTTCAGTGGACTGAGATCCAGGATAGGACGGTGGTCTCCCATTTTCTTGGGAACCAGAAAGAAATGCAAGTAGAAGCCTTTGCCCTGCTGGGTAGGTGGAACCACCTGGATGGCCTACTTCTGCAGGAGGGCATGTATCTCTGCTCTTAGAGGAAGGGCATGGCTGGGTCAGCAATGGGAAGGGATAGGAGGGCTGTCTGGAGGGCATCTCAGAAACTCTAAGGAGTAGCCCCTCTCCATTGTCTGAAGGATCCGTTAGGTCCGAGGTGATACTGGACCACCCTGACAGGTAGAGGGAGAATCTCCCTCCTACCATCTCCCCCAGTTGTATCTGAAGGTGGGGGAGGGACGGCAGGGAGTCATGCTGTGTTTGGGGGTTGGGCGGGGGTTAGGCGCCTTGGGGTGTTTGAGGCTCCAGCAGGGACAGGGTGGCCATGTCTCTAAAAGGCTTCTTTTTGTTTTGGGGTTGCCTTTTCCCTTGTTGTCCTTGGTTTCAGCAAAAAGGACGATGACGGGAGACGGGCAGTTCTGACTTGTACATTTTGTGCACATCAGCCACTGTCTTGTCAGAATCCTGAAGGCCGAGGATGACTTTCTCCGCCTCTTGCCCAAAAAGGACAGAGCCCTGGAAAGGGGCGTCCAGGATGGCATCCTGCAGGTCCTGGCAGAACCCCGATACTCTGAGCCAAGCATGCCTCCTTATACATATGCCTGAAGCTGCAACCCTAGCTGCCATGTCCGCTGAATCATAGGAGCACCTGAGTACACGCTTATCTATGTCCTTGCCTGATTGGATATATGCCATTAGCTCATTTTTGCTGTTGGAATCTGCCTGAGCTTTTACCAGGTCCGTGGTCTTCTCCCAGAGGGACGTCTGGTAAGGCACCATGTGGGCTAGGAAATTTAGGGATCAGATAGCCCCAGTAGCCAATGTGTATACTTTTCTTCCCAAATGGTCCAGCTTTTTGGACTCAAGAGTCCAGAGGCTGGACACTCACATGTTTAGGCTGCTGAGCTCTTCCATGGGTTGCTGTAAGCTTTGGGATTCTCTCCTAAGAATGGCTCTCCTATAGGGGTTCTGTACAGCCTGTCTGCCTTCCTTGACACTGCAGACGTGATGGAGGAGCGCTGCCAGGTGAACCTGGTAACATCCTGGAACGGCTCCACCAACAGTGGAATGACCAAGGGTTTGGGGTCCTTGGATCCCAAAAAACTTTACCAGGCTGCACCTTTCTGGATCAAGCTCCTCTGTATCCCACTGGTAGAGGGTTTGTATGTGCCTCATAATATCAAGGAAAGAGGGGTTGTCCGGGGGGACCTAGACGAGTCTCTTGGACTGGGGAGGGCATCAGAAGATCATCCCTGGAAGACTAATCAGAGGAAGAGTCCCCCTGCATCCTACCTGAGGACGACGGCAGATGACCGCTGGAGGAAGGCACCAGTGACGTGTGTCTTTTCCTACCCATGGGACCAGGCGGTGGATGAGAGCCCTCATCAGGCACCCAACCACCAGACAGCGAAGAAGGCACTGCAGGGGTTTCCTTCGGGGGGGGGGCTCCGGAGGCCTGTAGAGCAAGTCCCCTTTTACCACGTTCCACCACGAGGTGAACAACGCACCGACGTCTGCTAAGGTGGACGACCGGGGGGCTCGGGCACCGGGTCTTTAGGGTCTTCTGAAGCCGACGTCCAGTCAGGAGACTCCTCGATCATCGTATTGGGCTGCAGGTCTGGCTCAGTATCGGGGGAGACCTGTCTTTCGACCCGGCATCTGGCTTTGCCTGCGAGTCATCTGGCGACTGATCCCCAGGAGCAGGGATAGATGCCTGATTCTTGGGGGCCAATGGCCTCATATCGGCCAGGGGAACCTGGTCTTTGTCCGCGGGTGAGCTAGCCCAGCTTACATGTCGTCTGTCACCCATGGAAGGTTTCCCCTTTGCAGGGGGTGGAGACATCTGATGATGGATGGCCTCCTGGCATTTGGTGGCGTCATCAGAGGGTTTGTGCTTATCAGATGAACCACTGGAATTAAGGCCTGCTTCTGAAGACCTGCCTGAGGAGGACACCTTTCCCTCTTGGGTCGACCCATGAGAAGGTTTTTGGGGTCGGTGGGCCAAGGGGAGCTGGGTGGATGAACACCTAGAGGAGGAAGACTCCTTGCTGTTGTCGTGGGAGGAGGAGGATGTCTTTTTGGGAACAGTCCCAGAGGCGGTCGGAGGGACTGACCTGACCTCCCACAGGAGGCTGAGGAAATAGAAACCTTGTTGGGGGACTTAGGGCGGAACTCTGACCTGGCCCTGTCTTACTCCCGGTGACGATGATGTTTCCCTTCCAATGACTTCTCTGTGGGGGAGACTCTAGCGGGCTACGAAGAACTACATCCCGATGGAGAATTCTACATGGCTGCCACCTGCTTCTCTAGAAGATAGACCTTCAGGGCGTTGGCTCTTCTGATGTGGGTCTTGTTATTGAACTTCTGGCAGTGCAGGCAATCGTCGGGCCGGTGGTCTGGGCCTAAGCAGACCAAGCAGGCTGCGTGGCCGTTCTTGGCTGGGATCTGCTTCCCGCACTGACACTTCAACCTGCACCGAGCTGAAGGAGATGAAGACATGGCAAATTCCTTGAATAATCGATGAAAAGACAGAAAATACAGGTTACTCACCTGTAACAGGAGTTCTAGGAATGGTATATATTGTTCATCCACACTATCTGGCAGGTTCCTTGCTGCTTTAAATCTTGCCGGAAGGTCTTCAAGCTAGCTCCTCCCACCCACCCGGGTGGTAAAACTCTCGGCTCCGCCCCATGACGCCAGATCTGGCCCGCTGGAAGCTCAGGTTGTGCGTCGAAGCCGGGGAGGTCGGGTGGGTCGTGTGGATGAACAACATATACCATTCCTAGAACTCCTGTTACAGGTGAGTAACCTGTATTTCTAGGGACATGGATATGTTGTTCATCCACACTATCTGGCAGACTCCTAGCAGTTCTCCGGGAGGAGGGAGGCAAGGCACACACCCCCTTAATACTTACTTGGGGAATAAGGACTGGAGAACCGAGGCCCCAAAACCAGCATCCCGGCGTGACTCAAGGTCGATGTGGTAGTGGGTAATGAAGGTGTTCGCTGACTTCCAGGTAGCAGCCCTGCAGATTTCCTGGATAGGGACGTCCCTGGAAGCAGCCACTGATGCAGCAGTATGGCGGGTAGAATGAGCTCTTATCCCTCTGGGAGGCTCCATGCCCGCCAACTCATAGCAGAGATCTATGCAGGAGGTGACCCATCTGCTTATCGTCCACTTGGCTGCAGGTCTGCCAGGTGCGGCTTCAGCGAGGGTGACAAACAGCTGGCGAACCTCTCTCCAATCCCAGCCGCAGCGCTCCTTGTAATAGGCAGCCTTCTAGTGTCCAAAGTATGGAGCCTATATTCGCCCTCCGAGGTGTGATTGGGGTAGAACACCGGCAGAGTCAACACCTGATTAAGGTGAAACTCCGACACCACCTTCGGAAGGAATTTCTGGTGGAGGGAGGACAACCTTGTCCCTGTGGAAGACCAGGTAAGAAGACTCGATGCTAAGCGCCTGGAGTTCTCCCATCCTTCTGGCTGACATGATAGCCACCAAGAAGGCGGTCTTCCACGACAGGTGGAGAACCACACCTGTGCACTGGTTGAATAAACGTGCCCATGAGCTTTGCCAGTACCAGCAGTAAATCCACGGAGGTGGGGTTCCCGCACTGGAGGAAATGTGATCAAGGCCTTTGAAGAAGCGCCTCGACCACCTTCTCCTTAATTCACCGACCGCTGACCGGCCCACGCCCGTAAGCAGAGATGGCTGCCAGGTGCACCTTTAGGGTCGCTGACCTAAGCCCTTGACTAGATAGGGATCTTAGGATAGTCCAAAATGCTGGCCACAGAACACGAGGAAGGGTCCAAGCCCTACTCCCGACACCAAATGGAGAATCTCTTCCATTTGAAGGCGTAGCATTTTCTGGTCGACTCCTTACGGGACGCCTCCACGACGTTGAGGACCTCGTCGGAAAGACCCAAGGCCTGGAACTCTAGCCGCTCAGGAACCAGGCCGTCAGGTGCAGGGATTGAAGGTCCGGATGGAACACCTTCCCCTGATTGACTGAGAGCAGGTCCGGGCGAGCTGGAAGCTGCCTCGGGAGCCTGGAGCTGAGGCTGAGGAGATCTGGGTACCAGAACTGGCGTGGCCAGTCTGGGGCTATCAGAATCACCTGCGCCTTGTCCCTCCTCGCTTTGAGCAGGACCCTGTGAATCAGGGGAAGGCGAAAAGAGGCCCGGGTCCATGGCCTCGAGAAGGCATCCCCTCAGCGAGCCCTGCTGAGGGGCGGGCATGAAACAGCCTCAACTTCATGTTCTCCCTGGAGGCAAACAGATCCACCAGAGGTGTGCCCCAAAGGGAGAACAGATCTTGTACTACCTCCGGCAGGAGAGACCACTCGTGCGATGCAGCCCCTATCCGGCTCAGGGCATCGGCCAGGGTGTTGGAGGCTCCTGCCACATGAATGGCCAGGAGATCCGCCTCCAGGCTGCGCACAAGTGACCAGATGCGGAGAGCTTCCTTGCATAGAAGCATGGAGCGTGTCCCGTCCTGGCAGTTCCGGTAGTACATGGTCGTGGTATTGTTCGTCTGGACTCGTACCACTTGACCCTGGAGAAACGGAGAAAAGGCGGTGAGAGCTAGGCGGACCGCACGGAGCTCCAGCAGGTTGATGTGGCATCGGGGCTCCCGCGGGGACCAGAGGCCGTGCACTCTGTGTTCCCCCAGATGGGCACCCCAACCCATCAAAGAGGCGTCGGTCGTCAGAGAGACCGTCAGCTCGGGGCGGACAAACGGGATGCCCTCCTGCAGATGGGATGGAACGGTCCACCACTGGAGAGCGTTCCACATCTCCTGGGTCGTCACCACAAGCTGGTCCAAGGGATCGCAGCGTTGTGACCATTGGCTGGCCAGTCCCCACTGAAGGGGACGCATGTGCCAACGTGCCCAACGGACCACGCTGGTACAGGCCACCATGAGACCCAGGAGGCGCAGGAAGTCCCGGCAGGAGGCGATTGCCCAACCAGAAATGATTGGGCAAAGGAGGAAGACCTCAGCCCTGTCCTGGGAGCGTGCTCTGGCTCTTAAGAGTCGAGCTCTGCCCGATGAACAGTATCACCTGCTCAGCTCAAGTTCCGATTTGGCCTCGTTGATAAGGAGGCCGACTTGAAAGCAAACCGGAGGCCAGGTCCCTGGACGCTCCGCCTCCTGACTGGAGGGGCTGTCAGCCAATCGTCCAGGTAAGGTACACCAGACCCCTCGGCACCGCAGGAATGCTGTCACCACTGCCATGCATTTGGTGAAGACCCTGGGAGCTGAAGAAAGGCCGAAGGGCATGGCCTGGAACTCGAATAGGGATCCCTCCGCTCGGAAGCAGAGGAACCTCTGGTGAGACGGACGGATAGGGACGTGAAAGACCGTGTCCTGAAAGTCCAGAGAACAGAACCACACGCCGTGTTCCAGAGATGGTATTATCTGAGCCAGAGTGACCATTCTGAAGGTTCGAGACCTTAAGAACTTGTTTAGGTCGTGTAGGTCAAGGATGGGGCGCCAGCCCCGTCGTTCGGGACCAGGAAATACCTGGACACAAACCCTGGTCTGAAAGAGGGTCCTCCACCTCTTATCACCTCCTTCTGGAGGAGGAGAGCATGTCGGCTCGACAGCCGCCAGTGAGGCCAGGGACTCTGCCCCTGAGGGCGACGGCTCTGAAGGGCGGTGCCTGCTCGAATTCTAGAGGCAGGCCTCTTCCCACCACCTCAAAACCCACCTGTCCATGGTAACAGTGGACCAGGCGGAAAGGAAGTGCGGGCCGTCCCCCACGGGGAACCAGGGTAAGGCGACGGGAATGGGGGCGACACCCCTCAGCCCGTCACTGGGCAGGCTTAGTGGAGGGACCGGCCGAGGAACCTCCTGGGCCCTTACCTCCCTGCTTCCTATTAGAGGAAGACGACGGCTTGGGTTTGGGGTACCAAGGTTGAGCCTGCTGGCCCTGACGTTGCTGGGCCGGGCGCGGCACGGGCACAGAACGGCGAAGGGCTTAGGCTGAGGCTTGCGGCCTTTGTCCTTCTGGTGGAGGAGACCGAGTCCAAGGTGGCATTGGACTTTTCGATCCTCTGGAGGTGACCTTCCACTCCAGGGCCGAAGAGGTCTGTTCCCAGGAAGGGAACATCCGCCAGTTTGTGCTGGGTATCCGAGGTGAAGGTGCATATCCTCAGCCACGCCCGCCGACGCATGGCCACCGCGGCCGCCACTGACCTGGCACAAGAATCTCGCGTCGAGAGCAGTCTGGAGCTGCTGCTTAGCCTCTGCCCTGCCCTGATCCCGCACCTGTTTGACCGTGGTCTGCAGGCCCGCGGGAAGATGGGGAACAACCTCATCCAGGAAGCCCAACAGGGCATGGGAGAAGTGTGCCATCAGAACGGCCGAACTGGCCTGACGAAGGCCGAGAGAAGAAGCAGCATAGACTTTTCGCCCGGCGTAATCCAATTTCTTGGATTCCTTGTTGGGTGGTTTGTCCACGTCCCTAGCGTTCCCGGCGCGCCGGAAAACGCTGTCGGTAACCAGCCCCTCGGCAGAGGGGTGTTCCAAGAAACCGGACAGGGAACCGGTAGGGACCGCGTACTTCCTAGCCATCCTGGCCGAAGGCGCAGGGCAGGAAGCAGGGCGCTGCCACAGTTCCAGGCGGACCAACAATGGCTTGGCCACGCGAAAGGCCTCCGTCGAGTCCCCTCGGTCCAGAATCTCCATGAGGGGATACCTGGCCCATTTGGAACGGGTTGAGCTTCATCCCGTGGACTCCGAGATGAGCCGGCAAGCCAAGGAAGGACGAAGGGCTATCGTCCACCGACTGCCCCCCTGAGGACTCCAAGTCCATCCGCCTGGAGAACAGGGAGGAGTTATCTTCAGACTCCGACGAGTCTTCGAACAACTGCCTTGAGCCTGAGACACCCTCCACCTGCCGAGGTTTATCGGGAGTGAGAGTGACCGACAGCCTATGGGGCAGCCCCTGAGCCGACCGAGAACCCTTGGTCGGAGCCCCAACAACGGCTGAGGAGGAGGCGGTTCCACCAAAATTGGTGGGGCAGCAATAATTTGCCGAACAACCGCCTGGGAACAGGCCTCGACCACTGCGCGAGGGGTTGTTTCGTCATCCGTGACAGCCACTTAATGGCCGGAGAAGCCGACTGGGTCAGCTTATTCCCCGCCAACAGAAGCTGCTGCCACATAAGCTCCTCTCATATTTCCGACGAACTGCGAAGCTGCTTCCTCATCCGAGGAGGAGGAAGAGGAAGAGGAAGAAGAGCGGCGGCGCGCTTGGCGCGGTGTCGATCGAGGACCGCTTAAGACGGGCGGATCGGCTGGATCATGAGGGAGGTCCGAGATCGAGAGTCTCGGCTAGGCGAGGTCGGCGCGGACGGGTACCG
Source organism: Neoceratodus forsteri (assembly GCA_016271365.2). Taxonomy (NCBI): domain Eukaryota; kingdom Metazoa; phylum Chordata; order Ceratodontiformes; family Ceratodontidae; genus Neoceratodus; species Neoceratodus forsteri. The sequence goes on along the minus strand of CM057449.1, from coordinate 1,105,345,517 downwards.
AGAATCGTACGCCCTTCGGCTCGAACGACTGCACCGACGGCTCTGGAACCGGAGGCCAGGATGAGCCGACGGGATCCTCAACTCGCCTGGGGAACCGGGAGAGGGGAATTTAAGCTTCACCAGCCGACAACCTCGCCTAACGGGTCGAGAAATATCTCAACCGCTGGCCGGCGGGTGTCTCGCCAACTGGCCTGACGGGACACCGGAAGCCAGTGGTCAAGCTGAAGCATCGACCAAGTCGACTGTCGACAAGGGAGGGAGATCTTCCCACTCCCAAGAGCGCCGACGGCGGGACTTACTCACTTTTTGACCGAGGAAACGTCCAGAAGAGGTTGGACCCTCGCCTTTTGTCGAGGGTCATGCAAAGCCTCATTGAAGCCGAATATGAGGCGCTGAGAGAGAGCGGGACAAATGCCGCGGTCGAAGATGGAGCGGCCTGCGCCGCGTCCTCCTCGAGGGCTATCATCTGCTCTAGTTGTTCCGCAGAGCCCGCAGCCGCGGACACCGCCAATCGGGCCTCCTTCGATTTAACCGGAGGAAATCTCTTTCCGGGACGCCCCAACTGAAGACGGGCAGCACGATCTTCAAGGACATAGATCGAAAAGGAAGAGCACAGGTCGCAAGCCTGCGGATCGTGCTCAAGGCCCAAGCAGTAGACGCACGTGGAGTGCGGGTCTGTCCGAGACATTTTCTGCCCGCAGGGACATCTCTGAAATCCGGGAATCGATCTGTCCATCGCAGCCGCGAGGAGGAGAAGACCGGCATCAGAAGTATTTAAAACAAGTTTCGTGTTAGAAGAGTTAGGCACCAAGTCTTAATCGCAGAGCGTTAAGGAGGGAACCTGAGCTTCCAAGCGGTAAGGAAGATCTAGCGTCATGGGGCGGAGCCGAGAGTTTTACCACCCGGGTGGGTGGGAGGAGCTAGCTTGAAGACCTTCCGGCAAGATTTAAAGCGGCAAGGAACCTGCCAGATAGTGTGGATGAACAACATATCCATGTCCCTAGAAACGAACATTTTAGATGAAGAAAAAAGTGCGGTCAACTGTGAAAAACTGGGCATCCATGGAGCCAAGGTAAGCGGGTCGACAGCGGGGAAAGAACTGAGATGGTGCTGGTGGACAGCCTCCTTTATACTACATCTGATGTCGGGTGGAGCCAACGTCAGGGGCAGTCCCCAGCCACAGAATGCTAGCTAGAAGATTCTTCCGTGGGGTCCTAACGTCTAGCGGCCTTAGTCCTATTTGTACTACCTGCTGCAAGAGCTGCCCCTCAAAGTAAGATTACGGAGTTATGCTGTTGTAATGGGGGTTGTCCCCCCGCGGAGGGGGATAATGTTGGGTACTGACAGTCACAGACAGGCTATGGATGGAGTAAAGAGCAATTACCCAGGGTCAGTGAAAGCCAGCTAGGGGGAGGCAACCCATATTCTTATGTCAAACACCACCCGTCGTCTTCTGGTAACCTGGACTAGCGGAGAGTAAGAGAGCATGCTGGAGGAGGGGGGGAGAAAGGCCCGAGGTAGATTCCTTGTATCGGTAGTACTCCAGTCCTGTCACCCATGGTCATAGGGCAGCTGCCCCTTAGTAGCTGAGAACAGGCCAGGACTTCCTCCCCTGCTGTTAAAGAGCTCATACCAGAGAATGTTCAGTTCCTGGGCCAGGTGAGTTCCCTCTCCTTCCCATAGAACGGAACCAGGCAAGTGCCTTGTGGTTGTTTAGTACCATCTGTGATGAGCCTGGTACTATGCCATGAGAAACGGCAATTGACTAGGTAGTGCAGTCCTTTAATATAGTGAGAATGACAGGTTACTTGGCCACTAGGCTCTTATAACATACTGAGCCCCTCCATGCCAGCACCACAGCTTCATACATATCCAGTTGTCCCCAGAGTAAATATGTGTACAAAGTAAAGGCCAGGGGCCGGTGCAGTAGGGTGGAAGATTACTACTTGTAGTTGGTCATGCTACTATGTGGTGAAACAGTACAAAAGGAACAACAAAAAAGTGGCTAACATGCACTAGTGTGCATCATGGCAAAAAAAGAGATACCTGTAGCTTGGTTCCCCATTTATAATTATTTTATTGATGCCGGCCATGGCATAGAGGGCTGATGAGTTATGCCTTACCTAGCGCTATGCTGGCGACTTAAGTTCGGGAATGACCTTGGGGTGCCGGCAACAAGGGGGGGTTTTGGCAGCAGGATCGAGCAGCCTAACAGCACCTCTCCTCTCCCAGAGATCCCCCCCCCCCCCACAGTTCCGCTACCACTGGGTGGCGGTCCGCTGGCCACGCAGGTGGGAGGGGTTGGCAAGTCGGGAGGGTGTCTCACACAGCAGCATGCACGCGCCTTCACATGCGCCCAAGTAACAGGGCGGGTGAAAACCAGGGGGCACAAAAACATTAAAAAAAATCTAAATTAAAAAATAAATATATATTATTTTATACCAAAGCTTCCAAAATCACCCCACCAGCATCTGCCAATGTTTCACCCACGTGACTGTGGGCTTTCTGAAGGCGTGGCTACTGTGTGTACTTTTGGGCAGTACAAGTTGAGGGCAATTGTAAATCCGGGCTTGAATGAAAAGTTTCAACTTGCTCCCTTTCTAAAACAACACTACATGTATGTCCGTGTATGTCGGAAGCAGTATCTGGAGACCTGGGTTTGAATCCCACAGCCCCCACTTGCATACTGTGTGAAACTGAACAAGTCACTTAACTTTCTTGTGCTCCCAGGTCGCACCTGTAAACAAGTTTCTGCTTACTGGCTCTCTCTCCTGGTTAAAAAATTAAAAAAATTAAAAGTCTTTAACATAGGTTCTTCTAGTCTCATTGTGTTTAATAAAATTGTCTTATCTATGTTCAATCTCTTTATGTATGAGATTTATCTGTATAAAGTGGATTTATTTATAAGATAGAGGCACGTACAGGATTGAAATGTTATTTTATGCAGATATTATATGACCTTTTGCACTAATAATTGACCTTCGAGTTTTACAGCACTAACTGGATTTCTTCTGCATGTTTAAGAAAAGTGGTATAGGATAACATAATTGTAAAAGAACAAATATAGTTAAGAAATTGATGAGAATTGAGCCCGCCGGCGCTGTTGGATTCCCGCTGGATGCCCAGCGACCCGGTTCGGAACGAGCACAGGGTCGCTGGAGGGCCGGGCTGGGAGAAGGATTGAGCATCCCATGGACAGCTCTCCTTCTCCGGGGGAAGGGTAAGGGGACAGGTCCGGCACCTGCTGGCTCCTTGCGGAGGCTGGGAGTATTACAGGATGCATGGCCCCAGTGCTAACTGGGGGACGAGCGGACGTCGGCATATGTCATGACGTCACTACACTGCCCCCAACAGAAAAAGGGAAAAATTGCTCGCTGGCCGCCAGATGACGGCTCTCTGTTCCCTGAGCCTCCAGTGCCTTCCCAGGGCCTCCTGCTCCTCAGCAGCATCCCCGAGCCTTGGTAGTGTGTGTGCTGGGATCATCCCCTCTTCCCGGTGCCTTCCCCCTCGGAGGAGGGGGACCCGCCCGGCGAAGGATACGCCCGATATCCCGGGATTGGCTGCCAAGGAGGACCAGAGGAGGGCTGGGTAGGGACAGCGGGGCTGGAGGGAGTCTGTGGAGCCCGACGTAGTGGGGGACCAGCGAGCACAGCAGGCGGAGAAAAAAAAAGAAATTGATGAACGGTAATAACTACTAACAATAAAAAATTTGAGGAAAGATGTATAAACACCAATTGACCTTTAGCAGATAAATGGACCTTATTTTTCTATTTGTGCTGAAAGATCTGGTTATGTTGTTTTATCAGAGTGGGCACTTTATAATGTTAATAGGTATTTTATGGGTACAATAATGTATTTATTGTGGTTAGTCCTATCTCCTGTTGGTGCATTTATTAAGTATTAATTATTAAAGTGTGTTATGTGTACAGCAGATTTATGATGTAGCTGGTAGGTGTACTGTGTGTTTTCTCGGATTTTTTTGTGTAATGAAATTTTTTCTTCTTTAATGTATTTTAAGATATTGTTATGTATGAGTAGATTCTGAACATAAGGGGTATCTGGAATGTCACTTTAAAGCAGTAGTACTGGATAACCAGGAAGTGGTGATTGAAAGTCAAATTCTCATCTTTACCATTTAAACCATAATTCCAGTTTAAGAATCTGTCACTTTTAATGTCCCGGGATCTGTAGTTTTTAAAAAATAATAATAAGTTTACCATTCTTGTGGCGCTACAGGAAAGATGGCGGCTGCCGTATCTGACTTTGTTTTCATTCCTGAACGGCAGCTTGCGCATCCACTGTTTACTTCCTTTGTCCACAGTCTGCGTGCTCCTGTAACCACAAGAATAGTAAACTTTTATTTAAAAAAAAACAAACACACTACAGATCCCAGCACATTAAAAGGAATAGCGTCTTAAACCAAATATAACCTTACGATAAAACAAATTCACTGCACTTAAGCCCCCCATAACATGTCAACAACTGACACTGTATGGGGATCAGCAGAACATGAACAAGCTTCATTTCTTGAAGCAGACAGCAGTACCCCAAAAATCAATTAGCAAGACACTCCAGTACCAGTGTTCAGATGTACATTCCTGTCCCACCCATGCCAACTGCTAAACGTACCCCCCGGTGCTCCATCTAACTCTAGATAGGTCTTGCTCTGTGCTGGAACTGGAGGATGTCATTCTGAATTCTACCACAGTACTCTGCTACATGATACTGCTGCCTCTCAGGAACATGCTAAAATACAGGAAGAGGAAGGGCGTGGGGTGCTGGCACGCGACTCAGAATTCTGCCATAGTACTCTGCTACATGATACTGCTGCCTCTCAGGAACACGCTAAAACACAGGAAGAGGAGGGGCGTGGTGTGCTGGCCCGCGACTCAGAATTCTGCTCCCTGATGTTTGTGACACTTGAAGATGGCTGCTAATTGCGACAGAAAGATAAACAAGTTGGGAAAACTAATAATTTTAAAATTTTAAATGTGAAAGCAGGCATTCCGGGGGATGACAGACTGCTGCATCGGAGACAGAGATTAGCGAAACTGAGCCAAAAACGGAGGTATGATTTAATTTGCACTGCTGCTTTAAGAATTGGGTTTAAAAAGAGGACTAGTACATACAGTAGCCACACCTTGAGAAAGCCCACAGTCTCGTAGGTGAAACGCTGGCAGACACTGGTGGGGTGAGTTTGGAAGCTTCTGTATATATTAATAAAATAATTTTAAAAGAAAAAAGACAAGCTATGGGTATCTCTTTTATTGCCACAATGCACACTAGTGCCTCTTAGCCACTTTTATGTTGTTCACTTTGGCTGCTAACTGAGTGAGCTTCAGGCATGGACTCCTTTAGTCGCTTTTTTTCTTTGTATTGAAACAGTACAATGTGGAGGGGGGACTGAATCGATGTAGGTTGGGCATAGCTGTAGGTGATGTGGGCCCACTGTTACCGCTGTCCCGCAACATTAGTATACATGTGAAAGACGAAAGCAAAACTGAGGAAGAACCAGCTTTCTTCTAGCACAACGCGAACATTATGAGCCCCCCCACCCCCAGCTCTGATCTTCACTGCACGAATGTGCAACTTGATCCTTAATGCAGGTGCCTTCCTGAAAAGAGTGAGTTGTAGTAGGTGCACAGGCATGCGTACTATGCTGGAGGCTTTACGTTAGGGAGAAAATGGCAGGTGAACTGAAATGTGGGAAATTTCTGTGCTCAGCCGTCTCCGCAGACAACTGACAGAGGTCCCCTCATTACAAAAGGCTCCAAGGTGGGCAGTGAGAGGAGAAAATGAATGCTGGGGTATAATTCTCCAGGGTTTATGCTCTGCCCTACAAAACATGGTGCAACTAACTCCCTCCCATGAGCCTCCCTTCTCTCATCCTTCCCTCCCAGAGTAGCCCTTCAAGAGTACATGTCTTGTGCAAGAACTAACATAATGTAGTCCCCAATGAGCTGGAGAGATAAAGAACAGTTAAAATACAACCAATAAGTAAATAAATGCCCCTCCTGCTAGAACAGAAATAAGTAAAATCTGACTATGGGGGCCAGAAGGGAGATACTGTGCATATTTAACATACAGCTTGAAAGGATATGAAGGGCAGTGCCCTTTTAAGAAGCATAAGTCCTTAATTACTCCAGGTTCCTGATAGGGTTGCAGTTCTGACAATGTACCATAGTCTCAGGAGGTTGGGAGGCCGAACTGGAGTCAGTGTCCCGACGTCGGGTAGAAGAGGAAGATTTATGGCACTCGGAAGACTTGGAAGAGGCCTTGGAAGGAGTGGAAGAAGCAGAGGGCCTCGAAGTCTTGAAAGGCTGGAGCACAGAAGAGCAGCCTGAAGCCCGGACCTTAACCGGGGGGAGCTGAGACCGAGCCCTGGAGGGAGAGCGGTCTGAGCTGCGGGAGTCCGAGGCCCGGTTCAGGGATCTGGACCTTACTTTCTCCTGGTGCTTGCCTCGGTGTTTATGGGCCTTCGAGGAAGATTTTCCCCTGGAGGAAGGTTCTTGGTCCATCCTTTTCAATTCTTCTTTCAGAAGATACGCCTGAAGTACCTTCTGACGGCAGATCCTGGTGCAGCTATTGAACCCTTGGCAAAAGGTGCAGGCCTTGATATCGTGATCCGGGCATAGGCACCACATGCAGGAGGAGTGAGGATCCTTGAAAGGGATCTGTTTTCCGCAGGCACACTTAGAAAGGTGACCCTCAAGCGAAGGAGTTGGAGAGGACATCAGTTTGAAAAAAACAGTAAGTTCTGTAGTCATGCGCTAGGCAGAGACAGAGAGGCCGATGCTGGCGAGTCAACGGTGGGAAAAGAACTGGGGATTCTGGGGGACCGCCCCCTTATGTACTATGCCTGACATCAGGGGCGGGACCGACGTCGGGGGTGGTCCCCACTGAATATTGCTAGCTAGAAAATTTCCATGGGGTCCTGGCACCTGCCGGTTTCAGTCCTAATGGTGTAACCTGCTGCAAGAGCTGTTTCTCGAAGTAAGATCTCAGGTTACTCACCTGTAACAGTAGTTCTAGGAGTGATGTATGTTGTTCATCCACATTATCTGGCAGTGTCCTTTCCCTTAAAATGTTGCCGGAAAGTCTTCAAGCTGCCTCCTCCCACCCACCTGGGTGGTACAACCCTGGGCTCCGCCCCATGATGCCAGATCTTGCCCGTTGGAAGCAGAGTTGTGCGCCAAAGCCAAGGGAGGATGGAAATCAGGGATGAACAACATATACCACCCTAGAACTGCTGTTATAGGTGAGTAAGAACAGGTTACTCACCTGTAACAGTAGTTTTAGGAGTGGTATATGTTGTTCATCCACACACTCTGACATGTCCCTTTCCCCTTTAAACTTGCCGGAAATTTTCAAGCTGGCTCCTCCTACCCACCTGGGTGGTAAATACCTCGGTTCCGCCCCAAGACGCCAGATCTTAGCCCGCTGGAAGCAAGGTTGTGCGCCTAAAGTAGAGGAGGTCGGGTGGGTGCGTGTGGATGAACAATATATACCACTCCTAGAACTATTTTTACAGGTGAGTAACCTGTTCTTCTAGGAGCGTGGATATGTTGTTCATCCACACTCTCTGGCAGACTCCAAGGAGTTCTCCAGCAGGAGGGAGGCAAGGCGCACACCCCCTACTTGGGAAATAGAGATTGGAGAACTGAGGCCCCAAACCCAATGGTCCGTTTGGCCGCAGGTCTGCCAGAAGCAGCTTCAGCGTAGGTGACAAACAGCTGGCGAACCTCTCCACGAATTTCTGCTGTTCTCTCCTTATAATAGGAGACATCACGTCTCAGGTCCAAAGTATGGAGCCTGTACTCGGCATCCGAGGTGTAGTTAGGGTAGTATTGGAGAACCGAGGCCCCAAAACCAGCATCCCAGCGTGACTCAAGGTCGATGTGGTAGTGGGTAATGAAGGTGTTTGCTGACTTCCAGGTAGCAGCCCGACAGATCTCCTGGATAGGGATGTCCCTGGAAGCAGCCACCGATGCAGCAGTATGGCAGGTAGAATGAGCTCTTATCTCTCTGGGAGGCTCCTTGTCCGCCAACTCATAGCACAGACCTATGCATGATGTAATCCATCTCGCAATGGTCCATTTGGCTGCAGGTCTGCCAGAAGTGGCTTCAGCGTAGGTAACAAACAGCTGGCGAACCTCTCCACTAAGTTCCGCTGTTCTCTCCATGTAGTAGGAGAGAGCACGTCTCAGGTCCTCACTTATCTCGGGGATCATACCTGACATTTGGAAGGTTGCCAAGATTGTCCCTGTGCACAAGCAAGGAGACCCCAAGGATATGAAAAATTACCGCCCCATCGCCACACTCTCGGCAGTCAGTAAGCTCCTAGAAAAGGCTGCTGCCTCTCAACCCTCCCACTACCTTCAGGGGGATGCAGTTCTCTCCCCAGCCCAGCATGGCTTTAGAAAAGGGCATAGCACATCGACAGCGCTTGCCGTAGTTACCTCGGAGATCCAGACAGCCACTGACCAAGGCAAACTGACCGGAGCCATCTTCGTGGACCTCTCTAATGCCTTCAATAGTGTTGACCACTCCATCCTCCATTCCACTCTACAGGCCATCGGATTCTCCCACTGAGCCCTTGCATGGTTCTCTGACTACCTTGGGGGAAGGCAGCAACATATTCTTGCTTCAACCGTGCCCTCTCTGCCCTTTCCCCTCCGTCACCCTCGGGATCCCTCAGGGATCCTTCCTCAGACCCATTCTGTTTTCCCTGTTCATCAATGGGCTGCCCTCCGTTGCTACCCACGGGCACATAACCCTATATGCGGATGACCTTGTCTTATTGTACAGTTCTCCGGACATGTCTAGCATAAACACGCGCCTGAACTCTGACTTCTCTAGTATCCAGAACTGGCTGGTGGGGCACAAACTCTCCATCAACAGGGATAAGACCAAGTCCATGCTCTTCGGGTCTTTGGCCAAAACCAAAGCCCGCCCCACACCCCTAATGATTTATGGGGCTAATGGCGCCCCCCTGCCGGTCCCCGTTGCCGAGAAGTACCTAGGTGTTACCCTCGATCCGCAACTGGATCTTACAGTGCACCTTAGAAATGTCTGTAAGGCCACTAACTGGAAGCCTGGACTTGCATACAGGGCAAGAGATTGCCTCACCCTGGCTGCTCGTCTCGCCATAGCCAGGGGGATACTCCTGCCCACACTTTGCTACAGGCTCGCAGCTTTGCCACAGACCTGAACTCTAGCCTAGCTAAGTGGGATACAGCATACAACATCATCTGCCGCTTCGCCCTCTCCGCTCCTCGCCTCACGCATTGTTGTGAGCTATACTCCAGGCTGGAATGGCTCCCCCGGAAAAACACTGTGCGTTTGTCCTGGGCAACTTTGTTGACAACACAGTCAGAACATCCACTCCTCCTGCACTAGCCCTCCCCCTCAAGCATGACACCCTTGCCTACAACCTACGATCTGGCACTACTCAGGTCCGCCTGGTTCCTAAGACCCACCACCACTGGCGACCGGGCCTTCTCGGCCTGCGCGCCTAGGCTGTGGAATTCCCTTCCCACACTTGTACGTGTATCTCCCTCCCATCACTGCTTCAAAACCTCATTCTGGAACTTCTTCAAATCCGCAGCTGCCTGTTTTTGTGCTTCATAGTTCCAGAAACGTCTCCTCCTCCCCTCCTCCTCCTCCTCCGGATATTCTTGGGAGACTGTGGGTTGGTTCACTGCCCGCGGCTAATCTATGATGGTTACCTGCATTACTGCACTTAAGCCCTCCGGGGGGCAACCCTGGCTAACACTTCCCACCTCTGGCTGCTCAAGGAGGGTAGCGTTTCGCTCTAATGATAGGCGCTCATGAAATGTCATGTATTTTGTTGCACTCCCTGTCATGGGTGTTTTCCTGGTGCTTACCCACCTCCCTACTGCCGATTTATATCTTGTTTGCTGTATACCTTAACTTACTATGTTTTCCTGGTTACCAGATTTATATCTTGTTTGCTGTATACCTTACCTTGCTATGTTTTCCTGGTGCTTACCCACCTCCCTACTGCCGATTTATATCTTGCTTGCTGTATACCTTACCTTACTATGTAATGACAGTGTACCTTATTGCTGTTCCACCCACTTGCACGTGGGCCTGATTGTACCCTGTCCTTGTATTGTGTCTCCCATGTACTCTGTAACCTCCCGGGTCGCACCTGAAAATAGGCACATGCTGTCTAGAGTACTAACCTGGTTAACAAAAGCAAATAAAAACATAAATAATAGGAGAGAGCACGTCTCAGGTCCAGAGTATGGAGCCTGTACTCAGCGTCCGAGGTGTAGTTAGGGTAGTATACACCTGGGAGTCAACACCTGGTTAAGGTGAAACTGACACCACCTTCGGAAGGAATTTCGGGTGGGGAAGCAGGACAACTTTGTCCCTGTGGAAGACCAGATAAGGGGCATCCACCGAAAGCGCCTGGAGTTCCCCTGTCCTTCTGGCTGACTGACAGCCACCAAGAAGGCCGTCTTCCACGACAAGTGTGAGAGACAGAGGTGGAGGTTCACACACCGGAGGGGATATGTGATCCAGGCCTTTGAAGAAGTGCCCGACCACTGTCTCCTGCGTCAATGTCAGCTGCGCGGCCCGCACCTGGTAAGCAGAAATGGCTGCCAGGTGCACCCTAAGGGTCGATGACCGTATACCCCCTTTGGAGAGAGACCAAAGGTAGTCTAGAACATTAGCCACAGAGCAGGATAAGGGGTCCAGACTCTTACCCTGACACCAAATGGAAAACCTTTTCCATTTGAAGGTGTAACATTTCCTGGTCGATTCCTTACGAGATGCCTCCACCACAGTGTAGACATCCTCAGAAAGACACAGAGCCTGGAACTCTAGCCGCTCAGGTACCAGGCTGTGAGGTGCAAGGATTGAAGGTCCGGATGGTATACCTTCCCTGGTTGAGTGATATCAGGTCCGGGCGTGTACAAAGCCGCTCCGGGGCCCTGCAGCTGAGGCTGAGGAGAGCTGGATACCAAAACTGGCGGGGCCAATCTGGGTTTACCAGGATCACCTTCGCCTTGTCCCTCCTCACCTTGAGTAACACCTTGTGGATCAAGGGAAATGGAGGAAAAGTGTAGAGGAGGCCTGGGGTCCATGGCCTCGAGAAGCATTCCCCTGCGGCGAGCCCTGCTGAGGGGGGGGTGGGCTTGGTACAGTCTCAGCTTGGTGTTTTCCCTGGAGGCAAACAGGTCCACCAATGGTTTGTCCCAACAGGAGAACAGATTGTAAGCTACCTCTGGATGGAGAGACCACTCGTGGGACATCTGGCCTATGCGACTGAGAGCATCCGCCAGTTGGTTCGAGACTCCTGCCACATGGATGGCTAGGAGATCCGCCTCCAACAGATTTACAAGGGTCCAGATGTGGAGCGCCTCCTAGCATAGCAGACTGGAGTGCGTGCCGCCCTGTTTGTTGAGGTAGTACATGGTTGTGGTATTGTCCATCTGGACTTGAACCACCTGACCCTAGAGCTGAAGGGCGAAAGCTGACAGTGCCAGTCTGACTGCTCTGAGCTCCAATAGGTTGATGTGGCATCGGGACTCCTCAGGGGTCCAGAACCCATGGTCCCTGCTGTCCCCCATGTGGGCTCCCCAGCCCATGAGAGAGGCATCGGTCATCAGGACGACCATCGGCTCGGGGCGGACGAATGGGATTCCTTCCTGCAACCGTTCTGGGACGATCCACCATTAGAGAGTGTCCCACATCATTTGGGTTACAGTGATCAGCCGATCAAAATGACCATGGCGCTGAGTCCACTGGGCGGCCGGCTCCCACTAGAGGGGGCGCACGTGTCACCTGGCCCAATGGACCACTGAGGTGCACGCTGCCATGTAACCCAGAAGGCGCAGAAAGTCCCGGGCAGGGCGCATGTGCCGAACCAGAAATGACTGGGCAAAGGAGGAGAGAATCTCCGCCCTGTCTGCTGGGAGCAGAGCTCTGGCTTGACGAGAGTCGAGCCCTGCCCCGATGAAGCCCATCACCTGAGAGGACACGAGTTCCGACTTGGCCTCGTTGCTCAGAAGGCGGAATTGGGAGCAGGTTCGGAGGGCCAGATCCCTGGACCTCTCCACCTCCTGAAGGGAAGAACCTGCCAAGAGCCAGTCGTCGAGATAAGGGTATATCTGAACTCCTCCATGCCGAAGATGGGCTGCAACCACTGCAATGCACTTGGTGAAGACCCGTGGGGCCGATGACAGGCCAAACGGCTCGGCTCGGAACTCGTACAGGGTCCCCTCGACCCTGAAGCGGAGGAACCGCTGGTGGGACGGACGGATTGGGATGTGAAAGAACGCGTCCTGCGGATCCAGTGAGCAGAACCACGTTCCTCTCCAGGGATGGTATGATCTGGTTCAGAGTTACCATCCAGAAGGTGCATGACCTGAGATACTGATTCAGGTCGTGGAGATCTAGAATGGGGCGCCAACCCCCTGTCCGCCTGGGCACCAGGAAGTACCTGGAGATTAAGCCTGGGTCTGTAGGAGGATCCGGCACTGGAGCTAAGGTCTCCTTGCGGAGGAGCTGAGCAATGTCGTCTCGGAGAGCCGACAGAGTGCAAACTGAGATCCTTTCCTCCCGAGGGGCGCAGGCTCGGCTGGGAGGGTACTGTTCGAATTCCAGAGGCAGTCCTTTTCCGACCACCTCTAGAACTCTGAAGTGAAACTGGACCAGGCAGAAAGAAAGTGGCAAAAACCAGCCACCCACGGGAGGACCCAGAGCTGGCAACCCCCAACCCTTCACTGAGCAGGCTTAGAGGAGGAGGAGGCACCTGGACCAGCGCCTTGGCCTCCTTTACAGGGCTGTTGAGGACCCTGCTTGGGCCTGGGTTGCCAAGCCTGAGCCTGCTGTTGCTGCTGGCCTCCTTGAAAGGAGGGCTGCCTAACCGCAGGGGAAGAGTGCCAAAAAGGCTTCTTCTTGCGCTTCTGCTGGTTCTTGCCCGAGAACCCTTCGTAGAGGTAGCGTCCAAGGTGGCACTGGACTACTCTATGCACTGGAGGTGACCAGCCTCTCCTGGACCAAACAGGTCAGTCCCTAGGAAGGGCATGTCAGCTAACTTATGCTGGGTATCCATCGGGAAGGAGGCTAGCCTCAGCCAAGCCCTGCAGCGAGTGGCCACTTTGGCTGCCAACAAGCGGGCACACGAATCTCCAATGTCCAGGGCCGTCTGGAGCTGCTGTTTTGCAACAGCATGGCCCTGGTCATGGACTTGCTTCACTGTGGTCTGCATGTCCATGGGGAGATGAGGAAGGACTTCATCTAATGACCCCAGGAGGGCATGAGAGAAGTGTGCCATTATAACAGCCGAGCTGGCCTGACGAAGGCCTAAGGAGGAGGCCGCATAGATCTTCCGGGCAGAATGGTCCATATTCTTGGACTCCTTGTCTGGAGGGTGGTCTGTGTCGGCTGAGCTACCAGTGCGTCTGAATACAGAAGCAGTCACAAGGCTTTCGGCCGAGGGATGTTCTGTGAACCCCGCCAATGACCCCATGGGCACCGTATACTTAAAGGCGATGCGGGCAGACATAGTTGGGCATGAAGCAGGACGCTGCCAAAGCTCAAGGGCCGGGCCAACGATGGCTTCGGCAACAGGAAAAGCCTCCGTCGGGGTATCCCCCTTTTGAGGATATCCGTAAGGGGGTACTCCCCCTTTTTCTGGATAGGCTCCACGGGCATTCCGGTGGATTCGGAGATTAGGCAGAGGATGCCATGAAAGGAGGAAGGACCTTCCTCCAAACCAGCCACTAATGACTCATCATCCCCAGGATGGGAGTGCAGACCAGTGTTGTCCGAGTCCGAGGAGTTGGGATGTAACGGTCTCCCGCATACGTCTCCCTCGATGCGCAGAGGGCAATCGGGGACAACCATGATGGACAGACGATGGGGAAGTCCGGTGTCTGTCCGGTCCTCTTTCGAGGGAGCCCTTCCCTGAGGCTGCTTAGGCGGTGGCTCCACCAAAATCAGTGGAGAGACTGTAATAGGCCGAGCCGGGATACGGGCTGGCCCCACAGGCAGTGAAACCGAAGTCTTCGGTTCTGGAGGGGTCGGCGTCGGCCTTGGAGGCGGAAGCCAAGTGATGGCCGGTGTCACTGGCGAAGCGGCTTCTGACTGGATAGAATCAGCTGTTGCCACATGAGGTCCTCATAACGTTGACAGAGTTTCCATCGAAGTCTCTCCTCGGCTGAGGAGGATGAGGATCGGTGGCGGCGCCTCTTTTTTGAATGCTTATGGCCTTTCTTCAGTTTCTCGACCGAAGGGGTCCTGGTCTTCGATAGAGACCAACAGGGTCGGCTTGTTCGATCGGGAGATGCCGGAGTCGGTGAAAACAGACGTTCCGGGATGTTTTCCTCGATGAGGTCACCCAAAGGTAGTGTACCCTCGTCGGGAAAGGAAATGACCAGGGTCCTTTCTAAGGAATCATTGACAGGAGTCGACGACAAAGGCTCAATTGGGTCAAGCGTAACCTCGTCCGGTTCGGCCGTTTCCTCGGACTCGGTGTCTTGGCCCGATGGAAGGTCCATGAAGCCAGCGGCCGAGGAAGCGATCTCAACCGAGGTCGAGACCACGTGTTCCTGGGACTCAAGACCTCTCTCGGTCCCAGGAGCGTCTTCTTCTGGAGGAAGAAGACTTAGGGTCCTTATCCCTCTTCCGACGGCGGGAGGAGTGCGAGCCTGTGGGCGCCTCACCCCTGGTGGGGAGAGACTGGCACAACTCCCTAAAGGAGCCTGAAAAAGTCAAGCCAAGATTGAGAGGAACAAAGAAGCTTCGAGAGGCCGAAGCTTGAGCCACTCCTCCTCGAATGCCTTCATCTGCTCTAACTGCTCGGCGGATCCCGTGGCCGTGGAAACCGCCCACCTCACCTCTTTAGATTTCACCAGCAGGTTCCTTTTCTCCGGTCTCCCCAACTGAAGGCATGCCTTGCGGTCGTCAAGAACGTTGGGATGGAAGGCCAAACAAATTGTACACGACGAGGTGTCATGTCCGATGCTGAGGCAGTACACGCATGCTAGGTGGGTATCGATGCACGACATTTTCTGGCCGCAGGGATACCGGCGAAATCCTGGGGACGATTTGTCCTCCATATCCGAATCGGAATTGCAAACTCTTAACGAGTTTGACAGCAAGTTGCAGTAAAACCGACGTTTTGAAACCAGGGCCTACTAAGTAAAGAAGTAACATGAGGGACCTGTACCTTCCAGCGGCAAGGAAGATCTGGCGTCATGGGGCAGAGCCGAGGTATTTACCACCCAGGTGGGTGGGAGGAGCCAGCTTGAAGACTTCCGGCAAGTTTAAAGGGGAAAGGGACATGCCAGAGAGTGTGGATGAACAACATATCCACGCTCCTCGAACCGTGTTTCTAGTTACACGGACATGTTGTTCTATCCACACTATCTGGCAGACTCTTATCAGTTCTCTGGGAGGAGGGAGGAAAGGTGCACACCCCCTACTTAGGAAACAGAGATTGGAGAACTGAGGTGCCAAAACCAGCATACCAGCGTGACTCAAGGTCAATATGGTAATGGGAAATTATGGTGTGTGCTGACTTCCAAGTAGTAGCCCTGCAGATTCCTGGATAGGGACGTTCCTGGAAGTAGGCACCTTCACAGTGGTATGGTGGGTGGAATGAGCCCTTAGCCCTTCAGGAGGCTCCCTACCTACCAACCTATAGCAAAGATCAATGTAGGATGTGATCCACCTGCCAGTCGTCCACTTGGCTGCAGGTGTGCCAGGCGAGACTTCAGCATACGTGACAAACAGCTGGCGAACCTCTCCTCCGAACTCTAGCTGTGCATTCTTTGTAGTAAGTGAGCACTTGCCTCTGGTCCAGAGTATGGAGCCTGTGTTCAACCTCCGAGGTGTGATTTAGGAAAAACACCAGAAGAGTGATCACCTGATTCAGGTGAAACTCCAACACAACCTTCGGGAGGACTTCAGGTTGGGGTGCAGGATAACCTTGTCCCTGTGGAAGACCAGGTAAGGAGACCCCACCAAAAGCGCCTGCAGCTCACTGATCCTTCTGGCTGGTGTGGTAGCCACCGGGAAGGCGGTCTTCAACAACAGGTGAGACATCTCACACCTATGCATCGATTCGAATGGCTTGCTCATGAGCTTTGCCAAAACCAGCAACAAGTCCCACGGTGGAAGTGGTACATGCACTGGAGGGGGAAATGTGGTCTAAGCCTTTGAAAAAGTGCCAGACTACCTTCTCCTGTGCCACTGACTGCTAACCGGCCCATGTCTGGTAAACAGACATGGCTGCCAGGTGCACCTTAGACCATAGGTAGTCCAAAATGCTATCCACTGAACAGGCTAAAGGGTCCAACCCCTTGTCCTGACACCAAATGGAGAATCTCTTCAATTTGAAGGCACAGCATTTTCTGGTCGATTCCTTTCTAGATGCCTCCCCAATAGTGAGTATATCTTCAGAGAGACCCAGAGCCTGGAACTCTAGCCACTCAGGAATCAAAGGTCCAGGTGGAGTACCTTTCCCTGACTGATGGAGAGCAGGTCCAGGCATACTGGAAGACGCCAAAGGAGCCTGTTGCTGAGGCCAAGGCGATCAGAGTACTAGAACTGGTGGGGCCAGTCCAGAGCCACCAGGATCACCTGTGCCTTGCCCCCTCATGACCCTGAGTAGCACCTTGCGGATCAAGGGAAGTGGAGAGAAGGCACAGAAGATGCCTAAGGACCACAGCCTTGAGAAGGTATCCCCCTGCAGCGAGTCCTGCTCAGGGGGTGGGCACACTACAGCCTCAGCTTTGCGTTCTCCCTGGAAGCAAACAGGTCCACCTGAGGGGTGCCCCACTGGGAGAACAGACTGTGAACTACCTCGGATGGAGAGAACATTCGTTAGAGGCCTCGCCAACTTGGCTGAGAGCATCCGCCAGCTGATTGGAGGCTCCTGCCACATGGATGGATTGGAGATCCTCCTCCAGGTGCGCATGAGAGTTCAGACGTGGAGAGCTTCCTTGCACAGAAGAAGGGAGTGCATCCCGCCTTGCTTGTTGAGGTAGTACATGGTCGTGGTGTTGTCCGTCTGGACTTGAAGCACTTGACCCCAAATATACAGAGCAAATGCAGTCAGCGTCAGCCGAACTGCTCAGAGCTTCAGCAGGTTGATGTGGCATCGGGACTCTTTGGGGGTCCAGAGCCCGTGGACTCTGTATTCCTCCAGATGGGCACCCCAGCCTATGACTGAGGTGTCGGTCGTCAGGACGATTGTCAGCTCAGCGCGGACAAACGGAATCCCTTCCAGCAGATGCTCTGGGACAAGCCACCACTGGAGGGTGTCCCACATCCTCTGGGTCACAGTGACCAGATGGTCGAAGTGACCCTTGTGCTAAGACCACTGGCTTGCCAGCTCCCACTGCAGTGAGCGCATATGCCAATGGGCCCATTGAACCACGCTGGTGCAGGCCGCCATGTAACCCAGAAGGCACAGGAAAACCCAGGCAGGGCGCAAGTACCCAACCAGAAATGATCAGAGAAAGGAGGAGAGAATCTCTGCCCTGTCCACTGGGAGCAAGGCTCTGGCTCGGCAAGAGTTGAGCTCTGCCCCGATGACGCTGATCACCTGTGAGGGCCCGAGTTCTGACTTGGCCTTGCTGACCAGGAGGCCAAGGTCTATGCAGGTCTGAAGGGCCACGTCCCTGGACTTCTCCACCTCCTGTCTGGAGGAAACTGCTATCGGCCAGTCGTCCAGGTAGGGTACACCCAGACCCCTCAGGTAAGCTGCCACCACTGCTATGCATTTGGTGAAAACCCTGGGGGCAGAGGAGAGGCTGAAAGGCATGGCCTGGAACTTGTAGAGGGTTCCCTCACCTCGGAAGCGGAGGAACCTTCGGTGGGATGGATCGGGATGTGAAAGAATGCGTCCTGAAGATCCAGAGAGCAAAACCACATGTCTTGCTCCAGAGATGATATGATCTGGGACAGAGGTACCATCCTGAAAGTGCGGGATCTAAGGAATTTGCTCAGGTCGTGCAGATCTACAATGGGGCGCTAGCCCCCATCTGCTTTAGCACCAGGAAATACCTGGAAACAAACCCTGGGTGTTCCGGAGGATCCGCAACCCTGACCACGACTTCCTTGCGGAGAGGCTGGGCTATGCTGTCTTGAAGAGCCAACCGGGTGTCTGCGGATACCAAGTCCTCCAGTGGGGCACCTGCTCGGCTTGGAGGGTACTGCTTGAATTCCAGCGGCAGACCCTGGTCAACCACTTCCAGAATCCACCTGTCCATGTTGACAGTGGACCAGGCAGAAGGAAGTGGCGGAGCCAGCCCCCCATCAGAGGACCCAGGGGAGTTATGATGGGCATGAGGCTGGCATCCCCATCCCATCACTGAGCAGGCTTGGAGGAGGAGGATCCAGATGAGGAGCCGCCAGGTCCCTTCCCGCCGGGCTTTTGGACCAACAAGGCCACAGACTTAAGCCTAGGTCAGTAGGACTGAGCCTGCTGGCCAGAATGATGCTGGGCTGGTTTTGCCACAGGAGTGGAGGACCAAAAGGCCTTGCGCTTCTGCTGCTTGGAGTCCTTGGAATCCTTCTGGGCGGATGTCATGGAGTCCAAGGTGGCACTGGACTTCTCGATGTGCTGGAGGTGACCCTCCACACCGGGCCCAAACAGGTTGGTGCCTAAGAATGGAACATCCGCCAGCTTGTGCTTAGTGTCTGCCGTGAAGGTAGAGATCCGCAGCCAAGCCTTGCGGTGCATGGCAACTACAGCCACCACAGAGCAGGCACAGAATCTCCAATGTCCAGAGCCGTCTGAAGTTGCTGTTTGGCCACAGCCCGGCCCTGGTCTTGGACTAGCTTGACCATAGTCTGGAGGTCCACAAGATGATGATGAATCACCTCATCAAGGGAGCCCAAAAGGGCATGGGAAAAGTGTGACATCATGACAGCTGACTTCGCCTAGCAGAGACTCAGCAAGGAGGCAGCATAGACCGTTTTATCTGAGTGATCCAATTTCTTGGACTGCTTATCCAGCAACATCCCCGGTGTTGCCCGAGCACCGAAACAAGGAGTCAGTCACCAACCCTTTGGTTGAGGGGTGCTCTGTGAACCCCAAAAGAGTGCCAGTGGGAACAGCATATTTGTGAGCCATCGGGCCAAGAGTGCAGGGCAGGAGGCGGGGCGCTGCCAAAGCTCCAGGGTAGATAATGGCCTCAGTCATTGGGAAAGCCTCTGTCGGAGAGTCCCCTTTGTTCAGAATCTCTGTGAGGGGATAGCGAGCCCACCTCTGGATGGGCTCCAATTTCATCCCCGTGGACTCAGAAATGAGATGGCGGATGACATGAAGGACGTGAATACTTCCTCCATCGAGAGGTCCCCCACCGACTCCATGTTGAGTGGACGGGAGTGCAGTGAGGAATCCTCAGACTCCAAGGAGTACGCACAGAGTGGCTTACCCGAGCAACTCCAGGCCCGTCGCGGGCGGTTAGGTGTAAGAGTGACCAACAGCTGATGGGGAAACTCCTGAACTGGCCGAGATGCCTTTGTCGACACCCCAGACAGAGGCTGTTTGGGCAGCAGCTCCACCACAATCAGTGGCAGCCAGCTTTGGCCGAACCGTGATGGTCTGAACCAGCTCCCAAGGTAGAGGATCGGTGTCGACCGGCCCACCGGGGGCATCGGTGTTAGCCTGTCGGGCGACAGCCAAGTGATGGCCAGTGTGGGAACCAGAGTCTGCTTTGAGCCGGACAACAACTGCTGCCACATAAGATTTTCATAGAGTCGACGCAACTTGCTCCAAAGCCTCTCCTCACCCGAGGAGGACGAAGACGAATAGCGGCGGCACCACTTCTCATGGTGCCAAGAGCAAGACTACCGTCACTGGCGGGACCTGTGCAACCCCCACCTCGGCCGCTGGGGGTGTCGTGGGGATCTCGAGGGAGCCAGAGTGCAGTGCTCCTCCTGGTCTAGGTCAGTGACTGGAGGGTCCGGTTCAGCCAGCTGAGCCGACTCTTCGGTGGTCACCAGCATGATCGGAGTCCTGAAGAAGGAGTTGTCGGACTCTTCGGATGACAACCGGTCGACTGGGTTGAGAAAAATCTCAGCGACATCATCGGCTGGCATCTCGACCAACTGGTCTGATGGGGCTTCAGTGAAGCCAGCGGCCAAGGACGCGGTTTTGACCATGGTCAAAACCCCAAGATTCCCGAGACCGAGAACATTCCGGGTCCCAAGAAGGTCAACAGTGAGTCTTCTCCTTTTCTCTCTTGGACTCCTCATTGTGGAAGCGGAAGCTGTGTGAAACCGAAGGGCCCTCTTCCTTGGTCAGGAGAGACTGGTACAGCTCCTTGAAGGAGCCTGAAGAAGTAGAGTCCAACTTGAGCAGAACAACGGCCGAAACAGACTGCACGGCAGCCCAAGCCACCTCCTCCTCAAAGGCTGTAAGTTGCTCCAGCTGCTCGGCGGACCCAGCAGCTGAGGAGATCACCCAATGGGCGTCCTTGGATTTGACCGGCAGATTTGTCATTTTTTCAGGTGGACCAACTTCAGTTGGGTGAGGCGGTCCTTGATGACTGCCTTGGGAAACAACAGGCAAATACTGCAAACCTGGGGATCATGCTCGTGGCCCAGGCAGTAAATGCACGTGGCATGGGTGTCAGTACACGACATCATCTTCTTGCATGGGCACAGGTGAAATTCGGGAGAGGACTGGTCCTCCATCGTGGTCAAGACTGATAAGCGAACTGAAGACAAAACTCGTCAGAGTTTTAAAGTTTTGGAAGTAAATCCAAAGATTTGAGCGCCAGGGCCTACTCAACGGGGGAGTGGTAAGGAGGGAACCCGCTTCTTCCAGCAGAAAGGAAGATCTGGCATCATGGGGTGGAGCCAAGGGTTATACTACCTGGGTGGGTGAGGGAGGAACCAGCTTGAAGACTTTCCGCAACATTTAAAGGGAAAGGACACTGCCAGATAGTGTGGATAGAACAACATATCCACGTCCATAGAAAGGAAGTATCATGTGAAAGAACTGGAAGGACAGGATCAGTTGTGTTCCAGGACAGTAGCTGCTGCTGTTGTTTTCACAGGGTTCTTGTGGATTTTACTTGGTAGGTTAGTTCTTTTCTTTCTTACTTCTAAGGCTAGCAGGGTATTGTTTTGGGTGCTGTTGGATGTTTGTAAACTGATTTGGTGGCTGTAAGTGGGGCTCATTTTGTGGATGTTTCACTGTGTAACAGGCTGCGCTGGTAGAGGCCTATTTCTTCTGATTTAAAACCTATTTGGTGGGATTTGCTTGGGCCTGGTTCTTTGGCTGCTGGGCTTGGAGGGGAGACACAGGGCTGATACACTCTCTCTCGAGTCAGGTGTCTGCCCAAGACCCTCCCTCCCAGAAGTCTGCGAATTTATAGGGGAACACCTGCCCTGCAATTGGAGGAAAAGGCTGCAGGTGCAGCTCATGTAGTTCTAGCCACTGGGGGTAGGATTTAAAGGCTGGGAGAGAGGAGCTTTGGGAGTTGTTCATTTCCCTTATAAGTTTAATGTGTTGTACTGCACCTAGTAACAGGGTTACTGGTGTACAGTGGGACTGTCTCTAAGATTAGTGGGTGACCTGATTAGGCAGTAGGGGTATCTTGGAATAGGGGGAACCTGGTGGCTCACCCAAGGAAACCTATTTGGAAGGGGATGGAACCACACATCATTAGGGCCGGCATCTTTGGGAGGGTGGTGGGGTGCACAGGGTGTGGAGCAGCCATGATACTGGACTGGGCTTGGAAGTTCGGTGGTTGCCCAGTGTGCTACCAGCTAGCACAGCTTAGGGAGGAGGTTGCGGGGATTAGGAGAAAGCTGGGGAAAGGGGGGTGGTATGGTTGGGGAAGGGGGCTGGGAATCTCCCACAGGGTTGCACCAAGCACTGGGGGTGGGGGCATAGGGAAAGGAGTGCAGGAGAATACTCAGGGGTCACATAGGGAACCTGGCAGAGGGGGTCCAAAAGGACACTACCAAGAAAGCAGGCAGGTAACTGGGGACCCTCACAAAGGGGGGACGGAGGGACAACATTCTCAGGGAAGTAGGCAGATGGCCAGGGCTGGACAGAAGGAAGCAAGGCGAGGAAGTGGATCAGACCTTACACTCAGTAACCGCTTCAATTCTCTTCTTCTGCTCAAGGATGAGGGGGGTGATGTAGCCATGACAGGGGTAGTTAGAGATGGAAAGGGAGTGGGAGGCAGGAGGCAGGGGCCAGATATCAGGAAGAACAGGGGGACCTGGAATGCAGGAGAATGGGGAGCAGTGAATCAGAGCAGGAGGGGCAGGGGAAGAGGAGGAAAGCGCAAGGAGAAGGACCAGTTGGGAGGAAGGTAAGGAAGGACCAGAAGTACAAGGAGGATTCAGTAAAGGGAGCTGAGGGTTTAGGCCAGGGGAGCATGACGAGCAAGGAGGAACTAAATGGAGACAGGAAGGAAGGAGGATGAGCCAGGCTAGTTTAGCAGATGGGGAGAAGGACCAGTTGCGAGAGCAGTGAGGGGGTATAGCAAGGAACAGAAGGATACTCAGGAGGAGGAGAGGCATAGGATTGGAGAGGAGGGGGTGGCATGTGGCACCCAGAAAGGGGGAGGAACACGGAGCCAGCTGGGTGGAGGGGCCTGTAGAAAGGATGAGGGACATGGAAGGGGGGAGGATGGAGGAAAAGGAGTGGTCAGAGTGCTCCTGCTGGGGGATTCTATGATCAGGGGTATCAAATGGGATAGGGAGGGAGAAGCCTGGCCAGTTAGAACAAGATGCTTCCCTGGACTAAGGTGCACAGGGCTAAGCACGAGGTATATCAGCTGGCAAAGGATTGTGGGGTTCCCAGACATACTGGTCCACCTGGGTACAAATGACATTGAGGGAAATAGCGAGCTAGAGATACAGGCAAGATTCAGGGAGCTCGCCAGGGTCTGTCATGACATAGGATGCACAGTTTCCTTCTCAGAAATCCTGCCAGTGCCAAGGGCTAGTGGGGAACACAAAGGAAAATTAGGAGATAAACCAGTGGCTCAGGGAGTGGTGTGAGGCCAGAGGGTATGGGTTGATGGGGGATTGGGGAGACCTGGGAGGATAAGGAGCTGTATGCTAGAGATAGACTACATCTCAATTTGGAGGAGGGAATCCTTAAGTTGAAAATAGAGGGGTTCATTGGTGAAAAGTGGGGTTTAAACTTGTGAAGGGGGTGGGATGGGAGAAAAGGCTGTCAAGGGGTGCCGATAAAGGAGGACTCTGTCTCCACCCCCTGGGGACCAGGAGGATTGCAGGAAAAGGCCAACTGGCAAAGTGCAGACCAGGGAAAACAGAATCCCCATGGGAACATGAGCAGGGAAATGGAACTATAGGGAAAGGGTGGAAGGTAGTCCTGCTAAATGCCAGGAGCTTGGGCAATAAAATGCCTGAGCTCCAGGCGATGCTAACTGAGGGAGCAGTGGATGTGGCAGCAGTCACTGAGACTTGGACCACTGCAAGACATGACTGGGACCTGAACCTGGAGGATACACTATGTTCAGGAAGGACAGGGGGGAGGGAAGGGGAGGAGGGGTAGCAATGATAGTCAAAAACTGCATTGGCATAGGGGGAGTAGAGGAGGCGGAGGGAACCGTGGAGGCGATTTGGGTCACCTTGATAACAAGGGGGGGCAAGAGAGTAAAAATAGGAGTGGTGTATAGACCCCCTGCCCTGGCGGAGGAGCTGGAGGACAGTCTGGTGGCAGATGTTAGGAGACACTGCAGACTGGGCAGAGGAACAGTGGTGGTGTTGGGGACTTAAACATGCCAGGAACAGACTGGGAGACTATGACATCCTCTGTGACCAGGGAACAGAGGTTGTTGGATGTCTTTCAAGGCAGCGTTCCTAACTCAGCAGGTGAGGAACCGACCAGGGAGGCACGGGTACTGGATGTGGTCCTGGCAGACAGTGACCAGATTGGGGCCTGGAGGTAGGGACCCATGGCGGGAGTGACCATGCCACGGTCTGGTTCTGCCTGGACCTAGGAGGGTAGAAGGCTGCACAAAGGCAGAGTAACCGACTTCAGGGGCGGATTTTAAGGAAATGGGAAGGATCCTAAGGAGCATTTGGATGGGATTGGGTCAGACATGGGCTGATAGTAGGTGGAAATCATCAGGAGAGGGTGCAGGATGCTACCAGCACCTGTGCAAGAGTAAGACAATGCGGTGGGGCCCAAAAACCTGTTGGTGGACCAGGAGGTCCAGGAGGTGGTGCGGGAAAGAAAGCAGCCTATAAGCAATTCAAGTGCTCAAGGAGTGAAAGGGATCGAGGGAGTACGAGCTGATGGCTAGGAAGGCCACTAGAGTGGTGGGGCGGCTAAGGCAAGGAAGGAGCAGAACCTGGCCAGGAAATTGGGAGAGGAACAAGGGTTCTTTAGATACATTGGGGAAAAACGAAGGGTGAAGGGGCAGATTAGCAGGATTAAATCAGGGAGAGATGGGCACAAGACCCGGGGAGCAGGCTGAGGTACTAAATGAGTACTTCACCTCAGTTTTCACCAGGAAAATGGGGTGCTGCATCATACATGGGAGGAGACAGAGATACTGAGGGGGGACCCTTACCGATCGGCAGGTCTGGGGAGGGGAGGCATCACTGGCAGGTGGGGAGGGCTAAGCAGGGAGAAGGGGTGCCGGAAGTGGAAATCACAGCTGAGAGAGTGAGGGAAGCCCTCAGCTCCCTTAAGATGGAGAAAGCACCGGGGCCGGATAAATTACATCCCAGAGTGCTGAAGGAACTTGCAGATGTCCTGGCAAAACCCCTGGCAGAGCTTTTCACCATCTCTCTGAGGACAGGGTGGGTGCCCCAAGACTGGAAGGTGGCGCATATAGTGCCTATCCACAAGGGGGGATCAAGGGAGGTGGCAGGGAACTACAGGCCTGTCAGCCTGACCTCGGTGGTGGGCAAGGTGATGGAGGGCATTGTCAGGGAGAGGCTAGGGGGACCTGGATAAGTCAGGGTGCCTGGACGATAGACAGCATGGATTCATCCCGGGGAAATCATGTCAGACAAACCTGGTGGAGTTCTATGACTGGGTGACAAGTGCCTTGGACCTGGGTAGACCAGTAGATGTCCTCTTTCTGGACTTCAGCAAGGCATTTGACTCTGTTCCTCACGTGGGCCTGTTGGATAAGCTGGGAGAAATGGGGTGGGGAACCAGATGATCAGATGGATAGGCAATTGGCTCAGGACCGGACCCAGAGGGTCGTAGTTAGTGGGATAGTCTCATCCCAAGGAGGGTCATTAGTGGGGTCCCACAGGATCAGTCCTTGGCCCCTTCTGTTCAACGCCTACGTATCTGACATAAGGACAGGAATCAGGAGTGAGATGAGTCTCTTTGCAGATGACTCGAAACTGGAGGCGGTGGTGGATGGGGAGGAGGGAGGGTGGCCCAACAGGGGGACCTGGAGGCTCTGGAAAGATGGTCTAGAAAGTGGAAGCTGAGGTTCAATGCAGGGAAATGCAAGGTACTCCACCTGGGGCCAGAAACCCAGGTCAAGTGTACACCTGGGGAAATGCTACAAGTCTCGATGGCTGAGATGGACCTGGGGGTGGTGGTGGATGTCAAGATGAACAACCTGAGACTTGTGGGAGGGCAGCAGCCAAGGCCAACAGGATGCTGGGATGCATCGCTAGGGGATCACCTCCAGAAGGAGGAAGTGATATCCTCTGTATAACTGCTTGGTGAGGCCGCACCTTGAGTACTGCGTGCAGTTTGGAGGCCACACTAAAGCGGGACATTAACCTCCTGGAGAGGGTCAGAGGAGGGCAACCAAAATGATTTGGGGCTTGGGGACAGGACCTATGAGGAGAGCTCGAAGAGCTAAATATGTACACATTGGAAGAGAGAAGGGACCGGGGACATGATAGAGGTCTTTAGGTACATGAAGAGGGTAAATAGGGGAGGAACAGTTGGGGTGCTTGAAGGAAGGAGGAAGGGGCCACTAGAGGCATGGCTGGAAGCTGGAGGGGAAGATTCAGGGGAGAAAGGAGGTGCTACTTCACTGAGAGGTGGTGGAGCCATGGAATGCACTGCCTAGGGGCTGGTGGAGGCAGAGACAGTGGAGGGTTCAAGAGGGTGGGACAGGTACAGGGAAGGGTTCTGGAAGCAAAATCCAATGCAGCAAGAATATCCGGAACTGGGAAGGGAGAAGCCAGAGAAGGCGAGGGGGACAGCAAGGTCAGCACCCAGGTTGGGGACTGACCAAACGAGCAGACACGAAAGACCGTTAGGCCTATTCTGCTGGCATTTTAGTATGTTAGTATGTTCTTTTCTACAAAGCAAATCCTCATTGAGCTAACGGCAGCAGCAAACATGAACCACCTGCATTAGTCTACAATCTGTCAAGTACTATTTATTCACTAGGTTTCTTTAGTCCTCTGTCTCTGTCTCTCTCTCTCTCTCCCCCTCACGCCACAGCAGGGCAGCATACCATCTCCCACAGGCTCCCTTGACCATGGTCTAACCTCCTTCCCTCTCCCAATCCACTCCTCTTTCTCCCAGTGACCTGAAACTCTTCTCCGTGACTATACCTTTTATGTCTACTCCTGCACATAATCACTTTCTCCTCTCTCCCACCCTACCATCCACTTTCCCTCTTACAATTCTTTCCTCTCTGATCATTCCCCATAGTGTCAACTCTGGCTGCCTCCAGTTCTTGCAACTATATTTATGTAATTTAGTCAGATCTAGGCTCACTAGGACACACTGCAAGGCATTTTTATTACCTCACTACGCTGTTCCCATTATACACACCCATCCATTACTGCTGCTATACTACTATTTACATCTTATTGTACTGTCTTTTGATGTTGCGGTACTGTTGCATTATTTTCATTCTTCCCCTGTACCTTCCCCCAGAATGCCTCTGAAAATGATCTGTTCTCAGTCCAGCAGGCCTTTCCTGGACTGGGTGACCAAGGAGTTAAATCAGGGTGGAGTGGCAGACGTGGACTATCTGGATTTCAGTAAGGCTCTGGACACTGTTTCACACAGGAGACTAGTAAGCAAGCTGGGTAGCTTAGAAGTGGGTCCAAAGGTGGTAAGCTAGGTAAGAAATTGGTTAGGGGGATAAGCGACAGAAAGTGGTGGTAAACAGAATTCACTCCCAGGAAGGGAGGGTGACCAACACGGTACCTCAGGAATCAGTGCTGGGACTGGTCCACTTTAATGGCTTTATAAGTGACACTGCTGAGGAGCTGGAAGGGAAGGTCTGCCTGTTTGCGGATGACACGAAGATCTGCAACAGGGTGGACATGGGGCGGGGGGATAGAAAGGATGAGCAGAGACCTGAGAAAACTAGAGGTCAAGGGTACAGAAAATTGGGTTTCAATGCACAAAAGTGCAAAATAATGTACTCAGGGCGCAGAAACCCAGAGGCAGAGTACAAAATGGGTGGAGTGGTACCGACAACTACCGAGCAGGCAAGAGACCCAGAGGTAATCGTATCGGATGATCTAAAGGTGGCCAGGTGGTGCGACAAGGCAACTGGGAGACCTTGTGGGATGTTGGAGTGCACGGAGTGGGTTGGGGGGTATCACCAGCAGAAACAAGAAGGTGGTGTTGTCCTTGTATAGATCACTGGTAAGACCCCACCCTGAGAACTGTGTCCAGTTCTGGAGACCATATCTCTGGAAGGACACAGAGTGGTGGCGATCTAGAGGAGAGCAAATAAAAACGGTGTAGGGTCTGCATCAAAAGCCATAAAGGAGAAACTAAAGGACCTCAATATATAGACCCTGTAAGAGAAGAATGGGAGGGGGCATATGACAGAGACCTTTAAATACCCAACAGGAGTAAATAAGGTGCAGGAGGGAGGTATTTTCAGAGGGGCTTAAGACCAAAGGGACAAGATATGAAGCTCAAGGGGGTCAGATTTAGGAGAGATGTGAGAAAGCCAGCTCACCAGCGCCACAATACAGCTATCGATTATGACGCTGATGACACGGGTTTGGAAGCAAACCTGGGGAGTTGGAGGACCAGCCGGGGGAGAAGGATTGAGCATTCTCTACTCCTCCTCTAGGGGGAGACTGAGAAAGCACCGGTGCTCGACTGGCCCCTAATGGAGGCTAGGGGTCCAACAGCTGGAGCTCATACGCTTAAGAGACATTTGACCGTGCACTAAAATGTGTCTGCATGCCACGCCTCCCTGGGGAACAGTACAGAAAAATTATCAGGCTGAGCAGGAGGACATCCACCCCCACCAAGCCCCACACAGCAACCAGAGGCACTCTGTGCCCGGATCACCTTCGGTCTCCAATCAGGGAGTACAGGCCCCTCCCAGACAGCCCCTCCTGGGGAGTAAGCCAAAGTGCACTCCTGGGCAGAAGGCAAGTCCCGGGGGTGGATTCCTGGAACAGCCTTCCGGTGGAGGTAGTAGGCGTGATGACAGTGGAAGGTTTCAAGAATGCATGGGGTAGGCATAAGGGTATCTTAGTGGAAAGGAAGTGGGGGAGGCTGGTAGAGCGGGAGATCAATTAGGGTCTGTGTTGATACTGTAGATAAAGAAAGAAGGGCAGACTGAGTGGGCCAAGCAGTCCTTATCTGCCGTCAAATCTATGTTTCCTGGTAAAAAAAAAAAAAAAGAAACTTTTAAGCAAATAAACTGGTTACTGCAGACGGGAACTACCAATCACTAGACAGCAACACCAGTTAGTGTGCTGCAGCCCATCACATGGTACAGTATATAGGGGATATGTGATGGGTGGCTATCAGATATCATTCTTATCTTTGAGTGGTCAGTGACCTCTTGACCCTCCGGAGTGGTGAAGCTATAAGTGAGAGTTCAAGAAGTCACTGACCACAAATGAAGATAAAAATTACATCGGGGTGCTGTTGAGCCTAAGCTAGACAGTAGCTAAGAATCTGAGCTCGCTACAAAACAGTAAAATTAAGTTAATTTAAACTACTTTACCAGATGAATTTATGAATTCCACAACCTTAAACATATATCGGAATATCAGTACAACAACTATGGGCAATCCATAGAAAGAAAAGGGCCAGCAGGAAGAAGCGAAAAGTAAAAATGTCTCAGGGGACCCCCAACTACACAATAGACCCAAGGCCGCACTACACCCGAAGATTTCAGTACTGGAGAAGAAACCTTACAAACTTCAGATGTTAAAATCAATCGCCTCTTACTTACAGTGTCTGAACTGGCAGAGAAATCTGAGACTATGGCAAACAGAGTTACAAATCTGGAAACAGAGGTGACCGATAAAATCAGAAGCCACGGAGACCCACAAGAGTTCTGAAGTGGCCCTGGGCACCGCCATCACGCTAGTAAAAGAAAACACGCACATCTGCTCCAGGCTTAAGGCTCTAGAAAATCAAGCCCGGGCGGTTAACCTCCATACTTTGGGTATGCCCGAGCAGAGCGAAGGGGGCCATCTAGGACTGTTCGTCTACGACTGGATGGAGCAGCAACTGGGAAAACCCTTTTCTGACTGTCAAATCAAAATACAGAAAGCCTACCGGGGTGGCATTCAGGGGACGATCTAACAACCCTGAGGCACCCAGAGCTATAGTGACGGTCTTGGACAGTGTGGGATCCAGGGACTTCGTTCTGGTATTAGCATGCCAGAAAAGAATGCTGCTCCATGATGGTAATCAGGTGCAAATACATCCAGACTCAAGTTAGGCCACGAGGAAAAAGAAAAAATGCTTCGACGGTGTCTGGGCCATCTTAAGGGAAGCAGAAATACCTCACAACATGCTCTTCACAGCACGTCTTTGGATCCTTCACGCAGGCAAGGTCTTCATTTTGTCTGACTCCAGTGAGGCCCTGAAGTGGGCACAACGCCATGCAGCGCTATCTACTCGGATGGATTCCCCAGACCAGTTAGATCAGGAGGAATCGGACGAAGGGGGAGACCTGAGTTCTTGGTTACCGAGACAGGCTCCAAGTTTGCTCTAACCAGGCTTGATCCCATAGCCTGGTCTTGAGACTGGAAGTACAATATTTAATATATTTAATAACAGTACCATAACGTACTGAGTGTGTTGGGCTTGATTAGGCTCCTGTAAATGATTATTCACCCTCCTGGGGAACGTTTTCATGTTAAAATTATTTTATTCAGTATGACATCTTAATTTGGGACACCTCTGCATAAATGATAAGGTTGTTTAGATACAGCTAATATAGCTGAGGGTTTAAAATGTACACACCTACTCTCCGGATGCCTCTTTAGAGTAATTTTGTTATAACAGATTGTGGTTTTTCTATCACTTTCTAAGTACTTATAAAAGTTTACAACTGGGGAGCTTTAAACACAATTCAAAAGGATACCAGTTAGGTTCCTAAAAAGTGGTTTAGCATGCTATCTTCTTATCCTGTGCACAGGATACAGAATTTACAAGTGTAGTGGACATTTTCATGGATGATACGATCATGCAGCACCACATGTCCAAACTTATACATGGTTTAAAATGTATTTACTGATTCCCCCCATATGACGTATCTAATTGAAGCAGGATGTTACAGTTTTAACCTGCTTGTATTAAGAGGGGTGGTGCCCTCAAATGGAATGATATAGTTTCAACCTTTATTTCCTCATGTACTGCCTCCGAAGAACTGACTGTATGTCTACTGTATAACAGAAAGTTTAAAAAAAAATTGTACCTGAGAACTAAGATGTCTGGTTTATACAAACTATTTATGATTGTAAAAACCGCGGCTACCACGCAGTTCAGCAAAGCATGAAGCATTACACTCACTGCAGTACAGTGACATACCCCACTATCACAATAAATTAGATGAGGTACCCTACTAGAAAAATTAAAAAATGCATCTATCTAGCTAGGGTTCTGTGCCTCTGATAGCGTTTTTATGAGAGTGAAAAAACGCTGGTGTATACTGCATAAATTAACTTACCTCAATCCAAGCACTGCTTAGCATACTGTGAAAATATTCTGCAAGAGAGAAAAATCACTGTAAGTATCTGTTGACATAACCTGCTCATTTCCAAAGCAATTGCAGCTGATGTACCTACCTAGCCTGGCACACAGCACACATTTGTGGCAAGGGAATTCCTTTCCATCTTCTGATCTTAGTGTTACATCACACAAGTACAAGCTAGACAAAACACAACAAACTAGTAAGACCAGAACAGACACAAAACTGTATATCAAGCTGCCATGAACCACAATTCTGACTGTGTACTTAGAGAGTCTGTATTCATAAATGATGGCATACCTTTATTAAATGTTTCATTTTGCAATGATTTCCACCCACAGATCCTGAATGGATATCTAGAAAGTGCAAACCTAAGCAAAATGATTATATAATGTAAATGTTGTTAAATGACAATCTGGATCACTGTTTACAGCTGAACATTCGATGCTGTGAACTGTTGCAATACATGGAAAGTTAATAAAGCTGAGTTAAAAAAAAACATAGATCCTCATCACTGAACATGCACCTAATCATTTATAGGACATATGAGCTTCTGTAAATTTTGGTGGAGTAAAACAGCAAATGCAGGCACAGCTATCTTAAATATTCCTGAGTTTCTCAACATTGCTTCATTTTCTATGGGTTTGTAGCACTGATATCCTTGAGTACCCTATGGAATGTAATTTGTTTCTATTATTTGAACCTTGAATGAAGGACACATTGTTTAAACACTGAAGAAGGAAAGCAAGGAGCAAGATAGCTGCGGAGAGACTGCAGGTTACATGAGCTCTGACATGCAGGATCTACAGGAATGAAATGAGAATATCTGCTCCTCCATCCCAGAACAAGAAGCATAAAAGATTAACAAGTGGAGAAGAGGAAGGAGAAACACAGAGAGAGACCTCCCTCTGATGAGACTGGTCAGCTAGAATGCTTTGTGACTTGTGGGTGCCCTGAAGTTTCAGGTGACAGTATGATCATCGTGCCATCTTCTGCAAGCCCTAACTGTTGGCCCTCAAAACAAAAACAAAAAATATCTAAGCAGAGAATCTTCAGTTGCTTTGGGTTCCATACACACTATACCCAAGATCAGTCAGGCTATCAAGAAGCTGCACAATCTTTGTTTCCAGTCTGATCTGCAGCTCAATAAACTGGCCCAGCAAACCGATTCTTTGGATCATGAACACTACTGAGGAGGTTAGGACCCTGAAATCTGATATTGAAAACCTAGCAGAAAAAGGTACTACTAATAAGGCTCTATCTGTAACTAGTATGCAAGACCATATAGCAATAAGTTGGAAAAACAGGTTACTCATCTGTAACAGTAGTTCTAGGAGTGGTATATGGTGTACATCCACACTTCTGGCAGACTCTTTTCCCTATAAGGCTTGCCGGAAAGTCTTCAAGCTGGCTCTTCCCACCCACCCCAGGTGGTAACTCCCTCAGCACCACCCAGTGATGTCAAATCTTGCCTATTGGAAGCAAGACCAGCGTGCCACTTGCCAAGAGAGGTCAGGTGGGTCAGTGTGGATGTATACCACATACCACACCTAGAACTATGGTTACAGGTGAGTAACCTGTTTTTCAAGGATGAGGATGTGGATATGGTGTACTATCCACATTTCTGGCAGACTCCTAGCAGTCCTCTGGGAGGAGGGCGCAAGGCGCACACCCCCTATTTAGAAACAGAGACTGGGAAACAGAGGCCCCAAAACCAGCATCCAGGCATGACTCAAGGTAAATGTGGTAGTAGGAAATGAAGGTGTGTACTGACTTTCAGGTAGCAGCCCTGCAGATTTCCTGGACTGAGATGTCCCTGGAAGCAGCCACCGAGGCAGTGGCATGACGGGTGAAATGAGCCGTAAACCCTACGGGAGGCTCCTTACCTGCCATCCTATAGCAGAGGTCAATACAGGAAGCAATCCACCTGCCAATCGTCCACTTAGCTGTCAGCCTGCGATGTGTGGTTTCAGTGCAGGTGACAAACTGCTGGTGAACCGCTCCCCAAACTCCAGTCGTGCGCTTCTTGTAACAGGCGAGCGCTCACTGCAGGTCCAAGATATGGAGCCTGTGCTTGCCCTCTGAGGTGTGGTTGGTGAAGTACACTGAGAGACTGATCACCTGGTTAAGGTGAAAATCAGACACAACCTTCAGGAGGAACTTTGGCTTGGGGCGAAGGACAACCTTGTCGATGTGGAAGCCCAGGTAAGGAGACTCCACAGAGATCACCTGGAGCTCACTGATCCTTCTGGCTGATGTGATAGCCACCAGGAAGGTGGCCTTCCATGACAGGTGAGACATTTCACACCTGTGCATCTGTTCAAGTAGCCTCCCCATAAGCTTTACCAACAACAGCAACAAGTCCCAAGGTGGTGGTGGTTCATGCACTGGAGGAGAAATGTGGTCAAGGCCCTTAAAAAAGCACCGGACCACATTCTCCTGCACCACAGACTGCATATCAGCCCACACCTAATAAGCAGAGATGGCTGCCAGGTGCACCTTAAGGGTCTTCAACCGAAGGCCCGACAGAAAGGGACCAAAGGTAGTCGAGAATGCTAGCCACTGGACAAGCTAAAGGGTCCAACCCCTTTCCCTGGCATCAAATGGAAAACCTCCTCCATTTGAAGTCATAGCATTTTCGGGTCGACTCCTTCAGAGAAGCCTCAACCACAGTGAGGTCATCATAGGAGAGACCTAAAACCTGAAACTCTAGCTGCTCAGAAACCAGGTTGTCAGGCACCGGGATTGAAGGTCTTGATGGAGTACCTTCACCTGACTGCAAAACTGCAAGTCCGGGCATAGAAGGAGACGCCTCAGGAGCCTGCTGCTGAGGCTGAGGAGATCAGGGTACCAAAACTGGCAGTGCCAATCTGGAGTCACCAGGATAATCCGTGCCTTGTCCATCCTGGTTTTGAGCAACACTTTGTGGATCAAGGGAAAGGGAGGAAAGGCACAGAGAAGGCCCGGGATCCAGAGCCTCAAGAAAGTAACCTCCTGCAGAGTTCTCTGCTGAGGGATGCAAGCACAGTACAGACTCAGCTTCGCATTCTCCCTGGAGGCAAACAGGTCCACCAGAGGGGTGCCCCATTGGGAGAATAGGCTGTGTACTACCTCTGCATGGAGGGATCATTCGTGAGATGCCTCGCCTACATGGCTGTGGCCATTCACCAGCTGGTTGGAGATGCCGGCCACATGGATGGCCAGATCCTCGGTGTCCAGGCTGAGCACAAGGGTCCAAATGTGGAGAGCTTCCCTTCACAATGAACGGGAGTGCATCCTGCCCTGTTTACTGAGGCAGTACATGGTTGTTGTGTTATCCGTGTGGACCTGAACGATCTGACCTCAAATATGTGCAGCAAAGGCTGTCAGTGACAGCCGAACTGCCCAAAGCTCCAGCAGGTTGATATGGCATTGGGACTCCTCAGGGGTCCAGAGCCAGTGGACTCTATGGTCCCCCAGTTAGGTGCCCCAGCCCATCAAGGAGGCATCAGTCGTCATTATGACCGTTGGCTTTGTGCGGACAAACAGGATCAATTCCTGCAGATGTTCCAGGACAAACCACTACTGGATGGCATCCCACATCAGCTGCGTCACAGTAACCAGCTTGTTGAAGTCATCCTTGCGCTGAGACCATTGGTGGGCAAGTTCCCATTTCAGAAAGCACATTCTCCACCAAGCCTAATGGACCATGCTGTTGCATGCCACCATGTATCCCAAAAGGTGCATGAAGTCCCAAGTAGGGTGCAACTGCCCAACCCGAAAAGAATCGGGCAAAGAAGAAGAGGGACTCCACCCGGTCCACCGGAAGTTGAGCCCTGGCTCTGCAAGAGTCAAGCTCTGCCCCGATGAAATTAATTACCTGCGACGGGACAAGTTCCAACTTGGCCTCGTTCACCAGGAGGCCAAGGGACATGCAGGTCTAAAGGCCCAGATTCCTGGACTGCTCAACCTCCTCCAGCGGCGGGACCTGCTATGAGCCAGTTGTCCAGGTAGAGGTATACCTGGCCCCCTCGGCATCTCATGTAGGCTGCCACAACTGCAATGCATTTGGTGAAGACCCTGGTAGCCGAGGAGAGGCAGAAGGGCATGGCCTGGAACTCTTATAGAATCCCCTCTGCCCGAAAGTGAAGGAAAGTACAGTTACGCAAGAACTTACTGTAACAGTAGATCTTCGAGAGAGGCTCTCATCTGCAGGAGCCACACATGCAACTGAAGGGATGTGAGACCTGGATGAACCACAGTCCCCTGATCCTGGGTCAGTAAGTGTTGTGACAGAGGCATAGGAAGCGGAGGTTCCTCTGAAAATTGTTGCAGAACAGAGAACCAAACTTTCCTGGACCAGAATGGAGCGCTCAGGATCATCTGGGCTCCTTCTGTACTGAGTTTGTGTAAGACCCTCGGAATTAAGGGAATGGAGGAAGGCATAGGCAGATCTGTCCCTCAGAGTCGAGACAGGCGTCCCGCCAGAAAAATGCTTCGCCCTGGAGCGAGCAAGCTTAAGGCGGGAAGTTTTGCATTTTGAGGAGTTGCGAACAGATCTACCAGAGAGGTTCCCCAGCGCAGAAAGATGTCATCTACTACCTCTTCATCTAGTACCCACTCGTGGGCTTCGGCAGAAGACCGACTGAGGTGGTCTGCCGGTGTATTGTCTACTCAAGGAACATGAACTGCCATCAGGTGAGGGTTGTACTGAACTGCCCAACTCCAAACTCTCATTGCTTCCCTGCACAGAGGGTAGAAATGAGTTCCTCCCTGCTTGTTGAGATACCAGACTATGCACATGTTGTCCGTCTGGATGGTTAGATGACCGAGAAGAATGTAGGAGTGCAGAGCCTGGACAGCATACAAGAAGTCTCTGAGGTCGAGCACATTTATGCGTAATGTCTGCTCGAGTCTAGACTAGGAAAGTACAGTTACGTAAGAACTTACCGTAACAGTAGAACTTCGAGAACAGCTCTTGCAGCAGGTTACACCATTAGGACTGAAGCCGGCAGGCGTCAGGACCCCACGGAATTCTTCTAGCTAGCCATCTTCAGCGGGGACCACCCCCGACATCGGTCTCGCCCCCGACGTCAGGCGTAGTACATAAGGGGGCGGTCCCGCCAGATTCCCCAGTTCTCCCGCCGGAGACTCCCGGCCGCAAAATGACATCAGAATGGGAGACCGAGGATCCGTCATCAAAAGGCAAAGGGTGTAAGCCCCTGCCCAAGGCTCGGTAGGCCATGCCTCCTCCAAGGGGGAATGGTGGGCGGGAAGGTACCTGCTGCAAGAGCTGTTCTCGAAGATCTACTGTTACGGTAAGTTCTTACGTAACTGTACTATCTTACTTCGAGAAACAGCTCTTGCAGCAGGTTACACCATTAGGACTGATTTCCAAGCAATAGCGCCTGTAAGCATTCTGGGAGGAGGAAACTAGGAAAGATCCTTGACAAGTCCTGACTGTAGGACAGGAGACCCTGTAGCACGGCCAGGCCGAAACCGGCTCTCCGCCGTGAAGCAATATCCAGGCTATAGTGCCTAATGAATGTGTGCACAGAGCTCCAAGTACCTGCGGCACAAATGGCCGAGGTGGAGACGTTATGAAGTGCTGCAAACGAGGTAGCCACCTCCTGTCGAATGGCCCCGGACTGTGCCCAGGAGGGGCTTCTGTTTGCTGTCGTAGCAAAATGAGATACACTGGACAAGCCAGCGGGAAAGAGACTGCTTTGAGACTGGTTGGCCCATCATCCTCTCAGCAAAGGAAACAAAGAGTTGTTCCGACTTGCGAAGCTGTTTAGTTCTGTTCAGGTAATACCTTAGACAGCGGTGAACAGCCAGGGTGTGAAGCAATGCCTCTCCTCTATTGGAATATTTAGGAAAATATACAGGTAAATCGATGTCCTGGTTGAGAGTGAGGGCAGAGACCACCTTAGGTAAAAACTTAGGATTCGTCCTCAGAGATACTCTGTCCTGGTGGAAAATTAAATAAGGCTCCTTACACATAAGAGCGTGGAGATCAGAAACTCTCCTTGCTGACGTGACAGCAACCAAAAATAACGTTTTCCACGACAGAAAACGCAGCTCTCAATCTGCGGCAGGTTCAAAGGGAGGAAGCGTGAGCAGTTCCAGGACAAAGAGTAAGTCCCATGGAGGAACTGGATCCTTAATGGGTGGCCTAAGGTGTAACACCCCTCTCAGGAAATCTCGAGAGACATCAAGCTGTGCCACTGTGTGCTGTCCCACGGGGAAGTGGTAAGCAGAAATCGCGCAGAGGTGCACCTTAATAGAGGGGTAGGCGAGACCCGAATGGAATAGGGAAAGGAGGTATTCCAGCACCACTTTCACTGGGCATCCTAGAGGGGAAAGGCCGCGTGCTTGCGACCACAAGCAAAAGCGGCGACATTTCATGGCGTACGTCGCATGCGTTGCCGGCTTTCTGGCCGTGGAAAGAACTTCCGCCACCTCTTGCAAGACCCCGTGTTGCAAAATGGCTATGTCTCTAGGAGCCATGCATGCAGGTTCAGTGAGCGTAAGTCCGGATGGACTAGAGAACCTTCCTCCTGAGACAAGAGATGGGAGCTGAAAGGCAACGGGATTGGAGGTTCCCGGGACAGCTGCATTAGCAAGGGGAACCAGATCTGCCTGGGCCAGAATGGGGCTACCAGGATCATCGTTGCATGCTCCCTGCGCAGTTTGAGAAGAACTCTCTGGATCAATGGGAAGGGAGGGAGGGAGGAAGGCGTAGAGGAATCTGTCCAGCAGGAGGGACAACACATCTCGCCAGAAAACACCAGGCCCTGGATCTAGCAAGCAAAAATTGGGCAGTTTTGCGTTGGACGGGGAAGCGAATAAGTCCAGTTCTGGAGTGCCCCATTGAAGAAACAGATCCTCTGCTACACCTTGAAGAAGTTCCCACTCGTGGACCTTGGCCTGGGAACGACTCAGGCCATCTGCAATTGTGTTGTCCACTCCGGGAACGTGAACTGCAATCAGGCTCGCGCCATGTCGTATTACCCAATCCCACACTCTCATCGCTTCCCAGCAAAGGGGATAAGAGTGTGCGCCTCCTTGTTTGTTGAGGTAATAAATCACTGCCATGTTGTCTGTTTGAAGCATGAGAGTATTCAGCGGGATCTCTGACTGAAAGGCCTGCAGGGCGTAAAGGACCGCCCTCATCTCCAAAATGCTGATGTGGAGATGAGCTTCTTGAGGGGTCCACGTTCCCTGGGACCTCACCCCGTTCAGGTGTGCTCCCCACCCCTGCCCTGAGGCATCTGTGGAAAGAATCACCTCCGGGGACAGCGCTGTGAACGAAACACCCGCAGAGAGTGTTCCTGGGTCTAGCCACCACTGCCAGTCTCGAATCACAGCATTCGTGATTCTGACCGGCTGCTGCATGTGGTCTTGCCTTTGGTCCCACTGCACCTTGAGCATCCACTGAGTTACCCGCATGTGGAGCCTTGCCAAAGGGATGGTTGGAATGGCCGCATTCATGTGTCCGAGCAGACGAAGGACCAGCCTGGCAGGAGCAGTCTTCTTCGCCGAGAGGTCCCTGATGAGGGATCTGATGCGTTCCACTCTTTCGTCGGGAAGAAATACTTTCCCTTGGACAGTGTCCAGAACTGCGCCTATGAACTGCAGCTTCTGTGATGGTATGAGGAGAGACTTCTTGTATTTGATGAGGATGCCCAGAGACTGGAACAGAGCCTGGGTGCTCTGGATAGCCAGCAACAACGCCTCTCTGGAGGCGGCCATGAGAAGCCAATCGTCCAAGTACGGGAACACATAGTGGCCCTGTCTCCTTAAAGACGCTGCCACAACTGCCATGCACTTGGTAAAGACCCTGGGGGCCGATGACAGTCCGAACGGAAGAGCTCGGAACTGGAAATGGTGGCCAAGAAACTCGAAGTGCAGGAACCTCCTGTGCGCTTGAGCCACAGGGATATGCAGGTAGGCGTCCTGCATGTCTAGGGACGCTAAGAAGGCAGGACGCCTTAGCATGGGAATGAGACCCTGAAGGGTCACCATGCGAAATCGTTTGTAGGCGACCGATGTATTTAGGTCGCTGACGTCCAAGATTGGACGGAGGTCCCCTGTTTTCTTCGGAACCAGAAAGAAGTGGGAATAGTATCCGGATCCTATCTGGTTCTCTGGAACATACTCCACCGCTCCCTTCTGCAGGAGCGCGGTATTTCTTGCCTGATAAGCAATTTGTGCTGACCCGAGTAACGGGAGAGCACAGGCGGCCTAGAGGGTGGCTTGTCTGCGAATTCTATAAAGTGGCCTCTTTCGACCAACTGAAGGACCCACCTGTCGGTGGTTATGGACTGCCACCCTGGCAGGTAGTCATGAATCGACCCCGACCTTGATG
The DNA here is from genome assembly GCA_016271365.2 of Neoceratodus forsteri. NCBI lineage: Eukaryota > Metazoa > Chordata > Ceratodontiformes > Ceratodontidae > Neoceratodus > Neoceratodus forsteri. Next base: position 1,105,306,274 of record CM057449.1, on the reverse strand, counting down.
TCCAGTTGATCCTGAGGGGCAGGGCCAGGAAGGAGTCATGCTGTGGCGGAGGGCCCGCGGGCTGAGCCGGCTTAGCTGGGCGCTGCTTCGGCCAGCGGGCAACTCCATGGGCTCTGCGAAATGGAGCCCTCTGTTGTGGCCGGTGCTGGACTGCTGTCTCTGCGTCCGTCATTTAAAACAGCTTTCTTTAGTTCCTACTAGTGAACTAAGCCTGGGTCGGTACATTGCCTGGACCGACCTCACCGCCTTCCCAACCTCTTGGAGTTTGGTGAGGACCTTCTCAGAGGATTCACCAAAAAGAAGTTCTCCGTCAAAGGAGGCATCCAGGATGTTCTTCTGGACGTCCGGGGTGAATCCGGAGACATGGAGCCATGAGTGTCTCGGGAAGCATACGCCTGAAGCTGCCGCTCTGGCCGAGGAGTCCGCGGAATCGTACGTGGCTCGCAGCACCTGGGTTCCCACGTCTGAACCCGTACGGAGGAGCTGCAACATCTCCTCCTTCTGCTCACCGTCTGGCAATTTGTCCGCCAGGTCCAGTCCCTGCTCCCACAAGGCATTTTGGAACTGTACCATATGGGTTAAGTAGTTCAGGGATCTGATGGCGCAAATAGCGGAAGCATAAGTGCGCCTACCCATAGCGTCCAGCTGTTTGGACTCCGGGTCCGGTGGCAAGGTGCTCAAATGTTGCGGTCTCTGGGACCGGTCATGAGAGGCTGTGATGACCAGAGAGTCGGCCAGAGGATGTGAAGCCAGATACTGGTCCTCCCTAGGGGCCTTGTACAGGCGGTCAGCTTTCTTCGGCATTGCCGGAAGCAAGTGTGGACGCTTCCATGCTGCCTTGGTGACGTCCATGAAAGTGTCCACCAAGGGTGGTACCACCACAGGCTTAGGATCTTTCTGCCGAAGATACCAGGCGTAGTCTCTCGGGGTCTAATTCTTCCGCACCCCAGCCCATGTTCTCTTGGATATGCCTCATGATCTCTGAGAACGATGGGTCATCCGAAGGAGATCTAGGAAGTTCACGTGGGTCCGGAGAAGGGATGTGGATCGGAGAGGGGGATCTGGATCCTTCCGAGGATTCCGATCCCGTGTCCTCCGTCAACGGCGAACGGCGGCGTCTTCTGGGTCTCTTAGGGCTGGGTGACCCTGAAGAAGATCTGGACAGAGGTCTTCTTCTGTCCGGTCTCCCCCTAGGAGGATCCGCCGGCTCCTGGGGAGAAGGTACTCTGCCTGCCGCCCCGGACGGAGTAGGGGGCGCAGGGGCCGGTGGGGTCGCAGGAGGAGGAGGAGGTGGGAACCACATCCCTTTTATGGTGTCCACCAATAGGTGAACAAGTCCTTGACCTCGGATATGGAGGCCCGGCTGACGGACCAGGCGCGATGGCTGGTCGTCGGGTTCCGGCGTCGGCTCCCAAGGGGTCTCAGGTTCTGGAGAGGGCTCCCTGGGGGGCGCGACAGGACCGGGTTCGCCCGTCTGGTCCTCGGGCTGGGTCAGCTCCTCCTCCGTAATTGTCTCCTGACCGGCATTGGTGGGAGGCGTCGGGGTCCTCTTCTCAATGGGTACAGGTACAGACGTCGGTCCTCCGGCCGACGACCGAGAAGACGTAGGCCTGACCGGCGACAGGTGTCTGGCGGTCGACGGTTCCTGGGACCTATGGTGTGGGGCCGGCGTCGGACGGGCCGGTGCCGGGACCGACAACTTCTTCAAGGAGGTAAGCTCTTTGGTCATCCTCTGGGGAGGAGGAGGCAGACCTGATGTTGGGGTCAGAACGGCGGGAACCAGACTTATGGTGGTGATGACGGTCCCCCGACCTAGCCATGGCCTTAGAAGAGGAAGATGAGGAAGGCCTGGAGGTCTTGGCCTGTGAGGCAGAAGAGGAGCCCGAAGGAGTCTTCACCACTGCGGAGGGAGGCCGAGAACGGGCCCGGGAAGGAGAGCGGTCAGATCGGGAGCCGGAGCTACGGGAGTCAGAGGCCCTAGACGGGGACTTAGATCTTACTCTCTCCCTGTGTTTCTCGGGGTGTCTCCGGGCCTTCTCTGAGGATTCCCCCTTGGAGGCTGCGTCAATGGCCCTGATTTTCTCTTCGAGCAGGAACGCCTGAAGGGCCTTCTGGCGACGGATCTGGGTCCAGCTGTTGAACCCCTGGCAAAAAGAGCAGGCCTGGGTGTCGTGGTCTGGGCCCAGGCACCGGACGCAGGCTGAATGCGAATCCTTAAACGGGATTTGCTTCCCACAGGCGCACTTCGAAGGATGGCCTTCAACGGAGGTTGGAGGACATCAGACAGCAAAGAGCCAAAAAACTTTTTCCGAAGGAAGAACTTAACGGTCGCGAGCTAGAAAGCGAGCAGAGGGTCGAGACATGCAAGTCGGCGTGAAAAAACTGACGATCTGGTAGGGACCGCCCTTATGTACTACGCCTGACCGTGGGCGGTCCCCGCTGAAGACAGCTAGCTAGAAGAATTCCATGGGGTCCTGATGCCTGCTGGCTTCAGTCCTAATGGTGTAACCTGCTGCAAGAGCTGTTTCTCAAAGTAAGATCCCCGAGTCCTGTGAGACCCCAAATGGGCTCCACTGGCCCTCTCCTGAGGGATCCATTGTCAATGTTTGGGAGGGGGCTTCGATATTGAAGGGAACTCCCCAGCAAAGGTTCTCTTGCACCATCCACCATTGCAGGTCCCTGACTATGGGATCGGAAACTAGAACCTCCTGGTCTAGGTCGTCCAGAGTCTGGCCCCACTGAGACCAGAGTGTCCATTGAGAGATCCTCATATGGAGCCGACTGCGAGGGACTGTCGGGATAGCAGCAGTCATGAGCCAGAGGAGGCGAAGAACTGACCTGGCACCAACCCTTGTGCGACTGGACAACAGATGTGCTTGAGCCTGGAGGGTGTCCACACTGTCCAGAGGCAGAAAGGCCTTGCCTATGGTCACGTCCAGGATCGCCCCGATGAACTGGGGTCTTTGGCAAGGAACCAGATGGGACTTGGCCTGGATGATGGTGATACCCAGGCTGGTGAAAACCTGCAGGGTAAAGGAAAGGGAGCGCAGAAGTTCCTCCCTGGATAGGGCTGCCAGGACCAGTCGTCCAGGTATGGGAATACCTGCACTCCCTGGGCATGCAGGTGGGCCGCTACCACTGACAGGCATTTGGTAAAGACTCGGGGAGCCGAGGAAAGACCAAATGGAAGGGCCTTGAACTGGTAGTGGTTCCCCTCAAAGGTAAACAGAAGGAATTTGCGCTGGGAAGGGTGGATGGGGATGTGCAGGTAGGCATCCTGCATATCCAAAGTGCACAGCCACTGTCCCTGCCGAAGAAGTGGCAGAAGGCTCTACAGAGACAGCATTCTTTTTTTTTTTTTTTTTGAAATTTCTTTTTCTCCCCTCCAACATCCCTGCCAGAGTCATCCATTCAGGAGTCGCCAATGAAACCCGTCCCTGCCACCAACTTACCTGCTGCTGAGGGTCCCTCATCCTGCTGCGGATTACCCCTGGGTGGGGTTCGGGGTGGGGCAAGACACCTGTACCTTAATGTCTTCTCCGGTCCCTGAGACAGTGGCAGTCAGTGGCACATCAGGACTGGGTTCAGCGCTCCATCTACCGGGCTCTAGAGGGTGGTTTTTCCGCGTTCTGTGAGGGCTTCGCTGGCCCTTGACGTTAAGGCGCAAGCGCAGATGTCCGCAACATCCTCCCCCCTTGATGATGCAACCCCTAGAGGTGACTGGTCATGGGCAGAGGCCTGTGGACCAATCAAACCCCCGAGGTGCTGACGAGCTGTCATGCCCCCAGACTCTGCCAGAGGTCTCCGCTCCGCGGGATGGATCCCTGCCCTTCCCGGAGAAGCTGAGCTGTCGGACGCTCAGTCTTTCTCCCCCTGGCCAACCCCTGGTGACTTGAGTCCGCTTCCGAGCCTGGGTCGCCGGCGTGGTGCGAGGTGTGGCATCCAGCGCCTTAACCCTTAGCGCCACTGGGACAGCAGAGAGAGCATTCTGAAGCACTTGTACTCCATGAACATGTTCAGGGAGCTGAGGTCTAAAACAGGCCTCATGTCTCCCATCTTCTTTGGAACTAGGAAGAAATGGGAATAGTAACCTGTCCCTCAAAGGTAGGTGGGGACTGGCTCTATCGCCGTCTTCAAGAGAAGGGAGGAAATTTCTTCCAGGACCAGAGGAAGATGTTCCGGGGAGTAAGATGACATGCGGGTTGTCTTCTGGGTAGTTTCTGAAGAAACTCGATTGAGTGCCCTGCTGCTATCAGTTGGAGCACCCAAGCATCTGACGTGATCTTCTCCCAACTCGGTAGATGGAAGGAGAACCTTCCTCCTACTGGTTCCTTTGGGCGGTCCAGAGGCTGTGGGAGAGGGGAGGAGTCAGGAGGTGTGGGGCAGCGCGGCGGCCAAGGCTCCCTAAAGCATTTTTGGGTGGAGGAGTCTTGGTTGCTGGAGGGGCCCGACGTTTATTGACCCGCTTGCCCTGAGGTTTCACTTTAGGGCAGGAACGTCTGCAAAAAGGTCGATGCTGTCCCTGAGGGGTCCTGTACAGAGAGTCCACGAACTTGAGTGCAGTACCCTTCTCCTGCAGGTCGGTGATGTCCTTGACATCGCCACCGAACCCCTGAAGGGCGCACCTGAATAGCAGATTGCACTTCAGGGACCAATCCTGGATATCTGCAGCCAGGCATGACGAAGCGAAGACCCACGCGAAGTCGCAATCCGACCAGCCGCGCCCACTTATCGTGTGTGGTACAAAGCATGTGCAGACTGGCCGAACGAGCAGAGCGGACAAGATCAGCCACTTCTGTTTGCTCTGGGACTCAGGAAGGGAGTCCAATTTGGATTCCACCTGACTCAGGATCGTCTTCTGGTAGTCCCCCATATAAGCAACATAGTTTAGGGCCTTAATCCCCAGAGTAGAAGAAGCGTACACCTTCTTCCCATACTGGTCCAGAAGACAGGACTCCTTGTCAGGTGAAGATGAGCTGAGTTGTTTTGGATTGGCAGAATGGACATATGCAGCACTAATCACTACAGGGTCTGCCTTGGGGTGTACTTTCAAAGAATCTACACCCTCAGGAGGCTGATATAACCTATCCGCCTTCCTTGGAAGGAGGGGCTAATGCGGACGGTTGCTTCCAAATAGTGGAAACAAGGTCCGCGTAAGGTTCAGTCCAGGGTGGAATCAATGTTGGAGTGGTCTCGGGCAGATCCAAGTGGGCAGCAAGCTTCTTACGCTGTGGATCTGGCTCCAGAGATTGCCACTGTTGGACTTCCTGGATCTTTCTCAGTAACTCCAAAAATGAAGGATCCTCCGGAGGAGACTTTGGAGGAGTCCTTGGCCTGGGTCAATCTGAAGTACGTGGCTCATCGTCTGGATTGAAGCATCCCCCAGAGTCAGAATCAGAGGTCTCCGATGAAGAAGAGGAAGACTCCTCCCAATGCGGGGGAGGAACGGTCCCTTTGGGAAGCCCTCTGGAAAGCATGTCCTCCCCGCCCCTGGCATCTGAGGGTTCTCCACTCGTGTCGGGTAAGGGGGAGGGAGTCTCTCGTCTCCAGCATATGGAACACTGTGCAGGGTCCAGTGCCAGGAGATGGTTCTCCACCTCCCTGGTGAGCTGAGCCTTGGCCTCGGCCCACCAGGCGGCCAGAGTCTCCTTCAAATCCACCTGTGGTGGTGGTGGTGGTGGTGGGGGAATACAGATACTGAGTGTATCCGTTGGGCAAGTATTCGTAACCTGATGGTGGAAAGCCCGGTGTCGGGTATTGAGGCACCGGATAAAGCGGTGTTGGATACTGCGGTACCAGGTAGGCTGGCACCGGATTAGGCGGTGTCAGATACCTGGGTGCCAGGGGCTCTGGTGGTGCAGGTGGCCCTGTAGGTATCGGGCCCAGTGTTGGAGTGATATCTGGTAAAGGGACGTCGTCTGGCTTCGAGTAGGCCAGCGTTGGAGCCGGCATCCAAGAATCCAGCATCAGGGGATCCGGCCCTGTAGGAGGGAGGCCTGACATCAGTGTATCCACGTCCTCTGTGACGTCCGGGGATGGAGAATAAAAAACCTCAGGATCCAGTAGAGAAGACACAGGAGCCTCGGTCAGCAAAGGCAGGCACTGCGGTGATCCAGGGATGACAGACTGGTCCAAAGGGTCCGACATAGGCACTTTTGCTGGACGTTCGTCGGAGGGGCCGATGTCCGTCTTACCAGCGGGATGCGGGCAGGCGTTGGAGAAGCCGGCGTCTGATTTATCAGAACCCTGGCCCGACGAGGGTCATGATGGAGTGATGACCTTGACAGGCGTGCGAGGGACCATGCGCCGCCCCGAAATGGCTGGCGTCTTATCGACCCTGTCTGGGTGGACGTCGGTGGCACTGGCATCCAGCTCAACGGACCCACTCGGAAGGAGCCTTCCCAGGAGTGGTGGCCTTCTTTGCCCCGGAGGCATCCAAGAGGCCAGAGCGCAAGCCTGACTGAAGGGGCGACACCATCTTGGACATCACCAAAACGGCCATCGAGGAGTGGTACCCCGGAGGGATGTTACCTTTAGAACCGTGACTCCGGCCGGAGTCATGGGAGCCATGGAGGAGTCGCAGTCCCAGTGCTTCTCCTCCTTCTTCTTGTGGCCTTCGAAGGAAGTGGAAGCCTGCCTGAGTTTCTTCAGCTCCTTCTCCATGGAAGCCATCTTTTCCTTCAGAATGTGGGCCTCCAGGGGCTGCTGCCTCCGTTTTCGGGTGGCTGCGCTGAACTGCTGGCAGTGCTGGCACTTCTCCATGGGGTGGTCTGGGCCTAAGCAGAAGAGGCACAGGGAATGACCGTCCTTATGTGGCAGTTGGGAACCGCCCGAGTCGCACATATTTTTATGCGAGTCGGAGGGTGTCGGGGACGACATACACGGCCGTTAAGAAGCTGAAAAACGTGAAAAAATGGTCGAAAAATTCAGTAAACTAGACTGACAGACTGACGAGCTAAGGAAATTAACCACAAGGAACTTTCACAAGTAAAATGGCGGGAAAGAACTGGAAGGCAGGCTTAGGGGACTGCCCCTTTATACTGACGTCACATGACGTCAGTCACCTGACGTGGGGGCGGTCCCCCATCAGAGACTGCTAGCTAGAAATCTTTCTCTGAGGTCCTGATGCCTGCTGGCTTCAGACTTATATGTAATTACCTACTGCAAGAGCCATCTCGAAGTAAGATCTGGCGGTGGTACAGATGGATTGGGATATGGAAGAACGTGTCCTGAAGATCCAGAGAGCAGAACCACATGTTCTGCTCCAGAGATGGTACGATTTGAGATAGAGTGACCATCCTGAAAGTGTGTAGCCAAAGAAATTTGTTCAGGTCGTGCAGATCTAACATGAGGCATCAGCACCCCCCAAAATCCGTGCTGACACCAGGAAGTACCTGGAGACAAACCCTAGGTATACTGAAGGGTCCAAGACAGGAGCCACTACCTCTTTCTGAAGGAGCTGGAAAATGTCTTCCCGAAGGACTGACAGAATGTCGAGGGACACCATGTTCTCCTGTGGAGCACTTGCTCGGCAAGGCGGGTAAGCCTCGAATTCCAAATAGACCCTGACTGACCACCTCGAGGACCCACCTGTCTGTGGTAACAATGGAACAGGTGGAAAGGAAGTGGTGGAGCCAGCCCCACATGGGAGGACCTAGGGGAGTCAGGACAAGCATGAGGGAGGCACCCCCCATCCCATCACTGGGCAGGCTTGGAGCTGGAGGAGGGACAGGATGAAGAGCCAGCAGGGCCTCAGCCTCCAGGTTTCCGTACGACTGAATTAAGAGACTTAGGCCAGGGATGCCAAGCCTGGGTCTGTTGCCCAGCTGGAGGCTGAAATGGTTTGGCCGCAGGGACAGAGAGAGAGGCCGAAAGGGCTTCTTCTTTTGAGCCTTTGTGATCCCTCAGAGTGGAGGACACCGAGCCCAAGGTGGCAATGGACTTCTCGATACGAGTGAGGTGTCCTTCAGCCCCCCCATCCTGAACAAGTTGGTGCCCAAGAAGGGGACATCCGCCAACTTATGCTGGGTATTGGTCGTAAAAGTTGAGATCCTCAGCCAAGCCCTGCGACACATGGCAACTGTGGCCGCTACGGACCGGGCACAAGAGTCACAATGTCCATGGCTGTCTGCAGCTGCTCCTTTGCATAGCTCGGCCCTGATCCCGGACCTGCTTGACAGTAGTCTGAAAGTCAGCCAGGAGTTGGGGAAGCACCTCATCGAGCATGCCTAAAAAGGGCATGAGTGAAGTGGGCCATCAAAAGAGCCGAACTCGCCTGCTGAAGGCCGAGAGAGGAGGCAGCATGGACCTTTTTGGCCATGTGATCCAATTTCTTGGATTCCTTGTCGGGAGGCTTATCCATGTCCCCAACATTGCCGGTAAGCCAGAAGACAGAGTCGGCCACCAGACCCTCAGCCAAGGGATGTTCGGTGAATCCTGAGCAGGAACTGGTAGGGACAGCATACTTGCGGGCCATCCGGGCTGAAGGTGCAGGGCAAGGGACTGGATGCTGTTAAAGCTCCAGAATGGTGCGAAGAATGGCCTCAGTGACTGGAAAGGCTTCTTCAAGGGAGTTGCCCCAGTCTAGACACAGACATAGAAGCATAGACTGATGACAGATAGGACTGCTTGGCTCACCCAGTCTGCCCATTTCCCTACCTATTGGATAAGCTGCAGATCCTAGTTAACCGACAGCATATTTCCTCCTACCCACCACCAGAACTGCCTTATGTCTGTCCCATGCATTACACAGAAACATAGACTTTGACAGCAGATAAGGACCACATGGCCCACCTAGTCTGCCCATTTCCCTACCTAGAGGATAAGCTGCATATCCTATTTAACCAACAGCCTATTTCTTCCAACCCTCCACAAAAATTGCCTTATGTCTGTCCCATGCATTCTTGAATTCTCCCCCAGTTTTAGACCCCACTACCTCCTCAGAAAGGCTGTTCCATGCGCCCACCACCCTCTGGTTTCTGCATTTTTGAATTCCCCCACTGTTTTTGACCCCATGACCTCTTCAGGAAGGCCATTTCATGCATCCACTACCCTCTCCGTAAAAAATACTTCCTCACGTTGCCCCGAGCCTTCCCCCTTCGATCTTCAGATTTTGTCCCCTTGTTCTTTCACATCTCTTTTTCTGAAGCATGCTACCCTCTTGGACTATGTTGATTCCCTTGAGGTACTTGAATCTTGGTTAATGGGTACTTAGCACACTTCTGGACAGGCTCCATCGGGAGACCAGTCTACTCAGAGATGAGTCAGAGAAGGCCCGAAAAGAGGTGGGACCATGCTCCAGTGACAAATCCTCGGCCAACTCAGCATCCAATGGACGGAAGTGCAAGGAGAAGGCATCTGACTCCGAGGATTCATCAAAGAGCGGTTGACTGCCAGAGTCCCCACTGACCCTATGGGGCCAATCAGGGGTGACGGTGACAGACAGCTGCCCCAGAAGCTGGGGGGCAGTACGAGTGTCCTTAGGGGAAGGACCCATGGGCAGCTGTTTGGGTGGTAGCGCCACCTGAATTGATGGAGAAGCCGGAACAGGCCGAGCAGATCCAGGAAAGGTGGAGTAGACAGAGCCCTGGTTGGCGGTAGCCATGTAGTGACGAGGGTGGGAGCTGGAAGCTGCTTAACTACCCCTCCCCCGGTGCCACAAGAGCTCCCTGTAGCGCTGACGCATTCTGAGACCAAGTCTCTTCTCGACCGAGAAGGTAGAAGAATTTGACTGAATGTTGAGAGCAGAAACACCCACGCTGATGTGGGCTACTCAACTCAGGACTTCCGGATCAGGACCTCAACCATCAGGATCACTAATGGTGGGTCTCAAAGGGAGCCAATGAAAGCGGAAGATCCTCTGGGTTCACTGGATCCTGAGGAGGAGGGAGTGGATCAGCATTCTGGTCCAACCCTCCCTGGGAGGTAATAGGCAGGATCAGAGTCCTAGAGAGGGAGATATCAGCCTCATCTGGCAACAACGGCTGACAGGTTCGAGAAAAGTCTCAAACAGATTGCTCGATGGGACTCTCAACCAAGTAGCCCAATGGAGAGACCATGGCTGAAGGAACAACCGTAGACAAAACCTCCACAGAAATGTGGGAGTCGAGGCCCGAGAGCACTCGCGATCCCACAATCGATGGCGAGACTTTTTCTTAGTCTCTTTTTTTAGGCTTCGATTTTGTACCCGAAGAAGCACCCTACCCGAAGATAGGAAGAGCATGACATAAATCATGAAACGCCCCCGAAAAGGTGGCACCTAAAGGAAGTGGCTAAAAAGCAGAAGCCGAAGAAGCATGCTCTGCAGCCTGGGCCACAGCTTCTTCAAATGCCACAAGTTGTTCAGTAGACCTCGTAGCCGCGGAGACCACCCAATGGCACTTTTAGATTTAACAGGAGGATTCCATTCATCAGGGTGCCCCAAAAGAAGCTGAGTGTGCCAGTCTTCCAACGTGGTAGGATGCAAGGTGTGACATAGTCCGCATGCCTGGGGACCATTGTTTGTAGCCTAGGCAGTAGATGGACATGGTGTGCAGGTCCATCCAGGACATCGTATGCCCACACGCATATTTTTTAAATGCTGGTGCAGACTTCAAGTCATCCATCACAGATGAGGTAAAGGAATCATCTGAAGACGATATTTTCGCAAAGCGAAAGGGTTTTTGAAGCAAAGGGCCTACTCAGCGCAAGAACGGTACAGACAGAACCTTCTTTCAGCAGAAAGGAAGATCTGGTGTCATGGGGCAGCACTGAGTGAGTTACCACCTGGGTTGGAGGGAGGAGCCCGCTTGAAGACTTTCCAGCACGCCTTAAAGGGTAAAGGACACTGCTAGAAGTGTGGACAGTACACCAAATCCATGTCCCTAGAAAATGGAGTTCCTTAACACCATCCAGTATAAAAATCTTAGATCTGTCTGATTTCCTAAGGTGCTTGACAAAGGGCTTTATAATGTCAGGGATCTAGCAAAAAGATATATTAATGCTTTATAGTTGCTACACACCAATTTACCTTACGTAGCCAATGATTGCAGGGTATAAGTAAAAGAGCAGCACAAATAGACAAAGGGATAGATTCTGTACACGTAACTAAAAGGCAACCTTTGATAAGTATGAAAGTGTTAGAGCTAATTAAAAATGGAAAAGGCATGAGCTCTCTAGCGTCTGACTAATAGGGATGCGCTTCTGTGAATTGCTAGGATGAGAACTATAAACCCTACTGTAACTACACATTTAAAATCTGTTGCTGCAGCTCAACTGAGGAAGACTCTGGTGAGGAGTCGAAGCACTGGGTCACTAGGTCACTCTGCTCTTGCAGTTACTGAGCTGCAGCAACATTTGTTTGTCTACATTTACAAATGGGACTTGTGGTATTGTAATTTGTACTACACTATATGCTGAGCATCTTGGTGGTGAAAATAAATCACATCACTTGCACCTTAGAAACAGTCTGCAGTTTGTGTGCCACTACTTTTTTTTTTTTTGGGGGGTTTGCTGAATTTTGGAGTGAGTCGCCCCCTCTGCAGTGTGCACTGGCTTGATTCTGCCTGCTCGCCAGCACAAAACATTTGGAACCGTTTAAAATCTGCCTGGGTATTTATTTTGCTTCACAACTGAGCAAAATGAGATTTCTAGTCTTTAAGGAGAGAATCCTCAAACTAAGAGGGAAGCGAAAGGGTTTTTGAAGCAAAGGGCTACCGCAAGAGCAGTACAGACAGAACCTTCTTTCAGCAGAAAGAAGATCTGGTGTCATGGGGCAGTGCTGAGGGAGTTACCACCTTATTTAGGACCATCATCCTCTATGCATAGTACCCCCCTCTTATCTGCAACACCTCCACAAGACCCCCCCAGACGCTCGATCACCTCACCCCTTCGGTACCCCCCCACACTTCCACCCCTGCTACCCCTTACTTCCCACTCATACCTTGGTCTCTTCTCCTCAATGCCCTTCCCACCTTTCGTACTCTACCTAGCCCTTGCACCCCAGTACCCAGCCCCGTGTCCAGTCGCAAGGGGAGATGCCACAATCACTACCACGCTTTGGTGCGCCTAATCACCTCCTGTTGCTTCTATCAGGTACCATTCATCCAAACCCTGGCCCCATGCCCAACCTTATGAACAAGGCTGCCCAGGCTCAAGGACTCCACATAGTTTCTATCAATGCTGGGTTACTCAGCACCAACCGGACATTGTCGCACTCGTTGAAACCTGGTTATCCAAATCCACCCCTGACTCCTTAGTCTCCCTCCTTGGTTACACACTTTACAGGGAAGATCGGGTGGGTAAGCGTGGAGGTGGTTGTGCTGTCTATATACGCGACTCCCTCCTTGGACATGCACTTCCACCACCCGAGCTTGATAATGGGGCACAAGCCCTCACACTAAAAATCTCCCCCAACCCTGGTAAGGGCCCATTCTTTCTCACCGCTGCCTATATTCCCCCCAGAAAGCAGGACCTCACCAATTCAAACACTTGCTGACTACCTCTCTGGCCTACCGCCCAAAATTGCCCAGATAATTGTTGGTAACCTGATTATCAACTGGCTGTCTGCCACGGCCTCCCAAACCAGAGATATCTTTGCCGCCCTTGACATGTCCCAGCTTGTCACCACCCCAACTAGATTCAACCCCTCTACTGGCTCAGCACCCTCCTGGATATCACCATTACCAACCGCCCCCAGAGGGTGCTCGATATCAGTGTACTTCCCAACTCACTTAGTGACCACTCCCCAGTCGTATCCTCTTGGTCCGCTGCCAACAGCAAACCTGCACCACAAACCACCCAGCGACGTCACCTTAAACTGTACCTCTCACAACTGGATTGGTCTCCAATCAGGCTTGCACCACCCATAGACGAAGCATTGGATTTTTTCACTCGCACTTTTAACACTGCCTGTTACCTCTATGCCCACTTCGTTAGAAATCGCACCAAAAAGCAAAACATGCCCTGGGTTACCCCCTCCCTCCTTCACAAACTTAAAATGAGAGACAACCTATGGCACATTGCCATGGAATCTGGCAAGCCAGCTGATGGGCAAGCGTACAACGCTGAGCGCACTAAGCGTACTTGGGCCATTCGACAGGCCAAAGCCCAGTACTATCAATCCACTCTTGTCTCCTCCTGGGGGTCGGCTAGAAACTTTTGGGATAATGTAAAGAAGCTAAATGGGAAATCCCGCTCCCCACCCCCCCCTCAACTCTCCTTTAATGGAACTGTCTGCTCTGACCCCCATGGCATTGCAGACTGCCTAAACCACACTTTCTCAGACCCGAGTTCAGTCCGGTCCAGTAACTTCTTTGACCCCCCCATCCCAGTAGCACCCCTTCCCACTCTCGAGACCTCCTTTCTACTTACATATCATCTCCCTGTTGGAGGCTAGACCCCCTCTGCAAAAAGCCATTAGCTGTAACAACCCCGGCACCAACCTACTGGACACTAGGCTACTTCGTCTGATGTTGGATGCTATCCTGGTCCCACTTACCGAGTTGCTCAACCGCTCTCTGTGCCTGGGGCAGTTCCCCAGCACATGAAAAACCACCATCATCACTCCCACCCTAAAGAGCGGCGATCAAGCGACCCCGGGTAACTACTGACCTATCTTCATTCTTCCCCTACTCTCTAAGGCCCTTGAAAAAGTAGTTGCCAACCAGCTTGCCGAATACCTGGCCATGCACAATATCCTGTGCCTGAACAGCATGGCTTTCATGCAGGTCACAGCAGCACAACCGCACTACTTGAATTCTCCAACTTCCTGCACTCTGCTCTTGATGCCTGAAGTCCTGCCGGTGACATGTTCATTGACCTCTCCAAGGCCTTTGAAACGGTTTGCCATCCTCTCCGCTTGACTCCCTCAGATGCCTTGGTTTCTACCCCAGCCCCCTTGCATGGTTCACCAGCTACCTTTCTGCCAGAACTTAGTGTGTAAAAATCAATAGCACCCTATCTGACACACAGCCTGTAGGCTCTGGGGTTCCCCAGGGCTCCATTTTAGGCCCTCTCCTCTTCAATCTCTACCTCAATTCCCTCCCTTTGGCCTGCCCAAGTAAGATCCTCCTCTATACAGATGATGCTATGCTCTTCGCCGCTGACCCCAACTCACTCCAGGCCACCCTCCAACAAGCTTTTGATAGAGCTGAGCATTGGTTCACATCACGAAGGCTAGTCCTGAACCTAAAAAAGACCAAAGCTATGCTCTTTCGCATCGCCAAAGCAAAGTCAGTGGTGCCCCTCTCGTGATACTGCCTAGCACTCTAAACCCCACTGAGCAGGTTTCCTCCTACAAGTATCTGGGCATTACCTTTGATTCGGCACTCTCCTTCCATTCCCATATCAATGCCCTTTCTACTGCCACCAATGTCAGGATTGGACTGTTATACCGCCATAGGGACTGCCTAAGACAAGAGGCCCTTAGATTGGCAATCACCTCCTCTGTCCTGTTGCTAATCGACTGTGGGCTGCCCATCTATGCTGCAGCCCGCAACACTGCGCTTGCAAGAATCCAGCTCTCTATAAACAAGGGCTGGGAGCCCCTAGGCGCACCCATACGTGTCTGCTGCACTCCACCAGCAACTTGCTCAACCATGAAGAAAGACTCTGCTACCAAACCTGCCTTCTTGTAAAAAAAAGACCCTGCTAGGGCCCTCCCCCCCCCGGGGTCACCACCTCCCTGCAGCGTGCTTCCCCCTCAGTCTCCACCCGCAGCACTGTCAAAACCTCCCTTATTGATCCCAGGGTAAGGACCTCTATGGCCCAGAGATCCTTTTGCTATTGGGCTCCCTCCTGGTTCAGTTCCCTCCCAGCCAATATAGCTGACTCCACTAAGCTTGGTCCTTTCAAGGTCTCCCTCAGAAGCCATCTGACAAGCACTCGCTGCTGCAACTGCACATAATCCCCCACCCGCCCCTTACCTTCACCCCTAAGCTAGGTCTGCCCTGTCTACTTTTGCTGTATATACCTTGGGTCTCAGGCAACATATACTGACTAATGTAATAAAACATCTCTGGTTGCTACCTGACGTGGTACTCGTGTACCTAGATTATGATTACTGTGATCTACCTATTACCAAGCGTGTACCACCAGTGAATGCCTGTAACACTGGTTGCTTTTTTAAACTAAGCTTTATATACTGCACTGTTTGTTTGCTGTGATGTATTACTCTCTTGACGAGGTGCCTTTGTGAATGAGTCTATGACTCAAAGGTCTGTAAACCGATGATCTAATAAAAAAAAAAAAAAAAAAAAAAAATTATGGAACCCGTTCAAGTCAGTGTTGCACTTGATGGAAAAACATGTATGTTGCCTTTTTTTTCCTTTTTTAAACATAAAACCACCCAATCACTGTAGACTTTCTACAAACCAGTGCAACAGGTGTGCAGTCGCAGTGTTTTGGGACACCTTTTTGGAGACTTGAGGTACTGCCCCATTGTACTCACCCCTCTGGGCTGAGGGTAGACATTGCTGGACTCTGGGCCTGGCAAGGGTGCAGAGAACTTTCTGCCTCACCCAGGGGACATCAAGTCTGCCATCGCTGCCCCAGAAGATGCTTAGGCAGAGGCAGAATGGTTTGACTTTGGTGGGCTCCATGAGGATGGGGGAGGTGGAAAGGGTACATATTCCTCAGCTTATACCATGGCACAATTCCTCTGACATACAGGCAGGACAGGGCAGCCAGGAGGAGGCATCCGTAGCAATGGGAAGGGAGAAAGTGTGGGCCCTCAGAAGAGGAGGCTCCAAGAAGACAGGAAGATGCTAAGCGGCATTGCACAGGAACTGCAGGGGAAAGTATGCCTGTTCGCAGATGATACCAAGATCTGTAACAGAGTCAACACACAGGAGGGGCTAGATAAAATGAGAAATGACCCAAGACTAGTCGAGGAATGGTCAAGGGCTTGGCAGTTGGGATTCAACGCTAAGAAGTGCAAAATGATGCACCTGGGACACAGAAACCAAAGAGAGGAATACAGGATTTGGGGGGATGTTCTAGCCACCGCAAGTCAGGACAGAGACCTAGTGGTTATCATATCAGATGACCTGAAGGCAGCCAAACAATGTGAAAAAGCAGTGGGGAAGGCAAACAGAATGCTGGGGTGCATAGGAAGGGGCATAACCAGTAGGAGGAGTGAAGTGGTGATGCCACTGTATAGATCACTGGCGAGGCCTCATCTGGAATACTGTGTCCAATTCTGGAGACCGCATCTCAGGAAGGATATAGAATGGAAGCAGTCCAGAGAAGAGCAACAAAAATGATACATGGACTGCACCACAAGCTTTATGAGGAAATACTCAAGGAACTAAACATCTATTCACTGGCAGAGAGAAGGGAGAGAGGGGTTATGATAGGAGACTTTCAAATACCTTACAGGAATAAACAGGGTACAGGAGGGGAGTATATTTCAGAAAAGAAAGTGCACAAGGACAAGGGGACATAACATGAGACGGAAGGGAGGGCGGCTTAGAGGGACTGCTAGGAAGGATTTTTTCACATAGAGGGTGGTGGATCCATAGAACAGCCTACCAGCGGAGGTGGTGGAAGTGAAAACAGTATGAGGATTCAAAAGTGCATGGGATAAGCATAAAGGTACCCTGCGGTACAGCAGAGCGGGGGAAGGCAATCCAGAGAAGAGTAGGGATTGCCAAACCAAGTAGGGAAAAGGGCAGACTAGGTGGGCTGTATGGTCCTCATCTGCCGACAGATTCTATGTTTCAATGCTCCCAGATGAGGAGGAAGCAGCTGCTGGTTGAGGATGTTACTGACAGGTGGATAGACTTGAACTAGGGGGAGAAAGGGAGACAGATGTGATATGCCTCCCTGATGTTTCAGCTTGTAGGGATGGAGAGCAGATCTAGAGGATCGCAAGAGCTGCAGGAGATGGGAGGGAGCTGGATGTCACTGTGCACCAGGGGACAAATGACCTGGCAAGGGACGGGGTAGGGATACTGCAGGGAAATCTCAGGCAGCTGGGGTGGGGCCTTTGGTGGCTTTGCCAAAGTGTTACCTGTATATGGCCGTGGAGAGAACAGAACACTCCGCACCAGGGCTTTTAACACTTAGTTAAAGGTACTGTGCACAGAAGATAGTTTTGGCAACACTGAGGACTGGGGACCAACCTGCGAGGATATGAGCCTCTATAGGAATGATTGCTAGCCAGGGGGGAGGATGCAGAACCAAGAGAGGGAACTTCCTCCACCCCTAACATGATGGAGCAGCATGGAGGGGAAGCCCAAGAGGAGTAAGCTGCCCTAGGGCAGGGGCACAAGATGACAGAGGTGGGGAGTGGAAATCAGGAAACCGAAAAGAAAGCAGTAAATGAGACTGGTAACTGAGAAGATAACTAGGGAAGATGGTGGTCAGGGGGAGCTTCAGGGAACAGTACAAGCAGTGGGGGGGAGGGTGCAAGGAAGTAGGAGGGAGTAAGGTATGGACAGCCATGTGTGCCAATGCAAGGAGTCTGGGAAATAAAATTCCAGACCTGGAGGCCATCATGGAGAAAGCTAGCCTGGATCCAGTAGGCATAACAAGAGTTATGGTGCACAGACATTCACGACTGGGCCATGGCCATACCGGGCTACTCCAGGAGAGACAGGGAAGGGGAGGAGAGGGTTGTTTTATATGTGAGGAAGGGAATCAAAGGCAGGGAAATATGGGGCACCCGGAGGAAAAAGAAGGGTTGGAGGTGCTGTGGGTCATCCTTGAGTCAGGTACTGGAGCCGCTATCTGTACAGGGGTTGTATTCAGATGTCCAGCCCAGGGAAAGAAACTGGATAAGGCACCTGGGGAAGCCATCATTAGGATGGCAAGTAATGGAGAGGTGCTTCTATTTAGGGACTTCCAACTGCACCTTCAGCAAGGAGCAGGGCCAGGCTTGACTCCCTACAAAGGGCTTTTCTCAGGCAGCTAGTCACAAAACCCACTAGAGATGGGGCAGTGCTGGACCTGGTGCTTACAAACTAAGTTGGCATTGCAGAAATCACAGTGGGCAGTCCCCTAGGTACCAGTGATTACCATACAGTGATTTCACATTACAACGGGACCATCGGCAAACCACACAAGGATGAGGGTCCTGAACTTTAGGAGAGCAGATGTTAAAGAAATGGGAGACTGCCTCAGAAGCTGCCTCATGAAGGGGATTGATAAGGAGGGGGTATAGGCACAGTGTGGAAAAGTAAGGGAGGGCATAACTAAGGCAACCAACCTCTGCATGAAGGAAGGAAGGAAGAAAAAGCAGAAGGAAAATGTAACCAGTATTGTTCTCTAGGGAAGTGGCCATGGGGGTGGTGGTGGTGGGGGGGTTACCATTCAGAAAATGTAAGGAAACGCAGCGGGAAGAAGACAGGGAGGTATATAAAGTAAAACAGAGGGAAGCAGGAAAGGCAGTGAGGAGTGCAAAGGCACAGACAGAGGAAATGGTAGCCAAAGGTGGAGCTAAAGGGTGTAAGACTTTCTTCAGATACATAAATGAGAAGAGGAAAGCAAGGAGAAGGACAGCGAGGATAAGTAGGGCGGCTGGGCTAGATTGTGCAGAACAGAATTAAGTAAAGACAGACAAACTGACCGGGTACTTCTGTTCAGTCTTCGCAGTGGGGGAAGGGGGGCCACCAGGGAGCAGGAGCAAAGTGGGAGGTGGGCACAAGTCCGAAGGACTTGCAGCTCTCAAAGTGGACCAGGCTATGGGGCCAGACAGGATACACCCAGGGGTACTAAAGGAAAGTACAGTTACGTAAGAACTTACCATAACAGTAGATCTTCGAGAGAGGCTCTTGCAGTAGGTAGTTACATATAGGACTGACGCCGGAAGGCGGCAGGACCCCACGGAAAAATTTCTAGCTAGCAGTCCCTGGCGAGGGACCGCCCCAAAGTCAGGTGACAGGCGTCAGGAGACATTGGTATAAAGGGGCGGTCCCTGTCACCCGCCTTCCAGTTCTTTCCCGCCACGGGCCAGAAAGGCCGGACAAGAGAGGAACGGATATTTTCCTCACTGGAACAGGAGCTGAAAAAGCCTAGGGGGATGGAGGGCGGGAAGGTATTACCTACTGCAAGAGCCTCTCTCGAAGATCTACTGTTACGGTAAGTTCTTACATAGCTGTACTATCTTACTTCGAGAAGGCTCTTGCAGTAGGTAATTACATATAGGACTGAATCCCAAGCAGTCTGGAACAAAGAGAGGCACCGGGAGGAGGAAAACTACTCCAAAAAGCAGTTCTAGTTGTGCAAGCCTCAAGATAAGAGGCCTTGCAAAACAGCCAGCCCAAAGCTTGCTCTATGGCAAGAGGCAACATCCAAACTGTAGTGTTTAGTGAAAGTATGGACGGAAGTCCAGGTGGCGGCAGCACAGATGTCTGCCGCAGACACATTTTTGAAACAAGCCGCTGAGGCAGCTACTCCTCTGGTGGAGTGGCCTCTTACTTGACACGGGAGGGTCTTGTTATATTTGTCACAACAGAAAGTGATGCAATGAGCCAACCACTTAGATAGGCATTGCTTGGAAACAGCACTGCCTTCCCTTTTGTGAGCAAAAGAGACGAACAATTGATCAGTCTTTCTGAGATCCTTCATCCTGTTGATGTAGTATCTCAGAATCCGGTGAACATCCATAGTATGGAGTAAATCCTTTGATTAGAGTACTGCGAAAGGCAAGTAACTCTATGGACTGATTGAGAGTAGACTCAGCTACTACTTTAGGGAGAAACTTAGGATTGCAGAGAGTGACTCCGCCCTTGTGAAAATCAAGTATGGATTTTACACATCAGACCTGGAGCTCGGAAATTCTCCAGCAGAAGTAATGGCCACCAGGAAGAGAGTCTTCCATTTAAAGGAACTTCAAACTGCAGAAGCTGCAGGTTCGAAGGGAGGGAGAGTAAGTTTCTTGAGAGCAAAGTTCAAGTCCCAAGGGGAGCAGGAGTACGAATGGGGGGCCTCAGATGGAGGACCCCTCTGAGAAAGGTCTTAGAGACCTCCAATTGAGCAAAAGCTTTGTCCATGAAGGGAACATGATAGTCCGAAATGGCCGCCATGTGTACCTTCAGAGAAGAATGGCTGAGACCCAGGTCAAACAGGTGATGTAGGTACTCCAGCAGAAGCCCCGCTGCACAGGATAAGGGTTCCGGTTCTTGGAAGCAGCCCAGATAGTGAATCTTTTCCAATTCATGGCATAAGTGGATCTGGTAGAGGGTTTTCTGGCCTCTATCAAAATCTCCGCCACTTTGGGAGACGCTCCAAAACGGGACTGGGCTAAGTCTGCAGGAGCCATGCATGCAGTTGAAGGGATTTGAGGCCTGGATGGATCAGGGTCCCCTGATCCAGGGTCAGTAAACCTCGAGACAGAGGAAGAAGAGGATCCTCCGAGTATTACTGTAGAAGAGAGAACCAAACTTGCCTGGGCCAGAAAGGAGCGATCAGAATCATTCGTGCTCCTTCTGAAGCTAGTTTCTGCAAGACTCGTGGGATGAGTGGAATCAGGGGAAAGGCATAGACAAATCTGTCCTTCCAGTCTAGAGGTAGAGCGTCTTTCCAAAAAGCGCCTCGCTCTGGAACGAGCAGGCAGAAGATGGGAAGTTTTGCGTTTAGAGGGGATGCGAACAGGTCGACCTGTGGTGTTCCCCAAAGTTGGAAGATGTTGTCTAGGACCCCTTGGTAAAGTTGCCACTCATAAGTCAGAGCAGAAGAGCGACTCAGCTTGTCTGCCAGGGTGTTGTCGACTCCCAGAACGTGAACTGCCGTGAGGTGAAGGTTGTGTTGCCCAATCCCAAACCCTCATTGCCTCCCTGCAAAGACGGTAGGACCGAGTCCCTCCCTGTTTGTTGATGTACCACACCACGCACATGTCCGTCTGGACGGCTAGGTGGCCGGGAAGGATGTATTGGTGAAGGGCTTGGAGAGCGTACAACACAGCCCGAAGCTCGAGCACACTGATGTGGAGAGCTTGTTCTAGCTTGGACCAGGAGCCCTGGGTCTGACGAGGGCCTAGATGGGCTCCTCAACCTTCACCCGAGGAGTCTGTGGTTATAGCCTGGGAAGGGGAAGGACGAAAGAAGGGAACTCCCCGAAACAGGTTCTCTTGAACCATCCACCACTGCAAGTCTCGAAGCATTGGCGAGGAGACCAGAACTGGGTGATCTAGGTCATCCTCCAGCTGGTCCCATTGGGAGCGTAGAGTCCACTGAGAAATTGTCATGTGGAGTCGAGCACGAGGAACCGTTGGGATAGCAGCTGCTATGAGCCCAAGAAGGCGAAGGACCGACCTAGCAGAGACCATCCTGTGGTTGGACAGCAGGCTTATTTGGGTCTGGAGGGTGGACGCCCTGTCTGGAAGCAGGAAAGCCTTGCCCGTGATCATATCAGTCGTATCAAGAATCGCCCCAATAAACTGTAGTCTCTGGGATGGGACCAGATGAGACTTGGAATGGCTGATGGTAATACCTAGTCAGGCAAAAACCTGCTGGGTAAGGGAGAGGCAACTCAGGAGTTCCTCCCTGGATGAGGCCACCAGGAGCCAATTGTCCAGGTACGGGAAAACCTGCACTCCCTTGGTACACAGGTGGGCCGTCACCACTGCCAGGCATTTGGTAAACACTCGGAGAGCCGAGGATAGACCAAACGAAAGCATCTTGAACTGGTAGTGGCCCCCCTGGAACGCAAAACGAAGGTATTTGTGATGGGATGGGTGAATGGGAATGTGCAGATAAGCATCCTGCATATCCAGAGCACACAGCTATTGACCTGACCATAGGAGGGGCAGAAGGCTCTGCAAAGAGAGCATCCTGAAGCTTTTGTATTCTCCGAAAAGATTCAGGGAACTGAGATCCAAAATTGGTCTGAGATCTCCTGTCTACTTTGGGACCAGGACGAAATGGGAATAGTAACCCGTCCCGTGCAGATGAAGGGGGGTGGGTTCTATTGCTTGTTTCAGCAGAAGAGCCGAAATTTCCTCCTGGACAAAGAGAAGATGTTCCCTTGAATATGACGACTTCAGAGGGGGGTGGCGAGGTGGTTTCTGAAGAAACTCTATCGAGTGTCCTTCTGCTATGAGCTGGAGCACCCAAGAATCTGTGGTTATCCTCTCCCAGCCCAGAAGGTGGAGGGAAAACCTCCCTCCTACCAGTTCCTCCGGGGAGTCCGGAGGCTGTGGGAGGAGGAGGAGTCAGGTGGTGTGGGGCAGCACCGCAGCTGAAGCACCTGCTGCTTTTTTGGGCGGGGGGGGCTTAACAGCTGTGGGGGCCCGGCGTTTTGTGGCCCACCTTCCTTGGGGTTTCACCTTGGGCCGATTCCGTCTGCAAAAGGGACGGCGCTGCTTCTGATGGGGATGGTACATGGAATCAACTGACTTCAGTGCCGTCCCCTTCTCTTGCAAATCAGTGATGATGTCCTTGACATCACCCCCAAAAAGCACCGACCCCCAGAAGGATGCTTCCTGGATAGCAGATTGCACCTCCGGGACCAACCCTGACACACGGAGCCACGCATGACGCTGTAGGCCTACAGCGAAAGCTGAGCTCCATCCAGCAGTGTCCACTGCATCGTATGTCGCACGAAGCATGTGTCGACTGGCTGAATGAGCAGAGCAGACGAGATCAGCCAACTCCTGCTTGACTTGAGAGTCAGGCAGGAAGTCCAATTTGGCTTCCACCTGGGTCAGAATGGCCTTCTGGTAGTCCCCCATATGGCCGACAAAGTTCAGGGCCCTGATCCCCAGCGTGGAGGAAGCATAGCTCTTTCTCCCATACTGGTCCAGAAGGTGTGATTCCTTATCAGGTGGTGACGAGCTAAGGTGTTTGGGGTTGGCCGACCAGCCGTGAGCGGCGCTAATCATGACAGAGTCAGCACGAGGATAGAATCCAGGGAATCAACACCCTCCGGAGCCTGATATAGCCTGTTCGACTTCCTAGGAAGTGGGGCTAAAGCCGACGGCTGTTTCCATATGGTGGTAACAAGGTCGGCGTGAGGCTCTATCCAGAGTAGGAGCTGTCACAGGCAGATCCAGATGTTCAGTGAGTTTCAGACGCTGAGGATCTGGTTCTAGGGAGTGCCACTGATGAACCTCCTGGATTTTCTTAAGTAACTCTGTAAAAGAAGGATCTTCCGGCGGAGACTTTGGAGGAGTCCTTGGCCTGGGCTTCGACGGAGAGTGTGGCTCACTGTCTCTCTCGGAGCAACCGTCTGAAGAATCCGAGGAGTCCGAGGGTGAAGAGAAGGATGAAGAAAAAAGACTCTTTCCGACTGGGGGACGGACCCCTTGGGAGGATACGGATTATACCCGTAAGGAGGCGTCAAAACCCAGCGGGTAGCCCGGCATCTGGTATTGTGGCGTGGGTACTATGGCACGAGATACCGCGGTCCCAGGCATGCCCGGCGTCTGATAGGACGGAGGATACCCGGAGCCGGGGCTGCCGGATAGACAGTCTGGCCGGGTGGCCCCACGGGCGGTCCACATTGGAGGGCCTGAGGGCCCGACTGGAGTGGGATGTCTCCCGAGATCGGTAGGACCGCGCCAGGGACGGTGTCAGAGGCTCTGGCGCCGGAGGTACCAATGTCGGAGGGGCCGGCATCGAAGCCGGCATCCAGGGAGCAGACGTCAGATCCGGCGCATCAGGTGAAGGAAGGTCTGACAGAGGAGGAATATCCCCAGCGTCGCCCGGGGATGGAGGGGAGAAATCCCCGGGGTCTGGCTGGGGAGGCTCTGGGTCCCCTGACGGCAGCAAAGACTGCGGGGAACCGGGTACGGCGGACGTGGGAGGGTCCGTCGCTGGTTCCTTCGCCAGCTGGACGCCGGACGAGCAGATGTGGCTTGAGGGCGCAGCTCCTCCGGCGTCCGACTTATGGGCCATCACCGGACGAGGCTCTAGAAGGATCGGCCTGTCCGGTGGAGTGAGGCCACACGCTGCCCGAATGGTCGGGCATCTTACCAGCCCTCTCCGGGCGGACATCGGAGGAGCTACCACTTACCGGAGTCGCCTACAGTGGTAGGCCGAAGCCTGCGGCCAAACCAGGGGCAGAGCCTCCAATTGTCCGGAGGTGCCAGCAGAGCCGGAAGCGCTGACAGGCAGGCGACGGCGCCCCTCGGAAACCTCCGAGGCGGCCGTTGAGGAGCAGTCCCCAGAGGGACGTTACCTGTGTCGCGGCGACTCCCGAGAGAGACGCGATAGAGGAGGCCTTGTCCCAGTGCCTTTCTTTCTCCTTCCGATGGCCTTCGGGGGAAGTGGACGCCTGCCTCAGTTTTTTGAGCTCCTTTTCCATTGAACTCATTTTCTTCTTCAGAATATGGGCTTCTAGGGATTGCTGCTGCCTTTTCCGGGTAGCCGCGTTGAAGCTGAGGCAGTGCTAGCACTTCTCCACCTGGTGATCGAGGCCTAGGCAGAACAGGCACAGGGAATGGCTCTTCCTTGTGCGGTAGTTGGGCGCCGCACGAATCACATTTATTTTTGTGTTTGGAGGGTGTAGGGGATGACATACACCGACGATGGTACCTGACGTTAGTCGAAAAAAAGCAATTATTTCAGTAAAAAAACGGCGAAGATAGGGCTGACGAAGCACAAACTTCTCAGCGAGGCACTGCATGAACTAACGGCAGGAAAGAACTGGAAGGCGGCGTCAGGGACCGCCCCTTTATACCGACGTCTCCTGATGCCAGTCACCTGACGTGGGGGAGGTCCCTCACCAGGGACTGCTAGCTAGAAATTTTTCCGTGGGGTCCTGCCGGCGTCAGTCCTATATGTAATTACCTACTGCAAGAGCCCTCTCGAAGTAAGATCTCAAGGACAGGATAGCTGTCCCAACGATGGCCTTATTCAACAACTCACTGGCAACAGGCTTGATTCTGGAGGACTGAAGGAGAGCAGATATGGTGCTCCGTAATAGCTGCAGCAGGGAGGAGTCTAGTAACTACAGGCAGGTGAATCTCACATCAGTGGTGGGGAAATTAATGGAAAACCTGTTAAAGAAAAGGTTGGTAGAGCATCTTGAATCCAATAGTCTGTAAGACCAAAGGAAGCTTGGATTTATGGCTGTGTGTGTCTGTGTGATTCCAGACAAATCTGATTGATTTCTTTGGCTGACCAGGGAAACAGATCAGGGGAGTGCTGTGAGTGTGGCCTATCTGGACTTTAGCAAGACCTTTGACATTGTCAATCAATCAATCAGTCAAAATCTTTATTTTGCCAGATGGAACATCGAGACAAGCTCATTTACAAGATGGACCTGGGGCAAAACAATTGCCAATAGGGTTAAGACATCGCAGGTTGAGTGAACGTACATAACAATTACAGTACATAGTAATAAACAACAACATATAACCATCACATGTGACAAGATACTTGCACCAGAACATAGCAATAGTTTCAACAGGAGGTAGTGCCATTTAAATACAATTGCATGGATACAGATACATGGAGTTGGACATAAGGTAATGAGCTAAAGTTTATACAGAGAACATCTTTGGAGGAGTCATAGTGAGCCGGAGTGGCAGTTTCTCTAGCATCAAAGTGCGAAGAAGACTGAGATGTAAGAGTCCTTTGATAAGTACTGTACGCATGGCCTGGCAAGTGGGGTGGGAAGGGAGGGGTATAGGAAGTGGGAAGGGAAGGTCAGCCGAGATAGGAGAGGGTTGGGAATGATGGCCTAGGGAGGAAGGAATATTCAAAGGGAGAACACGAGAGATACCACAGGCAATGGTTGGGGTTTAAGTCCAATATTTGAAGCAAAGACAGATCGTGATGTTGGGACCATGATTTGGACAATGACAGAAGGCAGACTCAAATGACATCTCAGGCAATGGTTGAGGTTTAAGCCCAGAATTTAAAGCAGTAACACATCATGATGTTAAGACCTTGACTTGAAACACTGACAGACCTCGGACAAGGTCCTCAGGAACAAGGATTTAAAGAGGGAGAACGTGACAGGGGTAACAAGCCTTAAGGTTTTCTGGCTCTTATTCCACAGCGTAGGAAGAGTGAAGCTTATTGAGGCTCTACCAAAGCGTGTTTTAACTTTAGGGATAGCCAGAGATAAGCTGGTAAGACTTCTGAAAGAATAGGCACTAGGGATGCAGGGAGTTAGGCAGCATGTGAGGTACTGAGGTAATTTCTGAGTGATTGCCTTATATGTCCATAGAATTGCATTCCTTTGCCTCTTGAAGCTAAGGGAGGTCCAGCCTATGGAAGAATAGAGGATGCACTGTGCAATGTGTTGCACAGGAAACTATTAAGAAACTGAGCAGCCGAGGGGTGGGACCCAAAGTGTTAAACTGGGTAAAGAATAAGGAACTGGGGCAAAAGAGAATGGTGGTTAATGGCACTCATTTTAATGAGGAAATAGTAGCTAGCAGTGTGCTGCAGGGCTCAAGAGAACCGGAAGGGAAAGAATGCCTTTTTGCAGACGACACCAAAATCTGTAATAGGGAGGTCACTCAGGAGGGAGTCAACAGAATGTGCAAAGAAACCTGAGAAGTGATGAAGAGCATGGCAGTTGAGGTTCAATACCAAAAAGTGCAAAATCATGCACCTAGGGCACAGGAACCCAAAAGCTGAGTATATTATGGGGAGGAAGTACTGGCACTCTTTAAACAGGAAAGGGGCCTTGGGATTACAATATCAGATGGCCTCAAAGTAGCAGGGCAGTGTGACAAAGCGGTGGGTAGGCCCCAATGGGACACTGGGATGCACAGGGAGAGGTATATCCAGCAGGAGGTGGGAGGCAGTACTGCCAATGTATCACTCGCTGCCCAGCTCCCATCTGTAGTATTGTGTTCAGTTCTGGAGGCCATACCTCAGAAAGAAAAAATTACTTACCCTAGTAATTGTATTTCTTCTAATGGCGTCTTGCTGTATTCTAACTTACTGCAGTTAGCCCCAGCACCTGAACTACTCCAGAGAGGAAAGAGTTAAATTCTATGCAGAGCATAGAACGTTGAGCTTGACCTCTGTCTGCTGCATTTCAAAGTGTAACCATCAGATTCTTATGAGCTAATACTAACAAACTGAATCCCACAGCCCTCACTTGCATACTGTGTGACCCTGAGCAAGTCACTTAACTTCCCTGTGCTCCCAGGTTGCACCTGTAAACAAGCTTTCAGCCTAGTGTGTCTCACCTGGTAAAACAACAGGAAAAAAAAAAACACTGTGTGGAAACTGTAACAATTTTTACTAGCCAAATGGCAACCACATATTTTGGATCCCCCAAAAGACTCAAGTCGAGAAATCCAAAATGAAAAACCAGGTAGTGAACACTTATGACTATTAAAATAACCAAACATAACCAACTCCTCCTCTCTAAAAGGAAGGAGCGCCCAAATGCACCCCTGGGGTGAAACACTGCACCTGCCAGCCCACGTCCCAAAAAAAACAGGTTCTGAGAGGGGAGGCAAGGAGGGAGGTCAGAATACAGCAAGACTCCATTAGAAGAAACACAGTTACTAAGGTGGGTCATTTTTTCTTCAAACAACATGAAGTCTTGCTGTATTCTGACTTTTTTCGGACTACCAAGCAGTACTTCCATGGAGGAGGGAATCAAGCCTACTTTGGGAATAGGCTCTTCAGTACTGCTGTATCAAACTGAGCATCACTGCTAGCCTAGATATCCAGACAGTAATGCTTGGTGAATGTATGGACTGTTTTCCAGGTGGCTGCTTTACAAATCTCTAGCAAAGGAATATCCCTGGCAGCAGCTGTACCTCTAGTCGAATGAGCCCTCAGGCCTGAGGGTGGTACTTTACCCAGCTTTTCATAGCAGAATTGTATACAAGAGAGAATCCACCTGGCAGTCGTTCTCTTAGTGGCAGGTTTGCTCTTTCCTACTTCCCCATAAGTGAGGAACAATTGAAGGGAATCAAACCTGTGTGCCTTAGTACGCTCAGTGTAGTAGCTAAGGGCTCTTTTTACATCTAAACTGTGTAATCTCTCTCCTGAAGAAGAATGGTCAGTGAAGAACACAGGAAGAGACATGGATTGGTTCAGATGAAAATCTGAAACCACTTTAGGTAAAAACATCCTATTGGTTCTAAGGACCACCTTATCTCTATGAAATGAAATCAGGCTCCACTGACAGGGCTTGTAATTCACTGATACGTCTGGCAGAGGTAATAGCTACTGTACCAGAAACACAGTTTTCCAAGTCAAGTACTTGAGCTCTGCTGAAGACAAAGGCTCAAAGTGGGTTGCATAAACTGAGCGATGCAAACATTAAGGTCCCTAAAGTGGGATTGGTATGAAGCAATCCCTTGAAAAATTTACAGAAAACAGGATGGGATGAAAGTGAGGAGGGCTTTCCCACTGACAGAAAAGCAGAAGCAGCTAACAAGTGTACCTTGAGGGAAGCTGGTCTAAGGCCTTGGCCATTAAGATGAACCATGTAATCCAGAACTGTAGACAATTCAGCAGTGTCTGGGGATATGTGCTTCTTAGAAAACCAAATACTAAATCTCTTCCATTTGGAGTTATGTCTGGCGGCAGGTTTTCGAGAGGCTTTGAAAATCTCCAGAACCCCTTGAGACAGGTGCAAATTTGCACACTCTAACTCTTCAAGAGCCATGCCTTGAGATTGAGAGACAGAAGGTTGGGATACCAAATCCTCCCTTGAGAGGGGTTAGTAGATTGTGATTCCTGGGAAGAGACAGGGGAAGATGGACTACTAGGGACAGCAACAGGGGGTACCAAGACTGCCTGACCCAATCTGGAGCAATCACGATCACTTTGCAGGATTGTGACCTTATCTTGACCAGGACCTTGAACAGTAGAGGAAAAGGAGGGAAAGCATATAGAAATTTCCCTTCCCAATCTAGAATCAAGAGCATCCAGAGGGAATGAGCCCAAGACTGGTGGTCTATAACAAAAAAGAGGAAGTTGGTGATTGTCTGGGTCTGCAAAGAGATCTATCTCTGGAGTGCCCCACCCTGAAAAAAATCACTTTCAACACTAGGGGATCTAGGGACCATTCGTGATGGCCCTGGGAAATCCTGCTCAATACATCTGCTAGCACACTGTCCTTTCCTGGAAGGTGGACTGCTACCAGAGAGGTCTGTAGAGAATAAGCCAGGGATCATAAGTTCATGGCTTCCATGCAGAAGGCCGTAGAACAAGTGCCTCCCTGCTTGTTGATATACCACATGGTGATGGTGTTGTCTGTCCTGACCGGTACCACCTTGTTCTGTACTGACTGAGAGAAGGCTTGCAGGGCCAGATAAACCACCCTGAGCACCAGAAGGTTTATGTGGAGAAGAGACTCCTAAGTGGACCAAACTCCCTGGACTCCCCACCCCAGGAGAGAAGCATCTGTGGTTAGAACCACAGAATGAGACTGTGTGATGAATAGGACTCCTTGCCTGAGGTTGTCCTGATTCTGCCACCACTGTAGGGCCTGGATCAGGGTCTGAGTTACTGTAACAAGTTTGGTTAGAGAATCTTTTTTCTGAGACCAAAAAGACCTGAGATGAAACTGAATGTCTCATCTGAAATCTGGCACCCTGGACCACTGCAGTGGAAGCTGCCATGTGGCCCACAAGCTGAAGGAAGTGCCTTGCTGGTCAAGAAACCAGAAGGTGGAAGGAGGAAGCCAGCTCTATGATGGCCCTTACTCTTTCCAGGGGTAGAAAGGCTCTTGCTTTGACAGTATCCAACTCTATCCCTATGAAAGTCAGAAGGTGTACTGGCTCGAGAACTGACTTGGGAAGACTGAGAAGAAATCCTAGAGAAGTGAGCACTTCCTGGGTCACTTGCAGATCTGACTTGACTTGGTCTGGAGACTGAAGCACAATGAGCCAGTCGTCCAGGTATGCGAATATGGAAATATTTTTCCTCCTCAGAAAGGCCACTACTACTGCTAGGCATTTTGTAAACACCCTTGGAGCTGATGTTAGGCCGAAGGGCATTGCTTTGAACTGATAATGGCCTGAAGGAAATTCGAACCTGAGGTACTTTATGTGGGAGCACCTGATGGGAATGTGAAAGTAGGCATCTTTTAGGTCCAGGGAGGCTAGCCAGTCCCCTGGTCTCAGAGAGGGAAGGATTATTCCCAGAGTCACCATTTTGAATTTTGGTTTTAAAAGATGTTTGTTCAGGTATCTTAAGTCTAGATGGGTCGCCACTCCCCTGTCTTTTTTTTGGGGTAAGGGAGTACCTGGAGTGCAGACCTTTGCCCCTGTGTATTGTAGGAACTCTCTCTATGGCCCTTAAGGCCAGCAGAGAAGAAACCTCTGCCTTTAGGGCAATGGTTTCGGAGATATTTGCACATGGAAAGGATCTGGCTCTCAGCTTTCGGAACTTTTTGAAGCTGAGAACCAGTCCCTGGCGTACTACCTCCAGGACCCATTGTTTGAGGTAACACTTCCAGACCTAGAAGCAGTAAGCCAGCCTGCCTCCTACACGAACTGGGGAGTCGACCCGGACTGACACATCAGGGTGTTTGCTTGGCAGGAGCCTTAGGCTGTGAAGTGGATGCAGCACTGCTTCATCCCCCTTTCTGCCTCTCCCTCTGAGAAAAAGGAGAGGCAGCCTGTGCTTGGTAAAAAGGCCTATGAAAAGGCCTGCCCCTAGCTTGCTGCCTTTAAGGAGTTGCCTGCCTTTCCTTGGCTTGTGCACTCCTGTAGGTAGTCCTATATTCATCCATCTTTTTCATGAAATTCTCTGTCTGCTCCCCAAACAAAGAATTACCTATCACAGGAAAATCCATGGCCTTAGCCTGGGCGTCCTGTGAAAGACTAGTATATCTGAGCCAAGCCATTCTCCGAAGAGCCACAGATGTAGCCATGACTCATGATGACACATAATTGGAGTTCACAGCAGCATGAAACTGGATCTTTGATGCCTCAATCTCATCAGCAGCCACCTCCTCCAGCTCCCTGGCCAGCTGGCGGGAGGCCTGCTTAGCCAGTGCCAATACAGTGTCCCACCTGGACTTATGGTACCTGGCTGTACAGACCATATAGTTAGCCTGCCTGAGTCCCAAGGAGGATGCCATGTACTGTTTCTTTGCCATGGCATCCAGCTTCCTGGAGTCTTTATCCCTGGGGAGTGTGATGCCAAGGGTATGTTAACCTTATCATAGGCTGCAGCCTGCACAACCCCAACATGGCTGCATTGCTGGTACAAGTACTCCGTACCTGAGCCTGACAACATGTACCCCTTGTCCATCCTTCTGTCAACAGGAGGTAAAGAATTAAGAGTTTTCAATAAATTTTGTGTCTGTTTCCCAAAGGACTTATGAAGGGGAATAGACAGCCTCTTGGACTCTGGTATGTCCATCATTTTAATGTAATCAGGCTCCTCTTGTTCCTCCACAGCTTCTTCCAAGGGGAGCTGGAGGGTTTCTGCCACTTTTCTCTAAAACAAAGTGGGAAGGGGACTCAGAAAGCCTGGGAGGAGAAACACCAGAACATCTGTCTGGGGAGACGTCCAGTTCAATGGGCTCATCCAGACCTTTCATATCATCATCATCATCATCATCATCATCATCATCATCATCACCACCACCACCACCACCACCACCACCACCACCACCACCTTCATAATCATCGTCCCTCTCCAAATCCGGTTCATAAAAATCTTCAGGGGCATAATCCTGAACCGGAGGAACCGATCAAACTGAACGCCTGCCAGAAGGCACCAGTTCAGTCGGAACCGTACGAAGTGATTCAACAATCCTAATCGCTCGGGCAATCTCCTCGGCGGTTGGAATAAGCGACTCTGGATCCGAACCGGACGATTTGTCTTTTCTTTCCTTTTTTTGATGGAACCGATCCCTCGGAATCGGCTCTCCTTTGGCCCTAAAAAGCATCATCCTGGTCAGAGGGCACCCCTTCTAGTTCAGCTAAAACTGAACTGGGCTGGCCATCCGGGTCAGCGGACTTCTTGATCTCCTAATCCCTAAGCCTGCCCAATCTCTTGTCTAGGGTGGATTTAGGGAAAGTTTCACATATTTAGCAGTCTGAATCGAGGTAGTCAAACCCCAGACAATAAACACAGGTGGTATGGGATCAGCCTTAGCAAAGACTTCCCCACACACACTGCAGTGTTGAACCCCAGTGGGCCCAGTTTTCTTTTGGGTTTCTCAGACGTAGCCATCCTATAACTCAAACTTACCCTTTACTCGACAAAAGCCAGGTAAGACCCCCTTATCGGTTTCTAACCGTGTTACGGGTATTTTAAAAAAAACACAAGAAACACGTTTGTTGTTTTTTTTAAACCGATAAAGACCAGTAACCACACACTAAACCTGAAGAAAAAAATACAAAGAATAACTCACAAGATAAACGGTTCAGCTGAACCAGTTAAAAGTTCAAATTTACAATTTCCACAAGTATCCTATGGTTAGTCCACTACCTAAGTACTTACTGTACCACAGACAGAGATCTGAACCGAATTATAAATGAAAGGATCGGTAAAACCGATTACTTTAACCGACTGATGAACCGTGAGCAAAGGAGAAATCTCCGAGCCACTGTTCAGTTAGGCGAAGTAAAGAATCTGACGGTTACACGGTGCAGCAGAGAGAGGTTTGAACTGAGCTCAAGCTCAACATTCTAAGCTCTGCATAGAATTTAACCCTCTCCTCTCCACAGCAGTTCAAGTGCTGGAGCTAACTGCAATAAATTAGAACAGAAAGACTTCATGTTGTTTGAAGGACACAGACAGAGTAGAGGTAATGGGGGAGCAACTAAAATGTACAAGGGTTGCACAAAAACCACTTCAGAGGACAGCCTGAGGGCTCTAAACATGTACACCCTGGAAGACAGGAGAGCAAAAGGGGGCATGACAAAGACCCACTAGTACCTCTTGGGGGTGAACAGGGTGCAGGACAGAAGTATCTGTCAGATGAGAAACAGCACTGGGACCAGAGAGCATGCAAGGAATTGGTTGGGGGGGGGATTAAGAGGCATGTGAGGAAGCACTATTCACTGAAAGAGTGGTGGACGCCTGGAATAGACTGCCAGTGAGAGTGGTGGAGCCTGACTAATGAGGTGTCTAGCTCATAATCAGCATGGCTTTCGCAAGGAACACAGCTCCACCACAGCCCTGATTTAGCTCACAAACTATAACAAATGTTCCATGGAAAAGGCTTACTCACTGCGGATGTTTTTACTGACCTCTCAAAAGCCATTGACTAAAGTCAACCACACCTTTCTACACTCCATATTGATTTCTACTGGCCTTTCTCCCACGTGGCCTCCTATTTCGTGAGCTCTCCCTCAGGCAGGCAGCAATCTGTGATGCCTCCTCTATGGCCCCAATCAGTCAAGGCATCACCAAGGGTTCTATACTTGGTCCCCTATTCTTCTTCACCTTCATCAATGATCTTCCCTCCGATCCCTCCTTCTGTTAGTTTGTCATGTATGTGATGACACTGCGCTTTATGTCAGCCCTCCCGCCACCACATGCATCAACAACCAGCTAGATCAAGATTTCTCTTGGGTCTAGTCTTGACTCATTAAAAGCAATCTTGTTCTTACTGTGTCAAAACACCCAAGCCATCATTCTGGATCCCAGGCCAAATTGAAATCCTGTGGTAACACTGCTCATCCAATGCTTGGATTGTTCCCATCTCTCTACTGTGGAAGAATTTAAACAGCTAGGCCTCACCTTAGACCCAGTTCTATATTTCTCTGTCTAGATCCCCCTGACTAATGAAGCTGTCAACTCCAGATTTGGTCTTCCTTGCCGGGTACATCATGCTCTCACTCATAAGGCAAGGCTCTTACCATCATTCAAGGTGTCCTTCCTGGGCTCCAGTACAGGCAACTGGTCTTTTCTCATGCCCCAAAATGTGTCCTTCAAAAATGGAAGGTGACCTATGACGTCTGTCACTTCTCTGTGTCTTCCCTTTGTCTAACTCACCATTGCTCTCTTTAATCTTTTCTAACACCCCCTCTACTGTCTGCTCCTACTCCTTTGGCTCTTTTATCGACAAACTACTAAGATCCTCTTCAACTCCACCTGTATTTCTCCCCTATACTTTTCATTCACACTACATGCTCAGATCCTCTGAATCATCTCTTCTTCTAGTTCCCAAATGCTTCTTTAAGATAGGTGAACAGGCCTTCTTCAGCTTCACTCCCAAGTTCTGGAACCCCCTCAACCTCCATATTCGCAGCTCACCTTCCCATGGGTCATTCAAGGGGGTACTGAGGAAACATCCACGTGGTTTGACCACTTGCACTGGTACAGGATTGTGGTTATCACGCATCTGTGCACCTTGATTAGCCTCAATGGCCTAATCCCGGTTGGGACTACATTTTTGTACATTTGTTATCACGCTTAGTACGTTTTGTTTCCCTGCCACGAGTTCTCTCCTCTCACCCGGGATGGAAGCTTCATTTTTGTATATATTATTTTGAACTCTGTATTGTTTTAGCTCGGAAGCCAGATACTGGACTGGTTCTGTTTCTTTTAGTTTTGTTCATAGAGTGGACCTGGTTCAGCAGGCCCCTCCTGTCAAGCCACCTGAAATGTCACCAGGCTTCATCCGTGCCTCTCGACTCTCCTGGGTCATACCTGTAAATAGGCATTCATTTGAATAAAACAAGCAAAGAAACAAAGTCTACCAGTCAATGCAACAAAGCACATGGGGAGTCAAACAGGTTGCTGGGATGTATAGGAAAGGGATTTTATAGTAGGAGGTGGTATTGTACAGAAGCTCCTAGTTAAGCTGTACCTGAAGTACTACATGCAGTTCTACAGAAAAAACTTAAAAAAAAAAGTCAAGGAACACATAGATACCATACAAAAGAAGGCCCCAAAGCTGATCCAGTGGCAGCAGGGGTGCTTGTATGAGGAAAGGCTGTCAGATCTTAACATATATATGCTGCAGGCCAGGACAGCATTTTTTGGGGGTGGGGGATGACAGACTATCACGTTATTACAAGAAATCAACAGGGTGGCTTGTAAGGATTTTTTCATAAGGAATGAGGGCACAATGATTAGACAGCACTTCTGAAACTGGGGGGGAGGGGGTAGGATTCATGGGATGTGAAGAAGTTATTCATAGAGCAGGTAGTGGACTAGTGGGTAGTGGAATAGACTGTCCAGAGAGGAGGTTCAAGCCAAAGGAAGGGAAAAAGATACCTGGGGAAGGGAGTGACATTCAAGCCACTAGGGCTTTCTACTGTATTGGATATTTTAGGGCAGACATGGAGCTAGGCATAGAAATAGGCTGACAGCCTGGAACTCTTGGATCTTTTTCTGCCGACACAATGTTTCTAGGTTAAACAAAAAATGGTACTGCTGCTTTACAACACATTTGTAAATAACGTCCTAGGAGATCAAACCAACAGCACAAAACATACCACTTCTTCTGGTTTAATTTTGGCCTGTTTCCACTTTTTTTCTGCACAACACTGATTTTTCCATTTTCTAATCGGACTCCATCCAGCCTGGAAAATGAAAGAAAGAATGACCGCATCTCATATACCACATCCGTCCACACGTTATTTTAGTAGCTTAAGAGTAAGAAAAAAACAATGCTACAGTTAAAGTCATTCTAGAAAGCAACACATAACTAGCTGACAATGTTATGGTGATAAAATGGCTCTAGGAGTTCTTTCCAGCATGCTTCAACACAGTGAGGATACCAGCGTTAATTTTATATTGTAGACCTGTTTAACATAAAAAGGCCTTCTCAACCAAGAAACATGATACCCAAAAAGCCAGAACAAGAGGAGCCAAAACATGTTCTGCAATGACAGTTTTGACAAAAGACATCAGAATATGCTGCTTAAATCATAATGCCAGCATCTGGAAGGAATTATGAGATGAAAGCATGCCTATTCTCTTTCAAATTTAATTAGATTTCAGTCTAATAAAGTACAAACGTTCAGTAAGGAGGACTTCTTTATAGAAACCTACCACTGTATTACAGTTTGAAAGTTGTCTGTCACTTACTGCAGCAATCAAAAACTCATAGCCTTAAACTGTAATCAGAAAAGTACCTTGCAGAAAGACTACTGAGGCCAAATTTCTTTGCCAGGGCCTGCAACATTTTTACAGGGTTGCCTTCTTCACTGACACCCTTGTCCCTTCTGGCATCCTTGTTTCTGGTCTTTTGCTTTTTGCCATCCATACTGATCACTTGGTTACTTCTATACACTTTATAAGCAGATGTTCCTTTCATATCTTCAGGAAATCCAAAGTCCTGCAGACTACGGATTAGGGTATCTTTGTGCCCCTCAGGCTTTTCCTTGTACAAGATTCTCGGTTTGTAGCTCTGAGTCAGAAGATCACAGGTATCTGTGTATATGAACTGCAGAAGGTATGCAAACAGATCAGGGTGAACATTTTGCAGCACATAGAGATCACAACCCATGGCATCTTCTTTGTGGTGGATATCAGGGGGCTCCAATCGGTCACCTTCTGGAAAGAAAAGTTTTCTGAAGTAGTCTGATCGCATAGCCAAGATGTACTTGTGCACAGAGAAGGTCCTGTTTACAATCTGAAACGTTACACTGTGGATGTTGTCCATTTCATCTGATTCAGCAAGCAACTTTCCAAAGTCTTCAGTAAAGGAAGAGGCAGAAACGCTGGGAATTTCATAGAGACTGAAGAAACAACAACAGACATTTATTAGCTATAGTAAGTTGGACAGCATTTACCTATTAAATCAAAATATTGTTTATCTGATGCATGAACACTGACATGCAGAAACAGTCTGGGCTTTAGAGGCCTTAGATTGACTCCTTGAAGAAAACTGCAATTACAATTTCATATCTTTTATTAAGTTTTAATAGTGCCAGGTCCTAATGTGCTATAAAACTTAACTTCAGCAAGCAAAATAAATTCCTTTTCGAAATGGAAGTCAACTGAGAGAGTTTTTTTAGAATTCATTGTAATCATTGACCAAGACTACCTAGGGCAAGGAGGGTATAAGGAACAATGAACATGTTCAAAATAAGAAAAGAGTAATTACACATGTAAAATAAAACAATGCTAGACAGCTTTATAAGCATCCCATTTTTTTTTCTTTTAGCGCCAAATAATTTTCCAGGTGACTATTAATACACAAAAAAACTGAGCTGAATGCCTGAAAGTTAATTCTTTTTCCTTGGAGAAGCTTTATCTTAAATACTGGTCCCAGTTCTGCTAAAAAGGCCTTCTACTTAACTCAGTGGGTGTTTCTGATTTACATGACACACTTATTTATTTATGTGAAAACTGGTGACCAGGAAAGGCACACTGAGCCAAAGCTCGTTTTCCAGGTGCAACCCGAGGGAAGGAAGTAAAGGATAAAAAACAATACAAAGCACAGACAAATGAAACGTTACAAGACAGCAAAGTCGAAACACAAATAGACCATACAAAGTGCACAAACAAGTCAAAAGCAGGCAGTTCAATAAATACAGTAAGTGTACAGGGGACTGTTGGGGGGAGAACAGGGGCAAAGAGGAAGGGAAGGAGTCTCTGCTGATATCTGAGGGAGGCAGAGCATGAAGTGCAGCAGAGGGAAGAGGTGAGCTGATTCC
The DNA here is from genome assembly GCA_016271365.2 of Neoceratodus forsteri. Classification (NCBI taxonomy): domain Eukaryota; kingdom Metazoa; phylum Chordata; order Ceratodontiformes; family Ceratodontidae; genus Neoceratodus; species Neoceratodus forsteri. The sequence goes on along the minus strand of CM057449.1, from coordinate 1,105,268,848 downwards.
AAAGTGAGGGGAGATGACAGGCAAATGCTGATTGGCCAGCCAAGGTACGAGGACGTAGCAAAGGTGCGATGGTCTCTGGAGCAGAGGGAACAATGGACAGGAGTGAAGAGAGTTAAGTGCCATTATGGTTAAGTACCATTTTAAAGCTGAGTGATGTAATGATTGTCCCTTTCAACCATTGAGTTCTACAGTAGAACACAGCTGCACTGTGACAACAATGTAAGAAATTAACAAGGAGGTAAACTACACCATAAAGTTATAACATGGACCTTACCAGAGTGGTGTAAATAAGAACCCCCACAGAATCTTCTAAAAGGCCTGTGAAGATACGACAACAGAATGCAAGCCCGTATTTGAAACACAGGAAGAGGTAGGGTTGTGCAGTGCTGGCCCATACAAAAGCAGAAGAAAAACAAAATACAGGTTACTCACCTGTAACAGGAGTTCTAGGAGGGGTATATGTTGTTCATCCACACTGTCTGGCAGGTTCCTTGCCGCTTTAAATCTTGCTGGAAGGTCTTCAAGCTGGCTCCTCCCACCCACCCGGGTGGTAAAACCCTCGGCTCCGCCCCATGACGCCAGATCTAGCCCACTGAAAGCCAGCTGCACACGGCCGGGAGGTCGGGTGGTCGTAGGATGAACAACATATACCACTCCTAGAACTCATGTTACAGGTGAGTAACCTGTATTTCTAGGGACGTGGATATGTTGTTCAATTCACACTGCCTGGCAGACTCCTAGCAGTCCTCCAGGAGGAGTGAGGCAAGGCATTCACCCCCTACTTAGGGAATAAGGACTGGAGAACCGAGGTCCCAAAACCAGCATCCTGGCTTGACTCAAGGTCAATGTGGTAATGGGAAATAAAGGTGTGTGCTGACTTCCAGGTAGCAGCCCTGCAGATTTCCTGGATAGGGACATCCCTAGAAGTAGCCACTGAAGCAGCGGTATGGCAAATAGAATGAGCTCTTGTCCCTTTGGGAGGCTCCATGCCCGCCAACTTATAGCAGAGATCTATGCAGGAGGTGACCCACCTGCCTATCGTCCGCTTGGCTGCAGGTCTGCCAGGTGCGGCTTCAGCGTAGGTGACAAACAGCTGGCGAACCTCTCCCCGAACTTCAGCCATCCGCTCCTTATAATAAGCGAGCGCTCTTCTAGAGTCCAGAATATGGAGCCTATATTCAGTCTCCGAGGTGTGACTGGGGTAGAACACCGACAGAGTCAACACCTGGTTAAGGTGAAACTCCGACACCTCCTTCGGAAGGAATTTCAGGTGGGGGCGCAGGACAACCTTGTCCCTGTGGAAGACCAGCTAAGGAGATTTGATGGAAAGCGCCTGGAGCTCTCCCATCCTTCTGGCTGATGTAATAGCCACCAAAAAGGCGGTCTTCCATGACAGGTGGGAGATATCGCACCAGTGCATCGGTTCGAATGGCTTGCCCATGAGCTTAGCCAATACCAGCAGTAGATCCCACGGAGGTGGAGGTTCTCACACCGGAGGGGATATGTGATCAAGGCCTTTGAAGAAGCACCCGACCACCTTCTCATGCGCCACCGACTGCTTGCCGGCCTGCACCCGGTAAGCAGAGATGGTTGCCAGGTGCACCTTAAGGGTCATCGACCGAAGCCCTAGCTGAGAAAGGGACCACAGGTAGTCCAGGATGCTAGCCAAGGAACAGGAAGAAGGGTCCAACCCTTTGTCCTGACACCAAATGGAGAATCTCTTCCATTTGAAGCCGTAGCATTTTCTGGTCGACTCCTTATGGGACGCCTCAACAACACTGAAGACCTCGATGGAAAGACCCAAAGCCTGGAATTCTAGCCGCTCAGGAACCAGGCCGCAGGTGCAGAGATTGAAGATCTGGATGGAGAACCTTCCCCTTGTTGACTGAGATCAGGTCCGGGCGGGCTGGAAGCCGCCTCGGGAGCCTGGAGCTGAGGCTGAGGAGATCTGGGTACCACAACTGGCGGGGCCAGTCTGCGACTACCAGAATCACATGCGCCTTGTCCCCCTTTACCTTGAGAAGCACCTTGTGCATCAAGGGAAATGGAGGGAAGGCACAGAAGAGGCCCGGGGTCCACGGCCTTGAGAAGGCATCCCCCTGCAGTGAGCCCTGCTGAGGGGGGCGGGCATGAAACAGCCTCAGCTTCGCATTCTCCCTGGAGGCGAACTGGTCCACCTGAGGGGTGCCCCAATGGGAGAACAGATCTTGTACTACCTCCGTCAGGAGAGACCACTCATGAGATGCAGCGCCTATCCAGCTGAGGGCATCGGCCAGACTGTTGGTAGGCTCCTGCCACATGGATGGCTAGGAGATCCGCCTCCAGGCTGATCACGAGGGACCAAGTGCGGAGAGACTCCTTGCACAGAGGCAAGGAGTGCGTTCCGCCCTGTCAGTTGAGGTAGTACATGGTCGTGGTGTTGTCCGTCTGGATCTGAACCACTTGACCCCGCACAAAGGGAGCGAAGGCATTGAGGGTTAGATGCACCACTCGGAGCTCAAGCACGTTGATGTGGCATCGAGACTCCTGAGGGGACCAAAGGCCGTGGGCCTGGAGCTCCCCCAGATGGGCACTCCAACCCATCAGAGAGGCGTCGGTCGTCAGAGTGACCGTCGGCTCGGGCCGGACAAACGGGATACCCTCCAGCAGATGAGCTACAACGAGCCACCACTGAAGGGCATCCCACATCTCCCGGGTCACAGTCACTGGCTGGTCCAGGAGACTGGAGCGCTGTGACCACTGGCAGGCCAGCCCCCCTTGCAGGGGACGCATATGCCAGCAGGCCCAATGGACCACGCTGGTGCAGGCCGCCATTAGGCCCAGAAGGCGCAGGAAGTCCCGGGCAGGGTATAATTGCACAACTCGAAATGACTGGGCAAAGGTGAAAAGGACCTCAGCCCTGTCCACCAGGAGACGAGCTCTGGCTCAAAGAGAGTCAAACTCTGCCCCGATGAACTGAATCACCTGCGATGACACGAGTTCAGACTTGGCCTCGTTGATGAGGAGGCCAATCTGAGAGCAGACCTGGTGGGCTAGATCCCTGGACCGCTCCACCTCCAGCCTGGCTGCAATCAGCCAGTCGTCCAGGTAAGGGTACACCCGGACCCCTCGGCACCGCAGGAATGCTGTCACCACTGCCATGCATTTGGTGAAGACCCTGGGAGCTGGAGATTGGCCGAAGGGCGTTGCCCGGAACTCATAAAGAGATCCCTCTGCTCGGATGTGGAGGAATCGCTGATGAGACGGACGGACTGGGACGTGAAAGATTGTGTCCTGAAGGTCCAGAGAACAAAACCACATGTCTAGTTCCAAGGATGGAATGATCTGAGCCAGAGTGACCATCCTGAAGGTGCACTGTCTTAGGAACTTGTTCAGGTCGTGCAGGTCGAGGATGGGGCGCCAGCCTCCCCGTCCGCTTTGGGACCAGGAAGTACCTGGACACAAACCCTGGGTCTGGAGGACGGTCCGCCACCTCGCTGATCACCTCCTTCTGGAGGAGCAGAGCAATGTCGGCTCGATGAGCCGACAGAGAGGCTGCGGAACCGCTGTTCCATGGGGCGACGCCGCACATGGAGGAACCGTCAATTCCAGAGGCAGACCTCTGCTTACCACTTCTAGCATCCAGCGGTCCATGGTGATAGCGGACCAGGCGGAAAAGAAGTGGCAGAGCCGTCCCCCCATGGGGGGAACCCGGGGAGGAGTGACAAGGTTGGAGGTGACACCCCTCAACCTGTCACTGGGCAGGTTTAGAGGAAGGGCCCGCTGAGGGACCTCCTGGACCCTTGCCTCCAGGCTTCCTACTGGAGGAAGGGGCACACTTGGCCTTAGGGTGCCAAGTGCATGCCTGCTGGCCCTGGTGCTGGTGCTGCTGGCCCGGACGTGCCGCAGGGGTGGAAGGGTGAAAGGGCTTACACCGCTGCTGGCGGCCTTTGTCCTTCTGGGCAGACGTGACAGAGTCCAAGGTGGCACTGGACTTCTCGATCCTCTGGAGATGGCCTTCCACCCCAGCCCGAACAAGTCGGTGCCCAGGAAGAGAACGTCTGCCAGCTTGTGCTGGGTGTCCACCGTGAAGTTGGAGATCTGCAGCCAAGCTCTGCAGCGCATGGCCATTGCGGCCGCTACTGATCGGGCAGAAGAATCACCTATGTCCAATGAAGTTTGGAGCTGCTGTTTTGCCACCACCCTTCCCTGATCCCGGACCTGCTTGACCGTCATCTGAAGGCCAGCCAGGAGATAAGGAATCACCTCATCCAGGGAACCCATAAGGGCGTGGAAGAAATGTGCCATCAGAACGGCTGAGCTAGCCTGACGAAGGCCTAGGGTGGAAGCAGCATAAACCTTCTGCCCCACATAATCCAGCTTCTTGGATTCCTTATTGGGCGGTTTGTCCACATCCCGAGCGTTCCCGGAGCACCGGAAAACGCTATCGGTCACTAACCCCACCGCAGTGGGGTGCTCCGAGAAACTGGAGAGCGAGCCGGTGGGGACTGCGTACTTTCAAGCCATTCTGGGCGAAGGCACAGGACAAGATGCTGGCTGCTGCCACAACTCCAGGGCCAGGCCAACAATGACTTCAGCCACAGGGAGGAGTCATCATCAGAATCCGAGGAGTCTGCTAATAGCTGCCGGGCACCTGAGCCACCCTCCACCTGCCGAGGACGATTGGGAGTGAGGGTGACCGACAACCTGCGGGGCAAGCCCCGACCCGACCGAGAATCCTTGGTCGAGGCCCCAGTCTTTGGATGTGGAGGCGGAGGTTCCACCACAATGGGCGGAGCAGCCGGCTTCAGCCGAACAACCGGTGCAAGGGTCAGCTCCTTGACCACTACAGAGGGGTTGTTTCGGCCACTCCAGTGACAGTCACTTAATGGCCGGAGAATGTGATGAAGTCTGCTTATTCCTAGACAATAAGAGCTGCTGCCACATTAACTCCTCGTAGCGCCGACGCAACTTGCGCCAGAGCCTATCCCCCGAAGAGGACGACAAGGATGAGCAGTGACGCCGCTTTCCATGGTGCCGGGACCGAGACTGCCAACGTTAGCGGGACCGGCTGGACCTGGAAGAGGACCGAGACCTTTGGTGTTTCCGAGGGTGGGTCAGAGAGGGGGCGGTGGGAAACCTGCTCCTCCCTCGGTACAGGGACCATACCCGGGGACTCCAGCATAGGAAAGTCCTCAGTTTCCACCGGGGGAACTGGTGAAGTAGGGTTGTTGGCTTCTCCAGTTGACAAACCGTCCGACGGGTTGAGAAAAATCTCAACCGTGTTGACGGATGTCTCAGCCAGCTGACCTGACGGGCCAGCGTGAAGCCAGCGGCCGCAGCTGCAACCTCAACCAAAGTCTAGAGTCGACGGTCCGGTGAAGGGGATCTCTCCCGCTCCCACGAATGTCAACGGTGGGATTTACCTTTAGAGTTCTTCTTCTTGGATCGACTGGAATGTCCCGATGGCCCTTCTCCCTAGGTGGAGAGGGACTGGCAAAGCTCCTTAAATGAAAGCCATGTAGGAGGAGCCCAAGGAGAGCGGGATAAATGCCGCAGCCGAGGAGGAAGAAGAAGCGGCCTGGGCGGCCTCCTCCTCGAGGGTGATCATCTGCTCCAACTGCTCCGCGGAGCCCGCCACCGCGGACACCGCCTCAACGAGCCTCCTAGACTTGGACCGTGGATACCTTTCAGGTCGCCGAGAATAAGTCTGGCAACACAGTCCTCCAAGACCAAGCCTAATAGGATTCGACACCAATGAAGCCTGCGAGTCATGACCAAGCCCCAGGCAGTAGACGCACATGGAGTGCAGATCGGTCCGGGACATCTTCTGCCTACACGGGCACCGACGGAAGCCGGGAGTCGATTAGTCCATCGCAGCCGCGAAGGAAGACGAAGACCAAAGTCTTGTAAATTTTAAAATAAGTTTTGGAGATTCCGAACAGTGTGGATCCAGGCCTAAAACGCAGAGCACTAAGGACGGAACCTGAGGTTCCAAGCGGTAAGGAAGATCTGGCGTCATGGCATGGAGTCGAGGGTTTTACCACCCAAGTGGGTGGGAGGAGCCAGCTTGAAGACCTTCCGGCAAGATTTAAAGCGGCAAGGAACCTGCCAGATAGTGTGGATTGAACATATCCACGTCTCTAGAAAAATATCTTTTTGCTAGGTAAAGATATCTTTATTAAGCTAACGAAAAGTTAATGATACAAAGTTGCAGTGTATAAACAGAGGAACAGCCAGTGGCTCATAAGGTTGCAAGCGCCTGGAAGATGGGATGGTTGTGGATTCTAAAGCAACGTACCATCTCTGTTGGCTGGCAGGCTCCGGGGATGCTAAGAGTTCCTCCCTCTCGGACCCACATGGGAGACAGGGACTTCGCCGTATGTGCCCCCAGACTCTGGAATTCTCTTCCTGAGTCTGTCCACTTGGCCCCCTCGCATCAGCGATTCTGCAATTCCTCGTGGGACATCCTGAAACTTGACTCAGATTGTGGTTGCCCTAGGCCTCCCTAAGTTAAATGGCCTTCATCTATTTAGACCCCAGCTCGCACTTGCAGGAATATCCTGCCCAACTCTGGGTGTCCCCTGCACAATGCTGTTCGCCCTGTGCACCAGAAGGAGCTTTTATTCCTTGTGGCTACTACCTGTCCTCTACCACCAACTCTGGTAGTGCTACAATGGTTGCACTACAACATATCCGATAGAGCTACAATATAATGTGTGTTTATGATCTGTGTGTTTAAGATCTATTACTGTCTTACCTGTAGATGAGCTGTCTTTTCTCTCTGTTGATGCTCTCCACTGTGTTTACACATAATGCTGTGCTGTAATGATGTACTTTGCCCTGTACCCCATTGTTGTAATTTCCCGGGTCGTTCCTTGAAAATAGGCATACTACTTGTCTAGTGTACTTACCCGGTTACCAAAAGCTAAATAAAATAAATAAGTTAAAGATTCTAATGGCACTTATTGTAAGATATGGAACTTTTCAAAGGTGTCCTGGCCCACATTCCCACTGTCAATAAAACAGGTCCATACAATCTTCCCTGGGACAAACCTGGAAATGAACGGTCACTGCTTAGCATGACAAAAAAAAAAGTGCTGAAAGGAGAAATTCTTTCATGCTTACCCTAATTTCCTTTTCTGTCCGCTCCAACGTTGTCAATGGGGAATAATTACATATGGGTAATGTGCCCACACACATAGGGGTAATGGTACAATCCAAAGCTGATATCTCAACATAGAACTCTGACGGCATTAAAATTCTAGTTGCATCAGCCACTTTTTTTTACCTCTGTCCAAGCAGTACAACCAAACAACATATACTATATGTATAGATACAGACCTCCATGTCTCCAGTTGAGCCTCATAAACAGCAATATCAGTGTCTCTGCAACAAAAAAACATTGACCCTATCTGTAGCCGACTCAAAAATGAAAAAAAAGGTACATTAGCATACCTTGTCCTGGATGACACCTTCGGTAACTGAGCTGATCGTCCTTGTCATCCAACTCTCATGGACCGTCAGAAGAACTCCATGATTTTCCTGGACTGCCACTGGTTTGTGGAGAGACCGCTATCACTGTTAACACATAACACTGTATTTAGCAGAAACTCCCTTTGAACTTGACTTCAGTACAAGTGGATACAAACCTCGATAGATTTCCCAATCTCACAATGTAAGACACCACTAGCAGTGAACCTACTGGCCTATCACACCAAACAGTGGCTTTTAAAGTGGGATGTCCATGGATAATCAGTGAATCCCAGTACCTGCTCAGCTGTTGAACCATCTTGTCCGAGAAGCAAAAATCATATTTCTATAAACATACTGGACAAAACACTCTCCTAAAAGGATCACGGGGTCCAGGAAGATGCCCCGCTGACGACGCTGGAGCTAACAGAAAAGGAAATTACAGTAAGTATAAGGAATTTCTCCTTTCTGTATTGCTCCACGTTGTCCTTGGGGAATAATTACATGTGGATTCTAAAAAGTCATTCCCATCTTCAGTAGGGAGGGGAGAGTATATTGTCCCATATATGACCCATAAGGGTACCTAAAGGGATTCATCCGTTCACCACCTCCTGGCACACGCTGCGCTTGAAAACTGCACTGACACAGACCTGAACACCCAGTCTTCAGTGGTCTGTGCAAGTACAAATGGAATAAACGTTGCCACCTGTTAAGTTCTAACACTAAATCCCTCTTTGATGCAGGGGGTTGCCCAGGGATTGTGTTCCGATCAAAAGTAATGGCGCATTGCAGATTGTCCTGCATAATCCCAGATCCAGGGATTCTGTCTCCTTTGGAGCCACTAACTCTAGGCAAGCAGACAGGTCCCAGACTTCCTGGTTTGCATGAAAGACTGTAGAAACCTTGGGAACGAAAGGCATAACAGACCTCAGCATTACTAGACCCATGTGAACAAAAAGTCTGAAGTTCGCCAATCCTGGCTTACAACACTGAACTAGAAACACACCTAATAAACTGAATGTCCAATGGAATCGATAGAAAGTGCTCTAAGTAAGCCAGGGACAGGTGTGTAACACTACATTTAAATCACACAGGAAAAATGGGAACCAGCAGATGGACAGCTCCTCCTGGCTGCTCTACGAATATGGATCATGCGCACGATGAACCCCAAAGACACTGCCACAGCTGGCTCCAACATCAGATAGGCAGCAGACACCTGTTCCTGTAGGGTGCTTAATGTCTGACCCTGTCTACGCACATTTGTAAAGTCCAAAAACTACAGACCATGACACCGGTGGATTTATTATCCTGGTCTCCAGTCCCATTCAAGAAAATGAACCATATACTGCCAACGGCCGCCGAGTGGACACCTTCCTAGAGGCTGTCAAGATGACGATCACCTTTTTAGCAATCTCTGCTTTAAGAGAAGTCAGGCTGCCAACAGTGTCACCTTTAGACTGGTTGTAGAAATTGTCCCTAGCTAAGCAAGCCCCCATGGAGTGGGAGCTACAGAGAAAACTGGTACTTGAGCTAGCCTGGTGGCGCTGAGGGTCAAGTCGCTGGATGTCTTACCTGTCGCTGCGCCGCCAACCCGGGTTCAGGAACGACTTCGGGTCATCGGGGTGCCGGCATTGGGGAGGGGGAGGAGTGGGATTGAGCTAACTGTCATGCTGCTCTCCTCTCCCGGGGATGGTGGGGGTGCGTTGTTGCCCCTCCTGTAGTCCCATCCCCACCAGGTGGAGGTCCGGTGGGGTACATAGGCGGTAGGTGGCAGCACGTAAGGTGGGCAGAAGGGGCTGAGCTGGCTTCCAGTGTGTATGCGTGCCTCCACGAGTATGTACAGCTGTGAGCCAGGGCACCGGGGAATGGGAGAAATACAGGTTACTCACCTGTAACAGGAGTTCTAAGAATGGTATATGTTGTTCATCCACACTTATTGGCAGGTTCCTTGCCGCTTTAAATCTTGCCGGAAGGTCTTCAAGCTGGCTCCTCCCACCCACCAGGGTGGTAAACCTCAGCTCTGCCCATGGCGTCAGATCTAGCCGCTGGAAGCCAGGTTGCCAGCGCCGGCCGGGAGGTCGAGTGGAGTCATGGATGAACATACAATCCCTATAACTCCTGTTACAGGTGAGTAACCTGTATTCTAGGACATGGATATGTTGTTCATCCACACTTATTGGCAGACTCCTAGCAGTTCTCCGGGAAGAGGGAGGCAAGGCGACACCCCCGATACTTACTTGGGAAATAAAGACTGGAGAACCGAGGCCCCAAAACCAGCATCCCGGCGTGACCCAAGGTCGATGTGGTAGTGAGTAATTAAGGTATGTGCCGACTTCCAGGTAGCAGCCCTGCAGATATCCTGGATAGGGACATCCCTGGAAGCAGCCACCGATGCAGCAGTATGGCGGGTAAAGTGAGCTCTTATCACTCTGGGAGGCTCCATGCCCACCAACCTATAGCGGAGATCTATGCAGGAGGTGACCTACCTGCTCATCATCCACTTGGCTGCAGGTCTGCCAGGTGCGGCTTCAGCGTAGATGACAAACAGCTGGCGAGCCTCTCCCCGAACTTCAGCCCTACGCTACCTAAGAAGGCGAGCGATCAACTAGGGTCTAAATGGAGCCTATATACAGCCTCCGAGGTGTGATTGGGGTAGAACACCGGCAGAGTCAACACCCGGTTATGGTGAAGCTCCGACACCACCTTTGGAAGGAAATTCGGGTGGGGCGAAGGACAACCTTGTCCCTGTGAAAGACCAGATAGGGAGACTCGAAGGAAGCGCCTGGAGCTCTCCCATCCTTCTGGTTGACGTGGTAGCCACCAAGAAGGTGTTCTTCCACAACAGGTGGGAGAATTGCACCTGTGCACTGGTTCGAATGGCTTGCCCGTGAGCTTAGCTAATACCAGCAGTAGATCCCACGGAGGTGGAGAATCTCACACCGGAGGGGGGAATGTGATCAAGGCCTTGGAAAGCGCCAGACGACTGTTCCTGTGCCAACGCTTTCCAGCCCGCTACCGAGGCAGGATGGCTGCCAGAGGCACCTTGGTATCGTCGGATCAAGCCCTTGCTGAAGAAGAAAGGACCACAGGTAGTCCAGAGTGTTCGCCGAGGGACAGGAGAAGGGACCAGGCCCTTCCCTAACACCAAATGGAGAACTCTTCCATTTGAAGGCGTAGCATTATCCGGTCGACTCCTGACGGGACGCCTCAACGACGCTGAGGACCTCGCCGGAAGACTCGAGGCCTGGCAACTAGCCGCTCAGGAACCAGTCCATCAGGTGCAGGGATTGAAGGTCCAGATGGAATACCTTCCCCTGATAACAGAGATCAGTCCGGGCGGGCTGGAAGCCGCCTCAGGAGCCTGGAGCTGAGACTGAGGAGAGCTGGATACCAGAGCTGGCGGAACCAGTCTGGGGCTACCAGAATCACCTGCACCTTGTCCCTCCTCGCCTTGAGAAGCACCTTGTGGATCAAGGGAAATGGGGGAAAGGCGTAAAAGAGGCCCGGGGTCCACGGCCTCAAAAAGGCATCCCCCTACAGCGAGCCCTGCTGAGGGGGCGGCATGAAACAGTTTCGCCAGATTCTCCCTGGAGGAAAAGGTCGGCCGAGGGTGACCCAGAGGAGAAAGGATCTTGTGCTACTCCGGTAGGAGAGAACCCCTCGTGAGACACAGCCCTTATCCGGCTTAGGGCATCGGCCAGGGTGTTGGAGGCTCCTGCCATCCAAATGGCTAGGAAACCGCCTCAAGGCTGTGCATGATACCAACGCGGAGAGCCTCCTTACATAACGGCAAGGAGTGCGTCCAGTCCTGGCGGGTTAGGTAGCACATGGTCGTGGTATTGTCCGTCTGGACCTGAACCATTTGACCCGTGATAAACGGGCAAGCGTAAAGCGTGAGCTAGGCGGACTGCATGAAGCTCCAGCAGTTTGAAATGGCATCGACTCGAGGGGACCAGAGGCCGCACTCTGTGCTCCCCCTGATGGGTACCCCAACCCATCGGAGATGCATCAGTCGATAGAAGACCGTCGACTCGGGGCAGACAAACGGGATACCCTCCTGCGGATGTGCCGGAATGGTCCACCATTGGAGAGCGTTCCACATCTCCTGGGTCACTGTCACGGGCTGGTCCAAAGGATCGCAGCATTGTGACCACTGGCTGGCCAGCCCCCCCATTGAAGGGGACGCATGTACCAACGGCCCAACAGACCATGCTGGTGCAGGCCATCACGAGGCTCAGGAGGCGCAGGAAGTCCCAGGCAGGGCGCCAATTCCCAACCAGACATGATTGGGCAAAAGAGGAAGAACCTTGGCCCTGTCCGCCGGGAGCCGAGCTCTGCCCCGATAAAAAAAATCACCTGCTTCAGCACGAGTTCTGACTTGGCCCCATTGAAGAGGAGGCCCATTTGAGAGCAACCTGGAGGGCCAGAACTCTGGACCGCTACACCTCCTCTCTGGAGAGGAAGAGGCCGAAGGGCATGGCTCGAAACTCATAAAGGGATCCCTCTGCTCTGAAGTGGAGGAACCTCTGGAGAGACGGACGGATCAGAACGTGAAGGATGCGTCCTGGAGGTCCAGGGAACAGAACCACACACCTCGTTCCAAGGATGGGATATCTGAGTCAGAGTGACCATCCTGAAGTCCGAGACCTAGGAACTTGTTCAGGTCGTGCAGGTCGAGAATGGGGCGCCAGCCCCCTGTCTGTTTGGGGACCAGGAAGTACCTGGACACGAGTCCCTCGTCTGAAAGAGGATCCGCACCTTCCTGATCACCTCTATCCCGAGGCACAGGGCAACGTCGGCTCAGCGGGCCAACGGCAAGGCTTCGGACCCTGTGGTCCCCCCGGGGGGAGACGGCTCAAAGAGGAGGGCCTGCTCAAAGACCAGAGACAGGCTCTTCACCTTCCACCTCCCACACCCAACAGAAGGAAGAGGGGAGCGCCTCGGGGACACGGAATGGGTGACAAGTGTTGAAGCGGCGCCAACCTGTCACTGAACAAGCTTGGAGAAGGACTGGCCGGGGGAGTCCCTGGCCTACCTCCTTGCTTCCCATTGGAGGAAGCCACTGGCTTGGGATCGAGATGCCAAGCGCAAGCCTGCTGGGCCTCTTGCTGGTGCTGATGGGCAGGTCGTGCCACAGGGGACGAAGGGGCTTACGCAAAGGCTGCCGGCGGCCCTTGTCCCTCTGGGCAGAGGTGACCGAGTCCAGAGTGGCATCGGACTTTTCGATCCGCTGAAGGTGTCCCTCCACTCCAGGGCCAAGAGGTCAGTCCCCAAGAAGGGGATGTCCGCCAACTTGTGCTGGGTATCCGCCGTGAAGGTGGATATCCTCAGCCACGCCCTGCGGTGCATGGCCACCGCGGCTGCTACTGACCTGGCACAGGAATCACCTATGTCCAGAGCAGTCTGAAGCTGCTGCTTAGCCACCGCCTACCCTGGTCCCGCACCTGCCGGACCGTGGTCCATAGGTGGACCAGGAGATGAGGAGCACCTCATCCAGGTAGCCCAAGAGGCGTGGGAGAAGTGTGCCATCAGCCGCTGAGCTGGCCTGTCGGAGGCCTAGGGAGGACGCGGCGTAAATCTTGCGCCCGACACAGTCCATCCTTTTGGACTCTCTGTCTGGGGGCCTATCCACATCCCGAGCGTTTCCGGAACGTTGGAAGACGTTATCGGTAACTAACCCCTCCGCAGAGGGGTGCTCCGAGAAACTGGGCAAAGATCCGATAGGGACTGCATACTTCCTGGCCAGACAGGAAGCAGGCCGCTACCAAAGCTCCAATGCTGGGCCAACAATAGCCTCAGCCACCAGGAAGGCCTCCGAGGGTGAATCCCCTCGGTCTAGGATCTCCGTCAGGGGATAATAGGCCCGTTTGGACATGGGCTCGAGGTGCATCCCAGTGAATTCCGAGATGAGCCCAAACAGACCCAGGAAGGACAATGGGCTATCGTCCAAAGACCGGTTCCGGGAGGAATCCAGCCCCCCCCCCCGGGAACACGGAGGAGTCGTCGTCAGACTCTGAAGGGTCTGCAAAGAGCTGCTTCAGGCCTGAGCCACCCTTCACTTGCCGAGGGTAAGCACGAGTGAGGGGAACCGACAACCTGCGGGGCAGGTCGTGACCTGACCGAGGTTCCACCACAATTGGTGGGGGCAGCTAGACTTGGTCGAACGATCGCCTGGAAGCGGCATCTCGACCACGCAGCGGTTGCGCCGGGCCGCTCAGGCGGCAGTTGCTTTCGGTAGCTGGGAATGAATCTGAGTCGACTGATTCTCGGACAACAGCAGCTGTTCCCACATAAGCTCCTCGAAGCGTCGATGCAATCTGTGTCGAAGCCTCTCCTCATCCGAGGAGGAAGACAAGGAGGAACGGTGTTGCCACTTAACTCGGTGCCCGATCGAGACCGCCAAAGTCGGCAGAAGCGACTTGACGAGAAGAAGACCGAGACAGAGATCCTCGTAAGACTGAGGGCGGGTCAGGAAGGAGTGGGGACACCAGCTCTTCCTCGCTCGACGCTTTTAACGAGGACTCACGTCAAGGCCGGCAGAACCTCGGCTTCCACCGGGAAACCGGTGAAGGGTTGACGGCTCTTCCAGATGACCACCCGGGTGACAGGTCGAGAGAAAACTCGACTACGTCGACGGGAGTCTCGGCAGGCTGGCCTGACGGGGGCACCGTGAAGTCAGCGGCCTGAGCCGCAACCGCGACCGAAGTCGACGGTCAGCTGTTCAGGGAAGGAGAACTCTCCCGCTCCCATGAACGCCAACGGTGGGACTTACCCTTCGACACCTTCATCTTGGGCCGAGAGGAATGACCCGATGGGCCCTCTCCCTTCATGGAAAGGGACTGGCGAAGCTCCTTGAAAGAAGCCGAATGAGAGGAACTCAGAGAGCGGGATAAATGCCGCGACCGAGGAGGAGGGAGATGAAGCCTTGGCCTCCTCCTCCAGGGCGACAAAGAGCTCACGCTGCTCGGCCGAGTCAGCCGTCGCGGACACCGCCCAAAGAGCCTCTTTGGATTTTACTGGCGGGGAAAACTCCTCGGGGCGCCCGAGCCTCAAACGAGCAGCATGATCCTCCAGGACGTTGGTAGAAAAAGCGCGGCACAACTCGCATACCTGCAGGTCGTGGTCCAAGTCGAGGCAGTATACGCACGTGGAGTGCGGATCAGTCCTGGAGATATTGCGCCCGCCGAGGCACCTCAGAGCCGGGAAACAAACTGTCCATCGCAGCCGCGAGGGAAAGAAGACCGAAGTTTAGAGAACTTCAAATCGGACGAACCGAAAAATCAGGAACCAGTCGAAAAACGCAGAGCACTAAAGAGGGAACCTGAGCTTCCAAGCGGTAAGGAAGATCTGGCGTCATGGGGCGAAGCCGAGAGTTTTACCACCCGGGTGGGTGGGAAGAGCCAGCTTGAAGACCTTCCGGCAAGATTTAAAGCGGCAAGGAACCTGCCAGACAGTGTGGATGAACAACATATCCATGTCCCTAGAATCTGAAAAACCCATAAAAACTTAAAAGAAAAACGGTACTTGCAATGCCACATTTTACTGATCTGAAAACCACATTCTTCTTGGCCATGCTAATGTTAATATAAGAGACATCCTCATGGTTGCTGAATCTCTAGGAGCCTCCAGGGTAGCCATGGAAGAAGAGAAACAGATATGCACAGTTGATGGCTCACTCCTTTGAATGAGCAGGCCCCATTTCCGCTCATATGCACCAAAAATGGACTGAAAGCCTCAGAACCAGAGAATTCTCCTTTTACAAAATTAACCAGGGGTGTCTGGACTGGCTGAACACCTTTGAGACCAGGGATCACCTAAGTTACCCTGCCAGGAAAAACATTTCCAGGGACAACCGTTTGCTCACCACCCACTCAAGGACCTAGTCACTTCTGTGAGCATGTATGTGGCCTCCTGGACTGGTGCTGAAGGGTTCGGCAATAGTGCTGGCTGTCATCACCTTCACTGTCTGCGATTGAACTCAGTCCTGACAAGTGTGTCAAGGCTAGATACATTGCTTGTATATCAAAAGCAGTGACTTAAAAAACTTTGAGGGCTCACAATTTTCATGACTGGAATCTAGACCAGATGTGTACAGAGCCCAATCAACTGGTCAGGATCACTCCAAGAAGGCACTGAGGAATTCTAACAAACTGGAAATTCTCCCACCATGAGAGCGACTGTTACACCAGTCTGGATACTGCTTTGGAATCCGGAAGTCTTCTGATGCCAGAACCTATACTGGCAACATCCTATTTTGGAGAGATCTCATGAGAAATTTGGCCCTCAGTACCAATTTTAAAGCTGCAGACTTCAGACTCTGAGATGGAGCAGTCTGCTGGTGGAAGCAGATGACTGGAAGCTCCACCACAGTCTTCTGGACTGGGTTCTCCCACTGGTCGTGTCTCTGACTGCCCATCAATACACCACTCCCACATGGTGCACTCACTGTGATATTATCAGAAGGGGCGCCACCCTATCAACGATCCAGTTGTGCATCCCTAGGATGTCCAATGTACTAGTCCTGGACTACTGAGCCAGCTGAGTCAATGAACATTGCTGAGGAGTTTGGGAATGAAAGTGTCATGCCTGAATGGCAAAAATTTCTGATTTGCGAGTGGCAGAAAATAGACTCTGTGAACAGATGTACTTCAAACCAATGGATGCTACAGTCCCCAGACAGAACCGCTTTGACAGTCTCTTAACTGCAAAGGCTTTGGGACAATTGCCTCTATCTGTGTCAGGAAATCCAAGGCTAGACTACTGAACGCTGATCCTCACCTGGCTCCTTTGATGGGAAAGATTCTGCAGCCTTCCACCAAGGGACAGCCTGGGCACAGAGATGTATCTGCATACCTCCATTGTGGAGGGTTGCCCCTCCTCCCTGTGGTACTGCAAGGGAGGGTGTCTCTGCTACCACTGCCTGAACACCACAAAAAACTCTTTGTCTGATTACATATAATCTTAAGAGGCTGAAATCCTACCTACTTAGGAACCTGATCCCCCCCCCCCCAAAAAAAAAAAAACAAGCTGGGTTAAACCTACTAGGCACTAATCAGAGTCCTTCTTAGTCCTGGATATCTTCCCAAATGCCATCCACTTCCGGGCTGAAAAGCAACTCCCTACTAAGGGACATGTTGCACAGTTCATTCTTAGACACCTAATCTGAGGTTCAGAGATGTGGCCACACCCCTGTAAGGCCACCTAATAGTGAAGCCTGAAAAAACCAATCTCCACAAACTGTCTACAGCTACATTCCTCGAAAGGAGCAGACCCTCAAACTGAACTGCAAAGCCATTCATCTCCTCTGGCTCAGCGAACCCACTTAAGTAATGACCAGGAATATAACAGGCATAAACCATTTGCAGATTGATGCCATTCGAGGTAAAGGTTTGTCTGTCAGTCACCTCCTCACTTGTTTAAAGAAAAAAGGCATGCTTTCACTACATAGGGTCTTGTCTGGCACCGGAGGAATCTCAAACTTTCAAAAATTTCCTCCTGAAAATTAACAACAGTCCTTAACCCCATGTGGCCTGCACCTGTCCACCTCACCTCATCCCTGAGCTATATTTACACTTTAAACCTGGAGGTGCTACTCCCTATCAGCACCAGAATAAGCTAAAATGAAAATTACATACTCACCGTAATTCCTGATCTTCTAGGACTATCCTCACCATTGATTCACACTGGTAGGTCTTATCCAGAGATGCTAGGACCCTAAAGAAGCCAGAACTTTTCAGGAGAACTGGCGCTGAGGCAAGCTACGCACATGCATGGCATGGGTTATCTCAGCACTAGCCCTCAACCACCTCAGTACCTTTTTTTACTGAGGAGGTTTAGCACAACCTAACAAGTACTTATGCAGTTAGCCGTAAAGGGACAAAATAGCCTTAGTGACCTGTGTAAGAAGGGTTAATAAACCAATAACACAGTGTCTTCACATCCCAAACCAAGGATGAGGGGTGCAGACCAATACAACAATCAATGGTGAAAATATTCTTAGAAGATCAAGAATTATAGTGAGTACGTAATTTTCATATCTTCCAGGAATCGGTTTTCTCCACCAATTTACCTGTGACCCTTCAAAATTATAAGACATTACACAATAAGTGTAAATCTGAAATTAGGAAGGCTAAGATGCGTTTTTTTTTTTTTGTTTGTTTTTTTACAACTGAACAGCTAAGTACCAAAGGGAAATCAAAGAGAACCTGGCAAACTTTAAATTGCTTCTAGCCAGGGATGTTAAAAAGAAGACCATTTCACTACAGGATGGAAGAAAACTCATTAGTGAACCAGGCGACATAGCCAAGATGTATAAAGCAGTTACGAAAGAATTTACCGTAACAGTAGATCTTTGAGAGAGGCTCTTGCAGTTGGTATTTCCAAATAGGACTAAGCTGTCTGGCATCAGAACCCCATGGAAAAATCTTCCAGCTAGAAGTCTCTGGCGGGGACTGCCCCAACATCAGCGCACGTCAGTATAAAGAGGGTGGTCCCCAGCCCACCCTCCAGTTCTCTCACCGAGGCCCACAGGGCATGACAGGAGCAGAGGAACTGTCCCATGATAAGAGAAAGAAGAAACTCAGGGTGATAGAGGGAGGGAAAGTAATACCTACTGCAGGAGCCTCTCTCAAAGATCTACTGTTACGGTAAAGTTCTTACGTAACTATACTATCTTACTTCGAGAGGCCTCTTGCAGTAGGTATTCACGAATAAGACGGAGTCCCAAGCGTTTGTGAACAAACAGAAACCAGGTAGGGGGAGAGAAAAGCTGTCCACAAAGAAAACCCAGCAGACCCCGGGCTCAGGAAAGGAGCCCCCGTAAAACTGCCAGGCCAAACCCCGCTCTGCGGCGAGAGGCAACATCCAAGCTGTGATGTTTGGTAAAGGTATGGACAGACGTCCAGGTGGCCGCTGCACAGATCTCTGTGGCTGAGACATTCTTAAAACATGCGGCAGAAGCCACCATGTCCCTGGTAGAATGACCTTTCACCTGACCCGGAAGAGATTTGATGTAATTGTTGTAACAGTAGGTAATACAGTTGGCCAACCACTTGGACAGGCACTGCTTAGAAACGACAAAGCCCTCCTTTTTAGGGGAGAAGGAAATGAAAAGCTGATCCGTTTTTCTGAAGTCTTTGGTTCTATTAGTATAGTACTGTAAGATCCTATACACATCAAGATCCTATGCACATCAAGTGTGTGGAGGAGGTGCTCCCCTTGGTTGGAGTACTCCGGAAAAAAGACCGGACGCTCAGTTGACTGGTTGAGCGTAGACTCCGCCACTACTTTAGGGAGAAACTTGGGGTTGGTCCTCATGGCCACTCTAGTACCTGTGAAAACGCAATTAAGGGACTCGGCACATAGTGCCTGAAGTTCTGAGATCCTCCGAGCAGAAGTAATGGCCACGAGAAAAAGTGTCTTCCAAGACAGGAAACGCAAGTCTGCCTCCACTGCCGGCTCAAAGGGGGGCAGCATGAGCTTTTCCAAAATGAAACTGAGATCCCAAGGGGGGGGCAGGATTGCATATAGGGGGCTTCAAATGAAGAACCCCTTTAAGGAAAGTCTTGGAGAACTCCAGCTGAGCCACAGACTTATCTCCGACCAGGAGATGATGGGCTGAAATGGCCGACAGATGAACTCTGAACGAGGAGTAACTGAGACCCAAGTCGAAGAGGTACCTAATATAGTCCAGGATCCTGGCCACCAGGCAGGAGAAGGGTTCCAAGTACTAGGAATCTGCCCAAATAGAAAACCGCTTCCACTTCATGGCATATGTCGATCTGGTGGAAGGCTTTCTGGCCTCCACCAGAATATGAGCTACCTCGGGGGAAACGCAGAAGCAAGCAGCAGCTATGTCTGAAGAAGCAAGGGATGAAGATGGAGGGACCTGAGGCCCGGATGGACTAAGGACCACTGATCCTGGGTCAGCAGATCTTGGGAAATTAGAAGAGGAAGAGGAGGTTCTTCCGATAACAGTTGCAGTAGAGAGAACCAGATTAGCCTCTGCCAGAAGGGAGCAATGAGGACCATGCGCGCACCTTCCGCATGCAGTTTGTTCAGGACTCGCAGAATCAAAGGAATTGGAGGGAAGGCGTAAACGAATCTGCCCTTCCAAGACAGAGACAGCACGTCCTGCCAAAAAATGTCTCGCCCTGGAGTGAGCGAGCAGAATGCGGGAAGCTTGGCGTTGCTTGGGGAGGCAAACATATCTATCTGTGGAATGCCCCCTTGAGCAAACACGTTATTTAACATCTCCCGATTTATTTCCCACTTGTGAGCACTCGCCGACGAGCAGCTGAGGAAGTCTGCCAGAGAGTTCTGAACTCCCGGCACATTTAGCGCTGTCAGATGGAGACTGTGCTGTGAGGCCCAGTACCACACACTCATCCTCTCCCAGCACAGGGGATAAGAACCCCCCCCATTTGTTGAGGTACCAAACTACACATGTTGTCTGACTGTACCAGAAGGTGGCCAGGGAGGATGAGGATTTGGAGTGCCTGGAAAGCGTAAAGGACTGCCCTCATCTTGAGCACACTGATGTGCAACTGTAACTCCCTTTGGGACCAGCTCCCTTGGGTTTTGTGAGACCCAAGATGGGCCCCCACCCGGCCCCGGAGGCATCCGTTGTCAGGGTTTGGGAGGGATTTGCAGAGCAGAAGGGAACCCCCAGAGTGAGGTTCTCTGGGACCAACTACTACCGGAGATCCCCAGCCACCGGGTCCAAGATGAGAATCTCGTAGTCCAGTTTGTCTGTGGATTGATCCCACTGGGCTTTGAGGGTCCACTTCAAGACTTTCATGTGTAACCTATCCAGCGGGACTGTCGGGATGGCTGCTGCTGTAAGGCCTAGAAGGCGAAGGACCTTCCGAGCTGGTACACGCTTTTGAGAAACCAGAAGTTGTACCTGCTGCTGCAGTCTCCCGATTCTGTCTGGGGGAAGGAAGGCTTTGCCCAGATTGGTGTCCAACACTGCCCCAATAAACTGCAGACGTAGGCATGGAACCAAATGTGATTTGGCATGGCTGATGGTGAACATCCAGCTTGACGAAAGTCTCCTGGATAAGGGAGCAAAGCAGGTCTTCCCTGGAGGGAGCTGCAAGCAGACAATCGTCCAGGTAGGGGAACACCTGGCCCCCCCACCCGAGCGTGCAGAAAGGCTGCCACCACTGCTAAGCATTTGGCGAACACCCGGGGAGCCGGGGAAATGCCAAACGGGAGGGCCTTGAACTGAAAATGTTCCCCCTGAAAACAAAAGCAGAGGAACCTCCAATGTGATGGGACGGATAGGAATATGCAAGTATGCATCCTGCATGTTCAATGCGCATAACCACTGATCTGACCTCAGGAGGGGAAGAAGACTCTGAAGGGAGAGCATTCTGAAGCTCCTGTACTCCACAAAGAGACTGAGGGAGCTGAGTTATAGAATGGGCCTCAGGTCATCCATTTTCTTGGACACCAGAAAAAAAATGTGTGTAGTAGCCCGTCCCCTGAAACAGGGGAAGAACAGGTTCTATCACAGCCTTTGAAAGAAAAGAGCTTATTTCTTCCTGCACTAGAGGAAGGTGAAGCAGAGGGTAAGACGACAGAGGAGGAGGTCTGTGGCGGGGGGGGGGATGAATAAACTCTATTAAGTGCCCCTTGGACACGAGTTGGAGCACCCAGGAGTGTGAGGTTATCCTCTCCCATTCTGGCAGATGGAAGGAAAACCTGCTGCCCACCGGCTCCCCTGGACCCAGGTCCAGAAGGAGAGGGAGAGGCAATGAGTCAGGAGGCTGAGGGCAGAGTGGCAGCCGTGGCTCCCACAGGTCTACAGGTTTTGGCTGGGGGGGCTTTGGCTGCTGACACAGCTCTACGCTTGGGCTGGCGATGGGCTTGCATCTGCTTCAATTGACTACAGTTTTGACGCTGAAAGGAGCGTTTCTGCCCCAGGGAGGTTTTGTACATGTACTGTACCAACCTCACAGCTTGTCCTTTATCCTGGAGGTCGGTGAGGATATCCTTTATGTCACCGCCAAAAAGGACCGACCCCCTAAAAGGTGCGTCCTGGATAGCAGATTGCACCTCAGGTGCCAGGCCAGAAATACGAAGCCTGGCATGGCAGCGTAGACCGACGGCAAATGCCGAACTCCAGCCAGCCTTATCCACTGCATCATAGGTGGCCCAGAACATATGTCTGCAAGCAGATCTGGCCAATCGAAGAAGGACCCCCAGCTCCTGTTTGACTGTGGAATATGGAAGAGAGTCCAATTTTGAAGACAGCTGACTGAGAATGGACTTCTGGTAGTCCCCCATATGGGTGATGTAATTAACAGCCCTGATGCCTAAGGTAGAGGAAGAAAATATTTTCTTCCCATACTGGTCCAGGATCTTGGATTGTCGATCAGGAGGGTTGGAACTGAGATGTTTCGGATTCACGGCTCTGTCGTGAGCGGAACTGATAACCAAGGAATCCGCTTTAACCTGAAGGTTAAGAAAATCCTTACCTTCGGGCGACTGATACAGCCTGTCCGCCTTGCATGCCAGAGTAGCCAAGGAGGAAGGTAGTTTCCAAATGGTCGTAACTAGGTCCTGGTGAGGCTCGATCTGGTGGGGAATAAGAGTAGGAGAGGCTTCTGCCAAATCAAAATGCTCTGTGAGCCTCTGATGCTGGACATCTTGTTCCACTGTCTTCCAGTTGTAGGCCTCCTGGTCTTTTTCAGCAACTCCAGAAAGGAAGGATCCTCTGGAGGGACTTAGGGAATCCTTTGGTTTGGGGGAGTCTGGAGTGTGCGGTCCCTCTCTGGAATCCGAGGGTTCATAATCCTCATCCGAGTCAGATGACTCTGGGAACTGGAAGTCACCACAGGAGGGAGAGATCAATGGGACTGGAAATGTCCAGGGGGCAAGAAAACTCCCTGGGATGAGTGACTGCCGACGGCCCTGGTCTTACATCAGGGACCAGAGAAGTAGGCTCTGTCAGCGGACGTTTGGGTTCCGGCATAGGGACTGGTGTCAGCTGATGCTTCACCAGCACAGACGTAAACTGAGACTTGGCTTCAACCCACCAGGAAGCAAGGACCATTTTGAGGTCCACCTGCGGGGGAGGAGGAGGTGGAGGAGGATAACCTGTATACCCATAAAATGGGTAACCAAAGCCCAATGGCGGGTAACCCGGGCTGGGAAAACCCGGCGTCGGGTATTGTGGTGTCAGGTACTGCAGCATCAGGTAGCCCGGCATTGGAAAATGCAGTATCAGGTGGCCCAACAGACCCGAAGGCTATGACGGAGGTCTGAACGGGGGAGCCGACGGGTCAGGCATTGGTCTGGTGGGCAGAGGTGGCAGATGAGACAGCTCTGAAGGAGGGGCCGGCAAACTGGGTCCTGCCGGTCCTGAAGGTGGATCGGAAGGTCGGGCGGCAGCAAGCTGGAGGGAGAAGGTGGAGGGGCTGTCATTGGATCTGGAATAGGAGGCTCTGGAGCCAGTGGGGGAGGCATCCCTGATGGCAGAGGAGTCTCCTGGTCCTCCACCCCCACAAGGTAAGGAGGAGGAGGAGACGGAGGAGCCTCTGATGGCAGCTGGTCTGGCGTCAGCTGAGGTGACCCCTGAACATCAGGTGTGGAGTCAGGACCAGACCGGGGATCGCAGGCTGGGCAGCCGTCGGACAGGCCGACAGACTACTTAGCAGCCTTATCTGGGTGGGAATCGGCAGAGCTAGAGCCTGAGTTATCGGACCCACCCGCACTGCTAGGCCGAGAGGCAGAAGCAGCCGTAGCAGGGGCAGAGGCCTCCTTTACCCAGGAGGCTCCAGTCAGGCCTGAGCGTGAGCCTGACAGGGGGGCCGATGCATGCCTGGACACCACCACGGCAGCTAGAGATTGGTCCCGTGGAGGGGAAGATACCTGTACGACCGCGACTCTGGCTGGAATCGGTGGGGCTATGGAAGGAGAGTCCCAGTCCCTGTGTTTCTCCTTGTCCCGCTTTTTCTTATGGTGTCTCTCAGGAGAGTCAGATGCCTGCCTAAGTTTCTTCAATTCTTTCTCCATGGAGGCCATTTTCTTCTTGAGGATATGGGCTTCCAGGGACTGCTGTCGCCTTTTGCAAAGTGGCCGAACTGAATTTACTTCAGTGGTCGCACTCTTCCACGTGATGGTCCAGGCCTAGACAGAAGAGGCACAGGGAATGGCTGTCCTTATGACGGAGCCGAGTTCCACACAAGTTGTACTTTTTTTTTTTTGCAATTCGGAGGGCGACCGGGACGACATGCACAGCCAATAAAAGTAACTAGTTTAACCTGAAAGAAAATTTTTAAATTCGAGTAAATAGAAGATGGAGCGAATACTCATCCAAAATGGCGACGCTAGTAATGCTGTTCTTCTGCAAGGTGACTGTCTGGAGCAGACGGCTGGAGGGCGGGCGGAGGACCGCCCCCTTTATACTGACATACGCTGAGGTCGGTCAGCTGATGTCAGGGGTGGTCCCCACCACAGACTGCTAGCTAGAAGATTTTTCCATGGGATCCTGATGCCTAATGGCTTAGTCCTATTTGTGAACACCTACTGCAAGAGCCCTCTCGAAGTAAGGTCAACTATTTTGGAGATTTGGATAGGTTTAGTGTTGAATGTACTAGTAAGGAATCCAGCACTAAAAAAGAAAATAATAATACTCCAATCACCCAGAATTTGTTTCCTGAGTGTTACAATGGAACTAGTATAGGGATATGTTTTGAAATTTAACCTAACGCCCAGTACTGGTCCAGATAATATTGACTTCAAGCTCCTGAAACTGGGTATTTCTGTATTAAGTTTCTCTGCTTTCTCTTATTTTTATTTACTCATTGTGTCATGCGTTTTTTCCTAAGCTTTGGAAATTGATAATTATTAGCCCCATATATAAATCAGGTGGTAAGGAAACTGTAAATAACTACCGATTGATCTCACTTTTGACCCCCTTCAAAGATTCTACAGAGAATTATCTGATCAAATTAGGGGTTATCTGGAGCAATATAATCTAATCCCTTGTTCACAGAATGGATTTAGATCCAAACATAATACTGAGATGGCCTTGGTAAGATTCACAAACTGCGTAGAGAGTGCCCTCAACAAAGGGCACTCTGTCGCAGCAGTATATGTGGACCTCACCAAGGCCTTTGATCTTGAGGATCATGGACTTAAGTTGGATACATTATCTGAACTTTATATTTCCAATGAGGTGATAATGTGCTTTTCCAATTATCTTAGCAATGGGGTACATAAAACAAAAATTCTGTAAATGTCTCATAAGGTTATCCCATTAAATGTGGGGTACCTCAAGGTTCAATAGTGGGACCCCTTTTGTTTACACGGTTTATGAATTCGGCACCTGGATGCTGCAAATAATCTAAGCCGATTCTTTATACAGATGATGTGCTTATTTTTGGCACTAGATCAGCCCTTGGTGACGTAACTGGCGTTGTGCAAAGATATTTTGAATCTTTTCAGGAGCGGCTTCTGTCAAGAAACATGCTTCTGAATACAAAAAACTAAGGCTGTGATCTTTACAGGTTCAAGAAAGTGTAGGGAATTTTATCATCTCATAATTGATCTTAAAGGTGAACCCAATGAAATTGTAGACAGTTTTAAATATTTAGGGATCATATTAGATAGTAATCTAATGTTTGAACACCACATTAAACATGCTGTAAAACTAGCGTGTCGGAGATTGGGTTTAGTTTTAGAATACGTACTTTTTTTGTTACCCGAATCTCGAAGATTATTAACACATAGTTTACTGCTTAGTATTCTGGATTATGGTCTTACTGTATATTCAGCAACTAGTAGTAGAGTCTTGAGTAAACTGAATGTAACCTACAACAACATTCTTGGATTTATGACTAATCTACTGAGAAGAACACACCACTGTATTCTGTATAAAACAGCAGCTTGCCTTTCATTTGAAAATAGATGCAATCTAAGACTGGGTACAATGCTTCATAAGGGAATTATTGGTTTGCTACCAATGAAAGTTATGTCATTGTTCACTAGGTCTACCAACACCCAGGGTACTAGATCCCAAAGTAAGCATGTTTTTAGAATTCCATTATTCAAAACCTCATTAGAACAAAAGTCTGTACTATATTGGGCTTTCACTCTATACAATTCCTTACCTGATGAAATTGTTAATTGCACAACTATCAGACCTTTCAAAGTCAGACTTAAGCAATGGTTTTTATTAAAGAATAAGGGCTGGATATTCAAAAGGGTTGTGCCTGCGCAAGTCCAAAATTGCGCCATTCTGCCATATTCAGCAGGAGGCAGTTGCGCCCCCCCCCCCCAAGTCGAGCTGAACAACAGCGCAATGCTAATGAAGGCATGCTGAACCGAGGGAAGGAACCATGGATAAATTGCACAGCCCGTTATTCAGCAGGTTGTGCAGAGTTGTGCAGGCGCAATCCCCAACCTGCGCCTGCACAACCTTTGAGCAAAAAAAAGAGTAGTGAGGTCACCACAGGTGAGCTGCCGATTGCAGGGCGCACACAGCAGCTGCCACCTGTGGGTGGCCCTGACGTACTCCCCATGCCCCCGCAGCCCAATCACGGGCACATAGTAACTCCTCCTCAATCATTCCGACCACGGCATAAGTTATAAAACCTCCCCGACTGGCTCCGAACACAGGCATAAGTAAAAACCTCCTCAACTGGGTCCGATCATGGGCATAAGTTACAAAGACCCCTCTCCCGACTGGCCCGATCGCGGGCATAAGTGTAAAACCCCTCCCCTGACTGGCCCGATCGCAGGCATAAGTTACAAACCCCCGACTGGCCCCGGTGGCGGGCATAGTGAAAACCCCTCCCCGACTGGCCCAATCGCAGGCATAAGTGACAGCCCATACCTGCAAAGGCAGTCCAGATATGTGAATACCTTGTATGGGGCATGCAGCCCTACCGAAGCAGTCAGTAGGCGGCGGCGGGAAGGCAGGCAGGTGGATGCTGCCGCCACCGCTGACGGGGGGCGGGTGGTGGGCCTGGGTGGTGGGTGGGTGCCACTAGATCACCAGGGTAGGTGGACCTTGGGGTGGACTCTAATGCCACGAACGGGCTTCGCAGTCCACTGGACCACCAGGATATGTTCTTTTGGGGAGGACGTTGAAATCTGTTCTGCCCGCAATCGGACTAGTGGGGGTGGGGTTTTTTGTCACTTATGCCCGCGATAGGGCTAGTGGGGGAGGGGGTTTTGTAACTTATGCCCGCCGATCGGGCCAGTCGGGGAGGGTTTTTTTAACTTATGTCCACAATTGGGCCAGTTGGGGAGGGTTTTTTTTTGTAACTTATGCCCGCGATCGGGCCAGTTGGGGTTACATATGCCCGCGATCGGGTCAGTCGCGGGTTACTACATGCCCGCGATAGGGCTAGTCGGGGGAGGGGTTACTACATGCCCGCGATCGGGCCAGTCGGAGGGTGGGGGATTTAACAGTTATGCCCGCGATCGGTTGCAGGGGCGCTGGTCCCCGACGGTTGCTGCCTGGCAGGGCGCAGTCCTCGGATCAGCGCACCTGCATGCTAATGGCATGCAAATGGGGCCATAAATAGATGCAATGGCCCCTGCTCCTTGCATGTCACCTTTGAATATCGAAATTTGCGCATGGCGCAATGGAACTGCGCCACCGCATCTTGAATGCTCCACTCTGACCACTTGTGGTGGCGCAGTTCCATCGCGCTTACGCATTAGTGGTTGTGGTCAGTGATATCAGCGAGTTGCTCAACAGCGCAACTCCATTGAATATCGCCCCGGCCACACCCCTGCGCAACTATTTTGTGCAGCGCAAGGGCTTGCGCCACAGAATGGCGCAGTTTGAATATCCAGCCCCAAGTGTACTTGTATTTAAAGTTTACTGTTTGTTTATTCTGTATTTGTAAGTTGTGTTTGTATTGTATTTGTTCAACTTACTGCTTTATTTTTCTCTGGAGCAAAGTGTTTCTTACAGCGTATATCTTCTCTGAAATTATTACAGGTGGTGCTTTACAGGTTTTACAGTTTTATCTAACATTAGGATAAGCTTTCAGGGTTACTGCATTTGTTGTTGACTGATTGTTTCTGCTCTTACCTCCTTGTTCTTTCGTCCGTGGTTCTTCTTTTAGGCAGGGAAGGGCCCAGCCACCCACCCCATCCCCAACCACCCCACGCCACACTCCTTTTATAGGGTACCACAGTTGTGACATTTCCTGTGGCAGAGCAGGAAGGGGGATCACTGGGGCCTCCACAAGGTGATCTCATTTAAAGAGGCACTAGTAATTTAACTTGTAATAACAAGTTAATCAAAGCACAATTAAACCATTACTTGCATTTTTTCCTTTTTTTTCCTTTCTAATTACTCTGATTAGGTTACAAACCCAGCAACTTATTTGGAATGGATTTCATTAACTGCAGGTACTGTGGAACAATTTTCAGAAGGACAGTCTACAGGATTTAGGACACTGTCCTACATGCTGGGCCTTTGGAGATCTTAGGGCTCAGCTCCGGCAGCATGGGCAGAGATTGCACGCCCAAATTTCATATTGAAGAGGAATACATTATAAGAACCACCCGCCATTTCCCCAGCATCCAACAGAAAAACCTCGACCGCAGAGGGTAGTTGGTCCAGGAGGTTAGCAGGTGGTTAGGAGGAGCAAATCAGGTGCCCCATCACTCTCTGCTCTCCAACACATTACCTCCAAAACCATATAAACACTATAAACAGGTATCTGCCTCTATCTCTGAAATCAAATAAAAGGCAGAAGACACTGCAGAGCAGGACACTGCGACAGGAGCTAGCACAACAAAACTCACCCAAATCAGGAACCAAAACAAAACAAGCACAAAGGAAATCCAAAAACTTCTGATCATAGCAGACTCCATGATTCGGGAGTTGATACCCATCTCCAGTCAGGGGTGATGGTCAGATGTCTCCAGGTACATCAGCATGGAGAGACACTGACCGCATTGCTAAAATTGTTCACAAAGCAGGAGAAAACATTGATGTCCTAGTACACATAGGGACTACGATCTCGCCAGCCGGTCAGTTGTGGAGACCAAGGAACACCTGACTAGGCTGGGTGACAAACTATCATCTATTTCATCCGCATCTCCTTCTCTGAGATCCTGCCAGTCTGGGAGAGGGGAGCAGATGGACGGAAGGTCAGAGAAGGGAGATAGGGGAGCTAAACACGTGGCTCAAGGGCTGGTGCCAGGAAAAGGACACAGATTTGTAGGAACTGGCAACAGTTCTGGGAGCGAAAGTTCTTTAAATTTGATGGACTGCACCTGACTAAAGAGGAGTCAGTGCATTGGGGCAGAAGTTTGATGTCTTTGAGAATATTTAAACTAGCAATGGGGAGAGGGGTAGCACCCTACACGTCAATGGGAAGAACACCCTCCCCTCAGCTAGTGGTCAAACAGGAATTCAGCAAGTTTGCCGCTCATTTGCATCACCAGGTAAGAAAAAGGTTTGTCTCCCATACGATGCACAGGGGTAATGCCAAACTTCACCCAACAACTAACACACCAAAATCTGGCCAATGGAAAATCATGTACACAAATGCTCACAGCCTGGGAAATAAGATCCCAGACCTGCAGGCAATAATGTCAGAGGCTAAACTGGACATAGTAGCAATTAGTGACATGTGGTTTACCAGTAACCACACTTGGGAGACTTCAGTACCTGGCTAAATTCAGAAGACACAAAAGGAGCCAGAAGAACTGTGGGTCACCCTGGAAACAGGAAATGGGACAGCCATAAGAACTGGGGTTGTCTACAGGCCCCCAGACCAGAGGGAGGACATAGACACATTACTGTTAGAAGATATACAAAACATGACAGCTAAAGGGGAGGTTCTGATAATGGGAGACTTCAACATGCCGGATACAGATTGGTCAATACCAGCAGGAACATCTGCCAGAACTAGACTCATAGTGGATTCCCTGCAGGGGGAGGGCCTCAAACAACTGGTACAGCAACCCACAAGAGACAGGGCTATCCTAGATCTAGTACTGACAAAGAAGGGATCACAGATCTCCAGGTAGAAGGTCACCTGGGGGCCAGTGACCATCACATGGTATGGTTCAATTTGGCTACTACATCTAAATCATCCCATTCCAAGGCAAAAATATGGGACTTCAGAGGAGCTGACTTTGATAAGATGGCCAACAGAGTTAAGCTAGCCCTGGCAAAAAGAAACACAGGTGAGGGGGTACAGGCAAAGTGGGCAAGCATTAAGGATGCAATACTTGAAGCAACATCCCATTGTGTTAGACAGAAAAGGAAGTGCAAAAGAAGAAGGAAACCACTTTGGTTCTCAAATACAGTAGCTGAAAAGGTCAGAGCCAAAAGGCTGGCCTTCAAGAAATATAAGGGAACACAGCGGGATGAAGATAGGGAGGCATACCAAACTGCCCTAAGGGAAGCAGGGAAGGCGGTAAGGCAGGCAAAGTCCCAAACTGAGGAAACACTAGCACGAACAGTAAAAGAAGGTGACAAGACTTTCTATAGATACATTAGTGAAAGGAGAAAGTCCAGAGGGGGTATTGCTAAGCTTAATGGAGAAAAGGGAGCATGTGAGGAGGAGGACCCTGTAAAGGCATCTATCCTAAATAGATACTTTTGCTCAGTATTTACTGAAGAGAAGATAGGGCAGGGCCCACAGCTCAGCATCATGGACACAGGGGGAGGAGGTGAGCACTACTCCTTCACAAAAGAAAGGGTCCTACAACAGCTTGCTAAGCTCAGGGTGGATAAGGCAATGGGACCTGATGGCATACATCCCAGGGTACTTAAGGAGCTAAAGGAGGAACTAGCAGAGCCATTAGCAGAATTGTTTAGTGAGTCTCTGAGCACAGAGAGGTCCCAGAAGACTGGAGAAGGGTTCATGTGATCCCGCTCACAAGAGTGGTAGCAGGAGGAGGTGGGAACTACAGACCAGTCAGTCTTACCTCAGTAGTGGGCAAGATTATGGAGGCACTCCTAAGGAAAGGATAGTGCAACACCTGGAATCCATAGGGGCACAGGATCCAAGACAGCATGGGTTTACAAAGGAAGGTCTTGTCAAACTAATCTCATAGATTTCTTTGACTGGGTAACCAGAGTGGTGGACCAAGGGGAGCAGTTGATGTTGCCTACCTTGACTTCAGCAAAGCTTTTGACACTGTTCCACATAGAAGATTGATAAATAAGCTGGTAGGCTCGGGTGGTCAGAAGTTGGTCAACTGGGTGGCAAACTGGTTGACGGGCAGAAAACAGAGAGTGGTGGTAAATGGTATACAGTCAGAAGAGATGCAAGTCACAAGTGGGGTACCTCAGGGATCAGTCCTGGGGCCAGTCCTCTTCAACATCTTCATTAGTGACCTTGCAGATGGACTAGAGGGTAAGGCTTGTCTGTTTGCAGATGACACCAAGATCTGCAACACAGTAGATGATCCAGATGGGGTGGGCAGAATGAGAAGAGATCTGATAAACTAGCAGAATGGTCAGAAGAGTGGCAACTGGATTTAATGCAAAGAAGTGCAAAATCATGCACATAGGGAAGAGAAACCCTGAAGCCACCTATAGGCTGGGAGGAGTTGCTAGCAGTCACAAAGGAAGAAAGAGACTTGGGCATCATCATCACTGATGACCTAAAATCATCCAAGCAGACCTCAAAGCAGTAGGTAGGCTAGGGGGTGTTAGGGTGTATTAGTAGGGGTATACAGTCGAAGAGGAGGTAATAATCCTCGGTACAAGACACTGGTTAGGCCCCATCTGGAGTACTGCGTGCAGTATTGGAGGCCACACCTTCACAAGGACATTAACCAAATTGAGGCAGTCCAGAGAAGGGCAACCAAAATGGTGCAGGGACTGCATCAGAAGACATATGAGGACAGATTAACGGAGCTCAATATGTATACCCTTGAGCAAAGGAGGGGAGAGAGGTGATATGATCCAGGCATTCAAACACCTTAAGGGCATAAACAAGGTGAAAGAGTCCAACATGTTTAAATATAAGAAAATAGCAGGACAAGAGGACACAGCATGAGATTAGAGGGTGGCGATTAAGGAGGAATGGAGGAAATTTTTCACAGAAAGGGTGGTGGATGCATGGAATGGCTTACCACAAGCAGTGGTGGCTATGAATACAGTGCAGGGCTTCAAACAGGCATGGATAGGCATAAGGGAGCAATACAAATGACTATGAATAGATAGGCCACTGACAGAGCAAAGGCCGATGGCACATTTATAAGGTAGAAAAAGAAATGGGCAGACTGGATGGGCCTTGCGGTCCTTATCTGCCGTCAACTTCTATGTTTCTATGTTTCTACTTGTTGCTTGTGAAAACGGGCATTTTGCTCATCAGCTCACAAGTATAAAAAGTAAAAATGAAATAATTCATACTAGTGACTCAGAGTACCAAACGCAGACAAAATTCCCTGGACTAGGGCGGTAGGAGCCAAGTGTTCACAGAGGAGAGAAGTCTATTCAGGACAGTCCTGCCAAAGGTGGCATGCTGCCTGGCACGGACATCTAGGGTGTAGTGCTTTACAAAAATGTGCACTGTGCTCCAAGTTACAGCTCAGCATATGTCACTGATAGGTACAGAGTAAATCTCAGCCAGGGACGTGGCAAACTGCTCTAGTGGAGTGGGCACATGTTTGGCCTTCAAGCTTAATCTGAACCATGGCACAGCAGTGGTGTAGGAAGCTCACAACCAAGGCACAACTGTACTTGATTGTATCACACTGTCCCCATCGATTATGATTGAAGGAGACTGTCTGGAATGCCTAAAGTCCTTGGTTCTGTTCAGGTAAAGCCTAAGGATTTAGCATTCAGAGAATGGGGAGTCTGCTCTCTTTCATTTTGAAAGATGGCAAAGTAGGTAGGTAGCCCAAGTGGCTGATTCAGATGGAACTCCGATACCATGGAACTTAGAGTGCATGCAGAGAACTATCTTGTGGAGAACAGTACAAGGAGAATCTGTGACCAAAGCATGGATTTCAGACACTCCGTGATAGCCACTAGAAATGTTACTTTCAAGTTAAAACTTCAGCTCACATGTTGCAAGAGGCTCAAAAGGCTTGCAGGTGAGCATATCTAGCACAATGTCCAGCTTCCTGATGGGAGGCCTTCTGTGTAAGATGTCCTTAAGGAACCTCTTGAACAGTGGCAGCTGTGCCAGGTAGAGGGTACCGATGGGCTCATGGTATGCAGAAAGAGCACACACGTGGACCTTAACTATGGAATACTGTAGGCTAGCATCAGAAGGTCCAGCAAGTACTGCAGAACCACAGCAAGTGGGCACCCAAAGGGATATATTCGGGTTTTGGAGCACCAGATGGAAAACCTTTTCCATTTGGCTAGGTAAGTTTTCCTAGTGGAAGGTTTATAGGTAGCCATAAGTATTTCAAAGACAGTGCAATGGCTGTGGGGCAGCAGTGTTCCGGGAGCCATTCTGGAGGCTGCGATGCTGCCCTGTTTGCAGGCACCTCTCTGGTCTGAGGGAGGAGGCTGCCCGTTTCTAGGTTGACCTGGCTAGGATTCGTGAAACCTCTTCCCCCACCCAGGGACCACCAGGGCCACCACCGTTACCTCAGAGGCTGCCAAGAAAGAGGAGCGGCTCGACCAAGGTGGGCTCAGGGAGGGAGAGGGTGGTGGAACAGAGGTGCTTCCCTCAAGTTGTACCTCTCAACAATTCATACGCTGTTCTGGCAAAGAGTGGTTCCTCTATGGAGGCACCTGCAGGTGAGACCAAGGAGGAAGCTGGGAACCTCCACAAAGGAGACCCACAGGAGGGTGGCACGAGATCCCAAAGGGGAAGGAAACAAGTCCTGGTGGGGGACTCGATCATTAGGGAGGTAAAAGCGGGGGAGGA
Organism: Neoceratodus forsteri; assembly: GCA_016271365.2. Classification (NCBI taxonomy): domain Eukaryota; kingdom Metazoa; phylum Chordata; order Ceratodontiformes; family Ceratodontidae; genus Neoceratodus; species Neoceratodus forsteri. The sequence continues at coordinate 1,105,235,567 of CM057449.1, read as the reverse complement.
AGGGGAGAGGGAGGTAAGGTGCCTGCCTGGTGCGACGGCTCAGAGGGACAGGAAGCGAATCCTCAGGATCGCGGGAGCAGCTGCATGAGGGAGGGAGCTGGATGTCATTGTCCACTTAGGGACAAATGACCTGGCTGTGAATGGGATCAGAGCGGTGCAAGAGGAGTTTGTGGAGTTGGGGAGGGGCCTTAGACAAGTAGCATGTACGGTAACCTTCTCGGAGGTGCTGTCTGTCTATGGCAAGGATGATGCTAGGGTATTCCACACCATGGGATTCAATGAATGGTTGAAAAACTGGTGTGGAGCTCACGGTTTTGGCTTCACTGGGGACTAGGGAGCCACCTGGAGGGATGCAGGCGTATACTGGCACGATGGTCTGCATCTGTCTGGGGGGGACCAGGATCCTAGGTGACAGGTTTAAATGCTTCATTGGCAAGCATTTAAATTAGCCAAGGGGGGAGGCACTGAAAAGGAGCAGGGAAATCCCAGCCTCCCCCCACAAACAGTAGTTAGAGGTAAACACCAAGGTAGAGAAGTCAGTAGGGACCAGGACAGGGATAAATGCTGAAAAAGGTGGTAAGGACAGGGATGGGGCTAAAAGGGGTAAGTTCATACAAAAATAAATGGAAGGTGATGAGTACCAATGCTCGCAGTCTGTGCAACAAGCTCCCTGAACTAGTGGCCTTGATGGAAGAGGGGATGCCTGGATATTGTGGTAGTCACTGAAACATGGTACACAGAGAACCATGACTGGGATGTCAACATACCAGGATACACTGTCTACAGGAGGGACAGGGTGGGTAAATGAGAAGGAGGAGCAGCTCTCTATATAAAGGAAGAGATTAAAGCAACAGAACTGAAGAGTAAACAGGAAGTTGATGAGTCACTATGGGTCACCCTGGAGATAGGAAATGGCACCACAACCCGCATGGGGGTTGTGTACAGACCCCCATCTCAGGAGGAGGAAATGGACAAGGAAATGATAGAAGGCATCCTTAAAATGGCAGAAAAAGGGGAGATATTGTTGATGGGGGACCTGAATATGCCAGATGTTAACTTGAGTACCTTTGCTGCAGGCACATCCAAGAGCAGGGTCATTCTTGATGCCCTACAGGGGGCACGCCTCAGACAGCTAGTGTTGGAACCCACTCAGGAGGGAGCAATCTTAGACCTGGTACTCTCAAATGGGGAAGGAGAAAGGATCTCAGATTTAGAAGTGGGTAGCCATCTGGGAACAAGTGACCACCAAACAGTGCAGTTCACAATAAACACAGCCATAGAGTCAAGCCATACAAAAACAAGCGTACTGGACTTTAGGAAGGCTGACTGGGAAATTGAGAGAGTGCCTCAGAAAAGCACTAGCAAACGGGCAAGAAGGAGGAGTGGAGAAACAATGGGGAATAATCAAAACAGCCATCGCAGAGGCAACAAGCCTTAGTGTGAAGCAAATCAACAAAACAAAGGAAAAAAACACTATGGATCTCAAAAGAGGTGGCAGGGATGGTTAAGGAGAAAAGGACAGCATTCAGGAAATATAAGGAAACACAGAAGGAGCAGGACAGAGAACTTTATCAGATAAAGCAGAAGGAGGCAGGGAAGGCAGTCTGAATAGCAAAGGCACAAACTGAGGAAAAGATAGCCAACTCTGTTAAGAAGGGCGATAAAACCTTTTATAGGTACATTAGGGAGCGAAGAAAGACAAAGGGAAGGATACAGAGACTTAATAAAGGGAAGGGAATGTGGGCAGAGGGCGAGAGTGAAAAAGCAGGGATACTGAATAAATATTTCTGCTCAGAATTCACAATGGAAGAGGAAGCGGAGGTACCTAAACCAAACAAGGGAGAAACTCTGAATAGGGGGGTAGATACCAGTGCATTCACAGAAGAAAGGGTTTTGAAAGAACTCTTGAAACTGAGGGTGGAAAAAGCAATAGGGCCTGATGGGAGTCACCCAAGAATTCTAAAAGAACTAAGGGTAGAACTAGTAACACCTCCGACTACTCTCTTTAACTAATCATGGGAGGATGGGGTGGTACCCGAGGACTGGAGGAGGGCAAATGTGATTCCACTTCACAAAAGTGGGAGCAGGGCAGAGGCAGGAAACTACAGACCAGTTAGTTTGACTTCAGTGGTAGGGAAGATGATGGAATCACTTCTGAAGGAAAAAATTGTTGAGTACCTAGAGGCCAGTGGGGCACAGGACCCAAGGCAGCATGGTTTCACAGCAGGAAGGTCATGTCAGATGAACCTAATATAGATTTCTTTGACTGGGTGACCAAAGTAGTAGACCAGGGAGGGGCTGTGGATATGGCCTACCTAGATTTTAGCAAGGCATTTGACACAGTCTCGCACAAAAGATTAATATACAAGTTAGCCAGCCTTGGAGTGGGTCCCAAGGTGGTAGCCTGGATAAAAAAATGGCTGGATAACAGGACGCAAAGGGTAACAGTAAACAGAGTCCACAGTAAAGAAAGGAGGGTAACTCATGGGGTACCGCAGGGTTCGGTACTGGGACCGGTCCTCTTTAATGTCTTTATAAGTGACATTGGAGAGCACCTAGAAAGAAAGGTATGTCTCTTTGCAGATGACACAAAGATCTGCAACAGGGTTGATACACAAGGTGGGGCAGAAAGAATGAAAAGGGACCTGGCAAGGTTGGAGGAATGGTCAAATATGTGGCAGCTCAGATTCAATGCAAAGAAGTGCAAGGTAATGCATCAGGGAAACAAAAACCCAGGGAAAGAATACACAATGGAGGGTGAGTTAATAACAACAAAAATCGAAAGAGACCTACGAGTAATTATATCAGATGACCTAAAGGTGGGCAAGCAATGTAAGAAGGCAGTAAGGAGGGCTGGGGGGATACTGGGATGCATAGGGAGAGGCATCAACAGTAGAAAACAGGAAGTTGTTATCCCTCTGTACAGACAGACAGTGAGACCCCATCTGGAGTACTACATGGAATTCTGGAGACCCCATCTCCGCAAAGACATAGAGTGGAGGCTGTTCAGAGGAGGGCACCAAAAATGGCGCAGGGTCTGCACCAGAAGACATACGAGGAGAGACTAAAGCAGCTTAATATGTATACCCTTGAGGAAAGGAGGGAGAGGGGGAACATGATAGAAACTTTCAAGTATCTCAAGGGAATTAAAGTACAAGAGGGTAGTATCTTTCAGAAGAAGAGATGTGCAAGAACAAGGGAGTACGATTTGAAGATAGAGAGGGGACGGCTCAGAGGTAATGTCAGAGTATTTTTTCACAGAGAGGGTTGTGGATGCATGGAACAGCCTTCCTGAGGAGGTTGTGGAGTCAGGAACAGTGGGAGAATTCAAGAATGAATGGGACAGGCATAAGGCAATTCTAGTGGGGGGTAGGAGGAAGTAAGCTGTTGATTAACTAGAATCTGCAGCTTATCCATCAGGTAGGGAAATGGGCAGACTAGGTTGGCCAAGCAGTCCTTACCTGCCGTCAAATTCTATGTTTCCATGTTTCCCTGAGATAGCCAGTACCTGTTCACTTCTATCTCTTCAACAGCCAAGCCTGAAGGTGAATGGAGTGCAGGTTGGGATGGACCAGGTGACCCTGAGTCAGTAAGTCCATTCCGAGTGGAAGAATCCTCAGTTTGCTGACTGATAGTATGTTCAACAGAGGAAACCATATCAGCGGAGGCCAGCAGGGTGTGATCTGTATCATCCTGTCCCGTGCACCTCCAGTTTCAGCAATACCCTCTGCACTAGGGGGTCGGATGGAATGCATACAAAAACAGATTTTGCCATTTTAGTCTGAATGCATCCTGACAAGAAATGCCATGTTCTGGATGTCTGAATCAGAATCGTGGCAGTTTGGCATTGAGTGGGGACACAACAAGGTCCACATCTGGAGTACCCTACTCATTGAACAGTGACCTCATGACATCTGGAGCTAGTGACCACATGTGAGGATCGGCATCTGTTTGGCTAGGCTTATCTGCCAGAATGTTGTGGACTCCTGGCAGATAAATGGCTTGGGGCAGAGTCCCCCCTACTCCAGGAACCATTCCCACACTGTCCTCACCTTCTCACAGAGGGTAAGAGTGTGCTCCTCCTTGTATAATGATACAATACATCACAGACTTGTTATTTGTCTGGAGGAGAACTGTTTTGTGCCTGACAAGATCTACTAGAGCTTGGCCTCTGAAGCATGTAGCTTTGGGAAGAAGATGGGAGGCATAACATTTGGTTATGGTGAAACTCCAAAAACATCTTCATCAGAACATTGTATGGAGGCAAAGGATGCCCATGTTCTTGTAGAAAACCTGATATGGAGACTCCACAAAAAGCATTTGGAGCGTACCTATCCATCTGGCTGAGGAGATAGTGACCAAAAATGCATTTTTTTTTTCACGACAGATGTGACATCTCATACTTGCCTGTGGGCTCAAGTGGTTTACCCATCAGATTTGACAGCACCAGCAGTAAGTTCCACAGTGACAGAGGCTCTCAAACCAGAGGGGACACATGATCAAAGACTTTGAAAAAGCACCTGACCACCTTCTCCTGGGCCACCATCAGCAGATCAGTCCGCAGCCACTACGCCCAGATGACAGCCAGGTGCACCTTAAGGAACCTGGATCATAACCCAGATTGAGGCAGAGAGCAATAGTAGTACAGGATGCAAGCTACTGGGCACATGAGAGGATCTATCCCCTGGCACACACACAGCAATGTGAAAACTTTCTCCACAGGAGTAAGTCTTACAAGTTGACTTCTTCCGAGATGCTTCCAGCACATGGAGTACATCTTCCTAAAGGCCCAAGGCGTAGAACTGTAGTTGCTCAGGAATCAGGCATAACATCTGCAGGGACTACAGGTCTCGATGTTTGACCCCCCCCCCCAACGTCTTGTCAGCAGGTTTGGATGCAGATGACGCTGCCATGGAGGCCTGCTGCTAAGGCCAAGGAAATTCTGGTACTAAAACTATCTGGGCCAGTCTGCAGCAATCAGGATTGGGTTGTCTCTGTGCCCCTACACAGCCACATTGTGGATCAAGAGGAATGGAGAGAAGACATGAAGAAGGCCAGGGGTCCAGGGCCCACAGAAGGCATTCCCCCATCAAAGTTCCTGTCTCAGAGAGACAGGCACAAAACAGCCTCAGTTTTCTGTTCTCCCAAGACACAAACAGGTCCACCAGAGGTGTGCCCCACTGGGCGAACAGTTGTGTGCAACCACTGCGTAATGTAAGGACTACTTGTGCGCTTTTCCTCCCTCCTGGCCATGAGAAATAGCCACCGGATTGTCCTCCCAGTGATCCAGCACTGGGTACTGTGCAAGCAGGTCCACCTGCAGACTCCATACCAGAGACCAGGTCTGGAGAGTCTGACACAGTGGAAGGAATGCACCCCACCCTGTTTAAGACCTGCATGGTCCAAGCCCTGACCAGTGAAGCAAACTCCATCAGTGTCAGACGGCAACTGGAACTGAGGCAATGGATCATTTCAGCAAAGAAGGATTATCTGATGGTGGCAAGCAGCCGAGTGAAAGGCAAAGGAGCAATGCATGTGATGTGGTTCCAGTGTAATGGGTGGTTACAGGGGCCAACTCATAAGCAGGGAAGCTGCTAGTGTTCGAATGTGAATGAATAAAAAATTTTTAAAACAAGTTGATTTCAACAACAGCATTTAACGTTACTCTAGATTTTTGCCTGTGCTGCTGTTGATCTCTGAAATATTTAAAATAAACTAATACTTGTTCATTTGTTTCATAAATAAAGTGACTCACAACTGCAGTTTCTAACGATATGGATTTTAGTATATACAGTGGCGTGAAAAAACATTTGCCCCTTCCTGATTTTCTCTATTATTGCATATTTGTCACACTGGATGTTTTCAGGTCTTTAGACAAAATGTAATATTAGATAAAGGGAACCTGAGTGAACAAATAACACTTGTATTTTTTTACTTATTTCATTTATTTAATGAAAACAGTTAACCAACACCAACTAGCACTGTGTAAAAAGTAATTGCCCCCTTACACTTAACTGGTTACGTCACCTTAGCTGCAATGACTGCAACCAAACACTTCCTATAATTCAATATCAGTCTTTCACATCGCTGTGGAGGAATTTTAGCCCACTCTTCCTTGCAGAACTGCTTTAATTCAGTAACATTGGTAGGTTTTTGTTACGAACTGCTCGCTTCAGGTCCTGCCACAGCATCTCTATTGGGTTTAGGTCTGACTTTGACTAGGCCACTCCAAAACTTTAATTTTACTTCTTTTCAGCCATTCTGTTGTGGACTTGCTTTTGTGTTTTGGATCATTGTCTTGCTGCATGACCCAACTACTGGCTTCAGCTGACAGATGGATGACCGGACATTCTCCTTAAGAATTTTCTGGTACAGAGCAGAATTCATGGTTCCTTCAATTAGGGCAAGTCATCCAAGTCCTGAGGCAGCAAAGCATCCCCACACCATCACACTACCACCACCAAGTTTGACTGTTGGTATGATGTTCTTACTGTGGAATGCTGTGTTTGCTTTAACGCCAGACATAATGGGATCCATGTCATCCAAAAAGTTCCACTTTGGACTCATCTGTCCATAGAACATTTTCCCAAAAGGCTTGTGGATCATCCAGGTGCTTCTTGGCAAATGAGAGATGAGCATTTATGTTCTTCTTGGTTAGCAGTGGTTTCCTGCTTGCTACTCTCCCATGAAGCCCATTTTGCCCAGTCTCTTTCTGATTGTGGAGTCATGAACACTGACCTTAGCTGAGGCAAGCGAAGCCTGCAGTTCTTTGGATGTTGTTTAGGATCCTTTGAGACATCCTGGATGATTTTCACGCTGCGCCCTTGGAGTAATTTTGGCAGGTCAGCCCACCCTGGGAAGAATCACTACTGTTCAAGTGTTCTCATTTGGAGATTATGGCTCTCACTGTGGTTCGATGGAGTCCCAGAGCCTTATAAATAGCTTTGTAACCCTTTCCAGACTGATAGATAGCAACAACTTTTTTTCTGATCTTTTCAGGAACTTCCTTTGATCGTGGCATAATGTGCTTGTTGAATCTTTGTGCTGGTAACGTGACTCGATGGTAAGGGTCAAAATAAGTGAGGTTTATATTGAGCAGGGCTGGCTGTAATCAAGCCTGGCTGTGTTCAATCAGCTGACTCTAATTATCCCATTAATTGAGTTGATTTAACTAGGGGGCAATTACTTTATCACACAGTGCCAGTTGGTGTTGGTTAACTTTTTTCATTAAATAAATGAAATAAGTAAAAAAAAAAAAACAACAAATGTTATTTGTTCACTCAGGTTCCCTTTATCTAATACTACATTTTGTCTAAAGATCTGAAAACATCCAGTGTGACAAATATGCAATAATAGAGAAAATCAGGAAGAGGGCAAATACTTTTTCACGCCACTGTACCTGTCCTTTATAACCAATGCAGTCCATTTTTTAAGATCTACTGTACCACAATACATTCTACATCTCTGCTGGTATTCTTCAACTCTATACTGAAAGACAGTGACATGTAGTGCTATACTATAGTATAGAAACAAAAAAATGTTAGACCATTAACAGAGTTACAATGGCAGAAATTAGAAGCTCCGACAACCCCAGAAGAAATTACTTATCAAATTCAAAATGCAAAACCTTATAAATCCCCTGGTCCTGACTGGTTCACAGCATCATGGTACAAAAAATTCAAAGGGCTGACTCTTTCAATGCTCACTTGCTTGTTTCACGAGGTGGTGGGGGGAGAGGTACACCCCCCTTCATGGGATTATGTGATATTGACGGCAGTCCTTAAACCGGACAAGGATAATACACTCCAGTCTTCTTACTGTCCAATATCGATACTAAACACGAGGCTATAAATTATACATGGCCTTATGGGCAATGCGATTAGAAAACATTATGACTACCATCGTACACCAAGATCAATCAGGCGTTATCAAAGCTAGAAGCATGATGAATAGTATTAGCCATTCATTATTACTCCTCGAATACACACACACCAGAAAGATCCCAGCGGTCCTTTTAAATCTTAATGCTGAAAAGGCTATTGACAGGGTGTCCTGGGACTTTCTCTGGGATGCCCTGTCAGCCTTTAATTTCCCTGCAACATTTCAAATTTGGTTGAAAAATATTTATGCAAACCCAAGGGCCTATATCAGAGTGAATGGAGCCTTGGCCCCCACCCCAGCCACAAGATAGTACTGCGAAGAGGAACCAGACAGGGCTGTCCTCTGTCCCCACTCCTGTTTGTTTGCATTATACATGGAACTGCTTGCAACAGACATCCATAGGGAAGAGGGATAGAGAGTATACCCATCGGCCAGTCACAGCATAAAGAAGCGCTTTACGCAGATGATGTACTCCTCCTTTTACCTCTGGAGCAGTCCATCCCCAGGCTTTGGGAAACATTAGAAACCTTTGAACAACTAGCGGGATTCAAGCTTAATGTTCAAAAGACAGGGTTCTAACCTTTAACTTCACTCCCTCTGTGTTATTAAAGAAGACGCTTAGCCAGCCTGGTGGCGCAGAGGGTTGAGGCGCTGGATGCCACATCTCAAACCACACCGGTGACCCGGGTATGGGAACAGACTCAGGCACCATGGGCTGGCAGGGGGAAGGAGAGGATCGAGCGTCTGAAGGACTGCCCTCCTCTCCTGGGGATGGCAGCTTGGCTCTATAGTGGCACCTGGTGGAGACTGGGGGTACTACACATAGCGGTGCAGGAGGGACCAAGAAAGCTGGAAAAACAGCTTCGGCATCACCGGATGACAGCCTCCATTCTCCATGTTCCCCGGAACCTCCAGGAGCCTCCTCCACCACAGCAGCACCCCTGGACCTTGGAAAAAAATAGTGTGCTGGGCTTCCCAACACCCGGTGCCTTCCCCTTCGGAGGGGGACCCGCCCAGCGATAGGATATGCCGGGACAACTCTGGGGTCAGTTGCAATATGTGGGTGAGAGGGAGTGCTCCAGAAGAGGACTGCCGTGGCATGGAGCACTTGGCGGCCCGAAGGAGAGGCGGACGCCAGAGTATGTGGGAGGCAGGTAAAAAAAAAAAAAAAAAAAAACTAGATCGGAATGTTCTTTCCCAACTGCTATACATACTGCAAACTCTGCTAATTTACCCCCCTCGCTTTTATTTTAAAGCGTGAAATAAACATATTTCTAATTTCATATGGGGAAGGCAACGCCCGAGAGTGCGCTTTTCAGTGTCGCAATTATCCATGGTCCCAGGTGGCGTTAACCTACCTAGTCTGGAGTGGTACGCCAAAGTGAGCTTCCTTAAAATTATATTACAATGGATTACTCCCCTATGTTCGGCGCCCTGGAAAGATATAGAATTTGCCCTTAATGACTTACATGATGTCCAGTCAATATTATTTTCAAAAAGAGGCAGCTCCATTCCCCTTAGACATTTTTCAAAATAACAGGAGAGCTTCTCAAAATATGGGACTCAGTAAAATATCATCCGAACTTTGAAGAAACCTTTTGCTATTTACAATTAATATCAATAGACGAAAACTTCACCCCATTATCCCAAGATCTGGCCTTCAAAAGATGGAGACAGCTAGGGTTTCATTCAAATATATATCTCTCTCACTCAAATACTAAGAGAGTCCAGTATAGCTTCCTAAGGAGAGCTGCAGGCGACATATGATCTTCCACTAAGGGATCATTTCTGTTTTCTGCAGTTAAGGGCATACATCCAAAACCAAAGCTTAATGAACATAATAACAGACACTCTTAGTTGTAATTTAGGGGGACATGTGATTGGTCGCATATATAAAGTACTAAGAGAAACAGTGGGAGACAATACCATGTCGGTGTTCCAGGAATGGAATACTAATCTGCAGGTTTCGGTAACTCAAGAGGCCTAGCAGGCTGATGCTCTATCGGTGATTAAGGTAACATTCTCACATGTGTGGACAGAATCTGCATGAAAATGCCGATATCGATTTTTTCGTGCACCAGCAGTGCCAGTTCAATATTTACCCTCAAAACTACGGTCAGTGTTGGCGTAATTGTAGGATAGCTGACCTGGGACATATACTTTGGGAACGCTCACTTCTGATCCCATTTTGGTGCACATTCCAATTACCCCTACAGGAATGCTTGGGGGAGGGAGTGGACTTGACAGGAGAGATGGTACTAATGTCTATCATGCCATATCACAATCCGTCCTGGAGATGCACCCTGCTTCCCATATAATCGACTAGCGGCCAAAAAGGCCATAACCAGGTGATGGATGTCCAAAATAATCCCTACAATAGAAGAATGGAGAAAAATTGTCTTATCTATCTATGAGATGGAAAAACTTACAGCTGCCATACAAGATAAATCTGCAAAATGTAATGACAAATGGCAAAGATGGGTGCTGTATATGATGCATCTTTTGTGCCTTGAACATAAAGATACAGAGGGGGGCGTGAGGCATTGCTCTCACTGAGAAGGAAGGGAGAGTTGTATGATCACTGCAAGGATATAATGATGTAAAGTCCCACTAATATTAAGTGATCTGTGAAGATGTCTCTTGAATACAAAACTGAACCATTAGAGAATGGACATACTGTTAACATGTAATTGTCTTGTGATCAAGGAAGTATGTTAGAGATGCTCACACACTATTTTATTAATTAAATGAAATGTGTTCTCGTTTGTATAAACTCAATAAAAAATTATATTTATATATTTAAATAAGCACTGCTTTACACAAATCTGACCCAAGTAATTGAATTTCTAAGATAACCAAGCAGAACTCATCTGTCATCTATCTTCTATGTTCAACTCAGAGATAGTGTGGGAGCCGCTGGGGAACAGCAACCGCAACTCTGTTTGGTTTGAACTGGCCCTTGGGGCAAGCAAGCCAAAATCGAGAACTGAAGTCCTTGACTTTAGAAGGGCTGACTTTGATAGGATGAGGGAACTGGTCGGGAATATGTTAGCAGGGGTGCAAGACATACGTGGGGTGGAGGAGAGATGGGGGCAATTAAGGGGCCATCCTCGAGGCATCTGAAGTATGCAAAAGAACAATAACAAAGAAAAACAGGTTTAAGAGACCACCATGGTTCTCAGCAAGGGTCAGGGATGCAGTAAGGGCCAAAAAGAAGGTCTTTCATAAACACAAGGAAAAGCAGGGGGAGGTAGAATGGATTATCTATAGAAAAACAGGGAGGCAAAGAGGCTGTTAGGGAGGCCAAAGCAAGACACAGCTGCATATAGCAGATGGGGTCAGAAATGGAGAAAAACAGTTTTTCAGATATATTAGTGGAAAAAGGTGGGGGAATCATAAGGCTAGTTTAGGGGGGGGTCATGTGATGGAGAATGGGCAAAAGACCATCATCCTAAATTACTACTTTTGCTCAGTTTTCACTAAAGAGGATAGCGGGTCCATGCCAAAGAGTGGCATCAAAGTGGCCACTAAGGGAATCCCAGAAATGAGACAGCTGTTGCTTATTAGTGAAAGGTTTCTGAAAGGGCCGGCTGCCGTTAAGAAAGATAAGACCCTGGGACCAGATGTGTTGCATCCGAGGATACCCAGGGAATTAGCAGTGGAGCTGGCTGAACCACTGGAATGTCTGTTCAACAGCTCACTCAGATCTGGGGACGCTCCAAGAGATTGGAAGGTGGCAGACATTGTACCGCTTCACTTGGGAGGGGGGGGTAGAAAAGGAGCAACCAGGGAACTACAGGCCTGGCAGTCTAACCACTATCGAAGGGACGCTGATGGAGTCACTGATCAAAGAGACCCTCACAGATTACCTGGACACCAACAGGCTTCAGGATAGTAAACAGCACGGTTTTGTGGGAGGAAGGTCTTGTCAAACTAACATGACAGTTTTCTTTGACTGGGTGATAAAGGAATTAGACAAGGGCTATGCTGTGGATCTGTTTTACTTTGACTTCAGCAAAACTTTTGACTCGGTACCTCATAAATGACTGCTCAAGAAGATGGAAGACCTGACTGCAGCTAGACCCGTAAAGAACTGGGTGGGTAATTGGCTAGAGGGGAGGCAGCAGGGGGTGGTGGTCAATAGGGTTAAATCAGAAGAGAGGGTGGCTATAAGTGGGGCTCCACAGGGATCGATCCTGGGTCCAGTCCTCTTCAACATGTTCATTAGTGACACTGGAGAGGAATCCAGGGCAGGCTGCATCTCTTTACAGATGAAACAAAACTATGTGGGGGGTGGATAGTGATGAGGGAATAAGGGAAATGCAGAGAGACCTACAAAAGCTAGAGCGGTGGTCAAAGGTCTGGCAGTTAAAATTCAATGCTAAAAAGTGCAAGGTAATGTACTTATGGAAAAAGAACCCCAAGAAAAAGTACTGGATGGGAGGAGAGAGAGAGAAGAGAGAGAGAGAGAGAGAGACTTAGTACCACAGATGAGAAACGGGATCAGAGAGTTATCATTAGCAACTCATTTAACCAATCGAGTCAATGCAACAAGGCCTACAGCAAGGTTAGCAGGACGCTGGAATGTATCAGGAGTGGTACTGACAGCAGAAGAAAAGAGGTAATACTTCCCCTCTACAAATCCCTGGTGAGGCCTCACCTAGAGTACTGCCCCAGTTCTGGATTCCTCACCTCAGAAAGGATAAGTATATGTTGGAGACAGTGCAGCACAGAGTAACAAAACTGATTCAGGGCCAGCAGGGCAGATCCTATGAGAAGTACCTCAAGGCACTAAATATGTACTCACTGGAGACCAGAAAGGAGAGATGACAGAGACTTTCAAGTTCCTTAAAGGAATTAAAGTTAACTACTGTGAACTATTTAACCTGAATATCAACCTGTGGTCAAGTGGAGACGAATGGAAATTAACAGGAGGTAGGTTCAGGAGGGATGTGAGGAAGTACTACTTTACAGAAATGGTGGTGGAACCTTGGAATAGTCTGTCGGCTGAAGTGGTGGGTGCGAAAACAGTCAGGGGATTCAAGCAGGGTTGGGACATAATGAAGGGAATAGTGGTTACCGGGGGTGACAGGACCAAGGAGGAGAACAGAGAGATAATGGCGAGGGTTAGTACCCTGGAGCAACAGTAGGTTCCAGGGATTATACGGAATTTGGGCAGACTGGATGGACCTCTGGTCTTTTTCTGCCATCACTGTCTATGTTTCTATGTTCCATCATGATGTTCCCCAAGGCTCTATTCTAGGTACAATGCCTATTTAAATGACTATTTTCTATATAACATATCTACATAAAATCAATGCAAAAATGACAGCCATCTCCAACATGAAAAGCTAAAAGTTAAGCAAGCTCAACACTAGCCAATACGCAAAGATTTTATCACATTTCTTATGCATCCTTTTTAAATGTTTACAGGAGTGCACCTGGTGTGTGGTCAAATTCAAATGCAACAGTTATAGTACTAGTGCCCCCCCCAAGTTCTCAAGCTGCTTAAAAGCCTGCAATTCATTCAAATCAGTGCAAGTTGTTTTTACTTGATTTTTATTCCATCATTCATTTAGAGGGGTTCTTGGTCTCATTCAGTTGAATCACGATCATCCTGACCACCGATAGCAAGATGACTCATAGGTCAGGAAACTACATACAGAGACAATTGTATCAGAAATCTTAAAAGTTTATTCTGATAATGCAGTTGACCCCACGAACATCATCACAGTAGCAAGTGATGGTGCAAGCATAATGTCAGAAATGAACAATGAAATGAGTGCAAAGCTAAGACAGTCTTGTCTCCAAGGCCGATTCAGATGCACAGTGTTGCCAACAGACTGACAATGGCAGCAGGACAAGCATGTAGGGACAGCAATAGAAACACAGAGGTTTTTGGCAGATGGGGACCGTACGATCCATCAAGTCTGCTCTTGGCTTCCTCCCCCCTCCCCCTTACTTAGCTGCCTACTTGTGTATCCCACAGTGTCTGTCCTATGCCTACTTCAATTCCCCCACTGTCTTGGCTCTCACCACCCCCTCCGGCAGGCTATTCCATGGTTCCACAACACGCTCTGTGAAGAAGAATTTTCTCGCATTGCTTCTGAACTTTCCTCCTTTAAGTCGAAGGTTGTGCCCTCTAGACCTGCTGTAGTTCTTTACCTGAAAGAGGTTCGGCACATGCACCCTGTTGTTGCCTTTAAGGTATCTGAATGTTTCTATCATGTCCCCATGATTCCTGCGTTGTTCTATGGAGTATAATTTGAGGTCATCCAGTCTTACCTCATACGGTTTCTGATGCAAGCCCTTCACAATCTTTGTTGCTCTTCTCTGTACCGTCTCCAGCCTATCTATGTCCTTCCCGAGGTGTGACCTCCAGAACTGGACACAGTACTCCAGGTGAGGCCTGACCAGGGACAATACAGGGGCATGATTACTTCATGCCTTCTGCTCGTGATGCCCCTCCCTACGCATCCCAGGATATCACTACCTTTAGTGCTGCCTTTTCACAATGTCTACTGACCTTGAGGTCATTTGATATGCTCACCCCTAAGTCTCACACCTGCTTGGTAGCCACCAGCTGCTCCCCTCCCACTGAGTATAGTTTCCCTGGGTTACACTTTCCCAGGTGCATGACCTCGCATTTCTGGCACTGAATTTCAATTGCCAGGTCTTGGACCACTCCTCCAGTTTTCGGAGATCAGCTTCCATGCTTTGCGGTCCCTCTGTTTTGTCTACCCTGTTGCCGATTTTGGTGTCATCCTCAAACAGGCACACCTTTCCCTCCAGTTCATTCGCAGTGTCACTGATGAATGTGTTGAAGAGGATCAGCCCCAGAACTGAGCCCTGCGGGACTCCGCTAGTCACCCTCCCCTCCACAGACAGAGTGGCACTTACCAATGCTCTCCAAGTTCTCCCGTGTAACCAGTTTCTGACACAGTTTGTAACCTCGGGCCCAATTCCCATGTTCTGCAGTTTTCTGACTAGTTTCCTATGTGGAATGGAGTCAAAAGCTTTGCTGAAGTCCAGGTAAACCACATCCACTGCCCCACCATGATCCACTGTTTTGGCGACCCAATTAAAAAAATCAACTAGCTTTGTCTGGCAGGACCTCACTGCCATGAAACCATGTTGATTTTTGTCGAGCTGACCAGTTTGCTCCAAAAAAGCTCTGATTGTTTCCTTCAGCAGGGACTCCATCAGTTTTTCCATGACTTGACATTAGACTAACCAGACGGTAGTTACCTGGCTGTTCTTGTTTCCACTTTTGCGGAGTGGTACTACTGTTGCACTCTTCCAATCCTCTGACACCTCCCTGCTCCATAATGATTTGTTGAAGAGCACTGCTAAGGGGGCTGCCAGTTCCCTCCCCAGTTCTTTCAGTATTCTTGGGTGTATCCCATGTGGCCCCATAGCTTTATCTACCTTTAACTTGTTTATTTCCTCCAGGCCCTTTCCTCTGTGAAGGGACCCGTGTCTATTCCTTCAATCGGACACTATTTATGCCTATTGTTGGTCCGTTACCATCTGCTTCCTGTGTGAAGACTAAGCAGAAGTACTTATTGAGTGCCTCTGCCTTCTCCCAGTCTTGCTCTGTGATTTGTCCATCTATTTTCGTGATTCTAACAATGTCCCCCTTGGTCTTCCTTTTTTCACGTATGTACCTGTAGAAGGTTTTGTTACCCTTTTTTACTTACTGAGCTATCTTAACCTCTGTTTGAGCCTTTGCATTTCTTATCACTTTCCCTGTCTCTTTTAGTTTCTGTTTATATTGTTTTGTCTGCCTCGTTCCCAAACTCCTAGTACTTTCTGAAGGCTATATGCTTTTCTCTCACTATGGTTGCCACCTCCTTGGAAAACCATAGCAGGTTTTTCCCTCCTTTTGTTCTTACTAACCTGGGCACACACTGTGATGTGGACCATGGTTACTGCATCCTTCACCTAGTCCAATATTCCTCAACACTCCCTTCTGTCGAGTTACTAAGGTTGTCTCTTAGGCAGGCCTTCATGTTTGTGAAGTCTGCCCTCCTCAAGTCAAGGACCTTCAGTTTGGAGTGTGTGGAGTCTACAGTCCTTTTTACCCTGAACCACACTGTGTTTGGATCACTGTTGCCCAGGTGGTTCCCTACTTCAACACCCATAACACTATCACTATTTGTGAGTATCAAATCTAGAACCGCCTTACCCCTTGTGGGTGATGTCACTAGTTGACTTAGATTAGCTTCCTGTAGTGTGACTAGGAATTTCCTGTTCTTCTGTAATGCCACTGTGTGGGTATTCCAATCTATGTCCGGCAGATTGAAATCCCCCACCAGCACCATGTCCCTTTTGCCCGACATCTGGAGGATGGTTTCCAGGACTTCCTTATCCCTGGCTTCCTCCTGATTTGGGGGTCTGTAGATGATTCCTGCCCAAATGGCTTTCTGGCTTCCGGCCCCTATTGTGTTCCACAGAGCCTCTATTTCCCCTAGTGCCTGCTGAATTTCTGTAGCACTGATAGTATCCTTAACATAAATAGCTACCCCCCTCACTTTTTCCCAGTCCTATCTCTCCTAAACAAGTTATACCCTGGGATAGTCACCTCCCAACCATGATTATTTGTGAACCATGATTCGGTCACAGCCACCCAGTCTATTCCTGATTCAGCTATTACGGCAGTGAGGTCAGTCATCTTGTTAGCCAGACTACGTGCATTGCAGCACAGTGCTGACCACTCTTGCTGTGTCGCTTTGCTTGTCATGCCTCCCTTGATCTTACCGTTCGTCCCTTTGCAGTTTTCCCTGTTTATTTTTCCTCCCTTTCCATTATGATGGTCAACGCCAGAGCCGGAAAGGGTTTTTTCTTCCCGGCTATCTGCTTTTGCTATCATGGAATGTGTAGATTTGGTGCTAGCTGAAGGAGGAGAGACAGCAAGCTCTATGTGCGCTTCTCCTAGAGCTACCATCGTCTCCCCTCCAGCTAGTTTAAATGTCCTATGTGGACGTCAGATTTCTGGCCCATTGCTCTGACTCCCTCTTTAGTCAGGTGGAGGCCGTCAAATCTGAAGAACTCCCTTTCCCAGAAGTTGCCCCAGTTTCCAACGAAGTGGTGCCCCTTTGTGTGGCACCAGTCCTTGAGCCGTGCATTGAGCTCACGTATCTCTCTCTCTCTCTGATTTTCTGCCTGTTCTTCCCCTTTTCCCAAACAGGCAGAATCTCCAGAGAACGCACCCTTGGATGGTAGAAATGAAACACTGGCGAGCTGCGAATGTGCCCCTTAACTTCCTCAACCGACCATCTAGCAAGGTCACTGGTCCCTAGGTTGACCAGGATGTTTGAGCCCTCTTCCTTTTTAACTGTGTTGTCCATTTGATCAATCTACCTCCAAGCGGATGCTCCTGGGAAACATCTGACCTGCACATCTGCACGTTTGTTTTGCCTCAGGTGGGGGTCCACACCACAAATCATGGAGTCCACTATGATTATGATTTTTTTCCTGTTGAGGTTTTGTTTTTGATGTTTTGCTATCCTGTTGCATTTGGCATTCCTTTGGCCCAAGACATCCTCCATCGTTATGGATGGTATGGACGCAAGAGGTGTGCACCTATTTGCTGTGTTTAGAGTGCTTTGTTGGTTTGGGAGAGTTGCCCGAGCTCTGCCCCCCCTTTTCCTGCAACCAGCTGCTATCCCCCAAGGCCTGGTCGTTCTCTGGGGGAGAGGTGTGCTGGTTTGGTGTTGGCAATGTGGAGGTGCACTCCTAAAAGAAATTTTTCCCTGTAGGTGGTTACGCAGGATGTTGATCTCACCCCATGCCTCTTGCAGCTGAGCCCTGAGGCGATACATCTCCGAGCATATGGGACAGCAGCCAAGCCTTCGGGTAATGTGATCATTGAAGAGTGTCCCACAGTGTTGGCAACCAATTATATCCATGTGCGTGCCAGTGGACGGAAAGCAAGAGTACATAATTATTCAAATTTAGAGGAATGTTTTTAATGAATATCAAATAACAATAAAACGTGTGTACAGGTATTACAGCAACTCTGTAGTATGGTACAATTTATTCATTTGTTAACCAGGTTGGTGCACTGATCCAAAGACCTTTTTTAGGCATGGCACGGGCCAGATACTGGCAAATACATGGTAGAGACCATTTTCAGTACAACTTCAGTATAAACAATCAGTACAAACAATTTTCAGTAAAATGCCTTGCATATTATCAAAGAAATACTCAATAATGACAATATTAGACATCTGTCTCTAAAAGAACCTGCATGTTTCCGGTGGCTGTCACTGCAGAGCACAATTCAAGCAGTTTCATCTCCTACCCTGCACTGTTACAAGCCTTAGTGTACGATGCAGCAAAAGGGGTCTCAGCAGCAAAGGGCCTTCAGACAAAAGTAAAATCTGTCTGCTTTATCTTATGCTCTTTTTTATGGATGTCTTAGATGTGGTGAATGAACCGTCTCCAGCCATGCAGCAAGGCAATGTTGACTTTTCAGTGGCCAGCAATATATAGAGGCGACTACACTGCAACAGTTCAAAGAGCAGAATGGGACAAAGCTTCAAAAGACATTTCAAGAACTTTACCAATGTCCTGGCATGTAGTAGGAAAAAAACTGTGAATGACCAACCAGCACTGCGTATGCAATTCCAGATGGCATCTCAGCAATATCTGACAAGATTCGAGACATCTTCAGTGCAGCTGCTGCATAACTTAAAGGAACACTGTCAGCCTCCTGGACCAATTTTAAACTGCCTGTAATGAATGTGTCTGCAGCAAGCTTTATCAATGTACAATATATAAAGTACATGGCAAGAGATTTGCACATTAGTGCAACATAGTTATTTTGGTAAAAACGATAATTTGGTAATCCCGGCCAAAATGTCAGTGGCACGCATCCACGAGCTGGGATGGCATGGAGCCGAGGGTAAACTTGTTCATGAATGAGTCAATTATTTTTGGTCATATATGTGAAAAAGATTGTATCTCTCACCGTTCCCAATACAGATATGTACAAAGACATTCCCATTCAAAAACGAGCTCTGTAACCCATTTTATTTTGTATATAGAGACTGAAATCATGACTCTGGGCACGCGCATTAAAGTCAATGATAGTGGAACAGTCAACGGAACAGTGCTTGACTACAGTATCAGCGGAAAGTTTCCTTTTGGAGCAGGTGTGCTTATGCCAGGCTCCAACCTTGTTGTCTCAGAGACTGTTGGGGGAGCAACAGAACTGGAGGCCTTGGCCTAGGAGCTGTCTTTTTCAATCGACTTACTCTTTTCAGAGGAGCTCTAGAACATTTAAGAGAGGCAAGCCTTTTCTCTATGCCTCTTTTTATTTGTCAGAGCTGTGGTGCTTGTCCACCAAATTCACAGACTTATCCTGCTTTTTGGTGTAATCAGTAATGGAAGCCATCAACCATGGAGAACAGGGAGTCAGCGGCAAACAAGGAAGAGATGGAGCGTTTGACAATGGTGAAGATGCCTTCGATGAAAATGCTGCTGCATTTATTTTTAAATGTAGCTCAAGAGCTTACTTGCAGTGTCTCCTCGTGGCCTTGAATGTTGCAAGCCTTAATGCTGTGAACGAGGCATAAACAATGAATGTACATGGAATGTCCACTGTCTCTGTTAAAACAAAAGAAGGAACAGCACTGGGACAGAGTGCTCATGATATAAATGTATAGAAGTTACTGAGAAATCAGGCACTCACCACCTCATATCAGCAAATACACCACTCAGAGATTAAAAAAAAAAAAATAATTTTCATTCGGCACCAAAAGAGCCTGAAGCATTTCGGAACCTCGTTCCATGCCTTTGAGAAAGGAATGAGGTTCCAAAACACATCAGGCTATTTCGGTGCTGAATAAAAAACAAATTACTCACCTGTAACAGTAGTTCTAGGAGTGGTATATGTTGTTCATCCACACTTCTTGGCAGTGTCCCTTTCCCTTTAAGACAGCTGGAAAGCCTTTAAGCTGGCTCCGCCCACCCACCCGGGTGGTATAACACTTGGCTCCGCCCCATGACGCCAGATCTTAGCCCACTGGAAGCCAGATTTTGTGCGTCTGCAGCCGGGGAGGTCGGGTGGGTCTGTGTGGATGAACAACATACACCACTCCTAGAAAGTACAGTTAAGTAAGAACTTACCATAACAGTGGCTCTTCCAAGGACAGTGTCTTGCAGTAAATCATCACTTATGGGAGTATCCACTAGGTGGCACTGTCACATGGCAGCTTCTTCCAGCAGTCTTCCTTGGGGGCCGCCCATGTGACATCACTTCTTGTGGATGTGTATAAGAGTGGGCGGCCTCCAGTACCCTCTGTTCACCATCGACTTCAGCGGGCACAGCCTGGACCGAGGTAAACGAGGGTCAGAAAAACAGAGAACAGCGATCCCACCCAACATCTTGAGGTGCAGATTTGAGGCAACAAGGCAGGGAGATGGAGGGCAGGGGACTTACTGCAAGAGACAATCCTCGGAAGATCCAGTGTTATGGTAAGTTCTTACGTAATTGTACTATCTTCTACAGACTGGTCTCTTGCATTAAGTCATCACTTATAAGAGATTACCAAGCAGTAAAATCCAAATGGGAGGAAAGGCAAAGATGTAAAAGCACAATAAAACGTCAACTTCAACCGCACCACCAGAGGCAGACAGGCCGGGCCGGGGTAAGGACTAAATGTTTGATAAGTAACTGAAATGTCCAACTCAAACCCCTTCCATGCAGGCAGATAGGCCAACGGTTAGCGAAGACATTTGGCATGAAACTAGGAGAAATGTCGACTTAAACCACACCCGCTCAGGCAGAAAGGCACAAAGGTGGGTGAGGATAGCATGCAGGAGGCATGATGTAGAAAGAACTGTAGGTGGCCAGGCACAGTGATTCATCCTGATGAGGCAGAGGTCGACAGGCCCTGGCATAAAGTCAAAGTCAGTAAATAGACAAGTAGAGCAGCTCAGACAGTAGAAAAAGGAGCACCGGGGAAAAAACATCCCAGTGCTCATAGGAAGGAACAACTGAAGGGCTCCAGCAGGGAGAGTGGCAGGAGTTCCAATCAGATCCGCATGGAAGAGTGAAGCGTCCAGTCCGGGAGCAAGTCTCCACAAAGGTAAGGGCATCCTCGGTGCCTCCAAGACCTGCAAGAAGAGGAGGGGATATCTAAAGTGGTTAAGGCGCAGAAGCGTACCGCTCCATGTGAGAACGGGGACACCATGGAGGGCAGATAGCACCCTGGAGTCCTATCGCGGTCCCGAGAGGCACTCCAGAAGGGGGGCTGGGCAGGGACCCGGGGGCGTGACAGAGGTCCTGAACAGACCAGACAGTATGCCCTGAAGCCTGAAGGGAATCCAGGATGGACTGAGGACCAGGTCCAAACAGCAGGTTCCAAGAAAAAGGGGGCATCGGTGACTGACAGCTGGACGCATGGGGGGAACCCGCAGCCAAGTGAAGCGCCGAAGGGTGACGCCGGAGGCCAAGAGGTGGGGCGACGCAACCGCAGCGATGCACACATGGAGCAGGTGACAGGATAGGGAGGGCATGGCAGACAGTGGCTAAGCTCATCAGGGCCATGAGGGGCAGGCTGAGCGGAAACAGGACGAGACCAAATATGAGACAGTGTGTGACAATATGCAGGAATCAAAGGCGGACAACCATGGCAGTCTCCTCAGGAACGTCGCGGTAGGCAGCCATGTCCCGATGAAAGGAGCATGCCGGATCTGCAGCATGAGCTCAATGAAGGAGGGGTCCGGGAGTGAGGAGAGATCAGGGGGTTCAAGCAGGGCAGCCTCCAAAAAGGAGGATGCGGACAGGGGGAACTAAGGTCCCCATGGTCCGAGAGGTTCCCACCAGGAACATCCCCCATGAAGGGATCCCACATCCCAAAATCACCAGAAAGGGAGGCCTCATATATGGGGGAGTGGGGGGGGGGACCTGGCAGAAAGCACCGGGACCGGGCGGAAGAGCCCATGTGATGGAGAGGGGGAAGGACACAAAGCCAGACCCTGACCCATGTACTGCAGGATCCTCATCACAAAGCAGGCAATGCCCGCAGCCTGTGACGGGTCCAGAGGTGGACGACGCCCAAGGGCGGCATCAAGAAGAGGGCAAGCCAGCCTGGGAATCGTAGACCCTGAGCAGTGGAGGGAAGCACCTCGACCCCTGTGGACCAGGACTGGTAAAGCAGCAAGGAACTCAGGGTGAGTAATTACAGTGAGGCCAAGGCCCAGAAAAAGTTATGCACCAAAGGGCGCTAAAGGGCGACGGGGGCGCTTGAGGATGCCGCCCGGTGCCAGGACAAGTGGGGGAGGCAAGGAAACAAAGCCCCAAGCAGTGGGAGTCCTGGGGTGGGGAGCCCCCATTGTCGACGAGGGAGGCAATCTGTCGATGAAGGAAGGAGGAACGCCCGTCGGCAAGCAGAATCATCCCCATCGATGAGGGATCAAAGAAAGCTCTCCGGCGATGGGGAAGCAAGGCATGCTGTCCCGTCTGACTTTAGGGAAACGGCTCAGTCGATTTAGAGAATAGACAGAAACACTGCTCGCTTCTATTAAAGAACGTGCCATCGATGGGGCAACACTACCCATCGACGGAAAACGTTCAGAAACAAGCTCCATCGACGGAACATGGCCCATCGATTAGGCTCTGTCAACAGCAGGAGCAGCCCTGTGGACGAGGAAGGAACCATCAATGACAGAGGAGCCATCATGGACGGAGTAATGCGGAGGGAGTGTGAGGAGTGTGAATCCCTTTCCCTCCTATGCCTGGAATGAGTGCCCTTGACCGGGGAGCCTTTAAGGTGGCCCTCTGAAGTCCGTTCCGGCCTGGCTCGATGAACAGCCATGAGCAAGTCCCAACGCCCAGCAAGGGATCCTGAGCCCGGGAGCAGTAGGGGTGCTGTGAGCAAGGAGGGCCAGGGACACTGCGAGGAGCACAGGCCCAGCCCAGTGGAAGTAGAAGAGCCAGGGCCTGGAAGTAATACACATACCCACAACCAGGGGCAGCGAGAGGTGCACAGACCCGGGTCCTAGAAACAGAAGAGCCAGGACCTGGGAGTGTTCCACAGGCCCAGCAGAGAGAAGCAAAATCGGACTGAGTGGTTAATAGCAGCCCTTGTGAATCCCCAGACCCAGCAAGGGAGCAGCAAGTGTACCGGGAGCTCTAATGGAACACCAGGCCTGTTGTAGAAGAAAACAAAATAAGGCTAGGCCCCAAAGAAGCCCCAGACCCAGCAAGAGAGCCAGAGTCTGGGAGCAGCAGGGGTACTGTGAGTGGGTCACAGGCCTGCTATGTAAGTCCAGGGGTGCTGAGAGCAAGTCGCAGGTCCCGGACCCAAAGAAAGAAAATCAGTTTGAGTCAAAGACTGCAACCCAGGAGGTCAGGATAGCTGAGTGTGCGAGCTGAAGCCAGCAGGAAAATGAACAGCGGTTGCTGGGGGCCGCCCACTCTTATACACATCCACAGGAAGTGATGTTGTATGGGCGGCCCCCAAAGAAGACTGCTGGAAGAAGCTGTCGTGTGACAGTGCCACCAGGTGGATACTCCCATAAGTAATGACTTACTGCAAGAGACCAGTCCTAGAAGATATACAGGTCACTCACCTGTAACAGGAGTTCTAGGAGTGGTATATGTTGTTCATCCACATTGATTGGCATGTCCTTTGCCTTTAAGTATCTTGCCGGAAGGTCTTCAAGCTGGCTCCTCGCACCCACCCAGGTGGTAAAACTCTCGGCTCCGTCCCATGACACCAGATCTAGCCCACTGGAAGCCAGGTTGTGCGTCGAAGCCGGGGAGGTCGGGTGGGCTATGTGGAAGAACAACATATACCATTCCTCCTGTTACAGGTGAGTAACCTGTATTTCGAGGGACATGGATATGTTGTTCAATCCACACTTCGTGGCCGACTCCTAGCAGTTCTCTGGGAGGAGGGAGGCAAGGCGCACACCCCCTACTTAGGAAACAGACTGGAGAACCGAGGTCCCAAAACCAGCATCCTGGCATGACTCAAGGTCGATGTGGTAATGGGTAATGAAGGTGTGTGCTGACTTCCAGGTAGCAGCCCTGCAGATTTCCTGGATGGGGACATCCCTGGAAGCAGCCACTGAAGCAGCGGTATGGTGGGTAGAATGAGCTCTTATCCCTTTGGGAGACTCCATGCCCGCCAACCTATAGCAAAGGTCTATGCAGGAGGTGACCCACCTGCCTATCGTCCACTTGGCTGCAGGTCTGCCAGATGCGGCTTCAGCGTAGGTGACAAACAGCTGGCAAACCTTTCCCCGAACTTCAGCCGTCCGCTCCTTATAATAAGAAAGCTCTTCTAGGGTCCAGAGTATGGAGCCTATACTCGGCCTCCGAGGTGTGACTGGGGTAGAACACCAGCAGAGTCAACACCTGGTTATGGTGAAACTCCGACACCTCCTTCGGAAGGAATTTCGGGTGGGGGCGCAAGACAACCTTGTCCCTGTGGAAGACCAAATAAGGAGACTCTATGGAAAGCGCCTGGAGCTTTCCCATCCTTCTCGCTGACGTGATAGCCACCAAGAAGGGGGTCTTCCACGACAGATGAGAGATGTCACACCTGTGCATCGGTTTGAATGGCTTGCCCATGAGCTTAGCCAATACCAGCAGTAGATCCCATGGAGGTGGAGGTTCTTGCACCGGAGGGGATATGTGATCAAGGCCTTTGAAAACGCGCCCGACCACCTTCTCCAGCACCACTGGCTGCTTTCTGGCCCGCGCCCGTTCAGCAGAGATGGCTACCAGGTGCACCTAAGGGTCGTCGACCGAAGCCCTAGCTGATAAAGGGACCACAGGTAGTCCAGAATGCTGGCCAAGGAACAGGAGGAAGGGCCCAACCCCTTGCCCTGACACCAAATGGAGAATCTCTTCCATTTGAAGGCACAGCATTTCCTGGTCGACTCCTTATGGGACGCCTCAACAACGTTGAGGACCTCGTTGGAAAGACCCAAGGCCTGGAACTCTAGCCGCTCAGGAACCAGGCCATCAAGTGCAGGGATTGAAGGGCCAGGTGGAGTACCATCCCCTTGTCGACAGGGATCAGGTCCGGGCGGGCTGGAAGCCACCTCAGGAGCCCGGAACTGAGGCTGAGGAGATCTGGATACCAGAACTGGCGGGGCCAGTCTGGGGCTACCAGAATCACCTGCGCCTTGTCCCTCCTTGCCTTGAGAAGCACCTTGTGGATCGGGGGAAAGGCGTAGAAGAGGCCCGGGGTCCACGGCCTCAAGAAGGCATCCTCGCAGCGAGCCCTGCTGGGGGCGGGGCAGGCATGAAACACCCTCACCTTCACATTCTCCCTGGAGGCAAACAGGTCCACCTGAGGTGTGCCCCAGTGGGAGAACAGATCTTGTACCACCTCCGGTAGGAGAGACCACTCGTGAGATGCAGCCGCTATCCAGCTTAGGGCACTGGCCAGAGTGTTGGAGGCTCCTGCCACATGGATGGCTAGGAGATCCGCCTCCAGGCTGCGCACGAGGGACCAAGTGTGGAGGGCTTCCTTGTACAGGGGCATGGAGCGCATCCCACCCTGGCGGATTAGGTAGTACATGGTCGTGGTATTGTCGTCTGGACCTGGACCACTTGACCCCGTACAAACGGAATGAAGGCAGTGAGGCCTAGATGGACCACTCGAAGCTCCAGCAGGTTGATGTGGCATTGGGACTCCCGAGGTGACCAGAGGCCATGTGCTCTGTGCTCCTCCAGATGGGCACCCCAACCCATCAGAAAGGTGTCAGTCGATAGAGTGACCGTCGGCTCGGAGCAGACAAACCGGATGCCCTCCTGCAGATGAGCTGGAATGATCCACCGCTGGAGAGCGTTTCACATCTCCTGGGTCACTGCCACTGGTTGGTCCAAAGGACAGGAGCGCCGTGACCATTGGCTGGCCAGTCCCCATTGTAGGGGACGCATGTGCCAATGGGACCAATGGACCACGCTGCTGCAGGCCGCCAGGAGGCCCAGGAGGCGCAGGAAGTCCCGGGCAGGGCACAATTGCCCAACCTGAAATGACTGGGCAAAGGAGGAAAGAACCTCGGCCCTATCTGCCGGGAGCCGTGCTCTGGCTCGAAGAGAGTCGAGCTCTGCCCCAATGAATTGAATCACCTGCTTTGGCACGAGTTCCGATTTTGCCTCGTTGATGAGGAGGCCAACCAGAGAGCAAACCTGGAGGGCCAGATCCCTGGACTGCTCCACCTCCGGTCTGGAGGAGGCCGCAATCATCCAGTCATCCAGGTAAGGGTACACCCGGACCATTCGGCACCGCAGGAATGCTGTCACCACTGCCATGCATTTGGTGAAGACCCTGGGAGCTGAAGAGAGGCCAAAGGGCATGGCCCGGAACTCATAAATGGACCCCTCTGCTCTGAAGCGGAGGAATCGCTGGTGGGATGGATGGATTAGGACATGAAAGAACACGTCCTGGAGGTCCAGAGAACAGAACCACAAGCCTCGTTCCAAGGATGGAATGATCTGAGCCAGAGTGACCATTCTGAAGGTTCGAGACCTTAGGAACCTGTTCAGGTTGTGCAGGTCTAGAATGGGGCGCCAGCCCCTCCTCCGTTTCGGGACCAGGAAATACCTGGACACAAACCCTGGGTCTGGTGGAGGATCCCCCACCTCCCTGGTCACCTCCTTTTGGAGTAGTAGGGCAATGTCGGCTCGACGGGCCGACAGAGAGGCCACGGACCCCGTAGCCCCCCCTGGGGCGACGGCTAGGAAGGGCGGGCCTGCTCGAATTCCAGAGGCAGACCCTTTCCTACCACTTCCAACACCCAGCAGTCCGTGGTGATAGCGGACCAGGCAGAAAGAAAGTGACGGAGCTCCTCTGGGGAACCCATGGGTGGAGGGATTTGAGGCGGACACCCTTCAACCCGGGCTACTGGCAGGCTTGGAGAGGGACCGGCTGAGGACCTCCCTGGCTCTTCCCTCCCGGCTTCCTGCTGGAGGAAGCTGCAGACTTGGCTTTGGGGTGCCAAGTGCAAGCCTGCTGGCCCTGATGCTGGTGTTGCTGGGCTGGATGTGCCGCAGGGGCAGAAGGCCAAAAGGGCTTACACTGCTGCTGGCGGCCTTTGTCCTTCTGGGTAGATGTGACCGAGTCCAAGGTGGCACTGGACTTCGATCCTCTGCAAACAGCCCTCCACCCCGGGACCGAACAAGTCGGTACCCAGGAAGGGGACGTCTGCCAGCCTGTGCTGGGTATCCGCCGTGAAGGTGGAGATCCGCAGCCAAGCTCTGCGGTGCGTGGCCACTGCGGCCTCAATTGACCGGGCACAAGAGTCTCTGATGTCAAGAGCAGTTTGGAGCTGCTGCTTCGCCACCGCCCTTCCCTGATCCCACACCTGCTTGACTGTAGTCTGGAGGTCAGCCGGAAGATGAGGAATCACCTCATCCAGGAAGCCCATAAGGGCGTGGGAAAAGTGTGCCATCAATACGGCTGAACTGACCTGATGGAGGCCTAGGGAGGACGCAGGGTACACTTTACGCCCGGCATAGTCCAGCTTCATGGACTCTTTGTAGAGAGGCTTGTTCATGTCTCTGGTGTTCCCAGAACGCCAGAAAACACTTTCGGTCACAAGCCCCTCCGCAGAGGGGTGCTCTGAAAAAAACGGATAGTGAACCGTTGGGGACTGCGTACTTCCTGGCCAAAGGAGCAGGACAAGAAGCCGGCCACTGCCATAACTCCAAAGCTGGGCCAACAATGGCTTCAGCCACCGGAAAGCCTCCATGGGAGAATCCCCTCGGTCCAGTATCTCCATGAGGGGATACTTGGCCCGCTTGGACACAGGTTCGAGCTTCATCCCAGTAGAGTCTGAGATGAGCCAAAGCAAACCCATGAACGAGGATGGGCTCTCGTCCACCGACTGTCCCCCAGTGGACTCCAGGTCAAAGGGCCTGGAGAACAGGGAAGAGTTCTCATCAGACTCCGAGGAGTCTGCGAACAGCTGCCTAGGGCCTGAGCCACCCTCCACTTGCAGAGGACGGTCGGGAGTGAGGGTGACCGACAACTGATGGGGCAACCCCTGACCCGACCGAGAATCCTTGGTCGGAGCCCCAGATTTAGGATGTGGAGGCGGGGGTTCCACCACAATCGGTGGCGCAGCTGGTTTCGGCCAAACAACCGGTGCCGGTTTGGGCTCCTCGACAACCACGAGGGGTTGTTTCGGCCATTCCGGTGACAGCCACTTAATGGCCGGGGAAGGCGACAGGATCGGCTTTTTCCCGGTCAGAAGGAGCTGCTGCCACATTAAGTCCTCGTAGCGTCGATGCAATTTGCGCTGAAGCTTTTCCTCCGAGGAGGAAGAAGACGAGGACGAACGGCGCCGCCGCTTTCCTCGGTGCCGAGACCAAGACCGCTGGTGTCAGCGGGATCGGATGGACCGAGAAGAGGTCAGAGACCGAGACCGTTGATATTTCCGAGGTGGGCCTGGGAGGGAGCGGGGGAAACCCGTTCCTCCCTCGGCTCGGGAACCTTAACCGGGAACTCCGGCACAGGAAGCAAAGGCAAGTCCTCGGTTTCCACTGGGGGGACCGGTGAAGAAGGGTTGTCAGCTTCTCCAGTCGACAGCCCATCTAACAGGGCGAGAAAAATCTCGACCGCGTCGACGGGTGTCTCGGCCAGCTGACCTGGTGGGGACATGGTGAAGCCAGT
Source organism: Neoceratodus forsteri (assembly GCA_016271365.2). Lineage (NCBI taxonomy): Eukaryota > Metazoa > Chordata > Ceratodontiformes > Ceratodontidae > Neoceratodus > Neoceratodus forsteri. Next base: position 1,105,207,038 of record CM057449.1, on the reverse strand, counting down.
GGCCTTAGCAGCAACCTCGACCGAAGCAGAGTGTCGACTGTCCGGGGAAGGGGACCTCTCCTGCTCCCACAAACACCGACGGTAGGACTTACCCTTCGAGTCCTTCTTCTTGGACTGAGAGGAGTGACCCGATGGACCCTCACCTTCTGTAGAGAGGGATTGACAAAGCTCCTTAAAAGAAGCCGTGTAGGAGGAGCCCAAGGAGAGCCGGATAAATGCCGCAACAGAGAAGGACGAAGGTGCAGCCTGGGCCACCTCCTCCTCGAGAGCGATCATCTGCTCAAGTTGCTCAGCCGAGCCCGCCGCCAGACACCGCCCAACGGGTCTCCTTTGACTTCACCGGAGGAATACGTCTCTCGGGGCACCCAAGTTGGAGTCTGGCAGCACAAATCGCAGGCCTGCGGATAGTAATCAAGCCTGAGGCAATAAACGCACGTGGAGTGCGGATCAGTCCGAGACATCTTCTGCCTGCATGGGCACCGTCGAAATCCAGGAGTTGACTGATCCATCGCAGCCATGAAGGAAAAAACAGACCGAAGTCTAGAAATTTTAAGAATGAGTTTTGGTTTAACTAACGAGTTTGGATCCAGGCCTAAAATGCAGAGCACTAAGGAGGGAACCTGAGCTTCCAAGCGGTAAGGAAGATCTGGCGTCATGGGGCGGAGCCGAGAGTTTTATCATAGACCGTAGTCTGCATGTCCGGTGGGAGATGAGGGAGGACCTCGTCCAACGACCCTAAGAGGGCATGGGAGAAGTGTGCCATAATCACAGCCAAGCAGGCCAGACGAAGGCACAGAGAAGAGGCAGCGTAGACCTTGCCGGCAGAGTGGTCCATATTTTTGGACTCCTTGTCCAGGGGTCAGTCAGTATCAGCCGAACTACCCGTATGCCTCAACACCGAGGCGGTCACCAGGCTCTCGGCCGAAGGGTATTCAGTGAACCCCGCAAGGGCCTTCCTCCAACCCTGTACCAACCGTCGACTCATCATCCCCGGGATGTGAGTGCAAGCCGGTGACATCAGAGTCTGAGGAGTCATGGTACAGTGGTCTACTGCCTAAGTCACCCTCGATGTGCCGAGGGCGGTCCGGGGTGACTTACTGACAGATGTCAAGAAGCCCGGCGTCTTGTTGGTCCTCTTTCAAGGGCACCCCTCCCACAGGCTGTTTAGGCGGTGGTTCCACCAGGATCAGTGGAGAGACCGGAATAGGCCGAGCGGGAAGATGGACCAGCCCCACGGGCAGAGGAACCTGTGGCTTCGGTTCCGGAGGGGTCGGTGTCGGCCTAGGAGGCGGGAGCCAAGTTATGGCCAGGGTGGGCAGCGGAGCCGGCTTCTGCCCAGTCAAAATCAGCTGTTGCCACATGAGGTCTTCATAGTGCTGGAGTTTCTGCCAGAGCCTCTCCTTGTATGAGGAGGATAAGGACCTGTGGTGACGCCTCTTTTTAGAGCGCTTATGGCTCCTTCTCGGCTGTTCGGCTGAGGGAGGTTCTCGACTCGACCGAGATCGGAAGGCTGACTCAGTCGATACCAGGGTCGGTGAAAACCGAAGGTCTGGAATCGGGTCCTTGATGGGGACACCGGCAGGCTGGGTCTCCTCATCAGTGAATACAAGGACCACAGTCCTTTCCACTGAGTCATCGGCCACGGCCGGCGACAAAGGGTCTATCGAGTCAAGGATAATTTTAACCTCATCGGCCACTTCCTCGGTCCCCTGGCCAGATGGAAGATCTGTAAAGCCGTCAGCTGTGGATGCGATCTCGACCGAAGTCGAGACTGCATACTCCTGGGACTCGGACCTCTCTCGGTCCCAAGAACGTCTTCGTCAAGACGAAGACCCGGAGTCCTTGTCTCTCTTCCGAGAGCGGGAGGAGTGCGAACCTGAGAGTGCCACATCCCGAGTGGGAAGAGACTGGCACAACTCCTTGAAGGAGCCCGTAAAGGTGGAGCCAAGGTTCAGGGGAACAAAGAAGCATCGACTGGCCGAAGCTCAAGCTGCTTCCTCCTCAAATGCTTTCATTTGTTCCAGCTGCTTAGCGGATCCCGCGGAAGTGGAAACTGCCCACCTCGCCTTCTTCAATTTTACTGGTGGGTTCCTTTTCTCTGGTATCCCCAGCTTCAAACGCGCCTTGCAGTCATCCAGGACGTTGGGATGGAAGGCCAGGCAAAAACGACATGACGAGGTGTCATGTCCAACACCTAGGCAGTAAACGCACGTTAGGTGGTGGTCGGTGTGTGACATCTTCAGGCCACAGGGGCACCGGCGAAATCCGGGGGAAGATTTTTCCTCCATGTCAGATGCGGTGAAAGCGCAAACGCTAACTCGAACGAATTTAAGAATAGTTTTTGTGGTGAAAACCGACAGTAGAATCCAGGGTCTACGATATGCTTTGAGAGCACGAGGGAACCTGTATTTTCCAACGGAAAGGAAGATCTGGCATCATGGGGCGGAGCCGAGGTATATACCACCCGGGTGGGTGGGAGGAGCCAGCTTGAGACTTCTGGCAAGATTTAGAGTGGAAGGGGACATGCCAAGAAGTGTGGATGAACAACATATCCATGGTCCTAGAAATAACGTTTTCCAAGACAAAAAGCGCAGGTTGCAACTCACAGCCAGTTCAAAGGGAGGCAGAGTGAGCCTGTCAGGGATAAAGTTCAGATCCCACCGGGGGATAGGGTCTCTGACCGGGGGTTTCATATGGAGGATACCCCACAGAAAAGTATGGAAGACCTCCAGCTGGGCCATGATTTTGCCATCCAGCGAGGTGTGGTAGGCTGAAATGGCAGACAAGTGGACCTTCAGAGAAGAATAACAGAGTCCCAGGTTGTAGAGATGTTAACAGGTACTTCATGACTTGAGGAACATGGCACGAGAAAGGGACCCAACCCTTGGAGGTTGCCAAGTTAGAGAATCTCTTCCACTTCATAGCATATGTGGTTCTTGTAGATGGCTTTCTGGTCTCTACAAGGACTGCAGCAACTCTGGGGGAAATCCCAAAGCACAAGACAGCTATGTCTAAAGGTGCCACGTATGACTTGGAGGAAAGGCGTACAGGAACCTCCCCCTCAAGCAAAGAGACAGCGCATCTCACCAAAAAACACTATGCCCATGAACGAGCGAGCAGATACTGGGTAGTTTTGCACTGAATGGAGAGGTGAACAGATCAAGATCTGGGCGACCCCAGAGGCTGAAGATGTCCTCGACCACTGACTGACATGGTTCCCACTCCTGAGCCCTTGCCTGAGTGTGGCTGAGACTGTCTCCTAGGACGTTCTGGACGTCTGGGACATGCACTTCCATGAGCTGGAGCTAGTGTTAAACTGCCCAGTGCCACACTCACATCGGTTCCCTGTATAGGAGGTACAATCGAGTGCCTCCCTGTTTGTTCAAGTACCAGACCACATACATGTTGTCCAACTGGACTAGAAATGGTCCTGAGAGGAGGTGGGGCTGGAAGACTTGAAGGGCAAATAGCATAGCACGCATCTTGAGCACATTGATGTGCATCAAGAGCTCCCGCTGAGACCAGGATCTCTGGGTTCTGCGACTCCCTAGATGTGCTCCCCAACCCTGACCCGATGCATCTGTTGTCAGGGTTTGAACTGGAGGAGGGGGTTGGAAGAGAACCCCACGGCAGAGATTTATCAGATTCTACCACTAAAGGAGATCCTTTTGCATTGGGCTGGACACCAGAACCCTGTGTGACTGTGTTGGTGGGTCGCAGAAGCAACCATCTGTGCCAGGCCCAGTGATAGCATCAACTGGAGGAGGGAGTAACCAAAATGAAAGGATTCGTTGTCGACCCAGGCTTTGAAGTCCCCCAGGATTAAGCACGTGGGGGACTCCAACACCAGGTTGATGACGAAGTCTGCCACCTTCTGCAGGAATTCTCCTCCTGACCCAGGAGGTTGGTATATGAGGAGAACCTGCAACCTACATCTGGACCCCAACGTATAGTGACACACTCAAAAGACCTGGTGCTACCAACTGGATACACCGTGAAGCCCAGGCTGGATCTAAAAACGATCATCACTCCCCATCCCTGTGATCCTTCCTCGGGCAGTGCACTACAGAGCACCCAGTGGGGATGGCTATCTCTAGAACCGGGCCAGCATAGTCACCCAGCCAGGTCGACAGAGGAAATCAAGTCTGCAAAAATGACAGTCTTGTTCCCTAATGACCTGGCATTGCAGAGCACTGCCCGAAGAGGATCAGAGGGCGCAACCAGCCCTCAGACTGCCTGCCCACTCAGTACTGTGGGCCCCCTGGGTACAGAGACCAAACACATCTGGCCTCTCTCTAGGCTCCGTTTAAACCCAGGACGTCTCCTGTACCTGATAACCTCAATACTATTCACCTCCCCTACCTCAGATGCTTTCGGCCCCCTAATGATCCAGACCTCCCTGCAACGCCTGGCTGCAGTTGAAAAAACTTGGGAGACTGGTAATGGGGTAGAGGTTGCAAAGCAGGGAAAACAGCATAGGTAATTCATACTGGGCCGTGGTACCAACACAACTCCACCCGGCCCACCAACCCAAACTAGAGAGAGCCCTGGTTAAACCTAACCTTATTACAAATAAAACACCTGGAAACAAACAGCCCCTAAATCCACTCACACAACCACTCACTCGACTATGGAAATTTCTAATTAAACATGCATTCACCCCCCATTCACACAAGCCCCACAAAATCAAACAAGAAACCCACCAGAGAACAATCCACCCCCCTCCCCAAATTGCTTTAATAAAAAAAATAAATAAATAAATAAGTACAACAGTAAAATAATTATAAGGGAGAGAACACAGATAAATAAATGTGCTGCAAAGCGTTCCAACTTTGGAGCAAACGGGAACAGTCACTCTGAGAAGTGCAAAATGTCAAACAGGTAGAAATCAACTACCCAGTCTAACAGTCAAAGCCTGTCCAAGGCTGGCAGGCAGCTCACTATCAATGCAGAAAGGGACAGAGGTGCTCACACCACCACCAGTCAAAGATATAATAAATGCACATCCAAAGCGAGTTTGAAGAGTTTTAAGGTTCCAAGGAGCCCCTCAAAAGGTGTAGTTTTTTGAGGCAGCACTCCTCTCCCCAGAACTGCTTCAATGGCAAAGATATTTACCAATAGGCACTCATCCTCACAGAGCACAGAAGTTTCAGACGGAGTGAAAAAGCTCTCACCAGATTTCGGTTCTTAGTCTGGCCTTCTGAAGAACCTACACAAGTTCACAGTACACACCAGCAAAGTCCGAAAAGCAGGTAACTCGCGGAAATCAGGAAGACAGATTTTCAGTGGATGCAGGAAGGAGTCCTCAAGGCAGGCGATACTTGCCCCAACAAAGATGAAATGCAGACGGGCACTCCAGTATCCATTCCAGGCTCGTCTCGGACAACGGGAGACAGACAGGGTTCTCCTGGGGGCAGCGGAGCTCCCACCTCCTACCGCACCGGTTACCCCCACCACTCAACCACCGCACCTCACATCAGATCTCCACTAATCCCACGAGGCAGCTTCTGAAGAAAACAGATGGATCTTCCTTCTTATTTATTTCATTTAATTTTGTTGACCGGGTAAACCTACTGAGACCTTGACAGTCCCTTTTTCAGGGGTGACCCGAGATTAATGACAGGTAAAAACATTCCATAACGTTACATTACAATAACACGTTGACATTTTGTAAGTTACTCCTACAGTCACGCCGCAGCCACCAGTATTAGACCACCATTCCGAACCTCCAGCAGCGTTTCTCTTCAGCCCACCAAGCAGCTTCTTAAGGTGAGTGCCCAGAAAACTTCAGTTGGCTCCTTTACAACTTTAAATGGGCCACTAACAGGATAATTGCACCAGACTTTTAATCCGAGTTAACCCTTAATTAAAAGAAAAGCCTCAGACTTCACACCAGGAAAGGGTAACCCAGTTCTTGCTAGGTGGGACAGGCTAGTTTTAGCAAGAATGATGTGGTTCTATATATGAAATGCAATAAAAAGCTACCACCAGCTACAGGCAGAATTCAGGCTGTCCTATAAAGATTTCCTCTGTCACTTGCAGGTCAGACATTATCTGACCACAGAACACAGACGGGAGATCTCTGAGAAACCAGAATGTCACCCTCTGGTGAACTTTTGTTCGGAGCTGTTGAGCGGACATGGGAAGAAGGATCATTTGATCTCACAGCTGTACCAGCTCATTAGGGAAAATAACCTGCACCACAGAAATGGAATACAAGAGAAGTGGGAAGGGGAGGTGGGAACAGCACTCCACACAAAGACCTGGGAACAAGCCCATAAGACTACTGCCTCTCCCTCTTGGGGGGAGTTCCAGTGGCAGGTTCTCACCAGATTTTTCAAGTCAGTCATAACAAAACACTTTCAGTGGTTCCCATCTGACAAATGTTGGGAAGGGTGCAGTCAGACTGGCACATATAAACACATTTTCTGGGGCTGCACTAAGATCAATGAACACTGGGAGGGGGTGCACTGAAGCATCAGTGAAATGATGGGAGGTGCATATTCCTGACCAATGCCAGGTACCCTTACTGTTCCCTCCCGGGGTACAAAACCCAGGGAAGAAATACCTGTTTAATATTTTATTTTTATTTATTTCAAATTCGGATTAATACCTTTGAGCCGGGGGCTCGTTTACAAAGGCTCCAAGGCAACAAGGAATACAAGACATTTAAAGGTGATGAAACACTGCAGAACAGAAAGGCATCAACTAACAAGTGGTATTAGTGTGCAGTTACAACATTAAGCAGGGTACAAGAAGTAATATAGTCATCGCAGCCACACAAAAGGCAATTACCCAACGTTGGCTGTCAGATCAGCCCCCCCACTAGTTTCACACTGGCTAGCCAGCTGTCAGCAAATCAAAGACCTGGAAAAGTTGACAGCATATCTTCACTTACAGACAGACAGGTTTAAGACCCGCTGGCTCCCCTACTATAAATTCCTGAGTAACAGGGAAGGGGTGCCACTCATACAGATTCTGGCACATGAAACATTAGGCCAGTGAGAAATTAAATGCCAACACAATCTTAATATGTGAGGAGCTGCGGGTCTTGCTGCTGTAAAAGGTAAAATGCACTCCTCCTTAATCAATTATCAATTGCAGGGTGAGATAAGTCCATTACAGTTGTCAGCCTATTACTCCCCTGGTAATGTGATCAGGGGTATCATGTCTATTGGTCCAGGGACGGAGGTGGGGGAGGGGGCACAGTTTGCAATCTGTAAGCTTGTGTCTGTAATGTATCTGATGTTTGTTTTTGTCTCTTTCTGATGTGTGTTCCTTTTTCTTTCCTGTGTATGTACAATGGAAACTTTAATAAAACTGCAGTTTCAAAAAAAAATAAAGGTGGACTCTCCTGCATCTAGATTTCTAAGAAAAATACTGAACCTGTCTTGAGAGATCAAGTCTTTGCAGCTGTAGGACAGCTTTAGAAAAAATATATAAATGTAGTTGCTCTACACGAGTGCAGACATAATGGATCCTCTATACTATTACATATTATGTAAGAGTGGAAAAAATTGAGTGGTTCACAAATACAGTCTTTACCAAAAACAGAAGTTACAAAAGGCAACCGTGACAAGAACCAAAGCTGAAAGTTAAATAGGGCCTGATGTCTATTCATAACTGAAGGACGCAATTTCATCTGAAGACCTATAGATCCTATACTTCTAGAAAAAAAATACAACAGGTTACTCACCTGTAACAGTAGTAATAGGAGTGGTATATGTTGTTCATCCACACTTATTGGCATGTCCCTTTCCCTTTAAGGATTGCCGGAAGTCTTCAAGTTGGCTCCTACCACCCACCTGGGTGGTATAACCCTGGATCCGCCCCATGATGCCAGATCTTAGCCCACTGGAAGCCAGGTGTGGTGCGCCCGCAGCCGGGGAGGTCGGGTGGGTCCGTATGGATGAACAACATATAACACTCCTAGAACTACTGTTACAGGTGACTAACCTGTTTTTCTAGGATTGTGGCTATATTGTTAATCCACACTTACTGCCAGACTCCTAGCAGTTCTCTGGGAGGAGGGGAGGCAATGTGCACACCCCCTACTTAGGAAACAGAGATTGGAGAACTGAGACCACAAAACCAGCATCCCGGCATGACTCAAGGTTGATGTGGTAATGGATAATGAATGAGTTTGCTGACTCCCAGGTAGCAGCCTGACAGACTTCCTGGATGGGGATGTCCATGGAAGCAGCCACCGATGCAGCGGTATGGTGGGTAGAATGAGCTCTCATCCCTCTGGGAGGCTCCACGCCCGCCAACTCATTCACAGACCTATGCAAGATGTAATCCACCTTGCAATAGTCAATTTTGCTGCAGGTCTGCCAGAAGCAGATTCAGCATAGGTGACAAACAGCTGGCGAATCTCTCCCTGAAGTCCCACAGTCATCTCCTTATAATAGGAGAGAGCTCGTCTCAGGTCCAAAGTATGGAGCCTGTACTCGGCCTCCGAGGTGTAATTAGGGTAGTATACCGGCAGAGGTAACACCTGGTTAAGGTGAAACTCTGACACCACCTTTGGAAGGAATTTCGAGTGGGGCCGTAGGACAACCTTGTCCCTGTGGAAGACCAGATAAGGGGAGTCCACCGAAAGCACCTGGAGCTCCCCTGTCCTTCTGGCAGACATGATAGCCACCAGGAAGGACATCTTCCATGACAAGTGTGATAACGCACACTTGTGCATTGGTTAGAATGGCTTGCCATGAGCTTTCCCAGTACCAGCAGAAGATTCCACGGAGGTGGAGGTTCACGCACCGGAGGGGATATGTGATCTAGGCCTTTGAAAAAGCACCTGACCACTGTCTCCTGCTCCAACGTCAGCTGACCGGTCCGCGCTCGGTAAGAAGAGATGGCTGCCAGGTGCACCCTAAGGGTCAATGACCGAAGACCCCCTCTGGACAAAGACCAAAGGTAGTCAAGAATGTTGGCCACCGGACAGGACAGAGGGTCCAGGCCCTTGCTCTGACACCAAATGGAAAACCTTTTCTATTTGAAGGCATAACATTTCCTGGTCGATTCCTTTCTGGATGCCTCCACCACGGTGAGGACATCCTTGGAAAGACCCAAAACCTGGAACTCTAGCCGTTCAGGTACCAGGCTGTGAGGTGCAAGAACTGACGGTCCAAACAGAAGACCTTCCCCTGGTTGACTGAGATCAGATCCAGGCATACTAGAAGCCACTCAGCGGACCTGCAGCTGAGGCTGAGTAGATCTGGATACCAGAACTGGCACAGCCAGTCTGGGGCTACCAGAATCACCTACGCCTTGTCCCTACTCACCTTGAGGAGCACCTTGTGGATCAAGGAAAATGGAGGGAAGGCGTAGAAGAGGCCTGGGGTTCACGGCCTCAAGAAGGCATCCCCCTGCAGCAAGCCCTGGGGCAGGCATGAAACAGCCTCAGCTTGGTGTTGTCCCTTGAGACAAACACGTCCACCATCAGTTTGCCCCAGTGGGAGAACAAGCTGTAAGCTACCTCTGGATGGAGAGACCACTCGTGGGATGTCTGGCCTAAGTGGCTGAGAGCATCTGCCAGATGGTTTGAGGCTCCTGCCACATGAATGGCTAGGAGATCTGCCTCCAGATGGCTGACGAGGGTCCAGATGCAGAGCACCTCCCTGCAAAGCAGATGGGAGTGCGTGCCGCCCTGTTTATTGAGGTAGTTCATGGTCATGGTATTGTCCGTCGGGACTTGAACCACTTGACCCCGGAGCTGTTTAAATGATCACTGGAAACAGGGGAGGTACCCAAAGACTGGAGGACAGCAGATGTAGTCCCCTTATACAAAAGTGGGAACAAAGAGGAAGCAGGGAACTACAGACCAGTCAGCCTCACCTCGGTAGTGGGGAAGATCATGGAAGCACTACTGAAGGAGAGATTGGTGGAACATCTGGTTGTCAATGGACTACAGGACCCAAGGCAGCATGGTTTCACCAGGGGGAGGTCATGTCAGACCAGCCTCATTGAATTTTTTGACTGGGTGACTAGGGAGGTGGATCAGGAGGGCAGTGGACATGGCCTATCTGGAGTTCAGCAAGGCCTTTGACACTGTGCCACATAGAAGACTATTACACAAACTGGGGAATACGGGTGTGGGCAGGACAGTAGTGTGGTGGGTAGGTAACTGGCTGGGTGGCAGGACACAGAGGGTGGTGGTAAATGGCTGTCACCCACAGAGGGAAGTGACCAGTGGGGTACCACAGGGATCAGTGCTGGGACCGGTCCTATTCAACATCTTCATCAGTGACATTGCACAGGACCTAGAAGGCAGAATTTCACTGTTCGCTGATGACACAAAGCTCTGTAACACAGTAGACACACCAGAGGGTGTAGACAGAATGAGACCTGCAGAAACTTGAAGAATGGTCAGGGGTTTGGCAGTTGAAATTCAATGCAAAGAAGTGCAAGATAATGCATATGGGGCACAAAAACCCTGGCACAATATATCAGTTGGGGGGTGAGGATATAGCATGCACCAAGCAGGAAAGGGATCTTGGGGTTATCATCTCTGATGACCTCAAGGTAGGGAAACAGTGTGACAAAGGCAGCAGGTAAACTATAGGATGCTGGAATGTATAGGCAGGGCATCACCAGCAGGAAAAGGAGGTCATAATTGCCATACAAGACACTAGTGAGGCCCCACCTGGAGTACAGTGTACAGTTCTGGAGACCATACCTACGTAAGGACATAGACAGGTAGAGAAGGTTCAGAGGAGGGCAACAAAGATGGTGCATGGATTGCATCACAAGTCCTATGAAGACAGGTTGAAGGAACTGAACATGTACTCCTGGAGGAGAGGAGGAGAGAGGGATATGATAGAGACATACAAGTATCTCACAGGGAGGAACAGGGTGCAGGAATACACTATTTTAAGTGAAAAGATGTTCCAGGACTAGAGGGCATGGGATGAAGTTGGAGGAGAGACGATTCAGAGGAAACATGAGGAAGAATTTCTTCACAAGAGCGGGTGGTGGACAAGTGGAACACCCTGCCAGAGGAAGTGGTGGGGGCTGAAACAACCACGGGATTTAAGAATGCATGGGATAGACATAAAGGAATTCTAGAGGTCAGGGGTAAGGGGCAACAGACTTCTAGGAAAACATAAACTGAACTTACAAGCTCAAATGGGCAGACTGGGTGGGCCATAGGCCCTTATCTGCCGACACTGTCTATGTATCTATGTAGTGCCAAGTTTGACTGCTCTGAGCTTCAAAAGGTTGATGTGGTATCGGGACTCCTCAGGGGTCCACAGCCCGTGGGCCCTTTTGTCCCCCATGTAGGCTCCCCATGAAAGAGGCATCGGTCGTGAGAACGGCCGTCGGCTCGGGGCGGACAAACGCGATCCTTTCCTGCAACCGATCTGGGGCGGTCCGCCATTGGAGAGCGTCCCACATCTTCTGGGTCACAGTGATTAGCTGGTCGAAATGACTGTGGTGCCGAGTTCACTAGGTGGCCAGCTCCCATTGAAGTGGGCCATGTGCCACCGGGCCCAATGGACCACGGAGGTGCACGCCGCCATGTAACCCAGAAGGTGCAGAAAGTCCCAGACAGGGTGCAATTGGCCAACAAGAAATGACTGGGCAAAGGAGGAGAGAACCTCCGCCCTGTCCACTGGGAGCCGAGCTCTGGCTCGATGAGAGCAGAGCTCTGCCCCGATGAAGCACATCACCTGGGAAGGTACGAGTTCTGACTTGGCCTTACTGATCAGGAGGCCAAGTTGGGAGTAGGTCTGGAGGGCCTATCGTCGAGGTAGGGGTAAATTATCACACACACACACACACACACACACACACACACACACACACACACCCAACGCCTAAGAAGTGCTGCCACCACTACAATGCATTTGGTGAAGACCCGTGGGGCCGATGACAAGCCGAACGGCATGGCTCGGAACGCGTACAGGGTCCCTTCAGCTCTGAAGTGGGGGAACTGCTGATGAGACGGACAGATTGGGACGTGAAACAACATGCCCTGAAGATCCAGTGAACAGAACCACATGTTTCACTCCAAGGATGGTATGTTCTGGGACAGAGTGACCATCCGAAAGGTGCGTGACCTGAGATACTGATTCAGGTCGTGGAGATCTAGAATGGGGAGCCAGACCCCCGTCCACTTGGGCACCAGGAAGTACCTGGAGACAAAGCCTGGGTCTGCTGGAGGGTCTGCCACTGGAGCTACTGCCTCCTTGAGGAGAAGCTGAGCAATGTCATCTCTTTCCTCCCGAGGGGTGCAGGCTCAGCTTGGAGGGTACTGCTCGAATTCTAGAGGCAGTCCCTGACTAAGCACTTTGAGAACCCACCAGTCCATGATAATAACAGACCAGGAGGAAAGAAAGTAGCAGAGCCGGACCCCCATAGGAGGACCCAAAACTGGCATGACGAGAGAGGGGGTGGCTGCCCTCACCCCGTCAATGAGCAGGCCTGGAGGAGGAGGAGGATCCAGGACCTGAATATCGGCCTCCTTTAAGGGCCTGGAAGGGCTTGGGCCGGGGTCGTCAGGCTTAAGCCTGCTGCTTAGCTGTTGATGCTGCCCTCCTTGAAAGGACGGTTGCTGGGCTGCAGGAGAAGAGTGCCAAAAAGGCTTCTTCTTCTGTTTCTTACTTGAAGGACCTTTAGCAGAAGTAGCATCCAAGGTGGTATTGGACTGCTCAATACACTGAAGGTGACCAGCCACATCTGAGCTGAAAAGGTCGGCGCCCAGGAAAGACACATCAGCTAGTTTGTGCTGAGTATCTGCCGGGAAAGAGGAGCATCTCAGCCAAGCCCTGCGACGAGAGGCAACTGCGGCTGCCATCGAGCGGATGCATGAATCCCCAGAGTCCAGGGCTGTCTGGAGCTGTTTAGCAACAGCCTGGCCCTAATCCCAGACCTGCTTAACTGTGGTCTGCATGTCCGCGAGGACATGTGGGAGGACTTCGTCCAAGAACCCCAACAGGGCATGGGAGAAGTGTGCCATGATTACGGCCGAACTTACCTGATGAAGGCCTAAAGACGATGCCACACAGACCTTTCGAGCCGAATGATCCAAATGTTTGGATTCTTTTTCAGGAAGTCAGTCAGTGTTGGCAGAACTGCCAGTACGCCTGAACACAGAGGCAGTCACAAGGCTCTCAGCTGATGTGTGCTCTGTGAACTCTGCAAGGGACCCCATGGGCACCGCATACTTGCGGGCCATGCGGGCAGATGGAGCTGGGCAGGAAGCAGGGCGCTGCCAAAGTTCTAGAGGCAGGCCAACTATGGTCTCGGCCACAGAAAAGGCCTCCGTCAGAGTATCCCCTCTCTGGAGAATGTCCGTGAAAGGATACTCCACCTTTTCTGGATAGGTTCCAGGGGCATCCACGTAGACTCAGAGATGAGGCAAAGAATGCCCTGAATAGATGAAGGACCACCCTCCGTCTCTATCCCACCAGTGGATTCGTCATCTACAGGATGAGAATGTAGGCCAGTCTGATCCAAATCCGAAGAGTCCGGATAAACAGTTGACTGCCGAGGTCACCTTCGACCTGCCGCGGGTGGTCCGGGGTGACAGAGACCAAGAGACGCCGGGGAAGCCCGGTGTCTGGTCACTCTCCCTTGGAAGGAGCCCCTCCTACAGGCTGCTTGGGTGGTGGTTCCACCATGATTGTTGGAGAGACCTGTAAAGGCCGAACTGGGGGTTTCACCGGCTCCGAGGGCAGGGGTACCGATTTAAATCGGCCTGGGAGGCGAAAGCCAGGTAATGGCCAGGGCTGGAGCCAGGGTCGGCTTATTTCCGGATAAAATTAACTGTTGCCACGTGAGATCCTCGTAGAGCCAATGGAGTTTCCACCGGAGCCTCTCCTCATCCGAGGAGGATGAGGATGACCGATGGAGTCGCCTCTTCTTAGAGCGCTAATGGCTCTTCCTCGGCCTGCTGGTCGAGGGGGTCCTGGACCTCGATCGAGATCGTGCAGGCCGACTCAGTCAATCGGGAGACACTGGTGGGACCGCTGTATTCCCGGGGCTGGGTCTCCTCATCGGGGAAGGAAAGGACTGGAGTCCGATCCAGAAAGTCGGTGACCGGAGTTGGAGACAATGGGTCGATCGGGTCAATAACAATTTCGACCTCGTCGATCAACTGTTCGGTCGACCGGCCAGATGGCAAGGCCGAGAAGCCAGTGGCGGAAGTGGCGATCTCGACTGAAGTCAAGACTGCTGGTTCCTGGGACAAGGATCTCTCCCGATCCTAAGAACATCTTTGCTGAGATGAAGACAATCCCGGGTCCTTCTCCCACTTATGGGACCGAGAAGAGTGCGTGACCGCAGGACTCTCACCCTCAGTCGGGAAAGACTGGCACAACTCTCGGAAAGAACCCGAGAAGGTGGAGCCCAGGATGAGCAGAAAGAAGAAGCCCCAAGAGGAAGATTCTGTGGCCCAAACCACTTCCTCCTCGAAGGATTGCATACGTTCCAATTGCTCGACGGATCCCACAGCCGCGGAAACAGCCCACCTAGCCTCCTTTGATTTCACCGAAGAGTTCTATTTTTCATGCCTCCCCAACTTCAGGCGTGCGAGACAGTCGTCAAGGACATTAGGGTGAAATGCAAGGCAGAAGTCGCACTTAGAGGTGCATGGCCGACACCCAAGGAGTAGACGCACGCGGCGTGGAGATCAGTGCATGACATTTTCTGGTCGCAAGAACACCGGTAAAATCCAGGGGGAAGACTTGTCTTCCATAATCGAAGTACAGAGTCACGGTCGCTAATGCGAACTAGACGAAGTTTCGGAAGAACCGAAGGTTTAGAAACCAGGGCCTACAAAATTCGGGAGCATGAAGGGGGCAACCTAAATCTTCCAGCGGAAAGGAAGATCTGGCGTCATGTGGCAGAGCCGAGGGTTATACCACCCGGGTGGGTGGGAGAAGCCAGCTTTAAGACTTCCGGTGATCCTTAGAGGGAAAGGGACATGCCAATAAGTGTGGATGAACAACATATCCACGATCCTAGAATTGGATTCTACGTTTTATCTAATGGAAAACCTAATGTGATGCAGTTAATTTACTTTTGAATGCTGAAACAGCTTCTGTTCTGAGTCTACTACAAAAATGTTTTATATACTGGTTGACTTCTTGACTTCTAGACTTCTAGGGCAAAGTGTAGTTAACATCTCTGCCTACTTCACCACACAGCATTACGTCAAATATGGCACTGTACCTAGTCTTGGGGTCTAACTGCAACACAGCAAAGTTTCGTCCTTTAGAGTCTGTGGTAACACCAACAGCTCGATGAACAAAGGGAAGTTTCTCAAGTCGAATTCTTTCATAAGCACTGTTGCCTTCAGAGGGAAGAGGCTGGTCGGGCACAGAGCAATTCAGAATGCTTGATGTGTCATCTGAGAAACAGAAACATTTCATTAATTAAAAATGTTATCGAGGCAGTGTTTACTCACAGAGGCATTGTCTTGATGTGCTTCACAGCAAGCTGCTCCAATTAGTCCTGATATTTTAATCACTTAGTTTTATCTACTTCCTTTAAAAACATCAAGGGCCTTTTATAGAATACAAACTGAAAAACAATTAGAAATTATGCAGATGTTTGTGCACTACTCCAACAGAAACCTGTCCATCAGCAAGACAAGTAAATTGCTAACTGAGCAGAAACATCATTAATAAAACTGGCAGCAGACACAATATAAGCCTCATGATCACATCGTGGGACAGCATTTTGCAAGTACTTGCAACAGAATCAAGGATTCTTCATGACAAATGAGTACTACTTAAGTAGGCAAACTGTTTTCCACCCAGGAAATTAAAAATGGTGTTAAGAATCTTTAGAAAAAAAAGCACAGCAAATATAGGGGGCACACCTTAGGAAGGGAGTTTAACAAAAAATGTAAATTTTCAAATATTAAAACATAGCCAAGAATGAAGGAAGTCCAATTGTTACAACAAAACAAGTATTTAAAGCTAGGAAATGTTCAAAGCATCAAGGCACTGAATGTTTCCTCCTACTATCTTCTTGCGACTTTTAAAAACAAACAAAAAATCCATATCGTCTCTTGGAAATACAGACTGGTAGGTGTGGAGATTGGGGTGATGAAGAGTTATTCCTTGAGACACCTACTGCATAGGCACTTCTTCCAACTTTCTCTCCCCCTTCAAATCTGTTTTAAAGATAGATCATTCCACCATCTCCTCCCTACTTAGGGTCACTAACTCCATCATCTCAATAATTGATCATGGGAACATAACAGCAGCCATGTTCATCGATCTGGCCAAAGCCTTTGATTCAGTGTTCCACTTACTTATCCTGGATAAGCTGACCTCAGCTGGCCTCTCGGCCCCTGCTGTAGACTGGTTCCATTCCTACCTCTTGGACCATTAACAGTCAGTACAGGTAGAAGGCATCATCTTCCCACCCCTCCCTATCCAGGACAGGGTCCTAAAGGGCTCCATTCTGAGTCAAATCCTCCTCTTCATCTTCCTAAAAGACCTCCCCTCCACCTGTGCCAACTCACATATATGCAGATGACAGTTCTCTACACCTCCAGTCCCTCAACTGCATCTCTGGAAGTCTCGCTTAGCAAGACTTTCACAATCTTCTCTGCTGGTTCCAGTCTAAATGACTTCAGGTCAACAAAAAAAAGAAGAAAGCGTCTATGACCTTTGATAACAGGCAGAAGCCGGCCCAGGCCAGTCCCCCGTTTCTCCACATGGGATAGCATATCACTTGAAGCAGTCCCAGCTTTTAAGTACAGTACCCGGTGTGTGGTTAGGTAGCCTATTTCACTGCCCACATTGATGCCATCCATGCCAAACTCCACCCCAAACTCAGTGCCTTATACCACATTAAGGACTGCCTTTCTCCCCATGTCTACCACGACCAGGTCACCAAAATGGTTCTTCCAGTTTTTCTAATATGCAGATGTGGTTTATGGCACTGCCCCCTCCACCTCTTGCCAGACTGGACACCCTCTGCAACGCCTTCTGCCACTCTACTACCAACTCATTCTCTCATACTCACCACTGCTCCCTTTATTCCCCCTATCCATCCTCCCTCTCCCCTGATGTTGCCAGTCCCACTGTGCCTTCCTCATTTCTAAATACTGGTTTGGGTCCCTCCCTTCATACCTATCCCATCTGCTCTCCCTACTTCCTGTGCTCAAGAGACCCATGCACATTCCTCAGCTAGGAAATCTGCTTTTTAATACTGCCTCCCTTCCCTCTGGAACCAGCTACCCTCCTCCATCTGTGTCCCCCTCTTTATTAGATGCCAGCTATAACTCCCCCCCCTTCCTGCACCCCTCTATATGCTTGCCTGGCTCTGACCACCCCTCACCTCTCCCTCCCCCTTAATCACATAGTTTCAGCAACCTTGCTGAAGTTATCAACCTGTTTTGTCTCCTACTTTCAGCTCCAACTCAGCCTCCCTTCACTCTGGCACTATGCACTCTGAATCTGCCTAATTAGCACATAGGATTTGTATGCTAGTTCATTTGTTCTCCATATGTAATGCTTTGCTATTTTGTCTGTACTACCCTCAACTTAGGCCCTTTGTCACCCTCATTGTAACCACATCACCTGACTGTTTCTCTTTCCCGCTGATCACACTTGGAAATGAGCTTTGGCTCAGTGTACCTCTCCTGGTTACCAATTTTGTAATAAAAAATAAAATGAGCCGGCCCGGTGGCGCTGAGGGTTGAGTCGCTGGACGCCACACCTCGCACCATGCCGGCGACCCGGGTTCAGAAGCGGACTCGGGTCGCTGGTGGGTTGGCCAGGGGGAAGATAGGCCTGAGCATCCCACAACAGCTCGCCTACTCTGGGGAGGGTTGAGGCCATATCCCGCACACTTGTCTGACTCCGAGCAGAGGCTTGGAGTACTACAAGCCCTTAATAGTAGGGGACGGGTGGATGCTATACAATGTGACATCAGCGCTGAACGCCTTGACGTCAGGGGTCTCACGCTGTAGGGGAGGGAGTAAAGAGGAAAAGCAGCCTGCCATCGCCGGGAAAATGGAGCCCCGGAGACATGCCCTCAATGTGCCTTCACCCACCCGACTGCCACGGACTGATGAAATGTAAGTAATGGGGCATAGGGGCTCTGCCCCATTCCCGCTCGGGGGGTAAGCTGAAGCTCCACGGGGATCCGGGGGTCACTCGGGCAAGGTGAAAGGCAGAGGGATGTCTGCCTTAGAGCTCCTGATGGGTCGGGTAAGGCAGGCTAGGAAGGTGGCATAAACAGAAATATTAAAAAAAAAAATACATAAAAAAAATAAAATGCATTCTTCTCCAACCATGTGCTCTCTCTCTCTCTCTCTCCACTTCCCAGCCCACCACTCCCCTCTGTCCCTGCCCCATCATCTTCTCACCTCCTCCTCTCCTCTTTCCATCACACCCCATCCCAGCTTCTGCCCTTTTACCCTTCCTTCCTTCCACAGTCCCCACTAAATGTAGTAGTCCTGATGCCCATGACCCCAAGCTCCTTCCCCTCTCTGCTCCTGCCACTTCCTTTCTGGTCTCTGCCCTGCTTAATCTGTCCTTCCTTACTGGTAAAGTTCCAGGCTTGAAAAAAGTTTACATTTCTTCCCTTGTACAAGGGCACGGAGAAAATTACTATCCAATCCGTCTCATCCCAGCATTGGCTCAACCTCAAGAAAAGAACAGTCATCTAAGAACATATCGTAAGAGTAGATCTTCGAGAGAATCTCCCCCCATTAGGCCACACCTTTGAATTATAAGCCATTAGCACCAGGACCGCATGGAACCTTTTTGCTATCCAGAGGCCACCCATAATGACATGCAGCATCAACATGTACAGTGTATAACATGGGTGGCCCAAACACTCTTCAGTTCCCCACCAGATCAGCCTCGGAGGGCCATTAACTGTGAAGAACAAGGAAATTAAAGCAGTGCCAGACAAACAAGGAGAGGCATGGAACTGGAGCAGCATGCATGGAATAAGGCATTAAGCAAAGCATCTGATGTAACCCTCAGAAGACAAAGGGGGAAGGAGGGAGGGTACAGCATGGCTTAATGGGGGAGATTCTCTCATATGTCTACTGTTATGGTAAGTTCTTATGCAACAGTTCTACCTTCACTGAGGATATCTCCTCCATTAGGCCACACCTTTGGAATGATTCCCAAGCAGTACAAAGCAATCCCGGAGAATGGCACAGCCTGATATGTCATGAGGACAGAAGGCCTTGCAGCACAGCAGGCCCAGAACCAGCACGTCTACGAGAGACGATGTCCAGATTGTATGTTTAGTGAAAGTATGCACACTGCTCCATGTGGCAGCAGCAGCACATTATGTCAGCACCATGGACATTTCTGGAACAGGCAACAGAAGTTGCTACACCCCTTTTGCAGTGACCACAGAGAGCACAAGGAAGTTCCTTACCATTCTTCCTGTCAAAACATAATTCCTCAGTCACTGTGACAAGCAATGTTTACACACAGGGGCACCCTCTCTCCCAGTGGCGAATGAGAAAAAAAAAACAAGACGACTTCCGGCAGCCCTTGGTGCAAGTTACCCAGTATCTCAGTGTTCCATGTACATCCAAAGTGTGGAGCAGTGCCTCACCTTGGTTGGCATGCTCAGGAAAATAGACTGGAAGGTGTGTTATTTGGTTCAGTGTACATTCTGATATAGCCTTCAGATGAAACTTATGATCTATCCAATAGGGAGGTTCACACATCAAAGCCTGAAGCTTGGAACTCCACCGAGCAGAAGTCATAGCAAACTAAAAATAATGTCTTCCACGAAAGGAAATGTAACCCATAACTTGCTGCAGGCTCAACAGAAGCCAATGTCAATTTCTCAAGTATGAAATTCAAGTTCCAAGGCGAGACCAGATTACAGACAGGAAGTTTCACATGCAGAATACCTCTCAGAAAAGCACTGGACAACTTTAACTGGGCAGCCGTATGACTATCAGTAGAGGCATGGAAAGCTGACATAGTGGCAAAATACACCTTAACAGAGGAATGATGCTGCCCTAAATCGGACAGGGAAAGCAAGTATTCCAGCACAAAATTCACAGGACATGCAAAAGGGTCCAAATTTCTACAAGCAGCCCATAAAGTGAAAGACTGTTTGATGTAATAAGTATACCTGGTAGAAGGCTTCCTAGCCACAAGCAGGACATCAGCAACCTTAGGGGACACCTGAAAACACAAAATGGCTATGTTTTCAGGAGCCATGTGTGAAGATGTAGAGACTGCTGGTCAGGAGGGACCACAGACCTCTTGCCTGTGACAACAGACCTCGAGACAGAGGAAGAGGAACATGATGCTCCACGGCCAGGTGTTGTAGGCGTGGAAATCATATCTAGCGAGGCCAGAGCAGAGCAATGAGGATGAGAGGCACTCTCTACCCTTAACTTAAGAAGAACCCTCTGTATTAGAGGAATTGGGGAAATGCATACAGTAATTTGCCTTTCCAAGAGAGGGACAATGTGTCTCGCCGAACAACCCAGGCCCTGGAGACAGCCAGCAGAGAGAATAGGTTACTCATCTGTAACTGTAGTACCAAGAGTGGTACATGGTTCACATTCACACTCTGGCAGTTCCACTGGAATGCTGTTATTGGCCAGAACATATTAAGCTAAGCTCCTTCCATCTCCCAGGCGGTATATCCCCTGACTCCACTCTGTGACGTCAGATCTTACATGCTGGAAGAAAAAAATACTCACTATAGTAATGTTGTTTCTTCTAATGGAGTCTTGTTGTATTCTGACTATATGCAGTTTGCCCCAGCACTTGAACTGCTCCGGAGAGGAAAGAGTTAACTCTATGACAAAGCATAGAACGTTGAGCTTGAGCTCGGTTTTCAAACCTCTGTCCCTGGTACATTCTAATGTAACTGTCAGATTCTTACGAGCACTATACTAACTAATACCTATAGAAATTGTTTTGAAATTTTAGCCATAGGCAACAAAAAAACTTGGGTCCAGAAAGACTCAACTCGAGAACCCAAGAAGAACCTTATGTAGATAGTGATAATAACAAAAAAATAACAATAAATCAGACATATCCAACCAGGCCAGGAAGGGGTAAGAAGGTGCACCTCTTGGGTGCAACACTCAGGGCTCCCATATCTACAGGGATTCCTGTATTTTACAGGGATTTGGAGGCATCTACAGGAAAACTCTTCCCATAGACTTGCATTGGTTATACAGGAAAACAGGGCAATTCAGCTTCCATAGGAAATAATGTAATCTACAGGAAAACACAGGAATATCACCCTGGAGTTACAGGGAAAATGCCAAAACAATATGGGAGCACAGAACACTTTACCTGCCAACCCACATCCCAAAAACTAGGTTTTGAAGGAGGCAGGAAGGGAAGTCAGAATACAGCAAGACTCCATTAGAAGAAACAGCATTACTATGGTGAGTAAATTTTTCTTCAAACAACATCAAGTCTTTCTGTATTCTGACTATATGCAGACTACCAAGCTGTTCCCCCTGGAGGAGGGGATATGGAACCTACTTTAGGAACAGGCTATATAGTACTGCTGTGCCAAACCTAGCATCACCTAAACTGGGTATCCAATGAGTAATGTTTGGTGAATGTGTGAACTGCTTTCCAGGTGGCTGCTTTACAGATTTCTGACAGATGAATATCCTAGCAGCTGCCAAGGAGGCAGCCGTACCCCTGGTCGAGTGTGCCCTCAGACCAGAGGGAGGCTCTTTTCTCAGTTTTTTGTAACAAAACTGAATACAGGAAACAATCCACTTGGCAACAGATCTTTTTGTGGCAGGTTTACCTTTTCCCACTTCACCATAAGTGAGAAACAACTGGGTAGACTCCTTCCTGTGGCCACTGGTATGCTCTAAATAATTGCGAAGTGCCCTTTTCACATCCAGACTGTGCAATCTTCTCTCAACTGAAGAAAAATGGTCAGTGAAAAACACAGGCAAAGTCACAGACTGGTTAAGATGAAAATCCGAAACCACCTTAAGAAGGAAGTTTCTATTTGTTCTAAGGAGCACCTTATCCTTGTGAAAGGAAATAAAGTTAGGTTCCACTGACAAAGCCTGCAATTCACTGATCCTCCTGGCAGAAGTAATGGCTATCAGGAAAACATTCTTCCAAGTCAAGTACTTTAGCTCATCTGAAGATAAGGGTTTGAAAGGGGTCTGCATAAGCTGTGCAATACAGATATTCAGGTCCCAAGCAGGAGTAGGCTTCCTAAAGGAGGGCTGATATAAACCAGACCCTTGAATAACTTACCAAACACAGGATGATAAGCTAGGGAAGGAAACTTCCCTACTGAGAGAAAAGCAGACACAGCTGCTAAATGAACTTTAAGAGTAGCAAGCCTAAGGCCTAAGCTATTCAGATGAACCAAATAATCTAAGGCTGTAGCAATGCCAGCCCTATCTGGTTGAATATTTCTATGGGAACATCAAATAGTAAATCTTTTCCATTTGGAGTTGTAAGTCTTTCTAGTGGAAGGCTTCCTGGAAACTTTGAGAATATTCATAACACCTTGAGAAAGGTGTAAGCCTGCATATTCTAACTCTTCAAGAGCCAAGCTTTGAGTCTGAGAGACTGTAGATTTGGGTACCAAATTCTCCCCCGAGAGGAGAACAGGGGGTCATGCCTCCTGGGCAGAAAAAGAGTAAGTGTTACTGAAAGAGACAACAGTAGTGGATACCAAGGATGTCTGGCCCAGTCCGGGGCCACCAGAATCACTGTGCAGGGCTGAGCCCTGATTTTGATCAGTACTCTGAAGATCAGAGGAAAGGCATGAAGGAACCTGCCTGTCCAATTTAACTTACCTAGGGGAACAAATCCCAGGACTGGAGGTCTGCAACAGAACAGAAGAAGTTGGCAATTGTCCGGGGCTGCAAAGAGACCTATCTCTGGAATGCCCCACTCTTGAAAATGATCTGAAGGACATGCTGATTCAGGGACCATTCGTGTTAACCCTGTGAAATCCTGCTGAGGGTGTCTGCCAGCACATTGTCCTTCCTGGAAGATGCACTGCTACCAAGGAAGTCTGGAGGAAGTTAAGCCAACAACCTTATCTTCATGGCTTCTGTGCACAAGGCCATGGACCGAGTGCCCCCTTTACCATTAGGTCTAGTCCTAACTATACTGATGCTCTATCTCAATTTTACTTATTTTTAATGTCCCATTGTGAAGTTTTATTCCAAATGTTTATAGTAATACAAGGTTTACTAACGTTTTCCCTTATAATTACATCTTGTTGTTTAAGGAAAACACTAAACACCACCATGACCAGTTAATAGTCCTCTATCAGGCTCGTGCCTCGGGCCTTTAGAAATCCGAGAGAACCCAGAAGCCTCTGGGTAACAGCCAGAGCTGACTTGACTTGGTCTGATGATTGGCCTACAATAAGCCAGTCGTTCACGTAAGGAAACACTGAAATGCCCTACCTTCTGAGGAAGGCTACCACAACTGCCAGACATTTTGTGAACATCCTTGGTGCAGATGGCAGGCCAAAGGGCATTGCTCTGAATTGGTAGTGCCCTGGAGGCAACTCGAACCTGAGGTAATTTCTGTAGAAGCACCTGATGGGGATGTGGAAATAGGCATCCTTGAGTTCCAGGGAGGCTAGCCAGTCTCCTGGCCTCAGAGAGGGAAGAATGACTCCCAGAGTCACCATTTTGAACTTTGGTTTTGTGATACGTTTGTTCAGGTATCTTAAGTCTAGGATGGGTCACCACTCCCGTCTTTTTTGGGGTAAGGAAGTATCCTGAATACAATCATTTTCCTCTGTGAGGTAGAGGTACCTGCTCCACAGCCCTTAGGAGCAGCAACTGAGAAACCTCTGCCTCTAGAGCAACCGTTTCCATTAGGGAGGCAGGTTTGAAATACCCTGCTCTGATTTTGGGAAATCTTTCGAAACTAAGAGCAAGTCTCTGGCTTACTACCTCCAGAACCCACTTGTCCAAAGTGACAGACTTCCAAGCCTGGAAAAAATAAGCCAGCCTGCCCCCAACTGGAACTGAGGAGGCAACCCGGTCTGACACTTCAGGGTGTCTTTTTGGCAGGGCCCTAGGCTGAGAAGAGGATGCAGCCCTGATCATCCCCCTTCTGCCTCTCCCTCTAAAAAAACACCCTCTGCTGAAAAGAAGAGGAAGCTTGGGCTTGGTAAAAAGGCCTCTGAAAAGGCCTGCCCCTGCCAGCCCTAGACTGCTGCTTTTCTGAGGAGTGGCCTGCTTCTGCTTGGCCATTGCACTCCTGCAGGTGGTCCTGTATTCATCCATCTTCTTCATGTATGTCTCTGTCTGCCCCCCAAACAGAGAATTATCTGTGACAGGGAAACCCATGGCCTGGGTATCCTGTGAGAGGTTAGTGCATCTGAGCCAAGCAAACCTCTGCAAGGAGACAGATGTAGCCATGACTCTTGATGCCACATCACTGGAGTCCACAGCAGCATGGAATTGTACCTTGGATCCCTCTATGCCATCCGCAGCCACCAGCTCCAGCTCCTTGGCTAGCTGGGGGAGGCACTTTTAGCTAGCTCCAGAACTGTATCCCACCTAGATTTCTGGTATCTAGCAGCATAAGCCATATAAGAGGCTTGTCTGATTCCCAAAGAAGATGCCAAGTACTGTTTCTTTGCCATGGCATCCACCTTCCTGGAATCCTTATCTGGGGGGTGTGATGCCATGGGGATGTTAGCCTTGTCACAGGCTGCAGCCTGCACTACCCCAACATGGCTACAATGGGAATATAGGAATTCCATCCCAGAACCTGACAACATGTACCTCTTGTCCATTCCTTTATCCACAGGAGGTAGGGAGAAAGGCACCTGTAACAGTTTTTGAGTCTGTTTCCCCAAAAATTTATGCAGGGGAACAGACAGCCTTTTTGACTCTGGGACATCCATCATTTCCACGAAGACAGGTTCTTCTGCCTACTCAACAGCTTCCACTGCTGGTAGACGGAGAGTCTCTGCTACCTTTTTTTAAAATAAAAAGTGGGAAGGGGACTCAGAAAGTCTGGGAGGTGAAACATTGGTAGGCCTGTCTGGGCAGTTGTCAGGCTCTACTGGCACATCTAGGCCTTCATAATCATCTTCATCATCACCTTCACACTCATGATCCCCCTTCCAATCCAATTCATAATACTCCTCTGGTTCAAATTCTGAAGGAGCTGGAACCGATCGAACCTATAGTCTGCCTGGCGGTGTCGGTTCGGTCAGAACCGACCGGAGCGACTGCACTATATTTATCACTCTCGCAATCTCTTCTGCGGTTGGGATCTGAGGAGAAGGATCCAAACCGGCTGATTTTTTTTTCCTTTTCACTGGAACCGATCCCTCTGAATCAGATTTCCTTTTGCCTGAGGACGTATCACCTGTGTCAGCAGGCACCTCTTCTGGATAGGTCGGAATCGAACCAGGCTGGCCGTCTAGGTCAGCGGATTTTTCAGCCTGCTTTTCCTTCAGCCTAGCAAGTCTTTTAGCTAAAGTGGCTTTAGGAAAGCTTGCACAAATTTGGCAGTCTGATTTGAGGTGGTCAAACCCCAGACAATGAACACAGATGAGGTGGGGATCCGCTTTAGCAAAAGTGTCCCTTCACTCAGTACAGTGTTGAAACCCAGTGGGACCGGTTTTCTTTTTGTGTTTCTCAGACATGGCCTTACTACCAAAATTACCAGTTACAGCTTTCACGCCAGGTAATACAAAAACTTTTGGGTTTCAACCGTGTCACGGGTTGTTTAAAAAACGGAATAAAAAAAATTTTTTTAAACTGAAAAGTTACCGGACCACACTTCCACAAAGTTTAACAGTAATTTTTCGGTTCCCAACTGGACCAACCGGCAATGAACTGAAGAAAAAATAATTTCTACCACTGTCTACTTAAAATACACTTACTGTACCACAGACAGAGATCTGATGACTGAAAAAAAAGAAAAGAAACGGTTGGATGGGACTTCTGGTGGAGCAGATAACCAAGATGACAGTTTAGTTGAGAGCTCCGTGATCCCCCCTCACTAAATCCCTAGCATCCACCAAGTTTTACTGCCTTTGAGATCTAGAAAGAAGCACAACCACAGGGAATACGGCTAAAATGATCCAAAAACTGCTTACTTGTACACAAAAGAAAGCAGGACAGAATTAATCCAGCGTCCATGATGTCGGCCCGAGAGGCCTCAGACTCTGAGCTCTCAGTGACCCCGTCTGAAATCTCTGAACAGATTACTTCAGCCCGTGGCAAAATAAAGAACAAACGAGTGAAGCTTGATACAATATACAAAGAACTGCTGGCATTCTGAGCGGAAATAAAAGACATGTATAGGGAGCTCCGAAGGGATGTGGTGAATTTAGAACAACTAACAGATTCCACCGAGAGGCAGATCACTGTGGTAGAAAATGGGGTGGATGATATAGAGGAGTCTTTACACCAACTGCAAGATCAATATGACCTTCTCCACTCCAGACAAGAAGATGCGGAGAATAGGGCCCGATGTAACAACATACGAATCTACTGTATTCCAGAGGGCTCAGAAGGCCAGGATCTCCCAGATTTTTATCACAACTGTTCTCAGAACAGCCTCAGAATTGCCCTCGGACATGCTGTTGGAATTCGAGCAAGCCCACAGGGCATTAGGCTGACGCCTTAATGATCCAAATGCTAGACCTCGGTCAATTATACTCCGCTTCCTCAGTTATGCAGTAAAAGAAAAGATCCTGACAGCAGCATGGCGCAAGGGGAAGATTTTCTTCGGAGAGACACGAATTTACATAGATAACGATTATGCCCCCCAAACCACGTGGAATTGGAGGGCTTATGCTGACATTCTCCCAGTTCTGAAAGAGGCAAATATTAAGTTTTCCACCACTTACCCTGCTCGTCTCATTGTGCAGCATCCGACAGGCTAGAAGGAATTTCACTCTGCAGAAGAGGCCTGGGAAGAGCTTCTCAAAATGAGGATCCAGATTAAGAAGAGGACCGAGTTAAGACCTAACGATTTCGCCGAGGGTACCCAGATGGCAGATAGTGACTCCACGTGAAGAGCGTCGACTAGCTGGAGAGCAGAGACTGGACAGTCTGAAGAGCAGACTCGCTACATTTCGCAGACCTACCCGTGGCAGAACCTGACTTAAATTTAGAAAAACACGGAGAAGTGCTTAGTGAACCTAGTCTATAGATAGACCTCTGGAGATTTTAACTGCAGAGACTTTCTTATCTGGGGCCGAGGCCTGAATTCGGGACATTGCGCAGGGACAATTTTTGGCTGGTATAAATAGGCTTACAAAGAAACCCTGTTATATCAGTTTCAAACCAATATATATATGGCTTTATATCTAAAAGGAAAAGTAAATGAAGGAGAAAGAAGGAGGATTTAGTGTATAAATAACAGGAGATATGTATGATAGCCAAAAGTTTATTAAAGAAAATAATAATCTGAAGTTGAGGGGGGAGCCTGCGATAACCACCAGCCTATTAGGCTTACGTTTGAGTTAAAAGGGCAGCAAAGCACTAAATTTTGGTTTATTTTTTTAATTCAATTTAACATCCTGCCCATTTTTTGTTTTAACCTTAGAGGGAATTTACACCCTCTGGAGGCCCGAGTGCAATATGCACCCGGACTACCTCCGGTTCCTTCTGTTGGTCTGGAGGATCATTTAGGGAGAATACAAAGAATCTTCCCTACCTTGGAAGTCATAGTTGATGTACACAGTTCATGTCTTGAGGTGTGGTTTCTCCTCGACTTTTGGTCTACACAGTTAGTATATAGTTCGTACAGACTAACAAACTTAAAATGTGTAAAAAAATAGTTGCTCCATTTTTTCCAGTTGCATTTACAGCTACAGCAGGACAGCAGGGTTGACAGTAATGTTCAGATTAAAGGTTTACATGGGTGAACTCGTTCTTGGGGGGAGGGGACAGGGAACAGGGGGCCCAGAATCAAGCCGAAGGAAATGTATTATAATGTTTCTTTGTAGTGGATCCAAATTACACCCTCCTGTTCTACAGGTTGAATGGGGGGGGGTGCAAGGGGGAGGTCCTAATGCAGCATGGTCTCCTATAATGGCGACCCAAATAATTAGGGCATTGTCCCTTAATATAAATGGGTTGAATAACCCGATCAAAAGAGCAAGACTCCTTCAATATCTCAGGAAACATCTATCTGGTGTCATATATTACAGGAGACCCATTTGACAGACGTTGAACACTCTAAATTATCGGGTTGGGGGTGGTATCAGGTTTATGCTTGCCTTTCCTAGGGAAACGACTTGGGGTTGCAATTATGATTCTTCGGACCTCTCCTTTTCACCTATCCTCACAGCTCACTGATCCACAGGGATGGTATGTGATCCTTAAGGGGACATTGTTCGGGAAACAGGTAACACTGGTAACTGTGCATTTCCCTCCAATGATGCCAGTAGCAGCATTGAAACGATTCTTTGGCAAATTAACAGACAATCTTCAGGGATGTTTGATTATTTGGGGGGATCTTAATCTTACCTTCAACCCCAATTAGATTCATCCTCCCCACATAAACATAGATCTTCCTCGGCCCTGAAATATTTCCGGACTAACATGGAAGAAGTGGCCATGACTGATGTCTGGAGGTTTTTTTTATCCATCAACAAGGGGAAAAACATTTTATTCTCCTCGTCAGATTGGACGATTTTTTTATTACCCGGGAACATACGGATTACTTACAAGACCTGACAATTGGTCCCACAATCCTTTCTGATCATTCACCCCTATTTTTAAAATTAGACTTAAAAATTCCTAAGAAAACCACCGGGTGGTGTCTGAACACCTCATTTTTAAGGGACAGAGCCTTCAGAGATAGTTTCAAAGCTAAAATTGCTCAGGTAATTGCAGAAAACTCAGGAGGAGAGTTCTCCACATCTATGCTGTGGGACACACTTAAGGTTGTGATTCGTGGGGAGATCATAGCCTATGCAGCAGCTAGAAAAAAAATCTGGGAAAGGCAATATATTAGGCTTCATGGTGAATTGAAAGACCTACAGGCTCATGTCCCTATAACTGAAGAGATTAGGATACAAAGGAAGCAAACAAGGCTAATCTGCAGAAGCTTTTAGATGAGAAAACACAGCAGGCTTTGTTTCATCTGAAATCATATAGGTTTTAAGGGAGGTCCAAAAGGGGCTCGGAACTTGGCTTGAAGATTAAAAGGGCAGTGGACAGACACATACATTTCGCACTTAACTGATTTAACATCTAATACCCGAGTAACCCACACAGAGCAAATAAAAGCTTGCTTTAAGAATTATTATTCCCAGCTATATACCGCCCCTGTGCCTACTGACCCGAGTAATTTGGAGAAGTTTTTTCGCTCCTTCACTCTTCCCCATTTGCCAGAAGATAAGGCAGAGAGACTGAAGACCCCGATTAGGTTGGAAGAACTTAAAAGAGTGGTGACAGACAGTAAAACCATAAAAACCCCAGGCCCTGATGGAATGCCAGAGGGGTGGTATAAAACCTTCTACAGATTGCCCCTGTATTGGTTAAGACATTTCAGGAGATTCAGGAGGGAGGATCCCCCCCCTTGGGATTACACTAACATCTCTCCGGTGTTGAAACAAGGTAAACCCCCAGATTTAGTTACCTCATACAGACCGATATCAATACTCAATATGGATTATAAGTTGTTTACGTCTATATGGACCCATACAATAGAGGAATTGATCCCTGAGCTAGTGAATTCAGATCAATCAGGTTTTGTCCAGAACCGACAAACTTCAGATAATATCTGAAGGACAGTGCATCTCCTTGATTATGTGAATATAAGAAATATTCCGGCAACCTTTGTCAGCTTGGATGCTGACAAAGCTTTCGACCGGGTTAGTTGGATGTTCCTCTGGAGGACCGTTTCCGAGTTTGGGTTTCAAGGGGAATTTATTTCCCTGCTGCAGAAGATCTACGCCTCTCCAAAGGTGTATATCAAGGTGAATGGTCAGCTATCAGATAGGATACATCTGGGCAGGGGGACCAGGCAAGGTTGCCCACTCTCGCCACTCTTGTTTGCTTTATATATTGAACCACTGGCAGAGGCCATTACGCGAAATGTTGACATTCATGGGATACCTCTGCGAGGGAAGAGAATTTACTCTCTCATTATATGTGGACGATATATTGCTGACTCTATTAGACCCTGAAAGCTTGGTCCCGGCCACTCTAGCGGTGATAGAGAGGTTCTTGGAGGTTGCTGGATATAAGATTAATATTCAAAAGACAGAGATTTTACC
Organism: Neoceratodus forsteri; assembly: GCA_016271365.2. NCBI lineage: Eukaryota > Metazoa > Chordata > Ceratodontiformes > Ceratodontidae > Neoceratodus > Neoceratodus forsteri. The sequence goes on along the minus strand of CM057449.1, from coordinate 1,105,176,855 downwards.
GCGCAACCTTGTTCCATCTCAGGCTCTGAGTGCTCTATTACCAGCTAGATGGCAAAATAATAGAATACGGTATCTGGATCTGAGAGTCGCTGTTCCCAAAGACCTGGAACTTTTGGAGCTCCTGAACTTGGAGCCTGTGACTTTAGCCATAGAACTAATAATGAGTAGGTGGGCACACCTGCACTTATTTCATCAGCGTATCCAGACTATTCGAATGACGCTGTTTCCAAAGATTTTATATTTTTTTCAAACTTTACCTTTAATTCCATCCAGATTCTACTTTTTTTCCTGGAATAGAATATTCTCCAGGTTTGTCTGGACTGGAAAACACCCAAGGATAAAGTGGCCATCCATACAATTACCTATTGCCAAAGGAGGTTTAAACCTTCCTAATTTAAAAGAATACCACAGAGCTACAACATCTAAGATCATTCTTATTTGGCTTAACAGACATACTATGTCCCCGTGGAAATTAATTTAATTTACTCTGAATGACTTTTACGATATATTCCCTGTTTTGCTGTCTCCATTAGACTCCATTCCATCTTTAAGAGACCTCACGTGGGGGACCCGTAATATATTAAAAATACGGTATGAGCTTAGGTCAGCCCGGGAACTTGCAGGGCTCTTTTTTTTATTTTCGACTGGTGACTAAGGAAAAACAGTTCATAGCAGCCAGACAAGACCATACTTATGAGGAGTGGCATACATTAGACCTTTCAATGTTTTACCAGTTTCTAGATATACATGGGGTGATGCCCTTCGCTTCCCTGCAGTTTAAATTCGGACTTCCCTTCACACATCACTTCAGATTTCTGCAGGTACGCTCATATTTGATGGATTTGGGCCCCACTCGATTGGTTCTTCCCTCCCCAAAGCCCAATTTTATGAATCTGATAATTGAGGCAATTGAGGAAAACTTCCAACACAATTAATTGGTCAGCTTTATAGAGCCTTGAGGGAAAATTGGAAGCAGACCACAGAGAATGTTCTAAGTGGAATAAAAATGTTGTAGGTGCCGTATTGGTCCTTTTAAAAAACAGATCCAGAAACAAATGATTTGATACCTTTTATTGGACCAACATGGATGTTACAGAAAAGAACAAAGTGCTTTAGCTTTCGAACCAACCAGGTTCTTCTTCAGAAGCTTTCTGAAGAAGGACCTGGTTGGTTCGAAAGCTAAAGCACTTTGTTCTTTTCTGTAACATCCATGTTGGTCCAATAAAAGGTATCAAATCATTTGTTTCTGGATCTAAGTGGAATAAAGAATTAAATACTCAGATTACATATGATAAATGGCTGGAGCCAATCATTCCGTCTATGAAGGCTTCTTCAGCTCCCTATTGGCTTGAATATATTTGGAAGTGTTGCATGCATTTCTTTATGTCTCCAGATAAACTGGCCACATTCCTACCTGGAAACCCAGGAAAGTGTTGGAGAGAATGTGGACAGGTGAGGGCTAGTACCTCCCATATTTTTTGTTCATGCCCGAAAATTTCCCTTTATTGGAAAGAAATTGCCAGGAGTCTGCAATTATTAATTGACACAGATTTGGTTTTAACAAATCAAATGATTCTGTTATACATAGAGGATGAGGGTTTAGTACCTCCAAAAAAAAAAAATGCAGGGAGTCACGTGATGCTAGCTCTGTAGGTGCAGCCTGATCCTTCAGCTCCAGCCTCCTGCCGACTTAAAGTTTATATTTTACCAATTTCAGAGGAGTTTGGTTACCCTGTCGGCTCCAATTGGTTTGCTAAGCCTGACCGTACTGTTTTGGTGGAGAAATCGGAGTATATGGAGGTGGAAATGCGGCGGAATGCCCCCCGACACACACAGCCAGTCTCCCGACGAGGCCCAATCAAAGAAGGCGAGAGGGTGCAGACGCCAAGGCCCTGAAAGTGAAAGCTCAGCTCATGAAAACGAGCCTCTAACGCTAGCGCAGTTCCTGGCCGAATTTAAACCTTTTTGGGAAGAGCTGTGCGTCACCGACGAGCTGAAAGCTGTCACCGTAGCTCTGGGAGGACCTATCTCGCGCACGGGGACACAGAGGCAAAAGTTTCCCAACAGAGAAGAGACTAATGAAACAGGAGCCAGAAATTGTCAATTTAAGGCAGAAAATTGTTAAAATGGAAGCAAGATTGAAGATTTAGAGGGTCGGTCGGAGGAATAACTTGGTTGTAATCGGTCTTCCGGAGCCGCGAAGAGGGGATCCGACCGATTTCATTTCTTGCAGACATTTTTCAAAGGAGGTGGTAGGCCCGATGCCTTTTGGGGATAAATTTATTATCGAACGGGCTTCATCGGGCCTTACGTATGCTCCTCCACCGGTGCTCCTCGCCGGTCTTTATAGTCCGCTTATCAAATTTTCAGGAACGTCAAGTAGTGATCCTGAAGGCAAGAGAGATCAAGGATATAAGGTGGAAGGGGTCTCTATTAGAATAACTCAGGATTTCCTAGGTGTGCAATATGCGTCAGAGAAAATGAGTATCACCCGATGGTATGGGAGTTAATTCCTAACGGGTATCAAATTTAAAGTGCTTTATCCAGCCAAGCTGCAGGTCTTGATCGCTGGCCAGTGGATAACGTTTGAGGATGCAGATGCTACCAGGAAGAATTTGGCTACTGCCCTCCCAGATCTCTTTAGATAACCCCTGGGTCAGGGTGATTGGTTATCTGCTGCCGGCTACCAGGTTTGTGCACCTGTTTGCGGCTTTAAGTTACTGGATCGAACTGCTCATAGGAATGTAGAACACTGATAAGGTTCTTGTTTTTGTTGCCGTTGCCTGGAGACAAAGTTCTAGATTACTCTCGCTTCAAACCCTTTTTTTTTTTTTGCTTTTGCTTAGCTGTAGGAGAGCAGTTTTTTGTTATCGATCGGGCCCATAGATCTTGATCCCGGAATGTACAGGCTCTCTGGCGCACGGAAAGTCACAGGGGAGAAGGGAAAGGCTAACCCCAAGTATTACTGGGGGACTCTGTGCCGCGATCGGTGTCTGGTTCTATTATCGCAGCTTACAACGTGTAGTAAGCAGTTTAAGACGAAGGACGGCCTCTTCCTATCCCTGCCTATTTGTTGATGTGGGTGGTGATCGAACCTCCTCGATCTCATCTAGATCGCTAAGGTATTGAGTCTGAGTCCATCGTTTGGAATTTGGGGGATGTTATGCCATCAGCTGTGGTCTCCCGGACCGGAGGGAAAGAGTGTAAACCGGGGACTGGCCCATCGGGGGACTTAGGGGACTTGGATCTCATTTTGGTGGACTTGATTCATCAGTATGTATAAATTCTCAACGCCGCTTGTTGGAACTGTATGCTTGGTGAATACACGGTCTCCAGGGGTTGGAACTCTCACAGATAAGACTATTTTCAATCCATTTCGTGGGGAGTGGGGGGTGTTTTTTTTTCTCTTTGCAGCATTGGACAATGTGAATTTATTATAAGAACTGTGGATGTTACTTAATTTATAATTACATGGGCTGCTGTATGGGAAATAAGTTGGGTATTGGGGTGGGTTAGAGTATGATGGGTTCAACAAACCAAGAGAGGGGTTTTGTGGTATAAATCTATGGTTGACAGCGGAGCAAGTATAGGTTTAGTAGTGGTTTAGGTTAGTCTGAATTTGGTACTTAGTGATACTGTCGGGAGCTGGAGGAAGGGTTGGGGTTAACGGAGCTAAGGATATCATGGACCAATGTGTTTTGGGGAGGGAGGGGGGGGGTGTTGGGAGAGTGTTTTTCAGAGTGTTGGGATTATAATTGTATTAGATATTGATGTATGTACTAGGATTAATATGGGGATTATGGGCAAGTATCGGGGGGGAGAGGGGGAGGGGGATTAGTAAGGGCTTAGAGGAGATAGGTAGGGGAAGATCCGTCACCCAAGGTTTGGGACGGAGAGTGATGGAGACGGCAGTGATGGTAAATAGGAGGTTTTTCAAGATTACCGGAGAATGGGTAGTTTGTTTGAGTTTTCACGTGGAATGTAAGGGTCAGGCAAAAATAAAGAGATATAAAATATTAAAACACTTGCAATTATTAAAGGGACAGATAATATGTTTACAAGAAACGATTTGTTTGGCAGAGAGCTGACTACGCTTAGATGCCAGTTCATTGGCCAGGTATTTGGGGCTGGTTTTAGTACATCTGGTAGAGGGGTTGCACTCTTGTTTCATAGGAGTGTGGCTTTTGAAAGTAGGAGGAAATAGTAGATCAGGCAGGTCGTTATATAATTGTGGTAGGGCTTTTAAACCAAACAAGATTAGTACTGGGAAGTATATATGGACCCAATGTGGACACCCCTGGTTTTTTATGGATTTACTAAAAATATTAGTCAGTTTCAGCATCTTCCATTACTGTTGGGGAGATTGGAACTTACCATTTACTCCGATTTGGACAAGGATGGTAGCGAAATAAGGGCCTTTCTCGGCTCAGAGAGCGGTCAGGATCTAGTTGACAATTTGGGTTTATGTGACCCGTGAGGGCTTTGCACCCATCATGTGGGAGTACACCTTTATATCAGAGGTCCATAAGTCTAGATCCAGGATAGATTATTTTTCGTGAGCAGAGGGTTGTTGTCAGGACTATTGAATAGTAGTATCACCCTGGGATTTTGTCAGATCATTCTATAGTCCGTTTCCTCAATTTGGTCCCTAATACTCCTAGACAGACTATTTGGAAGTTGAATAACCAAATACTTGGCTTTATAGAAATAAAGGATATATCGGACGAGGATTGAACAATCTGAGCGGAGAATAATCATTCAACTATTAGGGGGACTTGTGGTGGTGTACCCTAAAGTGTGTGTTAAGAGGAGAATTTATTCAGTTAAGCGGTTGCAAGTAAAAGAAGGGGAGGAAAGGATTAGGTCTTTGTTGGAGCGAATCAGGGATTTAGAGGGCTCTGTCACAGAGCACCCCAGAGGAATCTAAGGAACTATTGATTAAATTGAGCCCACGAATACGATGGGATTCTGGGTGAGAAGGCAGAATACGCGATTAAGAAAACCAAGGCCCTTTATTTGAATCAAGGAGAGAAGTCTGGCAGGTTTTTGGCTATGCGCCTAAGGGCAGCAGAGGCATCTAGAATAGTACAAAGTATCACGTCCCGTGTTGATGGGTCGGTTAAAACCTCACCCATGGATATTGTTAGGGAGTTCGAGGACTATTACAAAGCATTATATAGCCCAATGACCCCTAGGCCTAATAAGTCAGAGGTGGAAGACTACTTAGCTACTTGTAACCTTCCCCAGGTCTCAGAAAATCAGAAGAGAGAGCCTCACTTCCCATCTCTGAAGTGGAGATTTTGAGGCAATACAAACGCTTTCCAATGACAAGGCTCCCGTCCAGATGGGTTCTCACCTAACTTTTATAAATGTTTTATACCCTGTTATGTCCCGGCTTGAGAAGATTATTTCAGAGTATATTGACCTTGGACGGTAGATGACTACTTATTTGAGGCTTTGATAGTGCTTATCCCAAAGAAGGAAAGAGTTAGATAAAGTCACAAGTTACAGGCCTATCTCATTGATCAACTACGACATTAAGATTCTGGCGAAGATCCTAGCCTCACGGTTGTCCAAGGTCATGCCTAGGTTAGTTCACCATGATCAGGTTGGGTTTATGAAGGGCAGGTTAGCGTCGGACCACCTGCGTAAACTGTCCTCATGTCTTCGGTCTCCAGGGATTGTAAATTTCCATGTGTTTTGATGTCGGGTGGACGAGAGAAGGCATTTGACAGAGTGGATTGGAGATTTTAGCTATTGCTATGGAGAAATTTGGTCTTTCTGCCCAGTTTATAAACTATGTATCTGCTTTTATAGGAATCCCAAAGCTAAAGTATATTGCAATGGCGTATTCTCTGCAAGTTTTCCTCTCAACTCAGGCACTAGACAGGGTTGTCCCTTATCACCTCTTTTATTTAATTTATATCTGGCGCCTCTCCTCACCAAAATGAGATTAGATCCGAGGGTGGTGGGTATCAGAATAGGGTCACAAGAGCTCAAAGTTTTAGCATATGCGGATGATATCTTGTTGCATGTCGCTCAGCCAGGTAGCTCAATTAGGCGTGATGACTATAACTGAGAGTATAGTAGATTGTCCAATTATAGGATTAATGGAGAAACCCAAATGTTTCCATTAAATATGAGAGTACATAAGTTTTAGGTTTTAGAGTTGGGCATGCAATGGACTCGTATGTTTTGAAGTACTTGGGTATCTACTTGGCCAGAACTGATCGGAAGTTGGTTAGACTTAATTTGGATGCCATTAAGAATACCATTAAACAGGACCTGCAAAGGTGGAATGGTCTGCCGCTCTCTCTGGGGCAGGGTTAACATAGTTAAAATGAATATTCTACCTAGGGTTTTCTACCCACTCAATATGCTTAATGTAGTAATACCACTAAAATGGTTCAAAGAATTACATTTATTGATAACGGAGTTTATTTGGAAAGGGAAGAGGCCCTGTAGAGCTTATAATAGGTTGGCAGCCCCTAGGGAGAGAGCGGGACTGAGACTCATGTCTGGGAGTGCATCGATGGTGGTCCATGCATGCACTGGGTACATGGCTGTGACACTGCCTTCGCACACACAGCCATGTCACTAAACAGCCATGGTGGTGCTGTGCATGACTTGGCAGGTGGGTGTGTGCAGCAGTCCACATGGCTGTATGCCCCTGGGTGGGCAGGTCTTGTGGACGTGATCACTGTTGGTGGTCACACACCATCACAGAGGCATGTCCCACGGCCATATGCCATGCACAGTGGGTGGGCTGTATGAGGCTGTGCATTCACACCTATTGACTGTGCTCCCTTGTCCTAGGTGTCTGCCAGCTGCAGGATATCTGGGAGGCACTGCAGGAGATACTAAATGTGGCAAGGGCATCATTGGATATCCTGCAAAGGATTGACTAGCTTGGGGTCCAGAGGAGACACGGGAGGCGGAGCAGCCGGAGTGGGGAGCAGGGCTCCCATTGAACATCCTTATGCCCCTGATTTCTCCTACCCCCCTGGACCCACCCTCACACCCCTCCTTTCCTGTCCCATTTGTTCACCCTTGCCCCTTACCCACCCCCACCTTGTTTGTGGCCCTCCCCCCACACATATGTACATAGTTTTGTAAATAGTTCTTTTTGATATTTTTGATTTCAAATCTTTTGATATGAATACTGTGGTGGTCTCTGATTTGCAGTGGGCTATAGGTGCTCAGCTGCAGTGATGTGCATGGCATCAGGGGTGGTGCAGTCATGGGTACATGTGTGTGTCCATGGGGAAGTGACTATGGTGTGGGAGTAGCTATCAGTCAGTGTCTGTGGTGTGTGTGTGTGTTGTGCCCTGTGCACTGGATGACTGTGTGCAGTGGTCCATGGTGCATGCTCTGTGTCCATGGTGCACCTGTCAGCCCATCCATGGCCTGTGCAGCTGACACCCTTGCATGTCTGTGACCTGCATGGTCTGCTGGCATGTCAGTGGTGGCTGTCCATACAGGGCAGCCACTGTACCCATCACAATGCTGGGTTGCCTCCTGTCACTGGTGTGGTGCATGTCTACCTCAGGTGACACTGTGGCCTCCATGGTTGTTGTCCCACCTCCATGCTGTGGCTGTGTGTGTTGCAGGGGGATGTGCACCACTGTCTGTGACTTGTGCTCTGGGCAAATGATGGTGGCGTACAGGTCCACAGTGCCTGTGCAGGGTGGCTGGCACTCCTGTGCCATGGAGGACTGCAGGCTGTGTGTACATGGTTTCCATGGGCCCATGCTGGGGGCTTGGTTGCCCCACTACTGCGTCCCTGTGTTGTTGTGCCCTTGGGTATGGGTGGGTGTTTGTCCATGCACTGTGTTGCATCTGGTGTGGTGCATGCTTCCACGCACTACTGTGGGTGTCTGTGCTGGCTGTTGTGGCCAGTGCTGGGTCAGGGTGTGTCCTTGGAAGGGTGTGCAAGGTGCTGTACCACTGGTGGTGGGGTCCAGGGCATGCCCTGTCATGTGTGGGTACCTCATGTGCTGATGCATGGTCGATCTCTCAGCTGTACCTCGGGGGAGTTGTGCATGGTGGCACTGTGTATGCCGTTGTTGCATTGCTGTGTGCTGCCACCTGCTGATTGGTGCTTGTGGTGGGGCTACCTTGCATGGTTCTGTGGTGCACAGGGTTGCATTGTCACAGTGGGGGTGGTGGCATGCATGGGGTTTCCTGCAGTGGTGGACGCTGCTCCTGGACAGGGTGTCTGGGGGTCACAGTGCAGGGTGTGCTCTGCATTGGGGGGATGGTGTGGCATGGGGTGGTCGGCCCTCCTTGTGTGCCGGTCACAGCTTGCCAGGGGGTATGATGGGGCACCATGGCCCTGCTGTGGGTTGGTTGCTTGTCTCCATGGGCCAGTGGTTATTCCAGCCCTCCCACAGTTGTGCAGTGCATGGGGTATGGGGGACAATGTCTGTTCTGCTGTGTGTTCCTCTGCCCATCTGTGGCATGGGTGGTGGGCTCCTACATTCCTGGTTGTGCAGTTGCATTGCTGCACTGCTGCTGGGGGATGTCCCTGGTTGTGCTATGGTGCCTCTGGACTGCTCAGATGAACATCCCTTGTTGCGCTATGGCACATCAGATCTGCTCAGCTCCCCTTCCTAGTTGCGCTATGGTGCAGGTGGTGCGATATTCAGTCATCAGCTGTAGGCGCATCTTGGCTGGCTCAGTTTTCGAATATCATGCCTCTTGTGCATGGGCGCAATGGACTTGCGCTTACTTCTGCTATTGCACACTTTTTGGGCGCAGTTTGAATATCTGGGCCAATGTCTCAGCATTGCACTTTGTTGGTTTAGAACAAGTCAATACCCCTTTAAGGGGCAGAAATATACAAAATTGTTTATTTAAAAGAGAGGCCTATTAGATAGATAGCTTTGGCACACTAGATAGGAGATATGGATTAAATGAGAAAATTGACAGAATTTACTGAATAATTCCATATCTAATTTACAGTGCAATATTTAGTATATTTAATATCTAAATCAATAGCTGTGACCTATCTCCTTGCTTGTCTGTGATAAACTGACCACTATCCTGTGACTGCCAGTGGCAGTTTTGGTGGGATAGTGGCCACCAATACAGTTTCATGCTGGTGGGTCGAGATGAAGGACTCCACATATAGTGAAGACCGTCACAGTCCCGATTCAGTCTGCATCAGTTTATTTTGCAGAGTCAAAATATGAAAACTTAAACAATTGTTAAATAAAAAATAGAGAAGCAAGAAATATAAGTAGACATTGAGGGCTCATTTTATTTTAGCCCTTTGTTAGTTATAACCCTCTGTCAAAAAACTAAATGAAACACACTTTGTAAAAAGAATACACCTCTGAGAAAAGAAAAATCCCCCTTTTATAACTTCTAAGAGAGAATTTCATAACATTTAGCATGCCCATGATTTCCCATGGCAGTGGGGACACTATAAAGGTACCAGGGTGTACCAACCACTCTGGCCAAACCAGGAAGTGAAACTAAATTATTTTCTAAGAGTGAATTTCATAACATTGAGCATGCCTGTGATTCACCATAGCAATGGTGACACTAAGAAGGTACCAGGATGTACCAACCACACTGGCCAAACCAGGAAGTGAAATTAAAAAGAAAAGAGTAAGAGGATTTTTTTTTTTGCTCTTCTAATATATGTTTTAAAAGTTAAGGTGCTAAGACAGAATATGTAGCACTGTATACTCAGTACAGTCTAACTTGTTTAAAAGAGGATATACATTGACACTTGTGAATAAACAAGGAACTATGCTACAAACAAAAAATAAAACTAAATGTGACACAGCCCTGCATCAACAGAGTGGCTGCAAGTTTAAATATAAAGAAGGATTACTCCTTATGTTGATGTATACCATTGATAAAGTAAAATGAAATAAGGATTTAAACCAATGCAGTAAGCAAAGCACCTTATTAAACTGTGAAGCACTTGAAAATAAATAGTAAACAAAAAAGAAGTGCACCACAGTTTGAACATGTCACCAGCAAATATTCAAAGCAGTAGGTATTTCATTATGTTACCTGCAAAGAACCATATCCATCTTTCGGATGAGACGTTAAACCGAGGTCCCATCTGCCTGGATTGGTGGTAGTGCAGGTGGATGTTAAAGATCCCATGGCACTTATCAAAAGGAGTAGGGGAAGACTTTATTAAGGAAATCATACATATCAAAACAAAACAATTGACAGTATCAAAAAATACAGGCAGAGCACAGGAAAAGCAAATAAAAATTAAACAATAAGAAAAAAGAATAGGAGGAACAAAACCAAATATCATCATTACGTGATCAGAAAGTCATTATCAGTAATCCAAGGTAAGTTCCTTCAGAGGGCCAACAAGTGGATCTTTGTGAGAGTCTTAGATTCAGAGAAATAAACATCTTGTATGGACTTAAAAATATTACCATATAGTTCATAGTATGAAAGTTCCTGTTGTTGAACAGTAAACAGGCACCTGGAGTGCCAAATAAACCATTTAATAATAGAAAAAATAACAAACACCATACTCTTATCCCAGGTAGTCCAATTACTGGGATAATTACCATATAAAAGAGCTGGATTTGTAAGATGTAAAAAAAAAGGTAAATCAAACTTATCATAAAGGAATTTCCAAAAATCAAGAACATAAGAACAAGTAAAATATAAATGCAGCAGAGTTTCAGGTTGAGTAATACATCCTGGTCTAGAACAAATATGTTCTTCCACCCTCTTATGCTTTTGATTAGCCTTAACATTTAATCTCTCATGATAATTTAGCCAATGATGATCTTTAAATTTATAAGGGATATGAGGTTCATTTAAAAAAAGAAGTAAGACATCATGATGTATTACTGGACATTTAGGAAAGACCTCCAAAATACCAAAATGAGTCTCCAAAACAAAGGCATATAGCTGTTTTTTTGAGAGGGAAATCACTTGTCTACTTGTGATCCCCCAGGCTTTTAACTTAAAAACATCTCTTAAATACAGAGGAGATTGAACACCCTTATCAATACGATGCAAAGTTCCTAAGTCCCATGCTGCAAACCAAGGGGAAATGGAGGAAACAAAGAGATCACACCAATATTTATCTGGGGAATGAAAAAAAGGTCTGAAATTAGCATACAAAAATTGACAGAAAAAAAACCAGAACTGGGTTAATCATATGCTGTCCACCTTGTTGACGAGGTAAATATAAAACATTCCTCTGATAGAGTTTAAGTGACTACCCAGAAAGACTGAAAACAAACAATAAAATTTAACTTCCCTTGACTTAGGAATAGGAAAAACAGAACTAAGAAATAAAAAAAGAGGCATCAAATAGGTACTTATCATATAAACTCTTTTACTATAGCTCATTTTTGTCTTATTCCAATTCTGAACCATACAGGATCCAATTAACAATTTTTTATCCCAGTTATCTACATCTATTTGAGGTGACCCAAACTCAATACCTAATATTTTTAAAGGGACTGATGTACACGGGAGACCAGCTACATGACTCTGAGGGGCTAATTGACCTCTCAGAGGCTTCCCAATACACTTCAATAAATTCAAACTAGTACCTGAGATTGTACCATAAGTGTTACAAATAGATAAGGCTTTAGCTGCAGAGGAATCATTCCCCACTAAAAGAACTATATCGTCTGTGTAAGCCAAAGCCCTATAAGGAACAGCAAAGGATGACAATTTATTAGGGTCAATGCCAGAAGAGCAATGTAGAAGTCTTAATAACGGATCTATACTAAAAATATATAAGAGAGGGCTAATTGGACACCCTTGCTGGAACCCAGTTTTTATGGGAACATGAGGGCCTGAAAATTCATTAATGCAAGGATGGACTGTTGCAGTTCGGTAAAGGGCTTGAAGCCAAGATATAAAAGTAGTGGGGATACCATAATGTTGTAATGCTTGCCATAAAAAGACATGTGTTACCTTATCAAAAGCTTGCCGTTGGTCTAGGGAAAGAACGAATCCAGCTGAAGGGGAAATGGAATCATGAGAGAATATGTCTCGCAATAAAAGTAGTTGGTCTGTGATCGAGTTTCCGCACAGTACAAGACTGAGCTGGAGAAATCAAGAATTTTGCTACTGTTAATCTCGTGATTCAATAATTTGGAAAGAATTTAAAATCAGTATTTAAAAGGCTAATAGGTCGCCAATTTGATAAATCTAGTTTGTCACCTTGTCCTTAAAGAGAAAAAATAAGAGCACCAGTAGACATCTCAAAGGTACAGATCGTGCCTGTAAAATAGCATTATAAACCGAAGTTAGTTCATCTAACAGTTCACCTTTAAAAATGATAAAGATCAGAGGTAAGGCCATCTAAACCAGGGCCTTTCCTTTAGACAAAGATTGTATAGCAGTAGCAACTTCCTGCTTGGAATAGGAGCTACTAGACCTAGAAGTTGTGTTTAGGGGCATGTAAACCTGGAATCACATGAAAAAGAAAGAAAATCTGTTTGACTTACACGGGTCACAGAAAATAAAGAAGCAGCATAGTCAGATGCAATGCGCACAATACTGTGCTGATCTTCATGAACCACACCCTGACTGTCATAAAGAGCCGAGATAGTTATAGACCCTACTACTCCCTGTCAGCTTAGCAAGGGGCAAGTATGAAAAAAAGGGCCTCGTATTTCTTGTTGTTGCCGGGATTCTATATCTGTGGACTGAGACAAATGATATTGTTTCATTTTCTCCTGAAAATTAGCAGTCTGAGCCGAGAAATCATGTTTAGTAAATTGTGCAAGAGAATACAAATGTTGGAGTTGTTTTCGTCTTTTTAAGTATGAAAAGTAGGAACCTTTCCGAGAATATCTACCACGAGAGATTAGAAGGGAACGGAGGTCCAATTTTGTTTCTAACCACCAGACAATAGGGTCATCATATAAAGGATATAATGATTTCCTACAATCCAAAAAATTGGAAATTAGGTGAAGGAGGCCTGATTCCTGCAAAATCATAGAATTTAACTTCCAATATCCTGGTTCTTTTGGGGGGCAGTGGCTCCCAAGGAAATCAATACCAGACAGTGGTCTGAGTAAGGAGTTGGGTCAACGGAGACAGACTGAAGTGGCAAAGAAAGAGACAAAAAGAAAAAATCAATATGGGTAGATAAAGAACCTCTAAAAAATGTATGTTCCCAAACACCAGTATGAGACAAAACAGCATCTTTAAGATGTGCCTCACTCACAACTTTTTTCAGAGCAGCCATATCGCCAAATATTTTTTTCATTTTAGTGGCCGAACCTCTATCACTCTGACTTAAACCACAATTAAAATCCCCTCCCCATATCACAAAATAAGCTATATGCAAAAAGGGACTGATTTTCTGAAAAAGGAGCATACGATCAGCTTTAGTCTGTGGAGCATAAGTGTTAATAAGTCTAAAAAAAATGGCATTCAAAATGAAGTCTACAAGCAAAACCCTACCCGGGACAAGGTCCAATACTCGTACTACTGTTGGTGCAATATGATGGAAAAGGATACCAACCCCTGTGCAATGTTCAGGGCCGATGGACCAATACGAAATCCCTGTAATCCATTCTTTAGTGGAAAAAAAAGTTTGAAAATGGAGTGAAGCCTAGTATCTTGTAAAAGAAAGATACCAGAAGAAAAAGACTGTAGAAAGGAGAACACCACAGTCCGTCTAAGTTTATTTTTAATACTATTGACGTTGGTCATTAAAAGGAGGAATGGAGGGGAAAAGGGCATTTAAAGAAAGAAAGGAACTCAATGTTTTTTTTTTCCGAGATTTACCTTTGTGATGGGAGGGTTGGGTAAAAGTATCCCCATCATCCGTCAGTACAGACGCAGCAGTGTCCTTAGGCATAACGGAATCAGCAGAACAAACTGAATCCGTGTCAGAGTGATCAGCAGTTAAGAGAACCGAAAATCTATTGGAAACATCATGAAACAAGGTTTTAGACATTTTAGGGGTGGGTTAAGGTCCAATAGACCTCTTCCGAGTAGAGGTTCTCCGGGCAGGAGGTTCTTCCAGTATGGGGGGCATACAGTCAGACAGAAGGGCAGGATTCTTAATAGACATAGAGTCAGAAGAGAAATCAGGGGGATTACCAGGAAGGACAGCCAAGGGAGAGAAAGAGGAGTTAAGAGTCTCAGCCACAGGACCTTGCTCATTAACCTCAGGAGGAGGGGGGAGAGGGTCAGGGATTGAGGTAACAGACAATGTCGTAGTAGGTATATCCATGACTAACTGTGAACCCATTGGTTTAGCCACCTTCCGTTGGGCCAGCGAAATCAAAAGACGTTGCTCATCCTTGTCTGAAGAAAGGGACGTCTTATGAGCTGCCTTTGGACAAGTCATGTAAACATGTCCTTCTTCCCCACAAAGGTTACACCGGACTAAGTTTGAACATCGTTTACTGAGATGACCAGTCTTGTGACATGGGGAACATTTCAGCTGGTCACAAGTACGACTAATGTGTCCAGAAAGGCCACATTTATAGCATGTCCTAGGCTGTCCTGGGTAAAACAAAACCCCTCGGTCTCTACCCAAAAAAAAACTATTTGGAAGATGACGAGGAGTCCCATCATCAGTATGCAGTAGAACACGGATTTTCCAACCACCTGTCCAAATCCCTTCAGAATCGAAGATAGCTTTGGGATGGTTGGACACAGTACAATGTTGTTTCAACCAGTACAGTAGGTCAGTGATGCTGACCCCTTCATTACGGAAGAGAACCGTAATGGTTTTATGAGCAGGTCTGGTAAGAGGAAAACCTCAAAAGGGGCCCACAAAGGGGTAGTTTTTGCTTGTTGATAACGAGCCCAAAATTTTTCAAGACCACTATTTAATTTAAAACTAACATCAAATATGGATTCTCCAGACACATGAATAAGTGCATACAGTTCTGAAACTTGAAAATGCAAACTTTGTCTCAATAACTGATGACCCACATAAATCCTATCTAGAAATACATCCAAACCCCCTTTCTAAATAATACAAACTGCATTATGACGTTTAGCAGAGGAGACTGAGTTAGAAAAAAAAGAAGCATAAGGTTTAAGAGGGGCAACCAGAGGGGGCTGGAAAATCACCTTAGGAGAACCCTTAATAGTATTCCTGAGTTCTGCAGGAATAGATTTCGAGATATCAGAATATACTGAATCATCGCTGAGGGCTGCAGCCTCCTCTTCACAAGGCTGAGTACTAGCCCCTGTAATTCCCCCTGGTTGAAATTCTGGGTTCGTTGAGAAAGCAAAATCTGAGGATAGGTGGAGTGGAGAACGCTGAAGATCAGAACAAGGGAGAGGAGAAGCTTGATCAGGATTGAGTATAGTTGTACCAGGAGTAGGGCTAGGAGAACCAGGTTTAGGTGCAGGGGAACCAGGTTGAAGGAGCCCAGCAGGTGAGACAGTAGCCTGAGGTTCTCAAACAGTACTCACGGGTCCTACAAGAGGGCGAGGTGTAGAGACAAGGTGAACTCCTGGAATCTTGATAGGTGTGAGGCTGGAAATCCAGGAACCTGTATCCAGGGAGTGCATCCAGCCAGCTGCCTGGAGTGAGTTCTCAACATCCAACTGTCTTCTTCACACACAGGGGTGTCAGTCCAACGTAGCTTACTCGGGCTCCCCTGTTTAACTACTCTGTCCTGTTGAGTAGAGTTCTGGCCAGCAGAAAACGAAAACACCGTAGCGGTCGCTTGATCCTGTCCAGCGTGGTGAAAAATGATTTCTTTTGTAGCCGGTGCCTCACTGTGGGTTGTCTCCATGGCGACCGACCGCATTGTAACAACAGAGCACTCCGAAACCGGAGCAGTAGAAGATGTTTCTCGGGAGTGAAAACGAAGATAAAGATCTTTCTTCTTGTCTTGGTAGTGTTGTTCTTCTAGTTGTAAAAGATGATGCAGCTCCTGATTAGAAGAGACATCTGTCGAGAAGGAAGAATCAGTTCCAGATAAAGCAACGGCTTCCATACGAGGTAGGTCAGGCAAAGCAGGCAAAGGAATTGAAGCCTGAAACTGCTCAGGCTCCACATGAGCTGAGGAAACATCCACTGGAGACTGCATCGAAGCTGTAGAGGAGACGTTCTCCTCAGACAGCAACACATCCTTCCCATCCAATGGCAGCACCTGAACTGAGGCAGCCATCCTTCGATGGCTCAAAGGGTCCCCCTACTGGCAAACAGTAGGGGAATTTCCCCAGTGTCCTGGCCAGATTTCCCTCATTCACTAAAAATACCACCAACAACTTAATCTGGTTCAAGGTCAGTTGGCATTCATCTGTATCCCCCTTCCCCAGGTCGTGCCTGAAAATAGGTAGGATTTGTCTAGTGCACTTACCCGGTCAACAAAAACAAAATAAAATAAAAATAAAATAAATAAATATAAGCAAATGCAACCTTATTGTCTGTACAATGTAAGAAATATGAAACATAGGTGAACTAGAGAGGTAGCAAAAGAAAAGGAAAGGACATGATTGTTCTGGAAGAGACTTTTGGTACTCTCTTAAATCCTTAATTGGCAAAGCCCCCAAGGCCCCTCCAGATCTACTGTTGACTGTGAAGGGGCCCCAACAGGAACCCATCAAAACTGCCAATTAGCTGAACAACACGTTCACTGAACTTTCAAGGGTACTCCCTGGTAACTACTTCAAAGATATGCATGTTCAGCAATGCCCACCTGTCCCTCAAGATCCCCCAAGGAATGATGTACCACCCTTTTACTTTAGACATGTTACCAAAGCAAAAACCATCAAGCATATTAAAAGGGCACATGGCAAGACCAGGATGGGGCAGATCTGCTTGACATGAAGCTGGTTGGTCTACTCCTTCATGAACTTGCTGGTCCTCTTACCATGGTGTTTAATGCCTCTAAAATCAGGAGTATTTCCAAATGCATGGAAGTCAGATAACGTAACACCTGTCTTTATAGCGGGGGATAAAACCCAAACATCCAACTACAGACCTATATCCATCCTTCCTCCCCTTTCAAAATTACTCAAACGAATGGTCTCGGAACAGCTTACTGAATTCCTTGATAACCATACCCTACTCTGCCAGCAACAGCACGGCTACCATAAAAAGCACTCCACACTCACCACTCCAGTTGATTATTCATCCCAACTTTATAACACCTTGGATAGTGGTCAGGCAGTTGGATCAGTCTTCATTGACCTCACGAAGGCTTTCGACTCTGTTAATCACATCCTCCTCTTAAGTTGCCTTCTGTCTACAGGTCTATTCCCAGATACAGTACTATGGCAGCTACCTCTCTAACATATCACAATGAGTCACAATTGGTGATACCCTATCCACTGTTAAGGAGGTGCACCTTGGGGTTCCACAGGGGTCAATCCTTGGTCCACTGCTCTTTAGCCTCTTCATCAACTCCACCCCAATGGCTTGCTCAGCAAGCACAGTTCTCTATGCTGATGATGCAGCGATCTCAGTCGCTGGCAAAGACCAACAATCCATCACAACTGAACTCCAAAGCAGCTTCCATAAACTTGAATCTTGGTTTGTGGAAAACAAGTTACTACTAAACGTCAAAAAAGAGAGTATGTTCTTCACCACCTCCCAAAGCAAAATGAAATACCTGCCCCTGTGTATTCATAACCAAAACTGTGAAATCCTAGACCAAGTATCTAACTTCAAATATCTTAGCATTACCTTTGATGACATGCTCACCTTCTCAAACCACACTGACTCTGTTATCAAGACTGCAAATATAAAACTTGGTGTACTTTATCATCACAGACATTCAATGACACTGGATGCCCTCAAACTAACCATCAGTAGTTCAGTACTGTTTACCATTGACTATGGGTTGCCTGTATATGGGGTTGGCACAAAAACTGCTCTTAGCAGGATCAACACACTCCTCAATAAGGTCTGTCATCTTACTTTGGGGGCTACTGTCAACACCCACACCTGCTCACTGTACACTGAAACTGGCTGGTTCCCATGCCATCTTAGAGGGCAATACCAAATCTGCCTACTTCTATCAAAAGTACTACTTGGACTGACATCCCCCACACTTGGCAGACACTTTAAGCCGGCTGTCCCAATTAAACCTACCCATAGTGCAGACACTGACATGATGGTGATTCCCTTCAAAAGAATGAAACTTGCCCAGAACTCCATTCTGTATCTAGGTCCAAAATGGTACAATGAACTACCTGCTGTCCTCACTGATACTATCAAGATTAGTACCTTCAAAGCTGGGCTCAAATCTCTCATTGGCTCTAAAATGAATTGCACCTGCCTGTGCTAATATGATAGTACCTCGCCCCCAGTTTTCCATTTAGCTACCCCCTCTACATCCTTCAGCTATATACCACTTTTTTTTCTTAACCCACTCCCCTACCCCAATTACTTGATGGTGGCCTCACTTGGTTGAAAGCTCCATCTCTCTCCCACCTCAGACGATGCCACCTGCCAGTGCTAATAAGATAGTACCTCCCCCCCCCCAGTTTTCCATTTACCTACCTACCTTCTCTACATCTTTCTGCTATCTACCACTTTTTTCTTAACCAACTCCCCTATCCCAATTACCTGACGATGGCCTCACTTGGTTGAAAGCTCCACCACTCTTCCACCTAAGACAATGCCACCTTCAGCTGATCCCCTAACACCCTCTTATCTAATCAGTCTATCTGTTAATATTGACTAATTTGATGTGTATAAGTTCAAATTTTACTATTACTGCCTGTGTATATGCTTGAATGTTTTCTCTCTTTTTTTTTCTCTGTAAACCTTGTATGTTTGTAATGTTTATTCAACACTGATGTGGAACCTTTGAAAATGAGTCCTTGACTGAAAGGTATTAATCCAAAACTGAAATAAATAGATAAATACATATATTTTTCTTCATCTAAAGAAAATGCTGCTATAAAATGTTACTATAAGCTATAACAAAATGCTAAAGTGCGGACAATGAAATAAATAATTATAAAAAAATCAACCAAAGGGGCATGAGACATGTATATACTATGTGCTTACCAGAAATGTTATCTAACGTGGGTTACAATGATATATGGACTAATAACCTACCAGGTAGAAAGTTATAAATATTTACATGGAATATCAGTGAGATAGTCAGCATATGTGTATCTAATACATAGAACAATGTGGTAGACAATGTGAAGAAAAATAAAGTAAATAAATAAATATAAACAAAAATGAATATAATTTAAATATACCACCAGGTTTGGTCCACAGAAGAAGCAAGATAGCATCAAGATTATACATGCAAAACTCATTGATAAGTAAACCTCAGAAAAAGAGGTAACTATGAAGTTTAAACAATGATTGTGTAAAAAAACTGAAAAAATGAGATAAACAACTAAAAAGTTAAAAATTAATTACACTATGAAACATTGATCAAAAAATACTTGGTGATCTAAATAAATACAAGATTTTTTTTTTATTTAGTTAGTTAACCAGGTGTAGCACACTAAGCTGAAAGCTTTTTTACAGGAGCGACCTGGGAGCACAAGGAGGTTAAGTGACTTGCTCAGGGTCACACAGTATGCAAGTGGAAGCTGTGGGATTCAAACCCAGGTCTGGTCTGCTGGATGTCACCAAATTTACAGCTCAGAGCCTTAGACCACTGCGCTATACTGCCTCCTAGATATTAAAACATCTCCAGTGAGTGGGTCATTTTGTCTCCAAAGGTGTGCATAGGTGTCTCAGCACCCCACAGGCTGCCTGCAATGCCTATTTAAAAATTACCTGTTATCCGTGTTAAAATACCTGACCGGAAGTACGCTGTTATGTTGGGTAGGGTAGTAAATTACCTGAACTACCCTACACGGCCAACAATCACCTACACCTAACCTACCCAATCCAGCTACGTGAGTGGTAGCCCATGCCTACATCTGAGCACCTTGTGTACTGGAGAGGTTACTAGAACCTTTTGTTTCAGATTGTCAGTGAGCTGAAGCAATTGGACTCTCAAAGACCACTGAGGGATCCTCATATGGAGCCTGGCCAAAGGTACTGTAGCTATGGCTGTGGCCATAAGACCCAGAAGCCGAAGAAACATTTTGTTTGGGACGTATCAGCAGTTGTAAACTACCTGGGCCTGTGCCAATGCTAGGCCTTGTCCAGAGGCACAAATTCAAAGCCTATGGCTGCAGCCAGGACAACCCCTGTACACAGCAGACTCTGGGAAGGAGTCAAAATGTACTTTGGCACATTGACAGTGATCCACAGAGCATTGAACAGTTGCCTGCCTTGAGCTAGAGTGTGTGTGAGTTGCTCCCTGTAGTGAGCTTTCAGAAGCCAATCATCCAGGTAAGGGAATGCATACAGGCCTTCCCTGCAAAGGGCTGCTGCCACCACATCCAAACATTTGGTAAAGACCTATTTTGCAGGTGACAAGCCAAAGGGCAATACTCTGAACTGGAAGTGTTCCCCTGAAACATGAACCTTAAATATTTCCTTTGAGGTTTTTGGATTTTGATATGATGGTAAGCATCCTTCATGTTGAGGGAACAGATCCAATCCCCCACTGCAGTAGTGGTAACAGGCCCTGTAGAGTCACCATCCTATATGTTTTGTATTCTGTGAAAAAGTCCAGGTCCCTGAGCTCCAAAACAGGCCTTAGATCCCCTGTCCATTTTGGAGTTAGGAGGTACCGAGAACAGAACTCTCTATTTCCCTGTTCCAGGGGTACAGGTTCCATTGCCCTTTTCTGGAGCAAGATGTGAATTTCCTCCAGAAGTGGGGGAATGTGCTCTTGAGGATAACATGTAGGCACTGGTGAATGGTCTGGAGAGAGCTCTAGAAGCTCCAGAGTGTGTCCTTGTGCTATTATTTCCAAAACCCAGGCATCTGAGGTCAGCTTCTTCCATTGGTCTAGGTGGAGGGAGAGATGACCCCCAGCAACCATCCCTGGAGGTAATGGTGGCTGTGGGGGTGGCTGGGGGGGTGAAAGGAGCAGGGCTGAGCCACTTGTGGCTTCTGCTGCACTACCACCTCTAAGGGCTTTTAAATGGGCATTGGGAGTGGCTACTAGAGTAGGCAGGGCTCCTGCTCCTTTACCATTGTCTGATTGTCTGGTTGTAGTATGATGTCTTGTACCTGCCAGATGAAGAGACTCCCTCTGTCTGCTTCTTGGCTGGGTGTGATAGAGGGAATGGACAGATCTGTGGGTTCTACAATTCTTAGGTCCAAAGAGCCAGAGGTATAGGCCCCTTTGCCCATGCCATCTAGTCTTCTTTATTCCTTGTCAGGAGGAAGAGAACTGAGATGTATTGATTCCTTTGATCTGCTGTGGGCAGCATTGATGACCACAGAGCCAGTTCAGGTTGGCCTACAAACAAAGGCCTACCTAAGGGGGTCATATGCATTTTATCTGCTTTTATAGGTATGTCAGGATTTACATTAAGCTGATGCCAGGCAGCAAAGATGGCATCCTCCAAGCCATGGAGGATGGGTGGAATTACAATGGAGGGGAGTCAGGTAGCTCCAAGAAGTCTATCAGGTTCTTCTTGGTTGTGTCCTGCTCCTCCAAATCAGACCCTTGGCAGCTTAAATTTGCTGCATCATGGTTATAAATGAGGGGTCCTCAGGAGGGGAACTAGGGGTGTAAACCATCAAGTCTTTGCTGCACATGGAAACTGTGGAACAAGTCCTCTCATAGGGACTTGCTAAATAATCTTCAGTCTCCTCATTCTGTACCATTAGATCAGGATTATATTCCATGTTGTCATTTGTCTGGTCGCTTGGACGAAGGGAGCACACTGGTGAAGCTGTTGGCACTCAAGAGGGGTATAACCTTGGTAGGCATTGGTGCAGGGGGTTAATTGATAGACCCTATTGATGGGCAGGGACCCTGGTTTTCCATTTTTGCCTGTAACACTGGTAACAATCACGAATCCTGCTTGGTTTGCGGATTTTGAATTCTTGTACCGGTGCCTCACGGAAATTGCATGTCAATGCACAGAATCTCTAAGATTTCAGTATCTTTTTAATTGTTTTTTATTTTCTCTTTCTATGTCCTCTTCTCACAGCATCAGTCTCCACTTTTCAGAGATCCCTAGGCTGGGTATCCCCTAACTTCATCCCCAGGTAATGCTCAGGAGCTCCTGTGGGCCTGCCCCATCCTGCCTGGATTGTACCCCCCCAGGTGGGAAGGGAAGGGACCCCAGGTCACCCCTCCACACTCACTTAGTGTGTGTCAGGCAGCTCAGTGGGTCCCTCATGGAGCCTGGGGCACCTGGGTCCCTTCTGCCAGTGGCTGATGTGGAGTGATTGTTCCTAGTTTTCTGGTCTCTGTCCCTGAGGGCACCAGCACTAGAGATCAAAGGAGGTAGGTCACAGAGACATGCCACTGCTCCAGATTCTGGCTAGTGTCCTCCCCTCCTGATCACTCTGTAGCACCTGTGCACCACTACCCGTGGTCACACAGGTGGTAGTAAAGAAGTAGGACCTGCAGCCCACCTTCCCTGGAGGAGGAGAGCAGTCCCCAGGTGCTCAATCCTACTCCCCTGGCCAGACCTCCAGCAACCCGAGTTTGCTTCTGACCCTGGGTCGCTGGCATTGCAAGGCAAGCAATAGTGCTACCGCAGCACCAGCAGACTGATCCAGATTTCAGCATCTTAAAATGAATGCTGCTGTGCTTTGCATTCTTTCAGCTTTGCTGCATATAAAGTCAGTAAGGAAATGACCCGCACTGCTTTGTTGTAATCAGCCATTCAGTTTAACCACCCATGCCTAGTGGTTAGAGTAACAAATGGTGATCGAACTGGGTACATCCAGCAGACTTTGGTTTGAGTCCCACAACCTCCACTTGCATACTGTGTGACTCCAAGCAAGTCACTTAACCTCCCCAGTGCTTTTAGGTCACTCCTTAAAACAGGCAGTTCTACCTAGTGGACCTTACCTGCTTTACAAAGGATATAAAAAAAATATCAATATATGTTTACTACATCAAAGAATGGTAGTCAGGGTACCATGTAATTTACCCGAGTTTTACTTGGGCTGCAATGTTTTTGTATAGGTAAAGATAATTGTTCAGATACATTTTATGTGTTTTATAAGCTTGTTTTTAGATTTTAGACAGGTTTTTATTGTATTCTTTGCATATAAGCATCTAGGTTGTAGATTGTTAAATGCAGGATCACTGTTACCAACTAACTTATTCAAGTTTATAATCAGTAGGGCCATCCAAAATCCTCAGTTGTTTGAATGAAATCTAGCTTGAATGAAAGTACGTTCACGAAGAAGAAACTTCCTTACTATTTATGAAAAGACTTCACAGTTAGCACCCCATTTAGGGGAACTGGATCATTTACACCTTTTTCCCCACCTGCTGTTTCAGCCTCTGTGACAACAAAAAGTTTTCTGATAGACTGCTTCAACAAAAAGCAAATGTTAGGTATTTAAGAGTACTTATGTTTGGCCAGTGGATTTTGAAAGCACAGTCAATGACATACAGATGGTAAGACCCCAGGGGCTGTATGATGCTGGTGGGCAGAGTAGTGTTCAATTCACATCTGAACAAAGACATGAAAACTGGGAGACACCCTTTCCATGGACACCAAATAAAAAAAAAAGCATCCACATGTCTGGGAGATGCATGAATCCATTTGAAGGTCCTCCACGAATCACACGTGGAT
This sequence comes from Neoceratodus forsteri, assembly GCA_016271365.2. Lineage (NCBI taxonomy): Eukaryota > Metazoa > Chordata > Ceratodontiformes > Ceratodontidae > Neoceratodus > Neoceratodus forsteri. The sequence continues at coordinate 1,105,153,275 of CM057449.1, read as the reverse complement.
TTTTTAGGTGAAGACACTTTATTTCAAAGAAGCAAATTCAAGCAGTTTTTTTTGCTCCTCCTACCCCCTGGCCATCCACTCCTTCAGGCCTGCCAAGGCCCCCTACCACCTGCTGAGTCCCGACCACCATCCACTGACCCTTACTGCTGTGCTACCAGGTAACCCAAAGTAACCCTTAATTGAGTGGGCCCCTACCCCTGTGGGAGGCTACTAGGGGAAGAGAATTGCCCCAAAGAGCTTCCTGTGTATCCTGGGCATGGCAGGGTTCAGACCAGACACATGTCTGGGGCTCCTGGCTTATGGAGGGACCAACAGCCATCCTTTGGTTGGTCAGCCGGTGTTTTCCCATTTTCTTGTGAGTGTGATAGGCCATATGATGTCAAGGCACAAGCCGTCATCCGTCATGCTCCCTCCTGCAGTGAGGGCTGACTTGTTGTCATGCCTCTGGCCTCCACCATGGACCAGCAAATGCTGAGCCATGAACCCACCCTCCCTTCCAGAAGGTGAGCGGTTGTTGGGCACTCAAGCCTTCACCCACCATATGGCCCTCCAACACCCAAATCTGTTCCCTAACCCTGGTCAGCAGTGTCACAGGCAGAAATCCAGTTCAGGCAGTTAAATTATAGATGGGGAAAAAACAAAGGTAGTCCACCTTAGCAGTGATAGTTCAGATTAATTCACTTCTGAGTTCTAACAAGAAATAAGACCAAGTCATTTATAACTTGTGCATGTGGGGTGTGGGTGTTGAAGAAAGGGGATCATAGTGCTGTCACTACTGCCATCACCCCGAGGGATGTGGACTGCATTGCTGCTACTGCCATCACACCGAAGAGGTGGGGGCTGTAGTGCTTCTGCCATCACCACTGGTGGATGGGGAATGTAATACTGCTGTCGTCCCACCTGAGGGATAGGCGCCATAGTGCTGATACTGCCATCACACATGAGGAATGGTGAACATAGTACTGCTGCTTCTGTCACACCTGAAGGAGGGAGGTCATAGTGCTGTTGCTGCTGCCATCACACCAGAGGTATGGGGGCCATAGTGCTGCTTCCATCACACATTAGGGATGGGAGCTGTAGTGTTGCTGCTGCCATCACATCTTGTACCTAAAATAATCTTAAATTGGTACAAGGATGGAAAGATGTGTAATAGTGGAGGTCAAAATTGCTAAAATGCATGTTAGCAGAGTTAAAAATTGTTAAATAAAGTACACAAAACCAAACACTGGTAAAACCGGATTTTGACTTAGCAGACACCAGTGACAATACCATTTTTTACAATGTGCAAAATGGAATATGCCCTTTCTCAATCCCTGTAAACCAGTGTCCCTGTTGATGGGTGGGGGAGGCAAAAGCTGTTTGAATATATCCATAAAGGAAGACAAGATGGCATGTACATTGGCTCCCATGTATTCAGCAGGAGTACTGGAGGATGTTGATAGGGAGGCAAAGTTTACTGGATTGATGATGATACACCAGACATACTAGGCTTGGTGGAACCTGTACAGTAGCTTGTCCCAAACTGAAAGCTATGTTGACCACCAATGATATCATAACATGGCATAACTAGGGACCGGGGCTTTAGGGGGATGCTATATCACCAGGGAATTTGAATACATAATTACATCTTGGAGTCATCGGGTATCGGGGGATCCACTAAACCACCAGAGACTTATAATAAACATTAACTCACAGGGAAATCAGGGAAGGGGTCCACTAGTCCACCAGGTAGGGGGTTTATTTTACTATATATTCATATGTGGGTAATCGGGGATTGGGTGTCCACTAGACCACCAGGGAAGTATACTAATTTCCTATTTCTTGGGGACATAATGGAGGGGGTCTGTTGGACCACCAGGGAATGTTTGGGGACACTGCCACATGGCTGCCCACAGCTTGTGGCAAACTGTCCAGGTGCAGCCTCTGTTTGGTGCACTGCTATGGTTGCCACAAGCTGTTGGACTTTGCTGCTGGGACCCTACCCAAGCAAGAATTGGGCGCAGGGTCCGTGGCATACCCAGGTTTGCCACAGCCCTAGATTGCTACAACTTGTGATGATCTAAGGGATTTTTGAGAATCGGGCCCTGTGACTTTAGCCAGCAACTCCAGTGATCTCAAAACTACATCTTGATGCATTACTTCACCTGCTCCACCATCTCTTTTAAAAAAGACTGTGTCATTTTCCTCTAGGTCTTTTCCCATAACATTTTTAAGAATTTTGTGAATCATAGGGCTCAATTTTCAGATCCCCATTAGATCAGCACACCTTGTGTCGACACCCCAATTGGAGTAAACTCAGGTGCACCAGGGACCATGCGCCCAATTTTGTAAAAATCGGGGTCCCAGCTCCAAACTCCCTGAGTGTGCTGCAAGTCATCCTATGTGCCGAACACCTGGTGCACAGGTGAGGAATGCCACAGACTGTGGATATTTCAGACAGTACTTGCAGCTGTGGGAGGGGCCAGCAGCTGCTGGCAGGGTCCAGGGAAGGCAGGCCAGATAGGTTGGGAGGGTGGTGACAGACCCCGATGTGGCACTGGCATGGCTCAATCCATGATGGGCAGTGTGTGGGGGGGCTGTACTGTGACTAGAACTGGGGGGCCCTGGAATTAACCAGATGTGGCCCCCCATTGTGGGAACATGTGGTTGAGTGTGGAAGGGTAGCAGATGTCCCCTAGCAGCAGTGGCAACAGAGGGCATGGACCACCTCCCACCATGGCAGGGCACTTGGAGTGGTGCACAGACCATTAGACCAGCTCCTGGCTGGTCTAACCCTGACAGCCCATGGGCTGTGGCTGGCATTTGCAGAATCCTAAATAAGGGGATACTGCAGCACTGCCATGGTGCAAGCCCACCTCTATGTTACCACACTGGTGAGTCCATCTCAAGGATGGTGCAAGTCTGGCCGGCAGAGGTGGACCCCTAGTTGCTGCAAGGGGCATCTGCAAATCAGGACAGGAGCAAGGTGTGGCACAAGGAGCCCCTTGGTGCCATTTCTCCATGATGCAAGCCCCTTTGAAAATTGAGCACATAGTTTTTAACTTATAACCTGGCTCATAGCCATTCTGCTTTACACCAAAAACAGAGACAGTATTATTGTCCCTAGAACCTCTACAGGCTCTTTCATCCTGCAGTCACCACAAATTTGGATTACTGGTCATAATTTCAATGATCTGTTCTTTTTATATCTGAAAACAACCCTCTTTGGCCTACCTGGTGGCATGGAGTGCTAAGGTGTTTAATGGGGGCAGTGTGTGAAGAACTCAGTTCAGGTAGGTCCAGGTGTGATGGGTACCAGCCAGGAGAGGTGCGGACATATGCAGGTCTTCATCTGCAGAGTAACCAACTAGATAAAAAATAGCCCTCTTTTCTTAAGCTGTTCAGAGGAATTGGTCCATCAAGCCCAAGCCCAATCTCCCCCAAACTGAGGCATTCCTAAAGATGCATTGAGCCAGTCTTAAGTTTACAACAGTAATCAGGGTATTGTCTTTAACATGTAAATCACCATATACAATAACATTAAGCACATCTTCAAATTCTTCATCAAGATCCAGTTCCCTGTTTAGGAGCATCATAACTTTTGCATTTAACATTTCAGGGGTTTCAGTATCCATTTTTGAGAGACCACTCAGCATAAGTATTGCTCCATCCACCAATTCTATTTTGCAGACATTGGGGCCTATGCACGAAGGTGTGAAAAATCCATGCCAAAGGTGCGTACCCCACCCATGCAGCTCCAAATCCATGGACAGGTGTGCACCGGCTGGTATTCACTATCGGCAACCACTTGTCTATGGCCCTGCCCCCCGCATGCAGCTGCACATTTCTCGAATGGGGGCTGTGCCTGGGTGGAATGAAGGACCCAGGCAGCCATCCAATCAGATGTCTGTCCTGGGTCCCAGAGTGTATCCCTTATGTGGGCATGCAGTCGACTGTTGCCTGTGCCCTGGAGTCAACAGTCCTCCGATAAATGCTGGTGCCACACTACAACTTCGTAAATGACTGAATGAAACCAAACATCACAGCATTCATTGATGACCAGCTCCACTCTGTCTTGTCTCCCTGTCTGGTTGCCTGTCACATCACAGACAGGTCATGACTGTCCAAATGTGTCAACGACACTACCCCCATTCTGTAATGTTATTCCACCCTGTTGCCTGTAGCTGTCACCCAACCCTCCCCCCATCATCCCCCTGACTGAAACTGTACCTCACCTCATGCACTTACCTTTGACCCCTGTCATCAGTCCAGCAGCACCATCATTAGACACCCTCCAAACACTGTTCCTGTGTGGCTGGCAACCACCTGTGTCCTCATTCTCCCTGCCTTCTCCGGAACTGCAGTCATGGACAGGTATCTCAGGAAATGCCCCGGCACCTCAAAGTGCCCATTACATCTAACGAACTGCACACAAAGTCCATTCCCCTGATCTCCACAACATTTACACATTGGGGAATAAGATAACATCACTGTGTCGCCTCCTTCTCCTGGCTCTCAAAAAAGGTGCATGCATTCTCACTATTGCCTACCCCATCCCCAGATACATTCCAGAAGCAGTACCAGTACCTCCAGTGCCTCACTGTCACAACAACAATGTAGGTGCACGGGAGCACCAAGGAATGTTTAGTGTTGTGCTCCCTGCCAGCTATGTGGAGTATGGGGTGGTGGAGTAGAGACACTGCATGTTTCGTGGGTTAGGGTACATGGAAACATGTGGCATTGCTGTCCAACAAGAAGAGACAGCATGCCAATGTTTACCCAGGCCCCACTTTGTAGATGTCATGGGGACCAGGAGAAGGAAGTTTGTGGGTGGCTTGCTAGGCACAATGGGTGCTTTTGGGGAGCTGAGGCATTTCCTGAGCACCCCAGCCCTGACTGCAGTTCGGGAGAGGGTTGGGTAGTGAAGACACAGGCGACAGATGTTTTTCCTTGGTTTTGTCATTAAGGGGTATTGCCTGCATAACTGTATGGACCATCAACATTAGTAACTGAAGTACACAACAGGCACAATGTATTTCAGTGCCAGAGAATGACCTAACCGATGTGATTAGGAATATTTCACAGTGGCACAACTGCGAAGTGAGGCTCAAACTTTTGCACTGTGCTTTGTGCTTCTTTGTGAATCTAGCCCCAGATTTTAAGGGATACCTTTATCAGGTAATTTAGCAAAATTCAAATTATGGACTTCTACCTCAAAATCTTTCTTTGACATGTTCATGCTTCCTCTATAATTTTTTACTGAAGTATGAACTAGTGGACTACACTCTGGATATTCACCTTATTGAAAGGCTATGCCTGTAGTTCAGTGGGTGAGCAACCAGCCACTCCCCCTTCCTGAGCTATATAAGCCATTTCTACCAGCCTCCTTCTGAAGCACTTTTTCCCCATAGCCAGAGGCTCTGTTGGTCTGTCTTCTCCCCTGGGGCCTGCTGGGGCTTTGCCCCCCCATGTTGCTGTGCCTCGACTCTGCTTGGTTAGTGCTGGACTTCTGTTTTTTGTGTTCTCCTGCTTTTGGTTTGTCTTGCTTGCCTCTGACTGCTCCATGCTTCCTTGTGTGCTTGTTTCCTTCCTGCTACTGTACTTGTGTTTGCTTTGTCTGTTTCTTTTGGGCTTTCTAGTTTTCTAGTGCCCTGTTTATACACTGTTTATTTGTGCTTCAGGTTACATATTGTCCTTACCCTAAGCTGCCCTGTGCCTGTACTCTTAGGATCCATTTATTCACCAGATTTTGTTCAGCCTGCTGCTTTCCTGCCTACCACTCCTCAGTTTTTCTGCAATTGTATTGAATGCTTCAGCTCCCATTGTTGTTTCTCTGCTGTCTCCTATGCTCCAACTTAATTGTTTGCACATGATTCTGGCTCACTCTGCAAAGCTAGTTGCCTCTCCCTGTTCTGTAGCTCTGCTGCAGTTTATTGTTGCCTTACTGCCTCAGCAGCTGCCATCATTAGGCTTTCCTTATATGAGACTTTGCCTGTAAAAGCACCTCTATTTTTGGTGTTCCTACTCTAGCAACATTACAGTGCTGTTTGGTCTCATGGTGCTCAGATGTGGCTTTCTGTTATTCCCATGGTGTGGGACTATGATGTCACGGTGGGACATCATGGCTCTCAGTAGAGGGAGCATGCTTTATGTAAACTACAGTACATAATTTTGCCCTGCTTTCTTACCTTCATGACTTTCTGTTATTCATGTATAAATACATAACCTCGTCGCCTACATGGCTTCAGATGTTCACTGCATTCCATTACTGTGCTGCATGCTCCTTACTGGTGTGAAAGAGGAAATCCTTTCCTCTTTTGATTTTCCTTTTTATAGGGAGATAATGGGTCCTCAATGTACTTCTGCTATTTGTCTCTGTCTAGATTGTTATGTTTGTTTGTTGGGCTGGCCACCCACTTTGTTTTATATGTTTCGCTGTTAGTCCTGTCTATTTTTTGTAACTCTGTAGTCATTTACAGTACATTACTGTCCCATTGTCATGCCTATAATAAAAGAAAATGATAATAATTCCTAAAATAAGCAGAGTTCCAAAATGTTGTGGATGTCAGGACTGTTTTCTTAAAACATCCTGTACTCCTAAATATCTATATGTAGTTGGTTTCTGAAGAAATGTTTTCCTATTGGAATATAGGGTTTAAAAACGCTTTATATGTTACAAGCATACTTTAGTAAAATTAAAACATCTGTATTCAGTATAAAAGTTCTGTACAGACATAAAAATCCTTTCATGTAGTTATATGGCAGGACTCTGCCTCTTTAAGTGCCTCTGTAATAGGTTTCTGAATGTGCCATAATGCTCTTTTGCATTATAGGCTGGTGAAATAAAGAAATAATTATTTAGTCCCCTAGTTTTAGCCCGTTAAGCTCTTTTTGCCAAGAGCGCTGTAAAATGTGGCTGTCTGTGTGTGGTTTCGCTGCGGAGATCCTACACAACGTTGCGATCACCAGTAAATTTACCACACGATCGTGCGCACATTCACGAAGGCATTTAGCCTTCTAGTGGCTTGGTAATGAGGGGTACTGTTAAAAAAGTAGCTAAAATAGATTCTACATACCCTCGGGACGTGGACAGTGTGGTTTTGAGCTCCAGTTTAGGATTTCTTAAAAACGAGGGTTTTTGTGTTGCTGCTGGCTCTCCAAAGCCTTGAATGATCCTCCCTATGTTGCAGCAAGTTCTCTAGGAGCTGGCCAGCCATTAGTCATCTGTTTTTCTGCTGTGGCTTAAGGGGGCAGTGCCTACTAAAGTCAGAATTGCTGGAAAAACTCCTATAATGGGCTGCACATAATTTATCCTCATTTTTTATAGTTCTGTATGAAAGTAAAGATGCTGTAATGTTTGAAATAATCCATATTTATTGTAATTAAAGAAATGTTGTTAACAGAAAGGGTACGGGGAGGAGCTGAGTGGTCACATGACCCATGAACAGTATAAAGTGCTGTATCTTCAGTTTAGTTGAGTTCAGTTGATACTAAGGGATCAGACCTGGATGTTCTGTTGTGAACATCCTGGGAAGCTAGTGTTTTCTAACCTATAATTATTGTTTTTGTTTTGCTCCTCTTAATTTTGTCATGTTCAGTTCACTTTGAATTATTTTTGTAATAAATATATTTGAGTTTGCTTCTTCAAACGGCTTCAATGGTCCATCATTACTCACAGCCTGTGACAGATGGTGTGAGAAGTGGGATCCTGTGGTGAATTTGAGCACAGATTCCAGTGGACTTGAATGCAAGAAGAAGAGGCAGTGGTACAGCAACACGGTCTCGTGTTCGGAAGCTACAGCTACCTTTACTGGCTGGTGTGGAACCTGTAGTAAGAAGGAAGATAACAAGAAGAGGAGCGGAGATGGAGGACAAAAAGCCTGTGGAGGGGGCCCAAGCAGCTGAACCTGAGGTAGAAGAACCCCCTGAAGACTTAAGAGAGTTACTTTGCTGGCTTTGTGTTCGTCAGATGGAGATGGAAAGAGAGAACCAAGCAAGATGGGCAGATACACTGAGAGTGATCCAGACCATAGGTACTGCCAGACCTCCTTCTACACCAGGGACTGTGCAGAAGGACATTAAATTAGTCAAACTTTCCAGTTCTGATGATATCGAGGCCTTCCTAATGACTTTTGAGAGGGTAGCAACCACTTGTGCCTGGCCCAGAGACCAATGGGTCATACGGCTGGCACCCTATTTAGCCAGAAAGGCTCAGTTGGCTTATAGCCATGTCGAAATGACTCATGCCAATGATTATGACCAAGTAAAGCAAGCCATATTAAAGAGGTACGACATTAGTACTGAGACGTATAGGCAGTGCTTTAGATTCTTTAAGTTTCATACTGCAGACAACCCCCAAGATGTGTACACTCAACTAAAAGACCTGTGCATAAAATGGTTACAGCCAACTACCCGGCCAGTAACTCAGATGTTGGAAGTTATTATACTTGAACAATTTATCAGTATTCTACCACAAGATGTGCAGCTATGGGTGAAGGAGCACCGCCCAGAAACAGCAGAAGTGGCCATAAGACTAGCAGAGGACTATATTGCAGCAAGATCTCACAGAAATCAACCTCTGAGAAGCTCCTGGATACCTCAGTCTATGGTAAGACCACCCCCACATACTCCTATATCTAATGCATCAGATAACAATACCCCAGGGACTAAATTAAGTACAAGATCTGGGAAGGGGTACAAACCAGATATCGTGTGACACGAATGTAATACCAAAGGGCACATAGCAAGATTCTGCCCCAAAAAGACACTAGAGGATGCACATTTGGCTCTGGCTAATTGGGGACATTATATAAGACCAGTTCAGATTGGAGAAAAGGTGGTATCAGGACTCACAGACTCTGGTGGTAAACAAACCTTAGTGCATGCCTCTGTCCTAGATACTAGCTTAAAGACAGGAGGATCTACAACTGATGTTATATGTATACATGGGGACGTACATCATTACCCTCTGAAAGAAACAGTTATACAGGTGGATGGACACATTCAGAAGATGAAAGTGGGTGTGGTACCCCATCTCCCTGTCCCAGTCATTATTGGCCATGACTTTTTGAACTTTGAGACTTTATTAACAACAAACCTTACTGCTATTACAACTAGAGCACAGGCCAAATGTGACGAAATATTGGGACAAACATATCCTTTTGAGGAAGACCTTTTTGAAGCCATTGGAAAAGACAGGAAGCCGAAAAGCCAAAAATTAAAAGAAAAAGAATTCTGGACTAGCAATAAAAAAAACATTGCTAAACAGGACTTTAAAAATAACTTAGACGTACCTGCTAAGATGTATGGTTCAGAATTTAAAGAAGCACAAAAAAATGATGTGTCACTAACCACGTTTTTTTCACAGGTGGGAAACAGTGATAAATCTAAAGGTCCTATCTTTAAGATTCTATATGGTTTATTACATCGAATCTGTACTAATGTACAAACTGGGGAAGTGGTAGAGCAGTTAATGGTATCCCAACCATTTAGAACACAACTGTAAAGTATAGCCCACGATATCCCCATGGCTGGACATTTGGGAAGGGGCCATACATTAAGTCGCCTTCTTTACAGATTTTATTGGCCTGGCATCCATGAGAAGGTTACTGAGTACTGCAAAAGTTGTGAAGCCTGCCAGAAGGTAGCCAAAATGGGGCAACAAGATAAGGTCCCTTTACTACCCTTGCCATTGGTAACTACCCCATTTGAAAGAATAGCAATGGACATAGTAGGTCTTTTGCCCAAAAGTTCAAGGGGTAATAGATTTATACTAGTGGTTGTAGACTATGCTATGAAATACCCTAAGGCCATACCTTTAAGAACTGTTATGGCCCAGAGAATAGCAGACGAATTAGTGAAGATCTTTAGTTGGGTGGGCATACCTAGAGAAATCTTAACAGATCGTGGTGCCAATTTTCTGTAAGCGCTGCTCAAACGTTTATATCAGGCTCTAGGAATAGATGCTCTGTTTACAACACCCTACCATCCCCAAACTGACAGGCTGGTAAAGCGATTTTATCAGACCATGAAACAGATGTTAAAGAAATTTGTAGCAAATGAAGGGAATAAATGGGACACCTATCTTCCCTATCTTATGTTTGTTTATAGAGAGGTCCCACAGGCGTCTACAGGTGTTTCCCCTTTTGAACTACTATTTGGACATAACCCAAGAGGGCCATTAGACATTATCAAAGAAGAGTGGGAGGACTATAAACATACAAAAGAAACCCTCCCCTTGGAATATTGGCAAAAGTTACGTTAACATTTAATTTCTTATGTTCAGAAGGCCCATAGTAGTAATATGCAACAACAAAGGAAACAAAAGGAATATTATGACAAAGGTACAGGACACAAAGAGTTTAATGAAGGAGATAAGGTTTTGCTGCTGTTACTATCCTCAGAACACAGATTACTGATGAAATGGCAAGGCCCTTATGTTGTTACTCAAAGAACTGGTCCTGTAACGTATGAAATAGCAGTACCAGATAAGAAGGGTAAGAGACGCATATATCATGCAAATATATTGAAAGCCTGGGTAGAACGGCCAACCTCTTTGTCCAGTTATGTTCTTTCTGAGTCTAATAATGAATTAGACAGAGTGTACCAATGATTGGAAGGTATAGGGAAGATGACAGATTTGCTGATCAACCCTGATTTAACAGTAGTCCAGAAAACTGACCTAGAGAAGGTGTTGTATAACTTCAAAGATACGTTTACAGGTACTCCCGGTAGGATTAAAAATGTTAGTCACCACATCAGAGTTACTGAAAATCAACCCCTTAGACAAAAGCCTTATAGACTTCCTGAAAGGGTAAGACAAGACGTGATTCAAAAAGTAAAAAGAATGTATCAAATGGGAATCATCGAACCATCTCACAGTGGGTGGTGTTTCCCTATGGTGGTAGTTGGAAAAAAGGAAGGGGGCATACATATCTGCCTAGATTTTAGGAGATTAAATGCAGTGTCACAGTTTGACAGTTACCCAGTTCCATGCATAGATGACATCCTTGATCACCTGGGTAGTGCCAAGTGCATCAGCACTCTTGATTTGACCAAAGGGTACTGGCAGATCCCATTAGATCCTGCAGACAGGGACAAGACTGCATTCAGTACACCTATCAGTCTGTTTCACTTTACTGTAATGCCATTCAGATTACATGATGCCTTTGCAACTTTTCAGAGGGTAATGGACACTCTGTTAACTCTCCACACAGCTTATAGTGCAGCCTACCTGGACGATGTCATTATTTTTAGTCCCTCCTCGGAAGAACATATAAGACATCTGTCAGAGGTATTAACTACAATCTCAGAGGCTGGCTTTACTATAAATCCACAAAAATGTGCAATAGCTATGCAGGAGACTCGATACTTGGGTTTTCAGATTGGTAAGGGATGCATTAAACCAGAAATAAATAAGGTTGCAGCAGTGGCTCATAGTCCAAAACCCATTACAAAGAAGGATGTAAGATCTTTCTTGGGACTTGCTGGCTACTACCGCAGATTCATCCCTAATTTTTCCACGTTAGCTAGTCCATTGACAGATTTAACAAAGAAAAAGAACCCAGAGAAGGTTAAATGGACCGAGGAATGTGAAGAGGCATTTCAGTCCATTAAAGCCAGGTTGTGTTCCTCCCCTGTTCTATGAACTCCTGACTTTTCACAACCATTTATCTTACAGACTAATGCATCTAGTTATAGAATTGGAGCTGTGTTAACCCAGATTGTGGATGGAGAAGAGCACCCTGTAATCTACATAAGTAGAAAACTGCAAGAAAGGGAAATACATTATTCAGTCATAGAGAAGGAATGTTTAGCTATTAAGTGGGCCATAGAGGCTCTCCGCTTTTATCTATGGGGTGTGGAGTTCGAATTATGGACAGACCATAATCCACTATGTTAGTTACACGTAATGAAAGATAGGAACACTCGCATCATGCGATGGTATCTTTCTCTACAACACTATAGATTTACCATTAAACACAGAAAAGGGACAGCACTTAGTAATGCCGATTTCATGTCGAGATATGGTATGGAAAATGAGAGTACTTGTCATTAGGCTTTGGGGTAAAGTTGTGTTATATTATGAAGGAAGCAGTCTTTTATAGTTAGTCCTGTCTATTGTTTGTAACTCTGTATTCATTTACAGTACATTACTGTCCCATTGTCATGCCTATAATAAAATAAAATGATAATTCCTAAAATAAGCAGAGTTCCAAAATGTTGTGGATGTCAGGACTGTTTTCTAAAAACATCCTGTTCTTCTGAATAACTATATATAGTTGGTTTCTGAAGAAATGTTTTCCTATTGGAATATAGGGTTTAAAAACGCTATATATGTTACAAGCATACTTTAGTAAAATTAAAACATCTGTATTCAGTATAAAAGTTCTGTACAGACATAAAAATCCTTTCATGTAGTTATATGGCAGGACTCTGCCTCTTTAAATGCCTCTGTAATAGGTTTCTGAATGTGCCATAATGCTCTTTTACATTATAGGCTGGTGAAATAAAAAAATAATTATTTAGTCCCCTAGTTTTAGCCCCATTAAGCTCTTTTTGCCAAGAGTGCTGTAAAATGTGGCTGTCTGTGTGTGTTTTCACTGCGGAGATCCTATGCGATCGCCAGTAAATTTACCGCGTGATCGTGCGCACATTCGATAAGGCATATAGCCTTCTAGTGGCTTGGTAATGAGGGATACTGTTAAAAAAATAGCTAAAATAGATTCTACATACCCTTGGGACATGGACAGTGTGGTTTTGAGCTCCTGTTTGGAATTTCTTAAAAACGAGGGTTTTTGTGTTGCTGCTGGCTCTCCAAAGCCTTGAATGATCCTCTCTATGTTGCAGCAAGCTCTCTAGGAGCTGGCCGGCCATTAGTCAGCTGTTTTTCTGCTGTGGCTTAAGGGGGCGGTGCCTACTAAAGTCAGAATTGCTGGAAAAACTCCTATAAAGGGCTGTACATCATTTATCCTCATTTTTCATAATGCTGTATGGAAATAAAAATGCTGTAATGTTGGAAATAATCCATATTTATTTTAATTAAAGAAATATTGTTAACAGAAAGGGTACAGGGGAGGAGCTGAGTGGTCACATGACCCCTGAACAGTATAAAGTGCTGTGTCTTCAGTTTAGTTGAGTTAAGTTGATACTAAGAGATCAGACCTGGATGTGCTGTTGTGAACATCCTGGGAAGCTAGTGTTTTCTAACCTATAATTATTGCTTTTTTTTTGCTCCTCTTAATTTTGTCATGTTCAGTTCGCTTTGAATTATTTTTATAAATAAATATATTTGAGTTTGCTTCTTCAAATCGCTTCAATAGTCCATCATTACTCACAGCCTGGAATAACCTATCTCTGTCTTAATGGCATTTGAGGTATTCATGCCAATCCTATCAATTCACTATTCATGCAATCATATTAATTCACAATTCATGTTGAAACCATAGCACCAAATGCTTTAATGTAAACTATGATTTGCTCCTTAATGGAACTGGTTGGTCAAGCATATACATAATTCAGCTTACCTAATATGCAATGCATCATGCTTACCTACGCTGCTGCCCATTTTATAGCTGTTGCAAATGCTGTTGCAAATCCTGCTATTTATTTCCTCTCTGCTAAACCTCATTGATTCATTTATGCTAAACCTCATTGAGTCAATCACTGGCATCACAATCTCCCACTGCCTAAACACCCACCATCTATGTCACCATCAATTCAGCTTCCATAATGGACTTGCTTGGCTTGTTTCCCATTGACTGCTACTACTAACAAGCCACCAAACGCTGGCTAGCACCGCAGCCTCCTACCTCATCCAGGCCACATCTGGTAGTTCTCATGGTTGGAGAATTTGCTTACAACCTTGCATTCTCATGGTTGCAGAGTTTGCTTGCAACCTTTCAAGACCTGTCTCCTTATCATATACAACTGCTGGCTTTGCCTGGCTTCTTCATCAAAAATCTGCAATCTAATCTATGGCCGTTACTTCCCCTGGCCTTCCCCTATCTAGCATTCAATGTTGATTCAGCACTCATTAATAAATCAGAGGCATACCAACCATGTCCATTACCTTTTCTGGCTCAGGGCTTGCCCTGTAAGCTGATGGTCTCGCTCTGCACTCATGAAGTCCGCATCTTGAGCATGTGAACCATGGGGTGGGGTCCTTCTCATCTGGACCATAGTATGAATGTCCTCTCTCCAGGTGGAGCTTTAGCATGCAGTTATATGGTGCACCTATTGATGCAGAATATAAGACTTCAGCTGCTGAGGGGTGGAGCACTTGAGGCCCAAGTGTGCTCCTTTGGCTATGACATCTCTGTGGCACCTTCAAAAGCTATTTTCCCTACAACCACCCCTGGTTCACTCAGTTTGTTTTAGTCAGTAGGCCAGCTGAAAGCCTCAGTGGTCATCACTCTCCTCCTCCCACCATAGGGGATCGCTCTTACTGCAGAGTACCTGTTGTTGTAGAGGCCTCTCACAACCCTTCACAGTATTCCCTTTAGAGGGATCAGGAGAGCTTTCCACCGAATTGGAATATCCCCCCTTTAATTTGTTTTCTAAATTGTGGCAGCAGAGCCATCACTAAAAAAAATACTTCTAGTCTGGAGGGAAGGTGACCTATGCCTTGGATCCCCAGAGGTTTCCTCTGTTAAAAGGGTTTTTTTCCTCTCCTCCATGCCAAAGTTCACAATATGTTGTTAGTTATTTATAGTATATTCCCTAGTTTCCTTAGGTAGGTTTCAGCTGTTGGATGGAAATGGATGGTGGCCATACTCGCCAGTCCCTCTCTCCTTAAGAAGCCCTCTGATGTCATCAGTGTATACATTTTATTAGTGCAATCCTGACAACTTGTCATCTTGTTCATGTTTCATCAAGCTGTCTGTTACTGTCAGTCTGCTTCTCTACCTCATAGTCACCATTTGTTGCTCAATGTTCCTTTCAGGACTCCTTCCTAAGGTATTTTTAGCTAAGGGATTCTTTCCTGTGGCACCTCTGTGGGTGGAACCCTCTTTGAGGGTCCCTTGCCTTTAGTACCCCTACAGGGTGGTAATTCCCCATGGAACAGAGAGTGTGAATGTCCAAACAGTTATCACAGTTGCACAAGAGTAACACTACTCTGATTGTATAGGCCCATTGAATTGAAAGGATATGCCTGTAGTTCAATGGGGTGAGCAACCAGCCACACCCCCTTCCTGAGCTATATAATCATTCCTCCCAGTCCCCTTCTAAAGCACTTTTTCTCTGGTCCATCATCCTCCCCTCCTCCTCCAGTGGCATGATTCTCTCCTTGGGGGCTCCTTCCTAAGGTACCTTTTAGCCAATGGACTCTTTCCTGCAGCACCTCTAGGGGTGAAACCCTCTTTGAGGGTTTCTTGCCTTTGGTACCCCTACAGGGAGATAATTTCCCATGGAACAGAATGTGAAGGACCAAACAGTTGTCACTGTTGCACATGCATAACACTACTCTGATTGTGTAGACCCATTGAACATGATCCTATTACCACTCCCAGTCTCCTCTTTAGTGGTTCTAGCCAAGCTCTCATACCTCATATATTAGAATTGATGGAGTGAGTAGAATAATGGAAACTATCCATAACTTTAACTTTATCTAATAGTTTTAAATGTGGAGTAATTTATCTAGCATTTTCCCCCTTTTTGCTTTTTGGTTTTCAACACTTTGATTTCTTTACTCTTTTTACCATTTTTCTAATCTGTGGGATTCAGGTCACTACCCACAATGGAGCTATCCCTCGTGACAACCATTCTTTTACCCAAAAGTAATCTTTACAGGTTGTCCAACCTGTGTCAAGTGATAACTTCCCCACAATAGAGACAGTGTACCTTATTATAAAATAAAGAGAAAACAGATACACAGTACACTAAATCACAAGACAAGTTATAAAAGTCCAAAATAGTCCATTTCAAGCAGTTATACCAGGCTCCAAATGGGAAGGTGGTCAATCCTGAAACTCAAGAAATAGACAGGGAAAATGAGGCAGATTAGATGGGCCTACCAGTCCTTTTCTGACATCACATTCCATGTTTCTATGTTTCAGTTAACCAAATAAATGGCTTCTGTGGAATTTAATACTTGAAGTCTGCAATGTAGATGCCTCAAGTAATTATAAAATTGATACACGCAGGAGGACTTTGAAGCTTTGAAACTGAAATAGGCTTCCTTTCCTTCAAGTCTATTTATCTTTGAATCTGCTGAAGCTTTAAAACTGAAATAGGTTTCCTTCAAGTCTGTTTATCTTTGAATCTGCTGAATCTTTCTAAAGTAAAACAAACACAACTGCCTTAAGTATTTAAGATACTACAATGGGTTGTTATTCAGAGTCTCATTTTTCCAAATAAAGAAAAACACATACCACTCATACAATGGGTAGATTTGAATTTCACCAGCCCCCTCTTGCACACTGTGTGACCCTGAGCAAGTCATTTAACTTCCCTGTGATCCCAGGTCACACTTGGAAACAAGCTCTGGCTTAGCGTGCCTTTCCTGTTTAAACAATTTCCCCTTTTCTTTCCTAACATGGAATCCTCTATTAGAAAAGAATTAATACAAACCAAAGAGACACTTGTGGCTACTTCAGTGTTTGGCTTTTCCCAGAATAAAGTGTGTGTGTGGGAGGGGGGGAGGTGGCCATGTACATCAGGGAAGGTATAAAAGGCAACTGTGGTACAGGGCAGACAGGGGGAGGCCAAAGCACTGGGGTCCCCCTTGAGCCAGGAAATGGCACAGCAATTCACACAGTAGTGATCTATAGGCCTCCAGCTCAGGAGAAAGAGGTGGACAGATTGCTAGTGGAAGAAATACACAAGATGGCAACAAAAGGAGAGGTACTCCTGCTAGGTGATTTTAATATGCCAGATGTGGATTGGACCATCCTGTTGGCAGCCTCATCCAGGAGTTGAGACATATTGGACTCCCTGCAGAGGGCAGGTCTCAGGCAGCTAGTGCTAGAATCCACCAGGGACAGGGCAATTCTGGACCTAGTACTGACAAATGGAGACAGAATCACAGATGTCTGGGTGGAAGGGCACCTGGGATCCAGCGACCATGACACAGTGTGGTTTAACATGGGTACAGGGTCACAGTCAAGCCACACAAAGGCAAGGGTCTTGGATTTCAGGAGAGTGGACTTTGCTAGAATGGGGCAAGATATTAAAGAAGCTCTGGCAAGGAGGGATGCAAAATAGGGGGTTGAGAAGCAGTGGGCACACCTACAAAGACCCATAGTGGAGGTGACAAACCAGCACTTTAGGCTGAGAAACAAAGGCAAGAGAAGGAACAAACCACTATGGTTCTCTAAAGTTGTAGTAGAGAAAGTAAGAGCCAAAAGGAGGGCTTTCAGAAAATACAAAGAGACACAGAAGGAAGAGGATGGGGTGGTGTACCTACATTTGTCTGAGGAAAGCAGGGAAAGCTATTAGGAGTGCAAAGGTGCAAACAAAGGAAAGATTAGCACAAATGGTGAAGTAAGGTGACAAGAAATTCTATAATTACATCAGTGGGAGAAGGAAGGCCAGGGTGGGATTGTAATGTTCACAGGGGAGGAAGGGAAGTGTGTGGAGGGAGACCAGGAAAAGGCCTCAATACTGAATAAATATTTCTGCTCAGTTTTCACTGAAGAAGGGGAGGGACAGGGACCACAGCTAGGCATCAGATACATGGGGGGGGGGTAAGGAGGTGAACACCAGTCCATTTACAGAAGCTAGAGTCTTAGAGGTGCTCCCAAAACAGAGGGTGGGCAAGGCAATGGGATCAGATGGCATACATCCCAGAATACTAAAGAAACTAAGGATGGAGCTAGCAGCAGCATTGGCAGCCATGTTCAGTGAGTCGCTCAATATAGGAGTAGTTCCAGAGGACTGGAGGAGGGCACATGTAGTCACTCTTCACAACAATGGGAGCAGGGAGGAGTCAGGAAACTATAGGCTGGTCAGCCTCACCACAGTAGTGGGTAAGATTATGGAGGCACTGCTTAAGAAAAGGATTGTGGAACACCTGGAATCCAATGGAGAACAGGATCCAAGGCAGCATGGATTCACAGCAGGAAGGTCATGTCAAACAAATCAGGTAGATTTTTTTGACTGGGCGATGAAGGAGGTGGATCGGGGGGAGCGGTAGATGTCACCTACCTTGATTTCAGCAAGGCCTTTGACACCGTTCCACATAAAAGACTGGTAAGTAATTTGGGAAGCCTAGGCATGGGCCACAAGATGGTGAACTTGGTTAGAAACTGGTTGGGGGACAGGAAGCAGAGGATGGAGGTAAATGGGATCCAATCTGAGGAAAGAGAGGTAATCAGTGGGGTGCCTCAAGGATCAGTCCTGGGACCAGTCATGTTTAATGTCTTAGTGACATTGCTGAAGGGCTGGAAGGGAAGGTTTGCCTGTTTGCAGATGACACCAAGATATGCAACAGGGTAGACACTCCAGATGGGATGGAAAAAATGCGTGGGACCTAGAAAAGTTGGAAAAATAGTCTAATATGTGGCAACTGAAGTTCAATGTGAGGAAGTGCAAAATTATGCACCTGGGGTGCAGAAATATTGCAGAGGGCTGCAGAATGGAGGGGATTGCTGACAGTCACCAGGGAGGAAAGGGATTTGGGGATTATCATCTCAGATGACCTAAATGTGGCCAAGCAGAGTACAAAGGCTGTAGGGTGGGCCAGTGGCATGCTGGGGTGTGTAGAAAAGGGCATCACTAGCAGAAGGAGAGAGGTGGTGATACCACTATACAAAACACTGATGAGGCCTCATCTGGAGTACTGTGTGAACTGCTGGAAGCTGCGTCTTGATAAGGATGTAGACAGGGTAGAGGCAGTTCAGAAAAGGGCGGCTAAAATGGTGCAGGGCTTGCAACAGAAGACTTATGAGGAGAGATTAAAAGATCTTAACATGTATAAACTGAAAGAGAGGAGGGAACAGGGAGATATGACAGAAACCTTCAGTTATCATGAGGGCATAAACAAGGTGCAAGTGGAAGACATCTTTCTGGACAGGAGAGGTACAAGAACAAGGGGCACAATATGAGATTGGAGGGGGGTAGGATAAGGGGTAATTTGAGGAAGTTCTTTTTCACAGAAAGGGTGGTGGATGCATGAAATAGCCTGCCACAGGAGGTGGTAGGAGCAAGCACAGTGGTGGGATTCAAACATACATGGGATAGGCATAAGGGAACCCTATAAGTGGGAAAAAGAAGCTAAAGCCGATGACCAAGTTGGGTCAGCAGACGCTAATGCACTTAAGATATACAGGCAGATTGCATGGGCCTAGCGGTCCTTATCTGCTGTCAACTTCTATGTTTCTATATAAATACACCTTCTCCATCAACCAGACATGAAGGTTGCAGGGGAATAAGTTTAGAGAAATAATTCAACTTAGAAGTTACTGAAAAAAGGGTAGCAGAAATGGGGTATACTCAAACAAGAAATCCATTAACTATAGTTGTTTCTTACCATTTCTTTCATTAGCTCATAAGAAAACAGAATCCATTTTTTTTATTAAAAAACTTCAAGGGATCTCTGAGTTCCATTTTCTAATGTAGACAGAACACCAAGACTAGTGCACTGAGAGTACACCAAATGGCTCTCAAACACAGGGCACTCTTTGAAGCCTGAACTGCTCAGCCAATAACAAGGAATGTAAAGGATCACATGGGTGCACAAGCCCACACAATGAAAAAAATGATTTGATAAGAATTTAAGTAATATATTTCATTAAAAGGTTGTATACCCCGTAGCATAAATATATGTTCAGTAGTTATAATCTAAAATCCAGACAGTCATCTCTGAGAGCAAACCCCAGTAAATATCTTTAAACAGCGTGAGGCAGTAAAGTAAGCAGTATCAAATTAGTTCAAGACAGTTAAATCTATTCACAAGCAGTTTTTAAAATATTCTCAGTATAGTGCTCAGAGAAAAAAAAAAAGCACCACTCTAATTCCAGTCCACCCTTTCCACCCTTTCCTTATCTCTCAAAAATTACTCCAGCGTCATAAATCGACACTCCCCATGATCCACTTCCTCAATCCACTTCCGGAGCTCTCCATTTGCCACTCTCCATTCCTCTGTTCCTCTGACCCTCCAGGCTAAGCCTATCCACCAATTGTCCTCTGCTAGGTCTCTCTCCCCCACCCATTCATCTTGGGGCTTCAGCAACTGTCCCAATCCTTCTACATTTACTTTTAGCTGGAGAAAAAGGGATACGACAAAGAACACCGGTTTTATTAAATTCATATAACGCTCTATCAGGTAATGATGGCATACCTTGTGTAAATGAAAAGAGCATAAAATTATAGCTGACACAGTTCCTCCTCAGCAGTTCAACCTCATGGCAGCCACCTCTATCCAGGAGTCATTAGTCACAACCCATGCTGACCAGTCATTTTATTGAATGTATTTGTTTTTAAAATTTTAATACAGTCAAGGAGTTACTGACGGTCCATGTACATGAGAAACAGACTTTTGTGTTGCAACAATGTATGCAAGCCTTTCATTTTTTTAATATGACAATCTGAGGAATCCTTCATGAATAGTTTATTACTTGTTATTTGTAAGAAAAAGCCAGCGACGCTGATGTTTTGGTATATCCACTGTGAATGGATTTTAACACATTACAGCTGCCAAATATCAAAGTTTCTGTTCTGCTTTTAAGCCATATTAATATATTACATAATTCATAGGATCTCTCCAAGGACTGAATAGCATGATATATACTTATAAAAGCATTTTAAAATTTTGCAAAGAAATTGAAAATATAGCATTAGTCAACACGTCAAAAATAGCCTTGTAGATATTTATTTATTTGGTAAAAAGATGGATGCACTGAGACTAGACAAAACCCATTTTTAGGCAGGACAAGGGACTAATGGCAGACAGTAACAGAAAAAATACAGTACATAACTCTCTCTCTCTCTCTCTCTCTCTCTCTATATATATATATACTGTATATATGTATATTATGGTAGCATGGTAGCACTACCATAGTTAGGATTGAGGAGCCATTTACATGTTAAACCCAAAATTTTGCACCTTAATAACTTTGCAACCATTTGATGGATTTGCCTGTAATTTGGAATACACAATCAAGACCCATATGCCATGGGATCTGCCAAGCTTCATACCAGTCAGATATATGGTTACGGAGTTATTAAGTGTGATCTGCACGCGTGTTTACGCTTTTTTGGAATTCTACGGTCGTGCCTACAGGCCGCATGGTTTATGCAACCAGTCTGAAATCTTCAGGAAACATGCAGCCAGAGTCCCCAGTGTGCCTTTTGAAGATTTCATGAAAAAATATTAAACGGTTCAAAAGTTATTCAAAAAACAATTTTCCATTATAAGTCAATGGGAAAAGTTAACAAAAAGTTCAACAGTGTCGCAAATGCAGTTTTTACTGTCGCAAATTGCCCTTTTACTGTTGCAAATTCGCCATTTTGTTTTCAGTTAGTGATCATAAAAATGCTTGGCATTTAAAATTGGGACCCTCCAACAGCCTAATTCTTTTTGTATTCACCAAGTCGGACCCTGAGGATGCTAGCCATGTCTTTATTTTGGGGTAAAACACCCCAGAAATATGTTTTTCAAATTTTTGTAAAAATACTTTTGCAAAGTACTGTCGCACTTGCGACACTGTTGAATGAATTTGCGAAAGCTTTCGCAAACTTCGACAGTACTTTCCTAGGCTGTGGGAAAATGACAGCAATTCTTGGCACCCTGCTGCAAAAGAATGGTTTGGTGTTTTGGCCTGAAATTTGGAGGGAACGCAGCAGACATCTCACAGATGTGCCTTTGAGTGTTTTGTTGAAAAAATATTACATGGCGGCAAAGTTACAGCACTCCAAAGTTGACACTTTTTCTCATAGGATAACATTACGGCGTCCGACGCATTACAGGAATCCTTTGGCGCCCTGCTGCAAAATAATGGTTTGATCTTTTGTGCTGAAATTTGGAGGGAACACAGCCCAAAATCCCACAGATGTGCCTTTTTGTGGCTTGGTGAAAAAATATTACAGGGAGCCAAAGTTATGGCACTCCGAACTTCTCTTTTTTTCCCATAGGATAACATTAAGGTGTTCGTTGTGCCTTTCAGGGCCTGTATCTCGGAAACGGTGCAAGATACAGACTTTTCATTGGAAAAATACTTAGCCCCCTGAAATGGGCTGAGTTCAAAACTAGCCAGGAAAGTCATACATCTTACGACTTTTACATTTTTTTCTATGTCATACGGTTCCTGAGATATAAGCAATTTAGTATTCTAACTCCTCATTTTCTGCTCCGAGAACCATTATTATGCATACATTCTTTGTACTCACTGTCTTTCTTTATGCAGCTTTTGGGAAAAACCAGCCTGTGCACTTACATTACTGTTACCGTTACCATTTTTGCTTGCAGTTCCGTTACCGTTTCACTTACCGTTCACGTCTATGCCACCATGTGTGTTACCCTTTGCATTTTCATTTGCGCTTGCTTTTGCGTTGTTTTTAACATTTCTGTCTACACTACTGTTTCTCTTTCTGTTTTGCTTTGCATCACCATGCACATTACTATTTGCGTTTCCAGGTACAATGTTACTATGTGACAAGGCATCATGTGGTGAAGGGCCCCGCACTCCCACCGCCACATTACATTCAATATTTCTCATTATCATTCTCAAAAAGAAGGGAAATTAGAGGCAAAAAAACTCCATTTAATGCATTAGTTAGGGTTGTTTCACACTGACAAAAGCGAGGAAATTCAGTGTTAGGGTTGGAATCCCCCTGCCACACCCCAGCGGCATCAGGGTGCGCATTAGGGTTATCGGTCCTAACTCTCACCCCATCCTCCTATACCTCTGCTTCTTTACACATGTGATAGGGTGAGAGTTAGGACTGACAACCCTAATCTTGCCTGATGCCTGGGGGTGGTGTGGGCAGGAGGCCAGGGGCTTTCAGCCTAACACTGAATTTTACTTTTGTCAGTGTGAAACAACACTAACTAATGCATTAAATGGAGTTTTTGCCTCTACTATATATATATATATATATATATATATATATATATATATATATATTAGGTTATATTAAGTTTATGAAATAATCAGGTAGAGTTGATTTAAGCACTGTAAGCATATCTGACTCATTGAATTTAACATTATAAGTAAATCAGCCTACTTGAACTTACAGCATGTCGTATAAAGCAGTTGCATGCATGATTTACAACCAGGAGCCTTTACAGATGCTTACGATTCTCTTCACAATGTATTTCTTGTAGTTTGGATTACCTTTACAGCAAAGTATAGGTGGTGGCACTGTGGGAGCTCAATGTCAAGTCCTTGAGAGGAAATCCAGTACCGTAAAAACAACATGGTGAGAAGCGTGAAAGTCAAAACTGTGCATGCAGAATACTGGCGAGGATTTGGGGGAAAGTGTGATTTTCTATTACAACACCATGCTACCATGGACAACCACTCATGTTAAATTTTGTAACTTACATTTCTTCCATCCCCAGCTGTATTTTGCATGTGTGGTTTCGACTTTCACAGCTTTTCTGCACTGCTTCTGACCGGAATGGATTTCCTCTCACCAACTGACATGCTACCTGCTGTGGATGGTTCCAACAGCAAACCACCTCTAAAAACCAAGATATAGTTTTGTTAATATTCATGTCAAGAAAAATATGTCTATGTCAGCACATGTTTTAAAAAGTCCATGCAGATGAACAATTGCCATACATTTCTGTATCCAAAGTCCAATATCAAAATTCAATATTAAGCCAACAACATTAATGAGGACAAACAAACTAACACAGAGTCATTCTGTCCCTCATGCATCCACCTCTGTTCCCTCTTCAGTGTCATAACTCAAACCTTTTTGAAAACAGCACCATATATAGTATAGCACATATACACTTTAATAAAGCAGTTTAAATACTCATCTGTAAGTCATTAATTAGTCATTGTTCTCTGATTCCTCCTCTCTATATCTGTCAAACTACAGAGGTTGCAGCTACCTATTTAGTGGCATCTTTGGGTTCAAAAATTAAAATATCTTCCCCACAGGCAACAGAAAAGAATCCACCACTCCTAAAGTCCTCAGTGACTTGCACATCATGTAAACATTCTTGCGATAAGCCAGGGTACGAGAGTTCTGAAGAAAGTGGACATGGTGGTCATTAAATTGGATTGGCTGTTGCGCTTGGACTGCCTATAAATTGAGGTTTCTAGTAATCATCTTGTTTGTTACAGCTATAATAGTGTACCCGTACTGTATGAGTTGGCAGCTGAAGGGGCTGATTTTTGGAATACTCAGTAAACATCTTTGATAGCGATCTCATTATTAGTGTTGAATATTTTAAGGAGCCATGTACACAGAAAATACTTAAAGCTGTCTCTTGCACTCCTCTTGATGAGTCCCACAATGTATCGATTTGGGGTCCTGAACTGTTTCTCCAAGTTCTTCAGCCTTCATTTCAACACTGGGCTTTCTTTCACTAAGCTGACTGCTGTGCTCACGTGGCCTATTTATCAGCTTCATCCACTGTGTTTTGCATTGATTCTGGTTTAGCTGAGTGAGACTACAGTTGAAGAAAGACAGACTCCACTTTTGGTATATGGCTTGCATCATTGCCAAAACAGCCTGTCATGCAGGCTAGCCACCTATGGAGTGCCATTTGTAACATTAACATGCAGTTAGGAGTTTGACAAAAAGCATTTTTTTCACAGCATGAAACTTGTTGCTTGACGAAATGCATTTTATCAGTAGAATAAAGTTAGTGGTCATACAGAATGAAGTTGGTGGTCTGACAAAATGCATTTTGTCCACAGAATGAAGTCAACAGTTTTTTTTAAAATGCACTTTGTGTACAAAATGAAGTTAGGCAACAAACAATTTTTTTTTCCATAGAAGGATAACAGTTTGACAAAATACATTTTGCCCACAAAATGAAGTCAGCAATCTGACAAAAATACATTTTGTCCTTAGAAAAAAGCTAGAAAATTAACAAAACATATTTTGTCTAATAATGAATTAAGAAGTAGACAAAAGGCATTTTGACCTCAGAATTAAATTAGCAGTTTGACAGAAGGCATTCTGTCCACAGAATGAAGTTAGCCATGTAGTAAAATACATTTAACAAGTGGGGGCTCCATATTCAGAAAATGGGGCAGATGCAGTACAAGGTTTTGTGCTGTGCTTGCCACTGCGCTCCCCTCAGCTAATGCAATATTCAGATGGATAGCGCGTGGCGCTATCTGGCTGAATATCGGACCACATCGGTGCAGTGCCAAGTGAATCTGAGATGCCTCAACATGAACCAGGGCTGTATATAGCCCACAGAGAATAGCTGTCCCTGAAACAGCATAGTGCCAATACTCATGTGGTTTATCATTAGCCCAAGTATGCAAGTGAGCAATTAGCATGCAAGGAACTAAGGGTCCATTTGCATGCCCATTATGGGCTCATTTTCATGAGCTGCGGCAACCCCTTAGCACCACTGACAACCTTGATAGGTGAGCCTTGGTGGTTCAGTGGTTCCCTCACCCTCCAATCACCTGTTCCATTATTCCTTAGTATTCTCTGGTGGTCCAGTGTGTCTCCCTGCTCCCATCTCCTATCCCATCCTTATCCTTTGCATAACTCTCTGGTGATTCAATGGTACCCTCCACCCTCTGTTCCCCCAGTATATATTATTATAGTAAGTCCTAGTGGTCCAGTACCCCCCCAGAGCCCCCAACCCAAGCACCCTGCTAATATCCCACTGCCTCCCACCTCCCACTTCCCCTTACCACAGTCCCCAGGGCTCCTATCAGCCACTAATGATGACCTACACAGCCCTCCTCTCACCTCAGCAGCCATCCACAGTATGAGCTGCCAGTGAGCATGTGTACTGTAGAAACACAATACATATGCTCACTGACATCTCATATGGTGGCTGGCAGCAGAGGTGAGAGGAGGAATGTGCCAGTTGCTGTATGTGACTGATAGGAGCACCAGGAACTAGGAAAGGGGGGGTGTGGGGAGGTGGTATGTCAGTGGGTGGGTCAGTTGGGGGCTGTTGGGGAGGCCACTGGACCACACCAGGGCTTACTAGAATAATATATACTGGGGAGTGGGGTGGGGACACCCTGGGCAATCAGGGAGTTATACAAAGGATGGAAATAGGAGATCAAGGGGGAGGTGGGACACAATGGACCACCAGGCAATACTAAGGAATGAAGGAATAAGGGACTGGGGGAACCACTGGATCACCAGGGAATACTTCACACAGTAACATGAAGGGAACAGGAGATCGGGGGCATATGGCTGCAGTACAGTCACCCTGCCTTCGGGGTGGGGGCTCAGGTTTAGGACCCAGCTAAAAAGTGTTTTTTGGTGGGGGTAAACAGCGCCTCTTGGGAGACTGTTTACCACTGCTGCAAACCTTTAAATATCCTGCTGCAGTGGTATACATGAGGTGACCCCCTCTTTTGCATAGGTACAGCAGTACTTTAACACCTCTAAATATGGCCCTGCCAGAAGTACTTGCACAAACCCGGGTTAGTGCCCATGTTAACCTGTGCTAACCATGTTAGAGTGGGTGCTAGTCTTTGGATTTCCAGCTCAAGATATTTTATTCACAGAATAAAGTTAGCAGTTTGAGAAAAAGTATTCTATCCACAGAATGAAGTTACATATCTGACAAAATGCATTTTGTCGACAGCATGAAGTTAGGAGTTTGACAAAATACATTTTGTCCAAGGAATGAAATAAGGAGCTGGCAAAATTCCACAGAATTAAGCTTTCTGTTTGACAAATGCATTGTGCCCATAGAAAGAAGTTAGCAGTCTGACAGAAAGCATTTTGTACATAAAATAAACTTAGGAAACTGACAAAATACATTCTGTCCACAAAATAAATTAAGGAATTGACATAAGGCATTTTGACGATAGAATTAATTTTAAAAAGGCATTTTGATCACAGAACAAAGTTAACAGTTTGAGAGAAGGCATTTTGTCCACAGAATGAAATTAGCAATCTTTCAAAACACATTTTGACCACAAAATGAAGTTAGGAGTACAGAATATAGATAGCAGTAGGGCTTCAGGTATTTTTTTTTTGTGGAAGTCAAATACTTCCATGGATTGAAATTTGGAAGTCATTTCAGTTTTACTAGAGCCAAAATACTTCCAGCTGTCAATTTTTAGAAGTCAAAATAATTCCAGTCCACAAATTTTGAAAGTTGAAATACTTCATGTCCTATATTTTTTGAAGTCATAAGCCTTCTGAATACCTCATTGTACCCCACCCACGCCACATTCACAGAAATACATTTCTTAACTGCCCGAACTGGTTTTAAGGGAAGGGGATTATTGACCAGGACATCAGGGAAAATACTTTACTCTTAGTAAAAGTGCTTTGGGTTCTTTTACTTTCTCCTGGACACCCAGCAGGACAGCACCAGAGATGGGTAGAAGGGACCTCAGTTTAACATCTCATCTGAATGATGGTACACCTTAACAGTACAGCACCCCCCCCACACACACACACACATGCACTAGTGCTTCATTAGGATGCCAATGTTTTTGGTATGAGACCAAGTCCCGGTGTGGGACAAGAACCTATAACCATCTAGCCAAGAGGCAAATGTGCTGCCTACTGAGCTATACTGACTGACAAATGAATTGTTGACAGAAATCCACTGGTCCTGTTGTGCCAAAATGTATTTTCTCATTATTTTCTCTATTACACCCAATGTACTAACCAACAACATTCATTCTGCCCTTATCCTGAAACCAAAATGGCAAGACAGCAGCTGGCTCTGATGATGCACCATTGCCTGTCTGTCTGCTTGTTTGCCTGTCTGTCTGTCCTGCAAGTCAGCAATAGCTAGTTATCACCAGTAATAGGATTTACCAATATCACTAGCACACATCAAAGGATTCAGAGGAGAGTGACAAGAATGATAGGGTCCTGGAATGCTAGGGTACAAACAGAGAAAAGTCCTCTCCCATCCCAACACACAATGAATCCACTGGACCTGGTTATCAGTGGTCATGTATCCCCCCCCCCAAAGTGGTGCTGCATGATCGAACATGCAGACAGTTATGTGAAAACTGGCTGCAACTCTATTTGCCACACTTTTATGCCAGACTGACTTGAATAGATTCATATTCCAGAAAAGAACCAGAGCATTCCCAAAAACCTCATGTGTTTTTTTTCTTAATCTCTTCTCGCATCTTACTTGAATTTCCTTCATATGTAGACTGCAAAATGAATAATAATAACATCAGCAAAGGTTAGGTCCATCAACTGTTAAACTGTCATCATCATGACACAGATTCTATCAAGTAGTGCCCAACATTTTAAAAAAAAACTAAACACATTTTTTAATCTTGTTCTTCTGGCACTATTACATTCAATAACAACCTACTGTCTTCCACCACAGTGTTTGCATATGTTTACCTAAGAAAATCATAGACAGCAGGAATGGGAACAGCAGCATATTTGATTTAACAATCAAAATGGTAAATGTTGATCATGAAAAAATGCAGGGTAAATGTAAGCTCCACCTACTGCTGTATCAGGCATTTTGGCACTGCTGTCTAGTCTAGCAAAGCTTTCCCACTGTATCTTCAGCCAAAAGGCTCTGGATCTGGTGTACTTCAGCTGGGTGGATTTCAGAGACCAGTGATGCCACATCCGGAAGCCCGCTGCAGTATTATTGCCCTCAAGATTTTACCCTCCTCCAAGGAAAATATAACTACGTTTTCCTAAACAGATTAAAGGAGAAGAGAACCTCAGAGCTCAGCACATATATTCTTTGCAGAGAATGGCCTTGCAGCTATGCCAGCACATTAGTAACAGAGGTAGACAAGCAGCAAATGGGGTAGTGTGAGACACTGGATCTGCACCAGAACTAGGATATAATAACTAGGAATCCTCATGTAGTTATATCTGATATTGGCAGATAAATGTTAAAGTGCAAAATGACAAAGGAGTTTAAACAGTTTGGGAACTGTCTGGAAGTAAGCTGTACAGTCAGTCCCCACACCTGGTTTTGTCCACAGCCCTTCTGGGAGTCTGTGATACTAGGCTTATACTTAACTACTATGCCATTCATCTTCTGCAATTTATACAGTGAGATTTAATCTAATATAGGCACTGAAGGGATAGTGTATAATTACCACCTTCTCCCAAATTTGCCTGCTTGACATGGATTGTGTCTGACAGTCTAGGTGCCATTTGATTTATTTGGCATGTGCAAGAGAAACTGCCTGCTATCGGGTCTGCTTTACTTTGCAGTCAGATGATGTACAGCATAGAGTTGAGGAGACGGGTCTGGGGCAAGGAAGCAACAGACCAAAAAAGTCAGAAGGATTTATGTTTCATTCAATTAAAACAAACAAAGCTGCTGTGCAGACCCTGCTCATAAGTTCACAGTGAAAAAAGGCTGGTAGATGTTCAGTTAAATTTTTATTTCTCTTACTCACTGTGCTGAGACAACCCATGCTGATGACAAGGCTACCCCCCCCCACACACACACACACGCATGCATGCACACACAGCAGTTAATCAGTCTGGATTGAGCTTAGTTCAATGAAATAGGACTGGTAAATGCTGAAATAACATCCACAACAGAAAAAAAATTATGCCTGTCCTTCAACCTAGATGCTTTTACATATGAAAATGACTCCAGACAGTCTATTTCTGGATGTTTTTGACAAATTTCTGGATGTAAAATATGTCCAAAATACCCTTATCTGAAGCCCTGGATAGCAGTTTGACAAAAGACATTTTGTCCACATAATGAAGTTAGCAGTTTGATAATAGAAAGAAGGCAAAGGCCACTTGAAGTCTATAGGGATTTGTCTGTGGACCCTTTACCTGTTACTGGGCAGAAGTTAGCTATGAGGGAGGGGGAGGTTGAAGGAATTGAAAAGGTAAAGGTTAGACCAGGTAGTAGATTTGCTGAAGGTCAGGATAGAGTTGTGATGGAAGGAAAGGAGCAAAGAGGTTATAAAAAAGACTGGAGACTGATGATCAACTTATTGTTCCTTCCTCCAGTGAAAATTGGCATCAGCAGCAGGACTTCAACAACAGGCAGAAGCAGACTGGGTGAGTGCTGTAGCATGACTAGGTTTAATTATTAGGAGTAGACAGTAGGAAAAAGCAGCAATGCAAAGGCTGGATATGAAAACAAAAAGAAACAAGTAAATTTAATTATTGAAGTATGGGGAGAGGGGAGCATCATGGGCCCCCCTCTGCGAGCAAGCAAAGAGGGGAGGTGGAGAGACAGCATGGGAACTGCTCCTGTGTAAGCAAGAACAAGGAGGTTGAGTCAAGCATTCCTCCCTTTAAAAAAATAATAATTTAAGGGCAAGAAGGAGGCTGAGTGGGCAGTGGATCCTCCTGTTCACCAGCCAGGACAGTTGGGTGCAGTAGGAGAGGTACATCAGAGCCATGAGCATAGCCTGGACAATGAGTTTCCATGATGAGATTTGAGCAGTAGTTGAGGGACTCGCGTAGTGGGTGTGGCAGTGGTTGACAGGTGGGTCTGAAGACCACATGAATGAGCAGAGTTGTTGGGTTAATGAACCATAGAAACATAGAAACAAAGACTTTGATGGCAGATAAGAACTGCTTGGCCCACCTAGTCTGCCCATTTCCCTACCTATTGGATAAGCTGCAGATCCTAGTTAACCAACAGCCTACTTCTTCCTACCCCCCACCAGAATTGCCATATGTCTATCCCATGCATTCTTGAATTCCCCACTGTTTTTGACCCCACAACCTCCTCAGGAAGGCCATTCCATGCGTTCATCACCCTCTCTGTGAAAAAATACTTCCTCACATTTACCCTGAGCCGTTCCCCTCTATCTTCAAATTGTGCCCCCTTGTTCTTGCACATCTCTTTTTCTGAAAGATGCTTCCCTCTTGGACTTTGTTGATTCCCTTGAGGTACTTGAAGGTTTCTATCATGTCCCCACCTCCCTCCTTTCCTCAAGGGTATACATATTAAGCTCCTTTAGTCGCTCTTTGTATGTCTTCTGTTGCAGACCATGCACCATTTTAGTTGCCCTATCTGGACTGCCTCCATCCTGTCTATGTCCTTGTGGAGATGGGGTCTCCAGAACTGCATGTAGTACTCTAGATGGGGTCTCACCAACTGTCTGTACAGATGGATAACAACTTCCTGTTTTCTACTGGTGATGCCTCTCCCCACACATCCCAGTATCCCCCCAGCCCTCCTTACTGCCTTCTCACATTGCTTGCTTACCTTTAGGTCAACCACAAAACACATACCCTGATGGGAGAATTAAAGAGTGTAGAAGAAAGAAAAGGGATGATAAAGAAGTAAAAGCAAATTTTGTGAATAAGGATAAAGAAGCTCAAAGAGGAAATAATATAGAGAAGATACAGGTTGATGTTGAACAGAATGAAAGAGAAGGACAAATGGATTCAATTAAGGAACAGGTTAACTTAAACAATGGTCATAAAGACCTTACTCAAGGGAGACAGACTGTTGGAACTGAGGAAAATGGGAAACAAATGGAATTGGAGCAGAGGGAAAATAATATTTACATATTAGGAGATTCAATATTGAAATATATGGATAAATATACATCAAGGGATAATAAAGAGATTGTCACTACAAGTTATTTCTCGGGGCAAAGATAAGAGATGTGAAAGGAATGTTAGGAGACATTATTAAAGAAAAAGATGGGTCAGCAGTTTTGATCTTGCACTTGAGGGTTAATAATATCATTTGAAGAAATAAAGATGGAAGTAGGGAAATTGCAATGTAAAATATATTTTTCAGAGGTTTTACCAGTGTTAAAATAAACTAGTATAAATAATAATAAAATAAAAAACTAAATAATTGGCTTAGACAGTGGACATTATATAATAATTTGGGATGCATAAAACATTAGGAAAATTATATCGATGAACCATCATATTTTTGTAGAGATGGATTACAATTAAGTAAGAAAGGAAGTAGAAAGTTAGGGATGGACATTAAATTGGTGGTAGATAGTAATTTAAACTAAGGAATAAGGGGGAGAGGGGATAAAAATGATTTCATGGTAAAGAAGAAAAGAGAGAAATTAGAACAGAAACAAACAAAAAAACAAAACAAAAGGGGGAATGTCCATATGGTTACTTAATGCCAGAAGCCTAAATATTGAAAAGAAGGCTGAATTAGAAGTAAAGCTGGTCAGTGAGAACATAGACATGTGTATGATAACCGAAACTTGGTGGGACCCAGAAGTGCAATGAAATTGGGGTATTGAGGGGTATAAAGTATATTCTAGAGCTTGAAAGAATAGAAAAGGGGGTGAGTAGCTATTTATATTAAAGAAGAAATGGATAGTAGTTTGTATAAAGAAAGCAAAAATGAAAAAAATAGAATCATTATGGATTCAAGTAATGGGGGGGGGTAAAAAGATTATATTTGGATTATATTATAGACCACCAAATAGTAGTAAGGAAATGGATAAAATAATAAATGAGGAAATTGAACAGATGACAATGGAAGGGGATGTTATTATAGCAGGAGATTTTAACTATCCTGATATTTTTTGGGAAAAACTAAGAAGTAGGAATGCAAACAGTGGAAAATGTTTACAACAATTAGAAACAGTAGGGCTGGAACCGTTAGTTAATAAACCAACTAGAGAAGAAGTTATCTTGGAGCTACTATTGAGAAATAGAATAGATATAGTTAAAGAGACCAAGATAAGAGAACCGTTGGGAAATAGTGATCATGTTATGGCGACTTTTGGTATCAAACAAAAAGTTATAGGCACTGGGGAAAAACAGTAGTAAAAAACTATAATAAAGCAGATTTCCAAAGAATAAAAAGACAGTTAAAAAAATGGAATTGGAAACAGAATTTAGGTAATAAAACAGTAGGGCAAATGTGGGAAGAATTAAGAAACAAGTTATTAATATTGGAAAAGGAGTATGTGCCAGATAAAGAACTCTATAATAAGAGAGGGAAAAAAAACATTGTGGTGTACTAGTAAGGTGATAAAATTCTGCCTAAAAAAGAAAGCATTTTAAAAAATGAAGCTTTTAGGAACAGCTGAAGCAAGGCTGTGTTATAAAAAGTGTTTAAAAATGTGAAACAGAATATAAAGAAGTAAAGAAGAAAATTGGAGGCCAAATTGGCCTATAGAAAAGATAATGGGAAACATTTTTACACATATATAAATCAACAGAGGAGGGACAAACAAGGAGTAGGACCATTAAATATTGATGGTAGAGAAATAAAGGATTCTAGTGAGATGGCGAACACATTAAATTATTTATTTGGATCAGTCTTTGAAGGAGGGAGAGAGGTAAAGAACTTAAAAATAAATAAAAACCATCAACCTCTGGAAATATTAACAACAAAGGAATAAGTGAAAAGATTAATAATAAAATAAAAGTGAATAAATCTGCTGGACCTGATTTGTTGCATCCAAGATATATCAAGGAGGTACTACCTTTATTATCAGAAGCATTAGTGTGGATTTTTAATAAGTCCTTTAGAACAGGTGAAGTACCAGAAGATTGGAGGCAGGCGTTTGTTGTGCCTTTGTTTAAAAAGGGTAAGAGACCATTAATGTCAGATTATAGGCCAGTAAGCCTTACTGCAATCTTGGGAAAAGTCACTGAGAGTATATTGAAAATAAAAATAGAGGAAGGTTTGAATTTATTGGGATATACGGATGAGAAACAGCATGGTTTTAAGAAAAATAGAGCATGTGGTACAAATCTTTTATGCTTCTATGAAAATATAAATGAAAAACTAATCAATAACATGCCCATAGATATAATATTTTTAGATTTTCAAAAAGCCTTTGACAACGTGCCACATGACAAGTTGATTGAAAAACTTGTAAAAACGGGATTGGATAGTTGTATTGTCCTATGGATAAGAAATTGGTTGAGCAATAGGACTCAAGAAGTAAGAATAACAGGTGAACTATCTAAATTGATTAAAGTGGAAAGCGGGGTACCTCAAGGATCTGTGTTGGGACCTGTTTTATTTTCATTATGTATCAGTGACTTGCATAAGGGGGTTATAAATCAGGTGGTGAAGTTTGCTGATGATATTAAGGTAGGAGGTCCAGTGGGAACAATGGGGCAGCAGAAAAGGTTAAAGGGGATTTAAAAACAATCAAAATCTGGGCTAGAAAGAATAAGATGAAATTCAATACAGAGAAATCAGGGGTAATATACCTAGGAAAAAGGAATTGCAGTAAAAATAGATGTATACTAGATTAAAAAGAATTGAAAGAAGTTGATGAGGAAAAAGACTGTGGGATAATAATTAACAATAAATTGAATTATAATAGACAACGAACAGTGGCTATACAAAAAGCAAATAACATGCTGAGAAATATAAAAAGGAGTTTTATGAACAAGTCAGTGAGATGTATGGTGCCAGTATATAGGACCTATGTTAGGCTATATATGGATTTTGGGTCCCAGTTATGGAGCCCATACACTAAGAAGGAAATAAAGAGGGTTGAAGGAGTGTGGAGAACATATACTAGGATGATTGGAACTTTAGGTAGATATGATTACAGAGAAAGATTAAAAAGGACAGGACTTCTTTCCTTAGAACAAAGAAGAGAAAGAGGAGATCTAATGATGTTATTTAGAATAATAAATGACAAAAAACTGATGAGAGATATGGGGTTGGAGATGCAGGAGAAGCCAAAGGGGTTGAGACAACATGAAAAACAGATTAAGTTAAAAACAGTAATAAAGAATGGTGTATACTATTCTTTTATAAATAGAACGAGGAAGTTTGGAATACTTTACTGGTAGAAGTGGTGAATAGTAGAAATCTGATGGAATTTAAGGATCAAATTGTTAAATATCTGTTGGGGAACAGATTGATGTGTACCCACTAAGGTGGGGAACAGTTTATATGGACAAATAGTCTTCTACTGTTCTAAACCAAGTATAAATACCAAGTATAAGCAGTGAATCAAGAATATGAATGGCCCACCCCCACCCACATGGCAGACACACTTTTTGAAGCAATACTTATGTGTTTATTCAGGTTAGTTCCATCTGTGTATATACAGACATCTAAAACTTAAATGGATGTCTTATTGATTTTTTTCTTTGGATTATTGAGTAAAAGAGAATGAATTATAAAAAAATGTTTGTTTACTTTATGTCATTAACAGAAAATCTCCATAGTCTGATGAAGGAACTTTTGTTCTGAAACGTTACACAAAGGAATGTATAAGGAGCAACAGATTAAGAAAGGATTACATGGAAATGCACTACATTAATATAATAAAAAGGAAAGAGCAACAAATGAAAGTGTAAAATCACTGACTGGATTCATTCACTTAGAGGTTGAGAAGGTGTTTGTTTGTTCTGACTCTTTGTACTGATCAGCACCAACCCTTCTTCCCCCGTGTTTTTTGAGAACTGGACATTTTAGAACTTTAATAAATATTAAAAAGGAACCCTGGGAGATGTTCATTTGGCAATTCCTGTATTAAATGACCTGAAAACCACTGATTGGTGCCCTATCACCCCTTACTTCCTCAATTGGCTCCACACTGAAATACTTCAAATCCAAGCTACTAGCTATCTGGGACCACTATGCCCCCCTAATATGCACCTGAGTGTGTGGCTCCCACCTCCCTTGGATCACTACCGAACTGATGGTGTGCCTACATGCCAGAGATCAGATGTGAAAGTTGCACAAATCAACTGGCTCCCAAACTGCCTTCCAAAATTACTGCACTCTCAGAAATACTTGCACCAGGGCAATCAGACTGGCCAAAGCTGATTACTTCACAGACACATTTAATTCAAACATAAACCACCCATCCACATTCTGGAAGGTGGTTAAATCCCTATCTCCCTTCACTCCAAGCCCCCTT
This sequence comes from Neoceratodus forsteri, assembly GCA_016271365.2. Taxonomy (NCBI): domain Eukaryota; kingdom Metazoa; phylum Chordata; order Ceratodontiformes; family Ceratodontidae; genus Neoceratodus; species Neoceratodus forsteri. Next base: position 1,105,117,423 of record CM057449.1, on the reverse strand, counting down.
CACCAGTCCTCAAAATGTGTGATGTCTCCCTATCTGATCCAACCCCTGTTGCCTCAGAATTTAACACTTATTTCACCTCCTGTGCCTCGCTTCTCTCTACCCTCACTTCTTCCTCATTGCATCCCTATACCTCTGACTACTCTAATTCAGCCCACTCCCTTCCTTCTTTCTCCTTCTGTCCTATATCTCCAGCAGACACCCTCAAAGCTCTTCTAGCTCTCAGCCCCTCTAAGGTAAGTTCCCCTCCAGCCTTGACTCCAGAAATCTATACCTGTCTGCTCCTGCTATTGCTTCCCCTCCTTGCTTCTCTATTAAATCTCTCTATCTCTTGCTTCTGTCCCATCTGTCTGGAAACATACCACTGTTGTCACCCTCACAAAAGGTGTTGACCCCTCCTCCCCAGTAACTACTGGCCTATCTCTCTGCTCCCAATTCTTGCCAAGCTTCAGGAGTGTTTGGTGCTATTCCAACTCTCCTCCAACTTTGACTTCTTCTCATTGTTTACATCTTACCAGTCTGGTTTCTGGAAATGCCCCTTCAGTTCCTCCTCCCTCCTTAGGCTTACTGATTCCATACTCACTAGTATGGACCAGGGTCTCATCACCTCTGCTATCTTTGTCAACCTTGCTAAGGCTTTTGACATGGTCTCCCATGGCTGGGCTCTCAACTGCAGCTATCAGCTGGTTCTGCTCTTACCTTGTGGGTAGAACACAATTCATTTGGATCAGTGATTCAGCATCCCCTTCCCATCAACACTGGAGTTCCACAGGGTTCAGTGTTGGGCCCACTACTCTTCTGTATCTTCCTAAATTACCTTCCTTCTGCCTGCCCTCTCACCTCCATCCACATGTATGCAGATGTCACTGTCCTGTATACATCTGGTCCCTCCCCCACTGATGTAGTGTCCAGACTTCAGCAAGACTTTGATAAGGTCCAGATCTGGTTTAGAGGAAACCAGCTATTCTTGAATGCCAAGAAGACAGTCTCCATGACCTTTGGCATGAGGCACAGACTCTCTGGGCTCAAATCCCTCTTCTCCTTTCACACCCTAGATGGGACTTTACTTGAGAGCAATTCCTTCTTTAGGTACCTCAAGGCCTGGCTTGACCAGAACCTCACCTTTTCTGGACTCATAGATGCCATCCACAAAAAACTGCACCCCAAACTGGGTGCCCTATATAGTCATCGTGGATGTATTCCACTGCTGGCCCACAGCACTCTTGTCCAGAGGACTTGAGGATGAGGGGGGTGATGTAGCCATGACAGGGGTGGTTAGAGAGGGAAAGGGAGTGGGGGGCAGGAGTTGGGAGCTGGATAGCAGGAGGAACAGGGGGAAACCTGGAATGCAGGAAAATGGGGGGAGCAGTGAATCAGAGCAGGAGGGCAAGGGAAGAGGAGAAAAGCCCAAGGAAAAGGACCAGTTGGGAGGAAAGGGCAAGGAGAAGGACCAGAAGTACAAGGAGGGTACAGTAAAGGGAGCTGAGGGTTTAGGCCAGGGAGCACGACAAGCAAGGAGGGACTAAACAGAGACTGGAAGGAAGGGAAGGAGGACAAGCCAGGCTAGTTTAGCGGATGGGGGAGAAGGACCAGTCACGAGCAGTGAGGGGGGAGTTAGTGAGGTATAGAAGGATACTTGGGAGGAGGAGAGGCATCGGATTGAGGGGAGGGGGTGGCCAGGGTAAATAAGGAGGAGACGGCATGTGGCACCCAGGTAGGGGAAGGAGCAAGGAGCCGGCTGGGTGGAGGGGCTGGTAGAAAGGATGAGGGACATGGAAGGGGGGAATGGAGGAAAAGGAGTGGTCAGAGTGCTCCTGTTGGGAGATTCTATGATCAGGGCTATCAAATGGGATAGGGAGGGAGAAGCCTGGCCAGTTGGAACAAAATGGTTCCCTGGACTAACAGTGCACAGGGACAAGCATGAGGTATATCAGCTGCCAAAGGATTGTGGGGGTTCCCCGGACATACTGGTCCACCTGGGTAGAAATGACATTGAGGGAAATAGTGAGCTAGAGATACAGACAAGGTTCAGGGAGCTTGCCAGGATCTGTCATGACATAGGATGCACAATTTCCTTCTCAGAAATCCTGCTGGTGCCAAGGGCTAGTGGGGAGCACAAAAGGAAGATTAGGGAGATAAACCAGTGGCTCAGGGAGTGGTGTGAGGCCAGAGGGTATGTGTTGATGGGGGATTGGGGGGAGACCTTGGAGGATAAGGAGCTGTATGCTAGAGATAGGCTCCATCTCAATTTGGAGAGGAGAGGAATCCTTAAGTTGAAAATAGACGGGTACCGCAGGGTTCAGTATTAGGACCAGTCCTCTTCAATGTCTTTATAGGCGACATTGCAGAGGGACTGGAAGGAAAAGTATGTCTCTTTGCAGATGACACAAAGATCTGCAACAGAGTTGATGCACAAGGTGGGGTGGAAAGGATGAAAAGGGACTTGGCAAGGTTAGAGGAATGGTCAAATGTAGGGCAGCTTAGATTCAATGCTAAGAAGTGCAATTTTCATTGGTGAAAAGTGGGGTTTAAACTTGTGAAGGGGGAGGGATGGGAGAAAAGGCTATTGAGGGAGGTCCAATAAAGGAGGGACTCTATCTCCACCCCCCTGGGGAGCTGGAGGAATGCTGGAAAAGGCAGACTGGTAAAGTGCAGACCAGGGGGAAATGGAATCCCCATGGGAACAAGAGCAGGGGAAATGGAAGTATAGGGAAAGGGTGGAAGGTAGTCCTGCTAAATGCCAGGAGCTTGGCAAAAATGCCTGAGCTCCAGGCAATGCTAACTGAGGGAGCGGTGGATGTGGCAGTGGTCACTGAGACCTGGACCACCGCAGGACACGACTGGGACCTGAACCTGGAGGGTTACACGATGTTCAGGAAGGACAGAGGGAGGGAAAGGGAGGAGGGGTAGCAATGATAGCCAAAAACTGCATTGGCATAGGGGGAGTAGAGAAGGTGGAGGGAACCGTGTAGGCAATTTGGGTCACCTTGATAACAAGGGGGGGCCAGAGAGTAAAAATAGGAGTGGTGTATAGACCCCCTTTACTGGCGGAGGAGCTAGAGGAGAGTCTGGTGGCAGATGTTGGGAGACACTGCAGATTGGGCAGGGGAAGGGTGGTGGTGTTGGGGAATTAAACATGTCAGTAACAGACTGGGAGACTATGACATCCTCGGTGGCCAGGGAACAGAGTTTGTTGGATGTCTTTCAGGATGTGTTCCTAACTCAGCAGGTGGGAGAACTGACCAGGGAAGCGCTGGTACTGGATGTGGTCCTGGCAGACAGTGACCAGATTGGGGGCCCTGGAGGTAAGGGACCCATTGGCGGGGAGTGACCATGCCATGGTCTGGCTCTGCCTGGACCTAGGAGGGGTAGAAGACTGCACAAAGACGGAGGTAACTGACTTCAAGGGGGTGGATTTTAAGGAAATGGGAAGGATCCTTAAGGAGCATTTGGATGTGATTGGGTCAGACATGGACGCTGGTAGTAGGTGGGAAATCATCAGGAGAGGGGTGCAGGATGCTACCAGCACCTGTGCAAGAATAAGACAAAAATGCGGTAGGGCCCAAAAACTCTGCTGGTGGACCAGGGAGGTCCAGGAGGTGGTGCGAGGAAAGAAGGCTCAAGGAGTGAAAGGGACCGAGGGGAGTATGAGCTGATGGCTAGAAGGGCCACTAGGGTGGTGAGGGCGGCTAGGGCAAGGAAGGAGCAGAACCTGGCCAGAGAATTTAGGAGAGGGAACAAGGGGTTCTTTAGATACATTGGGGAAAAACGAAGGGTGAAGGGGCAGATTAGCAGGATTAAAACAGGGGGAGAGATGGGCACAAGACCCGGGGGAGCAGGCTGAGGTACTAAATGAGTACTTCACCTCAGTTTTCACCAAGGAAAATGGGGGTAATGCATCATACATGGGAGGAGACAGTGATACTGGGGAGGGGGGACCCTTACCGATCGGTGGGTCTGGGGAGAGTGGGAGGCATCACTGGCAGGAGGGGGGAAGCTAAGCAGGGAGAAGAGGTAGTGGAAGTGGAAATCACAGCAGAGAGAGTGAGGGGAAGCCCTCAGGTCCCATAAGACGGAGAAAGCACCAGGGCCAGATAAATTACATCCCAGAGTGCTGAAGGAACTTGCCGATATCCTGGCAAAACCCCTGGTTAACCTTTTCACCATCTCTCTGAGGACAGGGTGGGTGCCCCAGGACTGGAAGGTAGCGCATATAGTGCCTATCCACAAGGGGGGGATCAAGAGAGGTGGCAGGGAACTACAGGCCTGTCAGCCTGACATCGGTGGTGGGCAAGGTGATGGAGGGCATTGTCAAGGAGAGGCTGGAGGGACTTGGAAAAGTCAGGATGCCTGGGCGATAGACAGCATGGATTCGTCCCAGGGAAATCATGTTAGACAAACTTTGTGGAGTTCCATGACTGGTCGACGAGTGCCTTGGACCTGGTAGACCAGTGGACGTCCTCTTTCTAGACTTCAGCAAGGAATTTGACTCTGTTCCTCATGAAGGCCTGTTGGATAAGTTGGGAGAAATGGGAGTGGGGAACCAGATGATCAGATGGATAGGCAATTGGCTCCAGGACAGGACCCAGAGGGTCATAGTTGGCGGGATAGTCTCATCCCCAAGTAGGGTCATTAGTGGGGTCTCACAGGGATTAGTCCTTGGGGCCCCTCCTGTTCAACGCCTATGTCTCTGACATAAGGACAGGTATCAGGAGTGAGATGAGTCTCTTTGCGGATGACTCAAAACTGGAAGCAGTGGTGGATGGGGAGGAGGGGAGGGTGGCCCTACAGGGGGACCTGGAGGCTCTGGAAAGATGGTCTAGAAAGTGGAAGCTGAGGTTCAATGCAGGGAAATGCAAGGTACTGCACCTGGGGGCCAGAAACCTGGGCCAAGTGTACACCCTGGAGGGGGAATGCTACAAGTCTCAATGGCTGAGAGTGACCTGGGGGTGGTGGTGGATGTCAAGATGAACAACTCGGAGACTTGTAGGAGGGCAGCAGCCAAAGCCAACAGGATGCTGGGATGCATCACTAGGGGGATCACCTCCAGAAGGAGGGAAGTGATACTCCTCTGTATAACTGCTTGGTGAGGCCACACCGAGTACTGCATGCAGTTTTAGAGGCCACACTTAAAGAGGGACATTAAACTCCTGGAGAGGGTCCAGAGGAGGGCAATCAAAATGATTTGGGGCTTGATGGGGTTTGGGATGAAAGGGGGGTTACTAGTGGGGTACCGCAGGGTTCAGTATTAGGACCAGTCCTCTTCAATGTCTTTATAGGCGACATTGCAGAGGGACTGGAAGGAAAAGTATGTCTCTTTGCAGATGACACAAAGATCTGCAACAGAGTTGATGCACAAGGTGGGGTGGAAAGGATGAAAAGGGACTTGGCAAGGTTAGAGGAATGGTCAAATGTATGGCAGCTTAGATTCAATGCTAAGAAGTGCAAGGTAATGCACCTGGGAAACAAAAACCCAGGGGAAGAGTACACAATGGGGGGTGAGATACTAACAACAACAAAAATGGAAAGGGACCTGGGGGTAGTCATATCAGATGACCTAAAGGTTGGCAAGCAATGTGAGAGGGCAGCAATGAGGGCTGGGGGGATATTGGGATGCATAGTGAGAGGCATCACCAGTAGAAAACAGGAAGTTATTATTCCTCTGTACAGACAGCTGGTGAGACCCCATCTGGAGTACTGCATGCAGTTCTGGAGACCCAGTCTCAAAGACATAGACAGGATGGAAGCTGTCCAGAGGAGGGCAATTAAATGGTGCAGGGTCTGCACCGGAATATTATATGAAGAGAGACTAAAGGAGCTTAATATGTATAGCCTCGAGGAAAGGAGGAGAAGGGGACATGATAGAAACTTTCAAGTACCTCAAGGGAATCAACAAAGTCCAAGAGGGTAGCATCTTTCAAAAAGAGGTGTGCAAGAACAAGAAGGCACAATTTGAAGATAGAGGGGCAGCTCAGAGGTAATTTAAAGAGTATTTTTTCACAGGGTTGTGGATGCATGAGTACGGCCTTCCGGAGGTCATGGAGTCAAAAACAGTGGTGGAATTCAAGCATGCATGGGACAGTCATAAGGCAATTCTAGGGGATGGGGGTAGGAAGAAGTAGGCTGCTGGTTAACTAGGATCTGCAGCTTATCCAGTAGGCAGAGAAATGGGCAGACTGGGTGGGCCAAGCGGTCCATATCTGTCATCAAATTCTATGTTTCTATGTTTCTATGTTTGGGGGACAGGACCTAAGAGGAGAGGCTCGAAGAGCTAAATATGTACACATTGGAAGAGACAAGGGACCGGGGAGACATGATAGAGGTCTTCAGGTACATGAAGGGATAAATAGGGGAGGAGCAGTCAGGGTGCTTCGAAGGAAGGAGGAGGGGGCCACTAGAGGGCATGGGTGCAAGCTGGAGGGGGGAAGATTCAGGGGAGAAAGGAGGAGGTGCTTCTTCACTGAGAGGGTGGTGGTGCCATGGAATGCACTGCCTAGGGGCCTGGTAGAGGCAGAGATGGTGGAGGGGTTCAAGAGGGGGTGGGACAGGTACAGGGGAAGGGTTCTGGAAGTAAAATCCAATGCAGCATGAATATCCAGAACTGGGATGGGAGAAGCCAGAGAAGGCGAGGGGGGCAGCAAGGTCAGCTCCCAGGGTGGGGGCTGACCAAATGAGCAGACGCGAAAGACTGTTAGGCCTATTCTGCTGGCATCTTAGATGTTAGAATGTTAGTAAGATGAGCCTACCTATTTTGACAATGGAGATGTAGTCTACAGTGCCGCTCCCAAATCTTCCTAACCAGGCTGGACTCTCTTTTCCACTCTTTCTGCCATTTCGCTTTGACTGCCCTTCCCATACCCATCACTGCACCCTATACCAGTCTCTCTACTTCCTCCCTAGCAGATAGACACCTCATCCACTGTGCAAACTTTCTTGCTAAATTCTGGCTCCACTGTCTCCCCCCCCACTCTCCTCCTCTATTTTCTTCAAACCTTCTTCTCGATCCCTTATAAACCTTGACCACCGTACCTTAGCCATCCCTGCCAGGTCCACCTCAGCAGACCAGGCAGCATTCTCACACTGCTTCCCAAAGATATGGAACTCCCTCCCCCCATCACCAGAGATTTTGTGCTCGGTATTTACCAAGGAGAAAAACAGACTGTTGCAAGAAAGTGGGATAATGGCAGACAAAAGAGGGATCAAAATGATGGAAACACTGACATTCCCTATAGACAGAGTCAGGGAGGAACTAGAAGCCCTCAGGTCAGACAAAGCACAATGGCCTTACAAAATGCACCCACAGGTATTGAAAGAATTAGCAAATGAGTTAGCTAGACCCCTGACACACCTATTGAACAGATCAATGAGTACAGAAGTGGTACCGAGAGACTGGAGGAGGGCAGATGTGGTCATAGGACCCGACATTTGTTTTTCCTGGAGGGCTCAAGTAATGGCGGGGTCTGGGGCTGCCAAGACCCTGAGACTCTGGGGTTTTGGTGTTCTGTGGTGCATTTTGAGGGTTATACTTAACAGGTCACACAATGTAAACACCATTGAAATTATAGAATGGTATCAAACCTTGCCTGTATTACTGTGGTTCAGCTTACTTCTGTTCTAATAAGAGCGTTGATACAGCATTAAAAATATTGCCATTAAACAACTAATGTGTCTAACTCTAGACTGCAACAGTTGATGCATACATACCTTGATATGATGTTGATTAATGCTGTGGCAGCAGCTTCTCAAGATGAGCCTACAGCTTCCATACTTCAGCTCAACATCAGTGGTCTATGGCATCTGCTGTCAAGTGTGAAGACATTTCTGTCAAATCCTGTAATATAAGTGATCTCATCATGATAAAGGTCTTAGGCTGTTATAGTTAGCATTGACTTTTTGATGGTATCCATTACTCTGTCCACTTACGAATGGTGACATAACACAGCAGATGCAGTAGAGTATTCATGTCACTGCCAAATTAGTGTTGCCTGTAGACTATTAAAGATCAATTTTCAGTGCTTTACTTAAGGCCACCACTACCCCACTCCCTAGCAGCTGTAAAATAATTTCAAAACTCCTGTTATTGAAATGTTTTAAATAGCCTCAGAGATCATAAATCTTGCTTTCATTAGAGGAGCCAGCCACCTGTTCTCTTCCCCCTTCCTGGTCCTCAACTAGAATAGGCACCACTGTCTCCAGCATAGAATGTCAAAATATCATATTTGGTTACAAAAGAAAGCACCACTATTATTATGATAAAGCAGCAGAATTTCAAACTTCCGCACATATTGGTGATAGGACCTAGCAGTTGCAAGTAGCTCCAGCCTTTGGGCATCCTTGTGCCCCAACTCCAGCCACCACTCCCCCCTGCACTGTGTCACCAGTGGGGATCAACATGGGAAGAGGTTTGCAGGCTTTTGTTTGCCATTAAGTACGTCACTACCAGCTTGAGCCTTTCTGGCATCCTAGGTCCCAGCTCTAACTGCCACTCGCCCCACCGTGTCACTAGTGGGGATCAACATGGGGAAGAGATCTGACTTTGGGCTCCTGTATGCTGTTAAGGCAGTTCACTGGTGCACAAACTCCCCCCTCAGGCTGGCACATGTGCGATGCTGCGGGTGTGTGATGTAACAATGTTGCACATACTGAACCTCTGCACTCAGACAGTCAGAAGGCTGTTACTGCTGCATCATTCAGCCTCTGCTCTGCTTGGTTGTGACCATGAATCGATGCACAAAAATGTGGAGCACTACAGTAGTGCCTGCTGAAATTGGAGATCAGAAAAGGTGAGGGATAGGGTGGCCACCTCCACCAATGAAAGATGTGTTCAATCTCAGAGTCTGTAAGAATTTATAGGAAAGAAGTGTACTGTGCCAGCAGCTTTGGTTGTAGTTTCTATAGGAGACTACTGTCACTGCAGTCATGCTGTGCAACATCCTTCACTTCACTTTAAGTACCAGTGTCCCCCCAGCTGATGGTAGCAGACTACATTAGCTCAGGTAGGTACTAGTGATCAAGCACATCTGCATCTGCTGTGACACACTACCTAGCACAGACAGTACCATCCTACAGCCACCTCCATCAGATGCTGGTGCACTGCCACTTCCTTCAACACAGGCCCCAGTGTCCAAGCTTCAGACTATGCCAAGGTTCTCTTAGTTGAGGCACTGCATCTGCTGGGACAATGGCACTTGTGGTAGCAGAACTCAGACAGTATCTGCTGCTGGCTGCCTGTGCTGGTAAACTAGGTGCCTCTGTATGGTGAATGGAAGTGTCCCAGTAGGATCTGTCAAAACAGTAGTCTGTCTCAGTGTGCTAGGTAAAGTGTCCAAGCAGATCTGCAGGGACACTACACTAGTGTGGTGTGGTGAAGTGCATCAGCATGTGCTGGGATAACAGTGTCTGTGATACAGAGACTAGTATCAAATCTTGTGGGTCAAGTCCCAGCCTTTCCAATAAGATAAATTTTGAAGTCATTTTGAGGTAATCAGGTGCTGCTGGGTGGGTGGGGGGCTGAAATATTTGATAATGAGCATGGTGGTGGCACAGGTGTTCTTACAAGTCCATCACAATGTAGTACCTTGCTTGGTGAAGAGCAACTTGAATCACAGAAAGAAAGCCAGTCAAACTTGACAGCCCACCACAGAGTCTGATATGTTGGAGGATGATGCAGAAGTTTCCAAAATAAGCATGAAAGGTGCTCTTTGAAGTCCATCATGTAGTAACTTGCCTGGTGAAGAACAACTTGAACCACTGAAGAAAAGCCAAAGTGTTAGTCAACAGCCCACCAAGGAGTCAGAAATGTTAGAGAATAATGCAGATGTTTCCAAAACAAGCATGAACTGTGCTTTTTGAAGTCCGTCATGTAGTAATTTCCCTGGTGAAGAACTTGAATTACTGAAGGAAAGCCAAACAAATTTGACAGCCCACCACAGAGTCTGAACTCTTGGCAAATAATGCAGATATTTTGGAAATGAACATAAATGCTTCTCTTTCAAGTCATCATCATGTAGTAACTTGCCTGGTGAAGAACAACTTGACCCACTGAAGAAAAGTCAAAGTGTTAGTCGACAGCCCACCACAGAGTCTGAAATGTTGGAGGATAATGCAGATGTTTCCAAAATAAGCATGAATGGTACTCTTTGAAGTCCATCATGTAGTAACTTATCTGGTGAAGAACTTGGGTCACTGAAAGAAAGCCAAACAAACTTGAAGCCTACAGTACATGTAATGTGATGTACTGACTGGACATCTCATATGCAGACAATCTTAGCATTCCACTTGGATGAAAATTGGTGGATACTCAAAAAGGTAACTGAAGAATGTGGCTGTCGAACCTTTATCAACAGTTCTGGTCCACAAACATTGTGACATCTCCAAAAAGTATTACAACTGAAGCAGTGGAAACCAGGGTATGTTTGGTGTCCTACAAACTGAAAGAAATGTGGACACTGCCTGCATACTACTTCTTTTCTCTTGCTATGTAGAAAGTATTGCATCTGACGGTGTGCCGCATGATGAATTTGTTGGCTACATCCTCTAGGTTTAGCTTTTTAGCTACGTGCTTGTGACAGTTTAGCAAGGCAACATGGTTAAGTCTAGCTTGTCCCATGGTTGATCTTAGGTATGTCTTGATTCGATAAAGTGAAGAAAATGAACGTTCTGATGTACAAGATGACACGGGGATAGTTAAAGCCAACTTTATTAAACGTGTCAGTTCTGGAAGAAGTGTTCGCAAATCATGAGCATTTTCACCATGAAGCATGTTGAAGACATCCTGAAATGATTCTATCATGACAACCTGTTGCCTTGCAATATCAAGAAACGTCATGATGTAGTTCAAGATGTGCTGCATTGAAGTCTGTATTATAGAAATTTGCAATGTACTCAGAAGTAGCATGCCCTGTCACAAACTTTCTATTTTCGTCATATGGTCAGACATAAGAGATGTGAAACGATGATCGAGAGCAGTAGTGGTGTTGTCTATCACCTCAAAGTAAAGTTGGTGGTATTGGTCCTCTGGAGACTCAAATATATGTGGAGCAGAACCATCATCCAATCTGCATGAAATTCTTCTAGGCCTTGGAACAAATGGCTCTTCCAAATTTAGCTGTGCTGCACAATCAGTAGCACTTGTGTAAAACTGGGGGAATCCCTCACAAAGTTGTTTGATACTGTCTTTCAGAGATTCTATCATACAAGATTCTTGGTGAAACTGCAAGTTTGTTTTCTGTAAAGCAGTATTGATGGTTTCTATTTGGGAGAAGATAAGGTGAAGTAGTTTGAGGTTGAAAAATGTGTCAAACTTCCTGAGCTGAATTAGGAATCCATTGGCCTTCGCTCTGGCATCACTGGTATCATTCAGTGCTAGTTCTTCAAGGAATTCAAGTAGTTCTTCATAATTAAAGTTTACTGACTGCAAAGAAGCTGCACAAAGTATCCACCGGGTAGGGCAAAATAGTCGCAAATGAACATTGTCGTGGTCTTGAAAGTTTTCAAACCAGGCAAGACATTTAGGAGAATTTCTGATGAAGACAATTAACTCATGAATTAAACAAAGAACATTTTGACACACTGTAATTTTCTGAGCAGTATCCTGAGCTGCCAGATTTATATTATGTCAAGGAAGTGAACATATAATGACTGTGGATCTGTTTCTGTAACAAGAGCTTGCAATCCATGAAGACAACCAGCAACATTCAATGCACCATCATAACACTGCCCATGACACATTTGTATGCTGAAGTTGAATCTTGCTAATACATCCAGCAGTATACAGAACAGTACAGCTGCAGTGGTGCTTGTTGTTGAGTAAAACCCAAAGAACAATTCTTCAACCTGAAGATCCTGCATGATGATACGAAAACAAAATGAGATCTGTTCTCGTACAGAAATATCTGCAGTTTCATCCAAAATTACAGCATAGAAACCAGCATCATGAACCTCCTTCATTAATAAGTGTAGTACCTCATGTGACATAATTGACATCATCTCATTAACAACATCATGAAAAATCCATTTGTAGCCTGTTCTTGCAAGCCAAAATTTTAGTACCTGATCATCATCTGCATGCAATAGAAGAAGATTCATCAAGTTGGACTCCTCAACAGTGTGGCCCCATATTGCAAGACCCTGACAGCCCAGATATAAAAGTGAAGATAACATTTTCAAAAAAGCATGTCTAGAATCTTTCATTTGCATCATTTTTCCCCTCTGAGCATGAGGCGGCGACATCAATGCCACTGTTCACAGCACCCAATACAGCTACAGCTGCCCTATACAAATTGAATTTTTGATGACTATTGAAACATTGTATTTTTTTTTAAATTGTCAGATCCTGCCTGGATGAAAGCCTTGTATACATCCTTGTCCTGTGACATGTTTGGAAGTGGTATACCCAGATTTGCAGCCTTGCAACAAACTGTACAGAATATTTGTTTTACTGTATGGTCGTACTCGATCCATGGGAAACTATTCTTCCAGTGTGGTTGAAATGCACAACCTGCTGCTTCCTGCCTTCCCACTAATATGAACTCACCTGCACTACTGTTATCTGTACATGATGTACTAGGGGAGGGGCTTTCTGCTGTTAAGCTTACTGTCGTACCTATCTGCGGCTGCTGGCCTAACTCTATGTTGAAAGAAGAATGACATTCTGCTGCACCGCTTTCACCTTCACCGGCATTAACATTGCTTTCGCTGTCAACACTGGCATTGGAAGATGTGGATCTGCTTTTGGGCATTAAGTTTTATAATGTATTTATCCATGATGACTCAACTGCTTCCACAGTTAGTGACTGCTATGAAACTTATTAACTGCTTGCTGGCTGAACTGTACTGTGATCTGGCATGCAAGAACTGTCAGTAATTTAATTCTGTAAATGAGATGACAAAACATCTCAATTGCTTTTATATTATCTACAAGTTCTACAATGCTACTGTGCTCTATTTCTACATTATTTTTTGTTATTTAATACTGAACAGTAATCTGACTACACAACTTATGTCATTTAAATATGGAGGCGAGGTCTACTTGAGTAATACTGAATTGACTCTTGTAATATTTAACATACTAACATAACATACTAACTTATTAACATACTAAAAGCCACCAGAATAGGACTCATGGTCTCTCATGTCTGCTTGATAGCCAGCACCACTACTGGGAGCTCGATTTGCCACCTCCCCACCCCCAGCGAGGGGCTTCCACAACTTAAGTTTCCCCCTGTAACTGCCCCACCCCCTCTTGAATCCCTCCACTGTGCCCTCTTCCACCATGCTCCTGAACAGTGCGTTCCAAGGCTTCACCACCCTCTCAGTGGAATAGCTCCTCCTTCTCTCCCCCCTGAAACTCCCCCCTCTAGATTCCACTTTTGCCCCCTGGTTGTTTCCCCCTTCTTAAACATGAACACCTCTTCAGTTCCACCCTTGTTGATTCCCTTTACATACTTAAAAACCTCTATCATGTCCCTCCATCTTTCCTTTCCTCCAGTATTTAGAGATTGAGTTCCTCCAGTCTCTCCTCATAGGGTCTACTCCCCATGCCCCAGATCATTCTGGTCGTCCTTCTCTGGACCCTCTCCAGCAGTGCAATGTCTCTCTTTAGGTGTGGTCACCAGAACTGAAAACATTACTCGAGGTGCAGCCTGACCAGGGCATTATACAGAGGGAGGATCACCTCCATCTTTCTGGAGGTAATCCCCCTGGCTATGCAGCCCAACATCCTATTTGCCTTTGCTGCTGCTCTTTGACAAGTCTCAGTGTTATTCATTCTGACATCCACCACCACTCCCAGGTCCCTCTCATCCAACAAGGCCTACAGTGTGTCTCCCCAGGGTGTATGCATGTCCTGGATTACTGACCCCAGGTGCAGCACCCTGTACTTCCCTGCATTAAACTTCAGTCCCACCACCTAGACCACCACCCCAGGGTGTCTAGGTCCCATGGAGGCCATCTCCCCTCCTCCCATCTGTCAGTGCTCTGAGCTTTGAGTCATCCACAAAGAGACTCAGTTGCTCCTTATACCCTCCCTATGTCTGAGATGTAAGCATTGAACAGGAGTGGCCTGAGGACCAATCCCTGGGGACCCCACTAGTGACACTTCTGGGAGGAGACTATTCCCCCAACCACTACACTCTGTATTTACCCCGAGAGCCAATTTCCTATCCACTTGAGCAACTGCCCCCCACCCATCCCCCCCAGCTTTGCTAGCAGGCCATTGTGGGGGACTGAATCAAACGCCTTGCTGAAGTCCAGATAGAGGATGTTCACCGGCCTAGTTTGGTCCAGGGCATTCGTTATCCAGCCTATTTCAGTCCAGGGCACTCGTCACCCAATCATAGAACTCCACAAGGTTGGTCTGGCATGATCTTCCCAGAACAAAGTCATGCTTTCTAATGTCCAGGTGCCCAATCCATTCTAGCTGCCCCCCAAGCCTCTCCTTCATAATGCCCTCCATCACTTAGCCCAGGGATCGACAAATTTTAAAATCTCATGCTAGTCCAGGACAAGTGGCCTTGACAAAAATGGTAGTCCTCGAGTTCAGAGTGGTAGTCCAGTACATTTCAATTGAAATATTCAACCGACTTAACAGAAATAAGTTAAATGGTGTGGCTTTGTGGCAGGGCTTATATATTGTACTATTATTTCATAGGATGGATGGAGAGATGTAGAAGAACTTCATAAATCAGGAAAAACAATATTTTCATTTTTTTTTGTTAATACAGGCCAGGGCAGTACAGGCCGGACACTAAGGCACCCCCGGCATAAGTCTGTAATAGAAGAGATTGGAGAAATGTTACAGAATTAGTTAAAGACAAGCCAAAACCAGCTAGGCCATTGGTTGAGAAGAACATAAAATGGTGATTAAGGGCTAGGCCAGGAAGAAGATGATGGGGCAGTGGGAGCAGGAGTACTAGCATCAAGAAGATCATCAGCAGCAGAAGCAGCTAAACCAGAAGATAATGTATCAGCAGCAACAGCATGCCCACGAACATGTCGAGTGCCTGGACCAGAGAACAGCCAGTGGTTAATTGCTGGATCTGGATCAAAGTCATACAGTTCAGGACCTTCTACTGCTATCTGCAGGAGAGACTGTAGTGAATCATCAGCCAGCCTTGTCCTGATTTTTGTTTTGATTAGGTTCTGAACAGAAAAAACTCTCTCACACTTTGCAGTCGATATACTCATTGCCATGAGTATTTCAACTAGGTCAAGAATGTACATAATCTGGGGTGGTTTTTCTTTTAGTAATCTGGTATATACCTGCAAATAGGGTTTTTCAATTGCAGATTTCAATATTGTTTTAAATGCAGCATACTCTGTCTTTATATGTTCCTGCTGCTCCTCCATGAAAAAGTGAAAATATTCTGCCAAGTTTGCAAGTTCAGAGGTCCCAAACACCGCTAGTTGGTCTCTTGGCAGATCAAACTGCTTAAAATCTAAGCAGTTGAACCATTTGAGAGGCACCTCTTAGAAATGCTTAAATCTGTTGTCAATATACATTATTGCTGCATCTATTAAAGTCTGCAGTTGTCCATCTGTCACAAAATTGATTTTTGGGCAGTTGCCTCTAAATGGAAATGAACAGTCTCCTCCTCCCTCCCTCTTTGTCACAACATATTCCATACATTTCTGTTCTGGTTTGTAATGGCTGAGGAAAGCTGCCATGTATTGCCTGGCATGGTTTTCAGTTCCATAAGCTGGAGCAGGCAGGTCTCAACAAGCTGTGGAACTTCCAGTATTACTATGTCATCTCGTTGAAACTGCAGTGACAGGTTTTTAGTATTGTCAGGAAATCTTGCAGTATATGGATAGCTTTACAAACTGCACACTCTGTGTTTCTTTAAGATGCCCTTTGTTTTGAACTTTCATCACCACCAGCAGTCAAAGATGCATTAGGTGTTGTACAACAGTAGGTAGGTTAACCTGTACTGCATGTACCGAACGTGACCTACTGGCAAGCCATCTCACTTGTTTAATTGCAGTAAAGTGCCCCAAATCAGTATCCATCACATTAGCAATTTCTTGGAGCTCTCTCATTTTTGGGACTATAGTGATAAAATTTAAATATTCCCTTGACAGTACTTTCCAGCTTTGATACAAATGGATTTTTGTAACACCTCAAGAACTGCCAGCTCTAGCTTATGGGCAATGCAGTGCATCGCAATTATTTCAGGACAGCAGTGTTCCGCAACGCTGCTATGGTTCCTCCTCTTCGCCCATCATGACACTGGCCCCATCAAAATTTGCTGAAATAAGAAGCGGTCCTGGATTGTTAACATTTTGTAGGTTACTGAGAGGAAGATTTACTGACTCCAATGCAGTTGATATTGCATGGAATACACCTTCTGCATGTGCATGTTCCAGTGGCACAGCTTGGATAAGCAATGTATGCACCTGTTTTGAATTAGGTTCAACAAACCTTAAGAAAACATTTTCCCACTCAGTTATACTGTAATCAGTACTGCCATCAGCAAGAACTGTCACATACTTAACATTAGCAAGAGTCTGCATCTGGGTTCTGGATATAACTGCTGAAATACCACTGTAAAGCCCCTGGCTGCATAGATTAGTATAATTAGAACCTAGCTTAATGCCATTTTTTCCTGTAATTCACAGAGCCACTCCATGTCTGAGAAAGGGTGAAGATTTTTGGCTATGGAGTACGCTGTGTTAAACAGGCATCTCATATCTTGCTTTTGTGGCCTCTTCCAACTGTGCAAAGGCTTGGTAAAGTGGTGACTCACTAATCTCACAACATACTACTCGTTGGCCACTTTCCAGAATATGTTGGTTCTGGCATAGCACATGTGGATTGGATTTTTCATGTGCATGTAGTGACTCAATGCAAAAGTTGTTAGAGCCTGTGGCAAAGACATTTGTTTTTTTGAAAATGCTGGAGTTGCAATAGTGGGATACTTTTCACATAGTGTGCAGTACATAAGCCCCTTTTTATCATCGTATCTCAACCATTTATAAGTGGACAACCAATGACACTGAAATAGTCTGGCCCTTTTTCATGGTCATATTTCTTGTCTTTACTACTCCAACTGCCACCTCATTATCAAGCAGTAAACTATGTTTCTTAGCAAGTGACACAGGGGCTTTTTGAGATAAGGCTACTACGGCTTCTCTGTTTACATCAAGTACCCGGTCAGCAGTTATATCCAGAACCACAGATGCAGATTCAATTTCATGACTGTTATCTGTGGAAGTAAGTCTCAGACTGTGTTTGTCTCAGTAAAAGATGGCGATGCTGCTGCTGACCAGAGAGACAAGAGACTTTGTTGTTTGACTTTGTTTGTCTGCATATTGTCCATATAAATTTGGTGGTCACTTTTTTTTTTAAAGACTAATAGAACCAATAATAATAAACTTATTTTAAACACTGGTGTCTGTGTGTCCTTTTTTCACTGGTGGTTAGTGTGGGCTCATGGGCTGGGTCACCAGGGGACAGATATATGCTTTTTTTCTATACACTGCAAGTTGTCTTGTCCTGTAACAAGTCAGGCAGCTGGCTGCAGAACACTATCCACAGTCCACACAGTCACTCACTCTCCTCTCTCCCAGCACAGCCCAAGCCCACCCCCGCAGTTAGGCTCCCTTATTTTATTTTACTGTTACTTACACTTGTCTTATATATATTTTTTTACTATATTTCTCTTTGTTTCTTGGGTACTTCAAGCCAAAAGCCAACCAACTGGCTGCAGGACACTGGGTCCTTCACTCCTTTTCACAAAATCTCTCCCAACAGCCCAACCAAGCCAGTTTGAGTTATAGGCTTATTTCTTCTAAGTTCTTAATATACTATCTTTTTTTTTTTTACTAACTTTCTCAAGTCAGTCCTTTCCTTCGCCCCACCTCTCTCCAAGCTCCTCCTTTACACACAATCTCTATATCTGTGCTCTCCTCTTCCAACAGCCCACCAGCCTCTTCTCTTCTTTTCTTTCTTTTTTTTCAGCATTCTTTTGTTATTTTATTTTTTCTTTGTTTATGCAGCTAGTAGTCAAATAAACTGCTGTTTTTACTGGTGGGCAACACAAAGCTCCCTGCCCACAGTAGTAGTCCCCTGCCCTTGCTTTCTTCCTTTTTATTTGCTGTAGTCAGTGACACTTTATGCTGCTACTAGTTCTCAATTGTCAGGGGACCAGGGTTCCCAACTTCCCTCCCTTCTTCCACCTGCTACACAGACAGCAGACAGTACCAGACTTTTCCCCTCCCAAGTTTCTGTTTTGTTTCCTTTTCTCCTTGTTTCAATTTTTTTTTATTTAGTTGTTTAATCAGGTATAGCACACTAAGCTGAAAGCTTTTTTACAGGAGTGACCTCGGAGCACAAGGAGGTTAAGTGACTTACTTAGGCAGTATGCAAGTGGAAGCTGTGGGATTCAAACCCAGGTCTGGTCTGCTGGATGTCACCAGATTTGTAGCTCACAGCCTTAGACCACTGCACTATACTGCCACCTTAATTTATTTTATATGCTCCTTAGTTTGCTTTCACCCTGTTATGCCCAGTTCTGTGACAAGCCCAACCTAACCCTTCTCAATATTTTATTTACCCTGCCTGCACACTCCTTATTTACTCAGATTACTCTCTTCTTCATTAATTTTGCACTTTTGGCAAAACTGGCACAGCACTCGGCAGGTAAATTTGCTTGTCTGCTGCACTAATGCACTTGTGTGCAGTTATCAGTGCTCAGCCACATTGCCCTCACTCCTTAGTCCTCCTAGCTCCTGCCTTCCTCCTCCCCACTCTTCACTATCACCAACCCTCCCTCCTTAATTCAGTTTAAAATAATATTTGTTTTCCCGAGTAGTCCACTCCACACACACAAAGTAAGGCAGCACTGGTCGCACTCGCAGTCCCCACTCCCCGATATCCACAACAACGGACTGTTTAATTTGTGTATCCTCTAGTCTCCACCAACAGACAGTGAATGAGGGGCTCTAACGCAATGCACATCTTTACTCTCGTCTCCACTCTAGCAAATCACCACCGCAGCCAATGGGCATTCTTTGTATCACTTACAGTTTAAGATTGTCTTCCTCATTTGGCCCCACACCTGCCAGTCCAACAGCTTGCTCCTCCTCCATTTAAGCTCCGATGACGCTGCTCGCACTGGCCATTCTCATCTCTGGAGGCCACTTCTGTACGCCTCCATAGGCTGAGGCAAGCTGCTCCCGACCAGTAGGTGCACTGCTCGGTAGGTCAGATGACTACCGTGACAGCTGAAGCAGTGAGCACCCTACTGGTGGAAGGTAGAACTGCAGCAGTAAAGATTTTTAAATCAGTACTAGCCCATGGACAGGTGGCACAACAGAAAGTGCTTGTCCCTGCACTGTAACTGGTAGCCGGGATGTCGGGCAATAGGATTTGTCAAACCCTGACTTAGCCTACCATGGACATTAGGCTAACAGGCCTTTAATTCCCCATCTCCTCTCTAGACCCCCTTTGTGGATAGGCACAACATTTATCTGAACTACATTCACAATGAAAAGTGTTTGGCTTATTCATTTTGATGACATGAGGCACATCATGCATGATGTAGTACAAAGAAAATATGGAGTATGTGCACTAAAAACATTTGCACTGTCCGACATATAACTGGGGTGGGGAGCAGAACACATTCTGTATGTCTAAACTATAAATGGGAGGTATCGATACAGAATGCCCCCCAGCCCCCATATGCAATACAGAAAAAACATTACTGCACAAAAGAACAGTCTAAGTAATAATACTAAGAAGTAAGCTGAACCACAAGCAGAATGTGAAACAAACTATAATCATGTCACAGAAACATAGAATTTGACAGCAGATAAGGACTGCTTGACCCACCTAGTCTGCCCATTTCCCTACCTGATGGATAAGCTGCAGATTCTAGTTAGTCAACAGCTTACTTCCTCCTACCCCCACTAGAATTGCCTTATGCCTGTCCCATGCATTCTTGAATTCTCCCACTGTTCCTGACTCCACACTGCTGGGGGGGGGTTAACCCCTTAGTAATCCCCTTATTTGTAATCCAAGAAGGAAGAAGCCCTGCTGTGGTTGCAACTTGCAGCATTATATGCGACTCGTGTTGCACATGCTTCACCATGTGACATTGCCTGATGGAGCAGTGGGGGGGGGTGGAAGATGGGGACCAGGGGGCATGTCAAAGAACATAAAAGAGTGCTATAGGCCACAATGGAATTTGGCAGTTAATGATCTCTGCAGCCTCCCACCAGAGATGCCATCCATACATGTGCAGTGCTGCACAGCTGATTGGCCTGAGTAGTAGGGTTTGCACAGCTGAAGCATAGGCAGATCATATTTATCCCAATCCAAGGTAGCAAAAATAGCCCTGTCATCTGCGTTGCCACAAACAGTGTAGCAGGTCATCTGCCAGCCACCACATACTGTATGTGTGTGTGTGGTGTGTGTGTGTGGGGGGGGCTGTGTACCAGAGAGAGGTCCTTATAATAGTACCCGGGGGTCCAGGACTGGGAACGCACCTGTCCACTGAACAAAAGCACCCCACCACCTGGCGTCCATCCACTGCTACCCACAGCAAGTAGGAAACTTTAGCATGGGGTTCCATGTGGGAGGCGGTAGGGCTATGGCCACTTAGGAGTCCAGGCCACAGTGCTCAAACCCTACCAACACAACACCCCACCCCACTTAGACCAATCATATCTGTACCAGAGTGCAGGGTTTGAGGGCACCTCTGCTTGATGCAAGCCCTTCACAGATCACTGCCACCATGTCAACGCCCACTCACAGGCAGGACCCCACTTGCAGGTTTGACTATCAATTACCAATTCTGACTGTAGAAATGTAAATCCTGTCCTACATCACACTACATCATTATCCTGCCAGCACCAGCACCAGGCAGACAGGGGTCAAAACTGGCACCAGCACACTAGCCAAATGCTGGTAACTTTTGCATTGGGCTAGTAAGATTTTCCTTTACAACTAGCCCTGCTAGCTTCTAGTGGACAAGGTAACATGTGCACCATCTGATCAGGTGAAAAGTCTTGGGGGCTGGGGATACTGCATTCACAGTCATTAGCCTTGCTGGCTAGTGGCTGCAAAACTTAATTTCAACCCCTGAGCATCTAGTGGTGAGTGTTCCACAGCACGCTTGCATACTGTTTTACAAGGGAACGGAGAAATTGTTTAACCAGGAGAGGCACACTAAGCTGGGACCAAAGAACAAAATTACAGTAGCAGAGTTCATGTGGTGGAGTTGCAAAAAGGACATGTTGAAAATAGTTCTCCCTTCACTAATACGGCTACAAATAAACTATCTGAAAAAGTAAGGAAATTCATTGAAAAAACTTTGTTAATGAACCATTAGGGTTAGAATGTAAAAAGTAGGGAAATACAACCTTACAGTTCATAAGCCTTACATCCCACTCCCACTGTGCATGCAGGAACAGGCTTGAGGGGAACTTAAAGTTCCAAACCCCTACACCCCCCGGCTTACTTCCAACCCTAATACCCCTCCCCCACCGTGCATGCAGGAACAGCTGTGATGGGTGAGCACTGACATTTCCAAACCTAATGCCCACCCCATTTTGTGATTCTGTACCCATGTTAACTTACTTAGTCTTGAAATGGGGTGAATATCAGAGTTTGAAACACCAAGGCACACCCATCACAGCTGTTCCTGCATTAAGTTCCCTTCATGCACAGTGGGAGTGGGGTGCTAGGCTTTGGAACCCTCTATGTCCCTAAGATCACATTTCCCTACAGTCCAGTAATGACATTTTTGCAATGGCCCTAACTACAGCCAGCCTTACTGTAGTATACTAAATATAGTCAAAATGTGCCAGTACTGTACACATCACCCTGGTAGTTTGCTCCACCCCATCCCCAATCTCCCCAGAGATGACTGCAGCAGTACCAGTATCCATGTGCAGGATCACCCCCCCTTTCCAGCCGACCATCCTCCATGCAGCTGGAAACCCTTCCAGACCTAGCCTTCCCCAAGTTGGGCAACCTCCCTGGAGCTACACCACCCTATAGCCGAGCCTCTTCACTTAGGTGACCAACCTCCCTGTATCTGGACCAGCATCCAGCCCATGACATGCAACCTCCATGTATCCAGACCCCCAAAGTCCCCAGACTATCCCCCAGGTGGCTGCTACCTTGCAGCTGCCCTCCTAATCACACAAACTAGCAGCACCCACCCCAGTCAACCACTGTATCTACAGCTGTTCCCACCCTAAGCCTGGGACCAGCTCCACAGCCCAACCATCTGCCCTACATCTGGACCTTTCCATTGACTAGACTGCCCCAACCCCATTTTGCAGCTGGATGGTGGACCTCCTTTCCATGCTCCTCACCAGCATTCCCAGCAGACAACCCTTCCAGCAGCTATACCTTTCCTGACCACAGACCCCCACACCCTGAGCACCCTCCCAGGAGCTGGACCACCCATCTCAGATCAGCCTCTCACCCTCCCTAGAGCTGGAACTGACCCACCCAAACCACCATTTCTGCTTATGGAATAGCCCCATCCCCAGCAGTTGGATCACTTTTCCAGTCCCCAGACCAGCTTCCGATAAATCTTTCTGCAGCTGTAACACCCCCACCCTCCCTGTAACTTGACCTCCTTTCCAGCACTAAGACCGGCCTTCCCCAAGCTGAGCACACTCCCTAGACCATCACATTCTTCACAGCCTCACCCACTCTCCTTGCAGTTGGACTCCCCCCATGCCATTCCCAACCAAGGAATAACCCCCCCACTGACCTTTTCTGGAGCTGGTCGTCCTTCCAAAATTCAGAGCTTTACACAACAGGGGGAAGCCAATAATGTCAATATGCTATCAGGATTTTAGTGGCTACTGCAGTTTGATCATGTAGTAGTGGGCTGTCAGACTGGCATATATCTATAATATACGTGTGCTGCCTTGTGCCCTTTTTTTGTGACACACATACACACAAAAGAGCAGATTACTTATAATGTTTAACTGTCCCATACTATGTTGGTGACTCCCCTCTTCCCTTGACCCTGACTCCCATGTTTAGGCAACTGGTTGTGTACCTGGACTATGAGAGAGGAAAACTGTCAATTTACAGCACAGATACCAAGGAACACATCCACACATTTCATCACACATTCACTGAGAACATATTCCCATACTTTTATCTCGGATATGGTACCACAATAAAACTGATGTGTCCTCCTCCTCCTCCTCCTCCTCAGTGATGGCCTGATGAATATCAATGTGTTGCTGCATCCCCTGTCCCCAGATCAGGACTCTGCAGGCAGCTGGCTGTGTAGCTGGACTAGGGGGAGGGTGGATGTGAGTTTACAATGTGGATACCATGGAGCACATCGGCATATTTAATGACACATTCACTGCGGAAATGGTCCCATACTGTTACACTTGAGGGTGTACCACAATAAAACTGCTCTGTCCTCCTCCTCTTCCTCCTCCCCAGTAATGACTCTTTGATCACTAATAGTCCCATTTGCAGTACAATGGCTGGTCTCACTGCATCATAGTTAGAAGCAGTCTTTTTGTTGAATTGTGTAATTAGTGCCAAGATAAGTAAATAATCAAATATTGTCACAGAGGCATTGTTGTATGGAGACAATAATGCCTGCAACTAATCAAATCACATATCCTACAGGATATCCCTGCAGTGATTCTCCCACATTCCTAGTTTCTGGTGTAAACCTCCCTTCTCAACTCCTCCAATAAAATGGAGACCCTTGCAATTATAACCCATTCTTCAGTCAGTTCCTGTCACATTCAACTCTAATAATATCATTACCGTCACTGATCACTTCCATTTTTAGACAGTCCATATTTGATTTTGAGGATTCAGATTGTAATGAGCTCCGATTAAATTATTTCAAAGATTAAATGTCAGTTGCGTTCTTTACACGTGCATTACAAAATACTCTGCGGCTGTTTTTGTAGGGGCTGAGGTACTGTTAGTGGAGGTCAGGAGGTGGTAGAACTGCAGTGTGGGAGGGTGAGAGATAGTAGCCATGCAGCCAAATTAGTGCTGTTAGTCCAAGGATCAATTTCACATAACTGAAAGTGGCATGCAATCTACCAGTCAAGACTTGAGAGAAGTCATGTTCATGGAGCAATAGTCTGGACCTGGGGATGGTAATGAGGGCTAACAGCTCATGTTAATTGGTTCCGGTTTTTTTATGGGGGGATTCTGCTGCTGCTGTTTTTGTGGGGTCTGGCTGCTGGCATAAGAGCAGGTCAGGAGATGGGAAGACTGCATTGCGGGCAGGAGGAGTGACAGCCAGGTAGCAGAATCAGTACCTTTGTATGAGAGGCTAGGTCCTATGCCTACTAGTAGTAGTGGCCAATCATACATTATCAGTCAGGAGTTTTGAAAAGATCCTTTCAGGTTGGAGTACCAGGACCCAGGTGCTGTGATCAGAGGGTTAACAGAGCATTTTAAATTGTTTTAGTTTTTTTAAATGTTCAGTTGCTGTTTTATGAGACTGAAGCAAGGGAGGATGGGAAGCCTGAGGACTGCATTATTTGAAGGAGACTAGACGAGCCAGAAACATCTTGTCTATCCCAAGAAGTCAAGTGCAAGTGCAACAATCACAGGCCCAGCTAGAAAAAGAGCTCAGTGGGACTATCAATTGCAGTTGCCAGTATAGCAAGTAAGTCATCTACACTACTAGCAGCAGCCACCCTCCCTGATCCACCCAGACATTCAAAGCTTCATATTATGATTGCTTAGTTTTGTTTTGTTTCACTTACTGAACACACTCAGTGTAGAGCTGGGCTGGTGTGTGTGTGTGTGTGGAGAGTAGACTGGACTCTGGAGTCGAGGTTAACATTTGGGACCCTCTTTGTAACTTGTCGCTCCATGCTGGATGGTTTCTTGCTTGTGCTCTGACCGAGTTGTGCTTCTGCTCCAGGCTCCCAGCCAGGTCAGACTCAATGGTCTGAGTCTGACTGACCCACACACAGATTTAGTCACTGCCACCCCTGCTCACATGATTCCACATATCCACACAGCCACAGACAGAGAAGTGGCAGGGCAAGCTCTGCCTAACTATGCCTCTCGAGTGAATCCCAACCTCTGCTCTGGGCTGGCAGCCACATTTGACTGAGACTGCACTGTAATCATACACAAATGGTGGCTGTTCTCTCTGAGTCTGAGAGAAACTGGCACCAAAGACGTACCACGTGGCACATGCCATGGGAGTCAGGAGAACACACCCACCACCCTCCTGCCCTCCTTAACACACCAGTCATGACATGCCAGCCACCCTGCCTGAGCCTGCCAAGCTGATAACTTTTAATTTGAAGAAGATACTGCTGAGTGGGTGGCTAGGTCCCTCTCCACCCCCAGCAAGGCTATCACTGCTGGGCTGGCTGAATAAAGACTGACTGCAGATTGCAGTAATACAAAAAATTAAAAAATTAAAAATGGTCAAGCCCGGGGGCAGAGGCCTAAAAGTCTCCACGCTTCTGGGGAGAGGAGCTTCAGCCCTCCACCCCCCATAGTCAGTGCCTATGGACGTGGTGCCACTCCACAAGAGGGGTACAGAGGAGGTGGGGAACTACAGACCGGTTAGCCTCACTTTTGTTGTGAGGATCCTAATGGAGTCCTTAATTAAGCAAGACCTCATGAAATTCCATGTGGAAAGTGGGCTCCAAGACAGAAGGCAACACAGATTCATGGCAAACAGGTGATGTCAGAAAACCTTATTACTTTTTTTGACTTGGTGACAAGGGAATTAGGGGGCATGCAGCTGATCTCCTCTACTTTGATTTCAGCAAGGCGTTTGACTTGGTGCTGAACAGATGACTGCTGAAGAAGCTGGAGGACATAGGGGCTGCAAAAGACATTGAAAGATGGGTGGGGAACTGGCTCAGTGACAGGAAACAAAGGGCAGTGGTAAATGGGGCAGGATCAAAGGAGAGAAAGGTCGAAAGTGGAGTGCCTTGGGGCTCGGTGTTGAGCCCTGTCCTGTTCAACATATTCATCGGGGACATCAGTAATGGCATCCAAGGCAAGACTGCCCTGTTTGCAGGTGTCACCAAGCTGAGAGAGCAAGTACACAGTCAGGAAGGGGCTAGAGACCATAAAAGGACCTCCAAAAATTGGAGAAATGGTCAGATTTGTGGCAGCTGAAATTTAATGCAAAGAAATGCAAGATTATGCATTTGGGGAAGGGGAATACTGGCTCAGTGGAGTTAAGCTGATCACCTCCACAGAAGAAAAGGACATGGGGGTCATCACTACTGACACCATGAAGCAGGCAAGCCAGTGCAGTAAGGCATATAGCAAAGTAAACAGAATGCTGGGATGCATAGGCAGAGGTACTGTATCGATAGCAGGAATAAAGAGGTGATCATCCTCCTCTATAGATCCCCTGTGAGGCCGCACCTGGAGTACTGTGTCCAGTTTTGGATACCGCACCTGAAAAAGGAAAGGGATAGGCTGGAGACAGTGCAGAGGAGAGCAACGAAGATGATCCAGGGTCTGCAGGGACTCACCTACGAGGATCAGCTAGCGTAATTAGATATGTACTCATTGGAAACAAGGAGGCTGCAGGGAGACATGGTACTGTATAGATCTTTAAGTTCTTGAAATGCATCAACAAGGTGCCAGACACTGAGGAGATATTTCACAGGATCATTGGCTCAATGACTAGAGGACACGAGTGGAGACTGAGAGGGAGAAGTTTCATGAGGGGTCTGAGGAAGCACTACTTCACAGAACGAGTGGTGGAGCCTTGGAAACATTTGCCAGCAGAGGTGGTGGAGGCAAGGACTGTGACGACTTTCAAGCATGGTTGGGAAAGATACAAGGCTCATCTAGGGGGAAATAACAAATGGGGGGTAGCTCTCAGGGACACTAACAAGTCCTGGGATCTCATGGTCAGACTAGATGGACCATTGTTTTCCTTCTGCCTTCGTTTTCTTTGTATCTATGTATCTGTCACACTGCCTCCCTTTGAGTCCTCTCTTCCCTCTTAAAGGACAATTTCTCCTTCCTGCACTTGTACTTAATTTTCTCTGACTCTATAGATTTGCCTCTCTGCTCATTCACATGAGTTAGCACTTCTCTATGTTACTTAAGAGAGCACTTTTTTTTTCTGCTCTCTTTTATTTGCTGTTACCTATTAAAGTTTATTATAGGAGAGCTTGATTTGTCTGTTTGAGACTTTGTGTATGCTTCGTGGCACTAGTCCTAAATTTTAAGTTGATTTTAGTTAGAAGTAAGGTGTAGGGCTGAGTAGAAGTTTGGGACGGGTCAGTGAGGCAGTTTTTAGGAGTTAGATTTTTTGTTTTTAGAGAGGGCAAGAAAACAGCCAACAATTTCTGCTTTACCCACTAGAGAGGTTTCCTCGATGACACCATCAGAGGTTTGCGAAGGATTAAGGGCGGTTCCAGCTGCACCAGAGTTTTGGAGACTGCGAGGGAAATTCGGGTCTTGTTTTTATAGAATTGGGCCTGTTGTTTCATCATGCTGCTGCTGTTCCAGCCTGGAGGCTTGCTGCCCTTGGGTGATAAGGGGATTGTTGACTTTTCTGGACCACTTCCTAGGTCATTCTCAAGGAGGTAATTAGTGGCGCGAGCACTCTGTGCCTTTGAGTGCTCGCGGTCCGTGTTGACTGCTGCTGGCGGCTGGTGGTTATGGAGGCTTGCTTCAGATCACGTTTTGGAACTGCTTTCATCCTTGTGCTGCATTATCCATCTGGTTCTGTTCCTCCTTGGACCTGCTTGCCATTTGGGTCATGGAATTTTCTGAACTCACATACTGCAAGTATCTCCTGGTGAATTTTTTCTGCCCCGGTGAGAAAGGGGCCAGATAACTTTTGCCCTTCTGCTGTTTTGGTGAGTTCCCTGCCTTTTTGTGATATTTTGATGACTCTGGTCAGAGATTGTGAGAGGAACTGCTGACCCTTTTCATAAAATCTTGACCTCTTCTAATGAACCATTCTCCAGCTCGGTCATATATTCTCAGCCTGATCTCCTGGCTATGAACTAGGAGCAGTGAGAGCATCCCCTTGGTTCCTGTTTCTTGGTGATCCTATGTTACCATAGCAGACTAGTTTCTGTCATCTGACTGATTATTTTGCTGGACATTGCCCTTATTTGGGCTTATTTACCTATTTGTGGGTCTTAAATTGCTCTCCTTGTAGAACAAAGGTCTTTCTATATACTTATAGGTTTTTTGAAAGGGGGTTTTGCCTCCTGAAAGGGAAATTGGAAATCTTATCTCTTAGCTGCTAATCTGTTCTCTGGGAGGTTTGGGGGGGGGGGAGGTTGACTGAGGGGTATAGTATAAAGAGTTTGTGGATTGGGGTTTATTTTTGAATTGCTTTAGTAGTGAATGTATGTTTGGAGTGAGTGTGTAGGATAATCAATGTTATCAGGTGTGTATGTGAGTGTGAGTGTTCTAAATCAAAATGTATTTGTATAGTGCAATTCAACAAGTATCAAAGCACTTATAGATACATAATTATCAATAAAATAAACAACATTTTAAACAAATAATTAAAACAGATAATAACAGGTAGCAGAATATCAAGCTTCAGAAAATGCCAGACTAAAAAAAAAATGAGTTTTTAAGGCAGATTTAAAAGCCTCAGCTGTCAGGCACTCTCTCATCCGAGTGTTGTATGTAGTATTGTTTTAAAATTTTGGGATTTGTTGGGAGTATTTTAGATAGACCCTTTTTAGTATGTCTGGGATGTGTAAAGTTTTAAGGCAGCCATGAAAAACCTATGAGGCATCCCAGCTGCGCGACCTCTGGCCCTTCACCCATCTCTCAGTGTCAGCAATGACAGCAAGGTGCGGTCGTGAGGTTGGGATTTGGAGGAGCCAGAATGGGCAGCTGTGGTGGGATGCTGGAGGTTTGACAGAGGTGAGCAAGATAGTGGTAGTTAGGTACAGGAGATACCCTAGGTTTGGACAGGACCTGGAGAGGCCGAGCGTTTGGTTTCCGTCCCAGGTTTCCCACCAGACCGAATGGGCGATGATGACTAGAAGGGGCTGGCAGTGCTTACCAGTTCCCTTAGGGTGTACTTTTGCAATGCCAGATCGATCAGAATAAAGACTGCAATTATGGCAGACTTGATTTCTATGATTGATCTGGCTTGCATCATGGAGACCCGGGTGGATGATGACACTGGGCCACTTTTGGAGGCAGCCATACCCCCCTGGGTACTCTGTAATGCACTGCCCTAGGGTGGAATGCAGGGGTGAGAGAGTGGTCCTCTGTTTTAGATCTGACTTGGGCTTCACTGTGCACCCAGTGGGAACTACCAGGTCCATTGAATGTGTGGCTGTACGTAGGGGTCTGGGTGCAGGCTGCAGGCTATTCCTTATTTATCACCATCCTGGGGTGGGGGGAGAGTTCCTGCAGGAGGTGGTGAATCTCATCATCGGGGAGGTGTTGAAGTCCCCCAGATGTTTGGTACTGGGGGACTTCAACGCCTGGGCCAGTGATGAGTCCTCCAGGCTTGGTTCGAATCTCCTCCAGATGGTGTCATCGCTGGACCTAACACAACATAGAAACATAGAAATATAGACATTGACACAGATAAGGACCGCTAGGCCCACCTAGTCTGCCCATTTTCCTACCTACAGGATAAGCTGCAGATCCTAGTTAACCAACAGCCTATTTCTTCCTAACCCCCCACAAGAATTACCTTGTGTCTGTCCCATGCATTCTTGAATTCTCCCACAGTTTTAGACCCCACAACCTCCTCAAGAAGGCTGTTCCATGCATCCACCACCCTCTCTGTAAAAAAAATACTTCTTCACATTGCCCCTGAGCCGTCCCCCCTCTATCTTCAAATTGTGTCCCCTTGTTCTTGCACATCTTTTTCTGAAAGATGCTACCCTCTTGGACTTTGTTGATTCCACTAAGGTACTCGAAAGTTTTTATCATGTTCCCCCTCTCCCTCCTTTCCTCAAGGGTATACATATTAAGCTCCTTTAGTGTCTCCGCATATGGCTATTCTTGCAGACCCTGCACCATTTTAGTTGCCCTCCTCTGGACTGTCTCCATCCTGTCTATGGCCTTGCAGAGATGGGGTCTCCAGAACTGGATGCAGTACTCCCAGATGGGATCTCACCAACTGTCCGTACAAGAGGTTACTTCCATGACCCACCGTGGCTGCCACATGTTGGACCTGGTGTTCTGAGTGGGGCTTGAGGTACGTAACCTCAAGATTGATCAGGTCATTTAGTCTGAACATTGAGTGGTGAGGTTCTCGTTCGAGCCCCCGAGAGCCCTCCCCTAGTTGAGATGGTCAGCTACCACCCTTTAAGGGGAATTTCCCCGGAGGGATTTCTGGTGGTGGCTGATCTATCTAGCACAGATGCTGCGTGTGCAAATGGCACGAGTACAGTGGTTGCCACCTACAATAAGGTGATGTCCCCAGCGCTCAATGCACTCGCACTGGTCTGTGTATGACCCAAATCTTCTCACTTGAGGTCTCCCTGGTTTGATGGAGAGCTCAAGGCGATGAAGATTAGAGGTCAGAAGTTAGAGGGTTGCTGGTGGAGGACCAGGCTGGAGGAGGAGGAGGAGGACAAACCGGCCCTGTGTTCCCACTATGGTGAGTACCTGGGGTAAGTCAACCATAGGAAGGCAGAGTTCCTGTCCATGGTGGTTGCTGCAGGGAAGAACCAACCAGGGATACTTTTTTGGACTTTAGACAGGCTATTACACCAGGTCTGTCTGCAGCTGAAAAAGTTATTTTCTGTCACTTTTGTGATGAATTTGCTCGGTTCTTCACTGACAGAGCGTCCTCTATCCAGAAGGGGAATTCTGCCAATGAGTCATTCCACAACTTGCAGTGATTGTCTTGGAGGTAGCAAAGGCAGTCTGCCTTTCTGAGGGGAGTTTAAACTGGTAGAGATGGCTGAGATCATTGAGGTTGCCTTGAAGCTGAAGCACACATACTGTGAACTAGACCCGGTGTCAATGCGTTTCTTAATGGGATGTGTCGATTCCGTTGGCCCGGTGTTTGCCCTGATTGTCTGGCGTTTGTTGTCAGAGGGGGTCTTCCAAGATTCCTTGAAACAGGATCTGGTGAGGCCTCTTCTGAATAAACCATCTGTTGACCCGGACATCTTAGCGAATTATCGACCTATGTCCAACCTTCCATTTTTGGGAAAAGTTGTCAAGAACAATTTGGCGCAACAACTTGAGGAGCACCTCATGACCTTTGATATCTATGAGCCATTCCAGTCTGGTTTCTGAGCTAGGCACAGCATGGAAACAGAATTGGCTCAGGTGCACAATGACCTCCTCAGGGCAAGAGACAGAGGAGACTTGTCAGTTCTCATTCTCCTTGATCTCTCCTCAGCTTTTGACATTGTTGATCACTTTATGCTATTTGATCATCTCAGAGAGTACTGTGGGCTTGCCAGCACTGTCATCCACTGATTTGAGTCCAATCTTGCTGACAGGAAGCAACAGGTAACGATCGGGAATTTCTCCTCCTCCCGATGCTCCTGTCATGCAGAGTACCTCAGGGATCGATCTTTATGCCAGTGTTGTTCACAGTGTATATGCTGCCCCTTGGTGAGCTCATTAGGAAGTACCATGTGGGTTTTGACTGCTATGCAGATGATACCCAGTTGTATTTGTCCTTTGGCCCTGGACCATCCGACGCTGTGAATGTGCTTAACACCTGCCTGGCTGAGATCAATGACTGGATGTCCTCCAGCTGGCTGCGACTGAACCCTGACAAGACACAGGTTCTGGTAGTGGGAGCAGGCTGAAGGTGTGATAGGAATGCCTCCAGTGTGGCAACTGGACTTTTCCTGGGCCCAACACCATTGGCGCCTTCCTCTAGGGTGCAAGATCTTGGTGTGTTCCTGGATGATGGATTGACATTTGAATCTCAGGTGTCATCAGTTGTCCAAAATGTTTTTACCACTGAGGAATATTGCCAGGATTAAACCCCTAGTTCCACCTGAGGACCTGCCCACCCTAGTCCACACCTTTGTAACTTCCAGGCTTGATTACTGTAACACCCTTTACTTTGGGTTCTCGGGAGGTACCCTCTGCCAGCTGCAGCTGCTGCAGAATGTGATTGCCAGGTTGCTGACAGACCTTTTGTGGTTCCATCATGTAACTCAGGTGCTGTATGAACTGCACTGGCTGCCAGTCAGGTGGAGGGTTATCTTCAAGATGGGTTTGCTCATCTTTAAGGCCCCACGTGGACGAGGCTCTGGCTATCTGTCTGATCTCCCAACACCTGCTGCCCTAGTCCACCATCTGCTCCTCCTCCTCCTCTAGGGGCCTCCTGGAGATTCAGGACGAGACTTAAAACTACCAGGAACAGGGCTTTTAGCATTACCAGCTCTGTCCTGTGGAATTCACTTCCTCCCGCCATCAGGGAAACCGCTTCAGTAGAGTTGTTTAATGGCTGCCTCAAGACCCATCTCTTTTCATTGGCATTCTCAGACATAGTTAATTAAATATGAGATAAGGACTGCTGATCTGTACTAATTATTGCTTTTCTAGCTCTTTTAGTGTATACTGTGTTGAATGTACATTTGTTGTATGTTTTTACTCCCTTTTATAATTTTATATAGGGCACCCAGAGCCTCCGTGAATGGGCGCCGAAGAAATCAACTTTGGTTTGCCTTGCCTAATTGATTGATTGTTTATTATAATTACAATTCTAGCACATTGCTGTATATTCATAATGCCTATTTTTCAGTTTTGTCATCTTGGCACTGTTTCTATTCACTTTCAATTTATTGTATCTGTCTTTTTGCTGCTTGTATTTACTGTTTTCCCCATTCCCCTCTCCCCAGGATGCATCTGGAAACAAGCATTTATTGGTCAGTATGCCTTTGCTGGTGAAACTTTTAAATAAATAAAAAATAAAATACACCACACCCCAGTGTCTGCTCCTGCAACCACCCACATCCCATTTTCAAAATGCATATTGTCAAACTGCTAATTTCATGCTGTAGAAAAAATAACTTTTGCTAAACTGCTAACTGCATTCATCTATGGATGCCCTCCTGTTTTTAGTACCATCCAATATTCTGATATGTTTTGAACTTTTCTGTTAAATCGGTAATCTATTTTTGTCTTGTAACTGCTCTAAATCCCTATCTCATCAGCAGTTGCTACTCTCTGTTTTCATACTGCTGAAATATTTTATGACATCAGAAACACCATTTCAAGACATTCAGATGAATAGCATGGAACAATGTAACTGATTTCATAGAATGTCTTGGAAATATGAAAATAATAAGGGGAAACGTGATAGTCAGGTATGTGATAGGTGAAATATCAGCACGAGTTCCAAGTGAGCTCAGGGGTTATCACGAGTGGCTCCACGTAGCGGAGCCATGAGTGATTAATTCCCGAGTTCACTTGGTACAAGTGCTGAGATTTCATCTATCGCATACCTGACTATCACTTATTCATTTTATATAACAGGGGTTTGTGTCCCTTAGTACCAATTCTGTAGTTGTATTGCTAGGTTGTGTGTTATTTACCGGTTGGTGAAGTTATCTTTCTTGTGGTTGTTGTCATCCACAGGCATTCTGCAGTCAGGGATATAGTACTTTGGGATTCGTTGTTTGAGTTTATGTTGTCTACTATTGGTTTGTTTTTAGTTCCTTGTTCCTGGTGTAAAGTGTTGGTGTTACTCATTGGATAATGTGCCGATTTGTCATTCTGATTGGTTGTTCAGTAAAGTAGGCAAGGATATGAGCTTCTTGGTGTTGGCTTTTGTTCTACCGTTATTCATGTCTTTGCAATGTTTTTCACCGGTATTTTAATATATTTTTCATGTATTTCTACATTTTTGGGGGGTGGAAGAGTTTTAGTTTCCTAAAGCAGTGTGTGTGCGGTGCTCGTATTTATCATGCTCTCTATGGAACTTCAGTTGCAAAGATACTCATATCTTTGTTTTACTGTGCTGAGTACTTTATTATCAAAGTTTCGTATGATTATGTGAACTGTATTTTACAATGCATTTTCACAGTGTAATGTGCTGCATATTTACTTCATAGTTTGTGCTTGGTGCAACTAGTAACTGTTTAATTTACAGTTTCATGTATTCCAGTTTAGTATACAGACTTTTTGTATACTAGTATTTCAGTGTGGCCAGCAATGTGTTTTGCAAAGTAAATCATGTCTTTATTTTGACATACTGAATATTCTCTATTACTTTGATGTCACAAATCAAATATTTATAAGAAGAAAAATGTTTTAAACATTTGTTGATGTATCAATATACATGTTAGTCATATTAAATGTCTGTAATGTTATTGTTTTATTTATTTCTTTCTGTCTTCAGTGTTTCTGTTTTCTTCAGTCTTCTGCTTTTTGTTGTAGGTTTTGTTGGAGTCCATGTCTGATGTGATTTGTAGTGGTCTTTCCTTGGGTTTTTATAAGCACTGATATCTGTACATGAAAAAGATTAGTTTTTACTATTCATAATTGAAAGTGTACATTATGTAAACTTCATATTCATGCCTGGGTAAATATTAAAGGTAACATGCTTGGCATTTATAACTGTAGTTTTCTATCTTTAGTAGTTTGTGCTTCCATGACATGTTCAGTTGCAGTACCAGATGTACTAGGTTCAGGTTCCATTGGTTGTTCTTTTATGTGAGGAGTCTTTTTTGGAGCTTTATTGTTGCTTGTTCAAATACTTGATATTTTAACTTGCTTCTCATCATTGAGTTTTGAGTATTCGTTTAATGAGTCTATTTTCTTATGCCCAGACATTTGTATTAATTTGTTTGGAGGAATTCCACGGTCAGATAGCTTTTGAATTAGGTGTTTGCGTATAGAATGGTTGTAAGTCTTTTTCCTGCTTCTATGCCAGCTCGGTTTACCATATTTTTTACAATTTTACAAATGGTGTTTACACCTAATGGTTGGTTTTTGAACCAATAAGTAGGGTACTGGACTTGACCTGTGAGGTACTTTATAGCCAAAAAAAAAAAGAGATTCATCCATCAGGATAGTAGGTGGTCTTTTTCTTGATAGAGCATGTAATTTTGAACTGGACATTTTGCAGCATCATTTCATTCGTATGCTCTTGGTTTTATTTTCCTGATATTTTTAGGTTTTGATCCAGTTCTGGTTTTGGTCTGATGTTCTTGGTGTATTCTAGGTATTTTTTATTTGTTTCATCAGATTTTAATTTAACATCTCCCCATTTAACGCTTTGTGTTTCAGTCGTTCCATGAATACCAAAGTACAGAATAACAGTGTACCACATTGTATTTAACACTGGTTGTGGAGAGTATGATCTGAGTTCTTTCTGTTCATAAAGGTGTTCAATCATAGTATCTGTTAGTTCTTCTACAGCATACGGTTTATTTCTCTTACCAATTTGTTTTACATGCATTTGTTTTGTATCAACCACTAGTAGGGCATTAAGAAACTTATGAGATGTTGTTAGACATTCAGGATATCCGTTCTCTTTCCAGTGTCTGTCTATACTTGTAAATACTGATTTTATGGTTAATGGTTTGTATGCTGATCCATCTTGTTTTTTTTAGATTAACAAAAAAGTGACACAGCACTTGATCTAAGTATTCTGGTGAGATGTCATGTATTTCTTCATTTAGTTGTACCACATCAGTTAGAAAAATGTTTAGTTTTTGTATATCAGTTTCTGTTTTCTTTTGGTGTTTTAGTATTTCCTGTGTCTATGTATTTATTTATTGTACTGTATTCTTGTTCCAGAAAAGGTGGAGTTGACTTTATACTGTAGTTCCATCTCTATTTTGTAACTGTGGATTGTTTGAAAGTATGCTCGATCAGTGATAGGTTCTATGTCTTTTCAAGATCTTTCATAATTTGCAGGATGTCTTCATCCATTTTTCTTCTTTGAGATTCGCTATACTGTTCTCTTCATTTTTTTTCTGTTTCTACTTTTATATTTATTGCTTCATTTTTTGTGTATGTTTTTGTTAATTTGTTTAAGTTTATGATCTTTTCTGGTTTATGGCTTTGTTTTTTCTTTCTTGTAACATCTCTTTTTGTAATATTGACTTCCCGAGTTTCTTACATTTTATATTGTTTGTGCACAAGGGGTTTTACCTGATTTAAGTGTTTTATTTCTGTCAGCTCTGCATTTCTTTTTATGTTGCATATTAGGTGATAACAGGGTGTTCTTTTACGCTAATTTGTAAATTGGTATACTGTTTCTTTAATGCTGGAAAGTCACTTTCTTTTATGTTCCAGTGTTTTTAATTTAATTTAATTGGCATGCACAGGACACATCTATTAGGATGTAATTCAGCACTTTAGCTTTCTGAGTCATGACGTACATAGGGTGATATCAGGTGCTACTGAAAAAGAGTAGTGATAACTTTTTGATTCTCCACTGTGTACACATCATTTCTTGATTGTTCCTCCTTAGTGGTGATATGTGGTTTTATCAGATACCTTATCAGCAAACCCCTACTATATAAAGACTAATAGTTGCTGAGGAGAGTGAAACTTTTGTTGCTCTGTGGGTACCCCAAACTAGATTATTTGTTTATAAAAAAATGGTCAAATCTCATATCAAAATACATAACTGGTATGGAAAAATGGAGGGCAGTTAATGATGTAAAATAATTTCTATTACCTTTAAAGATTTTGCTGCTTCTGACTGTTGGTCACTGTTATACCTTTCAAGCAGCCTGTTCTTCTAAAATGTGGTAAGGCACTAACCACAGTCCTTATGCATCAAGTAATAAAGAACTTGAGTTTTTTCTATCATGTACCTTTTGGCAGCATCTCTATACATGAACATTGTTCCTTTAGTGCTTCCTTTCATCACCAAGGGCCCCAACACTTAAGTGTGGGGCTGGTCCCTGTGTGTGCTTTGTGTGCAAAACATTTTGGTTTGCTTACTGTTTACTGTAGTATAATAGATTGTATCAGACTAATTTTGCTTTGTTGTAGGCTGTTACTACAAATCTCAGAATCCCCTGTAGATGACAACGGAGTAGTAGGCAGATGTGAGAAAATTCAATAGTCTGCAGTGTATGTTAGAGGTTATGTAAGATTTGATCTTTTGTTTGCTGGTCTTACTGTTCTTATCACAAGTGTGATAGTGACAGAGGAGTTGTGGTTTGGTTCTTTATAGTAGTTCTAGAAATATTTGAGTGTTTGTTTGTGGTTAGCGGTTTGGTGGGTAAGTGGATGTTTGTTGTTTGTTTGGAGTTTGTAGTGTTGAAGCGTAATATTTGGGGTAGATGTATGTGTAAAGGATAGTGCATATGTGTGTAGATAATAAGTTCTTGTGCAAAGGGAGGTGGTAGGGATATGAATTTCTGTGTAGTGGATGTTTTGGCAGCACATTGTGTATGTGTGAATAGTATTGGATATTTTTAGTATAATGTATTATTGCTGAGGAAAGGTTAACTTTGCTTCAGGTAATTCTAGTAGTTGGTGGGGAGTATTGCTAAAGCAATAAATTAAGATGGTGGTTGGGAGTTATTTATTTTGGTGTTCAGTGGGTATTTTTCTTATGAGTTTTGTTCCTTGGTGGTTAATAGTTTTGTGTTCAGGGATTTTGCTTTTGATTTTATTTTATATATATTAAAGAGTTTGGTGTCTAGTGGTTTCTTTACTTTCTACTTTTATTCTTTATATAATGTAAATATTTTTAGTATTCAGTTAACTTTCGTAATTTTGGATTTTATATATATAGTTATTTTTTGGTGGTTTAGTGGTGGTTTTTCTTATTTCTTAATACTTTTGCTATGTTCATTGTTGTTTCCTGATGTTTATTATCGTACTACTATTACTATGTAAATTATCTTGCTACTTTGGGATTGGTGTTGTTGCTATTGTTGTAGATTCACGTGTAGTGATTATTGACAGTTTTTTCACTTGCTTGGCCAGCCACAGTATGGAAATCTATAGGGAGCATATGTCCTATGTACTGTAAGGAGTGTAGCCTGTGTACTGTACAGGGTGTGTATACTGTGTACTGTACAGGGAGTAAATGTACTGTTCACTATACTGTCTAAATACTTACATTTATACAGAGATGGTAATCGAAGGGTGAAGGGGTGCCACTAGCACCAGGGAATATCTATGTTTATATGAGGACAGGGACCGGACGGTGGGGGTGCCACTTGATACCAGAGTATACTTTCACTATTACAGGATATGCGATCGGGGTGGGTGGGCAGCCACCAGAGATGCACAATCCTGCCACCATTTCCATGAAAATGAGCCTACAATGGGAATGTATATGGCCCCTTAGAGCCATGCTTGCCCAATGGGCTTATTTGCATGTTGCCAACTGAATAGCGTGCCAGGGCTCCTGGCACTGACAGGTATTGAGCCCCTGATTGGAGATTATGAAAGATCTAACATGCACTGCAGGCTATTGAATTCTCCCACTGTTGCCTACTGCTTTGGCATCAGCTGCAGGGATTCTAGGATTTGTAGTAAAAGAAGATGTCAGCCAACAACTAAGTAAAATTAGTCTGATATAATCTACTATACTATGGCAAACAGTAAGTAAACCAAACTGTTTTTGCTCACACAGTGCACATTGGGACCAGCCCCACAATTGAGTGTGGGACCCTTTGTGCTGACTGTTCTCCTTGAATTGCACTATTTTGAATCCATAGACCTTTGATCTAGATGCATTCCTTCTGCCTGGGCACTCCCAAAGCAAACACAGTTCTGCCTAGGGCTTCCATCACACTACGATCCTAACTAATGAAATAAAAGCACTGCAAAAAGGTTTCAGATGAAAATGCAGGTATCACTGTAGTGCAGCAGTTGCTGCTTATATCCTGTCCCTCCACGTGGTGCCACAGTGGTTGCAGCAGGACAGGAACTTGGGAGCAAGCTGTGGTTGCTAGACCACAGTCTTGTTGGTCTTCATCCACATGGTACTTTGGTCTTCACACCTTTGTGGGAACTTTTTCTTCTTTTCAGCTATATGTGTCTGTGTTTTGAATTTAGCACCTTTTCCTTTCTTCTTTGTCTGCTGCTCTATGCTCGTCATTGCAGGTCTGCTCCTGTTTCTAAGGGACAAGTTGTTCTTTAAGTAGAGCAGTCACCTTAGCATTTAGCTTTTTACTTGGAATTTAAATATGAAGGGCATCATTCACTTTAAATATAAAGGGCATCATTTTATTTTATTTGGAATCACAGTGAGTTTCCTGATGCTGCTTTGTAGCATATCCCCACCCACCACTCCACCCTATCTGAAACGTACTTAAATAGGTAGAGTGATGTCTTCCTATTGGTTGTTGTAGGTTTTTCTATCTTACTGATTTGCATTCAGTTTGTTATACTAATTGTACACTAGGGGCCGCTCCAGCCAGCCATCTGAAATGAATATTGCTCAGTAGGAATAAAGATTTACCAGTTGGGTACCTACAGAAACCTCCACGCCATTTCCTTTTTTTTTTTTTTGATCTTCCCACTGCAAAATCTGCTATCTGCACCAAAGATCTGGATGTTGCAAGTTTGCATTGGCTACACTTTAATGAGCTGATTCCTAGTGGCTTTGATGTCTCCCATTGTAGTTGCCACAGACTGATGAAATCCTTAGTTCACCCCTATTCTAGCGTCTTTAAACTTGACTCCCTAATTACAGTTCTTTGACCTAGTTATACAATTTTCCCCTACTTTTACAATGATTGCACCCACACAATTTCTCCCTTTAATCCTACTCCTACATTTAGCTTCCTTACTTACCTCTCCCATCCCCTTCATGACTCTACAGATACCTCCTATTGTGGATCCTTGGGCTGATTGTGCCCATTTTGAGCTGGACTCTGGATGCTTGGTTCACTTGGGAATACTCAGCTCTGGGATCCCCAAGACTGCCATCCTCCCATGTACCCCTAGCTTAGTCAGAGACCTTGCTCACTCTCCTATCACTCACTGCACTCAACTCCGCTGCCTCTCACTGTTCTACGACTCCCATTCAACCAAATACATCAGACATGTAGACACCGGCAAGCTTAAGAGACTATGCAAAAACTGGAGGCTAACTCATTTAATTTTTCTTCTTCTTCTCCTCTCTGTGTCTGTTCACCCCAACTCTGGACCAACACCCACTGATCTCTTCTATAAACTCCTTGCTGACCATGACAAGAAATTTATCAGCATTGCCTGCCTCAACATTCAAAGTCTCCTTGCTAAGAAAATTCCCTTTGAAGCCGGGGTTGAGTGCAACAACTTTGACAACATCACCCTCTCTGAGATCTGGCTAACCCCCAAAATTTAATTGCACAAAATCACATTCAAAGGCTATTCTCTAATTAGAAAAGATAGACTAAATAAAAGAGGAGGTGGCTGCCTGCTCTTTGTATCAGAGAGGCTCTTGTACACCAAACTACAGCTAGAGTCCCAAACTTCCATGCTTGAATCCCTCTCCATAAATCTAATTATAGGCAAAAACAATATTCTAGCTATCACATCTGTCTACCTCATCCCCGGAACACTGTCTGTTGAGCTTGAATTCCTCCTCTCAAACAAGTTATCCTTCTCAAATAATAGGAATGGATCATATTAGGGACTTTAAACTAGGACAGTAGCCAGTCTGACTGTGCCAAATAACTTCTTGCCAGTTCTGGACTGCACCAAATAATATCCACCCCCACCAGAAGAAATTATAAAACTGGAAACAGATCTACCATTGACTGGATCATATCCTTGAATTCCTTCAGATTGACAGCCTCTGGTGTTCTCCCTCACTCCATTAGTGACCACTGTGAATGTTTTCTGTCTCTGGTCAGGCAGAGTCCAAAAATATGCTCCTAACTTCATCTACACAAAACAATTAGAAGAAGGTAAATGTAGAAGAACTTTCTCTTGCATTTAAATCAACTGACTGGTCCTTCATGGCTGATATTAAAAACATAGACCTCACTCCAGATGATTTCACCAAAACACTTAACGACATCTGCAACTCCCTCATCCCCAATACGAAGATTAGAGTCCATGGGTGATCTAGTGAGTGGATCACATTGGACCTCCTCAAACATATGTGTTGTAGAGACAAGGCTTGGGCTAGGTACAGGAAATCACCCTCCCCCATTCACCACCAAGAGTATAAAACACTCCGTAACAGATGCAATTCAGCGGTTCGAACTGCTACAAACAACCACCTTAAGACCAGCCAACTATACAACAGAGCAAACTCCAAACAACTTTGGGGGACTCTAAACTCCCTTTTGGGTCAAGAAAAAAGTGTGAGCAGATCACACTTCAGTAGAAAGGGAAATTAACAAACAACCCTACATGCATTGCCAACTTGTTTAATTCCTTGTTCGAGGACCTTGACAAGTACAAGTCCCCCCTCTCCTCAGCGACCCCTGAGCAGCCTCCTGATCCCACATTTCCCCAAGACTTTCCTACCCCACTTTCTACTTCAAAGCAGTCTCACCCACTGATACTACAAAACTTATAAGAATAAAAAACCCTAGACCCAATATCGGTCCTGATGTTCTTGATTTTCTCATCCTTAAACTCATAATAAAGGACATTGCTGCACCTCTCACCGATATCCTGAATTTCTCCCTCTGTACTGGGACTCTTCCTGCAGCCTGGAAAACTGCTTCCATCAGGCCTCTGCATAAAGCTGTCTCCAAACAAGAAGTAAGCAATTACAGGCCCATCTCACTTCTCTCCCCTATCCAAAATCATGGAAAAAATAGTTTATTCACAAATCACTGAGCACTTAAACAAAAATGACATCCTTACCAAGGATCAACACAGTTTTAGGGCCAAACGCAACACAGAAACTGCTCTTGTCAGGTTCACACAGGACATTTGCAACACCATGGATGATGGTCTTTACACGGGTGAGGTATTTGTGGACCTTACCAAGGCTTTTGACTTGGTGGACCACAACCTACTAATAACTACCCTGGCCCTTCTGAATTTCTCTATAAACACAGTCAATTGGTTTGGTAACTATCTCCATGTGAGGTTCCACAAAACAGTCATTGAGGGACAGCACTTGTCGGAATGCCTTAAGTATGATGCTCCACATGGGTCAATACTTGAGCCCATCCTTTTTCCATGTTTATTAACAACATACCTTCCATCTGTTTGCATACCAACGTCATCCTGTATGTGGATGACAGTGCTCGATACTGTAAGAACGCAAACCCTTCCACCTTCTCTCCAAACTTCATACAGATTTTCACAGCCACCATTCCTGGTTCACCACTCAGGAAAGGTCCTGAATTCCCAAAAACTAAATGTATGGTTTTCCCGCACACATAAACCATCTAATTTCAATTTCACCCTCCTAGATAATGATGGCATGATCATAGAGCAGGTTCTTGAATTGAAGTACCTTAACCTTACACTGACAAGCACCTCTCCTTCGCCAACACATAACTCAATTAATTAACTAAATCCACCAGAGAGATGGGCTACTCTATAGGATCAGACAATTCTAGTCCCTGAATCAAGAAATAATTTGGCTTCCAGCTTACTCCTCCCTCTCCTAGACTATGGTTCCATCATATACACCCCTCAGAGTATTTCCATCACATTCAATAGGCTCAAAACAGCATACCTTAACATCATCAGATTTGTGACTGGGCTACCCCGTTGTAACCACAGATGTGCTCTCTAAGTTACAGTACACTGGTTCTCCCTAGAGGACAGGTTCACATGGAAGGCTTCCACGTTCCTCTACAAAATCCTCAACAATCATGTACCTCACAGTTTCTCCTGTCTTTTTAAGAAGGCTTGCCCCACCCGTCTTTCTAGGAAAAATGCCACATCCCCTTTTTGGGTCCCATACTGCAACACCTCCTTGGGGCAGAGATCGTTTACCTACAGAAGTCCCAAGCTTTTTAACACTTTCTTGCCTAACCTAATTAGTAGCCCCTTCCTTGGTACTTTTAAGGTTAAGATGAAAGAGCAGCTACTCAGTAACCCCATGCAACTGCCCTAGGTAGTATATCACAGTTTTTTTACTACTGCCCAGGGCTAACCCTTAGGGTGCCTGCACAAATAACTCTTACAATTTCTGCTAGTTAGTATTTTCCCTCTTTTTTCTCTTAACCTCTCTCCCCAGTCCCTGTTCACCTCACTGCTTCCATTCCTCCCTCCCCTTTAAATACTTTCTCATGTTTTCCCCCCCTTTTCCATTAAGTTTACTCATGTATATTTGTACATATTGTATAGGCTTGCTGTTAATATAGTGGCTACTGTTCATAAGCCATTTTTTCCTTGTTCCTCTCCATGTATGAAATTGTCTTTCAACATATGTAACTGTGTTGCTTCATACATTTATTGTCTTATTTTGGGTAGCCTGTGATGATGATGACAGCAATTGAGCACTTTCAAAAAGGGTGACTCAATCATGGCTCCTGTGCAGAGGGCTACTGAGCAAGGAGGGTGACCAGATAGGGGGGGTCAGTGAATACAGCAACAGGATGTCACTATATGTATATACACGTGTAGGGGAGGGACCACGCTGTGCAATGGGTGGAAAGGGGGAGGGTTTGTAGACATAGTGAGGTGGCGAGCTGCTGAGCTGGCCATGTAGCATGGTGGGTTGGTGGCAGATTAGGGTTGTGAGGGTGCTGGGTTCGGTTCTGGGCGTGTGCTAATTTTTGGCACCAGACCGGGAATTTTTTTTCATGTTTTGCACCCCCCCCCGACATGCACCCCGCTGGAGTTGAGAATCCTTTAGTGGGGGATGTGGGCGGGGAGAAACCCCTTAGTGGGTGGGAG
Source organism: Neoceratodus forsteri (assembly GCA_016271365.2). Classification (NCBI taxonomy): domain Eukaryota; kingdom Metazoa; phylum Chordata; order Ceratodontiformes; family Ceratodontidae; genus Neoceratodus; species Neoceratodus forsteri. The sequence continues at coordinate 1,105,073,772 of CM057449.1, read as the reverse complement.
GCACAGCCCCACATAATAAAAATCCAAGTCTCCTGCTCCCTTGTTGTGTCGCCATGAGTGTACATCACTCAAAATCCCTCTGTCTCCTGTCTGTTAACCAGTTCCTAACCCAGTTCACCACTTTGTCTCCCATGCCCAGACTAACTACCTTATTAATCAGTCTTCTATGTGGGATGGTGTTGAAGGATTTGCTGAAATCTAGGTAGGCGACATCTACCACCCCTCCCTGATTTATTTCCTTAGTCACCCAATCAAAAAAATCTATTAGATTCATTTGACATGACCATCCTGCTGTGAATCCATGTTGCCTCTGATCCTGAGCACTGCTGAATTCCACATGTGACACTATCCTTTCTTTCATCAGTGTCTCCATGATCTTTCCAACCACTGAGGTGAGGCTGACTGGCCTGTAGTTCCCTGCCTGCCCCCTACTGCCACTTTTGTGCAATGGGACTACATATACCCTTCTCCAGTCCTCTGGAATGACACCAGTGTTGAGTGACTCTATGAACAGGGTCACCAGAGGTGCTGCTGGTTCCCTTCTTAGCTCCTTAATATCCTTGGGTGGATGCCGTCAGGCCCAGTTGCCTTATCCACCTTCAGCTTTGCGAGTTCTTCCTGAACTTTCTGCTGTGGATGGACTGGTGTCCACTTCTCCTCCCCCCATTGCCTCTGCAACCCAACTGTGGTCCTAGACCCTTTCCTTCCTTAGTGAATACTGAGCAGAAGTATTTGTTTAGTATTTCTGCCTTGTCCAGATCCCCTCCTTACACTGTCCCTTCTCCCCATTGGGCTTCACAATCCCCCCCTAGTTTTTTTTCTTTCACTGCTGTACCTATAAAATGCCTTATCCCCTTTGTTTATAGACAGTGCTAAGCCCTCTTCTGTCTGCGCCTTTGCCCTCCTAACAGCCCTCCCTGCTTCCCTTAGACATTCAAGGTACACCTCTCTGTCTACCTCCCTTTGGCTCCCTTTATATTTCCTCAAACTCAGCCTTTTAGACCTGACTTTGTCCCCCACCTCTTTGGAGAACCATAGTGGTTTCCTTCTTCTTTTCGCTTTGGCCACTATCCTAATGCATTAGTTTGTTATCTCCACTATGGCTCCTTTCAGTTTCTCCCATTGTTCTTCCACTCCCTCTATTACCTCTCCTTTCCCCAGGACCACTTGTATACATCTACCCATTTCAGTGAAATCCACCCTCCTGAAATCTAATACTCTTGCCCTTGTGTGGCTTAATTGAGTCCATGTTTTCAGGCTGAACCACACCATGTGGTGGGCACTGGACCCCAGCTGCCCTTCCACCTGTATTTCTTCAACTTTGTTCTCATTGGTCCATCCCAGGTCCAGAATTGACTTGTCCCTGGTTGGCTCATGCACCAGCTGCCTGAGTCCAACCCCCTGTAGGGATTCTAGGATAGCTGTGCTTCTGACTGAAGCAGCCACCTGGGAGGCCCAATCCACATCCAGCATATTGAAATCCCCCAGTGGCAGGATTTCATCTTTAGCTACTATGTCATGTATGCTCTCCACTAGTTCCCTGTCTTCTTCATCCCTCTGTGCCAGAGGTCTGTAGATCATCCCTGTGTGTACTGCTGTTCCATTCCCTGGCTCTAGGATGACCCACATTACCTTGCCCTCCCCCTGTCTTCCCTGAACTCCTGTAGCCTTTATAGCACCTCTGATGTACAGGGCCACTCCCCCATCCTTTTAACCCCCTGTCTCTCCTGAACAGTGTATAGCCTGGTACATTGACTTCCCTGCCATGATTAGCAGAGTACAACATCTCTGTTATTGCTGCCATGTCAAGGTCTGCATCTGTCAACAAGGCCTCCCGGTCTGGAACCTTATTTCCTAGGCTACGGGTATTCATTAGCATGACCTTAATGTTTTACAGTCGGCCTTCCCTCTGCTATTGTTCTCCATCTCCAAAGTCTTCACCTCACTATGGTTTCCTTTCCTATTTGTTCTTGCCCACCCTGTATCACTCGATATACATTCTTCACCTGCCTGCCCCTCCCTGACTGCTTTAGCTGTTCATGTAGTCAACTTATGTTCCTGGATGTTCCCATGAGGGTTGTTCCTAGGCCTCCTGACCCTCCTGGCTCCCCCTCCTTGGCGAGTTTAAATGCTCACAGATGAAGCATTTAAACTTCACACAAAGGACCAAGGTCCCCTTTTCGGACAGATGCAGGTCATCCTCCTTATATAAGCTTGCATCTGCCCAAGTCATGCCCTAGTTCCCTATGAAGCCAAAACTCTCCCTTCCACACTAGTCCTGCAACCAAGAGTTGAAGGTATGGATGTGGAGTTCCCTAGCTTCCCCTGTCCCTTGGACACGTAGTATCTCCAAGAATGAGACGGAGCATGCTATCTGTTTCAAGTTTCCCCCCAGCTTCCAGAAATTCTCCTGGACTCTGGCTAACTCCAACCATCTCCTGGCCAGGTCATTGGTCCCCAGGTGGACAATGACATCCATCTGCTCCCTCCTAGCTTTTGCCATAGTGATCCTATGGATCCACTTCCCATCCCTCCAGGCAGCTCTTCCTGGGAGGCACTTGACCTCCCTCTCTCTGCTGCTAGTTGTCCTTAACTCCACTTCCTGGACAATAGAGTTCCTCACTAGGAAACACTCCTCCTCCTCCAGGGTCCCCTGCCTCCCTTCCATGGGGTTCCATCCTGAAGAACCCTCCCATTCTCCCTGGTCCCAGCCTCAGGTTCCTGAGTGAGGCTTTCCCATTCCTCCAAAACAGTGTAGGAGTTACTAAGCAGGACCAGTTGAGGGATGTGCTTTCAACCCCCATTCTCTTACCCTCCCTGAGCCCACCATAGTTTAATCACTTCTCTTCTCTGGCATCCTTTGTGGTACAGGCTGTGGACCTGGTGGTCTCTGGATGGGGGTGGATGCCACCTTCACCTTGGCCAACTCTGCTTGGAGACAGACAACCTCCTCCCTCAGCCCAGAGAGGGGTCTGCAGATAGGGCAGCATCACAGCCTCCAGAATGTCTCCCTGAAGACAGCTGATCCACAACTACTGCACTGCACCACTCCCATCATGTTTGTTTGTCTCCTCAATCAACTGCTTGCTTAAGACAGTTATTTGTTATCTCCCAAATACATTTTTTTTTTGATTTTTGTTATGCTTTCTTTGCTACTTCCTGTATGGATGCAGGATGTTGCAAGACCCTATGGGACACACCCTATAAATGTAGGGTGTGCTCAGAGGTGAGCGAGTTGAGACTATTCCACAGGCTGTATCTAAAGACGATCAGCCAAGGAGTCCTCTGGCAGTGGCTCCTCACTCCACTCACCATGGTACAGACACAGACAATTATAAACACACAGTCACCAAACCTATTAGCTAGAATCCCTCAATCCTGGAAAAGCACACAGAAATGGCAGTTAAGAAAATACTTCAAATTCAATTACAAACATGCAGTCACAAACTCACCAGCTAGGATCCCTCAATCCTGCTCCAACTAAATGAAAAATGAAACAGAAATGGCAGTTAAGATCTCACATTCAAACTACACTAATACCTATAATGTGATGCCTGCACTTAAAGTTCAGACACAGCCAATTACACACGGTCATCAAACCTATCAGCTAGAATCCATCAGTACTGCCCAAACTAAATGGAAAAACACATAGAAATGGCAGTTAAGAAAATACTTTAAATTCAATTACAAACACACAGTCACAAACTCACCAGCCAGGATCTCTCAATCCTGCTGCAACTAAAACTTTCATATAAAAATCTTATTTACTTATTTTGGGGGGAGGACAAACATTTTTGTCATGGCTAAAACATTTCTTAGTTAGGCAGAGAACAAGTGTCAGAACATCTCCTTTATAGTGTGGGAACATCTTTTTTATAGTATCAGTTTTATTTTTTATGAGGAAACATGCCACATATGAATGCACTGCATCGTGGATATGCAAATACCCAAATGCCTGGTATTGCATGCACAGTACAGTTATAAAAGACAATTTATTATTTGCATAGCCATGATGCAGTGCTTTCACATGGGGAGTGTTTCCTCAAAAAAAAAAAAATTAAAAAAAACAATAAAACTGTACAACTGATACTATAAAACAGATGGTTCCACTATGCCACTGTGACAAGACATTTGTCAACTGATGGCACAGTGACAGCTCAACACCAACAATCAATCAATCAATCAATCAATCAATCAATCAAATCTTTATTTATCCAGGTGATCACCATTGAGCAAGCTCATTTACAAGGTGGACCTGCTGTTGGCAGGGAAAATTGTACAGTTACATATAAATATACATAATACAAAAGGAATAACATGTTTACAATACTGATAGGAACAGAGTATTTACATTCCAAGTCACATGTACAAGAAAGATATACATAACACAACCCAAATGTAATATATATATATATATATATATATATAGTTCCCAAAGGAGCAGGATGTGTATGGATGTCATATACAAACCATAGAAGAAAAAACAAAGATTATTTATATTCCTGTTCAGCAGAAACACGTTACAGGCCTGGATGGAAATTCCTAAGCTATGGAGGTGTGCATAACAGTGTGTAAGCCTTAGGTAAATGCGGCAGAAGGGAGGTGGTGAATAAGAGGGATGCAGAGGGTGCTAAGGGCAAGTGGGCCAGAGGAGGGGGGAGTAGTAGTGGCAAGGGCTGATTTGGATAAGCAGCTGGGACTAGTGTTGAAGAGGAGAGGAACAATAGTCAAGCTGCTAGAAGCAATAGAAGCAATTACAGATTTCAGCAAACATTTTGTCATAGAGGGTCTTAAAGAAGGCAGGACTGACAATTGGTGTTGTGCCGTCGCTCAGGGACCAAGTGTTTTCTGTGGGGAGCTTCATCCCCCCCACACACCCCCCATGAAGGGGATTCTGCTCCTAGCACCCCCTGAACTTTAGATTCCTAACTCCAGTCAGAGTTAGTTTGGGGATGGGACAAACACCTCACTGGCAACAGTGTCAGGAATGTGGAGACCATCACAGTGAACTGCCAAAAATGTTGCTGTGATGGTCTTTGAGGTATTCCCGATGCTGTACGGTTGGTATACCAAAATAGATATCCCTACAGATAAGAGAGATATTCCAACACTTATTCTCTGCCTAATAGCCATCTACATGTGCTCATTTGTGTCCCCACAATATTAATAAATAAGAAACAATGAATAATAGCAATGATGAACTCCAGAGTGTGGGTTCTGCTGGGATAACTTCTCTTCTCTGGTGTTGGATGCACTTGAACATTGGCCTTGTGTCCAACTACCCCAGGCATGAGGTTATCCCAGCACAACCCATACCCTGTCTTGCATTATTGCTTAATTCTATAGCAGTTATATTTTGTCAACCCTTATCGTTCATAGTGAGTAGTGAGAACCAGACTTTATTACTAGACTCATTGCTGAATTTTTTCTAGACCACTGTATCAAACTTCAAATAAAAACTTACCTAATGTCTAGCAGAAGCCATCTGAGTTCACACTAGCCACATAATATGGGGGGATGTACAGTAGCTTGATCAGTAGAGTGGACAGGCCCCGTGGGGATGTTGATAAAGGAACTTGTATACAGTGTCTGGTCTAGAAACATGGGTAGAGCAGTGTACATGCCTGTCATTAAATACAGTTATAACAGTTTTGCTGACACTTTGTCTTGTTTACAGTGGGAGAGGTTCTGGAAGCTGGTGACAGAAGCAAAGAAGTACTCCAGTAAAGCCCTTTCTGCCTCAGGAATTGGAAAAAACCCTGCTTCTGCATCCTTCTCTAGACTAAGATCAAGAAGAATTCTTTGGGTCTGCACTGTGTGACAGTACAGCTTGGGAGTGGGATAAGTTGTGGGGATGCATTAAATATAAAATGATCTAGGACCTTGGTGTTCAATTGTTTATTTAATTCAATTAACTAAGGGCTGCAGATGGTCAGATCCCATTGGCAGTTGCAATTTTGGGATGTTAAGCATGTGTTGCCAAAAACAGAATCTGCTCTGGAGTCTAAAACTGTTCCATTTTGATACCTGAGCCCCAATTTATTTTATCATTATAAAAGAGTAGAAGGTATGAACTGCAGGATATTTTACCTAAGTTACTTAAAAGGGGGCTTCGTTATGCCATTCTAATAGGTAGCATTTGAAGGGAATGGAGAAATGGGAAATGGGGAAATTGTTTATCCAGGAAAGGCACATTAAGCTGAAACTTGTTTCCAGGTGCAACAAAAGCAGGGAAATGTGTTGTTAGGGTTTCAACCTAACACCCGACCCACCCATAGACACTGTCAGACATTGGGGTGTGCCTTGGGTCATCAGCCTAACACTCACCCCATTCTCCAATACTGTACCCATCTCAGCATATTTACTAATGGATTGGGGTGAGTGTTAGGTTTGATGACCCAAGGCACACCCCCAATGCCTGTCAGTGTCTGCAGAGTGGGGGGTAAGGATTGAAACCCACGACAATTCCCCGCTTTTGTTGCTTTAGTAACAACTCTAACTGATGCAGTAATGATTTTGCAATGAATATATATATATATATATATATATATATATATATATATATATATATATAAAATTCTATGAAAAAACTTCATTAATGCATCAGTTAGGGTTCTTCTACAAGTGACAAAAGTGAGGAAATTTGACATTGAGGGTTCCACCTTTACCCCACCCCACCCTGCCTCTACCAACAGGCATCGGGGTGTGTGTTGGGGTCATTGGTCCTAACTCTGACCCCATCCCATGTGTAAACAAGCGGAGGTGGTGCAGTGTAGGAGAATGGGGTGAGAGTTAGGACTGATGACCCCAGTTCACACCCTGATGCCTGTTGGTGGGGGCAAGGCAGGGGTGGGGTACAAGGGGTGGGAACCCTAATGTCGAACTTCCTCACTTTTGTCGCTGTAGAAGAACCCTAACTGATGCATTAACAAAGTTTTTTGCATAGAATTTCCATACTTTTTAAGAAAAAATAGAAAAGTAGAAATTCGCACAAGTTGGTGGAGGGCCCCACACTCCCAATACATGATTTTGTGTGACTATAGTAACAGTAAGTGCAACGGAAATGCAAGCACAAAGTAAATGGTAACACAAACAATAATAGAAATTCAAGCACAAAGTGACGCCAAATTGAACAGTGACATAAATGGAGATACAAACAGAAGTGTGTACAGAATGCAACTGGTAACACACAAGTTCACAGTACCGCAATTGTAAATGCAAATGGTAACAGTAACAGCAACAATAATGCCAAAGTAAACAGAAACGCAAGCGCATATGAAAATGCAAACCATAACGCACACACTCATGGAACCACAATTGTAAATGCAAATGGTTATGGTAACAGCAACAATAAATCGAACAGAAACAGAAATGCAAACGCGTATGGAAATGCAAACCGTTACATGCATGGTCATGGTACCGCAATTGTAAATGTAAATGGTAACGGTAACAGCAACAATAAAGCCAACAGAAATGCAAGTGCATACGAAAATGCAAACCGTAACATGCACAGGCACGGTACTGCAATTGCAAATGCAAATGGTAACGGTAACTGCAACAATAATGCCAAACAAAACGGAAATGCAAGTGCAAACTAAAATGCAAACCATAACACACACGGTGGCGTAGAAGGGAACGGTGATGCGAACAGTAATGGAAGCGTAACTGTAAACGCTAACTGGCGCAGTAATGAAAGGGCACACCCTTCTTTTCCCCAAAAACTGCATTGAAAAAAACACATTGAAAACAAAGAATGTGTGCATAATAATTTACTTCGGAGCAGAAAATTATGAGTTGGAATACTAAATTGCTTATATCTCAGGAACCGTATGACATAGAAAAAAAATTAAAATTTCATATGAATTATGACTTTCCTGGCTAGTTTTATGCTTAGTCCCTGTTTGGGGGGGGGCTAAGCATTTTCGAGACAAAAAGTCTGTATCTCTCAACGTTTCCGAGATATGGGCCCTGAAAGATGCAGCGGACACCATAATGTTATCCTATGGCAAAAAGTGTTAAATTCAGAGTGCTGTCACTTTGCCACCCTGTAATACTATTTCACCAAGCCACCAAAAGGCACATCTGTAGGATGTTGGTTTTCTTCCCTCCAAATTTAAGCGAAAACGACCAAACCGTTATTTTGCAGCAGGGCGACAAAGAATTCCTGTAATGAGGCAAACACCCTAATGTTATCCTAAGGGAAAAGTGTCAACTTCACAGTGACGTAACTTTGCTGCCCTGTACTATTTTTTGACCAAAAGGCACATCTATTGGATATTGCCTTCCTTCCCTCTAAATTTCTAATCAAAAGACCAAACTGTTTCCAAGACAGTCAAAATCAAAGATTACTAAAATTTTCCTATCTATTCCATTATAAAAAATGTGGCCATCTTGTCCCTCCCTCACGATCAAAGATAGCAATCAAAGAATCTCACAATCAAAAAATGTGCAGGCTCACGATCAAAGAATTCTCAGGCTTACGAACAAAGATTTAAAAATGTTATAAATCAAAGAATTGAAGGAATTGCGGTAAACCACCACCATGGTTCGACAGAACAAAGTGTCCTGAGTAAAACCCATCCTCATTTGACTTAATATGACATCCCTGGGCTGAGTAAATTGATGTTTTAATTGGGTCATCTCATCCCTCGGTCACAATGCACGATCGCAATCAAAGAATCTTGCAATTAAAGAATTTGCAGGGTCACGATCAAAGAATTAAAAGTGTTCAAATTAAATAAAATAACAGAATTGTGGTAAATCACCACCATGGTTCATCAGAACGAAGCCCCCTGAGTAAAACCCAACCTCATTTCTTTTCGTAGCACACCCCTAGACTGAGTAAATAGATTTTTTTATCTGGCCTTCTCGTCCCTCGCTCGTGATGCACGATCATGATCAAAAAATCTAGCAGTCAAAGTATTTGCATGCTCACGATCAAAGAAATTGCTTGCTTGCAAATAAAGAGGGAGGAAAGAGATGGCTAGATTTCTAAACACATTTATGTAGCCCAGAGGTGCCCTAAACTGTTAAATTAGGGTGGGTTTTGCTAATTGGGCTTTATTGTGCCCCATCTGCATACCAAAAAATTACCTGGTAGTCTAGTGGCCCCCACCCCACCCATCCATGCCAGCCCACCCAGCACTCCCCACCTTCCCCAGCTGGTGACTGGCACAGCCCACCTATCACCTCCATGGCCAGCCACCGACTGTCTTCATTATGAACAGTAATGCAAAGGGTGCTCTGAAAATATTTCTGGTGCCTCTTTGCATTACGATATAATGCAGACAGTCGGTGCTGGCCATGGAGGTGAGAGGTGGGCTGTTCCAGTCACCGGCCTGGGGCTGGGTGGGCTGGCATGGATGGGTAGGGAGGTTAGGGGGCAATAGACTACCAGGTAATACAAATAATTATTTATTTCACTATGCTGGGGGGGCACTAGACTACCAGGGATATCTATTATGATATAACTTTATACAGAGCTGGGGGGGCACTAGACTACCAGGGATATAAACATTAATAATAATATTATACAGCTCATGGGGGCCACTAGACTACCAGGGATGTTAAAAAATCAGGGGTGGGGGGCACAAGACTACCAGGGCAGTAGATATAATTATATATTTTATTATGATGGGGGGCCACTAGACTACCAGGGATAGTTAATACATTATTTATGGTATGCAGATGGGGCACAATGAAGCCCACTGAGTGAAACGCACCCTCATGTAACTTCATAGGGCACCCCTGGGCTGAGAAAACTCAATTTAAAATCTGGCCAGCTCGTCCCTCGCTCGTGATACTTGATCACGATCAAAGAATCTCATGATCAAAGAATTTGCAGGCTCGTGATCAAAGATCATTAGCAAGCCACGAACAAAGAATTTAAAAGACAATAACTCTGTTTTTTGACTGATTTCGATGGAACCAAAGGAATGGCTCGATAGATCGGGGTCCACTGAGTAAAACCCATCAAAGTTTTACTTCAGAAATGACCCCTGAGCTGAGATATTTGTGTTTGTGCCATTGGAAAACTGAAAATAAGATGGCGGATCTCGCGATCAAAGAATTTTTGAAATTCCTCAGGTACAAAGATTCTTGAACCGCTAGGCTGCAAATTCTTTGACCACCAGCTGGGATGAGATGGCCAGATCCCCGTTCTTTGATCGCAAGATATACATATAAATTTTCCCATTGACTTATAATGGGAACTTAAAAGTGCCGTAACTTTTAAATGCCTTAATATTTTTTCGCCGAACAAAAAGTGGCATATTCAGCCACCAAAGCTCCTTCATACAAGCCATCTCACAAAGCAGCACACCACATGACAGCCATGCAGGACCACATTCAGAATGCCAAAAAGTGCCTCCAAAAATGGATAATTTTGCATGTTTCAGCACTTTAGTACACAAAGACCTGCACTCCGACCAAAACACAATTTAGTAAATCAAGAGATCTACTGTTCCCCAATGTGCATAGCAAATTTCAGGCAAATCTATTGAACGGGTCCAAAGTTATTAATGCCCAAACTTGTGACTTTAGTATGTAACTGACCACTGAACCCTAACTATAGTTGCGTGACCGTGACACTATAATACATATATATATATATTTATGCCATACCTGTGAGGATAAAAAAAGGCAAATATTTCGATATTCTCAGGGTGGTCAGACCTACAGTGAGGATATCACATTTATCCTCACTGTAGGTAAATTTATCCACATAGTAGTTAGAGATTGGCTCATTCATAACTCATTTGGATATTCAGCTGCAGTAGCAGTAGTAACTGTGTTCAAATGTTTAACTTTAAAATGAAAAATGATACCATTGTACTGTGAGCATGAAAGTTGCTCAGTACAAAAATATCTACAAAATGAGTGGTGTTTCATTTATGGGTAACTTTTATTTTTGTATATAATTAGCTGAAAAACAACAAAAAGTGAATTTTTTTCACTTTTTTCGACGAACAAATGTGAATAACTTTTAAACGCAAAATGATAGCATAGTAAGCAGGAAAGTTGTTCAGCACATAAAATATCTACAAAATGAATAGTGTTTTATTTATGACTAACTTTTATTTTTTTATATAATAACCAAAAAACAGCAGAAAATGCTATTTTGTTTTACTTTTTCGACAAACAAATGCAAATAACTTTAAAAAGATAAATGATAGCATGGTACTATGAGTATGAAAGTTGTTCACCACAAAAATATATACAAAATGAGTGCTGTTTTTTATTGATATATACCTTTTAGTTTTTTTATAATTAGCAAAGAAACTGCAGAAAATTATTTTTTCTAACTTTTTGCAACAAACAAAGGCATATAACTTTAAAATGAAAAATAGTAGCATGATACTTTGTGAAAAAAAGTTGATCAGGACAAAAATACCTACAAAATGAGTGCCTTTATATATATATATACTATAAGGTCTGGGTTTTCATTGCTATGCAGATGATACCCAGCTGTATATGTCTTTTGTGCCCAGCCAGGATGCTGCCATTTCGGTATTTAACAACTGTCTTGCTGAGATCCAAGACTGGATGAATGGGAGTTGGCTGCGGTTGAACACCAAAAAAACTGAGGTGTTGGTTGTGGACAAGGGTCGCTGTGAGGCGGGTTTGTTAGCCGGATCACCCTCGGGCTCATGGTTTGGGGGTGTCCAGCTGATGACCTCAGGCCAGGTGTGGAACCTGGGCATTGTATTTGACGACTGTCTGACTTTTAAATCTCAGGTGTCAGTGGTGGTCAAAACCTCCTTTTACCATCTGAGGAACATCGCCTGGTTGAAGCCCCTGGTTCCTCCAGAGGATCTTCCAATGTTGGGCCACGTCTTCGTTACCTCCCACCTTGACTATTGCAATGCCCTTTACCTGGGGCTATCGGGGGTTGAACTTCACCGTCTGCAGCTAGCACAGAATGCGGCAGCCAGGCTGTTGACTGGATCTTCTAGGTCTAGTCATATAACGCCTGTGCTCCGCGGACTGCACTGACTGCCAGTTTGCTGGTGAATCACCTTCAAGGTCGGTTTGCTAACCTATAAAGCCCTACACGATCAGGGACCTGCTTACCCGAAAGAGCTCCTTTGTCCCTACTGTCCCCCCACTGCTCTCTATGATCCACTGATGAGGGATTACTAGAAATTCCCAGGGTCCATTTAAAAACTTCAGGGGCAAGATCGTTTAGTTTTATGGCCTTGACCCTGTGGAATTCTCTACCTCGTCAGGTGCGAAATTGCCCGACTGTCCAAAGCTTTAAAGGAGCTTTGAAAACAGATCTTTTTAGCAAAGCTTTTAATGACTTATGATTGTTTTAATGTTGTTTTAATTATTTATTGTTTTATGTATTTGTACAGGCGCCTTGGTTTTAAGAAAGCGCCTTATATAAATAAAGAATGAATGAATGTATATATTTTATGCAAAAACTGTGTTAATGCATCATTTAGGGTTAAAGCATAAAAAGTCAAGAAATGAGACCTTTAAGGTTACCCTCCCCAGGCCTGTCCCTCAACCCAAGATTGACAGCTGACGGGGTGTGTCATTGGGGTTGTGAGGCCTAAATGTCACCCCATTCCATCTGAAATGACAGTCACAAGCCACATTAAATAAGAATTCAGTGACATTTGGGCTTCACAACCCCAATGACACACATCAGCTGTCAATCTTGGGATGATGGGCGGGTCTGGTGGAGGGGCAACCCTAAAGATCTCATTTCCTGACTTTTTATGTTTAACCCTAAATAATGCACAAACGCAGTTTTTCTGCATAGAATTTCCTTTACTTTTTGAGAAAGAATACAAAATTAAGAACTTGGGCAAGTTGGTGGGAGCAGAGGCCCTTCCGGCTCTGTGCTCCCACCAACCTGCAGAAGTTGATGGGAGTACAGGCCCTTCAGGCCCTGCGCTACCACCAATCTACAGAACTTGGTGGGAAGGGCCCTGTGCTCCCACCAGCTTGTAAAGATGTGTGTACCATCAACACCCTCCAAATTTCAATGTAAACCACCAAACCGTGTCCGAGATATAACATGTAAAAGTTTAAATTTTCATTCATCAGAGATGCAGAATTCTGCACCTGTTAACATTTTACAGGCACAATAACTGAAAACTACATCCATGACACTAAAACTGTGTACCCTATCAATTTCAAGCCACCAGCACAATGCAAAACACTGTCCGCAACATGTAAATTGTGTCATGCAATATCTCCACAAAAGAAATATCCTCCAACACGTAAGCATGGTAATTCATATCTACAGGACATGCCGAGGACACTCAAATTTTCAAGTAAAAATACCTAATTGTTTCTGAGATATTTAAACTTAAAGATTGGTGAAATTGCCCTATCTATTGCATCATAAAATCTGCCCATCTTGTTCCTATCTCGAGATCAAAGATGGTGATCAAAGAATCTCATGACCAAAGAATTTGCAGGTTTGTGATCAAAGAATTTGCAGGCTCATGAGCAAAGAATAAAAAAATGCTGTAACTCAAGTTTTAGGCAGAATTACATGGAATCACCACCATGCCTCAACAGAACAAAGCCCCCTGAGCAAAATCCACCCTCATTTGTGTTCTTAGGCCACCCTTTGGCTGAGAAAATTAAATTTTTAAAAGGGCCATCTTGTCCCTCACTCGCGATACACGATTGCGATCAAAGAATCTCAAGATCAAAGAATTTGCAGGCTCACGATCAAAGAATATGCACTCTCACAATTAAAGAATAAAAAATGCTGCAACTTGGGTTTTAGGCAGAATTAAATGGAACCACCATCATGCCACGATAGAATGTAGCCCCCTGAACAAAGACCACCCTAATTTGTGTTCCTAGACTACCCCTGGGCTGAGGAAATTGAAGTTTTAAAAGGGCCATCTCGTCCCTCACTCGCGATGCAAGATCACTATCAAAGAATCTCGCAATCAAAGAATTTGCAGGCTTGCAATCAAAGAAATTGCACTCTCATGATCAATTAATAGAAAATGCTGAAACTCAACTTTTAGGCAGAATTTAATGAAACCACCACCATGCCTCACTAGAACGAAGCCCCCTTAATAAAACCCACACTCATTTTTGTTCCTAGGCCACCCCTGAGCTGAGAAAAATTTATTTTTACCTCGCGATGCAAGATCACGATCAAAGAATCTCACAACCAAAGAATTTGTAGGCTCGCGATCAAAGATCGATAGCAAGCCATGATCAAAGATTTTAAAACATTATAACTCTAATTTTAGACCATTTTACACCAAACCAAAGGCATGGTTCAATACATCGGAGCCCCCATGTAAAACCCATCCAAGTTTTACTTCAGGAGAGACCCCTGAGCCAAGATATTTGATTTTTTACGATTGGAAATGCAAAAACAAGATGGCGGACCTCGCAATCAAAGAATTCCCGTGGACAAAGATTCTTTGACTGCGAGGCTGCAAATTCTTTTGTTGCCAGGTGGGACGAGATGGCCCAAACCCCATTCTTTGTTTGCAAAACAACCTTATAAATTTTCCCTTAGACTTATAATGAAAGCTTAAAAGTGGCATAACTTTTGAATGCCTCAATATTTTTTCACCAGATGAAAAGAGGCATGTTTGGCCAGCCAAGCTCTTTCAGAAGATCCATCTCACAGAGTGGCACACCACAATGATGGCCGCGCAGGACCACAGACAAACTCCCCAAAACTGCCTCCAAAACTGGATAATTTTGCATTTTTCAGCATTTTTGTGCACAAAGACCGTAAGTCTGACCAAAACAAAATTTGGCAAATCAAGATACCTACCATGCCCCACTGCGCATACCAAATTACAGGCAAATCCACTGAGTGGGTCAAAGTTATTAACGCCCCAAATTTTTACTTTAACATAGAAGTGCCTTCTTAATCTAAATATAGTGTGCGAACACTATAATATATATATATATATATATATATATATATATATATATATATATATATATATATATATAGCCATTTTGTGTCTTATGTGCTATTTGAACTGTACTAATGATATCAAACAGTTTACTGTATTACTATGCTGTCAAACTGTTTACTTATTGTATTCTGTCCTACTCAGGACCTTCTTATAAATGAGGTTTGCTCAATGGAGCGTTTTCCTGGCCAAATACTGTAAATAAATACAAATACAGATACAAATATGGAGAATTTAAGGGAACAGGAATTGATTGTTCCTAATTTTAAGTTATTTGAAGTGGTGTGTGTCTCTCATAAACAGGATTCTACTGCTTTTTTTATGTATTGTTTTGACTTTTTTATTGATTTTATCCATTTTCTGTTTTTTTGACTGTGGTAGCCGATTCTCATCATTCTGTATAGTCTCGAGTCACTATACTGTCAAGCATGTCATTTCACAATGTAACAGCTGTTTAGTTCAATCTGCACGTGATGTGGTCACACACTGACATCAAGGGATTGAATACTTATGTTACATATACCTTTTTTAATACAAAGTTATGCTAATGTATATGCTTTATAAATATTTTATATTTGTTTAATCACTATGGAGGTAACAGCTTTTCTTGTTGTAACTTTCACTCTTTCTCATTTCCATTGCATTAAAATTACCAGAGTACTGTCTACAAACTTGTAGTTCTTGACAGCATTTAATTTTATGAAACTGTTATGTGTTGTCTTACGTTTAACTTCCTAAATAGTTATGACATACCTAATCCGGATTGCCACACAGCCCAGTTCCCGGTCCTGATCACCACTTGGACCACATTTTATTTGTAGCCTTTGACCACTGTTTACCCCAGTTTCCTTGCTCGCAAACACATTATTGAATTTGTTTATTTTATATACTGTACTACTTTACTTGACTGTCACCCTCATGCTGAAACAGCAAATCTCTGTGATATTATTATAGCCGGCACACATCACCCACTTAAAACATTCCCCTCTACACCCAATAAGAGTTCACGTTTACTACCAGCTCTTCCCTCCTATCTCATTCGTTGCTGCCCACTAACTGAAATATGAATGTAAGTTACTCAAATTCATTAAAAGTTCATTGGTTGGTTGGTGGGCAGTCCTGATAGCGAGATGAGGTCTGGGCTGCTCCCTGAGGTGCTGTCTCATTATGCTGTGGTGAAGGGTTTAGGCTGTCTTGGTGGGTGTTGGTGGGGGTATTGCTAGATTTTCTCCAGGAATAGGAGTGGGTCAGTACTGCTATGTTGTGGGGGTGGGGGTAGATTCGGTTGTCTTTGTGGGTAGCAGGTGGGTGGTTAGGATCTGGGACTGTGGTGGGACTGAGTAATCATTTTTTTGTGTACATCCTCTGTTTGCTGCATAATATGACTTGCAGTTTTTCTACAGTCTTTGGCCCAGATATTCAAACTGTGCCCAAAAAGTGCAAAACAGCAGGAGCAAGCGCAAGTCCACTGTGCCCATGTACAAGAAGTGTGATATTCAAAAACTGTGCAGGCCAAGATGCGCCTACGGCTGACGACTGAATATCTCACCACCTGCGCCACAGCGCAACTAGGGAGGTGAAGCTGAGCATATCTGATGCACCATAGTGCAACAAGGGATGTTCAGCTGAGCAGTCCAGATGTGCCATAGTGCAACCAGAGAAACCCCCAGCAGCAGGGCAGCAATGCAACAGCAAAACCAGGGATGCAGGGGCCCACCAACCACGCCACAGATGGGCAGAGGAACACACAGCAGAACAGACATCGTCCCCATACTCCATGCACTGCACAACTGGGGGAGGGCTGGAATAACCACTGGCACATGGAGACCAGCAACCAACCCACAGCTGGCCCATGGTGCCCCATCATACCCCCTGACAAGCTGTGACCGGCACACAAGGACGGCTGACCACCCCGTACCACACCATCCCACAAATGCAGAGCACACCCTGCATCATGATCCCCATACACCCTGCCCAGGACTAGCACCCAACAGTGCAGGACACCCCATGCATGCCACCACCCCCACTGTGACAATGCAACCCTATGCACCATGGAGCCATGCAAGGCAGCCCCACCTTGGACACCCTGCAGCGGGCGGCAGCACACAGTGATGCAACAGATGCAAGCACAGTGCCACCCTGCACATCCCCCTCAAGGTACAGCTGAGAGACTGACCATGCGTCAGCACACGAGGTACCCCACTTGCGACAGGGCATGCCCCGGACCCCACCTCCAGTGGTACAGCACCCTGCACACCCTCCCAAGGACACATCCCATCCCAGCAGTGGCCACAACAGCGACCACTGATACGTCAGCAGACCGTGCATATCACAGACATGCAAGGGTGTCAGTTGTACAGGCCGTGGACGGTCTGACAGTAGTGCTATGCACACAGGGCAGGCCCCATGGACCACTGCACACAGGCATCCAGTGCACAGAGTACAACACACAAACCACAGACAGTGACTGATCCCCCTGCCCACATCATAGGCGGTTCACCTCTGCACACACACACACACACACACACACACACACACGCCCATGCGTGCACCACCCCTGACGCCATGCACACCACTGCAGCTAAGCACCTGTAGCCCACTGCAAAACAGAGACCACCACAGTTGTTATAACAAAATGTATGTATTAAAGTATAACAACTCTGAAACATATGTACAAATATATACAAGGGTGTGGGGGAAAGGGCCACAAACCAGGTGGGCAGGGGTATACAAATGGGAGAGGGAAGAAGGGGTGTGAGGGTGGGTCAAAGGGGTTATGGGTGTCAGGGGGTCATGGAGGGCCTATTCTGTGCCCCACTCTCCACTCCTGTGGTGCCTCCAGGTTCTTCTCCTCCAGACCCCATGCCGCTCCATGCACTCCAACGCTGCCAGGGATGCCTGTGCCAACTGCAGAAGCTCTTGTATGCCCCGTTCCAGGGCCATCCAGCATTGTCCACCTAGGACAAGGGAGCAGAGTCAATATCTGTGACTGTCCAGCCCCCTGCAGCAAACCCATTGTGCATGGCATACAGCCATGTGACACGCCCCTGTGATGGTGTGTGACCACCCACAGTGACCGTGTCCACAAGACCTGCCTACCCAGGTAGCCACAGCCATGTGGACCACTGCACACACCCACTGCCCATGTCCTGCACAGCACCACCATGGCCGTACAGTGACTTGGCTATGTGGTGTGAAGGCAGTGGCACAGCCATGTGCCCAGTGCATGCATGGACCACCATTGACACACTCCCAGACATGCAGTGCCACTGGACAGTGCTGACTGTAACAAGTTGCGTGCATGGCAGTGGTGTCAATGGATGGTGGTCATGCCCTACTGCCCACCCTGTTACACAGCATGCAATAGTAATCATGGATGTAAGGCACTCATCATCATCAGGCTGGTCCCTGCGCCTCTGCGGACCTTCACCCCTCCCGGCCTGATGGTCCTCCTGGCGGCACCTCCTCTCTCTTGCCAGCCTGCGCTCTTCTGGGCCTAAGGTGCAAACATGGAGAGAGGAACATCAGCACAGTCCTGTAGCAAAGTCCCCCTGCCCCCATGTGTGTGCAATCCCACACAGCCAGACCCACCCAGCCCACACCCCGATAACACCACCACGGCCAACACTGGATGGCACCCCCATGTGCCGGACACATGCAACCATGATACCCGTATGGACGATAAAAGTGTAAGATGTTGCACCTACCTGGCCGTGGCACCGTGCCCCTCCTGGCACATGCCTGCAGGTGGGCAAGCAGGTCTGGGTCTCTCCACCACAGGTCCCCATATCTGTGGCGGCACTGCTGTGCCATCTGGCCCATGCCGGTGGCCTCCTCCATGGCGTCGGCCACCTCCTACCACACCTGACTCCTGGTCCTGTCCAGGGGTGCCTCCCCAAATAAGGGCCCAACATGTGGCTCCACAATGGAAATCAGGTTTGCCAGCTCCACCTGGCTTCACTGCACAGCACACCTCCACGCCATCTCTGCTGCTCAGTTCAGTCAAAATGGTGCTGTGCAGCATGGTTCTGCCATGTTCAGATGCTGTGCTGTACAGTGCTGCCATTTCCTATTGTGCTGTCACCGAACAGCGCAATAGGGGTGCACCCATGCCTGACATATGGTGCCTAGGGGCAAAGGTCGGGCACAGGGTCAAGGGTCTCTGGTGCACGGACAGCCACTGCACAATTGGAACCCAATGCATGTAGCATGACTGGGTGCCTGTGTGCCACCTCCTGTAGCAGCCTACCGTGCTGTTGCCCCAGTGCTCCTATGATGCCCCAATGCCAGAGCGCCATATAGGTGAACAGCGCTGTAGTGCCACTAGCACAATGGTGGCAGTGCCCTGCATTGCATCCCGCGCACAGCATGTCAGCAGCGAGGCAGGCGCCTGCGTCATCAAACCGGGCATGTGTAGTTAGGTGTGTACTGCGCATGTCACAGAACTGCACCCTTGGCTCAGCACATTCAACACAATTGTGCAAAGCGCAACAGCGTGATATTCAGACAGCATATGCAAATTAGCTAATCAGCCATTCAATGGCACAGTCACTGCATTTGCATCCACTTAAAGATGTGCCTTGCCTCATTTGCATGGGTTGCACTATAAAAGTGTGACATTGGGCTGCACTGGCCATAGTTGGTTACTGCAGTCTATTGCGGTGAGTGGCATGCTGTTTGGGAGTGTGGACTGTGGATTTTGGGACATGCATGGGTCTGCACACAGATAACACCTGTCATTCTCACAGGGTGAATCATGACCGAGCATGTTGTGGAGGAAGAGGAACAGAGTTGTGGGAGGAGGAGGAGGCCAAATTTCATGAAGGCCGAGACGGATGTCCTGCTCGAGGCCTACCTAGATCAGGAGCAGCTTTTCAGTGGATGCCAGGGAACACTACAGACCCATGCTGCTGCATGGGAGGAGGTGGCACATGCTGTAAACCTGCATGGCAGTCACCAGCACTCTGTGCAGGAGTGCAAGAAGAAGATGGGCACAGACAGGCGGAGGATTTAGGAGAAGGTGGCTGCCATCAGGGCAGCACCATCTGCGACAGGTGGGGGACAGCCGGAGGTGCTACATCTGACCCCACAGGAGGAGCAGGTTGCTTGCAGCATGCAGTGTTGTGCCATTGAGGGTGTTCCAGGTGGTGGATTCCAGATGGGTGGTAGCCCGTCACTGCATGGTAGGTCATGGTCTGTCTATTGGGGGGGCAGGGTAGGTCACATGCAGTAACATGACTTTGTTTTCCCTTACAGATCCTGAATGTCTGCATGGATCAGTGGTGATGGGCTTCTCCACTGAGGCCCGTCAGATGGAGATGGAGGAGGGGCCCATCCACCTCCACAGGAATACATGGCTCAGGGCAACAGTGGGCCCACCTGGACGTCCAGACTGATGTTGGTGAAGCAGGTGCAGAGGAGGCCCTGCCCATGTCCCAGCGTGCCAGCGTCCATGGATGCCAGCATTGCGAGACTCGGGCTGGTGCCAGATCTGTCATCGATGATGATGTCACTAACATCATGGGCAGTGACACGTGTGTGCCACAGGATGGCCACATAGTAGGTTACATCACGGCCCTGGCTGTGGGTGGTGCCAACGTGGAGGCCTGCAAGTCATCACAGTCCAGCCTGTGCCTGTCAGCACCAGTGGGGCAGCACTGGTGTGTGTACAGGACAGTGGGACTGTTGCGGCCAATGCGGCAGCACCATTGAACCCTGGGGAGTGGCAGCCGGAGGGCAGCATCAGCAGTCATCCAGTGGGCATGGGGGTACAGTGTCAGGAGGCAGCATCAGTGCACTGCCTGTGGACATGCCCAGGCCTGGCCCTGGTGTGCAGCACCCACCCTCAAGGGGTGATGAGCATCAGGGCCATGAACTCCCTGAGGTACAGCAAGCCAATCAGGCAGATGACCTCTTGGATGAGCACACCCTTATACTGCAAGCATCAGTCAATCAGCAGATGCAGCTTGTGATGGCAGTGGATGCACTGAGTGTGGCTCTGCACCAGGCAGAGAAGCAGTGCATCAGATACACCGCTCTGCTCCTGGCAGGGATGAAACAGATGCGGGAGGATGTGACCGCTGCCATTGATAGGCTGACACAGACAATCACAGCTGCCATGGCCACAGTGGGCACACAGTTATTTGCCCATGCAAACCTACACCGTGCAGTGCAATGTCCACCCCTCATTCCCAGCATCATGCAACACCATCCTTGTCGACACCGGGTTCAGCTGTGGGCATCCCGAGCATGCCTGACGCAGGCATATTCGGTGTGCTGCAGACCCCTGCATGAGCATGGACGTGTTCACACAGTGGAACCCCTGGGGGACCATAGGTGCCACCCCATGAGGACAGTGGTCAGCCTGTCACTGCTGGCAGGTCTCGGCAGGGTCGCCCATGCATCCGTGGCAGCCGTGGCACTGTGGCGTGTGACTGACCTGTCTCCCAGCATGGCTACTGTCTGATGCTGCCCTGTGTGCATTGTGTCATTCAGCGGGCAATGCACGGGTGGGTACCAGGCCCTGCATGCACACACACAGTCCATCTGCACACCATCCCGGCTGCTGTCTGCCATTGCGTGTGCATGATGATGCCTGCATTGCTCTGTACGCCACTGTGCAATGGTGCCCAGCATCTGACACATGCACAATGACAGGCAGTGGGCATGGTGGTCTGTGGACATGTGTGTGGCTAGGGGTGGCCTTCTGGGTTGGTGTGCCTCCTATGCTTTGTGCATGTCTGGTGAGTTGTGTGTGTGTGTTTGTGTCTGACAACATGCCATGTTAGACCTCGCCCATCCCTGGTGGAGTGTGTGGTTCCATGCCTGGCCACTTCCCTTGACGGCATGCACCCCTGGTGTATGTCCATGCATGTTTGTGGGTTGTGCCTTTGCCACTGGTGGTTGCACATGGCCCCATGACTTACCTGGGTTGGCTGAAGTGCTCCTCCGTGATGGTGTCCCAGTGCAGCTCTGCCAGCCGAAGCAGTCGGGGGTCCTGTTGCTCAAGGGGGGGCTGCCCATTACCATTGTCACCAGCGTCCTCATCGTCCCCATCACTGTCCCTCTGTTCGACCTGTACAGCTATCCCACATTCGTTGGCCATGCTGTGCAAGATGCAACAGGCCAGGAATAGCCCGCAGGCCTTTGAGAGGCTGTACTGTGGGGCACCACCAGAGGTATCCAGGCAACTAAAATGTGCCTTCAGCATACCGAACACCCACTCAATTACATTACGTGCGGTGGCATGTGCCTCATTGTAGCATTGCTGCGATGGGGTCACAGGCCGCTGGTGTGGTGTGAGCAGCCAGGGATGGAGTGGGTATCCACTGTTACCTGTGTGTATAGGGTGGAGGTTAGTTTGGTGATCAGCATTGCCCTGCCCCAGGCCATGTAGGCCACTACCCATGTCACCTCTGACCATACCCCTCCCAAGCCCTAAGTTTGTCCATGTGGTTTGCATACTCACCCACGAAGTGGCCAGTGGGGATGTCCCCACTCTTGAATCTGTGGCACAGTGCCGACTGGTGTCAGATGAAGGCATCATGTGTTCCCCTAGGGTGCGTGGCACAGACATTGATTATGCCCCCCCGGCATCGCACACCACCTGGCAGTTGATGCTAGCATAGCCCTTCTGATTAATATATGTGGCCCCCTCGGGGACAGGTGGTGTGCAGATGGCCACATGGGTGCAGTCTATTGCCCCTAGCATGTCAGGCATATGTGCTACTCTGTGGAACTCCTGTATGTTTGCCGTGCGCTCCGCTGGTGTGCTGGGGAAATGGATGTACTCCACAGCATGTGGCAGCAGTGCGCTGAGAAACTGGGTGAGGTGGTGTGACATGGCTGACTGAGTTATGCTTGTGGTGTCCCCTGTTGGTCTCTGGAAGGTACCCGTGGTGAGCATGCACATGAAAGCTGTCACTTTAGTCTCCACTGACAGAGCATGGCTCCGTCGTGTGGGTGCCTGCATCACATCACTGCACAGCTCACAGAGCTGCCTCAGAATTGCCCGATTCAGGTGGTACCGGCCCATGATCTCAGTATCACTGTACAGCTCGAAGCTGGTGTGGGCTCGGTACTACCTGTTGGGGGCATACCGCCAACGGGCCCTTCCACAGCTGTGCTCCCCTGCTGCCCGCCTTCTCATCCCCTCATTACTGCTTCCATCTGGATGGTGGCACTGGCCATGTCGCTGGCTTGTGTTCCCCCTGCTGTCCTGGCTGCTACTTCCCCTGCACCGGGAACACCTAAATGTGGTGGCCTCAGTGCTGTGTGGCACTTCCCCCTTCTGCACTGTGGCTGTGGCTCCCCACACCTTCCCTGTGCCTGTGGGTTCCAGGTGCCCTTTCTCTGTCCTGCCCTGTGTCTGTGTTGCCTGTGTGGCTGGCTATAGTTCAGCAACATGTGCCTTCCCTGTAGCGTTCTTGCACCTCTTCCTTGTTCCTTTTTATTTTGGTTCATTACTGCTATCTCCCAACTTCCGCTTGCTCCCCTATTGCGCATGGCGCATATTGTTGAATATCGCACTGCGCCATTTATGCATGGTTCCTCCCCCTTCAGTTGCGCATACATTCATTATTATTACGCTATTGTTCAGCATGATTTGGGGGGTGCAACTGCCTTCCGCTGAATATCGCAGAATGGCTCATTTTTGGACTTGCGCTGGTGCAACCCTATTGCGCATGGTGCAACCCTTTTGAATATCTGGGCCCTTGTGTCCTTAATTATGTGTCTGTTGAGGGTCCAAGATGACCACACCCACTCACAGATGCAGCATCATCTAACAAATAGTTTTGCTCACCACTCAACTTCCAAATTGAAATTTATTTGGAAGCTGTATATGTAATGTCCCTATACATGAAATAAAATTAAAAATAAAATAGTGAAAAGTTTGAGAGTTTAGTCTGGGACTTGAACCCTGCACACTTTGCATCAGAGGTATATGCACTGCCTTCTGAACCATCAACTTCACTGTACCTCAAGAAGGGCTTGTTTTTTTCTTTATTAATATTTCATAACGGGTTAACTTGTAAATACTTGTGTGTTGATTCTGTTTGCTGTTCATTTCTTTTTGAATATAAGAAACAAAATCACCAGATGCTTCATCAGACAAACTTGATGGTTTTGATGATTGTGCATATGCTCCATGAGGCAAAGCTAGATAAAGTGCAGTGGAGTGCTTAATTTGACATTGTTTACTTTCTATTTTTTTTTTACCCTTTATTGAAATGATACATACTATGTTAGCACATAGTTTCAATTTATTGCTTTGTTATGTCAGTCTGCCATGCTCCTGCATATGTGCCTGTCCATTGTCCGTTCGGATCTACAAACGATCACACCCAGCATATAGGGTAGCATCAAACTGTCACTTTCTTGGTTGCTCATATATAGACCAAATGGACAACATGTACAGAAATGTTAGTTTTTTAGTGACCATACATAGCAAAAAAAATTAGAAAATAAAAACGTAGAAAAATATTTGTTTTCCATTGCAGTAAGCAAACCCAGTACCATTCATAGCAGGGGAACATGCACATTCCTCTGAGCCACCTACTCTTCCTGAAAAAGAATCTGTTTTATTCTCACTTAGAGTCATTGACACATGTTGTAGATGAGCTTGTCAATATTTGTGTGCAGATTCTGCATGCTGACACTTTTTTATAACCCCCTCTAAAAAAAACCCAGCAGACTCTTCATCAGGCAAACATAATGAATTGGATGGAAGTGCATCCGTCCCCAGAAGCAAGCATCCCTACTAGCTAAACTGCAGTGGATGGTTCATATTTACACTGTTCACTTTTATACGAAAATATGAACTTGCTGGCAGATGAAGGCTTTTTGGTCTATCGAGTCTGCTCTGTTGTACAGTTAGCAGCCCTTATACTGCAGCTATCTCTCCCTCCCTCCTTCCCTTCCACCTCTTCTGGAGACCTTACCTCTTATCCTGTTCCATCCCCTTTTTAACTAGCCCACTGTATTACAGGCTACCATTTCCTCTGATAATGCGTTCCACCCTGACACCACCCTCTCCATAAAAAACTGTCTCCTCATTTCCCTCCTGAACCTTCCCCTCTCCAGTCTCAGTTTGTTCCCCCTGGTGTCCCTCCCTCTCCTTTACTGGAAAAGCCCCTCTGTGTCCATCTTATTTATTCCCTTCATGTACTTGAAGGTTTCAATCATGTCCCTCCTTTCCCTCCTGTCCTCCAGGGAGTACATGTTCAACTTCTTCAGCCAACTCTAATAGGGCAAGTCCCCTAGCCTCTGGAACATTTTTTGTTGCCCTATGCTGCACCACCTCCAGGAACAAAATGTCATTCTTCAGGTTCAGCCACCAGAACTGAATGCAGTGCTCCAGGTGTGGTCTAAACTGTGACCTATACGGCTGCAGGATCACTTCCCCCCTCCTGAAGGATATGCTTCTGACAAAACAACCCAGCATCCTGTTAGCCTTTGTGGTTGCCTTTCTACACTGTGCAGAGTTGTTCATTCTCCCATTATGACATCCCCAGATCCTTCTCCTCATCCATCTTGGCTAGCTGTACCCCCACCACAGCTGGTAGTTCCTCCTTTTTTTTTGCTCCAAATTGTAATACCTTACATTTCTTGCCATTGAATCCCAGCTGCCACGTGTTTGACCATGCCTCCAATTTTGCCAGATCATCCTGTAACCTCTGCCACTCCTCTGAGTCATCTACTACAGCTCCAATTTTAGTGTCATCTCCAAGCAGACTTATCTTGCTCTTGATGCCTATTGAGATGTCTGCTATGAAGATCCCAAACAACACCAGCCCCAGTACAGAGTCCTGTGGTACCCAGCTTGTCATTGCCCTGGGCGATGAGAGCTCCCTTCCCACCACCACCCTCTGCTGTCTCCCTTGCATCCAGTTCACTACCCATCCCAACATCTTTTCTCTGGCCCCTGTGCCTTCCAGCTTACTACCCAGCCTCTTATACAGCACCGAAATGAATGCCTCACTGAAGTCCAGGTACAGGACATACACTGCATGGCCCTTGTCTAATTGCGCCTAATATCCAATCATAGTACTCCACCAGGTTGGTCTGACAGGATCTGCCTGAGACAACCCTATGTTGCCTGCTTCCCTGCCTTTCATTAGCATCTAGGAAGGAAACCAACCTCTCCTTCAGGACTGTCTCCATCAGTCTTCCCCTGATGGATGTGAAACTTACTGATCTGTAGTCCCTGGCTCATAATTGGGACCACTCTTGTGGAGGGGCACCAAGTGCACCATCCTCTATTCTTGCCGTACTCTCCCTGAATCCAGGGAGGCATTGAACAGGTCTGCCAGGGGTTCTGCCTGGACTTCTGCTAGCTCCCTTAGCACTCTTGGGTGTATGCCATCCAGCCCCAGCACCTAGTTCACCCCCAGTGACTTCAATCCCTCCAGTACTCTGCCCACTAGGATTACCCTGTCACCTCTTTCCCTCCCTTGCACATTCCCCCATCCGCCCTGGGTACTGCTCCCCCTTTCTCTTCAGTCAATACTGAGCAGAAGTACTCATTTAATGCTTCTGCCTGTTCTGCCCTAGTATCCACCCACCCACCTCCCTTTTTATCCTCACTGTTTGGTCCTTGCAGCTCCTTTTCTCCCTGATGTACCTGAAGAAATCAGTCTCCCCTTCTTTAATTCCCTGTGCCAGCCTGAGTTCCCAGGATGCCTTGGCTGTCCCGATTGCCCTTTTCACCTCCCTTGACTCCTTCAAGTACTCCTTCAGATATTTCTGTCTGTCCACCACCCTCCTTGTTCTTTTGAACCTTCTAATGGCTCCCTGACCTCCCTGCACACCCAGCTAGGATTCTTGGTCCTAGACCTCTTACTTTGGACACTTGTACATGTTGCGGTTGCCTCATCTATACTCCGTTTGGTGTTCATATCTGATTGGTGTCCATATCTTGATTAATCTTGGCCAGATACCCCTGTACTATTTTCCTCATCCTCCCGAAGTCGGTCCTTCTGAAGTCTAATACTCTTGTGCCTGATCCTACTCCCTCTTTCCCCATGTCTATCTTAAACCACACCAGGTAGTGGTCACTTCCCACCAGCAGTTTCTCCACCCTCAGCTCCCTCACAAACTCACCATTCACCATTCATTGACCATTTGCAATAGGAAGCTGTCCTAGATGGCATCCAGAAGTACCTACTCCCTCCTATTTGTGGTGGCTTGGGAATCCCAATCTACTCCTGGCAGACTAAAGCCCAATTTTTTTTTACTTTGTACAGTATTGACATTATGTACATGGTTTTAGCCTATATTTTCAATTTAGATCCTTTCTTTATTAAGTCAGTCTGTCATGCTCCTGCATATGTTCTGGTCTATTGTCTGTAATAATAGAGACATAGAAATTGCCAGCAAATAATGTCCAACATGCACATTCAGTCTGCCCATAGCCTACTCTTACTTTTAGCCCATGACTCTACCTGGTCAGCAGCTCTCTCCTTTACTTTCAACCCTGATTATTCATTTATGTCTGTCCCATTCATCTTTGAAGTACATCTCTAGCCACAAGAGAGCATAAAGAAGTATGCAATTGCCACAGGACCTAGCCTCTTTTCTTATTACCTCCTACCCACCTTTCCTCCACCTTGCCTTCCCCCCTTCCTCCATCCTCCTACCCACCTCTTCCTCCTCATCTGACTCCCTTCCATCTCTTGCAATCCCTTCCCCTTCCTCCCTCCCCCTCTTGCTACCCTCCCTTGCTCTTGCATTCCCCTACTTGCCTCCTCCTGCTATCCTCTCCCTTTCCTCACATCTCTCTCTCCTCACCTCATCTCCAAACAATCCCCACCTCTACCTTTGATGTACATGCACTTAACTCTAACCTCTACTCCTTTGCCTATCCCCTCCTCTCTTTCATCCCTATCTTTCACTCAGTCTCCTTCTCAATCACCCTCTCTTCCAACCCTGGCACTCGTGTATGTTTCCCACATATGTAACTCCCTTCCCCCCTCCCCTCAGTCCTTCCTTTCCACACTACCTTACTTTCCCACTTACCTCCTGCTCCCCACCATCCCCTCCCAAACCTCAAGCCTACCCCAACATTTTCCTTCCCAGCTACTCTCGTTTATTCCATCAGCTTATCCTTTCCTATAGTCCCAGCCCAGCATGTCTCATCTTGGTTTACAGGTAAACCACCCCCTACCGGTGTCTCAGTCTGCCCATTTCCCACCTAATTCTCTCTGTCTTTCTTCATTCTTTTCTATAATTCCTTAGCCTTCCTAGCATGCACTTCTATGCTGTACACTATATATTTATGCACACCATGTTAGAGTCCTCCAGATAACTCCTCTGTTTACCAGTTTGAAAATGTTATGCATTGTAATTTCTATTGCTGTCATACAACATGTTATGCATTGTGACTTCTATTACGTTCATGTAACTATCCCACATCCTGTAACTAAAAGGTTTCTTTGTTACTACAGTAAGCATGTTTGTATACCACCTACTCTTGTTTCTCCTGTTTTCTTGACAATGCATTTGTAACCAGAACCTCCTTGTAAATGAGTCTGCTGAATGGTGTTTTTCCTGCAATAAACTTGAATATAAACTTGAACTTTCATTTGAATATTTTTTGCATTTATTTTGCAGATAATAAATCTGAATGAACAGTTGTGCCATTCGTTAATGTGCTCACTTGGAAATTTAGTTATAAAAAAAATATTATCTTGAATGTTGGTAATGGATAGAACTGTAAACAATAAAAAGAGACTATCTGGACCATCAAGCTCCTTTTCTGGTTCTCAAAGTACATACTCTCAGATGCCCTGGATGAATTTTCATCGAATTCCAATTACCAATGTTGATCTATGCCAAAAGAGAATGTTGGTACTGCAGATGAAATGTTATGCCGCAGCTGTTAGAAGATTCATTTGTAGTCCACATTATAAAGATTCTGATTACATTATGAAAAGCAATTTCAATAGTGACTGGTGTATTTTCTTTAGTGAAAACAAACAGACTGAAAAGAAATGCCTTTCCTCACACCAACAACACAGCAGAGGATAGTGTGAAACATAGAAACATAGAAACATAGAAGTTGACGGCAGATAAGGACCGCAAGGCCCATCCAGTCTGCCCATTTCTTTTTCTACCTTATAAATGTGCCATTGGCCTTTGCTCTGTCAGTGACCTATCTATTCATAGTCATTTGTATTGCTCCCTTATGCCTATCCCATGCCTGTTTGAAGCCCTGCACTGTATTCATAGACACCACTTCTTGTGGTAAGCCATTCCATGCATCTACCACCCTTTCTGTGAAAAAGAATTTCCTCACATTCCCCTTAATCGGCCTCCCTCTAATCTCATGCTGTGTCCTCTTGTCCTGCTATTTTTCTTATATTTAAACATGTTAGACTCTTTCACCTTGTTTATGCCCTTAAGGTGTTTAAATGTCTCGATCATATCACCTCTCTCCCTCCTTTGCTCAAGGGTATACATATTGAGCTCTGTTAATCTGTCCTCATATGTCTTCTGATGCAGTCCCTGCACCATTTTGGTTGCCCTTCTGGACTGCCTCAATTTGGTTAATGTCCTTGTGAAGGTGTGGCCTCCAATACTGCACGCAGTACTCAGATGGGGCCTAACCAATGTCTTGTACAGAGGATTATTACCTCCTCTTACTTAATTTGTGATACCCTACTAATACACCCTAACACCCCTTAGCCTTACCTACTGCTTTAGAGGTCTGCTTGATGATTTTAGGTCATCATGATGATGATGCCCAAGTCTCTTTCTTCCTTTGTGACTGCTAGCAACTCCCTCCCAGCCTATAAGTGGCTTCAGGGTTTCTCTTCCCTCGTGCGATTTTGCACTTCTTTGCATTAAATCCCAGTTGCCACTCTTCTGACCATTCTGCTAGTTTATCCAGATCTCTTCTCATTCTGCCCACCCATCTGGATCATCTACTCTGTTGCAGATCTTGGTGTCATCTGCAAACAGACAAGCCTTACCTCTAGTCCATCTGCGAGGTCACTAATGAAGATGTTGAATAGGACTGGCCCCAGGACTGATCCCTGAGGTACCCCACTTGTGACTTGCATCTCTTCTGACTGTATACCATTTACCACCACTCTCTGTTTTCTGCCAGTCAACCAGTTTGCCACCCAGTTGACCAACTTCTGACCCACCCGAGCCTACCTAGCTTTTATCAATCTTCTATGTGGAACAGTGTCAAAAGCTTTGCTGAAGTCAAGGTAGGCGACATCAACTGCTCCCCTTGGTCCACCACTCTGGTTACCCAGTCAAAGAAATCTATGAGATTAGTTTGACAGGACCCTCCTTTGTAAACCCATGCTGTCTTGGATCCTGTGCCCTATGGATTCCAGGTGTTGCACTATCCTTTCCTTAAGGAGTGCCTCCATAATCTTGCCACTACTGAGGTAAGACTGACCGGTCTGTAGTTCCCCGCCTCCTCCCTGCTACCACTCTTGTGGAGTGGGATCACATGAGCCCTTCTCCAGTCTTCTGGGACCTCTCCTGTGCTCAGAGACTCACTAAACAATTCTGCTAATGGCTCTGCTAGTTCCTCCTTTAGCTCCTTAAGTACCCTGGGATGTATGCCCTTTTACCCTGCCCATATGCAGATTGATCTGAAATAGATAAAAAAAACTGATAGTGTGAATGGTCAAGTGACGAGCAGTCTAATTCAAACAGCACAGGTGTGCTGGAGTGTTGCACAACAACAGCAACGTGCAATGCATGCCACACACAGCAGAACAATGCTGTTTTAGACAGGTTTGGCCTGATCAAACACATTAGTGCAGCACTAATACTTTGCCCCGTGCTAGCGTATTAGCCCAGTGCTAAAGTATACTATATTCAAAGTTCCTATTCAAATGAGCTTACTTAGGCAATCCATTTGCAAACAGCATTAGTGCCTCATTATGGCCTGCTTAGCATACATTTCCATGTAGTTTTCCCAGTGTTATTCCATGGTGCACACAGCGCCACCTGTATGTTAGACTGGAAGTTCAGGCTGGAAGCTGCTGGCCAGAGTGTGCACATAGCTCCACCTGTATGCCAGACCTGATAAACAGTTTGAAAGTTGTTGGCCATGGGTGTTGGCAGGCATATACACAGTGCTTGCCTCCCACCCAGTCAGCACTGAATGAGGGACTCAGACACTCTGAATGAGGAATAATGATTGACACTGATCACTATAATGAGAAGCACATCCTCAAACATGGAGACACGAATACAGAACACAATGGAAACCATTATCTACAGTATGTGTGTAAACAAGGTAAAAGTTATGTAGCACCATAGAATTGTATAAATCCCTGCTTGCAAGTCTGGATGTACAGCACCATTTCTGTGTGTGCACTACTATTTACAGGAGGGACTGTTTGGGAGAACCACATTTGTCCTGGTTGTGCAGTGCCCCCCCCCCGTTATGATCCCCAACACAAGTAATAAGAGCCCCATCCCAATTCATGGCATAACTCATTAGTGTCCCACATTATTAAGGACTGATTTATTTTATTTATTGAGTAATCGGAATTACAACCTTTGAGCTAAAAACTCTTTTACAAAGGATCCTTGTCATAAAGGGAGGGGAGAGTACATGAGTTTGGAAGTCAGTTGCAGCTAAAAAGGCATTGTCAAGAACATCTAATATGAAGATAATGTTATTGGTAGCAATCAATAACATTGGCAATAGTAACACATCATAGGATAATATAGGCAACACCAACACATAATCAAAACATAGGTACATAGTACATGGGGATATGGTTTATACAGCAGGCCAGACAATTAAAAGTGCTTATGTAAAAGTTTTGTACTAGTTGGAGAAAAATCAGCGGTTGAAGCTAAACAGGACCTTGTAGGGAGGAAACAGGAGATGTAGCTGTACATCATTACTGATTCCTATTGGTTACTAAGGCTGCAGCCAGGGGAGTAAGCACAGCCATAATATGCAATCAGGATAGAGGGAAACTAATCAGGATTAAGTAGTAGAAGAGGAACCTGAAGAGGGGAATGGAGGTAGGCAGATGGTAGGTTGGTGAGGGACTTCTCTCATGTAACCCTTCAAAAGCACCCTGCCCCTCATCTATCCCTTATAGATAAGGTGACACACATACACACACACACACACACACACACACACACACACACACACACACACACAAAATATGCTGTCAATTCAGACATGATACAGACATCAATAATATTATAATATGCAACAGCAAAACTAAACTTCATATGAGTAACGGCAATGGTGTCCACAGTGTCCTGAACTTGTATCACTATATTTGAGGATGTGTCTCTCATTATGAGAGCCAGTGTCTCTCACTGACCCCATGTTGACAGTCTACTTCCCTCACACGGGCCTCAGGCAGAGCCATAATCTCAATTTTACCTATCGCCTTGTGGTAAGCAGGAATAGTATGTGATTTTTAAATTTTTTATGTGTGCAAGTGACTGTTCAAGAGTGTTCAGAACTGCAACATATCAGTCAGTTATTTAAAATGTATTATCAATTAGTAAGATGACATGTCATACACAAAATTTATGTATTAGTCACATTTCTATCCATCCCAATCCTCAGGTATGCAATTGCAGATGTAAAAACTGTCCTCTGGCACCACTGTGGGTTATTAAGAGGCATTCAGTTAGCACATAAAGCAACCCAGTGATAATTTTACAATGCATTAAAGTTAAAAACAAGGCTTGTCAAACCGATATAGAAAGTGAACCTCAAAAGTCAAATAAATCATCAGTTTTTACATTGACAGAAGACTTACTGGCAAAGTATGGATTTCACAATGACCACATATATTCAACAGAGAAAAACCAGGAGCACACAAAGCTATGTTGCAATTGAAAGTGTGAATCTAGACCATGCCTCACCTAACAAAGTCAGACAAAGTGATTTGAATTCAGTTAGTTATCTGAAGTCATATGATGATAAGGACACAACTTTTTCAGTTAACAATGATCTCTGTGAATCTGACAATGACACTGATTTTCAAGACAACTACATTAATGATCTAGACTACAGTCCAGATACCTCAGAACAGGACGACACCACTGATTTTGAATCAGACACAGAAACATCAGCCAAATCAGAAAGTTTTTACATCATATCCACAAGGAAATTACTTATATTATTTAAAAAATGTATGTCTCCTTTCTGGTGTGGTCCACTTATGGCAGATCCAATAATGATTAAGAAAGGTAGTGACATAACAGTAAAAACTGAATGCCTTCAGGTGTCAACATGGCTCAGTTAGTGGCGCTTCTGCCTCTGGACCAGAAGGTTGTGGGTTCTTGTCTCACTTGCACTTAAAAATTGCTGGCATCCAAGTGCAGTATTGGGGGGGGGTGCTGTACTGCTGGGGTGTGCTGTCCTTTGGATGAGACGTTAAACCGAGGTCCCTTCTGCCCATCCTGGTGTTGTCCAGGTGGAAGTGAAAGAACCCAGGGCATGCTTTGTAAAAGAGCAGGGAACATTCCTGGTGTCCTGGCCAACATTTCCCTTTCCATAAACTGGTTCATGCAATTATCCAGGCTGTGCAGGGTGGTGATGTGTGATATGGCTGCCACCATACATTCAATCACTTCACTACCAGTCTAGCATTGCTTGTAAAGTGCTTTGGGATACTGTGTATAAAAAAAAGCTCTATATAAATGCTGATTCTTCTTCTTCAAGGACATATGTCCTCATGGCATTCTCAGTATATGTTAAATGGTGTGCCAGATTAACATTTTATTACCATCAGCTATGTTTATTTGTGGTAGATCATACACTACAATTTCTGAGATTCTACAAATGGGGGCATATGATACATAACAGTAAGACACTGAAATAACATGCAGAGGAATTTGATAATCCCTTCCGTTGGAAACACTTGGAAGGAACACATTAATGAGATCCACCATGATCTGGCAGGCAAGGAATTGATCCTATCTTTTGATGCACGCTGTGACAGTCCCAGCCACTGTGCAACACTTGGAACTTACACATTAATACGATTGCAATAGCAGACTAATAAGAGAGCAGCAATCTATAAAAGTCATAGTGGTGAAGAATAGTTTCTGGGTGCAGCCTGAAGATTTGGTAAGAAGTATGTCAGAGCTTAAAAAAACAGATCTTAACACATCCATTTTAGTAACAGATCATCATGTCACAGTACAGAAGACTCTAAAGGAAAAATTTCCATTCATAAAACATGAATTTGATCTGTGACATCACAAAGGGGATGAAAAAATGTTTATTACAAGCAAAAAAAACTGTGCTGTAATTTTGGAGTGGACAAGTTCCATAATAAATCAACTTTGGTGGTCCATAGACATGTGTAGTAAAGTTTACAGTGAACTGATGGACAGATTCACTTCTGTTTTATATCATATATTGAACATATGCAGTAGGTTGTCCACTGATAATTTCCACAGGTATGAACATCCTCCTTTTGATGTCAGCTACAAAGTACATAAGCTGTGGATCTCAAGTCAATCTGTGGCTCATGAAGAACTCAAGAGAATTGTAATGGACAAACGGTTATTGGCAGATTATGAAAAGGTAAAGGAAATGGTGCATTATTATTGCAGCATAAGTCAATATATTGTTTGATGATGAGTGGGATTTTTTTATTCATATACTACACCCTAATAATTTTGATTTTCTGTTTTCTAACTACTATCAAGGTAACTAAGGGAATTCACATGGGAGATCTAGAAAGTGTCCATTCACTATACCTCAAATATGCACCTAAAAGGACCAAATATGACTTTGACGCCTATTCCTGTGGACTGCATGTTGCAGCAATGGACCATAATGAAAATGTGTCAAGACTGCAGGCCTCAAATAAACTTGTAGGATTACAGTACAAACACCAGTTTTCAAAACCCACAGGACAATATGTGATTATGTTGCACAAGGCTAAAAAGACATACAATTTCAGGCAAAAAATAATAAAACTTATATGTGACAAATTTCCAGTAATTGCAAACCTGTCTACTTAATATCGTTATCACAATGTAAGGTGCATATGAGCCAATTATTAGATATTGCAATTCAATATAGTGAACATATCCTTTTTTTGTATTCCAGGAGAATACAGTACAGTGAATCCACCACACAGTAATGAAGCCACAAAGTGACATCTTGGTGAACACCATGGAGCAATAAAACAAACAATTGAAGAACCAGTGAATGTACACCACACAAGATTTTCAACAAAGAAAATTAAGACCAAATAATCTTTCAAAAAGTTGTTTAAAAATAAATAATATTAAATGCCATCTTGTACAACCAGATCGATGTGAAATGATCACATCATGGATATAATGCTTGTAATATTTTTGAGGGGATATTTGCTAGAAAACCAGTTGGAAATTGATCTTGGTTTTAAGTAAAAGTACTTGAGGTACTCTCTCTTTATCTGTCTGTCATGCACACACACACACACACACACACACATTCACTCACACAGTATCTTTTCAGAAGTGTATACCCTAAACCATCCACTGCCCCCCATTCCTGAGTGCAGAAGCCATTGCATGGGCCATCAAGTGACACAGCCTACCTCTCACCTCCTCCCATATATAGGCAGCACACTCCCAGCTTCAATTGGATGTCTGGCAGCCAAGGAGGTGAGAGAAGGGATGTGCTGCTGGCCAGCCCATGCAACAGCCTCTGTGCACTGATATGGGGTGGTGGGTTGGTGGTGTCATGTTGGGTGGGTGGAGGCAGCATGATGTAGGATGGGGACTGGGCTGATGTGTGCCTATGGACCAGAGGTGCAGGCACCAGATCAAGGATGGCATGTAGTGGGTTATGGCATCTTTGGGGGGTTGGCTGGCAATACAGGCCAGTGGCAGGGGTCCTGCTGAGGACAGCACAGGGCTGTGGTGCTACTGAGACATGGGCAGGGAGTCCATCTATCTATCCTTCTCTCGCATAGATAGTGTTAATTACTGTTATCCCAAACTTACTGTTTTTGCAAAGTTGTACATTACATACTTTCTGAGTAGTGATGAATTGTATTTTTTTATTGTCTGTAATTTCTAACATCATACAGAATAATTGACATCTGTATGTTACCAGCCAAAATAAGTAAATGTGTTTTAGGAATACAAAAACAATGCATAGAATGTTACTTTGTATTATATATATGATTTTATTTTCATTGTTAAATTTCCAGAAAAAGAAGATATAGTGAAATATTATTAACATCACAGTGAATTTGTTACGTACAATCATACTATATAGGATGTGTTTCAAAATTCAGATTTGCTACTTAGTTATGTATTATGACACTTCTAACTATTAATTAGTAATGTAATGTAACACTGACAAATTTATATCAACATACATTGTAAATTGAATCATACAGCTGTACATTATGTATTATATCACAATACTGTCATCATTTCAATTGATTTCAGTAAAATAATGAAAATGGATCATACACATATGTGGTTATTTATGGGGATCCATTACACAATAAGTTGTTGACTATTTCAGATATTCAATCACATAAATATTTCATGAAAATCTTCATGTTCTGTATCTGGATAGGGATACCTGATTAGTTTAACAGAGCATGAAGGAATCACTCATCTGATGTGTTTACCCAGATAGCCATGAGTCCAAAGAGTGAACTGTCTGTAAGCAGCGAGATGATATGTCCTGTAAGGCAAATGTAAGAGAATAGATACAGTAAATCAAAGGTATTGGAATGAGATTATGCACGTTTGTGATACAGCAGTATTTTAGAACCTATATAGATTACATGTCAACTCTGTTGTATAAGAGTAAAACACAATCAACTCATTTCACATAATAGAAAGCACTAAAAAGCAGTAATGAGCAACTTTATACATAACCAGACTGCACAGCTGCCTCTGAGTTCTGATTCAAAATGACATCACAAGCTTATTTGTAATGGTCAGATTAAATCACAACACATTTGTGACTGAACAGACTATTTGAGCATGGTTACTCACCCAGTAGTCACTATATATAGTGTATAGTAGAGCATTGTTCTATATAGAAATCCATCCTTTTCAAAATGCTGTTGTACCACAGTTCAAAGGTCATAGAATGTGATTGTATCATTCTGTGGTAGAACAGCATTCTGGAACCTCTAAAGACTGCACATGTCAGTTTCATGGTGAAAGAGAATAAAACACAATGGCCCAGATATTCAAACTGCATACAAAAGTGTGCAACAGCAGAAGCAAGCGCAAGTCCACTGCGCCCATGCACAATATGCGCGATATTCAAACATTGCGCAGGTCAAGATGCACCTGCGGCACACAACTGAATATCATGCCAACTGCGCCATAGTGCAACCAGGGATGTGCAGTGGCACAGGTCAGATGCGCAAAAGCTAAACCAGGGATGCCTAGTGGAGCAGGGCAGCAGCGCAACAGCACAACCAGGGAGGTGCAGGGACAGGATTCAGGGGCCCATCACCAATGATAGGGATGGGCAGAGGAGCAATCATCAGAACAGACATTGCCCCCACACCCCATGCACCGCACAACTGGGGGACAGCAGGAAGAACCAATGGCCCAGGGACGCCAGCAAGAAACCCATCGCCGCTGCACAGTGCACCAGCACACTCCTTTGCAAGCTTGGACCGTCACACATGGATGCCCATCTACCCCATGCCACACCAACCCACCAATGCAGAGCACACCCTGCACCATGATCGCCGGACACCCTGTCCAGGAGTAGCGCCCAACAGTGCAGGACACCCCAAGCATGCCACCACCCCCACTGTGACAATACAACCCTGTGCACCACAGAACCATGCAAGGCAGCCCCACCACAAGCAGCCAACAGTGGGAGGCAGCAGCAGACAGCAAAGCAATGGCTGCAGACACAGTGCCGCCATGTACGCCCCCCCCAGGTAAAGCTGAGAGGCTGAGCATGGGTCAGCACATGATGTACCACACACATGACAGGGCATTCCCCGGAACCCACCACCAGTGTCACAGCACCCTGCCCACCCTCCCAAGGACACACCCGTCCGAGCACTGGCCACAACAGCCAGTGCAGACACCCAAAGTGTTGCATGGAAGCATGCACCACACAGGATGCAACACAGTGCACAGACAAATAACCACTCATACCCAAGGGTACACCAACACAGGGACACAGTAGTGGGTCAACCAAGCCCCCGGTGTGTGAGCACGGCAGCTGTGTACACATGGCCAGAAGCTCTCCACTGCACAGGTGTGCCAGCAACCCTGTGCAGGCACCATGATGCTGTACACCACCAGCATGCAGCTGGAGCACAAGTGACAGACAGTGGAGCACATCCCCTGCAACAGGCACAGGTGACAGCGTCGAGGTGGGACAACAATAGCAGATGCAACAGTGCCACCTGAGGCAGACGTGCACCACACCAGTGAAAGGAGGCAACATGACATTGTTCTGGGTACAGGGGTTGTCCAGCATGGACAGCCATCACTGACATGCCGGCAGACCATGCATAACACAGACATGCAAGGGTGTCAGCTGCACAGGCCATGGACTGTCTGATAGGGGTGCCATGGACACAGTGCATGCACCATGTACCACTGCACACAATCATCCATTGCACAGGGAACAACACACAAACCACAGACAGTGACTGAGAGCTATGCCCACAACACACTTGCCTCCCCTATGGACACACACACCCCCCCATGATAGCACCACCCTGACACCATGCACACCACTGCAGCTGAGCACCATTTGTCCACTGTAAACCAGAGAAACACAACAGTAGGCATAACTAAACAAATATATTATAAAAGTGGTCACAAAACTATGTACAAATATAAACATGTGAAAGGGGTGAAGGACACAAACAGGGTGGAGGAGGGTGAGCGGCAGGGGTGAACAAATGGGAGAGGGAAGGAGGGGTGTGAGGGTGGCTTCATGGGGCATTCCAAGATGCAACCTCGGTCCATCTTCAGAGGGAGCCCTGCTCCTTGCTCCTGTGGTGCCTCCTGTTATGATGACGCCTCACACTGTGGCGCTCCAGCCTTTTGAGGATGGCCAGAGAGGCCTTGGCCACCTGCAACAGCTCCTGCAGCATACGCTCCATATATACCAGCTGCCATCTACCTAGAACAAGGGGCAGAGTCAATAGGCATAAATGCACAGCCCCTGCAGCCCACCCATTGTGCATGGCATACAGCCATGGGCCCGCCCTGTGATGGTGTCGACCACCCACAGTGATCATGTCCACAAGACCTGCCCACCCAGGCACACACAGCCATGCAGACCACTGCACACACCCACCAAGTCCTGAACAGCA
Organism: Neoceratodus forsteri; assembly: GCA_016271365.2. Lineage (NCBI taxonomy): Eukaryota > Metazoa > Chordata > Ceratodontiformes > Ceratodontidae > Neoceratodus > Neoceratodus forsteri. The sequence goes on along the minus strand of CM057449.1, from coordinate 1,105,034,570 downwards.
CCACTGTGGTTGTACAGTGACATGGCTTTGTGGTGCGAAGGCAGTGGCACAGCCATGTACCCAGTGCACCTCCCAGACATGCAGTGCCACTGGACAGTGCTGACTGTATCATGTTGTGTGCATGGCAGTGGTGTCAATGGATGGTGGCCATGCCCCAACGCCCGCCCTGCTACACAGCATGCACAAAAAATCCTGGATGTAAGGCACTCACCATCATCAGGCTCATCCTGGCTCTGGGCTGGTATCGGTGCTCTGGCAACTTGATGTGCCACACGCTGCAGCTGCCTCTCCCTGGCACGCCGGTGCTCCTCAGGGCCTAGGGTGCAAATATGGAGAGAGGAACATCAGTACAATCTGGTAGCAAAGGCCCCCGGGGTGTGTGCGATCCCACACAGCAATATCCATCTGCCTCCCACCCCTATACCACCTCCACCACAGCACACACTGGATGGAGTCCCCCCATGTGCTGGACACATGCCCACCATGATATCCGTATGGACGTAACAAGTGTATGGATGGGGCACCTACCTGGTCATGGAACCATGCCCCTCCCGGCGCATGCTTGCAGGCAGGCAAGCCTGTCTGGGTCCCTCCTCTGGAGGTCCCTATACCGGTACCTGCACTGCTCTGCTGTGTGCTGGATGCCCGTCACCTCCTCCAGGGCCACCGCCACCTCCTCCCACAAGGCACTCCTGGCCCTGTCCAGGGGTGCCTCCCCAAAGAGAGCTGCAGCATGGGGCTCAATCAGGGACTCAAGGTTAGCCAGTTTGACCTGGCTGCAGATTGGTGCCCATCTCTGTGCCATCTTCCAAGCACTGAGTATCAAAATGGTGCTCTGTAGTGCAGGTCCACCACATGCAGATGCTGCATGGTACTGCGCTGCCATTCCCATCGTGTTGTCACCGAACAGTGTGATAGAAGGTGCCCCAGTGCAAGAGTGCTATACATGTGAACGGTGCACTAGCACCACTGGCACAGTGATGAACATGCCCTGCACTGTCTCCCGCACTCAGCATGTCAGCAGCTCGGCAGGTATCAGTGTCAGCACCCCGGGCATGCACTGTTCGGTATCTACTGCGCACATCACAGAGCTGCACCCTTGCCTGAGCACGTTCAACACAATTGCGCAAGGTGCAACAGCACGATATTCAGCTGGCATATGCAAATCCACTCATCAGTGATTCAATGGCACAGCTACTGCATTAGAATCCACTTAAAATTCAGCCTCACCTCATTTGCATGCGTTGCACAATATAAATGCAACATGGGGCTGCACAGACCATAGTCTGGTATTGCAGTTTATTGTGGTGAGTTGCATGCTGTTTGCCAGTGTGGACTGTGGTGTGTGGGAGATGCATGAGACTGCACAGTCAGAAGTAACACCTGTCATTCCCACAGGATCAATGATGACCAAACGTGAGGTGGAGGAGGATGAACAGAAACGTGGGAGATGGAGGAGGCCCAACTTTACCATGACAGAACCAGATGCCCTGTTTGAGGCCTACCTTGACCAGGAACTGCTGTGTAGTGGACAGCAGGGAACACCACAGGCCCACACTGCGGCAAGGGGTGAGGTGGCACGTGCCATCAATCAGCATGGCAGCCACCAGCGGTCCATGCAGTAGTGTAAGAAGAAGGTGGGCATGGACAGGAGGAAGATTAAAGATAAGGTGGCTGCCATCAGGGCAGCACGGGCTACAACTGGTGGGGGACAGCTGGCCATGCAATGTCTGATGCCACAGGAAGAGCGGGTTTGTGGCAGCATGTGGCGTTGTGCCCTCGTGGGTGTTCCAGGTGGTGGCTTCCAGACGGGTGGTAGCCCGTCACTGCATGGTAGGTCCTGATCTGTCACTGGGGGGGGAATGCCGCAGAGTAGGGCAGATACATTAATGCTACTGTGTTTCCTTACAGCTCCTGAGTGTCTACATGGGTCAGCGGTGGTGGGCTTTTCCACTGAGGGTGATACCCTGGACACAGAGGAGGGCCCATCCACCTCCACAGGTGTCCGAGGGTCAGGATGACAGTGTTCCCACCTGGCTGTCTGGACTGATGTTGGTGGAGCTGGTGAGGAGGAGGCCCTGCCCATGTCCCAGTGTGACAGCGTCCATGGATGCCAGCATGCTGAGACTTGGACTGGTGCCAGATCCATCACCGATAATGATGGAGCTCACATCACGGACAGTGATACTTGTGGTCTGCAATATGGCCGTACAGCAGGTAACAACACGGGCATAGCCGTGGGTAGTGCTGCTGTGAGGCCTGCATGACATCACAGTCCTAGCCTGTGCCTATCTGCACCAGTGGGGCAACACTGGTGTGCATCCAGGACAGTGGGACTGTTGCGGTCAATGCGGTGGCACCGTTGAGCCCTGGAGAGTGGTGGCCGGAGGGTCAGTGTCAGCAATTGGCCAATGGCGATGAGGGGACAGTGTCGGGGGTGACGTCAGCGCACCACCTGTGGACATGCCAGGCATGGCCCTAGTGTGCAGTGTCCAACCTCAAGGAGTGCTGCCCAGCATGGCCGCGAACACCAGGAAGGACAGCATGCCGATCAGGTGGATGACCTCTTAGATGAGCAAACTCGCATACTCCATGAATCAGTGGATCAGCAGTTGCAGCTTGTGATGGCGGTGGATGCACTCAGTGCAGTCCTGGCCAGGCAGAGGAGCAGTGCAGCAGGGACACCAGTCTGCTCCTGGCAGGGATTGACCGGCTCTGGGAGGATGTGACCACCACCATTGACAGGCAGACACAGACATTCACAGTTGTCATGACCACAATGGGCACACAGTTATTTGCCCATGCGCTGCAGACACCACACAGTGCCATGTCCACCCCCCATTCCTGGCATTGTGTGACATCCTCTTTGTCAACACCAGATTCAGCTGTGGGCATCCCAAGCATGCCTGGTGCAGGCATGTTCAGTGAGCTGCAGACCCCTGCTCGAGAACGGTCATGTTCCTGCAGCAGCACTCTGGGGGACAATCGATGCCACCCCATGAGGCCAATTGTCAGCCTGTCACAGCTGGCGGGTCTCGGCGGGATGACAGGCACTGGGCATGGTGGTCTGTGGACGTGTGTGTGGCTAGGGGGTGGTGGTTGGGGTCAGCGTGCCTCCTACCCTTTGTGCATGTCTTGTGGTGTGTGTGTGTGTATGCACATGTGAACACATGCTGTGTTAGGCCATGCCTATCCCTGACAGTGTGTGCAGTTCCAAGCTCAGCCAATTCCCTTTACGGCATGCGCCCCTGGGGTTTTTCCATGCGTGTTTGTGGGTTGTGCCCTTGCCACTGGTGGTTGCACATGGCCCCATGACTTACCTGGGTTGGCTGAAGTGCTCCTCTGTGATGGTGTCCCCGTGCAGCTGCAACATCCAGATCAGTCGGGGGTCCCTTCGACTGGGGGGTGGGCTGCCCATCACCATTTGCACCAGCATCCTCATCGTCCCCATCGCTGTCCCCCTTTCGACCTCTACAGCTATGCCGCAGTCATTGGCCATGTTGTGCAGGATGCAACAGGCCAGGAATAGCCCACAGACCTTCAAGGGGCTGTACTGTAGGGCACCACCAGATGTGTCCAGGAAACGGAAACTTGCCTTCAGCATCCCGAACACCCACTCTATGACATTGCGTGTGGTGGTATGTGCCTCATTGTACCATTGCTGCGATGGGGCCATGGGCCACAAGTATGGTGTGAGCAGCCAGGGAAGGAGTGGATATCCACTGTCACCTGTGTGTAGAGGGTGGACATTAGTTTGGTGATCAGCATTGCCCTGCCATGGGCCATCTAGGTCAGTACCAATGTCACCTCTGACTATGCCCCTCCCAAGATGCATGTCTTTCTGCGTGATTTGCATACTCACCTACCAGGTGGCCAGTGGGGATGTCCTCACTCTCGAACCTGTGGCACAGTGCAGACTGGTGCCAGATGAAGGCATCATGTGCTCCCCCAGGGTGCGTGGCACAGACATTGGTTATGCACCCCCTAGCATCGCACATCACCTGGCAGTGGATGCTGGCATAGCCTTTTTGATTAATGTATGCAGCACCTTCTGGGCCAGGTGGTGTGCGGATGGCCACATGGGTGCAGTCAATGGCTCAGAGCATGCCAGGCATACGTGCTACTCTGTGGAACTCTTCTATGTGTGCTGTGTGCTCCACCTGTGTGCTGGGGAAATGGATGTACTTCGCAGCATGTGGCAGCAGTGCGCTGAGGAACTGTATGAGTAGGTGTGACGCCGCCAACTGGGTTATGCCTGTTGTGTCCCCTGTTGGTCTCTGGAAGGTGCCCGTGGTGAGCAGGCACATGACAGCTGTCACCTTTGTCTCCACTGACAGAGCATGGCTCTGTCGTGTGGGTGCCTGCATCTCATCACTGCACAGCTCACAGAGCCACTTTAGGATCACCCGGTTCAGGCGGTACCGGCCCACTATCTCAGTGTCACTGTAGTGCTCGAAGCTGGTGCAAGCTCGTTACTGCCTGTTGGGGGCATACCACTGACGGGCCCTTCCACAGCCACGCCCCCCCGCTGCCTGCCTTCTCACACCACTCATTACCGCCTCCATCTGAATGGTTGCACTGGCCATTTCCCTGGCTTGTGTCCCCCCCCGGCAGCTGTAATCCCGTTCCCCCCACTGTACTTTATGCTACTCCCCCTGCATAGGGAACACCTCCAAGCTTTGGCTGTCCTGCTCACTGCCACTGCCCTCAGCCCACTGTGACACAGGATCCCCACTCCTGTCCTGTTGCCCTATGTTCCCAGGTGTGCCCTGTCCTGCTCTTTTCCAGTCCCACTCACTGCTTCCCTCTCTTCTGTGGCTGTCACCTTGCTCCCACCTCTGACTTCCCTATAGCATTCTTGCACCTCTCTCTTGTTCCTTTTTTATTTTGGATCATTTCCACTATTGCACAACTTCCGCTTGCTCCCCTATTGCGCATGCTGTTGAATATCACACTGCACCATTTATTCATGGTTCCTCCCCCTTCACTTGCGCATGCATTCATTACCATTGCACTCTTGCGCATTCTGATTTGGGGGGGGCGCAGCTTCCTCCTGCTGAATATTGCAGAATGGTGCATTTTCGGACTTGTGCTGGTGCATCTCTGTTGCACATGACGCAACCCTTTTGAATATCTGGGCCAGTGTATCTTTCTTCCTGACTAAGGCCATCCACACCATGCAGTAATGGGGGGTAGAATATCATTTACCAAACCAGTTTGGAATTTCTGTGAATGTGATTTGATAGCACCAATGTTGACCTTATTCCAAATAGACATGGCTGTACCAAAAAGACCTGTAACGGTGCCTGTGGCACCAGTGACATCAGAACTGTCAACCTCACGGCATTACGCTTATGACTTTGATCATCAGGATTAGGTTTTCTCCTAAAATTGCCCCTAAGCTTGATGGTATGTACCCCAGTAATAGGGACTTGAGTATGGATTTGAAAAGCTGCTACGCTATCAAGTAATAAAGAACTATAGAATGATGAAGTGTTAGTAGTATGACACATACCAAATTCTTTCATATTCCAGTAAGTCAAGTTAAATAAAACAGGTATATGTTGTTAAACCACTATGAGGACCAGGGGTATGTTTTGGACATTCCAAAAGCTGTTTATCCATGGGGGAACACAGAAAGTACATGGCAGCAGAGGCCATGTTGTGTACAGCTCAACATTTCCTGGCAGAGTCTTTAGACAAGGAATTACAATATGAGAGATCAATTAAGGCAGTAATATTGTATAAACCAGAATGTCTAAGAGCAGTTGGGAGCAAGGACAGAGAACTATTGGGGAATAATGTTGCATTGGGCCAACCATGGAAAGTTCCCTTGGAAAGCTTGGCCACAGGGAGAAATTGTCCTTGTGACGTGGTTTGCCACTCAGTTTGTAGGGTACATTTATCAGGAGTAACATATGAGACAGTGAGGTAGGCATCTGAACCTTCCTGGACAGTAATCAACTTGTCAGGTATATTGATGGAAACTCCCTCTGGGGTGGATGTTGGAGGATCAAGGTGAGGAAGAAGGTGCTTTACCGTGCCTTCAATGCAGGGGATAACTCCTGCAATGAGGAGAAAGTGGAACAAGATAGTCATCTCGTCAATGTTTCGGAAAAGGAAAACCAAACATTAGTAAGTTAGTACTATTCCACCCACTGGGGTGAGGAAAAGTAATTATACACCTTTATACAGTTTCAGCTGGTTTGCATGTAACCATTTGTCAGTCAGTTTGTTGTTTTGCATGAGTCTAACCTGATAGACTGCCGGACTGAGCTTGTTGACAATGGGGTAGGGGCCTTCCCACTTATCAGAGAAGTATGTGAGTTATGTAAATCTAAAAACCATTACCTGACCTCCAACTTGTCAATCCACTTCTTGTGCATGTTTGTCAAACTGTATTTTGGACTGTTGCTGGGCTTTGCTCATACAGTGGTAGCATACAAGTGAGTGTGTACGAGGTCTTGTCTGAGTTTTTCCACATATTGGTCTACAGACACACAGTCTGCAGGAGGTGTGCATGTCAAACAACAGGTGATCAGGTAGTCTCATCTGTCTACCAGTCATTACCTCAAAGGGTGTCAACTGGGTGGTGGCTGAGCATGTTCTCCTGATTGCCATAAGGAGTAACAACAATAGGGAATCCCAAGTTGTGGGATTGTCCTCAGTGAATTTGGAAAGCATTTGCTTAATCCATCTGTTGGCTCTCTCTACTTGACCTGAAGATTGTGGGTGGTAAGGTATGTGGAACTTCTGATGAACTCCAAGGAGTTCTAGTGCTTCTTTCATCAACTTGCCTGTAAAACAGATTCCTTTATCGGAGTCTACCTTAAGAGGTAGGCCCCACCTGGAGAAAATCTGTTCCACCAGGAGTTTGGCAGTGGTTTTAGCAGTACATGTCTTGAGTGGGGAAAGCCTCACCACTTAAAGAAAGATCAGTTACCACAAAGGCATGCACTTATTTCTACTAGTATTGGTCAAAGAACCAATGAAGTCAATCTGGATGGCATGCCAAGGGCTGGAGTACCTTTGTGGTACCAGTTTGGCATTTCATTTGGTAGGGATAGGATTATTTGTGCACAAGCAAGGTAGTTATCTATGTACTGTTTGACATCTTTGGTGACACCAGGCCACTAGGCAGTGGTCTTAAGCCTTTGGAGCATGTTTCCACTCCTGGTGTCCACCAGTGGGGGTGTCATGCACTTCATGCAGAAATTCATGTCTAAGATGTCTGGGAATCACCCATAGCTTGGTGGGGGTGTCATCTGGCTGATACCAGATGAGCTTGTCATCAGGGGACAGATGTAACTTACCTTTATGCCTCCGGTAGGGGTTGTGGGTAGGTAGGTTCTTCTCAGTACCCTTGCCAAGGAATCTGAACACATCTTTGAGCTCAGAGTCAGCATGCTGGGCTGCTGACAGGTCCAAGGGGGATAAGGGTTCAGGTTTCTTCCTGACTGCTGCAACGTGCCTGGCCTCTGGATGGTCCATCATGCTGGATGAACTTGAGAACACAGGCCACCGTTGCCATCTCAGCATATTGTGAGGATGCCACACTGCAACCCTTAGAAATTTCAACAGTGTTACCATAAGGGTAAATAACTAATATGCCCATCCCTGCAATCTGCTCTCCCTGATAATAAGAAGCTGAGCCATCTGTTAAGATGTGACACAGTGAGGAGTTCTCAAGTAGTTGAGTGCAGAAGGGAGGAAGGGACCTGGATCTGGAAGATCAGGTGGCTGCAGTGTACAGTCATGGCAGTTCTCCTTGGAAAAGGAGGCCATGCACCAGCATGGATGGCATTTTGGTTGGGTGGACCTGGATAGCTCTATCTTGGAGGAAGAGGGACCAGTGTGTCAGTCTTGCGTCGGAGACTGACCCATCCTTCATCCTGTCTGATAGCAAAAGTGTAGTTGGGGTGTGGTTTGTGTTGATGATCAGAGGAGAGTACCCAATGATATACAAGAAGTGTGTGGCAGTGCTGCCTCATGCTGTCAGCTAGGAAGAATATTGAGGCATGTTCTTTTCCTTCTTTACATAAATCAACTCTGCTGCAGCAGTCTTTTCTAACCTTTTCTAACTTATCTTACATTTCACTTTTCACATTATGATAGGGTGGCCACCTATCATAATTCCTGTCTATATCTTCTCATCTGTTTTCCTTTTTTATTTCCTTGTCTCAAGATCCGGGAATTATTTCCTCTGCGAGTGTTCGAAACCTGATAGTAGTATGATAACCCCCCCTCAAACAGAATGTATAGCTCTGAGTAATGTTGAAATGTCAGCAAGTAGCCTACTTTCCCTAAAATAATTATTAATGTTAGACAAATGCAGGAGTCTAAACATTTTTTCCCTGCCCTGAAATATCCTTAAAGGTTTTCCAAGACTAAGGCAGATTCGAGCCTAGCTCTGCTGTTTTACTTTACTGTCCTAGCAACACATTATACTCTTTTCAAAGAGTTCTTACCTAGAGCCCAGTGTTAAGCTTGGAGATAGGTTTGACCTTAGGAGGGCAGCAGCCCAACGTAAAGCTTATTTATAGGGTACAACCTGGAGTTGGCTCCTCCTTGTGGGTGGCTCCTTTATTAGAATAATGAGCACTTGTGTATTTATGCTGCATTTTAGGCTCCAACAGTCATAATAAAAGAATATGTGAAGGTTTTTGTTTTATTAAACTTTAGCATGCCAGATATAGCTATGTTTGATCCCCCAACTTATTGTATTAGAGAAGATTATGTGAATAATTTCAGAATGGGGAGGATCAAACTAGTCAGCTGATCAATTATACCTGGTCAGAGGAATATTTAAAGAGCTTCAGTGCTCATTTTCCACAGAGACATTGGGGAGAGTGTCTCTCTTTTCTTTGGTGAATTTACATAGATGTTGGTGGGAACTTGACCTAAGCTTTTTCCACCCTATGTGAGAAGTGTTTCCTAAAAGCTCTTGGTGAGCTAGGATTTCATTTGTATTTTTATACCAAGGTGTTTTCTTTTCACTTTTTTTTTGAAGTTTATGGTTATCAAATAAATAGTCCTCAAGAACTTTTGAGGTCAGAACTTGAAGTGCTGTCTCTGGTCTCTGCTTATTTGGAGTTATCAAAACCCACGCCTTGTGTCAAAGTGGTGTCAGAAGTGGGATTAACTGGTTGTCTAAGGTACAGAGGGGAGAGACCAGTTGGGAACCTGAACAGGTACCCTGATAACTCAAGTGCAGAGATGGCATCCAGAACAGAGGAGAAGAAAACTGGGATGATAACCAGAACACAGGCAGCCATTACAGGAGAACCCTTGCACCCAGGCCTAGACCCAGCTGTCCAGAGGAAGGAGCCCATGGCTAAAATGGAGTTACAAAGTAAAGAAGAGGCAGAAGAGAAGTTGTACCAGAAATCTTCTAGAGAATAACCCCCAGAGGATCTAACAAGTTTGGTACGTTGGTTGGTTTGCTATACGGCACATGGAAATGGAGAAGCAACTTGATTGAGAAGAACAAGAGAGATGGAGGGGAACTGAGACAACAGGAAAGAAGGTGGGCAGAAGCTGTTAAATTGTTACAACAAATGGGGACAACTACAGGGGCTAGTGGAGATGGTTATACCTCCAAACCTAGAGACATTAGGTTAACAAAAATAACTAACGATATTGAGGCTTATTTAACAACTTTTGAATGGGTGGCTCAAGCTTGTAACTGGCCCCAGAATCAATGGGTAGTGCATTTAGCCCCCTATCTTACTGGAAGAGCCCAATTAGCATATAGCCACATGGATGCAAGAAATGCTGACAACTATGCTCTAGTAAAGACTGAGATTCTAAAGCAGTGCGATATAGCTTAAGAAACTTACCGCCAAAGATTCAGTACCTAAAATACCACCCCAAGATAATCAAAAACATTTACCTGGTTAAAGGATCTGTGAAATGGATCCAACCAGAGGAAAATCAAATACAGCCATTACGGAAACCTTTGTGGTGGAACAGTTTTTACAGATCCTACCCCATAAGGTACAAATATGGGTGAAAGAATACAAGCCTGAGATTGCAGAGAAAGCTATCTCTTTGGCTGAAGACTTTTTAACTGCACATCAGCCATACCGGAAGGTGAATCCTTGGTCCCAGAAGGGACCAACAGGATGAACTGTAACTGGGGTAAGGCCCATTGTGGTTACTACATCAGACTTTAAAAAAGACATTAATAGTGACTTTAAAAAGAAAACTTTTCCTTCAGATATTGTGTGCAGCAATTGCCAAGGTAAAGGTCATATAGCTAGGTATTGTACTAGGAAACATTTGGACAACACCCATTTAGCATTATTAAATGCAGGTTATTTTATGACCACCGTGGAACTGGGTAATCAAAAGGTGATGGGACTGATTGATTCAGGCAGCAAGAATGCACTAATAAGACCTGAAGCATTACCCACTAGAGATAATTTACGCTCAGGACCTGATATGAATGCAGTATGTGTACATGAGGATGCCCATCAATACCCTACGGTAAAAATTGATGTAACAATAGATGGGAATTGTGCAGAAGTAACTGCAGGCCTTGTACCTCAGTTACCAGTACCAATTTTAATTGGTCACGACTATCCTGAATTTAAACAGTTACTGGACAATAGGGAGTGCATGGCTGCAGTCACCACTAGATCACAACAACGAATGTTACAATCATTAGGGAGAAGTGTTTCCTTTTCAGGACGAAATGTATGAACAACCTGGTAAAGACAGAAAAATCAAAAAATGATAAAAGGAAACTAAAACAGAAATGGAAAGAGGAACAATATAATCTAGTTGACCCTATATCTTCCATTTTCAAAGAGTGTGATATGGCTAAAGAACAAATTAAGGATACCTCTCTACTACCATTATTTCAGTAGGTAGGGAAGGACTCTATGCCCAGGTAACCCTAAATTGATGATATAAAATGGAATATTATATAGAGTATGCAAAAAGGAAGATACAGGGGAACAGGTGGAGCAGTTGGTAGTCTCTTTAACACACAGAAACAAGTTAATTCATCTTGCCCTCAACATCCCCTTAGCAGGACATGCACGGTGGGAACAAACTCTTAATAGACTATTACAAAGATTTTATTGGCCAAGAATTCACAACGAGGTGGCTAATTATTGCCAAAATTGTCTCGAGTGTCAACATGTCAGCCAGGTGGGGCAAAACGAAATAGTACCTATGATATCCATACCCTTAGTAGACACTCTCCCTTTGAAAGAATTGGAATAGACATTATGGGACCACTAATAAAGAGTATAAGTGGGAATCGCTTCATATTGGTAATTTGTGACTATACAACAAAATACCCTGAAGCAATTTCATTACATACAGTCACCACCAAATGAATAGCTGAAGAACTAATTAAGGTGTTCAGCAGGGTAGAGATCCATAAGGAAATATTATCTGACTAAGGGAGTAATGTTAATGTGTCTCTATTAAAAGAACTCTATCAGTTATTGGGAGTGGTAGCGGTACGAACATCCCCCTATCACCCTCAAACTTCTGGACTCCTGGAGCACTTCAATCAAACCCTTAAACGCATGATAATGAAGTTTGTACAAGAAGAAGGGACTAACTGGGACAAACTCTTACCATTTTAATTATTTGCCTATCGGGAGGTACCACAGGCCTCCACAGGGTATTCCCCTTTTTCCCTGTTATATGGAAGAAATCCAAGAGGACCCTTAGATGTGGTAAAAGAACTATGGGAGGGGAAAAGGGAAATGAAACGTACTAGCATAGCTGTGTATATGACATCATTACGCCACAGGTTAGTTCAGTATGTACTCACGGCCCACGAGAACAGTGTGCATGCACAACAGACACAGAAAAAAAGGTATGATCAGGGGGTGAAGGGTGAAAAACAGTTCTAAATAGGAGACAAAGTACTATTATTATTACCCTCTTCCAGTAATAAATTATTGATGAAATGGCTAGGACCATATCAGATTTTATGACAAACTGGTCTGGAAAATTATGAAATTGCCACCCCTGACATTAGACCTGGAAAGAAAATATATCATATGAATTTACTGAAGAAATGGTATGAAAGACCAAAGGAAGAGAATAGTCTGATGGTACTCCCTGAAACTGAGGAAACTGTTTCTGAGCCTACTATGGACATCTGGAGAGTTCAAAAGGGCCCCAGCATATAGTTATTAATCCTGCTTTAACTCAGGCACAGCAGAAAGAGATACATAGACTAATACAATCATAAGATGATATATTTACCAGTACTCCAGGCAAAGCCAAAGATGTAGAACATCACATTCGTACCCATTCCGGCTATAAGAAAGAGACCATATAGACTCACAGAATGAGTTAGGGAGGAGGTACAGAGTGAAGTACAGAAATTGCTTTCCCTTGGTATAATAGAACCTTCTAACAGTACATGGGGATCCCCAGTGGTGGTGGTACCAAAGAAGTAGGGGGACATTCAACTATGTCTTGATTTCAGGGGTCTTAATCAAGTTGCCCAGTTCGATGCCTACCCTATGCCAAGGGTTGATGATATCATTGATAAAATAGGAAATGCAAAGTATATATTAACTTTAGATTTAACAAAAGGTTATTGGCAGATTCCCTTGGCAAAGACAGATAGAGAAAAAACTGCCTTTAGTACCCCTAAGGGATTCTACCAATTCCAAACACTGCCTTTTGGTCTACATGGGGCTCCTGCCACCTTCTAGTGCTACAAGGATCAGATTTTGACCCCATACACCACCTTTTGTGCAGCCTATTTAGATGATGTAGTTATTTTCAGTAAAGATTGGAGTCCATATGAAACATCTTCGGACTGTTACTGATGCAATCAAAACTGCAGGGATGACAATAAATCCAGTAAAATTTGCCTGGCCATGTATGAAACCAAATATCTGGGATTTTTACTGGGTAATGGACTCGTTAGACCTCAGATAGATAAAGTAGAGGTTGTAGGCTGCAGTCCTAGGCCAACCACAAAAAAGCAGGTTACAGCGTTTCCAGGATTGGCTGGGTAGTATAGGTGCTTCATTTCTAACTTTTCTACAGTAGCAACACCACTAGCAGACCTAACAAAAAAGAAAAGTGAGAATTGTGTCAAATGGTCTGAGGAATGTGAACAAGCCTTTATAGCCATCAAAGCTGCCCTATGTTCATCTCCAGTCCTTAATAGCCCCAACTTCAAATATCCTTTTGAGGTACATACCGATGCCTCAGGTACAGGCTTTGGGGCGGTGTTGAGTCAAACAATTAATGGTGAGGAACATCCTGTAGTTTACATATCGAGGAAATGTCATCCTAGAGAGCAAAAATATAGTACAGTGGAACTTGAATGTTTAGCAGCCAAATGTGGAATTGAATCCCTACATTTTTATCTATGGAGTGACCCCTTCGTTCTTATCACAGACCATAATCCTTTGTGCTTTCTGTCTTAAATGAAAGACAAAAACAATAGAATAATGCAATGGTATTTGGCACTTCAACCATGTGACTTCACTGTATAATATAGAGCAGATAATGCTCATGCCAATGCAGATTATCTCTCCAGACATTAAAATATTATAGATGATACATGGGAATAATATGACACCCCAGGGTAATAAGAAGTAACTTTGTATAAAAATATATATATTTTTTTTGTTTTGCTAAAATGGGACCCTGGGGTGGAGTTCTATGGTGAGGGTGGGCCGGAACTCCATCCTACCTTATAGATTAAGGTAGTTGTCATAGAAACCTGAGACAGGTTTCTGCTTAACCATGGGGGTATGTGGCAGCACTGCCTTGTGTTGTCAGCTAGGGAGAATATTGAGGCATGTTCTTTTCCTTCTTTAAATAAATCTACTCTGCTGCAGCAGTCTTTTCTAACCTTTTCTAACTTATCTTACATTTCCTTTTCACATTATTATAGGGTGGCCACCTATCATAATTCTCTATATCTTCTCAGCTGTTTTCCTTTGCCTCAAGATCCTGGGGGAGTTATTTCTCTGTGAGTGTTCAAAACCTGAGAGTAGTATAATAACCCGGCCTTTCAAACAGAATGCATAGCTCTGAGTAATGTTGAAATGTCAGCAAGTAGCCTACATTCCCTAAAATAATTATTAATGTTAGACAAATGCAGGAGTCTAAACATTTTTTCCTGCCCTGAAATATCCTTAAATGTTTTCCAAGACCCTATGTGAGAAGTGTTTCCAAAAGCTCTTGGTGAGCTAGGATTTCATTTGCATTTTTATACCAAAGTGTTTTCTTTTCATTTTTTTCCTTTTTGAAGTTTATGGTTTTCAAATAAATAGTCCTCAAGAACTTTTGAGGTCAGAACTTGAAGTGCTGTCTCTGGTCTCTGCTTATTTGGAGTTATCAAAACCCACACCTTGTGTCAAACTTGAAAATACCTTGACAGCCCAGTAGGTAGCCAGAAGGTTCCTTTCACAAAGGCTGTATTTCTGTTCCACTGGGGCCAAGAGCTGTGATGCATATGCAATGAGTCTCAGGGTGCCATGGACCTTCTGGGCCAGCACTGCCGACATAGCAATGTCAGAGGTGGCACACTCCAGATGGAATGGCAAAGCTGGATTGGGGTTGACCAGAGCTGGAGCTGAGGCCAAGGCCTGTTTCAATGACGTCAGAGCTTGGGTGTGAATGGGGCCCCAATTCCAGGAAATTTCCTTTTTCAGTAGTTCATACAGAGGTGCAGCCTTCTGGGAAAAATCACAAATAAAATCTCTGAAATAATTCACCATACCTAGAAACCTTCTAAGAGTAGCCACACTAGTGGGCAATGGCACGTCTTGCAATCCCTGTATCTTCTTCCAGGTAGGGCTTCAGCCTTGGTCAGTTATTCTCAGGCCCAGAAAGAGTACCTCTTTCTGACATAGTTGTGCTTTTGCCGGATTACATTTGAGGCCTGCCCTCTGAATGAGGGTTAGTAGTTCATTCAAGAGATCCAGGTGTTGTTCCTGTGGCTGTTGCCAACAGCAGGTCATTCACATACTGCAAGAGACACTGGGGTGTAGACAAACCCTCAAGGGCATCCATCATGTATTGGTGGCAAATGCCTCCAGATGCCTTTGTAGAATGGGGAGGAGCTTTGGGAAAAGCTCATGATTCTCGAACAAATCTATGACGTCATACTCTTTATTGTTTGCAGAGATTGTTGCCACCACGTGTGAATCAGGAATCATGATAGTGTGGTATTGTCCCTGAATCTGTATCAGTAACATGTTAGCTAGGTCTACCACACAGCCGTGTGGTGCTAGGAAGTCAATTTCCAATGATACTAGGGTGATCATGCAATACCATTAGCTGAAAGGTGTGATTGGCCTTCAGGTGTCCCAGTTCCACAGGTAGTGGCAGGGAGCGGTATGCAGGCAACCTAGTTGCGTCCTATCCCCAACATATTGGTCCTCCATCCGGTGGACCAGAGGGATGTCTCTGGGTGGTGATTGTATAATACAGACACAGCTGCACCTGTATCTAGTAGTACTGTCAGGAGGCAGCCCCCAACCTCGGCCTCAGTGCAGGGCCTTCCATTTGTATCCAAGACCAGCTTGTTTACAATATGGACCTGGGACTGTAATTGTCAATCTGTGCCAGTGGAAGCATGGAGAGCTTGGGCCTGGCTCCTTTGAACCAACTCACCATGCTGCACTGATGCTATATAGGGAGCCACTTCCAGGTTCAGGCCTGTATGGGCCTGAGGGTCTGTATTTCTGGTGTCTCCACAGCCTGTTGAGGCATGCTCTCCTGGTTGTATGGGAGCAAGGACCCGAGCGGGAACAGCAGCCACTACAGAGCGCACTTGCCCAAGGAGTTCTCAGAATTTCCAGTTCTCTTCAGCTATTTCTCTACATGAAGGGCCTGATCTTTGTTGTTTACCCTTGTTCTTGTGGTGTTTCTTATTCTTGTGATAGTTCCAGTTCCCACCCCAGGATTGTTGTTGTTGTTGCTGTTGTTGGGCCTGCTGGGGGTGTTGGTTATCTGTGGGGAGATGCTGTTTCTCTTGGGCCTGCCCTTCCACCGTGTAGTGTGTCATGACCTCCGGAGTAGTCTCCATGACAGCTACTTTCTTGGAATCAGAGCCCAGATCATGAATGTAGAGTTGCTAAACCCTCTCAGTTTTTCAAAGAATGTCGGCAAACCTCTATGTGGTGGGATAGGTGGTTGGCTCTACCTTCTCTCTTACTGCAGGATCATGTTCCTAAGGAACAAGGTCTTATATTCAAGAAGATCCACATCTGCAGCTTCTTGTGCAAGATGCTTCCCTGCTCTGTAGGCCATCCATAGCCTCTGGCGGAAAGTCACTAGACTTTTCTTCGCATTCTGTTTCACAGGGTATGTGAGCATCACTCCTACTACACCTGGGCTGTGTGCAGAAATGAGTTCAGCAGCTACTTCATCATAGGTGGTGGTGCTGCCCTGGCAGATGGTGTTGGGGAATTTTGCCCACAGTTCAGAATCAATGGTCTGACATAGGAGCTGGACCTGGTAGTCTGCAGTGAAACTAAGCATTTCACATTTAGCACGCACCTTTTCCAAGTGGCAACTGAGGTTGTTGGATGGGCTCATACGACCAATGCTGTCAACTATCTGCTGAACAGAATAGGCAATTTGTAGGGGATTATTGGGATGATCAGGTGGAGCTAGGTTGCCTCAGGCACCATCCAGGGCTGCCTGGGCCGTGGCTGTTGCCACTGACCGAACCATGCTATCCTATGTCCCAGTCTCATGTAGAAGCTGCCTAATCAGGGTCTTTAGAATCAGTTTATTTCTTTCAGAAATGGACAAGGCACTTACTGCCATTTTGATCATTGTCTCTATCTCCTGCCTGTCTTCCACAGTAATAATGGCTACTGGTGGTGCCGTCGGGACTAGGCCTGGGCCTGTCCCCCCCCCATCATGGGGGTCGCCATGTTGGTGTTGCCCATGATGTGCGTCATGATGTCGATGATGTATGACATGAGTTATGTGTGACGGGTGTCTGCCATGTTGTGGATGGTGGGGTGAGGTGTCTGGGCCATAGTAGGGGTATGGCTGGGCATTGTACTGTGAGATGTCATCATCTGATACTTCCCCTTCAGATGATGTTGTCAAGGCAGGGGCCATGCCTCCCATCGCCTTGACATGTCCACCCAACACCTCTCACTGATGGCGCAGTATTACCATCTTGGATTCACATTCAGCATGATTCACATTTGCAACATTCACATCCACCTCATCCTGCATCTGTTTCTGTAACACTCTATATGCGACGCTCAATTCACGATTGCCTCTGGTAGCCACTTCTAAGTCATTACATGCTTGGTTTATCTTGTATTCTTTTCCAGATTTGAATTTCTGATGGTGACCACTGGTTAGGTGTTGTGCCTTTGTGTCTGCATCTCTTCAGTGCACAGCACAATCTTAATCTGTCTGTACATTTGCATCTCTTTAGGGCCCAATCTCCATCTGTAATTTAAGTCACAGTTGTTTCTTTGACTTCCCTTCAGAGTACTGGACTGGTGTGGTGCAAAATTCTGCATGAACATTGTACTCATTAATATGCATTTTTAAGTCAGGGCCATCATCATGAGTCACTCGTGATACAAATCACATTCTTCATCATCACAGTCACAAATGTAGTCACACATCACAATTCACGATCATTTCATGAATCACAAAATTAATTTTTTTACTAGTTACTTGAATGTATTGTAAGCATGTTTTGTAGTATCTCTCCAGTCTTCACCTCCCCACCATTGCACTCATTAATAAGAATTTTTAAGGTGGGGAGTTTTGTCCTCCAGCTCATCGGGGAAGTACAGCCATAGGCATTTGCATTCCCATACAGTTCCATATTGGTTATCTCATGCTGAATCACATTCTTCATCATCACAGTCACAAATGTAGTCACAAATCATGATTCACAATCATGTCACGAATCACAAAATAAATTTGTTTACTAGTTACATGGATGTATTGTAAGCCTTTTTTGTGGTATCTCTCCAGGCTTCACCCAGTCAGCACTACTGTACTCAGTAATAAGAGTTGTTAAAGTGGAGAGTTTTTTGATACAGGCTCAGCTCATGGGGGAAGTACAGCCATAGGCACTCATGTTCCTTCCTGTACAGCATGTGAGTTACAGTACTGTAAGTAGTGGTTGGTGAAGGGGCCCTTATTTGCTCCATGAGGTGATTCACAGAGTAACGCTGAATCTGCAGAGTACTCCACAATGTGAAACAGAGTACTTTGCTTCGTAATGAGGAATGTGAAGTCCATTGAAACCTATGACTTTGCATTATTCTGCCTTCTCCAAAACACTTCTCCACCAATTTTAAGGTGAAGTACATTGAAATCAATGTAATTCACCTCATTTCACCTTGTAATTGAGCTCCAAATGAAATTCTGCAGTGATTCATGGGATTGCCAGTCACATGGGCTCTAGATTGTTCTGCACAGCCTTGGTCCTGGCCTGGGTAGTGTGTGTGTGTGTAGTGGTAACTGGAGAAAGTTTGCTCTCAGATCTCTATGATTCAAAACTTCTAAAAGCTGTTTAAAATGCCTTTTTGAGTCATTTTCTTTGCTCAAAACTTAGTACATCGATTTTAGGAAACCCATCTGTGCTCATAACATTAAGTGTTTATTGTTGTGTGTGGATTCTGAATGTTAATTTAGAACAGTCAGTCTGTGTACTGTGAAGTGTGCGTTGGGGAGGGGCGTATTTGTGGTGCAGGCACATTAACAGGGAGAAAAAGGCAGTCTTTCTGTTTTGATAATATTTTTCTTGTTTAACTGTGTTAATATACACACAGTAATATTTTTAGTAATTCTTAACATTTTTTTGCTGATTGTTGTGGTGCAGCAGTGTATAATTTGTCTATTTCAAACATTTGGTTATATTACTAAAGGTTTTCAGTTTGCTACACATTACTTGTAGTGCATATGTGAGTGTGAGCACAATGTGTGCCATTACATCAGACACCTTTTATTGTGCCACAGAGTAATTGCAGTGAACCTGCTATCCACCGCACCTGCATGAGTTTTTTATACTGCTTTGTGGTATCTTTACTGGTAGTGGATTGTTACTGTTGTGCACTAGTCCCCCAAATGGCAAAAGGTATTCCTTTCCAGATTTGGATTTGTGACTTGTGAGCACTAGTTAGGTGTTCTTGTGCCTTTTTGCATGCATCCCTTGAGTGCACAGTGCTAATCTTAATCTGTCTGCATTTGCAGTACACCATTAATTCTGGGAGACTGCATTTCTTGTTATGCTCTCATTTCACTTTGTCAGCACTGGGGAATTTTTTGGATACAAGACAGTAACATTTTGGGGATGCACATTAATTCTGGTGACCCTGTTTGTGACCACTGAGTGCACCATTAATTCTGGGAGACTGCATTTCTTGTTACGCTCTCATTTCACTTCGTCAGCACTGGGGAGTTTTCTGGACACAAGACAGTAGCACTTTGGGGATGCACATTAATTCTGGTGACTGTCTGGGTGGGGTGCTGCCAATATTGTTGTCACTCCACCTTTACTTCATGTTTAAGGCAGAATGACAATGCAAAGTAATAAAAACAAGGCAAAGTGAGCCTTTCCTCCGGGAACTTTGTGTAGCGAAGTGCCAGTACAAAGTGCCCACTTCACAGGAACTTTGCCAGCAGAATTTAAATTCACTGCATCTCTAATCCTAAGAGATAACATATGGATTTGACAGGGCACAACATGTTGCATGTGTTTAGTGCTTATGAAAGGACAAAAGTTGTAGCATGTATAATTTAGGCAGGTAAAGTGGCAGACTGAGAGCAATGGGAGAAGGCCACACTGGTTGTTCTCAGATGCTGGCCTCAGCATGGGATATTTAGCTAAGAGATCAATGTGGGTAAGGGTTAAGAGGAGGAAGCACAAGATAAATTAAAATGGAGAGAGGCATGGATAAATGCAAAAAAAGAGCCATCATTTAAGTTTAAGAGCACCAGATATTGGGCAATGTGATAAGGAGCTGCAGTAGGATTAGTCAGAAAACTGCAAAGAAATAGAATCAACTGTGGGTGAATGCTGCATAAAATGGCCACCAATCAAAGTGGCAGAGGCAGGGTCAAACACTGGGAAAGAGCATTTAATAGAAGTCGAGGCCAGGGTGGGTGGGCAGGACAAAATACAGAGCTATAAGAAGGAGCTGCAGGAAGGCACTAACAATTGAACAGCAGTGAGTCCTTAGTGCTAGCCCAGGCAAGGAGCACACTGAATCCTGTCGCTGCCAATAAGAAACTAGCTGCAGTCATGAGTCCAATCAGAATATCAGCTTTCTAGCTGTAGGGCTCCAGATTTTGAAATTGTACCTGGCTTCAGTCTTTGGGGTGAGCAGGTTAGCAGAGGAGCTGTGGCAGACTGAAGAAGGATCTGGACTGTAAGCCAGCATCAGAGTCCACTCAGGGTTTAATCTAAGAAAGAAGAAAGGGGAGAAGCAGAATGTATTTAAACAGTTCCAAGGGTAATGCAAAGCTAAACTGGGGTGGGCAGTAACAAAAAAAAAAGCTGAGGGAGTATGTGTTACAAGTAGGTGTTTCACAGAAAGAGAAATGAAAAGCTCACAGTGGGGTTGTTTGGGGTCTGGCACCATTGGGGGCCAAGGGAACGAAGAAAGAGAAAAGAGGCACAATAGTAAAGATTCGAAATGGGCTAGGGTGAAGAGATTTGCAAGAAAATGAAGGAAGAAAGGCTAAATTGAGGACAGGGCACAGAAGGAAAATGAAGGAAGGAGGGAGGGAAGGAAGGCTAGATTGAAAACAGGGCACAGAAATAAAGATATCAGTAAGAAGTAAAGCTTTAGCTTAGTGGGAGCTCTTAACAGCAAGGACAGGTTAACTAACTTTATCAGGGAAAATCCAGCCCCTAATAACTAAACAGATAACAAAGCTTAGCAAACCAATCTTACCCCAAGTAAATGCACACATTAAGTAGAATTGCAGGTAGCTCAAAACCCTCAGAATTATACAGCCAATTTAGGTTAATAGGCAGATCAGCCCTAGTTAAATTACAGCTAAATATTGAAGGAACACTATTTGGAAACATCAATATTTTATTTTAACTGCAGAGCTACAAGAAGGAGCTGCAGGAAGGTGTCAAGATTTGAACAGCAGCAAGTCTTCAGTGCTAGCCTGGGCAAGGAGCACATAGAATCCTGGTGCTACCAATAGGAAACTGGCTGTAGTCACAAGTGTCTAATCAGAGTATCAGCTTTCAAGAGGCAGGGCTCCACATTTTGAAATCATACCTGGCTTCAGTCTTTGGGGTGGGTGGGTCAGCAGAGGAGCTGCAGCTGGCTGAAGAAGGAGCCAGGGCCTGAAGCTAGCATCAGAGCCCACTTATGGTTTAACCTGGTTTTAGTCTTTGGGGTGGGTGGGTTGGCAGATGAGCTGTGTCTGGCTAAAGAAGGAGCTGGGGCCACAAGCCAGCACCAGAGTCCACTCAGGGCTTAACCTGGCTTTAGTCTTGTGGTGAGTGGGTAAGCAGGAGCTGTGGACAGCTGAAGAAGGAGTCAGGGCTGCAAGCCAGCATCAGAGCCCACTCAGGGCTTACTACAGGGCTACTACTTACAGGGCTGCTATACTGTGTATTTTGGTTTGTCTTACTGTGACAAGGTACCTTTGAAAATGAGCCTGTGGCTCAAAGGTTTTCCAAACTGCTGTTTAAATAAAATAAAATAAAATAAAATAAAATAAAATAAATAATCTGGCTTCAGTCTTTGGGGCGGGTGGGTTGGTGGAGGAGCTGTGGCCAGCTGAAGAAGTAGTCGGGGCTGCAAGCCAGCATCAAAGCCTGCTCAGGGCTTAACCTTGCTTCAGCCTTTGGGGAGGGCAAGTCGACAGAGGAGCTGCAGCTGGCTGGAGAAGGAGCTGGTTCCACAAGCCAGCATCAGAGCCCACTCAGGGCTTAACCTGGCTTCAGTCTTTGGAGTGGATTGGCAGAGGAGCTGCAGTTTTCTGAAGGAGGAGCCAGGGCTGCAAACCAGCAGCAGAGCCCGCTCAGGGCTTAACCTAAGAAATACCCTGAATAATTCATTTTTTGCACTATCTGGATCTCAGAATTTGCACATCTGTCAGGAATGAAACTTGGCACATCCAGAGATCTGCCACACAAAATCACACTTGTATCATTTCATGCAAATCCATTGAACAGTTCTGAAGTTCTTAAAATGCAAAAATTGGGGTTTGACACAAAGTGTCTACTCATCCCCAAATATAGTGTTGCTAGTGTGCTACTATAATATATATTATTTGCAAAAAAATGAGTTAATGCATCAGTTGGGGTTCAGGATACAGCAACAAAAGTAGGGAAATATGATGTTAGGGTTTTCAACCCTAACATCACTGCCCCACCACCCAGAAACAAATGAGGGGTGGAGTCTTCCTTGGGGTTCATTGCACTAACAGAAAAGCTGAGATGTGATAAAGATGGGTGTGTATGTTTCTTGAGTGCATAGAATGGGATGAGCATTAGGAATGTCAACCCTAAGGAAGACTCCACCCCTCATTTGCTTCATGGGTGGGGCAGTGTTTTTAGGATTGGATACCCTAACATCACATTTCCCTACTTTTCTCACAGTATCCTTTACCCTAACTGATCCATTAACACAGTTTTTTTTTGCAAAGAATGTCCTTACTTTTTGAGATAGTTTAATTGTATTCTTATTTGCCTGTGCCATAGATGCATATATGTATGTTATTGTGGAAGCACAGGGTTCAGAGTGCCGCATTTCCATTTGTAGGACAAAAGCAACCAAACTGTCAACATAGCCCTTTTATTAGCCCTCCTCATACACCCGTTACTGAAAATGTTCAAATACTGCCAAAACATGATAGAAACATAGAAACATAGAGTTTGATGGCAAATAAGGACCACTTGGCCCACCCAGTCTGCCCCTTTCCCTACCTATTGGATAAGCTGCAGATTCTAGTTAACCAAAAGCCTACTTCCTGCAACCCCCCACTATAATTGCCTTATGTCTGTCCCATGCATGTTTGAATTCCCCCACTGTTTTAGACCCCACAACCTCTCCAGGAAGGTGGTTCCATGCATCCACCACTCTCTCCGTGAAAAGAATTTCCTCACATTACCCCTGAGCCGATGATTCTGTGCTAGCACAATGTCATTCCGCTCAACAGGTTTGAAAAGACAGTTAGGGCAGGATTTAAAAATGATGCTATAATGTTCATGAGGAGATGTAAAAAGGCTAGATGAAATTTGGGGTCAAAATATTTAATATTTCAAAGTTACAAGTGAGCATGCAAACATTTCAAGGGATGCTCATAACTTTGGCACTTTTACATATTTTGACCCCAAATTGTCAACATAACCTTTTTGTGCTAGCACAATATCAATTAGATCCTCCATGTTGTAATACTATGGAGCTCAGAAATGTGCACTGCAGTTTGCAACATATAAAGCAAAACGCCTGATTCATATAATGAATAATGAGATATTGCACAATGTTTTTTGACCCCCTATACAAGAATTACCATGAAGCATCTTAAGCAATTTTTCAAAACAAAATTGGTTTAAAGGAAGGAAGAAAGAATAAATCATTGAAGGATTTCAATGAACTTCCATGTTTTGGAGTGATCACTTCTAAATGCATATATAACCCCTACAAAGTTAAGTAATAAACCAACATGCACCATTGTGTTGTAATGGTGGCGAAATCAGAAAATGGTGCTGCAAATACAGGATACTGAAAAAAGTGTGCAAAATGCACAGTCAATAGTGAGGAATTGTATGATGTTTTTTGACCCCCATACTGGAATTATTATGAAGAATCTTACATAAAATCCCAAAACGGTAAAGGCAGAAATGAAAGATAAAAATAATAAATTGTTAAAAGATTTTAATGAACTTCCCTGTTTAGTAGCAATCACTACTAAAAGCATGTTTTATCCAACAGATCTCCCAAGCCATGAAGATCATGTATTTCCATTAAGTACTATAGGAAACATCTTTTTAATTTTTATTTTGGAACCTTTAGATTTTGGAGTGATTGCTATTAAATGCACATTCTATCCAGTATTTTCCTGGTGTCTAGTGGAACTTCCCATTCTCTCGTCACTGTCCTCATTCAGAATTCATATTTACCTGGTGTCCAGTGGCACCCCACCCCTCTGATTGTTGTCCTTTCTGAAATATAGAAAACAGTCCCTCAGTGTCTTTTCTTAAAATCTGTAAAAAGAAAACTGTCCTCTCTGATCTAACAACTCCACTCTAACATCCCACTCAGCACCCACCAGCCCACACCCTCCACACACCCTTACTCACATGAACAGGTCCCTGGATGAAGATCTACTCTGTGATGGAAGACATGACTTGCTGCTGGAAACACCAACCGAGAAATTAAGGTAAGTGCAGTTCAATGTATTTCAATTAGGTTTTGAAATCTGATTCATAACTTTGCCATTTTTGCTTATTTTTACACCAGATCTGGAATTTGTCCTTTTTGGGACCCCACTTCATGAACAATGGTGGTGGAAGTAGGCAAATCTCAGATGAAAGGTGATTTTGTGGTCACGTGACAAAATCACCTTTGGGCAAGATTACTTAAACTTTTCACTACCTTGTTCATGAGGTGGGGTCATAAGAACCATATTGAAAATTTGGGGTCAAAATATGTAAGAATGGAAAAGTTATATGTATCCATTGACAATTACCTATGCTTTCTTGTAACATCTGAAATTTTAATTATTTTCACCTGAAATTTTCAAATTAGCCATTTCTTTATACCACCTCATGAATGTGACAGCTATCATTTTTAAAATCTTGGCCAAAATTACTTTTTGTGCCTCTGGCATGGAATGACATTGTAGCAGTGTGGAATGACGTCTCGGCATGGATTTTATAATTTTTAGTACCGCCTTGAGAAAGTGGGATAATAAGAAGGCTATGCTGACAATTTCATTGCTGCTGTACTACAAATGGAAACATCAATGTACATATATGCATCTATGGAGTGATGGGAGAGTAGTGCCCAGAGGGCCCTGCACTCCTACAGGCAAATAAGGATACAATTACTTTATATGAAAAAGTATGGATAGATGGAACTCATAGCCTCTGTTCCCTGTACTTCCATAGACAAGTAAGGATACAATTATACTATCTCAAAAAATAAGGAGATTCTTTGAAAAAATGCATTTAGGTTCAGGTTAAAGCAAAAAAGTATGGAAATGTGGCTGGTTTCCAAACCTAAACCCACCCTCATCCCTAAAACAAATCAGGGGTGCAATGTTCCTTGTGGTTGTAAACCCTAAAACTCACTCCATTAGGTGTGTATAGTAGTGTCGTGCAAATGTTTACCAGTAGCAAATAATACCGAGTGGTGCGCAAGCATGGTACCCATTGAATAACATGTTTACTGCTACCACACAATGATGTGTTGTGTGCACAGTACCAGTATACTTTTGTGTGACTACCACTGTGTGTTTCTGAAGTGTACAGAATGAGTGATCTTTATGGTTGATAGCCACAAGGAAGACTGTACCCCTGATTTGTTTCAGGGAAGGGGTGGGTTTTGGGGTTGGAAACCTTAAACCCACATTCCTACTTTTCATAAGCCTGAGCCTAAATGTTGCAATAACGAAGTTTTTGCAAAGAATATATATATATATATATATCATGCAGCACTATATTTATGGTTGATCTGGGTTTCTGTGTTAAACCAGAAATTGTGCACTTTAATATCTTCATAACTGTTCAACAGATTTGCAAGAAATTTTACATGCGCAGTCTCGTGGATGTGCAGTTTCTGAGATAAGGATAAGGGAAAAGTACATTTTTCATAGGTTTTTTCCCCATTGGGTTGAATGGGATTTCTTTGAATTTGGCTACCACCCAGATGGCTTGGAATTTTGGTCTGCAGTTTGGAAGGTAGAAAATGGCTAACCCACAGATGTGAACTTTGCTGCTTTGGTGAAAAATATTAATCCATTCCAAAGTTATTTAATATTAAAATGTTTATAAATTGGTTATGAGCATGCTCAGTGAGCATCTCAATATAGCTAGGAAATAAAAAAAAATATTTCTTTTCATACTGCGGTCATCCTTTTTCATTAGTGGAAAGTTCTTTTTTATTTGGCTGCCTTCATGTTTTCCATTTTTCTTAAAAATTCTAATTTGGAAACACCCAAAAATTATGTTCTGGGGAGCAACCAACAAACATAGCCTGTTTATTGAGATACCCTTAACTGGCTTTTTCACTTAAATGTTGAAGGAATGCCCCAAATTGTGTTTTATTTAGCTTTATAAATCTTTTTTTGTATCATGTGATACAAAAAAAAAGATTCTTTTTTCATATCATGGGTGACAAAAGAAGATTATTTTTCATAAAGAAAAAATCCTTTCCCTGGTACTGTATCTAGTTGCACTCCTGTCCTCCAATTGTCATCCATGTCATGACAATAACTTTCCCTGGTGTTTAGTGGCACCCTCCCTTTGAT
Source organism: Neoceratodus forsteri (assembly GCA_016271365.2). Lineage (NCBI taxonomy): Eukaryota > Metazoa > Chordata > Ceratodontiformes > Ceratodontidae > Neoceratodus > Neoceratodus forsteri. The sequence goes on along the minus strand of CM057449.1, from coordinate 1,105,008,131 downwards.
CCCTGACCCATTTTATTATACATTTCCCTGGTGTCTAGTGGCACCACATACGATGCTGTCCCTATTGTTTTGTCATTTGCCCTGGTATCTGGTGGCAGCCCACCACCGCTCTGATCACACTCCCCAGTGTTATAATCCTTTTCTCTGATGTCTAGTGGCACTCACCCCCCACCCTCCAAGGGCTGTATCCACTGTTTATCATTATTTTCCCTGGAGTTTAGTGGCACCCCTCTGCTCTGCCATGCCCATTATTTTATTTTATTCCCTGGTGTCTAGTGGCACCCCCAACTCTCCAATCACCCTCCTGATTGATATGTTTTATTTCCCTGGTGACTAGTGGCACCCCAACCCCCTGTTCACTTTACTCCCTGAAATAAAGAAAAATGGTCCCTCAATGTCTTTTTTCCTGTAAGAAAACAAACTGTGCCTCAGCAATGTGCCCTCCAACCCCGACCTTCCATTGAGAACCCACCACTCCACATCCCTGATCCTCCACACATCCTCACTCACCTAAGCAGGTCCCAGGATAATAATCCATTCTTTGGTCAAAGACATGTCTTGCTGTTGGAACCAGCGATTGCTGTATGACAAATAAGGTAAGTGTTGTTCAATGTATTTCAATGGGGTTTTCAACTGAGGTGCATAACTTTTCCATTTTTCAATATTTTGACACCAAGTTTTCAACATGGCATTTCTGAGACACCACCTTATGGACAATTTCATTGGAATTACATAAATCCACCCAAAAAGGCAGTATCACAGCCTCTTGGTGAAAACACCTTTTAGGTGGAATTTGAAAGTTTCCACCACCCTTCTTAATGAGATGAGGTCATAAGAAGCATATGCTCAAAAACTGGAGTCAAAATATGTTAAAATGGTGAAGTTATGCACATCTATTGAAAAGTAAGCTGTGCTCGCTCGTAACATTTACAATTTTCAATATTTTCACCCCAAATTTTAAACATATGCACTTCTTTTTTTAATTATTTATTCTTTATTTATTTTTCAAGAAAAGGAAAACACAAATACAAATGAACAACTACTCAATAACTAACACAACTCATACTTTCAAATAAGAAAACAAGCACATAGGTAAAATCACAGAGCATTACTATAATGAATTCAAAATAAATCAAACTAACCACCCCATCCCATTCATGAAGGCCACAGTTATGATAAAAATAATAGATACAAATTTGTACCCAGTTAAAAGGGGTAAAATATAAAAGTTACGAAGATTGATGTGCTACTAATGCTACTATGATTTTTGGTTTCTGTATGTATGTGTATGTGTGTGTGTGTATAGATAGATATATATATATATATATACACACACACACACTCACACACAATGGGGTGGGAGCAATATCAATGTGATAACATCAGTTATTTAAACTGCAGTGTGATAAATGCTGGGCTAAAATACCTGACAGATATACATACTCTGCTGATGTCACCACTCACTCACTACAGCCTGCATTCTAAATGGAACTGCTTCACAAAACAGTTTGTTTCTCACTGCTACCTACAACTAACTCAATTAGTATTGCAAAATAATCGCCTGTGTCCCATAGTGTTTCTGAGATTCCCAGCCCATTCAGAAAAACTCACACACACTCAGACCACACAAAGAAAGAGCTGACAGCACACAGAAACCGGATAAGAACACTGTAAAATATAACAACACTTACAGTATGATGCTCCTACTCCTATAGTATAAATAAGAGACATGATGTGCAAATCGTGTGCCATGGAAAATTTTCTCACTCATACAGAATGAGCTCTGGATACTCTCACTCATGCCTTTGGCACTTGTGAGTATCCAGAGCTAACTAGGCAGGAGTGAAAATATTTTCCATATCACACTCCTGCCCATCATGTATCCTATATATATATATATATACAGTATATATATATATATATATATATATATATATATATATATATATATATATATATATAGTTAGCCCTAGTACTTGAACTGCCCCAGAGAGGAAAGACTTAAATCTATGCAGAAGCATAGAACGATGAGCTCGAGCTCAGTTTTCAAACCTCTGCCTGTGGTACTTTGCAGTGTAACCATCAGATTCTTACGAGCAAACTAACTAATATACAATAGTATGTAAATTATTCAAAATATAGCCAAAGGACAAAAGATTTCTTTTGGGCCCAAAAGACTCAAGTCAAGAACCCAAGAAGGAAAGATAGTGACAATATTTAAATAAAACACCAGAAAATAATAACATCCACCCCACCCAAGAGGAAGGGTACAAGGTACACCCCTGAGGTGCAACACTGTACCTGCCAGCCCACTTCCCAAAACCAGGTTCTGAGAGGGGAGGCGGGGGAAAGGTCTGAATATAGCAAGGCTCCATTAGAAGAAACAACATTACTATGATGATTAACTTTTTCTTCACACAACATGAAGTCTTGCTGTATTCAGACATAATGCAGACTACAAAGCAGTTCCCTAAGGAGGAGGGAATGCAGAACCTACTTTGGGAAAAGGCTCTGCAGTACTGCTGTACCAAACCTAGCATCACTCCTAGCCTGGATGTCCAGGGAGTAATGCTTGGTGAAAGTATGTACTGTTTTCCAGGTGGCTGCTTTACAGATCTCTAACAAAGGTACATCTCTGGCTGCAGCTAGAGAAGCAGCTGTATCCCTAGTCGAGTGAGCCCTCAGGCATCCTACCCAACTTGTCATAACAAAATTGTATACAAGAAACAATCCACCTAGCAGTAGTTCTTTTAGTGGCAGGCTTACCTTTCCCCTCTTCACCATAAGTGAGAAACAATTGAAGACAGTCATTTCTATGTGCCTTAGTATGCTCAATGTAGTAGCTAAGGGCCCTTTTAACATCCAGACTGTGTAACCTTCTTTCACCTGAAGAAGGACGGTCAATGAAAAACATAGGGAGAGATATAGACTGGTTCAAAAGAAAATCTGATACCACTTTGGGCAAGAACCTCCCATTGGTTCTTAGGACCACTTTGTCCCTATGAAAGGATATGAAGTCAGGTTCCAATGACAGAGCCTGTAACTCACTAATCCACCTGGCAGAAGTGATAGCTACCAGGAACACAGTTTTCCAGGTCAAGTACTTCAATTCAGCTGAAGACAGAGGTTCAAAGGGTGGCTGCATTAGCTGAGCTATGCAGACATTAAGATTTCAAGGAGGTGGGCTCCTAAAGAGAGGTTAATGTGAACCAGACCTTTGAAAACTTTCTGAAAACAGGATGAGATGCCAGGGAAGAGCCCTTCCTGCTGAGAGGAATGCAGAGACAGCTGCTAGATGAACCTTCAGAGTGGCAGGCCTAAGGCCTAAACCATTGAGATGAACTAGATAGTCTAAGGTTGTGGAAATGTCTGCAGAATCAGGCAGGATGAATTTCTGAGAGCACCAAATACTGAACCTTTTCCATTTGGGTTGTAAGTTTTCTAGTGGAAGGTTTCCTGGAGACCTTCAGAATATCCAGGACTCCCTGAGAAAGATGTAGAGCTGCATATTCTAACTCTTCAAGAACCAGGCCTTGAGATTGAGAGACTGGAGATTGGGGTATCAGATCCACCCCTGGGAGGAGGACAGGAGACTGTATGTCCTAGGCAGAGACAGGGGACGTGACACTGACAAGGACAGCAGTAGAGGATACCAAGGCTGTATGGTCCAATCTGGAGCCAGCAGTATCACTGTGCAGGGTTGAGTCCTGATCTTGATCAGAACTCTGAACAGCAGAGGGAAGGGAGGAAGGGAAGGTGCAGAGAAACCTGCCCTTCCAGTCCAAAAAGAGAGCATCCCGGGGAACCATCCCCAGGACTGGAGGTCTGCAACATAACAGACAAAGTTGATGTTTGTCCAGTGCTGCAAAGAGATCTATCTCTGGAATGCCCCACCTGGAGAAGATGACCTTCAGGATGTGAGGATCCAGGGACCATTCGTGGTGTCCTGTGAAATTCTGCTCAGAGCATCTGCTAGTATGTTGTCCTTCCCTGGAAGGTGAACTGCTACCAGAGAAGTCTGAAGAGAATAGGCCAGAGACCACAACTTCATGGCTTCTGTGCATAAGGTCAAGGACTGAGTGCCTCCTGCTTGTTAATGTACCACATTGCATTGGTGCTGTCCGTTCTGGCTTGGACCACCTTGCCCTTGACTGAATCCAAGAAGCTTTGCAGGGCAAGGGAAAACTGCCCTGAGTTCCAGAAGATTGATATGAAGGAGACTCCTGTGGAGACCAGAGCCCTTGAGCTGTCAGGGCTCCCAGGTGAGCCCCACCCTAGAGAGAAGCATCCGTAGTTAGAACTACTGATGGGACTTGAGGGAGAAATGGAACCCTTGTCTGAGGTTGTCCTGGTCCAGCCACCTTTATTTATGTAATGGTGGTGAGGAAAACAAATGGCAAATAGCAGCAGTATTTTGCCTGGTCAGACCTGCAGTGAGCATTTCGCATTTATTCTCACTGTAGGTCATTTATTCTCACTGTAGGAAATAACCAGACACTATCTGCACTTCACCACAGCACCTCACACACTTTTTGATTGGTGGGAGCTGGCAGTACAAGCAGCACAATCAGAAGTCAGCTACTCATTTGCATGCCAGCTCCCACTGGCAGTTAAATTTCTGTGTGACCTCACAGAGAACACTTTCACTTTCTCCTCAAATCAGCACCAAATACAGCCCTTACAGAAGTCACCCTACGTACAGACGCAGAATTCACTCGCTCACTCATAGAACAGCTGTGAGTTAGAACCTCTTCAGTGTGAAACTGGCATTCACACAAAGAAGTTCATACAAAACACATTAGACACCACAAAACCCCTCCCTTCCTGAACAGTGCTCTGAATACCTCTCTCCTTTCCCAGACCCATCTTGCACCAGTCTAACTTGGACTGCCTAGCTCCAAACCATTAGCACTTTCTTCAATAGCTGTCAGCAACTTCCTTCTCTCTCCATAAATGTCCTCTATTAATGAAAAGCAGGATGAACCAGATGCAGAATCTTCTTCAAATTTAACATTCCAAACCACGGCACCAACATAACTAAACCGGAACTCCTCCATGAATCCCTCGCTAAGCGAGCGTGACTGCCACCATCTATACAAAAGATTCAGCCTGCCCACAAGAAAACACATCCAATAAAAAGCTGTGTTTGTCAACAAAACCATGTAGGAACCCTAGCAAGCACCTAGTATCCCTACATACTACCCCAGCCGCCTCTCACCCAAACAAAACACGGAATACAAATACTTAAATATTAAAAAAAAAAACACCATTACATAAATCAAATATGCAAGGCCTACGGAAATATCAGTGATATTTCCCTCGTGATTTGACCTTTGACCTCACTTGTGGCTCTGCCACTCGTGAGATCAAAGGTCAAACCCCACTCAGGAAAATATCACTGATATTCCAGTAGAACCCATTGCATATCCTATATATACTGTATATATATATATATATATATATATATATATATACACACATATATATATAATATATGCATGTACAGTATGTATGTGTATATATAGATATACACATATATGGCCCAGATATTCAAACTGCATCCAAAAAGTGCGCAATAGCAGGAGCAAGAGCAAGTCCATTGCGCCCATGCACAAGAGGCGCGATATTCAAAAACCAAGCCGGCCAAGAAGCACCTACAGCCAATGACTGAATATCACACCACCTGCACCATAGCACAACTAAGGAAGGGAAGCTGAGCATATCTGATGCGTCATAGTGCAACAAGGGATGTTCAGCTGAGCAGTCCAGAGGCGCCATAGCACAGCCAGGGATGCCCCCCAGCAGCAGTGCAGCAATGCAACTGCACAACCAAGAATGTAGGGGCCCACCACCCCATGCCACAGATGGGCAGAGGAACACAATGCAGAACAGACATCGTCCCCCTACACCCCGTGCACTGCACAACTGGGGGAGGGCTGGAATAACCACTGGCCCATGGAGACAAGCAACCAACCCACAGCTGGGCCATGCTGCCCGATCACACCCCCCGGCAAGATGTGACCGGCACACAAGGAGGGCCAACCACCCCGTGCCACACCATCCCCCCAATGCAGAGCACACCCTGTACCGTGACCCCCAGAAACCCTGTCCAGGAGCAGCGTCCACCACTGCAGGAAACCCCATGCATGCCACCAGCCCCACTGTGACAATGCAACCCTGTGTACCACAGAACCATGCAAGACAGCCCCACTATGAGTACCCATCAGTGGGTGGCAGCACACAGTGATGCAACAATGGCATACACAGTGCCACCATGCACAGCCCCCCGAGGTACAGCTGAGAGACTGACCATGCATCGGCACATGAGGTACCCCACACATGACAGGGCATGCCCCAGACCCCACATCCAGTGGTACAGCACTCTGCACACCCTCCCAAGGGCACACCCTGACCCAGCACTGGCCACAACAGCCAGCGCAGACATCCACAGTGGTTCATGGAAGCATTCACCACACCAGATCAACACAGTGCATGGACAAACACCCACCCATACCCAAGGGCACAACAACACAGAGACGCAGTAGCTGGGCAACCAAGCCACCACAGTATTCATATCAAAAGACTTGTAATGAAAAGCATCAAACAAAACTATTTACAAGTATGTGCAGATGTGTGGAGGGCCACAAACAAGGTGGGGGTGGGTAAGGGGCAGGGGTGAACAAATGGGATAGGAAAGGAGGGGTGTGAGGGTGGGTCCGGGGGGTAGGGGAAATCAGGAGCATAGGGATGGTCACTGGGAGCCTTGCTCCCCACTCTGGCTGCTCCACCTTTTGTGTCTCCGCCGGACACCCAGTTGCTCAAACCCCCACAGTATGTCCAGCGATGATCTCGCCAATGTCAAAATCTCCCACAGTGCCTCATGGACAACCTGCAGCTGGCAGATACCTAGGACAAGGGAGCACAGTCAGTAGGTGTGAATGCACAGCCCCATACAGCCCACCCACTGTGCATGGCATATGGCTATGGGACATGCCCCTGTGATTGTGTGTGACCACCCACAGTGATCACATCCATAAGACCTGCCCACCCAGGTGCATACAGCCATGCAGACCACTGCACACACCCACCGGCCAAGTTCTGCACAGCACCACCGTGGCTGTTTAGTGACATGGCTATGTGGTGCGAAGGCAGTGGCACAGCCATGTACCCGGTGCATGCATGGACCACCATTGATGCACTCCCAGACATGCAGTGCCACTGGACAGTGCTGACTGGAACAAGTTGTATGCATGGCAGTGATGTCAATAGATGGTGGCCATGCCCCGCTGCCCACCCTGTTACACAGCATGCAATAGTAATCATGGAGGTATGGCACTCACCATCATCAGGCTGGTCCCTCTGGTGCTGTGGACTGTCGCCCCTCCTACTGGCCCTGTCCTCCTGCTGGTACCTCTGCTCCCTGGCCAGCTGCCTGTCTTCCAGCCCTGTGGTACAAACATGGAGAGAGGAACATCAGTACAATCCTGTAGCAAAGTCCCCCTGCCCCCATGTGTGTGCAATCCCACCCAGCCTGACCCACCCTGATAACACCACCACAGCCAACACCGGATGGTCCCTCCCCATGTTCCAGACACATGAAACCGTGATCATATGAAAGATAAAAGTGTGTGGACTAACACCTACCTGACCATGGCACCGTGTCCTCCTGGCATGTGTCCACAGGCAGGCAACAGGTCTGGTTTCCTCCTCCTCAGGTTGCCATACCTGTGGCGGCACTGCTCCACCATCTGCCTCCTTCCTGTGGCCTCCTCCAGGGCTTCAGCCACCTCCTGCCACACCTGGCTCCTGGACCTGTCCAGGGGTGCCTCCTCAAACAGTGGGCCATAAAGTGGCTCAACAATTGCCACCAGGTTAGCTAGCTCGATTTGGGTCCACTGGGAAGCCCTCCTCCATGCCATCTCACTTGCTCAGTAGGTTCAGAATGGTTCTCTGCAGCGCAGATCCACCATGTGCAGATGCTGTGCAGTACAGTGCTGCCATTCCCTATCACACTGTCACTGAACAGTGCGATAGTGGTGCAACCATGCCTGACGCATGGCACCTAGGGGCAAAGGTCGGGCACAGGGTCAAGGGTCTCTGGTGCACGGACAAGCACAGCGCCATTGGAACCTAATGCGGGTAGCGTGATTGGGTGCCTGTGTGTTACCTCCAGTAGTGGCCTACCGTGCTGTTGCCCCAGTGCGCCTATGATATTCTAGTGCCACAGTGCCATATAGGTGAACATTGCTGTAGCACCACTAGCACAATGGTGGCCATGCCCTGCATTGCCTGCCATGCACAGTACATCAAGCAGTGCAGCAGGTGCCTGTGTCAGCAACCCGGACAGGTGCAGTGAAGTGTGTACTGCGCATGTCACAGAACTGCACCCTTGGCTCAGCCCGTTCAACACAATTGTGCAAAGCGCAACACCACGATATTCAGCCGTCATATGCAAATCAGCTAATCAGCCATTCAATGGCACAGCACTGCAATTTACATCCACTTAAAGTTGCCCCTCACCTCATTTGCATGGGTTGTGCTATAAAAGTGTGACATTGGGCTGTACTGGCTATAGTCGGTTACTGCAGTCTATTGGTGAGTTGCATGCTGTTTGGGAGTGTGGACTGTGGATTTTGGGACATGCATGGGACTGCACAGTCACAGGTAACAACTGTCATTCTCACAGGCTAAATCATGACCGAGAGAGTTGTAGGAGAGGAGGAACACAGTGGTGGGAGGAGGAGGAGGCCTAATTTCACCAAGGCCGAGATGGATGCCCTGTTTGAGGCCTACCTGAATCAGGAACCGCTTCTCAGTGGATGGCAGGGAACACCCCAGGCCCAAGCTTCTGCATGGGAGAACATGGCACGTGCAGTGAACCTGCATGACAGCCACCAGTGCTCCGGCAGGAGTACAAGAAGAAGATGGGCACAGACAGGAGGAGGATAAAGGAGAAGGTGGCTGCCATCAGGGCATCATGAGCTGTGACAGGTGGGGGACAGCAGGAGGTGCTACACCTGACTCCACAGAAGGAGAGGGTTGCTGGCAGCATGCAGCATTGTGCATTGAGGGTGTTCTGGGTGGTGGCTTCCTGACAGGTGGTAGCCCATCACTGCATGGTAGGTCATCGTCTGTATATTGGGGGGACAGGGTAGGTCACAGGCAGTAACGTGACTTTGTTTTCCCTTACAGATTCTGAGCATCTGCATGGGTCAGCGGTGGTGGGTCTGTCCACTGCGGCCAGTCAGATGGAGATGGAGGAGGGCCCACCCACCTCCACAGGTATACACAGCTCAGCACGTCAGTGGGCCCACCTGGCTGTCCAGACTGATGTTGTTGGACAGGTGCAGAGGAAGCCCTACTCACGTCCCAGTGTGCCAGAGTCCACAGATGCCAACATGCTGTGACTCGGGCTGGTTCCGGGTCCGTCACTGATGATGATGCCGCTAACGCCATGGGCAGTGACACGTGTGTGCCATGGGATGGCCACACAGCAGGTAACATTGCGGCCATGGCTGTGGGTGGTGCTGCCGTGGAGGCCTGCGTGTCATCACAGTCCCAGCCTGTGCCTGTCAGCACCAGTGGGGCAGCACTGGTGTGTGTACAGGACAGTGGGACTGTTGTGGCCACTGCGGTGGCACCAGTGAGCTCTGAGGATTGGCAGCCGGAGGGGCAGCATCAGCAGTCGGCCAATGGGCTTGGGGGTACAGGGTCAAGGGTGGCATCACTGCACCACCTGTGGACATGCCCAGACCTGGTCCTGGTGTGCAGCGCCCGCCCTCAAGGGGTGCTGAGCATCAGGGCCATGCAGACCCTGAGGGACAGGATGCCAAGGAGGCAGATGACCTCTTAGATGAGCACACCGCATGCAAAGCATCAGTCAACCAGCAGATGCAGCTTGCGATGTCGGTGGATGCACTGCGTGCGACTCTGGAGTGGGCAGAGGAGCATCGCAGCAGAGCACCGCTCTGATCCTGGCAGGGATGGACCGATTCTGCGAGGATGTGACGCTGCCATTGACAGGCAGACACAGGCATTCACTGCTTTCATGGCCTACAATGGGCACACAGTTATTGCCCATGCATCACAGACACCACGCAGTGCACTGTCCACCCGTTCCCAGTGTCATGCGACACCATCCTTGTTGACACGGGTTCAGCTGTGGGCATCTCGAGCATGCCTGGCACAGACATGTTTGGTGTGCTGCAGACCCTATGCTAGCACAGTTGTGTTCATGCAGTGGAACCCTGGGGACCACCGTGTGTCACCCAATGAGGCCAGTGGTCAGTCAGTCAGTGCTGGCGGGTCGCGGCGGGGCTGCCCATGAATCTGTGGCAGCTGGGGCACTGTGGCGCATGACTGACCTGTCTTCCAATGTGGCTACTGTCTGGTGCTGCCCTGTGTGCATTGTGTTATTCAGCGGGCATTGCGGTGGGTACCCAGCCCTGCATGCAGACACACAGTTCATCTGCATGCCCTCCCAGCTGCTGTCCACAGTTGTGTGTATGATGATGCCTGCATTGCACTGTACACCAATGTGCAATGGTGCTCAGCATCTGACACATGCACAAGGACAGACAGCAGGAGTGGTGGTCTCTGGACATGTGTGTGGCTAGGGGTGGCATTCTGGGTCAGTGTGCCTCCTACCTTTGTGCATGTCTGGTGCATTTGTGTGTGTATATGTGTGTGTGTGTGTGTGTGTGTGTGTGTGTTCACATGGCATGTTAGACCTCACCCATCCCTGATTGTGTGTGTGGTTGCATGCCCGGCCAGCTCCCTTGATGGCATGCACCCCTGGTGTGTGTCCATGTGTGTTTGTGGGTGGTGCCATAGTCACTGTTAGTTGCACATGGCCCCATGACTTACCTTGGTTGGCTTAAGTGCTCCTCCGTGATGGTGTCCTGGTGCAGCTGTGCCAGCCGGAGCAGTCGGGGGTCCCGTCGCCCAAGGGGGGGCTGCCCATCACCATTGTCACTGGCGTCCTCATCGTCCCCATCGCTGTCACCCTCTTCGACCTGCTCGGCTATTCCACATTCATTGGCCATATTGTGCAGGATGCAACAGGCCAGGAATAGCCTGCAGGCCTTTGAGGGGCTGTACTGTAGGGCACCACCGGAGGTGTCCAGGCAATGGAAATGTGTCTTCAGCATCCTGAACACCCACTCGATGACATTACATGCGGTGGCGTGTGCCTCATTGTAACGTTGTTGCGATGGGGTCATGGGCCGCTGGTAGAGTGTGAGCAGCCAGGGACGGGTGGGTATCCACTGTCACCTGTGTGTAGCAGGTGGAGGTTAGTTTGGTGATCAGCATCCCCCTGCCCTGGGCAATGTAGTCCACTACCAATGCCACCTCTGACCATGCCACCCAGGCCCTATGATTGTCCATGTGGTTTGCATACTCACCCACTAGGTGGCCAGTGGGGATATCCCCACTCTCAAATCTGTGGCACAGTGCCGACTGGTACCAGATGAAGGCATCATGTGCTCCCCCAGGTTGCGTGGCACAGACATTGATTATGCGCCCGCTGGCATTGTACACCACCTGGCAGTTGATGCTGGCATAGCACTTGCGACTTATATATGCGGCCCCCTCGGGGTCAGGTGGTGTGCGGATGGCCACATGGGTGCAGTCTATTGCCCCTAGCATGCCAGGCATACGTGCTACCCTGTGGAACTCCTGTATGTTTGCTGTGTGCTCCGCCAGTGTGCTGGAGAAATGGATGTACTCCGCAGCATGTGGCAGCAGTGCTCTGAGGAATTGGGTGAAGTGGCGTGACGTGGCCAACTGGGTTATGCCTGTGGTGCACCCAGTTGGTCTCTGGAAAGCTACCCGTGGTGAGCAAGCACATGCAAGCTGTCACTTTTGTCTACACTGACAGAGCATGGCTCCGTCTTGTGGGTGCCTGCATCACATCACTGCACAGCTCACAGAGCCATCTCAGAATTACCGATTCAGGTGGTACCAGCCTACGATCTCCATATCACTGTACAGCTTGAAGCTTGTGCGGGCTTGGTACTTCCTGTTGGGGGCATAATGCCGATGGGCCCATCCACGGCCATGCCCCCCTGCTGCCAGCCTTCTCACCCCCCCATGACTGCCTCCATCTGGATGGTGGCACTGGCCATGTCCCTGGCTTGTGTTCACCCCAGCAGCTGTTTCTGTATTCCCCCTGCTGTCCTGACTGCTACTTCCCCTGCACCAGGAACACCTGCCTGTGCTGGCCTCACTGCTGTGTGGCGTACTTCCCCCTTCTGCACTGTGGCTCCCCACACCTTCCCCTGAGCCTGTTGATTCCTGGTGCCCTTTCCTGGCCTGCCCTGTGTGTCCCTGATGCCCAGTTTGTCCTGCTAGACTTCGGCCTCATGTGCCTTCCCCGTAGCGTTCTTGCACCTCTCCCTTGCTCCCTTTTATTTTGGCTCATTTCTGCTATGGCACAACTTCCGCTGGCTCCCTATTGCACATGGCGATGTATGAATATCGGACTGCGCCTATTTATGCATGGCCCCCTTTAGTTGCGCATGCATTCATTATCATTGTGCTGTTGCTCAGCCTTATTTGGGGGCGCAAACTGCCTCCTGCTGAATATTGCAGAATGGTGCATTTTCAGACTTGCGCAGGTACAACCCTATTGCGCATGGCTCAACTCTTTTGAATATCTGAGCCATATATGTATATATAGATATATATACATATATATGTATACATACATACATATATATATATATATATATATATATATAGATATATATACAGTATATATTTTTTTCACATATATCTTATAGTGGCACACTAGTGCCACTATAGTTAGGGTTGCATACCCCACTTAAGGTCAAATCTGAAATTTGACAGCTTAATAACTTTGCCACCATACCATGGATTTGCCTGAAATTCAGCATGCACAGTTTGGTACCATAGATCTCTGGACCTGCCAACTTTTGTTATGGTCAGATGTATGGTTGTGGAGCTACAGAGTGCAGAAAAACACACAAATTATGCATTTTTGCACATTCTTTGCTCGCACCGACAGGCCACACAGCTTGTGTGACCAGTTTGAAACCCTCAGGGAACATGCAGCCAGGGTTCCCAATGTGATTTTCAAAGATTTCATGAAAAAATATTAAAAGGTTTAAAAGTTATTCAAAAAACAAGTTTCCCATCATAGTCAATGGGAAAAGTTAAAATATGTGAAAGTGTCACAAATGCAGTTTTTAGTGTTGCAAATGACCCTTGTAGTGTCACAAATGAGCCATCTTGTTTTCAGTTGGTGGTCACAGAAATGCTTGGCATTTAAATTTGGGACCCTCGATGGACACACTTATTGTTGTATTCACCTAGTCAAGCCCTGAGGATGCTAGCCATCTCTTTTTTGGGGGTAAAACACCCCAGCAATATGTTTTTTAATTTTGTAAAAGTAGTGTCACAGAGTAGTTTTGCATATGTGACACTTTTGCAATTTATTATGAGAAAGTGTCATGATTTGCGAAAGTACTTTGTGACACTATGGCCAAAACATTAGGGAATCTTTGCCACTCTGCTACAAAAGAACGGTTTGGTCCCTTGGGCTGAAAGTTGGAGAGAAGAAAGCCAAGATCCCACGGATGCGCCTTTTGGTGGTTTGGTGACAAAATATTAGAGGGTTGCAAAGTTACAGCACTCTGAAGTTGACAATTTTTCCCATAGGCTAACATTATGGGATCCGCCATGTCTTTCATGGCCTATATCTTGAAAACGATTCAAGATAAAGACTTTTCGTTGAAAGAATGCTTAGTCCCCACAGGGGCTAAGTGCAAAACTAGCCTGGAAAGTCATAAATAATATGAGATTTAAAATTTTTTTCTATGTCATACGGTTCCTGAGGTACAAGGAATTTAGTATTCCAAGTGCTGATTTTCTTCTCCAAGGGCCATAATTATGCATATATTCTTTGTAGTCACTGTGCTTTTGAATGTACCTTTTGGGAAAAAAGGGTTTGCATTTGAGTTACTGTTACTGTTAGCATTTCTGCTTGCATTTCCGTTACCATTTGCATTAGCATTTCCATTTATGTCACCCTTTGTGTTTGCACTTGCATTTGCATTACTGTTACCATTTTCTGTTACTGTTTTTATTTGTGTTTACTTTTACATCACCGTGTACATTACCCTTTGTGTTTGCATTTGTGCTTGCATTCGCGTTACTGTTACTATTTGTGTTTATGTAACCGTTTGCGTTAGCATTTCCACTTACATCACCGTGTGTGTTACCTTTTGCGTTTGTGTTTGTACTTGCGTTTGCGTTCCTGTTACCATTTGCATTTCCATTACTGTTTTTGTTTGTGTTTACTTTTGCTTCACCGTGTGCATTACCATTTGCATCTGCATACGCACTTGCGTTTGTCTTCACATTTGCATTTGTATTTCCCTTGGCATCATCATTGGTGTTACCGTAAGCATTTGCATTTCCAATTGCATTGCCATTACCGTTTGTGTGTTCATTATCATTTGCGTTTGCGTTTCCTTTGGCCTTAGCATTTGCATTTTTGGTAGCATTTCCATTGATCAGTGCATTACTGTTTCCTTCTGCATCACTGTTGCCATTATTGTTTCCGTTTCTGTTTGCGTTTGTGTTACCGCTTGCATTTTTGTTACCGTTTTCATTACCGTTTGCGTTTCCATTACCGTTAGTGTTTGCATTATCATTTTCATTACCATTTGCATTTCTGTTGCAGTCAGTGTTTGAATTTCTGTTTGTGTTACCATTTCTGTTTTTGTTTACATTTGTGCTTGCATTTCTCTTACCGTTTGCGTTATCGTTTCCATTTGCATCACGATGTGTGTTATCATTTGCGCTTGCACTTGCCTTACCATTAGCATTACTATTTTCTTTTACCTCACTGTTTCCATCACCGTTTGCGTTAATGTTACAGTTTGCATTTTTGCATTTGCGTAGTGCAGTGCAACACATTGTTTTTGCTATTTTTCTGCACTGCCATCCATGACACATAGCACAGCCAGTGCGTGGCTGATTGTTCTGAACCTTGGCACATAGAAATACCTTTGTTCACGGAAAATGCCAGTTTTTGTTTGGTGACAAAATGTTGTTCCTTTCCAGAGTTATTGCCATTTGAAGTTGGCCCACTTTGCAGTTACTGATTTTTCAGCCACCAGGTCTGTCATTTTAGAGTATTTTCAGATGCGATTTCTGCCATTTTATGTTGGCAGACTTCTTAAAGGTGCAGAAAAGTAAAAATTGAATATCTCTGCAACGGTTTGTCCTTTTTACATGAAATTTAGAGAGTGTTGAGTGGATGGCCTAGAGATGTGGCTTATGTTGTTTACATGTTTGAAAAATAATACTCTCTGGAGATACTGTGTGATGCAGTTAACCTTTTGCACATAGCATTCTGCATGGTGCTACTGGCTTGAAATGATAGAGAGCGTAGATCTAGTGTACGGAGGTGCTCAGTGGTCTGTGTACAAAATGAACAGGTGAATTATGCCACTCTGACAAATGAAAATTTGGCTTCATGTCTTCAATAACTTCTGAACTGTGTGTCTGATTTGCCTGGCATTTGAATGTGCAAAGATTAATAATACATATTTGACTGTGACAATTTTTGGGTCACTGGGATCTATGGTTGCTGATTGTGCATGTTACACTGTTTGCTCATGGCACTGTGCGACCGTTGAATGGATGTACACAGAATTCTGGATACACATTCCATTTACTATTTATAGTGACATTCTCAAAAAGAGGAAATTCATAGCAAAAACTCAGTTTAATGCATCAGTTAGGTTTGTTCCACAGTGACAAAAGCAAAGAAATTTGGTGTTAGGATTGCCGCTGCACTCCACGCCTGCCCACCCTACCAACAGGCATTGGGGTGTGTATGAGGTCGTCGGTCTTAACTCTCACCCCATTCTCCTATTCTGCACCACCTCAGCTTATTTACACATGGAATCAATCAATCAATCAATTAATCAAAATCTTTATTTTATCCAGGTGGGCACCATTGAGCAAGGCTCATTTGCAAGGTGGACCTGGTCATGAATACATCAAAGTACAGTACAGAAGCTGGTAAACAAAAAGCAATAATATACAAGGAAGAAAAAGTATATAGAGTGTATACAGTATGAGTACAAGGTTGAAATAAATAAAAAAGCAGCATTATTTTACAATTGAAGAAGTCAGCAGATGTCCAATCAACCATAGGCATACAGGGGTTATAAGCAGAGATCTTTTGAGTGAGGCAGCCAGCAACTACACATATAGGGGAAAGAGGCCGTACATGTGGTGGCAGGTTAGAGAGGTAAAGAAGAGGAGGGATATATTACTGACCACTGTGGGTAAAATTGAGCTAAAACCACAGAAAGTGATGATGGCTGTCATGTACTTCAATCAATCAATCAATCAATCAATCAATCAATCTTTATTTATAAAAGGCACCTTTCCAAAACCAAGGCGCCTGTACATGTCATAATAAAAATCAATAAATAATAATGCAATATTAAAAATATTCAAGGCTGCAGCATTAAAAATCATTATATGCTTGTCTAAAAAGGAATGTTTTTAACGCCCCCTTAAAACTTTGGACAGTTGGGCAGTCTTGCACCTGATGAGGTAGAGAATTCCACAGGGTTGGGGCCATAAAACTAAAAGATCTGGCCCCGGCTGTCTTTAAACGAACCCTGGGAATCTCCAGCAATTCCTCATCAGTGGATCAGAGAGAGCAGGAGGGACAGTAGGGACAAAGAAGATCTTTCAGGTAGCCAGGTCCCTGATCATGTAGGGCCTTATAGGCCAACAAGCCAACCTTGAAGGTGATTTGTCAGCACACTGGCAACCAGTGAGGTCCATGGAGTACAGGTGTTATATGACTGGCCCCAGAAGAACCAGTCAATAACCTGGCTGCTGCATTCTGCTCTAGCTGCAGGCAGCGAATATCAACACCCGGTAGCCCAAGATAAAGGGCATTGCAGTAGTCAAGGCGAGTAATGAAAGCATGGACCAAAGTAGGAAGATCATCAGGAGGAGCCAGGTGCTTCACCGGGCGATGTTCCTCAGATGGTAAAAGAGGCTTTGACAACTGCCAACACCTGAAATATAAGTGTCAAACAGTCATCAAACACAAAGTCCAGGTTCTGCACCTGGTCTGAGTTAGTTAGCTGAACACCTCCAATCCATAGACCTGAGGGTGATCCTGCCAAAAAACTCACCTCCAGGGTGACCTGGGTCTTCCACCAACACCTCAGTTTTCTCTGGATACAACTGCAGCCAACTCACATTCATCCAGTCCTGGATTTTGGCCAGACAGTTGTTAAGACCAATATGACACTTGTTTATTATGATAATGACAGAGGAGGGTAGCTAACTGGACACTACTATGGATGGGGTGGAACTTTAGCCAGGCTGGAGTGGACAGGGAAGGGTGGGTGCAGTAGGAAGAGTTAATAGGAAAAGAGTGAGGAATGGAGTGAGGATTAGGGCGGATGGCCCAACACACACCCGATGCCTGTTGGTGGGGGCAGGGTGGGTGTGGGGTGCAAAGGTGGCAACTCTAACACTGAATTTCCTTGCTTTTTGTCTCTGTGGAACAACCCTAACTAAAGCATTAAATTGAGTTTTTTTGCCATGAATATATATATCTATATATATAAAATATCTATATCTATCTATATATATATATATATATGTGTGTATATATATATATATATATATATATATATATGGGTAGCGCAGTATATCGAGTGTTGCACAGTTGCGGTACCAATTGAATAACATGTATACAGCTGCCGCGTAAATAGCAAGCACTGTAATAGTCCATCACTCTTCCTAACTCTTTCTATTTTACCCTTTTAGTTGAGGACAAAGTTGTATCTACTATTTTAGCATAACTTTCATATAGATATTATGACACGCAGTAGTGGCGACAGTATAGATTAAGGTAATGGTAACTTCTGTGTTAAACTTGCATTTTGTAATGTTAATACCTTTGGAACCATTCAACAGATTTGCATGATGTTTGGCATGCTTAAAGATCAAATGCACACATATTTCATAGAAGCTTCAGTTCACTTGAATTCATATCCCTGTGTCATGATTAGTGTTTCCTAAAAATATCATGCTGTTTGGTTTTGTGGTTTTCTTTAAATCAGCATCTATTAATGTGCTCTGCAGTAATTGAAAACAGTGAAGAAACACTGAAGATGTTTCTTTCCCTGACAGTGAGCAACGACATTATACTTGTCCAGCCTGCTGCTTCAGCAGTTAAATCTCTGACTGACTGAATAAACTGTTGCAGTTCCTAGTTAGATCAGTCTGTAGAGCTACTTGTTTTCACTCAACTTGTTACTAACTCATCTGTCTTGTTTTTAGAGAGAAATGCATAAATCTATCTCTGTTCTCATAAAAAGTTGACAATTTGGGGTTCAGTGCTGAATTTTAGTGGTATCAATGAATGTCTGAGATAAATTACCTTATCTGTATCACAGAAGTCAATTCTCTGTCATCAAAATTCTGCATCATATTCTGGCTATATAAGACAGGGTTGTTTAATGGATGTAAAATAAATCTGCATTCTGTTAAGTCATAGATGTAGTGTGTATTTGATGTAGCCAAAATAAATAGGTTCATGTGAGAACAATTTTGTTTTTATGTCAGATTTAGTTATTTATTTATTTTATTTATTTATTTCAGTCTAGGATTACAATACCTTTGCGCCAAGGCTCTTTTACAAAGGTTCCATGTCAGCATGTGCAACAGTCATCATTTTTAGTTACAAACATATAGTCATTTGACTTACAGACATGTAATAACCAGTACAAAGACTTGAGCTATGAACAAGACAATGGAAGGGGGTGGGTGGTGGGAAGAGAGGGTAGGAGATCGAGGGGAGGTGCAGGGTAAGGGAGAGCAGGAGGTGGTTGGGGCAGGGGCAGGAGTGGAGATATGGGGGTGGGTGAGGGTGGGAGACAGTGCAGCCAGGAGGCCTTGTTAAGGGAATATAACAGGTAAGGTGCTAGGGGTACAAAGACTGATTGTAAGTGCTGGGTGCTGGGGCATTTGCAGCTGGAACAGTGGAAATGTTAAGATGGGCAATCACAGGATACATGCGTGAGAGGCGCAGCTTGGACTTGAAGAGGCCAAATGTTGGACGGTTGCTATGTCGCTGCCTAGAGTTGAGCCAGTTGGATGCCTGATAGGTGAATGATCTTTGTCCTTGTCTTGTGCGACATTGTGGGATATGTAGTAGATGGAATTGGATCTTCTTGTAGTGATGTTCCTATGTCTAGGCCAAGGAGGGCACAGACAACAGGTGGGGCAAGACCCATTATAATTTTCTTGCCCATGATGCAGGTTTGGTATTTTATGCATTTGTCCAGTTGAAGCCATCCAGATTGGGAATAAAGGTCACATGTGTGGGTACGGCGATGTGAGCCAGTGATGAGATGACAGGCCTTATTCAGGGAGGTCATGATACATTTGAGAGCAGTGGTAGTTGCAGACCTATATATGATAAGACCATAGTCTATGATGCTGACGATGGAGTTTTGGATGGCCACTGACAGTGCTTCTGGGGTTAGGTGTTTCCCATGCTGGAAATTATGCCTAACCTCACATTGGCAGACTTTGCAACATTGCTGATATGGACAGTGCATGAGAGGTGAGGATCAAGGATGATGCCGAGCCTGAATGATTGTGTTTGCTCTAAGATGGCTCCTTGTTTGGTTGCAATGGAGAGGTGGAGTTATTTGTTTTTGTTGTGGGGGCTGCAGAAGACCATAGACTTGTTTTTAGATTGAGAATCAGTTTATGATTTAGGAACCAGGATTTGATGGAGGAGAAGGCCTGCTGAAGTATATTTTGTAATTGGATTGGATCAGGGTCCGAGGTGAGGATCACAGCATCGTCAGCATAGAGAATTATTTGTTCTGGGCAGCTGTCTGGTAGTGAGTTTAAGAATAGGCTGAAGAGGAGAGGTCCCAGAATGGAGCCCTGGGGGACTCCCGAGTGGACCGATCTAGGGTCTGAGAGTGTATCAGTGATTCTTACTGTTTGGGACTGTTCTTCAAGGTATCTCTTAAACCAGCCAATGGAGTCAGTTGACAGCCCAGTGTTCTGAAGCTGGACAAGCAGGAGGCGGTGTGATTGACGGTGTTGAAGGCTTTAGTTAAGTCAATGTAGATTAGCCTAGTAGTTCACCAGAGTCAAGTGCATTGTGGATTGTGCTGGTGAATTCAAGTAGGGCTGTGGAGGTGCTGTGACCTTTGCAGAACCTGTGTTGTTGCTTGCAAAGGATGTTGTACGTATCCAGATATTCCGTGAGCTGGTCCAAGACAATGCATTCTAGTGCCATGAAGAGTGGAGGTAGTAGGGAGATAGATCTGTAGTTATTGTGGGAAGTTTTGTCACCACTTTTATGGATTGGGGTGACAGTGGCAGATTTCCATCTGTCTGGGAACTGGCTAAGGCTGAGGGAGAGGTTGAAAATTCTGGTCAGAGGACTAAGCACTTCATCAAGTGTGAGAGACAGGATTTTGAGATTGAGGGAGGCATTACTGAATCTTGATTTACCAAGAGCTTTGGTAACATATTTGCATACATGGTGAGCCTTGACTGCTTTGAAGTAGAAGTGGGGGGAGCTGGTGGGAGTAGTGTTCATTGCGGACAGAGGGGCTTCACCATCTTTGAAGTAGTCCTGGGGTAGGACAGCTCTGAGGTTGGTAAAGGCTTTGTTAAAGGTATCCGCAATGGTTTTTGGGTTGAGGGTTGTGGTTCCGTTGATGTTGAGTATTGATGGGGGAGTTTTGGGTGGATTCCTGGTGAGTTGCTTTATGTTCTTCCAGAATTCCTGACCATTGCCCCAGGAGTTTGTGAGGGCATGCTTATAGTAGGCAGACTTCATTTGCTGGATGGTTTTGATGCAGTCATTGCGGGCACGTTTGTAGTTTTGGATGTCGTTTTGCCTTCCAGAGTTTCTGGCCAGCTCCCATAGGTGGTCTCTTGTTTTTAGCATCCTGAGGAGATCACCTGTGAGCCCAGGGTTACTGAGTGATTTGACTTTGCGTTTCTTAATAGGAGCATACGTTTCTCAGGCCACAGTGAAGATGTTTATGAAGTGGTCAAGGGCAGTGTTTACATTGGTTGCATTGAAGATAGGGGACCAGTCTTGATGGAGGGAGGTAGGAATTGAGTCAAGGAAGGTGACCATTGGGTAGAACCCTGCTGGTGATAGTTTTTGGTGGTTGTTTGATGAATTAATTTAACCAGGTGCAGCTAACAGGGGAGTGGTCACTGAGAAAGTCAGGGAGAACATTAGTGTTAGATATCCACAATGGGTGACTGATAAGGATCCAGTCCAAGAGTGTGCTGGTGCTGGTCCTATAATTTTTCTTGGTTGATGAGGCAACCATTTGCATGATGTTCACTGCAGCAACGGTATCCCTGTGTGCACCAGCATCAGCCGCAGGCCAGTTGATGTTAAAGTTGCCTAGGAGGATGGATTTGGTGTCCGGTGGGAGTAACTTTACAAAGTCAAGAACAGCTGTTAAACCAGTTCCCTGTTCTTGGGAGGATGTAGATGGTGGCAACAGTGAGGGTTTTGTTTTGGGCTCCAAGGAGGATTCTCAATGGCAGTATCTGAGCAATTGTGGGTTGGAGTGAGGTAATGATGTGGTGCCCCTGTATGGAGTCTTTCAGGTAGAGAGTGCAGCCCCCACCTCTTTTGGAGAGGTGATCCAGCCTAAAGACACTGTAGCTGGGAAAGCTGATTGCATGGTCCAGTACTGATGGCATGAGCCAGGTTTCTACAACTGCCAGGATGTCAGGGCAGTGCTGGCTGGTGAAGACCTGTAGAGCATCCATTTTAGGAAGGAGGCTACAGATGTTGATTGGTATGAATGAGAGGACACCCAAAGGCTTGCTCAGATTAATGGCTTTAGAGCAGAATGGGCCAGGGTTTGGGTGCACATTGCCTGACAGCATTAGGAGGAGGAGGAGGAGGACTAGCCTCAGGAGCTGTGGTGTATTTCTTTAAGGAATGCTTTCATCTGCTAGCATCTTGGGAAATTACCGAGCATCGACAATAGTGGGTGAGGTGGCATAGAGCAGGGGGAGCAGAGTGGAGGCTAGAACCAGTGTGGGTGTAGGACAGTTTCATGGTGATAGGGTGGACCATGGGCAAGTGGCAGTGACCAGTGTGCAGCATGCCTAAGTGGAGGAAGGATGTAGGAATGTGGAAGCTGTGGGGGAAGGAGGGAAAGCAGGCTTTTGGGGTGTGCAATGGGGAGGAAGACAGGCAACAAGAAATAGAATGGGGTACAGTATGGTGGAGGTGCATGATTACGGTAGGATTCGTGGTAGGCGGAGGGAGGGGTAAGACAGGCTGGCGGGGCTAGGGAGAAGGGGCAGAAGAGCAGTAGCTGGATCAGTGGGAAGTGAGGATACAGCCAGGAAGGCCAGGTAACCAGGAACTGTGTCTTTCAGAGGGTAGACTTTTTTTTTATGAAAGAACAAGAATTGCTCTAGAGGCAGGTCTTTATAACCTGGTAATGGAAAACTAGCCTCTTAAAAAACAAATTGTCCTGGCCAATCAGAGCAGGTTTGCTGGATGCACCTGTCTTCCGATTGGCTGCGCTGTCGCAGTACCTTCCAAGGAGCTGCAGGTGGGTGTCCTGGTCTTGGTCGCTGGCTGGCTGGGTTTCTGATGACCATGGGGGAGCTGAAGCAGCCCTGTTTAAGGGCAGGCAGCTTCCAAGGAGCTGCAGGCGGGCGTTCTGGTCTTGGTCAGTGGCTGGCTGGGTGCCTGCTGACCGTGGTGGAGCTAAAGCAGCCCGTTCAGGGCGAGGCAGCTTGACAAACAGGTATCTGCCACACTGCTATTTCAGGAACATATACTGTATAAACTCTAAAAATTCAGTTCTTTGTGGGGTTCTGTGTGAAAATACATCATGTACAGTATGCGTATAACTAGAAATACTGTATGGCATCCTGATGCCCCCATCTCCTGCCTCTCAGTTGAGGCTGCTGCACCCTGCTTGCCTCTGTCCCCAACCCCCACAGTCAGGGCCAAAGCACACTGTTACCCTCTTTTCCTCTCTTCACAGACAGGGCTGCTGTGCTCTGCTAAGCCCTAGAGACCCAGGGCCACTGCCTTCACAGTTTGGCCTGCTGCACCATGCTGTCCCAGTCCCCCAAAGGTGGGGCTTTTGCTGCATCCTGCTGCCCATTTTCATTGCCCCAATTGGGCAGGGCTGCTACACCACATGCACCCCATCACAGAACCAGGGCTGCTGTACCCTGATTCCCCTCTGTGTCCTGCAGCACAGACAAGGCTTCTGTAACATGCTGTCCTCTGTCGCCTGACACCACTGTGCCCTGCTGCACCATAGAGCCTCTTTCCCCCACTGTTAGAGTTGTTGTACCATGCTGCTCCCTACCTCTAGAGTCAGATCCTTTGGTACATTGCCCAAAACTACCCAATAGAAAATACAATGTGTGCAGAAGACAGTGAGCAGTGTGTTGTAGCAGCCTCATAGAAGGTAGGAGACAGGTGGCTTTAGGGGCAGGGAATAGGGGAAGAAAAGAGCTGCTGCCTCAACTGTCAAGCAAGAGACAGGGTCATCAGGATGCGTGATAGTCTAGTTATGCACATACATAATGCATTTTCACATAGAAACCCTCAAAGAACTAAATGTTATGAGTTCATACAGTACATGTTCCTGAAATAGCAGATTTTGACAGACACAGGGTTGTCAATCTGACATGAAAACAACATTGTTATCACATGAACATATTTATTAAGACTATATCAAAGACGTACTGCATCTATGAATTAATGGAATGGAGATTTATTTTATATGCATTAAACAACCCTGTCTTATATAGCCAGAATAGAATGCATAGTTTTGATGACAGAGAACTGACATCTGTGACAAAGACAAGGTAATTTTTGCAGACATTCATTCATACCACTTCAGTTCAGCACTGAACTACAAATGATCAACTGTTTATTAGAACAGAATGATTTTAAGCTAATCTCTAAACACAGAACAGATGAGTTAATAACAAACTTTGAGTGAAAACAATTAGCTCTGCAGACTGCTCTAACTAGAGAACTGCAACAGCTTATTCAGTCAATCAGGGACTTAATTGGTGAAGCACCAGGCAGGACAAGTATGATGTCATTGCTCACTGACAGGGACAGAACCATCTTCACTGTTTCTTCATTGTTTTTAGTCACTGAATAGCACATTAGCAGATGCTGATTTAAAGAAACCACAAAACCCAACAGCATATTTTCAGGAAACACTAATCATGACACAGGGATGTGAATTCAAGGGAATTCAAGCTTTTTATGAAATATGCACATTTGATATTTAATGTCTAGGGGTAGGTCTCTTGACCTGCCAGAGTTCATGAGAATCTGCTGTATAGTTTCTGAGACATAGAGTGTTGAAAAACAGAGAAATCCATGTTTTTGAGATTTTTTTGTCCACCTGGATCTCAGAAATGGCTTTAGAACTTTAGACTTTGGAAGGGCTGACTTTAGCATAATGGGTGAATACCTGAGGAATGCATTAGCAAATGGCCAGAAAGGAGGGGTGGAAGAACAATGGAGAAAAATCAAAACTGCCATCATGGAGGCAACAAGCCTTTGTGTGAAACTGATGAAGAAAACAAAATGGAATAAAAACCACTATGATTCTCAAAAGAGGTGTCAGTGAAGGTTAAAGAGAAAAAGGCTGCATTCAATAAGTATAAGGAATCACAGAAGGAGCACAGCAGGGAACTGTATCAATTAAAGCAGAAAGAAGTGGGGAAGGCAGTCAGTAAAGCAAAGGCCCAAACTGAGGAAAAGATAGCCTACTCATTTAAGAAGGGGGATAAAACCTTTTATAGGTACATTAGGGAGCATAGAAAGGTTAAGGGATGGATAGTGAAGATTAATAAAGGAGAGGGGAGGTGGGCAGAGGGAGACAGTGAAAAGGCAGAGATACTGAATGAATACTTTTGCTCAGTATTCACAAAAGAAGAAGAGGAGGAGTTACCTAAACCAAATAATAGAGACATTCTGGGTAGTGGGGTTGACGCCAGTCCATTTACAGAAGAAAGAGTCCTGAAAGAATTCCTAAAACTCAAGGTGGACAAAGCAATGGGGCCTGACGGGATTCACACTAGAATCCTAAAAGAGCTAAGGGAGGACCTAGTGACACCACTAACCACACTTTTTAACGAATCATGGGAAGATGGGGTGGTACTTGAGGACTAGAGGAGGGCAGATGTGATTCCCCTTCACAAAAGTGGGAGCAAGGCAGAAGCAGGAAAATACAGACCTGTTAGTTTGACCTCAGTGGTGGGGAAAATGATGGAATCACTTCTGAAAGAAAGAATTGTTCAGTACCTAGAGGCCAGCAGGGCACAGGACCCAAAGCAGCATGGATTCACAGCAGGAAGGTCATGTCAGATGAATCATATCAATTTCTTTGACTGGGTGAAAAAAGTAATAGACCAGGGAGGGGCTGTGGATATGGCCTACCTAGACTTTAGCAAGGCATTTGACACAGTCCCGCACAAAAGATTAATAATCAAGTTAGCCAGCCTGGGAGTGGGTTCCAGGGTGGTAGCCTGGGTAGCAAGCTGGCTGCACAACAGGACACAGAAGGTAATAGTGAATTGAACACATTCTGAAGAAAGGGGGGTTACTAGTGGAGTACCTCAGGGCTCAGTACTGGGTCCAGTCCTCTTTAACGTCTTTATAGGTGACATTGCAGAGGGTCTGGAAGGAAAGGTATGCCTCTTTGCAGATGACACAAAGATCTGTAACAGAGTTGATACGCAAGGGGGGTAGAAAGGATGAGAAGGGACTTGGCAAGGTTGGAGGAATGGTCAGACATATGGCAACTTAGAATCAATGCAATGAAGTGCAAAGTAATGCACCTGGGAAATAAAAATCCAGAAGAAGAGTACACAATAACAGGGGAGGTACTAACAACAATAATAATGGAAAGGGATCTGGCTGTAGTCATATCAGATGACCTAAATGTGGGTAAGAAATGTGAGAAGTCAGTAAGGAGAGCCAGGGGGATACTGGGATGCATAGGGAGAGGCATCACAAGTAGAAAAAGGGAAGTGGTTATCCCTCTGTACAGACAGTTGGTGAGACCCCATCTGGAGTACTGAGTGCAGTTTTGGAGACTTCATCTACGCAAGGACATAGACAGGATGGAAGTAGTCCAGAGGAGGGCAACTAAAATGGTGCAGGGTCTACATTAGAAACCATATGAAGAGAGACTAAGAGAGCTTAATACGTATACCCTTGATGAAAGGAGGGACAGGGGGAACCTGATAGAAACTTTTAAGTACCTCAAGGTAATCAACAAAGTCCAGGAGGGTAGCATCTTTCAAAAAAAAGATGTGTAAGAACAAGGGGCACAATTTGAGGTTAGAGAGGGCAGGCTCAGGGTAATGTGAGAAATTCTTTTCACGGAGAGAGTGGTGGATGCATGGAACCACCTTCCTGGAGAGGTTGTGGGGTCTAAAACAGTGGAGGAATTCAAACATGCATGGGACAGACATAAGGCAATTATAGTGGGGGGTTGCAGGAAGTAGGCTGTTGGTTAACTACAATCTGCAGCTTATCCAATAGGTAGGGAAATGGGCTGACGGGTGGGCCAAGTGGTCCTTATCTGCCGTCAAAGTCTATGTTTCTATGTTTCTATGTTAGGTTGTGGTCTGAAATTTTCATGGTAGAATGCCTTTGCCTCACAGATGTCCCTTTAAAGGTTTGGTGAAAACATTAATCCATTCAAAAATGATTAAACTTTAAAATTTCCCATTATGGCCTATTGGAGAAAATGTATGATCTCAGTGTGAAAGTAGGTAAACGACCCCTCAAACCAGTTTCTTTGCCACTTAATAGCAAGAAAACAGCAAGAAGACAGTTATGACTTTGGGATGAAATTTACAGGGTGGCAAGCCCTTGCCACACAGATGTCCCTTTGCTGGGTTGGTGAGAAAATTAACACCAGTTCCATAGTATCAGCACTGTGAAGTTGCAAATGTTCCCATAGGATAACATAATGGCAGTCGTGAGGCCTTTTGGTGGCTATATCTCCAAAATAGTTTGAGATATGGATTTTTTGTTAAGCACAGCTTAGTACAACTTGTTCTAAGCATGTGTTGAGGTGGCCAGGCCATGAGCACAACTGTGAAGGAATTTTTTCCAAAGTTCCTACAGTTCCTGAGATATTGCAACTTTTGCAGCACAAGGGTTACCTGGAATCCCACATTTGGATCCCATTATGCAATAATGGGAGCGCAGGGCCCTACATTATGCAGTAGTCCTGACTCCACGCTCCACATGGAGATGTGATTTCATTAAGATATCAGCGCGCTTCGGTATCTGGGCCCTGAACTACCACACAAAAATCCGATACAATTACAAAATGTACGCATGATAGGAGAGCACGGCCCTGCACTCCCACAACCACATTCAAGTAACATTACACTTTCTCAAAAAGAAGGGAAATTCATAGCAAAAAAACTTTGTTAATGCATCAGTTAGAATTGTCATTATAGTGACAAAAGTTTGGAAATTTGATGTTAGGGTTACTAACTCTACCCCCCCACCCCCACCTCCAATCTTCACACACCAACAAGTGTCGAGGTGTGCCTTGGGGTCGTCGGGCCTAACTGTCACCCCATTGTCCTATGCTGTACCACTCAGCTTCCTTCCGAATGGAATGAGGTGAGAGTTATGGTTGGCAACCCCAAGCACACCCCAATGTGGTGTGGGGCATCGGGTAGGTAAGGCCATGCAACTACTAAGTGTGGTACATTGTGTGCAGCTGCAATCAGGGATGTGTACGCTTGGTGTACATGGCCTCAGTTTTGCTGTTGATCTCCACTGAGCATGCAGTACCTGGTCAGGTGGGTGGGGATGTCTCGTAGTACATTTAGACATTTGTTTGTTATTTCTGTCACCTGCTGCTGGATGTCTGTCATTGGTTGGGTTGACTTGGTCCTCCCCCATACTTGCATATGTGTGTGTGTGTCTGTGTGTGTGTGGTGCTGGGGGGGGTGAATTCAGAGTTAGGGTTTTCAACCCTAACACCGAATTTCCTCACTTTTGTCACTGTGGAACAACCCTAACTAATGCATTAAATGGAGTTTTTTGCCTCTAATATATATATATATATATATACCGTGCTACCATAGTTAGGGTTGAGGAGCCATTTATATGTTAAACCCAAAATTTTGCACCTTAATGACAGATTTGGCTGAAATTTGGAATACACAATCAAGAACCATAGGCCTTGGGATCTGCCAAGTTTCGTACCAGTCAGATACACGGCTGCGGAGTTATTAAGCATGATCTGTGTGTACGTTTAAGCTTTTTCTGGAATTCTACGGTCACGTGTACAGGTCATACGGTTTGTACGACCGGCCTGAAATCTTCAGGGAACGCAGCGTCAAGGCCCTGATGTGCCTTTCGAAGATTTGGTGAAAAAATATTAAACGGTTCAAAAGTTATTCAAAAAACTATTTCCCATTATAAGTCAATGGGAAAAGTTAACAAAAAGTTTGACAGAGTCTCAAATGCATTTTTACTTTCGCAGATGGCCCTGTTACTTTCGCAAATCCGCCATTTTGTTTTCAGTTGGTGATCAGAAAAATGCTTGGCATTTAAATTTGGGACCCTCTAGCAACCTAATTCTTTTTGTATTCACCTAGTCGGACCCTGAGGATGCTAGCCATGTCTTTATTTTGGGGTAAAACACCCCAGAAATAAGTTTTCAAATTTCTGAAAAATACTTTTTGCAAATTACTTTCATGCTCACGAAAGTGTTGCAAATTTTTTCGAAAGCTTTCGCAAATTGCGACAGTAGTTTTCTAGTCTGTGGGAAAATGACAGCAATTCTTTGGCACTGCACTGCAAAAGAACGGTTGGGAGTTTTGGGCTGAAATTTGGAAGTATTGCAGCTGACATCTCACATATGTGCCTTTCAGTGTTGTTTTGAAAAAATATTACATGGCGGCAAAGTTATGGTACTCCCAAGTTGACGGGTTTTCCCATAGGATAACATTACGGCGCCCGACGCATTACAGGAATCCTTTGGCACCCTGCTGCAAAATAATGGTTTGGTATTTTTCCTTAAAATTTGGAGGGAAGACAGCCAACAGCCCACAGATGTGCGTTTCAGTGGATTGGTGAAAAAATATTACAGGGACGCAAAGTTATGGTGCTCCAAACTTCTTTTTTTCCCCCATAGGATTACATTACGGCGTTTGCCATGCCTTTCAGGGCCCGTGTCTCGAAATGGTGTGAGATATGGACTTTTGTCGGAAAAATGCTTAGACTAGCCAGGACAGTTATAAATCATATGACTTTTAAATTTTTTTTATACGTTGTACGGTTCCTGAGAAATAACCTATTTAGTATTCCAAGTCCTCATTTTCTGCTCCGATACCGATTATTATGCATACATTCTTTGTACTCACTGTCTTTCTCTATGCAGGTTTTGGGTAAAACCAGCCTGTGCACTTACGTTACTGTTACCATTGCCCTTTCCGCTGTGGTTCCTTACCCGTTTCACTTACCGTTGACATCTACGCCACCATGTGCATTATCCTTTGCGTTATAATTTGCGCTTACGTTTCTGTTATTTTTTGCCATTTGTATCTACAGTACTGTTTCTCTTTCTGTTTCACTTTGCGTCACCATGCCCATTGACATTACCATTTGCAGGCACCATGTTACTATGTGACAACACATCATGTGGCAGACCGTTCCACGTCTATGCCACTGTGTTACCCTTTCTGTTCTCATTCGCACTTGCATTACCATATGCGCCACTGTTAGCATTTCTGTTTGCATTGCTGTTCCTGTTACTATGCCACAAGACATCATGTGGCGGGGCGTGGGGCCGAAGGCACCGATACTCCCGCCGCCCTTGTCTAGGCTCCGCACTCCCGCGCTGCATTACATTCACTATTTCGTTATCATTCTCAAAAGAAGGGAAATTAGAGCAAAAACTCTGTTTAATGAATTAGTTAGGCTTGTTCCACAGCGACAAAGTGAGGGAATCGATTGTTAGCGTTGAAAACCCCTTGGACCCCGCCCACCCCCAACGGCATTGGGTGTGCATGGGGTGTTGGTCCTAACTCACCCCATTCTCCTATACTTCTGCTGTTTTACACATGTGATGGGGTGAGAGTTAGGGCTGATGACTCCAATGCACACCCCAATGCCGGTTGGGGGTGGCTGGGGTCCAAGGGGGTTTCAACCCCAACACCGAATTTCCTCACTTTGTCTCTCTGGAACAACCCTAATTAATGCATTAAATGGAGTTTCTGCCTCTAATATATATATATATATATATATATATATATATACACACACACACACACACATATACTTATTAGGGGTGAGTGATAAATGAGTGAGATAAAACAGTATATCATCCACTGCAGTGTGATATTTACCGTCTGCTCTACTGTGATGATATGAGCCATTTACACACAGGTCACACAAAGGTCACTGAAATCATCACTCTAGGCAGCTTTCCCCTCAGCATATAAAAAACACCTGTGCTGTTACCATAGACGCAAATGCAGAACTACATGAAAGGTCTCACTGCTGCCTGCAGCTAAATCAGCATTACAAAACACTATCACTGATTCCCCACACTCTAACTTCTAGCTTATTAATGTGATACCCTCAACTTGACTGCAGCCAGAATTCTAAAGAGCACAGCTTCACAGAACAGTCTGTTCCACACTGCTGCCTGCAGCTAACTCACTACCACTAAAACACTCACTTTTCTTCAAACTCTGCCTCTCAGCCCATTACTATCACTGTGATAATCTCAGCTTGACTGCAGCCAGACTTCTAAATAATACAGCTTCATAAAATTGTCTGTTTCTCCTACCTAAAACTAACTCATTTAGCATTGCAAAACACACTCATCTGTTTCCTAGAGTTTGTAACACTGCCAGCCCATTCAGAAAAACTGTAAATTATAATTCTGTCACCTGCTGCTGGTTGTCTGTGATTGGTTGTGTTGCCTTGGTCCTCCCAAGAATATTTTCCATAGCACACGATCTGCACATCATGTCTGCTATTTATACAATAGGAGTAGGAGCATCATAAGTGTTGTTATATTGTACCGTGTTCTTATCCTGTTTATGTGTGCTGTCTGCTCTTTCTTTGTGTGGTCTGTGTGTGTGTGAGTTTTTCTGAATGGGCTGGGAATCTCAGAAACATTATGGGACACAGGTGAGCATTTTGCAATACTAATTGAGTTAGTTGTAGGTAGCAGTGAGAAACAAACTGTTTTGTAAAACAGTGTCATTAGCATGCAGGCTGTAGTGAAGCTGAGATCAGTATGGTAATAGGCTGGGAGTATCAGAAACACCATGGGACACAGATGAGTGTCTTGCACTTACTTGCACACATGTGTGTGTGTGGTGCTCTGGGTGGGGGTGGGGAATGTGAAGTTAGGGTTTCCACCCCATAACACAGAATGTCCTCACTTTTGTCGCTTGGAACAACCCTAACCAATGCATTACATGGAGTTTTTGCCATGATATATATATATATATATATATATATATATATATATAGTATAGATAGATAGATAGATAGATAGATAGATAGATAGATAGATAGATAGATAGATATAAATATATGTATTACATTGCAAAATCTTCATTAATGCATCAGTTAGGATACTTACTAAGCGACAAAGGCAGAGGAATTATGTATTTGGGTTGTAAACACCCCACCCCCACCCAACCCTCCGCAACTCCACTTCATCACTTCACTTTCCACACAATTGGTCGAACAGCTTGTTTTAGATCGTCAGTTTCAACGCCACCCCATTCATACTGTATCATCTCAGATTCCTTACAGATGGAATGGGTGAGCATTAGGTCTGATGACCCTAAGGCAGACCTCTATGCTTGTTGGTGTGGAGGTTGAGAACTGGTTTGCTCTGGTAGGGCTGGGTGGGTGGGTGGGTGGGGGGTTAGGTTTGGAAACCTAACACTGGATTTCCCTGCCTTTGTTGCTTTAGTAAAAACCGTAACTGATGCATTAACAAAGTTTTTGCAATGATATTATAGCACAACCTATGAAGTTTAACATAAAAGTGAAGAAAGAATTTAACAACAAATGTTGTATACACATTTTGGGACTGCATTTCTCCAGATGTACCACTCAACTGCAATGAAACTTGCCGCAGCAGGAGACCATCTGTCTCTGAGGGCACTTGCCAAATTCCATGCAAATGGCAAGAAAATCAGTGAAGTTATTATAGTGAAAAGTGTGAAACAATCAAAGAAAGAATTTGACAAAAAATGGTGATGTACACATTTTGGGACTACATATTTCCAGACTTGGCATATCAAGAGACAATTTAGTCTCTGAGAGTACATGGTGATTTTCATGCAAAGTGCAAGAACAGCTATGAAGTTATTAAAGCACAAAGTGCAAAATAATCCTATTTTCACCAAAGTAAATGGCACTTTAGAGGTGTACATATATTTTTCCCCATTGACTAATGGTAAACTTTAAAGTTTAATAACTTTTAAATGGATTCATATTTTTTCACCAAACCTTCAAAAGGCACATCTGAAGCCCAAATCACATATACCCTGATAATTTCCAGACCAGACCCCAAGCCCTTTCAGAGCTGTCGATGAACACAAAATGCATTTATTTATATGAATTTTGATGACTAGGTAAGCCCTCTGAGACTAGAAATCCTTTTCAGGGATGACCTAGAATTAGTTACATACAGTGAAGGACATAGATTTACAGTTCAGTAAAAGACAGTGTAGAGTATCATACAAGATAATATTTACAAATATAGACATGTTTAAATTAGTTACACAATATAGTAAAACATATATACACACATACAATTCTTGTTTAAAGACTATGAATATTTACTTACATGAGGACCTGCCTACACTTGTTATCCCTTCACTAATTCTGCATATACTATAACAATAAGGTTGGGTGGAGGGGGGACTTCAACAAAAGCAGTTGCAGCAGGCTGTGGTCATACTAAGGTTCATACTAAGGTGG
The DNA here is from genome assembly GCA_016271365.2 of Neoceratodus forsteri. Lineage (NCBI taxonomy): Eukaryota > Metazoa > Chordata > Ceratodontiformes > Ceratodontidae > Neoceratodus > Neoceratodus forsteri. Next base: position 1,104,975,055 of record CM057449.1, on the reverse strand, counting down.
TTAAGGTGCAAGGGTTTTTTGGGGCCCATAGACGCACCTATTCAATTATAATATCCTATACTAGTGTTATTAACAAGGAACCCATCAAGATGGTCTTTAAATGTAACTTTATTCCCACAGGAAATGATGTCAACTGGAAGTTTATTCCATGGAGTGACAATTCTTTGTGTATAGGAATACTTTCATGGCGGTATGATGGAATTTTGCCCTAACAATTTGACAAGTGTGACCTCTGGTATTATAAATGTTCTTTTAAAAAACAAAACCCATTTGAGTACATAGATATGGGTCATGAACTATATTAAACATAAAATAAGGTCCCATGAAGACATCTTAGTGATAGCGGCATAAGATTAAGTTCCTGCAGATGACTTTCATTTGAAAAGTTGTACAAACCATGTATGTTTTTAGTAAATGTTCTCTGACTTTTTTCCAAAGTGGCAATTGAACCTATTTTATAAGGCTCCACAGCTGGGCCAAATATTCTAGATTAGGTGCAGCATAAGCCCTGAACAAGGGGAACATCACTTCAGGATTTCTGGATTTAACATTTCTTTTGATAGACCCAATTATTTTATTAGTTCTATTAATTGCCTCATTTATTTGTTTATTATAACCCATGTCATTTTCTATAACTATTCCCAGATCTTTTTCATCCTTTATACAAGTCAAAGGACTCCCATTTAGGAAATAGGCAGCAGCTTTATTATTGAGAACTACATGCATCACCTTGCACTTAGATGCATTTAATTTCATACCCCAGTACTCAACCCATTGAGATATAGGGCCAGATATTCAAACTGTGCTATTTTGTGGAACAAGCCCTTGCGCTGCACAAAATAGTTGCACAAGGTGTGTGAAGCGATATTCAAAGGAATTGCGCCAGCAAGTCCATTGAATATCACCCTAACGCCACAGCCACTGTGCATGGTGCAGTGGAACTTGTGCCACCGCAAGTGGTCAGAGTGGAGCATTCAACTTGCGGTGGCGCAAGTATCATTGCGCCATGCACAAAATCCTGATATTCAAAAGGTGACATGCAAATGGGGCCATAATTCATGCAAGGCACAGAGGGGCCATTTGCATCTGATTATGGCCCAATTTGCATGCCATTAGCATGCAGGTGCGCTGATTCCCGAGGACTTGCGCCTGGCTCCCTGCCAGGCAGCAGCCGTCGGGACTGATGTCCCCTGCACACGATCATGGGCAAAAGAGCTAAAATCCCCACCACCACCCCACTGGCCTGATCGCGGGCATAGCTTAATTCCCCCCACCAGCCCGATCACGGGTAGCAAAGTGTCTCCCGAACATATCCCTGGTGGTCCAGTGGACCGATAAGCCCGATCGCGGGCTGGAGCAATGAAATACACCCCCCTCCCCAACATATCCCTCAGTGACCTAGTATACCCCCACCCACCACCCATGAGCCCCACCCCTGCTCCCCCGCAGCCAGCGGGCGGCTGCATCCACCCACCTGCCACCCACAGCCCACCAACTGACTGCCTGGTGGGCTGCGCCCATTGGTGCAGAGCAAGAGCCAATGAGCATATACAGCCCATACAAGTACCAAGACAGTCCAGATTTGTGAATGAATACATTCATTACAAAACTGGACTGTCTTACTCTGATATGAGCTACTGCGCCCGTGTGCTCGCAATGAGCATGCAACCAGACTTGATCGGTCGATGAGTGGCGAGCGCAACAGGCGGGTGGGATGCTGCCACCGGCTGCGAGGTGGTGGTGGGCGTCGTCGTGGCGGGAGTGAGACACTGGGTCACCAGAGGTGTTGGGGGGAGGTGTTACTCCAGCTCACAGTCAAGACTATCGTGCACTGGTTCGCCGAAAGAAGATGCTCGACCGGGGGAAGATACTGCTGCCTGCGTGTGAGGTAAACGTGCTGATCGTGCGGTGGGGAATTGATGAGAAGTTGCTCTTTGCCATGATCAGGTACAGGGGGCGGGAGTGGGTTGAGGCCATGCAGGTGGCGCTGCTATGTTGCACCCTGTGTCGCGGTAGCTCACCTATGGGTGGCCCTCCACTTGATCCTTTTTTTGGCTCAAAGTTGTGCAGGCAAGGTTGGGGGTTGCGCCTGCACAACTCTGCACAGCCCAGCTGAATATCGGGCTGTGCAGTTTATGCATGATTCCTCCCCCTCCAGTTCAGCATGCATTCATTTGCATTGCACTGTTGCTCAGCATGTTTTCAGTGGCGCAACTGCCTCCTGCTGAATATCACAGAATGGAGCAATTTCGGACTTGCGCTGGTGCAACCCTATTGCGCATGGCGCAACCCTTTTGAATATCTGGCCCATACTGTTTAGATTGCGTTGGATTTTTGCTACACTATTTACAGTATTATCTGCATATTTAATAGAGGCTGATAGACAGTTCTTGGTAAGATCTGTGATGAATATTTGAAAAAGACAGGGGTCCAAAACAGACCCCTGTGGGACTCCAGTTGTCACTAACCCTGTTTCAGATAGGTGACCTGTGATAAGAACCTTTTGCGAGTGGTGTGCTAGCCAAACATCTATCCATTTGGCAAGGTATCTATTTATATTAGTATCCAGGAGTTTGGTTAAAAAAACTCAATGGGCCATAACATCAAAAGCTTTGCTAAAATCAAGAAAGATAATGACGACTGGAATTCCACTATCTGTATTCATACTAACATGTTCATAAAAGCACATTAAGTTACTTAAACAGCTTCTACCCTTTTTAAACCCATGTTGTTCTTTATCAATGGACTCTAGGGTGTCACTGATAAGGTCCTTGATGATACTTTCAAGTACTTTACAGACTGAGGATGTTAGGCTGATTGGTATATAATTCTCCCAGTTAGAATGAGGGCCTTTTTTATGAATAGGAACTACATACACCATCTTCCACTCCTTGGCCCAGATATTCAAAAGAGTTGCGCCATGTGCAATAGAGATGCGCCAGTGCAAGTAGGAAAATGCACCATTCTGTGATATTCAGTGATAGCAACTGCACTGCACAAGTCGCAGTGCACAAGAGTGCAATGGTAATGAATGCACGTGCAACCGTAGGGGGAGGAAGCATGAATAAACGGTGCAGTGCGATATTCAACAGCATGCGCCATGCACAATAGGGGAGCAAGCAGAAGTTGCCTGATAGTGGAAATGATTCAAAATAAAAAGGAACAAGAGAGAGGAGCAAGAATGTTACAGGGAAGCCAGAGGTGGGAGCAAGGTGACAGCAACAGGAAAGAGGGTAGCAGTGAGTGGGACTGGGCAGGAGCAGGACAGGGCACACCTGGGAACTAACAGGAACAGAACAGGAGTGGGGAGCCTGTACCACTGTGCAGGAGAGACAGGGAGGTGCCACAGTGGACTGTGGAGATTGGCAGTAGGCAGGACAGCCAAAGGCTGGAGGTGTACCTGGTGCAGGGGAGCATCACAAAGGACAGTGGGGGGAACAGGATAACAGCCACTGGGGGAAAACCAGCCAGGGACATGGCCAGTGCCACCTTCCAGATGGAGGTGGTAATGAGGGGTGTGAGAAGGCAGGCAGTAGGGGGGCACGGCTGTGGAAGAGCCCATTGGTGGTATGCCACCAACAGGCAGTACCGAGCCCACACCACCTTTGAGCACTACAGTGACACAGAGATTGTGGGCCAGTACCGCCTGAACTGGGTGATCCTGAGGCAGCTCTGTGAGCTGTGCAGTGATGAGATGCAGGCACCCACACGATGGAGCCATGCTCTGTCAGTGGAGATAATGGTGACAACTGTCATGTGCCTGCTCACCACAGGCACTTTCCAGAGACCAACAGGGGTCACAACAGGCATAACCCAGTTGGCTATGTCATGCCTACTCACACAATTCCTCAGCGCACTGCTGCCACATGCTGCGGAGTACATCCATTTCCCCAGCACACAGGCGGAGCGCACAGCACACATACAAGAGTTCCACAGGGTAGCATGTATGCCTGGCATGCTCTGGGCCATTGACTGCACCCATGTGGCCATCCACCACCTGACCCAGATGGTGTAGCATACATCAACAGAAAGAGTTATTCCAGCATCAACTGCCAGGTGGTGTGCTATGACAGGGGCACATAACCAATGTCTGTGCCATGTGCTCTGGAAGAACACATGATGCCTTCATCTGACACCAGTCTGCACTGTGCTACAGGTTCAAGAGTGAGTACATCCCACTGGCCACCAAGTGGGTGAGTATGCACATCACGCAGGATGACATGGGCATCAGGGTTGGGGATACATAGTCAGAGGTGCCACAGGTACGTGCCTTGATGGTCCATGGCAGAGCGATGCTGACCACCATACTAATATCTGCCCTCTACACACAGGTGACAGTGGCTACCCACTCTGTCCCTGGCTGCTCACACGATACCGCGCCCATGACCCCATCACAGCAAAGGTACAATGAGGCACATACCACCACACGTAATGTCATAGAGCGGTGTTCATGCTGAAGGCATGTTTCCATTGCCTGGACACATCTGGCAGTGCCCTACAGTACAGCTCCTCAAAGGCCTGTGGGTATTCCTGGCCTGTTGCATCCTGCACATGGCCAATGACTGTGGGATACCAGAAGAGGTCAAGAGGGGACAGCAATGGGGCGATAAGGATGCTGGTACAGACGGTGATGGGCAGCCACCCCTTGGGCAAAGGGACCCCGCCTGATCCGGATGTCACAGCTGCACTGGGACACCATCACAGAAGGACTTCAACCAACACAGGTAGGTCATGGGGCCATGTGCAACCACCAATGGCAAGGGCACAACCCACAAACATGCATGGGCCGAACACCAGGCGCATGGCGGCAAGGGTGGCTGACGATGGAACTGCACATGTCCGTCGAGGGATGGGCAAGGCCTAACATGACACATGGTCACACACACACCCACCCACACACCCCACAATACATGCACAAGGGGTAGAAGGCATGCCAACATTCAGCATGTCTCAGACGCTGGGCACCATTGCACACTGGTGGGCAGCACAACACAAGCATCATCATGCACACACCACAGTGGCCAGCAGCTGGAAAGGTGTGCACACGGACCGTGTGTGTGTGTAGGGCTGGGTACCCAACCCGTGTATTGCACGTTGCATAACACACTGCACACAGGGCAGTGTCAGACAGTAACCATAGTGGGAGACAGGTCAGTCTTGTGGCACAGTGCCACAGCCACCACGGATGTGTGGGCTGCCCAGCCGAGACCTGCCAGCTGTGACAGGCTGACCAATGGCCTCATAGAGTGGCACCAACGGTCCCCCAGGGATGACATTGCAGGAACGCGACTGTGCTCGAGCAGGGGTCTGCAGCCCACTGAACATGCCAGCAACAGTCATGATCAGGATGCCCACAGATGAACCCGGTCTAGACATGAAGGGTGTCGCATGACACTGGGAAGGGGGGGTGGACGACACTGCACGGTGTTCGCGCGCATGTGCAACAAACTGTGTGCCAATGTGGCCATGATGGCTGTGAATGCACATGTCTGCCTGTCAATGGCAGTGGTCACATCCTCTCACTACCGGGCCATCTCTGCCAGGAGCAGAGTGTGGTCTCTGCTGTGCCGCTCTTATGCCTGGTGCAGAACCACACTGAGTGCATCCTCCACCCTAACAAGCCGTGACTGCTGATCCATGGAAGCCTGGAGTAGTAGGCTGTGCTCATCAAAGAGGTCATCCACCAGATCAGCACGATGTCCCTCATGGTGTTCCTGGCTGTGCTGGGCATCACCCCTTGATGATGGGCACTGCACACCAGAGCCATTCCAGGGCACGTCCACATGTGGTGCACTGACACCACCCCCTGACACTGTCCCCCCATTGCCATTGGCCAACTGCCAACACTGCCCCTCCGGCCACAGCTCGTCAGGGCTCACCGGTACCACTGCAATGGCTGCAACAGCCCCACCGGCCTGGACGCACCCCAGTGCTGCCCCACTGGTGCATACAGGCACAGGCTGGGACTGTGATGTCATGCAGGCTTCCATGGCTGCACTAACCATGTCTATGCCCGAGCTGTTACCTGCTGTTGAGCCATCCTGCGGCTCACACGTATCACTGTCCATGATGTGTGCTTCATCATTATTGGTACCGGATCCAGCACCAGTCCATTTCACAGCATGCTGGCATCCATGGATGCTGTCACGTTGGGACATGGGCAGGGCCTCCACTGCACCAGCATGACCAACTTCAGTTCGGAAAGACAGGTGGGTATACTCTTGTCCTGATCCTCGGACACCTGTGGAGGTGGATGGGTGCTCCTCCATGTCCAGGGTATCACCCTCAGTGGACACACCCTCCACCTCTGACCCATGTAGATGCTCATGAGCTGTAAGGGAACTCAGTAGCATTAATGTCTCTGCCCTACCCTGTGGCATTCCCCCACACCCCCCACACAGTGACAGAACAGAACCTACCATGCAGTGACAGGCTGCCACCCATCTGGAAGCCACTACCTGGAATGCCCCCTGGGGCACAACACCGCATGCTGCCAGCCACCTGCTCCTCCTGTGGCATCAGGTGTGGCACATCCGGCTGTCCACCACCAGTTGCAGCACGTGCTGCCCTGATGGCAGCCACCTTATCTTTTATCCTCCTCTTGTCTGTACCCACCTTCTTCTTGCACTCCTGCATGGACTGCTGGTAGCTGCCATGCTTGTTGATGGCACGCACTACCTCTTCCCATGCCGCAACACGGGCCTGTGGTGTTCCCTGCTGTCCACTGAGCAGCGGTTCCCTGTTGAGGTGGGCCTCAAACAGGGCATCTGATTCTGCCCAGGTGAAGCTGGGCCTCCTCCATCTCCCATGTCTCTGTTCCTCCTCCTCCTCCTCCTCCTCATGTTAGGTCAATATTGATCCTGTGGGAATGACAGGTGTTACCTCTGAATGTGCAGTCCCATACATCTCCCACACACCACAGTCCACACTTCCAAACAGCATGCAACCCACCACAATGGACTGCAATACCAAACAATGATCTCTGATGCCCCATGTCACATTTACAGTATATAGCACAAGGCATGCAAATGAGGTTAGGCGCAACTTTAAGTGGATGCTAATGCAGTGGCTGCACCATGGAATTGCTGATTAGCTGATTTGCATATGCTGGCTGAATATCGCTCTGTTGTGCCTTGCACAATTGTGTTGAGCATTCTCAGGCAAAGGCACAGTTCTGACATGTGTGCAGTAGGCACCCATGGTGCATGCCTGGGGGTGCTGACATCGATGCCTGCTGCACTGATGGTGAGCTGAGCATGGAAGGCAATGCAGGGCATGGCCACCAGTGTGCCAGTGGTGCTAGTGCACTGTTCACATGTATAGCACTCATGCCATGGAGAACCATAGGCGCCATGGTGCCACAGTGCAGAAAGTCACTGCAAGGTGTCACACACAGGCACCTGACCATGCAACATGCAGGGAGTCCCAATCGCACTGTGGCAGTCTGTGCATGATAGACCCTTGACCCTCCATTCGACTTTTGCCCCCAGGAGCCATGCATCTGCATGGGTGCACCCTTATCACGCTGGTCAGTGACAGTGATGGGGAATGGCAGCGCTGTACTGTGTTGCATCTGCACGTGGCGGATGTGCACTACAGAGCGCCATTTTGTTATCCTAGCAGCTTTAGCAATGGCATGCAGTAGAGCAGTGCTGTGGAGCCCTCTTGAGCTGGATAATTTGGTGGCCATTGTACAGCCCCATGCTGGGACCCTGTTTGGGGATGTGCCCTTGGATAGGGCTAGGAGTGCAGTGTGGGAGGAGGTGGCAGTGTCACTTGAGGAGGCCACCGGCATCTCCAGGACTCCAGAACAGTGTCACCACCAGAGCAGGGGACCTCTGGTGAGTGACCGAGACAGGCTTGCCCATATACGGGCATGAGCCAGGCAAGGCACAGTGTCACATCCTGGTAGGTGTTCCCTCCATACACACTGGTAGAGTATGTCTGGGTTTCATGGTAGGTATGTTCCACCCCAGGTGGGGTTGTCCAGTGTGGGCAGTTTTGGTCATGGTGGGGTTGTGGCATGGCTGGGCTGTGCAGGATCACACACACTGGGGGGGGGCCTTTGCTACTGTTTTGTACTGATGTTCCCCTCTCCATGTTTTCACCCTAGGCCTGAGGAGAGGCAATGAGCCTGAGAGGCACAGGTGGATCAGGAGGATGCCCAGCAACAGCCACGTGATGGTGGGCAACATGTACATGGCTGCCAAGATGTTGCAGATGCAGCTGAGTACCTTTCTTCATGGATATTCTGTGCATGCTGTATTGCGGAGTAGGTGGCGGGGTATGGCCACCATCCAATGATGCACCTGACATGCACACCACACGATACCCTCAGCACTGTCCTGTGACACTGCATGTGTGGGTGTGCATCACTGGTGGTCCATGCATGCACCAGGTATATGGCTGTGCCACTGCCTTCATACCGCATAGCCATGTAACTGTACAGTCATGGTGGTCCGTCTGGGACTTGGGCAGTAGTGTGTGCAGCAGTCCGCATAGCTGTATGCACCTGGGTTGGCAGATCTTGTGAACATGATCAGTGTGGGTGGTCGCACACCATCACAGGGGTGTGGCCCTGGGCTGTATGCCATGCACAATGGGTGGGCTGCAGGGGGATGGACATTCACACCTATTGACTCTGCTCCCTTGTCCTAAGTGGTCAGCATTGGATCACTCTGAAGAGAGCATTGCAGGAGTTGCTTCAGCTGTCAAGGGCATCCCTTGAGATACTCCAGCGGCTAGAGAGGCATGGTGTGTGTAAGTGGAGGTTGCACAGATGCCGAAGGACTGAAGAGCGGGGCAGACGTTAGGCCCGGAAAGCTGATTTCTACCTCCGTGGAACCACCCTCACACCCCTTCTTCCCTCTCCCAGTTGTTCACCCTTAACCCTTACCTGGCCCCACCTGGTTTGTGGACCTATCTCCCCCAATTGTGTGTGTGTATATATATATATATATATATATATATATATATACATACATAGTATATATATATATATATATATGTGTGTGTGTGTGTGTGTGTGTGTGTGTGTGTGTATAGTTGTGTTTATTGAATATTTATAATACATTTGTTTTGTTATGACAACTGTGGTGGGCTATGATTTGCAGCAGGCTACAGGTGCTCAGCTGCAGTAGTGTGCATGGTGTCAGGGTTGTTGCAGAAATGGGCGTGTGTGTGTGACCAGAGGAGAACTGCCTATGGTGTGGGTGGGGGAATCAGTCACTGTCTGTGGTTTGTGTGTCATTCTGTGTGCACTGGTTGCCTGTGCAGTGGTCCACAGTGCATGCTCTGTGTCCATAGCGCCCCTTTCAGACCATCCATGGGCTGTGCAGCTGACACCATTGCATGTCTGTGATATGCACCGTCTGCTGGCATGTCAGTTGTGGCTGTCCATGCTGGACAACCACTGTACCCAGCACAATGCCAGGTTGCCTCCTGTCACTGATGTGGTGCACATCTGCCTCGGGTGGCACTGTGGCCTCCACTGTTTTTGTTTCCCCTCCATGCTGTCGCTTGTGTCTGTTGCAGGGGATGTGCTCCACTGTCTGTCACTTGTGCTCCAGCTGTGTGCTGGTGGCATACGGCTTCATGGTGCATGCACAGGGTGGCTGGTACATCTATGCCCTGGAGGGGAGCTAGCCATGGGTACATGGCTGCTGTGGCCACATGCCAGTGGGTTTGTTGACCCACTACTGAGTCCCTGTGTTGGTGTGCACTTGGGTATGGGTTGGTGTTTGTCCAGGCACTGTGTTGCATCCTGTGTGGTGCATGCTTCCATGCACCACTGTGGGCTTCTTTGCTGGCTGTTGAGGCCAGTGCTAGGATGGGGTATATCCTTGGGAGGGTGTGCAGGGTGCTGTACCACTGGTGGTGGTGTCCAGGGCATGCCCTGTCGCATGTGTGGTACCTTGTGTGCCAACACATGGTCAGTCTCTCAGCTGTACATCGGGGGGGCCATGCAGGGTGGTACTGTGTCTGCAGTTGTTGCATCAGTGTCTGCTGCCACATGCTTCAGGGTGTTAGCGGTGGAGCTGCCTTGCGTGTCTCAATGATGCACAGGGTTGCATTGTCACAGTGGGGGTGGTGGCATGCATGGGGTGTCCTGCAGTGCTGGGTGCTGCTCCTGGACAGGGTGTCTGTGGAACAGTGTGCAGGGTATGCTCTGCATTGGTGGGATGATGTAGCACGGGGGTGGACAGACCTCCTTGTTTGCTGGTCACAGCTAGCCAGAGGGTGTGCTGGGGCACTATGCCCCAGCTGTGGGATTGTGGCTGGTTTCCATGAGCCGGTGGTTCTTCCAGCTCTCCTTTGGTTGGGCAGTTCATGGGGTGTGGGGTGTGCTGTCTGTTCTGCTGTGTGCTCCTCAGTCCACATCTTCCATGTGTGGAGGACCCCTGCATCCTGTCCCTGAACATCCCTGGTTGTGCTGATGCACTGCTATCCTGCTCCACTGCGCATCTCTGGTTGTGCTGTTATGCACCAGACCTGTGCCACTGCACATCCCTGATTGTGCCATGGCACAGTTGCTGCAATATTCAGTTGTGTGGTGCAAGTGCATCAAGCCCTGCACAATGTTTGAATATCGCGTGTGTTGCACATAGGTGCACTGTACTTGCACCTGCTCCTGCTATTGCGCTGCTTTATGGTGCAATTTGAACATCTGGGCCCTTAGGTACAAAATGAAACTGTAAGCAGTGTTCAAATAAAAATCTTATTGGTTGATAACTATAATCTGCTAATAAATATAATAAATGACCAATAATTTCATCAGGTCCGGGTGTAAATTTACCTTTTAGAGTGAGGAGTGTTGTTCAAACCATATCATCAGACAGCTTTATTGGAGGCTCATTGTCCACTGTAATATTATTATGAACCTTGTCAGTATTGGGCAGAAACACAGTACTAAATGTTTGATTCAATATGTTTGCCATTTCCGGAGGATCATGAAGGAGAGTTGCATCATGTAATAAAGGGCCTACTTGACATGCTGGCTTTTTAAGAGAATTAATATATGAATAGAATGATTTCCCATTGTCTTTTTTAACCTCTCTAGCCAGACTGAGTTCCCATTTTTTTTAGCTCTCTTAATTGCTGATTTACATTTTGTTGGCTTTTTTTTTAAGTATAAGGACCAGTTGTTCTTAGACCTAGCTCTTAAATACATTGTGTGTATTTTAGTTTTTTGTCTCAGTAACTTCTGAATTTGTTTAGACAACCATTTTGTCTTATGTTTCTGATGATTATGTTTATATATAAATGGGATAAATCTGTCTCTTAGTGACAATAAAGTAGATTTCAAGAATGTCCTGCTTTCTTCTAAAGCCAGAGAAGAAGTATTAATTATATCCCAACTGATGAGCTTAAGTTCTTCAAAAATACTTTATAAATCAGCTTTATTATAAAGATAGTTCTTAGTACTATTAGAGCTAGTACAAACATTATGATCTAGGGAAAATCTAATGGAACGATGGGCGCTGTTACAAATTGGAGATAAAATACAAATATCATGTATATTGAGATGATAACTGTAAAGAACCAGGTCTAGGATATTGTTACCTATAGTGGGCTGCAAAATACATTGTTAAAGATTAAGTTGTTGAGAGCAAGAAAGAAGTTTTCTGCCTGCACAAATATGGGCATTGCTGGTATCCCAGGATCTATCACTGAAGTTAAAGTCACCCATACAGTTGGTGCTACCCAGCTCACAGGAGTTTTCTAGTTCGGTAATTATACCCTCAGTAGTGGCTATATCAGCACTAGGAGGTCTGTAACAAATACCTAATATCTCCTCTTCCACATCAGATAATATTTTGATTCAGATGGATTCAATATTTAGATTAGTGTCTTTAATTTTACCAGATATCTCCACTGAATCAATATTTTGGTTTACAAATAGAGCAGCATCTCCACCCATTCTATTTAAATGATTTAAACTGTATAGTTTGAATCCTGGTATAAAATCATCCCATCACCGAGAGTGTATGCTAGCGTTGCAGTTAGAGAAACATATAGCCTATATGCAAGGTAAGCCAAATGCTTATATGACTAAGTGGGGGCGTCTTGACCTATTACTAAGTAATTTTGGAAATGCAAATTGACTGCACTGTGGTATAGCAATGTATTTGTGCTTTCCTCTTTTTTTGTCTTCTCTGCCTATTCTTGATTTCTCCTTTTCCTTTCTCTTTTTCTTTGTGTGCTTGTAATCTGGTTGTGATAGTAACCTTGAGCAGGGTTGGGGGCTTTAGGGTTCTGGGATGGGGTGGTTTCTAGTTTTATAGTGGGAAATAGAGGCGGGGGTTTTGTTTTTTATTTTTTATTGTGGGTTGCGCCGCCCTGTTATGTATTTACTTGATTATTTTAGTCGGTTGTTATGCAGGTTTTATCTGTAATAAGCTTGTATTGTCCTGGATATATCCCTTTTTCTCTGTATGATTGTAAGTGTGGATACTGGCGCTTGAAATTAATAAAATGTTAAATTGCAAAAAAATAAAATCATCCCATGCTGATTTGACATCTCCCCGAGTTTCTGTATTTTCTATAACATCTATTTTATGCTCAAAAGTCCTGCATATGAGCTCATCCTTCTTTTCGTTTAACCCTATAGCATTAAAGTAGAAAATTAAGGTGATGATCACCCCTAAGAACAGTATGTTGGCAACCAGGTACATTGTTAAGAGAAAAGGTCTGGAAAGTCTCTTCCCTGAATGTTTAGATTAAATGTAGATTGAGTTGATTAACAAATTGTTTCCCAAGAAGTGAAGTACACCATCTGCTGAGGTGCAGACCGTCCCTACAAAATAATTCTCCATGGTCAGAAAATTCCTCCCAGTGAGTAATACATGACAAGTGTTGCTTGACACAACACTTTCTGAGCCATTTGTTTAGCTGTTTAATGTTAAGATTAACTATAGTTGAGGCATTTCAATTAAGATGTTAGTTAATGCTACAGTGTTTGCTTAACACTAAGTACATCTTCTCTCATGATGTTGTTCATCCTGGCATGAATGATAACAACTGGATTCTCACCCCATCAGACAAAATAGCAGCCAGCATACTGGTAATAGTTTGCAAGCTAGCACTGGAGAAAGATGAACACGTCTGATTAGCATTGTCAGGCTCACAAATGGCCCTGTCAGTATAGAAACATAGAATCTGATGGCAGATAAGGACTGCTTGGCACACCTAGCCTGCCCATTTTCCTACCTAACAGATAAGCTGCAGATCTTAATTAACCAACAGCTTACTTCCTCCTACCCCCACTAGGACGACCTTAAGTCTGTCCCACGCATTCTTGAATTCCCCACTGTTCTTGACTCCACGACCTCCTCAGGAGGCTGTTCCATGCATCCACAACCCTCTCTGTGAAAAATACTTCCTCACATTACCTCTGAGCCGTCCCCTCTATCTTCAAATTGTGCCCCCTTATTCTTGCACATCTTTTTTTATGAAAGATGCCACCCTCTTGGACTTTGTTGATTCCCTTGAGGTACTTGAAAGTTTCTATCATGTCCCCTCTCTCCCTCTTTCCTCAAGGGTATACATATTAAGCTCCTTTAGTCTTTCTTCATATGTCTTTTGGTGCAGACCCTGCACCAGTTTGGTTGCCCTCCTCTGGACAGCCTCCACTCTGTCTAAGTCTTTGCGGAGATGGGGTCTCCAGAACTGCACACAGTACTCCAGATGGGGTCTCACTAACTGTCTGTACAGAGGGATAACAACTTCCTGTTTCCTACTATTGATGCCTCTCCCTATGCATCCCAGTATACCCCCAGCCTTCCTTACTGCCTTCTCACATTGCTTGCCAACCTTTAGGTCATCTGATATGATTACCCCCAGGTCCCTTTCCATTTTTACTGTTGTCAGTATTTCACCCCCCATTGTGTACTCTTGCCCTGGGTTTTTGTTTCCCAGGTGCATTACCTTGCACTTCTTTGCATTGAATCTGAGCTGCCATATATTTGACCATTCCTGCAACCTTGCCAAGTCCCTTCTCATCCTTTCCACTCCATCTGGTGTATCAACCCTGTTGCAGATCTTTGTGCCATCTGCAAAGAGGCATACTTTTCCTTCCAGTTCCTCTGCAATGTCACTTATAAAGACATTAAAAGGGACTGGTCCCAGTACTGAACCCTGCTGTACCCCGCTAGTAACCCTCCTTTCTTCACTGTGGACTCCATTTACTACTACCCTTTGTGTCCTGTTGTCTAGCCAATTTTTCATCCATGCTACCACCTTGGGACCCACTCCAAGGCTAGCTAACTTGTGTGTATTAATATTTTGTGTGGGACTGTATCAAAAGCCTTGCTAAAATCTAGGTAAGCCATGTCCACAGCCCCCTCCCTGGTCTACTACTTTGGTCACCCAGTCAAAGAAATCTATTAGATTTGTCTGACATGACTTTCCCATCATGAATCCATGCTGCCTTGGGTTCTGTGCCCCACTGGCCTCTAGGTACTCAACAATTCTTTCCTTCAGAAGTGATTCCATCATTTTACCTACCACTGAGGTCAAGCTAACTGGTCTGTAGTTTTCTACTTCTGTCCTGCTCCCACTTTTGTGAAGAGGAATCACATCCACCCTCCTCCAGTCCTCAGGTACCACCCCATCCTCCCATGATTTGTTAAAGAGAGTAGTCAGCAGTGTCATTAGTTCTACCCTTAGTTCTTTTAGAATTCTTGGGTGAATCCCATCAGGCCCCATTGCTTCCATGTTTAATAATTGAATCTCTGATAACAAATGTCTGCCTGATACTCTTTTTTGTGATTTGGTGTGTGGTGGCTTGGAGTGTTTTCATCATAAGGCACTGGATCCATTAAATTAATAAGGTCACTGAATGGAATAACATGGGAGGCTAATCGAGTCTGGTCAGTGGACAGTCTGGAAAAAGACAATAAACTGGTAGCACCCACTTGACAAGGGGAGTCAGTAACAAGTGGGGGAGTAGAATCAATATTTATATATGAGTCCTCTAAATGCAGTAGTGGAGCATACCTGTTGTTTAAGCTTACATTAAAAACATTTGCTTTTCGACCCTTTTTAAGGGGTCTCCTGCTTTGGACTTCATGCCATCTATCATCCAACCCCTCATTTAGATCAATTTCCCAACTACATTTTTTGGTACATAAATTACCAGGGGGAGGAATGCTTACCCGGTACAGAAGGAAATGTTAGGGGACTAACAAAATTTGGAATTGGACAGCCTGTACCATTATCTTGATTTGTTATAGGTGTATTACTAGTATTATTAGTACTTACAGACACTGGAAGGTTAACAGGGTTACCTGTATTACATCTAAGACTATGTGCCATATTTCTCTGACTTAGCTCTAATTCGAGCATACGTGAGTTGAACAAGGAGATAACATTTTGTAGTGCATCACTGTGTCTGCAGAACAAGGATTTTAGTCTCTTTTTAAACAGTGCTAGGCTAGTGCAAGTCAGGATTCCAGTGGGAAAGGAGTTCCACAGGTGTGGGGCAAAGAATGAGAAAGACCTTCTACCTATTTCATACCACAGTTTGGGGACTTCCAGCAGTGGGAGGGCTGCAGTTCTAATTGTTTGCATTTTATAATGCCATGGAGACTGGGTGGGGAGTGCTTAAAGGTAATCTAAAATAGGGGTATTGCAGTCTGGTCTCAAAGGAGGGCCACCCCATGGTTGTTAGCACTGTGCAATGATGAGTTCTGGGGTGTGCACCTCTTACAAAGTGCCTGATCCTGTGATAAAGTGTTTCAAGCCTTGAGTGGGTGGCTTCTTTGGCAGACTGTAATAGGGGGGCATCATAGAGTAAGAGGGAGGAGGATGCTGCTAGCAATGGTGTAGCATTCCTCTCTAGTCATGTAGAGAGAGAGTCTAAATAGTAGCCAAAGTTTTAGGTTTAGGGTTTTGGTTAGTGCATCCACATGAGGTTCAAAGGTCATGGTTTGGTCCAGGACCATACCTAAATACCTAAAAGCCTGGACCACCTCCAGGATGCCTCTAGTGCAAGAGATAAGTTTAAGGAGTTGCTGTCTATCTATGCCAAGAATTTTGTGACTGAATAGCATAGCTTTTGGGTTTTTTTGTTATTGAGAATGTGTTTGTTGGCCAGAAATCAATTTTCTAGTGATCTCAAATCATCCAGTAGTTCTGTATTAATCAGGGTGAAGTCTGGAGAGGACCTATAAAGTATAGCATCATCAGCACATAACTGCACTGAAGCTCCTCTGTATTTCTGGGATGGATCATTGATATAAAATGAGAAGAGAATGGGCCCAGGTATTGATCCTAGGGGTAGCGCATCAGTGATTAATTTTGGAGGTGAGATCATACCCTCCCATTTTGGCACCCTGCTTCCACCCATTCAGATAGTTCTGAAACCAGCAGCTTGAGAGGTCATCCAGTCCACAGTTCTGAAGTTTAGTAAGTAACAAGTTGTTATTAACCAAATCAAATTCCTTCATAAGATCTATGAACATTGCTCCAGTAGCCATTCCCTGGGTCATGGCAGTGATAATGCCACTGGTGACCCATACCAGGGCAGTATCAGTGCCATGTTTTTTACAGAATCCATGCTGAAAGTGTGTGAATGTATAGTTATGTTTGAGGTAGGCTAGGAATTGCTCATATAGGACCGTCTGCAGCAGTTTGACAACTGTACAGAGGAGGGATAATGGTCTGTAATTTTCTATCTTGTCCTTTGCCCCCCTTACGTATGGGCACCACGACTGAACATTTTCCATTTATCAAGGACAGTGCCAGCTAAGAACAACTTATTAATAAGGTTTCTAATTGGAGTGGCAATGACTGGGGCTGCTATTTTCAGAAAGTGTGGTTCTAGAGTGTCGCAGCCTGGTAAGTCTTCACTTTTTAGCATCTTTAATTGCTTAAAGACTTCCATTCTGATTACTATTTTAAGGTGGAATTTTGGTCTAGATCTTATATTTAAGGGCTGTGATAGAGGAGTTTCTGTGTTTTCTGATGTCTGCTGAGGTAAGGTTGGGTGATAGTAGGGGTAGTGTGTAAGGAGACCTTGAATCTATCTATGTCAGTGTAAAAGTAACTAAATTCAGAGGCAGTTGTTTGGGGTTAGATAGAACTTGGTCATTGCAGTGAATATCATGGGCTGAACCAGTATCTTTTCCATGGAGAACCTGGTTTATTTGGGAACAGAAATGTTTGGGGAGAAGATATTTTTTTTGTTTGAGGGACTTTAGGTAGATCTGTTTAGCACTTTGAAGTGTTTGTTTGCAGATATTCTGAAGGGATCTATAGGAGTGCCAGTCAGAGGGTAGCCCAGGAGCTTGTATTGCAGCCAGGCTTCATCTCTATGTCTGGGCTTCACAGAACTCACTTTTGAGCTATGGGGCACAGAGCCTTTTGCCATGGTTTTCTAATAAGAGCAAATCTATTCACAACAATAGTGAAATTGTGTATAAGTAGTAATGTCTAGTCTACACTGGGGAGATTGTTTATTGATCTCCAATTGATTTCCATAAGGGTATTAAGGAATGCAGACTCATTGAAGTGGAGAGATCCTAGCCTCAATATACTTGGGGGGGGGGGTTGGGAGAATTGTTTTTCAGTATAAAAAAGACCTGAGAATAGTCATTAAGTGTATCAGGGAGAACCCAGAGGTTCTGATTCTATCTACCCTACTTGATAGGACCCAGTCTAGCAATGTATGGTTGCCAGATCTTAAATGGAGTCTAGTAGGTTCAGTGATTATTTGAGTAAGGTGGGCATTATCCAGACATGACTGAAATGTTTTCTGACTTGGGCCCAGCAAATTGAGATTGACATCGCCACATGCAACAAGTTCTGTGGGGTACAGCTCAACGAGGCAGTAAGTAAGGGAGGGCAATGCCTGATGACCGCTGTTTGGTGGGGGATGTAGATGCAGCCTACACATAATGTATTAACATTGCCCAGGATGAGTGATATGGAGATGGATTCTACAGGGAAATCCTTCATGGAGGGTACATCCAATTTGACTGCTACTAGGTGAAAGCAGACATAGATTAATACCCCCCATCCCACTTATATACTCAATCTCTTCTAAAGACTGAGTATCCTGGGAGTGCAACCTCATGCAGGAGCACAGAGGGTTTAAGCCAAGTTTCTGAGATGGCGATTATGTCTGAGGAGTAATAGAGTGGCCAGTCTTCAAGCTCTAGTAGATTGGGATGAGACTATGTATATGCATATGTAAACTCTTCAGTCCTTTTGTTTTAAACCAAGCTTGGGTTATAGGAGAAAACACTGTTGCTTTCATTACCACAGGACCAGGGTTTTGCTCAACATCCCCAAACAGTAGTTGAGCGTTAAAGAATATTTGGAATCATGGATAAATGCCCAAGGTTGAAGGTTGGAGAACCATACAGTAGCATCTGATTCCTGTCATTAGTAAGTAGCTGTCATTAGTAGGCAGCAAGTTCCTTTTCTGTGGAGACTATAAATGAACAGAGTATTGGGGAAGGGTAACCTGTGATAATGATATTGTGAAAATGGTGCCTACAATAATGGCGATCCCTTCCCCAGCACATTACAGGGATGGCCATGGTCTAGTAGGGCAGCTGGATAGTGGGTTGGGCAAATATAGCGACAGGATGTCGCTATATGTACGCGCGGGGAGGGGAGAGGGCATGCACAGTGTGGGGTGGGAGGATGTGAAGGATGGTGCTGCAGTGGGTTGCTGAGCTGACCCTGTGGCTTGGTGGGTTTGCTGCTGGTGTCTGTGCGTGAGTTACTGGATTTGGGTCGGGGTGCCAGTGCCTTTTGGTTGCACCCGTCCCAAACCTTTTTTTTTATGTTTTCACTCCCTTCTCCACACATGCACCCCCTGGATTTGATAATCCTTTAGTAGAGGGGTTTGGGGGGTGAAAACATTAAAACCTAAGTCCCCTGCACTGTTTTCTTGTAAACTGGGGTGTCACAGCGGCGAAAAATTTGTTTGGCACTGTGACTTCACGATAACGGCGATCGCCTTTAGTTTTCACCATTATCACATGGAACCTGGGGGAGTGATGTACTGAGAATCACAGGTAACCATTAGAGCATGGTGTGTCATTTTGCCTGGATTGCCTTGCATTGGTTATATAGTCAACTGCAAGAAGATCGCTACACAGCAGAAAATAAATGACAGCAGCGACTACTAGTGAACCTGGAAGGCCATAACTATAGGGCCAGACCAGACTGAGCTTCAGACTTGAGCTTTAAAGCACAGTGTAAAAGGGCAGCCTAGCAAAGGGAAGTTAACACTGGGAGAGGTAGAGCTTGCAAACAGTAGTAATCTGAGGAATTCACTTTATGGTTAAATAAGCTGAAGAGGAGGAGAATAGCTGGGACCAATACATTGTTTTAGTGCTACATTGTGTTTTTCTTGGTCTGGTGGAGGTGAGAGAGCAACAAGTGATAAATTTAGTGTTTTGGAGACCTCTAGTGGTCAAACAGCATAACCTGCAGGTGGGAAAATTAGGCAATTAAAAAATCATGTTAATGAAATAGCAAGTTCTGTAGAAGGAAAATGGTGCCAAGTTCAAAACAAGTCTATCAGCAGCCCAGCACTTTGTTATATTCTGAGTCAGGTACCTTTTGGCAGCTATGTCTTGAAAATGCTTTGAGATACGAACTCACTGTGACTCGCAGCTTAGTACACCCAACTGCAATAAAACTAGCCACAGCAAGAGACCATCTGTCTCTGAGGGCACATGACAAATTTCATGCAAGTGGCAAGAACATTTGCAAAGTTATTAAAGTGCAAAGTGTGAAATGACCACAGAAAGAATCTAACAAAAATGGTAATGTACACATTTTGGGACTACATATCTCCAGAGCTGCAGTCCAAATTAAAATGACATTTGGCATATCAAGAGACCATCAGTCTCTGAGGGTACATGACAAATTTCATAACAATTGCAAAACCAGCTGTGAAGTTATTAAAGCACAAAGTGTGAAAGAATCCTATTTTCATGAAAGTAAAAATTACTTTCACACAGCACATATATTTCTCCCATAGGCTATAACTGGAAACTTTAAAGTTTAATAACTTTTGAACAGATTAATATTTTTTCACCAAACCTTCAAAAGGCACATCAGTGACCAAGACCTCATATACCCTAACAATTTCAGACCAGACCCCCAAACCATTTGGGCTGTTGCTGTCAAGTAGAGTTGTGCAAAATTGGAAAAATTTCACCCCCAGAGAACTATTTTGTGGAATTTGCACATTTTGTGAAATATTTTGTGGGAGGAATGTGACATTTTGTCAGTGGACCAGGTGAAATTTTACCCTTGAACCGGCTAAATTCACTGCTCATAGGTGAAATTTCACCACCTGAGGGTGAAATTGAGAAATTTCACCACTAATTAAGAGTCTAGATTCTAGACTCCCTGGTATCTAGTGGACCCCCATGGCCAATCAGGAGCCAAATTAAAGAACCCTCCCTCTGAGTTATTTCCCCTCCCCAGTGATGATGACCCTGACCCCCAATCTTTTAAAAAAATCACCTTCCATGACCATGGTATCTATTAGACCCCTCACCCTGTCTTCCATCAGATAGCACCCACCCCTCTCCCCCCCAGTACCCTGATTGGGCAGCCAGCACAGCCCTCCACTCACCTCCAAGGCCAGCAACCCAACTGGGTGCTTCTATGAATGACAGCATGACTTGTAAAGCACATGCTCATTCACTCTCTCATCATGCCTGGGAGGAATAACTCAGGGAGATCATTCTTCAATTTGGCCAGTGCTCAGCCAGGAGGACTACTAGACACCAGGAGGGGAATCATAAATTTAATAATAAAATAAAATGTACATTTGCAGCAAAATTTTGCAATTTCACCACATTCGTGAAATATTTAACATGACAAAATTACTGATTTTGCTGCAATTTAGCTGGTGAAATAAAATTTCACAACATCGCTACCCCTGATCAAAGAAGTTGACAAAAAAGTGGCATTTCTCAAATTGTTGGGCACTCCGCAGTTCCACAACCACACATCCAATTGTAAATAAACTTTCTAGATTCAGAGATCTATGGTACCAGATGGTGCATGCAACATATCTAACAAATCAGCAGAACAGTTGCAAAGTTAATAAAGTGCAAAATATCAGGTTTAACATAGACGTGGCCATGCAACCCTAACTATACTGGCACTACCATGCCAGTACAATAATAATAATATTTTCTGTTACTTTGTCACTTCACTTTCTGTTTTTTTGTCACTTCACTGCAAAGAAACAGTTTGGACTCATGGGCTGAAATTTTCAGGGTACAAATGGCTTGCCCCACAGATGTAACTTTTGCTGATTTACTGAGAAAATTTATATCTGTTCCATAGTTATAAGATTTTGAAGTTTATTGCTTTCCGATAGGATAACATTGTAATGGTCATATACCTTTTGGCAGCTATATTTTGAAAATGCTTGGAGATATGGACTCACTGCGACTTGCAGCTTAGTACATTTTTAGGTGTACTAAGCAGTTTTGCATGTCTCCAGGCCATGTTTACAGCTGCAGGGGATGTTTTTATGAATGGGGCTAAGGTGACTGTGATACTGTGCCATTACGGACTGATAGGCGTTCAGGGACCAGAGGGACCTGCGCTCACACACGCAAATGAGGGCTACTATTATGGAATGATGGCAGCCAGGCCCTGCACTCCCACAGGGAGATAAAAGTTAATTACATTGTCTCTACCCTTACAGTCACCCCATTCTCTTATTGTGTACCCATCTTAGCTTATTCTTGGAATGGGGTGAGCATTAGTGTTCGCAACCCCAAGGCACACCCCTCACACGTGTTCCTGCATGATGGGTAGGGGTGAGGTGTTAGGGTTTGAAACCAAGGGAGAAGGTGAGGTGTTAAGGTTTGGAACCCTAATATACCTTGAGAATTTCAGACCAAAACCCTAAGGTATTTTTGCGCAGCAGTGTGACAAAGAATTTGACAAAAAATGGTAATTTAAGCATTTTTGGAGACAATATATCTACACACCCACACACCCAACTTAAACAAAGCTTTCCATATCAACATATCATTGGTACCTCATGGTGCATGCCAATTGCCATCCAAATCATCTGAACAATTGCTATGTTATTAAAGCACAAAATATTCAATTTAACATAGAAGTGAACAAAGATTTTGACATAAAACGGTATTTTACACATATTGGTACACTACATCTCCATGCCCTCACAAGCAACTGAAATGAAACTTATAACTTCATGAGATTTCTGCTTCATGATGGGGCATGCCAAATTTCATGCATATCACCCAAACTGTTTCAAAGTTATTAAAACACAAACTATTAAGTTTAATATAAAAGTGAAGAAAAAATTTGACAACAAATGGTGATATACACATTTTGGGACTGCATTTCTTCAGTTGTATGCACCCAAATGCAATAAAACCTGTCACAGCAAGAGACCATCTGTCTCTGAGGACACATGCCAAATTGGGCTGTAGACCTGAGCAAAGAATTTGACAAAAAAGTTGCATTTTTCAAATTGTTTGGCACTCTGCAGATCCACAACCATACATCTGACCAGAACAAAACTTGCTAGATCTAGAGATCTATGGTACCAGACAGCACATACAACATGTCAGACAACTCAGACAAACAGCTGAAAAGTTATTAAAGTGCAAAATTGTGATTTAACACAGAAGTGGCCATGCAGTCCTAACTATATTGGCACTACTATGCCAGTTTATATATATATATTTATGTGTATATATATATATATATATATATATATATATATATATAAAAATATATGTAATAGATATACCACTCTAGGGTGTGCGGTCGCGCTCTGATATACACACGCTTTGGTGTGCGTTGTGATGCACGAGGCTGCAGGCCGAGTGCATTCAACCATCCAAGGCATGCATATATCAGAGCTCGACCACACTCCCTAGAGTGGTATATCTATCTTATAAAATGGCCACACATGTTTTGGGGGTGAGTGGAAAAATAATCCCTCTCTCTAGCTGCTAAATGATATGCTGGCAGAGTTCAAAGTAAGTCCTTCTGTGTTTAAAAAAAGATGAAAAGTGTGTACCTCCTGTTAGTGTGTGTTAGGTTTGAGTAAGAGAAGTTGCAGATGATCGTGAGCACTTTCACTTTTCCTTGATTAACTATAAGCGTGACCGGCGCGCATTGCAGGAAGTGACAACCTGTTACGAGTTCATAGTAAGTCCTTCTGTGTTTAAAAAGATGAAAAGTGTGTCCCTCCTGTTAGGTTCTGTTAGTTTGAGTAAAAGAAGCTGCAGACTCTATGCAGAAGTCAGCGAGGACACAGTGAGTGAGTCGGCAGCTTTAGGAAGGTAGTCCGAAGCCAGAGCAGTGATGAACTATAGCGTGACTGAGCAGTGTGCATTGTGGGAAGTGACAACCTGTTAGGAGTTCAAAGTAAGTCCTTCTGTGTTTAAAAAAGATAAAAAGTGTGTCCCTCCTGTTAGGTTCTGTTAGTTTGAGTAAGAGAAGCTGCAGACTCTATGCAGAAGGGAGCGAGGACACAGTGAGTGAGTCGGCAGCTTTAGGAAGGTAGTTGGAAGCCAGAGCAAGTGTTGTCATAACAACATTCACTCTGGATTCCGTCTACCTTCCTAAAGCTGCCGAGTCACTCTGCGTGTCGTAGCTCCCTTGTGCATAGAGTCTGCAGCTTCTCTTAGTCAAACTAACATAGCCTAACAGGAGGGACACACTTTTTGTTTTTTAAACACAGAAGGACTTACTTTGAACTCCTAACAGGTTGTCACTTCCCGCAATGCGCACCGCTCGGTCATGCTATAGTTCAGCAAGGAAAAGTGAAAGTGCTGCACAATCGGACAACTCTCCCTAGAAACGGAGATTTTTTTAACATAAAGTAAGAGTAGAAACTAAGAGAAATGTAGTGTCTTGTTTTTTCTACACAGCTAGGTTTCTGTTAAACACCTGCCATTATATTTTTTTGTAGAATTTAGACTGCTTGGTGACACAGTGTGCAGCAATAAAAGTTAGTGACTCTGCAGTAAGAGTGTGAAAATGGCAGGCAGAATTCGATTTTTAGATGATATTTTATTTAAAAATGAATGGCGCAATCAAGCACATCAGGTTGTACAGTGTGGGACTACTAGTGCTATATTTAGTTATGCCTGTGGGTGCCAGGTGTGTGTGTGTGTGTGTGTGTTGTGTGTGTATGTGGCTGCCTATCTGCATTAGGTGTGGAGTGATCTCACTGCTTGTGAGAAGGTTTTGAGGGCTGGAAAGTAGTTCAGGCGTGCGATCATACTGGAAGGCGTGCAGTCATTGGGAAATAATGCACTGTCATGTGATGTGTTCTGTCCAATTGTATAAGTGGGATTTCTATGATTATACCACCCATTTTATAAATATATATATATATATATATATATATATATTTATTCATTGCAAAAAAACAGTCAATGCATCAGTTAGGGTTTTTATTAAGGCATTAAAAGATGTGAAATTCGATGTTAGGGTCATCAACCCTATCACCCCCCAAATGCTCCACACACCAACAGGCATAAGGGTGTGCCTTGGAGCCATCAGCCCTAACTCTCACCACATTCCATGTGTAAACAAGATGAGATGGTACAGTATAGGAGACTTGGATGAGAGTTAGGACCAATGACTCCAAGGCACACCCCAGTCTCAGTTGATGTGTGGAGAGTGGGGGTAGAGTGGGGTGGGGTGGTAGGGTTGGTAAGGTTGAATTTTCCAGCTTTTGACACTTTATCAAAAACCCTAACTGATACATTAATGTAGTTTTTTGCAATTAATTCTCTTGTTGAGAAAGAGTAATGCAACTGGTATGTGGTTGTGGGAGGCATGGACCTCCAGGCCCTTTGCCCTCTAATGCTACCCATTGTTGCATAATGATATGAATAAGTGTGAGCGTGGGCCCTCTGGCCCCACTTACACATAATCGGACATACCGCAGCCCTGTAGTCATGAAAAGTAACCCTTGTAACAATAATTTGGCAATATCTCTGTAACCATAGCAACTATGGAAATAATTCCACTGCAGTTGTAATCATGATTTTGAAACCTCCATGGGTGCTTAGTCCACCCCATTTCAACAGTTAATAACCTGACATCGGTACAAAATCAGAACAATGGGGTGTGCATAAAGGTTTGCAACTCCAAGGCACAACACTCACACCTGTTCTTGCATGCTGGGTGGTGGTGGGCCTTAGGATTGGAAGCCGAGGGTGATGGCAGGGCCTTATGCTTGGGAACCCTAAGATCACATTTCCCTACTTTTTACACTTCATCCCTAATAGTGCATTAATGAGGTTTTTGCAATGTATATATGTGGGTGTGTATATATATTTTTTATGGCAAAAAATCCATTTAATGCATCAGTTAGTGTTGTTAAACAGTGATTAAAGCAGAAATTCGATGTTAGAGTTGAACCCCCTTCCACCCACCCTCCCACCAACCGGCATCGGGGTGTGTGTTGGGGTGTCAGTCTTAACTCTCACCCCATCCAATGTGTAAAGAAGCCAAGGTGGTGAAGTATAGGAGAATGAAGTGAGAGTTAGGACCAATGACCCCAATGCACACCCTGATGCCGATTGGCGGGGTTGGGGTAGGGGGCAAAAGGGGGGGTTCAGCCCTAACATCGAATTTCCCTTCTTTTGTCGCTGTGGAACAATAACTGATGCATTAAACAGAGTTTGTTGCCATGAATTTCCATTTTTTTGAGAATGAGGACTATAAATAGTGAATGGAATACGGTGGTGGGAGTGCAGACCCTTAGAGCCCCACACTCCCACCATGTAATTTTTTGTCACATAAGAATAGTAACTGCAACACAAATGCAAGCACAAATGGTAACACACATGGTGACGCAAACATAAATGGTAATGCAAATGGTAATAGAAATGAAAGCACTAAGTGATGCCAAAATGAACAGTAACATAAACGGAGATGCAACACACGCATGGAAGCAAGTGGTAACATGCATGGTCATGATACCCAATAGGAAATGCAAATGGTAACAGTAACAGCAACAATAATGACAAAGGAAACAGAAACACAAGCGCTTATAGAAATGCAAACCATAATGCACACGGTCACGTATTTCAGTTGGAAACGAAATGGTAATGGTAACAGCAATGATGATGCCAAACAAAAGACAAACACAAATGCAAACAGAAGGGCAGCTGTAAATATAAATAAAAATGCACACAGAGATGCAAATGGAAACACAAACACAAACAGTAGTGGAAACTCAAATGGTAACAGTAATGCAAACGCAAGTGCAAACGAAAACACAAACGGGAATGCACATGGTGGCGTACACAGGAACACTAACGCAAACAAGTATGGAAATGCAAGTGGGAATGCTTACTGTAACAGTAATGGAAGCGCACACTCTTTCTTTCCCCAACAGCTGCATACAGAAACTCAGGGAATACAAAGAATGTATGCATAATAATGGGCTTTGGAAAAGAAAATGAGCACTTGGAATACTAAATTGCTTATATCTCAGGAACCATATGTCATAGAAAAAAAATTAAATTTCATATTATTTATGACTTTCCTGGCTAGTTTTGCACTTAGCTCCCTAGTGGGGGGCTAAGCATTTTTCTGACAAAAAGTCCATATCTTGAAGCGTTTCCGAGATACGGGCCCTGAAAGTCTCAGTGGACGCCGTAATGTTAGTCTATGGGAAAAAGCGCCAACTTTGGAGCACTGTAACATTGCATCCCTGCAATATTTTTTCACCAAACCACCACAAGGCACAGCTATGGGATGTTGGCTTTCATCCTCCAAATTTCAGCCCAAAAGACCAAACCAGTGTTTTGCAGCAGGGTGGCAAAGAATTCCTGTTATTTTCCCATAGTGTCGAATAGTAGTGTCGCAAATCACAACACTTTCACAAAGAAATTCATGAAAGTGTCACAGGTGCGACACTACTTTTCCCAAAAATTTCAAAAACATATTTCTGGGGTGTTTAACCCCAAAATAAAGACATGCCTAACATCCTCAGGGCTTGACTAGGTAAACACAAAAATAATTGTATCCTTAGATGGTCCCAATTTTAAATGCTAAGCATTTCTCTGATCAGTAACTGAAAACAACATGGCGGATTTGCAACACTACTGGGGTCATTTGTGACACCAAAATCCACATTTGTGACAATGTCAAACTTTTGTTAACTTTTCCTATTGACTATAATGGGAAACCTGTTTTTGAATAACTTTTGAACTGTTTAATATTTTTTCACAAAATCTTCAAAAGGCACATCAGGGAGCATGGTTGCATATTCCCTGAAGTTTTCAGACCAGTCACGCAAACTGTGCAACCTGTAGGCACGAGCAAAGAATGTGCAAAAAAGCGTAAATGCACTACGGAATGTCACTTAATAACTCCGCAAGCGTATGTGTGACCACTACAAAGCTTAGCAGATCCCAAGATCTGTACCACTGCTCCTTACCTGCCAAATTTCAGGCAAATCTGTTGAATAGTGGCAAAGTTATTAAGGTGCAAAATTTCACCATTTAACCTTAAATGGAATTTTTGCCACCCTGCTGCAAAACACTGGTTTGGTCTTTTGGGCTGAAATTTGAAGGGGAAAGAGCTAACATCCCGCAAATGTTCCTTTCCATGGTTTGGTGACAACATATTGCATGGATGGAAAGTTACAGTGCTCTGAAGTAGACTAACATTGCGGCATCCGCGGCACCTTTTTGGGTTCTGTATCTCAGAAAAGGTTTGAGATACAGACTTTCGTGGAAAATGCTTAGCCCCCACTAGGGTCTAACTGTAAAATTAGCCAGGAAAGTCATGAATCATATGAAATGTTCATTTTTCCTACATCACACGGTTCCTACGATATAAGCAATTTACTATTCCAAGTGTTCATTTTCTGGTCTGAGACCCTATATTATTGTATGCATACCTTCTTTGTATTCACTGTGTTCCTCTATGCAGCTGTTGGTGAAAAAAAGGGTCTGTGCTTTCGTTACTGTCACAGTTAGTGTTCAGTCTTGCATTTCTGTAACCATTTGAGGTAGCATTCCCATCTACGCCACCGTGTGTGTTACCCTTTGCATTTTCATTTGCATTTGCGTTACAGTTACCATTTGCATTTCCATTACTGTTTCTGTTTGCGTTTCATTTTGGATCACCGAGTGCATTAGCATTTGCATTTGCATATGTTCTTATGTTTGCATTTCCTTTGGTGTCATTGTTGCTGTTACCATTAGCATTTGCGTTTCCTATTGCGGTAGCGTGACCACGTTTGTAATCGTTTGCAATTGCATTTGTGTTGCAGTTACCGTTCCTATGTGAAAAAAAATTACATGGTGGGAGAGTGGGATCTGAAGGGCTCATGCTTCCATCACCACAATGCCCCCCACTCCCTGGCCTGGTAGTGCATCCTGAGTGGAGATCCAGAGCAAAAATGAGGCATTGGAGAGCAATGATACACTTCCCTGATTGCAGGTATACATAAGTTAGGACAGTTAGGAGTTGCACATCCTCAGCCAGGCAATGGTCCCCCCAGGCCAAGTACTGCATCCGGAGTGGAGATCCACAGGAAAACAAAGGCCAAGGACATCGGTGATACACCTCTATAATTGAAGGAACACACAAGTTAAGGACAGTTAGGAGTTGCACAGCTTCAGCCGAGCAATGCCCCCAGACCAGGTACTGCATCCTGGTGGAGAGCCACTGCAAAACTGAGGCCATGGACATCAACAGTATACCTCCTTGATTGCAGCTGCACACAAGTTAGGACAGTTAGGAGTTGCACGGCCTGAGCCAGGCAATGCCCCCCACAGAAAAGGTACCATCCTGAGTGGAGAGCCACAGGAAAACAAGGGCATGGACATCAATGGTACATTTCCTTGATTGCAGGTACACACAAGTTGGGACAGTTAGGAGTTGTGGAGGCCTCAGCCAGGCAATGCCCACCCAGACTAGGTACTGCATCCTGAGTGAAGAGCCACAGCAAAACTGACACATTGGACATCAACGGTACAGCTCTCTGATTGCAGGTGCATACAAAGTTAGGACAGTTAGGAGTTGCATGGCTTCAGCAAGGTAATGCCCCCCAAAGCAAGTACTGCATCCTAAGTGGAGAGCCACAGGGAAACAAAGGCCATAGAATTCAATGGTACACCTCCTTGATTGCAGGTACACACAAGTTAGGACACTTAGGAGTTGCATGGCCTCAACCAGGCAATGCCCTCCCAGATCAGGTATTGCATCCTGAGTGGAGAGCCACTGCAAAACTGAGGCCATTGACATCAATGGTACACCTCCCTGATTGCAGGTACATACAAGTAAGGACAGTTAGGAGTTGCATGGCCTCAGCCAGGCAATGCCCCCCCACACCAGGTACTGCATCTTGAGTGGATAGCCTAAACTAAGTCCATGGACATCGAAGGCACACCTCTGTGATTGCAGGTACACACAAGTTAGGACAGTTAGGGGTTGCACAGTCTCAGCCAGGCAATGCCTCCCCAACCAGGTACTGCATCTAGAGTGGAGAGCCACAGGGGAAAAAAAGACCATGGACATCTATGGTACACCTCACTAATTAGATGCACACACAAGTTAGGATAGTTAGGAGGTGCACAGCCTCAGCCAGGGAATGCCCTTCCCCCACCTTCCACAACAGGTACTGCATCCTGAGTGGAGAGACACAGTGAAACTGAGGATATGAACATCAACGGTACACTTCTGTAATTACAGGTGCATACAAGTTAGGACAGTTAGGAGTTGCAGAGGATCAGTCAGGTAATGTTCCCCCTCCTCCCCACCACACACCAAGTACTGCATCCTGAGTGTAGAGCCACAGAAAAACAAAGGCCATGGACATCAATGATACAGCTCCCTGATTGAGTAACCATAGAGTAGGACATAGAATGTGTTAATGCTCTGTTTAGCAGTTTCCAACAACTGTATGTATTTCTGTTACAACACTTACATTCAGCACTCCTGTCAGGCTTCTGCTTCACCCGCTTTTTAGCTCCTGTGGCAACAGTCTTCCCGACCACTAGAGAATACATAAATAGATTGCTTAGTACAGATCATGTCAATCTGCTCATGGACACTGTTATTGTCTTTCAGATCTATTCATATGTAATAATTTCGGGATACCACAATGCTCTACAGTTAATAGTGTGCCTGCTGATAAGTGGTACTTGTGAGATGAAATCCATAATAAAAAAAAAAAATATGTACTACATCCTGAGTGCATAACCACTGCTGAAATACAGCAATGGACATTAATTATATACGCCTCTGATACCAGATGTATACAAGATAGGACACTGAATTAGGGTACGGTGTCAGACAGGCAATGCAATCACCCCCCCCCGATGTGGTGCTAGAACATGAGTACACAGTCATAGTACAAACACAGCCATGGACATCAATGGTATACACCATTGATTACAGATAAATAGAAGTGACAAGACTGAGGAGTTACACAGGCTGAGCCAGGCAATGGTCTTTCACTACTTCTCATACCACCCAGAACATGAGCTGTTTGCTGAGTGCAGAGGTACAGTCCATCAAAAGGCATAAATATCATCAGTATATTTTCACTGTGCTAGCTGCACACAAATTAGGACACTGAGGAGTTGTACAGATAAACCCAGGTAATGCCCTCCCACACCTCAGTGCAGTAAGTACATTGTGGGTGGAGAGCCATAGCAAAAGTAAAGGCATGGACATCAATGGTGCATCTTGCTGATTAACATAGAAACATAGAAACATAGATTTTGATGGCAGATAGGACCTCTTGGCCCACCCAGTCTGCCCATTCCCTACCTAATGGATAAGCTGCAGATCCTGGTTAACCAGCAGCCTACTTCTTCCTACCCCCACCCCCTAGAATTGCCTTATGACTGTCCCATGCATGCTTGAATTCCACCACTGTTTTTGACTCCACAACCTCCTCCGGAAGGCCGTTCCATGCATCCACAACCCTCTTTGTGAAAAAATACTTCCTTAAATTACCTCTGAGCCGCCCCCCTTCTATCTTCAAATTGTGCCCCTTGTTCTTGCACACCTCTTTTTTTGAAAGATGCTACCCTCTTGGACTTTGTTGATTCCCTTGAGGTACTTGAAAGTTTCTATCATGTCCCCCCCTCCCTCCTTTCCTCGAGGCTATACATATTCAGCTCTTTAAGACTCTCTTCATATGTCTTCCAGTGCAGACCCTGCACCATTTTAGTTGCCCTCCTCTGGACAGCCTCCATCCTGTCTATGTCTTTGTGGAGATTGGGTCTCCAGAACTGCATGCAGTACTCCAGATGGGGTCTCACCATCTGTCTGTACAGAGGGATAATAAATTCCTGTTTTCTACTGGTGATGCCTCTCCTATGCATCCCAGTATCCCCCAGCCTCCTTGCTGCCCTCTCACATTGATTGCACGTGTACACAAGTTAGGACAGTTAGGAGTTTCACAGTCATAGCCAGGCAATGCCCCCCCACCCCAAGACCATGTACTGCATCCAGAGTGGAGAGCGACAGAAAAACA
Source organism: Neoceratodus forsteri (assembly GCA_016271365.2). Taxonomy (NCBI): domain Eukaryota; kingdom Metazoa; phylum Chordata; order Ceratodontiformes; family Ceratodontidae; genus Neoceratodus; species Neoceratodus forsteri. The sequence continues at coordinate 1,104,943,557 of CM057449.1, read as the reverse complement.
AAGCTGGGAGATCAGCGGCACACCTCCCTGATTACAGGTACACACAAGTTAGCACAGTTAGGAGTTGCACAGACTCAGACAGCAAATGCTTTCCCTCCCCCCCAGACCAGGTACTGTGTCCTGAAAGGAGAATCACAAGAAAACTGAGGTCATGGATATCAATGGTACACTCTTTGATAGCAGGTGCACAGAAATTAAGATAGTTAGAGCTACACGCTCAGCCAGGTAATGCCACCCCTCCAGCACACCAGCTACTGAAATGTGAGTGTACAGCTACAGCTAAATGACAGCCATTCACATAAATGGTACACCTCCTTGATTTCTGGTGTACACAAGTTAGGAGACTAAGCAGTTGAATGTTGTGAGGCAGGCAATACCCCCCAAAAAAAGCAGGTACTGCACCATAACTGTAGAGCCACAGCAAAACTACTGCCATGGACATCAACAGTACATGTTTGCACAGTTAGGAGTTGCCCGGCATCAGCCAGGCTATGACCCCTCCACCAATGAACAGGTACTGTTTAAATGTGGAGAGACACAGCAAAACTATAGCCATGTACATCAGCTGTACACTATACTGATTACAGGTCTACACAATTTTGCATAGTTAGGAGTTGCATGGGGTCAGCTAGCCAATGCCCCCCCTACAAGGAGGTTCTGCATCCTGAGTAGTGTCACAGCAAAACTATGGACTTAGACAGCAATGTTATAGCACCCAGATTACAGGTGCATACAAGTTTGAACCATTAGAAATTCCCTGGAGTCAGCCAGCCTATGACCCCCCCCCAGAGCAGGTACTGCATGCTTAGTAGATAGCCACAGCAAAACTTCAGGTATGGAGATCAATGGTATACCTGTGTTATTGCAGTTGCACATAACTTTGTAGACTTACAAGTTGCACAGAGTCAACCAGGCAATGCCCCACCCTATTCCTACTGGATCAGGCACTGAATCCTGAGTACTAAGACACATTGCAACTAAACTAATGTACATTAATGGTATACTTCTGTGATTCAAGTGTAAACAAGTTAGGAGACTGAGTACTTGCAGAGGATTACCCATGGCATGCCCATCTAACTACCCAGAACACCATTCAAAAATTTCAATAGCATTGTCTTACCTTCTGACTCGACAAAGATGACACTGTCAGAGTCATAGTGTTTGGCCTTCACAGCCTCAGCCTATGCTGCTACTACCTCCAAGTATGGTGGGGAGCATCTGTGATGTCCTGTGAATTAAATATAATATATATATTTCTTGAGTGTGGTATGCATCTCTCCAGTTATTTAACAGAGATGTGTTTCAACAATGCTAGCATTATCTGTTCCTTAAGAATTGTCTTGTCTATAGTTTTATTTTCTGTGTCTATGACTGTGTGTTATAAGGTCTCCTCAGGTACAGAACATGAAAGAGCATTTATCGAACACATTACAATAGGCAATAAGGGGCATGGTTAGCGCTCGTTGTAGATGGCGGCTTAATCGGGTAGTTCTCGTCGCACGGAGCCTAGCACCTGGGAATTATACCCTTTGGGGAGGATATACACAAAAATTAATAACGGACCAGGCTGCCGAAACTCGGTACTATCGACACGGGAATTTTGGACTCTTGGGGCATTCGGCAAAGCGGATTGCGATTGGGAGATTCGTATCCCTGCTATCCGTGATCTACATGATGGTGCAGTTAGTAAATGAGCAAGAGCAACCTCTATAAGGGACATGTTTGTGTCGATCATGGAAGCATAGACAACCTCACATTAGCAGCTAATAATTCTGCTCCTTATTCAGCAAATTAATGTATCGTGGTGGACACAGTGAGCAAAGGGCAAACACGCAGGAGGACTCACTTCTCAACTACTCGGCCCTAATGAGAGATCAGTAGGCTAAGATTAATCAGCTGCAAGATAAGTGGAAGATCTGAAAATAGGAGTAGGCAAATAATCTGCGCCTATTGGGATTCCCGGAGGGTTGTGAGGAAGGGAAGGTTTTGCCATTTCTACAACATGTACTGCCAGAAATCTTGAAGCTCCCTGAGGGTACTAAAATTACAATGGAGCGGGCTCACCGCATGGCCCAGCCTAGGCCTGCCCAGGGGGAACGTCCTCGCCCCATCCTGGTTCGGTTCCTGAATTTTGCTGAAAAAGAAGCAATACAGGCTAGGGCGAGAGAGCTCAGACAGCTACAGTGGCAAGGGAATAGGATTATGATTTTTCAAGATTATTCGAGGGAATTGGCCGCTCGGCATAAAACTTTCACTGAAGTTCGAAGGAAGCTACATGCTTTAAAGATCCCTTTCACGTTAAGGTACCCGGCCACACTACAAATCTCTATGAATGGTACAAGTCTGCAATTTTTATCTTCAGAGGCGGCTTTGGACTATATTGCCAATTCCTGTCCTAGAAGTTTGATTTCCCAGTCTTCTAGCCAGGCTGAAAATGTTCAAGGTATCCCCATTTCAGCTGCTGTTACTACAGTTACCTCTCCTCAATCGGCACCACTGGTGGGATTAGAACCCAGGAACTTGAATGTACAGAAGAGGCCTCCATCTTTCCCGCATACTAAAAGGGACCATCCTCAGGAAAGGAAGAGCAGCACTGACTATCTGACTTCTCCCCCTCCAGATACACAAGGAGAAGTTCAGATAGATTATGTCTGTCCTTACTTTGCCAAAAACCGGTTTGCGATTCTGAACGATCTCCCCAAAGAGGAAGGTTGCGAAGCAATGGTCAATGGGGGTGGAAGTTTTCAAGAAGACCCTCTTAGGGACTGCCTTCAGGGCATGGTCAGTACCACAGCTAATACATCATCGGTCTTTCCAGCCCTAGGGTCCCCCCCAGGTCAATCTACTGATCAAGAACGAGAAGAGGGAAAACAGCCGAAAATTTCATGAGCAAATGGACTTTTTTCCTTGGATTATACTGTTTAATGTTAGATAAGTATCTGAACTGCTGATTGTTTATGGTTGTAATATTGCGGGTGGAAATAGGTATGGCTTCCTTAAGTTATACCTGGGTGTAGCCCTTGGGGGTAATGTCTATCAGAAGGTTTTATGGCAGTTGTCATCGATGGTACATTTGGGGGTATCGGCTGGGGTAGAAGGGGAATGATTATATAAACATATAATGTGGGCAGTACATCTGTTGCTAAGGGATGTTTGAAGATCTGCCAGTGATAGGGTAGCTCCCCGGGGGCGTGACTTACCCCCCCTTTTCTTCCTTCCCTGTTTGTCTTCCATAGGAGGAAGTTTATTATCTCTGTTAAGACAATATTTTACCCTCCATAGTATTTTGCTTTGAGGGCCTATTGGGAGGGATTAAGTGGCTCAATGGGTCCATAGAGGCAATATGTAGAACTTAACATTGCCAAAGGGATTCTATCGGTTTCGTACTATGGGGTAATGATTAAGATGTGCCACATAGTTTTACTCAGAATATGCAGTACTTGGCTTGGTTATAGGTGGACCCTAAGGAGTGTTGGTAAAGATTCATTAGTAAGAAAATGTTTAGGGAGTATTAGAAGCCCAGTTAGGGGAGATGTCTTATAATATCTTTTGTGGACATGGAGTTGGTACGAGGGGTTCTGAGTTTCCCATTAAGAGCAGAGCAATAACTGGTCCTAAGATTTAGTTATAGGACTAGTTCCCACGTGAGAGGACTGTAGGCAGGTCCATTGCAGGCTCTAGCATGTAAGGACTTTGTTTGTTGCTTTGTCCTCTTTCAGAGAAGTTTGATATATGCCCATGGTAGATAGATCTTCTTCCTTCTGAGAAATACTTGTTCCCCAGGATCGTATAGGATATACCATTGGCTAGGTTTCTAGCCGGCTTAATTCTATCGGTTCTTCTAATAATAGTAGGTAGTTTGTTTGTTTGGTTGTTATTTAGATAGTGTAGGAGTATAGAGTAGTTGTAATTAGGTTAGATAATCTCACTGTTGTTAGGGTGCGTGGTTTGCCCTGATCAGTACAGGGACTTTTCATATTTGGCATATAGATAGATTTAGTTCTTTTAATAGTTTAGATTAAGGTACATTGAGGAAGGTAACAAAATGGCTGATATAGTGATGCATACCTGGAATGTCCGTGGGTTAAATTCTCCGATTAAACATAAGAAAGTTCTTGCATACTTGAAACATAAACATTCTCAAGTGGCCTTTCTCCAGGAGACTAAGTTTAATGGGGAAGATCATACCCGTATGGTGAAGGATTGGGTTGGTCAGCAAGTGCATTCCAATGCCTTGACCAGGAAAACACGGAGTCCAGATTTTGGTGCACAAGTCTCTCCTTGGAAGTTAACCCAGACACCTGCAGATTCTGATGGCAGATGGGTTATGGCTAGCATAATACTCCCACAGGTTTAATTACTGTATGCAATGTATATGCCCCAATGATGATGCTCCATTTTTTTTCATAAGCTGGCAGAAGCAACACTAGAATTTAACCCTCCAAACTGTCCGCTACTCATTGGTGGGGATTTTAATCTGACCTATGCCTATGTTGGATAGAAATGATGGGGGGAAAGAGGCACATCCTAGGAGTGTGAAGGCTCTCCATCAAATGTTGTCTGACCAGGGGTTAGTAGATCTCTGGAGATTGTTCCACCCCAGAGCTAGAAACTATACATTTCATTCTGTTCCTAATGATTCATATAGTAGGCTTGATTTTTGGCTTGGCTCAGCTAACCTGACTGCTAAAACTTTGGAGGTTTCAATTCTCCCTTGCTGTATCTCTGATCATGCTTTAGTTCAGCTATTAGTACAATGGAACCCAGTACCCCCCCCAACTAAACAGTGGAGATTGGAACCACTTCTGGTACAGGACCCTGAGTTCACCCCTTGGCTCATTAAGGAGGCTTTTTCCTTGCAGAAAACCTATTGATGACACCTCTGCATGTACAACTTGGGAGGCTTTTAAAGTCATGTTATGTAGGTAGCATTAAGGGTTTTCGGCTACTAGACGTAGACAAAGAGAAGCTCAGCTGCTTGACCTGAGTGGAAATTGGCTGAGGCTGAGAGTAAGTTTAAGTTGCTGCCTTCTCCCAATATTCATTCGCCTATAGGGAAATCCATATTAGCCATTCGGTTTGAAATTAATCAGATTATGAACAGGAAAGCGGAAGCTGCTATTTTACATCTTAAACGTATGTTTTGGGAAAGGGCGGACAAAGGGGGTAAGGTACTTGCTTACCAATTAAGGAAACAGCAGGCTAGCAGATTTATCCCTGGCCTAAAAAACAATTTAGGCTCATTACGTACTTCTCCAGGGGATATTAATGAGATTATGTCTGCATTCTATACAAAGTTATATTGCTCCACTCACACTAAGCATTAATTTAGATACTCAGGGCTTCTTAAATTCGCTGAGCTTACCTAAGCTGCAGAGCCAGCACACACAGGGATTAGATCGCCCTATCTCTAAGGAGGAACTGATGGTGGCTATTCAAAACTTAGAAAAGGGTAAATCTCCGGGTAGCGATGGGTACCCCGCAGAATTTTATCAGACTCTGGGCCATATTATTGCTCCCCTTTTGATTCAGGTCTTTCAGGAGGTCGAAATTAAGGGTGCCTTTCCACCCGCTATGTGGGAGGCAATTATTGTTGTGATTCCCAAGAAAGGTAAGGACTCCACGAATCCGGGAAATTATCGCCCTATTTCACTTATAAACCTGGACAGTAAACGTTATGCTAAAATCCTGGCCTACAGACTTAGTCCTTTGTTGGCTGAATTGATACACCCATCACAAGTGGGATTTATACCGGGCAGACATAGTTCAGATCATTTAAGAACCCTGCTGAATTTGATTCCTCTGGCCAGGTCTCTTCACACCCCTGCAGCTGCCATTATGGTAGATTTTGAAAAGGCTTTTGACTCAGTGGAATGGGACTATCTATATTTGACCCTTGCTCATTTTGGGATTGGAGACACCTTTCTCGCAAGAATAAAAGCTATATATGGGGCCCCTTTTGCCAGAGTTATTACTCAAGTCGATCTTTCCAACCTTTCCTTTGGGCAGAGGGATGAGACAAGGTTGCCTGCTCTCTCCTTACTTTTTGTCTTGACGATAGAACCGTACGGCTGCCATTTGCAATCACCCAAAGATTAATGGTTTGACAGTGGGGAATATATCCTATGTAAGTTTTATGTATGCTGATGACTTCTCCTTTGTTGGAGGATGCTCATACTGCTATCTCCTGCTTCTTGATTTGCTTGAAGAATTCTCTAAGCATTCTGGTCTTCGGATGAATCGGCACAAGACAGAGATACTCCCCTGAACGAGCACTGTGTTCAGCTGGACATGGAGTGGAGGAGCTAGTTTGGGCTCCAGTTGGATTACATATTTGGGTATTTTTCACTCCTCTCTAGAGGTTATATGAAGGCCAATATACAACCCCTTCTCTCCTCACTGAAGACAGATTTTGATAGATGGAGGTTACTTAAACTAACTCTTGCTGGGAAAGTGGCGGCAGTGTCTATGATTCGGCTCCCAAATTATTTTATCTCCTGAGACATTTATCGGTCCCTTTACCAGCACAATGGTTTCAGAGTATTGACAAAGTAATTGGGGATTTTTTATGGGAGGGATCTAAACCTAGATTCAGTCAGGCTAAATTAAGATCACACTGGCGGCAGGGGGGGTGGAATCTCCCATGGTTTAAAGGATACCATCGGGCCTTTCTGTTAGCTCAAACGATCAACTGGGCTAGACCCCTTTCTCCTCTGTCACCGCAATGGGTACAGCTAGAGACAGACATCGCAGGGTTGTGTCATCCCTTATCTCTTCTAGTACAGAAGGATAATTTCAAAAAAGCTAAGATCAATAAGGGTGGGATAGAGAGTACGTCTCCTACGTCCCCTACAATAGATTCGTCCAGGAGAAACTGGGTTTTCTTTCATTGTAGACTTAAGCTGGCACTTCTTCCTCTTTCTTATGTGCCCATATGGCACAATCCAGACATCACCATAGGTGGCAGCAAAATTAGGTGGGGCATTGGGCAGCATTGGTATCACCATGTTAGGAGATTTATTGACCCCTGATCATAAGAATATCCAGACTTTTCAGTCTCTGAGACAGCAAAGGGAATTACAGCAGAAGATTTCTGGAGATACCTCCAGATCAGGGATGTTATCAGACAACGCTGTGTTCTCCGTTGAGCCGGGTTCAACCATTCCATTGGTTAAGTGGATGTCATGTACTAAGGGACTGTGGGTCAGTTGTATGCTACCCCGCGTGATACTCTTCCATCTCAATCTAAGGCAGCGAGGATTAGATGGGAGAAGATGTTGAAGACTTATATCATCTGAGGCTTGGGATAAAGCCTGGATAGATGTTCATTCCTGGTTTACTGATGCCAAATCGAGAATAATTCAAAACAAAATTGCACAATCTTGGTATAGAACCCCAGTCATTCTGTATAGAGCTAAAGTAATAGAAAGGATAATTGCTGAGGTGTCAACAGCCGGGAGGAGATTTATTGCACATTCTGTGGACATGCCCCAAGATCCAACCTCTCTGGCAAGAGATTCTGGTTCTGGGTTCTCCAACAGACCATTCCCCTATGTCCCCTTTTTTGTATCTTGGGGTTAAGGGGGGTATTGCCTAAATTGTCACCATTAAAATTGAGATGGCTGGCCTTGTTAGTGTTACAAACCAAAAGGGCTATATTATGCCAGTGGAGGTCTGTGGTGATCCCTATGGTAACAGTAACATTGGGGTCTTTGGCTACTCTGGCAAACTGATAAGATATCCCACCTACAGAAACCAAATTATCCTCATTCACAGCCTGTTGGGACCCATATCTGAGATACTTAGTGCAGGTTCCTCCTCCAGCGGGAATAGGGTGATCAACCTTAGTTTCTTCTGTTGGCTGTATATGTAGTTAGTTGTGGTGGGACTCCAGCAAAGGTAAAGGTAATGGTGCCCATGTTTTGTGGGGGATGTGATATTCCCAGAACTATAAGTGTTATGATTGAATGTGTTTGGTCTGCTGGACCCACAAGTTATCTTGTGAGTACGGACTTAAGCTGGTCGTTGGTATCTTTACAGGAACAGGTGGTCCTTGCAGAACATATCTATGCTCTATGTCACAGTGTCAGAATGCCTTGAAAAGGAACACCTCTGCCGGCAAGTATAAAATTACTTCTGCAATGTAGTATGCCCAGTATTGTGAAGGATCTGATTCAATCCAGCTTTGGTAAGTACTCCTTATAGGGTTGATTGTGGGAGGTTTTGGGGTACCCGGGAGTGCTTGGCTTAAATTCTATGCTATGTCTATACATAATAGAGCATGTAACCCAGTGATATACAGTAGTCTTTATTCTGTTAACTGAAATGGTACATTTATATAGTTTACTCTTAGGGTATACTTGGTTGCCCCATATGACAACTAGATCAGTATACCATCCCAGCACTTGTGGGCGGGGTTGGATGTACTTTATAACTGATCACTGTATTTTGTAATGTGACCTTATGTTTTGTTTTATGTTCTGAAATATCAATAACAAATTATTAAAAAAAAAAAAAAAAATAGGCAATAAAATAAAACAGTGAATTGACCTTTTATATCTAGTATTTATGCACAATGTACAGTAATATATCTAGCACTAATGTTTTATATCACGGTTTTCTAGATGCTCAGTCAAAATTGCTTATTTTTACAATGCCCCCTGTCTGGTAGTGCATCCTGAGGAGAGTCACAGGAAAAAGCCCATGGACATCAATGGTATACCACTGATTGTAGGTACAGACAAGTTAGGACTCTTAGGAATTGCAAGGCCTCAGTGAGTAATCCCCCCCCCAGACCAGGTACAGCATCATGAGTGGAAAGCTAATGCAAAAATGAGGCCTTGGATATAAATGGTACAGCTCTCTGATTGCAGGTGCATGCAAGTTAGCACAGTTAGGAGTTGCATGGCCTCGGTCAGGCAATGTCCCCCCCAGACCAGGTACTGTATCCTGAGTGGAGAGCCACAGCAAAACTGTAGCCTTGGAGATCAATGGTACAGCTCTCTGATTGCAGGTGCACACAAGTTAGGACAATGAGGAGTTGCTTGGCCTCAGCCAGGCAATGCCCCCCCAGACCAGGTACTACATCTTAAGTGGAGAGCCACAGCAAAACTGAGCCCATGGACATCAATGGTACACCTCCCTGATTGAAGGTACACATAAGTTGGCACAATTATGAGTTGCACAGCATCAGCCAGGCAATGCCCCCCAGCCACAATGGTGATACTATCAAGAACTGACAGTGTGCCAAAAATTTAACTGCACAAAATTCTTAAAAGTGTAATATATATTGTGCTGATTAAGAAATTGCTCCTATACTCACAATGTTTTAGGCGGTCACCCAAAGCAGGCTTGCCATCAGACTCCCACATCTCGTGCACAAGGTAGTACCAGCCAGCATCATTGTCCAGTATCTCCTTGAGGTTTTTAAGTACATAGAAGCGCTGGCGCAGCAGTTTCCACTTCCGCTTTCACATCAGTGAATTCTTATTTTTCACTTTTAGACTCATGTGCAGGTGGGCGTTTATCTGCCTCCACATAACATCCAACTTCCTGCTGGTGTTGCGCATCAGCACCTTTGGGTTGCCTTTTTTCTGAGCTGCCTCAACCAGGCAGCACACCTCCCTCAGACTCCACTGGTGCATTGTTTTTCTTGTACTGTAATGAATAGAGAGACAGACAATAGTATGTTAATATGGTATATTGTTATGTGTGTGTGTGCTTGTGTTCTGTTCAGCTTTTTGTCTACCTATGTGCAGGTGTCATCATCATGATTGTACAGTTGTGATAAGATGTTTTGCCATATGACAACAATGATACTTACATTGCATCACATAAAAAACATACTACTACCTCCGTGATGTCATGAGATTAATACTACATCTTGCTGACAGAAGTTGTACACATGTCACAATTCTCAACATGTCCTTGTGTCAAACCTGCTACAGTAGTGTGAAAGAGAGATTGAATGTGTTTGTGTTATGTGTGTTATGTATGTAGCTTTTCTATTTTTTGACCAAGACTGTGGTTCTTAAAAGAACCATTTTTTAAAGGTGCATATTTTAACAGTCTGATATTTTTAGAGAACTGTGAGGACTTCATCTTGAAGGTCTCCAGGTAAAAGCAATTTCCAGCATGAGAGAAAGTGCACACACCGTCCTGGTAGGTATAAGCAATCATTACAATACTTAATTTCAGGGTGACATATGGTGTGCATCCCAGACATGCGCAAATATCCAGATATTTGTATGTTCACCTTTCTTCATGCCCTGTCAAGCAGGTACATGTGGTGTTCTGCTTGCCAGACCCTACGCTCTGTAATATCAGAAAAAATGATCTTACAGGCAGGTAACATACCCATAATAGAAGCAAGGTCCAATCTAGCTTCTGTCACTAAATCTACCCTTCATTTGGTGCCTAAATCATTGCCTCTAAGATGAATCAGCAGTATGTCTGGTTGAGCTTGAGTGCTCAGTAGTTTGTGCATTGTTGGCATGAGATGCTCCCACCTCATGCCTCCCCTGCCAAACCACTTAAAAGAGCAATTTAGAACCTGTAGGTCTTTGTCAAAATCATTTCTCTGAGCATACCAGAAGCTCATTGTACTATGCTGCTGCCAACGATCCACACAGTCCATTTGCTGTTTACTGCCATTCTGAGGTTTTAAACTGAGAAGTGGACAGAGACTACAAAAAATCAGTGTTTATCCTGCAGTGTCTAGTCATTACTGAATATGAAAGTGAAATTTGCCTCTTTACTTCAACATTGTTTTGGTGGGCTAGTGCCAAAGCACAGTGATTAACAAACTAATTGGTTATTGCTTTATCATTGTTAACCAATACAGTATATGGATGCACTACAACAACACTGAATGGTTGCAGCTCCTGTCAACCAGAAGTGTTGCAAAGTTTCTAGGTGGGAAAATACTACATTTTCATAGGCTAGTTCAAACAATGACATGAACAGAGATTTATGATTGGTTGCCTCTTGTGTTATCATATATGTGCTGCTTGTTTTCTGCCTCCATTTGCAGCTCTGTTTGTGCTAGTAAGTATTGATTGACACTCTGATTTTAAACACCAATAACTTCTTTTCACAGCCTAACAGCTGATTTATATTGTCATAGTCAAACAGAGCAGTAAAATCATTTTGTTTAATGCTATTTTGTGGTGCTAACTGTTTTAATAATCTAGAAAAATTGTATAGAAAATGTGATGCACTTACACAGAGAAAAGCAGGCTGCTCAGGGCTTTAATAAGATGGCCACTAAGTCCTTCTTCTCCAGTCTTCAGCAGTTGTGATTGGTTGCCTGACATGGCCTGATCAATGTTATGTTCCATTGGTGTGAGCATCTGTCACTCAAATGCAAAGCAGTGTCTGATTGGCTTAGCCTTAAAGAGGGTGTTTTTTTAACATGATTATTATTTTATTTTTTATTTTATTTAAACAGCAGTTTGGAAAACCTTTGAGCCATAGGCTTATTTACAAAGGTACCTTGTCACAGTAAGACAAATGAAAATACACAGTATAACAGTACAACACATAAGTATAACAGTAAATTAAGACATAGATACAAACAAGCTGGTACAGGTAGGATGGATGCAAACAATACCAGAGTTATGTTGTCCTTAGCAGCTTAGTAATAAGCTTTGTCATAAGTATTGAGTCGGCTTTGACTAGTGGCAATTACAGCATCGGTGTTAATAAGGTAGGTCATCAAGGAAGTTTTGAAGTACACATAGTTGAAGCTTCAGAGATGGAGGGGGCAGTGTGTGAACCAGGAGGGGCCCTAAAGCTGAAGGCTCTTTTGGCCGTGAGAGGTTCTAGCTCTAGGGATAACAAGAGAGGTTTTCCCAGAGGTCCGAGCATGAACTAGTGGGACAGAGTGGAGTATGGTGGTGGTCAATCCTGGTGGGGATAGCCCAAGGAGGGTCTTTTTTGTAAGGGGCACAGGTCAGATATTTGAGGCGCTCATCAAGATCAAGTACCAGTGCTTTAGCATACAGTAGACAGGTGTGTAACAGCCCAGGTGCTCCAGTAATTAACCTGCAGGCCTTATTCAGAGTAGTGCAACTTTATGGAGTGCGGTCTGATCAGCAGCACCATACACCGGCAGTCCATAGTCCACTAAGGACAGGATAGAGGAGGTGATCATGAAGTCAAGAGCCCGGGGAGGCAGTGTATATTTCGATGTAAGATGCCCAATCAGATATTAGTGGCAGTGGCTAGGCAGCGGCGATGTGTCCATGGAAGGAGAGGGAGGGGTCAAAATGGATCCCTAGGTATTTATAGGAGTAAACTTGTTCGAGTGGAAAGAGGACCCAGAGCGAAATGAGGAGTTTGAAGTTGCAGGACTTGTTTTGGGGATGAGTGAAGAACATGGTTTTTGTTTTTTTAAGATTTATCACCAATCTATGTTCCTTGAACCAGCCCTCGGCTTCAGTGAAGGACTTCTGCAGCGAGTCCTGGAGGGTAATAGGGTTACGACTTGAGGCAAAGATGACTGCATCATCAGTGTACAATAGAATGTTCCCAGAGCAAGAGCTTGGAAGGGTGTTAAGGTAAAGGGAGACTAGTAAGGCCCAGAATGGAGCCCTGGGAACCCAGAAAAGATGGACAGATGTCTGAGTAGGTCCCATTAATTTTTACATGCTGTGAGCAGTCAGACAGATAACTGGTGCACCAGGAGATAGGCCCAGCAGCAAACCAGAGAGACTAAGGCATCAAGAAGGAGGGGTGGGAGACAGTGTTGAAAGCTTTCGAGAGGTCAATGAAGACAGCACCAGCCAGAGAACCAGTGTCTAAGGAGGAGGGAGAAAGTTGGAGAACTCTAGGAGGGCTGTGTTGGTACTGTGGCTCCACTGGAAGCCATGCTTCTCAGGACAAAGGACATTGTAGGTGGAGAGGTAGTCAGAGATTTGAGAGGCCACCACTTTTTCCAAGGCCTGGAGAGAGGAGAGAGAATGGAGATCGGTTGATAGTTTCCAGTCACAGTCCTATCACCACCTTTAAAGATAGGGGTGACAGTGGTGACTTTCCAGGCAGTTGGAACCTTCCCCAGGCAAAGAGAGTGGTTGATGAGGCATGTGATCAGGGTAAGGACTGTGTCTAAGACCAGCCGTAGGATACACGGATCCAGGGTGTCACTGCTTATACTATTACTTTTGAGGGCAGTGACAAGGTGCAGCCTAAGTTCTTGGGCAGAAACACAGCGGAGGAGAAAATAAGGGCGAGAAAGATTTACAGCAGGTACTGGGGGAGGAGGGTCAAAAAAATTTGTAGGGAGGATAGGCTAAGGTCAGTGAATGAGGTGCTGAGGTGGTTGGCTATGAGGGCTGGGTCTGAGGAGATCACACCATTAATGTTGATCTGGTGGGTGGGGAGAGTGTACCCCATTTAACTGTTTAATGTTATCCCAGAAGGTTCTGGGATTCCCCATGAGGCAGTGAGTGAGGACCGATGAGTTCTCAGACTTGGCCTTTCTGATGGCCCGAGGCACTTGTTTCGGCGACATATAACCGCCTGTCATTGGGCCGCCAGTCTCAATGGCATGGTGCCATAGGTTGTCCCTATGTTTGAGCTGGTGGATCAAAGCTGGGGTTACCCAGGGGCATTCTTCCTTTTAGAATGGCGGCTCAACATTGGGGCAAAGATATCACAGGCATTATTAAAAGTTTGGGTAAAGAAGGAGAGCTGTGTTGATGTCAGAGTTGCCTGTATAGGAGACCAGTCAATTTGGGACAGAAGTTCTCTCAAGTTTTATTAGTCCACCAGATATTAGACGCCACGGCATGTGGACTGTGCTATGGGTTTGGGACTGAGGATGACCAGTGAATAGAATGAGGGAGTGATCGCTGAGAGAGTCTGGGAGGACTTGTACATTGGGGATCCGATTAGGCGGTTGGTGAGTATCACATCAAGCAGGGTACTGGAGCCTCTTGGGGTTAGTCCCGTAGGGTGGGTAACTAGCTACGAGGTCTATTGTTGAAAAGGAGTCTCGGTAGAGGAGGAGGAGGAGGGCTGAGCCAGTTGACATTTAAGTCACCCACCAGAATTTGATCAGCGGAAGGAGGTAGAGAGGTAAGGCATTCTGTAAGAGAGGCAATGGCTCATGCTTGGTCCCTGGGAGGCACGTATGCAGTAGTCAGATAAAGGGGTCCCTTAAAGGGTCAGGGGCTGTTTCAGCGTAAGCGCCTGGGCCCTGGAGTCAAGGATGGGAGTGGGTAGGCTGCATGGGGAGAGATCCTTGACATAACAGCGCAGCTGCCACCCCATCTCCCAACACGGTCGGACTGGAAAAGGTGAACCAGGAAGGGAGACTAGGAGTCAGGGAGGATTTCACAGCCAAGTCTCAACCAGGGTGATGACATCAGGGTTAATTGATGTGACCAGGCATTGTAGTGAGTCAAACTTTTTAGGAGGCTACAGATATTCATGGAGACCATGCATGGGCCTGTGGTTCAAGTTGGGGAGCTCCTGGAACCGGCCAGGGTTTGATGAATGTTCCCGACAGGAGTAGTAGCATGACTAACACCCTGGCTGGGAGATGGTGAGAGGTTTTCCTATGATTGACATGAGGGGAGGGAGGCTAAGGGAGCAGGGGTGGGCAGGGAGGTACAGGAGGGGAAAGCAAGAATAAGAAGACACCCAGATGTGCCTGAGGTGAAGAGAAAGCTAGGGAGGGCAGGGAGGACGGGACACACAGAGGTCCCAAGGGCAGGAAAGCAGGTTCAGGAGCAAGGGAGGGAGGGTGCCAGGCACAGTGTGGACTAGCAGATGGGTAAGTGGGTAAGTGCACTGCTAGTGGGGATAGGCACAGGCAGAGCATAAGGCAGGGCCAATACATTGTGAGCAAGATCCCAGGGAAGTAGTGCTGTACAGGTAGGGTAGGGAAGTACTGAGGGCATAGGTCCCTCTAGTGGCCAGCAGGTATAACCTGCAAATGGGAAAGTGGGAGATAGGTTCTGGGCAACAGGACATGATGTCACCGGATGTGATGTCATGGGGTGGATACTTAATTGACAGCCGCCCTGGGTGGAGGGTGGTTGGGGCGGGCGGGGCAAACGGCAGACACTTTTGTGCTCACAACACTATTATTCAACACTTTCATGCTGAAGAGACTATTATTCAACAGTGTCGTGCTGACGACATGAAGATTTGCAACACTGTCATGCTCACGACACCAACATTTCATGTATACTGTCGACATTTGACACTACTTTTTGAAAATGTTGGGAAAAACCTGTTTTTTTGACTACAGTAGTGTGGATTGTTAGAATTTTGAGAATAATTTAGTTTCTGTCATATTTATGGATATTTTCTCATGTTATAAGTGACCTTCCATTCTGGAACACTTGAAAACATTGTATATTGCATTTACTAGCATTCGGCTGTGAGAAGGATTAAATGTACAATGTTGTGTAAGCAGTTCTATTTATTCTTGTAACATGACACATGGACAGTGTGTGTAACTATGTAATGTTAGGACAAAAAAGTTTGCTCACCACTAAATATTTGTTTTTCTCTATTTCTTATACAGATGTCTGATAATTACGTAATATTGTCCCACACCACTGTGAATTTTCAGAAAAGAAAGATGCCTTCTAAACAGAGACACAGTTCTATGCAGAGATGAAACAGGTATCATAGTAGTTCACTGCTGCTTAAGAGTGGTCCAAAACCACGCCTGGTACATCAAGGACGTAAACTGAATCAGCATTCCACCAAGGAGTGACTTCACAGGTTGCACACTCCACAAAGACAGTAGGTGCTTGCTCAACTGCAAGCAAAAATGCAGAGCCCAGCAACAGTTGCAGAATCTTTCAGATGGAAGACTAATGTTGCAAAAGTAAGCATAAAGAAGCATACCAAGCAGCACCATAAAGGAATGGCTGCTGATGCGCATCTGAGGAAGCAGAAGTATTTTCAGTCACTAGCTTCTAAAGCTAAGATTGATAGACTTATTGCTGCTGTGATGAAACATGAGTGCAAAAAACTAAAGAGTCATCTATCTTTGATGAAATTGCATCTCAGAGTCTGTACATTTGTTAATAGAACACTATTTGTTCTTCAACGCTTGGCTTGTGGCGTAAAATGGCACATGTGCTTCAGCAGTGCAGGAAAGTTGTGTACAGCATTAAGATGAGGCTACAATGCTATCCTGTCTTGAACCAACACAACTTCTGTGACATTTTCACAGGTAACTGGCTACACACACAGCACTCAGAAGCATATTTCTGGGATGAGTCATATTACTCACAGAAAAAGGACAGCAACTTCTACATTGATGAGTCCGTTAAACTGTGTAATGTACTGAGTGTATGTGATGACACTACAATACAGTCAGATGATGAGTGTGAGTCAACTATTCAGCCTTGTAAGCATCACTGTCTGTCATGGACATGTGATGTGACTTGCACCGTAGATAATCATCATTTGACAAAATTGAGCCCTTCATCAACCTGTTTGTCTTTACTGATCGTAAAGACAGACATAAGCTGTTTGAGACCATAGACCTTTGTGAGATCTGTCCACATACTGGACTTATGGGTCATTCTTGCATGCCTAGATAGTGGTGTTCTGATAGTGTATTTCACCACATGCAGATGCTGGAGTGCATCAATCAGGGATGCAGGACTTGTGTATAGGGTCTAGGAAGTGTGACGAGTTGTTGCACAGTATACCGTCTGAATGAGTTACTGCAGTTTGGTGACATGCATGGTGCCATGACATTTCTGAAACAGCTGCGACATGACAGCAGTGTCACAAATACTGTGATTGAACAGTCATCAATTGCTGATGGAAATTCTGTCTCTGTATTAGAAACTGATATTCTCAAACAGTTTGGGAAATCCATTGCCAAATTTGAGTTGGCAAAGACAGAGAAATTTGACTCTGTATGTGTGTCATGTGATCGGCTCTGTTACGGGAAACAAACGGTCACAGTGAACTTGGAAACCTTGTCACCGTACAATGACATGTGGTTTTGACTGTCAGCATTTCTGCTTTTAAAGTGTGACTTCCAGTTAGACCCAATCATTGTGATGTGCAAGCACTGTTTCTCCAAGGTGAAGGCTAACATGCTGCCATGAAGGTCACTGTTGAACAATATGGAGGCACTTGTTACACCTGCTGAGACTGCCACATTGAATGTTTGAACAGATTCTTATTCAGACTATGAAACCATTTCAAACCATTCTACGTCTGAATACAAAAACATGGAAAATTCCACAAAAAAAACTCATTAGGTCTCTTAAGGGCTCCATTATGTATCTTCCACTTCCTCTGCAGGAAAATGTGGAGGCAATCTCCACTGAGAATAGTTTGGTGATTCTTGTCAACGGTGTTCCAACAGTAAAAGGTCATTTGGCAGGATTTTGTCAATGTAGAGAAGGTGAAGCTTGCTTTTACTTACTTGAAGAGCAACAATCCCTTTTATGCAGACCTTGACATTGATCGCATGGCTAGCCTGATTGCTGAACATGATGTGTTGGATATCACAAAACCAATGATTGAGAAGGTCAATGGAGACAAATTATAATGTGTATGAACAGTGCACAATATACCCACTGCATGGCAGAGATCCAGTAGGGATAACATCGATCTGTACCAAATGAAACAGGTGGAATGTGAGCCTGTCAGCATTTGGGAGGCAACACTGGAAGCACATTGGTTTCCAGATTAATTCCCAAAAGGTCAAGTGGATGCCTAGATGAAAGAGAAGTGCGTGTGCAAGGTGCTGAGTACCGCACTAGCCATGTGATCAGTAAGATGGCAAATTCAGATGCAACATACAGTACCTATTCCATCTCTTCTGGGAGAGTGAGCTTAGCATACTGTCTGTGTCTATTGCACATACTATACGGCTTACAATTCCACTTGATGGAATCACTGGTGCTCAGTTTTTGCAGAAATTAAAGCAAAAGGATGAAAATGTGCAAGTCAATTTGTCTTCCATTCTGTCAAGTCTATGTGGTACCAAAGAATACTGGTATCGCAGACACTCTGAGGTGATGACTATGCTGCAAGAGTATGGTGCAGCCACATGGTTTGTCACACTCAGCTGTGCCGAGTATACCTGGGAGGAGGTAATTGAACCCTTGAAGTGGGCAAATTGTGATGCAGAGTGTGTTTCATCAATGACTCTCAGAGAAATGTGCTCATTTGACCCAGTGTCTGTGACTAGACATTTTCACAAGTGATTCCATGATATTCTGACTTTCATTTTGTCAATGGACAATCCACCTCTTGGTATTATGGAGCATTACTTCTGGAGGATAGAATATCAGGCACAAGGTGCTCCTCATATTCATATGTTACTGTGGATCAAGGATGCCCTACGCATAGGCAAACATGAAGCAGCAGAAGTGCTAGCATTCATTAAGCAATACATCACTTGCGGCATACTGGACAAGTATGACAGTCCTACACTGTGGAAGTTGGTGCAGACATTCCAATGCCATATTTGTGTGAAATACTGCTGTCGAGTAGTGAAGAACAAACTGATTGGTACACAAGATGTCACTCGATTTCCAGGTGTGTCTGTCAGGATGGTTGCATGAACAAACTGTTTTCTGCTATGTGACACCACTTGAAGGCAAAATCAACCAAGAGGATATATGAGTTGCCCAGAGATGAGAATGAGGTGTACATCAATGACTACAACCCCACTATTCTTCTAATGTGGCAAGCAAACATAGATGTTCACTTTGTGTCGACAACTCGTTGGCTCTGGTTCGGTATATCACTTCATACATCACCAGATATGAACAGGCTAGCTTGCAAGATCTTTGAGAAGATATTGCCAGTTCAAGCAAGTCATTGACATCTCAGTTGTTGTCACTGGGATCAAGACCCTATCACAGAGAGAATATGGTGCTTATGAGGCGGCGATAAGCTGATCGGTACACATTTGTACGGCAAATCTGATGCTGTGATTTTCTCAGTGTAAACTACAAAGATAAGCACAAATGTGTACTTATTCCTCATTCTGAGATTGAGAAACTGGCTCTCAAGAGACCCTCTTCAAGACATATCTTGAAGAATAACCTCACTGACAAGTACTACCCCGTAGACATGAAGACATAGATCAAATGTGTTTATTTGAGGTGGCTAAGTGGTATGACTATAAGACGGATGTCTCATCTGATTTTCCAGTGACATTTACAAGGTCAAAGGTGGATGGCTGTCTCATTAAGAGACATAAGCCTTGGCTCATTGATCACTGCAAATGACATCTAGGCACATCTGAGATCAGAGAGCATTACTACTTTGCTCTCCTATTCTGATTTAAACCGGAGGAGCGAGTCTGAATTAAAGGTGACTGTGATACATTCGAGGAAGAATTCAACTACAGTTATGAGACATTCAAAACAGAATACTCTGACACATATATACAGAGACTAGGCGCTGAGAAGAAGCAGCTTGAAAGGCACAGAAACAACTGAAGAGGACACTTCTGTTAGTTCACAGGACAACCTTGATCCAGAAAGAGAAGGTATACTGGAGAACCTCTGCCTCTGAATGCCCCAGAAGTACTCATGTCAGTAGTGGAGAGTGCTATGGAACATGGCACACACTGCACTGTTGACCCAGCAGAATTGAGAGAGAGACTCAGTGAGCAGCAACATGTAGTGCACTCTGTGGTTACTGATGCATAGGATACTACATGAACAGAAGAAATGTGACTGTCGTGACCACAAGCCACTACTGATGTTTGTTAGTGGCTCAGCAGGTACACCAAAGAGCTCCTTATAGAGGCCATAACAGCTGAAATACAGAAACTGACAGGCTCATCAATGTTAGTTGCTGCTAGTGCTCCCACTGGACTGGCTGCATACAACATTAGTGGAGTTACATTACACCGTCTCTTCATGTTGCCAGTGGAGCATGACAAAGCAGGAGAGTATCGTAAGCAGTCATTTGAGGTTGCATCTCAGCTTCATTCTGTGTTTACTAAAATGAAGTCACTCATCATTGATGAGATTAGCATGGTCTCTAATTTGATGCTTGTCTGTATACACCTATGTCTACAGGAGATTTTGGGGACTGACTATGGAGATGCATTTGGTGGTAAAAGCATCGTTGTATTTGAAGACCTTTTACAACTTGCACCAGTAATGGGGAACATGTCTTTGCAGCTCTGACTGTCAAGCAGGCTAAGAATACACTAGGCTGCATTGGAGGTTTTTACCTGTGGGAGTTATTTACCTATGTAGAGTTGTTTCAGAACATGCGGCAGAGTGGTGATCTGCTTGCAAGACACTGTTGGATCAAGCTTGTATAGGTTCTTTGTCACCAGAACATCTTTCAATGTTACATGGTCAATGAATTAGAATGGAAACTACATCCATAGAAACAGCATGTGATGTTTTCAGTGATGTGTACTCCAGGGGCACCCAGATTGTGTGTCTTATGCTACAACAAGAAATGTGCTGAGTTCAACAGTGTTATGTTGCAGAGAGAAAATCAAGAAATTCTCATACTGTATGCTGTTGATACAGTTGATGGTGTCATTCTAAGTTGGAAGCTGGTAGGAAAGATGACTGAATGACTCTCTGAACTGACTCATGCACAGCTGGTCTGGAGCTGTTCTTACAGTTTGTAAGAATCTGGCGTGTCATGCTTGACGTAATCTTGACATTGAGTGTGGCATGGTAAATGGTGGCATGGATCACATCATAGACTTCATTTACAATGTTTAGAAGATGTTTATCAAGACACTTGTTGTCCACCTTGACAACATGGAACAGCCTGTGCAGATTTATCATACCTGTGTTAAGTTCCAGGTATTTAAGGATATCTATGTCAACAGAAACATTTCCCAATATGTGTTGCATATGCTGTTTCAATTCACAAGTAGCAGGGCTTGAGTTTGGTTTCAGCTATGGTGGACATGGTTACAGACATTTTCAAAGATGGCATGAGCTCGTCGCACTTCCACACGTCTGCACTCTTTCTGGGTTGCACATCATAACACTTGCACCTCAGAAGATATGCACTGACAAGCAATGTATTATTGAGTACAACAGATTACATACTCTGTATCAGCCACAGATGTCTCTAATACCACTAATACATACGTGGTTGTCTCACATCCACAGTCTCAGCTTCAACTGGCGACAAGAGAAAACAAGCTGCCACTACTGAATCAACTGTACAGAGTACTAAGAAGGTCAGAATGTCAAATGCAGATGCAGAACAAGCTGTTTCTCAGAAGTCACTTGGTATGGCTGTTGTCCCAGTGTTTGATAACAGTACTAGAGGAAACTGCTATGCTAATTCAGCTATGCAAGCTTTTCTCCACATGCCACACTTTGTGCAGGCAATATCAGCTTCACAAGACACTCCCTTATCAAAGGCGTTAAAGGAAGTTGTCAATGTGACTTCTGATCAGTCAAACAACATACAGTCACTGACACCTCTGGCAGGTGTTACGTACATAGGATGGATCAGTACATTTGCTGCTAACAAGCAGCAGGGCGTAATGAGATTATGATGGCCATCATAAACAGCTTGGATGAAACAGGTATTCCAATGCCTCAGTACTTCACTGTGTCATATGTTACCAGATATGCATGTCTGTCATGTGGTCATTCAGAGTGAGAAACCACTGAAGACATGCTTTGGGTTTCTCTGTTTGTGCCTCAGTCTCAAAGTGTCAAGTTCCGGCAGGTGTTTACTAGTGCTGAAAGTGGTCACTTATGTGTAAGGTGTGGAGGTACATGTACTCAGTCCATACATCTCAGGACTTCATCTCAATAACTTATGCTTGCATTGCTTAGATTTGACTTTAATAGGCTCAGAGTTGACACACCTATCACAGATTCACAGCTGGTAGAATTGCATATAATCAAGCAGTGTTTGACACTCAGGCTGTGATCTACCACTATGGCCACTGTACATTCTGGACATTACACTTGTTTGTTGAGATAAAGAACTGGCTTGGTTGAATGCAAAGACTCCACAAGCACTTTAAAACCAGAGACTACCGCGACACTTAAAAATGCATATGTACTGATATTGAAGAATTACTACAATCTTCATGCATCAGAGGAAAAGTCACACAACATGTGACATACCTTGTCCATTTTGTTACAAAGTGAGTTCTGGTAGACACACATTTTTTTATGCAAATCTACATTTAAGATTACACTGTTAAAACATCACATGGTTTACATGCATATGTTTACTCAATTTGTCTTATACAATTGTTGCATTGATCAGTGACACAGTGAAAATAGTTGCAGTGGTCTTCAACTGGCACCAACTGTCTTCACAGTCACTAGAGAAACCACACTTAGATGTCTAAGGAAGACTATGAAATGTCAAAAGAGATATTCTTATCTGGTCATCCTCGTCTGTCATTGTCTTTTCTTCTGAGTATGGCATATGCAGCCTTAACAAGTAGTACTTGGCACACTTGCCAACTGTATACCTCTAATAAGGCACAATACTTGTCCATGTGCATGAACAAAACTGTGTAAGACATGTCTTTTTAAACAGTTGTCTGTGTCATGACATTATTTGGATCTTTTATGACTAAAAGATATACGAACATAAGAAGAAGCCAGCAGAAGAAGGCCATTTGATCTATCAAGTCTGCTTGTATTGCAGGGCCCACAGCTTGAGCTAATGTCCTTTCCCTCCCTTCCTCCCCACTCCTCCCATCCTCCCTACCCATGATTCTTACCTTCCTCCATGCCTATCCCAACCTCTCTTAAAGCTGCCCAATGTATTCAATGAGATAACCTCTTCTGGCAGCACATTCCAAGTGTCCACCACCCTCTCTGTGAAAAAATGCTTCCTGACCTCCCTCCTAAACCTTCCACCCTCCAGCTTAAGACTGTGCCCCCTTGTGATATGGTTGCCTCTCAGCTTTCTGGTGTTAGTGCCACTTCTGTGTTAGCACAATTGGACAAGTTTTTTTACATGATCTGTTGACCTCTACTTAAGAGTACAATACTATGAAATACGCATCACTCTGTGACATGTTGAGTATCACCAGGTGTGACTTGTGTTTCTTTTTTTTTGTCTGTTTGTGTTTTCACTTAATACCACCATATTGTGCTGCAACATTGTAGTACTATCCCTGTTTTCTTGTTGTACATCTGTGTTGTATATATGAATATATGATTAATACAGTATTTGATTACAGCTAGTACTGTTAGCTTTTAAGTAGTTGTATTAATTACTATTTAAGTGAATTTATTAAACAATGTTTCATATTTCGTTGTATAACAGTATTTGATTCACAAGTATTTAAACATATTCTTAATATTTTATTGTTATAAAATTGTTATTTAGTACACCTTTTCTAGTTAGTAGTAAATTCATATAGGCATCATTAATAGTTAAGTAGAGTGCTGTGGTAGATATGTGTTTATTATCAAGAGGAGAAATTTTTTGAATACGACATTCTTTAATGTAATATGCATAGCATTCTGTGAAATGATAAGTTATTAGTAACTACAAGTTTTTACTGACGTAGATAATTAATTCACTATGAATGTTGAATATAGCTTTGATAATTTTCAGTGATGTATGTAGTACCTGTTACCATATGCCATTTTATTTGGGTTTGCATAAGAAGTTAATTAAATGTATGTATAGAATCGTACACTATTGTAAATCAGACACTTTCACTAATAACAACTGATTTTTATGTTTCTGATAATATTTCTTGATTGCCTCTATTGAGGGTCAAGTGGGAGTTTTCAAATGCACCATATATCTTTATGCCTTTACATGTATATGTATATATATATATATATATATATATATATATATATATATGTCTACACATGAATATAATACAATTTAAATTTTTAAAATAGTTTACAGATGTATCTTTTTTTAGACAGCATTATGTGTTTGTTGTGTTATTATTTAAACAGTTGGCATCTGGTTTTTCACCCCCCCCAGGAACATTTCACACTATCAGCCACACAATAACAATAACATCATCACTGTTTGATTCATGTATGCAGTCTACAGAGAGCACTGTGGTAGCTGTGTTCATGTGTTGTATGCTACTGTCACATCTTACTCATAAAGTACCTGTCATACTGTTTTACATGTATTTAAACTTTGGTGTAATACTTTTTTTAAGATTATTTTGTGAGACTGAATTTGTGTACCAATTGGACTTTTAATTTGGCCTTTTTATCAGCTTTTAATTGGACAATACATTTTTTAAGCCTCATCTACCTGTGTTGTGTCTTTTATTATATATGAAGTTACGGTGCTGATATGTATACTGGTCTTGGTATATTGCTGCATAGAAACAAAGTGCAAGAGGTTCATCTGTGCATATTTTCTCCTTAGCAGAATACATGGACCATTGGTTCATGTGGCACACACATTACTGTGCTATTCCATAAATTCATCACTTCACTTACATGTGAAAGGTGTAGTACATGAACTATACCTGCATGAATAGTATAAGAGAAGTAAATATTTTGACAAAGCTATCTATATCTTGATAAATCTGTGGTGCAAAAAGGAGGTGCATTCTCAGCAACATATACAATATAGTATGAGATAATGATTTCTCAAAAAGAAAGGAAATTCATTGTAAAAAAAACTCCATTTAGTGCATCAGTTAGGGTTGTTCCACAGCGACAAAAGCAAGGAAATTCAGTGTTATGGTTGAAAACCCTAACTCTGAATCACCCACCACAGCACCACACACACACACACACATATATAGGCAAGTAGGGGGAGGACCAAGGCAACACGACCAATCACAGACAACCAGCAGCAGGTGAAAGAAATAACATACAACTGTCTAAATGTACTACAAGCCACATCCATCATCATGGGCCATCAACTGTACCATTTGAGCAGGCATTTTATTGAATGAGAGTCCTTCTGCTTTGGATCCTGTAGATGAATTTACTGTTGCTGAAACTTATACCATCATTAATTCAGGTAAATCTTCCATCTGTTGGACCTGATAACATTCCTCACTATTTTTAAAAATGTTTCTTACGAGCTAGCAGGTATGTTAACATTTGTTTTAATGAATCATTAGTAAAGGAACTGTTGTTGAAGAATGAGAGATGCTTTAGTCATCCCAATTCATAAGAATGGTTCAAAGCAAGAGTTGAAAAATTATAGACCTATAAGCTTAACATTTTCTGTATGTAAAATTATGGAAAACTTATATCAAATAATATTAATAAACATATCATAGATAAAGGTCAAACTGATATATTACAACACGGTTTTCAACCTGGCAGGTCATGTCATACTAATTTAATAAACTTTTTGAGCCAGTGAGCAACAGCTTTGGACATGGGTCTTCCAGTGATATTATTTACTTATATTTTGAAAAGGCTTTTGACTCTGTCTCATATAGTATATTATATGAATGTTTATTACAAATGGAGCTTAATAAATTTATAACTGCTTGGATTATACAATGGTTGACTGATAGAAGACAATGAGTGTCACTAAGAGGATATACTTCTACATGGACTGAAGTTACTAGCGGGGTCCCTCAGGGCTCTGTTCTGGGCCCTATATTGTTTAATATTCTTATAGCTAGTATGAACACCAAAAATGGTATATGGTTAACAAAGTATGCAGACAATGCTAAACTAGGTGGGATTGTTAACAATCTAAAATCCATATCAAATTTACAGGATAACTTGAATTTAATTTCAGACTGGCTTACCAATCATAATTTAAACTTTAATATTAATAAATGTAAAGTTGTGCATTTGAGGGCTTAATAACATACGTGCTGATTATTATATCAACAGCCATGTGTTATGTGTAATTACTTCGGAAAGGATCTGGGTGTTACTATTACTAATAACTCAAAATTTACAGAACATTTGAATACTACCGTTAAAAAATGTACTCAATTGTCCAATTGTATTTTCAAAAATATAAAAAGCAGAGAACCAGCTGTACTACTTCTATTATTTACTAGTATTATAAGATCCAACTTTGACTATTGTTCCTCATTTAGTGCTCCAACATTAATTAGAGATAGATTATCTAGAGAGAGAAAATTCAAAGGAGATTCACCAAACATATTATTGGTATGGGTCTATTGACCTATGAAGAAAGATTAAAAAAATTACAACTCTATAATATGGAATACAGGTTATTGAGAGGTGACCTTTGTTTGCTCTATAAGGCAACAAAGGATGACTATTTGTTCGATACCTTATATTTGACTTGGAATCCAACCTCCGTACATACTCAACAATAATTTGAAATTAACTGCAACTACAAATAAAACTACAAAGAGAAATACATTCTTTACTTGAAGGATAGTTCAATATGAATTCACTTCCAAATGATGTGGTGCATTGTGATAATTTGGCTCTATTTAAATTGAAGCTTGATTCTTACATGAATGACATATGTAATCCACCTGGCTTAGGTAGGCGTGATCAAATTGGGCTTGTCCTTGATCATATATTATACTTATTACTTATGAACCCTATGATTGTTCACAGTGTTGTAGAACATCTTCAGAGGGTCACATGGCAAGCCAATATTACTCTATAGAGAATTCATATGGTATGCATAGTTTGGTTATGCTGTAGTAATATCATGAGGTAACAACATGGAGGAAAACATGTATAAAATGATGCATTATATAATGTGGACATAGGCAGAACAGAAAATGACAGTATGGGACCCTTTCAGCAACATGCACTGTCCAATGTATGCCTGCTCAAATCAAAATGGGCATGGTCACATTGACACAGGCATGTTGTATGAATAATGAGTTCTGGTCATAAATCTATTAATACATGCAGTAGTCAGTAATTTAATTATAGTTTTGTTATTTATGATTGAATACACTATGCAGAATGAATATTTGGTTATTTTACTGCTACATGGAGAACCACTAACAGAACTAACATTAGTATGAACCAGAGGGGCTACACCACCCTCTACATCTCTGACAGCAGTACTGTGCAATGCCAGGTCAATCAGAAACAAGACGGCAATTATTGCTGCCTTGGTTTCTTTAGTTGTCCTGAGCACGTCTCTGGAACCTGGGTGGGAGATGATGCTGGCCCTGTTTTTGAGGCTGCAGTCCCCCCAGGATATACCGTTGTGCACTGCCCCAGAGAAAATCGCAGGGGTGGTGGTGTAGCCATTTGTTTTAGATCTAGCCTGACCTTCACCGTGCATCCAGTGGGAACCCCAGGTTCTTTTGAGTGTGTGGCCATTCGTGGTGGACTCAGCATTGGCTGCAGGATTCTCCTCATCTATCACCCTCCTGGCCCGATGGGGGGTTTCCTGCAGGAATTTGCCGAGTTTGTTGCTGGCAGGACGTTGGATTCCCCCAGATGTGTTTTTCTGGGGGATTTCAATGTCTGGGCCGAGGATAAAGCTCAAAGATGCACCGGTGAATTTTTGCAAAGTATGTCCCTATTAGGGCTGATGCAGTTTGTTGATGCACCCACTCACCAGGATGGCCACACATTGGACCTGGTGTTCTCACTTGGAATTGAGATTGTTGATCTTGTGATTGATCAGGTGTTTTGGTC
The DNA here is from genome assembly GCA_016271365.2 of Neoceratodus forsteri. Lineage (NCBI taxonomy): Eukaryota > Metazoa > Chordata > Ceratodontiformes > Ceratodontidae > Neoceratodus > Neoceratodus forsteri. Next base: position 1,104,916,036 of record CM057449.1, on the reverse strand, counting down.
TGATCATTGCACGGTGAAGTTCACACTTGGGGCTCCCATAAAGTTCTTCCCCTGCTGAGATGACTCGCTGCCATCCTTTTATTGATCTTACCCTGAGGGTTTTACAGCGGCAGTTGACTTATCTATTATGGGTGGTGCATGCGCCGGGCTGTTGATGTCAGGGTAGACACCTATAATAAGTGTTATCTGACACCATCAACCCCTTGCACCTATCCGTGTATGACCCAAACTTCATCCCTGAGGTCTCCGTGATGCGATGGAATCTCAGGGAAATAAAGAAGATGGGTTGGAGATTAGAGTGCTGCCGGAGAAGTCCCATCTGGAGACAGACAAACTGGTCCTGCATCGCATTACATATCAGGAGGCAATCAACCGAAGAAGACAGCAGTTTTGTCTCGGGAGATTGCTGCTGGGAGAAACTGACCAACCTCACTTTTCCAGACTGTTGACAGACTTCTCCATCCTGTTTGTCTCAGCCGAAGAATTTCCTCAAATGAGGGATTATGAGGATTTTGCTTGTTTTTCTCAGACAGAGTGTCTTTGATCCGGCAGGAGGTTTCTTCAGCCAGCAATACCATTGCTGACAGTGGTCGCCAGTTGTGTGCTGAGTGCACTCTGCTTAGTTGGGGAGAGTTTAGGCCAGTGGAGGTCCGTGAGGTTATTGAGGTGGCAGTCAACTTGAAGCATACCTTTTGTGAGCTGGACCCAGTGCCAACGCGTTTCTTATTGAGATGCATTTACTCTGTTGGCCCGGTGTTTGCCCTGATTGTCCGGTGCTCCTTGAGTCAGGGTGTCTTCCAGGATGCCTTGAAGGAAGCTCTGGTGAGACCCCTTTTAAAGAAATCTTCTTTGGACCCAGAGGTCAGGGCAAATTACCGTCCTATCTCCAATCTCCCATTTTTGGGGAAGATTGTTGAGAAGGTGGTATCGCTTCAGTTGGAGGAACACCTCATAACTCACGAGTTATATTATCATTTCCAGTCAGCTTTTCAGGCCAGACATAGCACCGAAACTGCGTTAGTTCGAGTGCAAAATGACCTCCTCAGGGCTAGAGACCGAGGGGACAAGACAATTCTTTTTCTCCTCGATCTCTCATCAGCATTTGATACTGTGGACCATTGTGTGTTGCTTTTTTGCCTGAGGGAGTTGTGCGGACTCACCGGTAATGTCATCAAGTGGTTTGAGTCCTTTCTCACCAATAGGAGACAGCGGTTGTGATGGGAAATTTCTCATCTACATCCTGCCCCCTTTAATATGGAGTCCCTCAGGGTTCGATACTGGCCCCAATATTTGTTCACAGTATACATGCTGCCCTAGGAGGATCATTAGGAAGTATGGTCTGAGTTTTCATTGTTATGCTGATGATACTCTGCTATACTTATCCTTTGCCCAGGAACATCAAGCGCGAGTGGATGTGTTAAATATCTGTCTGGCTGAGATTAGCGACTGGATGGCCGCCAGCTGGCTATGACTGAACCCCGACAAGACTGAGGTACTGGTAGTGGAGTCGAACAGAGTTTGTGATGGGATGGCCTCTGACTCAGCAACTGGAGTTGTGCTAGGAGCTGCATCATTGATGGCCTCCCCTTGGGTGTGAAATCTTGGTGTGATTCTTTTTTTTTGCTTCTATTTTTTATCCCCCCAGGGCTACTGGTCTGCCTACCTGCCATGTCCTGGCTTCACCCACAGGTCTGTCTGGCCACCATCCCCTTGAACTACCCCCCAGCCACCTCATTAGGCCCCACAGCTACCCCCGTGGCTTGTCCCCCATGGTGGGGGGTGGGGAGCACTCCCTTCGGAGCTCAACCCACCCATTCCGGATCCAGTCATGCCACACACCCAGGTGCCGGGAGAGTCCGCACAGAGATGGCCATCATGCTGCCGCAACCAGTGCCCTCCTTTTTCCCACTTTTCACCCCTAAGCTGGCAGGCGTGCACTGGCATCGTGGCATGGCGTGCATCGTCCACCCACATTCTGGCCAGGCATCTGCCTCTGGCTAAGCTTGTGCTCCCAGCAGTGGAGTACCTCCGGTCTCCACGGGGTCTCTCCTGCACGGGATGCCCTGGATCCCCCAGGAGAGGAGAGCTGTCCTACAGATGCTCGATCCTACTCCCTCCCTGCCGACCCCAGCAGCCGGGCTTATTCCTGAACCGGGTCGCTGGCTGACCTAGTGTGGCATCCAATGCCTCAACCCTCAAGCGCCACGGGCCAGCTCTTGGTGTGATTCTTGACAGGAATTTGTCCATGGGCTCAAATTTCTTCTGTGGTATGTTCCTGTTTTCCATCTTAGAAACATTACCAGTTAAGCCCTTGTTCAGTCTCTGGACCTCCCTACCTTGATACATGCCTTAGTCACTTCTAGGCTTGACTACCTGTAATGCTCTCTATCTAGGGGTCTCTGGGGCTCTGTTAGCAGACTTGCAGCTAGTGCAAAACACTGCTGTCCGGCTCTTGTCTGGGCAAGGTAAATTTTGTCATATTACCCCTGTGTTGCTCGAATTGCACTGGCTGCCTGTCAGGTGGAGAGTGCTCTTCAAGGTGGGTTTTCTCACCTATAAGGCCCTACATGGACAGGGCCCTGGTTATCTGTCAGATCTCCTGGTACCTTCTTCCTCTTCCCAAAATCTCCGCTTTTCTAGTGGTGGCCTCCTAAATGTTGCAAAAGCGAGGTTAAAATCTGCAGGTGACCGAGCCTTTAGTGTTGCTGCTCCCACTTTTTGGAACTCTTTGCCAGCAGTAGTTAGGGAGGTCCCCACTATAATTGCCTTCAAGGTTCACCTGAAGACCTTCGAATTTATGCAAGCTTTTGGGATGTAATTCTGTTTATTTTGTTTATTTATATGTTTTTAAATTAGTTGTAAATTTTATGATTATATGTATGAAATGCTGTTAAGTTTCTGTATGGTGCCCAGAGCCTTGAGTTAGGTGTCTTTTAAATAAATGTGACTTGACTTGACTTGAATGCTTTATGTTGTTTTCAGCCTATGATAATAGTCATATTTCTGTAAATATGTGAAATGATTTGTATAATAATGTCAACTATAGGCCATGATGATATTTAACAGTTTGTGACCTACAGTGCCACGTAACTGCTGAACTGTTTAGGATTAGATCGTGCAGCACCACAGTGTATATGCTTGTATTGTGATACAGCATTTGCAACTGTTAGGGAAACATTAGGAGCCATTCACACAGATGAAAGGTCAGTGTAAATGGTATTTAATATTATCCATTCATTGGCACTGAAAGGGTAGCATGGTGTATTTGTTCACCCATGTTACCAAATAGGTAGGAATTTGTATAAAGACAGAACAGGCGTTTGTTCTTACAAACTCACAGCAAGTCACGAGAGTGAAGTGGTATCATGGAATAGATTGGCTGGCATAGACCCATATACAGCTGTGCAGTTTAAAACAATAGTGTAGAAGGACTTTGTAGATAGTACTGTAATGATCTAATTTTTTCTTATGTCATAGTAAGAGCAGTGGGTACTTAGACATATTAAACTGTGTTGCAGTGATCTGTAGTAATACACAGTCATAGACACAAACATGTGAACATGGGGCTTTTGAACACTATTTTAGCAGCACTTTATCAAGTACTGTAGAAACACACTTACCGGTTTCAAATGAAAAACTATCCAGAACTCAGGTATTGTGAGTTATCGGGTCTGACAGTTCCACACAGATCTACAATTCTATAATGTAAAATAATGGTACAGCAATACTGTGCACAAAATAGTGTGCAGACACATTGTTGTCTTATTTAGGGGTAACAACAGGAGGCATTAACAGTCAACAAATGTCATAAAAGCAGTAGCAGAGATTGGCATGTTATTAGGGTGATGATTACTGACACACTCTCTTTCAGAAGAAATAAGAACTCTAATACATATAAAAAAGTTTAATGTGACACAGCAACAACTGATGGGCAGTGTCCATGTATAGCACCAAGTCACTTGGATGGCAGTAGAACTTCTACACTTGGTGGCCCATGATGATAGATGTGTCTTGTAGTACTTTTAGACAGTTGTGTTATTTCTGTCACCTGCTGCTGGTTGTCTGTGATTGGTTGTATTGCCTTGGTCCTCCCTCCTACTTGCATATGTGTGTGTGTGTGTGTGTGTGTGTGTGCGTGCATGATGCTGGGAGGGGGGAATGCAGAGTTAGGGTTTTCAACCCTAATAGCAAATTTCCTCACTTGTGTCACTGTGGAACAACCCTAACTGATGAATTAAACTGAGTTTTTGCCATGAATATATATATATATATATATATATATATATATATATATATATATATATAAGATGAGCAAAAACTCCATTTAATGCATTAGTTAGGTTATTCAACACTAAAATGAAGAAATTTATATTAAATGAAAACCAACAACTCCCTCCACCCCAACCAGCATTGGGGTGCACATTGGGATCGTCAGCCTAACTTTCACCCATCACATGTGTAAAAGCAGCAGAAAGTATAGGAGAATGGGGTGAGAGTTAGGACCCACGATCCCAATGCACACCCCAATGCGGTTGGGGGGTGGGCGGGGGGGTCAGGGGTTTTCAACCCTAACAGCGAATTTCCTCACTTTTGTCGCTGTGGAACAACCCTAACTAATGCATTAAATGGAGTTTTCTGCCTCTATTTTCCCTTCTGTTTGAGAATGATAATGAGAAATAGTGAATGTAATGCAGCGGCCCAGGCGTGGGGCCCACTTTGGTGGCCTCCCTACATGATGTCTTGTGGCATACTAACAGGGACAGCAAGCATAACAGAAATGCTAACAGTGGCGCACATGGTAACACAAGCGTGAATGAGAACAGAAAAGAGTACGACATGGTGGCGTGAAGCCAGAGCGGTCTGCCCGTGATGTGTTGTCACATAGTAACATGGTGCCTGAAAACAGAAATGTCAATGGCATGGTGACGTAAAGTGAAACAGAAAGATAAACAGTATTGTAGACAGAAATGGCAAAAAAATAACAAGCATAGCGCAAATGAAAGCATAAGGATAGCACATGGTGGCATGAGCGTCATGATAAGTGAAAGCGGGTATGGAGCCGTAAGCGGAAAGGCAACAGTAACAGTAATGAAAGCGCACAGGCTGGTTTCCCCAAAACCTGCATAAAGAAAGACAGTGAGTACAAATAATGTATGCATAATAATGAGTATCGGCTGAAAATGAGAACTTGGAATACTAAATACATTATATCTCAGGAACACGTGACAGCGTGAAAAAAAAATTAAAAGTCATATTATTTGCAACTGTCATAGCTAATTTGGTACAGAGCTTTTCTGATGAAAAGTCCGTACCTCGCTCCATTTCGAGATACGGGCCCTGAAAGTAGCGGAATGCAGTAATGTTATCCTATGGGGAAAAAGAAAAGTTTGGAGTGCCATAACTTTGCCTCCCTGTAATGTTTTCACCAAACCACTAAAAGCACATCTGTGGGCTGTTGGCTGTCTTCCATCAAATTTCAGGAAAAAAGACCAAACCGTTATTTTCGCAGAGGATCCAAAGGATTTCTGTAATGCGTCGGGCGCTGTAATGTTATCCTATGGGAAAAAACATCAAATTTGGAGTGCCGTAACTTTGCGGCCGTGTAATATTTTTTTACCAAACCACTGAAAGGCACATCTGTGGGCTGTTGGCTCTCCTCCTTCCAAATTTTAGGAAAAAAGACAAAACCGTTATTTTGCAGCAGGGTGCCAAAGGATTTCTGTAATGCATCGGGCGCCATAATGTTATCCTATGGGAAAAACCATCAACTTTGGAGTGACGTAACTTTGCCGCCGTGTAATATTTTTCAATACAACACTGAAAGGCACATCTGTGAGATGTTGTCTCCTTTCTCTCTAAATTTCAGCCCAAAACTCCCAACGGTTCTTTTACCGCGCAGTGCAAAGATAACTGTCCACTTCACAAAGATGGAAAACTACTATCGCAATTTAAAGCTTTGCAAAAGTTCTACACTTTCATGAGCATAAGTAATTTGTGAAAGTACTTTTTCAGAAATTTAAAACATATTTCTGGGGTGTTTACCACAAAATAAAGACATAGCAAGCATCCCCAGGGTCCGACTAGAGTGAATACAAAAAAATTAGGTTGCTAGAGGGTCCCAAATTTAAATGCCAAGCATTCTCTGATCACCAACTGAAAACAAAGTGGCTGATTTTTGATAACAGCCCACACTAAAGTAAAAAATACATTTGCGACACTGTCAAACTTTGTTAACTTTTCCATTGACTTATAATGAAACTCTTTTTTGAATAACTTTTGAACCGTTTAATATTTGTTCACGGAATCTTCAAAAGGCACATCAGGGACCCCAGCCACACATTCTCTGAAGATTTTGGGCCTGTCGCACAAACCGTACGATCTGTAGGTGCGACCGTAGAATTCCAGAAAAAGCATAAACGCATGCACAGATCATGCTTAATAACTCCACAGCCATACATCTGACTGGTACAAAACTTTGCAGATCCCAAGGCCTATGGTTCTTGATCATGTATTCCAAATTTCAGGTAAATCTGTCAAATGGTTGCAAAGATATTAAGGTGCAAAATTCTGGGGTTTAACATAGAAATGGCTCCTCAACCCTAACTATAGTGGCACTACCGTTGCCACTATAATATATATATATATATATATATATATATATATATATATATATATATATATATATATAGAATACATATCTATATATAGATATACATATATATATATACACACACATATATATATATATATATATATATATATATATATATATATATATATATAAGTAGGCAAAAACTCTCTTTTAATGCATTAGTTAGGGTTGTTCCACAGCGACAAAGTGAGGAAATTCACTGTTAGGGTTGAAAACCTAACTCTGATCACCCACCCCCAGCACACACACACACACACACAGACACACACACACATTGAAGTATGGGGGAGGACCAAGTCAACACAACCAATGACAGACATCCAGCAGCGGGTGACAGAAATAACACACAATTGTCTAAATGTACTACGAGACATCCCCCACCTGACCAGGTACTGCATGCTCAGTGAGAATCAACAACAACAAAGGGGCCATGTACACAAAAGTACACATCCCTGATTGCAGCTGCACACAGCATACCACACTTAGTAGTTGCATGGCCTTACCTACCGATGCCCACACCACACCACAACTGGTACTGTGCTGTTATTCAATATAAATGCTGAAGGTGCATGATGACAGTTGTAGAAAGGTTTAACACTAGTGAGTATACATTAATTAAGAGAAACACATAAATTAACTACAAGGACAGCTACATGCTCAAGATAAAAGTAGTGATACATTTAGTGGTGATTTACATAGTAGTACATTTACTGCAATGGTTTACTCAACATAGAGAGCAGATGTAGCGTATGGAAGCGCATTGCCTGTTCAACGCTGTGAAATTACGTGCTGCCAGTATCACATGCATTCTTACTGATGAAGGTGTACTGCTGATGTACATACATAGACCTTCAGTGTGTTTCAATACTAAAGATGAAGTAAGTATTCTTTGTAAAACATTGTAATTGCATGGATCAGCCAAGCAACTTCTAAATATCATCATGGCACTACTGAGCCACAACAACTGATGTACCTGTATCGGAATGTATATAGAGCTAGCTTTTCCTGTGGCACTTACTATGGTATATTTGTACCCACAATAAAGACAATCTCATTGCATCTGTGATAGCTAACTTATTCAAATAGTAATACATTTACTATTGTTGCAATGAGTGATCTATACACTTATGGACACAGTGTGATTTTTAAACAGTTGTTTCATACTCAGGCTGTATGCCTACTGTTTGGGTTACCACACTTCTGTCACTGATGCTATCAAAGTGATAACTATGTTAATTGTGGTACAACAGGAATCAAGTAGAGTATAGTGTGAGATATAAATAGAATATCTTTTAGTATTGATTTAACTCACAATGGAGTAAATGTACTAGGACAGCAGGGTTATCCTCTATCACTGACTCTGTCAGTTATAATCACACTAAGGTTTCAATGACTGTAATGATCAAGTTACACATGTTCATCTTCATGAGTTCATATTCACAGCCATTCTCCAGTAACTAGACAGTGTATGGTGGTAACTGGGTGGGACACTGTGTTGCAAAGCTGCTGCAGTACCTAGCAGAGGAAGTATCTACTCATAAAGACAATTAAGCAATAAGGCATGACCAGCAGTTATGTTAAATGGCCTGTTAATCACCCTGTAGGGGTTTAATGTTGAAATCCTAACCAGGTCAATCTGAGATGGGCAGCCTCCTCTCTCAGACCAGAGAGGTGCCTGCAACAGGGCAGCATTGCAGCCTCCAGAATGTCTCCTGGAACACTGCTGCCCCACAGCCATTGCACTGCACCACTCCCATCATGTCTTATTTTGCATCCCTCTACTGTTTCTCTATATTCTTACTCTCTCCTCTCCTACAACTCTCACCCTTCCTGTTCTGGGACTGCAACTTCCTATCTTCTTCAGTAGCCTCCTTCTTCTTGCTCAATGTCAGACCACCAGCAGCTGGGGGTGAGCTACTTTTTCCCTTTAGGGTTGACAAAACCAGAGTTTCTCTATGATCCTTCCCTTCCTACTGCCAAACAGGAAGTTCCTGTTGACAGTCAAATCCAGTGGCTATAAAAGTAGAACTGGCTTAGGGTGGGATGGAGGGCAATTAGTAAGAAAAAAAGGCTAGCAACAGGAAGTTGTAATTTGAGTCACCTGCTTTTATAGTGTCTAAGCCACACCCCCAATTAAGCTTTCTTTCCTCCTACTGGTTTAGCAAAGTCAGCTGATACAGTACCCTTCCAGCACAGAACACACACCAACTTTCTTTCTTTCTTTCTTTTTAACCCTAAATAAGACCCTTCTACTTCTAATAAAGTATCTGTCTGCTTAATCTCAACAGACCCTGACTCCTGCTGAGATATAAGTTTTAAATTAATAAGAAAATGTAGCTTCCTTTAGTTGCTGCTTTCTGCTCTACAAGCAAGGCTAGCAACAGCTAACTAGCTAGGTAAATGGAGTTCACACCAAGGAAGGCAGTCTGACCAGCAGGATGCCTCAAGGATCAGTGCTGTGACCATTCCTCTTTAATGTCTTTATAAGTGACATTGCAGAGGAGCTGGAAGGGAAGGTCTGCTTCTTTGCAGAGTATACCAAAATCTGAAATACGGTGGACACTCAGGGGGATGGGGGTGGAAATGATAAGCAGAGACCTGAGAAAACTAGAGGAGTGGTCAAAGGTATGGCAGCTGGGCTTCAATGCAAAAAAGTGCAAAATAATGCACTAGGGGCAGAAACCCAGGGCGGAGTACAAAAAGGGTGGTGTGGTATTGACAACTACCAGGCAGGAAAGAGACCTGGGGGTAATCCTAGCTGATGACCTAAAGGGGCCAGGCAGTGTGACAAGGTAGTTGGGAGGGCTAGTGGAATGCAGGGGTGTATAGGGAGGGTATCAGCAGACAAAAGAGGGAGGCAATGTTGCCTCTATATAGATCACTGGTAAGTCCCCACCTAGAGTACTGTGTCCAGTTCTGGAGACCATATCTCAGGAAGGACATAGACAGAAGGGAGGCAGTCCAGAGGAGGGCAACTACAATGGTGCAGGGTCTGCATTAGAAGCCCTATGAGGAGGGACTAAGCAACCTTAATATGTATACTCGGGAAGACAGGAGGGAGAGGTGAGATATTAAAGATACCTTTAAATACCTCACAGAAGTAAATAAGGTACAGGAGGGATGAATTTTTCTGAAAAAAAGGTGCTCAAGAACAAGGGGACATGTTCTGAAGCTGGAGGGTAGTATATTTAGGAGAGTTGTGAGGAAGTACTTCTTTACAGAAAGAGTGGTGTTTTTCCTGGAACAGCATTCCAGTGGATGTAGTGGGGGCAAAAACAGTGGTGGGGTTGAAGAATGCATCAAATAGGCACACGAGAATTGTAGTGGAAAGGAATGGAAAGGGAGAAGGAGCTGTAGATCAAGTAGGTGATAATGTACAGTAGGTAGGAAAAGATGAGCAGAGAGGGTGGGCCAAGTAGTCCTTATCTGCCATAAAATTCTATGTTTCTATCTTCAGCCACTGCTTTATCCTTCTCAGTTGCCTGCTCCTGCTGCATTATCTTCAGCAGCTGCTGCATTTTTAGCAGCCACTCATCCTCAGAGGTTGCCTTCATAGGTGCCATGGCCTAATACTCAGCTGCAGCCTCTTCCTCCTCCTCTTCTGCTACATTATTCTCTTCAGCTGCCTCCTTCTTGGCTGTTGTTTCATCCTCAGCTGCCATCTCATCCTAAGTTGCCGGCTTATTTTCAGATGCTGCTTCTTCAAATGCAATGGTGGCTCCTACTACTGAGCTGCAGCCTCAACCTCCTGAGCTGCTACCTATTTTTCCTCACCTGCTTCCTTGGCTAATGATTTTTCAGCAGCAGCATTTGGTTTCAAATTGCTCCCCCTCCTCAGCATTTGTTAAGAAAACCACTACCACTGCATGGCAGACCGTAGGCACATACCGACCAATCTTTGTGAAGTTCCCATAAAATTCACTGGTGAATATTCTTTGCAGTGTTCTCCACAAAGTTGTTCACGAAATTGACCAAAGTCCCTCAGAATTTTGTGAATATTCTTGAAGTGCAAATCTGGTCCCTTCACAAGAACTATACAGGTGAATACTAAATGCACACCATCTGTACTGGGGAGGCACAAGCTGGGGCTCATTGTGGGTCTGAGCGGGACTCAAGCCCTGATTGTACTGATATCCCTTAGAAAGTTTTTTTTTATTTTTATTTATCAGTTTGTTAACCGGGTAGGGACACTGGGCAAGTCCTTTTTCAGGTCCGTCCCAGGACATACACAATTAACATTAATGAACATCACAATACAAATACATTAACAATCACATTTAAACTGCTGTAGCAAAAATAGCTTAAGTTTATACTTAAAACTAAGAAAAGATGATACATGATGAAGGGTGATGGGTAAAGCATTCTAAAGGGATGCAGCTGCAATAGAAAAGGACTGAAACCATTATGAGTCTTATAAACAGGTGGGTGCAATAGAGTACCATTAGCGGAGCTATAATTTGGGAGAGAGGAATGAATTATGACCATATCAGCCAAAGGAAAATCTGAAAAAAACAGCAGCTTATGGAGCATACAATCAGAGAAATAAGTAATTCTTGCCCTAGGTGACAACCAAGCCAATTGTAGGTACAAAGTACAATGATGAGTTTTGAATGGAACTGACAAAATAAACCTACAAATATTATTATAAGCTACAGTCAAAACATTAAACTCCCTGACATTCAAGTTCTGAAACAAATAACAAACATAGTCAAAATGCGGAAGCAAAGAACCAACAGCAATTTCCTAGTTTCTAAAGAAAAATAGGACCAAAATTTATACAGAATGCCCAATTTCTGATTTATTGTCTGATTAACATGTTTAATATGTAGTGAATAGGTTAAGCCACAATCCAGCCACACACCCCAAATATTTAAACTGGGTAACCTGATCTATTGCTGCAACATCCCAACCTAAAGCAGTAAAGAAGGATTGTCTTTCAATATTAGTGGTGTCCCAAAAATCATTGATTTTGTCTTTAGAATTTAAAATCATAGAATTATTTACAAACCATGCACACACATTCCTAAAGCTGGCTTCAAGAGTACTAGTCAAATCTTCCAATGATGTGGCCTGATAATAAAGTATTAAATCATCTGCATATATTATGGAGTTACAGGATTCACAATAAGTAAGCAATTGATTAACAAATAAAGAAAGTAAAAAGGGGCCCAAAATGGACCCCATGTGGCACTCCACACTCAGTTGAGACCATTTGTGAATCCTGCAACCCAACACGTACAAATTGTTTACGATTAGCTAAGTAATCACTAACCCACAATACTGCACTTTCAAAGAGATCAATAACTTTTAATTTACATGATAATAAACCATGATCAATTAAATTGAATGCCTTGGTAAGGTCCACAAACACCGCCCCAGTCATTAGGCCATCTTCAAAGCCCCTGAGGATGGTGTCTGTGAACCTGACCAAGGCAGTACTTGTCCCATATCGCCATCAGAACACATGCTTCTGTGAACTAAGAATGCCATAAAAATCCAAATAATCCTTCAGTTGATTAGATACTACTTTCTCCAACAATTTACTCAATAGATTTAGAATAGAATTAGGCCTAAATTATCCAAAACAGCAGCATGTGTTTGTTTTGGGATTGGGACAATCCTCGCACACTTCCAGTCTTGTGGAAACTGGCCTGTAGTCAAAGATAAATTAAAAACATAACACAACGGATCGACAATAAGGAGAATAGCTAACTTCAAAAACCTTACATTCAAACCTCTCCCACAATCACAACTCTTATATGGTAGAGTGCAAAGTAAATCAAACATTTTATGCAGCTCAATTGCCATAAAGTGGAATTGTGGTTTCTCCACCTGTCCAATCTCCTCACCCACAGATACATTAAGTAAACCTGACCTATAACTTGAATAGTCAGAAAACTTGATATTGAATAAATCAGCAATCGTTGCTTTATCAGTGATTATTTCATCATTCACCTGCAATTTATCCACCTCACTATTAGTCTTAGGGGACAACAATGATTTAACATTCTGCCAATTTTTTTTAGAATCCAACAGGTTAGTTGTAAACTGTTCCCTATAAAATTCCCTTTTGGCACACTTCACCAATTCAGATGTCTTATTTCTCAAATTTCGATAGCCAGCCAGCGAGGCAGACAAAGGGTTACATTCATAATTTACCCAGGCATAATTTCTCTGCTTAATATATGATTTCATTTAATCAGAAAACCACTTATTTAACTTGCCTCAAAGTCTAACTCTACCCAAGGGAGAAAAGGTATTTTGGACGGATAACAATTAAGAAAACAATACAAAGCACGATCCACATCAGGAATTAAATAAAGATAAGCCCAATCAATAGAAGATGAGGAAGCACTAACTGCTTCAATATTAATCCTTTTAAAGCATTGTTGTTTTATGATATGAGGGGGAACTTTTACTGTTTTAAAGCTCAAAATGCAAAAAACCGCCAAATGATCACTTACTGAATCTGGCATAATGCCATAAGTGATTATAACACTCTCATGATTGGTAATAACCCAATCTAAAATTGAATGATTAGCTGAGTGTGTATTTAAACGAGTAGGATTATTAGTTTTTTGTATTAAGCCATAAGACTGCAGCAAAGATTCCAACCTAAGACCATCCTTATGCTCTCAATTCAAATTAACATCTCTTACCAACACTACATCATTACGCAGGCAGTGTGGAGAAACAATGTCCAAAAATGCCTTTAATCCATCTACACCAATTTGATGGGGATTATAAAGACAACCAAAAATCTAATATTTCTTCCCACCCAGAATAAATTTCAAAAGCAACCAATCATATAGATGGTCAGTCTCTACACAAGAGCCCAATACAGTCAACTGAAGATGATCCCTAAAATATATCGCTACCCCCACACCCTTTTTCCTACCCCTATGGTCATCCCAAAACAAGTCATTGAAATTACTGCCCCTGGGATTGGCGATTACTTTGCCAATCACTGTAAACAAGAAATGGTGCTCACTTTTATTTTGTGATGTGGTGACATGTGCCGCTGTGGCATATGTAGTATTCCCCTTATTGATCGCTCTACTCTAACATGCTCTGCAACTCTCAGTTTGAAACAACGTTTGGTTTTGCCCATGTAGAAAGCCAAATATGAGCACTCTACCAAATAAATCACCCCTGCAGTCTGACACATAGTTGGTTGTCTGATTTCAAATTCTTTACTGGCATTCGTGCTTCTGAAATGGCTGCAGAGCTTGACATGTGGACAGTACATGCAATTTTTGCACTGAAAACGTCCTTTGCTTAAGTTGAACCATGTACCTGGTTGTTTTTTTTTCTGTAATGACTATGTACCAGTAAACGTTTAAGTGTTGGTGCTCATCTGTAAGCCATTCAGGGGAGGGGGACTGGGCTACTATATCTTTGAGTCCTACATCACTCCCTAGGATGCTCCAATGTTTATTGATTATGTCTGGCAGTACTGAGGCTTGTGCTGTATAGCTAGTAACAATGCACCTGTTGTCTCTGTTACTTACATTTTGCTTGTCTTTCAGTAGATCAATAAACACTGGAGCATCCTAGGGAGTGATGTACCCAGCCAGGTACAGTACATGGCTCAACTTAAGCAAAGGATGTTTTCAGTGCAAAATATTTACTGTTTAAATATACTGTTAAGTTCAAAGAAAATTCTAAACTTTAGAAATACATTACTAAGTGCAGCTCTTAAGAAGTGTATAGATGAGAAAAATACATCTGCATTTTGTGGTTTGTAGTTACAACCGTGCTCATTCTGATCTGAAAAAAATACACATCTTGCGATTTACTATCCAGTGGTGCATGACGTAATGTAATGCTGAAGCAAAAGAAAAACATGCTAGTAAAAGCAAATGTTTCTTTTTCAGAAAAACTTCACATCAGTTCTCATTAATATCTTACAAAAATTAATGTCAAAATGTGTGTGCATCATTTTGCACTACTTTGCAAAGCAGAAGTATACCAATAAACATAAAAACGTTAAAGCAATTAAAAGCATTTGTGCAATGTTATAACAAAAACTAAATAGCTCATTTTATAATAGCAGTAACCCACTCCAGGCCTTGGGGTAATAGGGGCATTAATGCATTTCCTGGGTGGTTGGAGGGCACTCTGCCTTCAGCCTACGCCTCACAATGAAACCAGGAAATGCATTAATGCCTCCATACACCCATGGCCTGTCATGGGTTGTAGCTTATGTAGAGGATTGTGTTTGGGCAGCCATACACAACAAGCCTTTGTCTGAATAAAGAAGTCTCCACTGCAGCTGAAACCTTGGGAGTGCATCTTGAAAGGTCCCATGGTTCCCATGGAGACCTCAAGATTCAGACAAGGGCTTGTAGGAAATATAAGGGAACACAGTGGGATGAAGATAGGGAGGCATACCAAACTGCCCTAAGGGAAACAGGGAAGGCAGTAAGTCAGGCAAAGTCCCAAACTGAGGAAACACTAGCACGAACTGTAAAAGAAGGTGACAAGACTTTCTATAGATACATTAGTGAAAGGAGAAAGTCCAGAGGGAGCATTGCTAAGCTCAAAGGAGGAAAGGGGGCATGTGAGGAGGAGGACCCTGTAAAAGCATTTATTCTAAATAGATACTTTTGCTCAGTATTTACTGAAGAGAAGGTAAGGCAGGGCCCACGCTCAGCACCATGGACACGGGCAGGAGGGGTGAGCACTACTCCCATCACAAAGAAAGGGTCCTACAAGAGCTCACTAAGCTCAGGGTAGACAAGGCAATGGGACCTGATGGCATCATCCCAGGGTACTTAAGGAGCTAAGGGTGGAACTAGCAGAGCCATTAGCAGAACTGTTTAGTGAGTCTCTGAGCACAGGAGAGGTCCCAGAAGACTGAGAAGGGTTTTATGTTATCCCGCCCACAAGAGTGGTAGCAGGGAGGAGGCAGGGAACCACAGACCAGTCAGTCTTATCTCAGTAGTGGGCAAGATTATGGAGGCACCCTTAAGGAAAGGATAGTGGAACACCTGGAATCCATAGGGACACAGGATCCAAGACAGCATGGGTTTACAAAGGAAGGTCCTGTCAAACTAATCTCATAGATTTCTTTGACTGGGTAACCAGAGTGGTGGACCAAGGGGCAGTTGAAGTCACCTACCTTGACTCAGCAAAGCTTTCAACACTGTTCACATAGAAGATTGATAAATAAGCTGGGTAGGCTGGGTGGGTCAGAAGTTGGTCAACTGGGTCGCAAACTGGTTGACGGGCAGAAAACAGAGAGTGGTGGTAAATGGTATACAGTCAGAAGAGATACAAGTCACAACTGGGGTACCTCAGGGATTAGTCCTGGGGCCAGCCATCTTCAATATCTTCATCAGTGACATTGCAGATGGACTAGAGGGTAAGGCTTGTCTGTTTGCAGATGACACCAAGATCTGCAACAGAGTAGATGATCCAGATGGGGTGGGCAGAATGAGAAGAGATCTGGATAAACTAGCAAAATGGTCAGAAGAGTGGCAACTGGATTTAATGCAAAGAAGTGCAAGATCATGCACATAGGAAGAGAAACCTGAAGCCACCTATTGGCTGGGAGGGAGTTGCTGGCAGTTACAAAGGAAGAAAGAGACTTGGGCATCATCATCACCAATGACCTGAAATCATCAAGCAGACCTCTAAAGCAGTAGATAAGGCTAGGGGCTCTTAGGGTGTATTAGTAGGGTATCACAAGTCATAGAGAATAATAATCCCTCTTTACAAGACACTGGTTAGACCCCCATCTGGAGTACTGCATGCAGTACTGGAGGCCACACCTTCACAAGGACATTAACCAGATTGAGGCAGTCCAGAGAAGGGCAACCAAAATGGTGCAAGGATGGCATCAGAAGACATATGAGGACAGATTAATGGAGCTCAGTACGTATACCCTTGAGGAAAGGAGGGAGAGAGGTGATATGATCTAAACATTCAAACACCTTAAGGGCATTAACAAGGTGAAAGAGTCTAACATGTTTCAATATAGGAAAAATAGCAGGACAATAGGACACAGCATGAGACTAGAGGGAGGTTGATTAAGGGGGAATGTGAGGAAATTCTTTTTCACAGAAAGGGTGGTGGATACATGGAACAGCCTACCTCAGGAAGTGGTGGCTATGAATTCAGTGCAGGGCTTCAAACAGGCATGGGATAGGCATAAGGGAGCAATACAGATGAGTATGAATAGATAGGCCACTGACAGAGCAAAGGCCGATGGCACATTTACAAGGTAGAAAAAGAAATGGGCACACTGGATGGGCCTTGCGGTCCTTATCTGCCGTCAACTTCTATGTTTCTATGTCTGTGTATGGATCATTCAGACACAGTTTTTTGTAGTGTATAGTAGTCACATGACCACCGACAGTGCAATTTTGAAAAACATGTGACTTTCTCATGTCAGCATTCTAAGTTGTTATACTGCATTATAAAATGGTTTGGAAATTTCCTACTTCCTGACTGGCTAAAAAAGTTCAAAGACTTATATGTTAATTTTCCAAAAATGCATAGGCTGGAGCAAGTTCGCACAGTGGGAATTGGAATTTGGGCAGATTAGATATACCTTCTGAAGAAGGACTGGTTGGTCCAAAAGCTAGAGCACTTTGTTCTTGTTGTTACATCTATGTTGGTCCATTAAAAGGTATCAAATAATTTGCTTCTGGATCTGGCCGATCAAATATGGAATTAATGAGCTACTTCACTCATCCCTGACAGTCATTACAAACGTGGCTACTACCTTTACTCACTGAAAATCTTCAACAAGGTCCTAAAAAGTAAAACTCTCTTACTTCAAAAAAAACATAAATAATTGAACATTCTTTCCTCTTATAATACCCTCCTTGTACACACAAACAAACTTAAACAATGAAGTAATAGTCACAGTTTTAATTCATGGTGTTTCTTTGGTGACCATGAGAAATCTCCCATCCATCCTTAGAAGCTTTCCAGGGCAATCTCTGCTGTTTACAATGCATCAAAAACAATTGAGACTTTTGTCTCTATGATTGACAGGTAGGGATGACTCTTTTTTTATGCTGATTGCATGCATGCGCAAGAAACGTATTGCGGCAGCTTGCTCCAGAAGCAGGTTGTGGAGGTGCTGTACTGTTGTGGCCAGTGCCCCCCCAGCCTTTGGAGGCTTGGCCCGCTGTTTCCAATGGGATGGCTCACTGCTGCTGACACTAGTTCAGCCAGCATGTCACAACCTTGTAAGGTTTAAGCTGCTACAATCAGGGGCCGCCTCATCACTGCAGTGTAAGACATTCGCTGCAATGAGGGAGTAACCTGTATCATTGCTGAAGCGGAACCTTGGTACTCTGATATTGTTTTGAACATGGCAGTGGCTTGTCACCATGTTCACAAACAATATAGTGAAACATCCCCGTGCGAGGGTGCCCAATCCCCTCAGCAGCATGTGCCCCCTCACAGTGTTTGTGTGCGGCGGGGCCCAATCCCGCTGGCTCCAATGCTCATAAGCATGAGTTCATTTTGCCGATGGGGAGCCCACTCCCATCGGCATTATGTCCCAATGTTTAATTTGCAGGCGGAGAACCCCTCCCCGTCGGCATTATTCTCCCCAAAACACCCAGTGCAGTTGTGCTGAGGGGTGCCCAATCCCCTCAGCTCTTGTGCCTCTCTCTTTTGTGCCAATGGGGGTGCCCAATCTCCCATCGGCTAGAGCTGCCCCCACAAAAGGAACACTGTGTGGACACACTGGGAGCCCACCCCAGCGTGCCAAATAACCCTGTGAAAAAAGGAAACCATCCCGTGATACTTTTTTTTTGTTTAACCTGTAAAGCAAGAAAACAGTCCCTCGCCATCTCCCTGCCCCGCTTCCACAACCTGCACCCACCCTCTGCGCACCCTGCCTCCCCACACCCCCCTCACCCCATACTTACCTGCAGAGTCTGGCACAACGCTCTTCGCTGGACGTCTGCACTCTTCAAAGCCGACCATAAATTGAGGAAATGCCGGTAAGCTGTATAATGGCATAAATAGGGATTTTTTCAACTTTACATACGAACATACAAAATTTGCCAGCAGATAAAGGCCTAGAGGTCTATCAAGTCTGCTCGAATGTGCAGCTAGCACCCCTTATTCTGCAGCTGCCCCTTCCTTCCACCCTTCCTTCATTAACCCTCCCCCTTGTCCTGTCCCATCCTCGCTTGAAGCAGTCCACTGTTCTACTGCATACCACTTCAGGAGGTAATGCATTCTCAGGCATTTTTTGGAATTTTGGCACCAAATTTTCAACAGGGGTTTTTGGGACCCCTTCTCATGAATTCAGGCACTGTCTTGGCAATATTCGGCCCCGAAAGGTGATTTCGCGGTCACTGCGTGGAATCACCTTTCTGGACGGATTAACAAAACGACAGTGCCAGTGTTCATGAGGTGGGATCTCAAAAAGGCTATGTTCCAAATTTGGTGTAAAAAATCCAAGAAATGACTGTTTTACGAGTGTATATTGTGCAGTTGCTACACACGCTCATAAGTTCGCAAATTTGCAATATTTTCAAGCCAGATTTTCAACATTGGCATTTTTCAACACCTCCTTATGAACAGTACAGCTGTCATTTTTCACATCCTGGCCGAAATGTGTTTTTGTACTGCCAGCGCAGAATAGTGCGGTCGCTGTGGGAAATCAGTGTTTGGGACACATTAAGAAAACCACAGTGACACTGTTCATGAGCAGAGGTCCTAAAATGCGTATGTTGAAAATTTTGTGATGAAAGTCCATAAAATGACTATGTTATGGGTGTGCGTTGTGCAGTTTCCACGAACCCTTGCAACTTTGCAAATCAGTAATATTTTCACGCCAGATTTTCAACACTGGCATTTTTTCACACCTCCTTATGAACAGTACAGCTGTCATTTTTTCACACCCTGGATGAAATGTGTTTTCGCACTTGTGGCACAGAATAGCGCGGTTGCTGTGGGAAATCAATGTTCAGGACAGATTAAGAAAATGACAGTGACACTGTTCATGAGCAGAGGTCCTAAAATCCCTATGTTGAAAATTTGGTGATGAAAGCCCATAAAGTGACTGTGTTACAAGTGTGCATTGAACTGTTTCCATGCACCCTTGTAACTTAGCAAATTTGTAATAGTTTCACGGCACATTTTCAACACTGGCATTTTTCACACCTCCTTATGAACAGTACAGCTGTCATTTTTCACATCCTGGCCTAAATATGTTTTTGCACTCCTGCCACAGAATAGCGTGGTCACTATGGGAAATCAGTGTTTGGGACAGATTAAGATCGAGCGAGTGGGGGGGGAGTGACCCAGCTCAACTGACCTCTGTCGGGACTGCTGCAGATTTCTTTGTGGGCAGAAAAAGGCCCCAACGCAGGAGCCCAGTACAAAATGGTAGCCTGCAGTGCCAGGAGAAACAGAACGAGCGGGTGAGGGAGGGGGAGTGAGCGAGCTCAGCGGAGCTCTGTTGGGACTGCTGCAGATTTATTTGTGGGCAGAAAAAGGTAGGAAAGCAGGCAGGGGCCCAGTACAAAAGGGCTGCCTGCAGTGGCAAGACAAACAGAACAAATGACTGAGAGAGGGGGAGTGAGCGAGATCAACTGAGCTCTATCATGACTGCTGCAGATTTCTTTGTGGGCAGAAAAAGGCAGCAATACAGGCAGGAGTCCAGTACAAAATGGCAGTCTGCAGCACTGGCAGAAACAGAATGAGCGAGTGAGAAAGGGGGAGTGAGCGAGCTTAATGGAGCTCTTTCAGGACTGCTGCAGATTTCTTTGTGGGCAGAAAAAGGCACCAATGCAGGCAGGGGCCCAGTACAAAAGCGCAGCCTGCAGTGCCAAGAGAAACAGAACGAGCGACTGACAGAGGGGGAGTAAGCGCGCTCACGGAGCAAAGTAAACAACATTCAGCATTGACAAATGCTTGTTGCTAGTTACATTTAACAAAAGAAAATGTATGTTTTTATTTTTAAAAATGGCTTTTTTTTTTAAATTGTTTCTCTTTACCAAGTGTAGTAAGACACTCCAGATCATTGATTGTCTGGGGTTAATGCACTTACAGGTATTAAAATGCTCATTACACACCTGGGTGTACATTAATCCCTGACAACCATGCCCTGTTGTGTCTTATTCCTTACACAATGACACCAATACTGCAGCAAAACATAGAAACCTAGAAACATAGAGGCTGACGGCAGATAAGGACCGCAAGGCCCATCCAGTCTGCCCATTTCTTTTTCTACCTTATAAATGTGCCATCGGCCTTTGCTCTGTCAGTGGCCTATCTATTCATACCCATCTGTATTGTTCCCTTATGCCTATCCCATGCCTGTTTGAAGCCCTGCACTGTATTCATAGCCACTACTTCCTGAGGTAGGCTGTTCCATGCATCCACCCCTCTTTCTGTGAAAAAGAACTTCCTCACATTCCCCATTAATCGGCCTCCCTCTAATCTCATGCTGTGTCCTCTTGTCCTGCTATTTTTCTTATATTTAAACATGTTAGACTCTTTCATCTTGTTAATGCCCTTAAGGTGTTTGAATGTTTCGATCATATCACCTCTCTCCCTCCTTTCCTCAAGGGTATACATATTGAGCTCCATTAATCTGTCCTCATATGTCTTCTGATGCCATCCCTGCACCATTTTGGTTGCCCTTCTCTGGACTGCTTCAATCTGGTTAATGTCCTTGTGAAGATGTGGCCTCCAGTACTGCATGCAGTACTCCAGATGGGGCCTAACCAGTGTCTTGTAAAGAGGGATTATTACCTCCCTCTTACGACTTGTGATACCCCTACTAATACACCCTAACAGCCCCTAGCCTTACCT
The DNA here is from genome assembly GCA_016271365.2 of Neoceratodus forsteri. NCBI lineage: Eukaryota > Metazoa > Chordata > Ceratodontiformes > Ceratodontidae > Neoceratodus > Neoceratodus forsteri. The sequence goes on along the minus strand of CM057449.1, from coordinate 1,104,894,588 downwards.
ACTGCTTTAGAGGTCTGCTTGGATGATTTCAGGTCATTGGTGATGATGATGCTCAAGTCTCTTTCTTCCTTTGTGACTGCCAGCAACTCCTCTCCCACCCTATATGGCTTCAGGGTTTCTTTTCCCTATGTGCATGATCTTGCACTTCTTTGCATTAAATCCCAGTTGCCACTCTTCTGACCATTTTGCTAGTTTATCCAGATCTCTTCTCATTCTGCCCACCCCATCTGGATCATCTACTCTGTTACAGATCTTGGTGACATCTGCAAACAGACAAGCCTTACCCTCTAGTCCATCTACAATGTCACTAATAAAGATATTGAAGATGACTGGCCCCTGGACTGATCCCTGAGGTACCCCACTTGTGACTTGCATCTCATCTGACTGTATACCATTTACCACCACTCTCTGTTTTCTGCCCGTCAACCAGTTTATCCACCCAGTTGACCAACTTCTGACCCACCCCGAGCCTACCCAGCTTATTTATCAATCTTCTATGTGGAACAGTGTCGAAAGCTTTGCTGAAGTCAAGGTAGGCGACATCAACTGCTCCCTCTTGGTCCACCACTCTGGTTACCCAGTCAAAGAAATCTATGAGATTAGATTGACAGGACCTTCCTTTTGTAAACCGATGCTGTCTTGGAACCTGTGCCCCTATGGATTCCAGGTGTCCTTTCCTTAAATAGTGCCTCCATAATCTTGCCCACTACTGAGGTAAGACTGACTGGTCTGTAGTTCCCTGCCTCCTTCCTCCTACCACTCTTATGGAGCGGGATCACATGAGCCCTTCTCCAGTCTTCTGGGACCTCTCCTGTGCTCAGACAACATTTTAATATCACTACTGCAGCACAGCAAACCTTTTCTAGGCGTGGAATTCCATCCTCAAACATGTTCCAACATATACTATGTATTGGATAGTGTATGTTATTCAATACACAACAATGCTGTTCTTACACCGAATGGTTACTATGACATCGAGGACCTCGAGAGCAAAGCTCGAGAGGTCCCTTTGATGTCTTAGTAACCATGAGGTGTGAGAAGAGTGATGTTGTATATTTGGGCTACCATACACTATTCTATATTGTGTATGGTCCAAAAAAAACCCAAATCACATACTTTTTTTTCAAGCATCATCCTCTGCCATCCATGACCCACACTTCTTGACCATCCGCCCGCCTACCAGCTTGCACATGTGAGGCTTCAACTGCTGCTAGCCCTATCAACAGCGCTGATGGGGTCACTTACATTGTGACATTCATACTTACACAGAACAAAAAGTTGCTCTGCGTTAGTATGTACATCACTATTGCAGAAGAATGACTTTTTACAGTGAATGGATCTCTATACACAACCACGTTCAACCATACACTATATTATACTTATAACATGGGAAAGGCATTTTGGATATTCCAATTGGTCGTTAACTATATGTTAGAAGTTTCTAATGCACAGCTGAAACTAGTCCTGAATACCTGGATGTAGCAAATGAAAGATATCCCTGAGCCTTCTTGGAATTTTAAAAAGTAACAGCCACCATTTCTTTCTCTCAGTCACTGAGACTGCTGTGCAATTTATTTACAACAGACCCCTGTCTCTCTCTCTCTCTCTCTCTGAAATCCCACAACAGAAATGTAAAAATACACAATTTAACTTCTTAAACACTACCCTTTTGAATACAAATACATCAAGGATCCTCAACTGCCATGTGTACTCCCTCACTCCATTTCTTAAAGATAGATTAGTGCACTGCAAAAGTCGTTCTTAGCAAGGCCTACTCTCTGTTCTGCTTCCTGCCCCAGCAGCCCACGGCCCATCCATCCTCCAGCTCAATCACTCTCTCGCTTGATGTTCTGTGTCATCAGTCAGCACTGAAAATAAAATAATAAATAAAACCTAGATGTAAAAAAACCCTGCAGCCTTCGTTCCGAAACCACATTTCTCCATACCACGACCACTCCATTTTGTTCATAGTGATGTGATGGCACTTACATCTCAAGCTCCCCCTAAGCAGCAGTACAGTACTTTGCATCACAGACAAGAAAAGTAAATTTGAAAAGGAAAAAATAAATAATTTCAAATATAAGTGTGTACCGGGCCATATATCCATATCTCTCCCTCTCACACACACACAGTAGTGGCACAGACACATTTCTTGAGAGGACTACAACACTAGAGTATACGAAACTACAGGTATGGTGGCCACATTGTTCAAAAAAAAACACACCAAAGCAGAGGGACTACTTTATAACAAAATAAGTTTTACTTTACATACATTTAAACATTTTAAGTTTTCTGCCATTTAAAAAGCCCATTTTATAATTTAATAAGTTAACTTCAGGGATGTGCGTTAGAACTTTCTAACGCACACCCATCGTGTCGTATTGCTTACTTGTGTTCTGTTTAAGGAGGTATCACAAGCAGATGAATATACTTGAAGTCCATAATACAATCAAAATGATAGTATGAATAACTGAGCCAGTATTTTCTTAGAATGAGAAGAAAGAAAACTTTTTTTTACCTATAAAGTAAACCAAGGCATTTACAAGAAATTGATGTGACTGCTAAACAATAAAAAACTATCTAAATAAAACCCAAGTAGTTAAATTGCTCAACCAATTTAAGTTTATTATTACAACTATCTTTTTTTTTTGCTTGCTTTGTACTCCGTCCTGGTTGGCCCTCTATCTCGCTGACCCCCTAGCCCTGTCCCCCACTCACAGTGCACCTCCATTCTTCTTCCATGGCTTACCCCACATGGTGGGGTGGTGGGGATCCCTCAACACGCCAAACATGGAGCTGGTTCAGGAGGGTGCCTGCCATTCGTGGGAGCGGCACCTGCGGGGCTCAGCATCATCCAGCCGCACCCAGGACAATTTTCTCCTACTTTTTACTACCTCCTGCCCCTCTCGGAGGTGGAGCAATGTAGAAGCCAGCGATGGCTGACCTGCATGTGCTTCCGCTCACAGCACGCCAGCCAACTACTCTGCCCCCATCCCCTACATACGGGACCCAGGCGCTCTGGCACCCAGCCACCGCTAGGTGTCAGAAATGCACCAGCCTCTGTGTCCCTCCCTCCCCAGGAGAGGAGAGCTGTCCTCGGGATGCTTGATCCTCTCCCACCCTGGCTGACCCACAGTGACCTACTCGCACTGTGAACACGGGTTGCCAGCGTGGCAGGAGGTAAGGCATGATGTCTCAGCCCTCCACAACACTGAGCCAGCATTACACCTATGTTTAATCATTAAGGAAGAAAAGAATAAGGTTAATTTAGACTTATGCCCCCATATTCAGAGCCAGACATCTGTGCTGCACACCCGTTAGCGATGCACATGAGATAGTACACAGCCGGTTCTGGGGCAATATGCAGACAGGTAGTGTGCTTGGACCGGAGTGTGCTAACTGTCTGAATTTGGGGCTGTGCCAGCACTCGGTGTCTATGCACTGCACTCACACAGCACCTAAGAGATAATGGGTCCCACTGAGGATAGCACCAGTGCTCCTGTGAGCCATATTTAAGCATGGCATGCTAATATGTGGAATGATAGTACAGTGGCAGAGCACCTGGACCAATAGTTGAAGGCATCCTGGATTCAGTTTCCAGTATAGAACAATTTTGTGGTTGGCAGTGTAGCATAGAGGTCAGAGTAATGAGCTGTGAATGAGCTTGATACCTTCAGCAGACCTGGGTTTGATTCCCACAACCACCACATGCATAGGTGTGACCTTGAACAAGTCATTTAACCTCCTCAGTGCTCCCAGGTCACCCCTAGAAACAGACATTGTGCAAAGTGGGCCTTACCCAGTTATCAAAGAATTAAAAAGCCCATATAGCACGCAAGGCGCTAAGGGTCTATATGCATACCCATTATGGGCATAGCTGTATTAACTACCCATATAATTAAATCTGCCTGCAAAGTTATAGTTTCTGCTTTTTCTTTTTCAGGCCAGGCTCCTGATTACTTAAGCTGCTGCACAGGGTTTGATCTGTATGTTAAGTTGCCTGCAAATGTTTTTTTGTCCTTTAAGTGGCACCCCAGTTTTACATTTTAATACTGGTCTAGTTAGCAAACAGTCTATTTTCCACCTATGTCTATCATAATATTGTTATGTTAAACTTCCCTTTTTACTTAAGGAGGACTGACTTTTTCTACCTACTCTAATGGCATTCCTTTCATTTGCTATACTTTACAGTACTGTTGTGACATCCCTGCTTCTACTGACAATCTCCCTCCCCCACCCACCAACCTAAGAGTGCTGCCCTGTTAAAGCTCAATAATTTTACTTAATCTAGCACCCTTGTAGCATGAATGTCTCACCCTAACCTGATTCCACTTCTGACATCCTGTCACCTATACCTACTAATGAAGTTGTGAATACAGTAAGTACCATTTGTATTCCCTATATTGCTGCCTCATTACCTCTTACAAATGTGGCCTTTAGTATCTTATTGTTATTACCCTGTACTTATCCGGTGAAGTTGAACTAAACCCAGATCCCTCTGCCCCTCTTAGCAGCTCTGACCCTCACTGGACTGTTCTTAAGGGGCTAAAAATTTCCCACTTAAATGTCTATCGACTACTATGTAATCTCCCTAAGTTAGAGGCCTGTGTGTCCCAGTATAAACCCAATGTGCTATGTATTTTTGAAACATGGCTCAAACCCTCCACGCCTGACTTGGCTTGCTCCTTATCTAACTATAGCCTGTTAAGAAGTTACTGTCCCTCCACCTTAATCTCTCTGCAGTACCTATTCCTAAATTGTCCCTATGTGAGGCTCCGCACACTCTCCTGCTTCTGAGGGGAACAAAGAAACTCCACATTATATATACATATTACCCTCCCAGAGGTGGTTTGGCAGGTCTAACTGAACTCCTTACACACACCACATCCTTTGCTGAAAAAAACAAAATTAGTCCACTCGGTGATTTCATTCTTGACTGGTGTGGTAAATCATGCAAATCCTTCAAATCACTAGTACAAAAATACCATCTGTCTCAACTATCTCAGAACCAACCAGACTTTCTCTTCCTTCAGGCAGTCACACATGAATTGAGTGGATCCTGAAAAACAGAAAGGACAGGATCACTGGGGCTGGTATCTTATGAGATGCTATTAGTGACCACTCTTCTCTGTTTACTGCATCTGGCAAGCTCATACACCTTCCTGTCACCCCGTAAAGAAATCTCACTTCAGGACTTCTCAAAGCTTGACTCCACTGATTTCCTCACTGACTTGTCTCAGATTGATTGGATGCCACTTTATAGCATAGATAATATAAATGAGGCCCTAAACTATTTCATCTCTCACTTTAGTGCTCTCCAAGACATACATACCCCAATGGTGAAATGCAGAATCAAAGGCTCACCCACCGACTGGCTACACAATGACCGCCTTGCCTTACTAAAGGTGAGAGAAAAGAGTTGGTCCAAATTTAAAACCTCTGATCTCTAGCCGGCCCAGTGGTGCTGAGGGTTGAGGCACTGGACACCATACCTCAGCTACCCGGATTTGGGAATGGACTTGGGTGCCGGGGGTTGAAAGAGGGAGGAGAGGATCATGCGTCTGAAGAACTGCTCTCCTGGCTTGGGGTGGGTTAAGGGGATTCCCTGCTTTGTAGCAGCTCCCAGTGGAGACCAGGAGTACTACATCCTAGCTGGGATGTGAAATGGGGGATGCAGCGGACATCTGAAGGAGAGTGCGGGTGGGCACCCTCTGTGCAGTGACATCATTGCACATCTGTGCCATGGGGGAAATGCAACAAGCAAGGTGGAAAACCCCCAGCTGCTAGGAGGATGATGGAAGACCTGGGGGGGGTGGCTCATATGTCCACTGCCAGTACCTTCCCGGGTGACTCTCTTGGGTCCTCTCCACTATGGGGTCCAGTTGGAGAGGACTCTGTCCCCTATTCCTCACCGGGAGGGATTCAAGCTGGGCAGTAGGGTCACTCAGGTGGGTCTTCCTGAGGGGGGTCCTAGTAGCTGGTGAAGGGAGCAAAAAGAGAATTTGGGGAAAAAAAACCTTTGATCTCGAAGCTGACTTGCTGGACTAAAGAACTAAGAGAAATGCCTATAAAAAGGCCATATGCCTTGCAATGAGTTCCTACTACAAAAATGTATTGCTTGATGCCGGTGACTTTGAAAAATTTTGGAATCACATCAAAGGTATTATGGTGGGCAGGAGCATCCCTTTTGCTAACAATATGGTGCCTGATGACATTCACAGTAATTACCCTGTCACTATTGCCAATGCTTTCAACCACCACTTCTCAGACCTGTCCAAATACACCTGTCCTACCTTAGCACCTTCAGCATCCACCTTCCTCATCCCCATGGATACTCCTGCATCCACCCCCCTCCCCATTTCTACATACATGCAGCCTCTAACCTAGAGATACATCATCTACTGGACTCCATCTCTGCAGTAGTGTAGGCTCCGACGGCCTAGAGCCCAGGTTGCTAAGAATATCCTCCCCCTACTTAGCTCCCCCTCTGGCTAGAATCTATAATCTCTCCCTATGCGCTGAGGTTGTTGCAAAAGTCTGGAAGGTTGCAAAAATTGTCATTGTTTTCAGGAAAGGTGGCCCCAAATCTATCACTAGTTATACCATGGACATAAGTGAACAGCCAAAGAAATGATCAGACTGGCAGTTTACCACCGGTGTAAATCCTATGATAATCACTGGCTGATGAGAAAATAAAGAAGGTCATCCATATCCATAACATCTGCAGCCCAGGAATAAATAGAATAAAAATAAAAACAAATCAACCTCTTTAATATTTGTATTTTATTATAGTAAAAAAATTAACCTATATAATCACAATAAGCCACTGAGGGTGTGGGTTATCAGATTTACCATGGCCGGGCCGAGGATTTACCCACTCAGCTGCTCCTCATGGGCAAACCACTCCACCTGTGGTAAATCCCCCGATAACCCACACCTCCTCATGCCTTATTGCTTAATTATCACCCCGTAGCTATCCTTTCAGTCCTGAGTAAAATATTGGAGAAACTTGTTTCGGTTCAAACAATTAACTATCTCTTTGATTATAACCTGCTCTCTGATGCCCAACACAACTTTAGAAAAGGCCACTGTACCACCACAGCTCTGCTTCAATTTACAAATGACACCAAAGTTGCCATGGACAAAGGTCTCTTCACGGGGGCAGTGTTCATTGACCTTACTAAGGCCTTTGATCTAGTTGACCATTCGCTACTAAAGACCAAAATGCTATTCCTGGGCATCTCCTCTAACGTAGTTTCCTGGTATGACAGCTACCTCAATGATAGACAACAATTTGTTAAGTTTAATTCAGCTGGTTCTGGCAGCTCCACAGTGAGCTCTGGGGTTCCTCAAGGATCTATCTTAAGTCCCCTTCTTTTCACTATCTTTATAAATGATCTCTCCCTAAACCATGTATCCTGTTACACTCTGCTCTATGCTGATGACCTGGTGCTCTATTCTTGCTCCAAAAACCTGGCTGACATAAACTGTAACCTCACCTCTGGTTTCTGCAAAATCCAGTCCTGGCTCTCCCAAAACAAACTACTACTCAAGTGCTAGTAAATCGCACTCAGTGTTATTTAGCTCAGCTCCCAGATTGAAAAAGTGCACTCGACGACTGGCCATCTCCAGTATTAATAATTCCCTCCTTGAAAATATCAATTACTTCAAATACCTTGGTATAACTCTTGAACCTTCTCTTGAGTTTGCTCTATATACATCTCTAATACTTGTAAAGCCATATTCACCAACCTTGGCCTGCGCCTTTAGAACCAAAAATGACTTCACACCCTCTGCCCAAACTGCCATTGCTCAGGGTATCCTTCTTCCAAGCCTTACCTATGACTCTGTTGCCTACAGACATGACTCCAAAGCAAACCTCCACAAATGGGACACTCCCTACAATAGCATCTGTCATTTTGCTCTGGCCTCTAACCATCTTGCCCACCACTGTCAGCTCTACTCTGGGCTAAACTGTCTGTCTCCTGAGGCTAACTGCTCTTTTGGTCTTGGTGCCCTTACAAACAAAATTATTAGAAATGGGGTTCCCTCCTCCTTAGCCTGTATGCTGTCACCCCCTGATCTGGCTTACTCCCTCCACTCTGGTGAGCTGCTCCCAGGTGTATAATGAACAAGGGACTTCAGGCCTTCTCCTGCTTTGCCCCTAGTTATTGGAACTCCCTCCTGGTAGCCCTCCGGCTCTTCCCCTCCCATACCTGTTTTAAAAGGAAGCTATACCACCATCTTGTTGTCTCTGACTCTTGTACCTGTTTTTTGCCTCCATGACCACCATACCTATGCTGTCTGAATAGTGTTTTCTGTAGCTGCTTATATCTGTTGCACTTATGGATGATGGATCATCTGTTTTAAATTGTTTTGTGATACTGCAAATTCCCTGTAGGCGGCAGAAATTGCCTTAATTAGTAAAGCAGTCATGGAGCAAATTCTAACCAACCTGAATCCAAGATGGGATCCATTTGAGAACTCAATCTCTGAACTGACTGCCAAACTCAAGCAACATGCTAATCACCTGTTAGAGGTTGAGCAACGAGTATCGGATTTGGAAGACAGCACCCACATGGTCTGGGACAGGGTGGCTCGCCTAGAGCGGGAGATGGAGGAGCTCAGGGATGCACTGGCCTATCAGGCCTACAGCCACTGGAATAATCTGTGGATCAGAGGCCTCCCTAAGGAAGCTGAGAAAGGGGGTCTAATGGACTTTTGTGCTGAAACTCTCCCCAGATTGCTGGATATGTGTCCAGAGAATGGCAGGCTGAAGGCTGAGAAAGCGCATAGGGCCTTAACCCTGTACCCGCCTAGCAACCAACCGCCCCGGCATGTAATATTCCGTCTGCATCACTTCCCCGATTGGCTAGCAATCCTGATGGCCTATAGAAGTAAAAAAGAACAGATATATGAGGGACATAAACTGACCTTGCATCAAGGCATGTCGTCTCGAATTCAGAAGAAAAGGCAGCAATTTAATGCCTAGACGGTTGGCATGCAAGAAAGAGGCCTAGAATTCTTTATGATCTATCCTGCTACAGTAAAAGTTTGATTGGAGGGAGCAACATACTCATTCTGGGAGCCTGCAAAATTGCAATCTTTCATCAATGAATGGGACAAGAAGAAGAAGAAGGGTGAATTGGAAGAGGAGGATTCAGCGGATTCTTACAAATACCTTAGATCTGTTTTTCAGTGTTTCTCAGGGGGAATAGTTGACCATGTGGAGGCTGGAAATGGCTGTAGGGCCACCTGGACCCCCTCACTAACCCAAAACCTCCCACTGCTGGGTACCCATTGAGACTGTCATGACTGATGCACATACAAGGAAGGATTGGCTAATAACACCTAGGGTCTTGAATAACGCCAGGGAATAAATTGTGGACTCTCTACTGGAATGTCTTTTTTCTTGCTGGGTAACCTGAGAAGAGAGCATGGAATACACATCAACTTAGAATCGAACTAGTAGCTGCCAGAAGGATTTATGAAGGATGCAAACCAAAAGGCTGAGAATGGAGAGCAGTTCACGCCTATAGTGTGGATATATCGGACTGATGTTAAAATGACTGGGCTGGATAGACTTTGAATGGGAGTGCTACCTGTCTATGGCACGGATGAGGCTAGGGTAATCCACACCATGAGATTCAATGACTGGTTGAAAAACTGGTGCAGAGCTCATGGATTTGGCTTCATTGGGGACTGGGGCGCTACCTGGAGGGATGCAGGCCTATAGTGGCATGATGGTCTGCATCAATCCAGGAGGGGAACCAGGATACTAGGTGATAGGTTTAAATGCTTCATTGGCAAGCATTCAAATTAGCCAATGGAGGGAGGCACTGAAAAGGAGAAGGGAAATCCTAGCCCCCCCAAAAATCAGGGTACTTAGTGAGGTAAACACCAAGACGGAGCAGTCGATAAGGAGAAGGGCAGGGGTAAATGGAGAAAAAGACAAAGGCAGTAAGGACAGGGATGGGGCAAAAGGAAATAAAGCCATAAAAAAATGGAGGGTAATGGGTACTAATGCCTGTAGTCTAGATAAAAAGCTCCCTGAAATGGTGGCCTTGATGGGAGAGGGATGCCTGGATATTGTGGCAGTCACAGAAACATGGTACACAGAGAACCGTTATTGGGATGTCAACATACCAGGGTACACAATCTACAGGAGGGACAGGGAGGGAAGACGAGGAGGAGGAGGAGCAGTAGCTCTCTATGTAAGGGAAGGGATCAAAGCAACAGAACTAAAGAGTAAACAGGAAGGAGAGGAGGCACTGTGGGTCACCCTGGAGACTGGAAATGGCACCACAATCTGCAGAAGGGTTGTATACAGACCCCAGTCTCAGGGGGAAGAAATGGACAAGGAAATGATAGAAGGCATCCTTAGGATGGCAGAGAAAGGGGAACTATTGCTGATGGGGACCTGAATGTGCCAGATGTTAACTGGAGCACCTTTGCTGCAGTCACAACCAAGAGCAGGGCCGTTCTCGATGCCCTACAGGGGGCATGCCTTAGACAGCTAGTTTTGGAAACCCACTCGGGAGGGAGCAATCTTAGACCTCATACTCTCAAATGGGGATGGAGAGAGGATCTCCAGTCTCGAAGTGGGTAGCCATCTGGAAACAAGCGACCACGAAACAGTGTGGTTCACGATAAACTTAGCTGTAGAGTCAAGCCATACAAAAGAGAAGGTACTGGACTTCAGGAGGGCTGATTTTGTCAAAATGGGAGAGTGCCTCTGAAAAGCACTAGCACACAGGCAAGAAGGTGGGGTGGAGCAACAATGGGGAAACATCAAAACTGCCATCACAGAGGCAACAATCCTTTGTGTGAAGCAAATAAATCAAAATGAAAGAAAAAAACATTATGGTTCTCAAAAGAAGTGGCGGGAATGTTAGGGAGAAAAGATAGCATTCAGAAGTATAAGAAACACAGAAGGAGCAGGACAGAGAACTGTACCTGTTAAAGCAGAAGAAGCGAGGAAGGCAGTCAGAATAGCAAAGGCACAAACCGAGGAAAAGATAGCCAACTCGATTAAGAAGGGGGATAAAACCTTTTATAGGTACATTAGGGAGCAAAGAAAGACTAAGGCAGAGATACTGAGGCTGAATAAAGAGGAAGGTGGTTGGGCAGAGAGCGACAGTGAAAAGTAGGGGGAGATACCTAATTCAGTCAATAGAAGCACTCTGGATAGGGGAGCTGATATTAGTAATTTCACAGAAGAAAGGGTTCTGAAAGATCTCTTAAAACTGAAGGTGGATAAAGCAATGGGGCCTGATGGGATTCACCCCAGAATTCTAAAAGAACTAAGGGAAGAACTAGTAACACCACTGACTACCCTTTTTAATAAATCATGAGAGGATGGTGTGGTACCTGAGCACTGGAGGAGGGCGGATGTGATTCCCCTTCACAAAAGTGGGAGCAAGACAAAGGCAGGAAACTACAGACCTGTCAGTTTGACTTCAGTGGTAGGGAAAATGATGGAATCACTTCTGAAGGAAAGAACTGTTTAGTACCTAGAGGCCAGTGGGGCATAGGACCCAAGGCAGCCTGGATTCACAGCAGGAAGGTCATGTCAGACAAATCTAATTGATTTCTTTGACTGGGTGACAAAAGTAGTAGACCAGGGAGGGGCTGTGGACATGGCCTATCTAGATTTTAGCAAGGCATTTGACACAGTCCCACACAAAAGATTAATAAACAAATTAGCCAGCCTGGGAGTGGGTCCCAGGGTTGTAGCCTGGGTAAAACACTGGCTGGACAACAGGACACAGAGGGTAATAGTAAATGGAGTCCACGGTAAAGAAAGGGGGGTTACTAGTGGGGTACCGCAAGGTTCAGTATTGGGGCCAGTCCTTTTTAATGTCTTTATAAGTGACATTGCAGAGGGACTGGAAGGAAAAGTATGTCTCTTTGCAGATGACACAAAGATCAGCAACAGGGTTGATATGCAAGGTGGGGTAGAAAGGATGAAAAGGGACTTGGCAAGGCTGGAGGAATGGTCAAATGTATGGTAGCTTAGATTCAACACAAAGAAGTGCAAAGTAATGCACCTGGGAAACAAAAACCCAGGGGGAAAGTACACAATGGTGGGTGAGATACTGACAACAACAAAAATGGAAAGGGACCTGGGGGTAGTTATATCAGATGACCTAAAGGTGGGCCAGCAATGTGAGAAAGCAGTAAGGAGGGCTGGGGGGATACTGGGATGCATAGGGAGAGGCATCACCAATATAGACTCTGTATAGACAGTTGGTAAGACCACATCTGGAGTACTGTGTACAGTTCTGGAGATCCCATCTCCGCAAAGACATAGTCAGGGTGGAGGCTGTCCAGAGGAGGGCAACCAAAATGGTGCAGAGTCTGCACCAGAAGACATATGAAGAAACACTAAAGGAGCTTAAGATGTATAGCCTCGAGGAAAGGAGGGAGAGGGGGGCATGATAGAAACTTTCAAATACCTCAAGGGAATCAACAAAGTCCAAAAGGGTAGCATCTTTCAGAAAAAGAGATGTGCAAGAACAAGGGGGCACTATTTGAAGATAGAGGAGGGACGGCTCAAAGGTAATGTGAGGAAGTATTTCTTCACAGAGAGGTTGTAGATGCATGGAACAGCCTTCCTGAGGAGATCATAGAGTCAAAAACAGTGGGGGAATTCAAGAATGCATGGGACAGACATAAAGCAATTCTAGTGGGGGTTAGGAAGAAGTAGGCTGTTGGTTAACTAGGATCTGCAGCTTATCTATGGGTAGAGAAATGGGCAGACTAGGTGAGCCAGCGATCCTTATCTGCCATCAAATTCTATGTTTCTATGTCAGTGCATCGAGGAGTGAGAGTTAAAAGGAGTGTCATGGTGGGCCTGCAGGCTGGGGGCTTGGCGTGTATAAAAGATGGCGCTGACCGCTTTCCCTACTTGGTCTAGGTTCCCCTCGACGAATAAAGATATTAACAGAAGGACTGTATTCACTTAAAGGGAATAAAGGAGGTAGTGGGGGCAATGTAATTGGGGGAGTAAAACAGTGCAGTGAGCCTCAAGGTGGGAAGAGGAAATAAGTAAAAGATGGGATGGGGGAGAGGGGAAAAAAGTCATTGTAGAGGCTCTGTCTAAGATGTGTGTACAGGGAGGTGGAAGGTGGGATGTGTGGGGGGGTGGCTCATGGGGTCAACCAATGCTGACAGGGGGAGTTTTTCTTCTGCAGCAGAGCCACAGAGAGACCAAATGCCAAGAAACAGGGGAAGGGAAGCTAAGGGATAATAATGGAAAAGGAACGTTGGGGTAAAGTTATTTTCTGGCTTCCCCTCCTCTCACCTGCATGACTGGAATCCAGGGGAAGGAAGTAGCAGGAGGGGGCTATTAGTAAGAGAATGTAGATTGAATAAATACAAAAAGGAGTAACAAAACATTTGACTGATTAAAGATGGTATGGAGAGAGGGGGGGCATGGGGGATACTTATGCAACAACTGTCAGATCAAATTCACAACTACAGACATGGGACAATATTATCAATGGAACAGACGGTTGTCAGGTAGAAGGGAAGGCGAGTTATATGTACTTATAGAGGAAGGGGGAAGGGTGTTGTTTATCTGTTATCATGTTCAATGTTCTATGTTACGATTCATATTTCTGAAGACCACATGAAATGTTTTGCTCACAAAAGAAGACTGAAGGGACTCTATATAGTAATGACCCATCAGATAGGAAAATATAAGGGGATCAATGGAATTGTAGTAAAGGGAAAATGGTAAAAGAACAGTCCACTAATATCATATCTTGGAATGTTATGGGCTTCACTTCCCTGGCCAAGAGGACTAAAGTGCTGGCCACACTCAAAAGCAAAGGGGCTCAGGTTGCACTGCTTCAAGAAACACACCTGACTCCTAGAGAACATGCTGAATTGATAGGGGAGTGGGTTGGGGCCTGCCACGTGTCATTGTACAACTCTCATAAGAGGGGAGTAGTGATACTATTGCACAAAAATGTCCCCTTTGTACCACAGTGCACAGTTAAAGACCCCATGGAGGGCCATTTCATATTTGTACTAGAAGAAGTACAGGGTAAGTTGATTACTTTTGGTAGTGTATATGCTCCCTCGATAATGGACCCCGATTTTTATCAAAAGATTATAGACTTAGTTGTTAGGGAGCAATTTCCCAACTTGATAATGGGAGGAGACTTCGATTGTGTTGTGGATCCTAAAATGGACTACTCAGGAACAAGGCACAGGGAGGTGACAGCGGTTCAGCAATGGCAGATGGGCCTTGCAGACCTAAATTTGGTGGACGTGTGGCAGACAGCCAACCCAGAGGCCAGAGAATACACTTTTTTCTCACACCCACATGCATCATGGTTGAGACTAGACTATATATATCCTCAATGAGAATTCTACTCACAGATTATTAATGTAGCACATAGTCCCATCTTTCTATTGGTCATGCCATGGTGCAGATGGAGATAGCTTTGATGAGGAGGGAGGCAGGCCAGGGTGGATGGAGGTTTCCCACATACTTACTAGCAAGGAAGGAGTTTAGGGAGTACATCAAAGAACAGTGGAAAACCTATGTGACAAATAACAAGGGGACGGTAGACACAATGGGTACTTACTGGGAGGCGGGTATGGCATATATGAGGGGGTGATTATTGGTTATACAGCATGGACAAAGAAGGAAAGGAGGAATAAACAGGAGGAGCTTGAAAAGAAAATTGGCGAGTTGGAAAGGAAAGTGATTCGAACAAGGGAGAGGGGGGCTGTAAGGGAGCTGCTGGTGGCCAGAGAGGCTCTAAATATGTGCTTATCAGAGGAAGCCAAAGCCAGGGTACTATTTGCAAGGCAATGAATATATGAATGGGGAAACAAACTAGGCCTGCTACTAGTAGATCTAATGGTGGGGGGGGTGATAGAAAGAATAGTGACAATCAAGACTAAGGAGGGAAATATGATACGGGGGATGCACCAATCAGGAAATGCTTTAAGGAGTTCTATGAAAAACTATACCAGGCAGAATGCCAGGGATCAGAGCAAGTAATGGAACAATTTCTGGAAGGACTACCCATCCCTACAGTAAATGATGATCATAGAAAGATGCCGGGAGCCAAAATCACAATGGCAGAGGTGCAGAGGGCTATAGGATCACTTAAGAATGGAAAGGCGACAGGCCCAGATGGATTTGGGGCAGAGTATTACAATTAACTGAGGGGGGCTTTGGTGGAGTCAATCTGAGATTTGATAGTGGGGGGGGAGAGGGAACTACCGAAAACCTGCTGTGATGCTAACATCTGCGTCCTTCCTAAGCTGAATAAAGACCCCACGGAATGCTCCTCATATAGACCTATCTTTTTACTAAATTATGACTGTAAGATCATGACCAAGGTTTTGGCATTAAGGTTAGAAAACGTACTCCCTCTGGTGGTGCATCCAGATCCAATGGGTTTTGTACAAGGGAAACTGTCTTATCATAATATGAGAAGACTGCTAAATGTCATTTGGTGGGGTACTCGGCATCTGGGCAGGCTTGTGTACTGTCCATGGATGCCGAGAAGGCATTTGATAGAATAGAGTGGACCTATATGATGCACATCCTAAAGAGGTTTGGCCTGGGAGAGGAAGATATACAATTTGTGAGGGCCTTTTATCAAACCCCAACTGCAAGGGTGCTGGTCAATGGCATCTCGTCAGATGAATTTCGGCTTATGAGGGGCACCAGACAGGGGTGTCCCTTCTCCCTTCTACTCTTTGTTCTTGCAATTGAACCTCTGGCCATTAAGATATGGAATGACCCGAGCATGATGGGTATTACAGGGGGAAAGGGAGTACAACATACCATAACCCTGCATATGGATGATAACCTCCTTTTTCAATGAAGCCAGAGCAGACTGCCTGCATTTCTGCAGAACATTCATCAATTTGCTAAATTTTTGGGGTATAACTTAAACCTTCACAAATCCGAGATAATGTACTTAAATGAAGAAGCATAGGGAAGGGGAGCTACATGGAGGCTTAGGCTAGTTAACAAAGCATTTACATCCCTAGGTATTAAGGTGGGCAGAGACTTTGGGACCCTATACGAACTTAACTACCTGCCACTATTTGAGGCAATCTTAAAAATCCTAAGTAGCTGGCAGGCACTCCCAGTTTCATGGTTGGGGAGAATTAATCTTCTGAAAATGAATATTTTACCCAGAATATTTTACATAATGCAAATGGTACCCTTCTGCCCTAGGAATAAAGATATCCAAAAGCTAGAAAAAGGTTTTAATAATTTTATATGGCAAGGTAAGAAACCGAGAGTTAGCCTGAAACAACTTAAAGCTGCAAGGGAAAGTGGAGGCATGAATTTCCCAGACATTACGGGGTATTTTTTGGGCATGCAATACAGATAGATACATAATTGAATAAACAAAGTGGAGATGACAAGTTGGCTAGACTTGGAAGAGGGAAGCTGCCCGGGGCAGGTGTCAGCCTACTTGGGAGAGGGAGGAATACAGGCATTTAAATGGCTAAGAGATCCAAACCCACTGGTAGTGTCCACTCTAGAAGCTTGGAATACTATTAAGATTCAAAGGGGAACTGATAGAATGAATACTATGCTGGTTCTGGTTCTGGTGGTGGATAATCTGGACTTTTTGCCAGGACTGGGAGATGAAGGACTTCGATTGTGATAAGAAAAGGGGGTAAGATGTGTGGGAAATCTCTTCACCCGCATGGGTATATACACCTTTCAAGAGATACAATTAGGGCTGGGAATACTTGCATCACATCTATTCCAGTTTTTACAAGTTAGGGACTACTGTAGGAAACTAGATATACCCTCATTGGTGGAAACACCCTTGTTAGGGGTAGAAAGGGAAAATTTAGGAGCCAAGATAAATGAAAAGGGGCTGATGGGCAGAGCAATAAAGCTGGATAGAGATTTCTTGATAGGAGACACACATAAGGTAAAAAGGTGGTGGGAAAGGGACCTTGGCATAGTAATCATGGATTCTAACTGGGAGTTGGCACTAGGTTTATTTATTTATTTAGTTAAACATCAGTTTAGAAACCTTTGAGTCAGAGGCTCATTTACAAAGGTACCTCGTCACAAAGAGGACATCAGAACAGTAGTACAAGGGACACAGTACTTACAAACAAAAAAGTTACAGTTCAATTACAATTTTGTTACAATAGAATACAATCTCCAACGAAGCAAAGATAACAAAAGGTGCAAAACTTATGGTCGGGGAGAGCTGGTGGGGTAGAAGGAGGGAGATAGGGAGGAGGAATCGTGGGAAAGGAAGGGGACGCTCAGTGAGCATTGTCAAACAGAGTATATATATATATATATATATATATATATATATATTTTTTTTACACTAGGCTACACTACACTAGGTTCACATACAGGATTCCTAGTATGTAATAAATTTAAAGAAATACAATATAATTCTTGCACCCCTCTACTACCCACCCAGTATGGTCAATAAGTTTTATCCAGGGATGTTCCCAAACTGTGGAACATGTGAAAGTAACTGAGGCACCTTTTTACATTATTACTGGGATTGTCCCAAACTTAAAACAAACTGACAGGGCATAGCCAGTGAGCTATCTAAAATGGAAGGTTGCCCAATAGAGATTTCCCCAAGATCACTACTGTTGGGCATGGAGGACCTAGGGAATGGAGAGTGGGAGTTATACCACAGATGGATGAGAATCCTCTTGGTGATAGCATGGCAGGGAATACAAAACCTATGGGTAACTAGCTCTATACCCACACTGGAACAATAGAGGGGATTATCTCTGAGGGTATTAGCAGTGGATAGGTTAACATATGTGCCAAATGGAAAGGAGGAAAAATTCCTAAGCAATTGGGAAAAGTTCTTGAGTGCCCTGACCCCTGGGGAAGCAATCTTGCTATGGGAAGGGAGGACGATGTAGGAGTCATAGATAGGCTGGAGGCTGAAGTGGATGAAAAGCAGTAGTGGGACACATGGACAGGGTCAAAAAACAAAACAAAACTATAGAGCCTGTACATCTCAAAAGGAGGGACATGATCTAGGAGGTTGAGCAAAACAAATTATCTTCTTTTTATTTTATTATATCATGTGGCATTAATACATGGTCTACTTCTTTTTTTTCTGTCTTCTAATTAACTGTTTCATGTCCAGATTTGTAGTAGGGCACAAAGAGTTTGTAATTTTTCTCTTAAACTTTTTTTTTAAGTGAAACTTATACCAAATGCTTCCTGTTTTACTTTAGCTGTAACCCAGGCATACTCCCCATAAATATTTAGAGAATTAAGTAGAAAAGTTATGCAGTGTAGTGTTGTCTAATGTTAAAGGTGGATAAATAAGTCATATAAGTGGTTTCAATGCATTGGTATAGATATTCCTGGCTACAAATGTGAATGGCTACAAGGACAGTGTTTATTTTATGTATATGAGCAATGTACATCAGAAAAACTTTCAATAAAGATACGACACAAAAAAAAAGATCATATCCCTTATAAAGTGCAATTCTTAAAGTGGCAGTCCATAATAGTGCTAATAATGTGCAAAACAATGCGAACAGTGCATTTGAAGTGCCAATAACTTTAAAAACAGTTTTACTATCAAGCTAAAAATAGCTAGCATACATCCAGACTTTGGGGTTACTATCAATGAATTCATTTCAAATCCAGCATGTCAACATTGGAAATGATGGAGTGGCTAATTTAAGAGTGGTTTCTGATATCTCTTGCTCAGGTATGCATAAGACAAGCCATCTCTAATTTATTCTTTATGGCTGGCTGCTTTCAGACATTTGTGCACACATCTTGTCATGTTCTAAAATAAAAAGAAAATATAGTAATTTTCTGTAAAGATCATTCAAATTTTCACAGAAACCATTTTGTGCAACTTCTATATGTATATAAGACTCTTATTTTCTCCTGATTAGAGATATAAGATCAAACTTGTCATTCCAACCCAGGGGTAGTAACCCCCAGATTAAGCATCCATATAGCTTCTCATTTTAAGAGAAGCTCATCCAGGCTCCTGCCCCTTTGCTCAACTTTATTTTTTCCACCCCACAGAAATGAAATTTATATTTCCATGGTGCTGACCTAGCAAACTACTAAATCATACTTAGATCCCTAGATCTCTGCAGCACTTCAACCCTGTGGCAGGGTTCCTGGGGTTTATTTGTAATTTTGGCCAGAAAAGACACACTAAGCTGTGATAGCTTGTTTTCTGGTATGTCCAGGGGGTGGGTTACATGGACCTGGTTTAGAAGCAGACTCATTCCACTTCAGTGGCAGATTTCTGTCCATTCATTGGGTAAGTAGTCATCAGATTATGTTAGATATTGAGCTGGGCAGAACTGGATTCAAGACATTTCAAGAAGGAAAGAAAGCCAGATGTTATGGAAAACCAGTGTTTTTATAAATACTGTAAGCATCACCCAAAAGAGTAAATTCTACAGCACTGCATGACTTCCAGTATGTGGCAGTTCCATGGCAATAAATTTCCATCAAGCCTTGGTCATACTCTTTTTAATTGTAGAAAAGACATACCCTTCCAACAAGCTAATCTACTTCTCCACTAGCAATTGCTGCCCATACAGTAATCATTAAGTAAGCAATAACCCATGACAGGGTGTGCAGTTATTGGGGATTATTCAACACTCCAGGAGCATTGTGAGGCATGAGGCTGCAGGCGAGTGTCCCTACTGCGCCGGGGGTTGATTAATCCCAAATAATCACACACCTGGAGTGGGTTATTGCACTTATAACATGGACAACATCTGGAGTCACATGAACAAAGCACACTGTCACCACAGTCTGAAAACATGGGAACTTTATTGTGCGTCCTTCCACAGCATCAGGTTGCAGTACCACACTTTCTTGTGTGTCCTGCCACAGCAACAAATAGTTCCATAACACTATTTTCATACAGCATTACAGAGGAATGTATTCTGCAAGGCATACTGCTACTAACAGAATTTTGCTATCCAGTAGGGAAGATATACTTTCACTACCACAACTTGCTATACAGCATTATACAGGGATTTCTTATGGAAACGATAGCGCTACAAACAGAAGTTTTTAGTGCAGCATCACACAGCGATCTGTGCTTTATCACATAGATCCTACTGTGCTAGAAACAGAACTTTTTTATGCAGTTTGACACATCAATATGAGGTTCATCGCACAGATCATACTGAAGCGGCTACACTAGGGTGTCTCTTACTGTACCTGTCTTGAACCGGCAAATGATGTGCAGCAACGGGAACACCAGACAATGCCAGCACTGTGCGATGTCAATGTTGGTGGGGTTGCTTACCTTTAGATTGCTGTAGCGACTTGTGACATGCCGATCACTTTCGCACAGGTCACTAGGAGCTAATCTGTTACTCCAGGAAGCATACAGTCTGTACTGCCGTTTCACAGGACAACAACACTGTGGTGCAGAGATGGTGCAAGAACAACACAGCATGTCCAGTACAGGGCTGAATTGTGTTCAGCACGGAGGGTTGTAGGAGAATGGGGTATGTTTACAATGGCAACGCTGTACTGTTTCCCTTTATTATAGCTGCATTGTTCTATCTGATGCAGCCAGTGAATACACAGCTCCTGGTGGCTATCGTATAGACGGTGTGGCATGTGAGGACTGCTTTTGTGGTACTGCTCAGAGGGTGCATGTCACAGACAGCTTGGGTCTGACTGTGGCCATAGATGGAGTAGAGGAGTGCTTGAGTACAGCATACAATGCATTCTGCATTTCACAGCCCTTCCGCACTGTGTGCTGAATCGTAGGATGATGGGGTAACAGATAACAGTATACAGAGCTACAGCCACACTGTTTCTGAACAGATGCTGTGTTCTGTAAGCTGTAAGATGGCTGTGATGTGACAAATGAGGATCTGCATGCAAACATACTGATGTATGCTCTTCTTTAATCACATTACAATTTCACTAGGGGTATTGAGGTCAGCCGGACGGGTGGGTGGGGAGACAGACCGCGGTCTGGGGTACTGTACATGTGTTACAGAATGGGGAGATAACACTTTGGCTTGATGTTTGGAGGTCCGCGGAGCAGGTGGGTGGGGAGACAGACAGCATGCAGGAATACTGCATTTCTGATGGTCACGGAGATCTGCTACACTGGACACATTGCTGTGTTGTGTAGTTGTACTGTACAACAGCAGTTTATTCTAGAGTATGGTCAGCCTTCAAAACAGTGGGCAAAATCTAAGGTATTCTGAGCTGTATCTACCTCAGTAGCCTAATCTCTTAACTTTTTCAACTTGGACAGATAAAAATCTGAGATATTAACATCTTTAAGGCACAATTTTAATACTTAAAGAGCTAGTGTACTGCCTAAAACTAATATTAGATTTTAAAAGCAGCCAACCATTACCTTTTATATCTGAGGTACTTTTTCTTTTCCCTTTATTTAATTAGAAGATTGTTTACTTGATATTAGCAGGTGTGATGTGTGGAACAGCTCTTAACCTGGCAGCTGACATATCTTGCTCTACTGCCCCACACTACATCATCAGCACTGTGACCTCAGTGACTGCGACATCACTGCTACTTAGGAATAGCAAGTGAATGACTGCCAGGTCATTCACCTGTGATATCACAGTCAGTGAGATCAATAATGCTGATGATATAGTGTGGGGCAGTAGAGTTAGATATGTCAGCTGCCAGCTGTTCCATACATCCAGCACAATGGGCCCTATGCACGAACGATATGCGCAGCGTGCAGCTGCAAAGAAGGTCAGCATGGAGGGGAGATGCCAGAGATACGCACATGCTGCACGTAGGAGGCATGCACAATGTGCGCGCAGCAGCCATGCATTACATGACCACACCACATGTGCAGTGCACTGGGGAGGTGCCGCGTAACAGCCACGGAGGCATGCTGTACACGCATGCACAATGGCATGCACGGCGTAAGCTCTGCAGACAGTATGCCATGCACAAGGCAGTGTATAGGGGCTCAACGTGACCTGTGGGGCCAGCACAGATGCGTATGCATGTGCAAGATGCACACTCCCTGTGGTGATGGTACCTGGACACGGCATAGTGGCAATAGCAGGTGCACACAGGGCAGCCCAGATGCCATGCTGCAGTGCATGGTGGGCATGTGACACTGTGGGCATCAGACATGGCCACATGCTGAATGGTGTGACAGCACATGCAGCACCACTGGATGTGATGCACAGGGGCGCCTGCACGCCCACTCATGGCATAAGCAGATGTCATGCCATGTGCCCACAACAGTGGGGCCACGATCGTCAGGCCACCATGCGTGCACGCATGGCCGTAACAGACAATGAATGTCCCAGAGGCTCCGGGCTCATACCCCCCACCAAGACAGTGAACACACAGAGCTAAACCACAGTACTTTAATAAGGCACCAGTACAGCACACAGCAGGAGACACAACAATGTACAATGCCCAGCCCCACCCCCATGCAGCGAATAGACCCGCAACAACCCTCCATACTGTCCAACACAGTGCACCCCCCCCCCTTCAGTGGCACAACATCCATGGCCTGTACTTGCAGCACCCACAGTCAAAGTTCCTGGTGGGCATGGTCAGTACCTGCTGCTGCATCACACCCCAATGGACTCTGCAGTGCACAGACATGATGTTCACCCCATGCATTCTCTCCCTCTGTCAGTGGATGTGGGCCCCGTGGTGAAGGCGTTGCCCTGCTGCTGCCGGTCTCCGACCCGTCCTCCAACTCCCGGTCCTCCTCGGGGGTACGTCGTCCACTGTAGCATAGCATGATGTACCGCACCGGTCCCTTGTAACATTGTAAGAGACAATGAGATACATTAGACACGCCCGCATGGGACACCACAACCGCTAGCAACATCACCCATGTGTTGCCCACTTACCACTGAGGGGACATAGACATCCCAGCTACGGTACTCATTATCCTCATAGTATAGGTCTGACCCTGTGCCCTTCAATATCATGTACCCAGGTAGGAGCTTGCTAAAGTGTATCCACCTCGCAGGCAAGGAGGAGACATATACCTTGGCACCATCACTCTGCCGCAGGAGTGTGAGCTCCATGCGGCCTGGCATGCACTTCCTGTCCTGCAGAATAGAGAGGAACAGCGGTTAGCACACGTGTCACCCACAACACCCACCAGTGCATACTGCCCACCAGTGCACTCCCAGGTGACACACACTCACCCTCTCATATGCCCTGACTGCCCACAGGTCGCTGTAGCCCCAACTGTCCATGTAGTCCCCCTCTGATACACGGAACAGATGGACAGGGAACTAGGCCTTCCAAGACAGCATCACACCCACCATCGTTCAGTCCTGCATGGCAAGGAACATTGTGTGCTCAGTGCACATGTGTAGCACACATGGGCAACATGCGGGGCATGATGACGGATGCCTCGTGGTGGCATACCACGTGACCAGTGGTACTTCAAGGACCACGGCTGGCACTGCACGGCACTGCAGGGAAAGGAGACACTGCATTGACATGTGTCCAGGCGCACTGCTTCATTTCCACCTCATCACCGACCTCACAGACAGGTGGCGCTGTCGTGCCCCATGCCCACATGTATTCCATACAAGTCTCGATGCCACTGCACTGTGGGACCCCCACTGCATTGAATGATTCAGGTTACCATGGCCAGCCATCGCAAGGCTGTGTGACAGCATCTGGGCTGACATTGAGCCCCACACATGGCGGTTCCATGCCATGACAGTGGAGACGAAGCTGCTATGTGCCTTACAGTATTACACCACCATCTCGTTTCAGCATGTGACAGTCGATGCGGTAGGTGTGGGCCAGTTGTCGGTCTCCAGGGCGATGTCGCAGGTAATGGATGCACTCCTATGGCACCTCAGGGAGCACATCGTGTTTCCATCCATGCCTGTGGAGCTCCGGGCGATGAAGGAGGCCTTCCACTGCATGCACGGCATGCCCAATATGTGTGGCATCATCGACTGCATGCACCTCGCCATCCTCATGCTGCAGAACCATGAGGAGGTATACAGGAACTGCAAGGGATACCACAGCATCAATGTCCAGGTGGTATGTGATGCGGCGGTCTGGTCACGGACGTGTGTGCAAGGTACCCTGGGTCATCACATGATTCCTATGTTCTGGATGGTTCCAGGATGGGTGCACTACTGTGGAAAGGACGATTGGATGGGTGGCTACTTGGTGAGTAACGATGGGTCAGCATTCAACGGCACACCCACCATGGTTACAGTGCGATGCACTGATGTGTGCCCCTTCTCCATTGCAGGTGACAGTGGCTATCCATAGTGAATGAACCTGTTGACACCATTTCACACCCCGGCAACCCCAGGGGAGGTCACCTACAACATGGTGTACAAGAGGACAAGGGCTGTCATCGAGATGATCTTTGGACAGATGAAGATGAAGTTCTGTTGCCTGGACCACACGGGCGGCAGGTTCATGGTGAGCCCCGTCAGGGTGTGCAAGGTGTTCACCATGTATGCCATGCTGCACAATGTCGCTATGAGGGGAACATGCCACTGCCAGACGATGTGCCTGGCATGTCTGCCACTGACGTGAAGGATGGAGAGCTGCCCATCTGCATGGTCGGTATGGCCGGTGGCCACATGGCCCATCAGGCGCTCATGGAGGGCATGTTCAGGCACTGACAGCATGGCATTGGCACACCCCAGATGGTTGGCATGGCCACTACGTTCTGTGCAGCCACGCCGCCATGGCACCGTGAGAGGTGTGTCCTGTGCCAGTGGATGATTGCTGGCATCTGTGTAGGCGTGCATTGCTCAGTGGTGCACGATGATGATGGTGCTGCCCTGAGTGCACCGCATGGGGGGACACTGTGCCTGTGTATGTGTGTGGTGGGTGCCCGCTGTGCCATGTGCAGCGGTCATGTCCGACTTACGCCGCGGTGAACCGTGCCCTGCATGCATGCGTGTGTGTAGCATGGCATGGTCGTGGCACCGGTGTACCGTGTCGAGACCCATGTGTGTGTGTGTGTGTGTGTGTGTGTGTGTGTGTGTCGTGTGTGTGTGTGTGTGTGTGTGTGTGTGTGTGTGTGTGAGCTACCCTGTGTCCTCCACCTCCAGCCATGCCTGTAGCCTTGCAGATGCACGGCTGCCCTGTCTGCACACTGTCGGCCTGCCACGTGCTGCACCCCTGGCCCTGCACCTCTCCGTGCCGGAGCCAATGATGCCTCCCGCACTGGTCACACCATCCACTGTTGGTGCTGGCACCACCAACCCTGTGGCTGCTGTGTATTGCTGTGTCAGCTTTGCCATGGGTGGTGTGCTGTCCAGTGAGGTGGAATGTCATGGCGGTGTCTGGGAGGGTTCCACCCTGGTGTGCCATGTGTGTTCCTCTGGCGGTGCATGCTGTGTGCTCATGTCTGTGGTCTGCAGGTGTACCCTTGGCCTGACAAACAACCCCGGGCACTGGGTACCACACCTGCTCATGGATGCCCTCCAAAGCAACGGCGCACCACAGGATGGCTGTGTGTTTGCATCGTTGGACCACGGTCTGCTCCTCGTTTGCCACTGTGTGTCACTGCTGTGCCTCCAACCTGTCGCACTCAAGCTGCTGCAGCTAGTGGTACTGACCCTCCATGTAGGTCTGTGTCTGCCCAGACCTGGTGCATGTCCATCTGTGGTGCAACGGACTCTCATCCCCAATGTCCATGTGCTGTGCCATGGTGTGGTACTGCTGTGATGGCACAGGGGGGTGTCCACTGGTGCCCTGCATTGCGGGGCGTCTGGTGCTGGTTGCACCTCCCTGGGGTTCCAGCATGTCTGTCTCTGTGATGGTGTCACTGCCTGGCCCTGTGTCCTCCTCACAGGGGCCATTGTCACTATCCTTTCCAGTGCGTATCTCAGTCTGGGCATCCTGCACTGTGGCGGTACCTGTGGGTGGGGAGGGAACTCATTAGCTGGGTGCTGTTCTTGAGCCCCCCCCACCACATTGCCCTGTATCATGCATACCGACCTGCATGTTCTTGCCCTTGTCGCTGTACCTTGCATGCCACCTGTCATCCTGTGCCTCCATATGGGTCTGTGGTTGGCGCCGCTGCATCTCCATTGGCCTGTGTGCCATCTGTGGATACATGACAGCTCTGCTTGCAGCACCTGTGGTTGTGCTCATTCAATGCAGTGTGTCTGTGTGCCATACCTACCTGCCATGGCATCCACACCTTCCACCTCCCAATGGATGGTGACCTCTGACAGTGTCTCTGCCACCAGGTGTTCCAGCGGTGTTAGCTGTGTGTCCGTGTGGGGCGGGCCACCCCCTGTGCCACTGTGTACCCATCTGGTGGCTGTGAGCTTTCACTTCATGGTGGTTCTGAGGTCATGCCATTTATGCTTGATGGCCGCTATGTGTGTGCCTCAGTCCCAGTGGCGTTGACGGATGCCTGGTTGTCCAGCCACAGCCTGGCTGTTACATCAGCCGGTGTGGCTGGGGCCTCTGTACTGTACAGGTGGCCATGGTGCTGCTGTATGTCAGCCACCATTGTGGCTACCTGGCCGCTGGGGAACTTGCTTGACCTTGTTCGCTGCACCGTCCTCCGGCGGACCTGTCCTCACCCATGTCTGCCTCCTCCTGCACCCCCTTTGGGTACCGTCTCTTGCTGCATGTCCTGCTGTGTCTCTTTCCTGGTCCCCCATTGTCTTCTGCATGTGTGTGTCTCATGGCATTCATGGCCATCTGGTTGCGCATGGGTGGTGCATTTCTTTTATGGCTGGGTCACGGGGCATTCCCACGTTTGTCTCCCCACCTGCTTTGGCTGTGCATTGTCCTGCACAGTTGCTGCCGACACACCCATGGTGCATTTCTGTGTTTGTGCATGCCGCATCCCTCGGCTCACCTCCGTGTCCTGTAGCTGCGTGTCCCGGCTACGTCGGTTTTCCACGTATATCCAGCACTTTCGTGCATAGGGCCCACTATTATCACATAGAATATTTTCTGATGAGCAAAATGAAAAAGAAAAATACTTCAGAAATAAAAAGTTAAAACTGACAACTATTTGGAGTTTGTATTATTTTCCTGTCTGCCTGTTTTGGCTCCACTAGCTCTTTAACATGGCAATGCGGGTGTATAGGTAAAATTAAGTGCTTTTCTGGTTTTGGTTGCTGTTGTTATTTACCTTGTAGTGGAAGGGGAGCAAGAACCAAATGGAGGATCAGCAGGAGGGGTCTTGTATGTATGTATGTATTTATGTATTTGAAAATTGGTAACTGGGAAAGGCACACTAAGGTTGAGCTTATTTCCAGGTACAATCCAGGGAGGGAAACAGAGGTGATAACTGTTAGAAGCAGATTAAGAATTATGAAGCCATGGTGATAGATACAATCAAAACATGATAGTAGAAAATAACTAATGACAACAAGGGGGGAGGGCAACAATTCAGGAACACAAACAATTGCAACAATAGGCTCACATTAGAAAAGGAGAGTAAACTAGATAAGGTGTTGTAGAGATGCTCAGAGGCAGGAAGTGAGGAGGAGTACTTCCACCTGATGAGAAAAAAGGAAGCAGTTAAAGAGATGTATTTAAAAGGGGTGATGAGTGGTGTGGTAGTGAGGATTCCATGTGATAATGATGATTTCGGAATAGCGATCACCGTTTGGGCGAGTCTACATTGCCGAAAATGAATTTCTTCGATATAGACTCATGGTGAACAGCAAAAGAGCACCTGAGATTTTGGTTTCTTGCATTTATGCATGGAGCTGTGCCCCCCCACCACACACACACACCTACTTAAGGATTCTCAGCTCCGGGGGGGGGTGCATGTCTGGGGGGGGCAAAAGTAAAAAAAAAAAATAATAATTACCTGTGCAAAAACCACGTGTCCAGAACCGAACTCATCACCCTCCCAACTTCAGCCTGCCACCAACCCACCACACCACATGGCCAGCTCGGTGGCCCACTGCCGCACTACACTCCACAAACCCTCCCTCCCCTTCTGCCAGTCACATGGCGTGGTCCCTCCTCACCTGTGGGTATACATATCGACATCCTGTCACTATATTTGCTGAACCCCCTATCCAGTCCCCCCCCCCATCAGATAGCCCTGTGCATAGGTACTGTGATTGAGTCAGCCTTTTGAAAGTGCTCAATTGTGGTCGCCTTGTACATGGGATACTGGTAAGGAGACATGCTACTGACATAACTATCAAGAGATTAAGTGTCTGGACTTAAGAGAAAAGGGTCTTAGGAGAAACTGGTGCAGAGGTAGGAGATTTTTTTAGTTAAAGATGTTTCACAGGTGTTTACTGTAGTTCACATGTAAAGCACCATTTACATACAGGCAGATGCTTGGAGAGAGCAGTTGGATAGCTGCAGGGGATGTGATTCAACTGTCTTCCACAGGGGGCTCTAGGAGTTTGTTGGATGCCCACTATGCAGGAAATTCATGGTCTTCGAGGCAGAGTTAGCTACTCACAGGACTGTGGTACAGTGACTCCGTACAAGGTATACTGAGAGTTGCATGCCCCTTATCACAGCAGGCATCACTAGCCCTTACTGGATAATGGACTGTAGTGGGGAAGGCAGGCAGGAGAGAAGGAGAGGGACAGCATGGGTGGGTCCCCAGAGTTACAACCCAGTTTTATTTTGCCATATTGTCAGAAACAGTTCAGGAGGACACACTGGCAAGTTAACAGCAGTTCATACCCTACAGGAGCTGGCTTAATCCAGCAATGACTCACTTTGGAGGGGTGGGGGGTCAGGTAGAGCCAGGAGGAATAGGAAGATTGTCCTTGTCATATGGGATTCTTCAGTAAAAGCAATTGGGAGGCTGGTGTGCAACTCTAGCTGAGAATATATTCATTGTTTGTCATCCAGGGGAGACCACAGACAGGGCAATCCCTCAGTTGGAGAGGCTGACAAGATCAGAGGGTAGGAAACCAGATATTGTGATGCAGCTAGGTACTAATGACTAGGTAAATGGCAGTGTAGAAAAGGTTAAGGGCAGATTTAGACAATAAGATAGCACATCGAGGACAGTTATGGTATCCTTCTCAGAGGTGTTGATGGTGTCATGTGAAAGTAAGAGTAGAGAGGATAGAATATTATTGTTTAACTCACGACTAAAGAGTGTGTGTATTGAGGAGAGGTTTCATTACTGTGGGGACCAGAGACCCTTCTTTTAGGATGGCTGGCTATTCACAAAGGATGGTCTTCACCTAAGCAGCTGGGAACCATATAGTAGGGCAAAAGCTAGATCTACCAATTAGCAAGATGTTAAACTAGGTAAGGGGTGGCAGTAATAGAACATGGGAGCATATACTGAGACTTAAAGGGAGCCAAGATGGCACTTCCTGTCACACACATACATAGGAGGGAGGAAAAGGGGGCCAGAAGGGGGGGGGGAAGAGTAGGAACAGTGGGCATTCAACAGTCACCAAACATGTAAACCAGGAAGAGAAAAGGATAGATGGAGAGTGAGGTATACAAATGACACAAGTTTAAAGAACAAATGGATTAGCTGTAGGCAGAGCATCTGGATTTGGTGGCTACTACTGAAACATGGGCTAATCAAAACAATAGCTGGAAACACGTTCCAGGCTATACCATATTTAGAAAGGACCAGGGGCAGGGTACATAAAATAAGCAATAACACATAACAGGGTATGCAACAAACTATATCGATGCATGCCCTTGTTGCCTTCAACCTCCCAGTTAGTCCATTGATATAGCCTGCTGCACACCATGGAGTGTGTTTCATAAAATGTTTTATTTTTTTAATATAGAAAATGTACTTAGGAATCAGAGTATACAGTACATGTTTAAATATGTAAAAATATAAATATGTATGTACATTTTTGGTAATATACTGTAATTCTTCCAACTGTTGGAACTTGTTTCGATTTTGTTTTGTATTTAGGACATTTGTCCTGTTCTGGCCGTCATACTTATAATCCTTTAGTTTTGTACCAGCAGTCCCCACATTCATAAAATTCGTCTGGTAGTACTCCTCATAGTAAGAGAGGAACTGTGACCAGGATAACAAAATCTGGTCAGATCCACCACAGCTGCATAACGAAGTTAGTGAAGTTGTGTGGAATTATTAAGAAGGTATGAAGAAACAACACAATGATTTGTGAGTAGTAAGATATGTTTTAGTTTCTGTTCTAAGGAAGGCATACACATTATTAGGAAAATATATGTAGGTGTACATTTTAATGGAAGGAATAGGAAGCTTACAAACCAACCCCAGAGCAAATGCCACTGATGTATGTGTTATCCCAGATGATATTGGCCAGACAGCCAAATTTTAAAGAAAACATAATTGCACATATCCCAATAATGCAAAGCATCAAGGGAAACATGCAGATCCCTATGATGGTACAAAAGGTGGCAGTACATGAAAAAGTAATGGCTGGCATATGTTCAGCCTTGGGATTATTTACACTTTTTCCTTTTTTTTTTGTAGGAGAAACAGGGGTTTTGTCCATGAGGTGGTGTAAGTTATATTTAAGCAATGTGTTGATTTCGGGTGTAATGATGATGGACTGTTAGAGAAAATGTGATATTAACTTTCAGAGGGGGTCGCGTTTGATAAGGGCAAGGTAGTTTTGCTTGTGATAATGGGAATATTAGGAAAGTAAGAGGTCTACGCAGAAGTGGAGTACAAATATGCAGTTTCATAAGTACATGCTCAGAGTGCAGGCAAATGTGATATGCAGGTTTGTTTTAGAAATAGGTAAAAGTAGTGATACATGCAATTAATAGAAAGATAATTACATAGACATATAGATAGAGAGAGAGAGAGAGAGAGAGAGAGACAGACAGACAGGCAGAATAGGAATGGCAGTGAAGTATTGAAGTGATGCCAACCCTACCCCCACCCTGCAGACATAGACAAGAATTGGGGTGTGCCTTTGGGTCATTGCCCATAATGCTCACGCCATTTCACCTCACCCTACCCTGCAGACACGGACAAGAGTCAAGGTTTACCTTGGGGTTTTCAAACTTTACACTCACCCCATTCCATAAGGAAATACGCTGAAATGGGTACAGTATAAGAGAATGGAGTGAACTTTGGGGCTGAAGAGTCAAAGGCACACCTCGATACCTGTCATAGGCTGCAGGGTGGGGATGGGGGTAGAATGGCATGAGCATTACTATTGCCAAGTCACACCCCTTATGCTTGTCAGTCCCTACAGTGCAGGGTGTTATGGTCAGAAACTCTAATGCCCTGGGCGTTTCTTGGTATTTACACTCCAAGTTTTCAGCATGTGCTTTTTGTGACCCCACCGCATGAACAGTGACACTATCAGTTCATTAGCCAAAAGGAGATTTTCGACAGCTACTGCGCCATTTGGCACCACTGGTGCAAAAACACTTTTTGAACAGGATGTAAAAAATGACTGCTGTACATTTCTTGCTTCAGTAACACAAACACAAACACAAACACACACACACACATATACACACACACACACACATGAAAACACCAGAACACAGCGGCAAAATGATTAGATTTGTCTACAAGCATTATTTTCTATGCAAGTTGGAGCATGGGGGTTAAGGCTGGAGATCAGTTATGGTCCATGACATAACCACATGGTCAAAATATTAAATATTTTAAAATAAACATAAATGCAAAAGTAACCATTTCAAGAAGAAAATGCAAACTGAGACACTTAACAGTTTGTTTTATTTATTTATACTGATAGGACCATGGGCCAAAAAAGACCCATTTTCATGGGCAATCAGTGTACAAATAACAATTACATACAATATAAATACATACAACTTAAAAAAGGCGGATATAAATAATTATATCACAACATTATCATTCAATAACATTCACACTTACATTCTGTGAAAAGATACTCTTTTAACTTATGCCTAAAAGAACAAAGGGAAAAGTTCATGCAGTCAAAAACTGATTCTATTGTGTTAAGAAAAGTGGGTAACATATAGGATAGTGCCCTTTGTCCAAGGGAAGTGTGCATTTTTGGAATGCAAAGAGAAAATTTAATTGTTGATCGTGTATTTACCCACGAGTTCTGCTTTTTAAAAATTAGAGAAAAACAATCAGGGACTCTATTAAGTATCACCTTTTTTGCCAAAATACCCAATTGAAATTTATATCTTCTGTCCAAAGGAAGCCAACCCACTTACTCTAAAAGATTATAATGATGGGCCCTTAGTGGGGATTTCACTACAAATCTAGCAACTGAATTAAGCAACACTTTTATCTTGGATAACAATCCCTCCCTTGCAGAATAGTAAAACAAAACCCCAAAATCAATTAATGGTGGTAAAAAACTTTGAGCCAACAGGAGACATGTAATATCAGTGAGTAAAGAAGATAATCTATATAAGGCCCCTAGTCACTGGTGAGTGACCTTTACCATATAGAGAATATGAGGTTCATAGGAAAGATTCTCATCCATCAATAAACCCAGGTACTTAAATTGTTTAACTTGTTCAATCAAAGTACCAGAAACAGTGTATAATGACAATATCGGGTCCAATTTCAGTCTTTTTTAGTATTTGCAAAAACCATGGATTTATTTTTTTTCTCATTTAAAACCAATCCATGAGCTCTGAACCAATTCTGTACCTCCAAAAAATCATCAGCTAAATCTTTCTGTACATTTTCAAAAAGAGGACCACTTACGAGGACCCCTGCATCATCAGCATATAAAAAAATTTGAGATCTGGTACAAACAGAAGGTAAGGTATTAAGAAAAAGACTAAATAAAAGGGGATCCAAAATGGAACCTTGGGGAACACTAAGTGAAACCTTAGAAGAAGAAGAAGAAAGTTGACCACTAACCCTTGTGACCCGTGTGCGATCAGCCAGGTAGTTACCTAGCCAGTCCCCAACATCCTTAGAAATTCCCAAATTAGCTAAAGAAGACAGCAAACGATGGTGATTAACCAAATCAAATGCCTTGCTGAGATCCACGAACACGGCCCCCTTAAAATGGCCCTTATCAAGTGCCTCATGCACCGTGCCCGTGAACCCCACCAAGGCAGTCGTGGTACTATGTCCTGGCCTAAAGACATGCTGTGCAGATGTTAAAACATTATATTTAGACAAGTACTCCATAATTTGGTCAAAAATAGCCCTTTCCAATACTTTTGAGAGAGGAGCTAATAAAGAAATAGGACGATAGTTAGATTTATCAGAAACATCACCTGCTTTAAAAATAGGAACAATAGTAGAATCTTTCCAAATCTTAGGAAAACTAGACCCACATAAAGATAAATTAAAAACAGCAGAAAGGGGAAAACAAAGAAGATCAGCAGTGGTCCTCACAAATCGAAAACCTATACCATCCTTACCCACAGATGGATGAGGGTCCATTGATAGGAGGCATTTCAAAACAGTTATAGCGTAAGTTAGCACATCTGGACGTATTTGCTGCATATGCATCTCAATTGCTAAGGGGTCCTAACCATGTTAACCCTTCCTCAAGCCACGATAGCTGCAGTATGTCTAACAACAACATGGATGGAAAAATGATGCCATATTTTCAACAAGAAGTAAGCATTTTAAAAAGACTGTGCTGTAGACTGAGAAGCAACTTGTGTAGGTGCATTCATCATGCTAGCCAAGATATGTCCTGGTTGCGTTCCATAAGGCTAACCAGTGGGAGAAGTAGGGGAAAGGAACAGAAATCTAAAATAGAACCATTTAACCCATTTGTGATTTAAAGTTGCATGACAGAAATGTGGCTTCCAGAACTGGACACCATATTTCAAATGAGACCTCACTAGTGATCTACTCAGTGACATCACCTTCTCCTTTCTTCTGCTGGTAATACCTCTCCCTATGCACCACAGCATTCCATGGGCTCTGCATCTTTAATACATTGTTTAGTCACCTTTAGGCCATCCAATATGATTACCTCAAAATCCCTTTCCATTTTGATGACCATCAGGCCCCCCCAATCATTCCCTGGGTTCCTGAAACCCTTCCTTATTCAGCAGGCAGTTAGCACATCTGGACTTATTTGCTACATATGCATCTCAGCTGCTAAGGAGTCCTGACCATGTTCACCCTTCCTCAAGCCAAGCTAGCTGCAGTATGTCTAGCAATAACATGAATGGAAAGATTATGCATAATCAGTGGGAGAAGTAGGGGAAGGGATACAAATCTAAAATAGAACCATTGAACCCATTTGTGATTTAAAGTTGCATGACAGAAATGTGGCTTCCAGAACTGGACACCATATTCAAAATGAGGCCTCACCAGCAATATACACAGTGGCATCACCACCTCCTTCCTTCTGCTGGTAATACCTCTTGCTAATGCACCACAGCACTCCACTGGCTCTCCTCACAGATTTGGTACATTGTTTAGCCACCTTTAGGTCATTCAATATGATTACCCCAAAATCCCTTTCCATTTTGATGACCATCAGCCCCCCAATCATTCCCTGGGTTCCTGCAACCCTTCCTCATTCAGCAGGCAGTTGGCACATTGGACTTATTTGCTACATATGCACCTCAGCTGCTAAGGAGTCCTGACCATGTTCACCCTTCCTCAAGCCAAGCTAACTGCAATATGTCTAGCAATAACATGAATGGAAAGATTATGCATAATCAGTGGGAGAAGTAGGGGAAGGGATACAAATCTAAAATAGAACCATTGAACCCATTTGTGATTTAAAGTTGCATGACAGAAATGTGGCTTCCAGAAATGGACACCATATTCAAAATGAGGCCTCACCAGCAATATACACAGTGGCATCACCACCTCCTTCCTTCTGCTGGTAATACCTCTCGCTAATGCACCACAGCACTCCACTGGCTCTCCTCACAGATTTGGTACATTGTTTAGCCACCTTTAGGTCATTCAATACGATTACCCCAAAATCCCTTTCCATTTTGATGACCATCAGCCCCCCAATCATTCCCTGGGTTCCTGCAACCCTTCCTCATTCAGCAGGCAGTTAGCACATCTGGATTTATTTGCTGCATATGCATCTCAATTGCTAAGGGTCCTGACCATGTTCACCCTTCCTCAAGCCAAGCTAGCTGCAGTATGTCTAGCAATAACATGAATGGAAAGATTATGCATATGAAAACTTATTAATTATGCTGTACATATCCTAAGACTCAAAGTGTGTGACCTTTGGCTGCCATGATGTCTATGGTTAATTTGAAACAAAAACTGTAACAAGACACTGGCCTCCACTGAAAATATTAAACAATAGAGCAAACTGCACTCTAGGAAGATTGCCTGGGACAAGATGCAATAAAAAACCTGAAAAACAGGTTCCAAGGAGCATAAACTCACCAGAAATGTTAGAAAAAATTACCCTCCCCACGCATTCACAGGTGTCAATGAATGTATTTGTTAACCATGCTGGTTCATTTTCTTGCTTCCTCATGGTAAAATGTGAAACTACATTTGTGTTATTTTAAATGAGTGATAAATGGCATGTCCAGGGGGATGGCAGCTCTGATAGTTGTTCCAGTCTTTCTTTTCACTGATATAAACTGAGCCAGGAAAAAAGTAAGTAGGAAAAAAAAACAGCCTTTTGTTTCTACAAGTAGTTGTTAATTGCAGCTGGTATTTTTAACATGTGCAAGGCAACTCCACTTCTCAAACTTAAAAGAAAAAATACACTTCGTCAAAGGCTGTGTTTACCAAGTACTGTGCCCATGATTAAAATAATTTGAACCCCCCCCCCAAAAAGTGTCCTCACATGAACCTACATGATTAACTGTAAAGAATTAAAAAATGTATTTCTAAATGCATTACTAAAACCAATACTTTCAAAGTTTTTAAACTACTAAAAAGACAATCTCTCTCTCTCTCTCTCTCTATATATATATATATATATTGAATATGGTAAAAAATATTGTTAATCCCAAAAGCTGAACTTCATTTTTAGTATATAAATGTTTAAGAAATACCTGTGGCTCTTTCAACCAGGAAGCTGTAGTTTCAGACACTTCTTACTTACTCTTTCCTTTGAGACACCAGGTGGCTCTGATAATCATTTGTTCCAAGGGTTTTTAAGTCAGTTTGAAGGCATTAAGTACTTCTGTTCTCCTAGTCCTTAACAAAATGCAGGGACTCCACAGATTTGTTCTGTTCCTTGGTCCAGATCCCAAACTAGTGAGTCTTGTTTCAACATGATAGATCCACCTCATGCCCCTTCCACATGAATTAAAAAAAAGGTGAGGGTGGAGCTTTAGGAGCTTCTTGGGTGGAAGTGGGGTGGATCTTACTCCCCCCTATAAAAACATGCTGTCTCCCACTACTCAGGTTCCAGTTCTTGCACCACCCATTTAAGAAAGAAAATAGTACCCTGCAACCATTCACTAATATGAAAGCGTATTTCTTTGAGGGCGGAAAACATTTCTTGGAGGAAGGTGAGGTGGGGAGACTATTTACACCATCAGTCAGTTTCACGGACAGAAAACATGACATCACTCCTTTTGTACATGCAAAACATCTACAGGCACCGCCTACTGCAGCCGTAAAAAGGGAATAGCAGTTTAGGAGCACAGAGCTGTAATTGAGTCTGTAATTAGACTTGCTAACAGCAAAAGTAGTGTGAGTGCTGTAAACAGGAAACTGGAGTTAGTAGTTGGGATTAGGACTCTGAAAGCAAGATAGAGAGAGAGTGACCTCCATGGCACTGATTGTGTCTCTATTTTAAAGTCAGACAGAAAGCTAGGAGGCCTGTGAAGTCCTGGAACTATTTTGTCTGTTTGGGACACAGTTTAAGTGCTGAGGACCAGGGAGTGTAGTGCGACTGTGAGCATCACAACTCAACTTAAAAAAAAAATTAAACAAAGAAAATAGTGCAGCTTACTGTTTACAGTATGATTTGGAAGGTACTGTAATTTGTTTTGTGATGGGTGGGTGAGAATTAAATTATGTAACATTTCTCTGCTTAAGTATGCTAACCTTTAGCAAAGGGGAAGAAAACTGCTGCCAACTAATTATTTTAAGGTGTTGGGGTGGTGTGCTGATTTGTTATTAGAATAAGTACCAGGATGACCCTGCATTGGGCAAAATCAATGCATTCTGCTAGATCAATTTCTTGATCTTAATCTTCATGTACAGTCTGTTTGCAGAGCTGTCAACTCCAAACTGGGTGTTGCATATAAGACTAGTTATATGCTCATGCCATTGGCTAAAATGGCCATTGCAAGGGGGATTCTGATCCCCACCCTAACCTATGGGGCTCCCTTATTTGGGGCTGCTCATAAAACTGACCTGCTCAGATGGGATATTACATATAACAACATATGTAGCTATGCCTCTTCTGCTCCTCTGCTTAAACACCACTGTCAGCTTTATAATGATCTTGGTTGGCTGTCTCCGTTAGCTAGTAGGAAATATTACCTTGGCTCTCTTATTGATTCGATAATTTGAAATCAGACCCCTAGGTGTCTTGCAGCTATGCTTGTTCCTCAGGACACACTCCATGGTCTATGATCAGCTGATAAATCCTTTCTGAATTTGCCGAGGTGCCGCACTAGGAAAGGAACTGTTGCATTTGAGCATGCGGCTCCACAGCTGTGGAATTCCCTTCCCCTCGACATTAGACTTTCTAGCTCCCACACATGCTGTAAGAGAAAACTGCACTCGAATCTGCTGATTGCTGATACCTGTTCCTGCTTTCACCCTACCTAATGACTGATGTCTCTGGCCATACAATAGTATTTCCTCACCTCTATATAACCCTCTTACTGCCTCAGCCTGTTCCGGCTCCCCTTCCCTGCCCATATACAATCTTGTACTGCAGGCATCTCCCTTACACTTACATACACTCATATAATCTAATTTCATGGCTTGCTCCCCTCTTCCTCACGTACCGACCTTTTCCTTAATGACACCCCCTGCTCTCATTGGTTATTTCTTCCTTTTGTATTACCTGTTTTTATTTTTGTGTACCTTGTTCTGTTCATATGATATGTCACCTGATAATTTGTTGTCCAAGGTCCTCTCTATTCATTGCATAGGTAGACACCTATGAACTTATGAATGGTCTACTCTGTATGTCTCTGATAGAGTGTATCCACTTTAACTCATTGTATGTAAAGCACTTATAATTTGTTATCCTGTTAAGTTTCTGCATGTCTATACTCTCCCGGGTCGTGCATGAAAATAGTCATTTTATGGCTAGTGCACTTACCCGGTTAACAAAAGCTAAATAAAATTTCTTCTACCTATTTTAGAAGGAGACTATGAGGGTCTCAGAGGACTAAACAAATCTCAGGAGGGAAATGTGTTGTGCCACTATGTCTCCAAACGATAGAACAAGTGGTAAAATGTATAGGATAGTAGTAGACCATAGGCTGTCTAACCAGATGGTTAGCACAGAGGTAGAGAAGGAAAAATACAGTAGGTGAAAAAGTGAATGATTTGATACCTTTTATTGGATCAACAAGATATTTTCGGCACACAAGCTTTCAGACTACACATATCTGTTCTTCAAGTGCTGGCAGTTTCTGCAAAAAGCATTGCCTTTATTCAGTGAATAGTGCTACCTACTCCTAGTAATAACATATACACAATGGGAGAAAAGGCGAGTACAGTAGATGGGCTCTATCTATCTATCATCTATCTATCTGTCTGTCTGTGGATCGGTCTATCTATCTATCTATCTGTCTGTCTGTTCGTCTGTCTGTCTATCTATCTATCTATCTATCTATCTATCTATCTATATTTCCATCTATTCATTGCAAACAATTGTGTTGCTGCAGAGACAGGGTTGATGAACACAAAGCAGACAGAAGAAGAAAGTGAAAAACATTTGGGTGGTGTGGTGTTCCTTGGGGTTGTCAGCCATAATGTGCACCCCTTCTTCCAAGCCCTTAGCTTCCTGTTCAAAGTCTGCATCAAAAGCCCTAGAAGGAGAGGCCAAAGGACCTCAACATACACACCCTGGAAGAGAGGAGGGCGACGGGGGATATGATAGAGACCTTTAAATGCCTCACAAGGGAAAATAAGGTACAGAATGGAAGAATTTTGTCTTAAAAAAAAGATTCTCAAGAACAAGGGGACATGCTATGAAGCTGGAGGGGGTAGATTCAGGAGATATGTGAGAAAGTACTTGTTCACAGAAAGATGGTAGATTCCTGGAGCAGCCTTCCAGTGGAGATGGTGGGGCAAAAACAGTGATTGGGTTGAAGAATGCATGGGTTGGACACAAGGGAATCATAGTGCAAAGGAAGGGGGGGAGGAAGAAAGAGCTGTAGATGAAGTATGGTCTGCAGTTATAATGTAGGAAGGGAAAATGGGCAGACTGAGTTGGCCAAGCAGTCCATATCTGCTGACAAATTCTATGTTTCTATGTTTCTAAAGCACAGTGTACAGTTCCAAGCCAGTGCCTCATAGGTATATACTGTCTGGATATAGAGAAGTATGTCTTGCCACATGTAGCTTTCTTTAAGCAGGGCCCTGCCAACCCTGTGTGAAGCAAGTGTTAATGTCTGTTTGCTATGGGGAGGTGCTGGTCATTAGGGTTGACAACTCCAGAGAACACTACACTGCAGATTCGTCAAGACTCCCAAAACTCTAAACCTTGATGTTTTTCATTTTCTTACTTTGTCCTTTTTGTGTTAGTCAGCTCAAACGTCTGCATTAATGTAGTTTTTTTTTTATGAGTTTTCTTTCGTTTTGTGATAGTGGAATCATATCCTCATTCATGCAGGTCCTTTCCAGTCATACATGAACAGATGCAGATGCCAAGGGAAAAGTCTGTTTGGCTGCAGAAGTGCAGGGCCCTTACATGTGGCTACTGATGCAAAGAATCTGTGGGGCTTTCTGTGGAGCTGTGGAAGTGCAGGAGCTCTGGGCCCTGCAATTCCATGTGGCCACAGATGCTGATGTACAGGGCCAAGAGTCCATCTGGCTGTGGAAGCAGAGGGCTCTCTCAGCCCTGCATTTCCATGCAGCTACAGATGGAGAGGCGCAGGGCCTTCTGGGCAGTATGCCAAGAGAATTCTCTTCACTATATGGTTATGTGTTGCCTGTGCAGCGGACACTGCACTGTACCTCTCCAGGCTGGGAGTGAGGCCGCATGGCATCGCCTTCCACCCAAGCCCCGATCCATCTAGCTGGCTCACTGATCACACCTACAAACAGCTTGTCAGCACAGGATAGCAATGTGCTACACACTTAGCCAGTGGAGGGCCCAGAACACAATGTTTCTTCTTAACATTTTTTTTTACATTTGACCCAAATTTTCAACATAGTCTTTTGATGCCCCTCTCCCCATTTGAACACGGCAGATATAATTTATAAAATACTGTCCGAAACATTATTTTGCACCACAGGTGGGAAAACATGTTTTAGACAGGATATGAAAAATGACATCTGTCATTTTCATGAAGTGGTGTGAAAAAATGGCTATGCTGAAAACTTGGTGTTAAAATACTGAAACTGACCAATGTTATGAGTTAACATAGAAAAGTCATAAGGTTCTGTCATAATTTTTTCATTTTAACTTATTTTTTCACTAAATTTTCAACATAGTCTTCTTATGACCATACCTCATGAACCTTGGTAGGTGACATTTTTTAAATCCTACCCAAAAAGCTGATTTTGCAGTGTCACTCTGAAATCACATTTAGGCATGTATTTGAAAAATGTCACCTCCTTTGTTGATGTGGATGGGACTCAAAAAGGTCCTGTTGAAAATCAGTGGAAAAATCTTTAAAATGACAAATTTATAAGTAAAAGTTTAAGGCACATTGAAACACACTGACCACACATACCTTGTTTTTTTTAGTCCCTGGGTTTGAAGGATGAGGAGGATGTCTTTCATCACAGAGAGTGGATCTACAGTGGTGAACCTCCTGGTGAGTGAGCAGTATGGGTGTGTATGTGTAGGGGTGATGGTGGGTGGGGATGGGGTGGGTTGGGGTGGGTTGAGGGACAGAGACTGAGTCAAAGGGCTGTTTTCTTCATTTCATGTAATAAAAAAAAGAAACTTTGAGGGATAGTTTTCTTTTTTTACACAAACACTGGTCCAACACTGGAGATTGGCCGCACTAGTGTCAGTGGGATTTTTATCGACTCAGGAGTGGGCATCCCGATGTTGATTGGATGGAGGGGTGAAAGTCGCAGAGACCAAGGTGGGAGGGATCTGGCATATACAGCAGCAGTGGAGGTAGACACCCTGGTGTCGCTCATCAGAATTCGGGGGGGGGGGGATGGATGTTAGCCAACACTGATGTTGGGCACCCTGGTGTCAGGTGTATCATACCAGCTGACAGGATTTGGAACGTCCCAGCTGTTTCACAACAAACATGGGCTGGGAGGGTAGATACTGGCTGGTGGGATTGGGCAGCTGTTTTAAATATACTAACATGTTGGTCAGGGGTACCTGCTGTTGGGACTGGGCACCTGCCAGCCATTTTGCATAAGATGGAGGGGGTTACCAGAGGCACTCAGCTTTCCATAGATAGCAATAGCCTAAACAGTTTGACTGAGAGTGATTTCTTTCAAGCTGCTTTCATCAGCCAGCTGACAAAGGCAGTATGAAGGAAATCACTTTCCATCAAACTGCTAATGCAAAAATCCAGATATCCTTAGAATGTTCATTTTTTGAACTGAACATACTCAGTAAACGGCATCGTTTTTAACTTATATTTTAAAAATGATATCACTTAAAAATTCACCACTTACAAAAGCAAGTAACTTGGGCCAGACTTCATCAAACCTGTAAGTTTCAGGTTTCAAAGTAGAACAGTTTTTTTGTTACAGGTGGGCAAAACCAAAACAATACATTACTTTGCCACCCTGAACCAGCTGGTACAAAAATCAAATGAATGGGGCAGATTTATTAACATGCACAGATCAGGGTTTAGAGACATAGACATCAATGGCAGAAAAAGTCCAAAGGTCCATCTAATCTGCTTAGAGTTCTCTATCTGCCCCACGACCTACTGTCCATATGGATTTTATTCCTCCTGGTCCACCTCTGCTCCCCTCCCTACTGCTTCTAACTTGAGCAACCAACAAACCCTTCACTCTGTCCCGGTCATGCTTGCAACCATTTGTGGTCTTGGTGCCCACCACTACCACCACTTACAGACTGTTCCATAGTGTCACCACCCTTTCTCTAAAATAGAACTCTCTCGCATCCCTCTTAAACCTTCCCCCTG
The DNA here is from genome assembly GCA_016271365.2 of Neoceratodus forsteri. NCBI lineage: Eukaryota > Metazoa > Chordata > Ceratodontiformes > Ceratodontidae > Neoceratodus > Neoceratodus forsteri. The sequence goes on along the minus strand of CM057449.1, from coordinate 1,104,852,524 downwards.
CCAGTTTCCAGATTTCCTTGGGTTCTTGACTATTCTCTTCCTAAATAGTTCCCTGCTGTTTACCCTGTTTATTTGCTTCAGGAACTTAAAGGTCTCCCTTCTCTCACGTGGTCTTCAGTGGGTACATGTTCAGTGCCTTGTGATGATCTTTGTGAGATCTGCCCTGTTGTCCCTTAATCATATTGGTTGCCCTGGATTGCACCGTCCCCAACCTGTCCCTGCCCTACCTTAGATAAGAACTCCAAAACAGCACAGTATTGTAGATGTGGCCTCACCAGTGACCTATATAGAGATATGTCCTGCTGTCAGCACCCCTTCTGAGTCACCACAGCATCCTATTAGCTTTACTGTAGTAGTAGTAGTAGTAGTAGTAGTAGTAGTAGTAGTAGATTTTAGTTATATCTGGCACCCTTCCCGAGACCCAGGGCACCAGTACAATAAAATACAACACAGAACAATACAATACAGATACCAATACAAATGCAGACCATAAAACAAAAATAAAAAAATTCAAACAGTATACCATAGCTATTCCCAATATATAAAATCCAATATGATAGTTTAAATATGCTAAAACTTACAACTTAATAAAACTATATATGTGCTGTAAACATTATAAAGCTTCTCCAAAATCTTGCTGTAACAAATATGTCTCAAGCCCCTGTTTAAAAACGTCCACTGAGGGGGCCCTCCTTCAAGGTCCTGGGCAAGGAGTTCCAAAGCGATGGGCCTGTTATGTCAAAGGCCCGATCACCTGAAGTTTAAGTCTTGCGCTCGGGATCATCAGAAGGCCCTCCTTGGAAGATCGGTGTGGGTGAACTGGGGTGTACAGGTGCAGTAGCTCTCTCAGGTAGGCTGGGCCCAGTCCATGCATGGTGTATATGTTAACAAACCTATTTTAAATTAGATACACCACTTCACTGGCAGCCAGTGCAGATCATGAAGTGCTGGAGAAATATGGCATAATCTTGACTAACCCGTGAGTAACTGGGTAGCTGCATTCTGCAACAGCTGCAGGCAATGTAGAGTACCCCCATTAACCCAGAGGTACATAGTATTACAATAGTCTAACTTCAAGGCCATGAACACATGAATCAGTGTGGCCAGGTCTTGGGGGAATGAAGGATCTGATCTGGTGGATGTTCCAAAGATGGATAAAACAATTCCAGAATACATGCCTTGTTACACTGGCTTGATTGTTTGAGGTAGCCACTAATGATGATTCATAGGTTCCTTTCCTTTGTGTTAGTGCTCAGTTTAACCCCTCCCATTCAATATTCTGTCCTGTTTTTTTTTCCATAGGTGCATAACCTTGCATTTCTTGTCAATGAATTTCAGCTGCCAAACCTTAGACCACCACTCTAGCCTTTGTAGATCCCTCTGCATCTCCCTGATCCCTTCATTGTTATCTGCCCTAACACAGAGCTTTGTGTTATCTGCAGAGACACAACTTGCCTTGGATGCCCTCTCCAATGTCACTGATGAGGACACTGAAGAGGACAGTCCCTTTTCTCTGCCATAGTGCTCTGTTTAACCCCTCCCATTCAGTACTCTGTCCTGTTCCCTCCCAGGTGCATAACCTTGCATTTCTTAGCATTGAATTTCAACTTCTAAACATTAGCCCACCTTTCTAGCCTTTGTAGATCCCTTTGCCTCTCCCTGATCCCTTTGTTGCTATACATCTTACCACAGAGCTTCATATAATTTGTGAAGAGACACAGGCTACTGTGGATACCCTCTCTAATGTCACTGATGAACAAACTGAAGAGAAGAAGAACCAGGGCAGATCCCTACGCAACCCCACTCGCGACCTCCCTCTCTGCAGATTTGACCCCATTTACCATCATCCTCTGGTGTCTCTCCTTTAACCACTTTCCCGCACATCTAACTGTGTCCCAAGCCACACCCAGGTTAACATTAAAGTGCTTACTCAACCCTAATATACAGGTGCTACTATGCCTGTATATTGTTTATCTGTACTACACAGTGATGCTGCAAAAACATGCACACATATAAGAATACTGTTCATGTAGTTTGAAAGTATGTACAATTTCTGAAAAAGTGGTAATGCAGAAGGTACAACAAAAACAAATACATTTTGGCTTAGGAGCTCCAGTGCAAGAAGTGTCTACATACAGGCTATGTGGGTGAAACCAAGTAACCCCTATGAACCCGAAGATATGCCCACAGGCACACCATGAAGAAGAAAAAGACTGAAACAACCATTGGACAGCATTTCTCTTAATTAGATCATGTCATCTTTGACCTCTGTGTCCTATTGTAGTTCTCAAAGCACACAAAAAAATACACAAGAAAGGCAAGTGTCATAGACTGCAATAAAGCATACAGGATGGCTAACGGCATGACAGAGGTGCATCAGACAGATCACATTTGCCTGTCAGGCTGGAAGATCAGAAGGTTGTGGGTTCTAGCACCACACCAGGAACTTAGGGTAATACCCACAACTGACACTGTAGTACAGTATGGGGGATGCTGTACTGCTGAGGTTCCTTCTTTAAGATGAGACATTAAACTGAGGTCCCTTCTACCCACCTCTGGTCACTGTCAAGGTGGAAGTAAAAGATCCCATAGCACTTATCAATGAAGAGTAGGGAAATGTTATCAAAAGATAAAACAGTACAATCAGTGCATCATACTAGTAGAGACAAGAAAATAATACAATCCAATACAAAAAAGAAAAGCAAGATAAACATCACATTACCATACAAACAGACTCAATTAAACTAGTGTCATCCAGCTTGTGTAATTTTAAGACATACAGTGCAACCAACAGCAGTGCTTCCACAAGGAGGCCAATTGATTCTGTATCAAAGACAGAGATTCCTTTTTGTAAACTTGATGGAAGTGCTATTTCTATGGACCTGAGCAACTCCTGATGGATAGTACTTTTTTCTTCAGGGTAAATGCACACCAAGCACCATGTTTTCCATATATAATACTTTATTACAGAAAATACCACTGGCAAAGTTTCCAAATTATACTTCACCTAGCCACCCACATAAAGTATCCAAATTAAAGATTTATAGTCTATAATTTGAAAAAAGGGTTCACTCCATTGCCTTGCTAAAAAAGGCCAAAACTCTGCAATGTAAGAACATTCAAAATAAAGGTGGGCCTGAGTACCAATATAGCCTAATACACTCTTTTTGTGGTAATACCTTTTATCAGACTAACTGAAGAATTTTTTCTTAAGCTTTTGAGACCTCTCAGGTCCCTTGATCAGGCGTGGCCTGATGAAGGGACCTGAAAAGCCAATATAGTCTGACATCCTTCGCTTGCACAACAACGTTCCTCCACACTTTAATGTTTCTGGGCATCTTTTACACCCAGTTTACCAAGTGACATAAGACATAATGCATCCTGAGCCATTAGAGGAATTTGTTTATTAACTAGTTGATATACAGCAACATCTTTGTCCTTTACCGGACATTCCAGGCAGTTGGGTGCTTTTCTGGACCTCCATGGTGTTTAGCTAAATACCTTCTGAACTCACTTTTGGCTTAAATATTTGACTTCACAAGTGGGAGCTCCATTCTGTTAATGGATATTCCTTGAACTGTACCAGTTCTTTGCAGATCATCTGGAGAGTCAATTTATATAATGCCTTTCTTGACAGAGAAGACACCCACCCACATGAAATAGTCCACTGCTGTTACTTAGCTAGTTGATTACTAAGATACCCTAATGAGTGTTGAAGTCTAGTATTGGTTTTCTGTATTAGGTAGTATTTAGTTTTGGCTATGGTTTTCCTGCTCACCAAACTTCTAACCATTGAAACAATCTTGTTTTAAGCAAGAGGACTCACCCTTGGTTAGTTGAAACCTATGGTGTTTAATATATTGATCCCTCCATATTTAGTTTCTGCACCGGTGACCTCCCTGTAGACTGGATGCTGCTGAGATCCCCATGAAAACTGAAAAAAATGAACAGCTGTGTCTTAAGACCTGCTGTAATTGGATAGCTATACCTGTTACATAAAAAATGTAATACTTTCTTTATCAGGAAGAACTTTTTAGCAAATTGCCAACACTGCCATCCTTGAACTTTACCATTTGCAGTCTGGATAAAATATTACTAATTTTTCTGAGCCATATCACCATGCCCAAACCAAATTCTCAGTTTTGTTAAATCTGAATCAACAATCTGGGTAGCTGCCACCTCCCAGGCTCTATCATTCTGAATCAGATTTATACAAATGCCTTTACTCTTTTGATAATTAATCACTACACCGGAAATGTTAGCAAAAGTCTTTGTTATCCCCTTGGCCTCCCTACTGGAGTCTTCATCCTGTAATAAAAGTCAGACATCATCTGCATAGGCTAAACACTTCACAGGTGGCTCATTCTGCAAAAAATGAGTTTGTTTTATCAGTGCAGAGTTATCTAATTTCATTATCAAAGGGTCTAAACAGAACACATACAGCAGTGGGCTGAGAGGGCTGCCCTGATGCACCACTGTCCTCATGTCATATATAGCCCCTTTATCCCACTTACAATAGGGATTAATGCTGCTCTGCTATAGAGAAACTGGATCCATGCTATAAACTGCTTGGGGATCACCTACCTTAATTAGGGGTTATTTAGTATGGTACTGTTTAAATGCCACTCATTATTTTTATGTTTACTGACTCCCCATCCCACATGTAACTTGTAAGAGCAGATGGTGTGAAGTCTCCACTACCCTGGCACCAGCCTGTGGCACCACTACTGTCAGTGACAACAAAACATATTCTACATGTGTTTCCAGAGCCCCTCTCATGTATGTTTTTCCATGCATTTTATGGACCATCCAATAAGAATCTAGTGGCTTTAACCTGTATAGTATCTGGTTCAAGAAGTCAGCGTCACAAAACAGTTTGCTACTCTGAATTTCTCTGTCACACTGGGACAGGCTACATTTGGAATCACCCCCCCAGAATAATCTGTCTAGCAGTATACAAATAAGGTTGCATATCTTTGAACAAGGAAATCCAGGATGTTTCAGTCTGAGGTGCGTATATGTTAATCAGTCTGAGCCTAGTGCTCTTGAAAATTACATCCAGCATCAGGGCTCTGCCTGGATAAATCTCCAGTAATTAAGATGCTTGGAAATTACCTTTTAATAGAATCCACCTTGTCATATCTATCCAAACTAGTAGACCAAAAAGAGCTGCCAGCAGTCCATTGTCTCTGGACCTAGCAAAATTCATAAGTAGTCTTTATCCTAGTGTTATGTACAAAATAAATGTCCCCAGGACAGAAACACAACCCAGACAAAGTTATAACTCTATTTTTAAAATGTATCAGACTGTTCACATTGAGAGATATTACCATTGGAGAATATTTTTGTGAATGTGTATATTTTTCCTTTGTTTGTAATTGTTACCCATGTCCCTGAGTCACACCTGGAAACACGCCTCGGCTCAGTGTGCCTTTCCCAGTCAACAAATTTGAAATACATAAACAAATAAAAAGTAACTGTATGCATTAAAATGAGTAGAAAAATACACCAGCCACACAGGGACCCCCTACAAACCATGATATAATTCATCTAGCCCTCAACCTTCTTCTCCATCTCTTTTTTGGGATTTAGGGATAGCCAACACCAGGTCCTCCTGGTTTAAGGATATATCTGGATGAGAGGAGGTGACTGATGAAGCTTCAGACTATTCTTCCTTGTCCTTAGTGTCACCTCACTGTCTTATCTTCTTCAAGGCAGCATATCTATTTCTTGTGGAGGTGAGGAGGGGGTTAATCCATTTACCCTTGGAAGACCTGGTCCAAACTCTGTTTTCATGCCATCTCTGCTTCCAAAGGGGGAAGAGAAAGCATAGCTCCTGACCCTGGGGTTTTATTATTCTGTTCCAATAGGGTTTTTTCTGAGGCCATGGGCTGGACAGAATTAGTGCCTGGAAGGTCAGTATCAAGGGCTAAGGGCCAAGGTGACCATCTGAACTCCAGGATTCTTCTTCTGAGGGTCTATCACCTGATCAGTCTCAGGCTGCCAACTAAACTTCAGGATTCTTCTTCTGAGGGTCTATCACCTGATCAGTCTCAGGCTGCCAACTAAACTCCAGGATTCATCTTCTGAGGGTCTATCACCTGATCAGTCTCAGGCTGCCAACTGAACTCCAGGATTCATCTTCTGAGGGTCTATCACCTGATCAGTCTCAGGCTGCCAACTAAACTCCAGGATTCATCTTCTGAGGGTCTATCACCTGATCAGTCTCAGGCTGCCAACTGAACTCCAGGATTCGTCTTCTGAGGGTCTATCACCTGATCAGTCTCAGGCTGCCTACTGGTCGAGGAAGAGGTTGGAGCTTCTCTAGGAGGATTGTTAGGAAAAGTAGTGTCCCCAGGGCAGCTGTATTTGCATACCCAGTTTAGTCTGGCATTCCCTGGCTAATCTCTCCTGTTGACCCTGAGTAACCAGAGTATCTTGCTCTAAACTGTGACCCATATTATGGGAGTCCAAGGACATTGATAATAGGAATGACTGGAGATTGGGACAGCTTGAACTCACATGGCCATATTCCAGTCTAAACAACTCACACACATTGCTTAAGTGACACCTGGAGCCATATTTGCAGCAGGACATTGGCTATCCCAGGTAGAAAAGGACTCTCTGGTCCTTTCTTAAGTAGAAGCTGCCTGGCAAGAGTCAAATCCCCACATTAGACTGAAACAATTTTACCTGGACCTTCCACCTCCCTGTCCATATTTGTTCCAAATCTGTAATGGGTACAAGGTACTGTAACTCAGAGCCAAACACCTTTGAGAAAGCCAGTACAAAATATCAGAGATGATAATGCCATCGTTATGAAATAGAATAGTAATAGTGTTCAGTGTTGACTTCATCAGGAAATAGCCATAAAAGGGGTCCACAGGGGAGAATCCTTTAACTTTTCATATTGGGACCAAAACCTTTCTAAGGAATGACTAGTTTTAAAACTATCATAAACATATGAATTCCCCAGACACATGAATCAACACATAAAATTCAGAAGCAAACAAACGTATGGAGTTAAGTAGAGTCCATGCAACGTATTCTTGATCTGGTGATAGTTCAAGGCCCCCTCTATGTATTAACCTTATAACATTTTTCTGCTAATCAGGCTCATTTTTCTAAGCAAACAAGTCAGCCATATGAAAGAAATTTGGTCCAGAGTTATGCCTCTCTTCTCTCACTGACTCCCTCCTTGTCTCATGGTCCGAGTCACTCTGCACAGAGCTCAGCTGTTGAAAATCAGATATTTGCCCTGGTTGAGAGAGCTTCTCCTGGCAATGCAAAGTGCCTAGCACAGGACTGGGGGCTATTGGGTACCATTTTCTTCTGGGCTACCGACCTCTGTGCATTCTGCAGTCTGTCCCCCAAGCTGTGTTGTTCTGCTTGTCATGTGCAAGCCCATTAGTTCCACACTTGGTGATTACAAAACAGAGGTTGAATTTTGAGTGGTCCACCTCAACTCCACTTCATCTAGAGCCCCTGAAGCAAGTTTCATAGATGGAGTTAGTGTTCTAACAGTTCCTGGGCCTTTAGTAATCCCAGACACAGATCCTGTCAGTTCAGCCAGCTGCACTGGAGGAGACCCTGTTATTCCAGAACACTGGTTAAAGTGATTTTCTTTTCCAGTCACACCACAGATCCTTCTGCCACACTCCTGCTTGATGGCTTGTTTGCACCACAGCTGGTATTAGCAGTCCTCCACTCCTGCTCAAAGTCTTCATGGGGCTCTGTGCATTCTTGTAGAGTGTACGCTAACTCCTCTGTGTTCGATAACTAAGTTACCCCAACCTTTGCTTTCACCCAGCCAGCCCCACCAAGCATTATCTCTACTGACCATGCCTTTCCCAGTTGGGGTGCCTGTTCAGGAGTAAGTGTCTGATGGCCTTTTCTGAGATCTAACTGGCCTCTTCTGAGATCCAGCTGCTGACCCCTGCCTCTGCTTTGCAATTTACCAGCCATTTCACCCTCCTGCCTTGACAGCAGCTCAGCTGATGCAGACACAGTTCCAGCTGATTCCTGGCAATGCCTTTGAGCTTGACGCGCCTCCTGCAGCTTGTCTTTTTCTTGTATGTACTTTGCAACCTACTCAGCAATTAAAGAAAGTGAATGCTTTCTCCTGGCAGACATCACCTCTGTGAGGCAAACTTCTTCCTTGGATAGGTGACCAGGTCCTTCTACCTTGAAGTGTAAGTTTTCTCCCAATTCAGCCGCATGTTCCTCATTAAATATAGGTTCCAACATTGTAACCTTCTGGTCAACAACTGCAGAGAGGGATGTTAACTCCCCAGCAGTGTCCATCTCTCCTTCAACCTCTTCATTCAGGGCAATCATATGATAAAAAGCCAGACAGCCAGAGGTTACCCCTCCTGGAGACCGGGGGGTTTCCCTGGTGTGATAGCCAACATTCCTCATCAATAAAAACTAATCTATGCAACCCACACCCCAGAATACATCACGAAGCAAGCTATCACAGCTTAATGTGCCTTTCCTAGTCAAAAAATACAAATCAATCAATCAATGTATAATTCCTTATTTGAACCCATTACTGAAATATTAGAACATCTCATTGTTAAAAGGTTTTGATAGCTATATTCTCATGGAAGGAGGCAAACTGACACCCACCGCAGCTGTGATAAGTCATCAAATAAATACTCTGATTTTATTCATTTTAAGCAGAACTCTCCACCACAACATTCTCAGCCCAATGTTTTGTTCGTAAACCATGAGCTTTTTAAAGGGTGTAGTCCTAATAAGTAAATGTCAGTTCGGTTTAGCATAATTTTGCAAACATTTAAACAAAAAGCTTTTAGTTAAGTTCATTTCAGTTTCTGTCTATTCTATGGCACTGCAATCTTTCACTAAGCAAAAGAGTCTCAGTATACTGGTCCAAAGTCAGGAAATGCTGCTCAACTCCTGTGAACATTTCAGAAGGACATGTTATGTCCATGAGGACACACCTCCCAGTGAACCCTTTTAATACCAGTTAATGAGATATTTTCATTTTATCTACAAATGAATGCATTATCTATTATAATCCTTTGTGCAGGATTCTGGTGAATCACACTTCCAAGGGTTGGACCGCAGGTCCTCAGAGGTCAGGTACCTAGGGGGTCAAAGAGTGTGCATGTTAGTACAGTAAGAGAATTGAGACCATCCATAACAAATAGATATACATAAATCACAAAATTTAATCACATAAATTTAAATGTATACAAGATATTTACATGGTTGAAAAACTGCTCAGAATCAATGGTTTAGAATCACTGGTCCAAAATCAAGTGATGCTTGTTAGCAATGTACCAGAGTAAGAAAGGGGAACACAATGCATAATAAGATTCCTGATGCGTACATTAGCCTTTTCGGGCTACAGGCTCTTTAGGCAAGACCGCCTAACTAAAAGAGGTGGAGGCTGTGCTTTCTATCTCAAGGAGGGCCTTCAGGGATTATCATATACTCTTCCCAGTCTTGGGACCACTGCACAGGCTCTTGCCATTAAGGTCCTCTGCGGGACACATAGCAAGTCTCTTGCACTGCTCTCCATCTGTATCTCACCAAAGGACTCACTCCAGGGTCTACAAGCCATCATTGACTGCCTTGGTAGCCTTACCCTTAGTTCTGAGGTCATATTACTTGGTGACTTTAATATTAACTGGCTCACCCCAGGGACTAACCAGTTTAAGGATACTATCCAGGCAATCCACTTCACACAGATAATAGAAGTCCCTACCCGGACCAACTATCGGACTGGCAATAGCACTCTGCTTGACTGGGTACTCACTAACTGCCCAGAGCACATCGCTAATGCCTCTGTCCTCCCAGATAATTTTAATGATCCCTCCCCTGTCGTGTTCAACTGGACCAATAACTTCACCAAACCCCCTCCCAGAACAGTCACTAACAGAGTCCTCAAGCCGACAGTCTTAGATCTGATCTCCGACATGCCAACTGGTCATCTGTGTATGGTACCCCAGACGTGGATAGTGCACTGGATCACTTCATCCTCCTCTTCAGTTCTATCTGCAATAACTATGCCCCCATAAAAAAGTGGATAATCATGGGCCTTTACAACCCCTGGATGAGCCCTGACATCTTGGGTCAGATGAAAAACCGAGATCATCTCTGGCTAATAGCCAGAGCCACAAGGAAGCAGCCGGACACCCTTAAGTACAAGCAATCCAGAAATAGCTGCACCAGAGCCATCCATATAGCTAAGAACCTCTACTACAAGGCTGTCCTGTCCAAACACTGGAATGGTGGCTGAAAATTCTGGGCAAACCTGGCAAGGTGCACAAAACTGCCCCGGACATGATCTGTGTCGAAAGTACCTACATCCTTCACCCAAAAACTATAGCTGACACTTTTAACATAGCCTTCACGGACCTCAGTCATGTCCTTCCCCTGATTTCTTCCATCTGGGCAACCCAATCATAGCCCCACAGCCCCCTGTGAATCCCTTCTTTCGGTTCAAGGCCATCTCTATTGGAGAGGCAAGGATACCTCTCGAAGGTGCTCGGTAAGGGGAGATTCAGTGGGGACACCCTTGATCTTAAATTAATCTCTCTCTCTCTCTCTGTCCTTTGAAGCAGTCCTGTCCCCTCTTACCCACATCCTCAACTTGTCACTTTGACAAGCGATATTCCCTCAAAAATGGAAAGCTGCTATAGTCATTCCTGTGCATAAGAATGGGGACCGTGCCCTCACAGAGAACTATCAACCCATCTCCCTGCTACCACCTCTGTCAAAGGCCCTTGAACGAATAGTTGTGGACCAACTGGTTGAATACCTTGACATATACAAACTCTTCTGCCCTGAGCTGCATAGCTTTAGAACTGGGCATAGCACCACCACAGCTCTTTTAGAGTTCACTGGTCACATGCACAATTCTTTTGATAAAGGACAACTCTCTGGGGCAATCTTTATTGATCTGACCAAAACTTTTGATACTGTTAATCATGCCCTCCTTACTAAGCAACTTGCCGCACCGGGCCTGGCCCCTGAGGCGGTTTCGTGGTTCTGCAGCTACCTGGACTGCAGATCCCAACAAGTCAGAATTGGCTCATCCCTATCGGATAGCAATTCTGTCTGCTTGGGTGTCCCTAAGGGATCAGTACTGGGTCCGCTTCTATTCAGCTTATTTCTGAATAGTCTCCCTCAAGCCAGCCAGTGCCAAATTCTACTTTATGCCGATGGTGCCGTTGTATTCACACAGGGCTCAAATCCAACTTGAGCTTGAGCAACAGTGCTAAAGTGACTTTACCAATCTTGAGAAGTGGTTCACAGATCATAAATTAATCTTCAACTATAAAAAAACTAAAACTATGCTGTTCTCCAGCTCCCAAAACAAGCATCGTGGCTACCCATTATCTATTTGTAATGTTGCTGGGACCTCCCTGGACCTGGTCCAACACTTTAAATATCTGGGGATCACTACTGACAACTCGTTGTCCTACACTCTACACATTGACAACACGGCCAAGGCAATTAATAAACATATTGGGATTCTCTATCGGCACAGGCACAATGTGAGCCCTGAAGCCCTCAAAATAGCTGTCCACAGCTCTGTGGGCTCACTTGTTGACTATGGCCTGCCTATCTATGGTGCAGCCACTGACACTGCACTCGGGCGTTTATAAACAGCCTTAAACAAAGCATGCTGGCTACCCTTAGGATCAACTAGGCTGACTCGCTCCTGTGACCTGTATACCAATGCAAAATGGCTCCTGCTCAATGTTCGACTTAAATTCAAAACTTGCCTGCTGCCAAAAAAGATTAGCCTTGAAACACTTCCGACTAGGGTCAGTCAACTCCTGGTGCCTAGCATCAACCAGTGGTGCACACGTAACTCTGAACTTCAGACCTTCACAGTACCAAAATGTCGCACTTCCCTAGGCCAAAGATCATTTACATACTGCGCCCCACTCTGGTTCAACTCGCTCCAGGCAGATCTTGCTCATTTGTCTACATTGAGTGCTTTCAAAGTCCACCTCAAGCAACTCCTGCTAAATGCCGCCTGTTGTGACTGTCACCCTTCCTTTCTCTGTTTTCCCCTGCTCTTCCCCGCCCCTCCCACATCCTCCCTCCCTCCCTCCTGTGCCTTATCACCCCATCCTTCTCCACCCCACACCCCCAACTTTCCCTTGATCCCTCTCCTCCCATACTCACTCGCCTCTCACCCCCCAACTCCTATCCTGAGTTATGATCCTCCCCGCTCACCCCCTCACCCCTGACTCCTCTCCTGACTTATGCTTCTCTCCTCCTTACCTCTCTCCTCCTCCCTTTTTCTGCTTTGCTCATACCTTCCCTCCCCCCGCCAGACTTACTACCTCACAATATCCCTGCTTGTTGGCATTTGAGGTTCCTGCTCCTCACCTCGTCTAGCACTTACTCTTCTGCTAACCCTATGTCCCCACAGACAATTAATTGGTTTTTCCTTTCAGGCATCTTATACCTCTAAGTGTCTTTTGTTAACCCCGCTTCCAATATCCTAACTTCCTCTGTAACATGTACAATCTCTGATGCATCTACTGTATCCTCAAACTTTTTAATTTTGTGCAACCCAGTTTTGCATTGTTATCATGACGTGGAACCTATGTAAAGAGCTCTGAGCTCAAGTGGTGTGATCCTAGACTTCAATAAATAAAAATAAAAAAAAAATATTGCTCTTCAATCAGTTTCCTCGTTCATGCCCCACGTACTATTTAGTGTCCCAAATCTGTCTATACAATTGCTCCTCCCTCATCAGTAGGAGGAGCTCTCAGTCACCTCCCCAAACCATAAAATCTCAAAGATGAAAGCTTAGGGTTTGCTGAGCTAAAATGCCTTGCCAAACTTGATTTCTGGACTTACATTGACTATTTTAAGGTGCATGCCTGTGGTTGTATGGGAAGAGCACCTCCCCCATACCCTAGCAAACAATGGGCTAACCACAGCTCTGCTTAGAAGCCCGAGTCGCACTTGCTACTTCCTCCATTGCATGCTGGAGCTGTCCTTCTCTCTCCTTCTGTTTTCCCAGTGCCTCCTGGTTGGTCCGTGCCCCCCATCTTCTCATCCCCCTGCTTCTTCATTTCTGTCTGCTCATTTGCTGCCCCTTTCCTTTCATGTGTGTTTTGTTTCTTTTTGGGGGGGGGGGTTCTCCGGCCCATGTCACGACATCGCTCAGTTCGTTTGGCCGGCTTCTGTCTCACCCTGTTCTGCTTGCTTTGCAGTCCCTTCACTATCAATGCCTCCTTTGGCCTGCATGCCACCGCACTGCTCTGACGCCGCTACCTTTGTTTCAGCCTTGTCACACTCATTTGCAAGCCTATACTACATGGACTATGCCTTTTCTCCAGATGGATTCACATTTGTTTGCTGCTCTGCCTCTGGTTCATCCTTACCGCTAAAACTCATCGGGCAGCCGAGCTTCTCCTGTGCACACAGAACTACCTGAATGTACGGGGAGAACATAAATAACCTACTGGATTATATTTGTACTTCTACTCTGTGGCTGACCGTGCGTGTGTCAACCTCGCGGCACATTTATTTCAGCCATCCATCTATTTTCTGCTAAGAACTGCTATTTCACCCATACCTGCAGGCTTGAGTAGCAATGCCATCACTCACAGACGAGGAGCTTGTTACAACGGGATGACATCGTGGGGAGGGCTGTGGTAAGTCAGTGAATTGCAGACATAAACTATACAGTAAGCACGCCACCTTCTGGAGAAGCATCTTCAGCTTACTTTGTTATATATTTATCAGACCTTACGTCTGCATTATACTTCAGAGCTGTGTATCTGATTTCTTCTTTGGTGCCCTACTTTTGCAAATTTGCACTGGTGGGCAACTTCTTTTACAGCTATTGGACCTAATTGCACCTCACACAGAATGTAGCTGCCAGCTCCTTACAGAACTATGTGAAATCCAGACACCTCGAGACTTCCATGCTTGCTCTAAATGAATGTATGCAAAATCCTCTTCCCAGGCTACTTAATCCAATACAATCATCTGGGTAAATCAATTTCTTGCATGCAACCATGGCTGATGTCACTGCAAGCCTTTGATGCTATTTCCTACTACACACAGTACTGTATTTGACTAAACTCGGTTTCTCCTTTAGGAGATCCAGACGCTTACTGGTCATTTATTTATGGCAATCCTAACAATTGCAGCTACACCTGGCATGCATTCCCTCATGTGTACTTTCTCCAAGCTTGACTATGGTGGATTGACTATATTTTACCATATGCCTTTCTAATTTGTAACTGAGCCTATTATTTCTATTGCAAGCAACCCTGAGTTACTCTTGGTTATATTGGACCTTTGTCTACTCCAAGTTGCCCACATTTGCCCAGGCACTCATTGCACTCCAGCAGCCCTTCTTGGCAGTACATTCAGTCTTGCTAGCCTACATGGGGCCTAACTTGACTCCTTACACTCCTACCGACTGGTCTACATGGGGTTCAGTCGTTTTTGCCTGCCATGAGGAGGCTTAACCTGTCGTCATTCCACTTTTCTACCTATGCAGGTTGCAGTCCTGCCTAGCCTTAGTAGCTAACCACCGCCCTCTATTTCCTTGGAAGGGCATTGCCATGCACTTCAGCTTGTATCGTATCATTGTTCTACACCTGGCCGTGGAACTCTGGATACTGCAGCTACTTGACTTGTTCCTCCCTCTCCATCTGTCCAGGACCATCAGTGCTCCAATCTGTATCATACCATACCATCTCTTGGGATTACTTCTATATTCCTGGATGCTTATCATTCTGATTCACATCAGGATATTCCTTACAATTCCCTTGGATACTTTCGCTGCATTGCTGTAACTCTTCTGAGCTGCTACTACTATATCCATTAGAACTCTCAGTTGAGCCCTATTCCATAATGCCTTCCCTAGTTTAACTGATGTCTACAACATTGAACTACTATAGTTTCTGGATGCTTATTACCCTGGTGGAGTTACCAACTCATCCGCCTAAGTCTCTTCACTCAATCTTAACTATACTCAATCTTCAAGATACAACAGTCTACAGCACCTTTCACCACTCATATATCTGCATTAGACTATACTGCTACTCCGCGCCACACTGACTCAGGATATGCTATCATTCATGATACCATTTACAATCTATTCCTTACTATTTCACTGCTATTTCTGCATTACATGCAGTTGGTTGAGTTGCCAATTCATCCACATAAGTATCTTCACTGCAATCCCTTCCAACCTCAATCTTCAGGATACGACAGTCTACAGCACCCTTCACAGCTCTCATAAGTCTGCCATAATCTATATTACTATTCAGCTTCATACTGACTCAAGATAAGCTACCATTTGCTATACCTTTTATAATGTATTCCTTACTGCTTCACTGCTATTCTGCATCTCATGCAGCTCGACATTACTGTTACCTTATCTACCACTGCCTTAGAACCTGCCTCACCCGTTGAGCCGGAGGTTCACCGCATCGCACTTCAAAGGCCTGCACCCTATGGGCCCGGGGGTCCATAATCACCTGCTGTATGACCTGCTTTGCCATTGGGCCTGGGGGTTTAATTACTTCTACTCTACACTTGCCTCACCCAGCTCGGGGCCTGGAAGTCCATTCTACTGCATCTACCTGCAGCCGTGTCTGCCAAACTTAGGAGTTCCTTTACCACGGACTCACATCTGGATTTGTTTAGTCATTCCTTTCCTATTCTTTGGATGCCTCTGCCTTGCCACTTCAGTCATACGAATTACTACTACTACTACCAGGACTTTGTTGAGATTATCCAAAAGATGTTAAATCCCATGATTTGCCCTACGGCTTCTTGGACCTTGTGACACTGTTATGTCATTCGACTTCAGCCTCTTCAGTCATCACCATTTATGACTCGTAAGTTCAACTATTCAGGACTTGCCAGACTATTCTTACCAAGTCAGTACTAGTTTCCATACCATTCTGACTTTTAGACCATGATTATCTTTGTTACACAACTATTTGGATCACCTGATGAAGCTCTTTGATTCCTGGGCTATTACCATTTCTTCATACCCCTCGCTCTATACCGTACATAAGCTATGCAATACTACTCTTTGCTACTATGTTTGCATCATGGAGCTTACTGACTACTACAACTGACCTATGTACAGATTCACTTATCTACACTATTTGCTCATATTACCTGCTTCACCCTTACAGAGCCTAGAGGTTCATCAAGACTGATTCCCTATTCTACAACCCACTTCCCCCATCGGGATCTGGAGGTACATTTAACTTATGTCTACGTATTCACACTAAGATCTATACCTAATTCAGTTACCTGCTTCTACTCTGGATCTGAGATTCCTACTGCTCTGCCATCTACAGATCACGCAGCATACGCCCAGTTCTTGTACTTCATCCAAGACCATCATTTGCAAAGCTTGCCAAGAGGAAAACAAACTACCCTCCTCCTACTCTGGACATGGACACTTAGCCTTTTGGTGACTAGTTCTCCTTGCAGAAGCCATCCTTACCTGCCAGAACATTTCACTAATGTAACTTCGATGCTTCAAATTATTATTATCGACCATGGATTCCAGTCCACCACCATTCTGCTCTGGACATGAATTCGGACTAGGAGTTGCTATTTTATGTATTTATTTATTTAATATTTCGGAGAGACCTTTGAGCATGAGCTCTTTTACAAAGGCTCCACGTCAGGGTGGATAAATAAGACAATACACATATACAGTGGTTACAGATGCCTGCTCATCGGCATTAAAAAGAGATTACATAAGAATTAAACAAACTGGAGAAAAAACAGAGTAGTTGTAACAGAGTACAAAGCTGTTTCTAAATGATTGCACCAGTTAGCCCACCCCAGCGACCTCAAAATCCGTTGTTAGACTATGGTTGAAAAAACTGCATAGAGGCTAAAAGCTAACCCAGATGGCAACGGGCTGGGTGACAGTGAAAACAAGAGGGCAGGGTTTTAACCAACTCACAGAGAGCAAGAGGTGGGGGATAGTGGAATGGGGTGCTGTGGGGGGGAGGAGCAGCTCCAAAAGGGCTTTGTTGAGTATGGGAGTGGTAGGGGGGTAGGGAGGGACAGTATCAACGTGTGGTTAGAGCAGATTGAATAGCTTACTAACGTCCTTGGTTGGGTTGGAAACTGAGGCAGGGTTTTCTAGGTAGCCCTGTTGGGTGCTACCTTGGATGAAAGCCTAAACTAACAAGTGCAGCCTGAGCAGCAGGTACACTTTGAGCAAGACATGAGATGCTGTTTGAGGCCTGCTTTGAATTGGGACAGTCTGTTTGTTTGTAGTTTCATCGGGAGTTCATTTATCCAGATGGGGGCCCAATAGGCAAAAGCATGCTGCCCTAATGAGGTTCAGCAGAATGGGATAGACAGTGCTCCATTCTTCCTCCCTCTGGTGATGTGAGAAGTGGGAGAAGCCTCAAGCAGGTTTCCTACACAGGGTGGGGTTTTGCCGAGGAGTGCCTTCTGAGCCAGGAGGCAAGTTTGGTATTTGATCCTGTCTTTTAGGTTGAGCCAGTTTGTCTGCTCATACAGGGTACAAGTATGAGTGTAGTGATCCGCACACAGGGTGAGGTGGCATGCCTTATTTAGTGCTATTTGGACCCTTTTGAGTACTGCATCAGAAGCAGCTCCATAGACCACCAGCAGTTAGTCAATCGTGGAGAGTATGGAGCTGGAGACAGAGATTCCGAGTGCTTCCAGGGTGAGGGATTTCTTATGCCTATAGAGGACCCCGATCTTTGTGTTTACCACTCTAACAAGGGAGGCTATGTGGTGTGTATAAGTGAGAGAGTCATCAATGATGACCCCAAGGTACTTGAACATGTGTACTTGTTCAATCTGCTCACCAGCCTTATTAATGATTTCAAACGGAGTGTGCCTGCGTTTATGGTGAGGGCTAGATAGAAGCATGACCTTGGTTTTCTTGTAATTTAGTAGCAGCTTTTGCCTACTGAACCAGTCCTCAAGTTTACTGAAGGAGTTTTCTAGTTCTGATTGTAGGACAGCCTGGGAGGTGCTGCTGCTCAGCAGCACGGCATCATCTGCATATAAGATAAGTTTGGTGTCACAGGCTGTGGGTAGGTCATTTACAAACAGGCTGAAAAGTAGGGGCCCTAGAATTGATCCTTGAGAGACTCCTAGGAGTACATCTTTGGAGCTAGATAATGTCTGCCTGTTTTTGACTCACTGGCTCCAGTGTGTGAGGTAGTCATTGAACCAATTCAGGGTGTTTGGTGCCACACCCATTTTTGGAGCTGGAGTACTAGTAGAGGGTGGTTTATGGTGTCGAAAGCTTTGGTGAGGTCAATGAAGATGGACTCCACCAATTTTCCTTCATCCAGCGCCTTGTGTGCATAGTCGGAGTATTCCAGTAATGCCATGGTGGTACTGTGTTTTTGTCTGAAACCATGCTGGTTTGGACAGAGCAGATTTTACTT
Organism: Neoceratodus forsteri; assembly: GCA_016271365.2. NCBI lineage: Eukaryota > Metazoa > Chordata > Ceratodontiformes > Ceratodontidae > Neoceratodus > Neoceratodus forsteri. The sequence goes on along the minus strand of CM057449.1, from coordinate 1,104,834,096 downwards.
GTTGAGGTATTCTGTGAGTTGATTTGCCATGATTTTTTCCAAAGCTTTGGATACAGGGGAGAGGATAGATATAGGCCTGTAGTTTGCCACCAGTGCCTTATCACCATTCTTATGCACTGGTATCACCAGGGTTTGCTTCCATACCACCGGAAACTGAGCTAGAGTCAGGGATTTATTAAATAGCATTGTTATGGGCATGATCATAACATCAAGTGTAAGAGATAGTAACTTCATGTCTAGCCTGTCACTCTGTCACTCCCCAGTCTGGTTTTGCCTAGGACTCTCCTGACCACTGTTTGGGCCTCCTGCGCAGTCACCTTCTTAAAGTAGAAGGCTGGGTGGTTAGTTGTCGGCAGGCTGGTGCAATCTAAGTCCTCCACAGGCAGAAGGTAGTCTGGCGGCAGCACTGGAGACAGGTCTGTAAAGGCTTGGTTAAAGGCATCAGCTATGGCTAGCGGATCTGAGGAGGGTGAGTTATTTATATTGAGCTTCTTGGGGTGCTGCTTCTGATCTTTTCCAAGGATGTACTTGACTTTATCCCAAAACCACTTTCCATCTCCCCATGCGTTGTTAAGCTGAGTCTTATGGAAGTTAGCCTTTTCCAGTCTGATAAGCTTGGTGCAGCGATTTCTGGCAGTTTTGTAGCACTGTAAGTCATGCTTGCTACCTGAATTTAAAGCTTTTTCCCAGAGGTAGTCCCTCTCCTTTAGGAGGGAGAGGAGCTTGCCGTCATTCCAGCCTTTGACCTCCCACTGAATTTTCCATTTTGTGCGTGGTACATAGATATCACAGATGGAATTGAAAGCCTCAGTGAGAAAGCTACGGGCTTGGTCCAGCATAGGTGACTTGCTTATATGGGACCAGTGGTAGAAGGATGCTGCTACGTTCACCAACCGGAATATTCAGTACTTATTCAGCTTTCGCTTCACTGGATCAGGATCTCAAACTCTGGAATTCGAATTAGCTTAATATTGTTATTTAGGATTATTCTCCCTTAGTATGCCCAGAAGGATGGGCAGGTCAGTAGCCATTGGTCCTCAGAGGTTTCCCCCAAAGGGTTTTTTTCCTCTCCTGCGTGCTACTGGTCACACTCTCTGGAGTTGGAGGAGATAATTGTTTGATATTTTATTCTTTTGGGGGGCCTCATACTACCGGACTAAGCATCCTTTTTTAAGGTGGGATACAGAGTAAGGCCAAACCAATACCAAGTCATAACACGTTACTCGTCAGCTCAAGCATCTAAGCACCTTGCATAAGACTATCCAGCCCACTTGTACTATAATCGCTGACTGCATAACTATGTTCAAAGTACCTAAGCACTGATCAATTCAAACTGCTAAATATCTGACGAGCATTGTCCTATTTACTGATCTGGCCTCTGTAGCCAAGCATAACCTACATTATTCCGCTACAATATGTAACATAAGTACTGAGCTCTGAACCACATACAATTTAAAGGTGCATGCCTGTAGCTGTATTGGGGAAGAGCTCCTCCCCCATACCCCACTTAAACCAATGGGCTAACCACAGCTCTGCTTAGAGCGAGTCACACTTACCCTCCATCCTCCCCTGACTCCTTCTCCGGTGCTCTTATCCCACCAGGGGGGTCTCATACTACTGGACTAAGCATCCTTTTTTACGGTGGGATACAGAGTAAGGCCAAACCAATACCAAGTCATAACACATTACTCATCAGCTCAAGCATCTAAGCACCTTGCTTAAGACTATCCAGCCCACTTGTACTATAATCGTTGACTGTATAAATATGTTCAAAGTACCTAAGCACTGATCAATTCAAACTGCTAAATATCTGATGAGCATTGTCCTACTTACTGATCTGGCCTCTGTATCCAAGCATAACCTACATTATTCAGCTACAGTATGTAACATAAGTACTGAGCTCTGAACCACATACAACTGATTTATGTTCAGATATTTGCTGGGATAAAGGAAGTCTCATCTCTCCTACATAACCATTAGTGCAGGGACATTTCAATTTGTACACAACATCCATGCTTGAACATGTGATATGTTAAATAATTTGTGCCTGTTCATTTCTATGAGGATTATTAATTGTATTCATTCTTTGGGCATTTGAACATTGGGCACAACAGACACACGGATAGTTCCCTGGTGGTAGTGGTCTAAAGCTAAAGCCTCTTTCCACTAGATCTGGTTTCATGTCTGAATGGAAAAATTTGTCCCTCAAGTAGGACTGCATCTTGCCACAGTTAGAGGAGGACTGCAGAAAAGGTTTCCACTTATTTGAGTCTCAGATAAAATCTGCCACTGGTTGCATGTGATACTTACAATTTTGTCAAAATCTTGAAAGAATGGAGATAAAAGCACTGTTCTTTTTTGTTGTCCAATGTTTTTGTGTCTTGTATTTCTCAGTAAAGTATTTCTATCCAAGTTTCTTATTCTGTTTGCAGTTTGTTCCAGGATACCCTTTTGAAATCCTCGCTCACAGAAATGCCTCTTTCTTAAAGCCCCCGACTAGTACAGTTCCTTTGTGCCCTCAGAAACTGATCATTCATAATTTTCTAAGTGTGGTAACTCTCTGTATGAAAAATTGTGCTTCTTTCAGTGGGTTTGCAGTATAGTCTTGTTCCTAATCTGCAATTTACAATAGAAATTTCAGTATCCAAATAGGGTAAACTGAACTGGCTAAATTAGAAGGTGAATCCTATTTTCAAATTACAATTGTTTAGGTTCTTAAGAAGTTATAAAAATTATTCTGGAGTGCCCCTCCACAGAAATAGCAAATCACCGATGTAGTATATACACAACACTCTGATCCCACAATTCACTGAATGAGTGGCCTGAAATGTAATGACTTTCGGAATGGCCCATGTACAGATTCATATATGATGGGGCCATTGTGCACCCCATCGCTGTCCATTTTAGTCATTGACAATATGGTCCCTCGAATCTGAAACAGTTGTTATACAACGCAGTCTCTGTAATTTTTACTAGGAATTTGGTGGGTGATACATCCGTAGCATTTCTTAAATTTAACACATTTTCAAGAACAGACACTCCCTCTCTATGGGGGATTGAGGTGTATAAATCGCCATATCCATGCTAGCCAAAATTATATTGGACAAGTTTAAATATTGCTCATTAAATTCATCAATGAACAGTAATACATCCCTTGTGTCTTGTAGGTGAGTAGATATGCTGGTCACAAAATCTCTAACATGCGAAGCTACGTAAATTGACGGGTTTCAAACTGAATTTAGACCGGTGACTATAGACCATCCTGGTAAAGGAGTAATTCCTTTGTGCACCTTGGGATGGTAGTAAAAAAATGTGAGGAACCGGATGTGGTTTTACAAGGCTTTCTGTGGTATATATTCCCGATGTCGACATGTTGACAGTGGAGTCCCCTACAGCGACAACAGCACCACAATGTGGTAGGGAACCACTGGCAACGTCACTATCTGTAGGGAATCCTGCACCCCCCCTGACTCAGCTCTGACTCAGAGTTGAGAATCCTAAGTGTGGGGTGTGGGGGGTTTGGGGGCGAAGCCCTCCAAAGAAAACACTTGCTGCTTCTGCAAACCGGTAGCTGACTGCAAAATGCAGTCTACCTGCCGGTTTTGCTGTCGGGTTGTTTGACAAATCTTTTGTCAGTGACCCGTCATGGATCCACCTTCTGTTATCCAATCTGGTGGCCACCCTGCAGCTCCTTTCTATTCACTAAGTCTGACATTTTTGCTCTAACTTCAGGTACAGGGTCTCTGGGCAGAACCTTATAGTTTGTTACATTGGTCAATTGTTTGCTTATGTCCTGTTTGTAGTCATCCTTGTTTAGAACAACTACCCCCCCCCTCTTTGTTAGCTGGTTTGATAATAACCATTGGATCATTTTGTAGATCCTTTTAAGCCTATCTCTCCTTAAAGAGCTGCTGACGCCTCAAAGAAAACTTTGAAATACATAATATTTAGGTACAGTGCAGATTGTATTTCATATATGATCAATAGATTTCGCCTCCCCATTATTTATTACTGAGGGAATTTGCAAGACTACATAATCTTTATCACTTAGAGTTCATCTGCCTCAATAGCTTACTCCCTACTTCAAGTCATAATCTTCTGTTGTAACATCACAGTCTGTTACCATGGGAGTAACAGTGATGTCACAAGCACTGCATTATGACCTCAGGTAGGGAGGAAGCAACAGGAATAGATAAACTCCTCAGAAGCAAAGATCCTGTTTTCAAGCAAAATACCTTAGTGATAATTACTGAGAAGTACACTAGTGTGAAATACAAGCTGAGGTGTGTCTAAAGGTTTCGTTAAACTTTTCCTGAAGGTATCAGCTGCTCTTTAAACTTCTAATTCTATGAGGTCAGATTCTGATTTTATTTTATTACTGTATCAATGTCAGTAGACACAGCCACACAAAAAGTCTCAATATAATGTGGTATTAGACGGGGGGGGGGGTATTGTAATTTTATTTATAGCTTACTTCTCAGATCGGTCCATTTCAGAAAGGGTTTGTTCCCTCACACTGAAATGGTCTCTCAGTCATATTCATCTGAAGAAACATTGTAAGTCCAGTTTAATTTGAAACAAATCTGAGCTGATGTAGGAGCAAAACAGAGGCTTTTTCATAATACTGAAATATGATGATCTGTTAAAAGTTTCCCTGAGAGGTTGAAGACTGCCCTGGTCTATTTGTTACTCTTGTACCCCTGTTCCTGTTCTTCTGTGCTGGTCTTCCTCTTTCTTTTTCTTTCTCCTTTTCTTTTATTTTTATGGTGCTTTGATTCCAATGTTTGGTTCCCTTTGTGCTACACGAGCTGTTCTCCCACCCCAGAGGGTCCCTGGTCCTCTCTCCCACTCTGGTCCGCACATTCGTGTTCTGTCCCACTGTCCTTGTCTCTCCGTATGGAGGTCTTCTTGTTGCCTCTCTCTCTCTCTCTCTCTCTCTCTCTCTCTCTAAAAAAAGTCTGTCTTTTCATGACAGAGACTTAGACAGTGGCAAGCTTTTTCATGTAAGGATACTTATTATTTTTAAAGATAAAGTAGTATTACACATGATTCATTCCTTTATTGCTAGGGTAGCAACAGAGTTTATCAAATAAAAAAAGCATGGCACGCATCACCCGATTCAGTGCAGAAGGAAACTCCACAAAGATGTATTCATCCTGGACAAGCTTTATTGCAGGCAGCAAACAGAGTTTTACTAGAATCATGAGATACACCCACCATCATAATGTCCCAATCCTTTTAATGAAAAAGGAGGAACGAACAATGAGCCTGAGAACAAAAGGTTTTTAACATTAATGCCGGGAAAGCTGCTGGAGAACTCATAAAAAAGAACTGTTGAACACTTACAGAAAATAACTTTGACTTGATTTCCCAATATAGATTTTGAAAAGATAAAGCACACCAGACCAGCAATATTGTAGTTTTGGATACTTTCTCCACAGAAGCTTATGAGAAGAAACCTGTAGATGTATACCTGGATTTCAACAAAGCCTTCAGCACTGTGCCACACAAGAGACTAGTTCATAAAATGGAGAACCTAGGCATATCTGGTCATGCAGTGAATTAGAAATTGGTTGCAGGACAAGAAACAAAGGGTTATAATAATGTCAATCTATCCACATGGAAAATAATGACCAGTGGAGGCCCACAAGGTTCTGTACTGGACCCAACATTATTTAAAATGTTTATAAGGGATCTGGAGGTGGATACCAGTGGGTGGGTTGCCAAGTTCACTTAAGACATCTGAAGACATCAAAACAGGAAATGTAGTTACATCTTAGCAGGAGTTTAATGAAAGGCAGAGGGACCTGGGCATGCTATGGAAATTGGTTGAAAAAAGATGAACCGTTCTTCCAGGCATACAAACATATGAACATACAAATGTACCTGCAGATAAAGGCCTTACGATCTATCTAGTCTGCTTGAGTGTGCAGTTCCCACTGCATTTACAGAAAAACTGCCCCCTCCCCACATCCTCCATTGATCCCTGTTGAATACACCCTCCCCCTCTACCTGCAACTTTCCCCTTCAACCAGTCCCAACCTCTCTTGAAGCTGTCCACCATTTTTAGGGATACCACTTCCTCCAGCAACTCATTCCCCATAGCCACCACCCTCTTGGTTAAAACGTGCCTCCTCATCTCCCTCCTGAATCTTTCTCCCACCAGCTTTAGGCTGTTACCCCTAGTGGTCTTGTTTCCACTAAGCTGAAGAGGCCCTTGGTGCTCACCCTGTTAATCCCTTTAAGGTACTGGGAGGTTTCAGTCATGTATCCCGTCTCCCTTCTGTCCTCAAGAAAGTACATGTTGAGCCCCCAATCCTCTCTTCATAGGTATTGCCTTGCTGGCCTTAGATCATCTTGGTTGTTCCAGCAAGTTGATATCCTTCTTGAGGTAAGGGCACCAATATTTCACACTGTAATCTAGGTGTAGTCTCATTAGAGACCTGTACAATGGCAGAACAACCCCTGCCTTCTTGCTGGCAATTCCCCTGGCAATGCAGTCCAGCATCCAATTTGCTTTGGCCACAGCTTTCCTGCAGTGTGCCAAGTGTTTCAGGTCAGTCTAGATAATTACACTCAGGTCCTTTTCTTACTCTACCTGGTTGCCTGCACACTCCCAACCAGTATTTGGTCTCTGAGTTTTTCACCCCCAAGTGCATAACTTCACACTTTTTAGCACTGAACCCCAGTTACCAAATGCCAGACCAGTTCTCTAGCCTAGACAGGTTTTCCCTGAGTTTCTGTCTCCCCTCGTCTGTATTCACTGTCCACCTTCTCACAGAGCTTTGCATCATCCATGAGCAGGCACACATATCCTATCCTTGATCCCATCCGCAATGTCACATATGAATATGTTATACAACAATGAACCAAGTACAGAGCCCCGTGGGACTCCAATGATCACAAGCCTAGCTTCTAAGAATCTGCCCCCCCCCGACTTCCACTTTCTGACTTCTGTCCTACAGCCAACTTCTGACCCATATGACAAGCTCAGGCCCCAGTCTCCTGTGAGGTACAGAACTGAAGGCCTTGCTGAAGTCCAGATACAGAACATCAACTGCTTGGCCCTTGCCAACTGTCCTGGGACATTGGGAGACTGTGCTTTTAGTGTCTTTGGGCTGACCCTGAGGAATTTGCTTCCACTTACAGTCTGGGATGCTCCCTCGACTGAGGTGTTTAAGCAGAGGCTAATGGCCCACCTCTTTGGCCTGGCTGTCACAGATTACTGAGTTCATCCTTGATGTCCTGTCCATGTTTTTGGCAACCTGAAGCTTTTCTTTTAAGATACTGAGCTATAAATGTTATTTTGCTGTTGTATTTTGTTATTTTTGGATATTATTTTATTGTATTTGATTGTCTGTTTTATTTTATTGATGTTTGCTAGGTGCCCAGAGCCTCCGAGAATGGGCACCCTATAAATAAAAATTGCCTTGCCTAGTGACCCAGTCAAAGAAGTCAATAACATTAGTCTGGCAGGACCTCCCTGACACAAGCCCATACTGCCTCACATCCTGGAGCCCATTATCCTCCAGAAAGTGCACCAATCTCTTTTTCAGAATGGTTTTCATCTGCTTGCCCACTATTGAGGTTATGTTGACCAGCCAATAGTTTCCTGGTTCATCCTTCGGCCCACTTTTATGGAAAGGCACCACATGTGCAGTTCTCCAATCCTGTGGCACAATCCCTTACTTCAAAGAGGTGTTAAACGGGTGTGGTAGGGGATTGGCCAGAGCCTACACTAGTTCTCTTAGGACACTTGTTTGCACACCATCTGGCCCTTGGGATTTATCCACCGTCAGGGCCATCAGCTTAAATGGCGCTGTCCATGACTTCCCCCTCCTGGTCCCCATGCCCTGTTCCCTTGTGGCACTGGTCTGTCCTTCTCTCTAGTGAAGACTGAATGGAAGTACTTGTTAAGTACCTCCACTTTCTTGTCACTACCCTCTGCCAAACCACCCTCCTTTTTTTTTTACAGTTAATCTTTTTATTGAGATTCAGAGATATATAGAGATATACAACCTTTGTAACTGTCCAACATTGGTACAACAGTATGCATTCATTGAGCCATATACAGTTTTACAAAGACTGGAGATTTTGTACAGTGTATTGTAAGTCATCAGGTATGCAGTTCAAACTAGACAGGTTATTAACATCCGCTTGCTAGGTTTTTGTTTTTCCTACCTAGCCAAGAAGCCACTTGTATGCAGACGTAGTTTGCAATTTGGGAGGACTCCTGGTTGGGGGGAGGCTGTGGGGGGGTCTGTATTATAGATGCTATCTTGCTCTCTGTCCCTCAAGAGGAGCATGGCTTTGTAGAGAGGGTATCAACATTGTGTGCTGGTATCCCATAGGTCCCCCAGTGTTTTCAAGGAGGCTTCAGCAAATCTTTATTCTGTAGGGCCCCTGTGTTATTGGATTGGCTTGTTACATATTGAATGAATGAGGACCACCTGTCTTGGTATGCCCTTGTATTGCCAGCAGTGAAAAGTGATAGCTTTGTGAAGGTGGATAACTTTTCCATGGCCATCAGCCATTCTATGAGGGTTGGGATTTCAGTAGTTTGCCACCTTCTCAGGGTGAGTCTTTTGACTTCCACTGTGGCTTGTATCAGCCACAGTTTATTCTGAGCTGGGATACAAAGGTCTTTCATCTCTAACCCCAGTATTAGTAGTGCTGGTGACAGAGGGATCTGATGTCCCAGTATCCTTGAGCAGCATACAATGACCTTCGTCCATAAGGGCCGGATTGGGGGGCAGTGCCATTGAATGTATGTTAGCTCAGCCCCTGCTGCATTACACCTCCAGCATTGGTCACTTGGTGTCAGTCCCATGGATTTTATTTTTGAAATTCAAAATCTTTATTGATTTTATGAAACATCAATTATTACAGAGGTTACAAACAGGTATGAAACCGGCTAACATAACAAACTAATTAAGACCCATACCCCCCCTCTACCTCTTACCTCCGGAGTGTGCCCATACCAGAAAAATGGACAGTAAGAGTTGTGTAATACTTCTTATGGAGAGTCAGAACAATCAGGCAAAACTAAAGCAGGTATGTGGAGTATAATTTGCCCCATTTTTTGTCAAAGAGCTTAAGAGTATTACGAGAACCAGCTATCAAACGTTCCATGTGGAGATAAGAAGTCAGTTCATTTAACCATTCACTGTAGGATGTGGAGAGCTGATCCATACAGTGTTTAAGCACAAGCTTTTTAACAGCCATTGAAATTAGAGCCATGTGAAATCTGTGCTCCTTAACCCTGACCTCAGTATATATACCTAGGAGACATATTTCAATGGTGAAGAGCCCCTCAAGGCCCAATAGTGGGTTCATCCTGGATTGGATAAGTTACCATAATGGGGCTACCTTTTCACATTGCCAAAATACATGAAGCAGGTTACCTTCTGCTTTGCTACATCTGGAGCAGGTGGAATCTGGAACACGGCCTATGTTGGCCAGTTTAACAGTCGTGAAATACGTATCATTCAGTATGTAGTGTTGGGTAAGTCTAAGTTTGTCCTGGGATATATAATGATAGAGATATTTCCATATTTGTGACCAATTAGGGGAATATCTGGCACTAATGAGCTCCAGATTTTTGAACCTGGAAAAGGTACTGAGTGGCCAACGATTAAAAGACTAGCATAAAACAGTGAGATGCTGTGAGGTTTGGAAATTACATCCCGCAGCTGAGTGAGAGAGGGTTCCAACTTGGATATCTGAGGGGATACACCAAAGAGGTGACTTATTAGGTGCCTCAGTTGGAGAATCTTAAAAATATGTACCTGGTTCAGATTATATTTTGAGAGAATATCAAGGGAAGCCATCAGAGAGTCTGGGGAGTAAAGATCGGTGACTACTGCATCCTTCAATTGCGGAAGCTAAGCTGACAAAATACGGGAATCAGCTATCTTGATATTAGGATTGAGGAAAATAGGTTGAGCAAAATCCTGCCTTGGGGAAAGCTTGAAGTAAAAACAACATTGAGAGGAGGCCTTCAGCGAAGTACCTATCACAGTGTAGCATAAAGGCGGGGGGGGAGGAGAGATCCTTCCATGAAGTGTAGGGAATAGATGAGACCATTAGATTGTGAGTCACTAGAAGATGATGTTCGAACTGCAACCAGATTGGATCATGAATATCTTTAGGATTTGAGAACCATCTCCCCCGCTTTGTAAGGTGACTGGCCCAATAGCATAGAAGAAAGTTGGGGAGACAGAGCCATTTCTTTAGGGAGAGACAGTATGAGAAAGGAACACCTCGGGTGTTTGTTGAGACAGATAAAATTAGAAATTGTAGAGTGTATGTGGTGAAAGAAAGGAAGGGGCAGCCAGATATTCAACATGTTAAAAGGATAAAAAAGCCTGGGAAGGATGTTCATTTTGACGATGTTTGTACGATCCCAAAGCAAAAGTGGAAGAGATTCCCAGCGCTTAAGGTCCTGTTGGAGAGTGACTAACAAGTCATCCAGATTTAATTTCTTGATGGCCGAAGGATTTGTAGAAAGGAGAATACCTAAATATCAGATATGTTGGGGAGACCATGACATTCTATATTGAGCGAAAGCCCCCTTGTAGGTGAGGTGATTTAGAGGGAAAATTTCTGTCTTGAAATAATTGAACTTGTAGTTGGAAAAATAACTAAACTGGTTGATTACCTGGAGGACATACTCTAAAGAGGAGGTGGGGTGGTTTGAATGTAAGAGAATGTCATCGGCATATACCGAAAGGGTTAAGGCCTGATTAAGCATTGGGATGCCCTGAATCTGGGATGATAGCTTAATGCTCTGAAGTAGGGGCTCTAAAGAAAGATTGAACAAAAAGGGTGAAAGGGGACAGCCTTGCCTGGTGCCTGTAAAAAGGGGAAAGCAGGAAGAAAAAATCCCATTGCAATAGATCCTGGCCACTGGGGAGAAGTAGAGTGCTTGGAGCCACCAAAGGAAGGAAACAGGGAAGCCCATTTTCCTCAGGGTAGCCCAGAGAAACTCCCAGTCTACCCTGTCGAATGCCTTTTTGTTGCCTAAGGAAATTAGAGCCATGGGGGTGTGGGATGATTGGGCAGTCCGGAAAATGTGGCTCAGTTTCCTGAAGTGATCCACTGATGACCTGCCCGGGACAAACCCGACTTGCTCGGGACTTAGTAAGTGCATCCATATTGCTCTGATATGCCAGGAGAGTATCTTAGTAAGTATCTTGATATCATCATTTATGAGCGAGATTGGGTGATAGCTAGCTGGATGCGATGGGGGCTCACTCGGTTTTAAAAGGAGAACTATCGTTGCTTCGAGTAGAGATGAACTGAGGAGACTGGAGGATAGAATGTACTTGTACAGTCTAAGCAATAGGGGGGCTAACTCTTTGGAGAAGGTTTTATAAAAGTTGGAGGGGAAGCCATCAGGTCCGGGAACCTTATCTAGTGTTAGGTCCCTAATTGCTTCCTCCACTTCCGATAGTAATATTGGGGAAGATAGGTAAGACCACTGGTGGTTGTGAAGAGAAGGAAGGCCAAGGGAATTAAGATAAGTGTCAGTCTCCTGTGGAGATGGGGAGGAAGTCTGTTGGGCATAAAGGGAGCAATAAAAGTCTTGGGCTATATCATGGGGGGGTTGTCTTGTTGGACCTGTCCGGGGCTATGACCAAGGGGATTGACCTTGAGCTTTCTAACTTATGCAGTCGCAAGGCAAGAAGCCTACTAGCCTTTTCCCCTTGGTCCATATACTTAGCTTTAGCTTTAATAAAGGCATATTCAACCTTTTCTCTTAGCAAATCCGCATATTTGTTCCTGAGAGAGATTAAGGCTTGCATAGACTTAGAAGATGTATCGATTGAGAGAGATAATTCGACGGCCTTAATTTGGGACAAGAGGGATATGTCTTTTGCTTCTCTAAGATGTTTTCTTCTAGAGGCTATCTTAATGAACTCACCCTGAAGGAAGCACTTGTGAGAACACCATAACATATCCTCTCTCTGTACCAAGCCCTCGTTAAGCTCAGTGAATTCCTGAATGAGGGATTGTATCTTTCCAGTGATTGAATTGTCTTTCAAAAGTTGGGTATTTAATTTCCATGCCAAATCCCTCAGATGGAGTGGGTCTGGAGTGAGAGTCACCCAGACCGTGGTCAGACAGCACTGTGGGTTCAATACCTGCCTGACATAGGCCATTCAAAAGTTTGTTTGTTTGTTTGTTTTGTTTGTTGAATTTTGTTGACCCAGTAAGTCCACTGAGCCTAGGAGTCCCTTTTTCAAGGGTGACTGGGGAGGGGGGATACAAATGGTAAGCAACTGAAACTGAAGCAGACTAAGCTGTTGGTGGTATTTTTAGTGAATGAGGGAAATTTGGCCAGGACACCAGGGACATTCCCCTACTCTTTGCCAGTAGGGGGAAAGGCTGTCTGTGAGATGGCCACTCAGAGCGGGACGTTGGAGGAGGAGGACGTCTGCACAGTGGGAGCATTTGCCTCAGCTCCCTCTGTTGTTGAGCTAGAGGCTACTTCAGCGGGTATCGCTGACTTTGATTGGGAAGAAGAATACCACAAAGCTCCTATTTCCGTGGAGGAAATGGAGACACCTACTACTAAAAACCTGGGTAAAGTACTCTTACAAAAAGTCGCTATGTGCACAGACTACAGTGGTTTGGCTGAGGAGCACGGACTAATACAACTAGGAATCATGACGTCGGTAAAACAGCTGCAGAGTTCCGAGGCTCTCCCTGTCATCAGTTCAGTGCAATCTGTCAGCGTGTCAGCTGGGGAACGGCCTTCTGCAAGCCCTGCAGGGCAGGGTGAGTCAACTATCTCCTTCTCAGTCAACACTAAAGCCACTAATTCTGATAGTGTTCACACCATGGCTGGCAGCAAAATTGTTGGGGAAAATGAGTGGCTAAAGCCTGAAGATTCATTACTGGAGGAATGTGATGTTTTTGACTCTGTGGGTTTAGCTAAACCTCAAGGAATTGTTTTGGCGCCTGTTTCCTCTGATTTTGGTCTGAAAGTAAGTGCTCCACTAAGTAAAGTGGCAGGCTTTGTATTTAAAAAGCCAGTAGGGGAAGAGTCTGTGGTTCCCTCAGCACTTATTTACCAATCTCAAGCGAAGTCACAAAAGGGTGTTACGGAGTTTCTTTTTTCAGACATTGGCCTTAAGCAGCCAGGTAATAAGGACTCTGTGCCTACCCTTGTTAAACCTTCTAAACTACAAGCTGAAACAGAATTGATCCCTCCTAATCCTTTAGGGGGACCCTGGATGCCAGGGAAGGCCCTAGTGGGGGCAGGTTGGAAACAGTCTTCATCTGGTATTTGGTTACCAGACTCCGAGTGGGTTTCTAGTCTGAACTCTTCACAAGATTCCCCTGCCTGGAAGCCAGGTTTCAATATTAATTGTGGTCCAGCAGCTGAGTCGAAAGGGTCTATGCCCAATGAACTTAGGCCTCACGCCTCTTCTATACCGCCTAAACCACTACCTTTGCAGGACAACATTCCCCAAAAAAGTCTTTAATCCCCAGACTCCAGCTATCCCACCACGTCTGGAGGATTCGTATCCCCCTCAACATAAACCCCTTATGTTGGACCTGTTTGCTACTGTTAAGGGAGAGGCCACCCTTCGAAGAAATGCCATGCGGATTCATTACAAAGGAGGGCTAGAAATCAGACTGGACAGATATTATGTGGGGAAAACTCTCCTTAAAGACTCCCTTCACTTCTTGCCAAAAGATGTATTCGCTTTTATAAACATATCTTGAGAGGATAATTTTGATGTTAGCTTTCGGACTTCTCATGCTTTAGATCTGTTTTGGGAAAGGTACGGGCAGGTCAAGTTTTCTCCCACATGGACCCCTTTTCTCATCATCCCTCTTACTAAGCCCTTGATAAAATTTGTCACTGTGATGTTCCGGAATGAGGGGGTCCATGTGGAAGATATTACCTTTTGGTTATCACAAAAATGTGAAGTTTTGAGCTCTCCAGAACCCATTTTGGATTCTGAGCAATTCTGAACGGGGGGTTGGAAGTACAAAATCAAGCTAAATCAGTCTGACTCTGGTATTGAACATACACCTAACTCTTTTCTATTGGGTAGGGATAGAGGGGTATGTTTTTATGGGGTGCAGCCTAGGGCATGTTATAAGTGCGGCTCAAGGATTCACCTGTCCAGTGTCTGTGACCAACCCCGGTGCAACAATTGTGGGGAAATTGGGCATGGCACTATGCAATGTGCAAACCACACCAAATGTGATCTATGTGAGGAATATGGGCATATTTTTCGGGATTGTCCTTGGGCTGCAAAGAATAAAGCATCATGCATAAGTCCTGAGCTTTTGATTCAGCAGGCTCAGGATGATGTGGGTCCCATCCCCCCTCCCACTTCCTCCCCTCCCCCTGTGTTTCATAAACCCATTATTCAGTCTATCTCCTCTACTGGGTCCTCTTCCCCCAGGCCTTTAGTGGAGTTGAAAGCTATAGCTCCACAAACCCATGAGAAAGATAAGACCTGTGATGCCCCTCTGGTAAGTCTGGAGATGGTCCCAGTGTGCTATACAGATTTGGTGGGCTCTGAGAAAATGATTAAGGTAGTAGCCCCTTTATCCCAGTTACACAGAAGGAGATCCTCCAGGAATTTGCAACCAAAATCTCCCCCTTCTTCTATTTCTATAGAATCTAGCAATTCCTATGCTGCCTTGTTCACCCCATGGGGGGAGGCTGACATGGATGTAGGGGATTCTGATTCTCAAAAATCTTCTTTGTCCACCATTTCTCATTCAGTGGATAATTACAAAGAAAAGAAAAAGAAAAAATGGAAAAAATAATAGATAGCGGTTCTTAGCAAACTATTCAATGCTGACAACTTGGGGTTCTTTGAATACTCATAGTTTATTGAATGCTATCAAAAGGCAGGCTCTATTCCAATATATTCATGACTGGAAAATTCAGTCAGCTTTTTACAAGAAACCTGGATGTATTCACTAGAGCTATTATCCACTTTCAAGAGAGAATGGCCCTGGGGTCCCTCCTACTGGTGCTTTGGAACAGATAGTGTGGATGGGATAGGTATTTTGCTCAACTCCTTTGATTTTTAACTCCACAACTTGATAGATCTCATTCCCGGTAGGTTCCTGATCATAGATGGGAAATAGCGTAACATTTGTTATAGATTTATTAACATCTACAACCCTCAAACAAAAGCTGATAGAGTAGCTTACATGAAGGCAGTGCAACCATATTTGGTCACTTTGGTTAACATATTATGGGGTGGGGATTTTAATTGCAGCTTAACTCCACCCCAGCCGAATAAAAAAACTTATTGCGACTCTAATGCACTAGCCTCTATAATTAAGACTGCCGGTTTACTGAATTGCATGTCTTTCCTTTCCCAGGGACCCAGGTTTTCATTCCTAAAAGGGAGCTTACACTCTCTCACTGATTTTTTGTTAGTTTCTCCTTCTGTGCTGGTTAAAGATTTTCAAATGCATCCTATAGAGTTTTCAGACCGTCTATTTTTAACATGCTTCTTTCAACCAAAAAGCCTGACCCCTAAACCACAGGTGCAGTGGAAACTGCATACTTCTATGTTAGATTCCCCTCAAATAAAATCAAGTGTCAAATTGATTTTTCAAGCCCGACTATCAGTGGCTTTTTTGTATACAGACAAGGGGGCATGGTGGTCAGATACCAAATTAGCTCTTCGGAGCTGGTTTAAAAAACAAGGAGTTGTAGCTAAAAATCAGAAATTTTTAAAATACGTATCTCTGCGACAGCAGCTTCAGAGGCTAATGTCACTCACATACACTTCAAAACAGAATTATTCAGAGCAACTTAATGTGCTTAAAAACACTATGAAAACATATCAATATGATAGGGCAAAAACGTTGCAAGCCATTTTTTCTAATGGTACGAGGAAATCCCCTATAGGAGATCCCTTTGAGGCTTGCAAATTATTGAAAGAATCTTCCACTATTGACTTTCTAATTAATGCAGATGGTTCCAAAGCAGTAACAAAAGAACAAATCAGGGATCCCATTAGTCAGCATTATCAGTTATTGGAACCTGAGTCCCCTATCTCAGAGGATACAATGATTACTTTTTTAAATTCTTGCAGTTTGCCCTCCGCAGTGATGGAGGCTCAGTTTACTAGGTCCTGCTACCTGCACGGAGATACAGGACGTTATTCAAAAAATGAAGCCTAATGTGTCACCTGGGTTAGACGGACTTCCTAACCGGCTATATAAATGTTTTTTGCAAGAATTCTGTGAATGTTTAGTAATTTTATTTCAGTATTTTTGGGACACTAATTCTATGTTCCCATCCTTTACTGCAGGATTTCTAATACATTTATTTAAAGCTGGGGATAGGCATAGTATTAAAAATTGGAGGCCTATTACTCTCCTGAATTCTGATTACAAAATATTTGCTAACATATTAAATAATAGACTTAAAAGGTATGCTAAGCTGGTAATATCCCCATATCAGTTTTGTGGAATTCCTGAGAGAAGGATCCAATCAGCCTTAATGATAATACGAGATGTGATCGAACATTTATCTCTTACTGGTAAATCTGGATGTATAGTAGTTGCAGACTTCGAGAAAGCTTTTGATAGGTTTTTTCTTCCTTATCTTTTCTTAGCCTTAAAAAATTATGGGATTCCAATAAAACTGATTCAAATCATTGAAATGCTTTATCAGCATACTACAGTTTACCCCTTTTCTGTCACTGCTGGGCACTGCTCCGAGCTTCCAAGTTAAAACTGGAGTCCGGCAAGGATGCCCCCTGAGCCCTCTTTTGTATATTTTTTCATTAGACCCCCGTTACAATTTTTAATTAACTCACCGAGATGGGTAGGTATTTTGGGAGATACTCTTGCTAATTAGCTCTATTTACAAGCTTATTGCTGATGATTTAAACCTATATTTTTCTGACCAGGTGCAAATCCAGGAATTTTTGAAGGTATTTCAACTCTTCTCAGCTATTTCGAATGCGAAGTTGAACTTGCAGAAAACCAGAGGCTTATTCACTGGGGCACTAACCCCAGTTGCAGCAGCTCAGGAGACTATTTGTATTTCTAGAATACCACTGAAAATTTTAGGCATTCTTTTTGGTCCCCAAAATCTACCAATGGAAAATTGGGAGCTAGTATTAAGAACAGTGGAGGGAAAGGTGAATAGATGGAAACAGTGGAAATACTCTAAACTTAAACGGATACATATTCTAAAACAATTTATTATTCCCTGCTTACAGTATACTGCCATGATTTTCCCTGTACCATCACAGCTGGAGACTAAGCTTTACAGTGTATTTTTTCAAATGTTGTGGGGGAATCGCCTAAACCCAGTAAAAAGACATTACACTTATTTAGAGAAAAAATCGGGTGGTTTGGGGATGATACTCCAATTGTGTTTATGTTTTCCCTTTTTCTTAAGAATACTATTAAATGTGGACTGGAACAGGTAGAGAGTGTTCTAAAGGCGTGGGTAGTCAGGGCATTGAGCTATTATTTTAAAGCCTGGCATAATTTAGCTCCAAAAATGAACTCTCATTTACACATACCCGTGTATTTTAGACCGGCTGCACAAAAATTGTTTAGATGGTAACTCACAAAAACCATGATTCAGAATAATAACATGCAGTCCTTGTATAGATTACTTATGGCATCCATTCATCCACAAGCTCCTTGTTTTAAGAATTGTCTCCTTGGTATGAATTCCATGGTGATGGTTCAACTCAGTAATCCCAGATTGCCTCTGAATCAATGGGAAACTCAATGGCATATTATATATGGCCATCTCAACGTTAGGGGGAATGCAAAATATAAAGTTAAAGAAGAGAGGAACTGTCCTTATATTGATTGCATAAATGTTGAAGAGACGATGGAACATTTTTTCTTACAGTGCTCCTATGTAAAAGGACTGTGGGCTTGCTTAGCAAATATGCAGAAGTTGAAATGGTTGCCTATGACTACATATGACATATTGGTGTTAGGGATTTACCCCCCCAGTTTTGCCTCCTATCATACCAGCACCTTGCATTTATTTTTCAGTTGTGTATGTTTTTTTTTTTTACGGCAGGCGAGATGTCAATGGGTCTTTTATCAGAAGAAAATGGCTTATGAATGTTTTGCTTGTTTGGTATCAAATGAACTTTCCAGAATATACTCACAGGAAGCACAGGTGTGCACCTCGCTTAAAGTTAAGAAATGGTGGAAAGGCTTTACACATTTCATAAAGTTCAAGTAGTTTGCTGTATGTAAAATAAGAATTATAGAATTGTACTGTGTTTTCTTTTTTTTCATAAAAAGTGGAATATTTGAGATACTTTGTATTACTGTGTTGTGATTTATGTTTCTTATTATAATAAAAACTCCCCTACTCTTTTCGATAAGTGCCATGGTATCTTTAACATCCACCTGAACTACCACCAATCCAGGCAGATGGGACCTCGGTTTAAAAATTAATTAAAATATAATCTAATCTGGACAATGACTGGTGTAAGGCTGAGTAATAAGAAAAGAGGCGGTGGGAAGGGTTAAGGATACACCACGGGTCACAAAGGCCGAGCAGGTCTATGAGGTCACCTAAAGCTCTTTGGGTTGGTAATAGGGGTTTCCAGTGCTGACCAGATTTGTCCAGGTCCTGCATAGGCAGAATGTTCCAGTCTTCTCCTAGTAACAGAGAGGCAGACAAAAGTGGAGCAATTCTATTGGCTAAGGTCATAAGGAATGAGGAGTCCCCATCCACGGGTCCATAGATAGAGGTGAGAATGACCGACACTCCTGTAAGGGTGCCTCTGGCCAGGATGAATCTACCATTGGGGTCCTCCTGGGTTAGATCAGCCTGAAAGGATACATTGCCTTTAATAAGAATAGCAACACCCCGACCAGCTGACAATTCCCAGATGCAAAAATCTGGGAAATTCCCTGTCGATGAAACCATAGGGCCTCTTTCACTAGTAAATGAGTCTTCTGCAACATGATAATCCCTGCATTAAGCAATGCACAGTGTTTAAGGACTTGTGATCTTTTCACTGGAACCCTAACACTCCTAACATTCCATGAAATTACTTTAAGCATACCACTCATCTTTTAATGCAATCCTAGTTAAAGAACTTTCAAAAATAAAGCAAAGTAGCACCACTACCCAACGGGCACACTCCCACCCACCCCACCCTCCACCCCAACCCCATTCCTTAGCACACAAAATCTTGAAAAGCTCAAGGGAATAACTGGTCTCAGGATAACAATATAACCAGAACAAACCCATTATTAAGAAGTAAACAGCCCTCATGAAATGAAGCATGATAGGCATGGAGGTATTCCCTCCCATCCCCTCTCCTCCAATCCCTAAACATACACCCTCCCCCTCCCAAATCCCAAACATAATACAACCCAAAACCAACCTAATAAAGAAGTACCACTGAGTCGTAAGGTGAGACTGCCCTCCCTCCCCCCAGTGAAACCCCAACAACTATTTACAGTGGTCTCCATTAATAGAAGGAAACTACAAATCAGAGTGAGAGGAACCCAGCTAGGGAGACCCCCCAATAGGCTCCTAAGCACATATCCCAGGAGAGTACACTTCGAAAGCTCTTGGGTATCTGTAGGATCCGAGCCAGCCAGGGAAGTAATAGTTCTAAAAATCCACACCTACAGATCCAATACAATGGGATTGTGAAGGAGCCAGACTGATGAGCTTTGCAGGTGTATCACGAGCTTGCGCAAGCCAGGGTAATCCTGCCCCTCCCCCACAACGCCATCCCCATCTAAGGTTAAAACAATGAAAAACATCTCGAACCAGGATATAAATGAAACCCAGAATGAGCCCGGAGTCCAGTCTGGTGTCAAGGGGTGCAGCCAGGGTGAGCCACCCAAAATATCAGAGATGAACTGTGGGCTAACAACAAGAAGACCATAACAGCAAAAACATCAGCCAAACCATTCAAATGGCCCAAAAACTGAGTAACCACAAGTTCAGGTTATGAGTTTCATGTAAATAGAGGCTCTCGCTAAGGAAAGTTAGCCTAACCCCCCTTTTACGGTTACATCAAGTCCCCAACCATGCAAAAATCATAAAGTCCACTTTGAACATATAACAATCAGATGTATGAATAGAGGAACAGTACTTGAAATGCTGTAGGTCCTGGAATGCCTGCCGATTAGGTTAAGGAAGTGGAGGGGGAAAGAAAAAGCACTCGGACCAGCAATTGGTCCTATTCATTAGTAACTCTCCCCTCCAACACCCGAGTAGATCAGTTCCATCCTTGTGGTGAGGATCTCTGCACACAACTGCCCTCCATGTTGAAAATCAGGAATTACTGCCGACAAAGCCTGGCCTACCCAACGGGAGCACACCAAGTCCTATGTCAAAACACAGACCATCGGCAGGTAAATAAAACCACAGAGCCTGAAAATCTTTATTTAGAGATAGTGTCCTTCCAGCCAGATTCAGAGCATTATAGAGGAGGTGTTCAGCCATCCTTGAATAATTCCGTCCAGGTTGAGCTTTAGATCAGCCGCAGCTAGGGTTGGTGAGTCATAGGAAGACCAGGAGCCCACAATTAATATTTGAAGTTTAGTGGGATAGAGCATTTTGAAGGGAATACTCGCAACTATTAGTTTGCTGACTATGGGATAGAAGGCTGAGCACTTCTGCCGCATTTCAAATGGCAGGTCTTGAGTAATTCTAAGTTTGGATCCCTCCCACATAATGGCTTGAAGCTCCCTGACTTTATTTAGCATGTGTTGCCTTTCAACATAACTTAGGAATTTCAGAATCAGGGGTCTTGGGGGTGAATCAGGTGGAGGTCGGGATTGAAGCGACCGGTGGTCTCTCTTGATCTGATAGCTGTTGTTAAGGGGAGAAGTGCCCACAATTGTTTCCAAGAATTTCTGTGCAAGTGCAATAACGTTGGGGCCTTCCTCTGATTCTGAGAGACCCATGATAAGAATATTGTTCTGTCTGCTTCTGCCTTCAAGGTCCTCCATTTTAAGCTGTAATTTGTGGACAAGCTGTCTGAGCTGGGTTATTTCAGGATCCAGTTTATCTCTCCACCTTTCCAAGGAAGAAGATCTGGCCTCTGTGTCACCAACTGTCTTGGCCAGGCCCACCATGTCACCGCAGCTAGATTTAACCTCGATGACATTTCCATCAAGGTTTCCCGAAAAGGTAGCAGTTCTTGTAAAAAACGATCCTCTGTGAGGGGGACTGGTTGTGTAGCTGCTGAGCCCTTTGAAGTAGAAGCTCCCCCCTGAGGCATAACCTTTTAGGGCAGTTTCTCAGGCGAGGGGGGTGGTGTGTGTTTGAGCTGGGCCCTCTTCTTGTCAGCATCCATCGCGGAAGAAATGCTTCCTATAGCGATGCAATGAATGATAAAATGAATGCTGAAGGTGTCCTCTCTTTGTTGTTGTAGTTGTTTTAGCAAATTCGGACCAAAAACAGTGGAAAAAAGATGGCGATGTGAGGATAGAACAGGAGCCCTGAATGTTTGCTACCACTAGGTTCACTGCATCATGTGACCTCCCCAGTCCCATGGATTTTAGTTGGGTAGGGGTGTGATACTATAAGTGCATGATTTTATTTTGTATCAGAAGGCTATGTGGGTCATTACATGCTTTTTTAGACCAGTGTACAACACTGCTTCCATTGTTCTTCAGTAATGTTTTGGTTCAGGGCTTTTTGCCATCTAAGTTTGGCCTTCATTGAGGGGTCTAGGGCACTGTTCCTCATCTGTTTATACACTATTCTTGCCAGGTTTTTGGACTTCTTGACCCAGTTTTTCAAGGGGAGTCTCTGCACTCTTTCCCTTCCTGGTACTGTACATCTACAATATAGGCAACCTTTTTTAAGTTTTTCTTGGTGTAGGTACCTTAACTACAGGTATTTCCTGAAATATCTTCCTCGCAGGTGGTATCATTCTTGGAAGGAAGCAAAGGAGTCCATGGTTTGGCTCCCAGCCATCCGAATGTCCCTAACCCAGGTGATCCCACTACTTCTCCATTCCCCCTAGCTTAAGGGTTGGTTTTCTATGAGCCATTGTGGGTTGGAGCACCCCGGATTCTATGCCAATCCATTCCAGTTTATCAGGCCCCAGGTCTTGGAACATCCTGCAGGTTTTTGCTACTGAGAATGCATACGCATAATGTTGAAAGTGGGGGAGGTTCTAACCTCCCCTGTACCTGGAGACCCTGAGCTTAGCCCTGCTGTATATGGGGACAGTTGAATCCCATATGAATTTCCAAATCATAAAGTCTATTTTTTGAAACCATTTCCCTGGTATCACCACCAGCATATGGGCTAGGAGGTAGAAAACCCTTGGAGCTAGCATCAATTTTTATAGCCACAATTTACCCGGCATAGAGAGATTAAGGTGTTTCTACCTGTCTAGCTCTGACTGGAGGCTGTTTGTTAAAGGTAAAAAGTTTTGGTCAACCAGTTTGCTAATCATGTGGGTTATCCTGATGCCTAGGTACTTTATTCCCTTACTGGCCCACCCTAGATCCAATTTGGAGGCAATCTCTGGTGTAACAAGGTCGTTCAGAGACAGCACTTCTGTTTTGCTTTTGTTGATGCGTAACCCTCATATGACTGCAAAATAATTCAGTAGTTCTAAAATGTGTGGTGCGCTCACCTCCATATCTTTGGTTAAGATCAGGCAATTATCTGCATACATCATTGTGTGGTACAATTTGCCCCTTATTTCCAGACCTGGTATTTGTGGATGCTCCCTCAATGCACTAGCTAAGGCTTCCACTGCCAGCACAAACAGCATAGGAGAGAATGGGCAACCCTGCCTGGTTCCTCTGTGCTCCTCAGTGCAAGTTAAAGGGATCTGACATAATATTATTTGTGAGAACCCTGGCCTTGGGGCCATTGTATAGTACCCTAACCCAGCCCCTGAAAGATTTCCCAAAATTACACTTGTGTAGTATATGGCATGTAGGAAATCCCATTCTAGGGAATCAAATGCCTTCTCAAAGTCAATTGAGATAGCTGTAGCTGGGGAGAGTAGGGCATTCACACTCTATATTAGAGTGACCAGTACTCTTAGGTGGTTGGCGCTTGCATGGCCTTTAACAAATCCCACTTGTGAAGGGTAGATCAGTGAGGGAAGGACCCTTTCCAGGTGGGTTTGCTAGTTCCTTTGCCAGGATTTTAGTATCTGCATTAATTAAAAAAAATGGATCTGTAACTGGCTGGGAAGGCTGGGTCTTTACCTGCCTTGGGAAGTACAGTAATGACTGCTTACCGCATAGTTTCTAGTAACCCTCCTTTTTTTCAGGGACTCAGTTAACATATTTAGCATTGGAAAGGAAACAGATTCCTGTACCAACTTATAGAAATCTGCAGGAAAACCATCCCTCTTGGTGCTTTGTGTGGGGCCATATTGGAAATAACAGTACCCAGTTCCTGTGCACTGAAGGGGGCATGTAGCATGTCTTTCTCGTCCTCTGAAAATTTCTGAATCTTAAGGCCAGCTAGAAAGGCTGAAAACATTTGTTGGTCCCATATGACACGGGATCTGTATAGCTTTTTTCTAAAATTCCTCCATGGCTTGGTTTATTGCTTTGGGTGTGACTTGTAACTCGCCCTTACTGTTACATAGCTGTGCAATGTGCCTTTTGCTTGTAATTTTTTTAGCCAGTAGGCCAATAATTTACCTGATTTTTTCTCCCTTGGGCCCAGTATTTATGTTGGGTTCTCAGGATCTTGAGTTCAGCCTTCCTTGTGGCCAAAACATTCAGCTGCATTCTCAGGGATATTATTTTGTAGACCAGCTCTTGGTTCTTAAGGAGCTCTGGTTTATGCTTATAGAGGTTCTCTTTGCCTCTAGTTGCTTTTTAAGTCCTTTGCCTCTTTCTCCCTTTTTTTCCTGTGTGTGCTGCGTAGCTGATTATTTTCCTCATTGCCTTTACAGGCCTCCTATATTGCTGCTGGGGATGCAGATCCCTGTGGGTTATCTAGAAAGTAGTTTTTGGTTTCATTATTCAGACATTCCTTGAAGTCTGTGTCCTGCAGTAGAAATGGATCCAACCTCCAGCTAGTAGATTTAGAAAAGGGTGGGTTCACTGCGATGGTCAATGTTAGGAGGCCACGGTCAGAAATATATATGGGGCGATTTTGACATCTGACACTTGGGGGAATAGGTTTCTGCATGTGAACCAGTAATCCAGTCTGCTAGATGTGTTATTGGCTACCGAGAATATGTGAAGTCCTTCTCAGTTGGTGTTTTAATCGCTAGGCATCTTGCAGGGTATGTAGGAGTAGCATGCCCTTCCAGGCCTAATTGGACCTTACATGCAGCTCAGGCTTGGTGTTTGAGCAGTCTATATAATGGTCTAAGTCCAAGGTTGCAATCCCCTCCTACCAGAATTTCTGCATCTTCTGGGGCCATGTCTGCTATGGCTTAAGAGATCTAGTTAAAAAATCAGGAAATCTTCGTTAGGGGCATATATGTTTGCCAGAACAAAGGGACCCACTGGGGTGTTCACCTTGGCCAGGACCCAGCTCCCTTCCTTGTCAGACCTACAGTATGTTCTGTTAGGGTCCATCTAAGTTGCTTATGGCATAGTATTGACATTCTTCTTTTGCTGTCCCAGCAGAGCTGTGCACCTCACATCCCACCCATTCCTTTTAAGCTTCTTAGGCTCTGATTCTATAAGTTTAGTTTCCTGTACAAAGGCAATTTGTGTCTTTAATTGTTTTAATTTGTTGAGGACTTTTTCTTTTATAGGTGAGTTAAGGCCCTCACATTCCATGAGTAGCTTTGAGAACCTGTACATCAGCCATTTCTAGTTTTTGTTGATCTAGCAGGTTCACTAATGTGCTACTCCCACAAGTTTCCTTTGTGCAGGGTTTTTATGCTTAGTTGCCATCTGTCTCCCTATCCTCTGTCCCTGTAACCCCTCTCAGAACCATGTGCTTTTCTGTATACCTTGATTGAAAATGACTCCATTCTGTTATCTCTATCCCTTTTCCCTATGGGGGCCTTGCATCCCTGTCCTGGGCTCATATGGTATGCTCATTGCACTAGTTCTGTACCTGTCATAATGGGCCACAGGCTATAGCCATACCTTTGTGGATTACAACACATGCCCCCATCCACAGTAATACTTGTAAACTTAAGAACAGTATTTAACACTTCTATATTTAACCAAACACACAACCATCTATCTATAGAGGTATCTACTCTTAACAGCCAGTCTAGGCTGTCTGCTGCTTGCCCATGATTTGAGGAGCACCCAGGGAAGAAAAACATTAACAAGTGATTTAACCATAGGAGGCATTCCTCATATGACATTCAATTGATTACTTTTCTTTTCATTAACAGTGCACTCCGGGGCCCTTTCTTATCTGGTGACCTGGGCTCGGGCTAATTTAACCCCATTTCAGGCTTGAAATGACCGAAGTGTGTGCATTCTACACTGCCCATGCTTTGCGAGCATTTGATTAATAATTTATGCTCTCCAGTGCAAAGTGCTCATGGTGTGCCTATATTTAACCATTTTTGCTACCCTTGCCAGCAAAGAGAGGTGTATGGGGGGGGGTCTTATCTCCCCTCCCGGGCTCAACTGTCCGGTGTCACAGCTGTCATTTTTCTGGAGTATGTGGACCCCCTTACATCTTTACCTCGGGTAGCGCCATCACTACCTCCCCCCCCCATGGAGCTTCAATTCTGACTTTTCCACATCACTTAGCTCCTAGTGAGACTGGTTGTACATTACCACTGCTTGTAATCATCTTCAACGGGTATGAGCCATGGTCCTGATGTCAGGCAGATCAACCTCAATTCTCTGTTAAAGCCCCATGTATTTTATAATTGTGGCTTTACCTGTTTTGGTGGTGGTCTGTTGCACCTCATACATTGAGTTATACCATGGGATTGACTCTCGTTAGGGTGCAGCACTTTGTTCAGCAGGTCAGTTCTCCCTTGTTTCAGGGGATACTGTGAAGGGAGGATCAGTAATTAAAGCTTGCACCTTGTTCCCCTTTAGTGGGCAGCGCTAGCCTGCCTTGGGGCTCCTAGACTTCATGGATATATGTGGCCTCTTATACCTCATGCTCCAGCGGTAGAAACAGTATACTGTCCCTATTGTATCGCTGCTATGGAAGCAATTTGGTAACAGGCACTACATCCATATGCTACCAGAATGCATGTTAATGTGAGGCAGCAGCTGCATTCATCCAAAGTGGAGGACACAGAGTTTAAATCTCACAGGAAGAACAACTATAGTTGAAATGTTCTCCCTCCCCAAGTTTACAAATCATATGAGCTGTACTATAGCCTGGCAGGAACTCCAGGTGGTTGCAAAAATTCCTTTGTTCACAGTGTAAACTTCCTTTTTTTTTTTTAATTTTATCTTTTTCCACCTGGCAGAACCCCGTCATTCCATCAGCCCTGGTCACGGCCCCCAGAGATCTCCACCACCGTCTATGGCTGCTGAGGACCCTCAGTCACCCCTGGCTTACCTCCCAGAGGGCGGGGCCGCGGCCACCTTCTATGGTGACCATGGAACTAATGTCTGGTCGGGGACCCACAGGTACGGTAATGTAGTGAGGTCCTCCGGGGAGGGCTTCACGGCACAGTGGTCCTCCATTTTCCACCATTTATATTACAGAGGCGGGATTGCAATGATGCCAGCTGGCCAGTCATTTCCCAAAACTGTACTGCCAGATGCCTGAGATCTCCCGGCTCTGCCAGGAGTCCTCAGTGCACCGATCACTTCCCCACCTACCCCCGGAGAAGGAGAGTAATCCATAGGACGCCTCCATCCTTCCCCTGCCGTCCTCCGTGATCCGGGTCCATTCCCAAACCCGGGTCACCGGTGTCACAAGCGGAAATCCCACCGCTGCACCAGCAGGCTGGCCACAGTGTACACTTCTAACTGCAGCTGTTTTAATTGCTGCCCCTTTGTTCAGTGGTTTGTTCAATTGTCATTCATTAGCGGTGTCAGGGAATCGCATCGCTTAAAGTGGTGTCCTTTGTTCTACAGTTGGTGGAAGCAGGGTAGTCCAGTTTTGTTATCTATCTGGTGAGACACTAGCCTAGAGCGGTATTTGACCCTAGAACCTCTTCTTAAATTACTGATCCAGCTTTGGGCTATCAGGAGTAGCCTGTTCCTGCAGTAAGCACCCCTCTGCCACCTCACTGACAAAATTTGCCCATTCATGACATAGAGGAGCCCCATCTGTGAAGAGGTCTTGACTTGGGTTGGTCTCCTCAGGCTGTGCACTGGAAGACTGTGTTAAATCTAAGGCTGTAGGTAACAGTTCTCCAGTGACTCATAGTGATCTGAGGTTTTAATAGGGATGTCCCCAGGGAGCTGATACTGCCTGATGCATGCTGTGCCCTCTGCCTGCTTCTCGGCCTGTTCCTGAGGGTGGGAGACCTCCTTCTGAGGGATCTTTTTGCTACATTTGGTTTATTAACTTCTTTAGCTCACCTCGCTGGACCTTCTGCCATGGCTCTTCTTTTCCTGTTGCTTGCAAATTGTTGTGTTCTAGTGCACACTGTTCCTCCTCTGTGAAGTCCATTCTCAGCCATGTGTCCTCATGGTGACTAGGAGGCTGTCATGACACTTTGAGTCTCTCTCCCCCCCGAGTCTTGTAAAAATCACTCAGCTTCTCCTGGAGTGTTGAAAGTCAGATACTCCCGATTGGACTGAATTCTGAGTATTGCTGGGTATCATAGGGAAGCCGGTATACCCAAGTGATAGAATTTTTGCTTCACTTCGTCATATGCCCTTCTCTTTCTTGACAGTTCTGATGAATAATCTTGGTACAGCTGTACAGAGACCCCTTGTCATTTAATCTCCCTCTGTTTTCTTGCAGCTCTGAGATAAAGTTCTTTAACTGGGTACCTCAGTAACTTACAAAGTGTAGGTCTGGGGTGCTCCCCTTGCTTAGTTTTGGGGACCAGTGATCGGTGTGCTCTCTCACGTTCAGGGGAGGGTCATTAATCAGTTGCAGCATAGCTGGGAGAGCGTGCTTTAGGAAAGACAGCATGTCCCTACCTTCCATCCCTTCTGGGACACCTACAATGCGGATATTCTTGCAGCAGGCATGATTTTCCAAAGCATCCGCTTTGGCCAGCAAATACTATATTTGGTCATTATGTTCCTGAAGTTGGTCCTCATGCTGGTATAGCTGAGCAGCCTGATGTCTGACCGCCATTTCTGTGCCTGACACTCTAGCCACTTGCCCTTGTAAATCACACTTTGTTTTTACTAGTGGTAATTTTAAGTTCAGTTGTATCCTGTAGTACTTTATTTACCAGTTCCATTATTCTCCCTAGTTCAGGCATTTGTGCTGGAGGGGAGTCTCTACCAGCCATTTTAATCCACTATGCCCCCTACCTTGGCAGTTGTCTCTGGAGCTTTCCGTTGGGTGCCACAAAACCTGAGGTCTGCTGTCTTAATGGCCCTCCAAGCGAGAATCACACAGCTATGTCAGAGATCTGCTTCCCACAGAGGTACTTCATGATGGCAAGGTCAATTTGACTGGTTAAGGTATCTTCAGAAAGCCCTGATTTTCTGATTTGTTGTTTTCTTTTAGTAAGCCCAATGGTCAAAATGCTATTGTCAGCTGGTTGTAAGAAGGTTTTCCTTTTGTCTGCTATGAAATTAACCAGCCACCATCTTGATGTTGAGGCCCTGCCCCCCAAAATCAACCACCCTCCTTTTTAGTCTAGTTCATCCTTAATGTTCTCTCTCTCCTTATTTATTGGAAAAAGGCCTCCTTCCCTGTTTTTTACCCTTGTGCTAACTGCACTTCCTTTCAGCCTTTGCCACCTTAATCTCTTAGCTCATCTCTCTTGATTTATTTATTTATTTATTATACAACTCAGATTTACAGTCCTTTGAGTCATGGACTCATTTCCAAAGGCTCCTTGTTAGACACATACAGATTACAATAAACAAAATATAAAATAGTAACAGAGGAATATAATAGCAAAGTTTCAGGCAGGTAGGTATAACAGTGGTATGACATCACATAGCTTCATACAGTCATGTTGGTACATGGGTAGGTATAACAGTGGTATGGACGAGAGTAACTTAGTCTAATGGAGAATAACGTAGAACAACTTCATATGGTTATGGGGTCCATGGACAATTGCCCGAGCAGTAACAAAGGGACAGTCTAAGGGGGTTGGGAGGGGGGAGTGGGGATTTTCAGGGGGGAAGTAGAGTGGGAGTGAAGATAAAGAAGCTCTACATGAGGGATTAGCTGTCCAAGGAACATTATCACGCTCTATGTGAGGGATTAGCTGTCCAAGGGACATTGTCAGGGAAGGGGGCTGTAGGAGGCTGGACAGTTGAGATGGGGGCCACGGGTCTATCAGCAGTTGCAGCAATGTGAGGCAAAGAGGTGGTTTCTGAGTGCAACTTTGAAGGTGCCTAATCTAGGGAGGCTGGCAATAGATGCAGGGAGGAAGTTGTACCATAGAGGGGTCCTATATGGGATGGACTGTTGGGCGAGCGAGGTCTTGACTCTGGGAACTGTGAGGGTGGATTTGCAAGTACTGTGAGTCAATACTATGGGGGAGGTGACACTGAGGGAGGAGGTCACCCCTGGAGGGGAGAGGCCCACGAGAATTTTCTTAGCCAGCAGACAGGATTGGTAAGGGAGCCTCTGTTCAAAATTGAGAATGTTGGTGAGCGAGTAGAGAGAGCAGGTGTGGGTGCATCTTTCAGCACCTGGCAGGAGCCTGCAGGCCTTATTAATGGATAGATGTACTTTAATGAGGGCAGTTTTGTCAGCTGCAGCACAGATAGGGAGGCCATAGTCTACCAGGGATAGGACTGATGAGGTTACTCCGCATAAAGTGCCTCGGGGTAGACAGTCCCTGTGGTGGTCGAGGAGACCGACCTGTATGTTTATGGCTGATGAGAGAGCTGCAATATGGTGGTGGAAGGTGAGGCAGGATCAAAGGTGACCTCAGGTATTTGTATTTAGTCACCTGTTCAAGAGGGACTTGGGTGCTGGGGAGGATCTGGAGGGGTGTTTCTGGTTTTATTCTGATGGTGGGCAAAGAGCACAGATTTAGTTTTTGAGGTTGATGACCAACCTGTGATCAATGAACCATTGTTCGGCCTTGGTGAAGGAGTTCTGGAGGGTGTTCTGTAGGGTGGGGGGGTGTGGGCATGAGACAAGGAGGACAGCATCATCCGCATAGAGAATGATTTTGCTGGAGCAGAGGGTGGGGAGCATGTCAAGGTGGAGACTGAAAATGAGTGGGCCTAATATGGAGCCTTGGGGGACTCCGGAGCGGATAGGTTGGGCGTTGGACAGGGTGCTATTGATTTTTATGCACTGGGACCTGGATGACAGGTAGCTGTCAAACCAGGATAAGAGTCCCTGAGAGAGACCAATATTCTGCAGGGAGTTAAGAAGAAGAGGGTGGCAGACCGTATCAAAGGCCTTGGAGAGGTCGATAAAGACTGCTCTGGCCAGGTGACCAGTATCCAGAGCAGTTTGGAGGAAACTGGAGAACTCTAGCAGGGTAGTGGTGGTACTGTGCCCTGCACAGAAGCCATGTTGCTCCCTGCACATGATGCTGTGCCTGGTAAGGTAGTCAGATAGCTGGTCAACCACAATTTCTTCCAGCGCCTTGGAAAGTGGGGGCAGGATAGAAGTTGATCGGTAATTACTGGGGGCGGTGCGGTCTCCACCTTTGTGAATCAGGGTGACGATTGCCATCTTCCAGGCAAGAGGGAACTGACCTAGGCAAAGTGAGCAATTAAGCAGGTGGGTGACGGGGGTGAGAACTGCTTCCAGTACTCGCTGAAGTAGCCTAGTGTCCAGAGGGTCGTTGCAAGGGCTGGTGCTATTGAGGGCTTTGTGCAGGTATGGCTTGGCTTCTTGCGGGGTTATGGTCCAGAGGTCAAAGGGGGGTAGCAGAGGTTGGGTGTGGGGGATGGGGGGACTGCATTGAAGAAATTCTTGGGCAGGACTGAGCTGAGGTCGGTGAAGGAGTTGTTGAGACTGTCGGCAATGGTATGTCGGTCTGTGGTAATGGAGCCATTGATGACAAGTTGGGATGGGGGGGATTGAGCCTTCCCATTCAGCTCCTTTAATTTACCCCAGAAATTCTGGGCATCACCACAGGAGGAGGCAAGGGCGGATTTGTAGTGCTCAGCCTTAGCCTTTCAGATGGCCCATGTGCACCTGTTATGCTTGGCATTATAGGTCTGCCTATCTGCTGGTTTACCTGAATCCACTGCTTTATGCCAAAGATTGTCCCTTAATTTCATTTGTTGGAACAGTGCTGGGGTGATCCAAATGGCATTTCATTTTTTAGTTAAGGTCTTGGAGAGGGGCATGAAGATGTCACAGGCTTTGTTGAAGGAGCTAGTGAAATAGTCAAGCCCTTGGTCTATGGTTGTGACATGGGTAATGGGGGTCCAGGCACATTAGTCAAGGTAAAGTCTTAGTTTACTGAGGCTACCGGTGTGGAGGTGCCGCTGGTGGAGTGTTCTGGGGGCAGGTTTCTGAACCTGGGTAGACCAGGTGAACATGACTGGGAAGTGATCGCTAAGTGCGTTACAGAGGATATGTAGGTCAGTGATCTTGTGGGGTCGGTTGGGGAGCACAATATCTAGGAGGTTACTGGTGCTAGGGGTGGGATTGTACCTTGTAGGTTGGGAGATGAGTTGTGTCATGTTGAGGACCGTGAAGGAGTCAATAACGTGTGAGTTAGAGCTGCAAAGCCAATTAGAGTTCAGGTCCCCTAGAAGGACCTTCTCGAGCTTATGGTGTAGCTTGGTGAGGTAGTTTGTGAGTGAGTGGCTGGCAGGGGTTTTGTTTCAAGAGTCGATGTAGGCCACAGTAAGGATCAGTGATGTCTTTGCAGGGTCTGGGGGGATTTGGGCAGGGCTTGGGCACCGTTGTCTAGTTTGGGCGATGGGAGGGCATGACCTGATAGGGTGTTTTGCATATAGAGGGTGCAGTCACTGCTGCGTTTGCCGACTCGGTCTTCCCTGAAGAGGGTGTAGCCAGGGATGGAGATGAAGGAGTCAGGGGTTGTCTTAGAGAGCCAGGTTTTGAAAATGGCTATGATATTGGGAGTGTGCTGAGTGGTCCAGCACTGGAGGGCAGCAGATTTCTTTAGGAGGCTGCAGATGTTCATGGATGCATGCAGCCCTGATACAGGTGGCTGCCTGGGATGGCCAGAGGCCAGTGGGCCAGGACTGGGGTGGATGTTACCTGCCAGCATGAGGAGTAAAGAGAGTATTCTGGCAGCAGTGAGGTAGCGTTTTGAGCCAAGTTTGGTGCATGAGGTAGAAGACCTAGAAGAGGGTGTGCAGGGAATTGGCAGGGATTGGAGGGTGGGTACTGCGAGGAGGGGGAGGACCAGGGGTGGGGTAAGGATGAGGGTAGGGGATGCACGTGTTCAGGGGTGGGTGGAGTAGGTCCAGGGTGGGGGTGGGTGTCAGTGAGTGGGGATGGGGAGGTGGGGGTGGATCCAGGGTGGGGAGCATGTGGGAGGGTGGGATGGTGGTGCACAAGGGTGTGCTGTTGTAGGAGGGTGGCGTCATCATGGGAGAGGTGGTGCCATTGGGGGGGAGATGGCAAGTGCCAGAAGTACTAGTGTGGTCAGCTTATGTGGGAGGGTGGAAGTACCCATGGCTGAGTGGGTTATGTTTTAAGAGGGATAGGGTTGAAAGCAAGTCACCAAAGAGTAGATCAGCCTTGGTGGTACAGTGGCAGGGCTACAGACTTTGGTGCAGAGGGTGCAGGGTTCAAATCCATGGGTGGGGGGATACGTTGGAGCCTGGATTGTGGGTCTGTGGGGCTATGTGGGGGCCAGTGAGCAGTGTGGAGAAGGCTGAAAAGTAGGTGTGCAGCAGTGACTCCTAGTGGTCAGGTGAGGTGGAATCACACAAGGTGTGTAGTGGGGAGGATGTGGCAGGGCAGGTGCTGTTGGCTAGGTAGAGGAGCTCATTGGATGGGACTGGGTAGGAGGCAGAGTGGGAGAGGGATAGCAGAGTGGGAGGGAGACCAGAGAGTTAGCAGGAGAGGAAGGTCAGCAGAAGAAAAGAGTGGCTTGACTACAAGGGAGTAATGGTGGGGAGGGCTCCCTCTGGAGGGGAGTTAGTATAAGCTGCAAATGGGAAAGTGGGGAGATAGACTTTCGCAGCACAGGAAGTCATGTGATCAGGGTGGGCCTTAAGTCAAGGGTTGCCCATGTAGGAGGGTGGCTATGATGGCCGGACGGGCCAATAATTTCACAAGAAAGAAGCTGAGGGTTGAGGCAGCATTACTCTCATAGGCCACAATCCCTGCCCCAAGCAGAGCATTCTTGTGGCTGGCTTGTTTCAGAGTGAGGAGGGAGGGAGATGTCTGAGGCCTATTTGGAGAGAGGAGAACAATAGCAGTAATTAGTATGCAGCGGGAGCTACTTTGCTAGTTAGCCTTGATTGCGCATGTGCGAACTGTTGGCTACAACCCCGATACCAGCCTACTACTATGCACTTAGCAGAGTAATCCATCCTGTCCCCTTCCTTCTGAGTACTTTTGTACTTCTGGAAGGTCATAAATTGTTTATCACTTCCCCTCAGCCTAATCCTACTGCTGTCCCCTCAGCATTAATTTACTACGTTAACCCCAGTCCATTCTTGTGGTATTTCACACCCCTCCCCTATAAAAAAGCAGGTTTTGAACCACTAACTGCACTGGCTGTCTACTCAAATGTCAGTTACACCATCCACTAGGGCACTCAGCCCTTTGAAGTTTTATTTATTTTTTAATTTTTTTATTTATTTAACAAATCGGAAAGACCTTTGAGCCAAGGGCTCTTTTACAGAGGTTCCACATCAAGTCACAAGAATAGTAAATTGCAATGGTTTCAGTCAGTAGTAAAACATGAGGAAAGTAATTACATAAACAAAAGAACAATATGGCAAGATAAATATTGTGTGAAGTGCAGCCATTGGCCTTGTCTGAAGAGGGGTGAAAGGGCTTACAAGGAGAGAAAGTACAGCGGGTGAATTGGGGGGGGTGGAAGGAGCAAAAAAAGAGCAAGGAGGGAGATTCCACAATGAAGCTTGAGCAGGAAAGACCCACGGGAGGTTGGGGGTAGAGGGAGAGAACAAGGTGAGGAAACAGAGCAGAGAGGGGGAAGTGGGAGTGGAGGGGTAAAGGAAGGGGGGGATGAGGTAGGATGAAAAGAGGTCAGGAATGGGAAAGGGATAAGGGAGGAAGTACTGTGAGTGGAATAACACAGCAGCAGCATAGGGCTATACAGGGGCAAATGGTAAAAGAGGGAGGTCCCAGTGCATTTAGCTGTCAGCAGAGATTAGGTATAGCAGTCACAAGATGCTCTGGAAACTAGGAATTGATGCAGCTTCAGCTTAAATGGTCCCAAGGTTGCAGTCGTCGCAATCACAGGAGGAAGGGAATTAAATAAATTAGCAGCTCTAACTGCAATGGATCTCCGTCGGAGCAAGGTTCGACAGCGAGGGACAGTAAACGTTTTGCTCACAGAACTTCGTGTGCTCCGAGTTACTAATAACTTGTTTATAACTTTAACTTAAACAAGCACCAAACCCCTAAGATTACCATAACAGTCAATTTGGTTTTTGGCTGTTAAGTTCCTTTAGCTTTCCTGTATTTGACCCCCTCTTTCCTTGCCTCAGGTCCTTCCTGCATTCACACTTGCTATCTTTTTCTTGTCTTCTGCGATAGCTATACTCAATGTCTCCACTCTGGTCCCTCATCTCCTTTCTGCTCTCTCATCCCTCCTACCTCTTCCTCCTGGCCTCTCCTACCATGGCTGCTAACCACTTATTGTTACCCCTCTCCCTCATCCTGCTGTTTATTTATTATTTATTTATTAAGGTCTTGGATAAACACCTGTAAGTGGATGCTGTTTTGTAGGTTCCAGGTCAGTTAACAGAAAATAGAGAAGTACAAAAAAATGCATTTACGGAGAGTACAGTAATTTACAGGTGGTTGACACATGTAGACACAGCTGAGGCATTGTACAATGTATGCCTGTGTCCATGAATTATAACATATTTGGAGAAGATAGACACAGAGAAGGGAACAGACAAAGGTGACATAGTGGGGGTGAGGGGGGGAGGAGGGTATGTCATGTGGTAGGGTGGAGTGGGCAAACTGGGGGACCAGAGTAGTGCTGGGTTGGTAGGTGCCCTTTGGGTCAAGAAGTACAACTAAGTGCTGGGTTGGTTTACTGAGAGATAGGAGATCTGTCACAGGTGCCCTGGGTAGGGAGTAGGGCTGTGCAAATACCTTTTTGAATATTCAGCTGAATATTCGGTATTCGATTCTCAGATATTCGGTATTTGTTATTTGTTATTCGGCTAGAGAAAATGCCTTATTACAGAATTGTCATCGAAATCCTATAAATGGCTTCAGGAAGAGAAGAATGAGCTGTCATAGCACTTTGTCTTGTACACTGGTGCCACAGGCTGTCTTTTGGCACTTCTGCTTCAGCAGGAGGATGCACGGGTCATGGCATGTTGGCTTATACACTGGTGCTACAGAGTACAGGCTGCCTTGTCCCACTGCTGCTTCAGAAGGAGGATGCAGATGTCATAGCACTTTGGCTTGTATACTGGTGCCACAGGCTAACTTGTTGGGTACAACTCTGCTGTGGAGGAGGATGTAGATGTCATAGCGCGCTTTGGCTTGTACACTGGTGCCACTGCCACAGGCTGCCTTGTCCCGCCACCGTTTCAGGAGGACGATTCAGATATCATGGCACTTTGGCTTGTACACTGGTGCCACAGGCTGCCTGGTCCCATTGCTGCTTCCAGAGCAGTATGCAGATGTCATGTCACTTTGGCTTGTACAGTGGTGCCACTGCCACATAGACTGTCTTGTGCTGCTGAGGCTTCAGGAGGAGAATGCAGAATTCATGATGCTTTGGCTTGTACACTGGTGCCACAGGCTGCCTTGTCCCATTGCTGCTTCAGGAGGAATATGCAGATGTCAAGTCACCTTAGCTTGTACACTAATGCCACTGCCACATAGGCTGTCTGGTGCTGCTGATGCTTCAGGAGGAGGATGCAGATGTCACTGCACTTTGGCTTGTACACTGGTGCCACAGGCTGTCTTGTTGGGTATGGTTCTGTTGTGGAGGAGGATGCAGATATCGTGGCATCTTGGCTTGTACACTGGCGCCACAGGCTGTGTTGTACTGCTGATGTTTCAGGAGGAAGATGCAGATGTCATGACACTTGGCTTGTACACTGGCACCACAGGCTGCCTTGTTGGTACGTTTCTGTTGTGGAGGAGGATGCAGAATTCATGGCACTTTGGCTTGTACACTGGCACCACAGGCTGCCTTGTTGGATACAGTTTTGTTGTGGAGGAGGATGCAGATGTCATGGCACCTTGGCTTGTACAGTGGTGCCACAGGCTGTGTTGCGCTGCTGATGCTTCAGGAGGAAGATGCAGATGTCACAGCACTTTGACCTGTACACTGGTGCTACAGGCTGCCTTGTTGGGTATGATTCTGTTGTGGAGGAGGATGCAGAATTCATGGCACTTTGGCTTGTACACTGGTGTCACTGCCACAGGCTATCTTGTGCTGCTGAGGCTTCAGGAGGAGGATGCAGAATTCATGATGCTTTGGCTTGTACACTGGTGCCACAGGCTGCCTTGTTCCATTGCTGCTTCAGGAGGAGTATGCAGATGTCATGTCACTTTAGCTTGTACACTAGTGCCACTGCCACATAGGCTGTCTTGTGCTGCTGATACTTCAGGAGGAGGATGCAGATGTAACAGCACTTTGGTTTGTACACTGGTGCCACAGGCTGTCATCTTGGGTCGGTTCTGTTGTGGAGGAGGATGCAGATATAGTGGCACCTTGGCATGTACACTGGTGCCACAGGATGCTTTGTTGGGTATGGTTCTGTTGTGGAGGAGGATGCAGAATTCATGGCACTTTGGCTTGTACACTTGTGCCACTGCCACAGGCTGTCTTGTGCTGCTGAGGCTTCAGGAGGAGGATGCAGAATTCATGACACTTTGGCTTGTACACTGGTGCCACAGGCTGCCTTGTCCCATTGCTGCTTCTGATGGAGTATGCAGATGCCATGTCACTTTGGCTTGTACACTGGTGCTACTGCCACATAGGCTGTCTGGTGCTGCTGATATTTCAGGAGGAGGATGCTGATGTCACAGCACTTTGACTTGTACACTGGTGCCACAGGCTGTCTTGTTGGGTACGGTTCTGTTGTGGAGGAGGATGCAGATATCGTGGCGCCTTTGCTTGTACACTGGTGCCACAGGCTGTCTTGTTGGGTACGGTTCTATTGTGGAGGAGGATGCAGATATCATGGCACCTTTGCTTGTACAGTGGTGCCACAGGCTGTGTTGTGCTGCTGATGCTTCAAAAGGAAGATGCAGATGTCACGGCACTTTGGCTTGTGTGTTGGTGCCACAGGCTGCGTTGTTGAGTACGTTTCTGTTGTGGAGGAGGATGCAGAATTCATGGCACTTTGGCTTGTATAGTGGTGCCACAGGCTGCCTTGTTGGATACAGTTCTGTTGTGGAGGAGGATGCAAATGTCATGGCACTTTGGCTTGTACACTGGTGCCACAGGCTGTCTTGCTGGGTACAGTTCTGTTGTGGAGGAGGATACAGATGTTATGGCACCTTGGCTTGTACACTGGTGCCACAGGCTGCCTTGTTGGGTATGGTTCTGTTGTGGAGGAGGATGGCACTTTGGCTTGTACACTTTTGCAAGAGAGCAGGCTACCATGTCCCGTTGCTGGTTCTGGAGGAGGATGCACAGGAAAATAGTTCATCATGGGCATTCCATTCAGTTTCCCATAGTATTCAACTAGAAGTATAAGAAGAGATAACTCTATCATTTATTGGACTTAGGTGAAAAAAACAATGCGTACTACAAGAATAAAATATGCCACACCCTTAAATAATTGTGATCTTTAAGAAAACCAACTAATAAAACACAATTATGCCCATAGGAGAACAATATAACTTCAATAGGCTTAACTCAGTCAATACTGATATTTAATTGACACTCTATAAATGGGCACACTCCTCTTAATGGGATTGGGTACTACAGGAAATACACATGACACGTCCTTAAATAATTCTGTGCTTAAAAAAAATAATAAAACATAATTATGCCCATAGAACACTATAACTTTACTTCATCAGGCTAACATACAAATTCAAATCTTACCTTCGTAGCTGAGAGGGACGTCTGTGAGGACAGCACTCTTGCATGACACCCATTCTGCCCATGATGTGTGGCCACAAAGATGCCTTTT
The DNA here is from genome assembly GCA_016271365.2 of Neoceratodus forsteri. Classification (NCBI taxonomy): domain Eukaryota; kingdom Metazoa; phylum Chordata; order Ceratodontiformes; family Ceratodontidae; genus Neoceratodus; species Neoceratodus forsteri. The sequence continues at coordinate 1,104,795,852 of CM057449.1, read as the reverse complement.
AATGAATGCTACCTGTTAGGGACACATAATGAAATGAAGTGCTTCCAAATGGCCTGTACACATCCATGAAGTCTCCCTTCTCATGTGGTCATCAGATGATTCGAAATCAGTGGCCCCTGGTCAGACAGCTCTGTTTCTTCCTCTTTATTTATGTATTGCTTTTTTTGTTTTTTTTCTCCCATCACATGCTCTGTACCCCCCCCCCGATGTGACATGCACATGTGGAGGCATGCGCATGCATTCCTTGCAGGACATCCCCACCATGCCAGCCACCAGGTTCCACCTACGCTCATTGCTGGACCTTCACACATCCATGGTAGGACTACAGATGGGTGTCCCCCAACCCGGAATAGGAGAGCAGGTGCTCAATTCTACTCCCACCTCCCCCACTGGCCCGGCATCCGGTGACGACCAGAGGTCATTCCCGAACCCGTGTCGCTGGCACAGTGCGAAGTAAAGTATCCAGCGCCTCAGCCATCAGTGCCACTGGGCGTTCAGTAATTCCCACAGAAATATCACCAAACAGAAAGAAAACAATGAAATGACTGAATACTTACCTTTGCAGATCATACACACAGTATTTTTCAATGAGTCCATCAGACTTGTGATAAAATTATTGAAGGGTAAAAAAATAAAATAAAATAAACATGATTAATTTCCATCCAAGATACAGAATTACAGAAATACAGATGCACTGTTCAGTCATAATTCCCAAACCCCTTTACCCAAACAAACAAAACAATTAAAATATTTCATACAATTTACTTATTTTTGCTGGTAGCACACAATGTGGTACTTGAAGATGAGCAACATCACTCTGGCTTGGGTGGTCATCATCATCCAGATGTCTTCATCATAATTATTGGTGATTTGACATGGTAAATGAATACTGGAGTGGAGACTGGTAATGCCACACTGGTATCTGGCATATTTCAGGCATGGGCAATACTGAAGACTGGTGATGCCACACTGGTATCTGCCATATTTCAGGCATGGGCAATACTGAAGACTGGTGATGCCACACTGGTATCTGCCATATTTCAGGCATGGGCAATACTGAAGACTGATGATGTCACATTGGTATCCAGCATACATCAGGCATGGGAAATACTGGAGACTAGAGAATGATGATGGCAAACCAAGTCTTACACTTGGGTGGTGCTCTAAGCAACTACTTAGAATATTTGTGCAAAATTATGCTGAGCACCCACCACCTCACATTTCACAGGCACCATAAGTGGTTTACAAATTCATGTGATTATTAAAAAGCACAACGCCTGACGATTTCAGATCCTAAAAGATCCTTTCCAAAGGCAATTACAGCAAGACTGAACACTATTATATATACATAAATGTTGTGACATCACAGTGACATCACAATACAAACAACCTTCAAAATCATAGGATGTAATACACCCTGACCCCATGATGTGCCCATGTGAGGCTCATTACACACCCTTCGTGCTACATATTGTTAAACAGAGAATTCCAAAGATAATACAACACAGTGCTATTAAACTGCAGTGCATAACCCTTGAACGTGCAGATGTTGAAAACATATAATATTGTATATTATATATACAACAGCATAGCCAAAAATCAGCTATATCACAACGTAAAGAAAGTAGTGGAAGGAAAAGTTGAGGAATAAAAGAAGTAATAAGGACAAAAGACCAAAAGAAAAAATTAAAATGGAGAAAATAAAGGGGAAGGGAGGGGTAATTTAAAATTTTCACTGTCAGAATCTAAAAGTAATGTAACGCAAGCAAGCCATCAATGTGTAATACTCATTTCCATTTTATTTTCCACAAATATGGTATGAGATCAAGACCATAATTTAAGCCAGAAAGCTTATTATCTGCCAAAGTTACAATCCAAAATGCTTCTTTATTCAGCAGCACTATATTGACACAGAACAGCCTCCAAGAATGTCTTGCAGAAGAGCTAAAACATGGAAGGACATTCATTCCAATACACATCGATTACACTGAACCCAGGTTTCAAAAACTTGGTTAAATCAGCAAATGAATGGCTTTGTACAGTGCAAAAGACATGTCCATCGAAAATGTTGCAGTTAAAAATTCACCTAGTGTAATGTTCAAAGGGACTATTCAGTAAGACAGTTGCTTAACTCTGACACTTCTGGGGTTATTTACCTGGCAACATGTTCAGTCCCAGACTTCTATGGGGGTAAAACAACATGATGCCTAAAAACTAGAATTTCAGGGTATCAAGAAGGTGTTTCACCCTACGAGAACATTTCACTAATACAGTAATGAAATAGTGCCACTGAATAAAGCAACGTTTTCGATTGTAACATTAGGAGATAAGTTCCCTGGCTTAAATTATGGGCTTGATCTCAGACCATCGAGGAAAAGAAAATGGAAATAAAGTGTTATACATTGATGGCTTGCTGGCTGCTGCTACATTACTTCTGGATTCTGACAGTGAAAATCTTACATTCCCCCCTTCCCATCCCACTTTATTTTCTCCATTTTTATTTTTTATTTTGGTCATTTTTGTCCTTTTTACTTCTTTTATTCCCCTCCTTTCCCATCCACTGCTTTTCTGTACATTATGATATAGGCGATTCTTTGGCTATGCAGCTGTATATATGCAATAGTATATATTTCCAACATCTGCACTTTCAATGGTTATGCACTGCAGTTTAGTAACACTGTGTTGTATTACCTTTGGAATTGTCTGTTTACCAATATGTAGCACCTAAGGGTGGGTAATGGATGTTTCACATGGGCACATCACGTGCTGTATTAATGTAGTTATTACATCCTCTGTCACTGTGATGTCACAACACTTCAGTATATATAATACTTTCCAGTCCTGTGGTAATTGCCTTTTGAAAATGATCTTTTGGGATAAGAAATGTATCAGGCATTGTGCTTTTTAATAAATGACATGAATTTGTAAACTGCAGATGGTGTCCGTGAAATGTGAGGTGCTGGGTGTTCGGCACAATTTTCCAACAAGGTCAGCATCACCAGTCATGGAGTTTTTGGAAAAAGAGCAATATATTGAGTGTCATTAACACAATACCAGATGGGGCGTTGGTGCACATAGTCCACAACTTGGCCCAGGCCAGCAGCACAAGTACAGGGGGCGTGTGTCACATAAAAATAGCATTGTTATTAAAGTGCTGTGAAATTCAATTAGTCAAGACTTGTACTTTTAATCAAGATGTGGTAAATTGAGCTTGATGAACACACATTGCTCAAAATGTTCAGGGTCTAATGAGGATCTGTGAGGCTCCACCACATCCTCTGCTGTGCTAAACAACCTCTGATGGCACACTGGTTGGGGCAGCCTCAGGTATTTCATGGTCAGCTGTGCTAAGTAAGGGATGATTTCAACTTTTGGTCCAGAACTCCAGTGGGTCAACTCAAATGGGTTCAAGAGCTTTGTCAAGAAGCAATTCAAACATTGCTGGCTGAGAGTGGGTGCTGCTCATTTCATTTTCTTTGCTGTGCCTTTAGGGATGAACTGAGTTGTGCCCAGCAGTCTTCTTCCTCCATTTCTGGGGCATCCTCCACCTGCTGTTCGTGTTCTTCCAGGGCTACATCGGTAGGTATCACATCCTTGGCACACATTGTAAAGGTGAGCTCTGAGCACAGCTGCTGATGAAACTCATTGACAGGGTGGGCAGGCATTTCAGGGTGCAGTATCTCACACTTTAACCTCGGGTCCAGCATCAATGAAAAAACATATGGCTTAGTGGCACAAATATATGTGAATCTGTTTCCTAATTCAGTTGTTAGATTGTGTACAAGGGCCATCACTGTAGGTGCAAGATCAGCATGGGTGGAAAATCTCTGCAGTGACTTCTTCAGTATCTGGACTGCAGGGTTGATCTGACTCAGTAGTGCAGATTCTGCACTGTCACATGTGCTCCTTTCAACAGGACCAATCACCTTTACTGTTCCTTCAATAACAGCCCAATCCTGGTGGCTGAGAATTCCCCCAATGTCTGTCTACATACTCATTTCATGAAGAGCTTGCTTCTGCTCCAGTAGCCTTTGCAGCAAGTAGAATGTTGAATGCCACCATGTTGACACATCCTGTATGAGCCTGTGCTGTGTTATCTGAATGCGCTCTTGCACCTGCTGCATTTGGTTTGTGGCTTTAACCGAGTGATGGAAATGGTCACAAATGTTTTTGCTGTCTTTAGAGTTTGATCAACCTCTGGTGTCTTGCAGATGGTCTTTGTCACCACCAGATTCAAAGTGTGTGCATAACAACAGATGCCTTTAAAGTGCCCATCAGACAAGGCCTTTATCATATTTGCTGGAATTGTCAGTGACAATGAAACCAACATGCAGCGATGTGTCTTTGGTCCACACACACAGTATGTCTTGCAAAAAGGCCAAAATGTTGGTGGACCGGTGATCCACAGGCATAACGGACACATTCAGAAGTGCGGATCTGCTATGAGACATTGTGGAGGCTACACCAGGGGAATGACAGGGAGTATGTAGACCTGCAACTTCATTGCCTGTAGCAGTTGGGTCTGCTGCACACCAATGTGTAGTCAGTGACATGTATGCATGGTTGGAGTTTGTACTACTCCATATGTCTGTTGTGCAATGGAACACATCCTGACTGCATTTGATAGTTGCTGCAAGACTGCCTTGTGCACATCCTCATAAATGGGCACAACAGTATGAGAGAATGTTGTGTGTGATGGCATCTGATACCGTGGGTGCAAATGTTGAATCAGCCACCTGAAACCAATGTTTTCTACCATTAAAAATGGCTGAAGATCAAGTGCAATCATTTCCCCAATTAACTGGGTGATCTGTTGTGCACATGGGTGTGACAGGTGATATTTAGTCCTTGCATGAAAGACCGCATAATGGGTGCCAAAGAAGTTTGGGACTGTAATGGGGTCTGATGCCTTTCAATGGGAGATGTTGTGGACCATGCAGCAGATGAATCACCAGGAGGCAAGAGGCAGCCACAGTTTGTCCTGACACTGTTTTGTGATGAACTGTCACTGGTGTGGATGGGCATGAAGAAACTGTGTCAGACTCACTGATGTAATGACCATCACCACTGCCTTGTGACTGGGAATCATCAACATGATCTGGACCCCACCAGTATCACAATAGGGTGTTGTTGGTGTGCTGTAGGGCAACACACTGGATCCCTGCAGTGCATTGGCATGCTTCAGTTTCAAATGATTATTCATTGCCATAGTAGTTAGGTTAGAGACATTTTTTCCCCTGCTAATTATGGTGTGATACAGCCCACACACTGCCTTAGTTGGATAATTTTTGGATAAGCTAAAATGAAGCCACACAGTGCTTCTTATTGCCATACTTGAACCAGCACTTTTCTCACCAATAGGGCAGCCATGGCTACTCCTTTTTTTCCCACTTTTACCACCAGCTGAACTGCCTGCTGCAACAGCACCTTGATCTTCCTCCACAACAGCTGTCTGACTTTCTTGATTAGAACTTTCCCTATCTTATGTAGAAGGAGGTGACACAACCCTGCTGAAGCTTAGTGTGGACTGCTTCGTTTTGCTGACAGATGGAGGTTTAGTGCTTTGCTTGCCCTGCTGACCATGCCAATGCTCACTTTGCTCAGTACTCCTAGCACCTTCCTCAATTTGTCTGCAAACTTGCAGCTCTTATTTTTACTAGTCAGATACGAAGCATATTCTGACTCATGCCCAAAGTCACTCATGTGGGTGTCGGTGTCATTGCCAGATGCTGATGAGGATGGTAGTTCACTCAGGAATATATTCGAGCCAGAAGACCGGTCTTCAGACTCTGCATCCTCCCATGTAATATGTCGTCAACCACCTGAGCAGCACGACTGCTGTGTTTGGATTGCATCCTGGGGTCGGGTACTTGTTGTCACAGGCATTGTGGAAATATCTGTTGGTGCAGTATCCAGGGTCATAGCAGTAGCCACATTTACAGCGACTGCACTGGTAGTGGCTAATTACAGTACCTAGTAGCCATGGGTTCGACATTGTCACTGGAGGCACTTGTTGAAGCAGTGGTAGTGGTGGCTAAAGTGGGGGGCAGGGTTACAGTGACAGGGACAGCAAAAGTGGTACTGATGGCACTGGTGGCACTGGCTAATGTGCTTGTGCTACAGGTGGTCATAGGGACTGGCAGTACATTAGTGGTGGCAAGCGGTGAAACATCAACAAGAGTGGCAGAAGCTAGAAGGTGACTCAAGACACTGGCTGTGGCTGCTACTTCCTCACTTGGAGCTCTGCTAAGCTGCAATGCCCTACTACTACTGCCATAGAAGGCCGGGGCAGAAAATGGGTGGCTGCTACTGGTGGCGGTGACCATGCTATCAATTAGGTTACTACTACTAGAGCTTCTTTCACCACTCAAGGTACTATGTGAGCTTACCACCTTGCTAGGTGAAAAAATATTTTGGGACACCGAATGCGTCCGGATGAACATACAGTACCTTCTGATTTAGCATCACTGCTGCTTACCATGCTTGGTACAGACAGGGCTGTGGACTTGTTGGGGCTAGACCAAGTCCTTTTACAGGTTTGCTTGTCACCAGACATGATAAATTATACTGCTGCTGGTTAATGTTATAATCAGTAGAAATGGCATGATTAATTAACAACACAGGCAAATATTTTTATTTATGTTATGATATGCAACTATGTGTGTAACTGTGGATGTAATATATGCAGCCTGCAAATAAGCCCACAACTGAACCACACCCAACAGGCCCAACACACACACAATTTACTGTGCCACACCTTACACACTGAAAGACCCCGGAGGACACTGATGGACAGATGTGTGACTCGCTCTGCGCTTACACTCAGAGGCAGTGGGGTGGGGAGACTAGGTGATAGACTACTTTCCTTTTCTAAACAAAATCAGATTGTCATTACTTTTCAGTTACATCATGGGCAGCGGCCTGTCATGCTCACACTACTATATTTTGTGTGGATTGGAATGTTAACCACTGGGGTTGGGGGGCCACTAAGCGGCGATGCTTACCAAACAAAACAACCCCTGTATGAACAACTGTTACTGAGCCCAGAAACAGTTCCCCAAATTATAAGTATCTTTTCTAAATACTGTAATTCTGTCACACTAGACAGAAAACTAAAGCCCGACTTTACTGAGCAAAAACAAGGGCTCTTTTCTGACACAAAATAAATCTCTTTAAATGAAAAAATTCATACACTGTAAGAGCAGACAGATGTGTGACTCACTGTGCACTTACGACACTCAGATACAGTGGGGTGGGGAGACTAGGTGTCAGACTACTTTCTTTTTCTAAACAAAATCAGATTGTCATTAATTTTCAGTTACATCATGGGCAGCAGCCTGTCACGCTCACACTACTATATTTTTTTGTGTGGTTCGAACTTTAACACTGGGGGTGTGGGCCTGGGGCCATTAAGTGCCAATGCTGCTTAGCAAACAACCCTCTGTGAACAACTGTTACTGAGGCCAGAAACAGTTCCTCAAAATGATATATCTATATATAAATATATATACTATATATATATATATATATATATATAGAGGATATGACATGGTCTGACTGAAGATATCATATTTATCTTAACGAGAGCTAATGATATCATGATATCTCACGAGTGGGGAAGCCTCGAGGAGATATCTTGATGTTGATTAGCTCCAGTGAAGATAAATATGATATCTTCACTCAGGCCATGTCATATTCTGTTTATACAAACATATGTTTGGGCTGAATTGTAATGGAACCCCTCCCTGAACACAAATCAAAACACACCCACAACCCAGAACACAAGGGATAACATGTCAAAAATAAAAACATATATGGTAGATTCTGCCAGTTTCAAAATACAATAATGTTATCTGGTTGATTATGCCATTATTTTTAGCTAAAAATGTAATATAAGCACTTATCTTGTTGATCCTGCCACTGTGACAGTCAGCCCATATAATTTCACTTTCTTCCCTTCAGTAGCGTGACCGGAAAGCGGCATGAAGACGATCTATTAGTGATTAGTACAGCAGTTATTACCGCGAGGTCTGGCACTACTTAGTAACCGCACCGTATTATTCTCGTGAATTGCTGATTATAGTTCACACAGGAGGCGAGTCAGCGCCATAGAGGCGAGCCGCCTGCCAGCAACACACGTCCGCCGCTCTCCTGCTTCAGTGACGCCGCCGACCGCACTCTCTTCGTCTTGTGAATATAGTCGCACCACAAAAACTAATACAGAATTGCAGAGTTTTTACCTAATTGGGTGCAGACTTTTATTAATAACTGCTGTACTGTCCCAACGGGTCGATCTTCATATCACTCGTCACACTATTTTGAAGGGGGATAAAGTTAAATGCTCGCTGACTATTACAGTGGCAGGATCAACAGATAAGTGCTTAAATTAAACTTTTAGATAAAAATTATTGGCAGGATCAACCAAATAGAGGTGTGTGTGTGTGTGGTTTTGGGGGACAGGTTTTAAACAGAAGAGACGGGCAATGAAAAGTGACAGACTTTCACTTTCAATTCGATGACATATAGGAATGTGGAGATATCACTATGACATATAGGAACATGGAGATATCAATGATATCTTCATGGGCATAATGATATCTCCATGACCTGTCTCAGATACTATTTTATCCATGAATTTATTCCCAACATATGTTGTATAAATATATATATATATATATATATATATATGATATATATAGATATAGATATATATATATATATATATATATATATAGACATATATATTATATTACATTTTATAATTCTATATTAACTTACTATATTTCACTGAGATTTGGTATGGATTGGAACTTTAAAGTTAAACCGGGCGCTACGCACAATATGCACTGGCAGCAATTAGTTAAACTATTTCTGAATTACTGTTTACTGAGCCCAGAAACAGTTACCATTAATTATTATATTATGCTATATAATTCTGCCACACTAGACAGAAAACTAAAGCCTGACCTTACTGAGAGCAACAATAGAAGCCTCTGCTGCCACAAAAAAAAAATATCTAAACCAAACCAAATCGCACACTAGAGCGGTGTGGAGTGAATGAATGCAGTGGGGGGAAGGATGCAGACACAAACAGTCTTCCCTCTGTCCTAGGCTAGGCTGCTAGTACTCCTTGTGTAACTTAGCAAAAACACAGTAAAATCAGTCACACAGAAAGTCTCTCTAAAACTTACGGATCACATTCCAGTAAAAAAACTAGTTCAACAACAAGATTCTGCAGTTTGAGAAGCTCTGAGAGTGAAGCTTGATCTCTCCTCTGAGAATGCTGTCTCACAGTGAGGAGAGCACATGATCTGCAGAGCTGAGAAGCCTCTGATTGGACAAGAAAGCTCTGAGAGACTAGGAAACTTGTCCCCAGATACCTTTCCCTGATACTGAATAGTGAGGTATTCAGAACGGCCGTTCAAATATTTGGAATGGCCACTATTCGTGGTATTCAGGAAATAATATTCAGGCTGTGCACAGCCCTCATAGGGAGGTACAGACTTTGGTAATTTATGAGTGTACCTATGGTTAGCTGAAGCAGTGGTGAGGTGCTGCTGCTGAGTTTAAGCTTGATGGCACCAATGGTTGTGACTCCGGAGATGGTTGGAGATAGGGTGTTGGTCCAGTGGGGTGTGTGGTAGGAGAACGCACATTGTGCCTGTGCAGTGTGGCACCTAGGTTCACTGAATATTTGACTGTGGGAGCTTCTGGTCAGTCTAGCACTCGCATGGCACATGAGCAGGCTCTGAACTCCTGGAGGCAGCAAATTTAGTGTGTTTATTTGGCAAGTAGGCAGGTTTGGTATTTAATTCTGCTCTTCAGTTGGAGCCAGCCTGTCCCAGCATAGAGCTCACAGGTGTGTATGAGTCTTGCAGCACCTGTGAGGAGGTGGCAGGCCTTATTTAGAGCTAGGGAGATGCGTTAGAAGGCAGAGTCTGTTGCCAACCCACATAGGGCCAGGCCATAATCAATGAGGGAGACAATTGAACTATTGATGGCCAGGTTTAGGACTTTGCTAGTTAGGCTGTGCTTGTGGGGGTAGAGTATTCTGATTCTTTTTTTTTTTTTAAGAGTATCTTTATTGTATTTTGCATAAACATACAAACACACATACATACCAACCCGGGAACCCGGGTGCCCACCCCTATAACTGAGTAGGCGTAACTATGTACAAAAACAATATACAATCACAGCTGCAGAGAACTGCCAGCCCCTATCCAGACATGAAAATCCAGGACACCACCCTGCATTGAGGGAAAAAGAACAAAAGGTAGTAAATTGGGACTGGATATTAACAAAAACGAGAACCCCAAAGTGTAAAGACTAGGATTAGTCCACCAATCCTATAATTCCCAAAACCCCTCTAGTCCGGGGGAGGATGTTCCCGCAGCTGTGTCCCGAGAAAGAGAGAGAGCCCCAAAAAATAGAAATCAAAATCCCTTGCTTGGCAGTCCAGGTCCTATCTTATTAATGTACAATGTTAAAGGAAAAAGAAAAAAGGGAGAAGAAAAATTAGTTCTAGAACCTACAGATCTCTAGATCTAGAGATAGAGAAAACTAGAGTACTCCCAATATAAACAACCAGTCATAGAAAATATGAAAACCCACCGCTTCAAAAAGCTACACTTAGACAGACAGACCGATGGCAAGGAGGCTAGAGCTGGGTCGAGTAGATAGCCTCTAAAATTCGCCACCTCTTATCGTAAATTCCTTTTTTCCCATTCCGAGACAAGTGGCGCTTAATCCTCCCTAGTACCCTCATAAGATCCGCTAGCCAGCGGTCATATGAATAAATGCATTCACTTTTCCAGTGCCTCAACACATAAGCTTTAACCAGGGCGGACATCAGGGCAATATGATACTTAATCTGCGAACCCGGGATTTGAGTCATATCCCCCAAAATACAGACCTCCGGTGAAATGTAGTCTACATAATTTAGAAGGGGGTCCATATTCTGCTTAATTAAAACCCAAATTGGGTATATCCTAGGGCAGTCCCAAGATATATGTAGTGTATCCCCGAATTCAAACCACACCTGAAACATAGATCTGTCTGTCCAAACTTCCTAGCACAAAGTTTGGCAGGGTGAAATACAAATTAGAAAAATGAAAATTGCATAGTTCTGAATTTGGGTATAGATATGTAGGCCACACTTTTCCATATTGTCTCCCAGTCCGGCCTCAGTAGGGTATCCTTCTTCTCCCAGTAGGCCACCTTCGACGAGACTTCCTTGCTGAGGAAATCGAGAAGCACCTTATACATTATTGACAGAGGCTTTCGAGCACAGTTAATTCCCTTAAGATTATCCCAGGTAAATGGAGTCCCTTCTTGACAAATATTATCCCTTTGCATTCTCTGTAACATTTTGGTAATCTGTATCTTCTTGAAGAAATTAATACCACTACATTGAGGCGGAAACATGACTTTATCGTCTAGAATCAAGTCTGACCAAACACAATTAGCTAACTGTGGAGCCCAGGAGACCCTCAATAAGTCGGCCACCAATAGTCATGTTAGGATTACCTAAAATAGGTTGACCTCTACAGCTCTTCTGAAGCTTCTTACGGAGTGGGGACAAAAGAGCCCACCAAGCCAGGACTGTCTTAACTATTGGGGAATCCTTACCCACATCAGGGAGAGATCCCGGATTAGTAAAGAGCAATGACTCAGGAGAAATACTCTTATCTTCTAAAATTTGCTGTTCAATATGTAGCCAAGTTGGCGTGTAGCCCTCTCCCTCCTGAGTGCTATTCCATCGTGTCATTATCGATAATTGCCCAGCAACATAGTATAGGAAGATATCTGGAATTCCAAGCCCCCTGAAGTAGAGGGTAGCTAAAACCACATGTTTCCTCCTCGGAGGCTTGGAATTCCATAAAAGTTGGAGAAAAGTTTTGTATTCTAATAAACCAGGACTTAGAAATATTATAGGACAAATATATAGGATATAAAAATCTAGGTAATAGATTCATTTTAATTAATCCTATTCTAGCTGTCAATTTAAGGGAAGCTTGTTCCACCTTATCCAAGTCAGCCCTAGCGGCTGTGAATACTTTGTCCAGGTTTGCTTCAGCACCTTGCTGGAAATTAGGAGTAACCGAATCCCCAAATAGTCAATACCATCTGGAGCCCATTTAGGTGGAGATGGTCAAACTCTGCCTTAAATACATGTGTGTAGGGGAGAACCTGGGTCTGTTAAGTTCAACTTATAGTTTGAAACTACTGAAAATCTCTTTATGATCTCTAGAACCCTATCAAAACTCTTCACACTGGTTGCAAAGTTGCAGAAGAATATCGTCTGCAAAACCGAAAACTTCAGTTCCCTACTCTTAACCTCAATCCCCGTATTTGGGTCTGATTGAATCGCCCTCAAAAGAGGCTCCAGATAAATATTAAATAAAATTGCGGAGAGGCAACCCTGCCTGGTCCCGTTATCCAGATGGAATTCCTTGACAAAAACCATTACAGAGACCCTGGCCGTAAGGTATAGCATATAGATTCCTAATACCCCTGAAGGCCTCCGGAAGCCCATCCTCTCCATGGTGGAAAATAGAAAGGAATGGGAGACCGGTCAAAGGCCTTCTCGCATCCAAGGAGAAAAGGGCCATATCCAGACAAGAGGTAGAGGCCTTCTCAAGGATATGTGAAGCTTACAAAGCATCATGAGCCCCCCTGCCCGGCATAAAACCAACCTGGTCCTGGCTAATAATCCGAGGAGCTATCTTTAAAATTCTATTAGCCAATATTTTAGCTAACAATTTGATGTCCTGGTTCAAGAGGGCAATAGGTCTATAACTCCCTGGTGTTTCTCGGGGCTTATTTGGTTTAGGAATAAGTGTAATATAAGCCTGATATAACGGCAAATGGGGTATTCCCTCAGACAAAATACCAGAAAAAAGCTCACAGAGTAAAGGTATGAGACTCTTCAGATGGGCTTTATAAAACCCAGCTGAAAGACCATCTGGACCTGGAGTCTTGCCCCTAGGCATAGTGTTAATTGCATCACATATTTCAGCCTCTGCTATAGGTATTACCAGGGCCTGGGCCTGTTCTTGGTCCAGTCTAGGTAAGGCAATACTCTCCAGGAATTCCCACGATTTTCCTCAGTGCTGCCTGAAGCCCCCTGATATAAATCTGTAAAATAGTCGGCAAAAGCATCTGCCATATCCTGAGGGTCTGTGATCAGATCCCCCCGGTATTCCAGGTATGGTATCATACGAGCAGCCTCCCATTCTCTAACCCGGCTTGCAAGAAGCCTACTGGGCAGGTCCCCTTGCAACAGGTATTCAGCTTGAAGCCTTTCGGTCCAAGCCTCCAATTTGACGTACATAATATCCGTCAGCTCGTCCCTCAGTTCACGAAGTTCCCTATCCACCTCCTCACCAGTTCCCTCAAGGGGGGTGAGTGAGTTACTAGCACCCTCAATGAATTCCTCCCTTGCTTTCCTCAACTTATTCCTCCTAATGGAAAGGGTCTGAGCTATACTGGAATATAGGACTTTACAAGTAGGCCATGCTAAGTTCTTATTGTCCAGGGTAGGGATCTGGGTCACAATAATATCCTTAAGAGATTCCTCCAAACGAGATAACATGTTGTCTTCTAAAAAAAGGGATTCATCCAATCTCCACCTGAACGGTTTTGTCAGAACAGACTCCAATATCCAACACATCTGTAATGGAGAATGGTCAGACAAAATTCTGCTGTGAGTAAACAGCTTCTTAACCCCTCGTAGGGCCTCCTGATTAACCAAGAAGAAATCGATACGTGTTTGGGTTTTATGCACCCCTGAATAAAAGGTCATAATACCATTTCTTTGTTTAAACTTCCAAAAGGGGTCTGTCAGTGCTGCCACCTCCAGAAATCTGGCCAAGGATACCTGCGCTCTAGAAGGCGGTTTTTTAGAGGGGGGGTTCCTATCCACCAAGTTACTAAAGCAGAGATTCCAATCCCCTGCCATAATTAGGGGGTGAGCTGAGAAGCTGGTGAGGTCTAATTCCAGGGAGGAAAAAAATTCAGGGTTAGGGGGAGTTGGCCCGTATACAGAAGTGATTGTTATTAGCCTCCCCATAATAGTACCCGTGACAAAAACTCCCCTTGCATCCTCCCGGGTTTTATATTGCACAGGAGTAACCGGACAGCTCTTTGCAATCAAGATAGCAACGCCCCCTGAGGCTTTGGCATGCCCCTCTCCAAAAACTTGACCTACCCAAAGCCTTCTCAAAAGCAATAACTCTTCCTTTAACAGGTGTGTCTCCTGCAGCAAAGCTATATGAGCCCCTATCTGTGAAATAAATTTTAGAATCAATAGTCTCTTTTTCCTCCCTCTAAGGCCTTTGACATTCCAGGATAAAATGTTAACCGTAAACATATTAATGTATTACACCCCATACCTCCCAGCCCCGGCTGCCCTCTAAGGAAAAAAAGAAAGAAACATTCAAAATCTGCAATTTGGACTCTCTCTTCCCTCCCCAAACCCCACCTCTTTGTCACTACCCCGATCCACTGATCGTCCTCCTAACCATTGTCGAGAACGAGATGAGCCAGCCACTGAGCGCACTCCCTAGACCCTCCAACCCCAAAATAACCCAAAAACAAGTATCTATTCCCCTTTACCCAGGAAATCAATATTTTTATTTGAAAGCTCCTTCCTCCCCCCTCATACTTCTTCTGAGGTCCCAACTTATAACTCCACCTTCATTAAGGCTTTAAATCAATAGTCACAGTCTCCACATTCCTCAGGGAAAATTGTGTTGTATCATTAGTAGGAAGCCTTATTCCAAAGTATCATAACTAGGGAAAACAGAGATCAGCCACATCCACAGACTTGTCCCGAGCCGTAGATTCAGGTTGCCGCCCTGAACAGATCCGGAAGTTCAGCTTTCAGCCCCTCCGCAGCATCCCTCGCTGTCAAAAACCTCTGGTCCCCCGATTGCAACTTGACCACCAGAGTAGCAGGATGTTGCATCTGAAACTTCACACCTGCTAAATAGAGCTTCTTTTTAATGTCAATATATTCTTTCTGTTTTTCACGTATGGCAGGTGTCTGATCCTGAAAAAGCCAAATTGCAGCTCCATTCCAGTGCAAGTTTTTAAGTGCTCTCGCTCTCATAAGAATGTGGGTCTTCTCCCTAAAATTCAGGAAGCGCATTATGATAACCCTGGGTCGAGCCCCTGGTGGGGGTCTCTCTCAGAGACCGATGTGCCCTCTCAATATTATATGCCTCTCCATAAGGAGTAGGGCCCAGGATCTTTAACAGCAGTCCCTGAATAAGGGTGATACAGTCCGCATCCTCAGAGTGTTCTGGCAGACCAGCCAGAATTAAATTATTCCTTCTGCTGCGCGATTCTTGATCATCTACTCTCTCTTCCAATTTTTTCACTTGTCTCCTTAGGGCCACCAACTCCTGCTCGTGTGCAGTCATTTTTCTGTCTTGAGAGGCAGCTCTAGCTTCCAGATCCCCTACTCTCTGTGCCAAAACGTTGAGAGTAGGCTTAATGGTAGCAAAATCAGCTACCAGCCCTCGTAGGAGTGATTTGATTTCACCTAAATCGTACTGAGGGTTCTGACCTTTCTCCTCCGCACCCATACATGCCTCCTGGTCTTCTGGCATTGGTGAGGGTTTCAGGCGTTGGGCTTCGTCGTCCGCCCAGTTAGGAGCTTCCTGGATCCATCCTCAGTACTGCAGCACAGGAGGTATCACAGCCAAGCGGAATAGCGAACCGAGCGTCTTTTCAGTAAGTCCAAAACAAACAGCTGCCAGTTCTAATAAAGATTATCAGCCCGTTAGCGTTAATCGGGGATTTTGAACTGGTTTAGAGGTTGAGTCGGCCCGGGAGTAGCGCTCTGAACGTCTTCTCGGCACTAGCACATCACGTGATCTCCAGAGTATTCTGATTCTTGATCTGATGGCTTTTGCTGTGTTATGTATGTGCAGGGAGTAGGACAGGGTGAAGTCAAATGTGATGCCCAGGTACTTAAAGTGCTGCATGAGGTCCAGTGTATTGCCACTGTCATACAAGATGGCTAGGGGGAAGGTCTTGAGCTTACTAAGGGTACTGGAGTAGATCACGGTCTTTGTTTTTTTATAATTGAGTACTAGTCTGTGTTCTTTAAACCAAGTTTCATCAGTGGAGAATCCTAGTTGGAGGTCCGTTTATAGTTTCTCAGGGCAAGGATTGCTGGTGAAAATGAACGTGTCGTCAGTGTACAGCAGCATTCAACTGGAGCAGAAGCCTGGGAGTTTGTTTAAAATACTGAACATTAGGAGCCCCAGGATTAACCCCTGAGGGACCCCCAAGCAGACCAGTCTGCTGTCGGAGATGACGTCCCCAATCTTGACCCATTGGGAGTGATTGCAGAGATAGCTATTGAACCATTGAACTGTATCAGGGGAGAGTCCAGTGTTGGTTAGCTGCTCAAGGAGGAGTGTGTGGTAAACCGTATCAAAAGCTTTTGATAGGTCAATGAATGCAGCCCCAACCAGCTGTCCTCGATCTAAAGCTTGGTGGATGTATTTCATAAATTCCAGCAGAACCATTATGGTGCTGTGCCCCACTTGGAGCCCATGTTGTTTTGCGAAGAGGAGTTGGTGCAGGTTCAGGTACTCCACAAGCTGATCTGCCACAATCCGTTCAAGTGTTTTGGAGAGTGGCAGGAGTATGGAGGTCAGCCAGTAGTTGTTATTGAATGCTCTGTCCTCACTTTTGTGGACTAGTGTTACAGTCACTGATTTCCATAGGTGGGGGAATTGAGACTGGCAGAGGGACAGATTGATTATTGAAACCAATGGGCTCAGGACTTCTTTGAGAGTCAGTGCAACAAATTTAAGGTCCACGGTGTCCCCACTGTGCCTTAATTTCCCAGTACCTTCTCCAAGTATTTTCTGGCTTTGGTAGTGGTAACTTTGTCAGTGTCAGTGGCTCGAGTAGGTAGCACACTCACCTCTGAGGCCGGGAGATCAGAGGGCTGTGGGTTCAGTTCCCACATCTGGCACTTGGGTTAATATCCCAGTACTGACACTGTAGTGCAGCATGAGAGGGGTGCTGCACTTCTGAGGTGCCGTCTTTCGGATGAGACGTTAAACCGAGGTCCCATCTGCCTGGATTGGTGGTAGTTCAGGTGGATGTTAAAGATCCCATGGCACTTATCGAAAAGAGTAGGGGAATTTTTTATTGGATAAAGCTTCATAAACAAAACAAGGGAAAATACAACAGAAAAATCGTAAATTACAGGAATCAATATATAACATCAGAGTCCAGAAAATAAGTTACCATTCATACCCTTCAAAAGTCCGAAACACCAAAGACAAACCCAAAAGTCCAAGAACAAAACCCACTCAAAAAAACCTATAATAACCAGAAGCAAAAAAACCAGCTATCCCAACAGCCCTTCCCATCCCAGTATATAATGGAAAACAAAACACAATTCATAGAATCGCCCAGCGAGAATCCACTGGTCAATCAAAAACCCGTAAAAAGGGGAGAGAACCCCAACCTTTCCACCAGTCCTGCATAAGAGCACTAGAAAAGACATGTCTTTCTTTTTTAAATAACATTGTGATTTCAGACTCAATTTTATTTTGTAAGCCCAACAAAGATAGCTGTTTTTGTTGCAACACAAATTGACATCTATTTTGCCAAATTACCCATTTAATGAGAGCAAAAATTATTCGAGTTGTCCCTAAATGGAATCCACTCCAAAGAATGTTATCATACCGACCATACACCAAGGTATTATAATTCATAGACATTAGATGAGGGATATTCCATGAACAGACCAACATAGGCCATAAACCAGAAATATATGGGCATTGTAAAAAAAGATGTAACATTGTTTCAATCTCCAATCCACATCCCTCCCTTAGAAAAGATCTTTCCTGAATAAATTTGTGAAAGTGATTTCCTCTGACATTTAGTCTAGGATGACAGCTAAGCCACACAGAATCCCACACTTTAGGAGGGAGTCTAGTTTCTGTTACTTGGCAAAGGACATCAGCAAGGACTACAGTGTCTGGTAATACCAGACAAGGATCTTTAAAACAGATCTCCTGTAACAGCTTATGATACTCCAATTTTCTGGTAGTATGCAAAAGGTCAGAGGTCAAGATATGCCAAAGTTTTAATTTTTTACAGATTTCCAAAAGATAAGGAGAAAAACCTTGTGGGATGTTCCGAAATACCCCCCATTGCTGGGTTTCCCACTAATGCCAAAAATAGCAGCATCTATCTTTAAACAGGGGAACCCAAGGCAATTGACTGAACAATAAAACAGGAACAAAATTTTCATAAAGAAAAACAGTAAAAAGAAAAATCTCAGGATTGATCATGTTCAAACCACCATCACACACAGGTCAATAGGTACTATTTTGCTTTATGGGATTAAGCCGACTCCCCCATAATAATTGAAAAGCCATGCTATACATCCTAACCTCTAATTTGACAGGCAAAGGATACAGATAACTAACATTCAGAAAAATAGGCAATAAAAAAGTTTTAAACATAAAGACCCTTTCTTTTTCATCATTGGAAAACCTTTCCATCTTGCAACTTTTTCCTCTGCTTTGGCCAAGGCTGTTTCCCAGTTGTAACAGGCCAGGTCAGGAGCTCCAAACCAGCACCCCAGAATTTTAATCGGTAATGCAGATACCCCAACACACCCTATAGCCTGCGGAGCTACTTCTAAAGTACGAATCCTCATAGCCACACTCTTCTGTCTGTTGATCCTTGAACCAGAAACAACAGAAAAAGAGTCTACAACCTCCATAGCCCGCTCCCCAGATACTTGATCGACCACTAGTATAGTAGTGTCATCTGCATAAGCCAGGGCAATCGGAAATACACCATCCCCAAAACCCTGAAATGGTGCAATCCCTGTTGTCATACGTAATGTTCTTAATAAAGGATCTAAAGAAAAAACATAAAGAAGTGGACTCAGAGGACAGCCTTGTCTAACTCCTCGCTGAATCAGCACAGATCTCCCTAGCCTGCCATTTACCAAAGGCCGAGATGAGACATGTCTATAAATGATTTGAAGCCATTCTATAAACCCAACTGGAATACCATAATGTTTTAAGACCTGAAACAGGTAGACATGGGAACCTCATCAAAGGCCTTAGCTTGGTCAAGGGAGAGTAAATACCAGAACCACTCGACCCATCAAAAGCTTCTCTTAGTAATTTGGTAATGTCTCCATACCCTGGCGAGGGATTGGCACAAGTCTGACCGGGTGAAATCACCTGAGCTACCCAGGACAAACGCTTACACAAAACTTTACATAGAATTTTCCAGTCGACATTTAACAAACTAATGGGCCTCCAATTCCAAGGTCCAATCTGTCCCCTTTTATAAAGAAAAATCAAAATACTGTCTGCCAAAGCTGCAGGAAAAGGAACTAAACCAGATAATATAGCATTATAAATTTTCATCAAATAGGGACTTAAGAGACTAACTGCTTTCTTATAGAGTTCCCCTGGTAAGCCATCCGGACCAGGAGAAGAACCGGACGGTAATCCAGCAATAACCTCCTCCACTTCTTTCTGGGAAGTAGGAGAGGTCAATAGGGATTTATCTGATTCCAAAAGATCAGGTATCTGTAATGTATGTAGAAACTCTTCCATCCTAACAGTAGGGGGAGAGTTGGAACAAAAGGAAGCTTCCACAAACTGATGAACCACTTCCTGAATATCGGTGCTAGAATTTACAGTCTGACCTGTATCAGACCACAAGGCATCCATATATTTAGAGTCCACCCTTTGCGCACAACATTCATAAGGATTAACTCCTTGCGCTTTCCCCTGAGTGCCAAACTTCTGTTCTAAAAGAGAGAATGGGCCCTATCATACTGATACTTACACATCTCAGATTTAATCATAACAATGTCATCCGTGAGATCTTCTCCAGTCTCTACAGCTCGATAAAGTAGCCTCTGGAGCCTATCCCTGAACTGGAGGTAGGTTAGATATTTAGAATTTGCTGCCCGTTTTGCCAAAGAGCTACATAAGGTTTTCAAATCTCATTTCGAGTCTTGCCACCATAAAAGAGAATTATCATATAAATCAAAAACAGAAAACCTGGCCTCCGACTCATTATGAATGAGATCCCAGGTATCTGTATCTGATAAAAGAGCCAAATTCAACCTCCAGACCGGATTCGGGCCAGGTTTTTTTACAGAAGTTCCAACAAAAACAGTAATCAGTCTGTGGTCAGAAGTCTCAACTGGAGAAACTGAAAAAGAACACACAGGGACCCAATGGGAGGCAAACCAGAAGTCAATTCTAGTAGACAAGTGACCCCTAGGGTAAGTATGCTCTGGTAAGCTAGAAAAACCAGCCGCACAATCCCTAAGCTTGGTCTGTGTATACATTCTGTACAAAAGTTGGAATCAGAATATAACTTTGTGATCTACCTGTTTTGTCAGATAAAGACAATATACAATTGAAATCACCTCCTAAAAACAGATCTTGTGGTATACAAAAAGGTAGAACTTTCTGCAATAAAGTAACCCTTTGGAATTTCGTCTGGTAATTATAAATATTAATAATACGTACTTCATGTGCCCCCAGCCGGGCATCAAGAATGCATGCATGGCCAGGAACCAGGTCAATCAGATGAGAAACATGGAGGTCTGGATTCAAGATTAAAAACCCCAGCCCTGAGCATGGTTCCTCCCCCAATGACCAAAAAGAAGCACCCCTAAACCAGTCAGTAGATGCCCGGTAAGTCTCTCTAGTAGTATGTAACCTGGTGTCTTGAAGTAAACAAATATCAAGATGATGACCAGAAATGATAGAAAAAGTGGTGAGTCTTTTTCCTGGTTCTTTATACTATTGGCGTTTAAGGATCCCAAGGAAAGGTGCCACATCATGTTCAGGTGGGAGAGACATCCGCCATAGTGGAAACCAGAGGTTTAACAGCTTTAGTCCCCAATCTTTTGATTTCTTTTTCTTCTTCTTGCCCCCTTTGGTATCTACGGAGGGAAATTAGAATCAGTACAAGTTCTGGCTGTGAGGAAATTAGTGAAGAGGAATCAATCATCATCCTCTGCATCCCACTGCTTCCTCTTAGCAAGTGGAAGGAACCTGTTGAACATGGAAAGACCAGCCTCACCTCCATCCATAGCTTCTTTGCCCAATTTTTGGGATCAACTGCATGTCATCCGTCTATTTTTTTGAAATTCCTAATCCGTGGAGTGGGAGGCGGCATAGCAGGGTCCTGCCTGGAAGGCCCTGGTAGTTCAACAGAGCAAGGGTGAGACTCAGATTCTCAGAAGGAAGGAGCACACCGAGCAGCAACCACCTCCGGAGCTGTGGTGTCTGGGGAAAGTATCTGCTGCACTGGGAGCTCGACTGGAATAGAGGGAGAGAGGGCACATGTTTAGAAGGGAAGGATCAACAGAAATGGTTACAGAGGGTGAAGAGGGCCAGGAAGGGCACTTCAGTAGGGTAATCATCCCCTGGTTCCCCTGCCGTATTTTCAGTAGAGTCATCCCTCCAAAATTATGTGAAGCCCAGGGACAATCCCTGAAATTGTGGGTGGTGTCTTCACAAAGATTACAAGTAACAGGAGTTTGGCGGCAATGCGACATGGCCGATCCCTCCACAACGGGAACATTTCATTTTATCGCAGGCACTGCTCAGATGAGTATGAGCCCCACACCTGAAACATGAATGAGGTTACCCAGTATAAAGATAAAACCTCGTCCCTCCCCAGGTAGAAGCAACTAGGTAGATGCTGAATTACACCTCGAACCTGAGGCAATTTGACCGAATCCTCCACTCCCGTCCAAATATCCTCAGAGTCAATAATAGGGTCTGAAGACCTAAAACAGAACATTTAGCCCTTAACCAGAACAAAATATCCGATATTGCCACCCTTCATTCTTGAACAACACAGTCACTGTTCTGTAGGCAGGCTTAGTGAGAGGAATAGCAGCAAAGACCTTCCAGTCAGGGTTGTTACGAACACCTTGGTAACGTTCCCAGAAAAGCTCCAGACCTTCAGCAGTTTTAAAGCTGATATCAAAATTTGGATCACTTGAGGTGTGAATTAAAGCATAAATATCCTGAGCAGAAAAACCCATGCTGTCCTTCAAAAGCGTACGGCCCACATATATTCTGTCAGGATGTAACTCTAAGCCTCCTTTATATTTTAGCCTTACTGAGTTACGCCGTTTAGCAGGTTCAGGAGGAGCATGAAATAATCCAGCATATGTTCTGCGGGATGAGTTACGATCACATTCAGGATCAGCTCTAGCAGTACTCACAGAAGGACGTAGGGGGGGCAGGATGTTCCAGGCCAGGCCCAGGAACATCAGGCACTGGTTTCAGGGCAATAGGGTCTTCAGGGTCATGATGCTGCCCAGAAATACTGGGCAAAGGAGAGGTTTCCATAGGGTTTTGTTGCTGAGGAAAAAGAACCGGGGGGTCAGACAACTTGAAAGAAGAGAGAAGTTCCATAGGGTCAGCAAGAGCAGACCCCGGTCGTTGAGGCAACACCCAAGGCTGATTTGGCCCAACTTTAACCCACCCAGCAGCTTGCAAGGCATCAGCAACAGTATGCCAGTAACCAACAAATTGTTATCAAGTTAGAACTTTCCCCAGACAATTCAGTACTGGAAACCGTAGTGAGTAATGCAGCCAGTCACAGAATCTGACAGCTCCCCAGGAGCAACTGTTCTAGAAGCTGTGTCCACCCCAAACCCTCTCCAGCCTGTAAATGTGGAATTAAGGCAGTGTCAGAAGAAACAACAGAAATCTTGCGGCAGGTTCCCGGCATGACATACGGGAACCGCTCGTCCATAGAGGTCTGTAACTCACTGTTTACCAGGTCTGGAGTTGCAGCAGACCCAGCACCAAACTCCGTGGTGCATACTCCGGGTGAACTGACAGCTGTTTTAGAAAGTGGAGCTTCAGTAAGCAATGCTCCTGTCTCAAGACGGAGGGACTGGCTGTGACGCTTGCTGGTCTCTTCTGCAGCAAGAAGGGCTCGCAAATACTCACAACGGGACCAAAACGAATGACAGCTTGGGAAGTCCGTCTGCAGCAGTGGGTCTGTGGGAAAAATAGGAGCCTCAGAGGAAGCTACACAAGCAGGAGAGGTAAACAAACGATCCTCAGCAGGAGCAAGAACAGTAACAGTATCCAGACTAGGCAGTCCAGATGCAGGCAACTTTGGAGCAATATCCACATCCATCTTCGCAGAGATGGAAAAAGCCTCACACACAGGAGGAACTGAGGAGGAGGCCAACTCCTCAGCTCCAAGGACAATCTCACCTCCACCAGGATCAATGGGAGCCGCCATCTTGGTCCCACAGAAAAATGGGCCTCCCCTGCTCACAGGAAGCAGAGTAGGGGAATTTCCCTGGTGTCCTGGCCAAATTTCCCTCATTCACTAAAAATACCACCAACAGCTTAATCTGGTTCAAGGTCAGTTGGCATTCATCTGTATTCCCCTCCCCCGGGTCGTGTCTGAAAATAGGCAGGATTTGTCTAGTGCACTTACCCGGTCAACAAAAACTAAATAAATAAACAAACTTCTTTAAAGTAAAATAACTGATGGTTGCCGGCTGGAGTTAGCTCACCATTAGAGTCTTTCTGGGTGAGGGGATTGAAGTAGTCTACTGGGAGTACTCCACTTAGGTCTGTAAAAGCATTGTTCAGAGAATTTGCTATGTGCAGCATGGTCCAAGGAAGGTACATCATCGACCATGAGCATAGTGGGGGCAGTTTTAGGGTCCTTGCCTGTTTTATTGCTGTGGTTGTTCCAGAAGGACTTGCTGCAGTTCCAGGAGTAGGAAAGGGCTTCTTTATAGTATGAGCATTTGGCGAGACAGTTGGCCTTCGTACACTCATTCCTAGCTATTTTAGACTGTTGGATGTTGGCAGGTGTACCATGTGCTTGTGCCTTGTGCCAAAGTTGATCTCTAGCACTAAATCGAAATAGGAGGTCCAGTGTAATCCAGAGGTTGCAGAGTCCATTTATTTTTCTTGTTTTCATAGGGGCATGTTTATCACAAGTGGCATTGAATTTCATAATGACGTGGTCCAGGGCATCATCCATGTTCTTGGCTTCATGTAGGTCAGATCAGTCTAGGCATTGCAGGTCCACTTTCAGTTGAGGTAGGTATCCTTTGAGAAGTACACAGCTAGTTGTGGTTTTGGGCAGGGGCTTGCAGAAGTTATTGATCCAAGTGCATATCACGGGGAAGTGGTCACTCAGAGAGTTGGGAAGGACAATGATGTTGGAGATATGTGCAGATCGGTTTGAAAGAACCCAGTCCAGTAGTGTGCTGGTACCCATTTTGTAGTTGACCCTTGTTGGAGTTGTAACCATTTGGGAGAAGTGGATAGCAGTTAATATATCCCTTACAGTAGCAGCAGCAGGGGAGAGCCAGTTGATGTTGAAGTCCCTGAGTAGCACAATTTCAGAGTTTAGGCTCAGTGTGCTGATAAAGTCCATCAGGTCACTGGTTCCTGGCGCTGTAGTTTTGGGAAGAATGTAGACTGTGAATATCGTAAGTCCATCAGGTTGCTGGTTCCTGGCGCTGTAGTTTTGGGAGGAATGTAGACTGTGAATATTGTAAGCCCATCAGGTCACTGGTTCCTGGCACTGTAGTTTTGGGTGGAATGTAGACTGTGAGTATCACAAGTGCCTTGTTGTGACCACCCAGCAGGAGTTTGATGGGCAAGATTTGCAGGTTGGCACTGCAGCTGGGGAGGAGAAGTACCAGTAGCAGTAGTAAAATATTTTATTCATAGAAGGTTATATGAATTAGGATCTCTCGATTGAACTACAGCTCATTTACAAAGAGATCCTAGAAGTTACAAGACAGTCAGACAAAACAAAGTCATGAAACCATAGATAAATAGGTATACACATTCAATATACAATGTATACAAATTACATAAAGACTAATGTAAACACTCATTCAGAATTACAGGCTAACTATAGAAACATAGAAACATGGAATTTGACGGCAGATAAGGACCGCTTGGCCCACCCAGTTTGCCCATTTCCCTACCTAATGGATAAGCTGCAGATCCTAGTTAACCAGCAGCCTACTTCTTCCTACCCCCACCCCCTAGAATTGCCTTATGACTGTCCCATGCATGCTTGAATTCCACTGCTTTTGACTCCACAACCTCCGCTGGAAGGCTGCTCCATGCATCCACAACCTCTCTGTGAAAAATACTTCATTAAATTACCTCTGAGCTGCCTCCCATCTTTATATTGTGCCCTTGTTCTTGCACACCTTTTTGAAAGATGCTACCCTCTTGGACTTTGTTGATTCCCTTTGAGGTACTTGAATGTTTCTATCATGTCCCCCTCTCCCTCCTTTCCTCGAGGCTATAGATATTAAGCTCCTTTAGTCTCTCTTCATGTCTTCTGGTGCAGACCCTGCACCATTTTAGCTGCCTCCTCTGGACAGCTTCCATCCTGTCTATGTCTTTATGGGAGATTGGGTCTCCAGAACTGCACGCAGTACTCCAGATGGGGTCTCACCAACTGTCTGTACAGAGGGATAATAACTTCCTGTTTTCTACTGGTGATGCCTCCCTATGCATCCCAGTATCCCCAGCCCCTTGCTGCCCTCTCACATTACTTGCCCACATTTAGGTCATCTGATATGACTACCCCCAGGTCCCTTTCCATTTTTGTTGTTGTTAGTATCTCACCCCCCATTGCATACTCTTCCCCTGGGTTTTTGTTTCCCAGGTGCATTACCTTGCGCTTCTTAGTATTGAATCTAAGCTGCCATACATTTGACCATTCCTCTAACCTTGCCAAGTCCCTTCTCATCCTTTCCACCCCACCTTGTGCATCAACTCTGTTGCAGATCTTTGCGTCATCTGCAAAGAGACATACTTTTCCTTTCAGTCCCTCTGCAATGTCACTTATAAAGACATTGAAGAGGACTGGTCCTAATAGTGAACCCTGCGGTACCCCACTGGTAACACCCCTTTCTTCAGAGTGGACTCCATTTACTATTACTCTCTGTGTCCTATTCTCCAGCCTATTCTTTACCCAGGCTGTCATCTTGGGACCCACTCCCAGGCTGGCTAACTTGTATAATAATCTTTTTTGTGGGACTGTGTCAAATGCCTTGCTAAAGTCTAGGTAGGCCATGTCCACAGCCCCTCCCTGATCTACTACTTTGGTCACCCTGTCAAAGAAATCTATCAGATTCATCTGGCATGACCTTCCCACTGTGAATCCGTGCTGCCGTGGGTCCTGTGCCCCTCTGGCCTCTAGATACTCGACAATTCTTTCCTTCAGAAGTGATTCCATCATTTTCCCTATCACTGAGGTTAAACTAACAGGTCTGTAGTTTCCTGCTTCTGCCTTGCTCCCACTTTTGTGAAGAGGAATCACATCTGCCCTCCTCCAGTCCTCGGGTACCACCCCATCCTCCCGTGATTTGTTAAAGAGGGTAGTCAATGGTGTCACTAGTTCTACCCTTAGTTCTTTTAGAATTCTGGGATGAATCCCATCAGGCCCCATTGCTTTGTACACCTTCAGTTTTAAGAGTTCTTTCAGAACCCTTTCTTCTATAAATGGGCTGGTATCAACTTCTGTATCCAGAGTGTTTCCATTGTTTGTTTTAGGTACTGGAACTGGAAGGGGGGACAGGATCAGATCTACAGTACAGTAGCTTCTTGTTTTACATTGTTTTTCATGGATTCTACTTGGTAGAATGTTTATTTTCTTTCTTACTACTAAGGGGCTAGCAGGGTATTGTTTGGGGCTGTTGGAATTTTGAAACCTGTTTTGGTAGCTAAAAGTGGGCTCATTTGTTTGGTTTACGGGTGTGGCAGGCTGCATTTGTAGAGGCCTATTTCTTCTCTTTTAAACATAATTGGTGTAACTTAACTGGTCTGTTTCTTTGAATTGGAGACCTATATCTTATAATTCCAAACCTATTTTGATGTATTGTTGGTGAAGCTGTTTGAATTGGTGTCCTGTTTCTTTGGGTAGAATTTATTCATTGTTGCTGGCTTCACTAGCTGCAAAGTTTTGAGTGGGGGAAGGGTGCTAATTTGTCTGGCCAGGTCTCACTCAGCAGGGAGGCAGAGCTGAATCAGGTGTGGAGTCAGTGCTTTGGCTTCTCAGAAGGAACTGGAAGGGGGACAGGATCAGATCTACAGTACAGTAGCTTCTTGTTTTACATTGTTTTTCATGGATTCTACTTGGTAGAATGTTTATTTTCTTTCTTACTACTAAGGGGCTAGCAGGGTATTGTTTGGGGCTGTTGGAATTTTGAAACCTGTTTTGGTAGCTAAAAGTGGGCTCATTTGTTTGGTTTACGTGTGGCAGGCTGCATTTGTAGAGGCCTATTTCTTCTCTTTAAACATAATTGGTGTAACTTAACTGGTCTGTTTTTTGAATTGGAGACCTATATCTTATAATTCCAAACCTATTTTGATGTATTGTTGGTGAAGCTGTTTGAATTGGTGTCCTGTTTCTTTGGGTAGAATTTATTCATTGTTGCTGGCTTCACTAGCTGCAAAGTTTTGAGTGGGGAAGGGTGCTAATTTGTCTGGCCAGGTCTCACTCAGCAGGGAGGCAGAGCTGAATCAGGTGTGAGTCAGTGCTTGGCTTCTCAGAAGGAACTGAAGGGGACAGGATCAGATCTACAGTACAGTAGCTTCTTGTTTTACATTGTTTTTCATGGATTCTACTTGGTAGAATGTTTATTTTCTTCTCACTACTAAGGGCTAGCAGGGTATTGTTTGGGGCTGTTGGAATTTTGAAACCTGTTTTGGTAGCTAAAAGTGGGCTCATTTGTTTGGTTTACGTGTGGCAGGCTGCATTTGTAGAGGCCTATTTCTTCTCTTTTAAACATAATTGGTGTAACTTAACTGGTCTGTTTCTTTGAATTGAGACCTATATCTTATAATTCCAAACCTATTTTGATGTATTGTTGGTGAAGCTGTTTGAATTGGTGTCCTGTTTCTTTGGGTAGAATTTATTCATTGTTGCTGGCTTCACTAGCTGCAAAGTTTTGAGTGGGGGAAGGGTGCTAATTTGTCTGGCCAGGTCTCACCAGCAGGGAGGCAGAGCTGAATCAGGTGTGAGTCAGTGCTTTGGCTTCTCGGAAGGAACTGGAAGGGGGACAGGATCAGATCTACAGTACAGTAGCTTCTTGTTTTACATTGTTTTCATGGATTCTACTTGGTAGAATGTTTATTTTCTTTCTTACTACTAAGGGGCTAGCAGGGTATTGTTTGGGGCTGTTGGAATTTTGAAACCTGTTTTGGTAGCTAAAAGTGGGCTCATTTGTTTGGTTTAGTGTGGCAGGCTGCATTTGTAGAGGCCTATTTCTTCTCTTTAAACATAATTGTGTAACTTAACTGGTCTGTTTCTTTGAATTGGAGACCTATATCTTATAATTCCAAACCTATTTTGATGTATTGTTGGTGAAGCTGTTTGAATTGGTGTCCTGTTTCTTTGGGTAGAATTTATTCATTGTTGCTGGCTTCACTAGCTGCAAAGTTTTGAGTGGGGAAGGTGCTAATTTGTCTGGCCAGGTCTCACTCAGCAGGGAGGCAGAGCTGAATCAGGTGTGGAGTCAGTGCTTTGGCTTCTCAGAAGGAACTAGAAGGGGGACAGGATCAGATCTACAGTACAGTAGCTTCTTGTTTTACATTGTTTTTCATGGATTCTACTTGGTAGAATGTTTATTTTCTTTCTTACTACTAAGGGGCTAGCAGGGTATTGTTTGGGGCTGTTGGAATTTTGAAACCTGTTTTGGTAGCTAAAAGTGGGCTCATTTGTTTGGTTTACGTGTGGCAGGCTGCATTTGTAGAGGCCTATTTCTTCTCTTTAAACATAATTGGTGTAACTTAACTGGTCTGTTTCTTTGAATTGAGACCTATATCTTATAATTCCAAACCTATTTTGATGTATTGTTGGTGAAGCTGTTTGAATTGGTGTCCTGTTTCTTTGGGTAGAATTTATTCATTGTTGCTGGCTTCACTAGCTGCAAAGTTTTGAGTGGGGAAGGGTGCTAATTTGTCTGGCCAGGTCTCACTCAGCAGGGAGGCAGAGCTGAATCAGGTGTGGAGTCAGTGCTTTGCTTCTCAGAAGGAACTGAAGGGGACAGGATCAGATCTACAGTACAGTAGCTTCTTGTTTTACATTGTTTTTCATGGATTCTACTTGGTAGAATGTTTATTTTCTTCTTACTACTAAGGGCTAGCAGGGTATTGTTTGGGGCTGTTGGAATTTTGAAACCTGTTTTGGTAGCTAAAAGTGGGCTCATTTGTTTGGTTTACGGTGTGGCAGGCTGCATTTGTAGAGGCCTATTTCTTCTCTTTTAAACATAATTGGTGTAACTTAACTGGTCTGTTTCTTTGAATTGGAGACCTATATCTTATAATTCCAAACCTATTTTGATGTATTGTTGGTGAAGCTGTTTGAATTGGTGTCCTGTTTCTTTGGGTAGAATTTATTCATTGTTGCTGGCTTCACTAGCTGCAAAGTTTTGAGTGGGGGAAGGGTGCTAATTTGTCTGGCCAGGTCTCACTCAGCAGGGAGGCAGAGCTGAATCAGGTGTGGAGTCAGTGCTTTGGCTTCTCAGAAGGAACTAGAAGGGGGACAGGATCAGATCTACAGTACAGTAGCTTCTTGTTTTACATTGTTTTTCATGGATTCTACTTGGTAGAATGTTTATTTTCTTTCTTACTACTAAGGGCTAGCAGGGTATTGTTTGGGGCTGTTGGAATTTTGAAACCTGTTTTGGTAGCTAAAAGTGGGCTCATTTGTTTGGTTTACGTGTGGCAGGCTGCATTTGTAGAGGCCTATTTCTTCTTTAAACATAATTGGTGTAACTTAACTGGTCTGTTTCTTTGAATTGGAGACCTATATCTTATAATTCCAAACCTATTTTGATGTATTGTTGGTGAAGCTGTTTGAATTGGTGTCCTGTTTCTTTGGGTAGAATTTATTCATTGTTGCTGGCTTCACTAGCTGCAAAGTTTTGAGTGGGGAAGGGTGCTAATTTGTCTGGCCAGGTCTCACTCAGCAGGGAGGCAGAGCTGAATCAGGTGTGAGTCAGTGCTTTGCTTCTCGGAAGGAACTGAAGGGGACAGGATCAGATCTACAGTACAGTAGCTTCTTGTTTTACATTGTTTTTCATGGATTCTACTTGTAGAATGTTTATTTTCTTTCTTACTACTAGGGCTAGCAGGGTATTGTTTGGGGCTGTTGAATTTTGAAACCTGTTTGGTAGCTAAAAGTGGGCTCATTTGTTTGGTTTACGTGTGGCAGGCTGCATTTGTAGAGGCCTATTTCTTCTCTTTAAACATAATTGGTGTAACTTAACTGGTCTGTTTCTTTGAATTGGAGACCTATATCTTATAATTCCAAACCTATTTTGATGTATTGTTGGTGAAGCTGTTTGAATTGGTGTCCTGTTTCTTTGGGTAGAATTTATTCATTGTTGCTGGCTTCACTAGCTGCAAAGTTTTGAGTGGGGGAAGGGTGCTAATTTGTCTGGCCAGGTCTCACTCAGCAGGGAGGCAGAGCTGAATCAGGTGTGGAGTCAGTGCTTTGGCTTCTCGGAAGGAACTGGAAGGGGGACAGGATCAGATCTACAGTACAGTAGCTTCTTGTTTTACATTGTTTTTCATGGATTCTACTTGGTAGAATGTTTATTTTCTTTCTTACTACTAAGGGGCTAGCAGGGTATTGTTTGGGGCTGTTGGAATTTTGAAACCTGTTTTGGTAGCTAAAAGTGGGCTCATTTGTTTGGTTTACGGTGTGGCAGGCTGCATTTGTAGAGGCCTATTTCTTTTTTAAACATAATTGGTGTAATTTAACTGGTCTGTTTCTTTGAATTGGAGACCTATATCTTATAATTCCAAACCTATTTTGATGTATTGTTGGTGAAGCTGTTTGAATTGGTGTCCTGTTTCTTTGGGTAGAATTTATTCATTGTTGCTGGCTTCACTAGCTGCAAAGTTTTGAGTGGGGAAGGGTGCTAATTTGTCTGGCCAGGTCTCACTCAGCAGGAGGCAGAGCTGAATCAGGTGTGGAGTCAGTGCTTTGGCTCTCGGAAGGAACTGGAAGGGGACAGGATCAGATCTACAGTACAGTAGCTTCTTGTTTTACATTGTTTTTCATGGATTCTACTTGGTAGAATGTTTATTTTCTTTCTTACTACTAAGGGCTAGCAGGGTATTGTTTGGGGCTGTTGGAATTTTGAAACCTGTTTTGGTAGCTAAAAGTGGGCTCATTTGTTTGGTTTACGTGTGGCAGGCTGCATTTGTAGAGGCCTATTTCTTCTCTTTAAACATAATTGGTGTAACTTAACTGGTCTGTTTCTTTGAATTGGAGACCTATATCTTATAATTCCAAACCTATTTTGATGTATTGTTGGTGAAGCTGTTTGAATTGGTGTCCTGTTTCTTTGGGTAGAATTTATTCATTGTTGCTGGCTTCACTAGCTGCAAAGTTTTGAGTGGGGAAGGGTGCTAATTTGTCTGGCCAGGTCTCACCAGCAGGGAGGCAGAGCTGAATCAGGTGTGAGTCAGTGCTTTGGCTTCTCAGAAGGAACTGAAGGGGGACAGGATCAGATCTACAGTACAGTAGCTTCTTGTTTACATTGTTTTTCATGGATTCTACTTGGTAGAATGTTTGTTTTCTTTTCACTACTAAGGGGCTAGCAGGGTATTGTTTGGGGCTGTTGGAATTTTGAAACCTGTTTTGGTAGCTAAAAGTGGGCTCATTTGTTTGGTTTACGTGTGGCAGGCTGCATTTGTAGAGGCCTATTTCTTCTCTTTAAACATAATTGGTGTAACTTAACTGGTCTGTTTCTTTGAATTGGAGACCTATATCTTATAATTCCAAACCTATTTTGATGTATTGTTGGTGAAGCTGTTTGAATTGGTGTCCTGTTTCTTTGGGTAGAATTTATTCATTGTTGCTGGCTTCACTAGCTGCAAAGTTTTGAGTGGGGAAGGTGCTAATTTGTCTGGCCAGG
Organism: Neoceratodus forsteri; assembly: GCA_016271365.2. Taxonomy (NCBI): domain Eukaryota; kingdom Metazoa; phylum Chordata; order Ceratodontiformes; family Ceratodontidae; genus Neoceratodus; species Neoceratodus forsteri. The sequence goes on along the minus strand of CM057449.1, from coordinate 1,104,763,868 downwards.
TCTCACTCAGCAGGGAGGCAGAGCTGAATCAGGTGTGAGTCAGTGCTTTGGCTTCTCAGAAGGAACTGAAGGGGACAGGATCAGATCTACAGTACAGTAGCTTCTTGTTTTACATTGTTTTTCATGGATTCTACTTGGTAGAATGTTTATTTTCTTTCTTACTACTAAGGGGCTAGCAGGGTATTGTTTGGGGCTGTTGGAATTTTGAAACCTGTTTTGGTAGCTAAAAGTGGGCTCATTTGTTTGGTTTACGTGTGGCAGGCTGCATTTGTAGAGGCCTATTTCTTCTCTTTAAACATAATTGGTGTAACTTAACTGGTCTGTTTCTTTGAATTGGAGACCATATCTTATAATTCCAAACCTATTTTGATGTATTGTTGGTGAAGCTGTTTGAATTGGTGTCCTGTTTCTTTGGGTAGAATTTATTCATTGTTGCTGGCTTCACTAGCTGCAAAGTTTTGAGTGGGGAAGGGTGCTAATTTGTCTGGCCAGGTCTCACTCAGCAGGGAGGCAGAGCTGAATCAGGTGTGGAGTCAGTGCTTTGGCTTCTCGAAGGAACTGAAGGGGACAGGATCAGATCTACAGTACAGTAGCTTCTTGTTTTACATTGTTTTTCATGGATTCTACTTGGTAGAATGTTTATTTTCTTTCTTACTACTAGGCTAGCAGGGTATTGTTTGGGGCTGTTGGAATTTTGAAACCTGTTTTGGTAGCTAAAAGTGGGCTCATTTGTTTGGTTTACGTGTGGCAGGCTGCATTTGTAGAGGCCTATTTCTTCTCTTTAAACATAATTGGTGTAACTTAACTGGTCTGTTTCTTTGAATTGGAGACCTATATCTTATAATTCCAAACCTATTTTGATGTATTGTTGGTGAAGCTGTTTGAATTGGTGTCCTGTTTCTTTGGGTAGAATTTATTCATTGTTGCTGGCTTCACTAGCTGCAAAGTTTTGAGTGGGGAAGGGTGCTAATTTGTCTGGCCAGGTCTCACTCAGCAGGAGGCAGAGCTGAATCAGGTGTGGAGTCAGTGCTTGGCTTCTCAGAAGGAACTGAAGGGGACAGGATCAGATCTACAGTACAGTAGCTTCTTGTTTTACATTGTTTTTCATGGATTCTACTTGGTAGAATGTTTATTTTCTTTCTTACTACTAAGGGCTAGCAGGGTATTGTTTGGGGCTGTTGGAATTTTGAAACCTGTTTTGGTAGCTAAAAGTGGCTCATTTGTTTGGTTTACGTGTGGCAGGCTGCATTTGTAGAGGCCTATTTCTTCTTTAAACATAATTGGTGTAACTTAACTGGTCTGTTTCTTTGAATTGGAGACCTATATCTTATAATTCCAAACCTATTTTGATGTATTGTTGGTGAAGCTGTTTGAATTGGTATCCTGTTTCTTTGGGTAGAATTTATTCATTGTTGCTGGCTTCACTAGCTGCAAAGTTTTGAGTGGGGGAAGGGTGCTAATTTGTCTGGCCAGGTCTCACTCAGCAGGGAGGCAGAGCTGAATCAGGTGTGGAGTCAGTGCTTTGGCTTCTCGGAAGGAACTGAGAAGGGGGACAGGATCAGATCTACAGTACAGTAGCTTCTTGTTTTACATTGTTTTTCATGGATTCTACTTGGTAGAATGTTTATTTTCTTTCTTACTACTAAGGGGCTAGCAGGGTATTGTTTGGGGCTGTTGGAATTTTGAAACCTGTTTTGGTAGCTAAAAGTGGGCTCATTTGTTTGGTTTACGTGTGGCAGGCTGCATTTGTAGAGGCCTATTTCTTCTCTTTAAACACATTTATCATGCAATACAATTACTTTTATCATTTTTGTTAGAAAACCACTTCAGATAGGGACTACAACTGCACAATTGATACAAGAACAAAGAGACCCAAACTTCAGCCAAATCACACAGCCTTAGAAATAATGTGAAAAAATTACTTACCAAGAACAAAATCACTTCTGTGAACACAATTATTTTTGTTAAGGCTGCATTTGGAAAACAGACAAACACACACACACACACACTCACACTCCTGGGTGCTTGGCCTTTGGGGCCCATTAAAACTGTATCACCAAATCCCCCTAAAAAAAAACTTAAGTTGCCCAAAAGAAACATGCCACTGATTAAAACCACTGTATAATGCTAGACTGCATTTGTACAATATAACTGCCGATTGGAAGTTTGTAAAAAAGAAAGAAGCCAGAGCCACATAATGTTGGGGGTCTCTATTACTTAAACTGTGCCCCTCTCCAATAACGCAATAACGCTAAGCCTCATTTCACAAGAAAAAAATATATTAAAATGTTCACATTTGTACTGCACAGTAAGTGCACAGAAACATTTTCTTCCACCAACCTTACAGCCTGATATGAACAGCAGTACTAAGAATGAACCCCATTTGGTGGTGAACACACAGAGACTACAATTCATTTGTAGTCCCCAAACACTGCATTGGGACTCTAATGCTCATTAAAATCATCAATTCGATATACTATTTGCAAGAATAAGCCCACTGCAAAATATATACAGACGTACACTGTACTCTAAGCAACATCCTGTTTGTACAGAGCCATCCTGCAGCTGTATTCTTAGACCTGAAAGTAACAATGGCCTACCTAGGATTACAAGTAGGATTACAAGTACCTTTGAGCCAGGCTCTTTTACAAAGGTTCCGCATCAGAGAACGAATACAATACAAGTTACAGAAATAAGAACAAAACAATAAATAGGTTGGCATATTAGGTTACAATGGTAGATTAATACAATAGCTAGAATAAGTAGAATGTATACATGGAAACACAGAGTAACAGAGGGATAAGTGGGAGGGAGGGTGGAAGATGAAGATAAACGTGAGGATCGAAGTTGAGGGGCAGGAACTGCAGCCAAGGGCATGGTCATCAACTGGGAGCAGGCTGAAACTAGTCAACAAAGGAAATATCATTTAGGGGTGAAGAGGCTGAGGGGTAAAGAGGGGAGAGTCAGGAGGGTGAAAAGAAAGAAGAAATAAAAAGTAACATAGAGGAAAAGGACGGGTGGAGATGTGGTAGGTGATAGTTGAGGGAACAAAAATGAGAGGGCTGAGGTGATTATAGGTAGTATTCACAGGAGCTAGAGTTAGTAAGGTGGAGGTGGAGTTTATGTTTGAATGAGCCAAGGGTGGTAGTGGAGGAGATGTCAGATTGAGCACATTTAACCAGCTAGGCACCCTGAAGGCAAAGGATCTTCGCCCTGAGAGGTGCGACGGGGGAATCTGAAGAAGCTGATATTCAGAGCCCCTGGTGTTACATTGGCTAGTCTAGAACTAAGCAGTGCTTGGACGCCCAACAGAGTGAGGCCCATTTGAGTTCCATGTGGCTGCTCACATAACTGACACGCTGCAGGCTGGACACTGGGATTGTTCTAGAGCTGGCAACAGCAGGCTTGGGACTCCAACATATTTGTGTGCTTTTAAGCACTCAGAGCCTTCCCAACTCTTAGTGCACGTAAGTGCACTAACATGATTATCGGGGGTTGGGAGAGACACACATCTGGGATTTCTGGAACCCAGAAGACCATGGGGACAAAGGTCAGACACAGCACTCCGGTAGTATAGTATTCTCCAGTGAAACATAGCACTGTCTTTTGCAGAAGTTCCCTGATCAAAACACAATGCAATTTCTGGAGGATTTATTAAAATAAGTACACTTTGGGGGCAAGGGATGAACGTAACCACTGGAGACACAAGTGGTTACTTTAGCTACTGCATTTATTCCCCATCTCTAAAGCCCTGGAGAAAGTGGTGGCCATTCAAATCACTGATTATCTGGCTAAGCATAACATTTTATGCCCAGAGCAACATGGCTTCCATGCTGGTCACAGTACCAGCACTGCCCTTATTGAATTCTCCGACTTTCTACACTCCTCCTTGGATACCAGCTCCCTAGCTGGTGCAGTGTTCATCGACCTCTCAAAGGCTTTCGACACCGTCTCCCATCCACTTCTGCTGAATGCACTCTGCCACACTGGTCTCTCAGCTGGCCCCCTAGCATGGTGCACTAGCTATCTTGACGCTCGATCTCAGTGTGTAAAAATTAATAGCACACTCTCCGATACCCATCCCATTCTCTCTGGGATCCCCCAAGGCTCCATCCTGGGCCCCTTCTCTCTCGCTGTATCTGAACACCTGCCCAGTGCATGCCCTGGCAAAATTCTACTGTATGCAGACGACGCTGTCCTTTTGCCACCCACTGCAATCCCATCCTCCAGGACTCCTACAGCAGTCTTTCAACAGTGCCGAGTCTTGGTTTAAGGAGTGCAGACTCGTCATCAATCTTAATAAAACCAAAGCTATGCTCTTTTCCCACCCCCAAAACAAAGCTAGCAACCACCCACTCTATATCCTTCCAAGTACCAATCAGCCACTGGAACAAGTCTGCTCCTACAAATACCTTGGGGTTATCTTCGACTCAGCCCTCACATTTCACAACCACATCGACGCCCTAACATCCACCACTAACACACGGCTTGGCATCCTCTTCCACCATAGAACCTGCCTTCCCCCAAATGCTCTCCGGCTCACTGTTACATCATCCGTTCTGTCCCTTGTAGACTATGGTCTACCAGTATATGGTGCTGCCGACACCACTGCACTCAACAAAATTCACTTAACCCTGAATAAAGCCTGCAGATTGATTACTGGTGCCCCAGGCTCACACACACCTGTCAGCTGTATGTCGAGGCCAACCTGCTTACCCTGAATGAACGGCTCCAATACCAAACCTGTCTCCTCACAAAAACCCTACTCGGCCTCTCTGGGGTAACGGCATCCATCCACCAGAGCCTCCTATTGCACACGGGTCTTTCTACAAGACCACTCTAATGGTCCCCAGATCAAGAACCAGCCCTGCTATAGAGCCCCAACCTGGTTTAACTCTCTCCCTGCTCCCATCACCAATGCCACCACCATCTCCAAGTTCAAAACCACCCTTTGGAACCACATCATCAGCACTCGTAACTGCTCCTGTCTCTGAAAGTAGCCTCCACCTCTGCTTCTCTTGACAACGTCCTCCGGGCAGCTCTCCACCTAGCCATCCCCACCACTACTTCCCTGTACACCGTGCCTATGCTTAACCTGGCCAGTGCCAGCTGTTTCAGTGTTTACCAACTAGATTGCTCACTTGATACCAACTTGTGTAACACCTGTTATCAATTACATGTACCCTGTAACCTAATTGTATTTGTCTGACCACAGTGTGACGTGCGCTCTGTTGAGCGCCAATTGTTTTGCAAATCTATGCTATGTAACCAAAAACACAATGTATGTCTTTATGTCAGACGTAGTACTCTTGGAACGACTCTGGCTCAAAGGTTGTAAACTGATTCTTACAAATAAATAAATAAATTCTGCTGTGGTGCGCTTATACAGACACATTTAACATTAACTAAATGGTCTGAAAACAAAGTCTGACGAGGACAATAAGTCAATGCAGTTTATTGTGGAAAGAGTATTTTATTAAAATAATGAATACTGTTTACAGTATGTGCCACAATGTCACAAATTATGCACAAAAATTACAGATTGTATCCCAAGTCATGCTTCTTTCTGAGGAAATTAACAACTGGCAGCATTCATACTATTTAATTTATCTCTCCACATCACATATTGTCCTACAGCATAGTCATTCACTGGGCACAGGCTTTACATAGTTTATAGATGGCATGTACATTTGGGACGCCATTGGTAACCCCTTTTATGGGGTCACCCATCTTAAATAATTTTACCCCAAATGTTCAACATAACCTTCTTATCATCTCACCGCATGTACCCAGTACAGAAAACCTTCAAATCACTGTGGAAATATAATTCTGCGCAGCTGTAATGCCGTTTTGTACCACAGGTGCAGAAACACATTTTTGGCAGGATTTGAAAACTTACAGCTGCACCGTTCATGAGGGGATGTGAAAAATGGTAATGTTGAAAATCTGGAGTAAAAACATGAACAACTGGCAAAGGGACGAGCGTGCATAGAAACTGCACAACGCATGCTCGTAACTCTGTCATTGTTTGGAATTTTTTCACCAAATTGTCAGCATGGGTTTTTTGAGACCTCCCCTCATGAACAGTTGCACTGTGATTTTGTTAATCCATCCCGAAAGTTGATTTTGCACAGTGACCGTACCATTCTACACCACAGGTGTGAAAACGCATTTTGGGCAGGATGTGAAAAATGAAAGCTGTACTTTTCATGAGGAGATGTGAAACAATGGCAGTGTTGAAACTCTGGGGTGAAAAATATAAAAACTACGGTTACGAAAGTGTCAGGGTTACCACTGTCCCTACTTTCGCAGAGGACAGTCCTGATTTGGGCAGCTATGACCTCGTAAAAACATGAAAAAATACTAAATGGCCTGACATTATAGTACTAAAGAATATTTTCAGACTTTCCTTTAAATGTGGCAAAAACTATAGTACCTTAACTAAAATACCTTAAAATGATTACAAACACTAGGGGACATCTGAAAACTGCAATACATTATTAATTCTGATTATTTGGAGAAAAATATCATGTGTTGGTTGAGGTTACATATTGTCCTGTGAAAATCATGTTTCAGTAAGAAATGTCCCACTTTGAGCTTCTTAAAGGTGGTAACCCTAACGAGCATGTGTGAGAAACTAGCAACACACACTCATAACACAGTCATTTTGGAAATTACTTCTCCAAACTTGCAACATGGGCTTTCGGGACCCCACCTCATGAACAGTGACACTGTTGTTTCGCTAATTGGTCCTGAAAGGTGATTCCATGCAGCAACCATGAAATCACCTTTGGGACTGAGTGACAAAATAACTGTGACAATGTTCAAGAGGTGGGTCCTAAGAAAACCATGTTGAAAATTTTGGTAAAATTCCTAAAACATGCTGAGATATCATCATAGTTGAAACCCCTATTGACAGCCATTATACAGTGCTTACCTCTGAATCTTCATTTTCGGTTTGGCTTTGAAGAGTGCAGACGTGTCCCAGTCCTCAGAAGATAACAGAGCTGATCTCCGGAGGTGAGATGGGGTAAAGGGAGATAGGTGCTCAGTGGAAGGGTGGGGAAGGGGAGAGGTACTGGAAGATGACGAGGACCATTTTATTTTTTACAGGTTAAAAAACAAACAACACATCGGGGGATGGTTTTCTTTATTTATAGAAATAAACAATAAATAAATAAATATATGTGGGCACACTGGGGTGGGCTCCCAATGTGCCACATGAGTTGGGGGGTATACATGCTGCCAACAGGGAGATTGGGCATCCCCATTGGTAAAGCAATAGATAAAACATAAAATAACTTTTCGGCACACTGGGGTAGGCTCCCAGTGTGCCACATGAGTTGGGGGATTGGGGGACATGATGCTAACACAGGGATTGGGCACCCCGATGTTGGTGGATTTGTTGGGCCAGACTACAGAAATTCGATGCAGGATCCTGCATCAAAAATATCGATGCAGCATCCTGCATCAAAGTAAAAAGATGTCGGGGGACAGTTTTCTTTATTTACAGGTTTAGATATTTAAAAAGACATTTGGGCACACTGGGGTGGGCTCCAGTGCCCATGAGTTTGGGAGAATCATGATGCTGATGGGGATTTGGTACCCCATCAGCAATAAAAGCAGGCTGGTGGTGGGGGAACACTAGCCTACCAGGACTGACATGGACGTAATTAGAAGTTACACTTCGAATTACTATAGTAGTAATTTGAAGTGTCACTTCGGATTACTTCGTGTTCCACCACCACTTACCGCATGCTTTTTGCAGGCAGTATTTAGCGCAGCACTACCGGTGGTGCAACAATCTGTAGCATGGTACTACTATTTTGAATATGCCGGTGTAACGGCATTCATGAACACTCCCCTACTTCCCTCCCCTGCATACATTAACCTTTAGCATTGGCGCTACCACAGCACTGGTGCTAAAAGGACTTTTGAATATTGCAGTCTGGCACAGTTTCGGTGCAATTCCAGCACTACGGATTTGCGCTGGGCACAAAGCTTTGAATATCTGACCCACTGTGTTTAAACAAGCTATTGTGATTTTGTATATGTCTCTGTAAAGGAAATGTGGCAAAAAATAAATGGATTTTTCACAGTACAAGCTGAACTTTTCTTTGGTGCTATGTCATAGATACATAGATACATAGACACTGTCGGCAGGTAAGGGCCTATGGCCCACCCAGTCTGCCCATTTGAGCTTGTACGTTCCCTTTATGTTTTTCTAGAAGTCTATTGCCCCTTACCCCTGACCTCCAGAATTCCCTTATCTGTGTCTGTGTGTTTCATTCTACTGTAAGCTGAAGTGTGGGGAAATTTCAGTTTCTTCTGCATGACTGCAAAATCAGATGCACTACCCCACTGTTGTTCAATAGCACATGCCTGAAACCTGTTGTGGTGGACAGAGAACTGGACCTTCATAATACAAGAATGAAAATGATCAATATAGTCATCAGCTGCTTCCTTTTATCTCTAAGGCTTATAAAAAAAGTGAGCCTGTGTTTATCATAGCTCCATGCCACACATCAAAGGAGCTGCCACCAGGGCAGGCTGCATATCAAAGGAGCTGCTATCACTGAGTAGGAGCAGCATTTTGGCACTTGTGATGGATGGGAGGTTTCTACTTTCTGGCCAATAGCTTAACAGAACACCACCAGAGTGCAACAGTGATGACAAAACCATGGGCTAACTTTGTTACAATAAGCGCAGGAGCAATAATAAATAAGTCTGTTGGAACAAGGCTCCTGGAAGTGAATCAAAAGTGAGTATGAAGCAGGAAAATAGTGCAGCAATGGAGGAAGGGGGAGACAAAGAAACAGCACTGTGGTCAATGGAGAGGACTGCATGTGCTTCAGCTCCACTGATGGAAGGACATAGTCTAGGTATCTGGTCACTTGTTTCCAGAGCCCCTCTTCCTCTACTACCTCATAGCAATACGTCAGCATAGCTCTGCTATGCAGCTGTAAAGAATTAGAGCAACACTGTCATAAGGTTACAATTTGTAGACATCATGAAATAGTGATTCAACAAAAATGGAGCAGTCAGAAAACAGTGATATCAAATATACGGTGAGCAGCAACATTCAGTATAAAAGATAAAATACACATCGGACAGAGTCAGATAGTGCAATAGTAGTGCTAGGGCAGCCAGCCTTGAGATCACTTGCATAAACAAGTGCTGGGAAGATACAAAAGAACTTTAGAGCCTTAAGGAAAATCGAATGGCTGGAAGAGAGGTGTAGTGCTGGGGTAAGGAGTTCCAGTAGAGGTACAGACTGCAAAGCCAGTTTCCCCTGCCCAGTGGAGCATCGATGCTCAATGAGAGGCTGGCTACAGATCTCGGTAAGTATGTTGGGGATGGATGCTGCAGATAATGTACTAGGGAAGACGGGAGCTTGTTTGAAGGAGTTTGTCCACAAACTGGCCCAGAGCAGGAGATTGCTGGCCAGCAGGGGAAGACCAGCCCAGTCCAGTGTAGTGGAGGCAATGTGCGTGATCGTCAGAGAAGCCAGGGCAAAGCGACACACATTATTGTATGTTGTGTCCCATCTAGAGATGATGGCATTGTTTGCACCAAGGTATGCCAAAAGGCCATACATGAGACCCTGCAGGAGTACACCTTGAGCCATGGACTGTCAGGCAGCAGGGGATAAGCAGTGTATGTCCTTAAAAGCCATGCACAATTTAGTGTTTACAGATCTGTAGACTGAGGAAAGGTATACACTTCCTGCAGTGAAACCCCTACAGCCACATACATTGCTGCCGACAACAGCGCCAAGTCGCTTTAGGCGATGCGCTTGGGACCTGGCAACACTCTCCCCATCTAGCACCCCTCCCCAATCCAACTCTGACCTGGACTTAGTATCCAAGGCATGGGGGTGTGGGCACAGAGCCCCCATGTTGGGGTTCTCGTACGCGCGCTCCCGCCGACTGCAACTCTCAGTCGGCAGGAGCCTAGCTGCAATCCCAGTTGATGAGTTAGTTGTCGACTCGGCATCATAGATCCCTGAGGAAACATGGAGGGAGAAACCAAGAGAGGGGTCAAGCCATACTCCTGGGTATTTGAAATTACTGACATCCTCAGGTAGAGATCCATCTTTATATGCGATGGAGGGTTTTGAAAGTGTAGCCCAGAGTTTTGGTTTGGAGCCAAAGAGCATAAACTTAGTATTTTTGCAATTTAGATGAGCTTGTTTGTGGATAGCCAAGACTGAGTGACTTGAAACACATCAGGGAAGGGTTTTTGAATGGCAGGAACAGTCTTTGCACTATAGTGATGAGATCATCAGATACAACAGTGAGAGGCACTCAGAGGTAACATCTGGGAGATCATTGATGTAAATAGAGAAAAGGAGTTGGTCTAGGATTGAGTCCTGGGGGACCTTGACTGTAATGTCAGCAAGGCTGGAGGTAGTAGAGTGAAGGTGTACTTGTTTCCTGCCAGGCAGGTAGTTTGAGAATCAGGAGTTTGCAGGTGTGGAGACACTAAGGGAATAGAGTTTTTTTTTTTTTTTTTGTCACAGCTGCTTTTTACCTCCTCTGCAGCGTGACTAGCTTGGGGCATCCCTGCCCACCCGGAGAGCTGGATGGCTTATACTGCACCCAGGAGGGTTCCAGACAGCTGTCATGCTACCCTGCTGGAGGGTCCCCCTATGCCACTCCCAGCCAGGACAGCCCCGGATCCTCCCCGATGGGACTCCTCGCAAGTACTCCGGGCAGCTAGGGGCGTGGCCATCAAACTGCATGGTCGCGGCAAGCCTGTTTCCTCTTATTTTTTACCCACGGGAATGCAGACATGCAATGACATCAGGCACTGCATGCCGACATCCATCGCACTCCCCAACTGCCACCACACTTGGTAGTACCTCCAGGTGTCCCCAGAGGTTGCTGCCAAGCGATGGTTGTTCCCCGACCCACCCCAGGACTAAGAGAGCAGTCAACGGATGCTCGATCCTAGTCCTCTCCTGCCAGTCCCTGATGACCCGGCTCACATCCCAACCTGGGTCACTGGTGTTGCATGAGGTGTGGCATCCAGCTCCTCAACCTCAGCGCCACCAGGATGGCACAGAGTTTGATTTTAAATATAAATGAGGTTGCATCACTCTATTCTCCCTGGTGTGAAACCTGTTTTACTCCATTGAAAAGGTCATGACCCCACTCATGCAAAGCATCATGGGAGTTGTTGATGCATATCTTCACAAACCAAAAGAAGTTATATTCTCAGTCGTCTGTTTCGTGTCTTGTGAAGTCCTTTTGTTCTCTAAAGGCATTTTTTTTTAAACTTAGATACACTTTCAACAATAGAAGACAGCAAAGCACTTACTATACCTCAATAGTTTCATGGCTAGCATAAGACAAGAACATAGGGTCAGCACTGGCTGATACAGTATAACTACTGCAGGCTTTAGCAGTAAAATATCATAAAATTCCAGGTTGCCTTACATGAGTTGGGTCATGACTGCAGAATGGAGTCAAGTTGGTTTTCACACAAATGTGACTTCTAAATCCTGATGAAATTAGAAGGGTTCAATAGAGGCACTCATTGTTATGCCTACAAACTACACAGGAAAACTGAATAAAAGGCTGAGGGGACCTTCCTATTAAGAGGTGACAGAACTGAGTTCTGTGGGCTCCTACCCAATTTAACTCCAGCAAATGGGACCCAATAAATAAACAAAAATACAAATTCTGACAACTAATTTTATAAAAGAAAAGTGATAACACGCCCCAGTTGTATAGTCTTAGGCTCTTTCAGGGATCCCCATCACACCATTTTTTCCTATGTCTAATAAGCCAGCTGCAAACTCTGTCAGAACTTTCTTCAGCAAAAATCGGATAGCTTTTCAAATGCAAGAATAGCACCTCAACAGCAGTGCAGTATTCCTCCATTTCCTTTTATGATGGCTCGTGCTTTGCACCAGCCAACATATTGCAGTAGCAGCAGATTTGGAGGTGGGGTCACTGTGGCAGAATGCAGGCACGCGCATCAGTAGGTGCGTCCCTCATTCTCCAGTAAGGCAGCTGCAGGCACTGACACCAGCAACACATAAACCGCCCACCAGATCTAAAAGGTCCACTGCAATGAGAGCCAAGCTCGTCATGCAGTGGAATGCCTTTCCTGGTGAAGAAGTTCAACAAACATGGCGGCATTGACTGCTGCCACGGAAAGCGCCGACTTCAGGGGTGCCCAATCCCCTGTCGGCATTCTGACCAACTTCATTTGCCAACTGGGGAGCCCACTCCGCCGGGCATACTGCCCCTCCCTCCCATTTCATGTGTGCCAAGGGGTACCTAATCCCCTTGGCATCATGTGCACCCCCAACAGTCTTTTTCACAACGGGGATCCAATCCCCATCGGCTTTTAGTCCCCTTCCGAAGTTTATTCTGCCGATGGAGAGCCCGCCCCATCAGCATAATGTCCCCTCCATTTGTTGTGTGCAACGGGGTGCCCAATCCTCCATCAGCTACAGCACCCCCCAAAACACTCAGGTGACATGCTGGGAGCCCACCCCAGCCTGCCAAATGCCCCTGTAAAGAAAACAATAAACGTCCTGCAGTGTTTTGTTTTGTTTAAACCTGTAAATCAGAAAATGGTCCCTCGCGGTCTGTCCTGCTCCCTCCCTCAACCCGCACACACCCTCTGCGTACTCCACCTCCCCACACCCCCCTCACCCCATACTTAATTCTGGAGTCTGGTGCAATGATCTTCAGTGGACAGGGAACACATCTGCACTCTTCAAAACCAACCGCGAACTGAAGAAATGCCGGTAAGCTGTATAATGGCATAAATAGGGTTTTTTCAACTTTGGTGCATATCTCAGCCATTTTTGGGAATGTTGGCACCAAATTTTCAACATGGGGTTATTGGGAGCCCTCCCCATGAATTCAGTCACTGTCATGTCGTTATTCAGTCCCGAAAGGTAATCTCATGGTCACTGCATGGAATCACCTTTCAGGACTGATTAACGAAATGACAGTGCCACTGTACATGAGGGGGGCTCTAAAAAGCCTATGTTGCAAATTTGGTGACAAAAATCCCCAAAATGGCTGTTTTATGAGCATGCATTGCGCAGTTTCCATGCAAGCTCATAACTTTGTGAATTTGTAATATTTTCACTCCAGATTTTCAACATTGCCATTTTCCCACACCTCCTTATGAACAGTACAGCTATCATTTTATGTATCCTGGCCGAAATGTGTTTTTGCACATCCAGAACAGAATAGCACGGTCACTGTGCAAAATCAGTTTTTGGGACAGTTTGACAAAATGACAGTGACACTGATCATGAGCAGAGGTCCTAAAATGCCTATGTTGAAAATCTGGTGATAAAAGTCCATACAATGACTGTGTTATAAGCATGTGTTACGCAGTTTCCATGCACCCTTGTAACTTCGCAAATTTGCACTATTTTTATGCCAGATTTTCAACACTGGCATTTTTTCACATCTCCTTATGAACAGTATAGCTGTCATTTTTCACATCCTGACCAAAATGTGTTTTCGCACCTATGGCATACAATGGCATGGTCGTTGTGGGAGATCAACTTTTGGGACAGATTGAGAAAATCACAGTGCCACTGTTCATGAGGGAGTTCCAAAATACCTATGTTGAAAATGTGGTTTAAAAAAACAAAAGTAATTGGGTTACTGACGGTATTGCGTAGTTTCTATGCATGCTCATGACTTCACTAAATTTTCGCTCCAGATTTTCAATGTTGCCATTTTTACACCTCCTCATGAACAATACAGTTGTCATTTTCACATCCTGCTCAAAATGTGGTTACATACTTGTGATGTCAAATGGCACAGTCGCCAGCAACATCACCTTTCAGCTAACAAATTGATACTGCCGCTCTTCATGAGGTGGGGTCACAAAAGCCCATGTTTCCAACTGTTACACCCCACCCTCTAGAGACTGACAGGCATCAGGGGTGTGACTTGGGATCATCATCTGTAATGATCCTGCCATTCCACCCCCACCCCCACCCTGCAGCCACTGACAGGCATCGAGGTGTGCCTTGGAGTATTCAGCCACAAAGTTCACCCCATTCTCCTATACTGCACCCACCTCAGCATATTTCCTTATGGAATGGAGTAAGCATAACAACCAAGGACCTCAAAGCACACCATGACACTTGTCAGTGTCTACAGGGCAGGGTGAAGTAAAATGGCATAAGCGTTATAGCTGACAACCCAAAGGCACACCCCAATGCCTGTCAGTCTCTTCAGGGTGGGGGTAGGGTTGGTGTCAGTTCAGTACTTCGCTGCCACTCCTATTATGCATCTCTAACTCCTGCACTACCAATGCCAATGCCAGCGAGACAACATTCGGCACTGACAAATGCTTGCTGATTCTAGTAACCTAGTAATATTGGGCCCTTTTCTTAGTCTCTATAGATGGTGGTGCAAAAGTGGGAGGAAATGAAACATTGAAACACATAATCTGTTGGCAGACAAGGACCATACAGCCCAACTAGTCTGCCCATTTCCCTACTTGGTTTGGCAGTCTCTACTTAAACTGTCAGCCCACTGCCTAACCACCAAATTGTGCTACACACAAAAGGAGTGAATAGTAGGCTGTGAGAGTCCCTCCTGTAACAGTGACATAATGTAAACGATGCCAGATGTTAGGGGCGTAAACCCCATTTATACCCACTAATATGCTAATGCGTGACTCCAACAGAGTCGCAGCAGGGCAGAGCATCAGCTGCACGGCAATATACCAAGCTGGGAGGCTGCGGCTACAGGTGGTGTTGCCCGAAAGTGTTACCCCTGTGCCCTTACATTTAAGCCTGATTATGGCACAGTGCAGTCTGCTTTTTTGTGGCTCTGTGCCTGCATCCCTATTAGTTCAAGGCCCCCTCACCACTTCCCCTATCCATAAACAATCTGCCTGATGTCTAGTGGAACCCCCTTCCTAATCTGCATCTGTCTGTAAAGTTGCCTGTGTGCATCTGCCCTCTCTAACCCTTCCCTCACTGGATTCCTAGTCACAAATTTGTGACTCCCTTCCCACTTCCTGCATGTTACAGTTTTACTAGCTGCTGTAACTGGGACTGTGGGCCACCATATTCACTTTTCAGGGCTATACGGGTTGTTTGCATGACAGCTCCACCCCCTCACCCCATCCAATAACTGTTGCAATCTCAAAATGAATTAAATAAATGTGTTAAGAAGGGCTCTAAACAGAAAAAAGTTCACAGAGGGAAAAAGAACACATCAGCCCTGGGAAGAATGCAGGAACTTTATCAAATACTGTAGGTAGATGAGAAATAAGGGATGCAAACAGGACCATATCACTAGGTGCAAACAGGAAGTCTAAGTCTATAAATAGGCAAAGCATAACACACAAAACCATTTGTATATTCACAGACTCTTTCAGGGAAGCCCTCTGACTTTTTTTCTAAGTAAAATGTCAGCTGCTGATGATCAAACAATTCTCAGTAAAATTAGTTTTATAGGATAGCTTTTCTTTGGCAAAGAAGAAACAACCTCAACAGCAGTGCTGTCTTCTCCCATTTCCCTCATCAATTCTTGTAACATAGCAATATGGGGCCTCATTCTTAGTCTCTATGGTGGTAGCAAAAAATGGGGGTCAAACTGTGATCTTGTTCCACCACCGCCAAGCTGTGCTACACACAAGAGAACTTGTTAGTAAATGTGGAACAGGTCCCTTCTGTGACCATATATATGAACAGCCTCACAGTCTCTCTCCACTCTCTCTCCATATATATATATATATATATATGTATGCATATGTATAGTCTGCCTTATTGTGCAGCTCCTGTGTATTTATAAAGGAGCCATCACTCTCCCATTTCCCTTTTGACCTCTCTCTCTTCTCCCTCTCACTCTACTCACTCACCTTATACCTGCAATTGCCCCCCTACCCTGTCCCAACCCTCTTGAAGCTGTCCACTAGTTTAATGGATGCCATCCCTTTGGCAGCTCATTCCACTGGCCACCACTCCTCGGTGAAAAAGTACTTTGTACACAATGGTGAAAGCACAGTAACAATACCAAAATGAAAATGATTTGGCTGCATGACCTAGTGCAACCCCCCACCCCCCTCAGTGTGGCTGAACTGAAACTGCAGTGTGCACTTGATGGCAGTTTGCATAGCTCAGGATACTCCCGTGCCTAGAGGTAATTGGTGTTTCGCTTACTAGATGCCCCTTGCAAAACCACAATATTTGGGTCATCTCACTCTATCTCTCTCTCTCTGTCTCTCTCTCTCTCTCTCTCTCTCACACCCACCACCACCCCCACCCCCAGCAGGAACAGACACATAGAAACGTAGAAAATGCCAGCAGAAAAAGACCATCTGTACATCCAGTCTGCACTATTTTACCCTATCCTTTCCCTGGGACCTAATGTCTAACATCTAGTCAACGTTATTGCCCTCACCTACCTCCCCGCCCCTGCCCTAAGGCCCCCCATGTAATTAATATGTCATTTACTTGGTGGCAGCCGATTTTGAATTGAAACCATTATTGATTCTTGTACCCACCACATCTGCTGGCAGACAGTTCCATGGCTCAACCATTCTCTCTGAAAATAAAACATTCACACATCCCTCCTGAATACCCCCTGCCAGCCTCCATGCATGTCCCTGTGTTCTTGATTTGTCAGTCCTGCTAAACAGTTCCTCATACTCTACCTTGTTTATTCCTTTTAGGAACTTGAAGGTCTCCATCATATCTCCTCTCTCTTTTCTGGTCTCAGTTGAGTACATGTTCAGCGTCTTAAGCTGAACCTCAAAGGATCTGCCTTGCTGTTCCTAGATCATCTTGGTTACCCTATACTTTACCATCTCCAGCCTGTCCCTGCCTTTTCTTAGGTGTAAGTTTCAGAACTGGGCACAGTATTCCAGATGCAGCCTCAACAGTGACCTACAGAGAGGCAGTGTTACCTCTTTCCTCCTGATGTTAGCCCTAGTCCCAATAAACCCCAACATCCTGGTTCCCTGCTGCAGACTTTATTACTTTGGCTAGACTGGTTTTGGAATTCACTTGTGATGACTCCCTGGTCTCAGTAGCAGAGTCCAAATTAACCGCTCCCATCCAATATGCCAACCTGGGGTTCTTGTTCCCTCTATACATCAGTTTGCCATTTTTGGCATTGAACGTCAAATGACAAATCTTGGACAGCTTTAACATTTACAAGTCCCTCTGCAACTCCCTTACCACTCCTCATGATCTACCTTGCCACACAGCTTAGTGCCATCTGTGAAGAGACATCTATTGTCTTGTGTTCCTTCTCCTATGTCACTGATGAACATATTGAAGAGGAACGGCCCCAGGACTGAAATCTGTGGAAACTACTTGTGACCTTCCTCTCCCCTAGATTCAGATTTACCACAACCCCCTGCTGTTTCTCCCCCATCAGTTTCCCACCCATCTAACTAGATGCTTCACTGTTCCCAGATCCTTTAACTTCTTCAGCAACCTTCTGTGTGGCACAGAGTTTAATGCCTTGCTGAAATAGAAGTAAATCTCCTGCTTGTCTCTTGTCTACTGCCTTAGTTACCCAGTCAAAGAGCACTGACAGGTTGAAGTGACAAGACCTCCCTGCCATGAACCCACACTGCTTACTACCTTGGAACCCATTTCTCTCCAAGTAGTCTACTAGGTCATCTTTGACTAGTGTACCATTAGTTAACCTGCTAAGGAGGTAAGACTAATGGGTCTGTAGCTTCCTGTGTCTTCTTTCTCCCTCCCCTTCCTTGTGGAGCCTATGTCTGCTACCCAACAATCTTTCAGAACCACCCCTGAGAGTAAGGAGCTATTGTATAGTCCTGACTGAGGATCAACCAGTTCTGAGGCCAGTTCCCTGAGCACCCTTAATGCATCTCATTCAGCAATGGAGCCTTATCTATTTTCAGGACTGCTAGTCCTTTCCTGACCCTTTCTCCCTTAAACACCACCAGCCCCATTGCTGGGATCCCTCTAGCAGCAGCCTTTGTCCCTTTTTCAGGTAAGGGCCTGCTACCCTTCAGTGTGAACACAGAACAAAAGTAGTTTTTAAGAACCGCTGCCTTCTGCTTGTCCACCTCTATTACCCTGCCCCCACTGTAAACTTAAAAATTCCTTCTCTTGTCTTTCTTTTCTCTCTAATGCATCCAAAGAGCTGTTCCACCCTTGACCCCCATTCCTAATTTCCAGTCCCGTGTCTGCTTTTGCATCCTTTACTGCCTTTTTGGCCTCCCTCATCCTTAACTAGTAGTCACTCAATTTCTCCTGAATGCTCCTTTTTTAGCCATAGAGAGACAGTCACCTCATACGGGCAGGAAAAAATGGTTTAGACTCCAGGAGTGAGCCACTTGAATCTCTTTGATAAGCAGGGTGAATCAAATTCATGGGGTACATTTGTTTCATGCCCTGGATCCAGGATCTTCGATTAATTCATCTTATACATCTGTTCTCCACTGGAGCCCAAGGCTTTGGGTCATCACATAACTATGATCAACTCATATTTCTCCCTCACTCCCTTTCTCGCTGTCTTGGTATACAGTGTGGAGTTACACAATTTAATGAATTCCTTAATCCAATCTGCCTCTAGTAGTGCATTCCTTGGCCCCATTCCTGAGCGTAATGTAAAAGCACAGCACAGCAGTAAGTCACTCCAACACACAGTGGCAGCTAATTTTAAAAGGGTCCACCCAAACGGGTCCTGTGTGGCTCCATATCCCAGTGTCCAAGAACTTTCAATGTCTCGCAGATGCTTGGGCCATATCAGTCAAAGTCCACACTTATGCACAGCACCAAGATAGCTCACCCCAGGGACATCCTGGGTCAAACCTCTGCTGACAATTGAAACAGTATGGTACTTTCTCAAAATACCTTCACTAGCCTTAGCTGTGACTCTACATACACATCTTCTCTTTCCACTCTTTTGCTGTTTAGAGGCCTTTACTGTCTCCTCCAAGTTACAAGGCACCAAGACACTCATCTAAGAAAATCTAACTCAGGGTTGAAAGCCAGCAAGAATCACTTTTTCATGGAGTACCTTCTGGGACTTCCATGTTCTCCCAGGTTAAACACCTATATTTCTGTCACTGTCAGCCCCACCAGGTTTGAATCCTGCCACCTCCAGGGAAAAGTATATCCTAAGTGCTAAGGTCTGTTGATGCTGGAAACCTGGACCCTCTTAACCGAATGCATAGATCGACTTATACCACAGGGATGCACTGCACTCCCATCTCCAGGTGGGGACCAACAATGAGAAACTGACACCTGGCCCAAATCCTGACCCAGCAGCTGGCAACCACCTTGTGTGCCTCCCCCCTTGCATATCTGGCATGCAGGCACCACCTGACCATGCTGGCAGTACCTGCAGGACCACAAGCGGTCTGTGCCTAGGTTAAAATGCTGGAGAAACTTCCCACTGTGCCGTAAGTACCCCCCAAGAAGCATCTGGGAAAAACTTTTTACTGTTCCTACAATAGGCCCCACTAGCACATCTGTTTGTGTAGGCAGCTCTATTCCAGCTACTGGGATGTCAAACTTGAAACTGACTGTAGCAGAAATTCATGCTTCATCGGGAGAAAAAGGGACACTAATTTACTGGTAGCATAAATATTCATAGTCTGTTTCAGAATCTGTTTACGGGCTGCCCTGATGGCCCAGCCTAGGTGACTCGAGTTCGCAGCAAGCTTTTTAAAACTTTCTTTATGCAAAGGTTTTATCAAATACTTTAGTACATATATATCAGCTGTACTTGATACCATTAATACCTTTTCTGTATTTATAAACTATATAAACAGTATAAAACATATAAAACATTACAGCCCCCACTTGCATACTGTGTGACCCTGAGCAAGTCACTTAACTTCCTTGTGCTCCCAGGTCACACCTGTAAACAAGCTTTCAGTTTAGTGTGTCTCTCCTGGCACAAAAAGAAAATTCAAGAGTAACAAATATCAACATTTTAAGTGAAGTGTTGTTAATACTAGACACTGTTCATAGGATCCAGTCTTACCTTTCAGGCTGATCTTGCCACACAATAAAGGCCAGACAAGGGAGGGACACCAGAGCACCACATATATCCCAAGATTATTCAAATTTCCAAGCAGTCCATATGTCCTATAAATCCAATGTGAAGGCCTAAGTCCTTCTATTGGTACCTGTCAAAGAAGAAATATTCAGTTAGTCCCTGGATATTGTGCTACCTCCCAATGAGTCCAACGGGAATTGTACCCCTGTAACCTGTCCCGTGTCAAGAATGTTAATCGTTCCATGCCAGCAATCTGACCTATTGTCTCTGTCCAGTCAGTTTCTAGAGGAGGGGGGGCCTGAAGCCAGTTTCTAGTGATGGTATAAGCTGCCACCACCACATAGATGTCCCATAGATATTATAGCTTCTTACCTTTCAAACCTCGAGGAGGAAGTCTCAGCACCAAGTGTTGAAACAGCAAAGGCTCCATGATCCCAAAAAGGCATGTAAGGTGATTAGATAACTCCCCCCAGTAGGATTTCAACTCTGGACAGTACCAAAAAATATGGTAAGGCAAGGAAAATTTAATTTTTATGGTTCTGGGGGCTCTGGGCACCATACAAGTAAAATACAAAATATAAAAGATAATAAAATAAGTACAAAAAAATGCATAAATATAAATAACTTAGATAGAATATAATAAGACAGCAGGCCTATAACAAAGATAAAACAGCTGCCAGCGTAGACAGAAACTGCAAATTAGAACAGTCATTAAAAGGCAGAGGCTGGGAATGCCTGATTGAATAAATAGGTCTTGAGGTGGGCTTGAATCCCTCAACTGAAGGAGCCTCCCTTACAGCTGGAGGAAGCAAATTCCACAGGACGGGCCAGCAACACTTAAAGCTCTGTCACCGACAGTTTTAACCTCATCCTGGGAGTCACAAGGAGGCCCCTAGAGGAAGAATGGAGGAGCAGGTGTTAAAAGGTCAATCAGGTAGCCAGGACCAAGTCCACATAGGCTCTTAAAGGTGAGTAAGCCCACTTTAAAGAGAACCTCCACCTAACTGGCAGCCAGTGCAGTTCTCGAGTACTGGAGTTATATGACTATATTTATACTGCCCAGTCAGCAGCCTAGCATCTGCATTCTGCATTAGCTGCAGCCAGCACAGGGTGCCCCCAGAGACCCCAAAGTAAAGCGCATTACAGTAATCCAGCCTGGATGTCACAAAGGTATGCACTAAGGTGGGGAGGCCCCCAAGCAGAACTAGGGGTTTGATCCTAGCTATATTCTTCAGATGGTAAAAACTGGTTTGGACAACAGACAACATCTAGGATTCAAATGTCAGCCTGTCATCGAGGATAATGCCCAGACTGTGTACCCTAGAGGAGGCCTTCAATGGTGTAGGCCCCAGGAATAATCCTGTTGCTGCACCAGAGGCCAGTCTATCACACCATCTGTTCGACTACACCACCAGTACCTCCATCTTATCAGGGTTCAGTTACAACCAGCTTGGAGGCCATTCAGTCATTGATCTCAACAAGGCAATTATTTAGCACTTCCACTGCGTTGGATGTCCTAGGGGCAAAGGAGAGATACAATTGGGCATCATCTGCATAGCAATGAAAACCCAACCTGTACTTCCTAATGAGCTCACCCAGGGCAGCATATACATGGTGAACAACATTGGTGACACGACCGAGCCCTGCGGCACCCCACAAGACAGGAGGCTAGGGGAGGAGGAGAAATTTTGCATCACCACCTCTTGTCTCCTGTTTGTGAGGTAGGACTCAAACCAGCAGATGACAGTGCCAGTAAGTCCACAGTACTCTCTCAGGTGGTTGAGTAACACACAAAGGTCCACCATGTCAAATGCTGAAGAGCGATCAAGGAGAATGAGAATTGACCCCTTCCCTTGATCTCTTGCCCTGAAGAGGTCGCTAGCACCCAAACAACACAGTTTCTATGCTATGCCTTGCACGAACTCCAGACTGGAGTGGCTTATATAGATCAAAGGTTACAAGGTGTTCCTCAAGCTGCTGCACCACAATCTTCTCAACAACCTTTCCTAAAAAAGGAAGGTTGGAGATAGGTTGGTAATTTGCCTTGATGTCAGGGTCTAAAGATGGTTTATTCAGAAGGGCTCTCACCAGTGTTTCTTTCAAGGAATCTGGGAAAAAACCCTCTGATAAAGAGCAATGGACAATCAAGGTGAACACCGGGCCAACGGAGATGACACAATCCATTAAGAAACGTGTCGGCACCAGATCCAGTTCACAGTATTTATTTATTTATTTATTTATTTATTTATTTAGCTTTTGTTAACCAGGTAAGTACACTAGACAAACACATGCCTATTTTCAGGTACGACCAAGGAGAGTACAGGAAATCAAAGAACATACAGAGTACAAATTGAAGCAAGTAGGGCAGATACACTGAAGTCAGGAGAAGCATAACATACATAGTAAGATATCTCAGGTTACAGCAGTAGACACATTCAATGTAATAAAGTACAGAGTCACTGACACAACGTTACCAGCAATATATATACAGATATATACAGAATTTACACATTTTGCACAGGGCAACACTCAGGCAGGCAGACCACAGCAGGACCTGAGCAAGGTACATGGGATGATATGCTCAAAATACCATGCAGGGGACCAGGCTAATCAGGGAGGTTTAAGACAGTCACATACTGATGAGAGCTTCAAGTGGTTCCACAGGGAGGTGCGTAAGCACACCTGGGAAGGGGAGGTCCAGGCCTGGACAGGAAAGGAGTTCCATAATCTAGGGGCACATGACACAAAGTCCCTGTCCCCCATTTTGGTACGTGTAGCAGGAACCTTAAGGACAGCGGGGCCCAGTGACCTTAGGGAGTAGGTAGTGGAGGCAGCAGGCACAAGGAGCTCTGCCAGTCCGGAGGGGTGCCAGTACCCAGAACCTATCATGAAACTGCCCATAACAAAATCTCATATATTGGGCAGGGAGAGCCAGTTGAGCTTACTGTACAGATCACAGTGGTGAGGAGACGAGGGACTGCAAGAACAAAATGGCAGATGTTATTTTAGGCTATGGTCCACCTAGAGAGGTGGACCTTGGAAGGGCAAACAAAAGGAGCCCATAACAGAGAAATGGTAGAAACACCTCCAGCTAGTGCTAGCGAGCAGCCAGAGTAAGGTTATTCTTGCCCTGTAAGTCAGACCCATTTCCAGTTAACAGCCCGACACACATTTTGGATGTGGTGACCAAGATCAAGCTGAGGGTCAAGTGTCACCAAGAAGGTATTTGACGAATCGGTGATGAGAACGAGAGCACCATCAATACCCAAGATGCACATAGGAACAGAGGAGGCCTTTAACTTGGCTAGGGATCTGAACAGCATGGTCTGAGTCTTGTTAAGATTTAGGACCAGCTTGTGGGACGATATCCAGGACTGGATACTCCTGAACACCTCACTCATTTGGTGGTTAATGACCCCCAATATCCCTGGAATGATTGAGAATAACTAGGTCATCAGCATACAGGATAGCCCTGCAGGAGGCAGCCGAGGAGGGAAGGTCATTGATGAATATGGAAAAGAGCAGAGGCCTAAGGACTGATCCCTGGGGAACCCCTGAGGACATGGAGGTGGCATCCGAGAGCACCTTACTATATTTGGTAAGTTGCTGCCTTCCCTGAAGGTAGTTGGAGAACCAACTGAGCGACGGAGGGAACAAGCCCAAAGACATAAGTTGAGAGCATAGTAAAGTATGGTCAACAAGGTCAAAGGCTTTAGAGAGATCAATAAAGATGGCCCCAGAGAGTTTGCCCTGGTCCATAGCAGCCCTTATCCCAGATGTGACAGAGACCAGGGCAGAGGTGGTACTGTGCCCTTTTCGAAAGCCATGCTGCAAGGGAGACAGAAACTCATGAGCCTGGATATAATCCATGAGTTGTCCCACCACAGCTTTCTCAAGAAGCTTACTGATAGCAGACAAGATGGCAATCGGATGATAGTTGTCAAGGATCCTAGGGTTGTCCTGTTTGAGCACAGGGACAACCCGCACCACCTTCCACAGGTCTGGGATAACCCCAGAGGCCAAGGATAGGTTGACAATATGGGCCACAGAGGAGGCAACGAGGCAGCAGCAAGGCGGAGAAGCTTTGGTTCCATACCATCAAGGCCAGCACTAGAAAAGGGTGAGAGACCAGAGCGCAATCTCTGCATCTCTTTGCCATCACAGCCTTGAAATAGAATGGAGGACGGGGGAGGTGCCATTTGAGGCAGAGGGACTTGACAGGACTATCATGACCAGTGGAGGAGAATAGTGAGGTAAAGGCGACAGGTCCAAAAAATGTGAGTTAAATGCATTGGCGATGGTTAGCAGATTATTACAGCTAGCACCATCAATGAGCATGTCAGGAGCCTCACAGGAGGAGGAGCCACTCACTATGTTTTTAATTATTCCTCCAGAAGCTCCTAGGGTCCTTAGCTAAAGTCTGCAAGGCAGCTTTACAAAAGTTGTGCTTCAGATTGGAAGCAACCTCAATGACCTTAGCCACCTCCACTGGTTTAAACTCACCCCAAACAGGTGGAGTGCCCCTCCAACATCCAAGGCAATAGACTGTATTCAACTATAGAGGGGAAGGGGAGGACAGACCATCTCTAAAAGTCCGCCTGTATGGCTGAAAGCAAGGGGATAAAATAACCTTCATACAAGTGGGTATTTTCTGCTCTTAGATTCCTAAATAGTTAAGCTTCAGCTGTCCCCAATGCACTGGAAACTGTTTTTGGAATGTCAGCGTGGGATTATATGACATGGCTAAAATTTCTGTATTTTCAGTGTTCAGGGTGTATCCTAAAAGAACAGAAAATTGCCATACCAGGTCCATTTATCTAGGTAATGATGTAGTGGGTCTGTAAGACAGACCAAATACATCATCTGTGTAGAGGTCTCATTGTATATTCAGTGTAAGTCAGTTGAACACCTTTTATCTGGGCGCTCTTTCCTTATCAGCTGAGCTAGGTCTCTCTCTCTCTCTCTCTCTCTATATATATATATATATATATATATATATATATATATATATATATATATATATATATATGCAAAGCACTGAGAGATGGGCACCCTAATGTGTACCATGGCCCAGATGGAATCTCTCTGATAAATGACCATTGAAATGAGTGTAGGCCATGGACAAGGAATACATAGTTTGCATGTATT
Organism: Neoceratodus forsteri; assembly: GCA_016271365.2. NCBI lineage: Eukaryota > Metazoa > Chordata > Ceratodontiformes > Ceratodontidae > Neoceratodus > Neoceratodus forsteri. Next base: position 1,104,738,726 of record CM057449.1, on the reverse strand, counting down.
TCTGAAATGTGGAGGAAAATTCCAAACCCTCAAGAACCCTATTCAAGTACACCCAGACAACCTGATCAAAGGCTTTTTCAGCGTCCATGCTCGTCAGGAGTGCTGGAATGGCATTTGCAGTAAGATGGTGTATAATATGCAATGTCCTTCAGATATTGCCTTGGGCTTGTCTGCCAAGACAAATCCTGTCTGATCTAGGCCAATTATGTTTGGAATTATAGTCTCTAACCTCCTTGTGAGCAGGGACATATAGTATTTATAACCCACATTAAGCATGGATATTGATTGGTAAAAGGGACAGACTGTAGGGTCCTTGACGGTCTTGGGGATTACAGATATAATGGCTAGATTCCACGAAGGGGACAGTTTTCCTGGTCAGACATGGCCTCTGCATATGCCTTTTGTGGAGGCGGATAACATTATTGACAAATTCTTATAGAATTCTATTGGGAAACCATCAGTCCCAGGGTACTTTCCTGTTTTACTACGCTTGATTTCCTAAGAATTTCTTGAGTGGTTATGGGGAGCATAGGGCCACATTTTGATCTTGCATCACTCTAAAGTCCAAGGGAGTTTTGAGTATCAATCATTTGACTGATTTTGGGGGCTTGGTAAATATAAAGCCTTTATAGTAGTGCTTAAAGGCAACCATGATTTCTTCCGCTTTTCACCATCCTTTGGGCTCTTTTATGGATGTAATATTTATTAATGTATACCTTACTTGTGTGCCCTGATCCAATAGGCCAGTAATCACATTGCTCTAGGCCCCTCATAATATCATTGCTGGAAATACAGTGAAGCCCACCAGGATGAAGCCAACTCTCGCAGAATTCTGCAGTAGAGTTACTGCAGCAAGCAATGCAGTTTCAATGGAAGTTAATCCCTTTTGTCATGCAGGAGATCTGTGACATTGCGCTTCATCCTCGCGGGCTTCATTGTACTTAAGGTTTTGTTCAACCTTATAATCAAGTATCTGATTCAATTCCTTCTTTAATTTAGTTAACTCTACTCCACACTTCTTATGTAGTCTATTTTGTTGTTGAAGTTCTAGGGACTCAATTTTGCATTCTAGTTTCTGTTGTTTCTTCTGTCTGTCTTTTTGCGCCCTGCCGCTATGGCTATCAGTCTACCCGTATCATGGCTTAATCGTGTCCCACAGAATGCCCAGATTAACATCAGGGAAATCATTACCTTTTATGGCCTGCTCTATGTGTTTTTGTATTTACTTATGTACTTCTTCACCAGTAATAGTGAGACACTGAGTCTCCAGAAACTATTTTTAATCAGTTTCTGAAGCCTGTAAGTGAGGATTACCAGAGCATGGTCCGAGATTCCCAATGTGCCAATGGATCACTCAAAAAAATCTATCTGAATATTCCCAACTAAGCAATCACAAGTCCAGGCAGGAATACATTTTGTGAGCTGCGGAATAAAATGTGTAACCTCTAGTGGGACCTTGTATGTGTCTCCAAGCATATATCATCCCCAACTCATTGAGGAGAGTGTTCACCTTCCATGCTCCTCTATGTTCCCATCTGGTTATATTAGAAGCTGTATCTATCTGTGGCATCAGACAGAGAGATTTAGATCATGCCCACATATGAGCTACCCCTCTGCTTTTTCCTATAACAAGGAGAAAAGGTTCATATAAAATCCATAATCCAAGGTTGGTGGTGCATAAAGAGAAGTCAAAGTAATTGTTTGAACTTCAGTCACCAACCAACACTACATGTCAGCCCAGTCTGTCTGGATAGACCACTTAAACAGCAAAGGAAACTGGTCTTGTATCAAAATAGCCACCCTCATCTGCAACCAGTTTTATAGGAGAAATAGTGGACTTGCTTATATCTAAATTTAGGGGTTTCTGATGTTCTTGATCTGATAAATGAGTCTCCAGTAGGAGAACAAAATCAGCCACATTCTTCTTTATATATGCCATAATTTTCCCACTTTTTATCAGATGTGTAAGGTCACTGACATTGTATGTCATCACTTTAGCTGTTGTACTATTCATGGTGGGTGATGAAGATAGGTTTTGGATTGCTGGGATCTGGATGTGTGCTCCGGAGCCCTCCTGTAGCTACAGACATTAAAATGTGTTTTAAAGACCATTTCATAACATAAACCTGTCATAAAGCATCCAACCGGGGCCAATCGGGCCTGAACCAAAGAAAGCAAGTTAACAAACTATGTCATCTGCTCACTTCCAAAACAGGAGAGCACATATGGGCACTCTCTGGACTCGCTGTAGAAAATTTCAAGGCAAACCAGAGTTTCGACATTCGAGCTGATAGTGGTGTTAGTTCTCCTATAATATGAGATAATTATCAGGGCAAATCCATAAAGGAAACAGCCCAAGAAAGAAAAGCTTGTGACTATAATAGAACATATTTCTGGGAAAGACTTCAATGAATCCTGTCTCTACCAAATTTCTTAAAATTAAAATGAAGCAGAAGCCTCATGGTTTTCTAGCATTAGGTTCCTAAAATAGTGAGCTTAAACTTTTGCAGAGCTTAACAATTGTATAATTGGGTTCTGCTCCTACCATTTAGGACCCTTTGAGGACCCTTGCAGCCACTGATATTGTTTTAACCCAACAATAAACCTGAGGTCGTGCTTTTTACTTGTTAGTGACAGCCCACTTAACTGGTGCCAGCTAGTCCTGAACAAAGAAGCTGTGGCACTCCTAGTATAGGAGTCCAGCTTGAATTTGTCCTGTTTTGTGTTGTTTGTCTCATTTTTCCCTTTTCCTTTCCCCTTTATTAAATCACTGCAGAAGGTCTTATAATATAAGGAAAAGGAATCTTGAGGAGAGTGTTTAGTAACCCTTTAAGCCCAAAGTGTTTCCTGTAAGGTATCTTCTGTGTTAGTGGATACATACATAATAAATATGATGCTGTTATATAAATGGGGGTGAATATATTAAATTCCATCCATACAGAATGGGCCCTATGCACAAAGGTCTGGAGTGCCCATATGCCGCATATGTGTGGTAATGACATTTCATACCCATCGCACCCCCTGCACATGATGCAGGAAACAGGGCACACAGCTACTATAGATCCGATCCCCTGGCTGCACGGATGACATGCACCAGGGGTGGTGTGTATAAGCAGCACTACGCATGCACACAAAAGGCACTTAGTGCCTTCCACGGGGGCATGCCTTGTGTGCAGGTTATGGCAGGGGGACCCTGCCATAACTGCGTTCATGTGGTCCCACACACAGTCTCCCTTCAGGATTGGGAGGTCAGACCCAGTCCAACACAAGCTTCACACCTGTACACATCCACTGTGCCCGTCCACCCACTCCAACGCACATCTGTGGCCGTCCCCATAACTGTGATCCCCTACACACATTATGGGACACCAGCCTATGAATGCAGGTCCCCCCCACACCCATGCCCTGTCCCCGTACATGTCCACACACTCACCCTCACCCAGTAGTAGGCACCCCTTGTAGTGGTGCCCCAGCATACCCACACTGGACAATGGCCACAAGCACCGGGGGCCATGAATGGATGGACATCCCCTGCCGGTGTTTGACCAACAGCAAGCCACTTGCACTAGGCACAGACCGGCCATCCCAGTATACCTCTCAACCCTGATCCTGTCTCCCTGACCCTGATTGATGTTCAGTGTCCCCATCCCTGTGGTTCTGACAACCCTCCCCATACTTGCATAGCTAGTCCGCAGCCAGGACGGCCAGCGGCACAACCCTCTGCACACCATCTTGGCCACCTGCCATCCAAGTGATGATGGGTAAGCACCCCTATGAATTGGAGTTGGGTTCCCAGCACCACCTGGACAGCCGGTGGCCAAGGAGGTGTGCGGAGGGCTGTGCCTCCAGCTGTCTGGCTCCACGGCACTGATGGAACAGTATGTGGACCGGGAGTGGGGTAGGAGTGTCAGTGCCATGGGGGTGGGGCCACCAGCCAATGGACACCACTGTGAGTGGTGAAGAACCAGGGTGGGGGTATGGGTTGTGTGGCCAGTCCGGGCACCACTGGTTATTGGGAGGCATGTGAGTAGCACATCGGGGACTAGGCATCTAGCCGTGACGGGGTTGCCTGGCACTGACAAGGTTGGAACCCTATGTGTGGAGTGGGATGGTGGGGGTATGCATTGCAATTTCTGAGCCGGGCTGCCATGCTTGGGGACTGTGTCCATATATGATGCACTACAGGCCAGGAGCACTGCTGTGTGGGGAGGTGGGTATGATACAGCATTATGGGGCCAGGGATGGCTGTCTGGTGGGCAGGAGGGGCTTTCACCGAAAACTGCACACAGGGCATGGCCGCACAAGTCCAGGTGCCTGTGGTAAGTATTTACTACCTGGACCCATGCCTTGCTTCACAAGGATCCACACTGGAACCCGGAACTGGCATCCCATTGGATGCCTCCTAGGATCATGACTCTGCCCCAGCTGCCCCTGGCGGAGTCCTGTGTGCTGGAGGGGCAGTCCACGGACAGGTGATCGCTGGTTGTATATACCAGTATTTGTGCACCTGTCCACTGGTGTAGAGTTATGCGGTCGAGGCATGCCTTTACGTGGTACCTTGTGCCCCATCGTGAATAGGGCCAATGTTACTAAAATGGGAGGTCTTGATCAAATACTCAAAGATCTCTAAGGTTTTCCTGTAAGTCAGGATCCCTCCAAACTAAGAAAGGGTCCTTTGTAAGGTATTCTTCTTTTCTAGCAGTACTGTTGCAGTTTCTTTCCTGGGCTTCAGATTAACCAAATCATTTTGTTTTTTTCCCACTGTTTCCACTTTCCCAACCCCCACCCTTCAGTCATGGGCACCTGTTATTATGGCTAAAAGAATACTTCAGCACTCGGAGGACTAGATGAACTATGTAGCCTGTCTATTAATGCTCACAAATAACAATGCTAATAGAAACATAGAAACATAGAAACATAGAAGTTGACGGCAGATAAGGACCGCAAGGCCCATCCAGTCTGCCCATTTCTTTTTCTACCTTATAAATGTACCATCGGCCTTTGCTCTGTCAGTGACCTATCTATTCATAGTCATTTGTATTGCTCCCTTATGCCTATCCCATGCCTGTTTGAAGCCCTGCACTGTATTCATAGCTACCACTTCTTGTGGTAAGCTATTCCATGCATCTACCACCCTTTCTGTGAAAAGAATTTCCTCATTCCCCTTAATCGGCCTCCTCTAATCTCATGCTGTGTCCTCTTGTCCTGCTATTTTTCTTATATTTAAACATGTTAGACTCTTTCACCTTGTTTATGCCCTTAAGGTGTTTTAAATGTTCCGATCATATCACCTCTCTCCCTCCTTTGCTCAAGGGTATGCATATTGAGCTCCGTTAATCTGTCCTCATATGTCTTCTGGATGCAGTCCTCGCACCATTTTGGTTGCCCTTCTGACTGCCTCAATTTGGTTAATGTCCTGTGAAGGTGTGGCTCCAATACTGCACGTAGTACTCCAGATGGGGCCTAACTAATGTCTTGTACAGAGGATTATTACCTCCTCTTACGACTTGTGATACTCCCCCTAATACACCCTAACACCCCCTAGCCTTATCACCTACTGCTTTAGAGGTCTGCTTTGATGATTTTAGTCATCAGTGATGATGATGCCCAAGTCTCTTTCTTCCTTTGTGACTGCTAGCAACTCCCTCCCAGCCTATAAGTGGCTTCAGGGTTTCTCTTCCTATGTGCATGATTTTGCACTTTGCATTAAATCCCAGTTGCCACTCTTCTGACCATTCTGCTAGTTTATCCAGATCTCTCTCATTCTGCCCACCCCATCTGGATCATCTACTCTGTTGCAGATCTTGGTGTCATCTGCAAACAGACAAGCCTTACCTCTAGTCCATCCACGAGGTCACTAATGAAGATGTTGAATAGGACTGGCCCCAGGACTGATCCCTGAGGTACCACTCTAATTTGTGATTGCATCTCTTCTGACTGTATACCATTTACCACCACTCTCTGTTTTCTGCCAGTCAACCAGTTTGCACACCCAGTTGACCAACTTCGACCCACCCCGAGCCTACCTAGCTTATTTATCAATCTTCTATGTGGAACAGTGTCAAAAGCTTTGCTGAAGTCAAGGTAGGCGACATCAACTGCTCCCCTGGTCCACCACTCTGGTTACCCAGTCAAAGAAATCTATGAGATTAGTTTGACAGGACCTTCCTTTGTAAACCCATGCTGTCTTGGATCCTGTGCCCCTATGGATTCCAGGTGTTGCACTATCCTTTCCTTAAGGAGTGCCTCCATAATCTTGCCACTACTGAGGTAAGACTGACCGTCTGTAGTTCCCCGCCTCTCCCTGCTACCACTCTTGTGGAGTGGGATCCATGAGCCTTTCTCCAGTCTTCTGGGACCCTCCTGTGCTCAGAGACTCACTAAACAATTCTGCTAATGGCTCTGCTAGTTCCTCCTTTCTCTTAGTACCCTGGGATGTATGCCATCAGGTCCCATTGCCCATCCACTCCTGGAGCTTAGCAAGCCTTGTAGGACCCTTTTCTTTGTGAGGTGGAGAAAAGCTCACCTCCCTCCCCTGTGTCCATGATGTTGAGCTGTGGGCCCTGCCCTACCTTCTCTTTCAGTAATACGAGCAAAAGTATCTATTTAGGATAGAGCGCCTTACAGGGTCCTCCTCCTCACATGCTCCTTTTCTCCATTAAGCTTAGCAATACCCCCTCTGGACTTTCTCCTTTCACTAATGTATCTATAGAAAGTCTTGTCACCTCTTTACTGTTCGTGCTAGTGTTTCCAGTTTGGGACTTTGCCTGCCTTATTGCTTTTACCTGCTTCCTTAGGCAGTTTGGTATGCCTCCTATCTTCATCCCGCTGTGTTTCCTTATATTTTCTGAAGGCCAGCCTTTGGCTCTGACCTTTTCACAATATATTTGAGAACCAAAGTGGTTTCCTTCTTCTTTGCACTTCCTTTTCTGTCTAACACAATGGGATGTTGCTTCTAGCATTGTATCCTTAATGCTTGCCCACTTTGCCTGTACCTCCTCACCTGTGTTTCTTTTTGCCAGGGCTACTTTAACTCTGTTGGCCATCTTATCAAAGTCAGCCCTCTGAATCCCATATTTTTTGCCTTGAATGGGATGATTTAGATGTAGTAGCCAAATTGAACCATACCATGTGATGGTCACTGGCCCCCAGGTGACCTTCTACCTGGAGATCTGTGATCCCTTCTTTGTTAGTCAGTACTAGATCTAGGATAGCCCTGTCTCTTGTGGGGTTGCTGTACCAGTTGTTTGAGGCCCTCCCCTGCAGGAATCCACTATGAGTCTAGTTCTGGCAGATGTTCTGCTGGTATTGACCAATCTGTATCTGGCATGTTGAAGTCTCCATTATCAGAACCTCCCTTTAGCTGTCATGTTTTGTATATCTTCTAACAGTAATGTGTCTATGTCCTCCTCTGGTCTGGGGCCTGTAGACAACCCCAGTTCTTATGGCTGTCCCATTACCTGTTTCCAGGGTGACCCACAGTTCTTTCTGGCTCCTTATGTGTATTCTGAATTTCTGTAGCTTTGATATTTTCATTAACATACAGGGCCACCCTCCCCTTTTTGCACCTCGGTCTCTTTCTGAACAATACATATCCAGGTACTGAAGTCTCCCAAGGTGGTTACTGGTAAACCACGTCTCACTAATTGCTACTATGTCCAGTTTAGCCTCTGACATTATTGCCTGCAGGTCTGGGATCTTATTTCCCAGGCTGTGAGCATTTGTGTACATGATTTTCCATTGGCCAGATTTGGTGTGTTAGTTGTTGGGTGAAGTTTGGCATTACCCCTGTGCATCGTATGGGAGACAAACCTTTTTTCTACTGGTGATGCAAATGAATGGCAAACACGCTGGAATTCCTGTTTGACCACTAGCTGAGGGGAGGTGTTCTTCCCATTCAGTGAGGCGTGCACCCTCTCCCCATTTGCTAGTTTAAATATTCTGCAAAGACGCTCAAACTTCTGCCCCAATGCACTGACTCTTTAGTCAGATGCAGTCCATCAAATTTAAAGAACTGCTCCCCAGAACTGTTGCCAGTTCCCTACAAATCTGTGTCCTTTTCCTGGCACCAGTCCTTGAGCCACGGTTTAGCTCCCTATCTCTCTTCTTCTGACCTTCCGCTCCATCTGCTCCCTTCTCCCAGACTGGCAGGATCTCCAGAGAAGGAGATGCCGGACGAAATAGATGATAGTTTGTCACCCAGCCTAGTCAGGTGTTCCTTGGTCTCCACAACTGACCGCTGGCGAGATCATTAGTCCCTATGTGTACTAGGGACATCAATGTTTTCTCCTGCTTTGTGAACAATTTAGTAATGCGGTCAGTGTCTCTCCATGCTGATGTACCTGGGAGACATCTGACCATCACCCTGGCTGGAGATGGGTATCAACTCCCCGAATCATGGAGTCTCCTATGATCAGAAGTTTTTGGATTTCCTTCTGCTTGTTTAGTTTGGTTCCTGATTTGGGTGAGTATTGTTGTGCTAGCTCCTGTGCCGCAGTGTCCTGTTTCAGTGTCTTCTGCCTCTTTATTTGATTTCAGAGATAGAGGCAGATACCTGTTTGTAGTGTTTATATGGTTTTGGAGGTAATGTGTTGGAGAGCAGAGAGTGATGGGGCACCTGATTTGTTCCTCCTAACCACCTGCCAACCTCCTGACCAACTACCCCCGCGGTCGAGGTTTTTCTGTTGGATGCTGGGGAAATGGCGGTGGTTCTTATAATGTATTTCCTCTTCAATATGAAATTTGAGGTGCAATCTCTGCCCATGCTGCCCGGAGCTGAGACCTAAGATTCCAAAGGCCCAGCATGTAGGACAGTGTCCTAAATCCTGTAAGACTGTCCTTCTGAAAATTGTTCCACAGTACCTGCAGTTAATGAAATCCATTCCAAATAAGTTGCTGGGTTTGTAACCTAGTCAGAGTAATTAGAAGGAAAAAAATGCAAGTAATGGTTTAATTGGTTTTGTTTAACTTGTTATAACAAGTTAAATTACTAGTGCCCTGTAAATGAGATCACCTTGTGGAGGCCCCACTGATCCGCCCCCTTCCTGTTCTGCCACAGGAAATGTTACAACTGTGGTACCCTATAAAAGGAGTGTAGTGTGGGGTGGTTGGGGATGGGGGTGGGTGGCTGGGCCCTTCCCCTGCCAAAAAAGAAGAACCACGGACTAAAGAACAAGGAGGTAAGAGCAGAAACAATCAGTCAACAACAAATGCAGTAACCCTGAAAGCTTATCCTAATGTTAGATAAAACTGTAAAACCTGTAAAGCACCACCTGTAATAATTTCAGAGAAGATATACCCTGTAAGAAACACTTTGCTCCAGAGAAAAATAAAGCAGTAACAGAAGATATACCTTGCAAAAGACAATTTGAATCAGAAGATTACAGCAGTAATCTGTTAGCACACACCTGTAGGCACACCTTGTAATAATGCAGAAGAAGGTATACCAGCAACAACAATTTGAATCAGAGAAAAATAAAGCAATGAAATGTTAGCAACAAACAGTAGCAATCCCTGTGATAAAAATAAAAAACACCACCACACAGTAAATCTGCTTTAGCCAACTAAGTCTTAATCCTTCTCCCTTGCTCTGGTAAGTTTTTCTACCTGCCTTCAAGCAGTCTTAGAAGGAAAGAGCTCAGGTGAAGCTAGGTGCCTTGGCCAGCAAACCAAGTCTCTACCTCCAAGATATCAACTAACCTGACTTTTTAACCCTTCTTCTGTTGGAAATTACTGACAGTTTGCCAGCTCCACTCCCACATACACACCTAATCCTTTGGAGCTGTGGGAGGAAAAGCAATTAGCTCCTTCAATGTAGAAGAGACTGAAACACCTCTGAGACAACAAACCTTTCAACAAACAAGAATAAAATAAAACCAGTGTCAAACAGTAATTTTGCTTAGCCCAATGATAAAAAGTCACAAAATGTAAGCTCCACCTGTAATACAGTAATTTCAGAGAAGATATACCCTGTAAGAAACACTTTGCTCCAGAGAAAATAAAGCAGTAACAGAAGATATACCTTGCAAAAGACAATTTGAATCAGAAGATTACAGCAGTAATCTGTTAGCACACACCTGTAGGCACACCTCTGTAATAATGCAGAAGAAGGTATACCAGCAACAACAATTTGAATCAGAGAAAAATAAAGCAATGAAATGTTAGCAACAAACAGTAGCAATCCCTGTGAGTAAAAAATAAAAACACCACCACACAGTAAATCTGCTTAGCCAAACTAAGTCTTAATCCTTCTCCCTGCTCTGGTAGTTTTTCTACTCTGCCTTTCAAGCAGTCTTAGAAGGAAAGAGCTCAGGTGAAGCTAGGTGCCTTGGCCAGCAAACCAAGTCTTCTACTTCTAATATACTCCGATTATGGAGTCTAGGTTGCTAAGCTATTGTATGGCGTTCACAAACTGATGTCTCAACACATATGTTGAGTGGGCTGAATTGGTGCCCTCTGACACTCTATGAACCTTTTTTTTTGGAAGAGGTATCGGCTGACTTAGGTCTTATACCTGAATTTTATCAATGAAAATAGCCCTGTGAAACATCCATTACCCTCATTATTCTCTGAGGCAAAGAAACAGTTTCAGACATAGGGAAAAAAGATACACTTTTTGACAGTGCTTTAATTTGCCTGTCATCTATAATAGGCCAAGTAAAAGGAGTAACCAGAACCAACAGTTCTCCCAAAAGGGCAGTGCATTTGTACTGTCAGGGCTATTATTATGAAGCCCAGGAAGTAACCAACATTAACTATAATCAAAAGCTGACAGTTTCCAGGCTGCCTGACTAACTTATTTTATTTCTTTACTTTGTTGACCAGGTAAGCACACTGAGCCAAGGCCCCTTTTCAGGAATGACCCGGAGCCACCACAATGCAGCTATGATGGTACAGCAATATACAATATATGTAACATACAACAGTACAGCATACAACATTAAAAATCTTCACACTTGTTTTTTTGCAGTAGATATGAGTTTAGCTGAATTTTAACTGTAACCCCCCTGCAAATGGGGGTTCCCAAAAGACTTCCAGGAGCTTGCTTGAATGCTCCAAGCCTGAATAGTGTTTGGCGTTTAAGCCATTTATCAGTGAGTGTTTTTAGAGCCTCTGGTACTGTCTTTTTAAGAGCTGTCTGCTTGCAGACATAATTAGTTTGTATGGGGGACTGTGTGCTTCTCTGCTTGAGTACCACTCGAGCTGCTGCAATTTACTCCATTTTGCATTCACTAGAGTGCAAAGGGAACCTATCTGAAAGATGTAACTGTTTGAAATCATTTAGAGTAATAATGAAAATACAGTTTGTCTAACCTGCTTTCTTTGCAGTCAGAACTGTGTTTGCCTAGTTCCCCATTCTAGTTTTGAACTGCTGAACTGGACCAATCAGTGTGGGTTAAGGTAGCTCTAAAATGGTGCCTTGGACTAATCAGAACTTGACTGTAATCTGAGCCAGCCACAAGAGGATTGTATGGGCAGTGACTCTGGGAGATGTAGTTTGACTTCGCCTTTTTGGACCAACAGGGGCAGTCTATTGTGAGTGACAGCCAATCCAGCCAAGAACTGGGAGGAACTCAAAGGAAGTGCCCGGTTTGTCTGCTGGAGTTTCAGTTGAGCTCTGGCAGTGAAGAGGAAGGAGCCCTGTGCTTTTTCGTGTGCAGTTTAGTCAGGAACGGTGTAAGGCCCAGAGTTCTGGTCTGCAGCTTGTGTAACTGCTTGTTAGGACTGAACTGGCCCTGTGAAGAGAATCAAAGGATATCTGAAGAGTAGAAACCAGGCTCACCCTGTAGAAGACTGGAGAAATTGCTGAATTGCACTCGGTCTGTCAGGAACTGAATCTGCTGTGTGTTCTCCCGGGTATTGTGCAGTAATTGCGATCGGGATAGAGAAGTAGCCTGCCTGGTATAGTACTTTCTTTTTACCATATAAATGTGTGAGGAGGCTTGTGTAGCTCAAGTGAATCCTGCTGCCATTAAAGGACTTTTGCTTGTTACTGTTTACCATATAAATGTGTGAAGAGGCTTGTGCAGCTCAAGTGAATCCTGCTGCCATTAAAGGACTTTTGCCTGTTGCAGTTTGTCATATAAATGTGTGAGGAGTCTCGTGGAACTCAAGAGTAGCCTGCTGACGTTGAAGAACCCTATCTTGTTTGGAGGTCGTAGTACTAATTCAGGTCGCCTCCTCTGTTGAATTGCCACATTGAATCCAAATGGAATTACTGTACTGCTGACTGTTTAACTAATTTTCTTCTTTTCTGGTGAGAAAGGGCCTCACCAGCTGCCACGGCTTCACCAGCCACTAGGCTTGGGTACCCAGGGACAGTAACTGGTAGGGATAGGCCTGTGCACAGAGCCATAGGTAGATGAGTAAAGTGATAAGCTAATTAACCTGATTTCCCCCTGTCCTTGTTATATCCCCCTAAATAAATCAGAGCTGCTTGTTTCAGCAAAGTTATACTGCCTGAGGTATTTGTCTATGTTAAAGTATTGTACTGTGATTGTTGCACTGTATCTTTTTATTTTACAGGGGGTCCCAGTGCCTGAATCAAACCTGGGGGTAAGTGTATACTGTGAAGGTAATTCTGATATACTGTGTGGGCCACTAGTGAGAAGAAAGGGGGGTTGCAGTGTCCCAGAGAGCTGTGACCAAGTTAGTTTAACTATTGCAAACCCTGACCTCTGGGTGGAGGCACCCGCCATCGGATCCAGGCCCCTCAACCTGTTAATGGCAAATCAGGCAGGGGTAGTAGCCCCTGGGATAGCGCCATCTAGGGGTTACATAACCATACGGATCAGCCCACAGGGGAGTTCCCCTTTAAGAGGGTTCCTTGTTATTAGCACAAACTTTAAAAAAAATATGGTAACAGGGCTAAACACCACTGCAACCTGCAAATCTCAATAAGTAACATTAAACAACATTGTTCAAAAAGCCTGTCTTTCTTCTGATTTAATTGGGAGCACCTTTTAAGGATTCAGGATGTTGTAACTGCACTCCAAGAAACACGGGACCTTGGATAACGATCTGGTAAATAAGACAATCCCAGGGTTATAGAAGTCAAAAAGGGGGAAACAAGTCAAGAAGGCAGGAAAATCGAGTGATTGGAGGTCCGATTGAACAGAGGCTCAAAGCCAGAAATGAGTAGTGCCACACAACAAACTGTGCCTTGCAGTGAGTGGAAACCTCATAGAGCGCCTGCAGGGCTAATATAACAATAAGACTTCAACAGTACCTTAGAGTGTGGGTTTCAAGTGTCTTGCTGTGGCTCAATGGAAATATTCCCAAGGTTGGGAATTGAGTTCAGAAGCTTTTAGATTTTAGCCACTGTGGTTACCACAGCTGCATAACCCCTCTGCCTAATGTGACCAGCTCAGGCCATTGCCCACTCACTCCTCTGCGATCTTGTGTTAAGCCTCCCCCCAACAGGGGGCGGAGCTTGCCATCTGTCATGGTGGCAGTGTAATTTCTCTTAGGGAGACTGTCGTGAGAGCTGTTTTCAGTCTATCCGTATAAAGCATTAGCTGTTTAAATCCCAGAATGACATAAATTAACACCAGGAACCTCGCGCTTCAAAAAGAATCCGGCATTGCCTGAATCACTGCATGAGATCAAAAGTTATCATGTAGTTCCAGCCTGTACAGCATCACGAGGCACAGGGCCTTCCCAGACAGGTGCGCTCCAGTACTTTGATCCCAGCCATAAGCTCCATATGGCTGTCAGTAACAGGGATAAGCATGGCTGCAAAGCATCGCTCGCATCAGGCGCCCGACCCCTCAATTTAAACAAGCTGCTCTGGACATTTCTGTGGTAATGGCAAAACTGGACAAAATTCTCTTGGACATGGTTGATCTTAAAATATCCGCTCAAAAAACAGTGACCTGGTCCTCCTGGCATCCAGGGTGTCCCACATCGAGCAGGCGAGCCAGCGCACAGTGTCCACCCTTACAGTGCAGGAGGGCACGCTCCATGATCATCACCAGAAGTTGAACTACTTATTAAATAAAATAGATGATCTGAGAATCGTGCCTGCTGCAAAACTTCAGAATTGTGGGCATACCTGAAGGGCTGAGGGAAGGGACATGACAGGGTTCCTATCTACTCTTCTGCCAGCCCCGGTGAAAATTAACAACTTGCCTCCTTCAGAGATTGAGCAGGCACCAGATCCCTTGCCCCTCCTCCCCAGCCAAGGGAACATCCAAGACCCATCCTCTGCAAGTTATTGTGCTACCCTGTCAAGGAATTTTATTTAAAACAATCTTGACACCAAGGGTCCTTTCAATGGAAGGGATGCAGAGTACAGCTGTTCCAGGACTTTTCTCTGGAGTTCTCTAACCATTGCAGAGCCTATGCAGGGGTGAAACAAATATGCTACTGACTTAACATCCCTACCTCCCTATGGTACCCAGCCTCTTTAAGACTTCAGGTGAATGGCGGCTTTCTAACATTTGACATGCCAGCTGCAGCAGAACAATATGTGCAGGAATACTAAGCCACGGAACAGGGCCATGACAGACAGGGCTCACCTCGTGTCACACAAGAATCCAATATGGAGGTGACACAAGTCACGGCCCAGGACGAGAAGTATGATAACCAGCAGGATGGTCTGAGAGTTCCAGCCTGGCAGTCTACGTCTCAAGGAAGAAAGTAAAGAAAAAGTTAGCCACACATGATGCACCACTTCAACCAAGAAGGCAGAGATTGCGTAGCAGACAAAGGAGATTCCTTCCCACGGACACTAGAAGTTGCTCCCCAAGGGTCACGCCAATTAAAACTTCCAACAGATACAAACCCCTCCATGAGCTGAACCCCATAGCTTTGGATCTCGCAATAACTCCTAAGAGGGACATGCTGATATCTGGGATAGACTAGGATGATGAAACTGTCTGGTCCCCTCTGCCTTCAGACTGGGAAAGCTGCCTACCGGATGGTGCCAAAGAAGCTGAAGACTCCACTGAGAGGCTGACCAAACTCCAGGATGCATCAGACAAATTAGCACAGCTGACCTGAGAGGCCTTGATATCCTTTTTTCTTTTATAGACACGTTTCATTTGTTTCAAGTCATTTATGGTTCAAAAATACTGTGATTTGGCTCGTGTTGGGGGGGGAGTACTGAGGTAAAGAGAATCACAGCACAGGGGGCTCATAAACTGCCTGAGTGACCATGTGGCTCTAGAACTCACCTTAACTGCCCTAGGTCTTGGAGACAGTATTTGAGGTACCCAATATGGTTGTCACTTGATTGATAATTCACGAACCCCCAGCCAAATTTGGATCCCCCCCTCGGGGCAGGTAGTCTCAGACACATTGGGGAGGTAGCATCTTACATATCCTCACCACCCCTTCTTATACCGGGAGGCAGGTGCACATTCTAAGCATGCCTCCTCTTCAAAGCAGCTGCTGCCTTGTCCAAATATGGGTACTGAATAAATCATAGATAGCTCCCTTTGTGACTAAAGCAATGATCCTTGTCACTGACAATGCAATCAGGAACAATGGCAGTGCAAAATCCTTTTCCTATCTGATCTGTTGTTGTCCATTCTAGCACATTTTCCAGGCCAAGGCCCAATGCCTTAGACTAGGGGCGGCTGCATGACATAACGAGGCTGTATGGCTTACCTCTCCCCCTGTAGGCTTGGTAGGGTTTTACCGACCATTGCTGAGTGCAGTGACTGTGACTCTGAGGGTGGAGGGAGATGGGAGTGTATAGCCCCCCCCACCAAGGTTTTTTGTTATTCTTTTGAGGTTTTACTAGTGTTTTTCCTTTTACTTGTTTAACATTACAGTTAAATATTTTCTGGCTCTGGATGACGATCTCGGGTTCCGTGTGGGATCACCATCTCAGCTATTTCTGAAATGTTTGGTGCTGGAGTTATTCTGATAGAACTGTTACATGTTAAATATACAGCTCGCCTTACTGACGAACCCAGAGAAGGCCCCTCAGGCACCTGGAGGAGCACAGGGCTGGCTCCTTCCAGGAATTAGTAGGGGCCCAGCCTCTTCTGGATGGGGAGGGGCCTCTAGTCCTGACCCCAGAGATGGGGATATTCCCCATCATAGGCTCTCACAGTGACCAAAGTATGTGAGGGGTCCCGCCTCACACCCAGGTTGGGGGGAGGAGGACCCAATACAAAGTGTTATACAGAAAAGATATCTTTGCAGAGTGGCTGGGTTATGATGCAGGTGGCCTACTGTGGTGTATGCTGCACATCTGGATGGCACTTTAATACAAGGCAACCGAAGGACAGCGACCAGGGCAGGGGACATCACCTTCTCTGATAAGGTTCTACAAGGGAAAAAGGCCTGGATATAACAGGATACCATGTATTTATATAATCCTATAATGGATTCCCCCACACCGATAACTTTTATTGCATGGAATGTTAGAGGGCTGAATGATCCGATTAAATGGAAGAAGGTGATGTCCAGGCTCAAAAACTTAAAGCACAAGTCACTTTCCTTCAGGAGACTAAGATTAACCACAAAGAGGCGAGGAAACTGGTGAGGGACTGGGTGGGATGGGAACCACACAGTGTATCGGGTAAGGAGAAAGGGGGAGTGTCAATCTTATGTCACAAGCTCCTTAAGTGGAAGCTGGTAGAACAACGCAAGGACAAAGAAGGGAGATGGGTATTGGTGAAGGTCATAATGAACAGAAGACCTTTAATCCTAGGTAACATCTACACCCCCAAATGAGGATGCCCCAGAGTTCTTTAATGTAATTTCTCAAAGGTTGCTAGAAATGTCTCAAGAGCGTCCTGACATAATCCTTGGGGGGGGGGGTGATTTCAATATGGCCCTAGACCACTTGCTGGTCAGGACTAATGCCAAGCCAGAATCTCATAGCAAAGCCTTGAAGACCCTGTCCGATTTACTAGCCTTACATCACCTCACAGACACATGGTGCAACTTCCATCCTACTGAAAAGGATTTTACATATTATTCAGCAGCTAGATCAATGGCTAGCAGACTGGACTACTGGTTCTCTTCCACCAGTCTAAACCCAGCTATTGCAGAAGTCTCCATTGCCCCCCTGTATATCTCCGACCATGCCCCAGTGGTCCTTCAGGCCTACCTTACTACAAACACTGCACACTCAGTGACTTGAAGCTCCCTTCTACTTGCAGACCACAAGTTCCAACTTTGGCTAAAACTGAGGTGTCCCACTATTTCCAAGATAACCCTGAATCATGTGCCTCCTCACAGGTGATATGGGAGGCCTTTAAGGCCACAATTAGGGGCAGGATCATCTCCGATGCAGTTCATAGGAGGAAGCAGAGAAGAGGAGGCCGTCAGCTAGAATCACAGCTGGCACAAAAGAAGCACTCTATAAAAATTACCCAACCAGCTAGATAATCAGTCTCTAAAATAAGAGCTTACAGCCCTCCGACTTAAGCTCAACATCTTAGCCACTAGGAAGGCGGAACTGCAAATGACTAGGCTACGGCACAAATATGGGGACCGGGGGATAAGGCTGGAAAGCTACTTTCATGCAGGTTAAGGAAGCAGCAGGCATAACGCCATATGAATAAACTAAGGGACAAATGGGGCGGTGCAATTCTCCCCTTGGCGATAAATACAATCATGAGGGTTTTTTATGACAACCTCTGTAGATCTCAGGCTCTCTTCCATAAGACTAGCTTTGACTCTTTTGTTGCAAAGACCTCCCTCCCAAAACTCTTGGCTGAACACAAGACCATGCTGGATGCTCCCATAGAAGATTTCAAACTGCTGAAAGCAATAGATGGAATGGCTTCACATAAGTCCCCAGGGAGCGACAGCTTTCTTGCAGACTTCTATAAAGTCACCAGGGATCTTATACACCAGACTATGCTCCAAATGTTGAGAGTCGCATACAGCCCAGTCTCCTTCCTGGCTCACTCAAAGAGGCAGTGACCACACTCCTCCCTAAGGAGGGTATAGATCACAGCTACAGACCTATATCCTGATAAATGCTGATGCTAAAACCAGCCAAAATTCTAGCAGCTAGACTAGAATGGGTACTCATGCATCATCCATGATTCACAGGTGGGATATGTTAAAGGTAGATCCAGTACGGACCACCTGAAGGCATTAGTGACCCTATTCCAACAGGCCTCACATCAGCCAACTTCTGCTGCAGCCATCATCATCGTTTTCGAAAAGGCCTTTGATCTGGTCAAATTGGGGTATCTTCAGGTGGTCCTGGAACACTTCAATGTAGGCCCGAGATTTGGGAGCTGGATCAGCATGATATACAATGGTCCAACTTCAAAGGTCCTTACTAACACCCTCCTATCTAAGCCTGTGGCTCTCATGAGGGGGTACAGGCAAGGTTGCCCTCTCTCTCCCTCCTTTTCATAACGACTATTGAACCGCTGGCTTCGGCCATTCGTACCTACAATCACATCCTTGGCGTACAAATAGGGAGGGAAGAATTCAAAACAAAGCTGTATGCGGATGACTGCCTCATCCTGACCAGGGATATTCACTCAAGCTTGGATCACGTTTTGAATATATTTTCTAACTTCAAAGTTATTTCAGGAATAAAGATTAATGAAACTAAGTCAGAAATAATGCCCCTTAATAAGCATACCACGAAGGAGATAGGGGAAAGATCCGGACTAGCCTGGGCAGGCTCCCAGATTAAATACCAAGAGGTCACCCTAACCCTGATATCCATAAACTTAGTCAGCTCAATATGCAACCTCTAATCAGAACATTCCAAAAATAATTGAACAGATGGCAGCATTTAAACCTTTCTCTTCTGGGGAAAATCAGCTCAGTTAAAATGATGCTAGCCCCCAGAATCTATTATCTATGTGCTCATCTTCCCATACTAATCCCGGACAAATGGTTTCAAAAATTAGACTCACGTATAGGCCATTTCTTATGGGGTTCATCCCCTCCCAGATTTAGCAGAACTAAGCTCAGGGCCCACTGTTCTCAGGGAGGGTGGAATCTTCCCCATTTTAAATACTATAAGTATGCCTTCATTACATCCAGGACATTTTTAATGTTCCGCACTAGGGACACCTTCCCCCCCAGCATGGTGTAGAACTGAACAATATGTCATGGGTACATGGCACCCCTCCATGTACTTGGGCACATCACTACCTGTGAAAGTCGTTCATTGGGTTACTATTCAGGCAGCCTATAGGGCATGGGCCCAAACAGCCAGACTTGCTAAGATGTGTCCTAGACTAGGGAGGTATACGTACCTATGGGATCATCCTGACCTCCGCATTGCTGGAGAGCCAATCAGATGGTCCATGTGGGAGGACAGCTCGATCTGTATGATTGGTGACCTCCTTACTGCTGACGATAACACTGTTGACACCTTTCAGGGGCTACTAACCAAATTTCACTTAAAGACACCAGATTTTTGGAGGTATCTTCAAATCAGGTCTGTGTACCTCAATGGAGTAAAACCCAGTGTAAATGCCAACCCTGTAAAGATCTGCCAGCAATGTCCCATCCTCAACACTGGGGAATGGATGGGACCTCATAAGGCCAAAGCAGGCTATATCTATCAGATGTTATGGGAATCCCAACCAGACCCCATGAATAATGCCAGGATCAAATGGCAGACAGCCCTCCAGATTGAGATCCCTCAACAGCCTGGAACAAGTGCTGGAGACTGACCCCAACACGCTGTACTGTACTGACCAAAGAGCAGATTGATCCAGAAAATATACTTCATCTCTGGTACAGAACACCAGTCCAACTTAAAGCTATGGGAGCATCCCATGGACTGCTGCTGGAGGTGTAACTCCCCAGCTGCCGACCTACTTCACATACTCTGGGCCTGCTCCCATCTTATTCCATTCTGGACCAAGGTTATACAAACATGCTCCTCTGTCCTTGAGGTGGAGATATCCATGACCCCATACACTATACTTTTAGGGTGTCATCCCCAAGATACCTTCCTGCCTGTGCAGAAACTGAAATGGTTACTTGCAGCTTCAGTAGAGGCAAAGTGGTCAATTCTTACCAAATGGAGGTCTACTTCCATCCCAAATGTACAGGAATGGCTGGCTTCACTAGAATCCTTGGCAAAGAATGTCAGACTGGCCTTTCAGACCATGCAGCAAATGGTTACCTTCTTGGACTTATGGTCCCCATATATGCAGTTCATATCCTATCACTCAGCCAACAAAGGTAATCCTATATTACTATCTGGTAACTTCCTATCGGAAGTCATTACACAATCACTGTGTTGCATAATGGCATTGAACTCACTCTACTTCTCAAATAACAGTTTGTATTGGTGTAATGTTCTTCTTTTATGTATGGACACACAAGCCTATATATGACTTGTTCTGCTATCCGTGGTTGGTATGTATGATTGTTAAATGTTTCAATTAATGCATGTAAAATGCAAAGATTTCAATAAAAACATTAACTGTAAAAAAAATCCTCTGACCAATTCCACTCTTCCTAGGACTGCTGTCCTCTTTTCTTTCAATGCAGCTATGGTTTCTTCAGGGCTACTGTAGAGTTTAGTGCCATTCTTCCAAGCAATTTTGAGCTTAGCGGATACAGTGTCTGGAACTTGATCGGTTTGCACAGAGCACCTTGAGAATATCTGTGTATTTGAGGTATTGTTGTACAGTATCTCTGGCAGATAATCATGGTCAAAAAAGAGATGCTGCCAATTGTATTTAACCTCCTTCATACCATGCTCTCCGTAAGACCCCTTCTTTAATCCTATGACTTGTAAACTTCATTATTATCTGCCTTGGATGAGCCAATGGATCTGTAGGTTTGTGATACAGATCTCTATGCACACATTCGAGGTGGAGGTCCATCGTCATTGGGAGATCCAATATGTCCCTTAGATCAGCCAGAAAATCACACATTTGTCTGGTCTCTGTTCTCTCTGGGAGCCAGACAGCTGCAAGATCTTGCTTCCAGGTCAGTACACTTTGCCTGCAACATGTCCACATAGTGCATTAGGGGTTGCACTGCTAATCCAGTCTGCACCATTGTGTCCTCTGTATTTGATACCCACTGCTCCACTTCCTCCATCCATGCTTCTACTCAGGTAAGGTGATCATTTAGCTTTTTGAATTCCATTTTATTTTCTTGTCTGGAGGCTCTTAATTTCTGCAGAATCTGCTTGAACCTGTTGCGAGTTAGCCAATCTGCTTCCTTATCCGTACCATCATTGGGGCCTCTGGAACTTGTGGGTGAATGGCTCTGGCTCTGGTTAAAATCTTGCTCTGCCATTCCCCTAGTTTTTAAAGTTGTTTTCTGCTGTTTTGCCTTTACCCTCATGGATCTACCATCCCCAACCCCTTTTCCCGACATGAAGGCCAACCAAATAGAAGATTTAAATTGTAAGGAATGGTATTTTAGATTGGGGAGACGGGGCTCAAAATTCAGGCTGCAGTCTGTCTGACATCACTGGGAATCTCTCGGGAGTGAGCCTTAGTGCCATGTCAGGAAGCAGATTGGGCTCTGCAACTTAGTCTGGGAGGGTTGGCGGTGAGCTCTGGTGCCACAGCTATACTTCTGACTGGGCGATTAAGCTTTCTCCTGCTATAGGTTAGCTGTTAGAGTCGAGGCCATAGGCTATAATCATGTTGGGAGAGGAGGGGAGCAATCAGAGGGAGAAAATCCCACCTCCATCTGTATGACAGTCTGAGCCTAGGTGCCCAGCAGGCACTAGGACCCTGATCCACACAAGTGTGTATGGATTGTCCAGCAGAGATGCCGCCCTCCCTGGAGCCACCACCACAGAGAACAACCTGTGGAGTAACAAGTGGGTTACTAGGGTCTAGGAAGTCCAGGGAGGCTCTGGAAGAGACAGAGTACATCCCTGGGATCAGCATATATCCCTGAAAAGGATATTGGTAGTGGAGAAAAAAATGTCTATAGAAAAAAAAAATCTGCTTACAGTACAGCACATAACTGAACCCTCGGTCACTCTCGTACCCTCTGTTGAAATAAAAGTTAGGCATGCTATGGCAGCCTCGATAAGGGTAATTCAAGAACTTCATGACTGTTACATGAGAAATATTGCCTTGTATAATACCTTTTAACTACCACAGAACTCAGTGTACTTTGTTGGTGGCTAGCCTGGAACTGGCACGCTAAAGTTGCTAATACTAACCAATATACTGAAAAAATTGAGAAAAGCATAGAATTTGACAGCAGATAAGGACTGCTTGGCCCACACAGTCTGCCCATTCTCCCTACCTACAAATCACTGCACACCCTGCTTGGTTGGCTCTTTCTCCTTCCCTCCTTTCCTTTCCACTAAAATTCCCTCATGCCTATCCCATGCATTTTTGAACCCCCTACTCTTTTCACCCCATCACCTCTGCTAGAAGGCTGTTCCAGGAATCCGCCACTCTTTCTGCACAGAGGTATTTCCTCACATGTCTCCTGCATCTACCCCTCCCCCTCAGTTTCATAGCTTGTCCCTCATTCTTTTTTTTCATTCAACTTTTATTGAAGTTTACAATACAGAGAATGAACCACAAGAAGCAGTGCCAATTAAACACAACCATTAGACAGAGTTTACAATGGCTCATTCTCTTCCATTCCCCTCCCTCCCTCCCCCACCTCACCCACCCCTACAAACCCAGCACAGCAATATACCAACAAGGGTGCGGAGTAACCTATCAAAAGGTGCGGTCTTCAGCTCTGCAATGCATATAAAGTTTGGAAGGGACCCCAAATCTTATTAAATTTATCTGTTTTGTTTGCAAGACTTGCAATAGTCCTCTCCGTTCTGAGGTTGGCCAGAAGTTCCTGTAGCCATTCCACATAATTTAAATTCTCTGAATCTTTCCAGTGCCTAAGGACTATTTTCTTGACAGACAAGGAGATCAACACCATGTAATACTTTCTACATGCCACAGTAATGGGTGAAAGATCCCCCAATACACATATTTCAGGCGTAAACAAGTCAGAAATACCCTAGTAGCAGATCTGCTCTTTGCCTAATAATGGTCCAAAGTGATACCATTCTAGGGCATTCCCAGAAAATGTGAAGAAGGTCACCAGTCTGCGACCTGCAGTTTGTACAGAGCGGAGAGGACAAAAGACCCAATCTGGCAAGTTTATGTGGGGAATAATAGATATTATGTAGAATTTTAAATTGCATCAGCCTGAGTCTATCTTGTAACAAATATTTATGACAGTCACGCCAGATACGGACCAGTCAAATTCCTTGCCAGGTAAGAGGGACTGCCATAGTGAATTGGAGCGTAATTATTGGGATATGCCCAGGCAAAAAAAAAGACTGTATAATTTAGAAACATGAGGCAAGCCCGCCAATTGGATCAAAGAGGACAGGAAGTGGGCATGAGTTCCGGGAGGTGGAGTAACCCCAAAAACTTGCAACATGATGTGCCGTAGCTGATAAACCTTGAATATACTCTTACTGGGTATCTTGAATTTTTGCATAATGTCCTCTGAGGAAGACCACTGCCTATCAGCTAAGATAAGGTCCTCCTACTGACAATTTCCCTAACTGAGGCAGCCAGGAAGGTGGCAATGGCTTATTATTTATTTGTATATTGGGATTACTATTGACAGGCTGGGAAATATCCCTGCCATTATCATATTTGAGAAAGCACATAGTTGTATATGGGCCTAATCGAGATTGCAATGGGAGAGTTCCTAATTGCTTTGGGAAGAAAGTGTAGTTTAACATACAACATTCGCTCTGGGGAGGTAACCAAATTTTTTAATAAGGGTTGATTCCACCCTTAACTATAGCAGGGTGTACCGGAACAGGGTACACGTTGATCTATTGACAACCATCTAAGATACTTGGCAGCCTGGCTGGCCAATAGTATAATCTAAAATGCGGAAACCTTAAACCTCCTCTTTCCCTTGGGGCAGCTAGTTTGTAATATGCCATCCTCGCTTTCTTGTAACACCATACAAAGTTAGAAAGCATACTATGTACCCTTTTAAACCAGGACAACGGGAGTACAATATTAAGCATATTAATAGGATAAAAAAGATGGGGAAAAACATTCATTTTGATCAAATTTATTCTGCCCCAAAGAGAAAGAGGTAGAAGGGACCACATTTGAAGGTCTTGATCGATCTTCTGTACCAAGAAATCTAAATTTAGCTGCTTGAGTCGGGACATGCTTCAGTGACAGAGTAATGCCTAGATATTTAATAGAGTCAGCCTTCCATGCCAATCCAAGTGTAGTGATTTCATGTTTATAGACTCTATGATTAAGAGGAAAACCAGGGATTTACCTATATTAAGCTTATAATTAGAGACCTGACTGAATTCCTCTATTATCTTGAGAGTCAGGTGGATGGACGAGATGGGTTAGACAGTTGGAGGAGGAGGTAATCTGTATATACACAACTTTAGCCTCATGACCATTTAAGAGAATACCTGAGATGTTTTAGCTTTTGTCAGCCTCCAAATAAGAGGCTCTACATAAATATTAAAGAGCAGTGGGGATAATGGGCAGCCTTGCCTAGTTCCCACTGATAATTTAATCGGAGCTGAGATCACCCCATTGCAAGATATCCTGGCAGAGGGTAATAAGTACAATGAGTGAACCCAGCTCTGAAATTCTCCGGGAAAACCGAAGGCGTCCATTGCTGCAAATAGATACCTCCAATAGACTCTGTCAAAAGCCTTCTCTGCATCCAGGGAGACCAAGGCCATTGGGAGGGAGGCATCCCTGGAGGCAGAGAAGACATGAGCAAGAGTTCTGAGATGGTCAGTTGATGATCTGCCTTTCATAAATCCAACCTGTTCCTCACCTATTATAGAAGGAAGTACTAAATTCAGCCGATCAGCGAGCAATTTAGCTAAGATTTTAATATCTTGACTGAGAAGGAAATCAGCCTATAACTAGAGACCTGGTCATGTGGCTTGTCAAGCTTGGGCAATAAGATAATCAACACTTCAAAAGAGAGGCATCAGTTGCTTGACCCGAGAGGAGAAAAGCGGAAAAGAAGGAGCAAAATGGGTACTAGCTGTTTAGAAAACACTTTGTAGAAGTTAGAGGTGAACCCGTCTGGACCAGGGATTTTATCTGATGGGAGGGATTGAATCACCCTTTCTATTTCCACTTCAGAAATAGGAGAGGTTGGTGCAGTTTGCTGAGACTCAGTAAGAGTAGGTAATTGTAGGTTTCTCAGGTACGCCTGTAAATCCACCTCCGAGGAGGGGCAGCCATGGGACCATATAATTCCTGAAAGTAGCTAGAGAATTCCTTTACTATCTCTGGAGGTGAGGTTTTAAGTGAGTCATCATCTAAGGAGCGGACTGCAGCAATGAACCTGCTGGATTCCTGTTGTTTCACCCGCATGGCTAGCATCCGCCCCACCTTCTCACCTTGGTCAGTGTAGACTGCATTTGTTTTCAAAACTGCAAATTCAGCTTGCTCTCTTAGTAAGCCCAGGTAGGCATCTTTGAGTTTAACTAACTCTTGTCTAGTGGCCTCAGGGGAAGCCGGGGAGACACTAGCCTCCATATTCCTAATCTGGAACAGTAGTTGAGCAACCTCACTTTCCTTCTCTCTTTTCCTTTTTGACGTTATCCCAATCACAATCCCTCTCACGTAAGCTTTAAGAACTCCCCACTCTATGTCAGGTCGTCCCATAGAATTGTTATTTATGGCCATAAACTGCTGAATTTGGGATGCAATGTAGGCAACCTTATCCGGTTCCTTCAGGATTTGTCTATTAAGCTTCCACCTGCTGCCCTTCTGGGGCAAGGATGTTAACGAGAACTGACAGGTAACAGCCCAGTGGTCTGAGAGTGGGGCCAAAACAATATTAGAATCTACAACCCCAGGTAAAAGATTTTGAGTTATCAAAATATAATCGATCTGGGAGGAGGAACCATGGACTGGCGAGACAAAGGTGTATCCCTTTGATTAGGATGAAGCACTTGCCACACATCACACAATCCAGTAGAGTCCAATAAATCCCTAAAAACCCTCTGAGCGGGCGAAAGGCCGGATCGAGATCGACCCACTCTATCTAACCCCTGGTCAAACACCAAATTGAGATCACCCCTATTATTATGGGAAGGTCAGGAAATGAGTGCACCACTTCCAGTATTTTGACAAAGAACCGGGGTATCTATGTTAGGACCATAGATATTACCCAATAGAACATCTAATGTATAAAGTTTCCCCTTTACAAACAGGAACCTCCCCCCAGGGTCAGCAACAACTTGGAGAGACTGGAAGGAGATAGATCTATGTACCATAATCATGACCCCTCTGCTCTGGGTAGTGCCCTGTGCCATAAATACCTGCCCCACCTGCTGAAGCCTCATCTTAATTGCTTCAGCATTTAGGAAATGCATCTCTTGTAAAAACATAATTTCTATTTTGAGATGATTCAGATATTTCAAAATTGAGTATTGTTTAATTTGTGTCTGGCCCTTTAATATTCCAGGTAATACACTTGATAATTCTAGCCATCTACTTCAGAATACCTGCAATCGATCATAGTAAAGCACCGCACCTGTTGATGCATTCACTAACATCACTTGTTGAGTATATGCTGTGCTTACCCATTCCCTCCCACCAACCAACCCCCCAATATCTCCATATCAACCCCCCAAATAATAACCCAAGACCATAAAACAAAGCCCAACCCCTCCCATTCCCACCCACACATTGCTAGGTACATGATAAACAGTTCATCTATACTAGCCCCGTCAACCCCCACTCCCACAACCAGTTTGACTAAGCAGTACAAAAACAATTTCAACAATTTGTAATGCAGCGATTATCTTTTAAAGCCAACAATATTTACATCCAGTGTCCCAGAGTCCCAAACTAACTGCTTGTTGAGGATAGCATTAATAAACCCAGCACATAAAAGTAAAGCATTCAGGCATAATTTAATGACCCTGTCCTAGGGTAGGATCGCCACCCTGCCAAGTGAAAATAAAACCAGGCACTGCTAAACAAAAGAGGACAAAAGCAAGACGATCCAGACAAAATATATAACGTAGCCTTTTCCTTTGCCAGGCAAGCAAAATAAATACAGATTGCCCCCTAAGAGGGTTATTTTCCCTCAAATAAGATCAGACCGATCATTATTACCCTGTGTAAACCCATTATGCAATCACTAGAAAGAAAGGGCAGCACATACAGTCTTTGGCACCATCTAGCGATAAACAGCCTGCACCGCTACATAAAGTGGAATCTCAAGGTGAAAATAATAAAATTATAATAAAAACATAATAAAAACACAGGCACTATTCCATATTTCATACTCTATGATGTAAAGTTAACACAATCACAGCATCATATTGAGTTCTTTGAACAAACAATACGTAGGTCACCAACAGAGACTCAGGGGACCAAAATAAACTGTCAGAGTTAAGGCGAAGCCCTTCAGCGAATGGTATGAGTTGCCCGTGAGGTCGAGGCCCCCGCTATCGATTGGGTGTCTTTACGGGACTGTTAGAGGTGGTTACAGCGATCTCCAGAAAGCCAAAACCTCAGGAAATACCGCTTCATAACTAGTGAGTACAGTCTTTCAGAAAGAAGCTATTCAAACCCTTAGCAGAGACCAGGGTACCTCCATCACCTCCCTTCCCTGTGTCTTTATTTAAGAAAATAAGAGGGAGCCCATAACAGACATCGCATTCCAGTCCATTCCACTAAACAAATTAAGCAAATGGCGCTTCTGATTCCAGCTTCAAGAGGTGCGAAAAGATCTGGAAAGGCAGCCCTCAGATCAGCAGCAGCCTCCAGCATCTTCAGTATATGCGCCAGGAGCCTGCCACGAGCACTTGCAATTTGGCAGGGTAACCCACCTTAAATTTAACAGCTGCTGCTATTAACTTCACAACTGTAGGGTGGCAGGAAGCGGCTTGGTGCACAGACAGGGTAGGTCTTGAGTGATTCTGATCTTAGCACCTTCCCATGAGAGTTCTTAGCTTCTCAAGCTTTAACCAAGAAATGCTGTTTCTCTTGATAATTCAAGCGAAGATGAAAGATCTAGGGCAGCTCCTTGAGGTGGTGTTGAAGAGGCGCTCTATGTGCTCTTTCGATAGTGTAATCATTGCCAACAGGGAAGGGCCTGCTATTTTAGTAACAAGCTTTCTAGCAAACTTAACCGGTCTGAGCCTTCTTCTCACTCTGGAAGCCGATTAGTACGCGTTATTGCGGTGACTTGACCTTCAAATCCTCGACTTTAGTTCCAGCTTGGCTACTCGCTGTCGATCGGCCACCAACTCAGAGCTCGCTTGATCTTGCCTGCGCCTGACGAGCGATACAGACCTCATTATCAGAGATCTTCTCTGCCAAAGATTCCACAGTGTTGGAAATAGCTTTAGTTTCCCAAAATCGACTGTAGCTCTAGCTTGAGGGCTGAAATTCATCTAGAATTCTGGCCAAGGTGAGAGACTCCAGTCCACATTGGTAGCACCAGAAGGTTGCGATAAAACTGCAGAAGGGCCTTGGTCTTTTCGGGGCCTTCTCAGGAGGCGGGAGGAGTGTGTTTGGGCAAATTCTTCTTCATCTCTATCTCCATTTGGTCACAGCAGCGCAAGCACCGGATTGCAGCAGACTACCCCAAGAAAAACCAAGTATAAGCCGCTGCAGAAACGTAGATAAACAAAATAAAATGGAGCGGAGGGTGGGAGCTCAGGCAGGAGTGTGCTACTCGGTGCACTGCGTCATGTGAGTCCCCTCATGTCCCCTCATTCTTGATCATCATTTTGTCTGAAAAATGCTTCCCTCCTGTACCTTATTTAACCCCCTGAGGTATTTAAAGGTCTCTATCATATCCCCTCTCTCCCTCTTCTCTTCCAGGGTGTACATCTTGAGGTCTTTTAGTCTCTCCTTGTAGGGCTTTTAAATCAAATCAAATCAAAATCAAATCAAATTTTATTTAACCAGGCAGATACATCATTGAGTAAGCTCATTTTCAAGATGGTCCTGGACACAGAGGGCACTTCTGCTTACAATAGACAACATTTCATAAAATAATAGACATCAGCACAGGTAGTTACAATATCGGATAGTCAATATCACCAAAGAGTAATTGGAGGAATCAGAACAAAAACAGACAAACAAAAGAAAAAACAAGTGCAAATATAATGCATTTAAAGTGCAGCATATACAGGCTGTAGACTATAGAGTACAAATGAGGGAAGGAAGGAAGGACATAGAGAAGAGCAATAGGAAGAAGTGGGTATCAGCCACGTAGTTGCTAGCTGAGAGAGGAGGGAGGTAAGGGAGGTTGATTGCCCTAAAGGATGCTGGCTGACACAGGAAATAGGCGGCCCAGGATTTCAGAGGATAAGGGACTCACTTTAGTGGGGTATGGTTTTCCTAAAACACACGCATGCTGTTTTCAGGCCTCTGTACAGCAGCCCCTAAATATAAAAGAGGCTAGGCAGCAGGGAGCTTTTATGTGATTTTTGCAGGCTGTTTCAAAGTGCTGGTAAGAATGAGCTAATGGCAGTTGAGCCAAGACAAGTCCTTGTTCGTGGTAGCTAAGGAGGATAAAGGAGGAGTTCCCTTAGGCACCCTTTGAGAGTTCAAACAGGTCAGAGATATAGGGTGGTAATTTGTTGGACAAAGCCCGGAAAAGCCACATGAGGGTGTTTATTTTCCTCCTCATGGAAAGGGACATCCAGTTTAATGCTTGGTACAACAGGCAGTAATGAGTCTGCAAGGGCAGGTCAAGAACAAATCTCAAAGCGCGATGATAGAGTGTATCCAGCTTTTGGAGTGCATACTGGGGGCAATGGCTGTATAAGAAATCATCGTAGTCAATCAGGGGAAGAAAGGTTGTTTGAACCAGCTATTTCCTAGCTTCCAGGGTGAGTAGATGCCTTATGCAGTAGAAAATACCGAGGCGCTGCCTTAGCTTTTTGTTAACTCAGTTAGATGTGCACCAAAGGAGAGTTTGTTATCCAGCCAGACTCTCAGATATTTAAATTTATCCTCTAGCCTCTAGTAGTTCATTAAAGAAGATAATGATTTGTGGGGTTCCAGACAGCCTCGTGTTGTGGGATGTAGAGATAATCATAACTTTTGTTTTTTTGCATTTAAAAAGAGCTTTAGAGTCAGCAGGTTGTGCTGGAGGATGATGAAATCCTGCTGTAGCTCCTTGTACTCAATGTCCAAGGAGGGTTGGTCATGTAGAGGACTGTGTCATCTGCGAATCGATGAACTTTTCCAGCAACCAGGCCAGAGTCGATGTGGTTGATGTAGAGGGTGAAGAGGATAGGTCCCAAAATGGAACCTTGCGGAACATCTCGGGGCAGTAGTTTTAGTGGGAAGAATTCCCCTTGAGCCTTAATTTGCTGTTTATGATTTGTGAGATAGCAGTGGAACTGCTTTACTGCAACAGAGGATAGACCGATGCTACTCAGTGAATCAAGGAGTATGGAATGGTTGACCATTTCAAATGCTTTGCTGAGGTCAAGGAAGAGTGCATAGATGTGCTGTTTGCTGTCCAGGGCGTTTAGCCAGTCATTTGATACTTTCGCAAGAGCAGACATGGTACTGTGCTTAGGTCTGAAGCCTAACTGGACTGGATTGAGGATTTTCTCATGATCCAAGTACTCCTTAATTGAGAGTTTACAATTTTTCAAGTAGCTTGGAGAGAACAGGCAACAGAAATAGGCCTATAGTTATTCAAGTCAGTGGGGTCGCCTGACTTGAACAGGAGGATAATGTGAATGGTTTTCCAACTAGGCGACAGTTCCCCTTGAGATAATGAACTGTTGAAGAGATGGGTAATTGGAGCTGCCAGATAATAAGAACCTGTTTTAAGAAGAAGGGTTTAGACCAATCAGCTCGAGCTCTTTTGGTGTCCAGCGAGAGGAGCAGGTCCTCCACCTGTTTAAAGGAGACTGGCTAGAACTTGAAGAGGGGCGGTCGGTGGGGGGCTATGATTGGTCTAGAAGCTATGCTGCCAGTGTTTGTGGTGCTCAGTTTACTAACAGGTGATGTATCGAATGCGAGACCTGCAGTGGCAAAGTGGTTATTGAGCTGCTCGAGGATCTCAGACCTAACTGTGTAGGTGGTGTTATTTGCCACATTTTTGGCTGGTAGTGGGGTGGCAGGGGAATATCCCTCAATCTCTCTCAGTATCTGCCAAAATTTGGTGGAGCAGTTTTTGTGTGCCTCAAGGGCTGACTGGAAGAACCATTGTTTTTCCAACCTTACCTGTTTGGTGCAGGCATTTCTGGCTATCCGGAAGGAGAGCCAGTCTGAATCAGTCAGAGATTTCCAAGCCCTTTCCAGAGGGTGTCTCCATGCCATAAGGCCTTCTTAAGTAGTGGGCTAAACCAATCAGGTGTGCATTTCCTGGATTTGATTTTCCTTAAAGGTGCGTGTTGGTTGATAACATTTACTAGCAGATCCTGGAAGATACTGAATGCTTTAAGACACAGAGAGTGTAAGGTAGAAATCCTGCCACCTTGGGTTCCCAAGATCTGCCAGGAAGGCAAGGAGACAGAAGTATTTTAGGTTGCACTTAAGCTTGAAAGTAGAGGTGGAGGGAGGTGGGAGGACTAACACAGGTGACTGCACAGTGATCACTCAGATTACTGTGAAGGCCACCATATGAGATATATTATGGGGCTTGTTGACAAGTATGAGGCCCAGAAGTGAACCGGTCAGGATTTTTCTTGTTAGATCATGTAGGATCAGAGATAATCTGCATGAGCCCATTCTCATTGCAGAAGTCCTTAAGTTTGCTTGTACTGGTATCATTCCAGTTAATGTTAAGGTCACCCATGATGATGCATCCGTGTTGCTTTTTCCAGGAGGGTATGAATATGGGGCAGTATACACAGGCCCGCTGCAGGAGGTCTATAGCATGCAGCTACCAATAAGGTAATACCAGGTGAGAGGGTAGTTTTGAAGGCAAGACATTCAAATTCTTTGAGCATTGATATACGGACGGTATCGGTGGTTAGGAATTTATCCGTAGTATATATGGCAACACCACCACCTCTGGTCAACCTGTCACACCTGATCAGGTTGTATCCCAGAATATTAAACATTTTGTCAGGTAAAGTAGGCTTCAGCCAGGTTTCTGAGACATTCCTACATCAGGCTTCGTGTAGTACCCAGGTTTGGACCTAGTCAAGCTTTTTGACTAGGCTGCATGCATTCATATGCAGGAAGCTCAGTCCCTTTAGCTGAGGAGTTCACCTATTCCACACTGCCTGCACAAAGTAGCAGCTGTACTAGTAATTCCCTAAGCCTTCTTACCAGGAATCTTAAGAAGTCTTTGTCTGGTAGTGTGCCTTTGACACTATCAAGGGCAGTGGAGCGGGAATTTGGTGTGCAGCGGAAATTGACCAGAGCAGATAATACCATCCTAACAGAGAGTGTAAGGGGGGCTGGTCTGCATAGAGAATGTTGGGTAGCAGGAGGTATGAAGATTTGGAACTTGTAAGGATTACTACCTTTGGAGGAAGTTAACTGTTTGGCAGGCACCGTGGGGCTTATTTCCAATCCTATAGGAGTATTCAGGTAGGATGAGACTTTCCCCACTTCCAAAACTGGCTCCACTGTTAGAAAGAGGATGCAGCCACTGAAGAAAAAGGGTCTGAGGAGGCCATCTCTTGAATTTCTTTCTCTAGCTAAAGAAACTGTACTATCTAGAGCTGTAATAAACAGCCAGAGAAAGCAGAAGCAGGGCTTTAAGGGAATGTGTCTTTTGTGAGGATGCCTTTAAAGGGAGGGCAGGAGGCGAGTGTGTGCATGGGAGGGGCTGAGGAAAACCGACCTGTTGGGAGGAGGTGTATTTAATTGCGGTCGGGTTGGGGCAGGTGGGGGAATTAATAGACAAGGAGGTTGCAACAGGAAGCCCAATCTGTACAGGCTGTGCAGGCTGTACAGATTCAGTCGATCCGATTGGCAAAAAGACTAGAAGCCAAAGTTACAGCTGCTGGATCTCAACAGTATCCTACAGTTCTGCAGACAGTAAGTTACAAAATGTATTTCTATAAATGAGCTGTGGCAGGAGTTTTATTTTACTATTTTCCTTTTTTTTTTTTTAATTCTTTATGTCCGTGCCAAAAGACCCGCTTCAATTAGGAGCCAAAGAAATGGGCACAGCGAGGGGGCTCAGCCAGTGCTCAGACTGAAAGCTCCCGAAGGACGGCAGCAAAAAGTAAAAATTCTTGGCAGTGTACCTTGCTGTGGAGGAGCTGGGCGGACAGCACCATGCCCGTCAGGTATTCTTCTCCACCGTTCAAGTGGCTGGCAGCAGCGGGAGCGCCTGCAGATACGGGAACCTGTGGTCAAAAAACAAGTAAGGAGTTAAAAAGGGCACTGAGAAAGCATCAGCAGAGGGCTGACTTTCTGAAAACAAAAGCCCAGGGCGTGAGCTAATGCGGGAGGGGGCAGCTGGGAGTAGAGATTAACCAGTGGGAGTCTTGGGCTGGCGCCAAGAATAAGTCCCTGCAGACAGTGAAATTAAGTATGTTAAGTAAAGGGGGTGGGGAGAGCGAGACTGAGAGAGAGGAGCAGGCAGGAGGAATTCAGAGGAGCTACTGAGAGAAAGTCATCAGAGCGGGGTTTAGGAGGGGAAGATAGTAAGGAGAACAGAGGTTTTAACTTATTGATACTTTGCAGTGAAAGAATGTTCATGCAGGAGCATGTGGCACTTAAAACAACAGTAAAAAAGAATTTGCTTTTAAGTACAGATCTAAACAGCTAGCATACTTAAATTATTTTTTTAGCAATTCAATCTAAGCTTGATAGCTGTAAATGGCAGCACAATATAATGCCTTTAAAACTATGATCGAAGAACCCAGCCTAGAATAAGATTACTTTTTCTGTTTATCACTTAATTTCTTAGCAATTCAATCTAAACTTGATAGCCCTACTTGCCAACACAATAAAATGCCTATAAAATTATGATCGGAATTGCCAGCCTAGAATAAAATTAATAGACAAGGAGGTTGCAGCAGGAAGCCCAAACTTTACAGGCTGTGCAGGCTGTGCAGATTCAGTCCGGTCCGATTGGCAAAAAGGACTCGAGAAGCCAGTTACAGCTGCTGGATCTCAGCAGTATCCTACAGCTCTGCAAGCAATAAGTTACAAAACGCATTTTTATAAATGAGCTATAGCAGGAGTTTTATTTTACAAATTTTTTTTTTGAACTCTTTATGTCAGCAAAAGACCCACTTCAATTAGGAGCCAAAGAGATGGTCACAGTAGAGGCTCAGCCAATGCTCAGGCTGAAAGCTCTTGAAGGATGGTGGCAAAAATAAAAGTTCTTGGCAGTGTACCTTGCTGTGGAGAAGCCAGGTAGATAGCACGTGTCCCTCAAATATTCTTCTCCACCATTCAGGTGGCTGGCAGCAGCGGAGCACCTGCAGATATGGAACCCTTGCTGTGGAGGATCGGGCAGACAGCACCATGCCCCTCAGGTATTCTCCACTGTTCAGGTGGCTGGCAGCAGCAGGAGCGCCGCAGAATATGGGACCCTTGCTGGGAGGAGCCAGGCAGACAGCACCGTGCCCCTGCAGGTATTCTTCTCCGCTGTTCAGGTGGCTGGCAGCAGCGGGAGTGCCACAGATGTGGGACCCTTGCTGTAGAGGGGGCGGGTGAACAACACAATAGCCCTCAGGTATTCTTCTTGCCGCTTAGCGGCTGGCAGCAGTGGGAGCACCAGCAGATACGAAAACTTGCTGTGGAGGAGCCAGGCAGACAGCACTGTGCCCCGCAGGTATTCTTCTCTGCTGTTCAGGTGGCTGGCAGCAGCGGTGCCCACAGATGTGGGACCCTTGCTGTAGAGGAGCCGGGTGAACAACACTGTGCCCCTCAGGTATTCTTCTCCACCGTTCAGGCGGCTGGCAACAGCGGGAGTGCCCGCAGATATAGGACCCTTGCTGTGGAGGAGCTGGGCGGACAGCACCATGCCCCTCAGGTATTCTTCTCCGCCGTTCAGGCAGCTGGCAGCAGCGGAAGTGCCCACAGATATGGGACCCTTGCTGTGGAGGAGCTGGGCAGACACCACCATGCCCATCAGGTATTCTTCTCTGCCATTCAGGTGGTTGGCAGCAGCGGGAGCACCCACAGACACGGGACCCTTGCATGCAGATAAGGACCACTTTTGATGCAGATAAGGACCACTTGGCCCACCCAGACTGCCCATTTTCCTACATATCAATGCATACCCTACTTGATCGACTCTTTCTCCTTCCCCTTTCCTTTCCAGTAAGATTCCTTCATGCCTGCCTATGCATTTCTAACCCACTACAGTTTTCACCCCCATCACCTCTAGTAAAAGGCTGTTCCAGGAATCCACTCTCTTTCTGTGCAGAGGTATTCCTCACATCTCTCATGCATATATCCACCCCACCCACCCCCAGTTTCATAGCATGTTCCTTTATTCTTGAGCACCATTTTTCTGAAAAATTCTTCCTTCTGTACCTTATTTAACCCCTGAGGCATTTAAAGGTCTCTATCATATCCCTCTCTTCTCTCTTCCATGGTGTA
The DNA here is from genome assembly GCA_016271365.2 of Neoceratodus forsteri. Taxonomy (NCBI): domain Eukaryota; kingdom Metazoa; phylum Chordata; order Ceratodontiformes; family Ceratodontidae; genus Neoceratodus; species Neoceratodus forsteri. The sequence goes on along the minus strand of CM057449.1, from coordinate 1,104,703,309 downwards.
CATATTGAGGTCCTTTAGTCTCTCCTTGTAGTGCTTTTGATGCAGACCATTCACCATTTCAGTTGCCTTCTTCTAGACCACTTCCACTCTGTCTATATCCTTCTGGAGTTATGGTCTCCAGAAATGGACACAGTACTCTGAGTGCTGTATTACCAGTGATCTATACAGAGGCAATACTAACTCCTCCCTCTTTCTGCTGGTGATACCCCTTCCTATGCAGCTCAGCATCCCACCAGCCCTCCCAACTGCCTTGTCACACCGCCTTGTCATCCTTAGGTCATCAGATATGATTATCCCCAGGTCTCTTTCTTGCTTGGTGGTTGTCAATACAACTCCCCCATTTAGTACACCACCACTGGGGTTCTGTGCCCCAAGTGCATTAGTTTGCACTTTTTTGCATTGAAACTAAGCTGCCGTAGCCTTGACCACTCTTCAAGTTTTCTTAGGTCTCTGCTCATCCTTTCCACACACACACCCTGTCCACCCTCTTGCAGATTTTGGTATCATCCACAAAGCGGCAGACCTTCCCTTCCAGCTCCTCTGCAATGTCCCTTATAAAGACATTAAAGAGGATCAGTCCCAGCACTGATCCCCAAAGCAATGTGCTGGTCATTCTCCCTTCCTTGAAGTGAACTCCATTTACAACCACCCTCTGTCACTCATCCCCTAACCAGTTTCTTACCCAGTTTACCACCTCTGGACCCACTCCTAACCTATACAGTTTGCTCACTAGTGTTGAAAACCTTACTGGAATCTAAATAGATCATGTCCACTGCTCCACTCTGATCTGATCTTGGTCACCCAGTCAAATAACTCGGTCAGATTTGTTTCACGTGCCCCCCAAACTGTGAATCCATGCTGCCTTGGGTCTTGTAACCCACTGGATTAAAGATATTCCACAATCCTTTCTTTCAGCAGTGATTCCATTAACTTCCTCACCACTGATGTCAGGCTGCCTGACCTATAATTGCCAGCTTCCTCCCTGCTACCACTTTTTCCTGCTGCATGGGCAGAGCCCTGCAGTCATTTTGCTATCACTGTAGGACAGAGAAGGGACCGTGACCGGATTTGGTCCCAGTCCTCTCTTACAGTGAAACACAAAATCCAGAAACTCCTTGCACTCAAAAATGTAGAAGAAGCCACAGACTCTGAGGATTTAGGTTCAAAAGCTTTAATGCTTACTTAAAACAATTCAGTAAATCTGTGGACAGACTCACAACAGCCACTATAAGCCCCAGCATTTTGGGTGACTAACCCTTTGTCAGGCCTGCATGGCTACATGGGAGACATGTGGTTCTTTGAAGTCCAGCTCATAAATTAGCAATAATGACCAAAGGCCAGTCATTTTTCTACAGATCAATGACCAGCTGGGGTGCAAGGCAACAAGGCTACCCCACCCAGCCGATCAATAATCAAAAGGGGAATGACTGGTTTGAGAATATTATGTATTATAAGTCTAATCGCAAAATGATTAGTTTATTTCTCTTTACTTACTTTTTTGGGTGGCTGCGTGAGTGGAGTTGCGATTTGTTAGGTAGGCATTTCTGTGGCAGCGCATGGAGGCTCATACATATTCATAGGGAAGGAGCCATTGTCATAACAAGGGAGGGGTTTTTATGGGAGCAGGGTTTATGAATATTTATAGAGAGGGAGGCTGTTTCCACGCCCAAAACTATATCGAAGTTGGATGTAGGTATTGTCATTCTTTTGTTTTTGAGTTGTTGCCATTTGGCTTTCTACTGCTGATAATGAAAATTTTCTGTCAGAAATTGCCTCCATAGAGCCGCTTCATATTGTGGTACACGAACAGCTGCAGCAGCAGGAAGATCTCAGCTGGTGCCACACTGGTCACTTCTAAGAGATTTCAGACCAACACAGCTGCCAATCACTATCATCATGAATAATTAATTAGACTTTTAATTATTCTCAAAAAAAATCAATTAAAGCAACACACATTCATTGAAAATAACAAAAAATAAAGTTCTAGCAAAGGAAAAGTCTCAGTGTGTTTGCTCTAATACAATTAAATGACAATACCATTTGATTCCCTAGTTCACAGATAAATTCTGATTCAGATTGAAGGAGTAAACACACTTGTTGGCTAGAGAGCAGGGATTCATTAGCAGTTATCAGTACTAAATGTTGAGATAAAGAAAAATGAAATGCATCTGTGCATATACTTATAAACAAAACCATAGATAATTTCAAATCCAGAACAAAAGAGCAATGACAAATATTAGTTAAGAAGCGTTGAGTGCATAAGCAGTTACCAGTACTTTTTTTTTTTTAACCAGGAGGGACACACTAAGCTGAAAGCTTGTTTACAGGTGTGACCTGGGAGCACAAGTAAGTTAAGTGACTTGCTCAGGGTCACACAATATGCAAGTGGGGGCTGCAGGATTCAAACCCAGATCTCCAAGTTTGCAGCTCAGAGCCTTAAACCACTGTGCTATACTGCTTCCTCAATATGTACTTAAAATGGTAGTGAGCCCCCATAACTTGAAAGATGATATACTCCTGCCAAGGCTTCTCTGTATAAATCACTTTCACCAGCATTATGGAAGGAGCCAGGAGTGAGGACACCTAGGTAGAGAAAGCAGAATAAAACAGTCAGAAACCATTGTTTGGTTGAAATTCCTATATCAGCAATGCACTCTAAATGTCAATACCTATTATATATATATATATATGAAAAATACAAAACAATAATACCTATAGATAAACTTGAATTCAAGGAATATTAAAGAGAACTAACATGTACTGATATTCATATTTCCAGTTTGATACTGATAATTATTATTCTGAATAAAAATTATTTTTGTGAACAAACATCTTTTAAGGTAACCGTCATGAGGCATACATTATTGCCAGAGGTTGTGCTTGACAGCTGGAAAAAATAGAGCAGAAAGATACATGTTAGTGCAAATACACCATTATTTTAGATGTAATGCTATTATCTGTGTCTATTTTTATATAAGAAGATAGATATTTATTAACATGAAGTGGCCTCTCTAAAAAAAATGTATAGAGCATACTTTCTATTTCTTCAGACATGGTTATATGTCCCAACTGTCATTCAGTCCTCGGGGTTTCACACTGTTTAGTGTGAAGATCCAAAATCCTTGTCTTTGGAGCAATTTGTTAGTCCTGTCACCCCTCCTCCCCGGCATGGGTGCAATATATTCAATCCCCACAATTTAATGTGTTTGGATTCACAATTGTGGTGCCACAAGAAGTGAACACCCACAGAGGTGTCTTCCCTGTCATTTCTGATTCACCTAACATGCTCCTGCATTCTCTGGTGGTGCACCCGATATACAGTAGATTGCAGGTATACCACATCACATACATAACAAAAGGTGTGTCGCATGTGATGCATTCCCTGATGTCAACAGTGTTGTGAAAGTCTAGAGGGTGCATGAATAGCTTCTGTTGTACAGCAAATCTGCATGTTATGCATCTTTGGCATTTGAAAAAATATATGTTCTGGTTGGTAACCAGTTCTGTGAACCCATCTGTGTTATCTCTTTGCTCAATCTGCTGTGTACTATCCTGTCTTTGAGACTGGGTACAATGTTAAACGTTACCCTGGATCTGGTGCCAACAGACCTATGCACTGTTCTGACACTGATCAATATTCCCCAATGAAGTGTACAATGTTACCTATTCTTCCTGATATATTATTAAACTCCATAATGAAGGACACAGACTCACAATCTGTGTTTTGTTCCTTCTTTGGGGCATAAATAGTGACTGTCTATCTGTTTGTAGTACTTTATGTTTGGTATTGTGGAGTAATGCTCTGTCAGATCCTCTGTCTTCAAACCTTTTTTCTAGCTCTTTGGCTTCAATCAAATAGTCCTCATCTCTTGTGCAGTTTCTCCTAAGTCTCAGGAGTTTCGGGTGGTGAGCACTGTCCGCTCTGAGAGGTGTATGTGTTGCTGTCTCTTTTCTGAAACATTAAGTATTAATAGGACTACCTGGTATACGCTGTCACTCTAAATTGAAGAATGTCAATTTCTCTTTGTTGTAAGAGTATGCAAATTGTAAATTCAGATTATTTTTGTTCAACCATCCTATGATTTCAGGTTATCAGTTGCTCATCCCCTGCCGAATACACAAATAATCATCATTATATATCTGTACCACTTTGTCACATTCTGAAAGTAGATTCTGCACAGGATGTTGACAAAGAGTAGTTCCCACCATCCTATGAACAAATTAGATGACTAGGGACCATGCTGGCCCTAGTGCTGTGCCACTAAGCTGCAGGAAATGTTGGTCATTGTATTCAAATGCATCATATTTCAGTACAAACTCAGGCCCTCAAAGGAATTCTGTTGGGATCGTTCACTACATGTCAGCTTCTCTAAGAAGAACCTACAGGCATTCAGGCCTTTATCATGTGGTATTGAGGTGTGCAATGATGTGATATATCTGTACCTATCAAACCATGTCATCCTGCCATACTATACCATCCAGTTTATTCAAAGTGTTAGTAGTATCTTTAGATGGCGGGTACCTAGTTAGAAGAGTGCAGCATTAATAGCATATGCTACAACAGCACAGTAAGAACAGCAAAACAAGGACAGCGACAGGAGTAGGATAGCGAATAGCAGTTACCACTACTGCCACCCCCGTAGCCATCAGGGACTGACTGCCGGAAGGAAACAAGAGCCAGAAAAAGTTGGTGGTTGGCCAAGCTGCTCCAGTTGTGGAGAGGGCTAAGGCATACCTGAGCAGCTCAGCCAGTGTGGATCTGAGGACTAGGGTTCTGTTCCTGGTCTCTGATGTTTTGTCTGTGAGGTGAGTGTGCAATTTTACAAAGTCCTGTCTCATAGACTCACCCCTCCCCGACTTTCAATTTTACCCCATGATCCAACTCCCCTCAGAGTTGATTATTTTAGAGATGAGAGGGTGCTGGGGTCTGCAAAAACAAGATTCCGTATTGTGCTGTGTGGTCAGTAGCACTCACATGTGTCGTCAGGGTGCTGCTGTTACAGGCACTGTTGTTAGCACTGTGCTGAGTGGCACTGTTATTGTGTTCTCCTCTTCTACCTAGTGTTCTGGTGGGTTAACCACACAGCATTGCAGAAAGAAATCTAGGAACTGTCCAAGGTTTTCACATACTGCTCCATTTCCTGACACAATAGTCTGCCAGGTGAATCATTCATATTTTTATGCACTTTTCGTAGCCCATAGAACCCAGCTCTTACAGGGTGCTCTGCCCACACAAATCTAAATTCTTCCTCTAATATATCCCTTTCTAAGACTGCTCGTGTCAGGATTTTGTGCAATTCTTTGTTGAAACTGGAGGTAGGGTTTACCTGTAGCACTTTGTAGTTATTGATGTTGTTCAACAAATCCATAACCATGTTTGTATATTGTGTTCTATTCATAACTACAATATTTCCACCTTTGTCTGCTGGTTTTATCACTAGGTTCTTATTGCTAGCAATTTCATCTAGTGCTACTCTTTTATTTCTGGTCAGATTCTGTTTTCTGTTTTTGCTTATATTATTTTAATTTCATCATTAATTTCTTCCAGTACTGTTTTTTTCATAAGCTAAAACATTTGGGTTGATCCATTGGTTTAAGCGTAGATACCTACATAGATACATAGACAGTGTCGGCAGATAAGGGCCTATGGCCCACCAGTCTGCCATTTGAGCTTCTGTAAGTTCAGTTTGTTTTCCTAGAAGTCTGTTGTCCCTTACCCCTGACCTCCAGAATTCCTTTATGTCTATCCCATGCATTCTTAAATCCCGTGATTATTTCAGCCCCCACCACTTCCTCTGGCAGGGTGTTCCACTTGTCCACCACCCGTTCTGTGAAGAAATTCTTTCTCAAGTTTCCTCTGAATCGTCCTCCCTCCAACTTCATCCCATGCCCTCTTGTCTTGGAACATCTTTTGGCTTAAAATAGTGTTTTCCTGCACCCTGTTCCTCCCTGTGAAGATACTTGTATGTCTCTATCATATCCCCTCTCTCCCTCCTCTCCTGCAGGGAGTACATGTTCAGTTCCTTCAACCTGTCTTCATAGGACTTGTGATGCAATCCATGCACTATCTTTGTTGCCCTCCTCTGAACCTTCTCTACCCTGTCTATGTCCTTACGTAGGTATGGTCTCCAGAACTGTACACTGTACTCCAGGTGGGGCCTCACTAGTGTTTTGTATAGCGGAATTATGTCCTCCCTTTTCCTGCTGGTGATGCCCCTGCCTATACATCCCAGCATCCTATTTGCTTTACCTGCTGCCTTGTCACACTGCTTCCCTAACTTGAGGTCATCAGAGATGACAACCCCAAGATCCCTTTCCTGCTTGGTGCATGCTATATCCTCACCCCAACTGATATATTGTGCCAGGGTTTTTGTGCCCCATATGCATTATCTTGCACTTCTTTGCATTGAATTTCAACTGCCAAACCCCTGACCATACTTCAAGTTTCTGCAGGTCGCTTCTCATTCTGTCTGCACCCTCTGGTGTGTCTACCCTGTTACAGAGCTTTGTGTCATCAGCGAACAATAAAATTCTGCCTTCTAGGTCCTGCGCAATGTCACTGATGAAGATGTTGAATAGGACCGGTCCCAGCACTGATCCCTGTTGCCCCACTGGTCACTCTTCCCTCTGTGGAGTGACAGCCATTTACCACCACCCTCTGTGTCCTGCCACCCAGCCAGTTACCTACCCACCACACTACTGTCCTGCCCACACCCATATTCCCCAGTTTGTGTAATAGTCTTCTATGTGGCACAGTGTCAAAGGCCTTGCTGAAGTCCAGATAGGCCATGTCCACTGCCCTCCCTGATCCACCTCCCTAGTCACCCAGTCAAAAAATTCAATGAGGTTGGTCTGACATGACCTCCCCCTGGTGAAACCATGCTGCCTTGGGTCCTGTAGTCCATTGACAACCAGATGTTCCACCAATCTCTCTTTCAGTAGTGCTTCCATGATCTTCCCCACTACCGAGGTGAGGCTGACTGGTCTGTAGTTCCCTGCTTCCTCTTTGTTCCCACTTTTGTATAAGGGGACTACATCTGCTGTCCTCCAGTCTTTGGGTACCTCCCCTGTTTCCAATGATCGGCTAAACAGGATAGCCAGAGGTTCAGCCACCACCTCTCTTAGTTCTTTAAGGACCCTGGGGTGCACCCCATCTGGCCCCATTGCTTTACCTCTCTGAATCTTATCTTTCTTTACTGTAAAATGTCCTGTGTCTCTTGCATTTCTGTATCAGTATTAATGACTGGTGTCTGGAGAAACCCCTGTGTATGTCTTGGATCTACAGCTTCCTCTAAGAGTGTCTGTAATACATTTTCAGTCATCCCATCTATTGCATGGCAGACGTCTGTGGTTTCATTTCTCACTGTCTCTTCTATGGCCCCATAAGATAAGTCAAATTCTTGATAGTGCCCCTGTGGGTGTGGATGGAATTCCTGCTTGAAGTCCATAATGCCTGTTGGTTTTATATTTTCTCTGTGAAAATAACTTCAGTCAAATCTTTCTGAAGAACTTTCTTGCATCCAAGTTTATCTGAAATTTATTGATGGAGGGAGAGGTGATGTAGGAGTGTTCCTTGGACAGAAACTGTTTCAGTAAGTGAAATATCTGATATGTTTACTTTTGGTACTCTGTTTTCTTCCCTGATCTGAGGATTCATTTTTTATTTTATTTATTTAGATCTCGGATTACAAATACCTTCCAGCTTAGAGCTCTTTTACAAAGGTTCCATGTCAGCAGCATAATACAACAGGTTAACAGAACAAAAAGTATTGCAAAACAGTATACATAGAGAAAGAAGATCAAGGTTTAGACTAAACAGGGTATAGTAAAATAATTGTAAATAAGAAAAGAAGCAATAGTTGGCATTCACAGTGAATTAAGGAATAGAAACTAGTAACGCTAAGCAGTTTCATACACAGGAATGCATACAGTAAATTGAAAATCAGCCAAAACAAGCTTTGTTGATTGCTTCCTCCCCCTTCTTGTCGTTCTTTTCCTTGCCTTACCCTTTGAACTTTTTGGCTAAAAAAACTTGTTCAGCATTTATGTTTTCCTCTGCTTGATTTGCATCTGTTTGGCTGGATTCCTGTCTCGCGGTGTGGGGTGTTCTCTTTCTCTCTCTCTCTCTCTCTCTCTCTCTTTGTGAAGGAAATCACTCTATTGTTGCTGTGCCCCCTGCTATGCCCTTTGCTTTGTGATCTGGGTTTTGCCCACTTTAGTATATTTCCCTTTAAGAAGTCCTTGTCACGAATCAATTTTCTTTGTTTTCTTGTTATGATCCCTCTCTAGTACTTCTTAACGTTTTTTGTTTTTTTTGTATAGAAGGGTTACAGCTGCTGTACTCTGACCTCTCTCTCTCTCTCTGTCTGTCAGCACCTCCACTTTAGCTTTCTCCAAATCTTTATTAATCTGTTCCAGTTTGAGGCCCTCGGCTCTAACGATTAGTTCTAAAAATGTTTTTGAACACAACTGAGCAGCTGCTAGCCACTCTTCTTTAAATGGAAATTCATTTATTTCACTAGATGGAATGATGATCACCTGGGGGCCCTGGGGTGCTTGTTCTTTCAGCAAATATTCTTCTATGTGGTTATGTTGTAGGTAACATCAGTATATTTGTATAAGAGCTTTTCAAGTTTTGAGAAAACAGATTCATTGTCATCTGCTGACTGGGCCTCTGTCTCTCCTACAGTGAAGTGGTCATTTGTCCACAGTGCTCTGCTCGCTGGTGGTGTGTGTTGTCTCCTCTGCTCCTCCCTTCCACGGCTGGAGCTCCTCTCCATGGAGCACTCGCCTACCCACCTCTTTAGCCGGCGCATTACTTTAATGCGGTACTTTCACATTTATTATCACGCATGCATACACTTTTTAGTACTGTAGCTGAAGAAGTGGTTTTATGGACAGGGCTGTTTTCATGTGCATTGTTAAGAAACTAGACTGTATCCCATTGCTAAGTACCCAGTAGGTAGCAAAAGCCTCTTAGAGGGAATTTGAAAAGAATTAACAACTCAAATGCTTGGTCTGTGGGTCAAGTTTCAATTTAGCAATCAAGTGCTAGGTGCTTCTGCATCTTTCAGGAGACAGGGGATATACTGCCCTGCTTCAGAATACATAAGGGATATGCGGGGGGCGCCTGTGGGATAACAAAGTTATTTGTACAGTTGCCTGTGACCTTGAGTAACCTCACGAGTGGCAAAGCCACAAGTGAGGGTTACGAGTGGTCACTGGCAACTGCACAAATAACTTTGTTATCCCACAGGCACCCCCCGCTTATTTGATTTATGCACCAGGATTTTGGGGGTTTAGTTTTGTCATATTTTATTTTTTTCTTAAGTTCCTTTCTATGTTTTTTTTTTCTGTGCCTGGTTACTGTGTCTGGTTTGCAGGATTGCTGTGCTGAGAAAGAGGCAAAAATGGCTTTTTTGTTAAGAGTGTTTTCATTTAAAATGTGGTTCTGTTTTGGGGGGGGTTGGGTTAGGGTGTGCATTTTGTGAGTCTTTGGGACTGTGATAGCTTGGGTTGTAAAGAGCGCTGTAAGAAGGTGAAACAAAGTAAAACTGAGAGGCAGTACTGCTGAGCAGGCAGCACAGGTGATGGTGGTTAGTGATGTAGTCACTGTGTGGATAAATGGGTGGTGATATAATCACTATGGGGATAAATAAATTTATCCACGTGAGACTCAGATAAATGGTTTATCACACTCCATTTAGCAAGATATCTGTTGCATAAATATGACTACAGATCTATGAGCTAATATATCTTTAGGCTAATAGCGTCATTAACAGTGCAAAGGAAGACAGTATATGAACTTCTGAATAGTATACCTGTGGTTGCAAAAGAAGCACTGTGAGGATGTAGCCCCCCAAAAGTAACACTTCCAGTTTCAGTGGCTGATGGACTTCAGACATGTTCCCAGACTCAGCTCACAGGAAAAAAACTTTCAAGGCACAACAGGTCGATTCTGTTCAAATTCACCATGATACAGATAACTCCCAAAAAATAATAATGAATAAATAAATAAAACATAAAAGAAGCAGTCTAAACAAAGACAGCAAAAGGATTCCATGAAAAATCTCTACTCCGTGCTAGTCGTTGACTAGTCATATGATGTAAAGGGGCGGTGTGGTGATGTTTGGGTATTCCTTTGCTATATTTTGTAGACTGCTTCTTTACTTTTTGTGTGTGTTTTTTGGGGGGTATCTGTACCACTGCAAACTGGAACTGGACTTGGATTTATTCTTGTGCCAGACTGCCCTACATCTGAATATATATGACTAAATATCTATAGGCTAATGTATCTTTACGCTAATAGCTTTGTTAACAGGCCAACAGTAAGACAGTATATGAATTTCTGAATAGTATACTTGCGGTTGCGAAAGAAGTACTGTGAGGATGTAGCCCCGAAAAGCAAAACTTCCAGTCTTAGTGGTTTATGGACTTCAGAGATGTTCCCAGACTCAGCTCACAGGAAACAACTTTCAAGGAACTAAAGGTCCAATTTCTGTTCCAGTTCACCATGTTACAGATAACACCCCCCCTCAAATAATAATAATAATAATAAATGAATAAATAAAAAGTAAAAGAAGTAGTCTAAAAAAGATACCAAAAAAGGATTCCATGAAAATCTCTACTCCGTGCCAGTAGTGACCCATCATATGACATAAGGGCGGTGCAGTGATGTTTCTTCTTATTGTCATACCCTTGTTTTTTTTCTTTTTCTGCCTCCCATCGAATCAGTGCATCAGTAGCCCCCTTCCAACCTGCTCCACCATGCCCATGAGTGAGATCCAACACAACTGAGTTTCTTTTAGTATTATACTCCCAACCCTTGGTGCTATACCACCTTCTTCAACCTCTCATCACTTGCCCCTGACCCACTCCACAACAGAATGGTTGGACTGCAAACAAAAATAATTTATTTATTTATGTTTTTATTATCATACCATTTCTCTCTTTTCTCTCTACCACTGCAACAGAGAATCAATGGCTCACTTCCGACCCACTCCACCAGTATCGGGAGCGGAGTTGGATACAGTGGATTTTTTTTTAATTATACTCCCAACCCCTGGCCTCTCCCACCCACCCCAGCCTCTCAGCTTGTTACAAGTAAGTTGATCTCTGACACATATGAAATACCAAGAATAAAAAAAAGTTGTTTTTTTTCATTTTCGGCAGTAGTAGCAAATGGTTAATTAACATGTGATGCCCCCATGCATGCTCCTTCTCTCATATCATGTAATGTGCTTTGATGCACACAAATTATGTCTGAGCAACTGGACCAAGCAAGTTATACAAAAAACGCTGATGCAGACCATTCCACTAACAACTTCACTAGTGCTCTTGAGAAAATAATTAGAGCTGTTCAAATACAAGGAGCCTGCCTGTTCAGCAACCCCCCCCTCCCAAAACACACACACACACACATGGCTGGTCTATTTATAAGTCTCTGTACACTTTAGACAACTAAATTGCACAACCTACATATTTATAAGAAAGAGAAAATGCATTTTTAAATAAAATAAAATTACAGAATTAATAAACTGAGAATTCCAGAAAAGCCAACCTAGGCAGATCCAAATAGTTTCAGCTCAGCTGAAGGTCTAGAATGTATACTGTCTACACATAAAGCTGAAGTGGAAGGAATCACTTTAAATATAATGGCCCAGTTCTGTGGAATAAATCATACAATATCTGAGACCACTGAATGGGAAAATTCAGATTAATAAAATAAGAATGTGACATCCGAATATGTAAACCAGAAGCAGCTAACAGGATATGAAGCATGCAGATAGAGTAAAAAGGCAAGCATTATATTACGAGCTCAACTTTGTTTGTTTTGAGATGGTGTATTTGTGGCACTTTATTGAATCTGTGTATATTTTATTGTATACTGTTGGTATTTATGAACATGATCATTCATGTAAAAGTAACTGAACCTGAACGTTTGGACCTCACAGAAAATGAGCTTTGGGTCAGTGGGTAATCCAATTCATTTGGTATATGAAGCGAATAAAAATGTTACTACTTACTGCTACTGCTTGCATAGTTTCCCAACAAACGTGTAGCTGAAATTCCCAAAAAGGCACACAGACATGCCCTCATTAAATCTTAAGGCCAAGATCACAATGAATTGAACTGGTTTGTATTTTAGTTACAGGATTGAAATGATGAAATAGGCCAAGTTGCAAATAGGGTGCATGGACATTTTGAAGAACTATACATCAAACTATCATAAATTAAAATTGTAATTCGTATTCATTTTTCATATCTTCCTAATATATTCTAAAATGTAATTTGTAAAAACTGAAGGTTACAGATCCCCAGATCTTTCCCTCTGGTTCCTTGAAATTCCTTCCACCACTCACTCTCTCGTATCCCCCCACCACCACACCACCAACACACCACCACCACCACACACACATGCATGCACGCATGCACATGCACTAACACACACACACAAGGCTGCAGCTAGAAATTCTGGGACCCTTGGCAGGTAGTTTGATTAGGGCCCCTGTGTCCCTAGCCAAATAAGCCGGAGGTCTGGGGTCCAGCAGGCCCCCAGAAGCTCTGGGGTTTTCGATGCTCTCTGGTGAGTTTTGGGGCTTTTATTGAAGCTAAAAACAAGATTTTGTGGAACTTTCACTAACCCATAATCCATGAAAGAATTTTTTTTTATTTTTTACTTGCCCAGCTTCTCGGCTTCAAAGGGGGCCTCATACTCCCTCCTACTCCATCCACCAGGTTCTGCCACCAGGATCCCCCTGATTTCATGTTGCTCATTCAGTTGAGGGTGTATTCAATGTTCCCCCATTTTCTTCCTATTCCATGAGGACGCTGGCGCAGAGAGTAGGGTATTTTTCCCAATTACTCCCACTGCCCAGGCTCATCAACATAATCCATCAGGTGGTGACCCTTGGTCTTTCCACCTATTTAATGCTCTGCCTCTGTCAGCATCCTGCACCACAGTATATCAGAATCAGGCACCCCTCCTCAAGAGGGAGCAAGCTTTCCATCCCACAATGGGGAGTTCTCTGTACTTCCAACATCTCCCTACACCAGCTGGTATGTGCTTAAGGCAGCACTTTAACCACCAAGGTCACCCAACTCAGCAACCCGAGTCCCCTGTGACATGGCAGCTGGACGGTCAACACAGCTATAGTAGTACCACTCATGACACTATGGACAGTCGCCACCCTGTCTATGTCTTTACAGAGATGGGGTCTCCAGAACTGTACACAGTACTCCAGATGTGGTCTTACCAACTGTCTGTACAGAGGACCAACTTCTTGTTTTCTACTGTTGATGCCTTTCCCTATACATCCCAGTATCAATGGGGTGTACATATATTTAGTTACATAAACACATTTATCTTAGTTACTGTATGTGTAAATAAATGTATATATACAGTGACCATTTATACATACAGTGCCCGGACTACTTTCTAAAGCCCCAACCTTAAAAAAAAAAAAGCCAGCCAGCTTCACTGCCATTTACTTCTCTCACCTCAGATGCCACCTCGAGCACACCAGCACAACCAGCTAGCCAGCCTCAGCCCCCACCAACTTTAACAAACTACAAATAAAATTCCAAACTACAGTAAAAGATGTTTTTATTTTTACCCCTTGAAATTTGAGACACCCACTACAACTACCAATTCATAAGCAGTCATTCCTTCACGCAGCATCATTGACCACCGAAATACTGCTTCTCCCACTACTAAATTAGATTATACACTTTATTTTGTACACAAGCCATTTACAAACTTTTTTTTAATGCAGCTCTTGTTAAATTGTCTTTCTCCCTCACCAGCCCACTCGCTCCTCTCGATGTCTTACTCCTGCAATTCATACTTCGCTCCTCCCGACTCCTCAGCACCACAAGACCCCCAAATCAATTTCTGAACACAGATAATCCCTTTAAATGAAACGTCTTATGTACGCAGATGACCTTGTTCTCTACTCTGGGTCAAAATCGGTTGCTGCCATCAACTTCACTCTCACTAATGACTTCCAATTCCTGCAGACCTGGCTCTCTAGCAACCACCAAGTCCTGAACCTAGAAAAAACCTGTGCTATGCTATTCGGATCCTCTAAGAAACTGTCTGCCCCTGCGAACAGGCTCCGGGTTCAATGCCTTGATGGTTCCCTCATCTCAAACACTGAGTCCTTCAAGTACCTTGGGGTCACTTTGGATCCCACACTTGACCTGTCTCAACATGTCAATATGGTGTGCCATGCCGTCAATGCTAAAATTGGTGGAGCTTATCGCGTGCACCACTCCCTCACTCCTTCCGCTAGACTTTCTGTTGTGAGAGGTATTCTCTTACCCCAGCTCCAATATGCTCTGCCCCTCCTCTTTGCTGCAAACTCTGCTACACTCCACAAATGGGACACTGTCTACAACAACATCTGTAGATTCGCCTTAACTGCCCCACGTCTTACCCATCATTGTCTCCTTTACGCTGGCTTAATTTGGCTGTCACCTAAGGATATTCGAGCCTACTCCCTGGGCTGCTTTACCAACTCCCTGTCTAGACCTCCCTGCCCTGTCTATCTTGCCAACCTCCTGACTCCTGCCTCACACACCCGTACTCTTAGGTCTTCCTCTGTCCCCATGCTCTCCACTAGACCTTGCATGACAAAAATGGGTGAACAGGCATTTGACCATTTTGCTCCCAAATTCTGGAACTCACTCCCCCTTATGGTGAAAACATCATCCTCCCATCGAGAATTCAAAAACTCACTGTTCACCCACCTCTTAGCCTCTGGACAATGCAAATGCTCTTAATTTGCTTTGTCCCACTGCAGCTGTCGGGTCTGACCCTGAGTACTACACTGATGTCTCTCCATGCACACGCTTGTCTAGGTGGCTATGAATCTTGATGTCTTTACTGTCCTCAGCTGTATTATGGTTACCCTAATTGCTTTATTTTACATCCTTATTATGATCTATGCCTAAAATGTACCCTTATGTAACTGTTACTGTGCTACCCAATGTATATCTTGTTTTGCTCCTGTACACCTATGTTATGTCTGTGCATTTCTACATATTGTAACCAATGTCCTGTGCTCTCCCCGGGTCATGCCTGAAAATAGGCAAGTCTGTTGCCTAGCACACTTACCCGGTTATCAAAAGCTAATAAATAAATAAATAAAATAGCTGCACAGCTCCATTTTAACTGCCACAACACCAGCCACCATAGCTGCAATCCTCCATTCTTTTTGTATGTCATTCAGTTAATTCCCCGCTCCTTCTGACAAACCACCATGACATTATGCACCGGACAATCATTTCTCTGTGCACTCTGTAACGCGAGCATCATTCATTTAACAAAAAAAATAAAATAACGCTTCAATAGTCCAATACCTAATGGCACTCATCAACATATTTCAGTTGATATTCGGGGGGTGAGGGCCAGCGAGTGAGACAAAGCAGCATGCGCTAACCACTCTAAAGAGCAGCTCCCAATCCTGATGACCTTACAAAATGAGTCCACGTTACGTCACGTGATTACGTATAGACTCCCCTCAGGCCCGGACGGCAACAAGGAAAATTACTCTGGCATTGGCAACGCAGTAATAAAAACAACTAAATAAAAAAAAAAAACAAGCATATAGGCAGAGGCAGCCCCCAGAGATCAGGGCCCAGGAAAAAGTACCAGTTGTTCCCCCCTTAACAGCGGTCCTGCGCGAGCAGCGCACACACACACACACACACACACACACACTCTCTTTCTCTAATAGCCCTTCTCCTTTTCTCCTTCTGTCTTCAGAATTCAATTTTTTTATTTTGATGCATTATTGTCTCTAAAGCATTTCTCCACTTAAACGTCCAAGATTAATTTATGCTGTAACGATAAGGTCACTCCCATCACACATTCTATTTTTGGTGCTTTTATGGGTTAGTTATTCATTTGATTAAAGTAACAATAATACTATATAAAATGTAAGCTATGCAGAAAAAAAATCCATGTGTGCATATTAAGTGAACTCATTCTGGCTTTCATCTCTCACGCATTAATGAGGAATTCCTTCATTTACCCTCAAAGTGATCTGCTTCACATCAGTATCATTGTACAGAGTAAGTTCTGCAGCATTTCGGTACTTTGTTTACTTTTGTGTGATTACTGAAGTACCTTAATGCTTTGGGTGACCACACAGCCTGCCAATTCCTCATCTGAAGGTTACTGTGGCATTCAGAGCTTAGTAAGGCGTCCTCAGTAAAAAAATACTATGGTGCTGGTGGCATGATGGTTTGTTCACTTTGGCACTCTTGTCTCATAAGGGCTATTCTGTCACCCATGAAGGTTTCTCCAACCATGGCAGCTGGGGGCGATCAGCTGAAGATGGGATTAGGAGTGTAAGTGTCAGAGATGTGGAGGCTGAGAGACTGGGCTATGTCCAGCCAGCCAGATGTGGAACTGACTTAAGACTTTGGGAAAAGTAATAAAATTAAACAAAAAACCTCATCTACCTGTTTGCAGCAAATCTTGCCGAATTCTATATTTTGTAAACAAGTGTAGGATGAAGTGGCAATGAGCAGAGTTGTATAGTAACTTATATACAGTGGCCATTGACATGATCAGATATTTCCTGAAATTTCTGCACTATCTGTGGAGAAATTTCCTACCTGCCTGCTGTACCACTATGGACCACCAGAGACAATCTCTTTAGATATATGCATTGTGAAATGTCTGAAATAGCTGAACTATCCGCCTGCAACTGTAGCAAAAATGACCAAATATAAACCAATAAATAATTTATATCAAATTCAAGCTACATTTCCTTATTAAGCTAAAATCAAATATAGTGTTATGTTCTCTTTGAGTGCATTCCTGAAATGACATCTATGACTTGTTTTTCTTCTTTATTTGTTTTGTTTTTATTTTTATACTTTATTGGCTTACATATATTTCAGAGACATATCAGTCAATCAATATCTTTATTTATCCAGGGAACATTGTTGAGCAAGCTCGTTTACAAGATGGGCCTGGTTAGCTCTGGGTCAAATGGTACAATGCATACAGAGATAATTACAATAGAGCCAAATAACTCAAGTAAAAAACAATCAATGCAATTAATGCAAGTAAGTACTCAATGTTACATCAGTCATATCAGTTCAGAGTGCTTCTATAATATTTAAGGAGGACATGAGATGAGGCTTAATAGGAACTTCAGTAGGGAGAAGTGATCAGCCACTCGTGTAGAGAGCTGACACAAGCACAGAATTTCAAAAGTAGTGTAATCACACAGTATCCCTAAATGTAATACTCTAAATAGAAGGATAAGGGTCTTTTTTTTTTAAGTGAATTATTAAGAGAAGATGGTTATGGTTATCACAATCGTCATCTCAACATTCTGTGACTCCCCATCTCATCCTTATTAAACACCCTCCCTGCCACCCATGTCCCTATTTAATAACTATATTACTTTAATTTAAGTTTGATCTAAAACTCATGAATGGGAGCCAGATCCTAAGATACAGCCCAAGTTGATTTTCCATTTTATAATGCATTTCTTCAACTCTATGTAAATCTATCATTCCCTGGACCCACTCTACAAAAGATTGTGAAGATGTATCTTTCCAATGTATCAATATGAGCTTCTTTGCCAACAACAAACCCATAGAACATAATTCCATTACATCCCCCAAATTCACCCCATCTACTCCTGGTCCAAACAATGCAATTCCTGGATCGAATGGGAAATCCCAACTAACAAATTTACTCAGTAACCAGAATATTTCATGCCAAAATTATTCTAGCCTGTGACATTCCCCATTCTCATTCACTCCTGTATACTTTCCATATTTGATTTTAACCAAACATCTCTTTTTCTTCATAATCTCCTTATTAATCAACCTTATACCCCCCAACCCTATACCCCCTTGCAGGCTTTTCTATCAAGAGAAAAAACATCTCCCTATCCCCAAACTCTAAGACAGCTAACTTTAAGCTGTGTGTATACATGTTATAACTTGAGCCACTTCTGCTCCCCCCCCATTCACACATATTTCCCAATCCAATAATCTTGTAAATGCCCCCTCCTCCTCCCTATACACCCATAGATTGGCTTCCCAGCCAAATGCCCTTTGCGGTAACCCTTGCCTCAGTGTTTGCGCACAGAGGTTCTTTGTCTTTTAAATAGTTTTTTATTTTAATGGGTTCACTACAACATATCCAAGACACACTGTCTTAGGGTAGCTGGTCCATTCCACTGGGGTGTCAAACAGACGAAGCATTCTGATGAGTCCTGGTAGGATGAAACACGTGTCTATGTCATCTGTTAGCACCCTTTACAAACTGTGTGAGAGGCCTTTCGGCACCATGCAATTCTTCTTAAAGTTGGACCAGCATAACATTCTGTGGTGATTTACATATGCAGCCCATGATGCTTTGCATTGTGTGGGCATGTGTGATTTTGTATTTTCTTGAAACTTGGCTTCCCAGCCAAATGCCCTTTGGGGTAACCTTTGCCTCAGTGTTTGTGCACAGAGGTTCTTTGTCTTTTACATAGTTTTTTATTTTAATGGGTTCACCACAATATATCCAAGACACACTGTCTTAGGGTAGCTGGTCCATTCCACTGGGGTGTCAAACAGACAAGGCATACTGATGAGTCCTGGTAGGATGAAACACGTGTCTATGTCATTTGTTAGCACCCTTTGCAAACTGTGTGAGAGGCCTTTCAGCACCATGCAATTCTTCTTAAAGTTGGACCAGCATAACATTCTGTGGTGATTTGCATATGCAGCCCATGATGCTTTGCATTGTGTGGGCATGTGTGATTTTGTATTTTCATAGATTAAGAAGCTGTAAACTCCATGAAACCTTTATTATATAAAAAAAGTTCTTGCCTCTTGAGGTGTAGAAAAAAAGGCTTTTCCCTCCATAAAAATCCTAAGTTTTGCAGGGTGAAGTTAAGCAAAAGAAATACCAAGTTTCCTTAACTGATCTGTAATACCATCAAAAGATTTACGCTTACTCAAAACTGAAGGGGGGAGGTCAGGGAAAGCCTGCAATTTCATTCCCTTGTATACCAAGCCTTTTTCTTTCCTTGCCTTGGCCAAAATCTCCTATCTTGGAATCACAGCATTTTAAAATACATAAATCTTGGCCTACCATCCTCCCTTCACTGCCCAAACGCTCTATGCCCTGTATCTAACTCAATTATTTCCTCAGGATATTTACGTCCCATTATTGATGTTAACATTTGTTCACAGTAAGACAAAGCATTTTCCTCCTCCACCCCCTCTGACAAGCTACTAATCTTAATATTCACTCTCCTTGACCTAGCCTCCAAATCTTCAACTTTATCCTTTAATATGACCAGCTCTTTATTTGCAATAGCCAAATCTATTGTCATTTTAGGAAATATGTCTTCCATATTAGATACCCTCTGTTCAACCTGGTCTGTTCTTAACACAACTTTATTCATTTTTTCCACAATATCTAAAAATTTTTATCAAAAGAGGCTATTGCCAAATTAATATTGGCAAAACCAGACCTTAATTCCTCTAATAATGAAGTGCTTTCACATAGCAGATGCCCCAAAGGCGTTTCTTGTGTCTGGGGAGGGAGGGAAAGGACCTGGCCAATTCTACCTCCTACCTTTTTCTTTTATCTGACAACACCCTCTCTTTTATTATGTTTATTTGTTTCGATTGCCATCTCCAAATTCGGTATGCAATTTTTTTGGCACACTGGAGAGCTTAAGTATGTCACAATAAATGGTTGAAATAATGAAGCTGAAGTTTTAATAGTTTTTTTCCCCCAGTAGACCACAATGTCACATTCTCTGAGTTAACAGCTTGTTTATCCATTTGCTGCTCCATCGTATACTCCGAGGACAGACTTTCAGCAATTGTGCCATTTTTTACAAGCAGGCTCTTTCTTTCTCCCCCTCCCCTTTTCCACCAATTTTCCCCTTCTCGTCCTTCACCCGCAAGCAACCCATCTCGTTTCAAAACAGCATGTTGCAATTCAACAACGGCCCCAAACAATCTTGTTGCAAATAGGTAATTCTCCATTTGGATGCCCACAACATTAATATTATCTTCAGTCAGCTTTTTTAATTTGTGTACACATTCCCTTCTGCCCCAATATCTCCCAGAGAAATAAAAGAAGCTTTCAATGTTCCTGTTGCTTGGGCCTCACCACTACCAAACGCTTTTACCTGATTTATTAAATGAACATCAGACAACAAATTAGATTCATTCAGGGCTGTGTTAGCTCTCCTTAGTCGGTGTTTTCCAGCTGGTAATTCTTGCTCAGGACTATGCCGCAACACCTTGTGAACACGCCAAAACGTTTTAGACATACCCAACGAGGGGGGGGAGGGGAAAAAGCTTTTAAAGCCCTTTTATTTTACAAAAATCCACCTCTTCTTTCCCAACACCCCAATGCAGAAACTTCACCTAGCTGAGGAAAAGGGATTCATCCAGATGAAAAAAAAAGAAAGTTTGGTGGGAGCATTCCGTGACGCACTCAGCTCAGTTCACACAGCTTCTGCACTCAGTCTGCCATATTGTGCGCATTAGAAGGATAAGGATCTTAACAGTCAAGGAGAAAAGTAATTACAGTTCTTTTTTGCCAAATTTCCGCATGGAAATCAGATTTATGCTTGGTTTAGAATGGACACAGAAGCGCTCTGCAGGAACCAATCGGAAGCCAACGCCGAAGAGCGCTCATGTTCCGATTGGATGGCTGCTAATGCCATGCTTTGTTAATGGAGAGTCCGAGCTTAGGTTCTCAGGCAGCGGTAGAGACAGCGCCAACCACCCAGTGCCCGGTTTTCCCACGCCTATGGGCAGGGAACCTGTGGGGGGCATATCCTTGGCAGGGGATGGAGGAAGGGGTCGGTATTAAGTACTGGGCCACAGACAATGGAACATCTGAACCAGTAGGAGGACCAAAACAGCAGGACAACAGAACTGGGTATTCCTTGACATATAAAAACTGGTCCAACCACAGAAAATCAGAAAGGAGTGTAATCAAACAGAGTTCCAACTCTTGACACTCTAAACAGGAAAAAATAGAGGTCATATCTGTTAGGCAATAAGTAAGTACAGCTCTTTTTTGTGCAAGTTTTAGACAGAAAATCAGACTTTAGCTTAGTATTGAGGGAGACTCAGGAGCAGACTGCAGGAGCCAATAAGACGCCAGAGCAGAAAAGCGCTCACATTCC
Source organism: Neoceratodus forsteri (assembly GCA_016271365.2). Taxonomy (NCBI): domain Eukaryota; kingdom Metazoa; phylum Chordata; order Ceratodontiformes; family Ceratodontidae; genus Neoceratodus; species Neoceratodus forsteri. The sequence goes on along the minus strand of CM057449.1, from coordinate 1,104,682,127 downwards.
AACTGGGTATCAGCACTGCCGCACCTCGCTAGTAAGGAGTCTGGTGTAGGTGTCTCAGGCAGTGGCTATGGAAGCAACAACCACCCGGTATCTGCATTTCTCCCACCTATGGGGCAGGGAGCCCCAGAAGGGCTAGTCTACGGCACGGAAGAGAGTTAGTGGACAGAGGAAAGATATAGTGAGAGTGGAATGCAGTGGAAAGGGAATACGAAGATGAAATGAGGCAGTTAAAAGGTACATGGTAGGGGAATAAGAGCCACAGAATAAGCAACATGTAAAAGACAGCAGGGTGAGTAAAGTATAGCGGCCACGAAAGCCATGAAGAGATAATAACCCAACAGGGATTTCTAGAGGGGAAAAACATTTAAGGCATAAGATGCTCACAGAGTTAAGGTCACCAAAGGTTACAAGTGATCATAAATTAAACTACGCTCAGAGGGCAGCAGCCTGATGCTTCGGACTAATATTTTGGGCTGGGGTAGCAATTGCATGGCTCACACACATACCGAGCATATAGAGATTTAAAGGCATTCATATTGTGGAGGCAACTTAATTTCAATAATTGTTGTACTTTGTTCCACAACATTGGCAACATGAAACTAATGGCCACTCTGCCATAGCAAGAGGAAGCCTTGGGGATACATAATGTGATGTAGAATGTGCCTGTTAGGGCATATGTTCCTGGCTCACTTAGTGGGAGACAGTCTACAGATACATATATCATCTTGGAAACAGCAAAATGTTTATACATTCCAACAAGGAAATGACATTCCTATGTTATACAGGATAGCAGCATCTCCAAGTAAATCCCACACACTGGAAGGGAAAATTACAATGTTGTAAGTTATACACCATAAGACAGCTTGATTCTCCCAGGTGCTCAAAATGCTGCAACAGCTAGCAGTGGAACCAGTGAACCAGAGGAGTGGCTATCTCTGCAAAGCAGTGTGCAAAAGATGGAGATTAGTGCCCAAGAGGTGGATAGGCAGAAAAGGGACAAAATTCAGCAGAAGGGCAGACAGCAAGAAGAACCAGGGATAAAGGACAACCAAGGAAGGGGCTAGAGTAGAACAGTGAAACAGTCTAGGGAGGTCAAATCATGCAAAGCCATGTGTGCAAATGCCAGGAGCCTTAGCAACAAGATGGGAGATCTGGAGGCTGTCATGGTGCAGTCAGACCTGGACATTGTGGCCATCACTGAAACCTGGTGTAATGATAACCATGACTGGGAGATGGCCATACCTGGCTACAACATATTCAGAAGAGGCAGAGCAGGCAGGAAGGGAGGAGGAGTGACACTGTATGTGAAAAATGACATAAGGGCCACAGAGATCCAGGAGGAACAAAATGGGGGAGAGATACTGTGGGTTAAGCTGGAAAGGAAAATGGGGACAGCCATCCGCACAGGTGTGGTCTATAGACCAGCAGCCCAGGAGGAAGAAACAGGGAGCTAATGCTAGCCATCCAAAGGATGGCAGACAAGGGTGAGGTAGTACTGGTTGAAGACTTCAACATTCCAGACGTGGACTGGAGCATCCCAGCAGCAGCATCAACTAGGAGCAGATTTATCCTGGACTCCCTTCAGGGTGCCTTCCTCAAACAACTGGTCATGGAACCAGCTTGGCAGAAGGCAATACTGGACCTTGTGCTCACTAACAGGGACAGTGTGATGGAGGTAACAGTGGAGGAGCACCTGGGGAACAGTGACCACCAGTCATTGTGGTTTGAAATCACAGAAAAAAGCAGAACCAAACCACACAAAAACACGTATCCTGGATTTTAGGGGGGCAGACTTTGGGAAAATGGGGAGATACTTGAAAGAGGCATTAAGGGGAATGGGACAGAAATCACGGGTTGAGGAACAGTGGGCAGTATTTAAAATGGGGATTACAAGAACAACAGAATTATGCATTAAGCAGGTTAGCAAAAGGAAAAGGAAGAGGAGACCATTACGGTTTTCTAAAGAGGTTGCAAAGAAAGTGAAAGCCAAAAGATTGCATTCAGGCAATACAAAAGGCACAGGCAGAAGGGGTAGGGAGAAGTACCAGGAGAAGCAAGGGAGGCAGGGAGGTCAGTAAGGGAAGCAAAGCTCAGACAGAAGAACACATTGCAAAATCAGTGGGTAGAGGGACAAAACCTTTACAGGTACATAAGTGAAAAAAGGAAGACAAAGGAGGGATAGTGAGACTGAAGGGGAGGATGGGGATTACGTGGAGGATGACAACAGTAAAGCTGACATATTGAACAGGTATTTCTGCTCAGTCTTTACTGAGGAAGAGGAGGGTGATGGGTCTGAAGGAGTACAAGGGGTGAGAATGGTGCAGAAATGGACACAAGTCCCTACACAAGAAAGGGTCATGAAGGAACTGAAAGTAATAAGAGTTGATAAAGTAATGGGCAGGTGGGTGCACCCCAGGGTCCTTAAAGAACTAGGAGGTGGTGGCTGAACCTCTGGCTATCCTGTTTAGCCGATCACTGGAAACAGGGAGGTACCCAAAGACTGGAGGACAGCAGATGTAGTCCCTTATACAAAAGTGGGAACAAAGAGGAAGCAGGAACTACAGACCAGTCAACCTCACCTCGGTAGTGGGGAAGATCATGGAAGCACTACTGAAGGAGAGATTGGTGGAACATCTGGTTGTCAGTGGACTACAGGACCCAAGGCAACATGGTTTCACCAGGGGGAGGTCATGTCAGACCAACCTCGTTGAATTTTTGACTAGGTGACTAGGAGGTGGATCAGGGAGGGCAGTGGACATGGCCTATCTGGACTTCAGCAAGGCCTTTGACACTGTGCCACATAGAAGACTATTACACAAACTGGGGAATATGGGTGTGGGCAGGACAGTAGTGTGGTGGGTAGGTAACTGGCTGGGTGGCAGGACATAGAAGGTGGTGGTAAATGGCTGTCACTCCACAGAGGAAGAGTGACCAGTGGGGTACCACAGGGATCAGTGCTGGGACCGGTCCTATTCAACATCTTCATCAGTGACATTACACTGGGCCTAGAAGGCAGAATTTCACTATTCACTGATGACACAAAGCTCTGTAACACAGCAGACACACCAGAGGGTGTAGACAGAATGAGAAGGGACCTGCAGAAACTTGAAGACTGGTCAGAGGTTTGGCAGTTGAAATTCGATGCAAAGAAGTGCAAGATAATGCATATGGGGCACAAAAACCCTGGCACAATATATCAGTTGGGGGGTGAGGATATAGCATGAACCAAGCAGGAAAGGGATTTTGGGGTTATCATCTCTGATGACCTCAAGGTAGGGAAACAGTGTGACAAGGCAGCAGGTAAAGCAAATAGGATGCTGGGATGTAAAGGCAGGGGCATCACCAGCAGGAAAGGGGTGGTCATAATTCCGCTATACAAGACACTAGTGAGGCCCCACCTGGAGTACAGTGTACAGTTCTGGAGACCATACCTACGTAAGGACATAGGGTAGAGAGGTTCAGAGGAGGGCAACAAGATGGTGCATGGATTGCATCCTGGGTCCTCTGAAGACAGGCTGAAGGAACTGGACATGTACTCCCTGGAGGAAGGAGGAGAGAGGATATGATAGACACATACAAGTATCTCACAGGGAGGAACAGGGTGCAGGAATACACTATTTGTAAGTGAAAAGATGTTCCAAGACTAGAGGGCATGGGATGAAGTTGGAGGGAGGACAATTCAGAGAAATATGAGGAAGAATTTCTTCACAGAGCAGGTGGTGGACAAGTGGAACACCCTGCCAGAGGAAGTGGTGGGATTGAAACAATCACGGGATTTAAGAATGCATAGGATAGACATAAAGGAATTCTGGAGGTCGGGGTAAGGGGCAACAGACTTCTAGGAAAACATAAACTGAACTTACAAGCTCAAATGGGCAGACTGGGTGGGCCATAGGCCCCTATCTGCCGACACTGTCTATGTATCTATGTTACTTAAAACTTATATAGGGCTCAACTTTCAGTCATTTAAGAGGAGAAAAGAAAACTATTAAGTCCCTAGGGTTAAGGAGCCTAAATTTTAAACCAAAACCTGTATAATAAATGAGACTTTCTTCTTTATTTGAATTGCAAGGATATTTGACTTTGCTCACTGTGAAACAACTGAAACTGTGCGACTATCTATGTACCCCTGGCTCTTTTGTGACTGTAAATTGCTCTTCTTGTTGTTATGTACCCTGTTTGAGCATGTATTTTCATTGTACTCTCCTGGGTCTTACCTAAAAATAGGCATATAACTTGTCTAGTGCATCTACCTGGTCAACAAAAGCTAAATAAATAAATAAACTTTGAAAAGCACATCTAAACAGGCATCATTCCTTCTGACACTATAATGAGAACAAAAGAATCAACTGTACTACACACACTTGCTCTCAATACAAATATAGCTACCTTGCCCAAGGGCAGATATACTGTAACTGCAAGTGATACTATGTTTTAACTGAAATTTGGCTATGTATCCTTGTCTGTAATACCCCCAACCCCAAGTTTATTTCTCCTTACAGTGTGTATAAAAATATTGGGTAAAGATAACACAGCATAACTCAAGCATCTCCTAGAACTAATCCTAAAGTGATTTCCAACAATAAGATTATACATATACTCCAGGCTCACCGTATTATGTTAGGATTATACATACACTCCAGGCTCACCATATTATGCTGACCTTTATCAGCTAATTTAGGGGTGGCAGTGTGAGTCAGTGGTACCAGCATACAGGTTTCTAAGTGGTGCCTTGAGGCTGACAGGTATAAGCAGACTTGCGCACACCTCACAGTCAAGTCAGCAAAATAGGTCAATGCACAAGTTATGAGTGTCTCCAGTGTAAACCTGATCCAGCTATAAACACTCCAAAACACTACTGAAAAGATACATTCACAGATTGTATTATACAGTACTAGTAAAGGAGCACATGGATGAAGGTATGCAATGAGCACGAGCTAGCATGCAACTCACTGCACACCACAAAAAAGATGTTAGTTTACTACTCAGATATAACATGTGTAATATATATTGTGTAACCCCTAGGTGGCGCTATCACAAGGGCTATTACCCCTGCCTGCTTGACTAGTAGCAGGCTAAGGGGCCTGAGTTCTGAAATGGGTGCCTCCACCCAGAGGTCAGGATTGGTAGTGGTCAAACTTACCTGGGCACAGCCCTCCGGGACACTGTAACCCCTCTCATCTCTTACTAGTGGCCTAAACAATACACAATAATCACTTTTACAATACCACTGATACACCACACAAGTATCCACACTGTTTGCACTTACCACCAGGGCTTTCCTCTGGCTTGGCCCTGGGAACCCCCTGTAAAACAAGGTTATACACAGCAAATAACAGCAGTACAGTACTCTTGCACAAACTGGAACCACAGTTAGGGTTACTGGATTTATTGGATGGAATGGGACAAAAGAAGGCACAAGGCCCATCGCGATTGTCCCCCTCAACAGAGGATCATTAGTTACTACAGTAATGGGAGTTGATCCATAGGTCTAGGTGGGATTTGAATAATTCAAAACTAGCTAAATTAACCAGGTCTTGTAGTAATGAATTCCAAAATTTAGCAACTCTGATAGAGAAGAAATTATCAGGTTTCTTTCTATTTGCCCACTCTACAGCTAACTGTAGATTATGACGTCTACCCACTATTCTTTTGTCAGCAAAAGTGAGTTCACAATGATTCATTAGAGTGGGAAATTTAAGTAGTTTGTAGACAAAGAGAATATCCCCCCTTTACCTGCACATATCTAGGGGAGCAAGTCCAGTTTAAGTCAATATTCATAGGTAAAAGACTTTATCTAGACATTTAGGGTAAATGCAAAAAAGAGTTTAGATCTTGATTTATTTAAGGGACTTGAACACGGGAGGGGCGTAATCAGCTTAATTTGCTTAAAGGCTCTATCAATCAAACAGTTGTCCATGTACTTCAGGGTCCAGTAACAGTCACACACTCTGGTACCCAGATGAAGAATGGAGGGCTAGCCAGGAACGTTGCAGCTGGTTGGGGCCCTGTGATGGAAGAAGACAACATGCACAACACACACTATTTGTAATCCGGAGTTGATGGGCTCAGTTCATGAAAAGCAAACAACAAGGCAATCAGAGGACACACTTTTAGATTAGGCTGTTGTTGCAGGGAGCTACCCTGATGATTACTCATGATACCCAAGACTGGACACAGGCTGGATGAAAATCGAGACAGCAGGTGGTTAATCTGGAGTGCCAGGAGAAGCAGGGTCCACACGAATCATCGAGGCATCATTCCTGTTCAAGTGCAGAGCAGGGGGCTGATCCCCAGGCAGGTCTCTCATCGATGGCTTTCTCTGTGCAGCGGGTAGTCTGCCTGGGCCAGTGTGGTAAGGCCCCGGCCAAATGGAGACAAATTCGGATACAGTCCATTTTAGGTTGGATACAGCTTCCAGAAAGCAGAACACAGTTCACACAGTGGGGAACCAAATCATGACCCACTAACAACTCACAGCACATTTACATGTAAGGAAATTATACTGTACCAGTCAAACCGCTCTCCGGTCATAATCGCAGAGTCTCTGCACAAACTGGGGATTCAAAGGCAGCTGGAAATCCTTACAGACCGATCGCATTCAGAAAAATCTTCAGTCTTCTTCAGGTATGAGCAAGGTGAAAAAATCAGTGGCTTACTTCGTTTTCACAAACTCGGATTTAGTCCAAAATAATTCTCTCTCCTCTCCCTAGCAGGTGCAGCAGGCAGACATGCAGGCCACAACTCAGGCCTTTCCACAGTTCTCCCATGCAAAACTACTCAGACAACTGCTTGACTGTCTCAAGCTGCTGTTTCTTCAGCTCCCAACTTAGATCTGACTCAACTGATAGCAAGCCTGGGACTTTCCCCAGAATCCAAAAGGTTCGGTTGGCTGATCTGTCTGTCAGTCACAACAAAGGCTCCCCCTTCAGGTGCAAAAAGGCACCAAAAGCCCAAAACTACAATTCCTACAGATTTTGACTCCAGACAGCTCCTGTAGTCCGGCTCCATTTTATGTCCCACCAGTACAGATTGGTCCAATTCAGCAGTCCACGACCAAGATAGTGGAGATAAACAAAACAGTCCTTGCTGCAAAGAAGGCAGGTTAGACAAACTACATTATCACTGTCACTCTAAATGATTTTCAGCAAATAGTTGCATCTTTCAGCAGAGCTCCCTCTCAGATTACTTATGACTGCAATCCAGGCAACTCTTAAAGAGACAGTACACAGAGGCTATACAGGCATTCTCTGGCAATCACATTTAAACTGCTAAAATGCAGGACACCAGCATGGCAGTGAGCATTTAGGCAAGCTCAGCAGAAAATTAACATATGAACATACAAACATACGAAATTGCCAGCAGATAAAGGCTTTATGGTCCATCAAGTCTGCTCGATTATGCAGTTAGCAGCCATTATACTGCAGCTGCTCCCCCCTCCGCTCCGCTCCCAGTGACCTTCCCCCCATCCCTTTTTGAAGCAGCCCATTGTTCTACAGGATACCACTTCCTCTGGCAATGCACTCCACCCAGACACCGCCCTCTCTGTAAAAAAGTGTCTCTCCATTTCCCTACTGAACCTTCCCCTTTCCAATCTCAGACTGAGCCCTCAAGTGTCCCCTCTTCTTCATTTGAAAAGCCCCTCATGCCCATCTTATTTGTTCCCCTTCATGTACTTGAAGGTTTCAATCATGTCCCCCGTATCCTTGCTCTCCTCCAGGGAGTACATGTTCAGCTCTCTCAGCTTGCTCTCATAGGGTAAGTCCCCTAGCCCCTGGATCATTTTTGTTGCCCTGCGCTGCACCCCTTCCAGTATCCTAATGTCCTTCTACAGGTATGGTCACCAGAACTGCATCTGGTACTCCAGGTGTGGTCTAATCAGTGACCTGTATAGCAGCAGAATCCCCTCCCCCGGAGGATATGCCTCTGGCAATACAACCCAGTATCCTGTTGGTCTTTGCAGCTGCCTTTCTACACTGTGCTGAGTTGTTCATTGCTCCTGTAATGATGGCATGGGGTCATAATGTCCAAGATGTTTCAGTATATTACCCTTAATTACTGTATGTCTTGCAGGGGCTGTCATGAACCGCCTAAAAAACTAACTCCGGGATAATAATATTGCACAATGTGCAAAAATACAAAATTGTTTTGCGCCTGGGACTGGGAATTGAAACCCTGTCCACAGATGCACTGTCTCCCTTGCTGCCTGTGGCTCATCCTGACGAGCCACGGCAGCTGCTCCCCAGACCCTCCTCCCAGCAGAGGTCTCATCCTCTGCCTGGGAACAGTGAGAGGGTGCACTACTCCCCAGACCCTCCTCCCAGCAGAGGTCTCATCCTCTGCCTGGGAACAGTGAGAGGGTGCACTACCACGCAATCAGCCTTTCGCGGTTTTTGCACCCTCTCGCACTTCCCAATCACGCTGTTCCTGTTGCACAGTTTTAACGTTTGCAATAGAGCATACAACAAAGGGACCCGGTAGGTGTTATGATCACCCCCAGATACTTTGCTTCTTCTGCCTTGGCTGGTTGTATCCCCCCAGCTGGTAGCTCCTCCTTGGGTTTTTTGCACCGAAATGTAGCACCTTGCATTTCTTGACATTGAACCCCAGCTGCCAAGTGTCTGACCAGGCCTCCAATTTTGCCAGATTATCTTACAACTCCTGCCATTCTTCTAAGTCATCCACTACTGCTCCCATCTTGGCGTCATCTGCAAACAGACTGATCTTTATGTTGATGCCTATTGAGTTGTCTGCTATGAAGATCCCAAACAACACCAGCCCCAGTACAGAGACCTGTGGCACGCCATTTGTCACCACCCTTGAAAATGGGAGCTCCCCTTCCACCACCACCCTCTGCTGTCTCCCTTGCAGCCAGTTCACTACCCATCCCACCTTCTTTGCCCCCTGTGCCTTCCAGCTTACTTCCTAGCCTCCATGCAGCACCAAATTGAATGCCTTACTGAAGTCAAGGTACAGAACATTCACTGCATGGTCCCTGTCTAACTGCCTGGCTACTCAGTCATAGTACTTCACCAGGTTGGTCTGACAGGATCTGCCTGAGACAAACCCATGCTGTCTACTGTTCTGCAGCCAATTAGACTCTAGGAGGGAAATCTGTCTCTCCTTCAGGATTGTCTCCATCAGCTTTCCCACAATGGATGTGAGGCTTACTGGTCTATAGTTCCTTGGCTCATCCTTGGGACCGCTCTTGTGGAGGGGTACCACATGCGCCATCCTCCAGTCCTAAGGTACACTCCCAGAGTCCAGGAAGGCATTGAACAGGTCTGCCAAGGGTCCTGCCAGGACTTATGCCAGCTCCTTAAGCACCCTGGGGTGTATGGCATCTGGTCCTGGCTCCTTGTCTGCCCTTAGTGCCCTCAAGCCCTCCAGTACTCTGCCCACTGGTATTTCCCCATCTGTCACCTCCTCTCCCCCCATACTCACCCTCCCATCCCCCTTGGATATAGTGCCCCTTTCTATTTAGTAAATACTGAGCAGGAGTACTCATTTAATTCTTCTGCCTGTTCTGCCCCTGTTTCCACCCACTCTGCATCCCTCTTTATCCTTACTATTTGGTCCTTACAACTCCTTTTATCCCTGATATACCCAAAGAAGTCCTTCTCCCCCTCTTTGATGCCCCGTGCTAGCCTGAGTTCCCTAGATGCCTTGGCTAACCTGACTGCCTTTGTCACCTCCCTCGACTTCTTCAGGTATTCCTCTCTATCCTCCCCTTTCCCTGTTTTTTTTTGTACCTTCTAAAAGTGGCTCTTTTCTTCCTTACTTTTTCCATAACCCCTCTGCTCACCCACCTAGGCTTCTTGGCCCTAGTCCTCTTACTCTGGACCCTTGTACATGTTATGATTGCCTCCTCAATTCCCAGTTTAATGACCTCCCACTTCTGGTTAATTTGGATGGATCCTGGCCAAATACCCCTGTACTATTTCCCTGATCCTCTCGAAATCAGCCCTCCTGAAGTGTAACACACTTGTGCCCATTCCTACTCCCCCTTTCCCCATGTTTATTGTGAACCATGCCAAGTGGTGGTCACTCCCTGCCAATGGTTCCTCACCCCCAGCTCCCTCACAAACTCACTATTCACCCACACGAGAGCTCGGATGTTTCCTAGCCTGGTTGACTTATTAACTATCTGCAATAGGAAGCTGTCCTGGAAGGCATCCAGAAGTACCCCGTAAAAACTTCATGTGTATAAATTAGGATTCGCGTATAGTCAGGGTCCCAACTTGAGATCTGTGTATTTCAACTTTTAATTGACCAGCGTATAAAGTCGGGTCCGATTTCTTAGTAGCATGAAAAAAAAACCCTCACAAGAACATTAATTTACGAGCATGAAAATAAAATAAAATAAAAACCTCACAAGAACTGGTTTCGTTGCCCACACACAAGTGAGTTTTCATGCCAGAACTGGATTAAAATCAATTTTATTTTTATTCAAACGAGCTCAGTTAAGAACAATAGATAGCGTGCTCGCAATCATCGCACAGTCATCGGGGGATCAGTTCATGCAGTACGGTGCATTCAAGGTTGGATCAGAATCCCAAAAACTCCTCTTCCTCATCCTCCTCGTCATCAGATTGGAACATCAGGTGGAGCTGTAGCTCTAACAGTGGCATATCATCGTATATGTCATCTAGCTGACCTGGATCTTCAGCAAGTTCAGTTGAGGCTAGGCTGTCATCAATGAGATCGGCAAATAAAAGCTCATCTTCTGTGCCATCCATAGAATTTGAAATGCCACATGTTTTAAAAGATTTCACTACCGCTGAACTTGGAACAGCATCCCATGCTTGCCGTACCCAGTGACACACCAGTCCGTAATTTGGCTTTTTAATATTACCACCCAGGGTGTACTCCTTGCTGCCATTTACCATCCATTCCTTCCAAAGCTCCCTCATATTATTTTTAAAGGTTTATTTAGACTTACGTCAGAGGTTGAAGAAGCGATGTACAGCCTCCTGGTATCACAGCTTGCGGGTGCAGTGAAGGCGTAGATTTTTTTACAGAGCCCACTAGATGGCTTGGAACATATCCCATACAAAGCTTTTTGTGCAATAGTGCCCCTGGTCGTTTTGCCTAAATGTCTGTTATTTATTTATTCACAAGTACTTCATCCATCCAACCTTTAGACTGGTTTGTGCGTATTCGTTTGACATTTCTATCAGCACATAACAATTAATGTTTTTTTGTTTCCAGTCACGGATTAATTTCTCATCTATGCTGAATTCTCGCTCTGCAGCAGCATTTGTGTGCATCTCAGCATAGCGAACCACTTTAATTTAAATCGGTATCATATGCACTGCGTTTCGTTTTGACCCGCATCTTACACCAGGTGGTAATAGCTAACTAAGGAGCCGTGTTGATCATTTATTGAAACAGGGAATCGTTTAACAACCTACAAGTACCAACAGGTAACTGATGATTAAACAATTAAATGTGACTGAATGGTGCCACAATTGTGAGCTGAGGCGGTGTTAATCTTTCAGTAATCACGTCAAAGCATCCGCAATTGAACAACTTTGCAACTAGTTATAGCCTAGGCAGCAAAGTTCACGTTTTTGCTCAGAGCTGTCTGTACTATATCTTGCGTATAAGTCGGTAGGTCGAATTACGAGGCTATTTTTATTCCCCAAAAACTGACTCATACGCGAGTATATACGGTATCTGCTCCCTCCTATTCATGGTGGCTGGGGTACCCTAATCCATTCCTGGCATATTGAGGTCCCCCCGTGACCAGGCTGCCCCTCACACAGGTCCTTCTGATCTGTCCCACTAGTTTCCTGCCTAACTCTTCAGTCTGAGAGGGTGGCCTGTACCCCACTCCCATACTGAGGGTCCTATTTTTGGAGCCCTGAAGCTGCACCCATAATAACACTGTGCTGCCCTCCTTCCCTTCCTCCCTGACACACTTCAGTCCCTTTTCTCACACACAGCACCACCCTCTTCCTTTTCCATTTACCCTGTCCCTCCAAAATATCCTATACCCTGGTACTTCAGGTCCCAGTCATAGTAATGTGTGCCCCATGTCTCAGTGATGGCTGCCATGTCCACCTCCCCATCTGAAATGAGAGCCTATAACTCTGCTGTTTTGTTCCCTAGACTCCTAGCATTCAAGGTTACCACCCTCCACCCCACTTCCTTCCATCTCTCCCTACTTGCTCTCCCTCTAGCATGCCATCCTGACCTCCCCCAAGTCCCTTGCTGATGACATGGGGGTAAGCTCATTCAGCTTCCCTTACCTGTGTATCCTGCCTGACTCCTGTCCACTTGCCACTCCCACTCTTCTAGTTTAAATTCTTATTGTTTGCTAAGTATTCCCCCAGTTTCTGTTTCAATACACTCCTTCCCTCTTCACTTATGTGTAGCCTGTCCTTAGCATAGAGATCATTGCCATCTCAGGTCCTTCCACCCCACCCCCCACCAGCCCATACCCTTTAGACTGACACCATTCTCTTAGCCATGTGTTAAATCCCTCTATCCTAAGCTTCCTTGCCGTGCTTGCCCTGGGTACTGGAAGCACCTCTGAGAAGGTTACTGAACTTCCTGCCTCCTCACAAATCAGCTCCAGCTCCTCAGGCCTCTTCTAGACTACATCTACCATATTTCCCACCAGGTCATTTGTTCCCAAATGCAGAACTATGTGAGGATTCTCCCTACCCCTTCTGGCATACTTCAGAACAGATTGACCCACTCTTTCCGCTATCTTACCTGGCATTGCCTCTATCCATATGTGACTATGCCTCTCCCCCTTGCTTCCCCATCTGATCCCTGTCATAACTGAGTCTCCCAGTACTAGGATCCCACACCCATTTTCATGTTTTACTCACCTTGTCATTCCTTTATCCCGTCCCCTTCCTCTCTACTTCTACTCCTCCTCCACCTCCAGCGTAGTTGTTCCCCCTTTCACTCCTGTTGTAATGTCCCCTGTCTCTGCTCTGCTTTCCTTCACCCCTTTCTCCTCTAATTTTACCTCCCCTCTCCACGGGGCTCTACCTTCCTTCTCCCTATAATGCATCCCTATCCCTTTCTTCTCATACCTCCAGTCCCCCCCACAAACCCCCTCGTTTTGACCTATCCACCATACCATATCCTTCACCCCCATTCTTTTCTCACCTGGTATGTCATCAGCTCCTCCACAACCATACAAGGAGCCTAAGAAACAAAATTCTGACCTTGAAGCATTCATTGCAGAGGCAGACCTGGATCTGGTGGCCATAATACAGCCATGGTGTACCAACAACCATAGCTGTGAAGTGGCCATCCCAGGCTACAACATGTTCCAGAAGCACAGGACAGGGAGGAAAGGAGGTGGGATTGTTCTATATGTGAGGGAAGGTATAAAGGCCACTGAGATACAATGATACCAGGAGGACAAGGAATGGCAGGAGGTATTATGGGTCAGCCTAGAGACAGGGTCTGGGGCCTTTATTCAAATGGGTGGTGTGCAGACCACCAATACAGGGGGAGGAATCAGAGAGAGCTTTGAGTGAGGCCATTAACAAAATGACAAGCAAGGGGGAAGTATTGATATTGGGAGATTTTAATTTGCCAGGTGTAGACTGGGGCATTCTGACTGTAGCAACAGCAAGAAGCAGGGACTTCCTCGACACCCTACAAGGGGTATTCTCAGGCAGCTGGTTACAGAACCCACTAGAGATGGGGCAGTGCTGGACCTGTTATTTACAAACAGGGACAGCATTGCAGACATCACAGTGGGTAGTCCTCTGGCTACAAGTGAACAATGTACTGTGTGGTCTGGCATAAAGATTGGGAAAGGGGAAAAACCTACAAGATACAAGTGACTGGACTTCAGGAGGCAGATTTTAAAGAAATAGGAAACTGCCCAGTAAATACCACAGGAAGGGAGAATGACCGGGGTGACTTAAATGGAAAAGGCTTAACAAGGGTATAGACAAAGCAACATTATGCTGTTTGAAGAAAGTGAGCAAGGAAAAGAAGAGGAAGAGGCTGTAATGGTTCTCAAAAGGGGTGGCAAAGACAGTGACGAAGAAGGAAACAGTATTTAGGAAGTACAAGGGGACCCAGATGAAAGTGCGTCTGGTAAAGCAAAGGGAAGCAGGAAGGAGGGTGAGGGCAGCTAAAGTACAAACAGAGGAGAGGACAGCAAAGGAGGTTAAATAAGGGAACAAGACCTTCTTTAGTATGTGAGCAAAAGAGAGCCAAAGGAAGAGATAGTGAGACTTAGGAGGGGGGGAGACTGTGCAGAGGAAGATCAAGAAATAGCTGAAATTTAAATGATCACTTCTGCTCGCTCTTCACAGTAGAGTGAGGGGATGGGCCAGCATGTGATAGCAAGCACAGTGGGGAGTGGGCCATGTCCATTTTTGATAGAGATAATCCAGAAGGGACTGGCAGCCCTAAAGAAGAATAAGGCAATGGGGCCAGACAGGCTTCGCCCCAGGATTCTAAAAGAACTGAATATGGTGCTAGCCACCCCTCTGGCAACACTGTCCAGCACCTCATTTGGAAACAACGGTAGTTCCAGAGAACTGGAGGAGGGTCAGTGTGGTCCCTCTGCAAAAAAACAGCAGCAGAGAGGAGGCTAGCAACAACTGGCCAGTCACTCTCGCATCAGTGATGGGTAAATTAATGGAGACTCTGTTTAAGGACAGACTCATGGAGTACCTGGAGGCTAATGGGCTGCAGGACCACCAGCAGCATAGCTCCACAGAGGCAGATCATGTCAAACAAATCTCATAGATTTCTTTGACTGCATTACTAGGCAGTTGGATCTAGGGAGAACATTGGATGTGTCCTATCTGGGTCTGATCAAGGCCTTCAACACTGTGCTGCACAGGAGGCTAGTTAAGAAAATAAACATCCTGGGGTGGGGAGAAAGTGGTAAACTGGGTATCAAATTGGTTGAAGGATAGGGAGAAAGGGTGGTGGTACTTGGCAGACACTCAGGGGACAAGAGAGTGACTAGCTGGTGCTGCAGGGATCGGTGCTGGGACTGATCCTCTTCAATGTATTCATAAGTGATATTGCTTAGGAGCTGGAGGGGAAGGTGTGACTCCTTGTGGATGATGCAAAAATCTGCAACAGGGTGGAGAGAATGCAAAGGGGTCTGGGGAAACTAGAGGAGTGATCTAGGGTGTGGCAGCTGGGTTTCTATGCAAAAAAATGCAAGGTTATGCACCTGGGTCAAGGAAACTCAGAAGCTGTGTATTATATGAGGGGATGGTACTGACAGTCACCAAACAAGAAAAAGACCCCAGGGTCATCACATCTTATGACTTCAAGGTAGCTGATCAGTGTGACAAGGCAGTAGGAAAGACTAGTGAGATTCTGGGGTGCACTGGGAGGGGGATTCCTAGCAGGGGCGAGGAGCTGGTGCAGCTGCTGTATTGCTCCTTAGTGATTCCCCACATACTATACTGTGTACAGTTCTGGAGGCTGCACCTCCACAAGGACATTGAGATGGTGACAGCGGTACAGAGGGGGGAACCAAAATGGTGCAAGGGGTTGCATGAAAAGTCATATGAAGAAAGGCTGCGGGATCTTAACATGTATTCCCTGGAGGAGAAGAGAAGAGAGGGAGAGGGGACATGACTGAGCCCTACAGCTACCTCACTAGGGTGAGCAGGGTGCAGATGGGGTGTCTCTTTCAGAGGAAGGAAGGCACTAGGACATGGGAGCATGCAATGAAGCCAAGGGGGGATGTAGGAGCGATATGAGGAAATACGTCTTCATGGAAATGGGTGTCAGACAACTGCAACAGCCTTCCAGAGCAAGTACTGGGTACAAAGACATATGGGGCTTCAAGAATGCATGGGAGAGGCACAAGAATAAATTAGGTAGAGGAAAGGGAGGCGAGAGGGACCCCAGTGACCAAATAGGGTCAGAGGTGTCTGAATAGACAGGGAAGAGGGGCAGACTAGATGGTCCAACTAGTCCTTTTCTGAGACAAAGTCTGTGTTCCTTGTTTCTATGTAACTGTTGCTGTCTCCAAACTGAATTAAATAGATCAGTTAAGAGGTGGCTAAACAGAAAAGATCATATAGGGAAAAATGAACACCTCGGCCCTGGGAGGCAGACAGAAACTTCATCAAACAGGTTGATGAAAGAAATGAGGAATGCAAATATGACCTATTAGAAAATACAAACAGAAACTCTAATAACTAATTCTATAAATGGGCCCAGGGACCTATCCTCTTCTCCATCTTTCTAAATGATCTTACCTCAGCCTGCTCAACCACCTCCATCCACATGTATGCCGATGATACAGTTCTATTCATCTCAGTCCAATCCCCTGCTGATGTGGAAACCAGACTTCAGCATGACTTTAATAAAGTCCAGCACTGGTTCAGCTCCCACCAGCTCTCACTCAATGCCAAGAAGACAGTCTCAATGACGTTCTGCACTTAGCAGAGACTCTCTCAGCTCCTCTCACTGCCCTCTTTCTACACCCTTGACTGGAAAATTCTTGAGGACACCTCCTCCTTTAGGTAGCTGGGGGTCTGGCTTGACCAACACCTCAGCTTCTCTGGGCATGCTGATGCCATCCTGAAGAAGCTGCACCCCAAACTTGGTGCATTATGCAGGAACCGTAGCTGCCTCACAATACCGGCTAGGCATGAACTGATCCAGAAGATGATACTACCTATCTTTGACTACTGTGATGTAGTCTACAGTGCCATGCTGAAGTCTTCCTTAACCAGATTGGATTCTCTCTTTACCTCCTTCTCTTGTTTCACTCTTGATGCCTCTCCTTTCACTCACCACTGTTCTCTCTACCGCTCCCTGGCTTTCTATTCCCGAGAAAATCATCGCCTCCTACACTGTGCCAAATTCACATCAACATTTTGGTTTGGCTCTCTCCCACCATATCTCACCTCCCTTACTATTCTTTCCCCACCAGCCCACTCCCTTAGGTCATATGACTCCCGACTGCTAGTAGTTCCATGTCGGTCCGCCACAGTTGGACAGATGGCCTTCTTGCATCACTTCCTTAAGTCATAGAATAATCTCCCACCACAGATTTGTCACTCCTCCTCTTCACACTCCATTTTGCTAGCCCTACAAAACTTTCTACTGGTAAACTGTACCTGTGGCTAGTCCTTATTTGCTCCTGTTCAAGCTGGCTCACTGCTTTCTATCTCCTACTCAGCTAGCTGTTCATATACAGGATACACTTCTCTTTCATTACTATGCTTAACTGGTCTTCTTAACACTATGCATAATGGTCTTCTTAACACTATGTATAATTGTTTTCTACACATCACTTCAATGTATAGTCATGTATATTCTGCACTCCAGAGTACAATGTGATAATGGCCTCATCTTACTGTGCGATGTATATTAATAGTATGTTGTATGTCTACACCATTAATCTGTTCACTAATCTGTCAACTGTTGTGATACTCTGTGTATGTACTTTATTATGTGTTCTCCCTTATGACCCCCCTCCCCCTAGGATGCACTGTGAGACGAGCAACTTGTTGTTCAGTGTACCATTCCTGGTGAAACATTTCAATAAATAAAATAAATAAATAGCAACTAAAAACACACACTCAGCTTTGTATTTATAGACGCTAAAAAAAAAAATCTCAGACTGAGGTCAGCAACTCATGCTTAACATTTTATATGCAACTCAGAGTCATAACATAGTGAAAAACCCACATTGGTACGTTGACAAGAACTGTACAGACAGCTGCCCATAAAAGAAAATAATACAAAACACAGTGTTTCATATCAATTTAACTTCAGGTACTATTAAATATGGATGATTTGGTGGTATGAATTTAATTTCTGTAAACAGACATATCCTGGCTGTTATAACAGGGGATACCAGGACCCATGTAACGTGTAAATTAATATTTGATGTGTTACATTTTTGCGGCTACCTATGCAGCTCAAAAATAAAAGTAATGTGCTTATGTGTTGAAGCAAGCAGCAGGTAAGCCTACCCTGTGTTCTAAGGTTCTGACATGTTCTGAATGTTAACAGGGTGCGTCCTGTTTACCACATAAGGTTTCAGCTTGGTGAGAGAATGTCTAGGTGTCAGCAGAACCAGCAGTTGCTCATTGGTTGGGAAGGTTCCCAGGCAATGTTTCTTACACACTAGGGGAATATAAATAAGGGGCTCCAGACCACTAAAATGCGTCATTGTGTGCATCTCAGTTCAGGAAGCCACTGTATGAAGTTCCAGCTTTGGAACCTCCAGGTGTGCTTCTCCAGCTGTGACCAGCCTGAGGGCGATCTACATGCTCAGTGATAGTGGCAGGGCTCCTGGGTCCAGGTGGCACTGGCTCCCTCTGGTGCAACTCTGCAAGATTGGAGACAGCAAGAAGCTGTTGGGAGTCTGTCATCAAGAAGGGCCTTCTGATGGCTTTCACACCAGCTGAACATCCTCTGGACTGGACTGGTGGCAGCTGCTTGGGTCCTGGTCTCCTGGAAGTAAGGGTGCGTGGCAACAGGCAACTAAGTTTAAAAGGAAAGTCACCGTAAGCGGCCATCCATGGAGTGGCACTCCACATGAGTGGTTCCTGCAGGAGTGGCAGTAGTCACCAATGGGAGTCCACTGTGGAGGCCAGGAACCCTGGTTGTTGTAAACCTGAACTGAGTTTCCCGGTAAAAAGTAATATGTCTGTAACATGTACCTGAAAATGTTTATAGTATTAACAGTGTTCTAAATCATGTGAGAGATTCTTTCTAAGGCAGTTGTATGTCTTGTAACAGCAAGAGAAAACATGGTATTTTAAATTCCTATGTCAATCATTCTAGACTTAGAAACAATAGAGGAGGGAGTGTAAATCAAGGAAATCTGGGTGCTGTTGAGTGTACACATGGGGATGGAGGGGATTTGGAAGCTACTTTCAAAATACCTTTTGTGGTTACTGATAAAGAAAAGGGTTTGTCAGCATGACAAAAACTTGAGAACAACTAAGTATCCAGTTTGGTTAAGGTAGAGATGGTAAAATCATGCATCCCCACTGCCATGAATACAAATGTGAGGACATTATTCACAGCAGTTGATGATTTAAACAAAGTGCTGACAGAAAATCAGGTATAAATCACTGTTATTAATATCTAGGATAAGAGACATGATGTGGTTCCCATGTGTCTGAAGATGCAGTTGCAATAAATGAGTATGAAGTTGAAAGGAGTGCCGGAGTGGGGAAAAGTGGTGAGATTGCTTGTTATATCCATGAAAGTATAAACTACTGAAGAATGGTTGAATTGGAAAAGGTGGGATTTAAAACACTGTGGATGGAAATAAAAATGTTCAAGTTACCCAAAAATTGCAGGCCATTGTTTGTAGGGGGATTTAACCCCCCCCCCATGACAATCAGATTATGATCAAACATCTGAAATGGTGCATCGACAGGATCATTGAAAAGTATCCTGTCTGTGGACTAAATCTGATGGGATATGTAAATCACTTACCAAGGGCAAGAATAGCGCAAGGGAGGAATTTTTGTTGTATTACCTTCTTTATGAACCTCCATTATGCCCCTGGCTTACCACTCCTTCAAGCTGCTTCAGCGCCCGTGATGCCTGCCGGTCTGCCCTCTGCTACCAACTCCCATCACAATGTGATGTCTCTTGCATTCCCTCCATGGCTCACAGAGCTCCAGCATATCCATGCCGAGGCCCCTTCCCCTGGAGGCCCATGGAGGGAACCATTTCCAAGGGCTCCAAGTGACCACGGTAGCTTCTGCGGGGACAAGACTGGTATACTAGGTGGACAAGTGGCAAAATGGGACAAGACCACCATTATCTGGTTTGATCAGGGGTTGGATTTTCCATTTTTCAAGGCCCCAACCACCTCCCACATTCATGCAGCTGTGGTGGCATCCTGAGGGCAGGGGCAAACTGCAAGGATGCCCCCACCAAGTCACCACCAGGAGCTGTTCCAACACTGGCACACTGTGCACCTCCCCACCAGGAGGGAAGTGTCCAAAGAATATTCCAACTTTCTCCCTGCCGGTCTCCACTCCTGATATCTGGCTTCAGGGCATGAACTTGGATTGCCAGAATGCCAAAGTGGTGCCCTATATCTCACCGCCTCAGAGCCAGCTTACAAGGGAGGAATTTGAAGCAGACAGTGAAAGAGGGACAAGATAGAGGAATATTCTGGATATAATTGTGACAAATATTTTATGAATGGTATGTATCCACAGTTATTTTACCTCATACTGGGCTATCTGACCACAGTATGTTATTAGTGTTGTTAATCGGAAAGTGGCAGAAAACATAGGAATAAGATGCAGGCTATCCAGAGCAGGAAATGGTCTAAAATAAAGAATGAAAAGAAGCTAGATGTGGTTGCAGGTGAGATGAAAGTTGTTTGGTTTAAATTAGATTTTGCTGACTCAGCCTGGGAAAAGATGATAAGTACCCGACAGGAAATAATACATCAAAGTGCCCAGTAAAAGAAGTGTTGATGAAAGGGGGTGATAAGACGTGAGTAATAGACACATTTAAGGAGCTGATATGTAAAAGACAAACCTGTCCTTATACCCTGCACTTACAGTATATTCTCAGACTGTCTGACTGTACCTTCTTACATCATGCACTTGCACCATACTTGTACTGTATTGGACTCAAGTTGTGTATCTTCTATCCTAATGTATTCTTGTACCTAGTCTGTATGTCATTGTACTTGAAGCATTCCATGTATTTCTAGTTTGTTTTATCACCTGTACCATTTTTAATTAATGTAAACGGTAAATGTATTGTACATTCTACTTGCCATCTTCATGGCCCGGGTCGTGCCTGAAAACAGTCCATTGGAACAGTGCACCCACCCAGTAAATAAATAAATAGATGCCCTGGTGAACCCAGGCTCACTGATCACACATATAGGTGCAGAGGCAGCACTGGTAGCCATGTGACATCTGGGTGGACACAAGTCACCTGCGTGCCCACTGGTACCAGCCTGGCATGGACAGCAGAACACAGACATTCCACATGTATGGATCAGTTACAGCAATGCATGTCCACCACTATTGGGATCACAAATACCAGATGTATTACCAGGTACTGTGACCATGACAATGTATGACAATGTACGGATCAGTCACAGCAATGCCGTCCACCACTACTGGGATCACAAATACCAGATATATCACCAGGTACTGTGACCATGACAATGTATGACAATGTACGGATCAGTCACAGCAATGCATGTCCACCACTATGGGACCACAAATACCAGACATATTACCAGGTACTGTGACCATGACAATGTATGACAATGTATGGATCAGTTACAGCAATGCATGTCCACCACTATTGGGATCACAAATACCAGACATATTACCAGGTACTGTGACCATGACAATGTATGACAATGTACGGATCAGTTACAGCAATGCATGTCCACCACTATTGGGATCACAAATACCAGACATATTACCAGGTACTGTGACCATGACAATGTATGACAATGTACGGATCAGTTACAGCAATGCATGTCCACCACTATTGGGATCACAAATACCAGACATATTACCAGGTACTGTGACCATGACAATGTACGGATCTCTAGCCTGTCCCAGTCTTATGTGATGTTAGCACACTAGTCCTCTGCAGCCATAGTCATCGGGTATTTTGTTGTGGTCAGCACACCAACAGTCAATTGCAAGCCATGGATCCCGAAGGTGGACAATATCAGGTATGGTGCTGACTGGGTTCCATCACAACACATCGCTTGGTCTGGTAAATATGTCCATATGGGTGTGCATCCTATGCCAGGTGTCCCATGTATTGCATTGCAACAACCATGCAGTGCTATGCTAACCTAACTGTACTGCCATTACAGTTGTGTGGCATGAGGCCATATGCTGGGTTACACCCATTGTGGGATGCACATCTGTAAGGTTCTCTTCCTCATACCTTGGTGGTTGTATGTGTACATTTCTTGACAATATCTGCCTGTGGGGTCTTCATACACCAGCATATTCAAGCACAATGCCAACTGTAGTTCTTGCTTGGGGGGGGACTTGCCTCTGGGGTTTGTATACCCACAAACTACCTTGCCAAGCCATATACCTACTGCAGCTGGACTATTCTGGCACTATTGCATATGGGACCCCTGTCAATATGTCACTGACTGTGTACTTTGGGCTCCAGGTTCCCTGGGGCGCTGTCAGTGGGTGCACTGCAGCCTCCATCACTCCCTCCTGCGCCACTTGTTTGATGCAGGGGTGGCTGTGGCAAATCCATGGACTTTAGCAGTCGAGCCTCTCTATAATAAAATCAGGTGCAGGGTCCCTGGCACACCAGGCTTTGATACAAGCTGCTGTTTGTCACAGCTTGCATCGATCTAGAGCGCATTCAAAATCGAGCTCAGTATGTTCAGAAAGTTGAGGGATTAAGGATGTTAGATCACAAGTGGTAGTGCAAAATGCAAACATTTTGGAGAACAGTAAACAAGGGAGCCAGGTGGATAAATGGGCAGAAAAGTGTGAGTTCAAAGTGAGTGAAATAGGAGAAACATTTGTGCAAGCACTGAACTAAAACATTACGTGAGGTGAGTAATAGTCTTAAACTCTTTAGAGAAAAGAAAAGGGAGGTGTCTGAAAAATACCTGGTAAAAGTGGAAGACATGGTGACATCTGAAGAAATTAAAAGTAAAAAAGGAAGTTGGTCCTGATGTAATACCAAAATGGGTGTGGAGGGAAGGAGCAGCTTTAATTGCTCCTTGGATGAATAACATATTCAATAAATCTATCATATTAAGAAAATTACCAGATCAGAGGAAACAGGCCCATGTAATCTTTTGCTTAAAACCTCTGTGCCACAGGATGTATAGAAATATTTCAGGTTCACTTCACTTGCCTGTGTGGTATTTAAAGTATCTAAAGGATTTATTACAAAATGGATTCTAGAATTAATTTCTATGAAACTGACAAAATCAGTTTCACAGAAACATAGAATTTGACAGCAGATAAGGACCGCTTGGCCCACCTAGTCTGCCCATTTTCCTACCTAACAGATAAACTGCAGATCCTAGTTAACCAACAGCTTACTTCCTCCTACCCCCCACTAGGACTGCCTTATGTATGTCCCATGCATTCTTGAATTCCCCCACTGTTCTTGACTCCATCACCTCCTCAGGGAGGCTGTTCCATGCATCCACAACCCTCTCTGTGAAAAAATACTTCCTCACATTACCTCTGAGCCGTCCCTCCTCTATCTTCAAATTGTGCCCCCTTGTTCTTGCACATCTCTTTTTCTGAAAGATGCTACCCTCTTGGACTTTGTTGATTCCCTTGAGGTACTAGCAAGTTTCTATCATGTCCCCTCTCGCTCCTTTCCTCAAGGGTATACATATTAAGCTCCTTTAGTCTTTCTTCATATGTCTTTTGATGCAGACCCTGCACCATTCTGGTTGCCCTCCTCTGGACAGCCTCCACTCTGTCTATGTCTTTGCAAAGATGGGGTCTCCAGCACTGCACACAGTACTCAGATGGGGTCTCACCAACTGTCTGTACAGAGGAAAACAACTTCCTGTTTTCTACTATTGATATCTCTTCTATGCATCCCAGTATCCTCCCAGCCTTCCTTACTGCCTTCTCTCATTGCTTGCCCACCTTTAGGTTATCTGATATAATGATACAAAAATGTTAGATACCAAAGAAGAATCATAAAATACTTTGTCCGTTTTGAAGGATAGTGGGGGCAAAAGCTTTTTTTTTGTTTTCCCATAATTTTATTCAGAAAATTCCATAATTTTATTCAAAAATGATCAGTTTCGATCATTAAGGGAGTTTGGTGACTTTGGCAACCTTAAAGTTCCTGGAACTGTGCATGCAATCATGGGAGGAGAGGGGAAGGTAAGGGCAATGTTGGTGAATTACAGGAAAGCCTTTGACCTGATAGACCATAGCACACTGACAGGAAAGCTACAGATCTTTATCTCACCCTGTATTGTGAGATGGGTTTATGATTTCTTGGAGGAAGGATTCAGTGGATTGATGTGGAGGGGTTTGATCAGTAGCAGAAAGTACACACAGTGGAGTGCTGCAGAGAACAAAGTTGGGACCTTTGTCATTCCTAATTATGATAAATAACCTTAAAACCACTTGGCCCTGCATTAAGTATGTGGATAACACCATAGTAATTCATAAAAGGGATAATCCCCAAAAACTGGCATTTTCTGAATAAAATTGTGGGAAAACAAAAAGGTTTTGCCCACTATCCTTCAAAATGGACAAAGTATTTACAATTCTTCTTTGGTATCTAACATTTTTAACAGTCATTTTGGGAATCTTGGTTCCTATAGAACCCCCATAATTTTGGATGGTGGAACTGATCTTAATGATGTCCACAATGACACTAATCCAAAGTTTTACTTTAAACTCATCACCCCTTCTTCAGTAAAAAAATATTTTTTGAAAAATAATCCAAAACCCCTTCAGGGTCAGGATGGAGTTGATATCAGGATTATTAAATTAGGCATGAGGGTCAGCTATTCAAAGGGTTGCGCCATGCTGCAACAGGGTTCTTGTCATAAGTCAAAATGCACCATTCTGCGATATTCAGCGGGAGGCAGTTGCGCCACTAAAAACAGGCTGAGCAACAGCGCCAATGCAAATGAATGCATGCTCAACTGGAGGGAGGAACCATGCATAAACTGCACAGCCCGATATTCAGCTGGGCTGTGCAGAGTTGTCTGGCGCAACCCCAACCTGCACCTGCAGGACTTTGAGCCAAAAAGGCTTAAGTTGAGGGCCACCACAGGTGAGCTGCTGTATTGCAGGCGCCAACACAGCAGCTGCCACCTGTGGCTGGCTAACTCGGTCCCTGTGCCCCCCGCAGCCGATCGTGGGCATGTACTCCCCACCAGCCCATCGTGGGCATCAATGTGGCTCCCTCCTCCGCTCACATCCCTGGTGGTCCAGTGGACCGAAATGCCCAATCGCGGGCAGTAAGTGAATCGAACCCCCGAACATCTCCCTGGTGGTCCAGTGGACGAAATGCCGAGCGGGCAGTAAGTAAGTGAAACCCCCCAAACATCTCCGCGTGGTGACTAGTGTCCCCCACCCCACCCACCCCAAGCCCCACCACCCCGCTCCCCAGCAGCGGCGAGCAGCAGCATCTACCGCCTGCCGCCCCGCCGCCCACCAACTGACTGCCGGTGGGCTGCACACCATTGGTGCAGAGCTGAGAGCAATGGGCGTGCAGCCTCATACCGCTATGACAGTCCAGATTTGTGAATGAATGTTTCCAACTGTACAGTACCCCCCTCTGAACAAAGTTACCATCTGGAATACCCCTAGACATGGGGGGGGCTTACAATGTGGGGGCTTGTCCAGGATTTGATTGTTCGTTTGGGAGTGCCATAACTTTTCCTGAACTGTAACTGTGAGTGTACAGCAGCACAGGATATCTCTTTGCTGCTAGGTGCCATTTTGGACTCATGAAATTTTGCACCTTCAGTGCAGCACCATTTTCTGCCAGCATGGATTATTTAGCATACATTAATGTATGCAGAACATTGAGGAAAATATGTTATTGGTTGGAGCTAGCAGGACTGGGGCAAGAAGTCATGGAGCAAGGGCCGAGTACCATTTTGTTGAGAGCCACTTGAACTGCTCCAGCAAGTACTAACAGCTCGAGGAGACATCTGCTTGCTAGGACTCGCTATATTTTGAGCAGCAGCAGAAAAGATGCAAGGACAACAGGAAAGAATGGCCAAGGTCACTGGTGATGGGAACAAGATGGTCCCTGTTCCCACTTCATTCCTGTCATGGTTGTGGGAAGTGGCTCAGAAGGGTAGCACACAAGGGAGATGTGTGGTCTGCTATAAAATGGGGAGCCATGTGAAAGTACTGCCAGTCTGTTTGGATTGTGGCAGTAGTGGTGCGCCTCCGGCCCAGCCCACCCCACCTTATCAGCCTGACTAGAGTTGGACCACCTCCTCAGCTTTGGTCAGCACGAACACCTCCATCCTAAAAAATTGAGATGACATGGAAACTGCAGCTGGTGAGGTAGTTTCTGGGGAGAAG
The DNA here is from genome assembly GCA_016271365.2 of Neoceratodus forsteri. Taxonomy (NCBI): domain Eukaryota; kingdom Metazoa; phylum Chordata; order Ceratodontiformes; family Ceratodontidae; genus Neoceratodus; species Neoceratodus forsteri. Next base: position 1,104,656,130 of record CM057449.1, on the reverse strand, counting down.
GGTATTAGATGTCTGCATAGCCCTTCTCCTCCATCGGCTAGTTTCTTCATAGGGAAGCCTCTGTGTGAATTTTTCACTTTGTTTGTGTGCATCAATGAACTTTTGTAAATATAAAATAAATGCACAGTAAAAGACTTATTTACCACCGAAGCCTGGAATGCCGGTTTTCTTCACATGCTTCTCCCCCTCCCAATGGCAGAGGAGCGGCCAGGAGGGTACATGGGGAGCTTAAGCCAACAAGGCCTGTCCAAAGTGCCTCCCCAGTTGCAGGTGCCAAGAAGACCACCCAAGGATCTCCCCGCTGCTGTAGGTGCTGCATAGCTGAGAAACCAGATGTGAAGGTGAAGAGGTTATTCCAAGGGAGACTCAAGCACCGTGGAAGACACAGAAGGAATATATGTGGTATCCCCTGCCCTGGGTGTCCATCCTAAGTCTTTCACTGTTGATGATCCTATTTGGGAGTGAGGTATTCCAAGGCCTCATCACTGCCCCAGCTTAAAGTACCCTGATACCATCCCTCAGCTGCGGCAGGTCTGTCAAAAATGAAGGAAGGATATGGATACCTTCCATCCATCTGACCCCTGCTACTCCCAGTATACCTCCGGGAGTTGGCTACTGAAGGGTACTGCCCAAGAACCAGTGTGAGCAGCATACCCAGTGGTTGCAGGCTGAGCTGGATAAGAAAAGGATCGAGAAAGAATATCCAGGAACTATCTGTACTTGTGTGAGAGGATACAGGACATCACTGAGGAAAGGAGGAAGACTGGGTCTTCCAAGGAGCCCTGGACAAGGTCAAGCAGAGAAGCAGGGGTGTGCCCTGGATCTGGGAGGCCCGAGCAGGAAGCCATCAGGAAGGCAAAACAGGTGTGTACCTCAATGGTGCGGACTGGAGGTGACATTATTTAAGACCTTTGCAATAGTCCAGGATTGTGAAGGACATAGGACAAAATACTACTGTAACCCCTAGATGGCGCTATCCCAGGGGCTACTACCCCTGCCTGATTTGCCACTAACAGGTTGAGGGGCCTGGATCCAATGGCGGGTGCCTCCACCCAGAGGTCAGGGTTTACAATAGTTAAACTTACTTGGTCACAGCCCTCTGGGACACTGCAACCCCCCTTTCTTCCCACTAGTGGCCCACACAATATATCAGAATTACCTTCACAGTATACACTTACCCCCAGGGCTGGTTCAGGCACTGGGACCTCCTGTAAAATAAGATACAGTGCAACAATCACAGTACAATACTTTAACATAGACAAATACCTCAGGCAGTATAACTTTGCTGAAACAAGCAGCTCGGATTTATTTAGGGGAATATAACAAGGACAGGGAAATCAGGTTAATTAGCTTATCACTTTACTCATCTACCTATGGCTCTGTGCAGAGCCTATCCCTACCAGTTACTGTCCTGGTACCCAAGCCCTAGTGGCTAGTCCAAACGTGGCAGCTGGTAGGGGCCCTTTCCCACAGAGAAAAGAAAATTAGTTTAAACAGTCAGCAGTACAGTGATTCCATTTGGATTCAATGTGGCAATTCAACAAGGAAGCGACCCTGAATTAGTACTCACGACCTCCAAACAAGATAGGGTCCTTCAATGTCAACAGGGCTACTCTTGAGCTCCACAAGACTCCTCACACATTTATATGGCAAACTGCAACAGGCAAAAGTCCTTTAATTTCAGCAGGATTCACTTGAGGTACACAAGCCTCTTCACACATTTATATGGTAAAACAGAAAGTACTATACCAGGCAGGCTACTTCTCTATCCCAATCACAATTACTGCACAATACCCGGGAGAACACACAGCAGATTCAGTTCCTGACAGACCGAGTGCAATTCAGCAATTTCTCCAGTCTTCTACAGGGTGAGCCTGGTTTCTACTCTTCAGATATCCTTTGATTCTCTTCACAGGACGATTCAGTCCTAACAAGCAGTTACACAAGCTGCAGACCGAACTCTGGGCCTTACACACGTTTCCCGACTAAAACTGCACACTGAAAAAAGCACAGGGCTCCTTCCTTCTTCACTGCCAGAGCTCAACTGAAACTCCAACAGACAAAACCAGGCACTTCTTTTGAGTTCCTCCCAGTTCTTGACTGGATTGGCTGTCACTCACAATAGACTGCTCCTGTTGGTCCAAAAAGGCGCCGAAGTCTAAACTACATCTCCCAGAGTCACTGCCCATACAATCCTCTTGTGGCTGGCTCAGATTATGAGTCCAAGTTCTGATTCGTCCAAGGCACCATTTTAGAGCTAGCTTACCCCACACTGATTGGTCCAGTTCAGCAGTTCAAAACCAGAATGGGGAACTAGGCAGACACAGTTCTGACTACAAAGAAAGCAGGTTAGACAAACTGTAATTTCATTATTACTCTAAATGGTTTCTGGCAAACAGTTACATCTTTCAGATAGGTTCCTTTGCACCCTAGTGACTGCAAAATGGAGTGAATTGGCAGCAGCTCGAGTGGTACTCAATCAAAGAAACACACAGTCCCCCATACAAACTAATTATGTCTGCAAGCAGACAGCTCTTAAGAGACAGTACCAGAGGTTCTAAAACACTCACTGATAAATGGCTAAACGCCAAACACCATTCAGGCTTGGAGCATTCAAGCAAGCTCCTGGAAGTCTTTTGTGAACCCCCATTTGCAGGCGGGTTACATTACATTATTTATGAGGACACTTTTGGAGAAGAGTGTCTCACACCTGATCAAAGTTGTACTATGCCTCAGACCCCAGAAATAAAGCTGTTTCCTTTACAGACTGCTAAAAGACTGCCCTATATAGATCTGTGTCTAGACTGACACTCCGATGCAGGCCTTGGCATTGGGTGAAGTGGCAGGACTGAAAAAATTGGATCTCCACGCTGGATTCTGTGTGAGATCAACCCTTTTATGTTATTTGTTGTTTAAAATGTTTCCAAGTTTAAGAGGTTGACTCCCAGTCAAAGATGTGTGCTGTTTTGTTTGAAAAAAAAATTTCCTGGTTAGTAAAATTTAGTAGGAGCAGGCTAGACTGGAATACGCCCCTCTGGGACTGATAGGCCAAATATGTGGGTAAGCATGTAAGGCCAGTGTGAGTGGGTGTGGTGGGAATGTAGTTTAGCACTGCCTGTGCATGTGTGTGCTTGGTGTGAAAGAGGTTATCTGATTAGAAATGTTGAAAAGCTGAAGTATATTATCCATTTAAAGTTGCAGCATTGCTGTTCCGGTTCATAATGACAGTGTTGTTTATCTGTTTTAACTAAATTTTCTTAGATATGCAATATTAGCAGGGGAGGGTATGCTTTAAGCCCTACCTGGCAGCAGCAACCTTACGTTGCACACTTTGGGAGCTTGATAGTGTGGGGGGGGGGACGTCACTGCTGCAGTACCTGGCAATCCATCCAAGGGAACCAGTGGGTGGGTCAGCATGGGACCCTGTTGGTCTGGTGCAAGTGATAGCTGTATGTTTAGATACAAAAGTGTCCATGTTTTGGGGAGGTATAGTGTTCCACCATTGCGGCAGTGTTCCAGTAGTACTCTCCTGGCTTTTGGCAGGGTAGAGGGGGCAGGGGAGTGTGCATATCTCCCCTCTGGGAGGTCAGGGGTGGCAGCTGGTAGGCGTGCACCAGGAGGTGAATGTTTTGTAGGAAGTGTAGCCCCTTGGGAGCTTACTAGTTAATTTATTTGTAGCTGCAAAGTCTGGAGCCGGGCCCTGCTTTCTGGCAGGGGTTCTCAGCCTAGGGATATAAATTGTGAGGTTTTGGCACATAAAGGGAGGCCCCTGAGGAGAGAGGAAAAAGAGGAAGTGGCCCATAGGTTGTTTTGTCCATGAGGGCTGAGGTTTGGGGCCAGGGTGGACTGCTTGCTATCCAGCCTGCCGCCCTCGAAGACCGGCAGAAGAATGTAGTGGTCAGGGTCGGGAGGAGTCCAGAGCTGTATGGGGACTACCTGTGTCAGTTGGGATCCAGAGCCCAGTAAATGGCCCACCTCATGATTCTCTGGCACCTTGGTGGGATGGCATAGGTGAATCATCCATTTCCTCGTCTGTGGCACAAGCGTGAAGAAAGTCCTGTGCCAGGTCATTGAGGCAGCACGATGGCAGCAGTCTGTGTTTGCAGTGAGCTCAGTGGTAGCAGCCTGTCTCCCTTTCTGGTGGCACTTTGGCCTGGCCAGGGTGTGCTGGGAATCCTTTTCAGCCTAACAGCGGAGTGTGCATGGGTCTCCGGGGTTGCCAGGGCTAATACAGAAACGAGCAAAGGAAGGCTGCTAAGGACACACAGAATGGAGCCAGAGGAAAAGGATTCTCTGCAACACAAGAAAAGTTGCATCTCAAAGGTTCAAGGAAATGATAACATCCATTACTAGGATACTATAAAACATAAATTTATTCAATAAAAACACAGGCAAAAGACAATGTTAGTCTGAATACATACAACAGGTAGCACCCCAAAACAGGGCATGAACATTAACATTTCACATCGCTTTGACACTTTACCAAGAGGGGACTTGCTGTGTTCTGAGGGACTTCGTTGCTGTGAGAAGAGACCACCTAAATGGGAGCTCCGTATTCAAACCACCATCGCTGGGAGTATCACTTGTGGCATTCAGCTACTCTACACCCTGTAGCTGTTAGTGCAGTGTGAGGACCATGTGTTTAATCCTAGACAATGTTGGAAGTGAAAGTAAGTTTTCTGCATAAGTAAGTTCGGGGAGAACATGTCCAGTTTGTGGCCTGCTTTCAGCCTGCTCTTGTTTGCTGCTACCAGGACTGTGAAGCCTGCTTGGCCCTGAGGGAGCACTGCAGTTGAGAGCTTCTGAAACCCAAAAGATTGCTGCAGAATGTATTGGGCAGCCTGCCCTAATGGATACCCACTGTGTAATTTGCACCCCACGCTCCATAGAGTGACAATCAAATTTACTCAGATCATATTTTTCTTCTTCTTGTAACCCGGAGTGGAGAGTGGACTTTATTTATGGCATTGTGTGACTGCACTAATCAAGTCTGTACACCCCTCGCTGCTAAGTGTGGCTGGCACCCCTGAGGACATACACTGGGAACTCAGGTAAGAGGTTTTACTTTTCTGGGACTGTGTTTCTGGCTGCTCAGTGCCCCCCTCCCATCAAAGTTACCATATGAAATACTCCTAGATGTTGGGGGTTTATAAGTATTTGTGTGATAATATGGTAGTTATTGCTGAGAAAGACAAAAGAATAGGATTGTGCCAGAACTCAGTAGACATGTCTATGTGTTGGGTAGGTTTCTTTTATTTGTGTTAGTAAGGTTCTTCTTGTAGGTGAGATGTACTGTATAATATTACTCATTGATGTTCCATAATGAAGTTAAATACATGTAATGTGTTTTTTATAATGTGCTGAACTTCAACCTCCCCTTTTTTGGGCTTAGTTGCAATTGAGCCTTTAATAAACACAAACTCTAAACTGTCCCAGGCATCCTGAAACACTAGAGAGGTTGTGGACATATTCCTGAAGTGACGAGGAACTGTGGTTTATATAGTCTGAGTTTGTGAAAGATCAGTGCAGTTGGCACCAACAATCTGAATCCATGGGGCACACAATGGACCCAGTATTTCAGTAAAGGGTATGCCACTGTTATCTGTGACCAGTAGGCACTGACTTGCCCCATGGAGTCGGGGCAAGTGGAAGGCAAGTAGTTGTTTGCTAATTTACAAACTAGTTAACCAAGCACTGACATCAGACAGGAGTCACATAAAACACTACTCATTTTATTCATTTCGCCTTTAAGGGACGTGGCGAAACTCCAAGCTTGGGACTGTTAAATAAAAAGGGAGGCTCTCAGCAAGTTGTTCGACCAGAAATTCCCCTAGACATGGGAGTCACCTCCGATTGCTAACCCTCTCCTTACCAAAGGACTGCTTGGCAGGGAAGGCCAGAAGTAGGGATTGTGTTACATGTGGAAGGCTGTACAGGATTTGGCAGCTGATTGGCTGTTTGGATTTTGCTACCTATGCTAATACCAACTGGGTGTCGGGTGTTAAGAGCACTGTACAAATGGCAAATGCATGTGGGCGAATGCAGAAGGGTGATGGCAATATGGGCAAGTGTGACAAGAGATCGGCAGACCAGATAAGTATCTCTGCCCTCCTGACGCCACTCATATGGTGTTGGCTGTGGCTCTGAGGATGGTTATATTTCATTTGGAGGGCCCCCTGCATGTCGAAATGTTGTCTTGAGGTGAAACATTCTGGCTACAATGCGGGTTATCATGGTCTCTTTACAATTTGCTATTTGTGTGTGCCATGGTTTTTTTTTCCGGTATCTGCCACCATTTTGACTCATTGCCTTACTGCACCATTGCCCAAATAGTGGTCGCCCTTTTGCTGTTGCCCTTTTTGTCACGTGCCCTTTTAGATTCACTCTTTTCACGTTGTACCTGTGGATTGCATGTGACTGAAAGTAAAATGGTGTGTTATATCCTGTTCAGCTGGCACCAGTGTGGTGTACAAGCTTACATACTGTTTTAGTACTCCGTTTATTGCTTGCACATGGCACCACCCACAGACTTTGCTGCTTCTTTGTCTGAACGCAATTTGCCCACCACTAGTTTCCATGTTTTCTTAGGACCTGGTGAGGTCCAGCCAACTTTGCTGCCATGTGAGGTACTGCTAGAAGAGACTTTGTTAAATCCAGCTTATCCTGACTAAGAGAGAAGTCAACAAGTTTGAAATTGAGTTGCAAATCAGAACACAGCCTGTGTATTTGCCTGGAGCATCTCCAGCAGTTTTATGTGTGCTCAGATGGGAACAGCTCATGTGGTGTCCCACTGTCTTGTCTGCTCTCAAATGTACATTTGGATGCCAAGGGACCTGCTGGCTAGGATCTGTGTACCTCCCTAGAAGGTTCTCTGAACAGCTGGACTAGAGCTCCTCAAACCTATAATGTCCCTGCGGATCTGTTTCTGGAACAGTTGGCAGCTTTTTAAGAATGGACCTTTCCATCATCATCAAAACACCCCAGGCAGCCCATGATGTCATCATAAATCCAGGGGAAGGACCATCTGCAGGATTTGTTGTCCCTGACTGGCCTTCTCCCCAGAGGCAGTAGTGACCAGGCATCCATTGCTCCAGTGATCAATGTCCCAGAAGAGGAGCATCTCTGCAGGATATGCAGGAGGACTTGGAATGGACTGAACTTTAAAGCTGGCATCGTATAATGCTGTTTTCTATTACAGGTGTTAACAGTTCAGCTTGCTGAGATTGTTTGATCTGGGACCGTTCCAAAGTGGCCACAGAAGGTAGTCACTGTTTGCAGCAAAGTGTTTGCCATCCTGTACCTGCAGTATGGTTCTGTGTTAATAGCAGGGTTCCTTGAAGCTCGGAGAAACAGTAACTGTGTTGTGTGGCCTATGTGACCTCTTGCTTAACTGGATATTTCTGCTCTCAATAACAAGTCAAGAGACTTAAACATGGACAATATATTCTGAATTATGGTATTGATGAGTTGCTTAAGTGTTCCTGCGGTGAATCTGGCCACCAGTAGCATCTAAATTTCAGGAAGAATGTTTCCCTCTATTGCTGATTGTTACAATGTAATTTATTTATTTATTTATTGTGATGGTACCTATCTGGCATGGATGTCAGACTTCCTTAGCATGGGTGAGTATTATGCAGCTGTTACAGGAGGGGTTGCCAGGACCCATGTAACATGTAATCTTCATGGGTTACATTTTTGGGGTACAATTAAATACAGATGATTTGGAGGTTTTCTGTAAACAGACGTATCTCCCAGCTATTATGACAGAGGTTACAGAGTCAAAAAAAATGTTGCACTCAAAAACCAGACGGAGGACTCAACAATCTGCCTCACCATCCAGTGGTTGAATGCATGTTTAAAAATCCTCATACATTATAGCAATTGCTTTTCAGCTCAAATCGAGCTACAGCTACCTTGCCCCAGTGCTTTGGCTATCCTAGCCTTCCTCAGGGCATGGCAGAGGAGAACAACACCACAAACTTATGTAGCCAGCTGATTGAAGTCATCATAGCCACACAGTGTAAAAGTGCCCCAATATATTCTATCAAAGCCCATTCATTAAAATCTTATACAAAATATCACAGAAATACAAATGCTAACTGTTGCACATACTAACTAATTGATGTGTGTTATACAGTACTGTAAGTACTTCAAATGCAACAATTTCTTTTCAATGCTAGCTTCAAAAGACAGTCCATTTTAAAAGACAGTCTGGAAATTATCTAAACATTGTGTTTTCATAACTACAGACTGCTCTAAAGATGAACTTTCATGATGGTCCAGAAAGTTACAGCTTGTAGTCATTATATGCAGTACTAGACCTGAAAAGGTGTGTGCATTTGTTATTTGTGTCCAAGGTTTACTCTGTCTTCCACAATTTGGTTGTTTTGAACCATGCTGCACTTGCCATTGCTGTTCAGTCTGCTGGGCTGCTAGCTCCTGCTGACATCACTGTAGGGTAGAGGTGGACTCACACGTGTGCAGTGCCATGCAGTTGCAACAATGTTGCAAGGGAAACCTACCAGTACTCAGTGTACATACTGTGTTCCCCCTTCCCCAAGACACCCTGTTAGCAATGCATTATGCCAAAATCCAAATGCCTGCCTTTGTCACTGTGTGTTTTTTTTTTTAGTGAAATTGACTGCCCTACAGTGATGTCAGCAGTACAACCCTGGGTCCACAACAACACCAGGGTTACTATAGAAACTCTGGCACACCCTGCAGTTTTTAGCAGCTCAGAATGCAAAAACTAACTGTAGCGGACAGTAATGAAATACAATTCCAAAATCAATGCAAGAAGGGTTAATTTATGCATGAAAGTCAAAAGAACTGGTGAAGGTCCTCCTTAATTTTGGACTACAGTGTATATAGTCCCTAATAGAGACAGAGAGCAACAGGTCTGGTAAATCGCATGTGATTTCCCACTCATTTTGTATAGATCAAGTTGATCGATGGGATCCACATGGGAACTTCTGATGACAGTATAAAGGATATAAAGAAAGCCAGAAACCCGTAGTACAAAGAGGAGACAAGAAAGTAAAAATCTTCAATTATAACGGGAAAGGCTTAAGATCACCACTGTTCATTTAAACCTGCTGGTCTAACACTCTAATTTATAATCCAGTAACTTTCCAGTCCCAGTAGCAAATTTTGTCTCTCTCTCCTATATCATGATGGAGTTACACATTCAAGTCCCATGAATGTTAAAGCCTCAGAATTTGATTCACGCACCTCGCAAAAGTGTGCCCTTACTGGTGTATCTAATCTCTTGTTTTCAATGCTTCTAACATGTTCCTGGATTCTAATTTTCAAACTACACACTGCTTATCCACATAAAATCTTACCACAGGTGCACCATAAACTATAAACCACAAAGGTTGTGGATGATATCACTTACATTCCCTGATAACCACTTTTTGTGAAGGTCCTTAGGATGAATAAAAACGTTACCTTGTTCTGAATGCTTACAGATGTTACATGATTTAACATTTTCCTTTGGTTTTTGTAGTATGCAGTTTTGATTCTCTTGTGGTTTTGGTGAGGCAGGTAATCTAATGTGGACTAGTATATCTCTGAGATTAGATGCACGACTAAAACTGACACAAGGTTTCTGTCCTCCACATCTGCTAACAGTCTCATTCCCCATTAAAATGGGTCTGTTTTAAAAAATAACATGGCCAATCTTACCCGTCCAATTATTATACTCCATAAGAGAAGCGATGGGGTCAGAATGTAGTTTCTTATTTTCATTTTTCTTAAGAAGTTGGTTCCTGTCACAAGCTAGTGTCCTTTCTTCTGATTTGGTGGAGAGGCTTTTGTCATAACCTCTTGCAAAAAAATCCAGATCTCGCTACATTCTGCCCATTTTTTGGAACGTTTCAACATCACCACAGTTCCTCCTGAAAACACTGCCTGTATGGGACTGAATTGTTTCAGGTGACTGGATGTACATTAGCTGTATGTTATATTGAAAATGTTGCAGTTGCTTTCCAATAACAATTAGTTTCAACAGTTTTTGGTCTCAGTTGTGTGCTGTAAATGGTGACCTCCAGGAAACTAAGTTCCTCTTTACTGGGCACATGTGTAAATCTCATATTTAAGTTATTCCTGTGTAGCCAGTCCATAACATCAACTATTTATGTTTCCTTGCCATATGCAAACTATGTCATCTATAATGCGATACCACGTTTTTATTTTATAAAAGGCTGTAGCCTGTAGTTCTATGGGGGGATAGCTCCTCCCCCATCCTCTATTTAAACATTCTAACAATGCCCCTCAGCTTAGAGCGAGTCACTACGCTTGGTGCTACATGCTGTGTGCTGGCTCTTCCTCTTCTCCCCTCTGTGCCTCCCTCATGCCTTTCCTCTGCTTCCATCTCCTGTCGTCATTGCCCCCCTTTGTTTTCTACCTGTCTTTTCCTCCTTGTTTTCCTGCCCCAGTTCATCTGTACCTTTGCCTTTCTTCTGTTTACCTTTCTTTTGGGCTCTCCTTCATTTCTTTATAAGCTTCCTCGTCAGTGCTGCTGGTGTCTGCACTGCAGCGTCACTCCAAGATCTCTACCGGTCCGGCTTACTCCTCGCATCCTGGACTCTGTTCTTCCCTCACCGCTGCTCCTACCTCCTACTCTGGATATCCTGTAACTTCACTCATCTCGCAGCTCATAAGCTTGCTACCGCTTACTCCCTTGGTCCACTTCTGCTACACTTCCTTGGCAGGGAAGCATTTCAGGCTCAGTGCCCCATCTTGCAGCTGGAGCACTGCCACCATGCCTGCATAACCCGCCCCTTCATCCTGCAGCTAAGCGGGGTGGGGAACTCTGGATTCTCTTTCTTTACTGGCACCATGTGCCTGCTGACTACAGCCATGCACCACTTTTACCTGATATCACTGCCTACGAGTCACCTTCGGGCTGGGGGTTCCACATTTAATCAATGTGCATTTGATCTGCTACATCAACTTATCCAGCCATGTTAGATACCAGATACTCTGTCAACCGACATGTATGTCAACTGTTCAGCGCCTTCTGCAAGAGCAGAGAATTTACAACATCCACATTTTGAGAGTGGTCACACAATTGCAATTATTTACTCAGTGTGTTTGAACCCTAGAACTTAAAACTCTCATCTATAGGATAGAGCTCATTGTTTCCACTGGACACTTCATTCAGACTGCTTTGTACACATATTGTTCCTTCATCTGTTCATGACTGTCGCCTTGTTCGGAAGATTTAGTACAATCTACAATATGTCTGCCATGATGGTGCAATCCAAAGGTCACTCTTGATTGGTCCTGATTGTACTGCAGCCATTTTGGGCCACTGTGCTCCCAACTCCTGCACAGCCATGCTTAGCGCAACATGGTACTGCTTTCAGCAGGCCCAGGATGTCTCACTCAACATATCCAGGCACCTTAACCCTGAAGTTCCAGGATATGTATGCCCCCTATTGACATTTTCTATGTACATCATTGTATTCTCCTTTCGAATCCACTCTTGCAGCTTCCTTTCTCCAACAGGCCTAGATGGAGGCCGCTATATTGCCATCCTGACTCTGTTAGTCCAGTCAACCTACGTGGACACTGGCTCAACTCCCTCACTTCTACTGCTCTCAAGGCAGACCTATGTGGGGGTCCCGCTGGTCCAGCTAGCCTATTTGGAGGCCTAGTTGGACTAGTTCACATCTGCCCTTCTCAGGCAGACCTATGTGGGGGTTCTGCTGGTCTAGCTAGTTTAAGTGGAGGCTTAGCCCAACTCACTCACTCACTCTACTTCTCCTCAGGCAGACTTACATGGGGGTCCTGCCACTCCAGCTAGCTCACGTGGGGGCCTAGTTCGCTACTCAAACACCTTACATGCTGTTCTCTGTTGGCTCTCCATGGGGTCCCTCTGGTGTATGAACCGGGGACCTTCATATCGCCTTGATCAGTGCACTCTTCGAATCCTGCATTCCTGCTGCCATACCGGTTCAGCTGCACATAACCATTCTACACCTTCCTCACCTACACCTTGCTTGGGTTTCAGCTCAGCCTGGCTATATTGATGGCCTCTCAGCATTCATTAAACTCCTCCTGTCATCCTGCACGGGATCTCCAGTTTAGCTCGGCCTCTGTGAGAGCTATCATTTCATCCACGCATACTACAGTGACGGGCGGACTCCGGGGATCCATCATCTCAATAATCTGTGCCCAACAGAGGCATCTGCTCACCATTCATGATTTCATATTACAGTGAATTTGCTGGGGCTTGTCCTCCTTATATCGGACCATCGCCACTACAGCAATGGCGGACCATGGGATCCTACCATCCATTTCTCAGAAACCCAACTCTGTGGCATGGCAGACCATGCAGGCTACCGCCATCTAAAAACATACACACTCCTCAAGGGGGCCCTTCTTCTTAGCTAGCATATCTTATAATGGCGATGGTGAACCCACATGGGGGTCTCACCATCCTGAATCAATCATGCTCCACAGAGGCATTTCTCCTTACTCAAACATCTTGCCATCTTCACAAAAGCTGATCCATGTGGGGTCTTGTCTTCTCCATGCCCAGCTTGTCCATTTGAACCTACCCTATTTCTTCATTTAGTACTTCTTCTACTGCAGTTTATCCCTATTTCTGGTCCAGTCAACCAAATATCTACACGCACATCTCCATAGGGTATTCCATAATCCTTGAACATCTCAGGACAATTCTCCTTCCTGATGAGTACTTGAGTGTACATTACTGTTTCCTGGATTCCTGCTCCAAGCAAGCCTCCCATTTGCATAGACTCTAACTCAATTTTATTCCTGCTGGGCAACACTGCCGACCATGTCATCCTCAGAGATTTCTACGTCCTCAAACATTTACACGTCAGCAGTCATCTTCAACCATGCTGGCTATACATGTCCATTTACAGCTGTTTCTCTCACAGCTACCTTGGTCCGGATTATATTGTCCCTCATCCAGACATCACTCCTAGCTGGATCTCCTCATCTGCCAGAACCTCATCTTCAGCGTTGACTCCTGCTCATCATAGACTTCGACAACAAGACTTGGAATTCTACCTGGGAAATCTAGCCTTCACCGGCCTTTACACTTTACTGTGCATAGACAGCTGTTTTACATTCTCACCAGATGTACCTAGCTCTACTCCCCATCAAAGGTAATTGCTGATTCTACCTCCGCTTCCCTCCTGACAGCATCGGAGACCATCCATTTCTATATGGATGTCCACCACAATGGCCTACGTCTTCAGCATACGGTCTCAGCGTTATCATGGGATATCTTTTCTAACTGCTGCTTCGTCTTGCCAGGGGGCCTAGCGCTTGTTCAATGCATTCTGCTTCACCTTGGCCAACCTACGTGAGGTCTCACCTTCATTCTGTAACCTATGCGCTGGTGGTCCACGTAGGGTCCCACCATGTCTCTGGTTTCACCCACATAGGGCCTGGCTACTTGCTCATCCACATTCAGTCTCCTCTCAGCCAACCCACATCGAAGTCTCACCGTCTTTACCGGAACCCAAACAATGGCGTACCGCATGGGGTCTGCCATGTCCCTGCTTTGCCCCGCAAAGGGCCTGGCTACATGATCAATGCATTCCTACTCACCCTTAAATGGGGCCTATCTGTTTGCTCTACACATTTGTGCTTCGCCCTGCAAGAGGGTCTGGAGGTTTATTCCGCTTTGCCCCGCAATGGGGACCTGGATGCTGCTCAATGCATTCAATCCAATGTGGCTGACCCATCTAGGGTCTCGCCTTCTCTACTAGAACTATGCAGTGTCAGATCACCTGGGATTTGCCATTCTTTCTACTCCACCCGCAAGAGGGCCTGGCTGCTTGCTCACCATAATCCATTTACATCTACTAGAACGGACTTCCTCCTTCATTGCACTCAAGGATCAACCATCAACCAGTTCTACATTCTTTCCCTTCAAATTATGATTTAGCGAAAACCCGCTAGCCGAGCTGCGTGACTATGTACTATTCTTTGCCATCTACACCTATAAATATTTGGACTTGAATGTGCTACCTTCCTAGGATATTGTCTCTCTATGGTGGACTCTGCATTCAGCAGTACCTCGTCTTCCAGGGTATCTGCTTGCCATCGAACACAGGACATGCCTCTTTTTCTCCCAAACCACTTCAGTTAATTTGAGCAACAGGTCAGTGGTATCTTTAAGATAAGATTTTAACCTCACCACATATTTTTTTCAATAAGTAGTCAATGAATTTCCCCATGCATTAAAGCAATGGATGGCGAAGCAGATCTTTGAGTTCTTTGTCTGGTTTTGAGTGCTAAATTTTTTGGGACTCTGTGTTCCATTTGAAAAGGGCTGGCTGCTCTTTTATGCCTAGTACCTCACCACCATCACAGTTCTGAGACAAGGAGTGTGTTATGACTCAGGTTACCAGGACCCACATAACATGTAAATTAATGTTTCATGTATTTTGGGGAGCCATACAGTGCAAAAATAAAAGTAATGTGCTTATGTGTTAAAGCAAGCAGGGTCTAAGCCTAGCCCTGAGTATCAAGGTTCAGAAATGTTTTGAATGTTAACAGAGTGCATCCTGTTGACCACATAAGGTTTCAGCTTGGTGACAGAATGTCTAGGTAGGACGTGAACCAGTATCCCCCACTGGCAGGGAGGGTTCCTAGGCGATGTTTCTTGCCAGCTAGGGGCATATAAATAAGGTCTTCATGCTGCCAAAAAGAGTTCTCTCATGCGTCCCAGTCTGGGATGCAACTGCGTGTATGAAGCTCCAACTTTAGCGCCTCCATCTGCACTTCTTCAGCTGTGACTAGCCTGAGGGGGCCTGCTGACCCAGTTATGGTAGCAGGGTTCCTGGGTCCAGGTGGCACAGACTCACTCTGGTGCAGGACTCTGAGGCTTAGGCCCAACTGGGGTCCAACACTGGGGTGGAGGGAGCCTGTTGGAGGTCCACCCTCAAGAATGGCCTCCTTGATGGCTTGTGCACCAACTGTTCTGGGTATTCTGAATTGGTGGAGAGGTTGTCATCAAATTTCTGATCTTATGGAAATCGAGTCTTCATAGTTGACACTGAAGATCTGAGCCCCAGGGGCAAGGGCTGACCTGGTGTCTCGTGAGGAGTGGCTGCTGTTGCCTGTAACTAATAGGTGCTGACTTCAACCCCATGGAAGAGCGGGCAAGAGGCAGGCCAACCAAGATAGCCATACACAATCATTTTTGTTAATGTGTGTGTTTAGGTAGTTACCTCTTGCATACCTCTCAACCTTTTGTCTCCTGAATCAAGGACAAGGCTTAATGAAATCAGGGACAAATACCCAAAATCAGGGACACATCTTAATAATTGATACAATTCATTCAGAATGCTGATAGAATAAGAGGATTTGTGTTAAGATGTATGTTCTGAAGAAAAACAAGTCTGAATCTTTAATGTTTGACATTATTTTGTTATTTTAATCCTCACTCTTCTGTCACAAAAACACAAATTTTACAAGGACAGAGGAAAATTTTGAGGCAAAATCAGGGACAGTTAAGAGGTATGCCCTCTTGTTTTGATCTCTGCCAAAGGCACCATATTGCTCCCTTCTTTGCCTTTCAGGGCTAGGTGCCCCCTGAGGTTCTCATCCAGCTCACAGCCACAGGAGGACCACAACTAAAAAAGAAATCCCTGTATGTCAGCCTCAGCACTGGGGAAATGTGTCACTAGTGTAATAACTGAAGTTTGGGTAGGACTGTAACAAGGATGAAACTGTAAATATGTTGCTGCATTAATACGCTGCTCCATTCACACCAGGGGTGCCCAGAATTGGCCATTTCTGATCTGATTGGATTGTTTAGGTATTTATGATTTTCCAGTTCATAGAAACAGAGAATTTGTCAGAAGAGAAGGACTGATAATGACTGCTTAGCCCACCTAGTCTGCCCATTTCCCTGCCTATAGTATCCCCACAGATCCTAGTTGATCTCTAGCCCATTCATCACCCCGTCCCTTTCTCTAAGATTTCCTTCTGCCTATCCCATGCATTCTTGAACCCCACCACTGTTTTCACCTCCACTACCTCCACTGGAAGACTGTTCTAGGAATCCACCACTCTTTCTGTGAAGAAGTACTTCCTCAGTTCCATGTCATAATAGAGACTGTGGAACGGCAATGCGTGAGAACGGTGATGAACTGACATCGTGACCACATTTGGGAAAGTCTTTTCTTGCAGGGGGCAAATTTGGCCCCACACAACCATTATTACATATTATAACTCTGGGAAGAGGGCACAACTTGGGGATGGGGTGGGAATGAGGTTGGTGCTGTTAATCCACTGCCATTCTGATGTGTTGCCGTTCTTCATTCACTATCTTCAGGGGATACCTACTTGCCTCACATCTTTGCTGACTTTTTTTGTGTAGAAGTACTTCCTCACATCTCTCCTGAACCTACACTCCTCCATTTTTTTATCTTACCCCCTTGTCCTGGAGCACTTTTGTTTTCTGGAAAATAGTTCTCTCCTGTACCTTGTTTGGCTAAAGTCATACCATGATGATGCCTCGTACCAACTTTCTGGGTACTCACTGCTCCACCTGGACACACCAGGTGGGAAAAGGGGTGGGGGGTGTTGCGCTATATGTGCAGGAGCATATCTCTGCCTCCGCCATCAATAACTCTACCCCTAACTCCCCACCTGAATGGATCTTGGCTGACTTAACCCTTGGGGCATCAAAGAAACTTCATAGGCTGCTGCTACACCCCCTGCTGGGGAGTGTCCAGGGCCTATCTAACTTTCTAAAGGGACTTGCTTCTGTCTCACCACAACAAGACACCGTCCCTCTTGGTGACCTCAATCTCAACTGGACAGCAGTGCCAGACACTGACTATGCAATGCTGTTGAAGTCCTACAACCTGGAGCAAGTCATTTCCTCACCTACCAGGTACAACCACCACTCCCTAAACCTTACCACCCTAGACTGGATTATTACTAACTGGGCTGATCTAGTTCTCCAGGCAGGCACAATGCCTGATTCAATCAGTGACCACACCCTCACCTATATCGTGTTGACTACAAAGTCCAGCCATCCACCCCATAAACTCCTGTCCACCAGAAAATTTAATATCAAGACCTTAATGCTGCCCTGGATGACGCCAAGAGCATAAACTGGTCTGCCCTCTACCGTCTTAAAAATGTCTCTTCCGCAGTTACTTTCCTCACTGATGTTCTTCAGAGGCTACAAGATAAACACTTTCCCATTGCCACCGGCTGGTCAGAGGGCTGCACCAAATGGCTATCTAAAGAGCTGCTGGCACTAATGAAGATAGGGACTCCAAATGGAGGGCCTGCAAATTTTCACCATCACCACAACTGAGGCAGTATAGTGCAGTGGTCTAAGGCTCTGAGCTGCAAATCTGGTGACATCTAGCAGACCAGATCTGGGTTTGAATCCCTCAGCTTCCACTTGGATACTGTGTGACCCTGAGCAAGTCACTTAACCTCCTTGTGCTCCCAGGTCGCTCCTGTAAAAAAGCTTTCAGCTTAGTGTGCTATACCTGGTTAAACAAATAAAAAAAATAAACTCTGGAATGCTTATAGGCACTTGCATAACACTTGTAAACAAGCATTTGTCAATGCTGAACGTTGATTGCGTTGAGCTCACTCACTGCCCCTGTGTCACTCACTCATTCTGTTTCTCCCGGCACTGCTGGCTGCCCTTTTGTACTGGGATTCTGCTTGCGGTGGCACCTTTTTCTGCCCACAAAGATATCTGCAACTGTCCTAACAGAGCTCTGTTGAGGTCGCTCTCTCTGCCTGTCTCACTCGCTCACTCTGTTTCTCCTGGTGCTGCAGGCTGCTCTTTTGTACTGGACTTCTGCCTGCATTGGCACGTTTTGCTGCCCATAAATAAATATGCAGCTGTCTCGACAGAGCTCTGTTGAGGTGGGTTACTCCCCCTCTCTCACTCGTTCATTCTGTTTCTGTGGCGCTGCAGGCTGCCCTTTTGTACTGGGCTCCTGCCTCTGTTGGTGGCTTTTTCTGCCCACAAGGAAATTTGCAGCAGTGCTGACACAGGTCCGTTGGGGTAGCTCACTCCCCCTCTCTCACTCACTCGTTCCGTTTCTGCCGGTGCTGCAGGCTGGTCTTTTGTACTGGGCTCTTGCCTGCATTGCCATCTTTTCTGCCCACAAAGAAATCCACAGCAGTCATGACAGAGCTCCATTGAGCTCACTCCCCCACCTCTCACCTGCTCATTGTGTTTCTCCCGTGCTGCAGGCTGCCCTTTGTACTGGGCTTCTGCCTGCATTGCACTTTTTCTGCCTCACAAAGAAATCCACAGCTGTCCCAATAGAGCTCTGCTGAGGTTGCTCACGCCCGTCTGTCTCACTTGCTCATTCTGTTTCTCCTGGCACTGCAGGCTGCCATTTTGTAGTGGTCTCCTGCCTCTGTTGGTGTGTTTTTCTGCCCACAAAGAAATGTACAGCAGTCCTGACAGAGCTCCCTTGAGCTTGTTCACTCCCCCTGTCTCACTCGCTCATTCCATTTCTGTGCGGTGCTGCAGGCTGCCCTTTTGTACTGGGCTCCTGCCTGCATTGCCACCTTCTTCTGCCCACAAAGAAATCTGCAGCAGTCCTGACACAGGTCCATTGAGGTAGCTCACTCCCCTCTCTCACTCGCTCATTCTGTTTCTGCCAGGGCTGAAGGCTGGCCTTTTGTACTGGGCTCCTGCCTGCGTTGATGCCTTTTTCTGCCCACAAAGAAATCCACAGCAGTCATGATAGAGCTCCGTTGAGCTCGCTCACTCTCCCTCTCTCACTTGCTCATTGTGTTTCTTCCGGTGTTGCAGGCTGCCCTTTTGTACTGGGCTTCTGCCTGCATTGGCACCTTTTTCTGCCCACAAAGAAATCCACAGCTGTCCCGACAGAGCTCTGTTGAGGTCACTCACTCCACCTGTCTCACTCGGTCATTCTGTTTCTGCTGGCACTGCAGGCTGCCATTTTGTAGTGGTCTCCTGCCTCTGTTGGTGCCTTTTTCTGGCCACAAAGAAATCTGCAGCAGTCCTGACTGAGCTCGGTTCAGCTCGCTTATTCCCCCTCTCTCACGCGCTCATTTCATTTCTGTCAGCACTGCAGGCTGCCCTTTTGTACTGGTCTCCTGCCTGCAGTGCTGCCTTCTTCTGGCCACAAAGAAATCAGTAGCAGTCACGATAGAGCTCTGTTGAGCTCGCTCACTCACTCCCCCTCTCTTACTCATTCGTTCTTTTTCTCCCGCCGCTGCAGGCTACTCATTTGTACTCAGCCCCTGCATGCATTGCTAACTTTTCCTGCCCACAAAGAAATCCATAGCAGTCTCAACAGAGCTCCATTGAGCTTACTCACTCCCCCTCCCTCACTCAATTGTTCTGTGTCTCCCGGCGCTGCAGGCTGCCCTTTTGAACTGGGCTCCTGCCTGAGTTGTCACCTTTTCCTGCCCACAAAGAAATTCGCAGCAGTTCTGACAGGGCTCAATTGAGCTCGGTCAGTCCCCCCCAGTCGCTTGATCCTAATCTGTCCCAAACACTGATTTCCGACAGCGACTGCGGTATTCTGCGCCAGAAGTGCGGAAGCACATTTCTGCCAGGATGTGAAAAATGACAGCTGTACTGTTCATAAGGAGGTGTGAACAAATGCCAGTGTTGAAAATATGGCGTGAAAATATTATTAATTTGCAAACTTACAAGGGTGCGTGGAACCTGCACAGCACACGCTAGTAACACAGTCATTTTATGGAGTTTCATCACAAAATTTTCAACATAGGCATTTTAAGACCTCTGCTCATGAACAGTGTCAGTGTGATTTTCTTAATATGTCCCGAACAGCCAGCCCAGTGGTGCTCAGGTAGAAGCGCTGGATGGCATGCTGATGACCCAGGTTCGGGAACGAGCTTAGACCACCGGGGGTCAGCAGGGGAGAGAGAGGATTGAGCTTCCGATGGACAGCTCTCCTCTCCCACGAGGGAGGGGGGCACCTGCTCGGTACTTGGTTGGCCTCTGGCGGAAGCCAGAGGCACAGCAAGCACAGGAGCATGCAAGAAAAAGGGTTAGGAGTGACGGACGTCAGCGGGAACGCCTTGACGTCAGGGCACCGGCCACTTACTCAGAAAGGAGGAAAAATACACCACCAGAGCACGGGTAGATGGAGCACCGGTACTGACCCTAATGGTGACTGTCTGCCTGACCACCAGGGGACCCTACGAGACATTGAAGTTATCGGGACTTTGGTGTCCTGTCCCGTACCCGCCTGGGGGGGGTATATCCACGGCTCCATGGGGAACTCCTGGGGATTCAGGTAAGGCAAGTCATGGGGTGGTACCTTGGTGTCTCCCAAAGAAGCGTAGCTCCGGGGTGAGGAGGCGATAAAACAGAAAGTATAAAAAAAATAATATGTCCCAACACTGATTTCCCAGCAATCACGCTGTATTGTAGCCAGAAGAAGTAAAATCCATTTCGGTCTAGGAGGAAATGACAGCTGCACTGTTCATATGAGGTGTGCAAAATGGGCAATGCTGAAAATCTGGAGTGAAAATATTAAAAGTTATGAAGTTACAGCGTGCATGGAAACTGCGCAATGCACATTCGTAACACACTCATTTAATGACTTTCGTCACCAAATTTTCAACATAGGCATTTTAGGACCTCTGCTAATGAACAGTGTCACTGTCATCTTCATAATGTGTCCCAAACACAGATTTCCCACAGTGACCACGCTATTCTGCGCCAAAACTGCGAAAACACATTTCAGCCAGGATGTGAAAAATGACAACTGTACTGTTCATAAGGAGGTGCAGAAGAATGGCAATGTTGAAAATCTGGACTGAAAATTATTAATTCATGAGATTCTGACGTGCATAGCAAACTGCAAGTAACGCACGCTCGTAACAATAAATTTATAAGTATCGCCACCAGATTTTCAACACAGGCATTTTAGGACATCTGCTCTTGAACAGTGCCACTGTCATATTCTTAATCTGTCCTAAACACTGATTTCCCACAGCGACGCTATTCTACGCCAGAACTGTGAAAACACATTCGGCCAGGATGTAAGAAACAGCTGTACTGTCACAAGGAGGTCTGAAAAAATGCCAGTGTTGAAAATCTGGCATGAAAATATTACAAATTCACAAAGTTATGACGTGCGTAGCAACTACTGTACGCTCATAAAGCCCGTGGTATCATGTTTTCCTGGCGAATTTGCAGTAGGCTTTTTGAGCCACCTCATGAACACCCGCACTGTCGTTTCATTAATCGGACCCAAAAGGGGATTCCGCGCAGTGACTGCGAAATCACCTTTCCGGGTGAATAATGCCATGACAGTGCCAGAATTCATGAGGAGGGGTCCCAAAAACCCCAAGTTGAAAATTTGGTGCCAAAATTCCAAAAAATTCCTGAGATATGCATCAAAGTTGAAAAAAACTCTATTTAATCCATTATACAGCTTACTGACATTTCCTCAGTTCGGAGTCGGCTTTGAAGAGTGCAGAGATGTTCCCGTCCACCGAAGATCATTGCGCCAGACTCCGGGTAAGTACGGGGTAAGGGGGTGGGGAGGCAGGGTGCGCGTGGGTGGGCGCAGCTTTTGGGAGGGGCAGGAGACTGCAGAGGGACTGTTTTCTTTTTACAGGTTAAAAACAAAAAAGACATCAGCGGGACCGTTTTGATTTTACAGGGACAAGTGGCATGCTGGGGTGGGCTCCCAGCATGCCAACGAGACTATTTTTTGGGGGCAGCTGTAGCTGATGGGAGATTGGGCACCCGTTGTACCACAACAAAAGAGGGAGTGACATTATGCCGATGAGGATTGGGCACCCGTCGACGAACAACAAAAGCGGAAGGTGGAGCTACATAATGCCAACGGAGGTGGGCTTCCCTGGTAGCAACATAAACTTTGGGGCACTGAAGCCGGCGAGGGACTGGGGCCCCATCGGCCAAATAAACATGGTGGGGGCACATGCTGCTGGGGAGATTGAGCACCCCTCAGTGGGGGTGAATATTGTTTGTGAACAGGGCAGCAAGCCGCCGCCATGTTTACAAACAATATCAGTGTTTCAAACTCCTGCCATGCAATGACGGGTCGCTCCCTCATTGCAGTGAATGGCTGACGCTGCAATGAGGAGGCGGCCCCTGATTTCAGCGGCTAAAGTTTT
Source organism: Neoceratodus forsteri (assembly GCA_016271365.2). Classification (NCBI taxonomy): domain Eukaryota; kingdom Metazoa; phylum Chordata; order Ceratodontiformes; family Ceratodontidae; genus Neoceratodus; species Neoceratodus forsteri. The sequence continues at coordinate 1,104,633,996 of CM057449.1, read as the reverse complement.
ATAAGTTGTTGGCACGCTGGCTGAACTAGTGTCAGCAGCAGTGTGCCATGGCATTGAGGGAAGCGGGCCAAGCCTTTAAAGGCTGTGGGGGCTTTGGCCACAACAGTGCCACGTCTCCATAACCTGCTTCTGGAGAAAGCTGCCGCAATATGTTTCTTGCGCATGCGCACAATTAACATAAAAAGCAATCAAGATGCTGAAATGTACTTATTTCACTAACATGCAAAAAAGTTCCTTTGGGAACCCCAGCAGCTTCTGGGCCTCTGTTGGTTCCCTTATAAATCCCAAATCAAATAAGCGAATAATCCAACTTGCATCCCCACTGGCCCAATTGATGACCCCACTTGCGCAAGGTAACTTTCTGCCCCTACTAGACTACTGTTCCCCTGTTTACACTGCCATGTCCATTTCTCTTCACTCCCACCTTAACACCACATATAATTCCACATGCCACTTTGTCCTCCAAGCTCCTTATACCACCCACCACTTTGCACTCTATCAGTCTCTTGGCCGATACCTTTAACTCTATGTTTATGAACCTAACTGTGTACCTAAGCAAACTCCCTTCCCAGTCCACTACAAGACATGATAGTGGCTCCCATGGTGCCTACTCCAGCTCCTCAGCAAGTGCCACTTCCACTTCCTCCTTTTACTTTAGGGATATTGATCACAATGTCACCAATAAGCTGGTGAAGCACTTCCTAACAGAGGGAGCCTGTGCAGTGATGGACTATACCCCTCTTTCCTGAAGATTATCTTCCCAGCTCTTGTCAGACCCCTAACCTACATGTTCAACCTTGCCCTCACATCAGCAATGGTTCTTGACTGCTGGAAACATGCACTTGTGCCAATTTATAAATCAATTGATCCCCTCGCCCCAGAGAACTACAGGCCCATCTCCCTCCTCCTACACCTTAGCAAGATGCTGGAAAAAATTGTCCATTACCAACTGTCAGAACACCTACATAAATACAACCTCCTATATCCCCTACAGCATGGTTTCCATAAACACCACAGTACCTCCTCAGCCTTTGCGTGTTTCACTGACCATGTCCTCAGGAACATGGATTTGGGCAAGCAACAAAGTATGGTGTTTGTGGACTTGTCAAGGTGTTCGACCTAGTCATCAACAAGCTCCCTCCACAATACCTTGCTTCACTTTGGCTGCCCCCCAAATGCTGCTGATTGATTCTGTTGATACCTTTCAAACAGGTCCCAGTCCATGCTAATTGGGAAAGACTCTTCTGTCTCACTGCCCATTCACACTGGGGTTCCCCAAGGCTCCATCCTTAGCCTGCTACTGTTCTCTATGTTCATCAATGTGCTCCCAGCAACTAGTCTAAACTGCAGTGCTCTACTCTACGCAGATGACCTAGTTCTATACCACAGTGACAAGTCCCTGCAATCCATCTCCAACTTCACACTCAATTACAGTGCAACGCACAATTGGTTCCTCTCTTGCAAACTACTTGTAAATGAGAAAAAAATGAAAGTCCTGCTCTTCGGCGCCAAACCATATATCGTCAAGGTCGCAAAATTCACCACATCCCTCACTGTGCTCACACCAGCAGGCTTTCCCCTTGAAACTGTCTCCATGTTTAAATATCTTGGGGTGATGCTAGATCCCTGTCTTACCTTCAATGAGCATATAAATCTCATGGTGAGGAAAATTCACCAGAAACTAAGTGCCGCCTACTGCCTTAAGTAACTCCTGTCCTCGGAGGCTTGCGTGGCAATTGTGCAAGGTAACTTTCTGCCCCTACTGGACTACTGTTCCCCTAGTTACTCTGCCATGTCTGTTTCTCTTCGCTCCCACCTTAACACCACATATAATTCCACATGCTACTTTGTCCTCCAATCTCCATAAACCACCCACCACTTTGCACTCTATCAGTCTCTTGGCTGGCTCCCTCTTCTAGGCTGATTTGACTATGTTATGGGTTGCCTGGTCGACTGCATTGTCAGAAATTACCTGCAGCCCCCCTGTGCTTCGCTTCTGGCTGAGAGAGCAGCCTCTAGGAATCTCAGAGTATCCTCTGTCACCCCTCTGGAATTCCTTCGTATCTCGACAAGTATGGGCAGCAAGGCCTTCTCTATCTCATCCCCCTCCTTCAGGAACCATCTCCTGTCATCCATTCGCTCATCACCTTCCCACTTGTCTTTCAAAACAAACCTGAAGGATTGGCTTCTCACTGACACACATGACAAATCATATGAGGAGCCAATGCATGAATTAAACATGTACTCCCTGGAGCAGCGGAAGGAGAGGGGAGACGTGACTGAGACTTTCAAATTCCTAAAAGAAATAAACAATGTACAGGTCCAGGAGCTGTTCCATATCAAAATCACTCAAAAATGACAATGGTACTGCTCATAAGGAGGTGTGGTAAAATGGCAATGTTAAAAATCTGGTGAAAATATTGAAAATTTGTGAACTTACAAGCGTGCGTAGGAACTCTGCAATGCTGCGCTCATAAAACAGTCATTTTAGAATTTTTCACCCAGATTTTCAACATAGCCATTTAAAACCTCTGCTCATGAACAGTGTCAGTGTGATTTTCTTAATGTGTCTCTTACATTGATTTACTTACCGACTGCGCCATTGTGCACTACATGAGCGAAACACATTTTGGGTGAGATGTGAAAATGACAGCTATACTCTCATAAGGAGGTGTGGTAAAATGGCAATTTTGAAAATCTGGAGTGAAAATATTGAAATTTTTGCAAACTTACGGCGTCGCGTGGAACTGCGCAATGCACGCTAGTAATACGGTCATTTTTTAGGAATTTTTTCACCAAATTTTCAACATAGCCATTTTAAGACCTCTGCTCATGAACAGTGTCACTGTGATTTTCTTAATGTGTCCCGTACATTGATTTTGCGCACCGACTGTGCCATTGAGCGCTACATGGGCGGAAAACATTTTGGGTGAGATGTGAAAAATGACAGCTGTACTGCTCATAAGACAATGTGGTAAAATGGCAATGTTGAAAATCTGGAGTGAAAATATTGAAAATTCGCGAACTTACGAGCGTGTGTAAGAACTGCGCAATGCACGCCCATAAAACAGTCATTTTTAAGAATTTTTCCACCAAATTTTCAAAATAGGCTTTTTGAGAGCCCACCTTATGAACACTGGCAGTGTCATTTCATTAATCATTTAAGAAAGGTGATTTCACGCAGTGGCTGCGAAATCACCCTTCGGGCCCGAGTAACGCCATGACAGTGACAGCATTCATGAGAAGGGGTCCCAAAAACCCCATGTTGAAAAGTTTGGTGCAAAAATTCCAAAAAATGCCTGAGATATGCAATAAAGTTGAAAAAACCCTATCTATCCCATTATACAGCTTACGGCATTTCCTCAGTTCACAGTTGGCTTTGAAGAGTGCAGATGTGTTCCGGTCTGTCAAGATCATCGCGCCGAGCTCTGGAGATAAGTATGGGGTGGGGGGTGTGGGAAGGCAGGGTGCGCAGTGGGTGGGTGTGGGTTGTGGGAGGTGGGCAGGGAGAAGCGCCAAGGCACAGTTTTTGTATTTACAGGTTTTATTTCCTAAGACGACGAGGGACATTTGCCACGCTAGGGTGGGCTCCCAGCATGGTAGCTGGAAGGATGTTGGTGGGGAGCAGAAGCCGATGGGGGATTGGGCACCCCCGTCAGCCATAACATCATTTTCCCACACTGGGGTGGGCTCCCAGCATGGCACATGGATGCTTTAGGGCGTGATGCAGGCCGGCGGGATTAAGCACCCCTGTCGGCCCGTATGTAGTGTGGGGGAGGGGAAGGTGCATGGAGCACGCAGTGTGTGTCTCGGCGCGATGCGGTGCTTGGAGGGGAGCTCTGCTTACTGAAGCGGAGCTCTCCCTTTCAACTGTATGTCACTGCATTTCAGCTGTCATAGACAGCTGGAGCAGTGATTGGCACACTACCACCATGGCTGCAAACACACTGACTGAATTGGAAGAGGCTGACACACCTCTGTAAAACTCGGATGATGGCACTATGTTTCTAGCACATGCGTAAACAAACATAAAAATGACTGCATTACAAATGTGTGTTATGCAATTTCTAAACATGCTAGTTACTTTGCCACTTTTTCGTATTTTCACTCCAGATTTTCAACTTTGCCATTTCTTCACACCTCCTCATGAACAGTACAGATGTCATTTTTCACATCCTACCCAAAATATCTTTTCACAGCTATTGCATCAAATGACGCATTTGCTGTGCGAAATCACCTTTCAGGATTCAGTAACAAAATGGTAGTGCCACTGTTCATGAGGTGGGGTCCCCAAAAGCCCATGTTGAATATTTGGGGCAAAAATACCAACAAATGCCTGGGGTGTTAGAGTTTCCAACTGCAGTACCCAACTCTGTACAGACTGACAGGCGTCGGGGGTGTGGCTTGGGGTCGTCAGCCATAACGCTCACACCATTCCACCCCCACCCTGCAGTCACTGACAGGCATCGAAGTGTGCCTTGGGATCTTTGGCCCCAACGTTCACCACATTCTTCTATACTGCACCCATCTCAATTTATATCCTTATGGAATGGGGTGAGCGTAAAGGTCGAAAACCCCAAGGCACACTGTGACACCTGTCACTGTCTGCAGAGTGGGGTGAGGTGGAATGGTGTGAGCGTTATGGCTGATGACCCAAAGACACACCTCAATGCCTGTCAGTCTCTGCAGAGTGGGGGTGGTGGTTGGCATTAGTTCAATACTTCACTGCCATTCCTATTATGCATCTGTCTAACTCATACAGTACCAATGCCAATACCAGCAAGCAAACATTCTGCATTAACAAATGTTTGTTAATTATTAACTGCTGCTCTGTCTATGCCTAACAACTACACAGCAAACACAAGCAAGCAAACATTTGACATTGACTGGTGCTTGTTTCCACTGGCCACTGTGCAGGGAGTGGAAGTTCCCAATAAGGAATGCCAGAGAAGCATATTTCTCTCTGATTGTCACTAAGAGAGTGTGTTTGCTGCAGCAGAGTAATTAAGCTGTTAATTTTTTATTGTGTTTATTTATTTCTAATTTGGAAAATACCTTTGAGCACAAGTGCTTCTTTACAAAGGTTCCACATCAGTACAGGACAAAGAACAAATTGATTCAACAGACATTCACCAGCTCCAGGGGAGATTGGTCAGGTACAAGCAGTAGAAATTACAAGGAGTTATCAACAAACTGTACCACAGCAGTCCCAGCGGGACAACATTTACAAATATCAGTAAGGTATTACCAGTGCTGATTACTAGCATTGAGAGTCAAGGAGCAACATGGTAAAATAAGTAGGAGTCATTTAAAGCAGCAAAAGACTAAATTCAGTGTAAGCTCTTTTTTAGAGATTTCCTAAATTCAGTGTGTAGGAATAACCTGTGATTGTGTGAATTTATGTTTATGATTTACTTTGGCCTTACTCATTTCCACCCTTTTGTCGAGAGGCCAAGAGCAGGAGAAATAAGTACCCAGTGCAAAAGGTGAGAAAAGTGTTGGACAAGGAGGAGGTGGGGAGGATGGAGGGTGTCTGGATGAAATAAGCACTTGAGTGTGTGGGAGGCATGCTCAAACAGTGCAAGGGGGCAGAGTTATTCCTCCACACTGAGCCACATGCAAAGCCCTCCAATTCAATGTGTGGTAATAACTTGTGCTTGAGCGAAATTATGGTTACGATTTGCTTTGACCCTACTCATTCCCACCCTTTTGTCGAGAGGCTGGAAGTGGGGCAGAAATGAGAGCCCCCAAAAAAAGCAGAATGAAAACCTCCTCCAACTCATGGAGTGCGTGAATGGTGGCATGCAGGAGAGGAAAAAACCCATGGGGGAAACTGCTGAGGAACCATGGCTACAAGACTGCCCTTCATCTGGGCAAACTAAGAGGAGATGATCTTAGAGCATATAAAATGTGAACTCGGAGAGTGGGAAATGAAATGGGATAGATAGGTATTGCTGATGTAACCCCCTACTAATCTGGGCTTACCTTTGAGCTCATGTAGCTCCTGTTCTGTTCTCCTGCCAGGTACCTGCCAAATGTTTGCATTTTTTTTCTTCCTTCAGTCCGTACTCTGGCCTGAGTCCTTCTGTACCCCATGTGCCACAGAAAAACAGTCCCAGTGTAATTCAAACCCTGCGGGGCTCTAATAATCCAAACCGTGATCTCCCACGCTACTAATGCACTCTGGTGCAGCGGTGATCGTGCAGGCGCAGGCGGCGCCTTTGATGTTCAACCGCTCAATCTTGTGGTCAAACAGAGAAGATTTTGTTGGTTTTGGTGTCCCCACCTACTAAGTGGGACCTGGAGACCACTCCAAGAGCCTAGAGAGCCCACTTGATTTAATATTTAAAGAAATCCAGAAACTGGTTACGATCAGGGCTCATGAATATTAATGAACCAGAGCCCGATTCATAAGGGTGTTTCTGCCCTTGCTGCAGCAGTGTTCAGCAACTGCCAAAAATAAAGAAATGTTTAAGCAAATGATGTGCAGTAACTACTGCTGTATGTTTAGGGGACACTTGTAAGGGTGGGGGAAGACGTGTTTAAATGACTAAATGCTTAAATCCAGGCTGCACCAGTACTGTGGAACTCAGGTAAGACAGCCTGCCTGTATGTTGCAAATAGTGGCTCTAAATATTGGCAGCAGCGACAAGCAAACGGACTGAGGAAAAAGCAAAATCTGGGCAGCAACTTAAAGGACACACCATTGGCTACTAAACTGTGGGGCATTTAAGAAATTTTTATAATCATTCGGGCTGCACCAGGACTTTATTTGGGACTGTATAAATTCTGCTTAAGGGACTGTGTGTTTAGCAGCCATTACAATGCAGCCATAGCCAATTGGAAAGCTAGAATGTTAAAGCCAGGACTTGTAGGACATTTGCCAAAGCTCATGGGAAACTGCCAAGGCTCATGGGAAACTGCAGGGACCTAATTTCAGGCACCAAAACAGTAAACCAACTGTGCATCGAGGAGGCTTCATAAATAATTCATTTCTGTGATTGACAGCCTTCCAGCCAATCAGAGGTCAAGCAGCCAATAGCATCAGCCAATCAGGAACCTCAAGAGACACCCATAAATGACTGTGTTTTCAACAAATTCTCAGATTTAAGCAGGAGCCCCCCATAGGGGTGAGGGCTCAGGCCCCGAGCCATGCAACTGGGCCTGGTGATCCAGTTAAGCCCATCCATCCAGGAATTTTTTTTTTTTACCTTTTGGCAGTAAAGTGAAAGTAATTTAGTTTAATGCCGAACCTGCTAGCCTGGGGGTTGTCAGAATGTCCTCCAGGTGCTACCCCTCCCTTCTACGCTTAGCAAAAGTGTGACCTGCAACTTGTACGTGTGCCATCATTTGTCTATTTATAGAATAAGTTGTTAACATTTCTGTTTATATCTATTTATAGTTTTCTGTTTGCATTCCTCATTTCCTCATCTACCTATTAGATGAAGTCCCTGTATTCCTTCCATGGCTGATGAGTCACTTTCTGCCTCTGTGACCTTTATCCGTTTAGCCCCTTCACAACCAATCTGTTTAATTAATTTTGGAGATGGCAACAGTTAGTGGATATGGGGGAAAGGGGGAGGTTCGCTCATGCAAACGACCCCTGTGGCCATGTACAGTGAATGGTGGCTCCCAATCCCACCAGTCACAGCAGCTAGTAGAGCTGTAACATACAGGAGGTGGGAGGGGAGTCATAAAGCTGCGACTGGGGGCTGTATTTTAGAAGGAGGACACAGGGCATGCGTCAAACCTAGCGATGACAGAGCTGTGGCACTGATGATAACTGCAACTGTACACAGTTCTATAATCTTGGGCATAGCTGTGATAATCAGCCCGATTTATGGTAGTTTGCACCAAGGTCAAACCTTGGATACAAGCTGCATGTATAGGGTCCCCAGTTCAGATGCCAGGAAGACCACAAAAAGACAGAAGCGATAGAAAATCCCTTTAGACTGCCACAAACCCAGTGTGCCATATCACTAGCACACCTGAGGCTCTCAGTAACTTAGGCTGATAGAAAATCCAGCCCAGAGAATCCAGTGAGGGGGGGTTGGGGAGGATATGGACAGGCAACTATACACAGGGTATGGATCGGGGGGGTTCAACTAGACATCAGGCAAAGTGTTGATAAATTGGGGAGTGGATGGGTACTGAACTACCAGGGATATAGCCACTGTAACACTAACCTAGATACATAAAAACATGGGTGACTAAAAAGCAGACTGTACCATGCCACACATGGGCCTTAAGGTAAGAGAACAGATAGAGCACTGCCTGCAACCACGGTTTCCCAGCATGACATAACACCATGCTGCAGATGGTCTGCCATGCTGTGACTGTGTTGAAATCACACACCGGCATATTAGTAGGAGTAGATATTTTGTGCCACCACCCATGGAAGCTAAGAATGGGGCCCCGTGTTACTATGTTGCCAGAATCAAGGAGGGAAATGGCTGAAGATTGCACCGCTGTTGTGGATGTGTTTCTTGCTTCAGAAAGCTCAGAAAAGCAATCCCATGTTAAAGGGGAGTGGAAATTGGTGCTAAGTGGCAGGTGTTTACAGCATTATTGTAACACAACCCCCCAGCTTTGGCCAGCCGTACCAAACTGTCTTTTGATGAGGAGGGGCTGGAAATAACGTTGGTTGTGATTCCCATGTCTACACACCAGCACATTTGTAGGTGCAGGTGGTGTTTGTACCCCCAGACATCTGGCACATATTGTACATTATGGCGTCACAATAAGGACTCCTCTTCCACCTTCTATTCACTTGTTTTGTTTGTGTGCAGTTTGCTGGTTGGACATAGGGGTGACAGTTTGTCCCCTCCCATATTGCATCTCCACCCATGGAGACTGCGTCCATGTTACTAGGTTCTTAGAATTAAGGAGAGAAATTGGTGAAGGTTGCACTGCTACTGAGGATGCAGAATTTGCCTATGGAAAGCAATCCTATCTTAAACACATTTTGCTGAAGAATGTTTTGATGAAGTCAGCAGCTGACTTATTCTAAAGATGAGATGGAGGTTGACTGAAAGAGTTAAAGGATATACTGCTGGATGTGTGCCATCATAGACTTAGTTACCAGGATTTCTGGAGTAAAGAGACCCGCACAGGGACAAAGGGTGCTCAGTGACAGCTGCAGCAAGCAAGAAGGAACCAGTCACAGCACACCTAGATCATGCACACTGAAATTAAAGCCATAAACTAAGTTGCTTAGCCATTTTCAATTCATTTATTTACCACAAAAGTGCATACAGAGACCTAAAAAGACCCACACTATGTGGAACAGCAGTTAAAAGACACCTCTAACATTTTAACCCCAAGGTCTTTGTCAAAGTCCTCATTTCTTCTTCTTCTACCTATTTGGAGAAGTCTCTGTATTCTCTTTCAGCTGCAAGGGGGTTAAAAAAAGATCAAGGATTGTCTCTACTGGAGGTGCAGCTTTAATAGTCATCCCTGTTTAGTTAAATATGTAAGTACATTCTGAAGGTGGGAGAGAGCCTGGGATCAGGAAGCAGAGGGGTGATAGAAATCATGTACTGGCAGCAGAATGTGGGGAGGAGAGCGGTGAGTTGCACATGTTGTGGGGTGGCAGTGTTCCTGGGGATATTGTGAGAGTTTGAGGATTGTCCAGTGTGTAGGGGCCTGAGTTTCCTAAGGGCAGAAGAGAAGTAAGGGTGGTTGAGATGTCAAGTGGTGTGGGCAGAAAGGAAAGGATGGTGAGAAGCAGGACTAGAATAGGAGCATCTATGGAGGTACCTGTAAGGAATAGGTTCCAACCACTGAATGGACTTGGGGAAGGGGGGTGTAGGAGAGGAGCAGGGAGGACTGGTACAGGAGTTGGGCAGTGGTGGAGTAGGACAAGGGATGTGGTGTGATACAATATACGGCAGAAGTGGTAGCATAGAATGAGGGAACAAGGAGAATGGCATAGGTAATGAGGGAGAGGGAGCATCAGTTGGAGTGGGAATAGAGATTGGGGGTGCAAAGGGAGTACTCAGGGAGAGCAAAGGGAAGGTGGGCAAAAGGGTAAATGGGGCTGTGGAGGAGTCATTCTTACAGGGGCAGGAAGGACTAAGGGATGGGTGGAGAGCAAGCAAGATGGAGAGCAGATAACAGGGGAAGAGCTAATGAGGTAGTAAGAGAGAGGGAGGCAGAAGGCAGGAAGGTGGGAGGGAGAAGTGAGGTGGTAATCTTGGGGGAACTCCATAATAAAGGATATTAGTTAGGGAAGGAAGGGGTCCCAAATATGAGGCAGGAGGTGATATGCATACCAGAAATTATGATGGAAAAGATGGGTCAGCAGATTATGAAATTGGTGAAGGGAGCTGGTGGGAACGACATGTAATTATACACCTGTGTACGAATAACCTAGCAGGGGAGGTGGTAAAAGTGGTACAATAAAATTTCAAGGGATGGGAAATACCTGCAGGGAAGTAACCATATCATTGACATTCTCAGAGGTGTTGCCAGTACCAAGAATCAGCATGGTCAGGAAAAAAAGAACAGAGGAGTTCAACGAATGTTTGATGGAGTGGTGCAAGTAGAAAGGGTTCAGCTGTGTTGATGACTGGGGGTAGACCTGGACAGATAAGCCACTGTATGTACTGGACAGAATGCATCTCAATGTGGGGAGGGTCAATAGTCCTCAAAAGCAGGCTACGAGGATATTTAAATAAAGACCTTAATTTAAACTGCTGGTGGGGGTGGGGCAGAGCGGGCCTTCAGGTCCTGAGTCTCCAGGAGGAGAAGACCAGCAGAACTCCCCCAGACTACAGTAGGCAAAGGGAGGAGGTAGGAACTGATGGGGAGATGTGGAGAGGTCAATGGAGAGGGAGGGAGAGTTACAAACAAAAGGGAGCAGAGGGGACGGCAGAATGATGGGAGGTGGGAGGATCAGCGTCCGTGTGGAAGATGGAGTTCCCAAATGTAAGAAATCTTGATAACAAGATGGACGACCTGCAGGCATTGACAGCTGAGAGAGGAGTGGACATAACCATGACTGGGACCTTTTGATCCAGGAGTACAAGCTACAGGGGAGGAACAGGGGAGTAGAGAAAGGGGAGTGGTAGTTTACATAAGGGAAGGTATTTTTTGTAAGTGGGAGGAACTGGAAGAGGGGAAGGCAGAAATGATGTGGATTGAATTACTTTTGAAGAAAGTGAAACTAGTGGTGGCATACAGACCACTCAGCTAGGAAAGGGAAAGAAGACATGGAATTGAGCATGGCTGTAAGAATGGCCGCAAAGAAGGATGAGGTGGTCATAGTGGGGGATTTTAACCTGCCCAGATTGGATTGGGGGATCCCAGTCATGACATACACCAGGAATCAGGTGTTATTAGATGCTGTGCAAGGTGGATTCCTAACATATGGTGTCATGGATTCCACCAGAGAGGGGGTGATCTTGGATCTGGTATTGATGAACGAGGACCATGCCCAAGACATAAAGGTCAAGGAGCCACTGGGTAGGAGTCACTCTGTATGGTTCCAGCTGGATATGGGCAAGGAAAGGGCCCCCACTAAGACTAAACTCCTATATTTTAGAAGGGTTGACTTTGGGAGGATGGGTGAGTTGCTAAGGAGCCACCTGGAAGGTATAAGGATGGAAATGGGGGTGGACCTAAAGGGGTCCATCATAAAGGAGGGAGTAATGGCAGCCACAGGAGAGTGCATCAGGCTCAAAGGGAAAACCTAAGGGCCAAAGCACCCAGCTGGTTTAGCTTGGAGGTTGCCCAGGCTGTTAGGAAAAAGAGGATTGCCTATAAGAAGTTCAGAGAGACCCAGATGGAGAAAAAGAGGACTACCCAATGAAAGCTAGTATAGCACCTAAGGTAGTACGGTGTGTGAAAGCTCAAAAAGTACTACAGCTAGCATAAGGAATTAAAAAAGACCTTTGTTTATTACAGTAGCGAGAAGAGAGAAAAAAAAAGATGTGAATGTCAGGCTAAGAAAGGGGGAAGGGTGGGTTGAAGGAAATGGAGACAAAGCAGTGGTACTGAATGAGTACTTTTGTTCACTCTTCACAAGGAAAAGAGAAGGACTGACACTGCAAAGAGGAATGTGGGCAAGGAGAGGGGGGAGAGGAGCACGGATGATTTCATAGAGGTGGATAGGGTGAAGAAGGGGTTGCTAGCCTTAAAGGTGAATACATTCCCAGACAGTATACATCCAAGGCTGCTAAAGGATCTGGTGGAGTTTGCAAGTGTAACCCCCCTGCAAATGGGGGTTCCCAAAAGACTTCCAGGAGCTTGCTTGAATGCTCCAAGCCTGAATGGTGTTTGGCGTTTAAGCCATTTATCAGTGAGTGTTTTTAGAACCTCTGGTACTGTCTCTTTAAGAGCTGTCTGCTTGCAGACATAATTAGTTTGTATGGGGACTGTGTGTTTCTTTGATTGAGTACCACTCGAGCTGCTGCCAATTCACTCCATTTTGCAGTCACTAGGAGTGCAAAGGGAACCTACTGAAAGATGTAACTGTTTGCCAGAAACCATTTAGAGTAATAATGAAATTACAGTTTGTCTAACCTGCTTTCTTTGCAGTCAGAACTGTGTCTGCCTAGTTCCCATTCTGGTTTTGAACTGCTGAACTGGACCAATCAGTGTGGGTAAGCTAGCTCTAAAATGGTGCCTTGGACGAATCAGAACTTGGACTCATAATCTGAGCCAGCCACAAGAGGATTGTATGGGCAGTGACTCTGGGAGATGTAGTTTAGACTTGGCCTTTTGGACCAACAGGAGAAGTCTATTGTGAGTGACAGCCAATCCAGTCAAGAACTGGGAGGAACTCAAAAGTGCCGGTTTTGTCTGTTGGAGTTTCAGTTGAACTCTGGCAGTGAAGAGGGAAGGAGCCCTGTGCTTTTTCAGTGCAGTTTTAGTCGGAACGTGTAAGGCCCAGAGTTCTGGTCTGCAGCTTGTGTAACTGCTTGTTAGGACTGAATCCGTCCTGTGAGAGAGAATCAAAGGATATCTGAAGAGTAGAAACCAGGCTCACCCTGTAGAAGACTGGAGAAATTGCTGAGTTGCACTCGGTCTGTCAGGAACTGAATCTGCTGTGTGTTCTCCCGGTATTGTGCAGTAATTGGCGATCGATAGAGAAGCAGCCTGCCTGTTTGCCATATAAATGTGTGAGGAGTCTCATGGAGCTCAAGAGTAGCTCTGCTGACATTGAAGGACCCTTTATCTTGTTTGGAGGTCGTGGAGTACTAATTCAGGGTCGCCCCTGTTGAATTGCCACATTGAATCAAATGGAATCACTGTACTGCTGACTGTTTAAACTAACTTTTCTTTTCTCTGTGGGAAAGGGCCCTACCAGCTACCACGGTTTGGACTAGCCACTAGGGCTTGGGTACCCAGGGACAGTAACTGGCAGGGATAGGCCTGTGCACAGAGCCACAGGTAGATGAGTAAGTGATAAGCTAATTAACCTGATTTCCCCTGTCCTTGTTATATTCCCCTAAATAAATCCGAGCTGCTTGTTTCAGCAAAGTTATACTGCCTGAGGTATTTGTCTATGTTAAAGTATTGTACTGTGATTGTTGCACTGTATCTTATTTTACAGGAGGTCCCAGTGCCTGAACCAGCCCTGGGGGTAAGTGTATACTGTGAAGGTAGTTCTGATATATGTGTGTGGGCCACTAGTGGGAAGAAAGGGTTGCAGTGTCCCAGAGGGCTGTGACCAAGTAAGTTTAACTATTGCAACCCTGACCTCTGGGTGGAGGCACCAGCCATTGGATCCAGGCCCTCAACCTGTTAGTGGCAAATCAGGCAGGGGTAGTAGCCCCTGGGATAGCGCCCATCTAGGGGTTACATCTTGAGGCTCACCGCTGGGATTGTGTCCTCTAGTGGCCATATTCACGAACCACTGTTAAGAAAAAATGGAGGTACCCGACAGAAGTGGCTGTGCACCGGCTGGTGGAGTGGTGTACTGAGGAGGAGATTGACCCCCAAAATGCTATGCTTATCCTGGACATCCCCTGGGTCACTACGGACACTGTACAGGAGTACTTTCCAAGGTGGAAGGTTTACAAAACCCTGTGGTGGTGGGTCGGCATGCTAATCTGCTCACCCACACTTTCCTGGCCCTAGTAGAGTTTAAGGATCCCATAGATAGCTCCAAAGTGCCACAGACCATTACCCCAGAGGGAACCCTCACTGCTGGAGAGTGATAACTAAGGACAGTAAAGACCTGGGGGAATAGAGCCCCACCACTATCTGAAACTTTTGAGGAGAAATTTGCTAAATGGTTGCTGGGGAAGGAAAACTGTGGAGGACTTGAAGAAACTATTCTTGCCACCTGGGGTGTTCCTCCCCAACACCCTCCGCTCCAGTACCCATAATGGTGGCTGAACCAATGCAGACTCCTATTTCTGCACTTGCCATTAGTCCCGACTCTTACGAAGGTTGAGGATCTTCTCTGGCACCCTCCCACCCCCAAGGGGAGGATGACTGGGAGACCTGGATAGACTATGTTGCCCCAAGTGCTAGAATGGCAATGCTCGAAGCCAAAAGCGAAAGAGGGTTAGTGAGAGCCTCTGAGGTCCTGCCCTGGCTACCATCCGTGCTAAACGGGCCAGTAACCCTGAAGTGACTGCACAGGCCTATCTTGAGGCCTTGGAAAATGTGATGGGAGCCCAGATTCTGATGAGGATCTATGGTGGAGAGTAAGAAATGCACAACAGTACCAGGGAGTTGTTGTCTGTGTATGTATCTCGGCTGGAAAAATTGTTGCAAGAATGCCTCAGAAAGGGTAGTTTGCCAGCGACTGAACTGGACCGAACCAGGCTGGACAGGATCATAAGTCTGCCCCTTCTCAGAACTGCTGTTGCTTCAAGTTAAGCCTGGCAACTGATGACTGGAATACCCACCCCTATGATGAGTTAATGAGAGAAATTGAGGAGTTGAGAAAAAGCGACCTCGGGAGGGACCTGCACCAACAGCTGCAGCTATGACCCGAGTGACTGAGGGTGACCCATCAAGTGAAGTTCAGGGGCAGAGGTTGGCAGTAAATGAGTGCTCTGACAAGGAAAAAGATATGCCACAATGGAAGGCTTAACTGTTGAGAGAGATCCGGGAATTCAAAATAGTCCCTTTATGAAGGCCACGCCTGCAAGTACGGCCCTGACCCTATATCCGACTGCATCTGCTAAGGGGTGGGGCACCCACCCATGTATCTCCTGCTGATAACAGTCTAACCTCGATTCCCTTGACCATGGAAGTGGAGAAACTGACGAGATGTCTCCAAATGCTTATCACGCCGCAGACAGAGATGGCACCAAGGTTTTCAGTTAGTAATTCCCGCCCTGGCTCCCCAGTGTGGCACCTCGGCCAGCTCAAACTCCAGAAAGTATGTTTTGCTATAATTGTGGGAAAGATGGGCACATGAAAGGGAATGCGGTCCCCAAAAGACACTGACAAAGTTGCATATAGGCTACAAGAGAGCTTGAGAGAACAAATCAGTGGTTAAGAGGTGCACGAAATGATCCCAGTGAGGGCACCAAAAATGCTATCCGTCATTCTTTGTGGCAAGGTCAGTTGCCCAGGCCCCACTACCGCCTCCCAGACTGGTCCAGAATAGTGGGTCCTCCATGGAGACCACTGTAAAGGTGACTGGAGTGTCTACAAGAGCTGTATTAGACAGTGGCTCCCAAGTGACAATTATGTTCCAGGATTGGTATCAGAAGCATTTGTCAGACGTACCCTTACAACCATTAGAAGGACTGCATGTATGGGGAGTTAAGTGAGAGGCCTACCCCTATTCCGGGTATATCCAATTTGGCTGTCTTTCCCCACCTCCGTGGCTGGAGTGGCCGAACAAGTAGAGACCCTAGCCTTAGTGTGTCCCCCACTGGACTGTATGATGGTGTCCCTTTGTTGATTGGAACAAATGCTCATGTTGGAAGGCTGGCACAGTTGTGTTATGAAAACAGGGTCAAAGACTAGTAGAGCTTTAAGAGTTCAAGCTTTAATTAAGAAGGCCTATGAGGCACAGAGAGATGCTGAAAAAATAGAACCAGAGGAACCGGTCGGAATTGTATGGAAGAAGGATCCTGATGCCTCTGATCCTGGCGCCTAAATGCCCAGTGTACCTTACAGGAGAGGTCCGATTGTGAAAGGATGTTAAGAATAAAATATTAATGTTGGATGCACCAGGCGATGGAAAATTGCCAGAGGGACTGCTGGTCAAGCCTAGTATTTTGCCCGCTAGAGCCCATGCTTATGCCAGAAGGGTAATGGTCCAAGTTCATAATGTGTCTGAAAGAGACATTCGAGTAAATAGAGGTTGCATCCTGGCTAATGTGCATTGTGCAGACACTGCAGTGCTACCCAGCAGCAAGAGTTCAGGGAAGAATGACAGAGTAACGCCTGACTTGTTTGATTTCGCGTGACTCGCTGCCAGCTGAATGGAAAGTGAGGATCAGTGAGAAGCTTGCCCAGAGACCAGGTGTTTTCTTTAAAGGAATGGGATGTAGGATGCGGCAAGGAGCTGAGCACAATATCCGCTGCATGACGAAGAGACCATTTCGAGTGAGGGTCTCGAGCCTGGCACCTGCTGACATAGATGATGTGAGACGGCATCTGCAAGAGATGTTAGCTGCTGGTGTAATACAAGAATCCAGAAGCCTTATGCTTCCCCATTGTGGTAGTGAGGAAAAGAATGGAACAGTAAGGATGTGTGTGGATTATCACACCTTAAACCAGCGGACTATCCCTGATCAGTACACAATGCCCGCATTCAGGATGCTTTGGACTGCCTAAGCGGGAGCAAGTGGTTCTCTGTGCTGGATCTCCGCAGTGGGTACTACCAGATCCCGGTGGCCCCAGAGGACCGTGAGAAGACAGCCTTTATCTGTCTGCTTGGCTTCTATGAATTCATAAGGGATGCCTCAAGAGTTTCAGGTGCCCCAGCCACTTTTCAACGATTGATGGAGCGTGCAGTGGGGACATGAACTTGCTAGAGTGCCTGGTATACCTAGATGATGTTATTGTGTTTGGCAGCTCACTGGAGGAACATGAGAGCAGATTATTTAAGGTATTGGACCGACTGGAGGACTTTGGCCTTAAACTGTCCATTGATAAGTGTCAATTCTTTCAAACATCAGTAAAGTATGTGGGACACATGGTATCCACCGAGGAATAGAGACCGACCCAAGTAAGAATTGAGGCCTTGACCACCTGGCCTGACCAAAAATCTAAAGAACAGCAAAGATTCCTGGGATTCTGTGGTTATTATCGGGTTCATCAAGGACTATTCAAGAGTGATCCGCCTTTACTTAACCTTACTCAATGGTATCCCCCAACCCACAAAAATACCAAATGTCAGCGTCCCCAAGACTGAAAAGAGTGTATTTTCATCCGAGGTGAAGTATTGGGGCCCGCTGGACTCTGATTGTGAGACTGCTTTTCATGAGATCATATATCAACTTACCCATGCTCCAGTGCTGGCCTATGCCGATCCAAGAAAACCTTACGCCCCTGCACACTGATGCTAGCTTGCAAGGGTTGGGGGCTGTGTTGTACCAAGAGCACGAGAATGGCCTGAGACCAGTGGCCTTTGCCAGTAGAAGCCTGACCCCATCCGAAAAGAACTATCCTGTACATAAGTTAGAGTTCCTAGCTTTGAAGTGGGCTATTGTTGACCAATTCCATGAGTACTTGTATGGGGCTAAAATAGTAGTAAAAACTGACAATAATCCTTTGACCTATGTGCAGACCTCAGCTAAGTTGGATGCCACTGGCCATAGGTGGCTTTCTGCATTATCTACATATGACTATGCTCTCGAATACTGAGCAGGTCTGAACCACATAGATGCTGATGCTCTCTCCCGGGAGCCTGTTCCCCAGAATGATTGGGTCCGATTGGCAGAACCTGACATTTGGGCACTCTGCCGAGGAAGTTTGACAGGGAGGAACAAATGTCCACGGACGCAGTGGACTGCATGGTGGATTGCTAGGGACCCTCTGAGAATTGCATACCTGCTGCTTATTGCCACTTTTCTGCAATAGACATTGGTGCACTGCCTCAGCTGGACAATGACGGTATTTGAGACTCCAATCCCTGATCCCATGATCAAAGCAGCTTTAGAAGCCCTCTATGCAGGAAAAGATGTGTCCAAATTACGTTCCACGGATTTGAGAACTGCACTATTATACAAAGAAGGTCCTAAGTTGAAACTGATCAATAAACATACAGAGAAACAGTAGACAGAGGGGACAAGTAGACAAACAACAACTAGTGCTGCCCACTGCCTTTCGAGACTCAGTACTGATGTCCTTGCACAACCACATGGGGCACCTTGGTATAGACAGAACACTTGACTTGTGAGATCCAGATTCTATTGGCCTAAGATGGGGGCTGATGTGGGAGCAACACATTCGAACTTGTAGTCGCTGCTTACAGAGAAAGCTTTGCCCCAGAGGGCTGCCCCTTGTTAACATCACCACCAGTGCACCCATGGAGCTGGTCTGTATTGATTTTCTGAGTTTGGAGTCAGATCAAAGAAATATCAGTAATGTGCTGGTGGTCACTGACCATTTCCGAGATATGCCCAAGCTTCCCACCAAAGACCAGAAAGCATCCACTGTGGCCAAAGTACTTGTAGAAAACTTTTGTTCACTATGGGGCTCAACAAAGAATCCATTCTGATCAAGGAGAGACTTTGGGAGTCGTCTGATCAAAGAGATGCTTTCTCTCTGTGGGAGTGCGAAAGTCCAGAACCACTCCTTACCACCCCCAGGGTGACCCTCAGCCTGAACGCTTCAACCGCACTTTGCTAGATATGCTAGGCACCCCAACCCAAAGGACAAGCCTAGATGGAGCCAACAAATTAGCACCCTGGTACATGCTTATAACTGCACCAAAAGTGATGCCACTGGGTTCTCCCCTACCGCCTGATGTTTGGAAAGAAGCTCGACTACGGTAGATGTGTGTTTTGGGGTCTGTCCTGATGGGGTTCAAGCTGACAACTATTTACAGTATGTGCAAAAGTTAAAGGCCCAGCTAACTCATGCGTATTAACTGGCTCCAAACCATGTCGCTAAAAGAAATCTGGCCAACAAAGAAAGGTATGATAAAAGGAAAGCACAGGAACTCCAGGAGGGGATCGGTATTGCTAAGAAATCTGGGACTGCATGGCAAGCACAAGATTGCTGACAGATGGCACCATCTCCTCACATTGTAGTGGGCAAACTAGATGATCTGCCAGTGTACAAAGTAAGGCCTGAGAATAATTCAAAGATGTAAAACAATGCATAGAAATCATTTACTGCCCATTGGACAAATCTTAATTGAGTCTGAGCCCCTAGAAGATGCCCCTCTGGACCAGTGACTAGAGCTGCTGCTAAGAAAGATCAAGAAAGTCTGCACCTACAGAAGCAAAGTTAAAGTGTTCCCTCCACAAGTCCCAGTTGAGCATGACTGTCAGTCCATATCGGAAGAAAGTGAGAGTGACTTTGAATACTATCCTTCTTACTAACTGAGTCAATTGTTTGGGGCAATCCCTAGTCAATACTGGAGATGAAGCTGGGCCTTCTGGACTGTCCAAGCCCCAGCTTTGTCCCTGGAGCCAATGCTCCCAGAAAGTGAAGTGCAAAGCATCAGATCAGATGAAATGGAATCATTGTGCATGGTTGAACTGTTTGAGCTTTCAGGGAGGAAAATGATGGATTGGGTCAGACTGGTGATACACCAGAACAAGAAGAGTATTTTGAGTGCCCTGACAGTCCACTGCCAGTGTCCGAAGCTCTCCATGTGAGCCAAATGTTGTGGACTCAGAAACTGTAACTCCTGGAGCTGAAAGTACCCCAAGTTCTAGCCTCTCTACCCCATGGAGACTCCTGACAAGTGAGGACAATGCTGAAATGAGGCTCAGAGTGCAGAAACTGTAACAGTTCCCCTAGAAAGACTGGTCGAGCTGTAAAGCCTGTGGTGCACCTCAGTTATGATTCCCTGGGCGACCAGTGGATCTGCCTCTCAATGTTGTCCATAAAGGGTGTATGTGTCCCGAGTTCATTGCCCAAACTGAGCGTCAGTGCTAACTCCAAGTTACTTGTGTTTCCCTCTAAGTATGGTGCCCTTGCCCCATCCAGCCCAAGGTAACTGATAGGGAAGGGCCCCCTCTTCAGGTTTCATGTACAAGAGGTAATAACTTGAGTTATGGTACAATGTGTATGTAATACTATGTAAGAGTGCGTATGCAATGTTTCAGAAATGTGTTCTTGGTAAAATGATTTATTGACTGATGATTACATGCGAGCCTAATGCAAATGTATATAGGTTGCAGTTGAAACTTATGGGGTACTTGCTTGACGCGGACGTCAAGCTTTCTCAACCAGGAAGGGTGTAACCCCCTGCAAATGGGGTTCCCAAAAAGACTTCAGGAGCTTGCTTGAATGCTCCAAGCCTGAATGGTGTTTGGCGTTTAAGCCATTTATCAGTGAGTGTTTTAGAACCTCTGGTACTGTCTCTTTAAGAGCTGTCTGCTTGCAGACATAATTAGTTTGTATGGGGGACTGTGTGTTTCTTTGATTGAGTACCACTCGAGCTGCTGCCAATTCACTCCATTTTTGCAGTCACTAGGAGTGCAAAGGGAACCTAGCTGAAAGATGTAACTGTTTGCCAGAAACCATTTAGAGTAATAATGAAATTACAGTTTGTCTAACCTGCTTTCTTTGCAGTCAGAACTGTGTCTGCCTAGTTCCCCATTCTGGTTTTGAACTGCTGAACTGGACCAATCAGTGTGGGGTAAGCTAGCTCTAAATGGTGCCTTGGACGAATCAGAACTTGGACTCATAATCTGAGCCAGCCACAAGAGGATTGTATGGGCAGTGACTCTGGGAGATGTAGTTTAGACTTCGGCCTTTTGGACCAACAGGAGAAGTCTATTGTGAGTGACAGCCAATCCAGTCAAGAACTGGGAGGAACTCAAAGGAAGTGCCGGTTTTGTCTGTTGGAGTTTCAGTTGAACTCTGGCAGTGAAGAGGGAAGGAGCCCTGTGCTTTTTCAGTGTGCAGTTTTAGTCGGGAAACGTGTGTAAGGCCCAGAGTTCCGGTCTGCAGCTTGTGTAACTGCTTGTTAGGACTGAATCCATCCTGTGAAGAGAATCAAAGGATATCTGAAGAGTAGAAACCAGGCTCACCCTGTAGAAGACTGGAGAAATTTCTGAGTTGCACTCGGTCTGTCAGGAACTGAATCTGCTGTGTGTTCTCCGGGTATTGTGCAGTAATTGCGATCTGGGATAGAGAAGCAGCCTGCCTGTTTGCCATATAAATGTGTGAGGAGTCTCATGGAGCTCAGAGTAGCCCTGCTGACATTGAAGGACCCTATCTTGTTTGGAGGTCGTGAGTACTAATTCAGGGTCGCTCCTCGTTGAATTGCCACATTGAATCCAAATGGAATCACTGTACTGCTGACTGTTTAAACTAACTTTTCTTTCTCTGTGGGAAAGGGTCCCTACCAGCTGCCACGGTTTGGACTAGCCACTAGGGCTTGGGTACCTAGGGACAGTAACTGGTAGGGATAGGCCTGTGCACAGAGCCATAGGTAGATGAGTAAAGTGATAAGCTAATTAACCTGATTTCCCCCTGTCCTTGTTATATTCCCCCTAAATAAATCCAGAGCTGCTTGTTTCAGCAAAGTTATACTGCCTGAGGTATTTGTCTATGTTAAAGTATTGTACTGTGATTGTTGCACTGTATCTTATTTTACAGGAGGTCCCAGTGCCTGAACCAGCCCTGGGGGTAAGTGTATACTGTGAAGGTAGTTCTGATATATTGTGTGGGCCACTAGTGGGAAGAAAGGGGGTTGCAGTGTCCCAGAGGGCTGTGACCAAGTAAGTTTAACTATTGCAAACCCTGACCTCTGGGTGGAGGCACCCGCCATTGGATCCAGGCCCCTCAACCTGTTAGTGGCAAATCAGGCAGGGGTAGTAGCCCCTGGGATAGCGCCATCTAGGGGTGACACAAGTCCTCTGGCTGGCCTATTTAATAGTTTACTTGAGTCAGGTGTGGTGCTACTGGACTGAGGAAATACACGTGTAGTGCCCTTCCATAGGCGCGGTCCCAAGGATGATCCAAGGAATTACAGACAGGCCATTTTGACCTTGACAGTGTACAGGCTCATGGAGGCCATACTTAAGAAAAGGTTAGTAGGGTACCTGGAGGAGAATGACCTCCAGGACGGGCAGCAGCAGCACAGATTTATGGGAAGCAGATAATGTCAAAAAAATCTGATAGACTTTTTTGAATGGATGACTGAGTGGACAGAGGCGAAGCGGTGAACATCCTATACCTGGATTTCAGAAAGGTCTATGACTCTGTGCTCCACAAGAAGCTGATCAGAAAGTTGAGAGATCTAGGGGTAGGTGAGAAATTGATCAGGTGAGTAGCAAACTGGCTTGGGTGCTGGACCCAGAGCGAGCGGGTGGTGGGTGAACTCTCAAGTACTAGGGAGATAATTAGTGGAGTCCCATAGGGATTGGTGCTCAAACTGGTGCTTTTTTATATCTTCATTAATGACATTGGGGAAGGCAATAAGGAACAAATGTGCTTATTTGGGGATGACACCAAACTGTGTGGTAGGGTGGAAACAGCAGAAGGTATACAAGACCAAAGGAAAGAGCTGGAAAGATAAGAGAGGTGGTCTGGGATTTGGCAACTTAGCTTCAATGTGAAGAAATGTTAACATACGAACATACAGAGAAGTCAGCAGAAGAAGGCTATTTGGTCTATCAAGTCTGCTCGTATTGTAGGGTCTACAGCTTGAGCTAATGTCCCTGCCTCCTTCCCCACTTCTTCCATCCTCCCTACCCATGATTCTTACTTTCCCCCATGCCTATCCCAGCCTCTTTTAAAGCTGCCCACTGTCTTCAGTGAGATGACCTCTTCCAGCAGTGCATTCCAAGTGTCCACCACCTGCTCTGCGAAGAAGTGCTTCCTGACCTCCCTCCTAAACACACCACATCTGCACCACATCTGCTGTTATGGAATTCACCGCAGCCATCCACAGTTCCTTTGACAATGGCCATCTTGCCAGGGTAGTCTACATCGACCTAACAAAGGCTTTTGATACCATCCATCACAACCTGCTTCTGAACCAGCTCTTATATGTGGGACTCTCCCCAGACTCTACAGCATGGTTCCAAGCTACTTGTTAAACAGATCTCGAAGAGTTAAGATTGCAGGAACTCTCTCTAACACTCTGCCAGTCTGCCCCGGAGTTCCTCAGGGCTCCATACTGGGACCTCTTCTGTTTTCCCTCTTCTTGAATAACCTCCCAAAATCCAGCACTGAACAAATATTTCTTTATGCGGATGATGCAGTAATCCTCTCCTCACACAAGGACCCGCACTCCCTGCAAAACAATCTCCAGCTAGGATTCACATCAGTGGAAAAATGGTTCAGTTCACAGAGACTTATTCTCAACTACAAAAAAGCAAGACTATGCTTTTGTAACCCCCACAGCAAGCACAGGGCACCCTCCCCGATCATATCTAATCAGCATGGGTCTACCCTCAGAACAGATCCTAACCTTCAAATACTTAGGGATCATTCTTGACAGTAACCTGTCCTCAGTATCCCATATTGACTATGTTGCTAAGGCTGCCAACATGCGTCTTGGCCTTCTGTACCATCACAGATCTAACTTAACTCCTGCTGCCTTGAGCATTGCTGTGCAAAGCTCAGTTGTCTCCATCATCGATTTTGGCCTCATCATTTACAGATCGGCCATCCCTTCGACCCTCAGATGCATCTCCACTTTGCTCAATAAAGCTTGTTGTTTAATCACTGGGTTTCATCACCTAACCCACACGTGTGACCTCTACGCACAATCTGGCTGGCTGCAACTATCAAATCAAATAAAATATCAAACCTGCATTATGGCTAAGATGATCACTATGGGCCTGGCACCCCCGGGGTACAATCTCTCCTCAGCCCATGTAGTAACCCCCGTCTCACAAGAGGTTTGGAATCTCATCGCCTAAAGGTTCCACTTTGCAGAACATCCTTGGACAACACTCATTTGCCACTGGGCCCTTCTGAGTGGAATAGCCTTAACCCCGAGATCTCTCCTCTGTCCAAAGACTAGGTCAATTCAAATCAAGTCTCCGTCTCCACCTCTCTGCCTCTAGCACTTACTGTCATACTTGTGGGCAGGTACTTTTAAGCTCAGTCCCTCAGTCCTAGCTGCCAACCTCCTTGCACCCTCTCCTTCTCTCCACTTTCTCCCCTCTACCCTACCCCCACTCCACACCCTCCTTCTCCACCTCCTGCACCTCTATCCTACTTGACAACTGCCACTGGCAGGCTCTGTTTACTTTTTGGAATGTATTACTGTGCAACTTTGTGTTAAATCTGTTAATATAGTCAGATTGCACCTGCCTATTGTTTATTTGCCTTTGCACAACTGTGCACTGCTGTATTGTCCTACCTCTGACATGGAACCTTTGTAAAATAGCCTTGGCTCAAAGGTATTTGTGATCCTAGATTTAAACATAAATAAATAAACCTCCAAACCTCCAGCTTAAGACTGTTCCCCCTAGTGTTATGGTTGCCACTCAGCTTAAAGAGACTCTCCTTATCAACCTTATGTATCCCTTTCAAGTATTTGAAGGTCCCAATCATGTCCTCTCTCTCTGTCTTCCAGGCAGTACATGTTCATTATGCACATTGGAGCCAAGAACCCGGGACAGAGTACAGACTGGGTGGAGTCTGGATATCTGCATCCCAGCAGGAAAAGGACCTGCTGGATGACTACTAACAACCTGAAACATTCTTCATGTAAATTTCTAACAAATAGGGAGTTCTTATAATGTCTTCCGGCCTCTAATGCCCACTGTCAGGATGGTGTCCTGTCTGCAGTAATTCTAACTGTCTGCATGAGAGTGCTCAATAAGCCTCCATGCCTGTCTGTTCAAGAGAACGCCTGGCTTGTGTTGGAAAATTAGTCTGGGCTGGGTCCAAGTGCATTAAGGCTTGCGACTCGCCAGACAGTCTATATTTCTGCTCCATTCTGCAGTCGCTACTTGCGCAGTGGGAACTCTGTTAGGAAAAGTGATTATTTACTGTTTATCTGCTATAATAATAATGATGGAGGAGTTTGTCTAACCTGCTTTAAATTGCAGCTTGAGTTTTGAATAGGAGCTACCATTTTGGTTTTGGATTTCCAGTGTTGGACCAATCGAACCTCAGGGGACCTAAAATGGACACTGTCCCCAGAGGTCTTGTGGGGTTGAAATTCTGTAGGAATTGTAGTTTTAAGGGTCTGGCACTTAAATGAACCTGGATGGGGAGCCGTTTCTGTGACAGATCATTCCTTCAGCCAACCGAACCCTTTGGCTCTAGAGGAAATACCCAGAACTGCCTGAAGCAGTGTGTCAGTTGAGTGTTGGAGTTGGGAGAGTAAATAGCTCGAGGCATTGAGCAGCTGCTCCTAGTTGGAGTACGGGAGAATCATCTGGAAGGCTCTGCTGACCTGCCTTGTCACATCTCCAGCTTGGAATTTATTGCCTTGTGTGTGAAATTTTGACTTTATCCAATTACCGGGTTGAGACCTGTATCTGAAGAGAAAAGTGTGTTATTGCTACTTGCAAGTGGACCAAAGACTTGCTCCAGAAGTGATCGGCCCCGCCTGATGTCAGAAGTGAGCCTCAGATCGAAAGGTTTGCACACTGAATCTGTGACTGGCAAATGGACTTTATCTGAACTGTGGCTAAAAAAGCTAAGTGTTGTAGATGTGCTGAATGCGTTTCGTGGGTCATGATTTGGTTTCCCAAGGCAAGTTCTGTTATGCCAGTTGGAGGCTTTTCCAGTGCTTCACCACAGACTTTATCCAATTATTCTTCCTGCCTGGGCCCTGCCATCTCAGCCTAGGCCATTGCCCCCCGATTCAGAGACATTCTCGGTAAAAGACCAGCTCGGGGATTTGGCCCCCTGCTCAACACCACCGAACAGGTAGCGACCACCAGGAGGTGAGTCGTGTAGGCCCTGCTTCCCCTTGAAATCCAATACAACACCACGAGGTCTTCACCTCGCCTGTCCTGCATCCTGGTTTGGGTAGCGTGAGTACAAAACAGGGTAGCTCCTTGCAACATCAGCTATAATCATTGTGTGCCATCTGATTTTCTTGTTTTGGGTTTATTACACCGGACTGAGCCATTCAGCTCAGGATTACAAATACTTGGGTTGTGTGCATGTAAACTGCTTTTCGAACAACAACAGCTGCAATACCGGCCTACCCCAGGCAACGCTTCATGCTTAACATACTGGGTACCCAGGGTTGTGGGACTGTGTCAAAGGGACTTTCAGTGCATGCTGAATCAATCTGAGTTCAATCAGAGTTACCCATCATTTGCTAGATTTACGTCCCACCCTTTTTCACCTCCCTTGAATATACCAGATTGTAGCTTTCATGGTTAACCTGGCTATGGTTTACCTTATTGGTGGGGTTACATCATTGCAACTGCCTTTTTGCATTACTGGTCTTATTTTCCAGGAGGTCTCCAGGGCAGTTGTAGAGGATTCAGCCCTGGTGGTAAGTGCAAGGAGTGTGAGCATATTATTACTGTCATATGGTAAATGTGAATGTTCCATTGCTAAACTATCTAGGCCACTAGATGGGTTGAGGGGTTGTTATAGCATCCCGGAAGGTTATACCAAAAGCAGCTACACTACCCCAATACCATTCCTCTGGATGGAGGCACCCGTTCACCAAAATCAGGCCCCTCAACCTGTGCACAGTCACGTAGGCAGGGGTAGTAGCCCATAGGATAGCACCACCTAGGGGTTACACATGCAATGTAGGAAGGCAACAGCTAAGGCAAATAAAATGTTGGGCTGTGTTGCTAGGGGGATCAGCAGTAGGTGGGAGGAGGTAATATTGCCATTATATAGATCATTGGTGAGACCTCAACTAGAGTATAGTATGGAGTACTGGTGCCTATACCTAAAAAAATATATAAATCTACTGGAGTCAGTGCAAAGAGGGGCAACAAAGATGATTATGGGGTCAGCAGGTAGGATATATGAGGAGAGACTGGTCTGGAAGCACTAAACATGTACTCATGCGGGGATGACTGAGACCTTCAAGCATTTGAAGGGAATAAACAAGGTGGATAATGCCAGTCTGTTCAAGATCAGTTGGAACAGGACAAAGGCAGTATAGCGCAGTGGTCTAAGGCTCTGAGCTGCAAATCTGGTGACATCCAGCAGACTGGACCTGGGTTTGAATCCCACAGCTTCCACTTGCATACTGTGTGACCCTGAGCAAGTCACTTAACCTCCTTGTGCTCCCAGGTCGCTCCTGTAAAAAAAGCTTTCAGCTTAGTGTGCTATACCTGGTTAAACAAATAAATAAAATAAATAATAATCTCAAGTTGGAGGGGGAAGTTTAGGAGGGAGATCAGGTGCTGCTTCTTCACGAGGAGGGTGGTGCCAGGTTGGAATGGGCCTCCTGAGGAAGTGATACCACTGGAAACAGTAGGTAGCCTCAAAAGCAGCTGGGATAGTGTTACAGGGAAATTAAAGGGGGGCTGGCTGGGATGGGGGGTAGGGTCATTAGCAGCAAGCTGTGGACTCTGCATTACAAGCAGACTTGCTAGACCATAAGGCCTTCTGCTAGCGTATCATATGTTTGTATTTGTAATCCTAGTAATAAATTAAATAAAAAATAAATAAAATGTTCATATGTGTTCTTTCCAGGACTGATGAGTTCCTTTTTCCATCTGTGACCTTTTTCTGTTTAGCCCATTCTTCACCAACCAATTTAATTCTTTTTGGAGACTGCAACTGTTAGTAGATGTAGGGGAAAGGGAGGGGCGCTCATGTAAATGGTACCAGGTCAATATGTTACTACCTGAACAGCGTGGCAATAACCGCAGTGCAGATAGCACTAAACCTTATACAGTGACAGGGGTTTTACAGCGTTCAGGAATAACTGCTACCCCTGTGGCTGTATGCTCAGATGGGGGAGTGCTTAAGTGGCTGCTAGTGTGGTGCCTAGTCAGGTTGCTCCCGTGGTGCAGTGGCTAAAGCATCAGCACAAGGCAGCGTTGGAGACTTGGGACCTCAATTTGGTTCCCACCAGGTCTCATCCTGTTGCCACTTTTTTATTTCAAAAAAGAATTTTCCCCCTCCTGAATTTCACCCCATCCCTGAAGTCCACACCCCCTTAGAGTTAGTTGTTTTTAGTCCTGGGTGTGTGTGGGGAGGGATGGATCAGCGCTGTAGTCATTTGGTGACGTTTTGCCGACCTTATTTCTTGCATGGCATTATGCTTGCAGCATCTACTGCCACGCTGTTTTGTTAGTGGTGATATGACCCGTGCCTACGCAACACCTGTATGACCATGCACAGTGAATGGGGGTGCCACAATCCCAGTCACAGCAGCTAGTAGAATTGTAACATGCAGGAGGTGAAAGGGAATCACAAAGCTGTGACTAGGAATCCAGTGAGGGAAGGGGCAAGGAGGGAGAATATGGACAGGCAACTATGAACAGGGACACGGATTATTAAGCGGGTTCTACTAGACTTCTGGCAGAGTGCTGATGGATTGGGGAATGGATGTGTACTAATCTACCAGTGATGTAGCCAATGGACCACTAACAAGCAGATTGTACCATACCAGAAACAGACCTTAAATTAAAGATACAGAGGCGGCACCCCCTGCAGCCACAGCCTCCCAGCATAGCTTAGCACTAGGCCTGATGTTCTGCCATGCTGTCACTCTGCTGGCGCCACACACCAGCATATTAGTGGGTGTAGATAGTGTTTGCCCTTCATAACGTCGGTCTATATCATTTGCATTATGACATTGACCCAGGAAGGCTCCTCTCCCTGCCTACTGTTTACTTGTTTTGGATGTAGTGCAATTTGTTGTCAGGGCAATAGGGTGACAGTCCCCCCCCCTTTGTGCCACCACCCATGGAGACTAAGAATGGGGCCCCATGGGCTTGGAATCTGCCAAAGGGAATCAGATTTGTTGGATTCTGATCGAGTTTGGGATTAAGGATTTTGGGATTTACAGTCTGATGAGCTTCATTCCCAAAATGAACCCTGAAACCTATTTGTACACAGGAATTTATGATTTAAGGGTTAGGATTCCAAATCCAAATCCAGTTCTCATTTTAAGTTCCTTTCAGAAATTTGAAAGGATTGGATTCAGACTGAGAAACCTCGAGAAGTGATCGAGGGTATGGTAGCTGGGTTTCAATGCAAAAAAGTGCAAAATAATGCACTTACGGCACAGAAACCCAGGGGCAGAGTACCAAATGGGGGGTGAAACTGACAATCAAGCAGGAAAGAGGCTTGGGAGGGATCATGTCAGATGACCTAAAGATGGTCAGGCAGTGTGACATAGCAGTTGGGATGGCAAGTGAGATGCTGGGGTGCATAGGGAGGGTTATCACTGGCAGAGAGAGGGGGGTGGTATTGCCACTGTATTGATCACTGGTAAGACCCCATCTGGAGTACTGTGTCCAGTTTTGGAGACTACAGACTGGATTTTTAAATGCTCAATAATGTCACAAACCCTGGGTACGCTGAACATATGGCTCACAGGGCGTGCGGCTTTCTCCTGTCTGTTGAATAGGATGTTCTATCCCATGCGCCAGTTGCTGTAAGTTAGACCAGTTTTTTTCTGGTCTAGCTTGTGGAAATCCTGTGTACCCTTTTTACAGGGCTTGCATCAAGCATTTGTTTCAAGTCGCTGTAAATCAGGTAAAGTGTCGCAACTGCTCCCCACCTATTAAAATTGGCACAGTTGATGCAAAGATGTTTTGTTCAGCTGTGCCAAAAAATGGGTTTGATACAGGGCGTGATTCAAGCCCTGCACCACCTTTTGAAAATCTGGTCCCACAACTCAGAAAGGGCGTAGACAGAGCAGAAGCGTTTTAGAGGAGGGCAACTAAAATGATGCAGGGTCTGCATCAAAAGCTTTACGAGGAGAAATTCAAGGACCTCAATATAGAAACATAGAAACATAGAAAGTGACGGCAGAAGGGGGCCATGTGGCCCATCTTGTTTGCCAATAAGTATACCCCTTCCCTTAACTGCTTTTCAGTGTAATGATACCCTTGTGTCTATCCCACGCTTTCTTGAGCGTCCCCAACGTTTTTGCCTCCACTGCCTCCTGCGGAAGGCAGTTCCATGGATCAACCACTCTCTCAGTGAAGAAGAACTTGCATGTGTTGCCTTTGTGTAACCCCCTGCAAATGGGGGGTCCCAAAAGTCTTCCAGGAGCTTGCCTGAATGCTCCAAGTCTGGGCGGTGTTCAGCGTTTAAGCTGTTTAAATGTGGTTCCAAGTGAGTGCTATTTGAGCCTCCACGTACTGTCTCTTTATGAGCTGTCTGCTTGCAGACTTAATTAGTTTGTATGGGTGGACTGTGTATTTAATGCTTGAATCCCACCTGAGCTGCTGTCAATTCACTCCATTTCTGCCGTCACTACATGTGCAGAGGGAGCCTTGTTGAAAGATATAACTATTTGCCAGAAATCATTTGGACTGACTGAGAAAATGTAGTTTGTCTAACCTGTCTTCATTTCATCACGAACTGTTTCAGTGTAGCTCTTTCATTTTGGTCCTGAACTGCTGAAATGGTCCAATCAATGGGGAAGGGTTTCTTAAAATGGAACCTGTGGACGAATCGGAACTTGGACTCTCAATTTTGAGCCAGCCACAAGGAGACTGTATGGGCAGTGATTCTGGGAAATGTAGTTTTGAACTTGGCACATTTTCACCCACAGAGGGAGTCTCATTGTGAGTGACAGCCGAACCAGCCAACAGAATGGTGTGGAGCTAAAGGAAATGCCCTGCTCTGTGACTGGAAAGATCAGATCAGTTGTGACAGTGAAGAGAGAAGGAGCTCTGTGCTTCTGCGGTGTATAGTTTTGTGCGGGAGGTACATGTGATGCCCTGAGGTTCGGCCTGCAGCTGTTGTAAGTACCAATTTGGACTGAATCCAATTTGTGAGGAGAAAGAAGGAAGTCTGAAGAGTGGAAACCAGACTTGCCCTGTAGAAGACTGGAGAAATTGCTGAATCGCGCTCGGTCTGTCAGGAACTGAAGCTACTGTGTGTGCTTCCGGGTATTTTGCAGTAATTGCAATCAGGATCTAGGAGCAGCCTGCCTGGTATAGTACTTTCCTTTTATATATGAATGTGCATAGTGCTTGTGGGGAATCGCTATTTCCAATCCCCTGTGCTGTGTGCTGTGTGTTGAATCTAGAAGCAAACCCCAGCTTGTCTCAGACTAAATCTGTTTGCCATCTACTGCAGTGGGGTCCGGTCACAAGGACCTTGTCTCCATGCCCTGTTGTTCTGGCAGCACAGAAGAACATCCACCATCCGGTTCTCAGCTTGGGTATTGTGAGTACAAATCAGGGTATTCCCCTGCAGCCTGTTTTCAATTACAAGTGTGTCATCTAATTATTGTTGTTTCACTTCTTCATGGATTGAGCCATCTGGTTCCTGATTACAATTGGGTGTTGTGCATATATTTTCTTCTACATGGCCCTGTCCATCTGCACCTGCCAGCCAACCCGGGGCAATGGACCTGGCTAGCCCCCCCCAACCTGGGTACCCAGAATGTGACTTTTCAGACCCTGTATGAGTGCACAGAACTGTGATTTAATTTTGCCAATTAACCTGATTGCCCCCTCCCGTCTTACTGTCCCCTAAATAAACAAATCAGATTTGTTGTTGTTATACTATATACTGTCTATGGTGTTAGTACTTATGGAAACAGTATTGTAATTTGATGCGTATGTTGTTTAACCTTATTTTACAGGGGTCCTCAGAGACGTGCTGCAGAATCAGTCTCAAGGGTAAGTGGTACTTTATGAGTGAACAGTGTGTATACGTGGGGTATTGGGGCTGTAACTCCTGTGTACTGTGTGAGCCACTAGAGGGAATAAAAGGGGATCTCAGTGTCCCAGAGGGTTGTGACCAAGCTAGTCTAACCACTACAAACCCCGACCTCTGGGTGGAGGCACCCGCCATAGAACCTAGGCCCCTCAACCTGTCAGTAGTCAAGCAGTCAGGCGTAGTAGCCCTTGGGACAGTGCCACCTAGGGGTTACATCTTGGAGGCACCACTGGGATTTTGTGTCCTCTAGTGGCCACATTTACGAGCCACTGTTAAAAAAATAAACGAGTACCCCAACAGAAGTGGCTGTGCACCGGTTGGTGAAGTGGTGTACTGGGGAGGAGATCGACCACCATAATGCTATGCTTATCCTGGACATCCCCCTGGGTATCAATACGGACACTGTACAAGGAGTACTTTCCAAGGTGGAAGGTTTACAAAACCCTGTGGTGGTGGGTTGACATGCTGATCTGCTCACTCACACTTTCATGGCCCTAGTAGAGTATAAGGACCCCACAGATAGCTCCAAAGTGCCACAGACTATTACCCCAGAGGGAGCCCTCACTGCCTGAAAAGTGATAACTAAGGACAGCAGACCTGAGGGGGGATGAGCCCCCCCCCCAACTATCTGAAACTTTTGAGGAGAAATTTGTTAAATTGTTGCTGGAGGAAGGGAAAACTGTGGAGGATTTAAAGAAACTATTATTGCCACTCGAGACGTTCCTCCACCAACACCCTCTCCCCCTCCAGCACGCGTTATTGCCCCTCCTTCTGTGCCAGTGCTAGCCCCTATGTCTGTACCTGCCAATAGTCATGACTTTTACCGCAGGTTGAAAATTTTCTTTGGCACCCTCCCCACCCCACAAGGGGAGGATGACTGGGTGACCTGGATAGACTATATTGCACCTCAAGTGCTAGAATGGCAATGCTCGGAAGCAGAAAAGTGAAAGAGGTTAAGTGAGAGCCTCCGAGGTCCTGCCCTGGCTACCATCCATGCCAAAACGGGCCAGTAATCCTGAAGCGACTGCAGAGGACTATCTTGAGGCCTTGGAGAATGTGTATGGAAGCCCGAATTCCGATGAGGACCTGTGGTGGAGAGTAAGAAATGCACAACAGTACCAAGGGGAGTTGTTGTCTGTGTATGTATCTCGGCTGGAAAAATTGTTGCAAGAATGCCTCAGAAAGGGTAGTTTGCCAGCGATTGAATTTGACCGAACCAGGCTGGACAGGATCCTTAAGTCTGCCTCCTTCTCAGAACTGTTGTTGCTTCAGTTATGCCTGGCCATCGACTGGAATCCCCACCCTCCTATGATGAGCTAATGAGAGAAATTTGAGGGGCTCAGAAAAGGCGACCCCGGGAGGAACTTGCACCGATAGCTGCTGCTATGACCCGAGTGACTGAGGGTGACCCGTCAAGTGAAGTTCAGGGGCAGAGGTTGGCAGTTAATGAGTGCTCTGAGAAGGAAAAGAGTGTGCCACCATGGGGTGAACTGCTGAGAGAGTTCAGGGAAATAAAAAACAGTCTCTTTATGAAGGCCGCTCCTGTAAGTACACGCCCTGACCCTCATACGACTGCATCTGCTATGGGGATGGGGGTACCCACCCATGCATCTCCTGCTGACAACAGCTTGAAACTCGATGTCTTAACTGTGGAAGTGGGGAAATTGATGAGATACCTCCAAATGCTTATCACGCCGCAGACCGAGATGGCCCCAAGTTTCCCAGTTAATAGTACCCCCGACCTGGCCCCCAGAGTGACACCTTGGCCAGCTCAAACTCCAGAAAGTATGTTTTGCTATAATTGTGGGAAGGATGGGAACATGAAGAGAGAGTGACAGTCCCCAAAAGACCCAGACAAAGTGGTATATAGTCTACAGAGAGAGCTTCAGAGAAGAAATCAGTGGTTAAGATGTGCACAAAATGATTCCAGTGAGGGTCTCAGAAATGCTAACTCACATCCCTTTGTGGCAAGGTCAGTTGCCCAGGCCCCCACTACTGCCTCTCCAGACTGGTCCAGAATAGTGGGCCCATCCATGGAGACCACTGTAAAGGTGAATGGAGTGTCTGCCAGAGCTGTATTAGACAGTGACTCCCAAGTGACAATTATGTTCCAAGACTGGTATCAGAAGCATTTATCTGATGTTCCCTTACAACCATTGGAGGGGCTGCATGTCTGGTGGTTAAGTGAGAAGGCCTCCCCCTAGTCTGGATATATCCCAATTTGGCTGTCTTTTCCCACCTCCATGGCTGGAGTGGCAGAGCAAGTAGAGACCCTGGCCTAGGTGTGTCCCCCTACTGGTCTGCATGATGGGGTTCCTCTACTAATTGGGACGAATGCGCATATGATTGGACGATTGGTGCAGTTGTGTTATGAAAAACAGGGGTCAAGGACTGGTAGAGCTTTAAGAATTCCGGCCTTGATTAAGAAGGCCTATGAGGCACAGAGAGATGCTGAAAAAAATGGAACCAGAGGAACCGGTTGGAATTGTCTGGAAGAAGGATCCTGAGTCTCTGATCCTGGTGCCAAATGCCCAGTGTACCCTACAGGGGGTAGTCCATATCAGAAAGGATGTCAAGAATAAAATCCTCATGCTGGATGCACCAGGCGATGGGAAATTGCCGGAAGGACTGCTGGTCAAGCCAAGTATTTTGCCTGCCAGAGCCCATGCTTATGCCAG
This sequence comes from Neoceratodus forsteri, assembly GCA_016271365.2. Taxonomy (NCBI): domain Eukaryota; kingdom Metazoa; phylum Chordata; order Ceratodontiformes; family Ceratodontidae; genus Neoceratodus; species Neoceratodus forsteri. The sequence goes on along the minus strand of CM057449.1, from coordinate 1,104,599,464 downwards.
AAGGGTAATGGTTCAAGTTCATGATGTGTCTGATACAGAGATTCGAGTAAATAGAGGTTGCATCCTGGCTAATGTACATTGTGCAGATATTGCAGTGCTACCCAGTAACAAGTGTTTGGGGGAGATTGACAGAGTGATGCCCGACTTGTTTGATTTTGGGGACTCCCCATTGCCAGCTGAATGGAAGATGAAAATTAGTAAAAAACTTGCCCAGAGAGACCAGGTGTTTTCTTTAAAGGAATGGGACGTAGGATGTGTGCAAGGAGCTGAGCACCACATCCAGCTGCTTGATGAAAAGCCATTTCATGAGAGGTCTCGACGCCTGGCCCCTGCTGACATAGATGATGTGAGACGGCATCTGTAAGAGATGCTTGCTGCTGGTGTAATATAAAGAATCCAGAAGCCTATATGCTTCACCTATTGTGGTAGTGAGAAAAAAGAATGGGACAGTAAGGATGTGCGTGGATTATCGCACCTTGAACCGGCGGACTATCCCTGATCAGTATACAATGCCCCGCATCCAGGATGCTTTAGACTGCCTGAATGGTAGCAAGTGGTTATCCGTGCTGGATCTTCGCAATGGATACTACCAGATCCCGATGGCCCCAGAAGACGATGAGAAGACAGCCTTTATCTGTCTGCTTGGCTTCTATGAATTCATGAGGATGCCTCAAGGGATTTCAGGTGCCCCACCCACTTTTCAATGACTGATGGAGCGTGCAGTGGGGGACATGAACTTATTAGAGTGCCTGGTATACCTAGATGATGTTATTGTGTCTGGCAGCGGACTGGAGGAACATGAAAGCAGATTATTCAAGGTATCGGACCAACTGGAAGACTTTGGCCTGAAACTGTCCATCGATAAATGTCTGTTCTTCCAAACCTCTGTAAAGTATGTGGGGCATATAGTCTCCACTGAGGGAATAGAGACCGACCCAAGTAAAGTTGAGGCCTTGACCACCTGGCCACAGCCCCACAATCTAAAAGAACTGCAAAGATTCCTTGGATTCTGTGGCCACTATTGCCATTTCATCAAGGACTATTCAAGAGTGAACCGTCCTTTACTTAATCTTACTCAAGGTTATCCTCCTACCTACAAAAAATACAAGAGGTCAACTCATCCTGAGACTGAGAGAGTGTATTTCCGTCCTAATGAAGTTTTTGGGGTATGATGGACACCTGATTGTGAAGCTGCTTTTCATGAGATTATATATCAACTTACCCACGCTCCTGTCCTGGCCTATGCAGATCCAGCAAAACCCTATGTCCTACACACTGATGCTAGTTTGCAAGGTTTGGAGGCTGTGTTGTACCAGGAGCATGAGAATGGCCTGAGACCAGTGGCCTTTGCCAGTAGAAGCCTGACCCCATCCGAAAAGAACTATCCTGTACATAAGTTAGAGTTCCTAGCTGTAAAGTGGGCCATTGTTGACCAATTCCATGAGTACTTGTATGGGGCTAAGATACTAGTAAAAACTGACAATAATCCTTTGACCTATGTGCAGACTTCAGCTAAGTTGGATGCTACTGGCCATAGGTGGCTTTCTGAATTATCTGCATATGACTATGCTGTTGAATACAGAGCAGACCTGAACCACATAGACGCGATGCTCTCTCACAGAGAGCTGTTCCCTGGAATGACTGGGTCAGACTGTCAGAACCTGATATTCGAGCACTCTGCCAGAAGTTTGACAGGGAGGAACAAATGTCCACGGACACAGTGGACTGTATGGTGGATTGTTTGGGACCCTCTGAGAATTGCATACCTGCTGCTTATTGCCACTTTTCTGCAATAGACATTGGTGCACTGTCTCAGCTGGACAATGACAGTATTCAGCGGGCTCAATCCCAGGATCCCATGATCAAATCAGCTCTAGAAGCCCTCTATGCAGGGAAAGATGTATCCAAGTTACGCTCCACTGATTTGAGAACTGCATTGTTACACGAGGAAGGTCTTAAGTTGAAACTAATTAATAGACTGTTATACAGAGAAACAGTAGACAGAGGGGGACAAATAGATAAACAACAGCTAGTTTTGTCCACTGCCTTTCGAGACTTGGTGCTGAGGTCCCTACACAACCACATGGGGCACCTTGGCATAGACAGAACACTTGACTTGGTGAGATTCAGATTCTGTTGGCCTAAGATGGGGGCTGATGTTGAACAACACATTAGAACTTGTAGTCACTGCTTACAGAGGAAAGCTTTGCCTCAGAGGGCTGCCCCCCTAGTTAACATCACCACCAGCGCCCCCATGGAGCTGGTCTGTATTGACTTTCTCAGTCTGGAGCCAGATCAAAGAAATATCAGTAATGTGCTGGTGGTCACTGATCATTTTACGAGATATGCCCAAGCTTTCCCCACCAAGGACCAGAAGGCATCCACTGTGGCCAAAGTACTTATAGAAAACTTTTTTGTTCACTATGGGGTGCCACAAAGAATCCATTCTGATCAAGGGAGGGACTTTGAGAGTTGTCTGATCAAAGAGATGCTTTCTCTGTGGGGAGTGCAAAAGTCCAGAACCACCCCTTACCACCCCCAAGGGGACCCACAGCCTGCACATTTCAACCGCACTTTGCTAGATATGCTAGGCACCCTCTATCCAAATGACAAGCCTAGATGGAGCCATCAAATTAGCACTCTGGTGCATGCCTACAACTGCACCAAAACTGGGTTCTCCCCCTATCGCCTGATGTTTGGAAGAGAAGCCTGACTACTGGTAGATGTTTGTTTTGGAGTTTCTCCTGATGGGGTTTGAGCTGATAACCATTTACAGTATATGCAAAAGTTAAAAGCCCAACTAAATCATGTGTACCAACTGGCTCAAACCATGGCTGCAAAAAGAAATCTGGCCAACAAGGAAAGGTATGATAAAAAAGTGAAAACACTGGAACTCCAGGAGGGAGATCGGGTGTTGCTAAAAAATCTAGGACTGCATGGCAAACACAAGATTGCTGATAGATGGCACCATCTCCCCCTCATTGTGGTAGGCAAACTAGATGATCTGCCTGTGTACAAAGTAAGGCCTAAGAATAATTCAAAAGATGTTAAAACAATGCATAGAAATCATTTACTGCCCATTGGACAAATCTTGATTGAGTCTGAACCCCCAGAAAATGCCCCCTCTGGACCAGTGACTAGAGGTGCTGCTAAGTGAAAGTCAAGAAAATCTGCACCTACAGAAGCTGAGTTAAAGTGTTTCCCTCCACAAGCCCATGTTGAACATGACTGTCAGTCCATATCCGAGGAAAGTGAATGTGGCTTTGAATACTACCCTTCTTACGAACTGAGTCAGTTGTTTCGGGGCAATCCCCTAGTCAGTTCAGGAGATGAAGCTGGGCCTTCTGGACTGTCTAAGCCCTCAGCTTTGTCCCTGGAGCCAATGCTCCCAGAAAGTGAAGTGCAAAGCATCAAGTCAGATGATATGGAATCATTGTGTATGGTTGATCTGTTTGAGTTTTCAGAGGAGGAAAATGATGGACTGGGACAAACTGGTGATATACCAGAACAAGAAGAGTGTGTTGAGTGCCCTGACAATTCACTGCCAGTGTCAGAAAACTCTCCATGTGAGCCAAGTATTGTGGATTCAGAGATTGCAACTCCTGGAGCTGAGAGTGTCCCCAGTTCTAGTCTCTCTACCCCAATGGAAGTTCCCCTGACAAGTGAAGACACAGCGGAAAGTGGGAATAAAAACACAGAGACTATAACGGTTCCCCCTAGAAGGACTGGTTGAGCTGTGAAACCTGTGGTACACTTAAGCTATGAATCTCCTGGCAGGCCTGTGGACTTGCCTCTCAACATTGTCCATAAAGGAGTATATGTGTCCCCGAGCTCATTGCCCAAATGGACCATTTATTTATTTATTTTAGTTTTTGTTGACCGGGTAAGTGCCTATTTTCAGGTACGACCAGGGGGAGGGGGATACAGATGAATGCCAACTGATCTTGAACCAGATTAAGCTGTTGGTGGTATTTTTTTTAGTGAATCTGAAACATCAGTGCCAATTCCAAATTACTTGTGTTGCCCTCTAGGTACATAGATACATAGATACATAGACAGTGTCGGCAGATAAGGGCCTATGGCCCACCTAGTCTGCCCATTTGAGCTTGTAAGTTCAGTTTGTTTTCCTAGAAGTCTATTTCCCCTTACCCCTGACCTCTAGAATTCCTTTATGTCTATCCCATGCATTCTTAAATCCCGTGATTGTTTCAGCCCCCACCACTTCCTCTGGCAGGGTGTTCCTTGTCCCCACCCGTTCTGTGAAGAAATTCTTCTCATGTTTCCTCTGAATCGTCCTCCTCCAACTTCATCCATGCCCTCTAGTCCTGAAACATCTTTTTAGCTTAAAAATAGTGTTTTCCTGCACCCTGTTCTCCCTGTAAGATACTTGTATGTCTCTATCATATCCCTCTCTCCCTCCTCTCCTCCAGGAGTACATGTTCAGTTCCTTCAACCTGTCTTCATGGGACTTGTGATGCAACCCATGCACCATCTTTGTTGCCCTCCTCTGAACCTTCTCTACCCTGTCTATGTCCTTACGTAGGTATGGTCTCCAGAACTGTACACTGTACTCCAGGTGGGGCCTCACTAGTGTCTTGTATAGCGGAATTATGACCTCCCTTTTCCTGCTGGTGATGCCCCTGCCTATACATCCCAGCATCTATTTGCTTTACCTGATGCCTTGTCACACTGTTTCCCTACCTTGAGGTCATCAGAGATGACAACCCCAAGATCCCTTTCCTGCTTGGTGCATGCTATATCCTACACCCCAACTGATATATTGTGCCAGGGTTTTGTACTTCCATATGCATTATCTTGCACTTCTTTGCATTGAATTTCAACTGCCAAACCCTTGACCATTCTTCAAGTTTCTGCAGGTCCCTTCTCATTCTGTCTACACCCTCTGGTGTGTCTACTCTGTTACAGAGCTTTGTGTCATCAATGAACAGTGAAATTCTGCCTTCTATATCCTGTGCAATGTCACTGATGAAGATGTTGAATAGGACCGGTCCCAGCACTGATCCCTGTGGTACCCACTGGTCCTCTTCCCTCTGTGGGTGACAGCCATTTACCACCACCTCTGTGTCCTGCCACCCAGCCAGTTACCTACCCACCACACTACTGTCCTGCCCACACCCATAGTCCCTAGTTTGTGTAATAGTCTTCTATGTGGCACAGTGTCAAAGGCCTTGCTGAAGTCAGATAGGCCATGTCCACTGCCCTCCCTGATCCACCTCCCTAGTCACCCAGTCAAAAATTCAATGAGGTTGGTCTGACGCAGCCTCCCCTGGTGAAACCATGCTGCCTTGGGTCCTGTAGTCCATTGACAACCAGATGTTCCACAATCTCTCCTTCAGTAGTGCTTCCATGATCTTTCCCACTACCGAGGTGAGGCTGATGTCTGTAGTTCCTGCTTCCTCTTTGTTCCCACTTTTGTATAGAGGACTACATCTGCTGTCCTCAGTCTTTGGGTACCTCCCTGTTTCCAGTGATTGGCTGAACAGGATAGCCAGAGGTTCAGCCACCACCTCTCTTAGTTCTTAAGGACCCTGGGGTGCACCCCATCTGGCCCCATTGCTTTATCAGCTCTTATTACTTCCAGTTCCTTCAGGACCCTTTCTCGTGTAAAGGGACTTGTGTCCATTTCTGACCATTCTCACCCTTGTACTCCTTCAGACCCATTACCCCCTCTTCCTTAGTAAAGACAGAGCAGAAATACCTATTCAATATGTCAGCTTTACTGTTGTCATCCTCCACGGCTCCCATCCTCCCCTTCAGTCTCACTATCCCTCCCTTGTCCTTCTTTTTTCCTTATGTACCTGTAAAGGTTTGTCCCCTTTAACCACTGATTTTGCAATGTGTTCTTCTGTCTGAGCTTTGGCTTCCTTACTGACTTCCCTGCCTCCCTTTGTTTCTCCTGGTACTTCTCCCTATCCCCTTCTGCCTGTGTCTTTTGTATTGCCTGAATGCAGTCTTTTGGCTTTCACTTTCTTTGCTACCTCTTTGGAAACCATAATGGTCTCCTCTTTCTTTCCTCTTGCTAACCTGCTTAATGCATAATTCTGTTGTTCTTATAATCCCCATTTTAAATACTGCCCACTGTTCCTCAATCCCTGAGTTCCTGTCCCATTCCCTTAATGCCTCTTTCAAGCATCTCCCCATTTTCCCAAAGTCTGCCCCCTAAAAATCCAGGATCAGTGTTTTGTGTGGTTTGGTTCTGCTCTTTCTGTGATTTCAAACCACAATGACTGGTGGTCACTGTTACCCAGGTGCTCCCCCACTGTTACCCCCATCACACTGTCCCTGTTTGTGAGCACACGGTATGATGCCCCTGCCCCATCCAGCCCCAAGGTAGCTGATAGGGAAGGGCCCCCTCTTCAAGTTTCATGTACAGGAGGTAATAACCTGAGTTATGGTACAATGTGTGTATAATACTGTGTGAAAAGTGATGTAACTGAAAAGTTTCAGACGTGTTTCTGGTAAGGTGATATGTTGGCTGATGATTACATGTATAAGCCTAATGTGATACTGATGTAAATGTATATGGTTATATTGAAACTTATGGGGGTACTTACTTGACGCGGACACCAAGTTTTTCCACGCCAGGAAAGGTGTAACCTCCCTGCAAATGTGGGTTCCCAAAAGTCTTCCAGGAGCTTGCCTGAATGCTCCAAGTCTGGACGGTGTTCGGCATTTAAGCTGTTTAAATGTGGTTCCAAGTGAGTGCTATTTGAGCCTCCACGTACTGTCTCTTTAAGAGCTGTCTGCTTGCAGACTTAATTAGTTTGTATGGGGGGACTGTGTATTTAATGCTTGAATCTCACCTGAGCTGCTGTCAATTCTTTCCGTTTCTACCATCGCTACATGTGCAGAGGGAGCCTTGTTGAAAGATATAACTATTTGCCAGAAATCATTTGGAGTGACAGAAAATGTAGGTTGTCTAACCTGTCTTCATTTCAGCACAAACTGTTTCAGTGTAGTTCTTTCATTTTGGTCCTGAACTGCTGAAATGGACCAATCAATGGGGAGGGGTTCCTTAAAATGGAGCCTGTGGACGAATCCGAACTTGGACTCTCAATTTTGAGCCAGCCACAAGAGGATTGTATGGGCAGTGACTCTGGGAAATGTAGTTTTGACCTTGGCACCTTTTTTCACCAACAGAGGGAGTCTCATTGTGAGTGACAGCCGAACCAGCCAACAGAATGGTGTGGAGCTAAAGGAAATGCCCTGCTCTGTGACTGGAAAGATCAGATCAGTTGTGACAGTGAAGAGAGAAGGAGCTCTGTGCTTCTGCGGTGTATAGTTTTGTGCAGGAAGCACATGTGAGGCCCTGAGGTTCAGCCTGCAGCCGTTGTAAGTGCCAGTTCAGACTGAATCCGATTTGTGAGGAGAAAGAAGGAAGTCTGAAGAGTGGAAACCAGGCTTACCCTGTAGAAGACTGGAGAAATTGTTGAATCACGCTCGGTCTGTCGGGAACTGAAACTACTGTGTGTGTGTTCCTGGGTATTTTGCAGTAATTGTGATCAGGATCTAGGAGCAACCTGCCTGGTACAGTACTTTCCTTTTACATATGAATGTGTATAGTGCTTGTGGGGAATTGCTATTTCCAATCCCCTGTGCTGTGTGCTGTGTGTTGAATCTGGCAGCAGACCCCAGCTTGTCTTGGACTAAATCCATTTGCTATCTACTGCAGTGGGGTCCAGTCACAAGGACCTTGTCTCCATGCCCTCCTGTTGTTTTGGCAACCCAGAAGAACATCCACCATCCGGTTCTCAGCTTGGGTATTGTGAGTACAAATCAGAGTATTCCCCTGCAGCCTGTTTTCAATTACAAGTGTGTCATCTAATTATTGTTGTTTCACTTCTTCATGGACTGAGCCTTCCGGCTCCGGATTACAATTGGGTGTTGTGCATATATTTTCTTCTACATGGCCCTGTCCATCTGCACCTGCCAGCCAACACCGGGCAACGGACCTGGCTAGCCCCCCACAACCTGGGTACCCAGAGTGTGACTTTTCAGACCCTGTATGTATGCACAGTACTGTGATTTAATTCTGCCAATTAACCTGATTGCCCCCTCCCGTGTTACTGTCCCCCAAATAAATCAGATTTGTTGTTGTTATACTATATACTGTCTGTGGTGTTGGTACTTATGGAAACAGTATTGTATTTTGCTGTGTATGTTGTTTAACCTTATTTTACAGGGGGTCCTCAGAGACGTGCTGCAGAATCAGTCTCAAGGGTAAGTTGTACTTTATGAGTGAACGGTGTGCATACATGGGGTTTTGGGGCTGTAACTCCTGTGTACTGTGTGAGCCACTAGAGGGAATAAGAGGGGATCTCAGTGTCCCAGAGGGCTGTGACCAAGCTAGTCTAACCACTACAAACCCTGACCTCTGGGTGGAGGCACCAAGCAGGCAGGGGTAGTAGCTCTTGGGACAGCGCCACCTGGGGGTTACATTTGAATCTTCTCCCCACAGCTTCATGTTGTGCCCTCTGGTTCTTGAGTGATTTTTGATATGGAACAGCTCCTGGACCTGTACATTGTTTATTTCTTTTAGGAATTTGAAAGTCTCAGTCACGTCTCCCCTCTCCTTCCGCTGCTCCAGGGAGTACATGTTTAATTCATGCATTGGCTCCTCCATATGATTTGTCATGTGTGTCAGTGAGAAGCCAATCCTTCAGGTTTGTTTTGAAAGACAAGTGGGAAGGTGATGAGCGAATGGATGACAGGAGATGGTTCCTGAAGGAGGGGATGAGATAGAGAAGGCCTTGCTGCCCATACTTGTCGAGATCCGAGAGGAATTCCAGAGGGGTGACAGAGGATACTCTGAGATTCCTAAGGCTGCTCTCTCAGCCAGAAGCCCGAGCACAGAGGCTGCAGGTAATTTCTGACAATGCAGTCGACCAGGCAACCCATAACATAGTCAAATCAGCCTAGAAGAGGTAGCCAGCCAAGAGACTGATAGAGTGCAAAGTGGTGGGTGGTTTATGGAGATTGGAGGACAAAGTAGCATGTGGAATTATATGTGGTGTTAGGTGGGGCGAAGAGAAACAGACATGGCAGGTAACTAGGGAACATGTGGTCAGTAGGGGCGAAAAGTTACCTTGCACAATTGCTACGCAAACCTCCGAGGACAGGAGTTACTTAAGGCAGTAGGCGGCACTTAGTTTCTGGTGAATTTTCCTCACCATGAGATTTATATGCTCATTGAAGGTAAGACAGGGATCTAGCATCACCCCAAGATATTTAAACATGGAGACAGTTTCAAGGGAAAGCCTGCTGGTGTGAGCACAGTGAGGGATGTGTGAATTTTAACCCTTGGCAGCGATATGTGTTTGGCGCCAAGAGCAGGACTTTCATTTTTTCTCATTTACAAGTAGTTTGGTAAGAGAGGAACCAATCTGTGCTGCACTGTAATTGAGTGTGAAGTTGAGATGGATTGCAGGGACTTGTCACTGTGGTATAGAACTAGGTCATCTATAGAGTAGAGCACTGCAGTTTAGACTAGTTGCTGGGAGCACATTGATGAACATAGAGAACAGTAGCAGGCTAAGGATGGAGCCTTGGGGAACCCCAGTGTGAATGGGCAGTGAGACAGAAGAGTCTTCCCAATTAGCATGGACTGGGACCTGTTTGAAAGGTATCAACAGAATCAATCAGCAGCATTTGGGGGGCAGCCAAAGTGAAGCAAGGTATTGTGGAGGAGCTTGTGGTCGACTAGGTCGAACACCTTCGACAAGTCCACAAACACCATACCTGTTGCCTTGCCCAAATCCATGTTCCTGAGGACATGGTCAGTGAAACACGCAAAGGCTGAGGAGGTACTGTGGTGTTTATGGAAACCATGCTGTAGGGGATATAGGAGGTTGTATTTATGTAGGTGTTCTGACAGTTGGTAATGGACAATTTTTTCCAGCATCTTGCTAAGGTGTAGGAGGAGGGAGATGGGCCTGTAGTTCTCTGGGGCGAGGGGATCAATTGATTTATAAATTGGCACAAGTGCATGTTTCCAGCAGTCAAGAACCATTGCTGATGTGAGGGCAGGTTGAACATATGTAGGTTAGGGTCTGACAAGAGCTGGGAAGATAATCTTCAGGAAAGAGGGGTATAGTCCATCACTGCACGGCTCCTCTGTTAGGAAGTGCTTCACCAGCTTATTGGTGACATTGTGATCAATATCCCTAAAGTAAAAGGAGGAAGTGGAAGTGGCACTTGCTGAGGAGCTGGAGTAGGTCACCATGGGAGCCACTATCATGTCTTGTAGTGGACTGAGGGAGTTTGTTTAGGTACAGTTAGGTTCATAAACATAGAGTTAAAGGTATCGCCAAGAGACTGATAGAGTGCAAAGTGGTGGGTGGTATAAGGAGCTTGGAGGACAAAGTGGCATGTGGAATTATATGTGGTGTTAAGGTGGGAGTGAAGAGAAATGGACATGGCAGTGTAAACAGGGGAACAGTAGTCTAGTAGGGGCAGAAAGTTACCTTGCGCAAGTGGGGTCATCAATTGGGCCAGTGGGGATGCAAGTTGGATTATTCGCTTATTTGATTTGGGATTTATAAGGGAACCAACAGAGGCCCAGAAGCTGCTGGGGTTCCCAAAGGAACTTTTTTGCATGTTAGTGAAATAAGTACATTTCAGCATCTTGATTGCTTTTTATGTTAATTGTGCGCATGCGCAAGAAACATATTGCGGCAGCTTTCTCCAGAAGCAGGTTATGGAGACGTGGCACTGTTGTGGCCAAAGCCCCCACAGCCTTTAAAGGCTTGGCCCGCTTCCCCCAATGCCATGGCACACTGCTGCTGACACTAGTTCAGCCAGCGTGCCAACAACTTATAAAACTTTAGCCGCTGAAATCAGGGGCCGTCTCCTCATTGCAGCGTCAGCCATTCACTGCAATAAGGGAGTGACCCGTCATTGCATGGCAGGAGTTTGAAACACTGATATTGTTTGTAAACATGGCGGCGGCTTGCTGCCCTGTTCACAAACAATATTCACCCCACTGAGGGGGTGCTCAATCTCCCTCAGCAGCATGTGCCCCCACCATGTTTATTTGGCGATGGGGCCCCAGTCCCCGCCGGCTTCAGTGCCCCAAAGTTTATGTTGCTACCAGGGAAGCCCACCTCCGTTGGCATTATGTAGCTCCAACCTCGCTTTTGTTGTCTGTCGACGGGTGCCCAATCCTATCGGCATAATGTCACTCCCTCTTTTGTTGTGTGCCAACGGTGCCCAATCTCCCATCAGCTACAGCTGCCCCCCAAAAATAGTCTCCGTTGGCATGCTGGAGCCCACCCCAGCATGCCACTTGTCCCTGTAAAATCAAAACGGTCCCGCGATGTCTTTTTTTGTTTTTAACCTGTAAAAAGAAAACAGTCCCTCTGCAGTCTCCCTGCCCCCTCCCAAAAGCTACGCCCACCCACTGCGCACCCTGCCTCCCCACACCCCTTACCCCGTACTTACCTCGGAGTCTGGCGCAATGATCTTCGGTGGACGGGAACATCTCTGCACTCTTCAAAGCCGACTCGAACTGAGGAAATGTCAGTAAGCTGTATAATGGATTAAATAGAGTTTTTCAACTTTGATGCATATCTCAGGAATTTTTGGAATTTTGGCACCAAATTTTCAACTTGGGGTTTAGGACCCCTCCTCATGAATTCTGGCACTGTCATGGCATTATTCACCCGAAGGTGATTTCGCAGTCACTCGCGGAATCCCTTTTGGGTCCGATTAAGAAACGACAGTGCGGTGTTCATGAGGTGGGCTCAAAAAGCCTATACTGCAAATTGCCAGGAAAAATCCCAAAATTACGGTTTTATGAGCGTCAGCAGTAGTTGCTACGCACGCTCATAACTTTGTGAATTTGCAATATTTTCATGCCAGATTTTCAACACTGGCATTTTTTCAGACCTCCTTGTGACAGTACAGCTGTCATTTTCTACATCCTGGCCGAAATGTGTTTTCACAGTTCTGGCGTAGAATAGCACGGTCGCTGTGGGAAATCAGTGTTTAGGACAGATTAAGAATATGACAGTGGCACTGTTCAAGAGCAGATGTCCTAAAATGCCTGTGTTGAAAATCTGGTGGCGATACTTCATAAATTTACTGTTACGAGCGTGCGTTACGCAGTTTGCATGCACGCTCGTAACTTCATGAATTAATAATTTTTTCAGTCCAGATTTTCAACATTGCCATTCTTCTGCACCTCCTTATGAACAGTACAGTTGTCATTTTTCACATCCTGGCTGAAATGTGTTTTCGCAGTTTTGGCGCAGAATAGCGTGGTCACTGTGGGAAATCTGTGTTTGGGACACATTATGAAGATGACAGTGACACTGTTCATTAGCAGAGGTCCTAAAATGCCTATGTTGAAAATTTGGTGGCCGAAAGATCATTAATGAATTAGTATTCACAATGTGCATTCGCAGTTTCCATGCCTCGTAACCCATAACTTTTAATATTTTCACTCCAGATTTTCAGCATTGCCATTCTGCACACCTCATATGAACAGTGCAGCTGTCATTTCCTCCTAGACCGAAATGTGTTTTACTTCTTCTGGCTACAATAAGCCTTGATTGCTGAAATCAGTGTTAGGACATATTATTTTTTTTATACTTTCTGTTTTATCGCCTCCTCACCGAGCTACGCTCTTTGGGAGACACTCAAGGTACCACCCCATGACTTGCCTTACCTGAATCCCCAGGAGTTCCCATGGAGCCGTGGATATACCCCCAGGCGAGTGCAGGACAGGACACCAAAGTCCCGATAACTTCAATGTCTCGTAGGGTCCCTGGTGGTCAGGCAGACAGTCACATTAGGGTCAGTACCGGTGCTCCATCTACCCGTGCTCTGGTGGTGTATTTTCCTCCTTTCTGAGTAAGTGGCGGTGCCCTGGCGTCAAGGCGTTCCCGCTGGCGTCCGTCCTCTAACCCTTTTTCTTGCATGCTCCTGTGCTTGCTGTGCCTCTGCTGCGCCAGAGGCCAACCGAAAATACCGAGCAGGTGCCCCTCCCTCGTGGGAGAGGAGGCTGTCCATCCGAAGCTCAATCCTCTCTCTCCCTGCTGACCCCGGTGGTCTAAGCTCGTTCCCGAACCTGGGTCATCAGCATGCCATCCAGCGTCTACCTGAGCACCACTGGGCTGGCTGTTCCGGGACATTAAGAAAATCACACTGACACTGTTCATGAGCAGAGGTCTTAAAATGCCTATGTTGAAAATTTTGTGATGAAACTCCATAAAATGACTGTATTCTGACGTGTGCTTATGCAGTTCCACGCACCCTTGTAAGTTTGCAAATTAATAATATTTTCCGCATATATTTTCAACACTGGCATTTGTTCACCTCCTTATGAACAGTACAGCTATCATTTCACATCCTGGCAGAAATGTGCTTCCGCACTTCTGGGCAGAATACCAGTCGCTGCCGGAAATCAGTGTTTGGGACAGATTGAGATCAAGCGACTGGGGGGACTGACCGAGCTCAATTGAGCCCTGTCAGAACTGCTGCAATTTCTTTGTGGGCAGGAAAAGGTGACAACTCAGGCAGGAGCCCAGTTCAAAGGGCAGCCTGCAGCGCCGGGAGACACAGAACAATTGAGTGAGGGAGGGAGAGTAAGCTCAATGGAGCTCTGTTGAGACTGCTATGGATTTCTTTGTGAGGCAGGAAAAGTTAGCAATGCATGCAGGGGCTGAGTACAAATGAGTAGCCTGCAGCAGTGAGGAGAAAAAAGAACGAATGAGTAAGAGAGGGGGAGTGAGTGAGCGAGCTCAACAGAGCTCTATCGTGACTGCTACAGATTTCTTTGTGGCCAGAAGAAGGCAGCACTGCAGGCAGGAGACCAGTACAAAAGGGCAGCCTGCAGTGCTGACAGAAATGAAATGAGCGCGTGAGAGAGGGGGAATAAGCGAGCTGAACCGAGCTCAGTCAGGACTGCTGCAGATTTCTTTGTGGCCAGAAAAAGGCACCAACAGAGGCAGGGAGACCACTACAAAATGGCAGCCTGCAGTGCCAGCAGAAACAGAATGACCGATGAGACAGGTGGAGTGAGTGACCTCAACAGAGCTCTGTCGGGACAGCTGTGGATTTCTTTGCGGGCAGAAAAGGTGCCAATGCAGGCGAAGCCCAGTACAAAAGGGCAGCCTGCAACACGGAAGAAACACAATGAGCAAGTGAGAGAGGGAGGGAGCGAGCTCAACGGAGCTCTATCATGACTGCTGTGGATTTTGTGGGCAGAAAAAGGCATCAACGCAGGCAGGAGCCCAATAAAAGGGCCAGCCTCAGCCCTGGCAGAAACAGAATGAGCGAGGGAGAGAGGGAGTGAGCCACCTCAATGGACCTGTGTCAGGACTGCTGCAGATTTCTTTGTGGGCAGAAGAAGGTGGCAATGCAGGCAGGAGCCCAGTACAAAAGGGCAGCCTGCAGCACCGACAGAAATGGAATGAGCGAGTGAGACAGGGGGAGTGAACAAGCTCAAGGGAGCTCTGTCAGGACTGCTGTACATTTCTTTGTGGGCAGAAAAACACACCAACAGAGGCAGGAGACCACTACAAAATGGCAGCCTGCAGTGCCAGGAGAAACAGAATGAGCAAGTGAGACAGACGGCGTGAGCAACCTCAACAGAGCTCTATTGGGACAGCTGTGGATTTCTTTGTGGGCAGAAAAAGGTGCCAATGCAGGCAGAAGCCCAGTACAAAAGGGCAGCCTGCAGCACCGGGAGAAACACAATGAACGAGTGAGAGACGGGGAGTGAGCGAGCTCAATGGAGCTCTGTCATGACTGCTGTGGATTTCTTTGTGGGCAGAAAAAGATGGCAATGCAGGCAAGAGCCCAGTACAAAAGACCAGCCTGCAGCACCGGCAGAAACGGAACGAGTGAGTGAGAGAGGGGAGTGAGCTACCCAACGGACCTGTGTCAGCACTGCTGCAAATTTCCTTGTGGGCAGAAAAAAGCCACCAACAGAGGCAGGAGCCCAGTACAAAGGCAGCCTGCAGCGCCACAGAAACAGAATGAGCAGGTGAGAGAGGGAACCCACCTCAACAGAGCTCTGTCGAGACAGCTGCATATTTATTTGTGGGCAGCAAAAGCGTGCCAATGCAGGCAGAAGTCCAGTACAAAGAGCAGCCTGCAGCACCAGGAGAAACAGAGTGAGCGAGTGAGACAGGCAGAGAGAGCGACCTCAACAGAGCTCTGTTAGGACAGTTGCAGATATCTTTGTGGGCGAAAAAGGTGCCACCTAAGCAGAATCCCAGTACAAAAGGGCAGCCAGCAGTGCCGGAGAAACAGAATGAGTGAGTGACACAGGGGCAGGGAGGAGCTCAACGGACAACGCAATCAACGTTCAGCATTGACAAATGCTTGTTTACAAGTGTTATGCAAGTGCCTATAAGCATTCCAGAGTTTATTTTTTTTATTTGTTTAACCAGGTATAGCACACTAAGCTGAAAGCTTTTTTACAGGAGCGACCTGGGAGCACAAGGAGGTTAAGTGACTTGCTCAGGGTCACACAGTATCCAAGTGGAAGCTGAGGGATTCAAACCCAGATCTGGTCTGCTAGATGTCACCAGATTTGCAGCTCAGAGCCTTAGACCACTGCACTATACTGCCTCAGTTGTGGTGATGGTGAAAATTTGCAGGCCCTCCATTTGGAGTCCCTATCTTTCATTAGTGCCAGCAGCTCTTTAGATAGCCATTTGGTGCAGCCCCCTCTGACCAGCCGGGTGGCAATGGGAAAGTGTTTATCTTGTAGCCTCTGAAGAACATCAGTGAGGAAAGTAACTGCGGAAGAGACATTTTTAAGACGGTAGAGGGCAGACCAGTTTATGCTCTTGGCGTCATCCAGGGCAGCATTAAGGTCTTGATATTAAATTTTCTGGTGGACAGGAGTTTATGGGGTGGATGGCTGGACTTTGTAGTCAACACGATATAGGTGAGGTGTGGTCACTGATTGAATCAGGCATTGTGCCTGCCTGGAGAACTAGATCAGCCCAGTTAGTAATAATCCAGTCTAGGTGGTAAGGTTTAGGTGGTGGTTGTACCTGGTAGGTGAGGAAATGACTTGCTCCAGGTTGTAGGACTTCAACAGCATTGCATAGTCAGTGTCTGGCACTGCTGTCCAGTTGAGATTGAGGCACCAAGAGGGACGGTGTCTTGTTGTGGTGAGACAGAAGCAAGTCCCTTTAGAAAGTTAGATAGGCCCTGGACACTCCCCAGCAGGGGGTTGTAGCAGCAGCCTATATGAAGTTTCTTTGATGCCCCAAGGGTTAAGTCAGCCAAGATCCATTCAGGTGGGGAGTTAGGGGTAGAGTTATTGATGGCGGAGGCAGAGATATGCTCCTGCACATATAGCGCAACACCCCCCACCCCTTTTCCCACCTGGTGTGTCCAGGTGGAGCAGTGAGTACCCAGAAAGTTGGTACGAGGCATCATCATGGTATGACTTTAGCCAAACAAGGTACAGGAGAGAACTATTTTCCAGAAAACAAAAGTGCTCCAGGACAAGGGGGTAAGATAAAAAAATGGAGGAGTGTAGGTTCAGGAGAGATGTGAGGAAGTACTTCTACACAAAAAAAGTCAGCAAAGATGTGAGGCAAGTAGGTATCCCCTGAAGATAGTGAATGAAGAACGGCAACACATCAGAATGGCAGTGGATTAACAGCACCAACCTCATTCCCACCCCATCCCCAAGTTGTGCCCTCTTCCCAGAGTTATAATATGTAATAATGGTTGTATAGGCATTGCCCCTACCAAAGAAAAAAAAGACTTTCCCAAATGTAGTCACGATGTCAGTTTCATCACGCTCTCACGCATTGCCGTTCCACAGTCTCTATTATGACATGGAACTGAGGAAGTACTTCTTCACAGAAAGAGTGGTGGATTCCTAGAACAGTCTTCCAGTGGAGGTAGTGGAGGTGAAAACAGTGGTGGGGTTCAAGAATGCATGGGATAGGCAGAAGGAAATCTTAGAGAAAGGGCAGGGGGTGATGAATGGGCTGAGATCAACTAGGATCTGTGGGATACTATAGGCAGGAAATGGGCAGACTAGGTGGGCTAAGCAGTCATTATCAGTCCTTCTCTTCTGACAAATTCTCTGTTTCTATGAACTGGAAAATCATAAATACCTAAACAATCCAATCAGATCAGAAATGGCCAATTCTAGGCACCCCTGGTGTAGATGGAGCAGCGTATTAATGCAGCAACATATTTACAGTTTCATCCTTGTTACAGTCCTACCCAAACTTCAGTTATTACACTAGTGACAAATTCCCCAGTGCTGAGGCTGACATACAGGGATTTCTTTTTAGTTGTGGTCCTCCTGTGGCTGTGAGCTGGATGAGAACCTCAGGGGCACCTAGCCCTGAAAGGCAAAGAGAAGAGCAATATGGTGCCTTTGGCAGAGATCAAAACAAGAGGCATACCTCTTAACTGTCCCTGATTTTGCCTCAAAATTTTCCTCTGTCCTTGTAAAATTTGTGTTTTGTGACAGAAGAGTGAGGATTAAAATAACAAAATAATGTCAAACATTAAAGATTCAGACTTGTTTTCTTCAGAACATACATCTTAACACAAATCCTCTTATTCTATCAGCATTCTGAATGAATTGTATCAATTATTAAGATGTGTCCCTGATTTTGGGTATTTGTCCCTGATTTCATTAAGCCTTGTCCTTGATTCAGGAGACAAAAGGTTGAGAGGTATGCAAGAGGGTAACTACCTAAACACACACATTAACAAAAATGATTGTGTATGGCTATCTTGGTTGGCCTGCCTCTTGCCCCGTACTTCCATGGGGGTTGAAGTCAGCACCTATTAGTTACAGGCAACAGCAGCTTACCCTTTACGAGACACCAGGTCAGCCCTTGCCCCTGGGGCTCAGATCTTCAGTGTCAACTATGAAGACTCCGATTTCCGCAAGATCAGAAATTTGATGACAACCTCTCCACCAATTCAGAATACCCAGAACAGTTGGTGCACAAGCCATCAGGAGACCATTCTTGAGGGTGGACCTCCAACAGGCTCCCACTCACCCCAGTGTTGGACCCCAGTTGGGCCCTAAGCCTCCAGAGTCCTGCACCAGAGTGAGTCTGTGCCACCTGGACCCAGGAACCCTGCTACCATAACTGGGTCAGCAGGCCCCCTCAGGCTAGTCACAGCTGAAGAAGTGCAGATGGAGGCGCTAAAGTTGGAGCTTCATACACGCAGTTGCATCCCAGACTGGGACGCATGAGAGAACTCTTGGCAGCATGAAGACCTTATTTATATGCCCCTAGCTGGCAAGAAACATCGCCTAGGAACCCTCCTGCCAGTGGGGATACTGGTTCACGCCCTACCTAGACATTCTGTCACCAAGCTGAAACCTTATGTGGTCAACAGGATGCACTCTGTTAACATTCAAAACATTTCTGAACCTTGATACTCAGGAGCTAGGCTTAGACCCTGCTTGCTTTAACACATAAGCACATTACTTTTATTTTTGCACTGTATGGCTCCCCCCCCCCAAAATACATGAAACATTAATTTACATGTTATGTGGGTCCTGGTAACCTGAGTCATAACACACTCCTTGTCTCGTAAACTGTGATGGTGGTGAGGTGCTAGGCATAAAAGAGCAGCCAGCCCTTTTCAAATGGAACACAGAGTCCCAAAAAAATTTAGCACTCAAAAACCAGACAAAGAACTCAAAGATCTGCTTCGCCATCCATTGCTTTAATGCATGGGGAAATTCATTGACTACTTATTGAAAAAAATATGTGGTGAGGTTAAAATCTTATCTTAAAGATACCACTGACCTGTTGCGTAAATTAACTGAAGTGGTTTGGGAGGAAAAGAGGCATGTCCTGTGTTCGATGGCAAGCAGATAACCCTGGAAGACGAGGTACTGCTGAATGCAGAGTCCACCATAGAGAGACAATATCCTAGGAAGGTAGCACATTCAAGTCCAAATATTTATAGGTGTAGATGGAAAGAATAGTACATAGTCACGCAGCTCGGCTAGCGGGTTTCGCTAAATCATAATTTGAAGGGAAAGAATGTAGAACTGGTTGATGGTTGATCCTTGAGTGCAATGAAGGAGGAAGTCCGTTCTAGTAGATGTAAATGGATTATGGTGAGCAAGCAGCCAGGCCCCCCCCCCTTGCGGGGTGGAGTAGGAAAGAATGGCAAATCCCAGGTGATCTGACACTGCATAGTTCTAGTAGAGAAGGCGAGACCCTAGATGGGTCAGCCACATTGGATTGAATGCATTGAGCAGCATCCAGGTCCCCATTGCGGGGCAAAGCGGAATAAACCTCCAGACCCTCTTTGCAGGGCGAAGCATAAAATGTGTAGAGCAAACAGATAGGCCCCATTTAAGGGTGAGTAGGAATGCATTGATCATGTAGCCAGGCTCCCTAAGGGCAAAAGCAGGGACATGGCAGACCCCATCGGCACGCCATTGTTTGGGTTCCGTAAAGACGGTGAGACTTGATGTGGGTTGGCTGAGAGGAGACTGAATGTGGATGAGCAAGTAGCCAGGCCCTATGTGGGTGAAACCAGAGACATGGTGGGACCCTCGTGGACCACCAGCGCATAGGTTACAGAATGAAGGTGAGACCTCACGTAGGTTGGCCAAGGTGAAGCAGAATGCATTGAACAAGCGCTAGGCCCCCTGGCAAGACGAAGCAGCAGTTAGAAAAGATATCCCATGATAACGCTGAGACCGTATGCTGAAGACGTAGGCCATTGTGGTGGACATCCATATAGAAATGGATGGTCTCCGATGCTGTCAGGAGGGAAGCGGAGGTAGAATCAGCAATTACCTTTGATGGGGAGTAGAGCTAGGTACATCTGGTGAGAATGTAAAACAGCTGTCTATGCACAGTAAAGTGTAAAGGCCGGTGAAGGCTAGATTTCCCAGGTAGAATTCCAAGTCTTGTTGTCGAAGTCTATGATGAGCAGGAGTCAACGCTGAAGATGAGGTTCTGGCAGATGAGGAGATCCAGCTAGGAGTGATGTCTGGATGAGGGACAATATAATCCGGACCAAGGTAGCTGTGAGAGAAACAGCTGTAAATGGACATGTATAGCCAGCATGGTTGAAGATGACTGCTGACGTGTAAATGTTTGAGGACGTAGAAATCTCTGAGGATGACATGGTCGGCAGTGTTGCCCAGCAGGGAATAAAATTGAGTTAGGAGTCTATGCAAATGGGAGGCTTGCTTGGAGCAGGAATCCAGGGAAACAGTAATGTACACTCAAGTACTCATCAGGAAGGAGAATTGTCCTGAGATGTTCAAGGATTGAGGAATACCCTATGGAGATGTGCGGTGTAGATATTTGGTTGGACTGGACCAGAAATAGGGATAAACTGCAGTAGAAGAAGTACTAAATGAAGAAATAGGGTAGGTTCAAATGGACAAGCTGGGCATGGAGAAGACAAGACCCCCACATGGATCAGCTTTTGTGAAGATGGCAAGATGTTTGAGTAAGGAGAAATGCCTCTGTGGAGCATGATTGATTCAGGATGGTGAGACCCCCATGTGGGTTCACCATCGCCATTATAAGATATGCTAGCTAAGAAGAAGGGCCCCCTTGAGGAGTGTGTATGTTTTTAGATGGCGGGAGCCTGCATGGTCTGCCATGCCACAGAGTTGGGTTTCTGAGAAATGGATGGTAGGATCCCCATGGTCCGCCATTGCTGTAGTGGCGCATGGTCCGATATAAGGAGGACAAGCCCCCAGCAAATTCACTGTAATATGAAATCATGAATGGTGAGCAGATGCCCTCTGTTGGGCACAGATTATTGAGATGATGGGATCCCCGGGAGTCCGCCGTCACTGTAGTATGCGTGGATGAAATGATAGCTTCTCACAGAGGCCGAGCTAAACTGGAGATCCCGTGCAGGATGACAGGAGGAGTTTAATGAATGCTGAGAGGCCATCAATATAGCCAGGCTGAGCTGAAACCCAAGCAAGGTGTAGGTGAGGAAGGTGTAGAATGGTTATGTGCAGCTGAACCGGTATGGCAGCAGGAATGCAGGATTCAAGAGTGCACTGATCAAGGTGATAGGAAGGTCCCGGTCGGTGTATACCAGAGGGACCCCATGGAGATCCAACAGAGGACAGCATGTAAGGTGACTGAGTGTCGCTAGGCCCCCACGTGGGCTAGCTGGAGTGGCAGGACCCCCATGTAAGTCTGCCTGAGGAGAAGTAGAGTGAGTGAGTGAGTTGGGCTAAGCCTCCACTTAAACTAGCTAGACCAGCAGAACCCCCACATAGGTCTGCCTGAGAAGGGCAGATGTGAACTAGTCCAACTAGGCCTCCAAATAGGCTAGCTGGACCAGCGGGACCCCCACATAGGTCTGCCTTGAGAGCAGTAGAAGTGAGGGAGTTGAGCCAGTGTCCACGTGGGTTGACTGGACTAACAGAGTCAGGATGGCAATATAGCGGCCTCCATCTAGGCCTGTTGGAGAAAGGAAGCTGCAAGAGTGGATTGAAGGAGATACAATGATGTACATAGAAAATGTCAATAGGGGGCATACATATCCTGGAACTTCAGGGTTAAGGTGCCTGGATATGTTGAGTGAGACATCCTGGGCCTGCTGAAAGCAGTACCATGTTGCGCTAAGCATGGCTGTGCAGGAGTTGGGGGCACAGTGGCCCAAAATGGCTGCAGTACAATCAGGACCACCGAAGAGTGACCTTTGGATTGCACCATCATGGCAGACATATTGTAGATTGTACTAAATCTTCCGAACAAGGCGACAGTCATGAACAGATGAAGGAACAATATGTGTACAAAGCAGTCTGAATGAAGTGTCCAGTGGAAACGAATGAGCTCTATCCTATAGATGAGAGTTTTTAAGTTCTAGGGTTCAAACACACTGAGTAAATAATTGCAATTGTGTGACCACTCTCAAAATGTGGATGTTGTAAATTCTCTGCTCTTGCAGGAAGACGCTGAACAGTTGACATACATGTCTGGTGACAGAGTATCCTGGTATCTAACATGGCTGGATAAGTTGATGTAGCAGATCAAATGCACATTGATTAAATGTGGAACCCCAGCCGAAGGTGACTGGTGGCAGTGATATCAGGTAAAAGTGGTGCATGGCTGTAGTCAGCAGGCACATGGTGCCAGTAAAGAAAGAGAATCCAGAGTTCCCCACCCGCTAGCTGCAGGATGAAGAGGCGGGTTATGCAGGCATGGTGGCAGTGCTCCAGCTGCAAGATGGGGCACTGAGCCAAATGCTTCCTGCCAAGGAAGTAGCAGAAGTGGACCGAGGAGTAAGCGGTAGCAAGCTTATGAGCTGCGAGATGAGTGAGTTACAGGATATCCAGAGTAGGAGGTAGGAGCAGCGGTGAGGGAAGAACAGAGTCCAGGATGCGAGGAAAAGCCGGACCGGTAGAGATCTTTGGAGGACGCTGCAGTGCAGACACCAGCAGCACTGGACGAGGAAGCTTATAAAGAAATGAAGGAGAGCCCAAAGAAAGGTAAACAGAAGAAAGGCAAAGGTACAGATGAACTGGGGGCAGGAAAAACAAGGAGGAAAAGACAGGGTAGAAAACAAAGGGGGGGGGGCAATGACGACAGGAGATGGAAGCAGAGGAAAGGCATGAGGGGAGGCACAGAGGGGAGAAGAGGAAGAGCCAGCCACACAGCATGCAGCACCAAAGCGAGTGTGACTCGCTCTAAGCTGAGGGGGCATTGTTAGAATGTTTAAATAGAGGATGGGGGAGGAGCTATCCCCCCATAGAACTACAGGCTACAGCCTTTTATAAAATAAAAACGTGGTATCGCATTATAGATGACATAGTTTGCATATGGCAAGGAAACATAAATAGTTGATGTTATGGACTGGCTACACAGGAATAACTTAAATATGAGATTTACATGTGCCCAGTAAAGAGGAACTTAGTTTCCTGGAGGTCACCATTTACAGCACACAACTGAGACCAAAAACTGTTGAAACTAATTGTTATTGGAAAGCAACTGCAACATTTTCAATATAACATACAGCTAATGTACATCCAGTCACCTGAAACAATTCAGTCCCATACAGGCAGTGTTTTCAGGAGGAACTGTGGTGATGTTGAAACGTTCCAAAAAATGGGCAGAATGTAGCGAGATCTGGATTTTTTTGCAAGAGGTTATGACAAAAGCCTCTCCACCAAATCAGAAGAAAGGACACTAGCTTGTGACAGGAACCAACTTCTTAAGAAAAATGAAAATAAGAAACTACATTCTGACCCCATCGCTTCTCTTATGGAGTATAATAATTGGACGGGTAAGATTGGCCATGTTATTTTTTAAAACAGACCCATTTTAATGGGGAATGAGACTGTTAGCAGATGTGTGGGACAGAAACCTTGTGTCAGTTTTAGTCGTGCATCTAATCTCAGAGATATACTAGTCCACATTAGATTACCTGCCTCACCAAAACCACAAGAGAATCAAAACTGCATACTACAAAAACCAAAGGAAAATGTTAAATCATGTAACATCTGTAAGCATTCAGAACAAGGTAACGTTTTTATTCATCCTAAGGACCTTCACAAAAAAGTGGTTATCAGGGAATGTAAGTGATATCATACAACCTTTGTGGTTTATAGTTTATGGTGCACCTGTGGTAAGATTTAGGTGGGATAAGCAGTGTGTAGTTTGAAAATTAGAATCCAGGAACATGTTAGAAGCATTGAAAACAAGAGATTAGATACACCAGTAAGGGCACACTTTTGCGAGGTGCGTGAATCAAATTCTGAGGCTTTAACATTCATGGGACTTGAATGTGTAACTCCATCATGATATAGGAGAGAGAGACAAAATTTGCTACTGGGACTGGAAAGTTACTGGATTATAAATTAGAGTGTTAGACCAGCAGGTTTAAATGAACAGTGGTGATCTTAAGCCTTTCCCGTTATAATTGAAGATTTTTACTTTCTTGTCTCCTCTTTGTACTACGGGTTTCTGGCTTTCTTTATATCCTTTATACTGTCATCAGAAGTTCCCATGTGGATCCCATCGATCAACTGATCTATACAAAATGAGTGGAAATCACATGCGATTTACCAGACCTGTTGCTCTCTGTCTCTATTAGGGACTATATACACTGTAGTCCAAAATTAAGGAGGACCTTCACCAGTTCTTTTGACTTTCATGCATAAATTAACCTTCTTGCATTGATTTTGGAATTGTATTTCATTACTGTCCGCTACAGTTAGTTTTTGCATTCTGAGCTGCTAAAACTGCAGGGTGTGCCAGAGTTTCTATAGTAACCCTGGTGTTGTTGTGGACCCAGGGTTGTACTGCTGACATCACTGTAGGGCAGTCAATTTCACTAAAAAAAAAAACACACAGTGACAAAGGCAGGCATTTGGATTTTGGCATAATGCATTGCTAACAGGGTGTCTTGGGGAAGGGGGAACACAGTATGTACACTGAGTACTGGTAGGTTTCCCTTGCAACATTGTTGCAACTGCATGGCACTGCACAGTGTGAGTCACTCCTCTACCCTACAGTGATGTCAGCAGGAGCTAGCAGCCCAGCAGCTGAACAGCAATGGCAAGTGCAGCATGGTTCAAAAACAAATCCAAATTGTGGAAGACAGAGTAAACCTTGGACACAAATAACAAATGCACACACCTTTTCAGGTCTAGTACTGCATATAATGACTACAAGCTGTAACTTTCTGGACCATCATGAAAGTTCATCTTTAGAGCAGTCTGTAGTTATGAAAACACAATGTTTAGATAATTTCCAGACTGTCTTTTAAAATGGACTGTCTTTTGAAGCTAGCATTGAAAAGAAATTGTTGCATTTGAAGTACTTACAGTACTGTATAACACACATCAATTAGTTAGTATGTGCAACAGTTAGCATTTGTATTTCTGTGATATTTTGTATAAGATTTTAATGAATGGGCTTTGATAGAATATATTGGGGCACTTTTACACTGTGTGGCTATGATGACTTCAATCAGCTGGCTACATAAGTTTGTGGTGTTGTTCTCCCTCTTGCCATGCCCCCTGAGGAAGGCTAGGATAGCCAAAGCACTGGGGCAAGGTAGCTGTAGCTCGATTTGAGCTGAGAAAAGCAATTGCTATAATGTATGAGGATTTTTAAACATGCATTCAACCACTGGATGGTGAGGCAGATTGTTGAGTCCTCCGTCTGGTTTTTGAGTGCAACATTTTTTTTGACTCTGTAACCTCTGTCATAATAGCTGGGAGATACGCTGTTTACAGAAAACCTCCAAATCATCTGTATTTAATTGTACCCCAAAATGTAACCCATGAAGATTACATGTTACATGGGTCCTGGCAACCCTCCTGTAACAGCTGCATAATACTCACCCATGCTAAGGAAGTCTGACATCCATGCCAGATAGGTACCATCACAATAAATAAATAAATAAATTACATTGTAACAATCAGCAATAGAGGAAACATTCTTCCTGAAATTTAGATGCTACTGGTGGCCAGATTCACATAGGAACACTTAAGCAACTCATCAATACCATAATTCAGAATATATTGTCCATGTTTAAGTCTCTTGACTTGTTATTGAGAGCAAAATATCCAGTTAAGCAAGAGGTCACATAGGCCACACAACACAGTTACTGTTTCTCCGAGCCTCAAGGAACCCTGCTATTAACACAGAACCATACTGCAGGTACAGGATGGCAAACACTTTTGCTGCAAACAGTGACTACCTTCTGTGGCCACTTTGGAAACGGTCCCGTATCAAACAATCTCAGCAAGCTGAACTGTTAACACCTGTAATAGAAAACAGCATTATACGATGCCAGCTTTAAAGTTCAGTCCATTCCAAGTCCTCCTGCATATCCTGCAGAGATGCTCCTCTTCTGGGACATTGATCACTGGAGCAATGGATGCCTGGTCACTACTGCCTCTGGGGAGAAGGCCAGTCAGGGACAACAAATCCTGCAGATGGTCCTTCCCTGGATTTATGATGACATCATGGGCTGCCTGGGGTGTTTTGATGATGATGGAAAGGTCCATTCTTAAAAGCTGCCAACTGTTCCAGAAACAGATCCGCAGGGACATTATAGGTTTGAGGAGCTCTAGTCCAGCTGTTCAGAGAACCTTCTAGGGAGGTACACAGATCCTAGCCAGCAGGTCCCTTGGCATCCAAATGTACATTTGAGAGCAGACAAGACAGTGGGACACCACATGAGCTGTTCCCATCTGAGCACACATAAAACTGCTGGAGATGCTCCAGGCAAATACACAGGCTGTGTTCTGATTTGCAACTCAATTTCAAACTTGTTGACTTCTCTCTTAGTCAGGATAAGCTGGATTTAACAAAGTCTCTTCTAAGCAGTACCTCACATGGCAGCAAAGTTGGCTGGACCTCACCAGGTCCTAAGAAAACATGGAAACTAGTGGTGGGCAAATTGCGTTCAGACAAAGAAGCAGCAAAGTCTGTGGGTGGTGCCATGTGCAAGCAATAAACGGAGTACTAAAACAGTATGTAAGCTTGTACACCACACTGGTGCCAGCTGAACAGGATATAACACACCATTTTACTTTCAGTCACATGCAATCCACAGGTACAACGTGAAAAGAGTGAATCTAAAAGGCACGTGACAAAAGGGCAACAGCAAAAGGGCGACCACTATTTGGGCAATGGTGCAGTAAGGCAATGAGTCAAAATGGTGGCAGATACCGGAAAAAAAAACCATGGCACACACAAATAGCAAATTGTAAAGAGACCATGATAACCCGCATTGTAGCCAGAATGTTGCACCTCAAGACAACATTTCGACATGCGGGGCCCTCAAATGAAATATAACCATCCTCAGAGCCACAGCCAACACCATATGAGTGGCGTCAGGAGGGCAGAGATACTTATCTGGTCTGCCGATCTCTTGTCACACTTGCCCATATTGCCATCACCCTTCTGCATTCGCCCACATGACTTTGCCATTTGTACAGTGCCTTAACACCCGACACCCAGTTGGTATTAGCATAGGTAGCAAAATCCAAACAGCCAATCAGCTGCCAAATCCTGTACAGCCTTCCACATGTAACACAATCCCTACTTCTGGCCTTCCTGCCAAGCTCCTTTAGTAAGGAGAGGTTAGCAATCGGAGGTGACTCCCATGTCTAGGGGAATTTCTGGTCGAACAACTTGCTGAGAGCCTCCCTTTTTATTTAACAGTCCCAAGCTTGGAGTTTCGCCACGTCCCTTAAAGGCGAAATGAATAAAATGAGTAGTGTTTTATGTGACTCCTGTCTGATGTCAGTGCTTGGTTAACTAGTTTGTAAATTAGCAAACAACTACTTGCCTTCCACTTGCCCCGTACCTCCATGGGGGCTGAAGTCAGTGCCTACTGGTCACAGATAACAGTGGCATACCCTTTACTGAAATACTGGGTCCATTGTGTGCCCCATGGATTCAGATTGTTGGTGCCAACTGCACTGATCTTTCACAAAACTCAGACTATATAAACCACAGTTCCTCGTCACTTCAGGAATATGTCCACAACCTCTCTAGTGTTTCAGGATGCCTGGGACAGTTTAGAGTTTGTGTTTATTAAAGGCTCAATTGCAACTAAGCCCAAAAAAGGGGAGGTTGAAGTTCAGCACATTATAAAAGACACATTACATGTATTTAACTTCATTATGGAACATCAATGAGTAATATTATACAGTACATCTCACCTAAAGAAGAACCTTACTAACACAAATAAAATAAACCTACCCAACACATAGACATGTCTACTGAGTTCTGGCACAATCCTATTCTTTTGTCTTTCTCAGCAATAACTACCATATTATCACACAAATACTTATAAACCCCCCCCCCCAACATCTAGGAGTATTTCATATGGTAACTTTGATGGGAGGGGGGCACTGAGCAGCCAGAAACACAGTCCCAGAAAAGTAAAACCTCTTACCTGAGTTCCCAGTGTATGTCCTCAGGGGTGCCAGCCACACTTAGCAGCGAGGGGTGTACAGACTTGATTAGTGCAGTCACACAATGCCATAAATAAAGTCCACTCTCCACTCCGGGTTACAAGAAGAAGAAAAATATGATCTGAGTAAATTTGATTGTCACTCTATGGAGCGTGGGGTGCAAATTACACAGTGGGTATCCATTAGGGCAGGCTGCCCAATACATTCTGCAGCAATCTTTGCGTCTAGAAGCTCTCAACTGCAGTGCTCCCTCAGGGCCAAGCAGGCTTCACAGTCCTGGTAGCAGCAAACAAGAGCAGGCTGAAAGCAGGCCACAAACTGGACATGTTCTCCCGAACTTACTTATGCAGAAAACTTACTTTCACTTCCAACATTGTCTAGGATTAAACACATGGTCCTCACACTGCACTAACAGCTACAGGGTGTAGAGTAGCTAGATACCACAAGTGATACTCCCAGCGATGGTGGTTTGAATACGGAGCTCCCATTTAGGTGGTCTCTTCTCACAGCAACGAAGTCCCTCAGAACACAGCAAGTCCCCTCTTGGTAAAGTGTCAAAGCGATGTGAAATGTTAATGTTCATGCCCTGTTTTTGGGGGGTGCTACCTGTTGTATGTATTCAGACTAACATTGTCTTTTACCTGTGTTTTTATTGAATAAATTTATGTTTTATAGTATCCTAGTAATGGATGTTATCATTTCCTTGAACCTTTGAGATGCAACTTTTCTTGTGTTGCAGAGAATCCTTTTCCTCTGGCTCCATTCTGTGTGTCCTTAGCAGCCTTCCTTTGCTCGTTTCTGTATTAGCCCTGGCAACCCCGGAGACCCATGCACACTCCGCTGTTAGGGCTGAAAAGATTCCCAGCACACCCTGGCCAGGCCAAAGTGCCACCAGAAGGGAGACAGGCTGCTACCACTGAGCTCACTGCAAACACAGACTGCTGCCATCGTGCTGCCTCAATGACCTGGCACAGGACTTTCTTCACGCTTGTGCCACAGCGAGGAAATGGATGATTCACCTATGCCATCCCACTAAGGTGCCAGAGAATCATGAGGTGGGCCATTTACTGGGCTCTGATCCCAACTGACACAGGTAGTCCCCATACAGCTCTGGACTCCTCCCGACCCTGACCACTACATTCTTCTGCGGTCTTCGAGGGCGGCAGGCTGGATAACAAGCAGTCCACCCTGGCCCCAAACCTCAGCCCTCATGGACAAAACAACCTATGGGCCACTTCCTCTTTTTCCTCTCTCCTCAGGGGCCTCCCTTTATGTGCCAAAACCTCACAATTTATATCCCTAGGCTGAGAACCCCTGCCAGAAAGCAGGGCCCGGCTCCAGACTTTGCAGCTACAAATAAATTAACTAGTAAGCTCCCAAAGGGGGCTTACACTTTCCCCCTCACAAAACATTCACCTCCTGGTGCACGCCTACCAGCTGCCACCCCTGACCTCCCAGAGGGGAGATATGCACACTCCCCTGCCCCCTCTACCCTGCCAAAAGCCAGGAGAGTACTACTGGAACACTGCCGCAATGGTGGAACACTATACCTCCCCAAAACATGGACACTTTTGTATCTAAACATACAGCTATCACTTGCACCAGACCAACAGGGTCCCATGCTGACCCACCCACTGGTTCCCTTGGATGGATTGCCAGGTACTGCAGCAGTGACGTCCCCCCCCCCACACTATCAAGCTCCCAAAGTGTGCAACGTAAGGTTGCTGCTGCCAGGTAGGGCTTAAAGCATACCCTCCCCTGCTAATATTGCATATCTAAGAAAATTTAGTTAAAACAGATAAACAACACTGTCATTATGAACCGGAACAGCAATGCTGCAACTTTAAATGGATAATATACTTCAGCTTTTCAACATTTCTAATCAGATAACCTCTTTCACACCAAGCACACACATGCACAGGCAGTGCTAAACTACATTCCCACCACACCCACTCACACTGGCCTTACATGCTTACCCACATATTTGGCCTATCAGTCCCAGAGGGGCGTATTCCAGTCTAGCCTGCTCCTACTAAATTTTACTAACCAGGAAATTTTTTTTTCAAACAAAACAGCACACATCTTTGACTGGGGAGTCAACCTCTTAAACTTGGAAACATTTTAAACAACAAATAACAATAAAAGGATCTCACACAGAATCCAGCTGGAGATCCAATTTTTTCAGTCCTGCACTTCACCCAATGCCAAGGCCTGCATCGGGGTGTCAGTCTAGACACAGATCTATATAGGGCAGTCTTTTAGCAGTCTGTAAAGGAAACAGCTTTATTTCTGGGGGTCTGAGGCATAGTACAACTTTGGATCAGGTGTGAGACACTCTTCTCCAAAAGTGTCCTCATAAATAATGTAATGTAACCCGCCTGCAAATGGGGGTTCACAAAAGACTTCCAGGAGCTTGCTTGAATGCTCCAAGCCTGAATGGTGTTTGGCGTTTAAGCCATTTATCAGTGAGTGTTTTTAGAACCTCTGGTACTGTCTCTTTAAGAGCTGTCTGCTTGCAGACATAATTAGTTGTATGGGGACTGTGTGTTTCTTTGATTGAGTACCACTCGAGCTGCTGCCAATTCACTCCATTTTGCAGTCACTAGGAGTGCAAGGGAACCTATCTGAAAGATGTAACTGTTTGCCAGAAACCATTTAGAGTAATAATGAAATTACAGTTTGTCTAACCTGCTTTCTTTGTAGTCAGAACTGTGTCTGCCTAGTTCCCCATTCTGGTTTTGAACTGCTGAACTGGACCAATCAGTGTGGGGTAAGCTAGCTCTAAAATGGTGCCTTGGACGAATCAGAACTTGGACTCATAATCTGAGCCAGCCACAAGAGGATTGTATGGGCAGTGACTCTGGGAGATGTAGTTTAGACTTTGGCGCCTTTTGGACCAACAGGAGCAGTCTATTGTGAGTGACAGCCAATCCAGTCAAGAACTGGGAGGAACTCAAAGAAGTGCCTGGTTTTGTCTGTTGGAGTTTCAGTTGAGCTCTGGCAGTGAAGAAGGAAGGAGCCCTGTGCTTTTCAGTGTGCAGTTTTAGTCGGAACGTGTGTAAGGCCCAGAGTTCGGTCTGCAGCTTGTGTAACTGCTTGTTAGGACTGAATCCGTCCTGTGAAGAGAATCAAAGGATATCTGAAGAGTAGAAACCAGGCTCACCTGCAGAAGACTGGAGAAATTGCTGAATTGCACTCGGTCTGTCAGGAACTGAATCTGCTGTGTGTTCTCCCGGGTATTGTGCAGTAATTGTGATTGGGATAGAGAAGTAGCCTGCCTGGTATAGTACTTTCTGTTTTACCATATAAATGTGTGAAGAGGCTTGTGTACCTCAAGTGAATCCTGCTGAAATTAAAGGACTTTTGCCTGTTGCAGTTTGCCATATAAATGTGTGAGGAGTCTTGTGGAGCTCAAGAGTAGCCCTGCTGACATTGAAGGACCCTATCTTGTTTGGAGGTCGTGAGTACTAATTCAGGGTCGCTCCTTGTTGAATTGCCACATTGAATCCAAATGGAATCACTGTACTGCTGACTGTTTAAACTAATTTTTCTTTTCTCTGTGGGAAAGGGCCCCTACCAGCTGCCACAGTTTGGACTAGCCACTAGGGCTTGGGTACCCAGGGACAGTAACTGGTAGGGATAGGCTGTGCACAGAGCCATAGGTAGATGAGTAAAGTGATAAGCTAATTAACCTGATTTCCCCCTGTCCTTGTTATATTCCCCCTAAATAAATCCGAGCTGCTTGTTTCAGCAAAGTTATACTGCCTGAGGTATTTGTCTATGTTAAAGTATTGTACTGTGATTGTTGCACTGTATCTTATTTTACAGGAGGTCCCAGTGCCTGAACCAGCCCTGGGGGTAAGTGTATACTGTGAAGGTAATTCTGATATATTGTGTGGGCCACTAGTGGGAAGAAAGGGGGGTTGCAGTGTCCCAGAGGGCTGTGACCAAGTAAGTTTAACTATTGTAAACCCTGACCTCTGGGTGGAGGCACCCGCCATTGGATCCAGGCCCCTCAACCTGTTAGTGGCAAATCAGGCAGGGGTAGTAGCCCCTGGGATAGCGCCATCTAGGGGTTACAGTAGTATTTTGTCCTATGTCCTTCACAATCCTGGACTATTGCAAAGGTCTTAAATAATGTCACTCCAGTCCGCACCATTGAGGTACACACCTGTTTTGCCTTCCTGATGGCTTCCTGCTCGGGGCCTCCCAGATCCAGGGCACACCCCCTGCTTCTCTGCTTGACCTTGTCCAGGGCTCCTTGGAAGACCCAGTCTTCCCTCCTTTCCTCAGTGATGTCCTGTATCCTCTCACACAAGTACAGATAGTTCCTGGATATTCTTTCTCGATCCTTCTTCTTATCCAGCGCTCAGCCTGCAACCACTCGGGTATGCTGCTCACACTGGTTCTTGGGGCAGTACCCTTCAGTAGCCAACTCCCGGAGGTATACTGGGAGTAGCAGGGGTCAGATGGATGGAAGGTATCCATATCCTTCCTTCATTTTTGACAGACCTGCCGCAGCTGAGGGATGGTATCAGGGTACTTTAAGCTGGGGCAGTGATGAGGCCTTGGAATACCTCACTCCCAAATAGGATCATCAACAGTGAAAGACTTAGGATGGACACCCAGGGCAGGGGATACCACATATATTCCTTCTGTGTCTTCCACGGTGCTTGAGTCTCCCTTGGAGATAACCTCTTTCACCTTCACATCTGGTTTCTCAGCTATGCAGCACCTACAGCAGCGGGGGGAGATCCTTGGGTGGTCTTCTTGGCACCTGCAACTGGGGGGAGGCACTTTGGACAGGCCTTTGTTGGCTTAAGCTCCCCATGTACCCTCTGGCCGCTTCCTCTGCCATTGGGAGGGGGAGAAGCATGTGAAGAAAACCGGCATTCCAGGCTTCGGTGGTAAATAAGTCTTTTACTGTGCATTTATTTTATATTTACAAAAGTTCATTGATGCACACAAACAAAGTGAAAAATTCACACAGAGGCTTCCCTATGAAGAAACTAGCCGATGGAGGAGAAGGGCTATGCAGACATCTAATACCTTCTCCCCAGAAACTACCTCACCAGCTGCAGTTTCCATGTCATCTCAATTTTTAGGATGGAGGTGTTCGTGCTGACCAAAGCTGAGGAGGTGGTCCAACTCTAGTCAGGCTGATAAGGTGGGGTGGGCTGGGCGGGCGCACCACAACTGCCACAATCCAAACAGACTGGCAGTACTTTCACATAGCTCCCCATTTTATAGCAGACCACACATCTCCCTTGTGTGCTACCCTTCTGAGCCACTTCCCACAACCATGACAGGAATGAAGTGGGAACAGGGACCATCTTGTTCCCATCACCAGTGACCTTGGCCATTCTTTCCTGTTGTCCTTGCATCTTTTTCTGCTGCTGCTCAAAATATAGCGAGTCCTAGCAAGCAGATGTCTCCTCGAGCTGTTAGTACTTGCTGAGCAGTTCACAGTGGCTCTCAACAAAATGGTACTCCGGCTCCTTGCTCCATGACTTCTTGCCCCAGTCCTGCTAGCTCCAACCAATAACATATTTTCCCCAATGTTCTGCATACATTAATGTATGCTAAATAATCCATGCTGGCAGAAAATGGTGCTGCACTGAAGGTGCAAAATTTCATGAGTCCAAAATGGCACCTAGCAGCAAAGAGATATCCTGTGCTGCTGTACACTCACAGTTACAGTTCAGGAAAAGTTATGGCACTCCCAAACGAACAATCAAATCCTGGACAAGCCCCCACATTGTAAGCCCCCCCCATGTCTAGGGGTATTCCAGATGGTAACTTTGTTCAGAGGGGGGTACTGTACAGTTGGAAACATTCATTCACAAATCTGGACTGTCATGTACGGTATGGGCTGCACGCCCATTGGCTCTAGCTCTGCACCAATGGGTGTGCAGCCCTACCGGCAGTCAGTTGGTGGGCGGCGGGGCGGCAGGCGGTAGATGCTGCTGCTCGCCGCTGCTGGGGAGCGGGGTGGTGGGGCTTGGGGTGGGTGGGGTGGGGGACACTAGTCACCACGCGGAGATGTTTGGGGGTTTCACTACTTACTGCCCGCTTCGGGCATTTCGTCCACTGGACCACCAGGGAGATGTTCGGGGGTTCGATTCACTTACTGCCCGCGATTGGGCATTTCGGTCCACTGGACCACCAGGGATGTGAGCGGAGGAGGGGGGCTACATTGATGCCCGCGATGGCTGGTGGGGGGGAGTACATGCCCACGATCGGCTGCGGGGGGCACAGGGACCGAGTTAGCCAGCCACAGGTGGCAGCTGCTGTGTTGGCGCCTGCAATACAGCAGCTCACCTGTGGGTGGCCCTCAACTTAAGCCTTTTTGGCTCAAAGTCCTGCAGGTGCAGGTTGGGGTCGCCTGCACAACTCTGCACAGCCCAGCTGAATATCGGGCTGTGCAGTTTATGCATGGTTCCTCCCCCTCCAGTTGAGCATGCATTCATTTGCATTGCGCTGTTGCTCAGCCTGTTTTTAGTGGCGCAACTGCCTCCTGCTGAATATCGCAGAATGGTGCAATTTTGGACTTGCGCATGCGCAACCCTGTTGCGCATGGCGCAACCCTTTTGAATAGCTGACCCTCTATGCCTAATTTAATAATCCTGATATCAACTCCATCCTGACCCTGAAGGGGTTTTGGATTATTTTTCAAAAAATATTTTTTTACTGAAGAAGGGGTGATGAGTTTAAAGTAAAACTTTGGATTAGTGTCATTGTGGACATCATTAAGATCAGTTCCACCATCCAAAATTATGGGGGTTCTATAGGAACCAAGATTCCCAAAATGACTGTTAAAAATGTTAGATACCAAAGAAGAATTGTAAATACTTTGTCCATTTTGAAGGATAGTGGGGGCCAAAACCTTTTTTTGTTTTCCCACAATTTTATTCAGAAAATGCCAGTTTTTTTGGGGATTATCCCTTTTATGAATTACTATGGTGTTATCCACATACTTAATGCAGGGCCAAGTGGTTTTAAGGTTATTTATCATAATTAGGAATGACAAAGGTCCCAACTTTGTTCTCTGCAGCACTCCACTGTGTGTACTTTCTGCTACTGATCAAACCCCCTCCACATCAATCCACTGAATCCTTCCCTCCAAGAAATCATAAACCCATCTCACAATACAGGGTGAGATAAAGATCTGTAGCTTTCCTGTCAGTGTGCTATGGTCTATCAGGTCAAAGGCTTTCCTGTAATTCACCAACATTGCCCTTACCTTCACCCTCTCCTCCCATGATTGCATGCACAGTTCCAGGAACTTTAAGGTTGCCAAAGTCACCAAACTCCCCTTTAATGATCGAAACTGATCATTTTTTGAATAAAATTATGGAATTTTCTGAATAAAATTATGGGAAAACAAAAAAAAAGCTTTTGCCCCCACTATCCTTCAAAACGGACAAAGTATTTGCGATTCTTCTTTGGTATCTAACATTTTTGTATCATTATATCAGATAACCTAAAGGTGGGCAAGCAATGAGAGAAGGCAGTAAGGAAGGCTGGGAGGATACTGGGATGCATAGAAGAGATATCAATAGTAGAAAACAGGAAGTTGTTTTCCCCTCTGTACAGACAGTTGGTGAGACCCCATCTGGAGTACTGTGTGCAGTGCTGGAGACCCCATCTTTGCAAAGACATAGACAGAGTGGAGGCTGTCCAGAGGAGGGCAACCAGAATGGTGCAGGGTCTGCATCAAAAGACATATGAAGAAAGACTAAAGGAGCTTAATATGTATACCCTTGAGGAAAGGAGCGAGAGGGGACATGATAGAAACTTGCTAGTACCTCAAGGGAATCAACAAAGTCCAAGAGGGTAGCATCTTTCAGAAAAAGAGATGTGCAAGAACAAGGGGGCACAATTTGAAGATAGAGGAGG
Organism: Neoceratodus forsteri; assembly: GCA_016271365.2. Classification (NCBI taxonomy): domain Eukaryota; kingdom Metazoa; phylum Chordata; order Ceratodontiformes; family Ceratodontidae; genus Neoceratodus; species Neoceratodus forsteri. Next base: position 1,104,563,655 of record CM057449.1, on the reverse strand, counting down.
GGACGGCTCAGAGATAATGTGAGGAAGTATTTTTTCACAGAGAGGGTTGTGGATGCATGGAACAGCCTCCCTGAGGAGGTGATGGAGTCAAGAACAGTGGGGAAATTCAAGCATGCATAGGACATACATAAGGCAGTCCTAGTGGGGGGGTAGGAGGAAGTAAGCTGTTGGTTAACTAGGATCTGCAGTTTATCTGTTAGGTAGGAAAATGGGCAGACTAGGTGGGCCAAGCGGTCCTTATCTGCTGTCAAATTCTATGTTTCTGTGAAACTGATTTTTGTCAGTTTCGTTAGAAATTAATTCTAGAATCCATTTTGTAATAAATCCTTTAGATACTTTAAATACCACACAGGCAAGTGAAGTGAACCTGAAATATTTCTATACATCCTGTGGCACAGAGGTTTTAAGCAAAAGATTACATGGGCCTGTTTCCTCTGATCTGGTAATTTTCTTAATATGATAGATTTATTGAATATGTTATTCATCCAAGGAGCAATTAAAGCTGCTCCTTCCCTCCACACCCATTTTGGTATTACATCAGGACCAACTTCCTTTTTTACTTTTAATTTCTTCAGATGTCACCATGTCTTCCACTTTTACCAGGTATTTTTCAGACACCTCCCTTTTCTTTTCTCTAAAGAGTTTAAGACTATTACTCACCTCACGTAATGTTTTAGTTCAGTGCTTGCACAAATGTTTCTCCTATTTCACTCACTTTGAACTCACACTTTTCTGCCCATTTATCCACCTGGCTCCCTTGTTTACTGTTCTCCAAAATGTTTGCATTTTGCACTACCACTTCTGTGATCTAACATCCTTAATCCCTCAACTTTCTGAACATACTGAGCTCGATTTTGAATGCGCCCTTAGATCGATGCAAGCTGTGACAAACAGCAGCTTGTATCAAAGCCTGGTGTGCCAGGGACCCTGCACCTGATTTTATTATAGGAGAGGTCGCACTGCTAAAGTCCATGGATTTGCCACAGCCACCCCTGTGCATCAAACAAGTGGCGCACAGGAGGGGAGTGATGGAGGCTGCAGTGCACCCCACTGACAGCGCCCCCCAGGGAACCTGGAGCCCAAAGTACACAGTCAGTGACATATTGACAGGGGTCCCATATGCAATAGTGCCAGAATAGTCCAGCTGCAGTAGGTATATGGCTTGGCAAGGTAGTTTGTGGGTATACAAACCCCAGAGGCAAGTCCCCCCCCAAGCAAGAACTACAGTTGGCATTGTGCTTGAATATGCTGGTGTATGAAGACCCCACAGGCAGATATTGTCAAGAAATGTACACATACAACCACCAAGGTATGAGGAAGAGAACCTTACAGATGTGCATCCCACAATGGGGTGTAACCCAGCATATGGCCTCATGCCAGACACAACTGTAATGGCAGTACAGTTAGGTTAGCATAGCACTGCATGGCTGTTGCAATGCAATACATGGGACACCTGGCATAGGATGCACACCCATATGGACATATTTACCAGACCAAGCGATGTGTTGTGATGGAACCCAGTCAGCACCATACCTGATATTGTCCACCTTCGGGATCCATGGCTTGCAATTGACTGTGTTGCTGTTGACCACAACAAAATACCCGATGACTATGGCTGCAGAGGACTAGTGTGCTAACATACACATAGACTGGGACAGGCTAGAGATCCGTACATTGTCATGGTCACAGTACCTGGTAATATGTCTGGTATTTGTGATCCCAATAGTGGTGGACATGCATTGCTGTAACTGATCCGTACATTGTCATACATTGTCATGGTCACAGTACCTGGTAATATGTCTGGTATTTGTGATCCCAATAGTGGTGGACATGCATTGCTGTAACTGATCCGTACATTGTCATACATTGTCATGGTCACAGTACCTGGTAATATGTCTGGTATTTGTGATCCCAATAGTGGTGGACATGCATTGCTGTAACTGATCCATACATTGTCATACATTGTCATGGTCACAGTACCTGGTAATATGTCTGGTATTTGTGATCCCAATAGTGGTGGACATGCATTGCTGTGACTGATCCGTACATTGTCATACATTGTCATGGTCACAGTACCTGGTGATATATCTGGTATTTGTGATCCCAGTAGTGGTGGACGTGCATTGCTGTGACTGATCCGTACATTGTCATACATTGTCATGGTCACAGTACCTGGTAATACATCTGGTATTTGTGATCCCAATAGTGGTGGACATGCATTGCTGTAACTGATCCATACATGTGGAATGTCTGTGTTCTGCTGTCCATGCCAGGCTGGTACCAGTGGGCACGCAGGTGACTTGTGTCCACCCAGATGTCACATGGCTACCAGTGCTGCCTCTGCACCTATATGTGTGATCAGTGAGCCTGGGTTCACCAGGGCATCTATTTATTTATTTACTGGGTGGGTGCACTGTTCCAATGGACTGTTTTCAGGCACGACCCGGGCCATGAAGATGGCACGTAGAATGTACAATACATTTACCGTTTACATTAATTAAAAATGGTACAGGTGATAAAACAAACTAGAAATACATGGAATGCTTCAAGTACAATGACATACAGACTAGGTACAAGAATACATTAGGATAGAAGATACACAACTTGAGTCCAATACAGTACAAGTATGGTGCAAGTGCATGATGTAAGAAGGTACAGTCAGACAGTCTGAGAATATACTGTAAGTGCAGGGTATAAGGACAGGTTTGTCTTTTACATATCAGCTCCTTAAATGTGTCTATTACTCACGTCTTATCACCCCCTTTCATCAACACTTCTTTTACTGGGCACTTTGATGTATTATTTCCTGTCGGGTACTTATCATCTTTTCCCAGGCTGAGTCAGCAAAATCTAATTTAAACCAAACAACTTTCATCTCACCTGCAACCACATCTAGCTTCTTTTCATTCTTTATTTTAGACCATTTCCTGCTCTGGATAGCCTGCATCTTATTCCTATGTTTTCTGCCACTTTCCCGATTAAACAACACTAATAACATACTGTGGTCAGATAGCCCAGTATGAGGTAAAATAACTGTGGATACATACCATTCATAAAATATTTGTCACAATTATATCCAGAATATTCCTCTATCTTGTCCCCTCTTTCACTGTCTGCTTCAAATTCCTCCCTTGTAAGCTGGCTCTGAGGCGGTGAGATATAGGGCACCACTTTGGCATTCTGGCAATCCAAGTTCATGCCCTGAAGCCAGATATCAGGAGTGGAGACCGGCAGGGAGAAAGTTGGAATATTCTTTGGACACTTCCCTCCTGGTGGGGAGGTGCACAGTGTGCCAGTGTTGGAACAGCTCCTGGTGGTGACTTGGTGGGGGCATCCTTGCAGTTTGCCCCTGCCCTCAGGATGCCACCACAGCTGCATGAATGTGGGAGGTGGTTGGGGCCTTGAAAAATGGAAAATCCAACCCCTGATCAAACCAGATAATGGTGGTCTTGTCCCATTTTGCCACTTGTCCACCTAGTATACCAGTCTTGTCCCCGCAAGCTACCGTGGTCTCGCAGGGCCCTTGGAAATGGTTCCCTCTCCATGGGCCTCCAGGGGAAGGGGGCCTCCGGCATGGATATGCTGGAGCTCTGTGAGCCATGGAGGGAATGCAAGAGACATCACATTGTGATGGGAGTTGGTAGCAGAGGGCAGACCGGCAGGCATCACGGGCGCTGAAGCAGCTTGAAGGAGTGGTAAGCCAGGGGCATAATGGAGGTTCATAAAGAAGGTAATACAACAAAAATTCCTCCCTTGCGCTATTCTTGCCCTTGGTAAGTGATTTACATATCCCATCAGATTTAGTCCACAGACAGGATACTTTTCAATGATCCTGTCGATGCACCATTTCAGATGTTTGATCATAATCTGATTGTCATGGGGGGGGGGTTAAATCCCCCTACAAACAATGGCCTGCAATTTTTGGGTAACTTGAACATTTTTATTTCCATCCACAGTGTTTTAAATCCCACCTTTTCCAATTCAACCATTCTTCAGTAGTTTATACTTTCATGGATATAACAAGCAATCTCACCACTTTTCCCCACTCCGGCACTCCTTTCAACTTCATACTCATTTATTGCAACTGCATCTTCAGACACATGGGAACCACATCATGTCTCTTATCCTAGATATTAATAACAGTGATTTATACCTGATTTTCTGTCAGCACTTTGTTTAAATCATCAACTGCTGTGAATAATGTCCTCACATTTGTATTCATGGCAGTGGGGATGCATGATTTTACCATCTCTACCTTAACCAAACTGGATACTTAAGTTGTTCTCAAGTTTTTGTCATGCTGACAAACCCCTTTTCTTTTATCAGTAACCACAAAAGGTATTTTGAAAGTAGCTTCCAAATCCCCTCCATCCCCATGTGTACACTCAACAGCACCCAGATTTCCTTGATTTACACTCCCTCCTCTATTGTTTCTAAGTCTAGAATGATTGACATAGGAATTTAAAATACCATGTTTTCTCTTGCTGTTACAAGACATACAACTGCCTTAGAAAGAATCTCTCACATGATTTAGAACACTGTTAATACTATAAACATTTTCAAGTTTATGTTACAGACATATTACTTTTTACCGGAAACTCAGTTCAGGTTTACAACAACCAGGGTTCCTGGCCTCCACAGTGGACTCCCATTGGTGACTACTGCCACTCCTGCAGGAACCACTCATGTGGAGTGCCACTCCATGGATGGCCGCTTACGGTGACTTTCCTTTTAAACTTAGTTGCCTGTTGCCACGCACCCTTACTTCCAGGAGACCAGGACCCAAGCAGCTGCCACCAGTCCAGTCCAGAGGATGTTCAGCTGGCGTGAAAGCCATCAGAAGGCCCTTCTTGATGACAGACTCCCAACAGCTTCTTGCTGTCTCCAATCTTGCAGAGTTGCACCAGAGGGAGCCAGTGCCACCTGGACCCAGGAGCCTGCCACTATCACTGAGCATGTGAGTCGCCCTCAGGCTGGTCACAGCTGGAGAAGCACACCTGGAGGTTCCAAAGCTGGAACTTCATACAGTGGCTTCCTGAACTGAGATGCACACAATGACGCATTTTAGTGGTCTGGAGCCCCTATTTATATTCCCCTAGTGTGTAAGAAACATTGCCTGGGAACCTTCCCAACCAATGAGCAACTGCTGGTTCTGCTGACACCTAGACATTCTCTCACCAAGCTGAAACCTTATGTGGTAAACAGGACGCACCCTGTTAACATTCAGAACATGTCAGAACCTTAGAACACAGGGTAGGCTTACCTGCTGCTTGCTTCAACACATAAGCACATTACTTTTATTTTTGAGCTGCATAGGTAGCCATAAAATGTACACATCAAAAATATTAATTTACACGTTACATGGGTCCTGGTATCCCCTGTTATAACAGCCAGGATATGTCTGTTTACAGAAATTAAATTCATACCACCAAATCATCCATATTTAATAGTACCTGAAGTTAAATTGATATGAAACACTGTGTTTTGTATTATTTTCTTTTATGGGCAGCTGTCTGTACAGTTCTTGTCAACGTACCAGTGTGGGTTTCTCACTATGTTATGACTCTGAGTTGCATATAAAATGTTAAGCATGAGTTGCTGACCTCAGTCTGAGATTTTTTAGCGTCTATAAATACAAAGCTGAGTGTGTTTTTAGTTGCTATTTATTTATTTTATTTATTGAAATGTTTCACCAGGAATGGTACACTGAACAACAAGTTGCTCGTCTCACAGTGCATCCTAGGGGGAAGGGGGTCATAAGGGAGAACACATAATAAAGTACATACACAGAGTATCACAACAGTTGACAGATTAAGTGAACAGATTAATGGTGTAGACATACAACATACTACACAATATACATCGGCCACAGTAAGACCGAGGCCATTATCACATTGTACTTCAATATGGAGTGCAGAATATACATGACTATACATTGAAGTGATGTGTAGAAAACAATTATACATAGTGTTAAGAAGACCATTATGCATAGTGTTAAGAAGACCAGTTAAGCATAGTAATGAAAGAGAAGTGTATCCTGTATATGAACAGCTAGCTGAGTAGGAGATAGAAAGCAGTGAGCCAGCTTGAACAGGAGCAAATAAGGACTAGCCACAGGTACAGTTTACCAGTAGAAAGTTTTGTAGGCTAGCAAAATGGAGTGTGAAGAGGAGGAGTGACAAATCTGTGGTGGGAGATTATTCTATGACTTAAGGAAGTGATGCAAGAAGGCCATCTGTCCAACTGTGGCGGACCGACATGGAACTACTAGCAGTCGGGAGTCATATGACCTAAGGGAGTGGGCTGGTGGGGAAAGAATAGTAAGGGAGGTGAGATATGGTGGGAGAGAGCCAAACCAAAATGTTGATGTGAATTTGGCACAGTGTAGGAGGCGATGATTTTCTCGGGAATAGAAAGCCAGGGAGCGGTAGAGAGAACAGTGGTGAGTGAAAGGAGAGGCATCAAGAGTGAAACAAGAGAAGGAGGTAAAGAGAGAATCCAATCTGGTTAAGGAAGACTTCAGCATGGCACTGTAGACTACATCACAGTAGTCAAAGATAGGTAGTATCATCTTCTGGATCAGTTCATGCCTAGCCGGTATTGTGAGGCAGCTACGGTTCCTGCATAATGCACCAAGTTTGGGGTGCAGCTTCTTCAGGATGGCATCAGCATGCCCAGAGAAGCTGAGGTGTTGGTCAAGCCAGACCCCCAGCTACCTAAAGGAGGAGGTGTCCTCAAGAATTTTCCAGTCAAGGGTGTAGAAAGAGGGCAGTGAGAGGAGCTGAGAGAGTCTCTGCTAAGTGCAGAACGTCATTGAGACTGTCTTCTTGGCATTGAGTGAGAGCTGGTGGGAGCTGAACCAGTGCTGGACTTTATTAAAGTCATGCTGAAGTCTGGTTTCCACATCAGCAGGGGATTGGACTGAGATGAATAGAACTGTATCATCGGCATACATGTGGATGGAGGTGGTTGAGCAGGCTGAGGTAAGATCATTTAGAAAGATGGAGAAGAGGATAGGTCCCTGGGCCCATTTATAGAATTAGTTATTAGAGTTTCTGTTTGTATTTTCTAATAGGTCATATTTGCATTCCTCATTTCTTTCATCAACCTGTTTGATGAAGTTTCTGTCTGCCTCCCAGGGCCGAGGTGTTCATTTTTCCCTATATGATCTTTTCTGTTTAGCCACCTCTTAACTGATCTATTTAATTCAGTTTGGAGACAGCAACAGTTACATAGAAACAAGGAACACAGACTTTGTCTCAGAAAAGGACTAGTTGGACCATCTAGTCTGCCCCTCTTCCCTGTCTATTCAGACACCTCTGACCCTATTTGGTCACTGGGGTCCCTCTCGCCTCCCTTTCCTCTACCTAATTTATTCTTGTGCCTCTCCCATGCATTCTTGAAGCCCCATATGTCTTTGTACCCAGTACTTGCTCTGGAAGGCTGTTGCAGTTGTCTGACACCCATTTCCATGAAGACGTATTTCCTCATATCGCTCCTACATCCCCCCTTGGCTTCATTGCATGCTCCCATGTCCTAGTGCCTTCCTTCCTCTGAAAGAGACACCCCATCTGCACCCTGCTCACCCTAGTGAGGTAGCTGTAGGGCTCAGTCATGTCCCCTCTCCCTCTCTTCTCTTCTCCTCCAGGGAATACATGTTAAGATCCCGCAGCCTTTCTTCATATGACTTTTCATGCAACCCCTTGCACCATTTTGGTTCCCCCCTCTGTACCGCTGTCACCATCTCAATGTCCTTGTGGAGGTGCAGCCTCCAGAACTGTACACAGTATAGTATGTGGGGAATCACTAAGGAGCAATACAGCAGCTGCACCAGCTCCTCGCCCCTGCTAGGAATCCCCCTCCCAGTGCACCCCAGAATCTCACTAGTCTTTCCTACTGCCTTGTCACACTGATCAGCTACCTTGAAGTCATAAGATGTGATGACCCTGGGGTCTTTTTCTTGTTTGGTGACTGTCAGTACCATCCCCTCATATAATACACAGCTTCTGAGTTTCCTTGACCCAGGTGCATAACCTTGCATTTTTTTGCATAGAAACCCAGCTGCCACACCCTAGATCACTCCTCTAGTTTCCCCAGACCCCTTTGCATTCTCTCCACCCTGTTGCAGATTTTTGCATCATCCACAAGGAGTCACACCTTCCCCTCCAGCTCCTAAGCAATATCACTTATGAATACATTGAAGAGGATCAGTCCCAGCACCGATCCCTGCAGCACCAGCTAGTCACTCTCTTGTCCCCTGAGTGTCTGCCAAGTACCACCACCCTTTCTCCCTATCCTTCAACCAATTTGATACCCAGTTTACCACTTTCTCCCCACCCCAGGATGTTTATTTTCTTAACTAGCCTCCTGTGCAGCACAGTGTTGAAGGCCTTGATCAGACCCAGATAGGACACATCCAATGTTCTCCCTAGATCCAACTGCCTAGTAATGCAGTCAAAGAAATCTATGAGATTTGTTTGACATGATCTGCCTCTGTGGAGCTATGCTGCTGGTGGTCCTGCAGCCCATTAGCCTCCAGGTACTCCATGAGTCTGTCCTTAAACAGAGTCTCCATTAATTTACCCATCACTGATGCGAGAGTGACTGGCCAGTTGTTGCTAGCCTCCTCTCTGCTGCTGTTTTTTTGCAGAGGGACCACACTGACCCTCCTCCAGTTCTCTGGAACTACCGTTGTTTCCAAATGAGGTGCTGGACAGTGTTGCCAGAGGGGTGGCTAGCACCATATTCAGTTCTTTTAGAATCCTGGGGCGAAGCCTGTCTGGCCCCATTGCCTTATTCTTCTTTAGGGCTGCCAGTCCCTTCTGGATTATCTCTATCAAAAATGGACATGTGCCCACTCCCCACTGTGCTTGCTATCACATGCTGGCCCATCCCCCTCACTCTACTGTGAAGAACGAGCAGAAGTGATCATTTAAATTTCAGCTATTTCTTGATCTTCCTCTGCACAGTCTCCCCCCCTCCTAAGTCTCACTATCTCTTCCTTTGGCTCTCTTTTGCTCACATACCTAAAGAAGGTCTTGTTCCCTTATTTAACCTCCTTTGCTGTCCTCTCCTCTGTTTGTACTTTAGCTGCCCTCACCCTCCTTCCTGCTTCCCTTTGCTTTACCAGACGCACTTTCATCTGGGTCCCCTTGTACTTCCTAAATACTGTTTCCTTCTTCGTCACTGTCTTTGCCACCCCTTTTGAGAACCATTACAGCCTCTTCCTCTTCTTTTCCTTGCTCACTTTCTTCAAACAGCATAATGTTGCTTTGTCTATACCCTTGTTAAGCCTTTTCCATTTAAGTCACCCCGGTCATTCTCCCTTCCTGTGGTATTTACTGGGCAGTTTCCTATTTCTTTAAAATCTGCCTCCTGAAGTCCAGTCACTTGTATCTTGTAGGTTTTTCCCCTTTCCCAATCTTTATGCCAGACCACACAGTACATTGTTCACTTGTAGCCAGAGGACTACCCACTGTGATGTCTGCAATGCTGTCCCTGTTTGTAAATAACAGGTCCAGCACTGCCCCATCTCTAGTGGGTTCTGTAACCAGCTGCCTGAGAATACCCCTTGTAGGGATTCGAGGAAGTCCCTGCTTCTTGCTGTTGCTACAGTCAGAATGCCCCAGTCTACACCTGGCAAATTAAAATCTCCCAATATCAATACTTCCCCCTTGCTTGTCATTTTGTTAATGGCCTCACTCAAAGCTCTCTCTGATTCCTCCCCCTGTATTGGTGGTCTGCACACCACCCATTTGAATAAAGGCCCCAGACCCTGTCTCTAGGCTGACCCATAATACCTCCTGCCATTCCTTGTCCTCCTGGTATCATTGTATCTCAGTGGCCTTTATACCTTCCCTCACATATAGAACAATCCCACCTCCTTTCCTCCCTGTCCTGTGCTTCTGGAACATGTTGTAGCCTGGGATGGCCACTTCACAGCTATGGTTGTTGGTACACCATGGCTGTATTATGGCCACCAGATCCAGGTCTGCCTCTGCAATGAATGCTTCAAGGTCAGGAATTTTGTTTCTTAGGCTCCTTGTATGGTTGTGAGGAGGAGCTGATGACATACCAGGTGAGAAAAGAATGGGGGGGGGTTGAAGGGATATGGTATGGTGGATAGGTCAAAACGAGGGGGTTAGTGGGGGGGACTGGAGGTATGAGAAGAAAGGGATAGGGATGCATTATAGGGAGAAGGAAGGTAGAGCCCCGTGGAGAGGGGAGGTAAAATTAGAGGAGAAAGGGGTGAAGGAAAGCAGAGCAGAGACAGGGGACATTACAACAGGAGTGAAAGGGGGAACAACTACGCTGGAGGTGGAGGAGGAGTAGAAGTAGAGAGGAAGGGGACGGGATAAAGGAATGACAAGGTGAGTAAAACATGAAAATGGGTGTGGGATCCTAGTACTGGGAGACTCAGTTATGACAGGGATCAGATGGGGAAGCAAGGGGGAGAGGCATAGTCACATATGGATAGAGGCAATGCCAGGTAAGATAGCGGAAAGAGTGGGTCAATCTGTTCTGAAGTATGCCAGAAGGGGTAGGGAGAATCCTCACATAGTTCTGCATTTGGGAACAAATGACCTGGTGGGAAATATGGTAGATGTAGTCTAGAAGAGGCCTGAGGAGCTGGAGCTGATTTGTGAGGAGGCAGGAAGTTCAGTAACCTTCTCAGAGGTGCTTCCAGTACCCAGGGCAAGCACGGCAAGGAAGCTTAGGATAGAGGGATTTAACACATGGCTAAGAGAATGGTGTCAGTCTAAAGGGTATGGGCTGGTGGGGGGGTGGGGGGTTGGAAGGACCTGAGATGGCAATGATCTCTATGCTAAGGACAGGCTACACATAAGTGAAGAGGGAAGGAGTGTATTGAAACAGAAACTGGGGGAATACTTAGCAAACAATAAGAATTTAAACTAGAAGAGTGGGAGTGGCAAGTGGACAGGAGTCAGGCAGGATACACAGGTAGGGAAGCTGAATGAGCTTACCCCCATGTCATCAGCAAGGGACTTGGGGGAGGTCAGGATGGCATGCTAGAGGGAGAGCAAGTAGGGAGAGATGGAAGGAAGTGGGGTGGAGGGTGGTAACCTTGAATGCTAGGAGTCTAGGGAACAAAACAGCAGAGTTATAGGCTCTCATTTCAGATGGGGAGGTGGACATGGCAGCCATCACTGAGACATGGGGCACACATTACTATGACTGGGACCTGAAGTACCAGGGTATAGGATATTTTGGAGGGACAGGGTAAATGGAAAAGGAAGAGGGTGGTGCTGTGTGTGAGAAAAGGGACTGAAGTGTGTCAGGGAGGAAGGGAAGGAGGGCAGCACAGTGTTATTATGGGTGCAGCTTCAGGGCTCCAAAAATAGGACCCTCAGTATGGGAGTGGGGTACAGGCCACCCTCTCAGACTGAAGAGTTAGGCAGGAAACTAGTGGGACAGATCAGAAGGACCTGTGTGAGGGGCAGCCTGGTCACGGGGGGACCTCAATATGCCAGGAATGGATTAGGGTACCCCAGCCACCATGAATAGGAGGGAGCAGATACCGTATATACTCGCGTATGAGTCAGTTTTTGGGGAATAAAAATAGCCTCGTAATTCGACCTACCGACTTATACGCAAGATATAGTACAGACAGCTCTGAGCATAAACGTGAACTTTGCTGCCTACGATAACTAGTTGCAAAGTTGTTCAATTGCGGATGCTTTGACGTGATTACTGAAAGATTAACACCGCGTCTCAGCTCACAATTGTGGCACCATTCAGTCACATTTAATTGTTTAATCATCAGTTACCTGTTGGTACTTGTAGGTTGTTAAACGATTCCCTGTTTCAATAAATGATCAACACGGCTCCTTAGTTAGCTATTACCACCTGGTGTAAGATGCGGGTCAAAACGAAACGCAGTGCATATGATACCGATTTAAATTAAAGTGGTTCGCTATGCTGAGATGCACACAAATGCTGCTGCAGAGCGAGAATTCAGCATAGATGAGAAATTAATCCGTGACTGGAAACAAAAAAACATTAATTGTTATGTGCTGATAGAAATGTCAAACGATTCGCACAAACCAGTCTAAAGGTTGGATGGATGAAGTACTTGTGAATAAATAAATAACAGACATTTAGGCAAAACGACCAGGGGCACTATTGCACAAAAAGCTTTGTATGGGATATGTTCCAAGCCATCTAGTGGGCTCTGTAAAAAAATCTACGCCTTCACTGCACCCGCAAGCTGTGATACCAGGAGGCTGTACATCGCTTCTTCAACCTCTTGACGTAAGTCTAAATAAACCTTTTAAAAATAATATGAGGGAGCTTTGGAAGGAATGGATGGTAAATGGCAGCAAGGAGTACACCCTGGGTGGTAATATTAAAAAGCCAAATTACGGACTGGTGTGTCACTGGGTACGGCAAGCATGGGATGCTGTTCCAAGTTCAGCGGTAGTGAAATCTTTTAAAACATGTGGCATTTCAAATTCTATGGATGGCACAGAAGATGAGCTTTTATTTGCCGATCTCATTGATGACAGCCTAGCCTCAACTGAACTTGCTGAAGATCCAGGTCAGCTAGATGACATATACGATGATATGCCACTGTTAGAGCTACAGCTCCACCTGATGTTCCAATCTGATGACGAGGAGGATGAGGAAGAGGAGTTTTTGGGATTCTGATCCAACCTTGAATGCACCGTACTGCATGAACTGATCCCCCCCCCGATGACTGTGCGATGATTGCGAGCACGCTATCTATTGTTCTTAACTGAGCTCGTTTGAATAAAAATAAAATTGATTTTAATCCAGTTCTGGCATGAAAACTCACTTGTGTGTGGGCAACGAAACCAGTTCTTGTGAGGTTTTTATTTTATTTTATTTTCATGCTCGTAAATTAATGTTCTTGTGAGGGTTTTTTTTTCATGCTACTAAGAAATCGGACCCGACTTTATACGCTGGTCAATTAAAAGTTGAAATACACAGATCTCAAGTTGGGACCCTGACTATACGCGAATCCTAATTTATACACATGAAGTTTTTACGGGGTACTTCTGGATGCCTTCCAGGACAGCTTCCTATTGCAGATAGTTAATAAGTCAACCAGGCTAGGAAACATCCTAGCCTTTTGTGGGTGAATAGTGAGTTTGTGAGGGAGCTGGGGGTGAGGAACCATTGGCAGGGAGTGACCACCACTTGGCATGGTTCACAATAAACATGGGGAAAGGGGGAGTAGGAATGGGCACAAGTGTGTTACACTTCAGGAGGGCTGATTTCGAGAGGATCAGGGAAATAGTACAGGGGTATTTGGCCAGGATCCATCCAAATTAACCAGAAGTGGGAGGTCATTAAACTGGGAATTGAGGAGGCAATCATAACATGTACAAGGGTCCAGAGTAAGAGGACTAGGGCCAAGAAGCCTAGGTGGGTGAGCAGAGGGGTTATGGAAAAAGTAAGGAAGAAAAGAGCCACTTTTAGAAGGTACAAAAAAAAACAGGGAAAGGGGAGGATAGAGAGGAATACCTGAAGAAGTCGAGGGAGGTGACAAAGGCAGTCAGGTTAGCCAAGGCATCTAGGGAACTCAGGCTAGCACGGGGCATCAAAGAGGGGGAGAAGGACTTCTTTGGGTATATCAGGGATAAAAGGAGTTGTAAGGACCAAATAGTAAGGATAAAGAGGATGCAGAGTGGGTGGAAATAGGGCAGAACAGGCAGAAGAATTAAATGAGTACCCTGCTCAGTATTTACTAAATAGAAAGGGGCACTATATCCAAGGGGATGGGAGGGTGAGTATGGGGGGAGAGGAGGTGACAGATGGGGAAATACCAGTGGGCAGAGTACTGGAGGGCTTGAGGGCACTAAGGGCAGACAAGGAGCCAGGACCAGATGCCATACACCCCAGGGTGCTTAAGGAGCTGGCATAAGTCCTGGCAGGACCCTTGGCAGACCTGTTCAATGCCTTCCTGGACTCTGGGAGTGTACCTTAGGACTGGAGGATGGCGCATGTGGTACCCCTCCACAAGAGCGGTCCCAAGGATGAGCCAAGGAACTATAGACCAGTAAGCCTCACATCCATTGTGGGAAAGCTGATGGAGACAATCCTGAAGGAGAGACAGATTTCCCTCCTAGAGTCTAATTGGCTGCAGAACAGTAGACAGCATGGGTTTGTCTCAGGCAGATCCTGTCAGACCAACCTGGTGAAGTACTATGACTGAGTAGCCAGGCAGTTAGACAGGGACCATGCAGTGAATGTTCTGTACCTTGACTTCAGTAAGGCATTCAATTTGGTGCTGCATGGGAGGCTAGGAAGTAAGCTGGAAGGCACAGGGGGCAAAGAAGGTGGGATGGGTAGTGAACTGGCTGCAAGGGAGACAGCAGAGGGTGGTGGTGGGAGGGGAGCTCCCATTTTCAAGGGTGGTGACAAATGGCGTGCCACAGGTCTCTGTACTGGGGCTGGTGTTGTTTGGGATCTTCATAGCAGACAACTCAATAGGCATCAACATAAAGATCAGTCTGTTTGCAGATGACGCCAAGATGGGAGCAGTAGTGGATGACTTAGAAGAATGGCAGGAGTTGTAAGATAATCTGGCAAAATTGGAGGCCTGGTCAGACACTTGGCAGCTGGGGTTCAATGTCAAGAAATGCAAGGTGCTACATTTCGGTGCAAAAAACCCAAGGAGGAGCTACCAGCTGGGGGGATACAACCAGCCAAGGCAGAAGAAGCAAAGTATCTGGGGGTGATCATAACACCTACCGGGTCCCTTTGTTGTATGCTCTATTGCAAACGTTAAAACTGTGCAACAGGAACAGCGTGATTGGGAAGTGCGAGAGGGTGCAAAAACCGCGAAAGGCTGATTGCGTGGTAGTGCACCCTCTCACTGTTCCCAGGCAGAGGATGAGACCTCTGCTGGGAGGAGGGTCTGGGGAGTAGTGCACCCTCTCACTGTTCCCAGGCAGAGGATGAGACCTCTGCTGGGAGGAGGGTCTGGGGAGCAGCTGCCGTGGCTCGTCAGGATGAGCCACAGGCAGCAAGGGAGACAGTGCATCTGTGGACAGGGTTTCAATTCCCAGTCCCAGACGCAAAACAATTTTTGTATTTTTTGCACATTGTGCAATATTAAGTGTTATCCCCCCGGAGTTAGTTTTTTAGGCGGTTCATGACAGCCCCTGCAAGACATACAGTAATTAAGGGTAATATACTGAAACATCTTGGACATTATGACCCCATGCCATCATTACAGGAGCAATGAACAACTCAGCACAGTGTAGAAAGGCAGCTGCAAAGACCAACAGGATACTGGGTTGTATTGCCAGAGGCATATCCTCCGGGGGAAGGGATTCTGCTGCTATACAGGTCACTGATTAGACCACACCTGGAGTACCAGATGCAGTTCTGGTGACCATACCTGTAGAAGGACATTAGGATACTGGAAGGGGTGCAGCGCAGGGCAACAAAAATGATCCAGGGGCTAGGGGACTTACCCTATGAGAGCAAGCTGAGAGAGCTGAACATGTACTCCCTGGAGGAGAGCAAGGATACGGGGGACATGATTGAAACCTTCAAGTACATGAAGGGGAACAAATAAGATGGGCATGAGGGGCTTTTCAAATGAAGAAGAGGGGACACTTGAGGGCTCAGTCTGAGATTGGAAAGGGGAAGGTTCAGTAGGGAAATGGAGAGACACTTTTTTACAGAGAGGGCGGTGTCTGGGTGGAGTGCATTGCCAGAGGAAGTGGTATCCTGTAGAACAATGGGCTGCTTCAAAAAGGGATGGGGGGAAGGTCACTGGGAGCGGAGGGGAGGGGGGAGCAGCTGCAGTATAATGGCTGCTAACTGCATAATCGAGCAGACTTGATGGACCATAAAGCCTTTATCTGCTGGCAATTTCGTATGTTTGTATGTTCATATGTTAATTTTCTGCTGAGCTTGCCTAAATGCTCACTGCCATGCTGGTGTCCTGCATTTTAGCAGTTTAAATGTGATTGCCAGAGAATGCCTGTATAGCCTCTGTGTACTGTCTCTTTAAGAGTTGCCTGGATTGCAGTCATAAGTAATCTGAGAGGGAGCTCTGCTGAAAGATGCAACTATTTGCTGAAAATCATTTAGAGTGACAGTGATAATGTAGTTTGTCTAACCTGCCTTCTTTGCAGCAAGGACTGTTTTGTTTATCTCCACTATCTTGGTCGTGGACTGCTGAATTGGACCAATCTGTACTGGTGGGACATAAAATGGAGCCGGACTACAGGAGCTGTCTGGAGTCAAAATCTGTAGGAATTGTAGTTTTGGGCTTTTGGTGCCTTTTTGCACCTGAAGGGGGAGCCTTTGTTGTGACTGACAGACAGATCAGCCAACCGAACCTTTTGGATTCTGGGGAAAGTCCCAGGCTTGCTATCAGTTGAGTCAGATCTAAGTTGGGAGCTGAAGAAACAGCAGCTTGAGACAGTCAAGCAGTTGTCTGAGTAGTTTTGCATGGGAGAACTGTGGAAAGGCCTGAGTTGTGGCCTGCATGTCTGCCTGCTGCACCTGCTAGGGAGAGGAGAGAATTATTTTGGACTAAATCCGAGTTTGTGAAAACGAAGTAAGCCACTGATTTTTTCACCTTGCTCATACCTGAAGAAGACTGAAGATTTTTCTGAATGCGATCGGTCTGTAAGGATTTCCAGCTGCCTTTGAATCCCCAGTTTGTGCAGAGACTCTGCGATTATGACCGGAGAGCGGTTTGACTGGTACAGTATAATTTCCTTACATGTAAATGTGCTGTGAGTTGTTAGTGGGTCATGATTTGGTTCCCCACTGTGTGAACGGTGTTCTGCTTTCTGGAAGCTGTATCCAACCTAAAATGGACTGTATCCGAATTTGTCTCCATTTGGCCGGGGCCTTACCACACTGGCCCAGGCAGACTACCCGCTGCACAGAGAAAGCCATCGATGAGAGACCTGCCTGGGGATCAGCCCCCTGCTCTGCACTTGAACAGGAATGATGCCTCGATGATTCGTGTGGACCCTGCTTCTCCTGGCACTCCAGATTAACCACCTGCTGTCTCGATTTTCATCCAGCCTGTGTCCAGTCTTGGGTATCATGAGTAATCATCAGGGTAGCTCCCTGCAACAACAGCCTAATCTAAAAGTGTGTCCTCTGATTGCCTTGTTGTTTGCTTTTCATGAACTGAGCCCATCAACTCCGGATTACAAATAGTGTGTGTTGTGCATGTTGTCTTCTTCCATCACAGGGCCCCAACCAGCTGCAACGTTCCTGGCTAGCCCTCCATTCTTCATCTGGGTACCAGAGTGTGTGACTGTTACTGGACCCTGAAGTACATGGACAACTGTTTGATTGATAGAGCCTTTAAGCAAATTAAGCTGATTACGCCCCTCCCGTGTTCAAGTCCCTTAAATAAATCAAGATCTAAACTCTTTTTTGCATTTACCCTAAATGTCTAGATAAAGTCTTTTACCTATGAATATTGACTTAAACTGGACTTGCTCCCCTAGATATGTGCAGGTAAAGGGGGGATATTCTCTTTGTCTACAAACTACTTAAATTTCCCACTCTAATGAATCATTGTGAACTCACTTTTGCTGACAAAAGAATAGTGGGTAGACGTCATAATCTACAGTTAGCTGTAGAGTGGGCAAATAGAAAGAAACCTGATAATTTCTTCTCTATCAGAGTTGCTAAATTTTGGAATTCATTACTACAAGACCTGGTTAATTTAGCTAGTTTTGAATTATTCAAATCCCACCTAGACCTATGGATCAACTCCCATTACTGTAGTAACTAATGATCCTCTGTTGAGGGGGACAATCGCGATGGGCCTTGTGCCTTCTTTTGTCCCATTCCATCCAATAAATCCAGTAACCCTAACTGTGGTTCCAGTTTGTGCAAGAGTACTGTACTGCTGTTATTTGCTGTGTATAACCTTGTTTTACAGGGGGTTCCCAGGGCCAAGCCAGAGGAAAGCCCTGGTGGTAAGTGCAAACAGTGTGGATACTTGTGTGGTGTATCAGTGGTATTGTAAAAGTGATTATTGTGTATTGTTTAGGCCACTAGTAAGAGATGAGAGGGGTTACAGTGTCCCGGAGGGCTGTGCCCAGGTAAGTTTGACCACTACCAATCCTGACCTCTGGGTGGAGGCACCCATTTCAGAACTCAGGCCCCTTAGCCTGCTACTAGTCAAGCAGGCAGGGGTAATAGCCCTTGTGATAGCGCCACCTAGGGGTTACACAATATATATTACACATGTTATATCTGAGTAGTAAACTAACATCTTTTTTGTGGTGTGCAGTGAGTTGCATGCTAGCTCGTGCTCATTGCATACCTTCATCCATGTGCTCCTTTACTAGTACTGTATAATACAATCTGTGAATGTATCTTTTCAGTAGTGTTTTGGAGTGTTTATAGCTGGATCAGGTTTACACTGGAGACACTCATAACTTGTGCATTGACCTATTTTGCTGACTTGACTGTGAGGTGTGCGCAAGTCTGCTTATACCTGTCAGCCTCAAGGCACCACTTAGAAACCTGTATGCTGGTACCACTGACTCACACTGCCACCCCTAAATTAGCTGATAAAGGTCAGCATAATATGGTGAGCCTGGAGTGTATGTATAATCCTAACATAATACGGTGAGCCTGGAGTATATGTATAATCTTATTGTTGTGGAAATCACTTTAGGATTAGTTCTAGGAGATGCTTGAGTTATGCTGTGTTATCTTTACCCAATATTTTTATACACACTGTAAGGAGAAATAAACTTGGGGGTTGGGGTATTACAGACAAGGATACATAGCCAAATTTCAGTTAAAACATAGTATCACTTGCAGTTACAGTATATCTGCCCTTGGGCAAGGTAGCTATATTTGTATTGAGAGCAAGTGTGTGTAGTACAGTTGATTCTTTTGTTCTCATTATAGTGTCAGAAGGAATGATGCCTGTTTAGATGTGCTTTTCAAAGTTTATTTATTTATTTAGCTTTTGTTGACCAGGTAGATGCACTAGACAAGTTATATGCCTATTTTTAGGTAAGACCCAGGAGAGTACAATGAAAATACATGCTCAAACAGGGTACATAACAACAAGAAGAGCAATTTACAGTCACAAAAGAGCCAGGGGTACATAGATAGTCGCACAGTTTCAGTTGTTTCACAGTGAGCAAAGTCAAATATCCTTGCAATTCAAATAAAGAAGAAAGTCTCATTTATTATACAGGTTTTGGTTTAAAATTTAGGCTCCTTAACCCTAGGGACTTAATAGTTTTCTTTTCTCCTCTTAAATGACTGAAAGTTGAGCCCTATATAAGTTTTAAGTAACATAGATACATAGACAGTGTCGGCAGATAGGGGCCTATGGCCCACCCAGTCTGCCCATTTGAGCTTGTAAGTTCAGTTTATGTTTTCCTAGAAGTCTGTTGCCCCTTACCCCGACCTCCAGAATTCCTTTATGTCTATCCTATGCATTCTTAAACTCGTGATTGTTTCAATCCCACCACTTCCTCTGGCAGGGTGTTCCACTTGTCCACCACCCGTTCTGTGAAGAAATTCTTCCTCATATTTCTCTGAATTGTCCTCCCTCCAACTTCATCCCATGCCCTCTAGTCTTGGAACATCTTTTTCACTTACAAATAGTGTATTCCTGCACCCTGTTCCTCCCTGTGAGATACTTGTATGTGTCTATCATATCCTCTCTCCTCCTTCCTCCAGGGAGTACATGTCCAGTTCCTTCAGCCTGTCTTCAGAGGACCCAGGATGCAATCCATGCACCATCTTGTTGCCCTCCTCTGAACCTCTCTACCCTATGTCCTTACGTAGGTATGGTCTCCAGAACTGTACACTGTACTCCAGGTGGGGCCTCACTAGTGTCTTGTATAGCGGAATTATGACCACCCCTTTCCTGCTGGTGATGCCCTGCCTTTACATCCCAGCATCCTATTTGCTTTACCTGCTGCCTTGTCACACTGTTTCCCTACCTTGAGGTCATCAGAGATGATAACCCCAAAATCCCTTTCCTGCTTGGTTCATGCTATATCCTCACCCCCCAACTGATATATTGTGCCAGGGTTTTTGTGCCCCATATGCATTATCTTGCACTTCTTTGCATCGAATTTCAACTGCCAAACCTCTGACCAGTCTTCAAGTTTCTGCAGGTCCCTTCTCATTCTGTCTACACCCTCTGGTGTGTCTACTGTGTTACAGAGCTTTGTGTCATCAGTGAATAGTGAAATTCTGCCTTCTAGGCCCAGTGTAATGTCACTGATGAAGATGTTGAATAGGACCGGTCCCAGCACTGATCCCTGTGGTACCCCACTGGTCACTCTTCCTCTGTGGAGTGACAGCCATTTACCACCACCTTCTATGTCCTGCCACCCAGCCAGTTACCTACCCACCACACTACTGTCCTGCCCACACCCATATTCCCCAGTTTGTGTAATAGTCTTCTATGTGGCACAGTGTCAAAGGCCTTGCTGAAGTCCAGATAGGCCATGTCCACTGCCCTCCCTGATCCACCTCCTAGTCACCTAGTCAAAAATTCAACGAGGTTGGTCTGACATGACCTCCCCCTGGTGAAACCATGCTGCCTTGGGTCCTGTAGTCCATTGACAACCAGATGTTCCACCAATCTCTCCTTCAGTAGTGCTTCCATGATCTTCCCCACTACCGAGGTGAGGTTGACTGGTCTGTAGTTCCCGCTTCCTCTTTGTTCCCACTTTTGTATAAGGGGACTACATCTGCTGTCCTCCAGTCTTTGGGTACCTCCCCTGTTTCCAGTGATCGGCTAAACAGGATAGCCAGAGGTTCAGCCACCACCTCTCCTAGTTCTTTAAGGACCCTGGGGTGCACCCCACCTGCCCCATTACTTTATCAACTCTTATTACTTTCAGTTCCTTCATGACCCTTTCTTGTGTAAAGGGACTTGTGTCCATTTCTGCACCATTCTCACCCCTTGTACTCCCTTCAGACCCATCACCCTCCTCTTCCTCAGTAAAGACTGAGCAGAAATACCTGTTCAATATGTCAGCTTTACTGTTGTCATCCTCCACGTAATCCCCATCCTCCCCTTCAGTCTCACTATCCCTCCTTTGTCTTCCTTTTTTCACTTATGTACCTGTAAAGGTTTTGTCCCTCTACCCACTGATTTTGCAATGTGTTCTTCTGTCTGAGCTTTGCTTCCCTTACTGACCTCCCTGCCTCCCTTGCTTCTCCTGGTACTTCTCCCTACCCCTTCTGCCTGTGCCTTTTGTATTGCCTGAATGCAATCTTTTGGCTTTCACTTTCTTTGCAACCTCTTTAGAAAACCGTAATGGTCTCCTCTTCCTTTTCCTTTTGCTAACCTGCTTAATGCATAATTCTGTTGTTCTTGTAATCCCCATTTTAAATACTGCCCACTGTTCCTCAACCCGTGATTTCTGTCCCATTCCCCTTAATGCCTCTTTCAAGTATCTCCCCATTTTCCCAAAGTCTGCCCCCCTAAAATCCAGGATACGTGTTTTTGTGTGGTTTGGTTCTGCTTTTTTCTGTGATTTCAAACCACAATGACTGGTGGTCACTGTTCCCCAGGTGCTCCTCCACTGTTACCTCCATCACACTGTCCCTGTTAGTGAGCACAAGGTCCAGTATTGCCTTCTGCCAAGCTGGTTCCATGACCAGTTGTTTGAGGAAGGCACCCTGAAGGGAGTCCAGGATAAATCTGCTCCTAGTTGATGCTGCTGCTGGGATGCTCCAGTCCACGTCTGGAATGTTGAAGTCTTCAACCAGTACTACCTCACCCTTGTCTGCCATCCTTTGGATGGCTAGCATTAGCTCCCTGTTTCTTCCTCCTGGGCTGCTGGTCTATAGACCACACCTGTGCGGATGGCTGTCCCCATTTTCCTTTCCAGCTTAACCCACAGTATCTCTCCCCCATTTTGTTCCTCCTGGATCTCTGTGGCCCTTATGTCATTTTTCACATACAGTGTCACTCCTCCTCCCTTCCTGCCTGCTCTGCCTCTTCTGAATATGTTGTAGCCAGGTATGGCCATCTCCCAGTCATGGTTATCATTACACCAGGTTTCAGTGATGGCCACAATGTCCAGGTCTGACTGCACCATGACAGCCTCCAGATCTCCCATCTTGTTGCTAAGGCTCCTGGCATTTGCACACATGGCTTTGCATGATTTGACCTCCCTAGACTGTTTCACTGTTCTACTCTAGCCCCTTCCTTGGTTGTCCTTTATCCCTGGTTCTTCTTGCTGTCTGCCCTTCTGCTGAATTTTGTCCCTTTTCTGCCTATCCACCTCTTGGGCACTAATCTCCATCTTTTGCACACTGCTTTGCAGAGATAGCCACTCCTCTGGTTCACTGGTTCCACTGCTAGCTGTTGCAGCATTTTGAGCACCTGGGAGAATCAAGCTGTCTTATGGTGTATAACTTACAACATTGTAATTTTCCCCTTCAGTGTGTGGGATTTACTTGGAGATGCTGCTATCCTGTATAACATAGGAATGTCATTTCCTTGTTGGAATGTATAAACATTTTGCTGTTTCCAAGATGATATATGTATCTGTAGACTGTCTCCCACTAAGTGAGCCAGGAACATATGCCCTAACAGGCACATTCTACATCACATTATGTATCCCCAAGGCTTCCTCTTGCTATGGCAGAGTGGCCATTAGTTTCATGTTGCCAATGTTGTGGAACAAAGTACAACAATTATTGAAATTAAGTTGCCTCCACAATATGAATGCCTTTAAATCTCTATATGCTCGGTATGTGTGTGAGCCATGCAATTGCTACCCCAGCCCAAAATATTAGTCCGAAGCATCAGGCTGCTGCCCTCTGAGCGTAGTTTAATTTATGATCACTTGTAACCTTTGGTGACCTTAACTCTGTGAGCATCTTATGCCTTAAATGTTTTTCCCCTCTAGAAATCCCTGTTGGGTTATTATCTCTTCATGGCTTTCGTGGCCGCTATACTTTACTCACCCTGCTGTCTTTTACATGTTGCTTATTCTGTGGCTCTTATTCCCCTACCATGTACCTTTTAACTGCCTCATTTCATCTTCGTATTCCCTTTCCACTGCATTCCACTCTCACTATATCTTTCCTCTGTCCACTAACTCTCTTCCGTGCCGTAGACTAGCCCTTCTGGGGCTCCCTGCCCCATAGGTGGGAGAAATGCAGATACCGGGTGGTTGTTGCTTCCATAGCCACTGCCTGAGACACCTACACCAGACTCCTTACTAGCGAGGTGCGGCAGTGCTGATACCCAGTTGGAATGTGAGCGCTTTTCTGCTCTGGCGTCTTATTGGCTCCTGCAGTCTGCTCCTGAGTCTCCCTCAATACTAAGCTAAAGTCTGATTTTCTGTCTAAAACTTGCACAAAAAAGAGCTGTACTTACTTATTGCCTAACAGATATGACCTCTATTTTTTCCTGTTTAGAGTGTCAAGAGTTGGAACTCTGTTTGATTACACTCCTTTCTGATTTTCTGTGGTTGGACCAGTTTTTATATGTCAAGGAATACCCAGTTCTGTTGTCCTGCTGTTTTGGTCCTCCTACTGGTTCAGATGTTCCATTGTCTGTGGCCCAGTACTTAATACCGACCCCTTCCTCCATCCCCTGCCAAGGATATGCCCCCCACAGGTTCCCTGCCCATAGGCGTGGGAAAACCGGGCACTGGGTGGTTGGCGCTGTCTCTACCGCTGCCTGAGAACCTAAGCTCGGACTCTCCATTAACAAAGCATGGCATTAGCAGCCATCCAATCGGAACATGAGCGCTCTTCGGCGTTGGCTTCCGATTGGTTCCTGCAGAGCGCTTCTGTGTCCATTCTAAACCAAGCATAAATCTGATTTCCATGCCGGAATTTGGCAAAAAAGAACTGTAATTACTTTTCTCCTTGACTGTTAAGATCCTTATCCTTCTCAAGCGCACAATATGGCAGACTGAGTGCAGAAGCTGTGTGAACTGAGCTGAGTGCGTCACGGAATGCTCCCACCAAACTTTCTTTTTTTTTCATCTGGATGAATCCCTTTTCCTCAGCTAGGTGAAGTTTCTGCATTGGGGTGTTGGGAAAGAAGAGGTGGATTTTTGTAAAATAAAAAGGGCTTTAAAAGCTTTTCTCCTCCCCTCGTTGGGTATGTCTAAAACGTTTTGGCGTGTTCACAAGGTGTTGCGGCATAGTCCTGAGCAAGAATTACCAGCTGGAAAACACCGACTAAGGAGAGCTAACACAGCCCTGAATGAATCTAATTTGTTGTCTGATGTTCATTTAATAAATCAGGTAAAAGCGTTTGGTAGTGGTGAGGCCCAAGCAACAGGAACATTGAAAGCTTCTTTTATTTCTCTGGGAGATATTGGGGCAGAAGGGGATATGTACACAAATTAAAAAAGCTGACTGAAGATAATATTAATGTTGTGGGCATCCAAATGGAGAATTACCTATTTGCAACAAGATTGTTTGGGGCCGTTGTTGAATTGCAACATGCTGTTTTGAAACGAGATGGGTTGCTTGCGGGTGAAGGACGAGAAGGGGAAAATTGGTGGAAAAGGGGAGGGGGAGAAAGAAAGAGCCTGCTTGTAAAAAATGGCACAATTGCTGAAAGTCTGTCCTCGGAGTATACGATGGAGCAGCAAATGGATAAACAAGCTGTTAACTCAGAGAATGTGACATTGTGGTCTACTGGGGGAAAAAAACTATTAAAACTTCAGCTTCATTATTTCAACCATTTATTGTGACATACTTAAGCTCTCCAGTGTGCCAAAAAAATTGCATACCGAATTTGGAGATGGCAATCGAAACAAATAAACATAATAAAAGAGAGGGTGGGTTGTCAGATAAAAGAAAAAGGTAGGAGGTAGAATTGGCCAGGTCCTTTCCCTCCCTCCCCAGACACAAGAAACGCCTTTGGGGCATCTGCTATGTGAAAGCACTTCATTATTAGAGGAATTAAGGTCTGGTTTTGCCAATATTAATTTGGCAATAGCCTCTTTTGATAAAAATTTTTAGATATTGTGGAAAAAATGAATAAAGTTGTGTTAAGAACAGACCAGGTTGAACAGAGGGTATCTAATATGGAAGACATATTTCCTAAAATGACAATAGATTTGGCTATTGCAAATAAAGAGCTGGTCATATTAAAGGATAAAGTTGAAGATTTGGAGGCTAGGTCAAGGAGAGTGAATATTAAGATTAGTAGCTTGTCAGAGGGGGTGGAGGAGGAAAATGCTTTGTCTTACTGTGAACAAATGTTAACATCAATAATGGGACGTAAATATCCTGAGGAAATAATTGAGTTAGATACAGGGCATAGAGCGTTTGGGCAGTGAAGGGAGGATGGTAGGCCAAGATTTATGTATTTTAAAATGCTGTGATTCCAAGATAGGAGATTTTGGCCAAGGCAAGGAAAGAAAAAGGCTTGGTATACAAGGGAATGAAATTGCAGGCTTTCCCTGACCTCCCCCCTTCAGTTTTGAGTAAGCGTAAATCTTTTGATGGTATTACAGATCAGTTAAGGAAACTTGGTATTTCTTTTGCTTAACTTCACCCTGCAAAACTTAGGATTTTTATGGAGGGAAAAGCCTTTTTTTCTACACCTCAAGAGGCAAGAACTTTTTTTATATAATAAAGGTTTCATGGAGTTTACAGCTTCTTAATCTATGAAAATACAAAATCACACATGCCCACACAATGCAAAGCATCATGGGCTGCATATGCAAATCACCACAGAATGTTATGCTGGTCCAACTTTAAGAAGAATTGCATGGTGCTGAAAGGCCTCTCACACAGTTTGCAAAGGGTGCTAACAAATGACATAGACACGTGTTTCATCCTACCAGGACTCATCAGTATGCCTTGTCTGTTTGACACCCCAGTGGAATGGACCAGCTACCCTAAGACAGTGTGTCTTGGATATATTGTGGTGAACCCATTAAAATAAAAAACTATGTAAAAGACAAAGAACCTCTGTGCACAAACACTGAGGCAAAGGTTACCCCAAAGGGCATTTGGCTGGGAAGCCAAGTTTCAAGAAAATACAAAATCACACATGCCCACACAATGCAAAGCATCATGGGCTGCATATGTAAATCACCACAGAATGTTATGCTGGTCCAACTTTAAGAAGAATTGCATGGTGCCGAAAGGCCTCTCACACAGTTTGTAAAGGGTGCTAACAGATGACATAGACACGTGTTTCATCCTACCAGGACTCATCAGTATGCTTCGTCTGTTTGACACCCCAGTGGAATGGACCAGCTACCCTAAGACAGTGTGTCTTGGATATGTTGTAGTGAACCCATTAAAATAAAAACTATTTAAAAGACAAAGAACCTCTGTGCGCAAACACTGAGGCAAGGGTTACCGTGAAGGGCATTTGGCTGGGAAGCCAATCTATGGGTGTATAGGAGGAGGAGGGGCATTTACAAGATTATTGGATTGGGAAATATGTGTGAATGGGGAGCAGAAGTGGCTCAAGTTATAACATGTATACACACAGCTTAAAGTTAGCTGTCTTAGAGTTTGGGGATAGGGAGATGTTTTTTCTCTTGATAGAAAAGCCTGCAAGGGGGTATAGGGTTGGGGGGTATAAGGTTGATTAATAAGGAGATTATGAAGAAAAAGAGATGTTTGGTTAAAATCAAATATGGAAAGTATACAGGAGTGAATGAGAATGGGGAATGTCACAGGCTAGAATAATTTTGGCATGAAATATTCTGGTTACTGAGTAAATTTGTTAGTTGGGATTTCCCATTCGATCCAGGAATTGCATTGTTTGGACCAGGAGTAGATGGGGTGAATTTGGGGGATGTAATGGAATTATGTTCTATGGGTTTGTTGTTGGCAAAGAAGCTCATATTGATACATTGGAAAGATACATCTTCACAATCTTTTGTAGAGTGGGTCCAGGGAATGATAGATTTACATAGAGTTGAAGAAATGCATTATAAAATGGAAAATCAACTTGGGCTGTATCTTAGATCTGGTCTCCATTCATGAGTTTTAGATCAAACTTAAATTAAAGTAATATAGTTATTAAATAGGGACATGGGTGGCAGGGAGGGTGTTTAATAAGGATGAGATGGGAGTCACAGAATGTTGAGATGACGATTGTGATAACCATAACCATCTTCTCTTAATAATTCACTTAAAAAAAAGACCCTATCCTTCTATTTAGAGTATTACATTTAGGGATACTGTGTGATTACACTACTTTTGAAATTCTGTGCTTGTGTCAGCTCTCTACACGAGTGGCTGATCACTTCTCCCACTGAAGTTCCTATTAAGCCTCATCTCATGTCCTCCTTAAATATTATAGAAGCACTCTGAACTGATATGACTGATGTAACATTGAGTACTTACTTGCATTAATTGCATTGATTGTTTTTTACTTGAGTTATTTGGCTCTATTGTAATTATCTCTGTATGCATTGTACCATTTGACCCAGAGCTAACCAGGCCCATCTTGTAAACGAGCTTGCTCAACAATGTTCGCCTGGATAAATAAAGATATTGATTGACTGATATGTCTCTGAAATATATGTAAGCCAATAAAGTATAAAAAATTAAAAACAAAACAAATAAAGAAGAAAAACAAGTCATAGATGTCATTTCAGGGAATGCACTCCAAAGAGAACATAACACTATATTTGATTTTAGCTTAATAAGGAAATGTAGCTTGAATTTGATATAAATTATTTATTGGTTTATATTTGGTCATTTTTGCTACAGTTGCAGGCGTGGATAGTTCAGCTATTTCCAGACATTTCACAATGCATATATCTAAAGAGATTGTCTCTGGTGGTCCATAGTGGTACAGCAGGCAGGTAGGAAATTTCTCCACAGATAGTGCAGAAATTTCAGGAA
Organism: Neoceratodus forsteri; assembly: GCA_016271365.2. Lineage (NCBI taxonomy): Eukaryota > Metazoa > Chordata > Ceratodontiformes > Ceratodontidae > Neoceratodus > Neoceratodus forsteri. The sequence continues at coordinate 1,104,535,833 of CM057449.1, read as the reverse complement.
ATATCTGATCATGTCAATGGCTGCCACTGTATATAGTTACTATACAACTCTGCTCATTGCCACTTCATCCTACACTTGTTTACAAAATATAGAATTCGGCAAGATTTGCTGCAAACAGGTAGATGAGGTTTTTTGTTTAATTTTATTACTTTTCCCAAAGTCTTAAGTCAGTTCCACATCTGGCTGGCTGGACATAGCCCAGTCTCTCAGCCTCCACATCTCTGACACTTACACTCCTAATCCCATCTTCAGCTGATCGCCCCCAGCTGCCATGGTTGGAGAAACCTTCATGGGTGACAGAATAGCCCTTATGAGACAAGAGTGCCAAAGTGAACAACCATCATGCCACCAGCACCATAGTATTTTTTTTTTACTGAGGACGCCATACGAAGCCTCTGAATGCCACAGTAACCTTCAGATGAGGAATTGGCAGGCTGTGTGGTCACCCAAAGCATTAAGGTACTTCAGTAATCACACAAAAGTAAACAAAGTACCGAAATGCTGCAGAACTTACTCTGTACAATGATACGGATGTGAAGCAGATCACTTTTGAGGGGTAAATGAAGGGAATTCCCTCATTAATGCGTGAGAGATGAAAGCCAGAATGAGTTCACTTAATATGCACACATGGATTTTTTTTCTGCATAGCTTACATTTTATATAGTATTATTGTTACTTCTAATCAAATGAATAACTAACCCATAAAGCACCAAAAATAGAATGTGTGATGGGAGTGACCTTATCGTTACAGCATAAATTAATCTTGGACGTTTAAGTGGAGAAATGCTTTAGAGACAATAATGCATCAAAATAAAAAAAATTGAATTCTGAAGACAGCAAGGGAGAAAAGGAGAAGGGCTATTAGAGAAAGAGAGTGTGTGTGTGTGTGTGTGTGTGTGTGTGTGTGTGCGCGCGCAGGACCGCTGTTATGGGGGAACAACTGGTACTTTTTTCCTGGGCCCTGATCTCTGGGGGGCTGCCTCTGCCTATATGCTTGTTTTTTTTTTTTATTTAGTTGTTTTTTATTGCTGCGTTGCCAATGCCAGAGTAATTTTCCTTGTTGCCGTCCGGGCCTGGGGGGAGTCTATACGTAATCACGTGACGTAACGTGGACTCATTTTGTAAGGTCATCAGGATTGGGAGCTGCTCTTTAGAGTGGTTAGCGCATGCTGCTTTGTCTCACTCGCTGGCCCTCACCCCCCGAATATCAACTGAAATATGTTGATGAGTGCCATTAGGTATTGGACTATTGAAGCGTTATTTTATTTTTTTTGTTAAATGAATGATGCTCGCGTTACAGAGTGCACAGAGAAATGATTGTCCGTGTATAATGTCATGGTGGTTTGTCAGAAGGAGCGGGAATTAACTGAATGACATACAAAAAGAATGGAGGATTGCAGCTATGGTGGCTGGTGTTGTGGCAGTTAAAATGGAGCTGTGCAGCTATTTTATTTATTTATTTATTAGCTTTTGATAACCGGGTAAGTGTGCTAGGCAACAGACTTGCCTATTTTCAGGCATGACCCGGAGAGCACAGGACATTGGTTACAATATGTAGAAATGCACAGACATAACATAGGTGTACAGGAGCAAAACAAGATATACATTGGGTAGCACAGTAACAGTTACATAGGGTACATTTTAGGCATAGATCATAATAAGGATGTAAAATAAAGCAATTAGGGTAACCATAATACAGCTGAGGACAGTAAAGACATCAAGATTCATAGCCACCTAGACAAACGTAGTGCATGGGAGAACATCAGTGTAGTACTCAGGGTCAGACCCGACAGCCTGCAGTGGGACAAAGCAAATTAAGAGCATTTGCATTGTCCAGAGGCTAAGAGGTGGGTGAACAGTGAGTTTTTGAATTCTCGATGGGAGGATGATGTTTTCACCATAAGGGGGAGTGAGTTCCAGAATTTGGGAGCAAAATGGTCAAATGCCTGTTCACCCATTTTTGTCATGCAAGGTCTAGTGGAGAGCATGGGGACAGAGGAAGACCTAAGAGTACGGTGTGTGAGGCAGGAGTCAGGAGGTTGGCAAGATAGACAGGGCAGGAGGTCTAGACAGGGAGTTGGTAAAGCAGCCCAGGGAGTAGGCTCGAATATCCTTAGGTGACAGCCAAATTAAGCCAGCGTAAAGGAGACAATGATGGGTAAGGACGGGGCAGTAATGAATCTACAGATGTTGTTGTAGACAGTGTCCCATTTGTGGAGTGTAGCAGAGTTTGCAGCAAAGAGGAGGGGCAGAGCATATTGGAGCTGGGGTAAGAGAATACCTCTCACAACAGAAAGTCTAGCGGAAGGAGTGAGGGAGTGGTGCACGCGATAAGCTCCACCAATTTTAGCATTGACGGCATGGCACACCATATTGACATGTTGAGACAGGTCAAGTGTGGGATCCAAAGTGACCCCAAGGTACTTGAAGGACTCAGTGTTTGAGATGAGGGAACCATCAAGGCATTGAACCCGGAGCCTGTTCGCAGGGGCAGACAGTTTCTTAGAGGATCCGAATAGCATAGCACAGGTTTTTTCTAGGTTCAGGACTTGGTGGTTGCTAGAGAGCCAGGTCTGCAGGAATTGGAAGTCATTGGTGAGAGTGAAGTTGATGGCAGCAACCGATTTTGACCCAGAGTAGAGAACAAGGTCATCTCTGCGTACATAAGACGTTTCATTTAAAGGGATTATCTGTGTTCAGAAATTGATTTGGGGTCTTGTGGTGCTGAGGAGTCGGGAGGAGCAAGTATGAATTGCAGGAGTAAGACATCGAGAGGAGGAGTGGGCTGGGTGAGGGAGAAAGACAATTTAACAAGAGCTGCATTAAAAAAAGTTTGTAAATGGCTTGTGTACAAAATAAAGTGTATAATCTAATTTAGTAGTGGGAGAAGCAGTATTTCGGTGGTCAATGATGCTGCGTGAAGGAATGACTGCTTATGAATTGGTGGTTGTAGTGGGTGTCTCAAATTTCAAGGGGTAAAAATAAAAACATCTTTTACTGTAGTTTGGAATTTTATTTGTAGTTTGTTAAAGTTGGTGGGGGCTGAGGCTGGCTAGCTGGTTGTGCTGGTGTGCTCGAGGTGGCATCTGAGGTGAGAGAAGAAATGGCAGTGAAGTTGGCTGGCTTTTTTTTTTAAGGTTGGGGCTTAGAAAGTAGTCCGCACTGTATGTATAAATGGTCTCATATATACATTTATTTACACATACAGTAACTAAGATAAATGTGTTTATGTAACTAAATATATGTACACCCATTGATACTGGGATGTATAGGGAAAGGCATCAACAGTAGAAAACAAGAAGTTGGTCCTCTGTACAGACAGTTGGTAAGACCACATCTGGAGTACTGTGTACAGTTCTGGAGACCCCATCTCTGTAAAGACATAGACAGGGTGGCGACTGTCCATAGTGTCATGAGTGGTACTACTATAGCTGTGTTGACCGTCCAGCTGCCATGTCACAGGGGACTCGGGTTGCTGGAGTTGGGTGACTCTGGTGGTTAAAGTGCTGCCTTAAGCACATACCAGCTGGTGTAGGGAGATGTTGGTACATAGAGAACTCCCTCATTGTGGGATGGAAAGCTTGCTCCCTCTTGAGGAGGGGTGCCTGATTCTGATATACTGTGGTGCAGGATGCTGACAGAGGCAGAGCATTAAATAGGTGGAAAGACCAAGGGTCACCACCTGATGGATTATGTTGATGAGCCTGGGCAGTGGGAGTAATTGGGAAAAATACCCTACTCTCTGCGCCAGCGTCCTCATGGAATAGGAAGAAAATGGGGGAACATTGAATACACCCTCAACTGAATGAGCAACATGAAATCAGGGGGATCCTGGTGGCAGAACCTGGTGGATGGAGTAGGAGGGAGTATGAGGCCCCCTTTGAAGCCGAGAAGCTGGGCAAGTAAAAAATAAAAAAAAAAAATTCTTTCATGGATTATGGGTTAGTGAAAGTTCCACAAAATCTTGTTTTTAGCTTCAATAAAAGCCCCAAAACTCACCAGAGAGCATCGAAAACCCCAGAGCTTCTGGGGGCCTGCTGGACCCCAGACCTCCGGCTTATTTGGCTAGGGACACAGGGGCCCTAATCAAACTACCTGCCAAGGGTCCCAGAATTTCTAGCTGCAGCCTTGTGTGTGTGTGTTAGTGCATGTGCATGCGTGCATGCATGTGTGTGGTGGTGGTGGTGTGTTGGTGGTGTGGTGGTGGGGGATACGAGAGAGTGAGTGGTGGAAGGAATTTCAAGGAACCAGAGGGAAAGATCTGGGGATCTGTAACCTTCAGTTTTACAAATTACATTTTAGAATATATTAGAAGATATGAAAATGAATGATTACATTTTAATTTATGATAGTTTGATGTATAGTTCTTCAAAATGTCCATGCACCCTATTTGCAACTTGGCCTATTTCATCATTTCAATCCTGTAACTAAAATACAAACCAGTTCAATTCATTGTGATCTTGGCCTTAAGATTTAATGAGGGCATGTCTGTGTGCCTTTTTGGGAATTTCAGCTACACGTTTGTTGGGAAACTATGCAAGCAGTAGCAGTAAGTAGTAACATTTTTTATTCGCTTTCATATACCAAATGAATTGGATTACTCCACTGACCCAAAGCTCATTTTCTGTGAGGTCCAAACGTTCAGGTTCAGTTACTTTTACATGAATGATCATGTTCATAAATACCAACAGTATACAATAAAATATACACAGATTCAATAAAGTGCCACAAATACACCATCTCAAAACAAACAAAGTTGAGCTCGTAATATAATGCTTGCCTTTTTACTCTATCTGCATGCTTCATATCCTGTTAGCTGCTTCTGGTTTACATATTCGGAATGTCACATTCTTATTTTATTAATCTGAATTTTCCCATTCAGTGGTCTCAGATATTGTGGCGATTTATTCCACAGAACTGGGCCATTATATTTAAAGTGATTCCTTCCCACTTCAGCTTTATGTGTAGACAGTATACATTCTAGACCTTCAGCTGAGCTGAAACTATTTGGATCTGCCTAGGTTGGCTTTTCTGGAATTCCCCAGTTTATTAATTCTGTAATTTTATTTTATTTAAAAATGCATTTTCTCTTTTCTTATAAATATGTAGGTTGTGCAATTTAGTTGTCTAAAGTGTACAGAGACTTATAAATAGACCAGCCATGTGTGTGTGTGTGTGTGTGTGTGTGTGTGTTGGGAGGGGGGGGGTTGCTGAACAGGCAGGCTCCTTGTATTTGAACAGCTCTAATTATTTTCTCAAGAGCACTAGTGAAGTTGTTAGTGGAATGGTCTGCATCAGCGTTTTTTGTATAACTTGCTTGGTCCAGTTGCTCAGACATAATTTGTGTGCATCAAAGCACATTACATGATATGAGAGAAGGAGCATGCATGGGGCATCACATGTTAATTAACCATTTGCTACTACTGCGAAATGAAAAAAACTTTTTATTCTTGGTATTTCATATGTGTCAGAGATCAACTTACTTGTACAAGCTGAGAGGCTGGGGTGTGGTGAGAGGCCAGGGGTTGGGAGTATAATTAAAAAATCCACTGTATCCAACTCCGCCCCGATACTGGTGGAGTGGGTCGGAAGTGAGCCATTGATTCTCTGTTGCAGTGGTAGAGAGAAAAGAGAGAAATGGTATGATAATAAAAACATAAATAAATAAATTATTTTTGTTTGCAGTCCAACCATTCTGTTGTGGAGTGGGTCAGGGGCAAGTGATGAGAGGTTGAAGAAGGTGGTATAGCACCAAGGGTTGGGAGTATAATACTAAAAGAAACTCAGTTGTGTTGGATCTCACTCATGGGCATGGTGGAGCAGGTTGGAAGGGGGGTACTGATGCACTGATTCGATGGGAGGCAGAAAAAGAAAAAAAACAAGGGTATGACAATAAGAAGAAACATCACTGCACCGCCCTTATGTCATATGATGGGTCACTACTGGCACGGAGTAGAGATTTTCATGGAATCCTTTTTTGGTATCTTTTTTAGACTACTTTTACTTTTATTTATTCATTTATTATTATTATTATTATTTGAGGGGTGTTATCTGTAACATGGTGAACTGGAACAGAAATTGGACCTTTAGTTCCTTGAAAGTTGTTTCCTGTGAGCTGAGTCTGGGAACATCTCTGAAGTCCATAAACCACTAAGACTGGAAGTTTTGCTTTTCGGGGCTACATCCTCACAGTACTTCTTTGCAACCGCAAGTATACTATTCAGAAATTCATATACTGTCTTACTGTTGGCCTGTTAACAAAGCTATTAGCGTAAAGATACATTAGCCTATAGATATTTAGTCATATATATTCAGATGTAGGGCAGTCTGGCACAAGAATAAATCCAAGTCCAGTTCCAGTTTGCAGTGGTACAGATACCCCCCAAAAAAAACACACACAAAAGTAAAAGAAGCAGTCTACAAAATATAGCAAAGGGAATACCCCGAAACATCACCACACCGCCCTTACATCATATGACGAGTCACGACTAGCACGGAGTAGAGATTTTTCATGGAATCCTTTTTGCTGTCTTTGTTTAGACTGCTTCTTTTATGTTTTATTTATTTATTCATTATTATTTTTTTTTTGGGGGGGGGGAGTTATCTGTATCATGGTGAATTTGAACAGGAATCGGACCTGTTGTGCCTTGAAAGTTTTTTTTCCTGTGAGCTGAGTCTGGGAACATGTCTGAAGTCCATCAGCCACTGAAACTGGAAGTGTTACTTTTGGGGGCTACATCCTCACAGTGCTTCTTTTGCAACCACAGGTATACTATTCAGAAGTTCATATACTGTCTTCCTTTTGCACTGTTAATGACGCTATTAGCCTAAAGATATATTAGCCTATAGATCTGTAGTCATATTTATGCAACAGATATCTTGCTAAATGGAGTGTGATAAATCCATTTATCTGAGTCTCTGCGTGGATAAATTTATTTATCCCCATAGTGATTATATCACCACCCATTTATCCACACAGTGACTACATCACTAACCACCATCACCTGTGCTGCCTGCTCAGCAGTACTGCCTCTCAGTTTTACTTTGTTTCACCTTCTTACAGCGCTCTTTACAACCCAAGCTATCACAGTCCCAAAGACTCACAAAATGCACACCCTAACCCAACCCCCCAAACAGAACCACATTTTAAATGAAAACACTCTTAACAAAAAGCCATTTTGCCTCTTTCTCAGCACAGCAATCCTGCAAACCAGACACAGTAACCAGGCACAGAAAAAAAAACATAGAAAGGAACTTGAAAAAATAAAATGTAACAAAACTAAACCCCCAAAATCCTGGTGCATAAATCAAATAAGCGGGGGGTGCCTGTGGGATAACAAAGTTATTTGTGCAGTTGCAGTGACCACTCGTAACCCTCACTTGTGGCTTTGCCACCGTGAGGTTACTCAAGGTCACAGGCAACTGTACAAATAACTTTGTTATCCCGACAGGCGCCTCGATATCCCTTTATGTATTCTGAAGCAGGCAGTATATCCCTGTCTCCCTGAAAGATGCAGAAGCACCTAGCACTTGATTGCTAAATTGAAACTTGACCCACAGACCAAGCATTTGAGTTGTTAATTTTTTCAAATTCTCTAAGAGGCTTTTGCTACCTACTGGGTACTTAGCAATGGATACAGTCTAGTTTCTTAACAATGCACATGAAAACAGCCCTGTCCATAAAACCACTTCTTCAGCTACAGTACTAAAAAGTGTATGCATGCGTGATAATAAATGTGAAAGCACCCTATGATTAAAGAAAAGCACCGGCTAAAGAGGCGGGAAGGAAAATCTATGGAGAGGAGCTCCAGCCGTGGAAGGGAGGAGCAGAGAGACAACACACACCACCAGCGAGCAGAGCACTGTGGACAAATGACCACTTCACTGTAGGAGAGACAGAGGCCCAGTCAGCAGATGACAATGAATCTGTTTCTCAAAACTTGAAAAGCTCTTATACAAATATACTGATGTTACCTACAACATAACCACATAGAAGAATATTTGCTGAAAGAACAAGCACCCCAGGGCCCCCAGGTGATCATCATTCCATCTAGTGAAATAAATGAATTTCCATTTAAAGAAGAGTGGCTAGTAGCTGCTCAGTTGTGTTCAAAACATTTTTAGAACTAATCGTTAGAGCCGAGGGCCTCAAACTGGAACAGATTAATAAAGATTTGAGAAAGCTAAAGTGGAGGTGCTGACAGACAGAGAGAGAGAGAGGTCAGAGTACAGCAGCTGTAACCCTTCTATACAAAAACAAAAACGTTAAGAAGTACTAGAGAGGGATCATAACAAGAAAACAAAGAAAATTGATTCGTGACAAGGACTTCTTAAAGGAAATATACTAAAGTGGCAAAACCCAGATCACAAAGCAAAGGGCATAGCAGGGGCACAGCAACAATAGAGTGATTTCCTTCACAAAGAGAGAGAGAGAGAGAGAGAGAGAGAAAGAGAACACCCCACACTATGAGACAGGAATCCAGCCAAACAGATGCAAATCAAGCAGAGGAAAACATAAATGCTGAACAAGTTTTTTTAGCCAAAAAGTTCAAAGGGTAAGGCAAGGAAAAGAACGACAAGAAGGGGGAGGAAGCAATCAACAAAGCTTGTTTTGGCTGATTTTCAATTTACTGTATGCATTCCTGTGTATGAAACTGCTTAGCGTTACTAGTTTCTATTCCTTAATTCACTGTGAATGCCAACTATTGCTTCTTTTCTTATTTACAATTATTTTACTATACCCTGTTTAGTCTAAACCTTGATCTTCTTTCTCTATGTATACTGTTTTGCAATACTTTTTGTTCTGTTAACCTGTTGTATTATGCTGCTGACATGGAACCTTTGTAAAAGAGCTCTAAGCTGGAAGGTATTTGTAATCCGAGATCTAAATAAATAAAATAAAAAATGAATCCTCAGATCAGGGAAGAAAACAGAGTACCAAAAGTAAACATATCAGATATTTCACTTACTGAAACAGTTTCTGTCCAAGGAACACTCCTACATCACCTCTCCCTCCATCAATAAATTTCAGATAAACTTGGATGCAAGAAAGTTCTTCAGAAAGATTTGACTGAAGTTATTTTTCACAGAGAAAAATATAAAACCAACAGGCATTATGGACTTCGAAGCAGGAATTCCATCCACACCCACAGGGGGCACTATCAAGAATTTGACTTATCTTATGGGGGCCATAGAAGAGACAGTGAGAAATGAAACCACAGACGTCTGCGATGCAATAGATGGGATGACTGAAAATGTATTACAGACACTCTTAGAGGAAGCTGTAGATCCAAGACATACACAGGGGTTTCTCCAGACACCAGTCATTAATACTGATACAGAAATGCAAGAGACACAGGACATTTTACAGTAAAGAAAGATAAGATTCAGAGAGGTAAAGCAATGGGGCCAGATGGGGTGCACCCCAGGGTCCTTAAAGAACTAAGAGAGGTGGTGGCTGAACCTCTGGCTATCCTGTTTAGCCGATCATTGGAAACAGGGGAGGTACCCAAAGACTGGAGGACAGCAGATGTAGTCCCCTTATACAAAAGTGGGAACAAAGAGGAAGCAGGAACTACAGACCAGTCAGCCTCACCTCGGTAGTGGGGAAGATCATGGAAGCACTACTGAAAGAGATTGGTGGAACATCTGGTTGTCAATGGACTACAGGACCCAAGGCAGCATGGTTTCACCAGGGGAGGTCATGTCAGACCAACCTCATTGAATTTTTGACTGGGTGACTAGGGAGGTGGATCAGGGAGGGCAGTGGACATGGCCTATCTGGACTTCAGCAAGGCCTTTGACACTGTGCCACATAGAAGACTATTACACAAACTGGGGAATATGGTGTGGGCAGGACAGTAGTGTGGTGGGTAGGTAACTGGCTGGGTGGCAGGACACAGAGGGTGGTGGTAAATGGCTGTCACTCCACAGAGGGAAGAGTGACCAGTGGGTACCACAGGGATCAGTGCTGGGACCGGTCCTATTCAACATCTTCATCAGTGACATTGCAGGGACCCAGAAGGCAGAATTTCATTGTTCGCTGATGACACAAAGCTCTGTAACAGGGTAGACACACCAGAGGGTGCAGACAGAATGAGAAGCGACCTGCAGAAACTTGAAGTATGGTCAGGGTTTGGCAGTTGAAATTCAATGCAAAAAAGTGCAAGATAATGCATATGGGGCACAAAACCCTGGCACAATATATCAGTTGGGGTGAGGATATAGCATGCACCAAGCAGGAAAGGGATCTTGGGGTTGTCATCTCTGATGACCTCAAAGTTAGGGAAGCAGTGTGACAAGGCAGCAGGTAAAGCAAATAGGATGCTGGGATGTATAGGCAGGGGCATCACCAGCAGGAAAAGGGAGGACATAATTCGCTATACAAAACACTAGTGAGGCCCCACCTGGAGTACAGTGTACAGTTCTGGAGACCATACCCACGTAAGGACATAGACAGGGTAGAGAAGGTTCAGAGGAGGGCAACAAAGATAGTGCATGGATTGCATCACAAGTCCTATGAAGACAGGTTGAAGGAACTGAACATGTACTCCTGCAGGAGAGGAGGGAGAGAGGATATGATAGAGACATACAAGTATCTTACAGGGAGGAACAGGGTGCAGGAAAACACTATTTTTAAGCGCAAAAGATGTTCCAAGACAAGAGGGCATGGGATGAAGTTGGAAGGAGGACGATTCAGAGGAAACTTGAGAAAGAATTTCTTCACAGAACGGGTGGTGGACAAGTGGAACACCCTGCCAGAGGAAGTGGTGGGGGCTGAAATAATCACGGGATTTAAGAATGCATGGGATAGACATAAAGGAATTCTGGAGGTCAGGGGTAAGGGACAACAGACTTCTAGGAAAACAAACTGAACTTACAAGCTCAAATGGGCAGACTGGGTGGGCCATAGGCCCTTATCTGCCGACACTGTCTATGTATCTATGTAGGTATCTACGTTTAAACCAATGACTCAACCCAAATGTTTTAGCTTATGAAAAAAACAGTACTGGAAGAAATTAATGATGAAATTAAAATAATATAAGCAAAAACAGAAAACAGAATCTGACCAGAAATAAAAGAGTAGCACTAGATGAAATTGCTAGCAATAAGAACCTAGTGATAAAACCAGCAGACAAAGGTGGAAATATTGTAGTTATGAATAGAACACAATATACAAACATGGTTATGGATTTGTTGAACAACATCAATAACTACAAAGTGCTACAGGTAAACCCTACCTCAGTTTCAACAAAGAATTGCACAAAATCCAACGACGAGAGTCTTAGAAAGGGATATATTAGAGGAAGAATTTAGATTTGTGTGGGCAGAGCACCCTGTAAGAGCTGGGTTCTATGGGCTACGAAAAGTGCATAAAAATATGAATGATTCACCTGGCAGACTATTGTGTCAGGAAATGGAGCAGTATGTGAAAACCTTGGACAGTTCCTAGATTTCTTTCTGCAATGCTGTGTGGTTAACCCACCAGAACACTAGGTAGAAGAGGAGAACACAATAACAGTGCCACTCAGCACAGTGCTGCAACAACAGTGCCTGTAACAACAGCACCCTGACGACACATCGTGGAGTGCTACTGCGAACACACAGCACAATACGGAATCTTGTTTTTGCAGACCCCAGCACCCTCTCATCTCTAAAATAATCAACTCTGAGGGGGAGTTGGATCATGGGGTAAAATTGAAAGTCGGGGAGGGGTGAGTCTATGAGACAGGACTTTGTAAAATTGCACACTCACCTCACAGACAAAACATCAGAGACCAGGAACAGAACCCTAGTCCTCAGATCCACACTGGCTGAGCTGCTCAGGTATGCCTTAGCCCTCTCCACAACTGGAGCAGCTTGGCCAACCACCAACTTTTCTGGCTCTTGTTTCCTTCCGGCAGTCAGTCCCTGATGGCTACGGGGTGTAGTAGTGGTAACTGCTATTCGCTATCCTACTCCTGTCGCTGTCCTTGTTTTGCTGTTCTTACTGTGCTGTTGTAGCATATGCTATTAATGCTGCACTCTTCTAACTAGGTACCCGCGCCTATCTAAAAGATACTACTAACACTTTGAATAAACTGGATGGTATAGTATGGCAGGATGACATGGTTTGGATAGGTACAGATATATCACATCATTGCACACCTCAATACCACATGATAAAGGCCTGAATGCCTGTAGGTTCTTCTTAGAGAAGCTGACATGTAGTGAACGTATCCTAACAGAATTCCTTTTGGAGGGCCTGGAGTTTGTACTGAAATATGATGCATTTGAATACAATGACCAACATTTCCTGCAGCTTAGTGGCACAGCACTGGGGGCCAGCATGGTCCCTAGTCATGCTAATTTGTTCATAGGATGGTGGGAACTACTCTTTGTCAACACCCTGTGCAGAATCCCCTACTTTCAGAATGTGACAAAGTGGTACAGATATATAATGATGATTATTTGTGTATTCGGCAGGGGGATGAGCAACTGATAACCTGAAATCATAGGATGGTTGAACAAAAATAATCTGAATTTACAATTTGCATACTCTTACAACAAAGAGAAATTGACATTCTTCAATTTAGAGTGACAGCGTATACCAGGTAGTCCTATTAATACTTAATGTTTCAGAAAAGAGACAGCAACACATACACCTCTCAGAGCGGACAGTGCTCACCACTCGAAACTCCTGAGACTTAGGAGAAACTGCACAAGAGATGAGGACTATTTGATTGAAGCCAAAGAGCTAGAAAAAGGTTTGAAGACAGAGGATCTGACAGAGCATTACTCCACAATACCAAACATAAAGTACTACAAACAGATAGACAGTCACTATTTATGCCCAAAGAAGGAACAAAACACAGATTGTGAGTCTGTGTCCTTCATTATGGAGTTTAATAATATATCAGGAAGAATAGGTAACATTGTACACTTCATTGGGGAATATTGATCAGTGTCAGAACAGTGCATAGGTCTGTTGGCACCAGATCCAGGGTAACATTTAACATTGTACCCAGTCTCAAAGACAGGATAGTACACAGCAGATTGAGCAAAGAGATAACACAGATGGGTTCACAGAACTGGTTACCAACCAGAACATATATTTTTTCAAATGCCAAAGATGCATAACATGCAGATTTGCTGTACAACAAGCTATTCATGCACCCTCTAGACTTTCACAACACTGTTGACATCAGGAATGCATCACATGCGACACACCTTTTGTTATGTATGTGATGTGGTATACCTGCAATCTATCTATACCTGGTGCACCACCAGAGAATGCAGGAGCATGTTAGGTGAATCAGAAATGACAGGAAGACACCTCTGTGGGTGTTCACTTCTTGTGGCACCACAATTGTGAATCCAAACACATTAAATTGTGGGGATTGAATATATTGCACCCATGCCGGGGAGGGAGGGTGACAGGACTAACAAATTGCTCCAAAGACAAGGATTTTGGATCTTCACACTAAACAGTGTGAAACCCCGAGGACTGAATGACAGTTGGGACATATAACCATGTCTGAAGAAATAGAAAGTATGCTCTATACATTTTTTTTAGAGAGGCCACTTCATGTTAATAAATATCTATCTTCTTATATAAAAATAGACACAGATAATAGCATTACATCTAAAATAATGGTGTATTTGCACTAACATGTATCTTTCTGCTCTATTTTTTCCAGCTGTCAAGCACAACCCTCTGGCAATAATGTATGCCTCATGACGGTTACCCTTAAAAAGATGTTTGTTCACAAAAAATAATTTTTTATTCAGAATAATAATTATCAGTATCAAACTGGAAATATGAATATCAGTACATGTTAGTTCTCTTTAATATTCCTTGAATTCAAGTTTATCTATAGGTATTATTGTTTTGTATTTTTCATATATATATATATAATAGGTATTGACATTTAGAGTGCATTGCTGATATAGGAATTTCAACCAAACAATGGTTTCTGACTGTTTTATTCTGCTTTCTCTACCTAGGTGTCCTCACTCCTGGCTCCTTCCATAATGCTGGTGAAAGTGATTTATACAGAGAAGCCTTGGCAGGAGTATATCATCTTTCAAGTTATGGGGCTCACTACCATTTAAGTACATATTGAGAAGCAGTATAGCACAGTGGTTTAAGGCTCTGAGCTGCAAACTTGGAGATCTGGGTTTGAATCCTGCAGCCCCCACTTGCATATTGTGTGACCCTGAGCAAGTCACTTAACTTACTTGTGCTCCCAGGTCACACCTGTAAACAAGCTTTCAGCTTAGTGTGTCCCTCCTGGTTAAAAAAAAAAGTACTGGTAACTGCTTATGCACTCAACGCTTCTTAACTAATATTTGTCATTGCTCTTTTGTTCTGGATTTGAAATTATCTATGGTTTTGTTTATAAGTATATGCACAGATGCATTTCATTTTCTTTATCTCAACATTTAGTACTGATAACTGCTAATGAATCCTGCTCTCTAGCCAACAAGTGTGTTTACTCCTTCAATCTGAATCAGAATTTATCTGTGAACTAGGAATCAAATGGTATTGTCATTTAATTGTATTAGAGCAAACACACTGAGACTTTTCCTTTGCTAGAACTTTATTTTTTGTTATTTTCAATGAATGTGTGTTGCTTTAATTGATTTTTTTGAGAATAATTAAAAGTCTAATTAATTATTCATGATGATAGTGATTGGCAGCTGTGTTGGTCTGAAATCTCTTAGAAGTGACCAGTGTGGCACCAGCTGAGATCTTCCTGCTGCTGCAGCTGTTCGTGTACCACAATATGAAGCGCTCTATGGAGGCAATTTCTGACAGAAAATTTTCATTATCAGCAGTAGAAAGCCAAATGGCAACAACTCAAAACAAAAAGAATGACAATACCTACATCCAACTTCGATATAGTTTTGGCGTGAAACAGCCTCTCTCTATAAATATTCATAAACCCTGCTCCCATAAAACCCTCCTTGTTATGACAATGGCTCCTCCTATGAATATGTATGAGCTCCATGCTGCCACAGAAATGCCTACCTAACAAATCGCAACTCCACTCCACGCAGCCACCCAAAAAAGTAAGTAAAGAAATAAAACTAATCATTTTGCGATTAGACTTATAATACATAATATTCTCAAACCAGTCATTCCCCTTTTGATTAATTGATCGGCTGGGTGGTCAGCCTTGTTGCCTTGCACTCCGGCTGGTCATTGATCTGTAGAAAATGACTGGCCCTTTGGTCATTATTGCTTAATTTATGAGCTGGACTTCAAAAGAACCACATGTCTCCCATGTAGCCATGCAGGCCTGACAAAGGGTTAGTCACCTAAAATGCTGGGGCTTATAGTGGCTGTTGTGAGTCTGTCCACAGATTTACTGAATTGTTTTAAGTAAGCATTAAAGCTTTTGAACCTAAATCCTCAGAGTCTGTGGCTTCTTCTACATTTTTGAGTGCAAGGGAGTTTCTGGATTTTGTGTTTCACTGTAAGAGAGGACTGGGACCAAATCCGGTCACGGTCCCTTCTCTGTCCTACAGTGATAGCAAAATGACTGCAGGGCTCTGCCCATGCAGCAGGAAAAAGTGGTAGCAGGGAGGAAGCTGGCAATTATAGGTCAGGCAGCCTGACATCAGTGGTGAGGAAGTTAATGGAATCACTGCTGAAAGAAAGGATTGTGGAATATCTTTAATCCAGTGGGTTACAAGACCCAAGGCAGCATGGATTCACAGTTTGGGGGCACGTGAAACAAATCTGACGAGTTATTTGACTGGGTGACCAAGATCAGATCAGAGTGGAGCAGTGGACATGATCTATTTAGATTCCAGTAAGGTTTTCAACACTAGTGAGCAAACTGTATAGGTTAGGAGTGGGTCCAGAGGTGGTAAACTGGGTAAGAAACTGGTTAGGGGATGAGTGACAGAGGGTGGTTGTAAATGGAGTTCACTTCAAGGAAGGGAGAATGACCAGCACATTGCTTTGGGGATCAGTGCTGGGACTGATCCTCTTTAATGTCTTTATAAGGGACATTGCAGAGGAGCTGGAAGGAAGGTCTGCCGCTTTGTGGATGATACCAAAATCTGCAAGAGGGTGGACAGGGTGTGTGTGGAAAGGATGAGCAGAGACCTAAGAAAACTTGAAGAGTGGTCAAGGCTACGGCAGCTTAGTTTCAATGCAAAAAGTGCAAACTAATGCACTTGGGGCACAGAACCCCAGTGGTGGTGTACTAAATGGGGAGTTGTATTGACAACCACCAAGCAAGAAAGAGACCTGGGGATAATCATATCTGATGACCTAAGGATGACAAGGCGGTGTGACAAGGCAGTTGGGAGGGCTGGTGGGATGCTGAGCTGCATAGGAAGGGGTATCACCAGCAGAAGAGGGAGGAGTGTAGTATTGCCTCTGTATAGATCACTGGTAATACAGCACTCAGAGTACTGTGTCCATTTCTGGAGACCATAACTCCAGAAGGATATAGACAGAGTGGAAGTGGTCTAGAAGAAGGCAACTGAAATGGTGAATGGTCTGCATCAAAAGCACTACAAGGAGAGACTAAAGGACCTCAATATGTACACCATGGAAGAGAGAAGGGAGAGAGGGGATATGATAGAGACCTTTAAATGCCTCAGGGGGTTAAATAAGGTACAGAAGGGAAGAATTTTTCAGAAAAAAATGGTGCTCAAGAATAAAGGAACATGCTATGAAACTGGGGGGTGGGTGGGGTGGATATATGCATGAGAGATGTGAGGAAATACCTCTGCACAGAAAGAGATGTGGATTCCTGGAACAGCCTTTTACTAGAGGTGATGGGGGTGAAAACTGTAGTGGGTTCGAGAATGCATGAAATAGGCATGAAGGAATCTTACTGGAAAGGAAAGGGGGAAGGAGAAAGAGTCGATCAAGTAGGGTATGCATTGATATGTAGGTAGGGAAAAATGGGCAGTCTGGGTGGGCCAAGTGGTCCTTATCTGCATCAAAAGTGGTCCTTATCTGCATGCAAGGGTCCCGTGTCTGTGGGTGCTCCCGCTGCTGCCAACCACCTGAATGGCAGAGAAGAATACCTGATGGGCATGGTGGTGTCTGCCCAGCTCCTCCACAGCAGGGTCCCATATCTGTGGGCACTCCGCTGCTGCCAGCTGCCTGAGCAGCGGAGAAGAATACCTGAGGGGCATGGTGCTGTCCGCCCAGCTCCTCCACAGCAAGGGTCCTATATCTGCGGGCACTCCCGCTGTTGCCAGCCGCCTGAACAGTGGAGAAGAATACCTGAGGGGCACAGTGTTGTTCACCCGGCTCCTCTACAGCAAGGGTCCCACATCTGTGGGCACTCCCGCTGCTGCCAGCCACCTGAACAGCAGAGAAGAATACCTGCGGGGCACAGTGCTGTCTGCCTGGCTCCTCCACAGCAACGGTTCCGTATCTGCTGGTGCTCCCACTGCTGCCAGCCGCCTAAACGGCGAAGAAGAATACCTGAGGGGCACAGTGTTGTTCACCCGGCTCCTCTACAGCAAGGGTCCCACATCTGTGGGCACTCCCGCTGCTGCCAGCCACCTGAACAGCGGAGAAGAATACCTGCGGGGCACGGTGCTGTCTGCCTGGCTCCTCCACAGCAAGGGTCCCATATCTGCGGGCGCTCCTGCTGCTGCCAGCCACCTGAACAGTGGAGAATACCTGAGGGGCATGGTGCTGTCTGCCCGGATCCTCCACAGCAAGGGTTCCATATCTGCAGGTGCTCCCGCTGCTGCCAGCCACCTGAATGGTGGAGAAGAATATTTGAGGGACACGGTGCTATCTACCTGGCTTCTCCACAGCAAGGTACACTGCCAAGAACTTTTATTTTTTGCCACCATCCTTCAAGAGCTTTCAGCCTGAGCATTGGCTGAGCCTCCTCGCTGTGACCATCTCTTTGGCTCCTAATTGAAGTGGGTCTTTTGGCGCGGACATAAAGAGTTCAAAAAAAAAAAATTTGTAAAATAAAACTCCTGCTCTAGCTCATTTATAAAAATGCATTTTTGTAACTTATTGCTTGCAGAGCTGTAGGATACTGCTGAGATCCAGCAGCTGTAACTGGCTTCTCGAGTCCTTTTTGCCAATCGGACCGGACTGAATCTGCACAGCCTGCACAGCCTGTAAAGTTTGGGCTTCCTGCTGCAACCTCCTTGTCTATTAATTTTATTCTAGGCTGGCAATTCGATCATAATTTTATAGGCATTTTATTGTGTTGGAAGTAGGGCTATCAAGTTTAGATTGAATTGCTAAGAAATTAAGTGATAAACAGAAAAAGTAATCTTATTCTAGGCTGGGTTCTTGATCATAGTTTTAAAGGCATTATATTGTGCTGCCATTTACAGCTATCAAGCTTAGATTGAATTGCTAAAAATAATTTAAGTATGCTAGCTGTTTAGATCTGTACTTAAAAGCAAATTCTTTTTACTGTTGTTTTAAGTGCCACATGCTCCTGCATGAACATTCTTTCACTGCAAAGTATCAATAAGTTAAAACCTCTGTTCTCCTTACTATCTTCCCCTCCTAAACCCCGCTCTGATGACTTTCTCTCAGTAGCTCCTCTGAATTCCTCCTGCCTGCTCCTCTCTCTCAGTCTCGCTCTCCCCACCCCCTTTACTTAACATACTTAATTTCACTGTCTGCAGGGACTTATTCTTGGCGCCAGCCCAAGACTCCCACTGGTTAATCTCTACTCCCAGCTGCCCCCTCCCGCATTAGCTCACGCCCTGGGCTTTTGTTTTCAGAAAGTCAGCCCTCTGCTGATGCTTTCTCAGTGCCCTTTTTAACTCCTTACTTGTTTTTGACCACAGGTTCCCGTATCTGCAGGCGCTCCCGCTGCTGCCAGCCATGAGCGGTGGAAGAATACCTGACGGGCATGGTGCTGTCCGCCCAGCTCCTCCACAGCAAGGTACACTGCCAAGAATTTTTACTTTTTGCTGCCGTCCTTCGGGAGCTTTCAGTCTGAGCACTGGCTGAGCCCCCTCGCTGTGCCCATTTCTTTGGCTCCTAATTGAAGCGGGTCTTTTGGCACGGACATAAAGAATTAAAAAAAAAAAAAGGAAAATAGTAAAATAAAACTCCTGCCACAGCTCATTTATAGAAATACATTTTTGTAACTTACTGTCTGCAGAACTGTAGGATACTGTTGAGATCCAGCAGCTGTAACTTTGGCTTCTCGAGTCTTTTTTGCCAATCGGACCGGACTGAATCTGTACAGCCTGCACAGCCTGTACAGATTGGGCTTCCTGTTGCAACCTCCTTGTCTATTAATTCCCCCCCCCCCACCTGCCCCAACCCCGACCGCAATTAAATACACCTCCTCCCCAACAGGTCGGTTTTCCCTCGCTAAGCCCCTCCCCATGCACACTCGTCTCCTGCCCTCCCTTTAAAGGCATCCTCACAAAAAGACACATTCCCCTTAAAGCCCTGCTCTCTGCTTTCTCTGGCTGTTTATTACAGCTCTAGATAGTACAGTTTCTTTAGCTAGAGAAAGAAATTCAAGAGATGGCCTCCTCAGACCCTTTTTCTTCAGTGGCTGCATCCTCTTTCTAACAGTGGAGCCAGTTTTGGAAGTGGGGAAAGTCTCATCCTACCTGAATACTCCTATAGGATTGGAAATAAGCCCCACGGTGCCTGCCAAACAGTTAACTTCCTCCAAAGGTAGTAATCCTTACAAGTTCCAAATCTTCATACCTCCTGCTACCCAACATTCTCTATGCAGACCAGCCCCCCTTACACTCTCTGTTAGGATGGTATTATCTGCTCTGGTCAATTTCCGCTGCACACCAAATTCCCGCTCCACTGCCCTTGATAGTGTCCGAGGCACACTACCAGACAAAGACTTCTTAAGATTCCTGGTAAGAAGGCTTAGGGAATTACTAGTACAGCTGCTACTTTGTGCAGGCAGTGTGGAATAGGTGAACTCCCTCAGCTAAAGGGACTGAGCTTCCTGCATATGAATGTATGCAGCCTAGTCAAAAAGCTTGACTAGGTCCAAACCTGGGTACTACACGCAAAGCCTGATGTAGGAATGCTCTCAGAAACCTGGCTGAAGCCTACTTTACCTGACAAAATGTTTAATATTCTGGGATACAACCTGATCAGGTGTGACAGGTTGACCAGGGGTGGTGGTGTTGCCATATATACTACGGATAAATTCCTAACCACCGATACTGTCCGTATATCAATGCTCAAAGAATTTGAATGTCTTGCCTTCAAAACTACCCTCTCACCTGGTATTACCTTATTGGTAGCTGCATGCTATAGACCTCCTGCAGCGGGCCTGTGTATACTGCCCCATATTCATACCCTCCTGGAAAAAGCGAACACGGAATGCATCATCATGGGTGACCTTAACATTAACTGGAATGATACCAGTACAAGCAAACTTAAGGACTTCTGCAATGAGAATGGGCTCATGCAGATTATCTCTGATCCTACATGATCTAACAAGAAAAATCCTGACCGAAGTTCACTTCTGGGCCTCATACTTGTCAACAAGCCCCATAATATATCTCATATGGTGGCCTTCCACAGTAATCTG
This sequence comes from Neoceratodus forsteri, assembly GCA_016271365.2. NCBI lineage: Eukaryota > Metazoa > Chordata > Ceratodontiformes > Ceratodontidae > Neoceratodus > Neoceratodus forsteri. The sequence goes on along the minus strand of CM057449.1, from coordinate 1,104,515,314 downwards.
AGTGATCACTGTGCAGTCACCTGTGTTAGGTGCTCCCCACACCTCCCCTCCACCTCTACTTTCAAGCTTAAGTGCAACCTAAAATACTTCTGTCTCCTTGCCTTCCTGGCAGATCTTGGGAACCTAAGGTGGCAGGATTTCTACCTTACACTCTCTGTGTCTTAAAGCATTCAGTATCTTCCAGGATCTGCTAGTAAATGTTATCAACCAACACGCACCTTTAAGGAAAATCAAATCCAGGAAATGCACACCTGATTGGTTTAGCCCACTACTTAAGAAGGCCTTATGGCATAGAGACACCCTCTGGAAAAGGGCTTGGAAATCTCTGACTGATTCAGACTGGCTCTCCTTCCGGATAGCCAGAAATGCCTGCACCAAACAGGTAAGGTTGGAAAAACAATGGTTCTTCCAGTCAGCCCTTGAGGCACACAAAAACTGCTCCACCAAATTTTGGCAGATACTGAGAGAGATTGAGGATATTCCCTGCCACCCTACCAGCCAAAAATGTGGCAAATAACACCACCTACACAGTTAGGTCTGAGATCCTCGAGCAGCTCAATAACCACTTTGCCACTGCAGGTCTCGCATTCGATACATCACCTGTTAGTAAACTGAGCACCACAAACACTGGCAGCATAGCTTCTAGACCAATCATAGCCCCCCCCCCCCACCGACCGCCCCCTCTTCAAGTTCTAGCCAGTCTCCTTTAAACAGGTGGAGGACCTGCTCCTCTCGCTGGACACCAAAAAGAGCGCCGGAGCTGATTGGCTTAAACCCTTCTTCTTAAAAACAGGTTCTTATTATCTGGCAGCTCCAATTACCCATCTCTTCAACAGTTCATTATCTCAAGGGGAACTGTCGCCTAGTTGGAAAACCATTCACATTATCCTCCTGTTCAAGTCAGGCGACCCCACTGACTTGAATAACTATAGGCCTATTTCGTTGCTGCCTGTTCTCTCCAAGCTACTTGAAAAAATTGTAAACTCTCAATTAAGGGAGTACTTGGATCATGAGAAAATCCTCAATCCAGTCCAGTTAGGCTTCAGACCTAAGCACAGTACCATGTCTGCTCTTGCGAAAGTATCAAATGACTGGCTAAACGCCCTGGACAGCAAACAGCACATCTATGCACTCTTCCTTGACCTCAGCAAAGCATTTGAAATGGTCAACCATTCCATACTCCTTGATTCACTGAGTAGCATCGGTCTATCCTCTGTTGCAGTAAAGCAGTTCCACTGCTATCTCACAAATCATAAACAGCAAATTAAGGCTCAAGGGGAATTCTTCCCACTAAAACTACTGCCCCGAGATGTTCCGCAAGGTTCCATTTTGGGACCTATCCTCTTCACCCTCTACATCAACCACATCGACTCTGGCCTGGTTGCTGGAAAAGTTCATCGATTCGCAGATGATACAGTCCTCTACATGACCAACCCTCCTTGGACATTGAGTACAAGGAGCTACAGCAGGATTTCATCATCCTCCAGCACAACCTGCTGACTCTAAAGCTCTTTTTAAATGCAAAAAAACAAAAGTTATGATTATCTCTACATCCCACAACACGAGGCTGTCTGGAACCCCACAAATCATTATCTTCTTTAATGAACTACTAGAGGCTAGAGGATAAATTTAAATATCTGAGAGTCTGGCTGGATAACAAACTCTCCTTTGGTGCACATCTAACTGAGTTAACAAAAAGCTAAGGCAGCCTCGGTATTTTCTACTGCATAAGGCATCTACTCACCCTGGAAGCTAGGAAATAGCTGGTTCAAACAACCTTTCTTCCCTGATTGACTACGATGATTTCTTATACAGCCATTGCCCCAGTATGCACTCCAAAAGCTGGATACACTCTATCATCGCGCTTTGAGATTTGTTCTTGACCTGCCCTTGCAGACTCATTACTGCCTGTTGTACCAAGCATTAAACTGGATGTCCCTCTCCATGAGGAGGAAAATAAACACCCTCATGTGGCTTTTCCGGGCTTTGTCCAACAAATTACCACCCTATATCTCTGACCTGTTTGAACTCTCAAAGGGTGCCTAAGGGAACTCCTCCTTTATCCTCCTTAAGCTACCACGAACAAGGACTTGTCTTGGCTCAACTGCCATTAGCTCATTCTTACCAGCACTTTGAAACAGCCTGCAAAAATCACATAAAAGCTCCCTGCTGCCTAGCCTTTTTATATTTAGGGGGCTGCTGTACAGAGGCCTGAAAACAGCATGCGTGTGTTTTAGGGAAAACCATACCCCACTAAAGTGAGTCCCTTATCCTCTGAAATCCTGGGCCGCCTATTTCCTGTGTCAGCCAGCATCCTTTTAGGGCAATCAACTCCTCCCTTACCTCCCTCCTCTCCTCAGCTAGCAACTACGTGGCTGATACCCACTTCTTCCTATTGCTCTTCTCTATGTCCTTCCTTCCTTCCCTCATTTGTACTCTATAGTCTACAGCCTGTATATGCTGCACTTTAAATGCATTATATTTGCACTTGTTTTTTCTTTTGTTTGTCTGTTTTTGTTCTGATTCCTCCAATTACTCTTTGGTGATATTGACTATCCGATATTGTAACTACCTGTGCTGATGTCTATTATTTTATGAAATGTTGTCTATTGTAAGCAGAAGTGCCCTCTGTGTCCAGGACCATCTTGAAAATGAGCTTACTCAATGATGTATCTGCCTGGTTAAATAAAATTTGATTTGATTTTGATTTGATTTGATTTAAAAGCCCTACAAGGAGAGACTAAAAGACCTCAAGATGTACACCCTGGAAGAGAAGAGGGAGAGAGGGGATATGATAGAGACCTTTAAATACCTCAGGGGGTTAAATAAGGTACAGGAGGGAAGCATTTTTCAGACAAAATGATGATCAAGAATGAGGGACATGAGGGGACTCACATGGCGCAGTGCACGAGTACACTCCTGCCTGAGCTCCCACCCTCCGCTCCATTTTATTTTGTTTATCTACGTTTCTGCAGCGGCTTATACTTGGTTTTTCTTGGGGTAGTCTGCTGCAATCCGGTGCTTGCGCTGCTGTGACCAAATGGAGATAGAGATGAAGAAGAATTTGCCCAAACACACTCCTCCTGCGTCTCCTGAGAAGGCCCCGGAAAAGACCAAGGCCTCTTCTGCAGTTTTGTCGCAACCTTCTGGTGCTACCAATGTGGACTCGGAGTCTCTCACCTTGGCCAGAATTCTAGATGAATTTCAGCCCTTCAAGCTAGAGCTACAGTCGATTTTGGGGGAAACTAAAGCTATTTCCAACACTGTGGAATCTTTGGCAGAGAAGATCTCTGATAATGAGGTCTGTATACGCTCGTCAGAGCGCAGGCAAGATCAAGCGAGCTCTGAGTTGGTGGCCGTCCGGCAACGAGTAGCCAAGCTGGAGACTAAAGTCGAGGATTTGGAAGGCCGAAGTCACCGCAATAACGCGGTACTAATCGGCTTCCCAGAGTGAGAAGAAGGCTCAGACCCGGTTAAGTTTGCTAGAAAGCTTGTTGCTAAAATAGCAGGCCCTTCCCTGTTTGGCAATGATTACACTATCGAAAGAGCACATAGAGCGCTCCGTCCAACACCACCTCAAGGAGCTGCCCCTAGATCTTTCATCTTTCGTTTCTTGAATTATCAAGAGAAACAGCATTTCTTGGTTAAAGCTTGAGAAGCTAAAGAACTCTCATGGGAAGGTGCTAAGATCAGAATCACTCAAGACCTACCCCTGTCTGTGCACCAGAAACGAGCTTCCTGCCACCCTACAGTTGTGAAGTTAATAGCAGCAGCTGTTAAATTTAAGGTGGGTTACCCTGCCAAATTGCAAGTGCTCGTGGCAGGCTCCTGGCGTACATACGAAGATGCTGAGGCTGCGGCTGCTGATCTGAGGGCTGCCTTTCCAGATCTTTTTCGCACCCCTTGAAGCTGGAATCAGAAGCGCTCATTTGCTTAATTTGTTTAGTGGAATGGACTGGAATGCGATGTCTGTTATGGGCTCCCTCTTATTTTCTTAAATAAAGACACAGGGAAGGGAGGTGATGGAGGTACCCTGGTCTCTGCTAAGGGTTTGAATAGCTTCTTTCTGAAAGACTGTACTCACTAGTTATGAAGCGGTATTTCCTGAGGTTTTGGCTTTCTGGAGATCGCTGTAACCACCTCTAACAGTCCGTAAAGACACCCAATCGATAGCCGGGGGCCTCGACCTCACGGGCAACTCATACCATTCGCTGAAGGGCTTCGCCTTAACTCTGACAGTTTATTTTGGTCCCCTGAGTCTCTGTTGGTGACCTACGTATTGTTTGTTCAAAGAACTCAATATGATGCTGTGATTGTGTTAACTTTACATCATAGAGTATGAAATATGGAATAGTGCCTGTGTTTTTATTATGTTTTTATTATAATTTTATTATTTTCACCTTGAGATTCCACTTTATGTAGCGGTGCAGGCTGTTTATCGCTAGATGGTGCCAAAGACTGTATGTGCTGCCCTTTCTTTCTAGTGATTGCATAATGGGTTTACACAGGGTAATAATGATCGGTCTGATCTTATTTGAGGGAAAATAACCCTCTTAGGGGGCAATCTGTATTTATTTTGCTTGCCTGGCAAAGGAAAAGGCTACGTTATATGTTTGTCTGGATCGTCTTGCTTTTGTCCCCTCTTTTGTTTAGCAGTGCCCTGGTTTTATTTTCACTTGGCAGGGTGGCGATCCTACCCTAGGACAGGGTCATTAAATTATGCCTGAATGCTTTACTTTTATGTGCTGGGTTTATTAATGCTATTCCTCAACAAGGGCAGTTAGTTTGGGACTCTGGGACACTGGATGTAAATATTGTTGGCTTTAAAAGATAATCGCTGCATTACAAATTGTTGAAATTGTTTTTGTACTGCTTAGTCAAACTGGTTGTGGGGAGTGGGGGCTGTGAGGGGCTAGCATAGATGAACTGTTTATCATGTACCTAGCAATGTGTGGAGTTGGGAATGGGAGGGGTTGGGCTTTGTTTTATGGTCTTGGGGTTATTATTTGGGGGGTTGATATGGAGATATTGGAGGTTGGTTGGGTGGGGAAGGGAATGGGTAAGCACAGCATATACTCAACAAGTGATGTTAGTGAATGCATCAACAGGTGCGGGTGCTTTACTATGATCGATTGCAGGTATTCTGAAGTAGATGGCTAGAATTATCAAGTGTATTACCTGGAATATTAAAGGGGCCAGACACAAAATTAAACAATACTCAATTTTGAAATATCTGAATCATCTCAAAATAGAAATTATGTTTTTACAAGAGATGCATCTCCTAAATGCTGAAGCAATTAAGATGAGGCTTCAGCAGGTGGGGCAGGTATTTATGGCACAGGGCACTACCCAGAGCAGAGGGGTCATGATTATGGTACATAGATCTATCTCCTTCCAGTCTCTCCAAGTTGTTGCTGACCCTGGGGGGAGGTTCCTGTTTGTAAAGGGGAAACTTTATACATTAGATGTTCTATTGGGTAATATCTATGGTCCTAACATAGATACCCCCGGGTTCTTTGTCAAAATACTGGAAGTGGTGCACTCATTTCCTGACCTTCCCATAATAATAGGGGGTGATCTCAATTTGGTGTTTGACCAGGGGTTAGATAGAGTGGGTCGATCTCGATCCGGCCTTTCGCCCGCTCAGAGGGGTTTTAGAGATTTATTGGACTCTACTGGATTGTGTGATGTGTGGCAAGTGCTTCATCCTAATCAAAGGGATACACCTTTGTCTCGCCAGTCCATGGTTCCTCCTCCCAGATCGATTATATTTTGATAACTCAAATCTTTTACCTGGGGTTGTAGATTCTAATATTGTTTGGCCCCACTCTCAGACCACTCGGCTGTTACCTGTCAGTTCTCGTTAACATCCTTGCCCCAGAAGGGCAGCAGGTGGAAGCTTAATAGACAAATCCTGAAGGAACCGGATAAGGTTGCCTATATTGCATCCCAAATTCAGCAGTTTATGGCCATAAATAACAATTCTATGGGACGACCTGACATAGAGTGGGGAGTTCTTAAAGCTTACGTGAGAGGGATTGTGATTGGGATAACGTCAAAAAGGAAAAGAGAGAAAAGTGAGGTTGCTCAACTACTGTTCCAGATTAGGAATATGGAGGCTAGTGTCTCCCGGCTTCCCTGAGGCCACTAGACAAGAGTTAGTTAAACTCAAAGATGCCTACCTGGCCTTAAGAGCAAGCTGAATTTGCAGTTTTGAAAACAAATGCAGTCTACACTGACCAAGGTGAGAAGGTGGGCGGATGCTAGCCACGGGTGAAACAACAGGAATCCAGCAGGTTCATTGCTGCAGTCCACTCCCTTAGATGATGACTCACTTAAAACCTCACCTCAGAGATAGTAAAGGAATTTCTAGCTACTTTCAGGAATTATATGGTCCCATGGCTGCCCCTCCCGGAGGTGGATTTACAGGCGTACCTGAGAAACCTACAATTACCTACTCTTACTGAGTCTCAGCAAACTGCACCAACCTCTCCTATTTCTGAAGTGGAAATAGAAAGGGTGATTCAATCCCTCCCATCAGATAAAACCCCTGGTCCAGACGGGTTCACCTCTAACTTCTACAAAGTGTTTTCTAAACAGCTAGTACCCATTTTGCTCCTTCTTTTCCGTTTTCTCCTCTCGGGTCAAGCAACTGATGCCTCTCTTTTTGAAGTGTTGATTATCTTATTGCCCAAGCTTGACAAGCCACATGACCAGGTCTCTAGTTATAGGCTGATTTCCCTTCTCAGTCAAGATATTAAAATCTTAGCTAAATTGCTCGCTGATCGGCTGAATTTAGTACTTCCTTCTATAATAGGTGAGGAACAGGTTGGATTTATGAAAGGCAGATCATCAACTGACCATCTCAGAACTCTTGCTCATGTCTTCTCTGCCTCCAGGGATGCCTCCCTCCCAATGGCCTTGGTCTCCCTGGATGCAGAGAAGGCTTTTGACAGAGTCTATTGGAGGTATCTATTTGCAGCAATGGACCTTGGTTTTCCCGGAGAATTTCAGAGCTGGGTTCACTCATTGTACTTATTACCCTCTGCCAGGATATCTTGCAATGGGGTGATCTCCGCTCCGATTAAATTATCAGTGGGAACTAGGCAAGGCTGCCCATTATCCCCACTGCTCTTTAATATTTATGTAGAGCCTCTTATTTGGAGGCTGACAAAAGCTAAAAACATCTCAGGTATTCTCTTAAATGGTCATGAGGCTAAAGTTGCGGCATATACAGATTACCTCCTCCTCCAACTGTCTAACCCATCTACGTCCATCCACCTGACTCTCAAGATAATAGAGGAATTCAGTCAGGTCTCTAATTATAAGCTTAATATAGGTAAATCCCTGGTTTTCCCTCTTAATCATAGAGTCTATAAACATGAAATCACTACACTTGGATTGGCATGGAAGGCTGACTCTATTAAATATCTAGGCATTACTCTGTCACGAAGCATGTCCCGACTCAAGCAGCTAAATTTAGATTTCTTGGTACAGAAGATCGATCAAGACCTTCAAATGTGGTCCCTTCTACCTCTTTCTCTTTGGGGCAGAATAAATTTGATCAAAATGAATGTTTTTCCCCATCTTTTTTATCCTATTAATATGCTTAATATTGTACTCCCGTTGTCCTGGTTTAAAAGGGTACATAGTATGCTTTCTAACTTTGTATGGTGTTACAAGAAAGCGAGGATGGCATATTACAAACTAGCTGCCCCAAGGGAAAGAGGAGGTTTAAGGTTTCCGCATTTTAGATTATACTATTGGGCCAGCCAGGCTGCCAAGTATCTTAGATGGTTGTCAACAGATCAACGTGTACCCTGTTCCGGGTACACCCTGCTATAGTTAAGGGTGGAATCAACCCTTATTAAAAAATTTGGTTACCTCCCCAGAGCGATGTTGTATGTTAAACTACACTTTCTTCCCAAAGCAATTAGGAACTCTCCCATTGCAATCTCGATTAAGGCCCATATACAACTATGTGCTTTTCTCAAATATGATAATGGCAGGGATATTTCCCAGCCTGTCAATGGTAATCCCAATATACAAATAAATAATAAGCCATTGCCACCTTCCTGGCTGCCTCAGTTAGGAAATTGTCAGTAGGAGGACCTTATCTTAGCTGATAGGCAGTGGTCTTCCTCAGAGGACATTATGCAAAAATTCAAGATACCCAGTAAGAGTATATTCAAGGTTTATCAGCTACGGCACATCATGTTGCAAGTTTTTGGGGTTACTCCACCTCCCGGAACTCATGCCCACTTCCTGTCCTCTTTGATCCAATTGGCGGGCTTGCCTCATGTTTCTAAATTATACAGTCTTTTTTTTTGCCTGGGCATATCCCAATAATTACGCTCCAATTCACTATTGGCAGTCCCTCTTACCTGGCAAGGAATTTGACTGGTCCCGTATCTGGCGTGACTGTCATAAATATTTGTTACAAGATAGACTCAGGCTGATGCAATTTAAAATTCTACATAATATCTATTATTCCCCACATAAACTTGCCAGATTGGGTCTTTTGTCCTCTCCGCTCTGTACAAACTGCAGGTGCAGACTGGTGACCTTCTTCACATTTTCTGGGAATGCCCTAGAATGGTATCACTTTGGACCATTATTAGGCAAAAGCAGATCTGCTACTAGGGTATTTCTGACTTGTTTACGCCTGAAATATGTGTTTGGGGGATCTTTCACCCATTACTGTGGCATGTAGAAAGTATTACATGGTGTTGATCTCCTTGTCTGTCAAGAAAATAGTCCTTAGGCACTGGAAAGATTCAGAGAATTTAAATTATGTGGAATGGCTACAGGAACTTCTGCCAACCTCAGAGCGAGAGGACTATTGCAAGTCTTGCAAACAAAACAGATAAATTTAATAAGATTTGGGGTCCTTCAAACTTTATATGCATTGCAGAGCTGAAGACCGCACCTTTTGATAGGTTACTCCGCACCCTTGTTGGTATATTGCTGTGCTGGGTTTGTAGGGGTGGGTGAGGTGGGGGAGGGAGGGAGGGGAATGGAAGAGAATGAGCCATTGTAAACTCTGTCTAATGGTTGTGTTTAATTGGCACTGCTTCTTGTGGTTCATTCTCTGTATTGTAAACTTCAATAAAGTTGAATGAAAAAAAAGAATGAGGGACAAGCTATGAAACTGAGGGAGGGGTAGATGCAGGAGACATGTGAGGAAATACCTCTGTGCAGAAAGAGTGGCGGATTCCTGGAACAGCCTTCTAGCAGAGGTGATGGGGTGAAAAGAGTAGGGGGTTCAAAAATGCATGGGATAGGCATGAGGGAATTTTAGTGGAAAGGAAAGGAGGGAAGGAGAAAGAGCCAACCAAGCAGGGTGTGCAGTGATTTGTAGGTAGGGAGAATGGGCAGACTGTGTGGGCCAAGCAGTCCTTATCTGCTGTCAAATTCTATGCTTTTCTCAATTTTTTCAGTATATTGGTTAGTATTAGCAACTTTAGCGTGCCAGTTCCAGGCTAGCCACCAACAAAGTACACTGAGTTCTGTGGTAGTTAAAAGGTATTATACAAGGCAATATTTCTCATGTAACAGTCATGAAGTTCTTGAATTACCCTTATCGAGGGCATGCCTAACTTTTATTTCAACAGAGGGCTAGAGTGACCGAGGGTTCAGTTATGTGCTGTACTGTAAGCAGATTTTTTTTCTATAGACATTTTTTCTCCACTACCAATATCCTTTTCAGGGATATATGCTGATCCCAGGGATGTACTCTGTCTCTTCCAGAGCCTCCCTGGACTTCCTAGACCCTAGTAACCCACTGGTTACTCCACAGGTTGTTCTCTGTGGTGGTGGCTCCAGGGAGAGGGCCGGCATCTCTGCTGGACAATCCATACACACTTGTGTGGATCAGGGTCCTAGTGCCTGCTGGGCACCTAGGCTCAGACTGTCATACAGATGGAGGTGGGATTTTTCTCCCTCTGATTGCTCCCTCCCTCCTCTCCCAACATGATTATAGCCTATGGCCTCGTACCCTAACAGCTAACCCTATAGCAGGAGAAAGCTTAATCGCCCAGTCAGAAGTATAGCTGTGGCACCAGAGCTCACCGCCAACCCTCCCAGACTAAGTTGCAGAGCCCAATCTGCTTCCTGACATGGCACTAAGGCTCACTCCCGAGAGATTCCCAGTGATGTCATGGAACAGACTGCAGCCTGAATTTTGAGCCCCCGTCTCCCCCAATCTAAAATACCATTCCTTACAATTTAAATCTTCTATTTGGTTGGCCTTCATGTCGGGAAAAGGGGTTGGGGATGGTAGATCCATGAGGGTAAAGGCAAAACAGCAGAAAACAACTTTAAAACTAGGGAATGGCAGAGCAAGATTTTAACCAGAGCCAGAGCCATTCACCCACAAGTTCCAGAGGCCCCAATGATGGTACGGATAAGGAAGCAGATTGGCTAACTCGTAACAGGTTCAAGCAGATTCTGCAGAAATTAAGAGCCTCCAGACAAGAAAATAAAATGGAATTCAAAAGCTAAATGATCACCTTACCTGAGTAGAAGCATGGATGGAGGAAGTGGAGCAGTGGGTATCAAATACAGAGGACACAATGGTGCAGACTGGATTAGCAGTGCAACCCCTAATGCACTATGTGGACATGTTGCAAGCAAAGTGTACTGACCTGGAAGCAAGATCTTGCAGCTGTCTGGCTCCCAGAGAACAGAGACCAGACAAATGTGTGATTTTCTGGCTGATCTAAGGACATATGGATCTCCCAATGACGATGGACCTCCACCTCGAATGTGTGCATAGAGATCTGTATCACAAACCTACAGATCCATTGGCTCATCAAGGCAGATAATAATGAAGTTTACAAGTCATAGGATTAAAGAAGGGGTCTTACGGAGAGCATGGTATGAAGGAGGTTAAATACAATTGGCAGCATCTCTTTTTTGACCATGATTATCTGCCAGAGATACTGTACAACAATACCTCAAATACACAGATATTCTCAAGGTGCTCTGTGCTAAACCGATCAAGTTCCAGACACTGTATCCGGCTAAGCTCAAAATTGCTTGGAAGGATGGCACTAAACTCTACAGTAGCCCTGAAGAAACCATAGCTGCATTGAAAGAAAAGAGGACAGCAGTCCTAGGAAGAGTGGAATTGGTCAGAGGGGATTTTATTTTTACAGTTAATGTTTTTATTGAAATCTTTGCATTTTACATGCATTAATTGAAACATTTAACAATCATACATGCCAACCACGGATAGCAGAACAAGTCATATATAGGCTTGTGTGTCCATACATAAAAGAGAAGAACATTACACCAATACAAACTGTTATTTGAGAAGTAGAGTGAGTTCAATGCCATTATGCAACACAGTGATTGTGTAAATGACTTCCGATAGGAAGTTACCAGATGGTAATGGCTAAGGATTACCCTTTGTTGGCTGAGTGATAGGATATGAACTGCATATATGGGGACCATAAGTCCAAGAAGGTAACCATTTGCTGCATGGTCTGAAAGGCCAGTCTGACATTCTTTGCCAAGGATTCTAGTGAAGCCAGCCATTCCTGTACATTTGGGATGGAAGTAGACCTCCATTTGGTAAGAATTGACCACTTTGCCTCTACTGAAGCTGCAAGTAACCATTTCAGTTTCTGCACAGGCAGGAAGGTATCTTGGGGATGACACCCTAAAAGTATAGTGTATGGGGTCATGGATATCTCCACCTCAAGGACAGAGGAGCATGTTTGTATAACCTTGGTCCAGAATGGAATAAGATGGGAGCAGGCCCAGAGTATGTGAAGTAGGTCGGCAGCTGGGGAGTTACACCTCCAGCAGCAGTCCATGGGGGATGCTCCCATAGCTTTAAGTTGGACTGGTGTTCTGTACCAGAGATGAAGTATATTTTTCTGGATCAATCTGCTCTTTTGGTCAGTACATGCGTGTTGGGGTCAGTCTCCAGCACTTGTTCCAGGCTGTTGCGGGGATCTCAATCTGGAGGGCTGTCTGCCATTTGATCCTGGCATTATTCATGGGGTCTGGTTGGGATTCCCATAACATCTGATAGATATAGCCTGCTTTGGCCTTATGAGGTCCCATCCATTCCCCCAGTGTTGAGGATGGGACATTGCTGGCCTTCAGATCTTTACAGGGTTGGCATTTACACTGGGTTTTACTCCATTGGAGGTACACAGACCTGATTTGAAGATACCTCCAAAAATCTGGTGTCTTTAAGTGAAATTTGGTTAGTAGCCCCTGAAAGGTGTCAACAGTGTTATCGTCAGCAGTAAGGAGGTCACCAATCATACAGATCGAGCTGTCCTCCCACATGGACCATCTGATTGGCTCTCCAGCAATGCGGAGGTCAGGATGATCCCATAGGTACGTATACCTCCCTAGTCTAGGACACATCTTAGCAAGTCTGGCTGTTTGGGCCCATGCCCTATAGGCTGCCTGAATAGTAACCCAATGAACGACTTTCACAGGTAGTGATGTGCCCAAGTACATGGAGGGGTGCCATGTACCCATGACATATTGTTCAGTTCTACACCATGCTGGGGGGGAAGGTGTCCCTAGTGTGGAACATTAAAAATGTCCTGGATGTAATGAAGGCATACTTATAGTATTTAAAATGGGGAAGATTCCACCCTCCCTGAGAACAGTGGGCCCTGAGCTTAGTTCTGCTAAATCTGGGAGGATGAACCCCATAAGAAATGGCCTATCGTAGAGTCTAATTTTTGAAACCATTTGTCCGGGATTAGTATGGGAAGATGAGCACATAGATAATAGATTCTGGGGCTAGCATCATTTTAACTGAGCTGATTTTCCCAGAAGAGAAAGGTTTAAATGCTGCCATCTGTTCAATTATTTTTGGAATGTTCTGATTAGAGGTTGCATATTGAGCTGACTAAGTTTATGGATATCAGGGGTTAGGGTGACCTCTTGGTATTTAATCTGGGAGCCTGCCCAGGCTAGTCCGGATCTTTCCCCTATCTCCTTCGTGGTATGCTTATTAAGGGGCATTATTTCTGACTTAGTTTCATTAATCTTTATTCCTGAAATAACTTTGAAGTTAGAAAATATATTCAAAACGTGATCCAAGCTTGAGTGAATATCCCTGGTCAGGATGAGGCAGTCATCCGCATACAGCTTTGTTTTGAATTCTTCCCTTCCTATTTGTACGCCAAGGATGTGATTGTAGGTACGAATGGCCGAAGCCAGCGGTTCAATAGTCGTTATGAAAAGGAGGGGAGAGAGAGAGGGCAACCTTGACTTGTACCCCTTCGCAGAGCCACAGGCTTAGATAGGAGGGTGTTAGTAAGGACCTTTGAAGTTGGACCATTGTATATCATGCTGATCCAGCTCCCAAATCTCGGGCCTACATTGAAGTGTTCCAGGACCACCTGAAGATACCCCAATTTGACCAGATCAAAGGCCTTTTCGAAAACGATGATGATGGCTGCAGCAGAAGTGGGCTGATGTGAGGCCTGTTGGAATAGGGTCACTAATGCCTTCAGGTGGTCCGTACTGGATCTACCTTTAACATATCCCACCTGTGAATCATGGATGATGCATGGAAGTACCCATTCTAGTCTAGCTGCTAGAATTTTGGCTGGTTTTTAGCATCAGCATTTATCAGGGATATAGGTCTGTAGCTGTGATCTATACCCTCCTTAGGGAGGAGTGTGGTCACTGCCTCTTTGAGTGAGCCAGGAAGGAGACTGGGCTGTATGCGACTCTCAACATTTGGAGCATAGTCTGGTGTATAAGATCCCTGGTGACTTTATAGAAGTCTGCAAGAAAGCTGTCGCTCCCTGGGGACTTATGTGAAGCCATTCCATCTATTGCTTTCAGCAGTTTGAAATCTTCTATGGGAGCATCCAGCATGGTCTTGTGTTCAGCCAAGAGTTTTGGGAGGAGGTCTTGCAACAAAGAGTCAAAGCTAGTCTTATGGAAGAGAGCCTGAGATCTACAGAGGTTGTCATAAAAACCCTCATGATTGTATTTATCGCCAAGGGGAGAATTGCACCGCCCCATTTGTCCCTTAGTTTATTCATATGGCGTTATGCCTGCTGCTTCCTTAACCTGCATGAAAGTAGCTTTCCAGCCTTATCCCCCGGTCCCCATATTTGTGCCGTAGCCTAGTCATTTGCAGTTCCGCCTTCCTAGTGGCTAAGATGTTGAGCTTAAGTCGGAGGGCTGTAAGCTCTTATTTTAGAGACTGATTATCTAGCTGGTTGGGTAATTTTTATAGAGTGCTTCTTTTTGTGCCAGCTGTGATTCTAGCTGACGGGCCTCCTCTTCTCTCTGCTTCCTCCTATGAACTGCATCGGAGATGATCCTGCCCCTAATTGTGGCCTTAAAGGCCTCCCATATCACCTGTGAGGAGGCACATGATTCAGGGTTATCTTGGAAATAGTGGGACACCTCAGTTTTAGCCAAAGTTGGAACTTGTGGTCTGCAAGTAGAAGGGGGAGCTTCCAAGTCACTGAGTGTGCAGTGTTTGTAGTAAGGTAGGCCTGAAGGACCACTGGGGCATGGTCGGAGATATACAGGGGGGCAATGGAGACTTCTGCAATAGCTGGGTTTAGACTGGTGGAAGAGAACCAGTAGTCCAGTCTGCTAGCCATTGATCTAGCCGCTGAATAATATGTAAAATCCTTTTCAGTAGGATGGAAGTTGCACCATGTGTCTGTGAGGTGATGTAAGGCTAGTAAATCGGACAGGGTCTTCAAGGCTTTGCTATGAGATTCTGGCTTGGCATTAGTCCTGACCAGCAAGTGGTCTAGGGCCATATTGAAATCACCCCAAGGATTATGTCAGGACGCTCTTGAGACATTTCTAGCAACCTTTGAGAAATTACATTAAAGAACTCTGGGGCATCCTCATTTGGGGGTGTAGATGTTACCTAGGATTAAAGGTCTTCTGTTCATTATGACCTTCACCAATACCCATCTCCCTTCTTTGTCCTTGCGTTGTTCTACCAGCTTCCACTTAAGGAGCTTGTGACATAAGATTGACACTCCCCCTTTCTCCTTACCCGATACACTGTGTGGTTCCCATCCCACCCAGTCCCTCACCAGTTTCCTCGCCTCTTTGTGGTTAATCTTAGTCTCCTGAAGGAAAGTGACTTGTGCTTTAAGTTTTTTGAGCCTGGACATCACCTTCTTCCATTTAATCGGATCATTCAGCCCTCTAACATTCCATGCAATAAAAGTTATCGGTGTGGGGGAATCCATTATAGGATTATATAAATACATGGTATCCTGTTATATCCAGGCCTTTTTCCCTTGTAGAACCTTATCAGAGAAGGTGATGTCCCCTGCCCTGGTCGCTGTCCTTCGGTTGCCTTGTATTAAAGTGCCATCCAGATGTGCAGCATACACCACAGTAGGCCACCTGCATCATAACCCAGCCACTCTGCAAAGATATCTTTTCTGTATAACACTTTGTATTGGGTCCTCCTCCCCCAACCTGGGTGAGGCGGACCCTCACATACTTTGGTCACTGTGAGAGCCTATGATGGGGAATATCCCCATCTCTGGGAGTCAGGACTAGAGGCCCCTCCCCATCCAGAAGAGGCTGGGCCCCTACTAATTCCTGGAAGGAGCCAGCCCTGTCCTCCAGGTGCCTGAGGGGCCTTCTCTGGGTTAATCAGTAAGGCGAGCTGTATATTTAACATGTAACAGTTCTATCAGAATAACTCCAGCACCAAACATTTCAGAAATAGCTGAGATGGTGATCCCACACGGAACCGAGATGCGTCATCCAGAGCCAGAAAATATTTAACTGTAATGTTAAACAAGTAAAAGGAAAACACTAGTAAACCTCAAAGAATAACAAAAACCTTGGTGGGGGCTATACACTCCCATCTCCCTCCACCCTCAGAGTCACAGTCACTGCACTCAGCAATGGTCGGTAAAACCCTACCAAGCCTACAGGGGGAGAGGTAAGCCATACAGCCTCGTTATGTCATGCAGCCGGCCCCTAGTCTAAGGCATTGGGCCTTGGCCTGGGAAAATGTGCTAGAATGGACAACAACCAGATCAGATAGGAAAAGGGAAT
Organism: Neoceratodus forsteri; assembly: GCA_016271365.2. Classification (NCBI taxonomy): domain Eukaryota; kingdom Metazoa; phylum Chordata; order Ceratodontiformes; family Ceratodontidae; genus Neoceratodus; species Neoceratodus forsteri. The sequence goes on along the minus strand of CM057449.1, from coordinate 1,104,499,273 downwards.
TTTGCACTGCCATTGTTCCTGATTGCATTGTCAGTGACAAGGATCATTGCTTTAGTCACAAAGGGAGCTATCTATGATTTATTCAGTACCCATATTTGGACAAGGCAGCAGCTGCTTTGAAGAGGAGGCATGCTTAGAATGTGCACCTGCCTCCCGGTATAAGAAGGGGTGGTGAGGATATGTAAGATGCTACCTCCCCAATGTGTCTGAGACTACCTGCCCCGAGGGGGGGATCCAAATTTGGCTGGGGGTTCGTGAATTATCAATCAAGTGACAACCATATTGGGTACCTCAAATACTGTCTCCAAGACCTAGGGCAGTTAAGGTGAGTTCTAGAGCCACATGGTCACTCAGGCAGTTTATGAGCCCCTGTGCTGTGATTCTCTTTACCTCAGTACTCCCCCCCCAACACGAGCCAAATCACAGTATTTTTGAACCATAAATGACTTGAAACAAATGAAACGTGTCTATAAAAGAAAAAAGGATATCAAGGCCTCTCAGGTCAGCTGTGCTAATTTGTCTGATGCATCCTGGAGTTTGGTCAGCCTCTCAGTGGAGTCTTCAGCTTCTTTGGCACCATCCGGTAGGCAGCTTTCCCAGTCTGAAGGCAGAGGGGACCAGACAGTTTCATCATCCTAGTCTATCCCAGATATCAGCATGTCCTCTTAGGAGTTATTACGAGATCCAAAGCTATGGGGTTCAGCTCATGGAGGGTTTGTATCTGTTGGAAGTTTTAATTGGCGTGACCCTGGGAGCAACTTCTAGTGTCCGTGGGAAGGAATCTCCTTTGTCTGCTCACGTCTCTGCCTTCTTGGTTGAAGTGGTGCATCATGTGGGCTAACTTTTCTTTACTTTCTTCCTTGAGGCGTAGACTGCCAGGCTGGAACTCTCAGACCATCCTGCTGGTTATCATACTTCTCGTCCTGGGCCGTGACTTGTGTCACCTCCATATTGGATTCTTGTGTGACACGAGGTGAGCCCTGTCTGTCATGGCCCTGTTCCGTGGCTTAGTATTCCTGCACATATTGTTCTGCTGCAGCTGGCATGTCAAATGTTAGAAAGCCGCCATTCACCTGAAGTCTTAAAGAGGCTGGGTACCATAGGGAGGTAGGGATGTTAAGTCAGTAGCATATTTGTTTCACCCTGCATAGGCTCTGCAATGGTTAGAGAACTCCAGAGAAAAGTCCTGGAACAGCTGTACTCTGCATCCCTTCCATTGAAAGGACCCTTGGTGTCAAGATTGTTTTAAATAAAATTCCTTGACAGGGTAGCACAATAACACTTGCAGAGGATGGGTCTTGGATGTTCCCTTGGCTGGGGAGGAGGGGCAAGGGATCTGGTGCCTGCTCAATCTCTGAAGGAGGCAAGTTGTTAATTTTCACCGGGGCTGGCAGAAGAGTAGATAGGAACCCTGTCATGTCCCTTCCCTCAGCCCCTTCAGGTATGCCCACAATTCTGAAGTTTTTGCAGCAGGCATGATTCTCCAGATCATCTATTTTATTTAATAAGTAGTTCAACTTCTGGTGATGATCATGGAGCGTGCCCTCCTGCACTGTAAGGGTGGACACTGTGCGCTGGCTCGCCTGCTCGATGTGGGACACCCTGGATGCCAGGAGGACCAGGTCACTGTTTTTTGAGCGGATATTTTAAGATCAACCATGTCCAAGAGAATTTTGTCCAGTTTTGCCATTACCACGAAATGTCCAGAGCAGCTTGTTTAAATTGAGGTCGGGCGCCTGATGCGGCGATGCTTTGCAGCCATGCTTATCCCTGTTACTGACAGCCATATGGAGCTTATGGCTGGGATCAAAGTACTGGGCGCACCTGTCTGGGAAGGCCCTGTGCCTCGTGATGCTGTACAGGCTGGAACTACATGATAACTTTGATCTCATGCAGTGATTCAGGCAATGCGGATTCTTTTGAGCCTCGAGGTTCCTGGTGTTAATTTATGTCATTCTGGGATTTAAACAGCTAATGCTTTATACGGATAGACTGAAAACAGCTCTCACGACAGTCTCCTAAGAATTACACTGCCACCATGACAGATGGCAAGCTCCGCCCCTGTTGGGGAGGCTTAACACAAGATCGCAGAGGAGTGAGTGGGCAATGGCCTGAGCTGGTCACATTAGGCAGAGGGGTTATGCAGCTGTGGTAACCACAGTGGCTAAAATCTAAAAGCTTCTGAACTCAATTCCCAACCTTGGGAATATTTCCATTGAGCCACAGCAAGACACTTGAAACCCACACTCTAAGGTACTGTTGAAGTCTTATTGTTATATTAGCCTAGGCCGCAGGCGCCTTCTATGAGGTTTCCACTCACTGCAAGGCACAGTTTGTTGTGTGGCACTACTCATTTCTGGCTTTGAGCCTCTGTTCAATCGGACCTCCAATCACTCGATTTTCCTGCCTTCTTGACTTGTTTCCCCCTTTTTGACTTCTATAACCCTGGGATTGTCTTATTTACCAGATCGTTATCCAAGGTCCCGTGTTTCTTGGAGTGCAGTTACAACATCCTGAATCCTTAAAAGGTGCTCCCAATTAAATCAGAAGAAAGACAGGCTTTTTGAACAATGTTGTTTAATGTTACTTATTGAGATTTGCAGGTTGCAGTGGTGTTTAGCCCTGTTACCATATTTTTTTTAAAGTTTGTGCTAATAACAAGGAACCCTCTTAAAGGGGAACTCCCCTGTGGGCTGATCCGTATGGTTATGTAACCCCTAGATGGCGCTATCCCAGGGGCTACTACCCCTGCCTGATTTGCCATTAACAGGTTGAGGGGCCTGGATCCGATGGCGGGTGCCTCCACCCAGAGGTCAGGGTTTGCAATAGTTAAACTAACTTGGTCACAGCTCTCTGGGACACTGCAACCCCCCTTTCTTCTCACTAGTGGCCCACACAGTATATCAGAATTACCTTCACAGTATACACTTACCCCCAGGTTTGATTCAGGCACTGGGACCCCCTGTAAAATAAAAAGATACAGTGCAACAATCACAGTACAATACTTTAACATAGACAAATACCTCAGGCAGTATAACTTTGCTGAAACAAGCAGCTCTGATTTATTTAGGGGGATATAACAAGGACAGGAAATCAGGTTAATTAGCTTATCACTTTACTCATCTACCTATGGCTCTGTGCACAGGCCTATCCCTACCAGTTACTGTCCCTGGGTACCCAAGCCCTAGTGGCTAGTCAAACCGTGGCAGCTGGTAGGGGCCCTTTCACACAGAGAAAAGAAAAATTAGTTAAACAGTCAGCAGTACAGTAATTCCATTTGGATTCAATGTGGCAATTCAACAGGGAGGCGACCCTGAATTAGTACTCACGACCTCCAAACAAGATAGGGTTCTTCAACGTCAGCAGGGCTACTCTTGAGTTCCAGACTCCTCACACATTTATATGACAAACTGCAACAGGCAAAAGTCCTTTAATGGCAGCAGGATTCACTTGAGCTGCACAAGCCTCTTCACACATTTATATGGTAAACAGTAACAAGCAAAGTCCTTTAATATGCAGGATTCACCTGAGCTACACAAGCCTCCTCACACATTTATATGGTAAAAAGTACTATACCAGGCAGGCTACTTCTCTATCCCGATCGTAATTACTGCACAATACCGGGAGAACACACAGCAGATTCAGTTCTGACAGACCGAGTGCAATTCAGCAATTTCTCCAGTCTTCTACAGGGTGAGCCTGGTTTCTACTCTTCAGATATCCTTTGATTCTCTTCTGGGGCCAGTTCAGTCCTAACAAGCAGTTACACAAACTGCAGACCAGAACTCTGGGCCTTACACACGTTCCTGACTAAACTGCACGAAAAAGCACAGGGCTCCTTCCTCTTCACTGCCAGAGCTCAACTGAAACTCCAGCAGACAAAACGGGCACTTCCTTTGAGTTCCTCCCAGTTCTTGGCTGGATTGGCTGTCACTCACAATAGACTGCCCCTGTTGGTCAAAAAGGCGGAAGTCAAACTACATCTCCCAGAGTCACTGCCCATACAATCCTCTTGTGGCTGGCTCAGATTACGAGTCAAGTTCTGATTCGTCCAAGGCACCATTTTAGAGCTACCTTAACCCACACTGATTGGTCCAGTTCAGCAGTTCAAAACTAGAATGGGGAACTAGGCAAACACAGTTCTGACTGCAAAGAAAGCAGGTTAGACAAACTGTATTTTCATTATTACTCTAAATGATTTCAAACAGTTACATCTTTCAGATAGGTTCCCTTTGCACTCCTAGTGAATGCAAAAATGGAGTAAATTGGCAGCAGCTCGAGTGGTACTCAAGCAGAGAAGCACACAGTCCCCCCATACAAACTAATTATGTCTGCAAGCAGACAGCTCTTAAAAAGACAGTACCAGAGGCTCTAAAAACACTCACTGATAAATGGCTTAAGCACAAACACTATTCAGGCTTGGAGCATTCAAGCAAGCTCCTGAAATCTTTTGGGAACCCCCATTTGCAGGGGGTTACAGTTAAAATTCAGCTAAACTCATATCTACTGCAAAAAACAAGTGTGAAGATTTTTAATGTTGTATGCTGTACTGTTGTATGTTACATATATTGTATATTGCTGTACCATCATAGCTGCATTGTGGTGGCTCGGGTCATTCCTGAAAAGGGGCCTTGGCTCAGTGTGCTTACCTGGTCAACAAAGTAAAGAAATAAAATAAGTTAGTCAGGCAGCCTGGAAACTGTCAGCTTTTGATTATAGTTAATGTTGGTTACTTCCTGGGCTTCATAATAATAGCCCTGACAGTACAAATGCACTGCCCTTTTGGGAGAACTGTTGGTTCTGGTTACTCCTTTTACTTGGCCTATTATAGATGACAGGCAAATTAAAGCACTGTCAAAAAGTGTATCTTTTTTCCCTATGTCTGAAACTGTTTCTTTGCCTCAGAGAATAATGAGGGTAATGGATGTTTCACAGGGCTATTTTCATTGATAAAATTCAGGTATAAGACCTAAGTCAGCCGATACCTCTTCCAAAAAAAAAGGTTCATAGAGTGTCAGAGGGCACCAATTCAGCCCACTCAACATATGTGATGAGACATCAGTTTGTGAACGCCATACAATAGCTTGGCAACCTAGACTCCATAATCGGAAGTATATTAGCATTGTTATTTGTGAGCATTAATAGACAGGCTACATAGTTCATCTAGTCCTCCGAGTGCTGAAGTATTCTTTTAGCCATAATAACAGGTGCCCATGACTGAAGGGGTGGGGGGTGGGAAAGTGGAAACAGTGGGAAAAAAACAAAATGATTTGGTTAATCTGAAGCCCCAGGAAAGGAAACTGCCAACAGTACTGCTAGAAAAGAAGGAATACCTTACAAAGGACCCTTTCTTAGTTTGGGAGGGATCCTGACTTTACAGGGAAAACCTTAGAGATCTTTGAGTATTTGATCAAAGACCTCCCATTTTAGTAACATTGGCCCCTATTCACGATGGGGCACAAGGTACCACGTAAAGGCATGCCTCGACCGCATAACTCTACACCAGTGGACAGGTGCACAAATACTGGTATATACAATCAGCGATCACCTGTCGACTATGGCCCTCCAGCACACAGGACTCCGCAGGGCAGCTGGGGCAGAGTCATGATCCTAGGAGGGCATCCAATGGGATGCCAGTTCCGGGTTCCAGTGTGGATCCCTTGTGAAGCAAGGCATGGGTCCAGGGTAGTAAATACTTACCACAGGCACCTGGACTTGTGCGGCCATGCCCCTGTGTGCAGTTTTCCGGTGAAAGGCCCCCTCCTGCCCACCAGACAGCCATCCCCTGGCCCCATAATGCTGTATCATACCCACCTCCCCCACACAGCAGTGCTCCTGGCCTGTAGTGCATCATATATGGACACAGTCCCCAAGCATGGCAGCCCGGCTCAGAAATTGCAATGCATACCCCCACCATCCCACTCCACACATAGGGTTCCAACACTGTCAGTGCCAGGCAACCCCACTACGGCTAGATGCCTAGTCCCGATGTGCTACTCATGCCTCCCAATAACCAGTGGTGCCGGACTGGCCACACAACCCATACCCCCCACTGGTTCTTCACCACTCACAGTGGTGTCCATTGGCTGGTGGCCCCACCCCATGGCACTGACACTCCTACCACTCCCGGTCCACATACTGTTCCATCAGTGCCGTGGAGCCAGACAGCCTGGAGGCACAGCCCTCCGCACACCTCCTTGGCCACGGCTGTCCAGGTGGTGCTGGGAACCCAACTCCAATTCATAGGGGTGCTTACCATCATCACTTGGATGGCAGGTGGCCAAGATGGTGTGAAGGGTTGTGCCGCTGGCAAATCTGGCTCGCGGACTAGCTATGCAAGTAGGGGAGGGTTGTAGAACCACAGGATGGGGACACTGAACATCAATCAGGGTCGGGGAGACAGGATCAGGGTTGGGGGTATACTGGGATGGCGGTCTGTGCCTAGTGCAAGTGGCTTGCTGTTGGTCAAACACCGGCAGGGGATGTCCATCCATTCATGGCCCCCGGTGCTTGTGGCCATTGTCCAGTGTGGGTATGCTGGGGCACCACTACAAGGGGTGCCTACTACTGGGTGAGGGTGAGTGTGTGGACATGTACGGGGACAGGGCATGGGTGTGGGGGGGACCTGCATTCATAGGCTGGTGTCCCATAATGTGTGTAGGGGATCACAGTTATGGGGACGGCCACAGATGTGCGTTGGAGTGGGTGGACGGGCACAGTGGATGTGTACAGGTGTGAAGCTTGTGTTGGACTGGGTCTGACCTCCCAATCCTGAAGGGAGACTGTGTGTGGGACCACATGCGGAGCAGTTATGGCAGGGTCCCCCCCTGCCATAACCTGCACACAGGTATGCCCCGTGGAAGGCACTAAGTGCCTTTGTGTGCATACGTAGTGCTGCTTTTACCACCACCCCTGGTGCATCGCGATCCGTGCAGCCAGGATCGGGATCTATAGTAGCTGTGTGCCCTGTTTCCTGCATCATGTGCAGGGGGTGCATTGGGTATGAAATGTCTACGTACCACACATATGCGGCATGTAGGCACTCCAGACCTTTGTGCATAGGGCCCATTCTGCTTATGGATGGAATTTAATATATTCACCCCCCATTTATATAACAGCATCATATTTATTATGTATGTATCCACTAACACAGAGAGATACCTTACAGGAAACACTTTGGGCTTAAAGGGTTACTAAACACTCTCCTCAAGATTCCTTTTCCTTATATTATAAGACCTTCTGCAGTGATTTAATAAAGGGGAAAGGAAAAGGGAAAAATGAGACAAACAACACAAAACAGGACAAATTCAAGCTGGACTCCTATACTAGGAGTGCCACAGCTTCTTTGTTCAGGACTAGCTGGCACCAGTTAAGTGGGCTGTCACTAACAAGTAAAAAGCACGACCTCAGGTTTATTGTTGGGTTAAAACAATATCAGTGGCTGCAAGGGTCCTCAAAGGGTCCTAAATGGTAGGAGCAGAACCCAATTATACAATTGTTAAGCTCTGCAAAAGTTTAAGCTCACTATTTTAGGAACCTAATGCTAGAAAACCATGAGGCTTCTGCTTCATTTTAATTTTAAGAAATTTGGTAGAGACAGGGTCGGCCCAAGTCTTTTTCCCAGAAATATGTTCTATTCGTCACAAGCTTTTTCTTTCTTGGGCTGTTTCCTTTATGGATTTGCCCTGATAGTGCTCTCATATTATAGGAGAACTAACACCACTATCAGCTCGAATGTCGAAACTCTGGTTTGCCTTGAAATTTTCTACAGCGAGTCCAGAGAGTGCCCATATGTGCTCTCCTGTTTTGGAAGTGAGCAGATGACATAGTTTGTTAACTTGCTTTCTTTGGTTCAGGCCCGATTGGCCCCGGTTGGATGCTTTATGACAGGTTTATGTTATGAAATGGTCTTTAAAACACATTTTAATGTCTGTAGCTACAGGAGGGCTCAGACACACATCCAGATCCAGCAATCCAAAACCTATCTTCATCACCCACCATGAATAGTACAACAGCTAAAGTGATGACATACAATGTCAGTGACCTTACACATCTGATAAAAAGTGGGAAAATTATGGCATATATAAAGAAGAATGTGGCTGATTTTGTTCTCCTACTGGAGACTCATTTATCAGATCAAGAACATCAGAAACCCCCTAAATTTAGATATAAGCAAGTCCACTATTTCTCCTATAAAACTGGTTGCAGATGAGGAGTGGCTATTTTGATACCAAGACCAGTTCCCTTTGCTGTTTAAGTGGTCTATCCAGACAGACTGGGCTGACATGTAGTGTTGGTTGGTGACTGAAGTTCAAACAATTACTTTGACTTCTCTTTATGCACCACCAACCTTGGATTATGGATTTTATATGAACCTTTTCTCCTTGTTATAGGAAAAAGCAGAGGGGTAGCTCATATGTGGGCATGATCTAAATCTCTCTGTCTGATGCCACAGATAGATACAGCTTCTAATATAACCAGATGGGAACATAGAGGAGCATGGAAGGTGAACACTCTCCTCAATGAGTTGGGGATGATATATGCTTGGAGACACATACAAGGTCCCACTAGAGGTTACACATTTTATTCCGCAGCTCACAAAATGTATTCCTGCCTGGACTTGTGATTGCTTAGTTGGGAATATTCAGATAGATTTTTTTGAGTGATCCATTGGCACATTGGGAATCTCGGACCATGCTCTGGTAATCCTCACTTACAGGCTTCAGAAACTGATTAAAAATAGTTTCTGGAGACTCAGTGTCTCACTATTACTGGTGAAGAAGTACATAAGTAAATACAAAAACACATAGAGCAGGCCATAAAGGTAATGATTTCCCTGATGTTAATCTGGGCATTCTGTGGGACACGATTAAGCCATGATACGGGTAGACTGATAGCCATAGCGGCAGGGCGCAAAAAGACAGACAGAAGAAACAACAGAAACTAGAATGCAAAATTGAGTCCCTAGAACTTCAACAACAAAATAGACTACATAAGAAGTGTGGAGTAGAGTTAACTAAATTAAAGAAGGAATTGAATCAGATACTTGATTATAAGGTTGAACAAAACCTTAAGTACAATGAAGCCCGCCAGGATGAAGCGCAATGTCACAGATCTCCTGCATGACAAAAGGGATTAACTTCCATTGAAACTGCATTGCTTGCTGCAGTAACTCTACTGCAGAATTCTGCAGAGTTTGGCTTCATCCTGGTGGGCTTCACTGTATTTCCAGCAATGATATTATGAGGGCCCTAGAGCAATGTGATTACTGGCCTATTGGATCAGGGCACACAGAAGTAGGGTATACATTAATAAAATATTACATCCATAAAGAGCCCAAAGGATGGTGAAAACGGAAGAAATCATGGTTGCCTTTAAGCACTACTATAAGGCTTTATATTTACCCAAGCCCCCAAAATCAGTCCAGGCGATTGATACTCAAAAACTCCCTTGGACTTTCGCAGGTGATGCAAGATCAAAATGTGGCCCTATGCTCCCCCATAACCACTCAAGAAATTCTTAGGGAAATCCAACGTAGTAAAACAGGAAAGTACCCTGGGACTGATGGTTTCCCAATAGAATTCTATAAGAAATTTGTCAATAATGTTATCCCGCCTCCACAAAAGGCATATGCAGAGGCCATGTCTGACCAGGGAAAACTGTCCCCTTCGTGGAATCTAGCCATTATATCTGTAATCCCCAAGACCGTCAAGGACCCTACAGTCTGTCCCTTTTACCAATCAATATCCATGCTTAATGTGGGTTATAAATACTATATGTCCCTGCTCACAAGGAGGTTAGAGACTATAATTCCAAACATAATTGGCCTAGATCAGACAGGATTTGTCTTGGCAGACAAGCCAAGGCAATATCTGAAGGACATTGCATATTATACACCATCTTACTGCAAATGCCATTCCAGCACTCCTGACGAGCATGGACGCTGAAAAAGCCTTTGATCAGGTTGTCTGGGTGTACTTGAATAGGGTTCTTGAGGGTTTGGAATTTTCCTCCACATTTCAGAAATACATGCAAACTATGTATTCCTTGTCCATGGCCTACACTCATTTCAATGGTCATTTATCAGAGAGATTCCATCTGGGCCATGGTACACATTAGGGTGCCCCATCTCTCAGTGCTTTTACATATATATATATATATATATATATATATATATATATATATATATATATATATATAGAGAGAGAGAGAGAGAGACCTAGCTCAGCTGATAAGGAAAGACGCCCAGATAAAAGGTGTTCAACTGACTTACACTGAATATACAATAGACCTCTACACAGATGATGTGTTGGTCTGTCTTACAGACCCCACTACATCATTACCTAGATAAATGGACCTGGTATGGCAATTTTCTGTTCTTTTAGGATACACCCTGAACACTGAAAATACAGAAATTTTAGCCATGTCATATAAGCCTACGCTGACATTCCAAAAACAGTTTCCAGTGCATTGGGGACAGCTGAAGCTTAACTATTTAGGAATCTAAGAGCAGAAAATACCCACTTGTATGAAGGTTATTTTATCCCCTTGCTTTCAGCCATACAGGCGGACTTTTAGAGATGGTCTGTCCTCCCCTTCCCCTCTATAGTTGAATACAGTCTATTGCCTTGGATGTTGGAGGGGCACTCCACCTGTTTGGGGTGAGTTTAAACCAGTGGAGGTGGCTAAGGTCATTGAGGTTGCTTCCAATCTGAAGCACAACTTTTGTAAAGCTGCCTTGCAGACTTTAGCTAAGGACTCTAGGAGCTTCTGGAGGAATATTAAAAACATAGTGAGTGGCTCCTCCTCCTGTGAGGCTCCTGACATGCTCATTGATGGTGCTAGCTGTAATAATCTGCTAACCATCGCCAATGCATTTAACTCACATTTTTTGGACCTGTCCGCCTTTACCTCACTATTCTCCTCCACTGGTCATGATAGTCCTGTCCAAGTCCCTCTGCCTCAAATGGCACCTCCCCGCCCCGTCCTCCATTCTATTTCAAGGCTGTGATGGCAAAAGAGATGCAGAGATTGCGCTCTGGTCTCTCACCCTTTTCTAGTGCTGGCCTTGATGGTATGGAACCAAAGCTTCTCCGCCTTGCTGCTGCCTACGTTGCCTCCTCTGTGGCCCATATTGTCAACCTATCCTTAGCCTCTGGGGTTATCCCAGACCTGTGGAAGGTGGTGCGGGTTGTCCCTGTGCTCAAACAGGACAACCCTAGGATCCTTGACAACTATCATCCGATTGCCATCTTGTCTGCTATCAGTAAGCTTCTTGAGAAAGCTGTGGTGGGACAACTCATGGATTATATCCAGGCTCATGAGTTTCTGTCTCCCTTGCAGCATGGCTTTCGAAAAGGGCACAGTACCACCTCTGCCCTGGTCTCTGTCACATCTGGGATAAGGGCTGCTATGGACCAGAGCAGACTCTCTGGGGCCATCTTTATTGATCTCTCTAAAGCCTTTGACCTTGTTGACCATACTTTACTATGCTCTCAACTTATGTCTTTGGGCTTGTTCCCTCCGTCGCTCAGTTGGTTCTCCAACTACCTTCAGGAAAGGCAGCAACTTACCAAATATAGTAAGGTGCTCTCGGATGCCACCTCCATGTCCTCAGGGGTTCCCCAGGGATCAGTCCTTAGGCCTCTGCTCTTTTCCATATTCATCAATGACCTTCCCTCCTCGGCTGCCTCCTGCAGGGCTATCCTGTATGCTGATGACCTAGTTATTCTCAATCATTCCAGGGATATTGGGGGTCATTAACCACCAAATGAGTGAGGTGTTCAGGAGTATCCAGTCCTGGATATCGTCCCACAAGCTGGTCCTAAATCTTAACAAGACTCAGACCATGCTGTTCAGATCCCTGGCCAAGTTAAAGGCCTCCTCTGTTCCTATGTGCATCTTGGGTATTGATGGTGCTCTCGTTCTCATCACCGATTCCGTCAAATACCTTGCGGTGACACTTGACCCTCAGCTTGATCTTGGTCACCACATCCAAAATGTGTGTCGAGCTGTTAACTGGAAATTGGGTCTGACTTACAGGGCAAAGAATAACCTTACTCTGGCTGCTCGCCTAGCACTGGCTAGAGGGGTGTTTCTACCATTTCTCTGTTATGGGCTCCTTTTGTTTGCCCATACTTCCAAGGTCCACCTCTCTAGGTGGACCATAGCCTAAAATAACATCTGCCATTTTGTTCTTGCAGTCCCTCGTCTCACTCACCACTGTGATCTGTACAGTAAGCTCAACTGGCTCTCCCTGCCCAACTATATGAATTTTGTTATGGGCAGTTTCATGGGTAAGGTTCTGGGTACTGGCACCCCTCCGGACTGGCAGAGCTCCTTGTGCCTGCTGCCTCCACTACCTACTCCCTAAGGTCACTGGGCCCCGCTGTCCTTAAGGTTCCTGCTACACGTACCAAAATGGGGGACAGGGACTTTGTGTCATGTGCCCCTAGATTATGGAACTCCTTTCCTGTCCAGGCCTGGACCTCCCCTTCCCAGGTGTGCTTACGCACCTCCCTGTGGAACCACTTGAAGCTCTCATCAGTATGTGACTGTCTTAAACCTCCCTGATTAGCCTGGTCCCCTGCATGGTATTTTGAGCATATCATCCCATGTACCTTGCTCAGGTCCTGCTGTGGTCTGCCTGCCTGAGTGTTGCCCTGTGCAAAATGTGTAAATTCTGTATATATCTGTATATATATTGCTGGTAACGTTGTGTCAGTGACTCTGTGCTTATTACATTGAATGTGTCTACTGCTAACCTGAGATATCTTACTATGTATGTTATGCTTCTCCTGACTTCAGTGTATCTGCCCTACTTGCTTCAATTTGTACTCTGTATGTTCTTTGATTTCCTGTACTCTCCTTGGTCGTACCTGAAAATAGGCATGTGTTTGTCTAGTGTGCCTACCTGGTTAACAAAAGCTAAATAAATAAATAAATAAATAAATAAATAAATACTGTGAACTGGATCTGGTGCCGACCGTTTCTTAATGGATTGTGTCATCTCCGTTGGCCGGTGTTCACCTTGATTGTCCATTGCTCTTTATCAGAGGGTTTTCCCAGATTCCTTGAAAGAAACACTGGTGAGAGCCCTTCTGAATAAACCATCTTTAGACCCTGACATCAAGGCAAATTACCAACCTATCTCCAACCTTCCTTTTTTAGGAAAGGTTGTTGAGAAGATTGTGGTGCAGCAGCTTGAGGAACACCTTGTAACCTTTGATCTATATAAGCCACTCCAGTCTGGAGTTCGTGCAAGGCATAGCATAGAAACTGTGTTAGTTTGGGTGCATAACGACCTCTTCAGGGCAAGAGATCAAGGGGAAGGGTCAATTCTCATTCTCCTTGATCGCTCTTCAGCATTTGACATGGTGGACCTTTGTGTGTTACTCAACCACCTGAGAGAGTACTGTGGACTTACTGGCACTGTCATCTGCTGGTTTGAGTCCTACCTCACAAACAGGAGACAAGAGGTGGTGATGCAAAATTTCTCCTCCTCCCCTAGCCTCCTGTCTTGTGGGGTGCCGCAGGGCTCGGTCGTGTCACCAATGTTGTTCACCATGTATATGCTGCCCCTGGGTGAGCTCATTAGGAAGTACAGGTTGGGTTTTCATTGCTATGCAGATGATGCCCAATTGTATCTCTCCTTTGCCCCTAGGACATCCAACGCAGTGGAAGTGCTAAATAATTGCCTTGTTGAGATCAATGACTGAATGGCCTCCAAGCTGGTTGTAACTGAACCCTGATAAGATGGAGGTACTGGTGGTGTAGTCGAACAGATGGTGTGATAGACTGGCCTCTGGTGCAGCAACAGGATTATTCCTGGGGCCTACACATTGAAGGCCTCCTCTAGGGTACACAGTCTGGGCATTATCCTCGATGACAGGCTGACATTTGAATCCTAGATGTTGTCTGTTGTCCAAACCAGTTTTTACCATCTGAAGAATATAGGCTAGGATCAAACCCCTAGTTCTGCTTGGGGGCCTCCCCACCTTAGTGCATACCTTTGTGACATCCAGGCTGGATTACTGTAATGCGCTTTACTTTGGGGTCTCTGGGGGCACCCTGTGCTGGCTGCAGCTAATGCAGAATGCAGATGCTAGGCTGCTGACTGGGCAGTATAAATATAGTCATATAACTCCAGTACTGCGAGAACTGCACTGGCTGCCAGTTAGGTGGAGGGTTCTCTTTAAAGTGGGCTTACTCACCTTTAAGAGCCTATGTGGACTTGGTCCTGGCTACCTGATTGACCTTTTAACACCTGCTCCCTCCATTCTTCCTCTAGGGGCCTCCTTGTGACTCCCAGGATGAGGTTAAAAACTGTCGGTGACAGAGCTTTAAGTGTTGCTGGCCCCGTCCTGTGGAATTTGCTTCCTCCAGCTGTAAGGGAGGCTCCTTCAGTTGAGGGATTCAAAGCCCACCTCAAGACCTATTTATTCAATCAGGCATTCCCAGCCTCTGCCTTTTAATGACTGTTCTAATTTGCAGTTTCTGTCTCGCAGGCAGCTGTTTTATCTTTGTTATAGGCCTGCTGTCTTATTATATTCTATCTAAGTTATTTATATTTATGCATTTTTTTGTACTTATTTTATTATCTTTTATATTTTGTATTTTACTTGTATGGTGCCCAGAGCCCCAGAACCATAAAATTAAATTTTCCTTGCCTTACCATATTTTTTGGTACTGTCCAGAGTTGAAATCCTACTGGGGAGTTATCTAATCACCTTACATGCCTTTTGGGATCATGGAGCCTTTGCTGTTTCAACACTTGGTGCTGAGACTTCCTCCTCGAGGTTTGAAAGGTAAAGCTATAATATCTATGGGACATCTATGTGGTGGTGGCAGCTTATACCATCACTAGAAACTGGCTTCAGGCCCCCTCCTCTAGAAACTGACTGGACAGAGACAATAGGTCAGATTGCTGGCATGGAACGATTAACATTCTTGACACGGGACAGGTTACAGGGGTACAATTCCCGTTGGACTCATTGGGAGGTAGCACAAGATCCAGGGACTAACTGAATATTTCTTCTTTGACAGGTACCAATAGAAGGACTTAGGCCTTCACATTGGATTTATAGGACATATGGACTGCTTGGAAATTTGAATAATCTTGGGATATATGTGGTGCTCTGGTGTCCCTCCCTTGTCTGGCCCTTTATTGTGTGGCAAGATCAGCCTGAAAGGTGAAGTACTGGATCCTATGAACAGTGTCTAGGTATTAACAACACTTCACTTAAAATGTTGATATTTGTTACTCTTGAATTTTTCTTTTTTTGTGCCAGGAGAGACACACTAAACTGAAAGCTTGTTTACAGGTGTGACCTGGGAGCACAAGGAAGTTAAGTGACTTGCTCAGGGTCACACAGTATGCAAGTGGGGGCTGTAATGTTTTTATATGTTTTATACTGTTTATATAGTTTATAAATACAGAAAAGGTATTAATGGTATCAGTACAGCTGATATATATGTACTAAAGTATTTGATAAAACCTTTGCATAAAGAAAGTTTTAAAAAAAGCTTGCTGCCGAACTCGAGTCACCTAGGCTGGGCCATCAGGGCAGCCCCGTAAACAGATTCTGAAACAGACTATGAATATTTATGCTACCAGTAAATTAGTGTCCCTTTTTCTCCCGATGAAGCATGAATTTCTGCTACAGTCAGTTTCAAGTTTGACATCCCAGTAGCTGGAATAGAGCTGCCTACACAAACAGATGTGCTAGTGGGGCCTATTGTAGGAACAGTAAAAAGTTTTTCCCAGATGCTTCTTGGGGGGTACTTACGGCACAGTGGGAAGTTTCTCCAGCATTTTAACCTAGGCACAGACCGCTTGTGGTCCTGCAGGTACTGCCAGCATGGTCAGGTGGTGCCTGCATGCCAGATATGCAAGGGGGGAGGCACACAAGGTGGTTGCCAGCTGCTGGGTCAGGATTTGGGCCAGGTGTCAGTTTCTCATTGTTGGTCCCCACCTGGAGATGGGAGTGCAGTGCATCCCTGTGGTATAAGTGCGATCTATCGCATTCGGTTAAGAGGGTCCAGGTTTCCAGCATCAACAGACCTTAGCACTTAGGATATACTTTTCCCTGGAGGTGGCAGGATTCAAACCTGGTGGGGCTGACAGTGACAGAAATATAGGTGTTTAACCTGGGAGAACATGGAAGTCCCAGAAGGTACTCCATGAAAAAGTGATTCTTGCTGGCTTTCAACCCTGAGTTAGATTTTCTTAGATGAGTGTCTTGGTGCCTTGTAACTTGGAGGAGACAGTAAAGGCCTCTAAACAGCAAAGAGTGGAAAAGAAGATGTGTATGTAGAGTCACAGCTAAGGCTAGTGAGGTATTTTGAGAAGTACCATACTGTTTCAATTGTCAGCAGAGGTTTGACCCAGGATGTCCCTGGGGTGAGCTATCTTGGTGCTGTGCATAAGTGTGGACTTTGACTGATATGGCCCAAGCATCTGCGAGACATTGAAAGTTCTTGGACACTGGGATATGGAGCCACACAGGACCCGTTTGGGTGGACCCCTTTTAAAATTAGCTGCCACTGTGTGTTGGAGTGACTTACTGCTGTGCTGTGCTTTTACATTACGCTCAGGGAATGGGGCCAAAGAGAATGCACTACTAGAGAGGCAGATTGGATTAAGGAATTCATTAAATTGTGTAACTCACACACTGTATACCAAGACAGCGAGAAAGGGAGTGAGGGGAGAAATATGAGTTGATCATAGTTATGGTGATGACCCAAAGCCTTGGGCTCCAGTGGAGAACAGATGTATAAGATGAATTAATCGAAGATCCTGGATCCAGGGCATGAAACAAATGTACCCCATGAATTTGATTCACCCTGCTTATCAAAGAGATTCAAGTGGCTCACTCCTGGAGTCTAAACCATTTTTTCCTGCCCGTATGAGGTGACTGTCTCTCTATGGCTAAAAAAGGAGCATTCAGGAGAAATTGAGTGACTACTAGTTAAGGATGAGGGAGGCCAAAAAGGCAGTAAAGGATGCAAAAGCAGACACGGGACTGGAAATTAGGAATGGGGGTCAAGGGTGGAACAGCTCTTTGGATGCATTAGAGAGAAAAGAAAGACAAGAGAGGGAATTTTTAAGTTTACAGTGGGGGCAGGGTAATAGAGGTGGACAAGCAGAAGGCAGCGGTTCTTAAAAACTACTTTTGTTCTGTGTTCACACTGAAGGGTAGCAGGCCCTTACCTGAAAAAGGGACAAAGGCTGCTGCTAGAGGATCCCAGCAATGGGGCTGGTGGTGTTTAAGGGAGAAAGGGTCAGGAAAGGACTAGCAGTCCTGAAAATAGATAAGGCTCCATTGCTGAATGAGATGCATTAAGGGTGCTCAGGGAACTGGCCTCAGAACTGGTTGATCCTCAGTCAGGACTATACAATAGCTCCTTACTCTCAGGGTGGTTCTGAAGATTGTTGGGTAGCAGACATAGGCTCCACAAGGAGGGAGGGAGAAAGAAGACACAGGAAGCTACAGACCCATTAGTCTTACCTCCTTAGCAGGTTAACTAATGGTACACTAGTCAAAGATGACCTAGTAGACTACTTGGAGAGAAATGGGTTCCAAGGTAGTAAGCAGTGTGGGTTCATGGCAGGGAGGTCTTGTCACTTCAACCTGTCAGTGCTCTTTGACTGGGTAACTAAGGCAGTAGACAAGAGACAAGCAGGAGATTTACTTCTATTTCAGCAAGGCATTAAACTCTGTGCCACACAGAAGGTTGCTGAAGAAGTTAAAGGATCTGGGAACAGTGAAGCATCTAGTTAGATGGGTGGGAAACTGATGGGGGGGGGAGAAACAGCAGGGGGTTGTGGTAAATCTGAATCTAGGGGAGAGGAAGGTCACAAGTAGTTTCCACAGATTTCAGTCCTGGGGCCGTTCCTCTTCAATATGTTCATCAGTGACATAGGAGAAGGAACACAAGACAATAGATGTCTCTTCACAGATGGCACTAAGCTGTGTGGCAAGGTAGATCATGAGGAGTGGTAAGGGAGTTGCAGAGGGACTTGTAAATGTTAAAGCTGTCCAAGATTTGTCATTTGGCGTTCAATGCAAAAATGGCAAACTGATGTATAGAGGAACAAGAACCCCAGGTTGGCATATTGGATGGGAGGCGGTTAATTTGGACTCTGCTACTGAGACCAGGAGTCATCACAAGTGAATTCAAAACCAGTCTAGCCAAAGTAATAAAGTCTGCAGCAGGGAACCAGGATGTTGGGGTTTATTGGGACTAGGGCTAACATCAGGAGGAAGAGGTAACACTGCCTCTCTGTAGGTCACTGTTGAGGCTGCATCTGGAATACTGTGCCCAGTTCTGAAACTTACACCTAAGAAAAGGCAGGGACAGGCTGGAGATGGTAAAGTATAGGGTAACCAAGATGATCTAGGAACAGCAAGGCAGATCCTTTGAGGTTCAGCTAAGGCTGAACATGTACTCAACTGAGACCAGAAAAGAGAGAGGAGATATGATGGAGACCTTCAAGTTCCTAAAAGGAATAAACAAGGTAGAGTATGAGGAACTGTTTAGCAGGACTGACAAATCAAGAACACAGGGACATGCATGGAGGCTGGCAGGGGGTATTCAGGAGGGATGTGTGAATGTTTTATTTTCAGAGAGAATGGTTGAGCCATGGAACTGTCTGCCAGCAGATGTGGTGGGTACAAGAATCAATAATGGTTTCAATTCAAAATCGGCTGCCACCAAGTAAATGACATATTAATTACATGGGGGGCCTTAGGGCAGGGGCGGGGAGGTAGGTGAGGGCAATAACGTTGACTAGATGTTAGACATTAGGTCCCAGGAAAAGGATAGGTAAAATAGTGCAGACTGGATGTACAGATGGTCTTTTTCTGCTGGCATTTTCTCGTTTCTATGTGTCTGTTCCTGCTGGGGTGGGGGTGGTGGTGGGTGTGAGAGAGAGAGAGAGAGAGAGAGAGATAGAGTGAGATGCCCAAATATTGTGGTTTTGCAAGGGGCATCTAGTAAGCAAACACCAATTACCTCTAGGCACGGGAGTATCCTGAGCTATGCAAACTGCCATCAAGTGCACACTGCAGTTTCAGTTCAGCCACACTGAGGGGGGTTGGGGGTTGCACTAGGTCATGCAGCCAAATCATTTTCATTTTGGTATTGTTTACTGTGTACCTTTTCACCATTGTGTACAAAGTACTTTTTCACCGAGAGGATGGTGGCCAAGTGGAATGAGCTGCCAAAGGAGATGGCATCCATTAAACTAGTGGACAGCTTCAAGAGGGGTTGGGACAGGGTAGGGGGGGCAATTGCAGGTATAAGGTGAGTGAGTAGAGTGAGAGGGAGAAGTAGAGAGAGGTCAAAAGGGAAATGGGGAGAGTGATGGCTCCCTTTATAAATACACAGGGAGCTGCACAATAAGGCAGACTATACATATGCATACATATATATATATATATATATATATATATATATATATATGAAGGAGAGAGAGACTGTGAGGCTGTTCATATATATGGTCACAGAAGGGACCTGTTCCACATTTACTAACAAGTTCTCTTTGTGTAGCACAGCATGCGGTGGTGGAACAAGATCACAGTTTGACCCCCATTTTTTGCTACCACCATAGAGACTAAGAATGAGGCCCCATATTGCTATGTTACAAGAATTGATGAGGGAAATGGGAGAAGACAGCACTGCTGTTGAGGTTGTTTCTTCTTTGCCAAAGAAAAGCTATCCTATAAAACTAATTTTACTGAGAATTGTTTGATCATCAGCAGCTGACATTTTACTTAGAAAAAAAGTCAGAGGGGGCTTCCCTGAAAGAGTCTGTGAATATACAAATGGTTTTGTGTTATGCTTTGCCTATTTATAGACTTAGACTTCCTGTTTGCACCTAGTGATATGGTCCTGTTTGCATCCCTTATTTCCTCATCTACCTACAGTATTTGATAAAGTTCCTGCATTCTTCCCAGGGCTGATGTGTTCCTTTTTCCCTCTGTGAACTTTTTCTGTTTAGAGCCCTTCTTAACACATTTATTTAATTCATTTTTGAGATTGCAACAGTTATTGGATGGGGTGAGGGGGGGGTGGAGCTGTCATGCAAACAACCCGTATAGCCCTGAAAAGTGAATATGGTGGCCCCGCAGTCCCAGTTACAGCAGCTAGTAAAACTGTAACATGCAGGAAGTGGGAAGGGAGTCACAAATTTGTGACTAGGAATCCAGTGAGGGAAGGGTTAGAGAGGGCAGATGCACACAGGCAACTTTACAGACAGATGCAGATTAGGAAGGGGGTTCCACTAGACATCAGGCAGATTGTTTATGGATAGGGGAAGTGGTGAGGGGGCCTTGAACTAATAGGGATGCAGGCACAGAGCCACAAAAAAGCAGACTGCACTGTGCCATAATCAGGCTTAAATGTAAGGGCACAGGGGTAACACTTTCGGGCAACACCACCTGTAGCCGCAGCCTCCCAGCTTGGTATATTGCCGTGCAGCTGATGCTCTGCCCTGCTGCGACTCTGTTGGAGTCACGCATTAGCATATTAGTGGGTATAAATGGGGTTTGCGCCCCCTAACATCTGGCTACATCGTTTACATTATGTCACTGTTACAGGAGGGACTCTCACAGCCTACTATTCACTCCTTTTGTGTGTAGCACAATTTGGTGGTTGGGCAGTGGGCTGACAGTTTAGAGTAGAGACTGCCAAACCAAGTAGGGAAATGGGCAGACTAGTTGGGCTGTATGGTCCTTGTCTGCCAACAGATTATGTGTTTCAATGTTTCATTTCCCTCCCCCACTTTTGCACCACCATCTATAGAGACTAAGAAAAGGGCCCAATATTACTAGGTTACTAGAATCAGCAAGCATTTGTCAGTGCCGAATGTTGTCTCGCTGGCATTGGCATTGGTAGTGCAGGAGTTAGAGATGCATAATAGGAGTGGCAGCGAAGTACTGAACTGACACCAACCCTACCCCCACCCTGAAGAGACTGACAGGCATTGGGGTGTGCCTTTGGGTTATCAGCTATACGCTTATGCCATTTACTACCCTGCCCTGTAGACACTGACAAGTGTCATGGTGTGCTGAGGTCCTTGGTTGTTATGCTTACTCCATTCCATAAGGAAATATGCTGAGGTGGGTGCAGTATAGGAGAATGGGGTGAACTTTGTGGCTGAATACTCCAAGGCACACCTCGATGCCTGTCAGTGGCTGCAGGGTGGGGGTGGGGGTGGAATGGCAGGATCATTACAGATGATGATCCCAAGTCACACCCCTGATGCCTGTCAGTCTCTAGAGGGTGGGGTGTAACAGTTGGAAACATGGGCTTTTTGTGACCCCACCTCATGAAGAGCGGCAGTATCAATTTGTTAGCTGAAAGGTGATGTTGCACAGCGACTGTGCCATTTGACATCACAAGTATGTAACCACATTTTGAGCAGGATGTGAAAAATGACAACTGTATTGTTCATGAGGAGGTGTAAAAAAATGGCAACATTGAAAATCTGGAGCGAAAATTTAGTGAAGTCATGAGCATGCATAGAAACTGCGCAATACACGTCAGTAACCCAATTACTTTTGTTTTTTTTTAAACCACATTTTCAACATAGGTATTTTGGAACCTCCCCTCATGAACAGTGGCACTGTGATTTTCTCAATCTGTCCCAAAAGTTGATCTCCCACAACGACCATGCCATTGTATGCCATAGGTGCGAAAACACATTTTGGTCAGGATGTGAAAAATGACAGCTATACTGTTCATAAGGAGATGTGAAAAAATGCCAGTGTTGAAAATCTGGCATAAAAATAGTGCAAATTTGCGAAGTTACAAGGGTGCATGGAAACTACGTAACAATGCTTATAACACAGTCATTGTATGGACTTTTATCACCAGATTTTCAACATAGGCATTTTAGGACCTCTGCTCATGATCAGTGTCACTGTCATTTTGTCAAACTGTCCCAAAAACTGATTTTGCACAGTGACTGTGCTATTCTGTTCTGGATGTGCAAAAACACATTTCGGCCAGGATACATAAAATGATAGCTGTACTGTTCATAAGGAGGTGTGGGAAAATGGCAATGTTGAAAATCTGGAGTGAAAATATTACAAATTCACAAAGTTATGAGCTTGCATGGAAACTGCGCAATGCATGCTCATAAAACAGCCATTTTTGGGATTTTTGTCACCAAATTTGCAACATAGGCTTTTTAGAGCCCCCCTCATGTACAGTGGCACTGTCATTTCGTTAATCAGTCCTGAAAGGTGATTCCATGCAGTGACCATGAGATTACCTTTCGGACTGAATAATCGACATGACAGTGACTGAATTCATGGGAGGGCTCCCAATAACCCCATGTTGAAAATTTGGTGCCAACATTCCCAAAAATGGCTGAGATATGCACCAAAGTTGAAAAACCCTATTTATGCCATTATACAGCTTACGGCATTTCTTCAGTTCGGCGGTTGGTTTTGAAGAGTGCAGATGTGTTCCCTGTCCACTGAAGATCATTGCACCAGACTCAGAATTAAGTATGGGGTGAGGGGGGTGTGGGGAGGTGGAGTACGCAGAGGGTGTGTGTGGGTTGAGGGAGGGAGCAGGACAGACCGCGAGGGACCATTTTCTGATTTACAGGTTTAAACAAAACAAAACACTGCAGGACGTTTATTGTTTTCTTTACAGGGGCATTTGGCAGGCTGGGGTGGGCTCCCAGCATGTCACCTGAGTGTTTTGGGGGGTGCTGTAGCTGATGGAGGATTGGGCACCCCGTTGGTACACAACAAATGGAGGGGACATTATGCTGATGGAGGCGGGCTCTCCATCGGCAAGTCAAACTTCGGAAGGGGGACTAAAGCCGATGGGGATTGGGCCCCCGTTGTAAAAAAGACTGTTGGGGGTGTACATGATGCTAAGGGGGATTAGGTACCCCCTTGGCACACACATGAAATGGGAGGGAGGGGGCAGTATGCCGACGGGGAGTGGGCTCCCCAGTTGGCAAATGAAGTTGGTCAGGGAATGCCGACAGGGGGATTGGGCACCCCTGAAGTCGGCGCTCTGCGTGGCAGCAGTCAATGCCGCCATGTTTGTTGAACTTCTTCACCAGGAAAGGCATTCCACTGCATGACGAGCTTGGCTCTCATTGCAGTGGACCTTTTCTTAGATCTGGTGGGCGGTTTATGTGTTGCTGGTGTCAGTGCCTGCAGCTGCCTTACTGGAGAATGAGGGACGCACCTACTGATGCGTGCCCTGCATTCGCCCACAGTGACCCCACCTCCAAATCTGCTGCTACTGCAATATGTTGGCTGGTGCACAAGCACGAGCCATCATAAAAAAGGAAATGGAGGAATACTGCACTGCTGTTGAGGGTGCTATTCTTGCATTTGAAAAGCTATCCGATTTTTTGCTGAAGAAAGTTCTGACAGAGTTTGCAGCTGGCTTATTCGACATAGGAAAAAAATGGTGTGATGGGGGATCCCTGAAAGAGCCTAAGACTATACAACTGGGGCGTGTTATCACTTTTCTTTTTATAAAATTAGTTGTCAGAATTTGTATTTTTGTTTATTTATTGGGTCCCATTTGCTGGAGTTAAATTGGGTAGGAGCCCACAGGAACTCAGTTCTGTCACCTCTTAATAGGAAGGTCCCCTCAGCCTTTTATTCAGTTTTCCTGTGTAGTTTGTAGGCATAACAATGAGTGCCTCTATTGAACCCTTCTAATTTCATCAGGATTTAGAAGTCACATTTGGTGTGAAAACCAACTTGACTCCATTGCAACGGTCATGACCCAACTCATGTAAGGCAACCTGGAATTTTATGATATTTTACTGCTAAAGCCTGCAGTAGTTATACTGTATCAGCCAGTGCTGACCCTATGTTCTTGTCTTATGCTAGCCATGAAACTATTCGAGGTATAGTAAGTGCTTTGCTGTCTTCTATTGTTGAAAGTGTATCTAAGTTTAAAAAAAAAAATGCCTTTAGAGAACAAAAGGACTTCACAAGACACGAAACCGAACTGACTGAGAATATAACTTCTTTTGGTTTGTGAAGATATGCATCAACAACTCCCATGATGCTTTGCATGAGTGGGGTCATGACCTTTTCAATGGAGTAAAACAGGTTTTCACACCAGGGGAGAATAGAGTGATGCAACCTCATTTATATTTAAAAATCAAACTCTGTGCCATCCTGGTGGCGCTGAGGGTTGAGGAGCTGGATGCCACACCTCATGCAACACCAGTGACCCAGGTTCGGATGTGAGCCCGGGTCATCAGGGACTGGCAGGAGAGGACTAGGATCGAGCATCCGTTGACTGCTCTCTTAGTCCTGGGGTGGGTCGGGGAACAACCATCGCTTGGCAGCAACCTCTGGGGACACCTGGAGGTACTACCAAGTGTGGTGGCAGTTGGGGAGTGCGATGGATGTCGGCATGCAGTGCCTGATGTCATTGCATGTCTGCATTCCCGTGGGTAAAAAATAAGAGGAAACAGGCTTGCCGAGACCATGCAGTTTGATGGCCACGCCCTATGCTGCCCGGAGTACTTGCGAGGAGTCCCATCGGGGAGGATCCGGGGCTGTCCTGGCTGGGAGTGGCATAGGGGCCCTCCAGCAGGGTAGCATGACAGCTGTCTGGAACCCTCCTGGGTGCAGTATAAAGCCATCCAGCTCTCCGGGTGGGCAGGGATGCCCCAAGCTAGTCACGCTGCAGAGGAGGTAAAAAGCAGCTGACAAAAAAAAAAAAAACTCTATTCCTTAGTGTCTCCACACCTGCAAACTCCTGATTCTCAAACTACCTGCCTGGCAGGAAACAAGTACACCTTCACTCTACTACCTCCAGCCTTGCTGACATTACAGTCAAGGTCCCCCAGGACTCAATCCTAGACCAACTCCTTTTCTCTATTTACATCAATGATCTCCCAGATGTTACCTCTGAGTGCCTCTCACTGTTGTATGCTGATGATCTCATCACTATAGTGCAAAGACTGTTCCTGCCATTCAAAAACCCTTCCCTGATGTGTTTCAAGTCACTCAGTCTTGGCTATCCACAAACAAGCTCATCTAAATTGCAAAAATACTAAGTTTATGCTCTTTGGCTCCAAACCAAAACTCTGGGCTACACTTTCAAAACCCTCCATCGCATATAAAGATGGATCTCTACCTGAGGATGTCAGTAATTTCAAATACCCAGGAGTATGGCTTGACCCTCTCTTGGTTTCTCCTCCATGTTTCCTCAGGGATCTATGATGCCGGTGACAACTAACTCATCAACTGGGATTGCAGCTAGGCTCCTGCCGACTGAGAGTTGCAGTCGGCGGGAGCGCGCGTACGAGAACCCCAACATGGGGGCTCTGTGCCCACACCCCCATGCCTGGATACTAAGTCCAGGTCAGAGTTGGATTGGGGAGGGGTGCTAGATGGGGAGAGTGTTGCCAGGTCCCAGCGCTATCGCCTAAAGCGACTTGGCGCTGTTGTCGGCAGCAATGTATGTGGCTGTAGGGTTTCACTGCAGGAAGTGTATACCTTTCCTCAGTCTACAGATCTGTAAACACTAAATTGTGCATGGCTTTAAGGACATACACTGCTTATCCCTGCTGCCTGACAGTCCATGGCTCAAGGTGTACTCCTGCAGGGTCTCATGTATGGCCTTTTGGCATACCTTGGTGCAAACAATGCCATCATCTCTAGATGGGACACAACATACAATAATGTGTGTCGCTTTGCCCTGGCTTCTCTGACGATCACGCACATTGCCTCCACTACACTGGACTGGGCTGGTCTTCCCCTGCTGGCCAGCAATCTCCTGCTCTGGGCCAGTTTGTGGACAAACTCCTTCAAACAAGCTCCCCGTCTTCCCTAGTACATTATCTGCAGCATCCATCCCCAACATACTTACCGAGATCTGTAGACCCCCAGCCTCTCATTGAGCATCGATGCTCCACTGGGCAGGGGGAAACTGGCTTTTGCAGTCTGTACCCCTCTACTGGAACTCCCTTACCCCAGCACTACACCTCTCTTCCAGCCATTCGATTTTCCTTAAGGCTCTAAAGGATTCTTTGTATCTTCCCAGCACTTGTTTATGCAAGTGATCTCAAGGCTGGCTGCCCTAGCACTACTATTGCACTATCTGACTCTGTCCGATGTGTATTTTATCTTTTATACTGAATGTTGCTGCTCACCGTATATTTGATATCACTGTTTTCTGACTGCTCCATTTTTGTTGAATCACTATTTCATGATGTCTACAAATTGTAACCTTATGACAGTGTTGCTCTAATTCTTTACAGCTGCATAGCAGAGCTATGCTGACGTATTGCTATGAGTAGTAGAGGAAGGGCTCTGGAAACAAGTGACCAGATACCTAGACTATGTCCTTCCATCAGTGGAGCTGAAGCACATGCAGTCCTCTCCATTGACCACAGTGCTGTTTCTTTGTCTCCCCCTTCCTCCATTGCTGCACTATTTTCCTGCTTCATACTCACTTTTGATTCACTTCCAGGAGCCTTGTTCCAACAGACTTATTTATTATTGCTCCTGCGCTTATTGTAACAAAGTTAGCCCATGGTTTTGTCATCACTGTTGCACTCTGGTGGTGTTCTGTTAAGCTATTGGCCAGAAAGTAGAAACCTCCCATCCATCACAAGTGCCAAAATGCTGCTCCTACTCAGTGATAGCAGCTCCTTTGATATGCAGCTCTGGTGGCAGCTCCTTGATGTGTGGCATGGAGCTATGATAAACACAGGCTCACTTTTTATAAGCCTTAGAGATAAAGGAAGCAGCTGATGACTATATTGATCATTTTCATTCTTGTATTATGAAGGTCCAGTTCTCTGTCCACCACAACAGGTTTCAGGCATGTGCTATTGAACAACAGTGGGGTAGTGCATCTGATTTTGCAGTCATGCAGAAGAAACTGAAATTTCCCCACACTTCAGCTTACAGTAGAATGAAACACACAGACACAGATAAGGGAATTCTGGAGGTCAGGGGTAAGGGGCAATAGACTTCTAGAAAAACATAAAGGGAACGTACAAGCTCAAATGGGCAGACTGGGTGGGCCATAGGCCCTTACCTGCCGACAGTGTCTATGTATCTATGTATCTATGACATAGCACCAAAGAAAAGTTCAGCTTGTACTGTGAAAAATCCATTTATTTTTTGCCACATTTCCTTTACAGAGACATATACAAAATCACAATAGCTTGTTTAAACACAGTGGGTCAGATATTCAAAGCTTTGTGCCCAGCGCAAATCCGTAGTGCTGGAATTGCACCGAAACTGTGCCAGACTGCAATATTCAAAAGTCCTTTTAGCACCAGTGCTGTGTGGTAGCGCCAATGCTAAAGGTTAATGTATGCAGGGGAGGGAAGTAGGGGAGTGTTCATGAATGCCGTTACACCGGCATATTCAAAATAGTAGTACCATGCTACAGATTGTTGCACCACCGGTAGTGCTGCGCTAAATACTGCCTGCAAAAAGCATGCGGTAAGTGGTGGTGGAACACGAAGTAATTCGCAGTGACACTTCAAATTACTACTATAGTAATTCGAAGTGTAACTTCTAATTACGTCCATGTCCAGTCCTGGTAGGCTAGTGTTCCCCCCCACCACCAGCCTGCTTTTATTGCTGATGGGGGTACCAAATCCCCCTGTCAGCATCATGATTCCTCCAAACTCATGTGGCACACTGGGAGCCCACCCCAGTGTGCCCAAATGTCTTTTTAAATATCTAAACCTGTAAATAAAGAAAACTGTCCCCCGACATCTTTTTACTTTGATGCAGGATGCTGCATCGATATTTTTGATGCAGGATCCTGCATCGAATTTCTGTAGTCTGGCCCAACAAATCCACCAACATCGAGTGCCCAATCCTGTGTTAGCATCATCATCCCCACCCCCAACTCATGTGGCACACTGGGAGCCCTACCCCAGTGTGAAAAGTTATTTATGTTTTATCTATTGCTTTACCAATGGGGATGCCCAATCTCCCTGTTGGCAGCATGTATACCCCAACTCATGTGGCACATTGGGAGCCCACCCCAGTGTGCCCACATATATTTATTTATTTATTGTTTATTTCTATAAATAAAGAAAACCATCCCCCGATGTGTTGTTTGTTTTTTTAACCTGTAAAAAATAAAATGGTCCCTCGTCATCTTCCCAGTACCCTCTCCCCCTTCCCCACCCTTCCACTGAGCACCTATCTCCCTTTACCCCATACTTACCTCCGGAGATCAGCTCTGTTATCTTCTGAGGACTGGGACACGTCTGCACTCTTCAAAGCCAAACCGCAAAATGAAGATTCAGAGGTAAGCACTGTATAATGGCTGTCAATAGGGGTTTCAACTTATGATGATATCTCAGCATGTTTTAGGAATTTTTACCCAAAATTTTCAACATGGTTTTCTTAGGACCCCACCTCTTGAACATTGTCACAGTTATTTTGTCACTCAGTCCCAAAAGGTGATTTCATGGTTGCTGCATGGAATCACCTTTCAGGACCAATTAACGAAACAACAGTGTCACTGTTCATGAGGTGGGGTCCCGGAAAGCCCATGTTGCAAGTTTGGAGAAGTAATTCCCCAAAATGACTGTGTTATGAGTGTGTGTTGCATAGTTTCTACACATGCTCGTTAGGGTTACCACCTTTTAAGAAGCTCAAAGTGGGACATTTCTTACTGAAACATGATTTTTCACAGGACAATATGTAACCTCAACCAACACAACAGATTTTTTCTCCAAATAATCAGAATTAATACGAAGTATTGCAGTTTTTCAGATGTCCCCTAGTGTTTGTAATCATTTTAAGGTATTTTAGTTAAGGTACTATAGTTTTTGCCACATTTAAAGGAAAGTCTGAAAATATTCTTTAGTACTATAATGTCAGGCCATTTAGTATTTTTCATGTTTTTTCGCAGGTCATAGCTGCCCAAATCAGGACTGTCCTGCGAAAGTAGGGACAGGTGGTAACCCTGACACTCGTAACTTCGCCAGTTTTTTATATTTTCACCCCAGAGTTTCAACACTGCCATTGTTTCACATCTCCTCATGAAAAGTACAGCTTTCATTTTTCACATCCTGCCCAAAATGCGTTTTCACACCTGTGGTGTAGAATGGTACGGTCACTGTGCAAAATCAACTTTCGGGATGGATTAACAAAATCACAGTGCAACTGTTCATGAGGGGAGGTCTCAAAAAACCCATGCTGACAATTTGGTGAAAAAATTCCAAACAATGACAGAGTTACGAGCATGCGTTGTGCAGTTTCTATGCACGCTCGTCCCTTTGCCAGTTGTTCATGTTTTTACTCCAGATTTTCAACATTACCATTTTTCACATCCCCTCATGAACGGTGCAGCTGTAAGTTTTCAAATCCTGCCAAAAATGTGTTTCTGCACCTGTGGTACAAAACGGCATTACAGCTGCGCAGAATTATATTTCCACAGTGATTTGAAGGTTTTCTGTACTGGGTACATGCGGTGAGGTGATAAGAAGGTTATGTTGAACATTTGGGGTGAAAATTATTTAAGATGGGGTGACCCCATGAAAAGGGGTTACCAATGGCGTCCCAAAATGTACATGCCATCTATAAACTATGTAAAGCCTGTGCCCAGTGA
Source organism: Neoceratodus forsteri (assembly GCA_016271365.2). Taxonomy (NCBI): domain Eukaryota; kingdom Metazoa; phylum Chordata; order Ceratodontiformes; family Ceratodontidae; genus Neoceratodus; species Neoceratodus forsteri. Next base: position 1,104,469,675 of record CM057449.1, on the reverse strand, counting down.
ATGACTATGCTGTAGGACAATATGTGATGTGGAGAGATAAATTAAATAGTATGAATGCTGCCAGTTGTTAATTTCCTCAGGAAAGAAGCATGACTTGGGATACAATCTGTAATTTTTTGTGCATAATTTGTGACATTGTGGCACATACTGTAAACAGTATTCATTATTTTAATAAAAAAATGCTCTTTCCCACAATAAACTGCATTGACTTATTGTCCTGCGTCCAGACTTTGTTTTCAGACCATTTAGTTAATGTTAAATGTGTCTGTATAGCGCTTACACAGCAGAATTTATTTATTTATTTGTAAGAATCAGTTTACAACCTTTGAGCCAGAGGCTCGTTTCCAAAGGTACTTCGTCACATAAAGACATACATTGTGTTTTTGGTTACATAGCATAGATTTGCAAAACAATTGGCGCTCAACAGAGGCGCCACGTCACACTGTGGTCAGACAAATACAATTAGGTTACAGGGTACATGTAATTGATAACAGGTGTTACACAAAGTTGGTATCAAGTGAGCAATCTAGTTGGTAAACACTGAAACAGCTGGCACTGGCCAGGTTAAGCATAGGCCGCGTGTACAGGAAGTAGTGGTGGGGATGGCTAGGTGGAGAGCTGCCGGAGGGCGTTGTCAAGAGAAGCAGAGGTGGAGGCTACTTTCAGAGACAGGAGCAGTTACGAGTGCTGATGATGTGGTTCCAAAGGGTGGTTTTGAACTTGGAGATGGTGGTGGCATTGGTGATGGGAGCAGGGAAAGAGTTAAACCAGGTTGGGGCTCTATAGCAGGGCTGGTTCTTGATCTGGGGACCATTAGAGTGGTCTTGTAGAAAGACCGCATTGCAATAGCAGGAGGGCTCTGGTGGATGGATGCCGTTACCCCAGGGGGGGAGAGCCCGAGTAGGGTTTTTTTTGTGAGGAGACAGGTTTGGTATTGGAGCCGTTCATTCAGGGTAAGCAGGTTGGCCTCGACATACAGCTGACAGGTGTGTGTGAGCCTGGGGGCACCAGTAATCAATCTGCAGGCTTTATTCAGGGTTAAGTGAATTTTGTTGAGTGCAGTGGTGTCGGCAGCACCATATACTGGTAGACCATAGTCTACAAGGGACAGAACGGATGATGTAACAGTGAGCCGGAGAGCATTTGGGGGAAGGCAGGTTCTATGGTGGAAGAGGATGCCAAGCCGTGTGTTAGTGGTGGATGTTAGGGCGTCGATGTGGTTGTGAAATGTGAGGGCTGAGTCGAAGGTAACCCCAAGGTATTTGTAGGAGCAGACTTGTTCCAGTGGCTGATTGGTACTTGGAAGGATATAGAGTGGGTGGTTGCTAGCTTTGTTTTGGGGTGGGAAAGAGCATAGCTTTGGTTTTATTAAGATTGATGACGAGTCTGCACTCCTTAAACCAAGACTCGGCACTGTTGAAAGACTGCTGTAGGGAGTCCTGGAGGGGGATGGGATTGCAGTGGGTGGCAAAAAGGACAGCGTCGTCTGCATACAGTAGAATTTTGCCAGGGCATGCACTGGGCAGGGTGTTCAGATACAGCGAGAAGAGAAGGGGGCCCAGGATGGAGCCTTGGGGGATCCCAGAGAGAATGGGATGGGTATCGGAGAGTGTGCTATTAATTTTTACCACTGAGATCGGCGTCAAGATAGCTAGTGCACCATGCTAGGGGGCCAGCTGAGAGACCAGTGTGGCAGAGTGCATTCAGCAGAAGTGGATGGAGACGGTGTCGAAAGCCTTTGAGAGGTCGATGAACACTGCACCAGCTAGGAGCTGGTATCCAAGGAGGAGTGTAGAAAGTCGGAGAATTCAATAAGGGCAGTGCTGGTACTGTGACCAGCATGGAAGCCATGTTGCTCTGGGCATAAAATGTTATGCTTAGCCAGATAATCAGTGATTTGAATGGCCACCACTTTCTCAGGGCTTTAGAGATGGGAATAAATGCAGTAGCTAAAGTAACCACTTGTGTCTCAGTGGTTACGTTCATCCCTGCCCCAAAGTGTACTTATTTTAATAAATCCTCCAGAAATTGCATTGTGTTTTGATCAGGGAACTTCTGCAAAGACAGTGCTATGTTTCACTGGAGAATACTATACTACCGAGTGCTGTGTCTGACCTTTGTCCCCATGGTCTTCTGGGTTCCAGAAATCCCAGATGTGTGTCTCTCCCCAACCCCGATAATCATGTTAGTGCACTTACGTGCACTAAGAGTTGGGAAGGCTCTGAGTGCTTAAAAGCACACAAATATGTTGGAGTCCCAAGCCTGCTGTTGCCAGCTCGCAGAACAATCCCAGTGTCCAGCCTGCAGCGTGTCAGTTATGTGAGCAGCCACATGGAACTCAAATGGGCCTCACTCTGTTGGGCGTCCAAGCACTGCTTAGTTCTAGACTAACGCCATGTAACACCAGGGGCTCTGAATATCAGCTTCTTCAGATTCCCCGCCGTCCCACCTCTCAGGGCCGAAGATCCTTTGCCTTCAGGGTGCCTAGCTGGTTAAATGTGCTCAATCCTGACATCTCCTCCACTACCACCCTTGGCTCATTCAAACATAAACTCCACCTCCACCTTACTAACTCTAGCTCCTGTGAATGCTACCTATAATCACCTCAGCCCTCTCATTTTTGTTCCCTCCAACTATCACCTACCACATCTCCACCCCGTCCTTTTCCTCTATGTTACTTTTTTATTTCTTCTTTCTTTTCACCACTCCTGACTCTCCCCTCTTTACCCCTCAGCCTCTTCTGACCCCTAAATGATATTTCCCTTTTTGTTGACTAGTTTCAGCCTGCTCCCAGTTGATGACCATGCCCTTTGGCTGCAGTTCCTGCCCCCTCCAACTTCGATCCTCACGTTTATCTTCATCTTCCACCCTCCCTCCCACTTATCCCTCTGTTACTCTGTGTTTCCATGTATACATTCTACTTATTCTAGCTATTGTATTAATCTACCATTGTAACCTAATATGCCAACCTATTTATTGTTTTGTTCTTATTTCTGTAACTTGTATTGTATTCGTTCTCTGATGCGGAACCTTTGTAAAAGAGCCTGGCTCAAAGGTACTTGTAATCCTACTTGTAATCCTAGGTAGGCCATTGTTACTTTCAGGTCTAAGAATACAGCTGCAGGATGGCTCGTACAAACAGGATGTTGCTTAGAGTACAGTGTACGTCTGTATATATTTTGCAGTGGGCTTATTCTTGCAAATAGTATATCGAATTGATGATTTTAATGAGCATTAGAGTCCCAATGCAGTGTTTGGGGACTACAAATGAATTGTAGTCTCTGTGTGTTCACCACCAAATGGGGTTCATTCTTAGTACTGCTGTTCATATCAGGCTGTAAGGTTGGTGGAAGAAAATGTTTCTGTGCACTTACTGTGCAGTACAAATGTGAACATTTTAATATATTTTTTTCTTGTGAAATGTGGCTTAGCGTTATTGCGTTATTGGAGAGGGCACAGTTTAAGTAATAGAGACCCCCAACATTATGTGGCTCTGGCTTCTTTCTTTTTTACAAACTTCCAATCGGCAGTTATATTGTACAAATGCAGTCTAGCATTATACAGTGGTTTTAATCAGTGGCATGTTTCTTTTGGGCAACTTAAGTTTTTTTTTAAGGGGATTTGGTGATACAGTTTTAATGGGCCCCAAAGGCCAAGCACCCAGGAGTGTGAGTGTGTGTGTGTGTGTGTTTGTCTGTTTTCCAAATGCAGCCTTAACAAAAAATAATTGTGTTCACAGAAGTGATTTTGTTCTTGGTAAGTAATTTTTTTCACATTATTTCTAAGGCTGTGTGATTTGGCTGAAGTTTGGGTCTCTTTGTTCTTGTATCAATTGTGCAGTTGTAGTCCCTATCTGAAGTGGTTTTCTAACAAAAATGATAAAGTAATTGTATTGCATGATAAATGTAACCTACAGATGCATTCTGTGTTATTACTAAATGTGTTTTAGGCAAATGTGTTGCTTTTTGTCAGTATTTTTGGTCTTTGTTACTTTCAGCACCATGTGCTTGGGGTCCCCATTATGATAGCCACCCATACAGTGTATTTTATTAAAATAAAGAACCCTTCATGTAAACTGTGCTATTGAGGTGGTGTATTTCAGCTTTCTGTTCATTTGGGGCTTGATTCAGAAATTATCTGTGTTTTATTTTTTCAGCGTTTGCATTTGGAATGTTTTTGTGGTCTTGGTTACTTTAGGCACCATGTGCTTGGGGTCTCTGTTACGTTAGCCACCCTTAAACTGTATTTTATTAACATAAAGAACCCTTCATGGAAACTGTGCCGGTGGGATGGTATATTTTAGCTTTCTGTTTATTTGGGGCTTGATTCAGCAATTATATGCATTTTATTTTTTTTCAGAGTTTGCGTTTCAGCCTGCTGTTGTGGTCTTGGTTACTTTAGGCACCATGTCCTAGCAGCAGACAAAGAATTCCCAGAACACCCCTACCTTGTGTAATATTTTGCTAATGTGTTGATTGCCATGGTATTGTGACATCTTTCTGCTCACAGGGAGTGTTGTTTAATGCTATTTCACAACACCACCCTTCTTCTGTGATCCATTATGATTTTTCTGTGGAATTCATGCCAAGGTGGGGCTTGTGAGTAGTTTGATGCCATTCATTCTTGAATTGGCACAATATTCCCTGAGCAGGGAGGGTATGGGTTTACTATAAATGGTTTATGCTTTATGTATGAAATAGCATGAAATCCCTTCTTCTGGTGTGACAAGATGCCGAAATGTGCATGTAACCACATATTTGCCCCTCATTGCCCTAGGTGTAGGGCTGGGGGAGTACTTGGACTGCAAAATGTGTGGAACAGTGCTTAGCATGGTAAGTGATGATCTACTGCCCTACAGTACATCAGCAATATGACCTCGCTGACTGTGACATCAGTGCTACTTAGGAACAGCAAGTAAGTGACTGCCAGGGCAATCGCCCGTGACGTCACTGAGATCATACTGCTGCTGATGTATTGTGGGACAGTAGAGTGGTCAACTGCCAGACTGACATCTGCTAAACACAGCCAGCACAGTATTATCACATCACGATTTTCTGATGAGAAAAGAAACATACTTCAGAGAATAGAAAGTTACTAATTTGAACACCTAGTTCAAATTTATGTTTTCCTGTCTGCTTGTTTTGGCTGCAGTAGCTCTTTACCTTTGCGTCTTCAAGTGGAAAACCCTTACCATGTTTTCGCATGCACATCTTGTAATGGTTTTTAACAAAATCAGTCTCCTTATCTGTGTGTTCGCCAAGTAGGAATTGCCCTTTCATGCATACGCTTCTTGTCGCAGTTCTTAACAAAATATTGTGTTCTCTCCTGCTTAACTGTGTGCTGTTCAAGTAGAAGAACATTGCCACTTTCCTGCATGTGCATCTTTATTTTATTTTTTATTTATTGAGGATTCGGAAAGTACCTTTGAGTCAAAGACTCCTTTTCAAAGGTTCCACATCAATACAGGTAAAACATGGCACAGAGCAAATGCAGAGCTGGAACACAAGCACTCCTGCATGATACAAGAAATACAGTAAACTGATTAAGATTTAGGTAGATAGATTCATGCATGAGACTAAAGAACAGAATACATACAAAAGCTCCAAAGGAGTTAGTTCTGAGATTTTCAGGTTGGGGGGGTTGGGGAGTAGCCAGCCAGAGGCCTTAGTCTAAGGATAAAGGGGCAGGTCGGGGGTCAGTGGCAGTCACAGGGATTAGAGGACTGTAGGTGGTTCCTAAGGTAGGCTTTGTACAGGCTGATTCTATTCAGGTTGGTGAGATCATCAGGCAGGTTATTTACCCAGGAAGGGGCTCAGTAGCTAAAGGACCTTTGGAACAGAGAGGTGCGGCCATGAGGGACTAAGAGGAGTTGCCTGTGAGAGCTACAGGTGCACTTCTGTGAAGGGGCCCATTGTATTTGAGGTGAGAGACCAGCGGGGGTGAGACCAAGGGTAATCTTTTTGGCCATAAGGCAGGTATGAAACTTAGAAACATAGAAACATAGACTTTGACGGCAGATAAGGACTGCTTGGCCCACCTAGTCTGCCCGTTTCCCTACCTAGAGGATAAGCTGCAGATCCTATTTAACCAACAGCCTATTTCTTCCTACCCCCCACAAAAATTGCCTTATGTCTGTCCCATGCATTCTTGAATTCTCCCACAGTTTTAGACCCCACAACCTCCTCAGGAAGGCTGTTCCATGCATCCACCACCCTCTCTGTGAAAAAATTCTTCCTCACATTGCCCCTGAGCCGTCCCCTCTATCTTCAAATTGTGTCCCCTTGTTCTTGCACATCTCTTTTTCCTGAAAGATGCTACCCTCTTGGACTTTGTTGATTCCACTGAGGTACTTAAAAGTTTCTATCATGTCCCCCCTCTCCCTCCTTTCCTCAAGGGTATACATATTAAGCTCCTTTAGTCTCTCCTCGTATGGCTTCTCTTGCAGACCCTGCACCATTTTAGTTGCCCTCCTCTGAACTGCCTCCATCCTGTCTATGTCCTTGCAGAGATGGGGTCTCCAGAACTGGACACAGTACTCCAGATGGGGTCTCACCAACTGTCTGTACAGGGGTATAACAACTTCCTGTTTTCTGCTGGTGATACCTCTCCCTATACATTCCAGTATCCCCCCAGTCCTCCCTACTGCCTTCTTGCATTGCTTGCCAACTTTAAGGTCATCTGATATGATTACCCCTAGGTCTCTTTCCATTTTGTTGTTGTTACTACCTCCCCTTCATTGTGTAATCTTCCCCTGGGTTTTTGTTTCCCTGGTGCATTACTTTGCACTTTGCATTGAATTTGCACAGAACTTGATTCTGTTATCAAGGTTAAGCCAGTTTGTGGCATTGTAGAGAGAGCATGTGTGGGTTACATGATCACAGCCCAGAACGAGATGACAGGCTTTGTTGAGGGAGAGCCGGAGCCTGCAAAAGGCTGAGGAGCTGGCAGCGCTGTAGATTAGTATGCCATAGTCTAGGGGGGAGAGGACCGAGGAAGAGACTGCTAGACGAAGGGCTGTGGACAGTTGGTGGATGTGTTGATGGAATGTAAGGCCCAGGTCAAGTGTGATGCCCAGGTACTTAAAGGAGTCCACTTGTTCGAGAGGGGTCTGGTGGTAGTTAGGAGTGGTGGGCAGTGGTCCTTCCTAGAGTTTAGTGGGTGAAAGAAGTACATGACTTTAGTTTTTTTATGGTTTAGGATGAGGCGCTGTGTGGTGAACCATTTTTCAGCCTCGCTGAAGGTGGATTGGAGGGAGAGGCGAAGCTGGGTGGGGTCAGGGTTGGAGGGGAACAGGACAGCGTCATCCATGTAGAGTAGGATGTTGCCTGGGCAGGATGGGGGAGGGAGTTAAGGAAGAGAGTGAATAATAGAGGTCCAAGAATGGACCCCTGGGGGACACCAGAGTGGACAGGCAGCCTACTGGAAAAGGTAGTGCCAATTTTGACTTGCTGGAAGCGTTCAGCCAGGTAGCTAGTGAACCAGCCGAGGGCATCTTGAGAGAGACCAAGTTTGGATAGAGTAGCTAGAAGAAGGGGGTAGTTCACTGTGTCAAATGCTTTGGTGAGGTCAATTAAGACTGCACCAGAGAGATGACCACTGTCAAGGGCGGAGTGTAGGTGGGTAGTGAATTCAAGTAGGGCAGTAGCTGTACTATGTCCTTTGTGGAAACCATGTTGCTGGCTGCAAAGTACATTATGTTTGTTGAGGTGGTCAGTGAGCTGATCAGTGACGATGCACTCGAGTGCCTTAGATAGGGGAGGGAAAATTGAAATGGGGTGGTAGTTATTGGTGGAGGTAGGGTCCCCGCTCCTAAATGTCGGAGCAATAGAGGTGGATTTCCAGTGTGAGGGGAATTTTCCAAGACATAAAGACTGGTTTATAATGTGGGTGAGAGGGGTTAGCACCTTATGAAGAGTGGGCCGGAGTAGTCTCAGGTCTAAGGAGTCACTACTGTATTGGGAGCGGCTTATGGTCTTTTTGAGGTAAGACTCAGCAGACCTGGGGGAGATGCATTGTAGGTGAAATGGAGGGTGCGCTGGGTGTGAGGTGGTGTCAGAGACAGGCGGTGGATGGGAGAAGTGGCAAGGGAGGATGTGGCTGAGGTCAGAGAAAGTGTTGTTAAATGCGGTGGCTATTTGAGTGGGAACTGAGGTCAGGCTCCCTTCAACCAAGATTTCTGTGGGGGCAGGGTTGGGGGCTTTGCCACAGATGTCCTTGATAATGTTCCAGAATTTGTGCTCTGAACCCCAGGTAGAGGTTAGGGCAGATTTGTAATCCTCTGCCTTGGCTTTGTGTAGGGACCATATGCATTGGTCCCGGGCCTCTCTGTACTTCTGTCTGTCCATAGGTAGGCCAGTCTCGTTAGCGAGGTGCCATAGGGAATCTTGGGACTGCATGAGGGTCAGTAGATGGTCAGAGATCCAGGGTGCTGGGTTGCCTTTGACCATCCTTTTGGCAAGAGGGGCGAACATGTCACAGATAGAGTTAAAGGAATGGATGAAGAGATCTAGGGCTCTGTCTGGGTCAAGGGTGTTTGTTATGAATGACCAGTTGAGCATGTTGAGGTGAGCTTTTAGGAGCCCACCTCAACTTACCCTGGTAAGTTTACCAGGATTAAGTTTACATTTCAGGATAATTTTCGGAGGGGACTTTGGGGCCTTACTGGTCCAGGCGCAGAGGACAGGGAGTGGTCACTAATAGCATCTGGGAGTATAGTAGTGCTAAGGATTTTGTGAGGGCAGTTTGTGAACACTAGGTCCAGGATGGAGGAGGACCCTGTGCGCTGGTACAGATGGGTGAGTAAGGTGACTATTTGTGTGAGGTCATGGGCTGAGGCTTCACTGATGAATGGGGTGGTGAGGTTAGATTGCCAGTTGATATTGAAATCCCCAAGAACAGTTTTTTTCCATATGGGGTGGTAAGGTGTCAAGGTAGAACTTGACAGAGTGGAAGGCTGCCTTCTGGTCCCTGGGGGGAATGTAGATAGCGGTGACAAACAGGTGGGTAAGGGATCGTCCAAGGGTAAGTTTGAGTGAGAGGGCCTGAGATCTGGGTATGAGATGGGGGGAGCAGTTGAACAGTTAACATGTCCTTAGTGTAAATGGCACAGCCACCTCCCGGCTTTCCCTGGCCCAGAAAATGTTATATCCAGAGAGGGTCACTGATGAATCAGGGATATGGGATGAGAGCCATGTTTCTCCCCTGGGCAATGATATCGGGCTGATGTTGCCGGACCCACCCCTGGAATGAGTCACATTTTTTCATTAAGCTACAGACATTAAGGGTGGCAATATGCAACCCACCTGCAGAGTGTGTGGGCATGGAGGTGGCGAGAGGTCCAGGGTTAGCATGTACATTGCCAGACATAAGGAGGAGGAGGAGAAGAGCCCTGAGGATGGGATTCCAGGTCAGGTTTTTCATGTAGTGAGATATGAGTGCTTGGGTTCCTTTAAAGTTAGAGAATGTGGGAATGGGGAGGTTAAGTAAATGGGGGGACCCCAGAGTCAGGAGCTGCAGTGAGGGGGGGATGACAGGATCATGGGTGGTGAGTGGGGGGTCAGGGAGGTGCAGGAGGTAGTGCTCCCACTCCTGGTAATGGCAGAGTGCTGCATGAGGAGGTGGGTGAGGCAGCAGATCCCTTGCAGTGCTGTGGGATAAATTGCATGGGGAGAGCAGCCAGACAGGCAGTAGGACGTTATAGCCACAGGAGGGCTGATATTCAGGAAAAGTGAAGGTGTCAGTATTGGGAAGAGCAGACAGAGCATGGGATGATATACTGATTCATAGTAGCTAGGCTGGAGGGGGCTAAGACCAGTGGAAGAGCCAGGAGTTGAAGACAGGAAGCCGCAAATCAGCCCCTAGTGGTGAGCAAGTATAGACTGCTAGTGGAGAAGTGGGCTGATTGGTTTAAACATAGCCCTGTCCCCCTATATAAGGAAGAGTTCACCAAGGGTGGTGGTGGGGCAGTGGGGAGCTGACACGGAGTGTCGGTGGGGCAACCCTCAGCCTGTTCCAGAAGTGAGGAGGGCACGGAGCTCCTATATCCACCTCAATCAGTTCTGTACCTTGATTTTCAGCTTGTGGGGGAGGGTGACACCACTGTGAGCCCTCACGACCTCCATGGGACCCTGGATCTAAAGCTGTGGGAGATGAAATAGCAGGTAAGGATTTAAAGCTGGAAAGGGCGGGGTGTGCAGCTGCTTACAGAGTGGCTCTGTTTCAGATTATGGCTGAGAATCACTGGCTGGCTGGAGCTCCGTAGTTCATAGCAATGGCGCTAATTACTTTAGATCAGCACAGTCTCCCCTTTGTTAGATTCTAAAGTGGAAGAGCAGACTTGACTTTGGTAACAATAAATAAATGACCCCTTATTACTTTAGCACTGCACAGTCTCCCTTAGTTTTAATTATAAAGTGGCAGAGCAGACTTCCCCTTATGGTATCTGATACTGCCCTAGTTGAAATATTTGCATGCACAGAGCTTGTCCTTAAAGTGGTACAACTTATGGTAACTTTAGAATGCAATTCCTTTAAATGAGTTTGTCTTTCACTACACAATTCCTTTAAGTTAGTATGCAGTTAGCCTAGAATACATGTAGGGTTTGTATAAATTAACTAAATAAAAACTATCTGCACTTGTACGCCAGCAAATATAGTGCCAAACAGACAGAGGGAGACAGGGTTTGAAAGTTAAAAATGGCACCAGTCGAATCTTGGCCTGTTCCAGCAGCGAGAAGGGCACAGAGCTCTTACATCCACCTAAATCAGTTCCGTACCTTGATTTTTGGGGGTGGGGGAGGCCGACTGCACTGTGATCCCTCACAACCTCCATGGGACCCTGGATCTAAAGCTTGATTTTCAGTGGTGGGGGAGGGCGACTCCACTGTGAGCCCTCACGACCTCCTCAGGACCCTGGATCTAAAACTTGATTTTCAGGGGTTGGGGAGGGTGACTTCACAGTGAGCCCTCACGACCTCTGCGGGACCCTGGACCTAAAGCTCGATTTTCGGGTGGTGGGGGAGGTAACAGTTCTTAACAAAATATAGTGTAGTTTCCTCCTTAACTGTGTGTTGCCATTTCTAATGCAGAAATCCTGTATACATACTGCAAGAACTATTTAACCAAAGAGCCAGGGAGTATTGGGTGTAGCCATTCAAGTCACACTTTCTTCTGTTTTGGCAGAAATGACATTAAACGTAACATGCTTGGTAATATTAAAACCATACCAGGGACCCGCCAAATACAAAGTGTAAAGTCAGTGAAAGCAGGAGTGGTTGCAGTCAGAGACTTAACATGCTTCTGCAGATAATGTCAATGAGAGCTACCTTGTGATAACAGAAGGTATGTAGGACAGTGAACAGTCAAGCATTTAACAACTACTCCTGTACCCACTTTACAAAAGACCCCTGTTTGTCTGCTGCACGGTGAACAGTCACATAAGCCAACACCAGAATCTTCTGAAACCAGTGGTCACTCATCTGAAACTACTTCCAGCATCCCTATATCAGTAGCCATTTGTATGAATCAGAATGGCATTGCCTCAAATGATGTAGCCCCCCACAACAAGCGCCCAAACTGATGTTCCCAAGGACCCATGTGTTCTGCTACCTGACACCACCACACACAATATGCAGCCAGCAAAAACACGAATCATGCCCTCAGACCCAATTGAAGTCAACAAACTGTATGCTTTTTATTAATCAAATGTATTCTACATTGGTGAGATTACAGCAGTACATATGCACCTGTACACCTTCAAATTCCTGCACCAGCATGGGGATTCGACATTTACATGGCAACAGCTTTATGACTACGACAATGTAAAACGTACCCTAATATTTTATGGGGCACTACAGCTTCACTGAGACAGAAACTTTAAAATTAGCACTGAAGTATGGAAGAAATATGTGGGAAAGTATTCCAGACTGAGGCAGAACTGGGATTAGGAGTGTACTGGAGCTTGTCACAAGAGACGAAAGACATATCTGCTGACCAAAACAGTTAACAATCTTTTACAAATTAAATGAAATGCACTTAGCTAAAATGCTTTTAAATAATTTTCATTTGCTTGCAGGCCAAGAATAGTTTGTTTTCCAGCCATACCAATGGATTTAAGTGCACTGCAGGGCAGGGAAGGATGATTTGAAACATATCATGCAAATATTTCACATTTCTGGTGCTTGATGTTGGATAGTTAGTATTGTGCAATGGAAAGTGTTAGTATTATGTAATGAATGGTAGCTTTAGTAAAACCTTTTCCCCACAAAAAGGGCTTTGGTGTCCATGTTACGCATGCAACCTTAAAGATGCATTAGCCTCATGCCCATATAAAGGAGTTACCAAATACCACACGCCATATTGACTGGTAGAGTATACAAGTTAAACCTAATAACAGATATTTCCTAATATGAGTTACAAAAACACACGCACATCACAATTCTTTGGTGTCCCTTGTTACGAGTGCAACTTTCATGACCCATTTTCTCATATACCGATCAGGAAGTTATCTCCCAATATATTCAATGAATAAGTGGTTGGTAGCAGCATCAAAAAACATATAACAAAATTCATCTACTCTGGGTTTTAAAAATTGACACTCATGTCACACTTTGGCAACTCCTTTTCATGGAGCTGCCCATGGCACAGTTATGACAATTTGTTGTGATTTCACTACACCTGCTCGTAACTTTATGTGTGGAAGTGCAGGGGCCAGAGACCCCTGTGTTTCCACAGCTAGATACATATGTGTATCTATGGAGGAATCGGAGCACAGGGTTTGAAAGACCCTGTGCTCCCACTGTTACATATGGATACTATTGTACTATCTGGATGAAGGGATGGGAGTGCAGGGTCCGAAAGACCCTGCACTCCAACTGTTACATATGGATACTGTTGTATTATCTGGATGAAGGGATGGGAGTGCAGGGTCAGAAGGATCCTGTACTCCCACAGCAAAATGAGGACATAATTATACTATCTGAAAAAGAAGGGAAATACATTGCAAAAAAACCCATTAATGCATCAGTTAGGGCGAATACTATAGTGACAAAAGCAGGGAAATGAGGCATTAGGGTTTCCAACCCTAATGCCCCACCCCCCGGGTTCCCACCCCTACCACTCCACCCCCACCCCTCCACCCTCCACACACCAACAGGTGTCTGGGTGTGCAATACACTGGGTGAGAGTTACATCACTGATCCTAATGCACACCCAGATGCCCATTGGTGTGTGAAGGGCGGAGGGGTGGGGGAAGAGTTGTAGAGGTGGGAATCCTGGGAGTAGAGTGTTAGGGTTGGAAATCCTAATGCCTCATTTCCCTGCTTTTGTCACTATATTATTCACCCTAACTGATGCATTAATGGAGTTTTTTTTGCAATGAATATATATATATATATATTAGAGGCAAAAAACTCCATTTAATGCATCAGTTAGGGTTGTTCCACAGCAAAAAAAAAACTAGGAAATTCGGGATTAGGGTTGAAAGCCCCCCCTTGGACCACCCAACCCACCCCCAACCGGCATCGGTGTGTGCGTTGGGGTCGTCAGCCCTAACTGTCACGCCGTCACATGTGTAAAGAAGCTGAGGTGTAGGAGAATGGGGTGAGAGTTGGGACCGACGACCCCAGTGCACACCCCGATGCCAGTTGGGGGGTGGGCTGGGGGCCCAAGGGGGGCTCTCAACCCTAACCCTGAATTTCCTAGCTTTTTTTTTGCTGTGGAACAACCCTAACTGATGCATTAAACTGAGTTTTTTGCCTCTAATTTCCCTTCTTTTTGAGAATGAGGATGATAAATAATGAAAGGAATGCATTAGTGGCAGCAAGGGCCCAGCGCTCCCACCACGTGATGTCTTGTTACACAGTAACATGAATTGCAAAGCAAATGCAAGCGGCAACAGTAATGCACATGGCAAAGTGAATGTTAATAGAAACACGAGCGTAAAGTGACGCCGAAGCAAACAGTTACGTAAACGGATACATCAAACAGAAGTGCATACAGAACGCAACTGGTAACACACACATCCACGGTACCACAATTGTAAATGCAAATGCTAACAGTAACACCAACAATAATACCCAAGTAAACAGAAATGCAAGCACGTACGAAAATGCAAACTGTAACGCACACACTCACGGAACCACTGTTGTAAATGCAAATAGTTATGGTAACAGCAACAATAAAGCCAATAAAAACAGAAACACAAGCGCATATGAAAACGCAAACTGTTACACATAAGGTCATGGTACCGCAATAGTAAACATAAATGGTAACAGCAACAGCAACAGTAAAGACAACAGAAACAGAAATGCAAGCGCATATGAAAACCCAAACCGTTACGCACACGGTGGCGTAGATGGGAATGGTGATTCGAATGGTAACAGAAGCGCAACTGGAAATGCTAACTGACTCAGTAACAAAAGGGCACATCCTTCTTTTCCCCAAAAACTGCATTGAAAAAACTAATTGAAAACAAAGAATGTATGCATTATAATTGACTTCGGAGCAGAAAAGTATGACTTGGAGTACTAAATTGCTTATATCTCAGGAACCGTATGATGTAGGAAAAAAATAAAAACTTTGTATGACTTATTACTTTCCTGACTAGTTTTGTGCTTAGCCCCTAATTGGGGGGAAAAGCATTTTTTTGACAAAAAGTCCGTATCTCACACTGTTTCTGAGATATGGGCCCTGAAAGACACGACGGACGCCATAATGTTATCCTATGGGACAAATTGTCAACTTCTGAGTGCTGTCACTTTGCCACCCTGTAAATTTTTTTCTGAAAACCATGAAAAGGATGTTGGCTTTCTTCCCTCCAAATTTCAGCCCAAAAGACCAAACCGTTATTTTCCAGAAGAGCGGCAAAGAATTCCTGTAATATGACGGATGCCATAATGTTATCCTATGGGAAAAAGTGCCAAATTTGTAGTGCCATTACTTTGCTGCCCTGTAATATTTTTTGACCAATCCACTAAAGGGCACATCTGCGGGATGTTGCCTTTCTTCCCTCCAAATTTCAAGTAAAAAGACCAAACCATTTCTGAGGTATTCAATGTCAAAGACTGGCAACATTTCCCTATCTATTCCATTATAAAAAATCTGGCCATCTTGTCCCTATTTTGCGATCAATGATCACGATCAAAGAATCTCACGATCAAAGAATTTGCAGCTTTACGATCAAAGAATTTGCAGGCTCATGAACAAAGAATAAAAAATGTAATAATTCAAAAAATAGAAGCAATTGCAGTAAACCACTGCCATGGTTTGACAAAACAAAGCCCTCTGAGTAAAACCCACCCACATTTGACTTCCTAGGGCACCCATGGCTGTGAAAAATGACTTTTAAATTTGACCATCTCATCCCTCGCTCACGATGCAAGATCGCGATCAAAGAATCTCACAATCAAAGAATTTGCAGCCTCACGATCAAAGAATTTGCAGGCTCACAATCAAAGAATAAATAAAGGGTGAAACATGATTTATTCACCGATTTGAACCAAACATGGTTCGACAGAACTGACCATCCTGAGCAAAACAAGCCCTCATTTGTGTCCCTAGCCCACCCCTGAGCCGAGATATTTGTGTTTTGGGTCTCGATGCAAGATCACGATCAAAGAATTTGCAGGCTCATGATCAAAGATCGTTAGCGTGAAGTGAATTAAGATTTTAAAAGCTTATAACTCTATTTTGTGACTGATTTGGATGGAACCAAAGCCATGGCTTGATAGATCAGGTTCCTCTAAGTAAAACCCATCGAAGTTTTACTTCAGAAGTGACCCCTGAGCCGAGATATTTGAGTTTGTGTGATTGCAAAACTGAAAACAAGATGGCGGACCTCGTGGTCAAAGAATTTTGAAGATTCCTTGGGAACAAAGATTCTTGAACTGTGAGACTGCAAATTCTTTGATCGCCAGGTGAGACCAGATGGCCAGAACCCCCATTCTTTGATCACAAGATATACATATAAATTTTCCCATTGACTTATAATGGGAAATTAAAAGTGCCATAACTTTTGAATGCCTAAATATTGTTTCACCAAACAAAAAGCGGCATGTTCAGCCACCAAAGCTCTTTCAAACAAGCCATCTTGCAGAGCAGCACACCACACAACGGCTGTGCAGGACCTTATTAAGAATGCCAAAAGGTGCCTCCAAAAATGGATAATTTTGCATTTTTCAGCGCTTTTGTACACGAAGACCAGCACTCCAACACAAATGCAATTTGGCAAATCAAGAGATCTAGTGCACCCCAACCCATGTACCAAATTTCAGGCAAATCCATTGAATGGGTCCAAAGTTATTAATGTCCAAACTTTTGACTTTAGTACGTGACTGGCTGCTCAACCCTAACTATAGTGGCACGACCGTGCCACTATAATATATACATGTGTGTATATATATATATATATATATATATACACACACACATATATATATCTGTGTGTGTGTGTGTGTGTGTGTGTGTGTGTGTGTGTAGATATATACATACACACAGTTAGACAGTGTCCCTCAGTACAGGGAACATCTCTTTGTGTTCCCCTCACTATAGTCCTGAGCTGCATTCGTCCCGCCTGGGAACAGTGGTGCACACACAGAGACTGTACTATACATCCAGACTTTCAAGCAAGGAGTTATATTATTCTATGATGCCACATATCTCTAATCCTGTGTACATACAAAGGTAATGGTTTCCATTGTGTCCTGAGTTTGTGTCTCCATGTTTGCAGATGTGCCTCTCATTATGGGGATCAGTGATCATTCCAGTGCTGACTGGGTGGGAGGTGTGCACTGCGTATGCTTGCTGATCCCCATGTCCTGCAGCTAACAAACTACTTCTCAAGGCTGGCATACAGGTGGAGCTGTGTGCACACCCCGGCCTGCGACTTTTAGCCTGTATGTCCAGTCTGACCAACAGGTAGCGCTGCGGGCACCATCCAACCTGTGTTTTTTTTTACCTGTAGCTCCAGTCTGACCTACAGGTGGAGCTGTGTGCACCATGGAATAGCACCAGGCAATCTTACATAGAAACATAGAAGTTGACCTTAGATAAGGACCGCAAGGCCCATCCAGTCTGCCCATTTCTTTCTCTACCTTATAAATGTGCCTTTACTCTGTCAATGGCCTATCTATTGATACTCATCTGTATTGCTCCCTTATGCCTATCCCATGCCTGTTTGAAGCCCTGCGCTGTATTCACATCCACCACTTCCTGAGGTAGGCCGTTCCATGCATTCACCACCCTTTATGTGAAAAAGAACTTCCTCACATTACCCCTTAATTGGCCTCCCTCTAATCTCATGCTGTGTCCGCTTGTCCTGCTATTTTTCTTATATTGAAATATGTTAGACTCTTTCACCTTGTTAATGCCCTTAAGGTGTTTGAATGTTTCGATCATATCACCTCTCTCCCTTCTTTGCTCTAGGGTATACATATTGAACTCCGTTAATCTGTCCTCATATGTTTTCTGATGCAGTCCCTGCACCATTTTGGTTGCCCTTCTCTGGACTGACTCAATTTGGTTAATGTCCTTGTGAAGGTGTGGCC
The DNA here is from genome assembly GCA_016271365.2 of Neoceratodus forsteri. Lineage (NCBI taxonomy): Eukaryota > Metazoa > Chordata > Ceratodontiformes > Ceratodontidae > Neoceratodus > Neoceratodus forsteri. The sequence goes on along the minus strand of CM057449.1, from coordinate 1,104,452,133 downwards.
TCCAGTACTGCATGCAGTACTCCAGATGGGGCCTGAACAGTGTCTTGTTAAGAGGGATTATTACCTCCCTCTTCTGACTTGTGATACCCCTACTAATAGACCCTAACTTCCCCCTAGCCTTAACTACTGCTTTAGTGGTCTGTTTGGATGATTTCAGGTCATCAGTGATTATGATGCCCAAGTCTCTTTCTTCCCTTGTGACTGCCAGCAACTCCCCTCCCAGCCTATAGGTGACTTTAGGGTTTCTCTTCCCTATGTGCATGATCTTGCACTTCTTTGCATTAAACCCCAGTTGCCACTCTTCCGACCATTTTGCTAGTTTATCCAGATCTCTTCTCATTCTGTCCAGCCCATCTAGATCATCTACTCCGTTGCAGATCTTGGTGTCATCTGCAAACAGACAAACCTTACCCTCCAGTCCATCTGCAATGTCACTGATGAAGATATTGAAGAGGACTGGCCCCAGGACTGATCCCTGAGGTACCCCACTTGTGACTTGAATATCTTCTGACTGTATACCATTTACTACCACTCTCTGTTTTCTGCCAGTCAACCAGTTTGCCACCCAGTTGACCAACGTCTGACCCACCCCCGAGCCTACCCAGCTTAATAATCAATCTTCTATGTGGAACAGTATCGAAAGCTTTGCTGAAGTCAAGGTAGGCGACATCAGCTGTTCCCCCTTGGTCCACTACTCTGGTTACCCAGTCAAAGAAATCTATGAGATTAGTTTGACAGGACCTTCCTTTTTGTAAACCCATGCTGTCTTGGATCCTGTGCTCCTATGGATTCCAGGTGTTGCACTATCCTTTCCTTAAGGAGTGCCTCCATAATCTTGCCCACTACAGAGGTAAGACTGATGGGTCTGTAGTTCCCTGCCTCCTCTCTGCTACAGCTGTTGTGGAGCGGGATCACATGAGCCCTTCTCCAGTCTTCTGGGACCTCTCATGTGCTCAGAGGCTCACTAACCAGTTCTGATAATGGCTGTGCTAGTTCCACCCTTAGCTCCTTTAGTACCCTGGGATGTATGCCATCAGGTCGCATTGCCTTGTCCACCCTGAGCTTATCGAGCTCTTGTAGGACCCTTTCTTTTGTGAAGGGATTAGTGCTCAACTCCCTTCCCGCTGTGTCCATGGTGTTGAGCTGTGGGCCCTGCCCTACCTTCTCTTCAGTAAATACTGAGCAGAAGTACCTATTTAGGATAAATGCTTTTACATGGTCCTCCTCCTCACATGCCCCTTATCTCCTTTGATCTTAGCAATACCCCCTCTGGACTTTCTCCTTTCACTAATGTATCTTTAGAAAGTCTTGTCACCTTCTTTTACTGTCTGTACTAGTGTTTCCTCGGTTTGGGCTATTGCCTGCCTTACTGCCTTTCCTGCTTCCCTTAGGAAAGTTTGGTATACCTCCCTATCTTCATCCCGCTGCGTTCCCTTATATTTCCTGAAGACCAGCTTTTTGACTCTGACCTTTTCTGCTACTGTTTTTGAGAACCAAAGTGGTTTCCTTCTTCTTCATGCTAATGTATGCTAAGCAAGCCTTAATGAGATGCTAACGTGGCTGCTGGCACACAAATTGCCTAAGTAGGCTCATTTGCATAGGAGCTTTGAATATAGCAACCTTTTGCCCTGGGCTAATGTGTTAGCACTGTGCAATTGGGTTAACCCCGAGCAATCATCTCAAAAGCATAGCACAGTTCTGCAGTGTGTGGCCTGCATTATTGTTTGCAGTTGTTGTGCAACACTTCATTGCTATCACACATACTGTCCATCAACTTCAGCTCTGCCTTACTCCACCTCTGTGTCCACAGAGCTGCTGTTGCATTTTGCACTTTGCTGTTGCTGTATTCAGAGCTGTCTTATTTCCTGGGCTATTTTAGCACTGCACTCCCTGCCATGTTTGCACTGCTTCCTTTGCATGCTATATTCAGCAGGTTTAGCTCTGGGGCTGTTCCTTTGAATATAGCTTGCTACTGGTTCAGGGCTAATTTAGCATGCCGCGCAGTGCTAATTTAGCCCCTGGGCTAAGTTTTGAATATCTGGCCCCATCTGTTCTGATTAGCTGGCTAGAGATCCTGTGACTTGGTTTCCTGTCAAATTTCCCATTTTCTACCTTATACCACATTAGCTTGTTAAAACACAGCTTGAATTCAGAAATGGATGTAAAAAAAAAAATACAAAAACATTACTGAGCAGTCCAGTGTGAGTCTGTTGACTGCTGCTCGGAACATCCTTTTTGAAACACAGCTACTCGTTTCATGATTACCGCCTGCATTGAACTTTGTGTTGTGCTACTAATCAGGTCACTCTGTATGCTCTCATTTTTGTTTTAATAATAATTCTATGTTTAGCTTTTTTTTTGTTTTGTTTTTAAATAGTACCCAAAGCAAGTTACAAATTTGCCACTGTAGCAGTTGCTGCCGAGGCAGACGGTCTCACTTTAGTCTACATAACAGAGTTACACGCCTCCTGATGAAGGGTTTCATCCCGAAGTGCTAAGGCAAGAAGTAGTGTGGCTGCATTAAGCGCAGTACTGAGTCTTTGCAATAAACGTTTGAAATGTATTTTTGTGTTGGTGCTTTTCTGGATACATTTTGGGGAGTGCAGTCAGCCTTTACTTCCTATGTATCAGAGTGCAAAGAGCAAGCTGACAGTGCTTAACTATTGCATTTTCAGGCAGCATTTTTAATTACTTAGCTCACTTAGGCAAACAACATCTCTGAAACACTGCTGAACTATTGAAATACATAGGTTATGTATTATTCTGCTGAGAAAACCCCACGGGTGTAGCACACAGAAATATAAAATTATGATTTTATATAATGTTAGAATATGGAGCAAAAAGGATCTCTAGTAGACATGTTTTGTTTATACAAAAAAATGCCAGCAGTATTCAAGAGATGCCATTTGACTAGGAGCCTTCAAATCAACTAGTGAGTTGATAAAAAATGTTGTCAGAAAATGCAATAGTTAAGTACTGTCAGCATGCACTTTGCTGTCTGTTACACAGACCGCGGTGAGATGGTTTATCTCATCGGCACCTGCTGCAGTGGTTAATATGCAACTTGCTGTGGGTACTATAACAAAAAGAAGTTAAAAACAGACTCATTATTAAAACAAAAACCAGAGCATATAGGGTGGCTTGACTAGTAGCACAACACAAAGTTCAATGCAGGCAGTAGTCATGAAATGAGCAGCCGTGTTTCAAAAAGGATGTTCCGAGTAGCAGTCAACAGACTCACACAGGACTGCTTGGTAATGTTTTTATATTTTTATTTTACATCCACTTCTAATTTTAAGCTGTGTTTTAACAAGTGAATGTGGTGTACCATAGAAAATAGGAAATTTGCTGGGAAACCAAGTCAAAGGATCATGAGCCTGTTAATCAGAACAGCTGATCCTGTACCCTACACACATCTGTCATTGACATCACTCCTTGAATGACGACAATGACAGTCAGCACCAAGCTGAACTGCATAAAGAAAATATGAACATACTAAGAAGCCAGCAGAATTAGGCCCTTTGGTCTATCTAGTTTTCTGGTTGTGCAGGGATCTCAGCACAGGCTGTTGTCCCTGCTACTCCCTTCCCTACCTTTCTTTTTTTATCACTACTGTGTTTTTCTGCCTTGCTGTGGGATTCCCGGTGTGGGGCATCCAGCCCAGAGAGCTGGGTGGCTCTAACTGCACCCTGGAGGGTCTGGGATGGCCATCTTGCCATCCTGTGGAAGGGCCCCCCAATGCCTCTCTCAGCCAGGACAGCCCCGGAACCCTCCCCGATGGGACTCCTCACGAGTCCTCCAGACAGAGCAGAGCACAGCCATCAGGCTGCATGGTCGTGCCCAGTCCAATTTTCCTCCTCTTTTTGGTCCCTTTGGAGTGCAGATGTGCAATGACATCCAGACACAATGTGCTGACGTCAGCCACGCTCCCCCACACTTGCACCACTGCTAGTAGTACCTCCAGGCATTCCCAGAGGTCGCTACAGCACGGTGAGTGTCCCCAACCCACCCCAGGACTAGGAGAGCAGTCTATGGACGCTCGATCCTAGTCCTCCCCAGCAAGCCCCCAACGACCCGGGCTCATTCCCGAACCCAGGTCGCCAGCATGGCATGAAGTATAGCATCCAGCGCCTCAACCCTCAGCGCCACCAGGCTGGCTCTCCCTCCGGTACCTTTCCATCCTTTTCCTCCCCCCTTCCATGACCTTTATCTTCCCTCTGTATCTATCTCTGCCTCTCTTAATGTTGCCTACTCTTCTTGATTGGATCGTCTCTTCTGGCAGTGTGTTCCATTTGCTTACCACCCTTTCTGTGAAGAAATGTCTTCTAACCTCCATTTTAAACACCCCTGTCCAACTTTTGGCTGTGCCCCTAGCAGTTTTGCTCCAGTTTAGCCTGAACAGACCCCCCTGTTCACCTTATTAATCCCTTTCAAATACTTGAAGTTATCAGTTATGTACCCCCCCCGCCCCCGTCCTCCAGGGAGTACATATTTAGGGCTCTCAGTCTCTCCTCGTATGATTTACCCTGCTACCCCACAATCATCTTTATAGCCCTCCTCTGGACTGTCTGTACTAGGTTGATGTCCTTTTAAGGAGGGCTCTTGAACTGCACCACATACTCCAGATACAGTCTCACCAGTGACCTGTACAAGGGCAATACCACCTCCTGTCACCTTCTGCTGATCACCCTGGCTGTGCATCTCAACATCCTGTTTGCCTTGCCACTGCCTTCTTGCACTGTGTAGAATGCTTCATTTCACTAGTTACCATCACTCTCAGATCGTTCTCCTCCTCCTCTGAGGGAGATACCCTGACCTCTCCCAGGTAGTACTCTGTCCTGGGGTTTTTGGCTCCAATCTGCATAACCTTGCACTTCTTGGCATTGAAGCCAAGTTGCCAGATCTCAGACCACTTTTCAAGTCTTCTTAGGTCCTCTGTAAGGTCCTGTATCCCCACAGCTTAGTCCACCCTCCCACAGAGGTTGGTGTAATCTGTGAGCAGACATATTTTGCCCTTGATGCCATCCCCAATATGATTAATGAAAACATTGAATAGCACTGGCCCTAGCACCAAGCCCTGTGGGATACAACTTGATTGGCTGCTCAGTTCAGTATCAGTTGAGAAATTATGCCAATGTGTGTCAACATGATAAATAAGATGCAAAACATACATATTCTTTGCTTTAATAGTGTTTTCTTTATCACATGATGCAAATAAAAAAATGTTCTCTAATTTAAAATACCAAAGCATTGCCACTGATCGTTAAACTCCATCTCCCACCCACCGACCATCTCTCCCCTTATCATCAAACACTGCACAGCAGCTCCCATTTTATTGCTTTAGTTACTTCAGTTGCCTTCACTTACTGTGCCTGAGCAGGTTAAATGGTGTGCCTGCTTTTGCGTACAGCTGGTGTAGTATCAAATCATCCTGCTCCTCAGACTATCCTACCCTCATGTTGTGAGCACTGAGGTTGGACAACTGGAGACTCTTTTTTATGACTGCATAGCAGAGCCATGCTGACATATTGCTATGAGGTAGTAGAGAAAGGGGCTCTGGAAGCCAGTGGCTGGATACCTAGAAGGTGTCCTTCCACCAGTGGAGCTGAAGCATATGCAGTCCTCTCCATTGACCACAGTGCTGTTTCTTTGTCCCCTCCTCCCTCACTGCTGCACTGTTTTCCTGCTCTGTGCTCACTTCTGTTTCACTTCCAGGAGCCTTGCTCCAACAAACGTAGTTATTATAGCTCCTGTGCTTATTGTATCAATGCTAAACCACAGTTTTGTCATCACTGTTGCACTCTGGTGGTGTCATATTAACCCTTAGGCTGCCAGAAGATTTGGAATGTGTAGGGTTTTAGGATGTGTATACACATTGGCAGCAGAGCAAGGGTTAAGCTACTGGCTGGAAAATAGAAACCTCCCAACCATCGCAAGTGCTGAAATGTTGCTCCTGCTTGGTGACAGCAGGTTCTTTGTTGTGCGGCTTGGCAGTGACTGGTTTGATATGCGGCATGGTGCTGTGATAAACACAGGCTCACCGTGTTTTAAAAGTTCCAAAGATAAAAGCAAGTAGCTGATGACTATATTGATCATTTTACTTTCTTTATATAAAGGTTCAATTCTCTGTCCTCCACAACAGGTTTCAGACATGTGCTAATGAAACAACAACAGTGGGGCATTGCATCTAATTTTGTAGTCATACAGAAGAAATTGCAATTTCCCCACACTTCAGCTTACAGTAGAATTAAACTCAAGAATGCCAGCAGTCAGTAACAATTCAGCAGAGATGTAACCCACTTAACAAATTATTCCTGTCACTGAGACTTTAACCCATGTTACAGTACTTCTGCCTCTGGGCTTGGGGTCCCTCCTATAAAAAGTGATGCTGAAAAAAAAATTCAGTGCAGCCTCTTTAACTGATACCATTTACATTGATAAGAAAAACAGTCTGTATGGATAAATCCAACCCAATTTGCTGTCCAATTATTTTGGTAGATTGGAACAATTAATTTCAGCAGTGGTTCACCTCTTTTACCAGACACAGCTACTACCATTGGTGGCTGGTAGCTTAGCAACTAAATTAAGAATAGCCACCTAATTAACAGTTAAATGCAGAGGCTTAGATTGTACGGTGACATCTACAGAGAATCCACAATGACAGTAATGTATGTGACACTTGGACAGCTGGTTCTGATCACTGTATCATTTTTTGTAATATAAAAAAGGGTTATGGACTGTCTCTCTTGAGAAATGCTGAAACAGCATGTGAGATCACACACACACACACACACACACACACACACACACACACACACACACACACGTTTTAGATACAAGGTGTTACCTGGAAGGCAAGAAGCTAATTACAGGCTAGAAGATACCTAACTGTTAAGATAGATCATAAACTTGAATAATGCTTAGAGGAAGAACAGCAGGGTATGACATTTTAGTGCGAAGTCATAAAAGATGCTTTCTTGTCCAGGAATAGGGAAGCTTATCATAGGATCAAAGAGAGTCACTTGAAGAACATGAATTATGCTGAGGTTGCAGAATTTAATACTTGGAAAAGACATCCTGTTTTTATATAGATATATTTTTTTATATATTCTGACAGGAAGGAGCTAGGTGACCTCATGCAAGTAGGCGGGGAAAACCAGCTTTTAAACATTATTCTGTTTTACTTCAGAGACACTTCTATCTAGCCTCTGACAGTACTTTAAGCAGGTATTTAGAGAGAAAGACAAATCTAAGTATTGTAGTAGGAATTGCACTGTTAAAACATTTTTGTTTAAGTGATTTGTATTTCTTGTGATACAATAGTTCTGTATTTTTATGTTTTACATATTTTTGTATCTATTTTAGTAAAAATCTATTTTTAGAGCCTACTTGGTCTGTCTTTGATTTCTTTCCTTTTACAAGTGGAGTATTTTATTTATTTAGGTCTAGGATTACAAATACCTTTGAGCCAGGGCTCTTTTACAAAGGTTCCATGTCATGGGTTACAACAAGACAATACATAATCACAGTTTGTAACATATTAGGAGGTACATACAGAGAGCTATGCAGTAAATATTGCTAGCAGGGGCTTATATAGGTAGGTGGGTATAAGGAGGAAGAAATAAAAGGGAAGGAAGAGGAAACAGGCAGCAGAAGGGTAGGGGAGTGGTAGAGGAAGGGTGGAAAGGAAGGCAGGTGGAGGAGGAAAAGTAGTAAGGAAGGCAGGAGGGGTGGGACAAAGGGAAGGAGGGGGAAGTGGAAGAAGGGAGGGGCTGCAGTTGCAGAGGCATTGTCAGAAAACAGGAAGTGCCAGGGTTAGGCAGGGCAGTGGAGGTAAGTGCTAGGAGGCTGTGGCCCTCAATGATGCTACTGCCAATGGAGCAGGGAGCAAAGGACACGTTTAATCGTCTTGGGAGTTCAGAAAAATGGTGGTACAGTTAGAGATAGCAGTCACAGGTGCTAGAGGCAGTCAGTGAGTGGTGGAGCCTGGTTTTAAAGGTGCCACACATTGGGATGGTAGTGATGTCATTGAAGAGACTGCTTAGCCAGCTGGTGGCCTGGTATGAAAAAGCTCTTTGACCTTAGGTCGTGTGACAATGGGAGATTTGGAGCTACAGGGGTTTGGACCCCCTAGTGGTTCTGCTGCAGTTATTTGGTTGTAGGAGAGTAGAAACTCTGGGAGGGGCAATAGCCATCTGAATTTTCTTTGCGAATATGCAGGTTTGGTATTTTATATGTTTGTCGAGTTGCAACCAGTTGGTTTGGGAGTAGAGGTCACAGGTGTGTGTAGGGCATTGAGCACCCGTCATGATCCAACCAGCCTTGTTGAGGGAGATGGTTACTCGTTTGAGCACAGAAACAGTAGCAGAGCCGTATATGATGAGGCCATAGTCAATGGTGGCAACGATGGAGCACTGGATGGCAACTGCCCGGGCTTCAGGGGTAAGGTGTCTCCTGTGGCGGAACAGCAAGCCTAGTCTGGAGTTGGCAGTTTTGGTGACATTATTGATGTGGTCAGTGTATGAGAGGTGTGAGTCGAGTATGATCCCAAGCTATTTAAAAGTTTGGACCTGCTCCAGTAGGCCACCATGACTGGTGTTAATGGAAAGGTGGTGGTGCTTGTGTTTATTGTGGGAACTACTGAAGATCATGGTCTTAGTTTTTTTCTGGTTAAGGATCAGTTTAGGATGAATGAACTAGTTCTCAACAGCGGAGAATCAACGCTGGAGGTTTACATGCAGCTGGTACAGATTCTGGTGTGTGGCTACGATTACCGCATCATCGGCATAGTGTACAATTTGTTCAGGGCAGGCGTCCGGTAAAGTGTTAAGAAACAGGCTGAAAAGGGGTGGTCCCAGAATGGATCCCTGTGTAACACCAAAGCGCATAGGTTTGGCATGAGAGAGCACTTCTGTGATTTTTACACATTGTGACCTGTTCTCAAGGTAGCTTTTAAACCATACAATAGAATCTGGGGAGAGCCCAGCTTTATGTAGCTGGACAAGTAGAAGGCAGTGGTGGACAGTATCGAAGGCTTTGGTTAAGTCGATGTAAATAGCACCAGTGAGTTGCCCTTTATCCAGTGAGCTGTGGTTTGCTCCGGTGACTTGAAGTAGTACGGAAACTGTGCTGTGGCCTTTCCTGAAGCCATGTTGTTGCCTGCAAAGCATATTATGTTTGTCCAGATATTCGGTGTGCTGGTCCGATACTATGCATTCCAGGGCCTTTGAGAGGGAAGGCAAGATTGAGATTGGGCGGTAGTTCCCATGGGCAGTCTTGTCACCACTTTTGTGGATAGGGGTGACAGTGGCTAACTTCCATTTTTCTGGGAACTGGCTGACACTGTGTGCATAAGCTTGAATGGTGATACCAAACTGGACAAATGTAAGCGTTTTAAATCTGAGGTCTTTTATTACAGTTTTTAAGGGTTCATTTCTGTACACTTGGTTAGGTGCCCGTAGGCAAAGATATCTGGCCCCCCGAAGACAGAATTATCTGAGCCTGTACATTGGGTACACTAACAAGAGGTTCACAGTTTGAATCCCTCCAAGACTTGAGACCAAAAGTTGATTCAAAATCCACAGAACAGACAGGACGGTTACCCTGTTTCTGTTAACTGTTCACAAGACTGCGCTTGGAGGTTGGCACTTTGGGAGGAGAGGGCTGACCTGCTGAGTGGGTTTGTGACAATGTACACACCTTAAATAAACAGTAGTACAGATGGTGTTGAATGCTTCTTATTTCATGCTGTACATGCAGTAATTGTACTAAGCCCACCACCCTTACCACCCATAAAACTGCCAAGGCTAGACTGCACTGGTTACAGAACAGACTCAACTGTACAGTAAGTGCATTTAAGGAAATATCTAGCTGCCTATTAAAGATTTCTGAAATTAACTTGTATCTAACATTTTAACGTAAGATAACAGGCTTGTGTTAGACTCTCTTTTTTGCTAGGATATAATGGGGCAGGAATGAAACAGAAGGCATAAACTACTCCAAGTGAAAAACGCTGCTGCTCAACTCACTGTATACAGTAGTGCAAGTGCACTGTTCTTTGACGTGAGTTCAAATCTCAGCTCTAGACTCTCAAATGAATGGGGTGAATGATTGGCCCATGGGGAAAGTCGAAAAAATACAGTACACAGCTCTGGTCTATCAACAACATAGATTGCTGTGCTGAAAAGATTATCCACATTACAGAAGAACAGAGGTTTCTAATCACTACTGATGAAATGCCCAACTATGAGTGTCTCAGTGGGGGGCTCAGACAACTCCTCTTTTTTACCAGCCTGTCCACACCCCCGTTTCTTTGACAAATTTCATTCATTTTTCCTTTTTTAATTATCTAATCAGTAAATCAGTGGTGGACATTTGCCACATGAGGTAAGGGGCTAGAGACTTGAAATACTCCAACTCAGTAGGCTTGGGGTCTGGGGGCCAGCTAGGCCCCCAGAAAAATTTCAGATTTTTGATGCTCTGAGATGCAATCTGAGCCTTTTTTCTAGTAAAATATGATGAGTTGTAAGTTGCCACTTATCCTTATCTTTGGCAAGACAAATGCACAAGTACAAAAAAAAAAGAAGTATTTTTAGTCCATGCCTGTGCATCATAGGCAATGACCACCAATACGCATGAATATGGCTTAGAATGAGTGCCAGACTATGAAATACTTAGACCATGCCTGTGTGTGGTCTAAGTACTTAACAGTTTTTGTTACTTGTAATTACTGGGCACCGGGCGGGGTTTGCTAACTAGGTGTGTGCAGCGCAAGACATTGTCAACTAGGGCTGCCATTCTAATGACTCACAATGAGCATTTTTTCTACCACTATCCCAATGGAATTGAATGCAGTGATTTCCCAAGTCTAGAGCCTAACACTTGCAACAATGCCAATATCTTGGTGTTAACAGACCAGTTCTCAAGACACACAGAAGCTTAAGTAACCAAGGATAAAAAGGCATTTTCCAGAGTCCTTTTAGCAAGCTTTATTATTCACTTCAGATTGGTCCACCACCTTTCTCTCTTACCCTCCAACTCCCTTTTCTAATCTGCTCACCCCACTCACTGTTGCACAAGTTCCCCGATCCTTGCCTCCCACCCACCTCTTCTTCCACCTCCCTTCCAGTTACCCCCTGTGCCCACTCTCTTTCTTCACACTTTCCTATGGTAAACTGGCACAATTGGAAGCAATTCAGTTTTTACACTCCACCTTTCCTTTTGACGGTGCCTTTCTGGCAGCTTTAATTCATGTAACTATTGTTTGCTGTGACTCATCATTCTTGGTTGTGTTATTCTAACTGTTAATTTCATTACCTGTAGCTTTTAGATCATGTATACCCTGTACTGAAATTTGTATCCCAACTGCTTGCCTACTTATCTCACACAAATTGTACTTCTATTCTTTGTATACTGACATGGAACTTTTGGCTCAAAGGTATTTATCTGAAATTTTAATAAAAAGAGGATCTACTCAGGTCAAGATTTTGAGAGCAGAACTGTTCAGGAACTATCATCCCTGCGTGGGATATGTAAATCCAGAACTACCCTTTATAACCCTCAAGATGATCCTCAACCAGAAAGGTTTAACAACACACTGTTGATGCAAGGCCCCTTAGACTTCAAATATAAGTCTAGTAACCATTTCAAGAACTGTTTATTAAATCTTGGATTACAAACACCTTTGAGCCATTGGCTCATTTACAGAGGTTCCACATAAAGTACAACAAAAAAAGTGATTGACACCAATGAAAGAATTACCAACAAGTAAAATGTAGTATTAAAATTAGCAGATACATCAGACAACAAATGTAGCGAACATATTAAATAACAGTTCTTGTCATCCAACAAAACATAAATGAGAACACCACAAGTTCTTGTCCTTCACAAAACAAATTAAACAACAACTTAATAGGAATCAGTAACCCCAGATTAGCAGCAGACTTGAGGGAACAGGAAACAGTGTAGAGTGGTGAACCAGAGAGATGGGGATAGAGGATAGTGGGGGGTATCAAAAATTTGGAGGAGTAGATTAGACACAAAAGTATACTAATAAAAAGGGAGATAATGGTGTGCAAGTTGAAGTAGAGGAATAAGTGAGATCTCTGTTGCATGCACACTGATATTTATATTCAGTAGGGGAAGCTTGACTACCCATAGATTTCTGTTTGGAGTTTCTGCTGGCTAGAGACCTACCTGCAATATGTTCAGTGGTTCAGGAATCATCTTAATGCTGCAAGCCAGTTGGCCACAGAGGTGGCTGCCAAAAGGAACAGAACCAACAAGGACTAAATTGACAGAAAGGTTAGGGTGCACGATTTGTTACCAGAAGATGCAGCAATTGAAAAATTTGGGATTGCCAGGCAGCACAAGATTGCTGATAGATGGGGAAACACTCCTTGCATTGTTGTGGACCAATTGCAGGACCTGCCTGTTTGTAAGGTATGGTCTAAGTCTAATCCTCATATCTTTCCTGAAAATGATTTTGGGAGGACAGAGTGGAATGAAAACTCTTTGCCAAAATCATTTTCAGGAGAGATATGAGGAAGTACTTATTCACAGAAAGAGTGGTAGACTCCTGGTGTAGTGCCCCAAAGTTGGGTGGCAACACAAAAAGATGGAGACCCTTCCCCCACACCCAAAAATGTAACTTTTTTCTTATCCACCCCCACCTGCTATGTTCCCCAACCCACCTGCTATGTCCCCCAACCCCAATCCAGCTTTTGTTTAATTTAGTGCCTTTGGCATGATGGCAGGGGAGGGGGAGAGGGTGTGACAGCTGAGGTCAGAATTCACTCCTTCCTTCACAAAAGGCCCAATCCCCTGGCAGCTAGCTCAGAATTTCCTTGCATTACAAAAGGGCCTGAGCCCTGAGGAGTGGTGTACTGGGGAGTTCTTGGCTGCCAGGTGGAAGATATGCGGAGCAGTAGCACAGTACAGATGTAACATCAAAAAGCACATACCCGAGATCAGGTGGCTCCGTGGCTGTCCTGGTGTCACTCCCCACTAGCACGGGTTCAGCATGGCACAGCAGCAGTCGGGTGGGACTTGGAACAGTGTTTCCCCAGTATGAATGGTGCAGCATTGGCTCCCCAACATAGTCCTCTAGTTCTGTGCTGCCCCGGTGTTGTTCCCTGCTAATGCAGGTTCGGCATGGTGCAGCAGCAGTTGGATGGGACTGGGAGCAGTGGCTCTCTGATGTGAATGGCTTGGCATTGGCTCCAGTCTTCAACACAGCTCTCTAGTTCTGTGGCTCCCCCGGTGTCACTCCCCGCTAGTGCGGGTCCAGCATGGTACACCAGCAGTCAGGTGGGAGCAGTAGCTCCCCAATGTGAGTGGCTGGCTCCCCTCTGATTCCAGGCAGTGGTAGTGGCCCATCCATGGAAACAGTTTTTATGAGATGGACCATTGTGTGCAGTGGCGATTTGAGTCAGGGCAAAACAAGTGTCCCAGACTCAATAGTTCCAATGCCAGCCACTGGAGCAGAAATAGATGAAAAGTGGTGGAAGCATAGCTCCCTGGTCACCTTTCCAGACCACCCAGCAAACGGAGGCACTGGATGCAGTCCTGGTAAATGACCATGGAATCAAGATTGCATCGGGAGTCGGAATTGCCTGGTTGTTCTGCTGCTGCAAAACCTGACTGTAAAGCAGAGATCAGGTGGTCAGAGAGGGGGCTTCAGCCCATTAGCATCCCCCCATATCCACCTCTGGTAAATCCACTCTCCTTCCTTTCAGCACCATCAGTAACATTTTCTGGTAGCCATATTGGCTCTAACCAGACTTTGTTTTGTTACTGTTTGCTGTATATCACTGTTCCTACTGTTAGTTTGTAATTCTCCCAGGTTGTGCCTGGAAACAGGCATATGTATGCCTAGTGTATCTTACTTGGTATCAAAAACAGATAAATTAGGAGGAAATTAGGGGGATGCAAGATAGGGAATCATTGTTCATGCTTACAAGCTACACAGGTATACAGATAGGTTGAGGGAACTTTTCCTTTAAAAAACTGTATGACAGTTCCACCACCACCTCTGGCTCTGTCTTTTTTCCATTGACTATTATAGGATTGTTCCATACTAGACATCTAGATATGAATTCCCCCATCTAAACATTTCCATTTTAAATGCTGCCTCTTTGCTTCCTCATTTCCTCATCTACCTATTTAAGGACCCTATCTGATGATGTCCTTGTATTCTTCCTATGTGTTTTTTCCTTGTGTGACCTTTTTCTGTATTGTCCCTTCTCAGCTGATCTATGTAACTAATTTTGGAAACTGCATATAAGACCATAATTTATTTTCATAAAGTAAAGAATGTTGTTTGTCAGCACGACTGATGTAACACTTTTTTTCCTCACTGCCAAGGTATCCTGAGTATTTCTGCCCACTCAGTTTATTTCAGTTCTTTCCTCATTCTGTTAATGTTTACACACCTAAAGCCATAATTTAGTGTTGGCACTTGTCAGACTTGTTTTTGGAGAGCTCGGACTATGTTTATCATATGAGCAGTAGCTCTCTTCATTCCACTAACTGTATTTCTCCTATCACTGTCTTTCATTTTTTAAAATGAATATGCTATTAACTTTTCCAGCATGCTGATTCATCACATAACTTTGGTATATATTCCTAGCCAGAGCTACACAGCACAATTTGCTCCATGGAAATACAGGCTACAAAGTTTCCTTCTTTTGCTCACAGGCCTCCTTACACATTTGCTGGTGCTCAGGGACCTTGCTAACCTTTCAACTGGCAGTATGTGCCTCTTACCTGTATGAAACCTGATGATGTAACACAACTACCAATTAAACTGTAAACTGGGCATAAGCAGCTGTATTCAGACAATCCATTGCTCAGTGTTTCTTAGTGATAGCAACAGCAAGCAGAGAAGGCAGACAAGCATGGTTATGTTGTGACTATACAAGCAATTGTAGTCCCTATTTGGGGGATCTTACCCCTTGTATTGTTCTCCTCACATATGTAAGCTACATTCAAGAAAGTCACTCCAGGCCTTATCATATGCAGTTCCTTTGTTGGCTGCTATATTGCTCAGTCACTCATTTCCAACAAACTGAAGCATGCATTCTTCCAATTCCTTAATGCTTGGCACCATGGTTGATTTCCATTGCTAAAGTAAGAGATGTTTTGTCAGTCATTGCAGTCATGCAGCATTTAGTACCTGCATCATCTTGGATCAGCAGCCACCTGGAATTCCCCAGAACCTCAACAACGTTGTTCCTTAGGACTGCCATGCCCACAACTGCTTCCATCACCTGCAATACCTGTTGCTACCATGGCCCAAGGAATATACATGCCCACAGAATATTTAATAGTGTGCCCTCATCTCTGTCACATCTCCAACATTCTGCTGTGGTATAAAGGTTCATTTACTGCAAACCTGTTGGGGTCCTGTACCACAGATGGAGCATTTGTAGTAGTCAGTCTCCCACTGGTGTCCCTAAAAGCTCCATAATTGTGTGTCTAGCTCATCTGTACTCCTCTGACTCTCTTCTTTGCTCCACTGACATTATCCAGAAATTTAATATAGTCCAAGTGCACATCTTCAAGATTTTCCAGCTTAGACACCTAATAAGTCAGCTGTTTGGGGCTATCCCTCAGCCTCCTAGCCTGTCTCTTAACCTGACTCAATTAAAAGATATAGCAGGTAGACCGCATGGAATCTCCTTACTATACTCCTATTTCCTGTCTCTGGGACATCCTGAATCACTTCTGGGTTCTAAAATCTGGGACTTCCTGACACCTGACATGACATTAAACTGGACACAGATTTGGAAAGATCTACATACCTACATTCCTCAAGACAGACTTAGACTTACGCCATATTCTCAATGATATGTATTACACTCCTGTCAGACTTGCTAAGATTGGACATCTGTCCTCCTCAGTATGTTCTAGATGTGGCAAGTTAGGAGGTAATATTTTGCACATTCTATGGCATTGTGAGAAGGTGTCCTGTTTATGGCAGGCAATTTTAACATTGAAGTTTGTATCCTAGGTGTTTACGACAACATCAGTGTAAAAGAAAGAAGATATCATATCACCTTAATTTCAACAGTCATCAAGAAATTAGTCTTATGCCATTGGATGGACTATCTTACAATTTCCTACAATGAATGGCTAAATGAACTTTCCATTTGTTTCCAAACAGAACATCTTATAGCTAGCTTTAATAAACTCAGGATTTTTGATAGAAAGTGGGGTAAACTATATGCCCTATATCTACATTAAGATATACTTTATTTACAATTCTCCATTTGTACTGTCTTGCAGATGAGCAAATACAATCATTCTTTTCTTCATTATTTAACTTACAAGATAGACACACTCCTAGGGGGAATGGGGTGCTGGAATAGTTAAATGATATGACCAGTGCTGTTTTCCTTGTTAATGTACCTGTGTGTGGTTAATAATGAAAATCAATAAAATAGTTGAATTTCATAATTGTGTGTCTTGTGCACTAAGGTTAGGACCTGACCTAATATTTTCTCCTACCATCCGTGAACAGTGTCCAATATTGGTGACTGAGTTTCCAGCAGCCTGGCATGCAGGATTCCTATCCTGGGGATTTTTCTTCTATCTATCCCTGCCACCTAACCCACCAAGTCCTTCCATGGTCCCTGAGCAGGGGGCAGCATTTGTGGGCTCAGATTTCCTGCTAGTAGATGTCTCATCTGAGTGTACCGCCTCATATGCAAGTGTGGGAGATATGCATTATCCCTAACCCTGTGTATTCCAGGAAAGCACTGTTTTTTCCAGATTCTCCTCTCTGTTGGTCCCCGGCCCCTCCCAATCTGGCCTACTAATTTCTGATCCCCAGTCTGCAAAAGTAGATTCCTCTGTAGTGGGCAATATCAAGGGGAAACCGAAGGTGAGTTTTGGCAGTCCTCTGCACTCCATTCTAGATGTTTTACCCACAGAGCTTGGTATGCCCCCCCCCTTTCTCTTTGGTTAGCTGTATAAGCTCTGGGGCCTTACCTCCCCCAGCATTCTCTCCAAGGGTAGCCAGAGCACCCTATCCTCTAACAGCTTCACATTTAGCCATAAAAAGATTTGATGAAGGTCAACGGTCAGATAGTAACCCTTGACCCATGGCAATCAGAGTCCCCCTTTTGCCTACAGTGCCATCATCCCCAGGGCTGAGAACTGTAACTTGCCCCCGCTCCCATAGGAGGCCATTCACTGCTGTTGCCAGCTGCCTCTAGCCTTAGCTACAAGTTTCAGCAACAAACAGTGCTAAAGGTAGAGCACCCTGGGGATTATCATTACCTGCTTGGTTTGCACCTTCCCCTATAGTGAGAGATGCAGACACCTCTAATGGAAAACCTTCTACTGGATCACAACAATGAATTAGGGGATCCACATTTATCTGCACCCAGTGCTTCCAGGAAAGGGTGACTTGAATGCTCAGGTATTTAAAACCATCCAGTGACCACATCTTACCCATCACTTTAATATACTGTAATCTACTGTACACTGGGTATTTAACCTATCACAGCCATGTTTTCCTTTTATTCCTAACTTCTGATAACCTGTCAAATTCTTAAGGAAGGGATAGGAGGATTGGGTCCAGCACTGTGAGCAGAAAGTCATCTTCAAATAACTTGGGCTTGTAGGTGCACTTCCCCATAGTTAGTCCCAGTTTTGTACTTTGAACCAGAACAAGAAGCCCTGGGGGCAACAGGCACCTCTTTCTTGTTCCCTGACACAGCTTCAAGGCTTCTGACACAGCTCCAAGGGTTCTGAAAGTCTGCTGTTAGTTAACACTGCTGCACTAGGGGAGAAGTAAATCACCCAATCACATTGTACGAAGCTCTATCCAAATCAAAAAAAAACCTGCAATCAGATATGGCCATTCAACAGAGCTGAATGCCTTCTCAGTGTCTAGCACCACAATTGCATCAGGGTCTCAGAAGGAACCCACTGCCCACATCAAGCTGACCGGACACTTGACATTGTCTGTACCAGTCTAACCCTGTTATGAACCTGACCTGGTCCACATGGACTAATTGTAGCAGCACTTTATAAAGAGCTACAGTAGTAGAACCAACAAGCATTTGTCAATGCCGAATGTTTGCTTGCTGGCATTGGCAGTGGTAGTGTAGAAGTTACAGAGCTGCGTAATAGGAATGGCAGTGAAGTATTGAACTGAAGCCAACCCCACCACCATGCTGCAGAAAGTGACAGGCATTGGGGTGTGCGTTTGGGTCGTCAGGCATAACAGCCATGTCATTTCACCACACCCCACCCTGTAGACACTGACAAGTGTCACAGTGTTCCTTGGGGTCTTTGGCCCTTATGTGCACCCCATTTCATTAGGAAATATGGTGAGATGGGTGCGATATAGGAGAATGGGGTGAACTTTGGGGCTGAAGAGTCCAAGGCATACCTCGATGCCTCTCACTGGCTGCAGGGTGTGGAATGGTATGAGCATCACAGGCAAGAATCCCAAGTCACACCCCTGATGCCTGTCATTCTCTACAGGGTTGGGCGCTATGGTTGGAAACCCTAATACCTCAGGCATTCGTTGGTATTTTCACTCCAAATTTTCAGCATGTTTTTTTTGTGACCCCACCTCATGAACAGGGGGAATATCAGTTTATTAGCCAAAAGCTGCTTATGCACAGTGACTACGGCATTTAGCACCACAAGTGCAAAAACATTCCAAACAAGATGTAAAAAATGAGGGAGGTGTAAAAAATGACAATGTTGCAAATCTGCAGTAAAAATATAAAAAAAAAAATGGTGAAGTCATGAGCGCACATAGAAACTGTGCAACGCACACCCGTAATATAATTAGGTTGGAGATTTTTTACAGCACATTATCAACTCAGGCATTTTGCTGCCTCCGATCATGAACAGTGTCACTGTGATTTTCTTCATCTGTGCGAACAATGATTTCCACAGCGCCCACATCTGCGCTAAATTATGAAATACACTTCAGCCATGTTGTGAAAAATGACAGCTGTACTGTTCATAAGGAAGTGTGGAAAAATGCCACTGGTGAAAATTTGGACTGAAAATATTACAAAGTCATGAACTTACGAAGGTGCGTGGAAACTGCGCAATGCTCACTCATAACACAGTCATTTTATGGACTTTTGTCACCAAATTTTCAACATAGCCATTTTAAGACCTCTGCTCATGAACAGTGTAACTGTGATTTTCTTAATCTGTCCTAAACATTGCTTTCGCACACCAACAGCACCATTGTGCGCTACATGTGCGAAAACACATTTTGGGCGACATATGAAAAATTGCAGCTGTACTGTTCATAAGGAAGTGTGGTAAAGTGTGGTAAAATGGCAATGTTGAAAATCTGGAGTGAAAATATTGAAAATTCGCGAACTTATGAGCGTGCGTAGGAACTGTACAACTCACGCTCGTAAAACAGTCATTTTTTGGAATTTTTTCACCAAATTTTCAACATAGCCATTTTAAGACCTTTGCTCTTGAACAGTGTCACTGTGATTTTCTTAATTTATCCTGTACACTGATTTCGCACATCGACTGCGCCATTGTGCGCTACATGGGCGGAAACACATTTTGGGTGAGATGTGAAAAATGACAGCTGTACTACTCATAAGAAGGTGTAGTAAAATGGCAATGTTGTAAATCTGGAGTGAAAATATTGAAAATTCACAAACTTACAAGTGTGCATAGGAACTGTACAACGCACGCTAGTAAAACAGTCATTTTTTGGAATTTTTTCACCAAATTTTCAACATAGCCATTTTAAGACCTCAGCTCATGAACAGTGTCACTGTGACTTTCTTAATTTGTCCTGTACATTGATCTCGCACACCGACCTGCGCCATTGTGTGCTACATGGGTGGAAACACATTTTGGGTGAGATGTGAATAATGACAGCTGTACTGCTTATAAGAAGGTGTGGTAAAATGGCTATGTTGAAAATCTGGGTGAAAATATTGAATATTACGTGAACTACGAGCCTGCATAGGAACTGCACTGCATGCGCTCGTGAAACAGTCATTTTGGAATTTTTGCCCCAAATTTTCAACATGGGTTTTGGGACCCTTCTCATGAGCGATGTCACTGTCATGGCATTATTCAGGCCCAAAGGGTGATTCGTTGCAGTGACTGCAAAATCATCCTTGGCCCAAATCACGCCATGACAGTGAAATCATTCATGAGAAGCTGTCCCAAAACCCCATGTTGAAAATTTGGTGCAAAATTCAAAAATACCTGAATATGTACAATAAAGTTGAAAACCCCTATCAGCCCATTATACAGCTTACCGGCATTTCCTCAGTCGCGATCTGCTTTGAAGAGCGCAGGCGTTCCTGGTCCACGAGTCGTCGCGCCGAGTCGGGAGAAGCTGACGGGATTGGGCACCCCCGCCAGCACAGCATGGGGAGGGAGAGACAGTGAAGCTGACGGGGATTGGGCATCCCCGTTGGCTATACCATCGAGTCCAGCGTGGCATTTGAGGAGGCTTTGGGGCGCAGCACAGCCAATGGGGATTGGGCACTCCCGTCGGCTATAGGGTGTGTGCATGGGGGGAGCAGCATGCAGTATTCATGCGCGCGTGTGTGTGTGTGTGTGTGTGTGTGTGTGTGTGTGTGTGGGGGCTGCGCAGGGCAGGCGATATCTGATCGCTGCTCACTGAAGCATAGCTCCCCCTTTCAACTGTATGCCACTGCATTTTGGAGCTTGTCATAGACAGCTCCAGCATGCATTGGCTTACAGGGGCCACGCCTGCCAACACACTGACTGAATTGGAGGAGGAGGTGACACACCTCCGAAATCTCGGATGATGGCATTATGTTTCTTGCACATGATTTTGAAAGCAGCACAAGGGAAGTCACAGAGTTTGGAACTGTCTAATTTTGAAAGCAGCAAGGGAAATCACAGAGTCTGGAACTCAGTGCTTTGGCTTCTGAGAAGGAACTAGAAGGGGAACAGAATCAGATCTACAGTACAATAGCTTATTGTTGTTTTACATTGTTTCTTGTGGATTCTACTTGGTAGAAGGTTATTTATTTTCTTTCTTACTGTTAAAGCTAGCAGATGTATTTGGGGCTGTTGGAATTTTGAAACCTGTTTTGGTAGCTATAAGTGGGCTCATTTGTTTGATTCACTGTGTGGCAGGCTGCATTTAGGCTTGCTGATCCAACCAATCAGCAACTTCACTTCCCCTGATAGCCAACTACCAATATCTCTCTCATAATGGGAGTTTACTTCTGATACTCCTTTCACTGTCAGCCATGGGGTTCCACAAAGAAGATGTCCCTGTCACACAAACTAGGGTGATCCATCCGCCCAGTCTCTCTGAACCATCCCCTTTGGCTGACGCTCAAACCCTCACATATGCTCCACCATTGCTGCATCGACTACAGTGGTGTGATCACCATAAAGAGACACATACCACCACACATGTATTTCAACCAAGGCTCCACTGCTGGATATACAGATCCCCCCTAAGCCTAACCACCAAACTGCTACTTGGTGTCTCAACACAATCTCTTAAACCCACAGGGAGCACCCAAAAGAGTGGCAACAGAATAAAAGAAGGAGGACCAAAGACAGCCCCCTCTCCCTATCACTGGCAGCCCTCATGAAACTCCTGCTCTTTCTATTGCTCTGTATTGGTAATGTGGAAATCAACCCTGGACCCCCTGAATGTATCACCTCTCCATCAGACCTAACCTCAATTAAAGGCCTCAGTTTCCTGCATATTAATGTATGCAGTCTGTTGAAAAAACTTACACTGATACAAGCCTGGGTTGCCCATACCTTGCAAGACTTTCTTGTGGTATCTGAGACATGGCTCAAACCCACCACAGCAGACAGGGATGTTAACCTACCTAACTACCAGCTATTCAGAGCTGATCGCCAAACAAGGGGAGGTGGAGTAGCCATATATGCAAAATCCGGTATAGCTGTATCCTATATTGCTGCAACATCTATGCCCAAGGAGTTTGAATGCCTATCCCTAAAGTCTCTCCCCAATACAGCAGCTTTTCAGCTAGTTGGTTGCTACAGACCCCCCACTGCTGAACACAAGCTCTTATCCCATCTGGGGAACCTGCTCAAACCCAGCACTGAAGAAGTCGTTATTCTAGGTGACCTGAATTTCAACTGACTTACCCAAGAAGCTGCACCTCTGGTATCATTCTGTGATACATATGGGTTCACACAGCTAATTAATGAACCAACAAGAATTAATGCAAGGAATAGTAATAACAGCACACTACTTGATATCATGCTAGTGAATAAACCACATCTATTCACACACGCTGGAGTGCTTCTCTGCGTTATAAGTGATCACTGCCCCATCGCAGGGGTAAGATCCACCAGCATAACAACAAGCCCTGCAAAATTCCTCATGAGGAGATCCAAGAAAAACATCAATATTGAAGGATATTTGCATGATCTAGCTTACTCTCCACACTGGCAAGAGTTTTATCTTGCCCATTCTGTTGAAAAAGCTCAGCAGATGCTAAATAACATTATAATAAATGCCCTTAACACCCATGCCCCAATCTCTAGTATCCGAATAAAAACAAATCCTGTTGTTGGTTTACAGCTGACCTCAAAGCTGCACTGCTGGAGAGAGACAACTCTGGAAAATGGCAAGAAAAACCAAGAATGCAAATGACGGATGATCTTTAGGAAAGCCAGGAATAGATGCACCAAGAAAGTTAGGGATGCAAAGGCTGCCTTCTACTTGGCCGAACTTGACTCTTCCTACCATAATCCTGCTAGGTTTTGGGACACCATCAAGGGTATGGTGGGGCAGGATGCTAACAGGCCCCCTTCCAACTCAATTACACAACAGTTATGGCCCTATCACTGGCAAAATGGAAATTCTGGGCGCCTTCAATAACCACTTCACAACAGCTGGCCTTGCCTTTGACACCTCTCCAGCTAACCTGCTGAGGGAACAATTAAGCTCCCATTACACTGGTGATCAGAGAATTGACTCTTCCTTCAGCTTCAAATCTATACTGTTGAAACAAGTAGAGGATCTATTATGGCAACTGAATACCAAAAAAAGCTCAGGGGCAGACTCTCTGGACCCCTACTTTCTAAAGATTGCATGCCATGTACTTGCAGTCCCCCTAACACACATCTTTAACCTATCCCTAAACTCTGGCTATTCCACACTGTGGAAGACAGCCCAAGTGGTTCCCTTCTAAAATCAGGGATCCTATGGATCTTAATAATTACAGGCCCATTTCCATTCTACCAGTGCTATCCAAGATGCTGGAGAAATTAGTGAGTAATCAGTTAAGGAGTATCTTGACAATGCTAACCTCCTAAACCCAGCTCAATCTGGATTCAGGACCAAGCATAGCACTATCACTCTGCACTAGCCAAGGTCACAAATGACTGGCAATCCGAATTAGATAAAAGAATAATGTCTGTGCAGTATTCCTGGACCTGAGCAAAGCATTCGATACTGTGGACCACGAGCTACTACTTTCATCCCTGTACTCCATTGGCCTAGATCCATTCTCCCTTAAGTGGTTCAGATGCTATCTCACTGGTAGGTCACAGCAGGTAAAAGCTGAAGGTGACCTATCCCCACTAAAACCACTGTCAAGAGGTCCCCAAGGTTCTATTCTGGGTCCTATCCTTTTGCCATTTATATAAATAACATTGATTCAACCCTTACCAATTCCTCTGTACACCTCTTTGCTGATGACATTGTTCTGTATGTCAGCAACCATGCAGCTGCTGAGTGAAATCCTACAAACAGAGATTCTCCTGCTCACAATATCAGCTATCGAGAAAAAGCTTCTGTTAAATGCAAAGAAAACTAAAGCAATGATGTTCACAAATCAAAGCTCCACCAGCACATCCTCTCCAATCATTCTCCCCCAGCTATGCACTATACTTGGAGAAAATCTGGAGTATGTAGAAAACTTCAAATACCTAGGTGTGTGGATTGACAACAGACTTGACTTCACTCATCATTTAGAAGAACTGTTAAAAAAGCTTCGCCAAAGGCTTGGCCTTCTCTATAGATTAAAACCCTTCCTAAACAGAGACTCAAAGATGAGGTTAGTCCAGGCCATTTTCTATCATTGTTGACTATGCAGACTTCCTTTATAGTCACGGCCCATCTCCTACCATCACAAGTTGGATACTTTATATCATAGAGCAATAAGGTTCATTACAGATCTGCCATCTAATACTCATCATTGCTCTCTTTATGCTGCAGTTGGGTGGGTTTCCCTTCACCTCAGAAGGAACAGAAATGCAGCACTATGGATTTACAGAGCGTTGCCAAAAACTTCCAAACTATATCCTGGACTGCTTCACCCAGACCTCTCCTAGCTCCTATGCCCTAGAAGCAACAACATCATCCTGCTCAAATTGCCCAAATTCAACACCAGGCCAGGGAGGGCAGCAATCAGCTATTCTCTAGCTATAGCATGGAACACCCTACAAAAATCCCTAAAACTGTCCAATATCATTCCATTTGCATCCTTTAAACAGCATTGTACAGTCTTCTTCAAAGAAATGCAATTGCTACCACTAGAGCTAGCATTGTCATCTCACAAATCTCCTTCAAACCATATGTGTATTCCTTCCAGACAGAAACCCATCTTATGGCGCAGTAATACCTTCACCATCCTAGTATTACATTATGTTGAGTGTCTGCCATACCCCCACTGGGATATGTATATACTGTACATACTGTAAATATTAGCTTAACTTTCCTATAACCGTTTTTTATCATGTGAATTTACTGTACATCACTGTGTTTATAAACGTTATTTTCCCCTGTATGTATAACTGTCTTATATAAGTGTATGATGTATCTGTTGTGTATCAGCTATTGAACCTTGACCTTATCAGGTCCATCTTGTAAATGAGCCTTGCTCAATGATGGATGTTCGCCTGAATAAATAAAGATTTGATAATGATGATGATGATGCGTGCAAGCAAACATAAAAATGGCAGGCAGGAAACTGTTACACATTTTAGGTAGTCAGTTGCAACTTTTTATTTCTGAACTATTTTATTCTTTTGCTCATTATAACATTTTCTGTGTGATAGTATTATGCTGGATTTGTAGAATAGCACGCTGTCTGGCAGCTGCATATGTAGTTCTATTCCACTATGTGATCAGCACTGTGTCCTTACTAACTGTGACATCACAAGTGACTGACATGGCAGCCACTTGAGAAACTGTTCCTGAGCAGCTGTGATGTCACAGTCAGTGACGTCACAATGCTGATGATGTAGTGAGAGTAACAGCAAGTGAAAAATCTACTTATGCAAAGGGGAAATAAAAAATACCTCAGGTATTAAAGTTAATGGTAGACTGCTTTTAAAAAAGAATATTAGTTATAGCCACTACAGCAGCCCTTTAAGCAGCTATGTAAACATTTAATCCAGAATTGTGTAGTCCACATTAAGGAGGGAGATCAGGAATCAGATGGAGCACAGAACACATTGGAGAGGATCTTTATCTTCCTCACAAGGCTGTGATAGTAGCCTACTGCTGCATGGCCTAGGGAAGGCAACCCATGTCTTTCATTTCCTGGAGGTTGTCCTGGGTATGTGGTCCCACAATACCCCCCACCAGCCAATGTCCTAGTGCTTCTTCCTTGCATTCCTGAAATCATTCCCTGCAGTTCTGTCATTGTGCAGTGTGCATCTAGCTTTCCCCGCTGGTCCTTGTCCAGCTTTGATAGCTGCATACATACCAGAAAGACCTTCATTCTCTCTATCTGTTACCCCTTGTTACCCATCAGTGGCATAAATCTGCATGTTATAATGCCTAAAGAGACTGTTACTGTCCCTCTGATCCATCAGACCCCTTCCCCCCTTGATGCCTGGAATTTTAGAGTACCCTGACAACCACTTTAGTCTGTGAGCAGAGAGGCAGCCTGCCTCACCTCCCCCCTTTTAGTATGCCTGTCTAGTGTGCTATTGGCAAACTGTTTGCATGGTGGATTTGGTATAGAAGGTATACCTTTTACAAAGAAGCCAGCGTATAATCCCTTGAGAGCATTTCCCTTTTTATGCCTCATCTCCATTTCCTCAGTTTGCTGCGGCAAAGTGTGTATTTCCTTGTCCATTTCTTTTTTCCTGGCTGATGTATAAGCAATAACTCACCCTTCTTATATGTGCCTCATATCCTTCCCACTCTCACTGTGTCCCCATGTCTCCCTTAGCATTATCCTAAAATAGAGACACAAGAAAAATGAACTTGAGGTACAAAGCAAGTGCTCAAATTGTGCTGATAAAATTGAAAAAAACAACACAAAACAAATATACAGACATTTGCAATCACATAATCTATCCAGTTGGGACCTCCACAGATTGAGCTGGGAACAAGAACTGGGTACCACCATGAACCCGCAGACATGGGGAAAGTGTTGGGAGCATGCACAGACAAACAAAATAGATCCCAAAATGCAACTTATACAGGAAAATATCCTGGGGCATTGGCACAGGACACCAAATTGGTGAAAATGGGCCTGCTAGAGTTGGACAGATGCTGGATATGTCAACAGGGAAAGGGCACTACAGCTCATTTTCTTTGGGACTGCCTGATTCTTCATCAGTACTGGGAAGGAGTGATAGATACTCTTCAACAGGTCACACAGACACAACTTCTGAAATGCCAGATTTCTGGGTCATGGGAGATGCAACCTCCTTGAGGGGAGCTCCAAAGTCAATTGTCAACTTCCTGTACTCCACAACCATATAAGCCAGAAGACAAATTTTAATGGCATGGAGAAATCTGCCCCGCTCCCAAGAACTGTACACTGGAAAGCAGGGCTCTTTAGAGAGGCAGAGTTTGTCAGATTAAAGCATTATAATAGTGGCACAGATAACATTTAGGATAAGGGGTGGGCACCCTGGGTATCATATGTAACAAGGTCCTAAATGGCAATGTTCTCTGCTTATCATATAAGAGTCTCAGTGGAAAGAGCAGAACATGTGTCTTACTCTAGGACAAACTAGATAAACAACCATTACACACTGATCCCACTTGCCAATACCTTTAGGCAAACAGGAAGCACAGTGAGGAAACATTTGACATTTAACAGGACACTTTCACTACATGTACAGTATATAGCATGACTCATTCTTTTTTAATGCATGTGACTGATATAATTTGGATTGACTCTGCATGTGCTGAATATATAAACTCTGTTTCGTCACCTTTTTTGTTCTGTAGTAGCTTTTTATATACTTTCTGTGTTTGCTTGCATGCATGTGCAAGAAACATGTTGCAACAGCTTGCTAGAGTAGCAGGTTGTGGAGGTGCAGTCATGTTGTGGCCAATGCTCCTACTGCTTTGTGGGGCTTGCCTCTGTGGCACCAATAAATGATCATGCTGTCTATGACAGCAGTGCAAAAATGTGCCACAAACTTGAAACATTTTCGCTGCTGCAGTGAGGGAGCACCTCCTCATTGCAGGGTGTGCCTTGCCCCATTGTTACATTTCATTAAAAATGGTGGTGGCTGCCACTGTCCACCTCTAGTTCCCAGAAAGCCAATGTAGGGGGGTGCCCAATCCCCCCTGTCAGCATGCCCCCTGCCCAGTTAATTTACTGACAGGGGAGCCCAATCCCCATCAGCATAATATCCTCTATAAAAATGTATGTGCCGAGGGGGTGCCCAATCCCCCTCGGCATCATGCTCCCCCCAAACACAGACCCTGTTTCTTTTTTTGCCGATGGGGTGCCCAATCCCGTTGGCTCCAGTCCCCCAAAGAAAGAAACACTTAGGTGTACGTTGACAAAATTCAGAAAATAACTTTCTGGCGTGCATTACACAGTTTCCATGCGCTTCGTAACTCGAAAATCTTGATGTTTTCAGTCCAGATTTTCAACATTGCCATTTTTTCACACCTCCATATGAAAAGTACAGCTGTCATTTTTAACATCTTGCCCTAAATGTGTTTTTTGCACATCCAGTGCATAATGGCCTGATCTCTGTGGGAAATCAATGTTTGGGACAGATTAAGAAAATCACAGTGACACTGTTCATGAGCGGAGGTCCCAAAATGCCTATGTTAAAAATCTGGTGACAAAATTCCACAAAATGAGCATGTTACAAACATGCATTGCGTGGTTTCCATGCACATTTGTAACTTCCAGAATTTTTTCTATTTTCACTCCAGACTTTGAACATTGCCAGTTTTGCACACCTCCTTATGAACAGTTCAGCTCTAGTTTTTCACATCCTGCCTGAAATGTGGTTTTGCACATCTGGCACACAGTGTGCACAGTTGCTGTTCAAAATCAACGTTCAGGACAGATTAAGAAAATCACAATGCCACTGTTCATGAGCAGAGGTCCCAAAATGCCTATGTTGAAAATCTGG
The DNA here is from genome assembly GCA_016271365.2 of Neoceratodus forsteri. Lineage (NCBI taxonomy): Eukaryota > Metazoa > Chordata > Ceratodontiformes > Ceratodontidae > Neoceratodus > Neoceratodus forsteri. The sequence continues at coordinate 1,104,423,798 of CM057449.1, read as the reverse complement.
TATAAAAAAATCCCCCAAATAATTGCATTATGGGTGTGTGTTGCATAGTTTATATGCACACTCATGAATTTACCAATTTGTTTATATTTTCACTCCAGATTTTCAACATTGCCATTTTTTATACCTTCTCATGAACAGTACAGCTATCATTTTTTTCATGCTGTTCAGAATATGTTTTTGTACCTGTGGCAACAAATGGCACAGTTGCTGTGCAAAATGGGTGTTTACTCACCTGGTAAAGGTGATTGTGTTGGTTGGCATCCATGGCACTCCAGACATTACCTCATGGGTTTCAGCCCACCTGATAGGCTAGTGATGCACTGACCCAGATCAAATTTCCAGCATATCCAGGTCCCAGAAACCCCTGCTCTCCAGTTTGAATCATGCATCTGAACAAGGCAGTAGCACACCAGGAACCCCTGTCTGCTCCTCAAGGTAAGAACCTCTTTAAAAGAAAAAGACTGAGTTTTCTGTTTAGCATATAACGTCTAGATACCATATTTCTAGCACCTTTATTGATTAGGGCAGCTAATTGCCTTTTTATTATGTTTTACTATGCTTTATTATGTTTGTTGTATCGTGACTAGATTGCAACGCGTGGTGGGGGCGCTTAGTATCCTTCCCCTGGTTGGTGTCTCTCCCAGCGTTTTGCTTGTTTCATGGGGAGAGGTCCCCCGCCTGCAGTGGGACCCAACAGCTGTTGTTTTTTTCAGCCCTCGGCCTCAGGGCATTCCGCCTAGGCCGCAGGCTGTTATAGCATGGCCGCCACGTGGCCTCTTCCGCGTCAGCGCTCACTCCCCCCTTCCATCTTCCCCCTCCCTCCTCTTCTTTCCACCACCCGATGGCGGTCCTCCCTCTCCCGGCGCCGTTGCGCCGTGTCCTCCTCTCAGTGCCATTGTGCTGTGGTCCTCCGCATAGGCGGACGGAGAGTGAGAGGGGCAGGAATCCGCTAGGCCTCGCTTAGGGCCTCGCCCCTCTTGCACTGACGCACCCACCTAGGCTTCCACTAGGCCTTCCGGTGCGTCAGCCGGACATCCGCCTATGCTGCCTCCCTCGCTCCTGCGAGGGAGATCCCATCACTATCCCCTCCACCGGAGAGCCGCTCCTAGCGGTTCCCTCGCGCCGCGAGGGAGGTCTCAGCCCTCTCTCCACTCTCTCCCTCGCACGACCACCTGGTCGCCGCTCGCTCTCGCGGCATGCGGGGTGGCCAGCGGACGTCCCTTACAGCTTGGGAGAAAGAGAGAGAGGGAGAGAGAGAGAGAGAGTCAGGGAGAGCCTAGGCTCCTGAAGCCACACAGAAGGCCTTCAGAGGGATCCGGGGGGGGGCGGAAGAAGGGCCATGGATGAAATCAGACAAATGTTTTTAGGGTAGCATAGAGTGCTATGCATACCCAGGTTGGCCCTCTCTCCTCCTCAGTGGGGTCAAAAATAGGAAAAGGGGGAGGCAGTACAGCATAGTGGTTAAGGCTCTGAGCTACAAACCTGGCGACCTGGGTTTGAATCCCACAGTCCCCACTTGAATTCTGTGTTACGCTGAGCAAGTCACTTAACTTCTCCCAGAGGCAGTATGGTGTTCGGGGGAGAAAGGCTAATGAAAGTAAGTCCTAAGCCTTGCCTCGCTGGAAGGATCAGTGGTGACTACTCCCAATGGTTTACTCAGAGGACGGCCTGGCGTAGTAGGGCCTTTGACCCGTTTTAAATGAGTAGCGGTCAGAGTATATTGAACTAGGTACTGCCTAGCCCACTTGGGTAATTAGAATTTGTTGTGTTCCTGAGTTTTAGGGGTGAGGCAAGGCCGGAATCTGGCCCCGGGAGAAGCCGACAGAGAAGGATCGGGACCCCTACTCCCTTCCACGCCAGGGTTCCATTCCACCACCCGGGTCCCTCACACAGCAACCCCGGCAGGTGTTTTCCTTCCTCGTATGGTCATCTTTCGGTGCCTCGGCCACCTCACATAGCGGGCACCAGACCACCACCCGACGTTGCAGGGGTCCTCACGATAGCACCCCCCAACCTCGGGCACACCATCTGCAGCCTCTGTGATGTGGGATACCTTATCAAGAAAAAGAAAAAAAAAAAAAAAAGGGGAGGGGGTGAAAAGCAGGACGGCCTCCTAAATCTACCTCTCTCTATTCCAGATGGTGAAAGCAAAGAAATGCTCCGCGTGCAGCGCCATCCTCCTCCCCCAAACCCTGGGCCCCCGATGCGTGGCCTGCCTTTTAGACGACGACGACTCATCCTTAGAATGGACACCACTTCTGGCCTCCAGTAACCCTGGCCCTAGCACCTCTACATGGATGGATCCGGGCTCCCTCCTGATCCAGAATCAACAGGCCGCGGTGGCCATGATGGAAAGCCAGCAGAACTTTATGCTTAAGATCATGGAGAAGCTGGAGTCCCTTACCCAAAGTAGGACAAGACCATCCAACCTGGAACCTGAAAAGGCGGGGAGCCAGCCGGAAGAACTCCCGATTCCTGAGGACCCTCTCCCGGTCATCCTGGTCGACTGCTCGCATGAGGACGGAGAGAGAGATGATGCTGGGGATGAGGAGGGCGGTCGGACACAGAGGACACCCGAGCTACAGTGGCCCTTCACTAACCCGAAGTTATGCCCTTGACACCGGTCCCAGGGCTCATGAAGGTGATCAAGGCCACGATGGGATTCGACCCCAAATTGGATGCCATAAAATGGTGATTTCACTTAAATAATCCAGATTTCTTACTTTCCTGTTAAAACTTTGCATTGTCCCATATTTGTACCTCTGTACCATTCCTTGGCAATTATAGTTACACCAACTGTACACTGGGACTCTGTACATAATTCTCTGACTCTGTATTTATTGTGTATTCCTAGTGCCTACCATGCATTATTTGTATTTTATTTTCTTGATGATCCATGTTCCGCCTCTAGTAGGTCATAGCTGGAAAAGAGCACAATAGGTCTCTGCTTGCTTACTTCACAAAATACATTCTAAATTAAATACATTTCCAAAAAACAAGCTTAATTTGCATGGTTTCCTAGTATGGAGAAGGGACAGGAAGAAATAGGGTTGGGGGTTGGGCATATAGACCAAAAGGTTTATAATATCAAAGAATTTAATGGCATCTTTACTCTGTTGCTGGAACGGATTGGAAAGTATGACACTGGAACATTTGTTGCCAACTACCAATCTCTGTTGTTTCATAGGTTACTTTAGAAAAAGGGTAAAACACTAGGACACTTCTGATTGACTAAGAGACTTGTCTAGGTGGGCATTTTTAAAACAACAATGCCCACCTAAAACAAGTCCCTTTGCCAGCTGCCCCATTACCCACTGAAATCCCTTTGCCATCTCCAAAACAAAATTACAAAACCATCATTTTTTTTCTGTCACTTAGCAGGTGAGAAACAGAGTGGCAGACAGGAAGACCAGTGAAGTGGAAGACATAATTTCACATAACTTTAAAAAAAAAACCTTTAATTTTAAGTGGCATCGAGCAGCCAATTTTCTTAGAACACATTGTGCAGTAAAAGTCACCCACAGTAGATGTCCACTCACCCCCTGTGCTGACAACGATCCTCAAACCAAGTCTCCTGATGTGTTCAGTTTGTAAATCAACCTGCTCAATACTCCACAGCAGAACTCCGAATAGCAAAATCAAACAAAAGCATAGAAATCTATCTGCTTTTTGTAGGTCATTTTTTTTCTCTCTCACAGCTTGTTCAATGTCCCTTGTGCAAAATCTATGAATGGTCCATCCATATTCATCAGCTCATAGCATAGCCACCCACCTGCCACCACCACTCTTCATCCCGATTCCCAACACACTGCCTTTTAAAACTGAAGCCTTACTCAGTACCCCAGCTGTAAAACAAATATCAGGAAAACAGTCTCAGAAAAGCATAATATCCTGTATTTACAACTTAGTGTTTTTTCCTGCTAGCTCATTTGCCTGCCACTCAGATAGATTCCTGATGCAGTCATCATAAAAAAAATGAAGTAATTAGAAAAAAACACAAGCCCCATCTGTGCATATGTGTGTGTGTGTGTGGTGTTAGAGAGGGGAACCATGACAACCAGCAGCTCAAGTAGAACAAAACTCTGCAGGTAAAAAAACAAACAAAAACAAAACAGCATTCTAAACAAGGCACAAGAACAATTTTATGATAAATAAATGAAACGGCTAAGAGTTTTAATGTTTAAACACCAAATTATTTTTTTTAAGCATGCATAATACAGTGACTCATTTTCTAAGTGTAATAATACCCTCCAGGGTGGGTAGTATTGAGTTATACCAACCCTTCTAGGGGCTATAAGGCCCTCCACCTGCAATGTTGGGCCTCATTACACCCCTGGGTTGTGGGTATACCCCAATATTGCCCATCCTGTTGGGTGTTTTGCTTACATAGTCCCCCTAAACTTGATGTAAGAACCCTTGCTAATCTTGCCAGTTTCCTTAATCCTTTCAATTAAGGCATGCCATTTTAATGTTTTTCAGCAACATATTACAAATTAGGCTCAAAAGAAAAAGAAATGGCATATTAAAGGTTTACAGGCACAAAACTAAAATGGGTGAAGGTCAAATTTACATTTTGTTTAAGAATATAGAAATATTCAACAGAGTACTACAAAAGGCCCATATCTTGAATAAGATGGGGCTACATATAGCAGATATAGTAGCCTTAGAGATAATGGCAAAATCTAGCCCAAGTATTGGGAGTTATCCCTCAGAAAACATACACAACAAAGTAATAAAACTGGACAGTTAAAGGAGCAGGTAAACTTGTGCAATCAGATATTCACTCAAAATAAATATCTTGCTTTAGATGGGTATGATGGATGGCCATCATAGATAGAATTTGAAGTATCTTCCCACTTTAATGAGGTAGAGCAAATGGTTAGTACGGTATCCCAGGAAAATTCATAGTTCCTCCATAATGTATTACTTTTGTGGAATATTGCTAGTCTTAATACGAAATACCAAGGAGATGACTGGAATAGATTTCTAAAGAATTTTATGATTATTTGTATGCAAGAAACTTGGCATGATGTAATAGATAACATTGAGCTAAATGGTGTTCTTACTATCCATAGACCTGGGACAAAAAATAGCCAAATTAGGAAGGATGGCTGCTGGTCTTCTCATCTATATCAAATTGGGAGTTTTTGAACAGGTGGTAAAATTAAGGGAGGATGATAGCTTTCTGGGTGTAAGAATAAAGGGTTAAACATATTCTTTTATTATATTTAACTGTTATATTCCTCCTGCCAAATCGATTTTTTTTCTAGTAATGTATGGGACAAACTTGCTGACTCAGTTTAAGAGTGTCAGCTAGAATATCCAGATGCTCATTTGTTATTGATAGGAGACTTTAATGCCAGAATTGGCACTTTTGATGGCATATATGATAGTACAATTTTGAATTGGTTGTTTCCATCAGATGTCAATTGCAATAGAACTAATATGAAAACTAATTTACTGTTCCCTTTAAATGGGTACCTGAAAAGTGATATATTAGGATCCCCTACTTTTTTTACACAACTGGGATCTTCTGTCCTAGACTTGGCAGTTTGAAGGGGGCCTGTGGATTGCTGGGACGCTTTCACTGTCGTTCTCAGAACTGACAGCGATCATTTTCCAATTATTCTTGCTGGAAGCCTCCTAACTCCTAATGAGCATCTGGCTAATGATAACAGACTATCAGACAGAATGGAAATTAAATATCTTATGGTCTGTTGCCTTAGAAAATAATATTAAAACTGAAATTAATCTGTTCTTATTAGACTGGACTGTACAACTAAGAAATGAATCCTCACTTAATGTTTTAGATAAGAATCTGCAGGAATGTTTCACAGAGATACGACATGATTTATATATTGAAGGGACTTGGAAAAAAAACACCTTGATAGTTAGTAATGGCTGGTTTGATCAAGAATGTAAATTACAAAAGAAAAGACTTAGAGCAGTATTTAGATATGCAAAATTAAGGGCAATAGGGAAAGTACTCACAAATTAAAAAGAGCTAGAAAACAATATAAGCTTTTTTCTTAAATTCAAAAAAGATAGCATTTTCAGTGTTATAATTTTGGGCTAGTAGCGATGCAATAGCGAGGACAGCGACCAGAAGGGAGAGATAGGTAGGAGGGTTTAGGTAGAGGTGTGTGCGTGCTGCAGCCAAGCCAGCCCTGTGGTGTGGTGGAGTGATGGTGTGGTGGTGAGGTGGTGAGGGTGGCTGGCTCTGGTGCAGTAGGCACTGGGTTTGGGATGGAGCAGGGGGAAATAATTTTGCTGCTGGTTATGGCTGCTTTTTTTTCTATTCCCATGCCAGAGTGTTGTCCCCTTCTCGACATGCATCCCACTGGAGTTGGTAATCCAAAATCAGGGGTGTGTGTGTGTGTGTGTGTGTGGGAGGGGGCTGCACTAAGTTTTCTGGAAGTGTGGTTGCTGAGAAGTGCATATTGCCGATTTGCTTTTTGGCGATGTGCACTCGTCATCATAGTGATTGCTGTTTTGCACCCGCTATTATGACATGGAACCAATAAACTGATTCATTGACAAGTCTTTTTAGTAAATGCATAGCAGAAAATTGTATGCGACCTCATGGAAAGGTTCAGTTATTGTCCCCACATATAATCAAACTATAGCCAGAGCAAATAGGGCTGCATAATGACTTTTTACGGCAATTAGGAGCCATCTACAGGGAAAATCTTTCCATAGACTTCTATTGGTTATATTTCCAGTGTAACCAATGCAAGTGTATGGGAAGAATTTTCCTGCACCGGCCAGGTCTACTGCCAGTGTTCAAAGGTCTTAGAAGGTGGGTGGAGAGCAGTGTCCTCATGTGGCTTCTTGGCAGTTCTGCAATGAATGAGGCAGAACCAAATCTCCAGGGTGCATCTTTCTGCCCAGACTGAGCACTGGATGCTTCCATTGGCTGCTGAAACCTTGCCCACTAACACTACTGGGTACCAGAAAATTCTAACAGACAGCATACAGAAAGATGAATGTTATTAAAATGTTTAGGAACTGCAGTGGAAATAGCAAAACCATTTCTAAATCCCACACATATTACTTCTAACTGCATATTGATTTGCAGTGTGGAAGAATTTGCAATGTCCATTTATACCATACTTTATGGTACACATGCAACACGTGTTATTTGTTAGGGAAGAACTGAGGCTTTAGTTGGTAAGAGCCAGAAAAGAAAGAAACATATTCCAGCAATTCTAACGACCTCAATATGAAAAGTAAAATTCTTTTGCTGCTCAGATGCACCATGAGATTCCTTTTTCACATGTACACATGTACATATAAGTTTTTTTAATGAAAGTTGATTGAATTTTATCAATTTTTAGTAACATTCAATAGACAAGCAGAAAGACTTATATGTATACTGTACATGTGAAAATGGAACCTCCACGGTGCTCCTGAGCAGTAAAAGAATATTACTTGTATAGTGTATCAAGGTCTTCAGAATTACTGGATTTTGTTTCAGGCTGTTACTAACTATAGCCTCAGTTCTTCCCTATCAAATAACATGTGTAGCATATGTACCATACAGTATGGTGTATGTGGACATTGCACATTCTTTTACATTGCAAATCAATATGCAGTTAGGAGTAATATGTGTTGCATATAGAAACTGTTTTGCAATCTCATTTTATAAAGTAGGGTAACACAGAAACATAGAAACATAGAATTTGATGGCAGATAAGGACTGCCTGGCCCACCTAGTCTGCCCATTTTTCTACCTAACAGATAAGCTGCAAATCCTAGTTAACCAACAGCCTACTTCCTGCTACCCCCCACTAGAATTGCCTTATGTCAGTCCCATGCATTCTTGAATTCCCCCACTATTTTTGACTCTATGACCTCCTCAGAAAGGCTGTTCCATACATCTACAACCCTCTCTTTGAAGAAATACTTCCTCACTTTACCTCTGAGCTGTTCCCCCTCTATCTTCAAATTGTGCCCCCTTGTTTTTGCGCATCTCTTTTTCTGAAAGATGCCACCCTCTTGGACTTTGTTGATTCCTTTGAGGTATTTGAAAGTTTCTACCATGTCCCCCCTCTCCCTCCTTTCTTCAAAGCTATACATCTTAAGATTCTTTAGTCTTTCTTCATATTTCTTCTGGTGCAGAACCCCCTGCACCATTTTGGTTGCCCTCCTCTGGACAGCCTCCACCCTGTCTATGTCTTTGTGGAGATGGGGTCTCCAGAACTGTACACAGTACTCCAGATGTGGTCTTACCAACTGTCTGTACAGAGGGCCAACAACTTCCTGTTTTCTACTGGTGTTGCCTCTCCCTATGCATCCTAGTATCCCCCCAGCCCTCCTTACTGCCTTCTCACATTGCTGGCCCACCTTTAGGTCATCTGATATGACTACCCCAGGTCCCTTTCCATTTTTGTTGTTGTCAGTATCTCACCCCCATTGTGTACTTTTCCCCTGGGTTTTTGTTTCCCAAGTGCATTACTTTGCAATTCTTTGCATTGAATCTAAGCTGCCATACATTTGACAATTCCTCCAACCTTGCCAAGTCCTTTTCATCCTTTCCACCCCACCTTGTGTATCAACCCTGTTGCAGATCTTTGTGTCATCTGCAAAGAGATATACTTTTCCTTCCAGTCCCTCTGCAATGTCACTTATAAAGACATTAAAAAGGACTGGCCCCAGTACTGAACCCTGTGGTACCTCACTAGTAACCCTCCTTTCTTCACTGTGGACTCCATTTACTATTACCCTCTGTGTCCTATTGTTCAGCCAGTGTTTCACCCAGGCTACCTCCCTGAGACCCACTCCCAGGCTGGCTAATTTGTTTATTTATCTTTTGTGTGGGACTGTGTCAAATGCCTTGCTAAAGTCTAGGTAGGCCATGTCCACAGCTGCTCCCTGGTCTACTACTTTGGTCACCCAGTCAAAGAAATCAATTAGATTTGTCTGACATGACCTTCCTGCTGTGAATCCATGCTACCTTGGGTCTTGTGCCTCACTGGCCTCTAGGTACTCAACAGTTCTTTCCTTCAGAAGTGATTCCATCATTTTCCCTACCAATGAGGTCAAACTGACAGGTCTATAGTTTAATGCCTTTGTCTTGCTCCCCACTTTTGTGAAGGGGAATCACATCTGCCCTCCTCCAGTCCTCAGGTACCACACCATCCTCCCATAATTTATTAAAAAGGGTAGTCAATGGTGTTACTAGTTCTTTCCTTAGTTCTTTTAGAATTCTGGGGTGAATCCCAGCAGGCCCCATTGCTTTATCCACCTTCAGTTTTAAGAGTTCTTTCAGAACTCTTTCTTCTGTGAAAGGACTGATATCTACCCCCCTCTCCAGAGTGCTTCTATTGACTGGATTAGGTATCTCCCCCTGCTTTTCCATTACAAATACTGAGCAGAAGTATTCGTTCGGTATCTCTGCTTTTTCACTGTCGCTCTCTGCCCAACCACCTTCCTCTTTATTCAGCATCAGTATCCCTGCCTTAGTCTTTCTTTGCCCCCTAATGTACCTATAAAAAGGTTTTATCCCCCTTCTTAACCGAGTTGGCTATCTTTTCCTTAGTTTGGGCCTTTGCTATTCTGACTGCCTTCCCCACTTCCTTCTGCTTTAACTGGTATAGTTCTCTGTCCTGCTCTTTCTGTGTTTCCTTATACTTCCTGAATGCTATTTTTTCTCCCTAACCTTCCCCACCACTTCTTTTGAGAATCTTAGTGTTTTTTTCTTTTGGTTTGATTTGTTTATTTGCCTCACACAAAGGCTTGTTGCCTCTGTGATGGCAGTTTTGATGCTTCCTCATTGTTGCTCCTTCCCACCTTCTTGCCTGTTTGCTAGTGCTTTTCTGAGGCACTCTCCCATTTTGACAAAATCAGCCCTCCTGAAGTCCAATATCTTCACTTTTGTATGGCTTGACTCTACAGCTTGGTTTATCATGAACCACACTGTTTGGTGGCTGCTTATTCCCAGATGGCTACCCACTTCAAGATCAGAGATCCCTTTTCTATCCCCATTTGAGAGCATGAGGTCTAAGATTGCTCCCTCCCAAGTGGGTTCCAAAACTAGCTGTCTGAGGCATGCCCCATGTAGGGCATCGAGAATGGCCCTGCTCTTGGATGTGGCTGCAGCAAAGGTGCTCTAGTCAACATCTGGCATATTCAGGTCCCCCATCAGCAATGTCTCCCCTTTCTCTGCTATCCTAAGGATGCCTTCTATCATTTCCTTGTCCATTTCTTCCCCCTGAGATGGGGGTCTGTATATAACCTCTGTGCAGATTGTGGTGCCATTTCCAGTCTCCAGGGTGACCCACAGTGCCTCCTCTCCTCCCTGTTTACCTTTTAGTTCTGTTGCTTTGATCTCTTTCCTTCATTTACATAGAGAGCTACTCCTCCTCCTTGAATGTTGGTTTAAGTGATGGTTTGACTCCAGAGCCTGAATATACACTCATAGGCAGCTTCCCATTTTATGTTGGATCTTCCCACGGCTTCCAGCAGTCTAACTGACAGGAACACATGATCTCCACTTGTACACTGCAGGCACTAAACATTTTAATAAAAATAATCTTGCTCTGTGCTTTACATTAGAATGTAATCCAGTCTATATATTTTTATTTCTGACATGAGCACCCTTACCCATTGTACACATTTTTCATAATGGAAACATAACCACATCCCTGTTTCAACATAGTAGCATTAGCAGCAATAACAGTAGCATGCCCAAATGTCAGATCTGAAGTAACAAAATGCTGTGATCCAAAATGTGTCAGAAAACATAACAGTAAAATGTGGTATTGCAGATTTGTGGCACAACAGAAAACATTATTTTGCAGTCTTATGTTTTCAAAGTTGTTACCTAGCTTGAGATAAATGAATGCCTGGTTCAAACCCCATCAGAACCACTTTTATTTTATTTATTTATTTTTTATTTATTTGAGGTAATCAGGTAGACCTTTGAGCCAGGGGCTTATTTACAGAGTTTCCACATCAAAATACAAAACAAGTAAGCAAACAAGTGTAATGATAAATACAAGGTGAAGTAAAACAGAGAATAATACTATTAATGGCAGTTTGTTCTAACAAGGGTTATATGAGAGATTACATGTTACAGTAATGATGAACATGAGTTTAACATGCTGGAAAATGTGTAACAACAGGCAAAAAATAAAATAACCTGGAAGAGGAGAGGAGGGAAGGAATAGCCAGAGCTGTTGGCGGACCAAAAGGTCTGTTGTCAGCAAACCAGAAAAGGGGTGAGAGCCTGAAAGTGTATAAGGGAAAGTGCTAGAGAAAGGAGTTGGAGAGGGGGGATTGGGGAAGGGGGGATTAGTCAAGTAATGATACAACACGAGAGCTAAGAAGTGAATTAGGGAAGTGCAATAGAGGAGAGGCGTATAGGGGAGTCATGAGAGGGGCACAGGTCAGAGTGGAGAACGGAGTGAGAAAGGAGGGCAGAGGAGGTAGGAGGTAGGGAGGGAAGACATAGTGGGAGGGGCAAGAGAGGTAGGGGAAAGGCGATACTAGGGGAGTAAGAGTAGAGATAGGAGGGGGAGAGTGTGTAAATGATGCAGGAGGGAGAGGGGAAAAGAGGAGAAAAGAAGACATCAGAAGGAAAAAGACTGAGAGGGGAAATGGGATGGAGATTGAGGGGTTGGGGTGGGAAAGAGGAGAAAGTCACAGAGAACCATAGGTGGGCAGAGAAAGAAAGGGCAGTAGGAGAAGGAAGGGACAAGTGAAAAGTGCAGGGGGGTAGAAGGGAAAGGAGGAAAGAGCAAAATGTGCAGGGGGTGGGGGGGGAGGAGAGAGAGAAGAAAGCTGAAACCAGAGGCTTAGTAACAAGAAATGGGGCTGGCCTTAGCTAGATTATGCAGTCACAGCCACTGGTAGCTGTAAGGAGTGCCTGAAGTTTAGCTTGCACATGATGGCCTGGGAGCACTTATGTTGCTCATGTGCATGGCTACTGTTGCAACATAGGATTTATGTACACATATACAATATGTTTTTAAAATCTGCTTTGAATAAATTTTGCTGTAGAATCTGTACCCATTTCCCTGTAGTAGTAAGGTTAAACTGATTCCAAGTGAAGAAGGCACATAATATAAATGGACAGTAAAGGTAAGCAGAGGGAATAACAGAACATAATTTGAAGGATAGTTGAACTCCACTTTTGTGCCAGAAATGTCAGTTAAAATGGATCCCAGAGTGAAGCAGAATACACAGTGTCCGTTTACAGAATGTGCCTCCTTAGGTTGGAATCAGTTTAACCTCCTTGCTACAAGCAAATGAATGCACATTCTGCAGCAAAATGTATTCAAAGCAGATTTAAAAAATATATGGATTCTTAAATCCCACATTGCAACAGTAGCCATGAACATGGTTGAATGTCAGGTGTGAATGAGAATAACAGCCTTTAACATGACACTATCACTCATGCCTTTCACCACAACAGACAGATTCAAGAGTCTATAACACCAAACAACCACAATTGCCAGGGCTCAATCCCGTACTAAAGAGTAATGCAGATGAGGTGCCACTTGCCTTTAGTAAAAACTAATGGAGAGCTAGAAGGCTCAGCAGTGGCCACACTTTGCAGTGCACCCATGACAAAACTTAACTCACAGTGCAAAATAAAATTACCTAGCCTACCATCATCTTGTAGGTCTTCTAGAGTAAAAAATGTAATAGTGTTGCATAACAGCTTCATTCAGTTAATTGAGAATCCATGTGATCAAACCAAACAAACTGACGCTGCATCAGGTACAAGTAACAGCACATATTGATCTGGTTCAGCAACTATCTCAAAAGAACAGTCCCACAAGAGTCATTGATCGTCATCAGTCGTCCAAATGCGGTATTAAGTATGGAGTCCCACAGGAGTCAATACTTGGGCCCCTTCTCTTTTCTCTATTTATAAACAGCTTACCATCTGTATGCTTGTGAACAAACATCATCCTTTATGCAGACGACAATGCTTTATACTGCAAAGACGCAAACCCCTCCTCGCTCCTCTCCATTCTCCAATCAGATTTCAGCAACTTACAAACCTGTTTCACCTCTCAGGGAATAGTCCTGAATTCCAAAAAAACTAAATGCATGGTTTTCGCTGGCACTCGCAAACTATCAAATTTCAATTTCTCACTCTGAGACAATGATGGCTTGGCCATAGAGCGGGTGAGCAAATTCAAATAACTTGACCTCACATTCGATGAGCATTTCTCCTTCGGCCAACATGTAGCCCTTATAATCAACAAAATCTACCAGAGACTTGGGCTCCTTTACAGGATCAGGAAATTCCTCATCCTGGAATCAAGAAGTAGGCCAGCCTCCAGTCTACTCTTGCCTTTCCTAGACTATGGATCCATTATCTACTCCCCTCAGTGCAACACTGTCATGTTCACTAAACTCAAATCAGCTTACAATAACATCATCAGATTTGTGATGGGGCTTCCCCGTCATACTCACAGCTGTGCTCTATATGAGGCAAGTCATTGGTTATCCCTTGAGAACAGGTTCACGTGGAAAGTCTCTACCTTTTCTCTATAAAATCCTCAATAATCAACTTCCACACAGCATTTCCTTTCTTTTCAAGGAGGCCTGTCCCATCCATCAAACTAGAAGCTCTGCTTCTTCCCTGTGACAGGGAGATCCTGCCACTCTTCAGGACTGACCTTTCTTAAATCTGTTCCAGCAGTTCTTCTGTTTCTTAGCCTAATCTGTCCTTTACAATTTCTAGTCCATAAGGTTGGCCACCTATAGGCACCCCGTCCCCTTTCTTGACTATGCTCTAGTGTCATATTTAACTTTCCTTTTCCCTCTCAGGTCCTTGTAAAGGGAGGTTATTGTGGTGACCTCTGAGCTTATGTAAAATAACAGGCTGTGTTTATCGTTGTTGGATTTAGTATGTAATAGCACTATGTCATAAAATACCTTAATGTATGTACATTATGTTTATGAAACCTGAAAATGTTGACAACACAATGGCACTAGGTGTTTTTTAATAAAGATAAAAAGTACTAGGTGACTGTATTATAGAAATTAAATTGGTTGTGTTGTTAAATGCATGTAAAGTGGTACCATGCATTCATGCTGTAAACTGATCCAATCTGAAATGTCATGGTGATTTGCATATACTCCATGATGCTTTGCATTATGGACATATGTGTGATGTTGTATTTCTTTGAAATTTGGCTTATTGCCAATGCCCTTTGTGGTAACCCTTGTTTCAGTGCTTCTACACTGAGGTTCTTTGTCTGTAGCTTTTTTTTTTTTTCCTTTTGAGCCCCCACCACCCAAGCAAACAAGGCAACCATAGGAATGAAGGGCTTTCATTGAAAAGTTTAGATTAGTAGATCAGTGAGTCAGTAGGTGCTGACAAGTGCAGCGGAAGGACATACATAGTCTGTTGGTGCAAACTGATGTATTGAAGGAGGAATATGGCATAGCTGAAGCGTATCTCCTGTATTTTCAATAAACATCACACAGAGATTGTGTGCTGAAACTGAAGCATGGTATCTGGTCCATATATTATCCCACTAACCCTTCACAGTCCTCTTTTTGGATCCTTTGCTGCAACACCTCATTAGGCCAAAGATCGGTTGCCTACAGGGGACCCAAGTTTTTTAACATGCTCCAGCCTGACCTCATTATCGGCTTCTCCCTCAGTAGTTTTAAGGTTAAACTGAAGGACTACTTACTCAATAGGCCACCATGCAACTGCCCTAGTTAGCATATCTAAGCCTACTTTTCCTACTGCCTCAGAGCAGCCTTGAAGGCATCTTCCCAAACAACTCTGACATGTTTTTGCCGGGAGTTTCCCCTTGCTGCCCCCCAACCTTTTACTCTTACTGTTCACCACACTCTTTCCATATCTCCCTTTTACTTCTTAGTTCACCAGAGGGTCTACTGCTTTTTGCAGTAAATTTATTGATGTATTTGTGTATATTCTGTTTTGACCTGCTGTTTATGTTATATCAGCTGTGTGTGAACCTTCTTTTTTGTCTTCCCTAATGTACGTAACTATTTTACAACATTTTGTAACTTCTTTCCAAAATATCTAGTTTGTTTAAATTTTACCTTATTAAATCAATCTATTAATTTTATCATGGGAGGCTGGTGAGTAAGATGGAAAGCCTGGGGTTAGGTGGGAAAATAACAAGCTGGGTGGAGGCCTGGCTGGCAGGAAGAACTCAGAGAGTGGTGCTAAATGGGGTGCATTCTGGGACAGTGAGGGTGAAGAGTGGAGTGCCACAGGGGTCAGGTCTGGATCCACTTCTCTTCAATATTTACATAAGTTATATTGCTGAGGGTTTGAGAGGGAAGGTGTGCCTATTTGTTGATGATACAAAAATATGCAATAAAGTGGACACCCCAGAGAGGTGGAAGACATGAGGGAGAACTTAAATATGCTTGAAAAATGGTCTGGGGCATGGCAGCTTAAATTTAATGCCAAGAAGTGTGCTGTAATGCACTTGGGGAGTAGGAACAGAAGAGCAGGATACACCCTAGGTGAGGAGGAAATTAAAGCAACAGAACAGGAGAGAGAGCTGGGGATCATAGTCACCTTGAACCTTAAGGTAGGAATCCAATGTAGCAGGGCATCGGGAAAGGCCAATGGAATGTTGTTATGCATAGGCAGGGGCATTACTAGCAGAAAGAGGGAAGTAATAATGCCCCTTTACAAAGCCATGGTGAGGCTGCACCTGGAGCATGGGGTTCAGTTCTGGAGGCCACATCTCTGCAAGGATATAGATTTGTAAGGGAGGGTTCAGAGAAGGGCAACCAAGACGGTGCAAGGTATGTAGGGAAAGTCATACGGCAGAGGTGTAAGGAAGTGGATCTATACATGCTGGAGACAAGGTGGGAAAGGGAAGACATGATTGAAATTTTTAAATATGTAAAAAGGATCAATAAAGTGGGAGAAGAGTGTTTACTTAAGAGGAAGGAGGGGGTCAAAACTAGAGGGCACAACCTCAGACTGCAAGGAAAAAGATACAGGGACAATGTGAGAGGGCATTTCTTCATGGAGAGGATGGTGGAGCCCTGGAACAGACTACCAGACAGAGTGGTGGGGGCTAAATCGATGGAAGCATTCAGAAGAGCATAGGACAAGCATATGGGGCTGAATATCGAGGGAAGGGTGAGGGCTGGCAGGGAGGGGGAGGTGTAGGGGGAAAAGGGCAGACTAGATGGGCTGGTATGGTCCTTTTCTGCCATCAAGCTTCTATAATTCTATGATTCTATGATTTGTATTGTGCACACAGTGGGCCCGATATTCAACATGTGCCTAGCAATGGCACAAGTGGTGCACTGGAGCAACAAAGGGACATATCCAAAAGAGATGTGCCATTGCTCATCTCCATTGAATATAGCAAACAATGCATGTGGTGCAACTACAGTGTGCTGGCACATCCCCACAGACAGGTCTGAAAACCAGGACTGGGAATGCTCCAGTGCAACTGCAGCTGCGCCCGTGCACAAAATACAGATATTCAGACCTGGATATGCAAATGGCATCATTATTTATTATGTTTGCTTGCAGGCATGTGCAAGAAACATAGTGCCATCATCCAAGTTTTCGGAGGTGTGGCACCCTGTCTTCCAATTCAGTCAGTGTGTTTGCAGGCATGACTACAGTTTGCCAATGAATGCTGCAACTGTCTATGACAGCAGTTGAAAATGCAGCACCTTACAGTTCAAAGGGAGAGCTACGCTTCAGTGAACAGCGATATGCAAGGCCCCTGGAATTCTGCAGTTCTGCGGTTGTGGAATTTGCCGCAGAATTTGTATCATGCTGCAGAATATATATAGTGCTGCAGAATTCATTGTTTTTTGGTGAATTTTCATATAAATATACTGTTTTTCCATAGTGTCAGGCTTTCTTTTCCACCTCGTTTATCCTGAAGCCCCTCCTCTATGCTCAGCATATGATATCATCGATGACATCACATCATATTTAGCCAATGACAGGACTGCATTCTGCCAGAGAAATGAATAAATCATGCCGCAGAAATCAGAAAATGCTGCCGCAGAAGTCAAGGAGCCCTGCTGCAGAAATCAGAAAATTCTGCCACAGCACCCCAGGGGCCCTGGCGATATGATATCACATGCTCATGCGCTCCTCCCACACACACACGCATATTGTGTGCTCATGCTTCCCCCCCCTCCCATGCACACACTGTATGGCAGACGGGCGTGCCCCATCCCTCATCGGCACTGCTGCACTCCCCCCCAACAGAGTTCCAGGTGCCACGCTGGGAGCCCACCCCAGTGTGTCAACAGTCTGTATGGCCAATGGGGGTGCCCAATTCCCCATCGGCTCCACTGTTTCCTCCCCCCAAGAGACTATCGGGTGCAATGTTGGGAGCCCACCCCAGCATGGCAACAGTCCACATTGCCGATGGGGGTGCCCAATCCCCCATCGGCTCCAATGCCCCCCAAACAGCCTTCCAGCTGCCATGCTGGGAGCCCACTGCAGCGTGGCACAAGTCCTGCGTCATCCAAGAAAAAAAAACCTGAAAGAAAAAACCTTCCCTCACTGACTGTCCTGAACCCTTCCCCACCGCTCCCACCCTCTGCGCCTTGCCTTCCACACCCCCACCTCATCCCATACTTACCTCCGGAGTCTGGCGCAGCGATCTTCAGTGAAGCAGGGAACACGTCTGCACTCTTCAAAGCCGACCGCGAACTGAAGAAATGCCCGTAAGCTGTATAATGGAAGAAATAGGGTTTTCAACTTTGATGCACATCTCAGGCATTTGGGGGAATTTGTTCACCAAATTTTCAACATGGTGTTTTAGGGACCCCACCTCATGAATTCTGTCATTGTCATTTTGTTAATCAGGCCCGGAAGGTGATTTCTTGGTCACTGTGCAGAACCACCTTTTGGGACTGATTTAAGAAATGACAGTGTCACAGTTCATCAGGTAGGCCCCAAAAAGCCTATGTTGAAAATCTGGTGAATAAATTCCCAAAAATGACTGTTTTACTAGCATACGTTGTGCAGTTCCTATGCACACTCATAAGTTCTCGAATTTTCAATATGTTCACTCCAGAGTTTCAACATTGCCATTTTATCACACCTCCTTATGAGCAGTACAGCTGTCATTTCTCACATCTGGCCCAAAATGTGTTTCTGCACATGTAGCGCACGACGGCGCAGTCAGTGTGCAAAATCAATGTTCGGGACAGATTAAGAAAAATCACATTGACACTGTTCATGAGCAGAGGTGATAAAATGGCTATGTTAAAAAACTGGTGAAAAAAATCCCAAAAATGAGCTGTTTTACGAGCATGCATTGAGCTGTTCCTATGCACGCTCGTAAGTTTGTGAATTTTCAATATTTTCACTCCAGATTTTCAACATTGTCATTTTACCATACCTCCTTATGAGCAGTATAGCTGTGATTTTTCATCTCGTCCAAAACGTGTTTCTGCCCATGTAGAGCACAATGGCGCAGTCAGTGTGCAAAATCAATGTTCGGGACAGATTAAGAAAATCACAGTGACACTGTTCATGAGCAGATGTGTTAAAATGGCTATGTTAAAAATCTGGTGAAAAAAGTCCATAAAATGACTGTGTTGCAAGCGACCATTGGTTTCCATGCACCCTCGTAAGTTCATGGATTTCTAATATTTTCAGGCCAGATTTTCACCACTGGCATTTTTTCACACTTCCTTATGAACAGTATAGCTGTCATTTTTCACACCATGGCTGGAATGTGTTTTTGTACTTCCAGCGCAGAAATGCATGGTCGCCGTGGGAAATCACTGTTTGGGACAGATTAAGAAAATCACAGTGACACTGTTCATGAGTGGAGGTTCCAAAATCCTTGTGTTAACAATCTGCTGTAAAAAATCCCCAAACTAATTGCATTATGGTTGTGTGTTGCGCATTTTCTACACACACTCGTGACTTCAGTTTTTTTAATATTTTCACTGCAGATTTTCAACATTGCCATTTTTTGCACCTCCCCATGAACAGGCAGCTGTCATTTTTCACATCCTTTTCTAAATATGTTTTCGCACCTGTGGTGCCAAATGGTGTAGTCGCTGTGCGAAATCAGCTTTCAGCTAACAAACTGATATTGCCACTGTCCATAAAGTGGGGGTCACAAAAAACCCATATTGAAAATTTGGAGTGAAAATGCCAACGAACGCCTGAGGTGTTTGGGTTTCTGACCATGACGCCCCACCCTGTAGAGACTGACAGGTATCAAGGGTGTGACTTGAGATTCTCGCCTGTAATGCTCATACCATTCCACACCCTGCAGCTAGTGAGACGCATTGAGGTGTGCCTTGGACTTTTTGGCCCCAAAGTTCACCCCATTCTGCTATACAGGACTCATCTCACTGTATTTCCTGATGGAATGGGGTGAGCATTAGGGCCAAAGACCCCAAGGCACACCGTGACTCTTGTCAGTGTCTGCAGGGTAGGGTGTGGTGAAATGGCGTGGCCATTACACCTGATGACCCAAAGGCACATCCCAATGCCTCTCAGTCCCTGCAGGGTGGTGGTGGGGTTGGCTTCCGTTCAATACTTCACTGCCATTCCAATTATGCAGCTGTCTAACTCCTACACTACCTATGCCAATGCCAGCAAGCAAACATTCGGCATTGACAATTGCTTGCTTATTTATTTGCTTTTGATGACCGGGTAAGTGCATTAGGCAATAAGCCTGCCTATATTCAGACACGACCCAGGAGAGTACAAGATACAGTAGATACAGACAGACTCAGGTACATAGATACAGTTTCAGACTAATTACAGCAGATATCCTCACAGGGATAAGTATGATTGCATGGCACAAATAGGGCCATTTGCATGTCATTATGGCTTCATTTACATGTGTTGTGCAGGGCCGGCTGGTGAAGTTCGCATAGCGCCCTGCACAGCATGCAGTTCCTGTACCAGAGGCTGCAATAATACTCCCTCCACAACCCATAACCTCTAGTGCTGATATATCACTGTCCACAGATCCCTGGTGATCCAGTGGTTCCTCCCTCCTGTACTGTACCGCCAATCGGTGTGATAAAATAAAATACATAACCCTGGTGGTCCAGTGGCTCCCTCCTCCTGATTCTGACCCTCCGATCGCCAACTGTAGACCTCTGTAATATCCGTGATAGTCCAGTGGTACCCCTCCCCGCCTGAATCTACAATCACTGTCATATTACTCAAATAGGTTGCCCTGGTGGTCCAGTGGGTCCCCCCACCCACACAGGACCCCCAGTCCTCCCAGTTCCCCCCATCATCGGCAGGCAGCATACCCGCCCGCATACCACCATGGCTGCCCGCCGAATTACAGCTTACAGTAGTTGGTGCAAGCTCATTGGTTCACACTTTAGACCAATGGGCTTATAGTGCATACTGTAATACTTCACGACTTTATGAATGAATCATTCACAAAGTTGTGAAGTATTACAGTATGCCTGCAAGCCCATTGGTCCACAGTGTGAACTAATGAGCTTTAACCATTGTAACCGTCATTCAGTGGGCAGCCACAATAGTATGCGGACAGGTTTGCTGCCCACCGATGACAGGGAAGGAGCTGGATGGGCTGGGGGTCCTGTGTGGGTGGGGGTGGGGGGACCCACTGGACCACCAGGGCAATCTGTTTGAGTAATATGATGGGGGTTGTGGATTTGGGTGGGGAAGGGGGTACCACTGGACTACCAGGGACATTACAGAGGTCTACAGTCGATGATCGGAGGATCGGGATGGGGAACCACTGGACCACCAGGGTTATGTATTTTATTTTATCACTGCGATTGGCAGTGCAGTACAGGAAGTGGGAGCCACTGGACCACTGGAGTTATGTATTTTATTCTTTCACCGTGATCAGCAGTACAGTATGGGAAGGGGAAACCACTAGACCACCAGGGACATATGTGGGTGCTTGTGTTCGGTGTTCTGGGGGGGGGTAGCCACCCATGGCTGGAAGCTGCTGTGTTGCACACTGCAATACAGCAGCACACCTGTGGGTGGCGGGCACTTGAGCCTTTTTCTATGGGCTCAACTTCGAGCCCAGGTATGCGGTAACTCTCTGGGTTGTGCCTGCAGATGCACCGCATATGCATGGGCACGTCCCCTGGAGTTGTGCCGCATACATTATGTTTGCACCCTAGTGCATTGGGAATTGTGTTGCACAAATTACCCTTTTGAATATTGCCCTGGGGTGCAGTTCTGGGATTGTGCTGGTGCAACACAGTTGTGCCAGGCACAACTCCTTTGAATATCTAGCCCAGTGCGTATATTCTGCCACTGTTACTACCTTTCAACTGGACACTTGTGAAAATGGGCAGTTTTGCTCATACGCCTTTCCACTATCAAATAAAAATGAAATGAAATGAAATGATCTGGGTATGAGGTAGGTGCCGCATAGCTCAGACATACACACATACCATGCAGACTGATGTTGCAGAATCACCTTCATCAGAGTAACTCTGATGAAGATGATTTTGAAATGCCAGACTACGTGCTGCTTGCATACATCTGAAGTACAAAGCACCTCTCCCATATCCAGAGCAAGGTGTGCTGTTACCTGCACCTGAGGAAGGGTTAGTTTGTTTGATTTGATCATATGAATTTTCAGTCAACTGAATGAAGCTGTTCTGCAGCACTGTGAAACATTTCGCACTCTATAAATTGCCTGGCATTGCTCTCAACCAGATTCAAGAGTCTTCAGACCTTATGGTAATGTGCTACCCGCCCTGATTTCAGCACAGGCTAAAGTGATTAGTTGAAACCATTTTGTGTGCATTATTGGCATTAAATATAATGAAACCACACTCAAATCAGCAGATTGGCTTTTAGTCTCTTGTAATAGGCACCAAGTTAGAAAAAATGGAAGCCTTGTAGATCTCATCAATGTGACAATACTCCTGTTTTCTTCATATGTGAAAGTGAATGGCACCACAGTGACATCAACAGGGTGGGTACATGCTGATTACAACAGGGAATTGCAAGTCTCAGCATCTAGCAGTGTAGCAGAAACACAGCACACAGCAAATGTCTAAAAATGATATTACATTGTAGATGTTCATATAAAACACTAGTCAGACAATGTTTTTATAACTAAATTTAATGAATGGTAATGGTTTAGTGAGGGGGTCTCTCTGGGACACTGCCTATCCCCTTCTCTCTAGTCCCTCCGTGTCCTTGCAGGGTTCCTTGCATCCAGAAGGGGTCTCCAGGGACATGACCCTCCCCCCCACCTCACCCTTTCCTCTCCTTTTTCCCCTTTTCTTTCATGTAAACACTTGTTTACTTATTAACCCGGCACTTATTATTATCCATTCTTTCTACATATTATGCACAACACTGTTTTAACACTGTTTGTAACACCTGCCTTATACCAGTATGTTAATGATGATCTTGTAACTTGAATGTAAAAAGAACACGACTCTTCCCCCTCCCCAACTCACCCTTCCCCCTTTTGTTTCATGTAAGCACTTCTTTACTTATTAACCCAGTGCTTATTATTGTCCACGCTTTCTACCGATTATGCGCAAAACTTGTAACACTGCTTGTAACACCTGCCTCACAACTATATGTTAATGTTGATCTTGTAACCTGAATTTTTAATGTCTCACTCCTATTGTACCCCTTCACCCTAGGTCGCACCGGGATATGAAAGACTTGTCGCTAAGGGTGCCTTCCTGGTGAAACATTACAATAAATAAATAAATAAAATGGTACTACAAGTTTAATTTCTGAACATCACATGTGATCGTTAATTACAGCTATCGCTAACATGTTTAGTTGGTTTGCATGTATTTCTTAATAATTACAAATCAGCTGCCTGTACAACGCAAAAACAGGAATAGAATTATCTGTTATACCTAAATGTGTATAATGGAGCAACAAGCAACTGCAGCCTACTGTGAAAAAAAAAAGCCACGTTGGTTTTCTCTTCATGACACAGTGAGAGAACATGGCTTCAAAAGCTTCAACTGATTACAGAGCTCTGCAACTTTTAAAGACAGAAATTATAAAAAGAATATTTGAAGTATGGTAAGTCTTTCTATTGACCCATCAATTGTGTATGAAAGCTGGTTAAGCAATGCTAGTGTTGCTTTTATATTTTAAGTGGCATCACACAACTTCTGTAAACATCTGAAAAACATGTGTACATCACTCACCATGCATTATTCTACATTTAATGCACTGTTGTATATGGTACCATGGCTCTCAATAGCAATCTTGTAAAGTATTTTTGGATATGACAGATACTGTACAATATATATTTGTATTGCGCTGTATTATATCTGCCCTTCAGATGATATGTTAAACTAAGGTCTCTTCTGCTCATCTATGGCCAATGTCCAGGTGGAAGTGTAAGATCCCATGGTACTTACTGAAGAGAAATGTAATTTCCCTGATGTTGTTGCTAACATTCCATTTAATCCACCCAGAAAGCACAACTGGAAACAAGCTATAGCAGCTTAGTGTGCCTTTACTGATCAGCAAGTACAAATCAATTAATAAATATATTTTGAGTTACATCTGTTGTTCATTGCTTTTATGGCACAAAACAATATTGATCAATGAAAAAATAGCCTTCTTAAAAAAATTAGTACTAGTTTTGCTAATTCACTTGGTCATCTGTGAACATGTGACATTTGACAATAAATGCATATGACTTTTTTATTTTAAGAGATTTGCATTTCCAAATAAATACACATTTAATACACTACCCAGTCATACATGAAGTGCAGAAAAGAAAAAGCCCATGCAAGAAACGTCAGCACTGTAATTAGTTCCAAACTTAAGCATGTTTTAGCTGAAATCTTTTAACTAAATAACTCCATTTTCCCTGAAATCTATTAACTATATAACCCCATCTATCTCATTTTGAGTAAAGTAAGAACTAGAAAATGAAAAAAAAAAAAAAGACATTGGTTGAATATGCAGGCTCTTTCCGGGCAGCATGTGGGGGGCAGATTCTGATTTAAGTGTACGGGTGGTATACAACATGAAGCCCCTATAATAATGTTAGTATTTAATTTATTTAAAGCTTATGAGTAAGCCTAGGTAGAATGTCCTCCTTTGTAACATAGAAACATAGAAGTTGACAGCAGATAAGAACCGTGAGGCCCATCCAGTCTGCCAACTTTTTCTACCTTATGAATGTGCCATAAGCATTTACTCTGTCACTAGCCTAGCTATTCATATTCATCTGTATTGCTCCTTTATGCCTATCCCATGCCTGTCTGAAGCCCTGCACTGTATTTATATCCACCACTTCCTGAGGTAGGCTGTTCCATGCATCCACCACCCTTTCTGTGAAAAAAGAACTTCCTCATATTACCCCTTAAGCAGCCTCCCTCTAATCTCATGCTGTGTCCTCTTGTCCTGCTATTTTTCTTATATTGAAATGTTAGACACTTTCATCTTGTTAATGCCCTTGAGAAATTTGAATGTTTCGATCATATCACCTCTCTCTCTCATTTGCTGTAGGGTATACATATTGAGCTCCGTTAATCTGTCCTCATATGTTTTCTGATGCAGTCCCTGCACCATTGTGGTTGCCCTTCTCTGGACTGCCTCCATTTTGTTAATGTCCTTGTGCAGGTGCAGCCTCCAGTGCTGCACGCAGTACTCCAGATGGGGCCTAACCAGTGTCTTGTAAAGAGGGATTATTACCTCCCTCTTCCAACTTGTAATACCCCTACTAATACATGCCAATATCCCCTCTAGCCTTACCTACTACTTTAGTGGTCTGCTTGAGTGATTTCAGGTCATCTGTGATGATGATGCCCAAGTCCCTTTCTTACCTTTTGATTGCCAGCAACTCCCCTTCCAACCTAGCTTCAGGGTTTCTCTTCCCTATGTGCATGATCTTGCACTTCTTTGCATTAAACCCCAGTTGCCACTCTTCATACCATTTTGCCAGTTTTTCCAGATCTCTTCTCATTCTGCCCACCCAATCTAGATAATCTATTCTGTTGCAGATCTTGGTGTCATCTGCAAACAGGCAAACCTTACCCTGCAGTCCATCTGTAATATCACTGATGAAGATATTGAAGAGGAGAATTCAATCTGATATTATTATTTCTGAGGAAGAAATCATATCTAAAATTAAGCTTTTAAGACCTGATTCTTCCCTAGGCCTAGATGGCATCTCCATGGATATGATCAAAATTATGCACACGCATCTGACCAAACCATTACAAATTTTATTCAATCACAGCATTAAAACAGGAGAAGTACCAGCAGACTGGAACAAAGCACATGTTATATTACTAGATAAAAAGGGAGCTAGAGGGGATATGGATAACCATAGGCCTATTAGCCTTATCCCAGTTCTCTGTAAAATTATGGAAAGCATGCTTAAGGACAAAATAATAAACAACTTATCTGAAATTTATTCAAAACAACATGGTTTTTGTAAAGGTCGATCTTGTATTACAAACTTGTTATGCTTTTATGAATCAGTGAGTAAGCATCTTGATAGCAGGACACCATGTGATGTGGTATTTTTTGACTTCAAAAAAGCATTTGACTCTGTCCCTCATTGGGCCTTACTAATAAAACTGAATCTCTATAACATACACACTAGCATTATAACATGGATAAAAAACTGGTTATTAAATTGGTATCAAAGAGTCCTAATAGATAGTCATGCTTCAGAATGGAGACTGGTTACTAGTGAGGTACCCCAAGGATCAGTCTTGGCACCCTTAACACTTCAATTGTTTATAACCGATTTATCTGATCATTTAGAAAATTATATTACAAAATATGCAGATGACTGAAAACTTGGAGGTCCTTGCAAGACACTGTATAAATCAATTTCTATAGAGAATGACTTAAATATTTACTGAGTGATCCAAAAAATGGGGTCTCGAATGTAACAATAATAAATGCAGCGTCAAGCACTTTGGAACTGAAAATTCTATCACACTCTACTCACTCAATAATTTACCCTTAAAAGTGGTGCAGTCTGAAAAAGACTTGGGAATAACAATACAGAATACATTTAACATTCAGTACGCAAATAACTGAGAACATAAATAAAGGAAACCGCATTTGGTGGAGTATAAGGCAGAATATTAAATCAAGAGATGAATCAGTTACATATAGATCATATTTTCACTCCATATTTGATTATGCTTCTCAATTATGGTGTCCATACAATAAGAAAGATGTCTTAAGAATTGAAAAAATGAAAGAAAAATTACAAAGTATATAGATGGTGCACAGTCCTTAAATTATGAACAAAGACTGGACAAATTTGGATTAATGTCTCTTGAATAAAGAAGACTTAGGGTGACTTCATGCTCACTAGAGATGTAATAAATGATGAAAACTTAATGTTTGAAATTGGCATCAATTTCAAGCCGGTAAACATTAACACAAGAGGACACCCACTTCAAATAAAAAGACATTGCTTTAATACAAAAAAAGAGGAAATTTCTTCTCTCAGAGAATTATAAAACCATGGAATTCACTCCCTACAGATACTGTCATCAGTAAAACCAAGAATATCTTCAAAAAACAGCTAGACAACTACTTATTACATGACCATTCCCTTGGGATTATGGGTGACTGATAGGAGTGCTCATGGGCTTTGGCCTTATACTCCTTCCAACTTTCTTAGTGAGTCTTAGTGACTGGCCCCAGGACTGATCCCAGAGGTACCCCACTTGTGACTTGCATCTCTTCTGACTGTATACCGTTTACCACCACTCTCTGTTTTCTGCCCACCAACCAGTTTGCCACCCAGTATACCAACTTCTGACCCACCCTAAGCCTACCCAGCTTATTAATCAATCTTCTATGTGGAACAGTGTTGAAAGCTTTGCTAAAGTCAAGGTAGGCGACATCAACTGCTCCCCCTTGGTCCACCAATCTGGTTACCCAGTCAAAGTAATCTATGAGATTAGTTTGACGGGACCTTCCTGTAGTAAACCCATGCTGTCTTGGATCCTGTGCTCCTATGGATTCCAGGTGTTGTACTATCCTTTCCTTAAAGAGTGCCTCCATAATTCTGCCCATTACTGAGGTAAGACTGACTGGTCTGTAGTTCCCTGCCTCCTCCCTGCTGCAACTCTTGTGGAGCGGTAATGTGTTTAGATGCTTAGTGCCTACCAATGATGAGGGCATTGCTTCACGGATTCTCTTTTTATCCAATTCTGATACAAACTGATGTTTAAAAGACTTGTAGCATGTTCTTGCAAAAGTTTTGATTATTATTATTATTATTATTATTATCATGAATATAACACTTCCAAAGGAGCAAGCACAAGGATGTGGTGCTTCAGTGCCCAAAAATGAACAACACTTGGCTAAAAGGCAGAGCACTCACAAACCACAACATATCAAGGGCACTGGTCATATAAAAAATATTTATTAAAAATACATAAATACAAAACAAAACAAACACCTGATGCATTTCGGATGCCTCTTACATCCTTTCTCAAAGGCTAAAATCTCTCAAATAATGTGACACTTAAATACACACCATATCACATGACATCACAGTTTAAAGTTGATTATAAACAACTGCAAATAATTGACAGACAGCAATAAAAGCATGAAACTGCAAAGGAGACTTAATTCCTAATGGTTCCATTGTGTACCAATGTTGATTAGAAACAACTACAAATAATTAATAGACAGCAATAAAAGCATGGAACTGCAAGGGAAAATTAATACCAAATGTTTCCATTATGTACCAATGTTATAAGGAAAAAAGGAAAGGGATAGAGAAAAAGGGGGGAATGGAAATAGGGGAGAGGGGAGGGAAGAACAAAATATAGTATCCTAGTATTGCATATGCATACATGTATCAAAACAACATATATGTTAGTGTATACTATGTCAAAATTCTTATTTCCTCTTCAAGAAGAGTTTACGTTCAAAACCAGCATTAAGGCCTTTACCTTTAGGTGCATTCAGAGTGACGATCCAAAGTGCTTCCCTAATAAGCAGTAAATCATTGAAAACCCCCCCGTGGTTTAGGGCATACTTTATCTATCCCCATAAACTCAAATGTATATTTTTCTCCATTTTTACCTTTCATAACATGTGCTGCAGTTGCATATGTAACATTTTTTCTATAGCTTGAACATGTTCCCTAATTCTTATTTTCATAGTCCTAACTGGTTTTCCCACATAATATGTCCCACATACTCATAATGCCAAGTAGATAATCCCCTCAGAATCACAGGTAACTAATTGTCTAATCTGATATGTTTTTTCATCTTCATGTACCTTGAATTCTTTCCACTGTTTGATGTAAGCACAGGTAACACATTTTTTTCATGAAAAGCAGCCCACATTACCTTTTTCTAGCCACGTCTATCTATGTCTCTGCTCTACAAAGTGGCTATGTACAACTCTGTCACCTACTGTGTGGGCTCTTTTGAATGCAAACCAGGGGAGAAGATGCAATCTGTTGCAGACCAGGATCACTACTTAAAACATGCCAATGTTTTTTAATTATTTGTGTAATGGCATCTGCATGTGCCACTCTGCTCCACCAACAAGGGATTGCTAAAGGTTTCCAGAGTCCGACTTAAGACCTTGGGAGCTCGCTCCTTTGCTTCTGCGGCCCTTACCCTGTGGAATTCTCTACCTCATTGGGTGAGAGAGTGCCTGACTGTCCAGAGCTTTAAGATTGCCCTGAAGACACATTTATTTGGTCTTGCCTTTCTGGATTATGAGAGTTATTGAATTGATCTTAACAAGAATGATTATTGAATTATCCTGAATATTTAATATGTTTGATGAATTTGGACCTGTTGTGGGATTTTAATTATTGTATTGTCTTTTAATATGTTATTTGTATTTAATCTGTGTTTTATTGTACAGGTGCATTGAACTCTAGAAATGCACCTTTTAAAAATCCAAATGTGATTGATTGATTGAGATATAAGTGCTATGGTGAACAGCGAAATAATTACCTAATATATTGCAGTATATCTGCATCAAAACAAATACAGCCAAAAAAGGGAACACAAAATATCTCAAGAAAGATCAGTTAATTGTCTTTCTTTAGAAAAGATTATCTGAACATTTGTTTGCTGCTTGTGCTTGCATTTGCTATTACTATTTTGCCCAATGCCAAAATTTTTTACTTAAAAATCAAGTAAATGTAGTATTTATTTTAAGATCTATTATTTTGAGCTATGTTTCCATTATTGTATGTAATGTTTGTTGAAGTGTTGATAAACACCTGGATCTTGCATGTAAATGGGCTAATTTTGTCCTAATAAAATAAGTAACTATTTTAATAGTAATAATTTCCTTTAGCCTGGGCATTTCCTGGCAGACTAATGATGGAATGGTTTGTTTATCTGTTTGTTTTACTGATAATACTGGTAAGAACAGTAGGCAAGAATGCCAATTTTTCACTAGTGACTAGAATATGTTAAACATTTAACAAATTATACATGAACAATAAAACATTGTAAATAAAACAATATAAATACAACACACATCATGTTTGGTCAATATAATGCCATGAAGACTTTGAAGTATACTAGGAACTGAGACTTCATCAAAAAGCAGAAACAGTGTTACACTTTTACAAAAATGACCGAGCTTGTAGTCATTTCCTGGGCAACTAAAATGGTGCAGGGTCTGCAAGAGAAGCCGTATGAGGAGAGACTAAAGGAGCTTAATATGTATACCCTTGAGGAAAGATGGGGGGGGGCATGATAGAAACTTTTAAGTACCTCAGTGGAATGAACAAAGTCCAAGAGGGTAGCATCTTTCAGAAAAAGAGACATGCAAGAGCAATGGGACACAATTTAAAGATGGGGGGGTGGTGGTTCGGGGCAATGTGAGGAAGTATTATTTCACAGAGAGGTTAGTGGATGCATGGAACAGCCTTCCTGAGGAGGTTGTGGGGTCTAAAACTGTGGGAGAATTCAAGAATGCATGGGACAAACATAAGGCAATTCTTGTGGGGGGTAGGAAGAAATAGGCTGTTGGTTAACTAGGATCTGTAGGTCGGGAAATGGGCAGACTAGGTGGGCCAAGTGGTCCTTATCTGCCATCAAAGTCTATGTTTCTATGTTACTATGTATGAGTGGTTGCCAGCCACCCCCACAGGTCATTAATTCCCCAGGAAATGACCACCAGTGAGGTCAATATTATAATTATAAGGCTAATTCAGCTGCACTGAGTGTTAAATATTATTTACAAAACATCTATTAACTTTGTTTTCATATTTTCCTGCGTCTTTGGTGCTGCATCGCGATCTCTGTGGCATGATGATTCAGTTACATAATGTAGATGTAGCCGCTTCTGCCGTTCTGAGCTAAAGTAGTGCGACCTCATGGAGTTGAGGAAGTTGCAGTTACTTTTTTTAGTGAAGTGGGATTTTTTTTTATAAGATTAAACTGAGAAATCTGGTTAATTATTGATTTTTTTATTGGTTGATATCTAATGTTTTTTCATCTGGTGACCTCACCAACATTACTGCTGCTGGGGTCAGTTAAGGAGGTTGTAGTTGATTATGTGGGAAGTTTTTTTTTTTAACTGATGGGGGAGTGCTGCAGGTGAAACAGTGTAATATTACTTAGTTTATTTGGTTAATTGTGTTTGGGGAAACAGAGGCATGCAAGTGGAGCCTGCATGAACATTTTTGCTATTTTTGTGGGGATATTCTGTTAATGTTATTGTAGAGACATTTGGGGGGAGGGGGAAGGAGGAGACAGACAATCCTGTTGGTTTGCAATGTGTTGTTCCTGTTGTCAGAAAAATAAAACATATGACTATACAGTCACTGGGTCATTTTTACTTTATTATACTTAATTACCTAATTGGTAGATTTCTAACCTTGTCACTGAAGCTGAACTAATTATTTGTTGTGATCAACAATCAATTGATTTGTGGCTTGATTGTGTTTTAGGGAACTGCGTATGTTGGCTGAGGTGATTTGTGGTCTGCGAGAAACCGACAATTTCCGCGTTTGTGGTTAAATATTGATTTGATATGAAGGGGCTCCTTGTGCTACTGAAACATCTGGATCGGTCATTAATGGCCATTAATGACTGATCCAGTAACCAATCAGAGTGCAAAGGAGCCTCATTAATATTCTATTAGCCTTATGATCAGTAATAGTTGATGGAAGGCATTTGACCAGCTCTGACAATTTAATTGCTTATATGTCAAAACTCTTTGATACTGTTGGGTATTCCTGAATGAAACAACAAATACAAATGGCTAATTAAGGTAACATTCCTGAAGTCAATCATCAGCAATCAGGTAAAGCTCTAGCTGTTTATTATTTTTACTTAAATATCATCCTTTTACCATGCAGAAGTTCATCTTAAAATGTGTGTAAATTTTGTTTTCATTATAAATTGCGGGAGGCAGTATAGTGTAGTGGTTTAAGGCTCTGAGCTGCAAATCTAGAGATCTGGGTTTGAACCCCACAGCCCCCACCTGCATACTGTGTGATCCTTAGCAAGTCACTTAACTTCCCTGTGCTCCCAGGTCGCACCTGTAAATACGCGTTCAGCTTAGTGGGTTTCTCCTGGTTAAACAATTGGGAAACAAAAATTCATTTCATCATCCAAGGTTGAACCCTGCTGTTCACTTTTGTTTCCAAAACCATTCTTACACTGCCACATTTCTTTTTATGCTCACCAGGTTGAAGCTTATGTCTTGGTAATAAAATAGCCTTGATATCCTTGATGTCATGTAAGGTAAGGAAACACATTTTGTTACATGTTTGATCATCTCAGGCATAAGGAGGTTGAGGTTAAAAAATGGGTTTCCCTTAACAGTTAGGAATATTAACTAAAACCCGGGGCAGTAATACAGGAGCTCAGCTTTAGTTATTTCATATTTAAGGCTAAAATAGACTCAAAATCATGAAAGGAGACATCTTTCAAGACATGAGATAAATAGAAATGAAAAAGGCATGTTTTCATGGTATTCCCGCTAACTGACAGTGCTGCTTTAACAAGCTGCTTTAATCTCTTGGGACATTCAGTATTAGAAAAGGCAACACTTATAAACACTTCAGCTTATTTGTCATATTTTCAGTATTTACCTTCCATGTTTTCTTTATTATTAGGGAAAGGTTCCTGAAAGCAGGATATATGCCCCTTGAACTTCATCTGCTTCTATTGTATGTCTACACGTGTCATCATTATCTTTTGTTTGGCAGCTCAGTTAGAGAATTATACTGTCATGTGCAGACAACCAGTAGCAGTAAATAGAGCTCAAGGGGCAACGTATCTATTTTAGTTCAATTTCCTTAACAATAGATGTAAAAGTATCATTTTACATTGGTTTGCATATTTTGGGAGGCAGTGAGGGCTAAACTGGATTAGGAACAAGAGACACATATACATATAGTCATGATTCTAGGTGATAGGTTTGCATGCTTCATTGGCAAAGCATTTAAATTAGTCAAGGGAGAGGCACTGGAAAGGAGCAGGGAAATTCCAGCCCCCCCCCACACACAAAACAGGGTAGATAATGAGGCAAACACCAAGGTAGAGAAGTCCATAGGGAGAAGGACAGGGTAAATGTGGAAAAAGGCAAAGGTAGTAAGGACAGGGAGTGGGCTAAAAGGGTTAAGCCCATCAAAAAATGGAGGGCAAGAGTACCAATGCACATAGTTTGGGTAACAAGCTCCCTGAACTAGTTGCCTTGATGGAAGAGGGATGCCTGGCTATCATGGCAGTCACAGAAACATGATACACAGAGAATCATGACTGGGATGTCAGCATACCAGGGTACACAATCTACAGGAGGGACAAAGAGGAGGAGGAGCTCTCTATGTAAGGGAAGGGATCAAAGCAGTGGAACTAAAGTGTAAACAGGGAGGAGAGGAGGCACTGTGGGTCACACTGGAGACAGAAAATGGCACCACAATCCACATGGGGTTTGTATATAGATCCCCATCTCGGGGGGAGAAAATGGACAAGGAAATGATAGAAGGCATCCTTAGGATGGCAGAAAAAGGAGAGATATTGTTGATGGGGGACCTGAATATGCCAGATGTTAACTGCAGCACATTTGCTGCAGCCACATCCAAGAGCAGGGTCACTCTCAATGCCCTACTGGGGGCATGCCTCAGACAGCTAGTTTTGGAATCCACTCAGAAGATAACAATCTTAGACCTGGTACTCTTGAATGGGGACGGAGAGAGGATCTCTGATTTAGAAGTGGGTAGCCATCTGGGAACAAGTGACCAGCAAACAGTGTAGTTCATGATAAACACAGCCGTTGAGTCAAGCCATACAAAAGTGAGGGTACTGGACTTTAGGAGGGCTGACTTTGGCAAAATGAGAGAGTGCCTGAGAAAAGCACTAGCAAATGGGCAAGAAGGAGGGGGTGGAGGAACAATGGGGAAAAATCAAAACTGTCATCACAGAGGCAATAAGCCTTTGTGTGAAGCAAATAAATCAAAAGTCCTATTGCCCAAGGGGGCACAATTTGAAGCTAGAAGAGGATGACTCGGGGGCAATGTGTGGAAGTACTTTTTCATGGAGAGGGTGGTGGATGCATGGAATGGCCTTTCTGAGGAGGTTGTGGGGTCAAAAACAGTGGGGGAGTTCAAGAATGCATGGGACAGACATAGGGCAATTCTGGTGGGGGGGGGTAGGAAGAAGTAGGCTGTTGGTTAACTAGGATCTGCAGCTTTTCAGATAGGTATGGAAATGGGCAGACTGGATGGGAGAAAGCGGTCCTTGTCTGCCATTAAAGTCTATGTTTCTATGTTTCTATATTTCCTGAAATTTGTATGATATCTCTGAAGAAACTTCCTGCCTGCCTGCAGTGCCACTATGTGCCATCAGATAGAATCTCTTCATATACAGTCGAACCTACTTACGTGGATATTGCTCAAGTGCATATTCCGGTTAAATGAATATAATTATGTGGTCCTGATTCCTGTGCTATTCTTCCCAGCTTAAATATTCCTGTTTAGTGAACAGAAAATCCCGTTTCAGTGGATTAAAAATGTGCTTGCCCAAAGACTCAACACTCTTATAGTGCCGCGCCTTAATTGCTCCAGTTGACACTGCTGCTGTTCAAAGGGAATTCATGGCTGCTCCACGTAACTGCACCAGGTGTTACTGTGCTATTAAAGCCTCGTTAGGATTCCACTTACAGCAGTCACCACAAGCAAGTAACAATGATGAGTAATGTGGAGCCCGGAAGCCCTTAGCAGAGAAATAAAGAGCGCACCCTAAGCCAAAAGGTTGATGCTCTTAAAACGCTGTCCAAGACAGGGATGACACAGTCAGCAGTTTTACATTAAAAAAGAGACAGCTCCCAATAAGAGAGATGCTGTTCACATGTTACCCACCAGCTTAGCAACCTGCTTAAAAGTGCAATAGGGTACTGTACTGAAATGCTTCACAGATGATTTTAAAATGCGTTTTAATGTTTTTTTCTCATTTTCCACATCCAGTCATAGGAATTAAATTTACTGTATGTGTACTTGATGGTTATGGCTAAGTGAAGTAAATTATCCATTACCACTATTTCCGACTCACATTTCTGTCATATTAATACTGACACCAACTCAGAAAATTTGAATTTCATTTTAGCATATAGCCCGGTTAGGTGCATATATTCAGGCAGGATGGGGGGTATTCACTTAAGCAGGTTGCACTGTGTAGTGCAAAAAAGAATGGCTAAAATGTCCAATTAAGTTATTTGATTCAACTTCAAGCAGAAACAGCAAAGATCACGTTTCATGCAGAATGTTATTTCTGTTGTATAGTTATAAGTAACACGCTTTAGACAGCCCCCCCCAAAAAAAAACATGAGCACTCAGATCCATCTGCACCTGGATGCCTGCACTTTTGTCTGTAGCCTTATCACCTTGGATCATGGCCCTGTCAGATCTCAGAATCTTAGCAGGGTTGTTACCTGGTCAGTAGAAGAATACAAGATCTTCAAAGAATATCAGATGCTGCAGAAAGTGGTGTTGCTGGCTTTGCATGGGGCAGGGGGCACTCTTCCCTTTGCTAAAAGTAACCATGCCCGTGTCCCAGCATGGTGTTTGGGGAGACTGCACTATTGTGGGTGCCATTTTTCATGAGACATTAAAGCAAGATCCAAGCTACGCATTGTGATGGTTCTGCAAGTGGACATTAATGATCACATCACGTCTCAAAAAAGAGTTGGGCCATTTTTTCTGTTTTTTTTTTTCTGGTCTCCTGGCCAAAGTTTCACCACTAAATCTGCAACAGCTTAACCTGGTTCAATATCAATGGACTTGTATCTGTATCCCCCTTCCTCCTCCAAGATGAGGCTGAAAACAGAAAGTATTTCCTAGCCCTTCAGTCATGGTCAAGAAAATTAAATAAAAAATGTCACCAGTGAAGATACAGTACAGTACTGTACCTGCTTTGTACTCATGGATCATCAACAATTAAACGCTAACTAAGTGATAGATTGGGTCAGAATGCCATTGTGTTGCACTGTACAGCTGACAAAGTACAACTTGCATAGCTAGTGGGGCTGTTAAGACTTCCCTGAAGTTTGTGTAGGTTTAGCAATGTTAAAGGAATGTGGACTACGGTACCTTATTAGAATGGAATCATGGTGAGAGAGTGCTATTAAAAAAGAAACTAAAAAAAGGTCCACATTTTGTTGTCAGAATGTCTATTTCTTTACATGCTACAGATCTGGGGCCTAATTTCAATGGGCCTGACATGGCCCAGAGACTAAGTCCTAATGCACAACTCAGCCTTGCAGAGATGGAATACCAGACTTGGCAGAAATGCTATTTTCATTATTTCTTGCACAAGGCAAGCAATTTCAGAGCTGGTGCAGTTGCAGAGGTATGCTATGCCTGGAAATAACGGGCACAGCATTTTGGTGCAGTTGCACATCAAATTTGTCTCTAAGCTGCTGTAAATCACAGAAACAGTCATGCAATGGCTCCAGCTGTGAAAATAGTACACCTGTGGGAAAACTTAAGGTTGTTCAAGGAAGCCCTCATTGCACACTGTTTGTGCCACCTGTGCACTTTTTTCCAATCTTTTGAATATCTGCCCCCTGGGGCAGGCTTAGACACAAAAGCTCTGTTACACAACAAGGACATAATTTTCAAAAGGATCCATTGAGGTCCACAAGCCACTAGTTTCAAAAGGAAAATCTGTCTAGAATGTTAGATCATCACAATTGGTAAACCAGCAGTGGATTTTCAAAATTATTGATGCATGAGTTACAGCAGTTGTTCTGCTGAAGCTACAGTACTGCACACGTGCAACAATGAATTGATCTGCTTATTTTAACATTTTTAACAGGAAAGATATACTAGGCTGGTAACAACTCATTTCACAATGCATTGGAGGGTATGCAAAGGAAAGGGGAGTACAGTACAACTCAGACGAGAAGGTGCAATAACATTCTGTCAATGGCAAGTTACGTTTGCTCTGCAAAAGGGCAATATAAAATACAGAATAAATGTATTGTTGCCATGTACAGTGGTGTGCAGTCACAGATTGGCCTGAGAGCAAAGTGCAAAGCCCAGTAGCTAAGCTGTGGACATTGGAGGGCTATACACACTGGGTACCTAGACACCAAGGTTTTTACTTAACAGGGTAAAAGGAAACCACAGGAATGAACTATGAATTCATGATGGAGGGATTTATTAGAGTAAAGAGATGAGGGAGAGCAGATAGCAGAAGGAAGAGAATAGCAGTGCTCAGATAAACAGAAGGAGAAAGTAACTTAGTCTACAATAGATTTCAGGGGAAGGAGGGCAGAAAGGATGGAAGGACCCAGTGAAGGAGAGACAGTGTGTGTGTGTGGGAGGTGGGGTGGGGCAGTATTATGAAGGGAGTACATAGGGGAAAAGAGGCTAACAGGAAGGAGGGAGGTATGTATTGTAGGGGTTGGAGCCAAGCCAGAAATTGTAGATAAAGGAAGAACAGCGGGAGAGGCACCTGGTGTCATGTGAAGGAGTAGAAGGAAAAATGGAAATAATGTAGGTTATTTTCAAACATTTTGATGGATTTGTGACACTTTAGGATGGTAAAATCAGGTGTGGTCATATTTCTAGTGTGTAATGTCTGATGAACAAATTGCAGCCTTTGTGACACAAAGTTTCATTTTCATGTTGCAAATAGTGCAGGTGTAGCAAAATCGGCAGAGTTCTTTGAAAATCCAGGCCTTTGCTTTCAGAAAAGACACAGATGTTTCAAAAAGCAATGCAAATTTGTTTTTTGTGTGGCAAAGGGACGCATAATTTAAAAACAGCAGCACGGCTACTGGGATGCTATGTGGCAGACCATCAGCATACTTCTGCCCCTGTCCCGGGTCTGTTCATTTTGAAAATCCTGCCCCTAGTGTTGGAAGTGTTTCTCCCAAAGTATCCGGCAGGCTACCAATTGTCCCTGTTTCAGAGAGCCTGAGCACTGCTGGGGAAGGGCAGAATCCTAACGCAGCCCCTGACACATCAGATAGTTGCCACCTCTTTAATAGTGTAAGAGAAATTCCAGCGGGGAGCGGGGTGGGGGGCAACGAGGCAACCTCAAACAGCACTTTGGCTTCTGATGGAATCTATGTGTTAAGACTGAAAATGGGTACCTGGCATTCAACCAGGTGTGTGTGTGTGTGTGTGTGTGTGTGTGTGGGTGTAGGCACTTATCTTTCATGTTAACTCATAGTATATGTGTGTTCCTCAGCAACGGGGCAAAGAAAACAACCTTCAACAATCTTAGCAGAAGAAAGACAGTTCATCTTGTGTGTGTGTGTGTGTGTGTGTGTGTGTGTGTGTGTGTGTGTGCATACTTTCCAAAAGTGATAGCAATCCACTGACCTTTCCAGTCTGCACTATAATGCAGCCCTTTGCTAAATCAAAGGGCATTTCTGTGACAGATAGACACTGATTTATCGACAATAGCTTAAATCATCGATTCAGTGGATAAGCTGAATTGGGCTCCCTTTAAAGATTTGTTTTTTGCACAAATTTTCATTCTTAGAACATAATAAAAGTAACATTTTAATTAATAAGCATATATTTTCATGGATTTGTGATACAAAATACATGGAGCATTGATACATTGAAATCCTTACAATCTTTATTTTACCGTACAAGTTACAATTTATTTTTTTAATTATAAGACGTAATTATACCTGACATTTTGCATATCTTTACTTGCCTTTTTTATGCATCTTTTAAACGTTTCAACATGTAGTACATGTTCCTAATTCTCATCTTCTGTTTGCAATTTCCAGGTTATTATTTTCAGTTTTATCAGCAGTCAGTAGGTGACAATATTTAACTTTGTTTTAACCTAATATGTACCACCACCACAAAATAATGCTTAAACTTTAATAAATAAACATGAAAACTGCAAAACACTGCATTACATACAAGATAAAATGCATCTTCTAACTCTGATATAATTAACACACTGTATCATGATACACCTTAGTCTCAAAGTACAGTGCATGCAAAAGTTTGATCTGTATTGTTCAGCCGCTTGGTGAAAATACAGTTAGCATGGGGTAACGGTTGTAAGTGCAACACGTTATCTGGAAATGGTCATGTTTTCTAAGGGTTACAGTATGTTAGAAAAAAAAACGCAAACACTTAGACAAATTAATTGAAAGTGCAACACCTTGCATTATGCTGCAACCATGTTT
Organism: Neoceratodus forsteri; assembly: GCA_016271365.2. NCBI lineage: Eukaryota > Metazoa > Chordata > Ceratodontiformes > Ceratodontidae > Neoceratodus > Neoceratodus forsteri. Next base: position 1,104,385,247 of record CM057449.1, on the reverse strand, counting down.
GCAACTTAGAATAGGGAAATAATGTTTTAATAAAAAAAAAATATTTTGAAGAAGCTGATGATGGCAGAGATGGTGGTGGTTCCAATCCACTGGTGTTGGTATATGTCATGGCACGTGAAGTGGAAGCTACATCTGTTGGTTTATTGTTGAGAAAAATCAGCCATTTCTTTATTTGGAATGCTGCCTCCACACGACTATCATTGACAAAGCATCCATTTCTTAAGTACAATAGTGTCAACATTAATCAAAGGTGAGCATTGGCCACCCTTGTTCCTATGTACCACAAAACACGATAGAAATGTCAGTGTGTTATAAATTCCAGGGTCAACAGATGAGACTGTTCAGGTGCACAGGAATATCTTTCTGCCTCAATCATATTACAATATATACTATGTGGATATGTATCACTTTCCATTTAAAAAATAATAAAAAAAGAAAAAAAATCTCATTTAAATGAGAATGCGTTACCATTAAGCATATTTCAGTCCACTAGTAATCTTAAAATTCATCACCTGTTATATGAGATTAAGAACCCAAAGTAGACCATAAAAACACATCTGATAAAGTCAGACAATGTTGCAACAGTCAACAGTGAATGTGTTTTAGAAATGTGACTTTCAAGTGGTGTGAAATAGGAATAATAAAACATTTGAAAAGTTCCCCATTATTAGGAGGTAAATTGAAATTCCAAGCATGGTACCTACCATTAGAGATGCTGTCAAGATAGTGTGTGATAAGATAACCCCTACCCTATCAAACATGATTTGTCATTTCCCTGGAATGCAAATGTGCTGCTTTATACATGGGAACAACCAGCTGCAAGCCCTACAATAAAGCATTTCATAAAGGCACTGCCAAAATGTTGTTGAGAATGGCACTTCTTGTAGGAATTAAGACACAAACTCTAACCAGAGCTGATAGGGCTGTGAAGAGCTACCAAGTGACCAAAGTTACACATGTGCGTAGGGGTGTAACTTAGCCATTTTTTGGAGGTGGTGCAGCAAATTTTCAAAATGGCCTTTTTGAGACCCTTCCTCATGAAGAGTGCCAGTTTCATTTTGTTCACTTGTCCCAAAAGGTGATTTCACAGAGTGAATGCGCTATTCTGTGCCACAGGTGCGAAAACACATTTTGGCAGGTTGTGGAAAATGACAGCTATACTGTTTTGAAGGAGGTGTGCAAAATTAGCAATGTTGAAAATGTGGAGTGAAAATATTAAAAATTGGCGAAGTTAGGAGTGTGCATAGAAACTGAGCAATGCACGCTCATAACACAGTCATTTTTTGGAACGTTTTCTCCAGATTTGCAACATGGGCTTTTTGGGATCCCACCTCAAGAGCAGTGGCACTGTTATTTCATGAATCAGCCCTGAAAGGTGATTCCGTGCAGTGACTGTGAAATCACCTTTTGTGACTGAGAAACAAAATGACAGTTTTCATGAGGTGGGGTCCCAAGAACACCGTGTTGGAAATTTGGAGTACAATTCCAAAAAATGGCCTGATTTATCAGCATAAGCTGAAAACCCCATTGAAAGGTGTTACAGCATGCTTACCTTAGATTCTTCAGTTTGTGGTTCAGCTTTGAAGAGTACAGACGTGTTCTGGTCTAGAGAAGAAGATGGTGCCAACCTCTGGAGGTAAGTATGGGGTAAAGGAGATGTGTGGGGAGGTGGGTGCTCAGTGGGAGGGTGGACTACAACAATGACAAGTGACAGTTTTCTATTTTAAAGGGAAAAAAAGAGTTCAGCAACAATGGGGGACTATTTTCTTTTTTACAGGAAACAGAAAAAGAATACATTTGGGCACACTGGGGTGGGCTCCCAGTGTGCCACATAACTGGGTGGTGTACAGGATGCTGACACTAGGGCACACTGGGGTGAGCTCCCAGTGTGCCACATGAGTTGGAGGGGTCACATAAAAATCTTTCTGCACACTGGGGTGGGGGTCCCAGTGTGCCACTTGAGTTGGTGGGGGGGGCACAGAATGCCATGGATCTAGCGGCAATGATGCAGCTGCACATGCATGGCACTCATGCATGCACAGTTGCGATGAATGGCATTTTGCCATTCACAACATCATGGCACCAGCAGAACTGCGCATGCACGCAAGTCATGCATGTGCAGTTCATGCACTGGAACACAGAAGTAACAGACCAAATGATGCGGCTGTTATTCTGTAGTGGCCGATCATGGTGGAGGGGTTCAAGCTCCATTGGGCTTTCAGAAGGATGCTTCCAAAGTCCAATGGAAGGTTCCATGATTGCCCATTTTTTAGAGCCACTGAGAGATTGCAATAGTGCTGTAAGCTCCACCCACAGCCCTAAAAAGGGGGACATTAAGTATGATTCTTAGTATGCATATTCAAAAGCCGTGGTCAAAATAAAAAAAAAAGAACAGAAGCACTTATTCAACAATTATGGGGTGATTAGCTACAACACACTTCATCTGTGGGAAAATAATAAAAAAGGCTAAAGAATCATTAATTGTTTTGCCACTATTCCATCTGGTAGTAATTATGAGAAAACATGCTTTAAGGAATTCTGCAAAAATTGTGCACCCTATTTTTAACTCCTGGTTTAAAAGCAGATCCCTTATTTTACTAGACCTCAAATTTTAGTGTCTGGGTTTACATATTGTTAACATGGCATATACTGTATATGTAATTTGTTTTTCAGAAACCTGTGAACTGTGAAAGGTGAACTGTGAGGCAGTCTTCAAACCATTATCTGCGCAATTAGAAAATACTGCACACTTTAGTTCAGTAAAGGCAAGCTTCTTTCATTCATAGGCAAGCTTAGTATGATCAGCAATGCAAATGAAACAGTGCACATGGATATTCAGCATTTTAGTAATGAGTTTGTGGATTACGTTTCAACAGCAGACTGTTAAGCATCTTGAACCACCAGTCAATCACATACACCTGACTCTTTCACTGTGAAGAAAGGCTTATTTTTGAATTTTAGAAATATATCCCTCAGCAACTTTAATTTACCCTCCCAGACTATGATGAGCAGCCTGAATTGCAAATTGGTATAAATGAACAATTAAGCAACAAGTTAACATTATCTGATTTCCTAAAAGCAGAGGACCCCCATCAGAAAAGTCTTAAGGTGGAATTCTGAATAGATATCCGCTAGTCAGGGGCCCTATGAACCAACTTGTGTATCCGTTTGAGCATACTGCTGGAATATTTATTGAGCCCAGGCTCAATCACTGGATTGAGTGCCAAGACTGTCAAGCAAACGCATTCTTCTGCCCCTGAAAAGATCCAAACCTACTTGTGTTACAGTACATAGGGAGTGCAAACTAAATGGCGAAAAAAAAAGCTTTGTAAGAGGTCCAGTGTTTTCCTGAAGACCAAGGAGGGACAGATGAAACCTACCTTTCACACATGTGAGCAGCAGTAAAAAGATAAGGTTCTGTTTGTGAAGCAGATGAAATTCGAGTTAGCTCTAATCAGCAACTTTAATTTATCCTTTCAGACTATGCTGAGCAGCCTAAATTGCAAATTGATATAAATGAACAATTAAGGAACAAGGTAACATCCTCTGATTTCTTAAAAACAGAGAAAAACCCTCAGAAAAGTAATCTGGCAGAATTCTGAAAAGATATCCGTTAGTGGCCATATGAACCAACTCATGTGTCTGTTTGAGCATACTGCAAGGATATTTATTGAGCCCAAGCTCAACCACTGCATTGAATGTAAAGCTTGGCAAGCAAATGCATTCTCCTGCCCCAGAAAAGCTCTGAATTTACTCGTGTCTTGCCACAGTGTGTAGGAACTGCAAACTAAATGGCAAAAAAGTTTTGTAAGAGATCATGTGTTTCCCTGAAGAAGACCAAGGAGGGCCAGTTAAAACCTATCTTTCATATATGTGATCAGCAGTAAAAAGATGAGGTTCCATTTGTCAAGTAGATGAAATCTGAGTTAGCTCTAGAAAAATGCATGCCAAAAGCATCCCCAAAAGCTAGACTAACTCAAATTTCATCTGCTTGACAAATGGCAAATGGCAACTCAGTTGTAGAAATGATTTTTTTTTTTTCTGCCAAAATAGCACTTTGGCTTCTGATGGAATCTATATTTACTGCAGCAGTAAAGATTGAAAATGGGGACCTGGCATTCAGCCAGGTGTGTGTGTGTGTGTGTGTGTGTGTGTGTGTGTGTGTGGAGGGGGGTGCTTGTCTTCCATGTTAACTTGTAGTATATGTGCGTTCCTCAGCAACAAGTCAAAGAAAACGACCTTCAACAATCTTAACAGAAGAAAGGGAGTTTAGTGTGTGTGTGTGTGTGTATTCCCAAAGTGGTAAAGCAGACATGTAGTTTTTTTTCACCAAAAACCAAGCCATTCACTGGCACAGAGCTAAATGTACATGTCAGCTTGAGTTTTACTATGCGTACTGACGAGGAATTAAAATTTCCCTAAACACCAGCCTCTGTGTTGAAGTGGTCTCCACTCCTTTGTTCCAGACTCACTTGAATGTATTAACACTATGTGAGTGCATACTAGAGCAGAAAGCTACAGGTGGGTAGTTTTTGTTTCAGACTGCTCCTTTTCTCTCTCATATCAGTCTGCGCTTTTGCTTCAGTGCCACTGTGTGTGTGTGTGTGTGTGTGTGTGTGTGTGTATGTTGGGGGACTGGGTAGAAAGGCAACAGCAGGTCACAGTCAGAAGATATATGGATTGTCACTTCAGCAAAAAATAGTGCAGTCACAGACGCAGAGGCCACTGTGGAGTAAGTCTGGCGTGTTGTTCATTCAGAAAGAATGCAAGGAATGCAGGAGTCCTTTTTTGAAAGCAATAGGTCTACAGGGCTTTCCTCTCCTGCAGCCGTAAACAGGAAATAAAAGAGACCTACAAAATTACAGGCTCATGTCTCATTGATATAATGGGAAACATTTTTGCCACATTAATACTGGGTAAATTAAAAGATGAAATTAAAAGATTAGGTGACCTGTCCCATCTACAAGCAGGCTTTAGGGATCAACATTCCACCTTGGACAACTGTTTCATTCTACAACATCTTTCTGAAAAATATGTGAGGCTTAGACATTAGAAACTATTTATGGCATTCATTGATTTCACCTCCATGTTTGATACTATCATCAGAGAGACTCTTTGGATATTGATGAACAACTGGGATATTTTCACAAAATTGATTAATATTATCAGGAACTTATATTCTAACACATGGGCACAGGTAAGAGTAGGGCAAGGTCTCACAGGTAAGAGTAGGACGAGGTTTCACTTTTCAGATAAAGGCTACACAAATAAAGGGGTTCACCAAGGCTGTATACTTGCCCCTACATTATTTTCTATATACATCATTAAACATTTAATTGCATTACAAGACTCCAGTACAGATTTTCAGAAGATCAACTCTATTTTATGTTTAGCATTGGCATATGCAGCCAACCCAGTTTTGTTTTTGCTATCTCCTAAAAGTCTGCAAAATAAACTTAATTTTTTTGCAAGTTACACAAAGGAAATGTCATTACACATTAACGTACAAAAATCTAAAATCATCATGTTTGGTGCTAAATATACAAAGTACAATGGGAAACTAGAATCACTGCCAGTGGAAGCTGTTAAAAGTTATAGTTACCTGGGAATAACTTTTTCATACAGTCTTGCCTGGAAATCATGTGTTGATAACCTCCTGACTAAAATTAGGTCTACTGTACTGGGACTTCAAAAATGTAATAATGCGTATGGAAGTTCCACATTAAGATCAATGCTTAAGACTACAGAGATGAAGTATAATTCCCAGATGTTATATGGTGCTGAAATCTGGGATCATAAGTACGTGGATAGATTAGAAAAACTGGCTATAGGAGCACTTTGGGCTGCCTTAGGATATCTAAAATCTACCCCCACTCATTATTTTAGAGCAGAGCTGGGACTCGGCAAGTTGCAAGCCCTAGCAGTGTCCAGGGTAATTAATTTTTGGATAAAAATAAGTAAGCCACCACAGACTAGACTGGCTAAGTCATGTTTAGAAGAAAAAAAGAAATGAGAACATATTGGATGTACACATTCTCTCTTGTATGCATACTTAAAGAAATGAATGAAACTGCGTGATTTGGATAACCTTTTTGCGTATACCAGTAGCAATATTGTTTTAAGTGATCAATAAAATCTTGATGTTGTATTATAAAGAAAGGGGTCTAGAATATAGCAGCACATCCAGATATGCAAAGTGGTATGAGGTCAATGACAGTAAACATCATTATAGATATTATCTGGATGTCTTGGAAGATCCTTACTTCTGAAAATCTTTTTCTAGATGCAGAATGGGATTTTTCAACTCTAGTTCCTTATCAGCTAGGTTTAAAGGGTCAATGGATCCAAAAGATGTTTTATTTTTTTTTTGTAATATAAAAAAAATAGAAGATTTCTGTCACATGATGTTAAAGTGCCCATGGTACTATAAGGCAAGAATGAAATGGATTAATCCCATAATCAGATCCATATACCAGACTGATGACAATGTTATCTTACTCATTCATTTTGCCACAGATGATGAATATATTATTCATAAAGGGGCTAGATACTTAGTCATCATACAAGAAGTTAGAAAATGGATGACCAAGTACAACTGCATATGCTAATTTTCATATTGACCTTTAACGGTATAATTCTGTAAAGATTTTAAATTCTGTATGACACATTTTAAAACACTCAAGACTCAAATTACTTCATATTTCTTTCTCTCCATGCAGTTAATAAACCACTGTGAGGCAATTTTGAAAATCCAGTTATAGAAATGAAAAGTGTGGTTCCTACTAGGATTTGAGCCTAGGACCCTTGCCATTCTGTGGTATGGTCTTAACCACTTGAGCCATAGAAGCCCCAAGTCATTCAGTTTCTTGAGTTTTCCATCGAAACACATACACTCCTTTCATGGTGTTGCAAAACAGCAACTAGCCAGTCTCTCAAGACTTAAACTACTTCATATTTCTTTCTCTCTATGCAGTTAATAAGCTACTGCGAGGCAATTTTGAAAATCCAGTTGTAGAAATGAAAGGTAAAGTGTGACTCCTACCAGGATTCAAACCTAGGAACCTTGCTATTTTGTGACATGCTCTTAACCACTTGAGCCACAGGAGCCATAAGTCATTAAACTTCCTGAGTTTTCCCTTGAAACACATACCTTCCATTCATGATGTTGCGAAATAGCAACTAGCCAGTCTCTCAAAACTCAAATTACTTCCTATTTCTTTCTCTCCATGCAGTTAATAAGCCACTGTGAGACTGTAATGTTATTTGATCAAATAATAAACTTTATACTATCCTAATTCTTTATCCAATATTCATAGAGTTTGATACTTTGTGATTATTTTCTCAATTGTGGAGATCAGAGAACATCTGCTGGACTCTGGGGCAGGATTTTCCAGCAATTGTGAATACTGTAAGCCCCGGGCATGGCATATATAAGGCACACGGAGCTTACGGCATTCACCTAGTGGCAGGCAGGATTTTGTATCCCGCATGGCAATTGCCACAAGCTAGACCAGCTGTTTGTGGTATAGCTTGCAGCAATCTCAATGACCTCTTTCACGGAGTTTGTGCCATATATGTGGCACAAGTGTCCGTAAAGCATAGAAACTGTCGCAACTGCACCATAGATAGTAAAATTGGGCACAGTTGCAGTGAAGGGGACTGGTGCACTGCCAAAACTTAACTGTTGTGGTGCAGGGCTAGACACAAACCCTACACCACCTTTTGAAAATCCAGCCCTGGGAGTTTAGTTTAGATCTAAGACTTAAAAGGTTAATAAATACTCTGACAAGAATACGTTTAAACATGTTAGGTCTTCCTCTATTTTGGATCTCATTTTCATAAATAAGCCAGAACTTTGTATATCGACTGGGGTACCATCTGAAAATCTTAGTGATCATTAAGTGATTTATTGTGCTAGGAAAAAGGCAGTAGGCTCCATCAGAATTAATTTAGTACAGGCCTTAAAGCATTTGATTATATGTAGTAGCACTTGTGCTGAATTTAGAAAATATTCAATGGGACAGATTGGATTTAATTCCTTCCTTGGAAGATGAGTAGTAACTTGTTTTGGAAAAATTCTCAGCTATTTGCAATAAACTTGCACCTTCAAAGCAAAAAGGATAAAAGTTAATAACGCACCTTGGTATTTCCTTAAAGGGGACATAAAAGGAAAAATGGGATTAAGTGACTTAATAGTATATGCCAGTATGTATTTAGGTCCAGTATGCATCACCACTGTAGCATTTCCATTTCTCATGAATCAAAATATACAAATTGCAGTTTACACTTTGTTGATTCAACTTTCAAATATCTCAAAGTAATTAAAGTCCAAGAGGGTAGCATCTTTCAGAAAAAGAGATGTGCAAGAACAAGGGGGCACAATTTGAAGATAGAGGGGAGACGGCTCAGAGGTAATGTGAGGAAATATTTCTTCACAGAGAGGGTTGTAGATGCATAGAATATCCTTCCTGAGGAGGTTGTAGAGTCAAAAACAGTGGAGGAATTTGAGAATGCATGGGACAGACATAATGCAACTCTAGTGTGGGGTAGGAAGAAGTAGGCTGTTGGTTAACTAGGATCTGCAGCTTATCCGTGAGGTAGGAAAATGGGCAGACTAGGTGGGGCAAGAGGTCCTTATCTGCCATCAAATTCTATGTTTCTATGTTTAATTCCAAAGACAGATGTTTATATAGTTTGTGAGCTGTACTTCTTATCTGTGACATAAAGGAAGTGCAGTTTGACTCAGAGCGATGATGTTTCAGTAGGTAAATCTGCAGGTTGGTCTGCTGCTGGTGGTGCCTCCCACCCCCATCACCCACATACAGTGGTTAGATTGAAAATGCTTAGATGGGGAAACTATCACCTCCAGATGTGTAGGTGTGGAATTACTATCATCGACAGGTGAAGGAACTCTCCTATAGTAGTCAGTGAATGAATAAAGATGAGAGAGGCACAGGAACTCACATGCAATGTTACAAGGGGTGAGGGAACTGATTGTCTGCTCACTTGAACTGTTAACACATGGGATGCTATTCTGATACCTTCATTCACAGCTGCTGCGAAAAAGCTAACCGTGGCCTGATCAATTAACAGTTTTGCTCCCTGGCCTCAACCAAGATAATCTGGTCAGTTTACCTTTTAGCAAGACTTTTAAACTCTATTCTATACCTCACTTTAACATCATTCACTCACGCAGGCTAGTTTGTAATTTTATGTGTGTGTATGGGGGGGGGCAGAGACAAGAAGAGACAAAATTTATTACCCATGTATTTTGAATTGTGGAATTATAGCATGGCTCTGAGTGAAATATAATCAGTACAGAGTGCGGATTCACTACTGATTATAAAAGCATCAGAGTACCAGTATTTATATTACTGATGCTGTGGAAATGCAGATGATATGATGTGCTCTCCAGCAGTACTGACTCTGTATGCTGGCTATTTCCAGTTTTGACATTTACATGGCAGGATTCTTGAAGTATTTTTGTTTGGTGAGCTGGACTGCTAGAGAGAGCATGGAAAGCAGTGTGGAAAATAGCTTTTGTATTCTTTGAAGTTTCAGCTCTTCATTGTTCATTTTTCATTTTTTGTTTTTGTTTTGCTCTGGTCTTTGTTCAGTTTATCTCTCATTTATTAACTTTGTTATATTTTATAGTGTTTGTTGTGCCTGTGTGTCCTTGGCCCGTTAGCTCAGGAGGTACTGGGCAGAGGCCCCCCCTTGGGACTTGGAGATTTTGCTGGGACTGGGGTGTTCAAAATAGTGTGGCCTGGTGTCCAGGAGTCTGGGAAGATGTTTTGGTGTAGTTGGGTTTGTCTGTATGTCCCAACCTCTGACCCCTGACCTCACGGCTCAAGTTGCCTCCTGCCCCCGGAGTAGCCGGAGCTTCCCCCAGTGTTGAAGTGGTGGATAGAAGTATCAGGCAACACAAAATCTGCAAACTTTTTTTAGATATACGCAAAGGAAATATAGGGGACCTTAGTACTGTACATGAAAAGTAAATTGTAAAGTGTAGGCACAGGTTAAGGATCAAAAATAATGTTGGATAATTCAGCATAACACTTTGGGATATAGTTTTTTAAATAAAGTTTTTAACTTTTTAAATCTGGACAGTCTTTTGCTTTTAACTGAGGACTAGAAACATAAAGTTTGATAAAGTATTAATAACAATGTCAGACTGAGAAAGTTGCAATTAAGGCTACTAAGAAAGGCTTACAATCATTAGAAGTAACCCTTTCAACAGACCTAGGGCCAAAGGGGGATTAAAGAGGCAAAAATTAAGAAAAAAGGCATGAAAGAGGGGAAATTAAAACTGGAGCCCACTCAGCTATATCAGTTCTCAACAGAGAACATATATTAATATCAGAGACTCCCCATGCTGAGGATGAAGAACATATTCTAACAAGTATAGGTCAGAAATCATTTTAAATCATTTAAAAAAAATCAGAGTGTGAATGGGCAAATGGAGATGTTGAAGATGAAATATTTAACGATGACTCTATTAGGAACTCGTCACTTTATAATACCCCAGGTGGTGGCACTAATGCTACAACACTAACAAAACCTTTGAGAACTCTAACGATCAAGGGCAACACTAACAGAGGCATATGCCTCATGTTAACTGCAATGATCTAGCAGAAGTTGTAAATTACATAGGCTCTGCTATTGATGGTCTGAAAAATGTATTAAAAAAACTAAAGATCACACTTTCCATAATCAATAAAATTCATCCATACATAATCAAGGAAACCCAGTACATTTAAATGAAGGGTGTTTGTCTTTTTCCCGCTGAAGTGAAAGGTCTCTCTTTTCCAAAACTCTCTTGAGAATTACAATATTTGTTAAAAGGTGAGGGAAATCTGATGAGGGACAAGGTATAGGTCCAATTCAGATTCCCACCCCTTCCCGGAGCAGAGGAATAATTCAGTAGCCTCTGTATTATCTATAGAATCATTGAAATATAAGGAAAACCAATTTAATGCTAATGTAGTCATTTTGGAGATATTTTGGGTATTAATGGATGAGTTATCAGGCCTGAGCGCCAACGTCACGAAAAATCAGTTTATGGTAAAGATGCCTTTATAGGAATATTTACAGCGACATTATGACATAGATGAAAATGACCCCTTTATTGCAAAAAACATAAATAGAAAAGAAACTGAAAGTGAATCAGCAAAGGTAAATAATTGTATTCAGACCAATTTACCAGTTGTTGAATCTCCATGTAAAAGGGGAAGCAAGAAAAAAAAAGGTGGAAAAAAATCAAAGGGGAAGAGAACAAAGATCAGTTCAAAACAAGTGGTCAACACCAATTGGGGTAACAATAAACAAAAACCTTAAAATCAAAGTATCTCCTCAGTAAATTAAAAACTTAGTAGGGAAGGACAATTGAATACCTTAGTAGCAACTGAAAAGCACCTGAGGGTGTGACTACATGTGTTGATTTGACAAAAGATGTGAGACGCAACCAGAATCAACAGTCACACCAACTAAACATTTTAATATCTCACCAAAACACAACTGAAAAAACATTGCTAAAATAATGGGGATTCCCATGATACCAAAAGAAACACAGGAGTCATTAATGGAGAAAGTTAATTTTTTATTACACACTGGAAATCAAGAATATGATGAGATCAATTCTCAAAGCCCTGAGAATGGCGCAAGGTGCCTGTGTTGAACATAAATGGCACAAGTAGCACCTTGCATCAAAAAATCCCTCCTGAGATATTCAGAAAAGCAGGTCTAAGCCGGCCCAGTGCCACTGAGGGTTAAGGCGCTGGACGCCACACCTTGCGCTACACCGGCAACCCGGGTTCGGGAACGAACTCGGGTGGCCGGGGGTCAGCAGGGGGGAGAGAGAGAGGATTGAGCATCCCAATGGATGCTCTCCTCTCTCAAGGGTGGGAACCAAGAACGCATCTGCATTCTGCATCCCCCTTCGCAGCCAGTGGGAGCACCGACAACTGAAGGGGATGGAGGTGGCTCCATTCGTCGGGGCCGGGGAGAGAGGACGCCGTGGCGATGAGAGATCTGGCGGCATCAGCACGCCTCCTCTCGGGACGTACGTCCTAGCGCCGGATGTCCCTGAGGGCAGGGACCAGGGAAGAAAATGAGAAAATCCCCCCCGGTGGCCCTAGATGATAGCCTCTCAGGTACCATCCGGGCCACCAGAGTGGGACAGACCCCAATGTGCAGGAGGAGGAAGGAGGCACTCTAGGGGCAGATCCCACCGAAGGTGGTATGGGAGGGGGAGAGGAAGGAAGGAGGGGGCCCAGGGGGCAGGAGGGAAAAAAGGAAGTAGAAAAAAAAAAGAAAAGCAGGTCTAAGGGATGATCTAAGGGTACTTAGACATATCCCTCTGGGAAAGTGTAGCACTTTGTGGCACCCTGTCACTGTATGTTGTCTCCCTATCCCTGGGTCACACCTGGAAGCGAGCCCCAGCTCAGTGTGCATTTCCCATTTACCAATGTTAAATAAAACAATAAAAATAACATGTGTCACAGTTCCATCTCCCAAGTTCTGATTCCCCCCTTGCATAGCCCTGGTGAGTTAGTGACCCCCCTCCCCAATCCCCTATGTCACCTGGTACATCAATAATTCATGAAGTGCCCTTTCCTGGTGTTCTAGTGGCTCCCCTCCCCTTCCCGATCCCTAATGTTGCCCAATATGTTGACAATTCATAAAGTGTCCTTTCCTGGTGGTCTAATGGCCCCCCTTCCTGATGCGCAATGTTACCTGTTATGTTATTAATTAATAAAGAGCTCCTTCCTGGTGGTCTAGCAGCCCCTACCCCCCACCTTACAGGTAGTGCCCACCACCCTGCTCCCTCATCCCATAACAGAGCCGATGACCAGCACATCCTCCTCTCACCTTCATGGCTGAATGCTCACTGAACTGTCAGTGAGCACATACTGTATAGTGTACGCACTCATTGATTATCATGGGGCATCGGGGGGCACTAAACCAACAGGAAAGGGCACTTTATGCATTATTAATATACTGGGCAACATCAGGGATTGGGGACAGGGGCCACTAGACCACCAGGAAGGAGCACTGGTTCCATGCCACTTCAGTGAATCAGTTTCGACGACTGACAATTTCAGTGACTACATAATAGCAGATCCAAATTTAGCAATGCGTTATTTTGCCAAATTACATTATTAGCACTTAATAGCAAACTCAGTGACCAATATTGACGCCATTTAGATTTGCATTTGAAAATTATATGCACACCCCAACAGGTAGTCCATCCTAGGATGACGACTGTACTCCCCTACCACTCGCACAATTCTTTCCGTCAAATCCCTGTAGTGTCTTCAGCACCCAGCAGCAGCTGCTCCAGACATCAGCTGGGTGATCCATACCTCGGCCATTCTTTGCTCCTCATTAATACAATCAATGAATCTCCACACAGTAGAGTGGCAGGCACTAAGATGGGTATTAAATGTGCGATGCCACCCCTCAATGGAATTAGTAGTGCATGCCTGCCCACTCATAACTGCATCATAGCAGTTCTAGGTGCTCAATGGATGCATGACTCGGTGCCATCCCAAATGGCTCATGGGATGCCCGACCCATGTATCCTCAAAGTAATTCATCAACTGCATTAGGATACCTTCATTATCTTCAAAAAATTCACTGTGCCGCAACTCACCAAATGCTTGCTCCACATCACACACACAGATGAATGCTAATGCCAGCAGTGGACGGATACGTAAAGCAAAGTCAGGGTATGAAACATACCTCCACAGCACCTACGGAAACGTCTGAACCTGCTTCCACACAGCCTGTGTGAAATGGAAAAAACATCCCCTCACAGCAACATTAGGGAAGGCAGCATGCACAGCCCTCATTGCTGCCTTCTTGGAATCCATCATCACGGAAGTTGGCAGCATGGATTCGGCCCACCCCTTAAGTTGCTGCATGACAGCATCATAACTTGAGAAACTCCATGATGTCATCGAGACACAGATGGCAGGGATGACAACACTGCCTTCTTGACACCCATGAATGGTGCACAATTGATTAAATAACGTCAGACATGAACGGAAAGTGCTGTATATGAACCACTGTGAGCAGGACAACACGTAATTTAGACTTCAGTCAGCAGCAAAAATCAGGATTCTATCAGCAGCAGTCCCACTATCCCAGTATAAAAACCTCTCACCACTGAGTGTTGTTGTCATATATTCCAGTGGCATAATCAGACCACCAGCTATTATAGACATCCCTGGACAAACTTGTTCTGACTGTCAAATCCTATGGACAGTCCATCTCATCAGAGCGAACTTCTAACAGGGATCCTGCAACAGCATCACTTACTGTGGCTGCACTCTCAAGCACATCTGTGCAGTACTCTGTCTACTGCTTCTCACCCTCTCCTGCATATCGACCATTACCTGCCAAGCTCCAATGACAGCAGCATTGGCCACATGGTTGTGGCCGTAGGGAACATCAACCACATGGACTGCAACTATATGGACTCTTGCAGGGCAGTGGTATTTGTGGTAATCACCACATCACCAGTAAATTTTCTCTCCAACCTCCTTATCCTTCCAATATTAGAAGCCCCCATACACCAACATGGGCATACGTCACTGACTCCTCAGGAACTCAACAGACATGGTTCTGGTTTACAAATTGTCCTTAAAGTTGCAGGTGGTGTAGGCTTGTCTCAGCTGAAAAAAATACACTTCCAAAGTAGAAATCACTTCTTATTCTTTTTATTCATTGCAACCCCTACGTTTTGCTCCTCAGAGCTTGTTCATGGGGCATTTTTCTTTTCATCAAATAGTTTCCATCAAATAGTTTAAATCGTTTGTTAATTTTTCAGTAGTACATCACATCAGGCTATTTTAAATCAGCTCCTCTTATTATCAGAGCTTTAACCTTTTAAAACATCTTTTTCTTTCATTAGTTAGCCTTGATATTAAAGCGTTTTCTGTAGCACATTCAGTTAATTCACTGTTGAAATTCCTCAGCAAGCCATCCGCTTTATTTATCTTACAGTTCAATCGCTATCTTATGCCTTCACGATTCGTTATGCTTTTTAAGTACCTTTGTTTTACTATTTTTCCTCAGCGTTTGAGTTAAATCTCAAGAGCAAAGGTAGAGTGGAGAACGTCATTACCTGAGCAAGCAGTCTAAATAAAATAAATCACAGAGTGTGAATGAAGACAGCAACTTGAGATTTAACTCAAACGCTGAGGAAAATAGTAAAACGAAGAGACTTGATTTAAAATAGCCTGATGTGATGTACTTTTGAAAAATGAACAAACAATTGAAACCATTTGATGGAAACTATTTGATGAAAAGAAAAATGCCCTGTGAACAAGGTCTGAGGAGCGAAACGTAGGGGTTGTAATGAATAAAAAGAATAAGAAGTGATTTCTACTTTGGAAGTGTATTTTTTTCAGCTGAGACAAGCCTACACCCCCTGTAACTTTAAGGACAATTTGTAATAGTTTGCACCTTCGAGGGGGTTTAGTTAAGACAACCATTTCCCAGTCGTTCCATTGTTTTGTATGGTTCTGGATTACCCAGCCATAGTATATCACACCTATTTATTAGTTAAACTGCCAGCTGCTACTAATTAAAAACACTAATTGCTTCTTGTGACGCTGGGGGCTGTGCCCCATGCACCCATCCATTTCCATGATTCTAACTCCATGACGCCATGGAAACTGGGGTAAGTAGCATATTCTTGATTGCTGAAATTGTACTGTGCTGAAATTACCATTAGCTGAAGTATGCATTTGCTGTTATGCTGCAGTCACTGTAATGTACAATGGACTGTAATTTCAATTGCTGTAATTGGCATTGCTATAATGCCTTCACTGTTATTACTTCACTGAAGTGACATGCTACCACGGGGACTTTATGAATTATTAATATACCAGGTAACATCGTGGATTGGGGAGGGGGACCACTAGACCACCAGGAAAGGTGCTTTATGAATTATTAATATACTGGGTGACATCGGGGATTGGGGGGCACTAGACTACCCAGGATAGGACTTGGGTGATATTATCAGGGGATCAGGGATTGGGGGGCCACTTGCCTTTGGCACACGGAGCCTGCAGAAAACCCCTCCTGTGTGTCTTGAGTTTGTCACATGGGAGAGGTTGTGGTAAGTGTGGGGACTTAGGCACCGAGTCCCCTTCTGCACCAGAATCTGGTGCAGGGTCCCTGGTGCACCGAGCTTTGGCACAAGCTGCTGCTTGTTGCTGTTTGCACTGATCTACACCCTCATTGAGAATCAGGACCGATACCCTATACCAGACAAAATCTGCAAATAACCACACTGAGTTAATGTTATCCATGGACTCAGTGGGAAGTGCCATTTCAATATGGGACAAAAGGGAAACATGGTTAGGGTTTGCAATTTTTCTGCCTAAACCAATGCATTTCGATACATGTGTCTCCACCTCACTTGAGCCAGAGGACCATAAAAATAGATCTTCCAACTTAAAATCCTATATTCAAGTAAACGGCATACACTGGAGTTATAGTAGAAATGATGCTGGTTTCAAACAAAATGTTAAATATCTTCTTAAACTAATTGCCTTGTCTGACACTTTTGTTGCTAAACTTCTGTCGGGGAAAACAGGATCAATCAATCAATTAATCAATCAATCAATCATCTTTATTTTACCAGGCGAAGCACCATTGAGACAGGCTCATTTACAAGGTGGAACTGTATTGGTCAAAACAGGCAGAGCAAATAGTAATACAGAAAGGAAGCAGTTGGGTAGTGCAATGACAGGTGGCATAGGTAACAATAAGCAAGCACAGTGAGCCACAACACCTACTTGTTCTGGACAAGTAATAATTATTTACAAAAATTTGCAAGACAATAATTTACAGGACAATATAAACATAAACTACACTTGCAGCATGGTTTTGTAAGGATTATAAGGGATTGGGGATATTGAGGTGATAGTGGAATGGCTAAAAGGGGGAGGACCAGGGATAACTAGAGGGAGAATGGGATGGGGGGTGGTGACTAGGGATAAGGAGGAGGCTAAAAAAGGAGGGACCCTGGAATGACTAGCATGAGAGACTGGCAGGGGCTGCAGAAGGGTTGGTCACTCTGTGAGGAGTATTCAGGGTTCACGGTGAAAGAGGCATGGCAATCACATGATTCACTGAGCTTACGATGGATCAGTACCTTAAAGAAGGCTGTGCTTACTGGTGTTGCATGCTTTAGTGTTTTTGCATATCGTTCCAAATCACTGGTACAGCATGACTTATAGCTGCAGCACCAAATCATGTCCTGACCTTCGGGACAACCAGAGGAATGTAGGAAAGACTCCTTAGCACATAGCAGCCCACAGAGGAGACAGGCAAGCAATTAGAAATGTATTGTGGGAGTTTTTTGATTATGGCCCTATATGTCCAAAGGACTGCATTCTTGTGGCGTCTGAGGCTGAGTGAGAGCCAGCCAACAATGGCGTAAAGTGTGCAGTGGTGGGTGGGCATGGTGCTCCCAAGATGAATCTGATTGCCCGATGGTACAGTGTGTCCAGTTTAGATAGTATGGAAATAGGATATTGCCCATATATATATAGTCTGCATAATCCAAGAGAGAGGCAAGAACATTGTTTGGACTAGCCTAACCTTGGCTTCTTGTGTAAGTAGGTTTTTAATCCTAAAGAATAAGCCACTTATCTGTTTCAGTTTCTTTGACAATTCTTTCATATGTTCCCCAAAGGAAAGTCTGTGGTCAAACCACATGGCCAGGTACTGGAATTTGGTCATAAATTCCAGTGACTCCCCTAGTAAGGTGGAGATTTGAGGGGCCATTGTAGGGATATGTGCTTTTGGTACACTGGCTGAGGGTGAAAATAGCATTGCCTTGTTTTTTTTTAGCATTCAGTAATACTTTTTAAAACAATAGGTTATTCTGTAAGGTATTGAAATCAGCTTGCAGGTCTGTGCATGCTAATTCAGGGGTAGGCCTTTTTAAGTACAGGTCCGTATCATTGGCAAAAAGATGTATATTGGCTGATTTGATCCCTGCATCAATGTTGTTTATACAGATTGCAAATAACAAAGAGCCTAGGATCAACCCTTGCGGTACCCCCCTTAGCAGGGGTTTTGCAGGGGAGAGGCCCCCACCCACCTTGACACTCTGCTGTCACTCCGTGAGATAACTTGTAAACCAAGACACAGCCAAATGGTCTAACCCAAGGTTCCCAAGAGCAGTGAGGAGCAGAGTGTGGTCAACTGTGTCAAATGCTTGCTCAGATCTAAGAACAAAGCGCAGACATGCATTTTCACATCCAAGGATGATAATCACTCCTTGGAGACTTTGGCCAGTGCTGAGATTGTACTGTGTCTGGGCCTAAACTCTGATTGAATTAGATTAAGGAGGTTGTTGCTTTCAAGGAAACTCCAAATCTGCGCATTAGCCACTTTTTCCAGTAGCTTGGATAAAACAGGAAGCAGTGAAATAGGGTGATAATTATTTAAGTCGCTCCTGTCACCCGACTTAAACAAGGGTATAACATGTGCTGTCTTCCAAGTAGCATGTAGGGCACCCTGAGACAAGGACAGATTGAGTAGATGGGTAATTGGAGGAGATAGGACACAATAACCTAGTTTTAAATAATAAGGCTCTATCAGATCAGCGCCTGCAGTTTTCCTTCTGTCCAGATCCAGGAGTAGGTCTTCCACAGTTTTTATGGTCACCTGGCCAAAAGAAAAAGAAAAGGCTGCATTGTTTGAAGATGATGTCGAGGAGAGGCAAGCTGGGTCCTGGCTATGTAACTGTACTTGAAGAGCACTGACTGGTGAGGTATCAAACGCCAGCCCCGCTCCGGCAAAGTGATTATTAAGTAGGTCAAGTATGTTATGCTTGTCTATATAGTCAACCCCCTCAGAACAGATTTTAGATGGTGGTGAATTAGCAGGGCTGTGCCCCTCCAGGTTTTTAAGTATTCTTCAGAATTAGGTGGAGCATTTAGAAGAAGCTTCTAATTTACTGTGGCAGTAGCTGGCCTTTTTAGTTCTAACTAATTTGTTGCTAAGATTTCTAGCTGCTCTGAAGCAGCCCAGTTGTCTGGATGTTTGTTTTTTTCTTGCCTTTTTCCAGAAAGCATCTCTATTATGTAAGATCTCTTTAAGCTCTGTAGACAACCAAAGGCAAGACCTCTTTTTTGTGTGGATTTTAATCAAAGGAGCATGCCTGTTACTGGTATTAAGCAAGAGGATGTGAAAAATCTCATAGGCCTCATCCACTGTAGTGGCTAAATAGAAGTTTTGCCAGTTGGCGTAATGTAGATTGGAAAGGAAAGTGGCTGTGATAAAGTTCCTGTGACTTCTTTTGTAGACATAAGCAGAAGTCGAGGTAGATTTGGGAAGTAACCTGATGCATGTGATGCAACAATGATCACTGAGATCATTAAAGAAAATGCCAGAATGGGTGTATAGGTGGGGTTTATTTACAAGTATTATGTCTAGCGGTGTGCTGTGTTCTGGATTTTTAGCGTTAGGCTGGAGTGGCTTCCGTAATAAGTTGACTGAGTCCGAAAACATTACAAAGATCTCTTAGGGGCTTAAAGGAACCAGATAGACAATCCAAGTTGAAATTGCCTAGGATGACAACTTCAGAATGAAGCCGGGATAACATACTCCATACTAAGGTACTACTAATATTTAATGCCAAAGATATTGTTGAGGGACTTTTGAAGAGAAATGACCAGTTGATCAACTTAGGTTTTTATCTTAAATATTTATCTCAGGAACAGTATTTGAACCTAATGGGAAACTTGATAAAAGTTACAAGACAGCAGGCACCTGATAAAATATTCTCAGCCTTACTGAGCCTTCAAGAAAATTCAAATAAAAGGAACTTTAACCACTCAGTTAATAATCCAAAACTGTTAAGTATTTTTGGGTGGATATTCCACACCACGAATTTATAGGGAAAACAAATAGAAAAAAATCTGACTTCCTCTCTCGTACTCTTA
The DNA here is from genome assembly GCA_016271365.2 of Neoceratodus forsteri. Lineage (NCBI taxonomy): Eukaryota > Metazoa > Chordata > Ceratodontiformes > Ceratodontidae > Neoceratodus > Neoceratodus forsteri. The sequence goes on along the minus strand of CM057449.1, from coordinate 1,104,365,274 downwards.
ACGTACAATTAGAACGAGATTCAATTCTTTGGTTACAAAGATCCTCAGACAACAGCAATGACACACAGACTGGCAGCTACTTCACAAATGAGTGAACAGCAGATAAAATAATAGAAGAAATCTGAAATTCTAAATGCTATGTGAGTTCACTTGACAGATGTAGAACAAGTATTCAGTGAACATCATAAAACTGAATTGACAGAATTAGAACATCAGACTGTAGTTATTGAAGATAGAGCCCCATCACCTGGGTATCTGTTACAACAAAACAGACTGGCTCCATTGGGAAACTTTAAAGAGCACTGACTCAAATTTGTTAACATGTTCCCACCAAGGATGAAGTATGATGAAATTAATATGGAATATTGAGGGATTTTCCTTGAAACCCTTAGAAAAGGCAAGTATGGAATTTATTCTGTCCTTTGATGTAATAATGTTACAAGAGACGTGGTAGTCCTTGGACACACCAAAGATTTCCTGGGTATGATATTTTCTATATAAAAGAAAAACAACTTCAAAGTCAGGTAGAAATAAAATGGGTCGGATAACAGCAATTGAATTACAAAAGGACCTCAAAACAGAAGTAATAGAAATTAACTCAGAAAATGTACTAGTTATAAGAGCCCAAGTAAAAGCTTACAGAGTTTTTTTTATTAATGTATACCCCCCCTCCAAAAAAAGAGTCAAATATTTTTGGCGACCTGGCCGAACTTTAATGTAATATTAAAAGGCTTAATAGATACCTATCACAAATTTGATATTTTTCTGTCAGGTGACTTGAATGCAAGGTTCTTGGATACAGGATATGACTTGAGAGATACATTGCAGAATTGGGAGGAAGAGATTAAAATCACTTCTTTCAACTTCAAAAGACAAGAAAACAAATGAAGCAGGTAGAATCTTAACCATTATGAATGAAGTTAACTTTATCCTTATGAATGGTAGAATTAGCAACAAAAGTGAGGGAGGATTTACCTGTCACTCAACCATGGTGCATTCATGATAGAGCTATTCATAGAAACAGAAATTGTTGGCAGGTAAGGATTGCGAGGCTCATGTTATTTTATTTTTTTTTTTTTATTTAGTTGTTTAACCAGGTATAGCACACTAAGCTGAAAGCTTTTTTACAGGAGCGACCTGGAAGCACAAGGAGGTTAAATGACTTGCGCAGGGTCACACAGTATGCAAGTGGAAGCTGTGGGATTCAAACCCCAGGTCTGGTCTGCTGGATGTTACCAGAGTTGCAGCTCAGAGCCTTAGACCACTACGCTATACTGCCTCCTGTTGTCTTCATGGAAGCCCTATACTTGTATGCGGTCTCTGACACAATCCAGTCAGTGACTTTTTACCATTTCTTCCCACCTCCAAGGTTCCCTTATGCCTGTTCCAGGCACATTTAAATCCCTCCACTGTGCTTGCTCCTGCCACCTCCTGTGGCAGACTATTCCATGTGTCCACCACTCTCTTCATGAAGAAAAACTTCCTCACATTTCATCTTAACCTGCCCCCCCATCCAATTTCATATCATGTCTTCTCATTCTTTTACCCCTTCTATACTGCAAGTTGTCACCTTCTTGTACCTTATTTATGCCCTTAAGGCACTTGAATGTTTCTCTCATGTCCCCCCAATCTCTCCTCTCCTCTATCGATAACATATTGAGGTCCTTAATCTCTCCTCATATGTTTTGTGGTGCAAGCTCTGTACCATCTTAGCCTCCCTTCTCTGGACCGCATCCACCCTTTCAATGTCCTTGTGGAGGTGTGGCCTCCAGAACTGCACACAGTATTCTAGGTGAGGCCTCACTAGTGTTTTATACAATGGCATCACTACCTCTCTCCTTCTGCTAGTGACATCTGTGCCTACGCACTCTCGTATGTCACTGGCCCTGCCTGTGGCCTTTGACACATCTGCTTAGACACATTTATGTCATCTGAAATGATAATCCCCAGGTCCCTTTCTTCCTTGGTGCTTGCCAGCATCTCCCCCCATCCTGTAGCTCTCCCAAGAGTTTCCCCCTTCCCAGATGCATTATTTTGCACTTCTTTGAATTGAACCTCAGTTGCCACACCTCAGACCATTTTTCAAGCTTCCCCAGGTCCCGTCTCATTTTCTCCACCCTGTCTGGAGTATCCACCCTGTTGCTGATCTTGGTGTCATCTGCAAACAGGCAGACCTTTTTCTCCAGCCCTTCTGAAATGCAACAAATGAAGACATGAAACAGGACTGGTTCAAGGACTGATCCCTGAGGTACCCTGTTGGACCCCCCCCCCGGACTGGATCCCATTTACCACCACCCTTTGCCTCCTGTCCATTAGCTAGTTCCTAACCCCGTTTACCACCTTGTGCCTCTTGAATTTGAATGCATTAGACAAGATAACTGCTCTTGAAGTTATAGAGTGCCCCAAATCACCACATCTTCCTTTACGAATACTTTTAAATTATCATTTCATTGTATCAAGTGAAACAAAAAAAAGAATCCTGCTCAGATAGAAACAAATACTAGAAGGATAAGGTGGACTTCAAAAGATATTCAGTATATAAAACAGGTTCTTAATCTTTTGGATGCATATTATATGAAAAAAGAAACTTTGTTTGGAAAACATACTGAAAATAAAATTTAATCTTGGGAAAGACTATTAAATTATATAACTCCATTATTATATGTTAACAAGGTAGTAGGAACGCTTATTCATGGTTCAATCATAAACATAGATAACAGAAAGTGAATTGACAGTAATGGTGAGAAAGACTTGACAAAATAAAACAAAACGCAATTTAAATTAGTTTGAACAAAAAAGAAAAGACAATAATAAGATACTATTAGAGGAAAGATAAATATCAACAAGGTTTATAGGCTAAATTGCATAATTCTGTAATAAGGAAAAACACATAAAAGAATTCTGGACACTCATTGTGAAAGGATATAATGTTTACTCAACTTTATTAGATATCTATGTCAGCACTCCCCCATTTGGGGCTTACCAGTTGGGCTTCAGCCCCTGCACTGCCCCGCTAGTGTCCTGATTAGTGGCCCTGGTGGGATTCAGGCCAGCTGGCCCCATTGTGCTCTGTGGCTATGGCTGACTACCCCATCCTTTCCTCTGCCCTGTAGGATCCTTGGAAAAAGAGGCCAAGGTTCTGACTGGTGTTTCTGCACCTCCAGGTGCTTTAGGAGATGTTTCAGAGATCTGGTGGGCTCCAAGAAGCTGTACCGCTGAGCTGTGAACAAATATCGTGGCCTGCATTTTACTGGGCATGCACAGCCATCGAGAAGCAAAATGTATAAACATGACAGCCCCAGGGACTTCAGCAGAGCAGGGTCTTTTGGGTAAAATGTGAAAGGGCACAGAAGAAGCCCAGGACTCAGGCAGAAAATGAGAGGGGGAAGCTGTCAAAAGGATATACGTGACTGTTTTGCTCATCAAAGGGGAGATTTGGTTGGGAGATCGGGGAGTGAAGGAGTGCAGGATAGACATCCTGAGGGCTTCTTTAGCCCAATACCTGCACCCAGACCTCAACAGCTAGTTTGGTCCCAGGGTTCTACAGATTAGCACAGAACCTGACCAGCCAGTGAATGACTGAGGTAGAGACTTAGTAGTTTTGTTGAAGAGGAAGGTAGTCAGGAATTTTGTGCCTGAGAGAAAGAGATTTGGGAGCTGTACAAAAAGATAGCCTAAGTGCCTGGAGCTGCAGTATGAGAGCAGAGACTGCACATTTTAAGCAGGTCGAACTGAAGTGCTGCAGCTATGTGCAAAGACTGAGCCACTGTGTTTCCCCCTTGGTGGGGTAAGTTTATAAAGACTGGTAATTGCTCCAAGCACAGACTGAGTGTGCTGAGGTTAGAGACTGTGTCAGAGTCCAGCCACTGCTGTGCTTAGAGGAACAAAATGAGTGTGCTGGCGTTAGATACTGAGCCAAAGCCCATCTGATAAGTGTGTTCAAAAAGGGTGTGAAACAAAGCGGTCTAGGGGACCATGCCTGCCCTGTCCCTAGACCGAAGCGGAAGAAGACCAGTGAAGGAAGATGGCAAGTGGGCTGCTTGGTGAGCACTGTCCACAGAGGCCTCAGAGATGAAGGTGGCAAGACCAAGCAGGTGAAGACCAGCATCTTTCAACTATTTAGGCTGCTCCATGCTGCTGCTGTGGTGCACGACCAACCTGATCTCTCCTTGGTACAGTCAAAGCCAGTTTGCTGAACCCCTCTTTGAACTGCTGAACTGTAAGTACCCCTGAACTGGCTTTGGAGAGTCTTTATTTATTTCTGATGTGGAAATAAGGGAAGTGCAGAGAGACCTACAAAAGCTAGAAGGGTGGTCAGAGGCCTGGCAGTTAAAATTCAGGGCTAGAAAGTGCATGGTAATGCACCTAGGGGAAAAGAACCCCAAGACAGAGTACTGGATGGGAGGAGAGAGACTTAGCACTACAGCTGAGGAATGGGATCTGGGAATTATCATTAACAACTCACTTAAGCAATTGAGTCAGTGTAATAAGGTATATAGCAAGAATAACAGGATGCTGGGATGTATCTGGAGGGGTACTGATAGCAGAAGAAAGGAGGTAATGCTTCCCCTCTACAGATCCCTGGTGAAGCCTCACCTAAAGTACTGTGCCCAGTTCTGGAGTCCTCACCTTAGGAAGGATAAGGATAGGTTGGAGACAGTGCAGCGCAGAGTTACAAAAATGATTTAGGGCCAGCAGATCAGATTCTATGAAGAATGCCTTGAGGTGCTAAACACAGAAACATAGACTTTGATGGCACATAAAGACTGCTTAGTCCACCTAGTCTGCCCATTTCCCTACCTATTGGATAAGCTGCAGTTTCTAGTTAACCAGCAGCCTACTTCCTCCTATCCCCCTCCTACTCCCCACTATAATTGTCTTATGTCAGTCCCATGCATTCTTGAATTTCCCCACTGTTTTTGACCCCATAACCTCCTCAGGAAGGTTGTTCCATGCATTTACCACCCCTCCATGCAAAAATACTTCCTCACTTTGCTTCTGAGTCATCCCCCATCCTCAAATTGTGTCCCCTTGTTCTTGCGCATTTCTTTTTTTTAAATATTTTACCCTCTTGGACTTTGTTGATTCCCTTAAGGTACTTGAAATTTTCTATCATGTCCCCCCTCTCCCTCCTTTCCTCAAGGGTATACATATTACATAGAAACAGAATTTGACGGTAGATAAGGACCGCTTGGCCCACCCAGTCTGCCCATTTCCCTACCTGATGGATAAGCTGCAGATCCTAGTTAACCAGCAGCCTACTTCTTCCTACCCCCAACCCCTAGAATTGCCTTATGACGGTCCCATGCATGCTTGAATTCCACCACTGTTTTTGACTCCACAACCTCCTCTGGAAGGCCGTTCCATACATCCACAACCCTCTCTGTGAAAAAATACTTCCTTAAATTACCTCTGAGCCGCCCCCCTTCTATCTTCAAATTGTGCCCCCTTGTTCTTGCACACCTCTTTTTTTGAAAGATGCTACCCTCTTGGACTTTGTTGATTCCCTTGAGGTACTTGAAAGTTTCTATCATGTCCCCCCTCTCCCTTCTTTCCTCGAGGCTATACATATTAAGCTCCTTAAGTCTCTCTTCATATATCTTCCGTGCAGACCCTGCACCATTTTAGTTGCCCTCCTCTGGACAGCTTCCATCCTGTCTATGTCTTTATGGAGATTGGGTCTCCAGAACTGCACGTAGTACTCCAGATGGGGTCTCACCAGCTGTCTGTACAGGGAATAATAACTTCCTGTTTTCTACTGGTGATGCCTCCCTATGCATCCCAGTATCCCCCAGCCCTCCTTGCTGCCCTCTCACATTGCTTGCCCACCTTTAGGTCATCTGATATGACTACCCCAGGTCCCTTTCCATTTTGTTGTTGTTAGTATCTCACCCCCATTGTGTACTCTTCCCTGGGTTTTGTTTCCCAGGTGCATTACCTGCACCTCTTAGTATTGAATCTAAACTGCCATACATTTGACCATTCTCTAACCTTGCCAAGTCCCTTCTCATCCTTTCCACCCCACCTTGTGCATCAACTCTGTTGCAGATCTTTGTGTCATCTGCAAAGAGACATACTTTTCCTTCCAGTCCCTCTGCAATGTCGCTTATAAAGACATTGAAGAGGACCGGTCCTATTATGAACCCTGTGGTACCCCACTACTAACCCCCCTTTCTTCAGAGTGGACTCCATTTACTATTACTCTCTGTGTCCTATTCTCTAGCCAATTCTTTACCCAGGCTGTCATCTTGGGACCCACTCCCAGGCTGGCTAACTTGTATATTAATCTTTTGTGTGGGACTGTGTCAAATGCCTTGCTAAAGTCTAGGTAGGCCATGTCCACAGCCCCTCCCTGATCAACTACTTTGGTCACCCAGTCAAAGAAATCTATCAGATTTGTCTGGCATGACCTTCCGCTGTGAATCCATGCTGCCTTGGGTCCTGTGCCCTCTGGCCTCTAGATACTCAACAATTCTTCTTTCAGAAGTGATTCCATCATTTTCCTACCACTGAGGTTAAACTAACAGGTCTATAGTTTCCTGCTTCTGCCTTGCTCCCACTTTTGTGAAGGGGAATCACATCTGCCCTCCTCCAGTCCTTGGGTACCACCCCATCCTCCCATGATTTGTTAAAGAGGGTAGTCAGTGGTGTCACTTGTTCTACCCTTAGTTCTTTTAGAATTCTGGGATGAATCCCATCAGGCCCCATTGCTTTGTCCACCTTCAGTTTTAAGAGCTCTTTCTGAACCCTTTCTTCTGTAAATGGACTGGTATCAACTTCTGTATCCGGAGTGTTTCTACTGTTTGTTTTAGGTACCTCCCCCTCTTCCTTTGTAAATACTGAGCAAAAATATTTGTTTAGTATCTCTGCCTTTTCACAGTCACCCTCTGCCCACCCTCCCCCTTTATTAAGCCTCACTATCCCTCCTTGGTCTTCCTTCGCTCCCTGATGTACCTATAAAAGGTTTTATCCGCCTTCTTAACTGAGTTGGCTATCTTTTCCTCGGTTTGGGCCTTTGCTGTTCTGACTGCCTTCCCAGCTTTCTTTTGCTTTTACTGATACAGTTCTCTGTCCTGTTCCTTCTGTGATTCCTTGTACTTCCTGAATGCTTTCTTTTTCTCTTGAACCTTCACTGCCACTTCCTTTGAGAACCATAGTGGTTTCTTACCTCGTTTCATTTTGTTTATTTGCTTTACACAAAGGCTTGTTACCTCTGTGATGGCAGTTTTTATTATTCCCCATTGTTCTTCCACCCCTCCTTCCTGCCCATTTGCTAGTGCATTCCTTAGGCACTCACCCATTTTGGCAAAATCAGCCCTCCCAAAATCCAGTACCTTTGTCTTTGTATGGTTTGACTCTATCGCTGTGTTTATTGTGAACCATACTGTTCGATGGTCGCTAGTTCCCAGATGGCTACCCACTTCTACATCTGTGATCCTCTCTTCATCTCCATTTGAGAGAACCAGGTCTAAGATTGCTCCTCTCGAGTGGGCTCCAATACTAGTTGTCTAAGGCATGCCCTCTGTAGGGCATCTAGAATAACCCCACTCTAGAAGTGGCTGCTGCAACTGCACTCCAGTTAACATCTGGCATATTCAGATCACCCATCAGCAATATCTCCCCTTTTTCTGCCATTCTAAGTATACTTTCTATCATTTCCTTGTCCATTTTCTCCCCCTGAGAAGGGGGTCTGTACACAACCCCTGAGCGGATTGTGGTGCCATTGCCGGTCTCCAGATTTACCCACAGTGCTTCTTCTCCTCCCTGTTTACCCTTTTGTTCTGTTGCTTTGATTCCTTCCCTTATGTAAAGAGCTACTCCTCCTCCTCCTCTTTTATCCTCCCTGTCCCTCCTTTAGATAGTGTATCCTGGTATGTTTCCGTCCCAGTCATGGTTTTGTGTGTACCATGTTTCTGTGACTGCCACGATATCCAGATGTTCCTCCTCCATCAAGGCCACTAATTCAGAAAGCTTGTTACTCAGACAATGGGCATTGGTACTCATTGCTCTCCATTTTTTGATGGCTTTACCTTCTGTTGCAGCATCCCCCACTGACCTTTCTACCGCTGTCTTTTTCTCATTTAGTACCCTGTTTTGTAGGGAGAGGCTGGGATTTTCCTGCTGCTTATCAGTATTAAGCTCTTTTAATCTCACTTTGTATGGCTTCTGATGCAGACCATGCACCATTTTGGTTGCCCTCCTCTGGACTGCCTCCATCCTGTCTATGTTGCAGAGATGGGGTCTCCAGAACTGCACACAGTACTCCAGATGGGGTCTCACCAACTGTCTGTACAGAGGGATAACAACTTCTTGCTTTCTACTGGTGATGCCTCTCCCTATGCATCCCAGAATCCCCCCAGTCATCCTTACTGCCTTCTCACATTGCTTGCTTACCTTAAGGTAATCTGATATGAGTGCCCCCAGGTACCTTTCCATTTTTGTTGTTGTTAGTACCCTTCTCATTGTGTATTCTCCCCCTGAGTTCTTGTTTCCCAGGTGCATTACTTTGCACTTCTTTGCATTGAAACTAAGCTGCTATACTCTTGACCAGGTTCTATGTGATAACGGCGATCATGGAAAGGTGATTGCCATTAAGGCAAGTGTACATTGGAGAAAATCAATTTTGTCAATGTACACTCATGGTGCAGACTAAAAGGGCACAGAAAACATAGTTTTTTTGTTTATACGGGGGGGGGGCTGTGCCCCCCACACCCCCTGGGAGTATTCCCCAGGCACCCCCCTACTAAAGGATTCTCAGCTCCAGGGGGGGGTGCATGTCAGGGGGTAAAAATAAAAAATCAACTATATCCCAGACCAGTGCCAAAATATCAATGCACCCCGCATCGAACCCAGCACCCTCCCATCTCTACCCTGCCACAAACCCACCATGCCACACAGCCAGCTCAGCAGCCCACATCCATTCTACACCTCACAAACTCTCCCTTCCCTTCCATCCATTGCATGGCATACTCACTCTCCCCTACGTGCATGTACATATAGCGACAGGATGTCACTATATCCACATTTGCCCCCCCATTAGCCCTGTGAACAGGTGCTGCTATTGAGTTACCCTTTTTGTAAGTGCTCAATATCAGACACCCTTATCACAGGATACCTCTTCACCATTGTATGTACTCACTGGAGACCAGAAGGGAGAGGGGAGATGTGATAGAGATCTTCAAGTTCCTTAAAGGAACTGTGCAGGAAACTATTTAGCCTGAATACCAATTCATGGTCACGTGGACATGAATGGAAATTAACAGGAGGTAGGTTCAGGAGAATTGTGAGGAAGTACTACTTTATGGAAAGGGTGGTGGAACCTTGGAACAGTCTATTGACTGAAATGCTGGGTGCGAAAACAGTCAGGGGTTCAAGCAGAGCTAGGACATAATGAAGGGAATAGTGGTTACCGGGGGTGAGAGGACCAAGGAGGAGAACAGAGAGGACAAGTAGGGTTAGTACCCTGGAGAAAGAGTAGGCTCCAGGGATTATAGGGAACTTGGACAGACTGAATGGACCTCTGATCTTTTTCTGCCATTATTGTCTATGTTTCTATATTATTTAGCTAGCTAGCTAGCTAGCTAGGTAGGTTAAATTTAAAGGGTTAGGTCCTGTGCTCAGACCTGAAGTTTCATTGTTTCTGCTGTTAAAAGTTATTTGGGTCACAATGAAAGATCCCCAGTGATGTCTTTAGTGTGGTGTGGTACCCACCAAAGGGACTTTGGAGACATTTTGTGCAGCTGCCACTGGGAAGCTGTGTGCACCCACAGGTGGGAAGTGGGGATTATGTGGGATGAAATTGTTTCAGCCAGTTATTAAAGTTGTGCTGTTTTCCTCCCTTTTTCTCCTCTTCACCCAAAATACATGCTGTTAATTGTTAATATTATATTCTGGTACTGTGAATCGTTGCAGGAAGAGTGAGTTGTTATTGTGTGGGCAATGGTCTTTTGGGGGCAGCTATTGTATATTTCCTTGGGGGGTGGTAACCTGCAATCTGTTAACAGGTATTCCCTGCCATTACTCCAGGTGGAGGCACCATGCCATCTCTTCTCTTCACTCCTGAACCCAGGCCTAGGAAGTGTGTCCAGCAGAGACCCAAAGGTCCTGGAAACAGCCAAGGTGAATCTAGGGGCTGTTGCACCTATAGTCAGCCAAATGGTGGGAGATTCATTTTCAAAAAGTATAACATGACCCAAAGGAGGAAGATCATATCCAGATAACATACAGTCTATGGGGGCACTAGTCTCATTTTGTAGTCCACTTCTGCTACATCTAAACGTTTCCTACATTGAGGTACCTCGAGGTACCACTGAGGTACGACTGAGGCAATCTGCATTGACTGTAATGTGATCATGCCTCATGCTGCCCTAGTATACCCATGTATACCTGACAATGCTAAGAAACTTTTCTATGATTACCACTGTATTTCTCACAGCATGAGAGGTGAGATAATTGAAGCCATTATCCAAACAAAACAGTCCTGACAGAGTAGTTTCAGATATTTTGAAATATGTTATGGATTGGTGGTTGCTTCTGTTATATTACTAATTTAGTGTTATATTGCAAAATGATGTGCTTCCAAAATCATGGTCTGGCAACATAATATACCCAGTCCATAAAAAAGGCTGATTAAATGATCTTCAGATGTACAGACCAATTAGTCTAATAGTTAATATACCCAGTCCGTAAAAAGGCCAATGAAATGGTCTTCAGATGTACAGACAATTAATATAATAGACACAACAATTAAAAAATCTTCTGTCATATAATTTTAACAAAACTGGAGTGGTGATTGGAAGGAAAAAAAAAACATCTTGTGTTAGGCAAAATCTTGTTTAGCTATACAACGTACAGTTCCTCTCTCATATCATAAACAAACATATTAAAATCAAGGAGTAAATTATTCTGTTTTGTAGATTTAAAAAATGGCTTTTGATAACATAAGTTATGGAGTACTCTCTATAGGTTACATGAAAATACTTGGTCCAAAGTACAATATAATTTTATGGGCCATTTAACAAACATTATCAAAACTAATCTTGGAGTTCACCAAGGGTGTATTCTGGCACTATTACTGTTCAATCTATAAATAAATACAACTATCCAACAACCATATGATACCGATTTTCGTGCTCTGAATGTATCAGACAAACCATGTTTTCTTTTTGGCCTACTCGGACGATGTGGTACTTATTTCAACTTTACTTTTAGGGCTTCTAAGAAAAATGTAGTTGTTCCATTTATGCCATCAGAAATTTCTCATAATAAATAAAACTAAAACACAACTCTTATTTGGAAGTACACATTGGGATACATATAGACTTTTCATTGATGGATTCAAATTAGAAACTGTTAAGACATATGACTATCTTGGTTTATGATTTGATAAAGATTTGAGATGGAATAACCACATGAGGCTTAATTTTCAAAGCCTGAACATTTGTGCAAGTCACCTGCGCCAAGAGGATTTGATGCAAGTGGCACAATACACCAGACTTTGCCGCAATCCCAATTTTTGAATGCAGGCTGCGTCAAAATTGGGATGCATTGTGCCAAAGCTGCTCTACGCCACCCCTGCACCTGAGGAGCTGATGTGCCAGGTCGCGAGGGGGCTTGCACCATGGTGGGGCTGCACCATTCCCTTATTTGGGATTTTAGAAGCCTCACTGTGGACATATGAGGGGGCTGTGCTTAGACCAGCCATTAGCTGGTCTAAAGTCTTGCACCACTGGCTCAGAGGGAGATGAGCTGGGGGGGCCTGCAAGGTCAGGACCTGGGACAGAGGTACCAGTCAGGGTGCCATGTTGGGGGTGACTGGGACATGGTGGTAATGCAGGGTTCAGAGGTGGCACCCAGCAGAGGTGTCATGGCCACTGGGACAGAACCAATGAGCCCAGGCACACCAAGGCTGGCATGGATGGACCCTGTCCTGGACCCCAGCCCTAGCACAGTCCCCAGAGGTGACACAGTCCCCAAACTGTAGTGGGTGGCACTGAATGCAGATTATGGGGTCAGTCATTGGATGGGAACATTGCCTAGCCACCAGAACATTCTCCTGCTAAACAGCCCACTGCATGGAGCCAGGCAGATGCTAGTTGGCTGGCTGCCCTGTGGACATTTACACTGACTGGGTCCAACACAAATACATGTTAACCCTAGCCCCACATTGCCAGCCTTCCATCAGTTGATAGAGAGAGAGAGAGAGAGAGAGAGAGAGAGAGAGAGAGATCCTATATATCTCTTGGATGGGATGCTGGTCATGTTTTGGAATCCAGCGTCTATCTCATCCTGCACACTCAATATGCTGTTTGGTATAAAAGCATGTCAGTGTGTGGCATCCATCTTCCCACACACAATTATGACAGTAAGGGTAGGGGCTGTGGTTGCTAAAATAAACCTCACAGATTGAACAGAAGGAAGGAGTTCATCTTGCATCAGCCCACTACAGCACTATATATACACAACACTATATATTACACAACAGTTTGTATCACCACCCACCCAATGTGTATCATTTTATGGCTGCATAGCGAGAGGCATGATGTAGTGCAATTGCATTGAGAAAGGGGCTCTGATAGCAAGTGACTGTGAATGCACCACAGCTGTCTCCTTCCACTGAATGGAGCTGAAGCACATCTCTCCATGCCCTCTCCATTTAATATAGTGCGGTTACTTTCTTCCAACCTTCCCTTCCTGCTGCACTATTTTCTTGCTCCAGACCCTGCTTAGCATATGTCTGTAGTGGCTGCAGATAATGCTGGCCCTCATTTCCTTTCTAATTACTATCTTTTCTTTTGTGAATTTTCATGGAGCAGCATTTCTCACTGTGATAATAAACTCAAAGACCATCTCTGTCTCTAGACGAAGAAAGGGTTACAGTAAAAAAAGCCACAAAAATGGATGTGAGGAAAAAGTGACTCAAAAAACATCACCCTTTTCATTGTGTTTTTTTCCCTATCAAACAGAGACACGCACACACACACATACACTCTCAGTCCTAGAGTGCACACAGTGCACATGAAGTGATGCAACACACTGCAGACACAACACTGAAATCACATACAAATATGCACATGGTATCCCTCTCACCTGTACGAGGACTGAGAGAGGGACTGGCTGACGGACAGAGCAAATCAACCATGGCCTCAGAACAGCAATCAGGATTTCATGTTCTTTACCCACCTTCAATGTCTCTCTGCCACTGCCGCCCATGGACATTTACTTTTACCCAGCTGCCACACCCACAGCTGTGGGTTCCCTCCATGCTGAAGCCACCTGGCTGAGGCCTTTGGACTATTACCAGTGCAACAAGGTAATCTCAGCACCACGTTTTTGCAGTATGGGAATCCTAGCAGAAGCAGCTACAGCACAGCCCACTCTGCTCTTTCAGTGAGTGGCTTTGGAGGCTTCATTTTTAGTTATCTGTTAAAACATGTAGTGACTTGCGTATTGTCACATTGCATGTTTGTGGCATTTCTCTGTCTCTCACATTTTGCTGTTAATTACTGCAAGCAGCGCTTAATGCAAATCCCCACCATGCACTTGCATTTTGAAAATGAAAAAAAGTGTTCATGTTTGTAACAAATGCTCCCCTATCACATGAGGTTGGCAAAGAAGGGCACCTCAAAACAATCCTGTAGGATTTTGCAGGAGCATACCAAATAGGGACTGAGTACATTTTGTAGGATTGTTTTCATTTTGGACTGGTGTTCAAAGTTATGTAAAGAATCTTTGCCCAAAAGCTAAACTAGACTGACATTTTTTTAGAGACTCTGACTTGGTGTGTAAATGCTTTGCTAAGAAAAGTTTGTACTTACAGTATGTTACAGTATGTGTGTGTGTGTGTGTGTGTGTGTGTTGTGGGGGGGGGGGGGAGGCTGGCAGCAGTGGCTCATGTTCCATGCATCTTCCAATGGAAATTAACCTGCAAGTGTAAAAAGATTAAAACTTGTTCGGGAAAAGTGGAGTTGTTGCATACCAATAATATGTTGAAATTACCCTGTAAGTGTAAAAGATTAAAACTTGCTCAGGAAAAGTGGAATTGTTTCATACCAGTAATATGGACAAGAAAGGGATGTGATTGGAGTGAAAAGAGCAAAGTAAGTTAGAAAGCTGCAAAGACAAAAATTGAAATGACTGATACACTGGTGACTATGGGGGTTTGTGTGGATAAAGAAAACATGGGTAATGCTGTGAATATACAGTAGATGTCCAAGGAAAACGTTTTGGATTATGGGAGCAGGCTATTCTAGGTCTATTATTTTAAGTATAATTTTAATTTACAATATTTTTTGATGTAGCGAACATAGAATTTGCCAGCAGAAAAGGACCAGTAGGCCCACCTAGTGTGCTCTGTTTTCCCTGCCTACTACTACACCCTGGACCCTATTTGGTTGCCGGTGTTTCTTCCTCCACAAAAACATTAAACATAATTCTTATTGAATGGATCTCATTAGATGTTCTGTACAAGAGATAACCTCCAATTCTAACTGACATTAATATGGTCATCAAATATAAAAGGTAGATTTTCTCTTTTCTCAGTTTATAAGACAATAGAGTATAGACATTTAAACAATGAAAGCAAGGGGTGTTAAGGAAAAAATGAGTTTATCCTCAGAAAGCAGACTTGTGTGAAAAAATGTTGCTGTTTTGTGCTGGAACATCAAATTAAAATGAGCCACTTCAAAGTGAGGTTGGCACTGTTTAATAACAAACTCTGGTTAGAGCCAATACAACTGCAGGGAAATGTTGGATTTCCAGGAAATACATTTTCATGTCTAATACATCAATCTCTGTAGATACATCTGACAGTGTGAGATATAATTTCTCCAGTGCTTATCAGTTTGTCATTTTGCAGCACCTATCAGCTCAGCATTCCATGGAATCTTGGAAGCCCACGTGCAAGACTCCTTTAGTTTGAGGTCCACGGTATCTATAAAAATAATGCCTTTGTTTGATTGCCCCCCAACAAAGACTGCAGTGATAGTATGAAAGTAAAAATTTTCTGTAATAATAACAATCTCCATCATCAGTCACATCATTTGCAACTACATTGGCTGTGACTAGAGTTTATTCCTTTTATGACCCCTTTAATCTATACAAGCTACAGAGACAAACTGTAGTGTAAAGCTATTTAACTAACAACACAGGGTTGGGATGAATGTAAATTATGCAGAAATAAATACTTAAGAACACTGTACTTTGCTAAATTTAATTTTTATTTAAAAACAGGCCATCAGAATCGAATGACTCCAACCAAGGTACTATTTGGAAAACCATTAATGAAATGAACAACATTCACTAATTCTCAAATTATCCTAAGAGCTTTTCTATGTATGGGACTAGTGTTTATGACACCACAAACATTGCTAATACATTTAAAGTGTCTGAGTAACTTTTTTAAGAAGATCAGAAGACTATAAATGGTAATAAACAGTAAGAACATAATGACTGGGAGCATTAAAATCTCAAATCAGGTCATTCACCTCCATTTTCATTAACACCTATTGAAGCAGCTGAAAAGGTGAAATAACTACTGAGAGTAAACCCCCAAAATCTGCTGGAGAGGATGGTATCTGTTGCAAATTTCTGTGTTCTGCCACCCCACTTATTCACAGCCTTTAACTTTGTTATAGTGTAAGGGAGAGTGTTGTTGCAGATGAAATTCTATTATTGGAATTTCCTTGTTGTTCTGCAGCAGTGACATCACAATGCTGTTGTGCTGCACTATTGATGTTACTACCACAGCACAATAGATTGCAACACATTCACACAGCACAGAGTCAGTGATCTGTGGCTGCCATCATTAGAATTGTCAAGCCATCTTGTCCATTTCGGTCAGTACTAATGAAGCACAGAATGATGGCAGCTGTGGTTTACTCCACCCCCAGTTTCTTTTTTAAAATAAAAGTTTTCTTCCCATTTTAATTTTATGGTTACCCATATACTATGAAAGATTGTGTGTAAGTAACCATTCACATACAAGGCTGTGCTTTAATCCCAATGTTTCCATAGTAACAAGATAACAACAGACCTATTGAACTGCAATCTTGACATCTCTTGTTACCATGGAAAACTCTCAATTCAAACACAGCTTTGTTGTGTATGGTTGCTCATACACAATCCTCTACGTATAACGTGCCAATTTTAAGTTTCATCTAACTGGAAACAAGATACAAATGTTCAAATCTTTCAAATCATTCAGAATGGTATTTACAATCAAATATAAAACTTTATAAATCATATACTGTAATTCTTAGTCAATCAGGGTTATTTTTTTTAATGTTCTCGGTACTGTTATAACCATAAGAGGGTGTCTCATGCAAACAGTTCTAAAATTCTGAAGTACTAAATTCAATTGGCACAGTCCATTTCCCAAAAAGGGGATTCTTTAATATTCTGCAAAGTAAAACTTTTCGATTTTTTCCAATTTTTAACAAAGGCCTTTGACATGATTTATAATACGTTTATATGTAAAGTCCCCGTGTCTTTTATGGTTATAAGAGTTTCTTCTCAAAACCTTTGTGTGTCAGACTTGCTCAGCTTTGCTTTGCAGTCCTCTCACCCAAAGAACTCAAGAAGGCACTCTCATAACTAGAAGAGACACAAGTGAAACAAATGATAGAAAGCTTCGACTGGATGATGAGTTGGTGCAGGGTCTTGGGTGTGCTCCCCCGAAGATAATCCAAAGTCCAAAAAGACCTGTACTCAGGAGCAAGAAGTGGCTACAGACACGCAGGTGTGGTTTTCAAAGGCAAAAATGCCACTTGTTGAGCCACTTCCTCAAAGTCAAATCAATTTAACAAAATTCAAACAGAGGGCCAAACACTACACATAGATGCACACTGCCCCAGTGCTTTGCTGTGCTAGAGCTTCCTCAGGGGGCCATTCAAAAGGTAGGCTAGGCACTAAGCAGGCTAGTGCCCAGGTAACTGTGAACAGTACTGGCACTCAGTGTGGGAACATATTTAGAGGCCCCCAGAGTAAATTGCTAATCTTGCAGCATGAGCATACAAAGTATACTGCTGGGCCTATGCAAACGAGGGATCCCTCATGCATAACAGGCACAGGGGTATATTCATAGGTTTCGTGATAATAAATATCCACCAGTGCAGTGCTGTTTACCACTGCTGAAACCTTGGCCTTAACCAGGCCCTAATGATGTGCACCCCACCTGTCACCAGATTGTCCATGTTTCACATAGAAACATTCTCCCTGGTGGTGTAGCGGACCCCTTCTCTCCCCAGTCACCCATGTTTTCATGAACTAACTTTCTTCCTGGTAGTCTAGTGGACTCCCACCCCCGATTGCCCATGTTTAATAAACTAACATTCTCCCTGGTAGTTTAGCCCAATCACCCATGTTTTACATTAGCATAACTTCCCTGTTAGTCCAGTAGCCCCCCCCAACTAAGTGTCATCCCCCACCTGCTGGGGACCCCCCACATCTCCCCATCCCAATCATCAGTTCAGCTGTACGGGACAAGTGACTGACACAACCATCTGCTCACCTCCTCGGCTGACTGCTGTCTGATAATCAATGAAAGCAATCATGAGTATTGCATAAATTTATACAGTACTGACAGTCACGCTCATTGACTGTCACACAGCAGATGGCTGAGGAGGTGAGCAGAGAGCTATGCCAGTCACTTGTCCTGCATAGTAAAGCCAGTGACCAGGGTAAGGAACAGTGTGAGGCAGTAGTGCTCAGTGGGTGGGAAGGTGGGAGATGGTGGGGGATGATGTTCATTGGGGGGAAGTCTACTGGACTGTCAGGGTGATTGAGGGAGGGGGTCAGCTAGACTACCAGGGAGAAAGTTAGTTTATTAAAACATGGGTGCTTGGGAGAGGGGACTCCACTAGACTACCAAGAAGAATCTTAATTTGGTAAAACATGGGTGATTGGGGAGGTCCACTAAGCTACCAGGGAGAATGTTAGTTTATTAAAACATGAACAATCAATGAGAGGGGGGACAACCAGACTACCAGGGTGAATGTTTGTATATGAAATATAGGTGATGGGGGATCATCTAGACCACCAGGGAGAATGTTTGTATATGAAACATGGGCAATCAGTGGCAGAGGGGTCCACAAGACACTGCAGACTGCTATACACCTACACAGGTGCTAAGGGGCTGCTGTGCAGCACACACATGAGCCTATAATAGGCCAGCAAATCTCCTCTTAGTATGTTGCTTGTCCAGTTGATTCATTTCCATTCAAGGGCCCATTTTGGACAGTGGTATCTTCAGTGGGCTCCCTGTGGGTCATATTCAGCCTTGAGCCATCTCAGTGTATTAAAACATGGGTGATTAGGATTCCACTAGACTATTTTATTTATTTATTAATTTAAAATTGGTAACTGGGGGAGGTACACTTAGCAGAGGTTCATCTCTAGGTGTGACCTGGGGGAACAGGAAGGGGAAGGGGAAGGGGAGAAGCACAATTACGAAGTACAGCCAATCAGGTGATGTGGTTACAGTGAGGTTGACATAGCGAGCATAAATTGAGTGCAGTACTGACAAAATGGCAAGACATTTCATATGAGGGACAAATGAATTAGCTTACAAATAATCTGTGCAAACCATGCAAACTCAAAGTACGTAGTGCCAGAGTGAAGGGTGGCTGAACAGCTGCTGAAAGTAGGAGTCAAAATAGGTTGATAAACTTCATCGAGGTTACCAGAACTATGAGTTTAAGGAGAGGGGGAGGTAAGGGGTGGTCAAAAGCCAGGCAAAGGTAAGAAAGGGTTCAGGAAAAGGGTTGGCAGGAGCAGGGGGGAGGGAAGGAGCTGTAGCTGGTGTCTAATGGAGGAAAGGGAAGGGGTGCGATGGGTGGAGGAGGGTAACTGGTGTCAGAGGGAGGGGAGGCAGTATGAGAAAGCAGATTTCCTGGCTAAGGGGTGTGGGAGAGGAAAGGAGAATGTGTGTTGGTCTCTTGAGTGCAGCGAGTAGGAGGACTACCAGGGTGAATGTTCTTGTATGAAACATGTACAATAGGGGGAGGTCCACTAGACTACCAGGGAGACTATTCGAATATGAAACATGGGTGGTCAGGGGGAGAGGGGTCCACTAGACTCTAGGGACTGCAGTACACCTACATGGGCACTAAGCAACTGCTGAGTGGCATGCAAATGAGCCTATAATGGGAAAGCAAATGGACCCTTAGCGTGTTGCATGCCCAATGTGCTCATTTGAATGCTAGGGCCTGTTTCGGGCAGTGGTACCGCCAGTGGGCTCCCCTCTGAGCCATTGTCAGCCCTGGGCCATGTCAGCGCAGTGCATAGTCACTATGCACTGCACTGACAGGGCCCATATTCATACAGTTAGTGCTCTCCATCATAGCATACTAACTGTCTGACTATAGCTCAGAGCCAGCTGTACGCTTTGTACCATGCCGCCTCATAGCTGTGCAGCACTATTAGCAGGCTCTGAATATTGGGGCCACAGAAACTGCACTTATAAACATATAACAGACCAATTTCTTTGTTGTCCATATTTTCAAAAACTTTGGAAAAATGTATTTGTAAACAGCAATCATTCTGCTTGGACTCATATGCTCTCTTGGTTAGCTACCAATCAAGATTCAGATCTTCGCACAATAAAATTACTGCTGTCACAAATGTGAGCAGTGATGTTTTGCTTCCTTTGGACTCAGGTTAGCTTGCAGAGGCTATTGATACAGACCTCTCAAAGGGTTTTTATAGCCTAGATAGTATTCTAGGACACTTCTTATATTTAGTTGCAGACAACTTGATTTTACCTTTAAAGCTCCTGTTTGAGGGTTGTTTAAAACACAATTGTATGCCAGATGATTGGAAAAAAGCAAACATGATCCCCTTGTATAAAAATGGTCCCAAATCATTATGGGAAAACTGCCGCCCTATTAGTCTAACCTCTGCTGTTAGTAAAATAATGGAAAGCCTGATTAAAGATTCAATAGCTCCAATTGTGAATGAACAAGATTCTGGACAACAAGGCTTTAAAAAGGGTAGAGGTTGTTTAACCAACTTAATGTGTTTCTGCAAACACATTAGTATGCAATGTTGGATCAAAAAATACCATGTGATGTGATATATACTGATTTTAGCAAAGCCTTTGACATTATGCCACATTGGGCTCTGCAAGGTAAACTTAACAAATTGCATATAAATCAACACATCATTAGCTGGATTTGCAATTGGCTTTCAGGCAAATCTCAACATGTATTAGTGAATGGTCACGTGTCTTCTCCAGGGCCACTAACCAGTGATGTTCCACAAGGGTCAGTTCTTGGCCCCTGTTTGTTTGAGATATTTATTTCTGACTTAACTTCAGACTGTACATCACCCAATATAAAATATGTGGATGATGTCAAAATAGGAGGTGCCTGTCTTAATCCAGAAGACTCTCTCTTATCATACAAAGAGACCTTGACTTTATTACAGCATGGGTCAAAAAATGGGGTATGAAAGTTAATAAAGATAAATGTAAAATTATGCACGTAGGTGCAAACATTCCTATTGCTACATACTCATTGGCTGGAGAGAAGCTAAATACAACTCATGAGGAAAAAGATTTGGGTGTGTTTATTAACACTAATCTTAGCCACACAGAACGTATCAATACTGTGATTAACAAATCAAATAGTGTAATTTGGTCTATCAGAAGAAATATTAAATTATGCGACCCAAAAGTCATGATACCTCTGTACTGAGCTTACGTTAGACCTCATTTAGAGTACGCATCTCAGCTGTGGTGCCCATTTAAAAAGGGTGAATACAGCACACTGGAAAGGGCACAAAGGGGGTTTCACCAAGCATATCTATGGTTTATGCAATGACAGCTATGTATCTAGACTATCTAGTTTAAATCTAATGTCACTAGAAACACGCAGACTCAGAGGTGATCTTTTTTTATACTATATAGTACGGGACCATCATTTAATGATTGATCTGGGGTTCATTTTTAAAGATAGTACATACAACATCTGAGGGCACCCACCACAACTTGTGTGAAAAAGATTTAACTATATTAGTAGAAAGTACTTTTTTCACACTCAGGGTTATTGGCCCATAGAATAATTTACCTCTGGATGTTATCAGTGAGACCTGGGGCTGGTTGCACAAAAGAGTTAAGTCCAAGTTTAAGACATGTTTTTGATCTTACAAAAACAAGTCGGACTTAAAAAATGTAAGCCTGTTGCACAAAAACGGTCTTACATTCCATTGGTCTTATTTAGAGACTTTAATTTAAGCCTCCTATGTACCAGGCTTATTTGTTGTTAGTAGGCTTATCTTGCCATAGTTAATTATAAGAAAATGTTACTTTATTGTATGGAACCATTCTGAATATTGTGCACTGAAATATATTGCACTGATTTCCTGTTTTAAGGACTGCTATTTCCCATAGCTTATCAGTATGTTACAATGAAGAAAATATTTTATATTCTTTTTTTTTTTTGACAAGCATTGTTATCCTAGCTCAGGCAAGTGACTGCTCAGCACTGTCCCTGCTTCCCATAACCAGTTGCCACCTTCCCCAGCCCTGGGAGCTTGAATTCACCCTGTATTTCCCCCAAGGGCATTGCCCCCCCCAACCTGGAGCACAATTCAGATGTGCCCAAGAGACCAAGTGGTGGTTTGGGCTAAAGGAAAGCAATTGGGGCTTCATCAAGCCTGCCTGATTGCCAATTTTCTGTTTTCCTCCTTAGTCCCCCTGGCCACTGTGGCACTTGATGGGCCGCCACCACAGGGCAGTCAGGTGCTGAGACACAGACATACTAAATTGCCAGCAGAAACAGGCCTCATGGTCTATTGAGTCTGCTCGAGTGTGCAGCTAGCCCCTCATCTCACAGCTGCCCCTTCTGCCCCCCTTCCCAGTATTCCTCCCCTTTACCCTGTCCCAACCCCTCTTGAAAATGCCCACTGTCTTACAGGACACTATCTCTTCTGGTAAGGCGTTCCATTTGTCCACCACTCTTTCCATGAAAAAATGTCTCCTTATTTCCCTCTTGAATCTTCCCCCTCCAATCTTAGTCCATGCCCTCTCGTGTCCCTCCCTCTTCTAATCTGATAAAAAACTTCTGTGTTGGGCTTGTTTATCCTCTTTAGATACCTAAAGGTCTCAATCATATCCCCCTTATCCCTCCTCTCCTCCAGTGAATACATATTCAGCTCTCCCAGCCTGTCCTCATAGGGTTTGCACTCCAATCCCATGATCATCTTTGTGGCTGTTCGCTGCACCCCTCCAACAATCTTATGTCCTTCTTTGGGAATGGGCACCAGTACTGCATGCAGTACTCCAGGTGGGACCTGACTAATGACCTGTACAGGGGCAGAATAACCTCCCTCCTTCTAGAGGACATCCCTCTCACAATACACCCCAGAATTTTGTTGGCTTTTGCTGCTGCCTTCCTGCACTGAGCAGAGTTGTTCATGCTCCCCGTAATGATGACTCCTAGTTCCTTCTCCTCTGTGGAGCTCTCCAAGTGTACCCTATCCAAGTGATAATTCCTCCCCTGGTTACTGACTCTGAAGTGCAGAACCTTGCACTTCCTGGCATTGAACTCCAACTGCCATGTTTCCGCCCACTCCTGCAGCTTAGTCAGGTCCTCCTGCAACCTCTTCCACCCCTCTGCATCATCGACCACAGCTCCAATCTTGGTATCATCTGCAAACAGACTAATCTTGCTCCAGATCCCATGTGAGATATCTGCAATAAAAATCCCAAACAGCACCGGTCCCATTACCGATCCCTGTGGTACTCCGCTTGTCACCGCTTTCGGTGATGAGAGGCCCCACCATCACCACCTTTTGCTGCCTTCCCTTTAGCCAGTTTGTGATCCATTTCACCATTTTTGGTCCCGCCCCCACATATTCCAGTCCCCCTCAATCTCCCATGCAGCACTGAATCAAAGGCCTTGCTGAAGTCCAAATACAGGACATCCACTGCATGGCCCCTATCCGAATCACACGTCACCCAGTCGTAGTATTCTACAAGGTTTGCCTGGCAGGATCTGCCCACTATAAATCCATGCTGTTGACCATCCTGGAGACCATTTTCCTCCAAGAAGCTCACTAGCCTCTCTTTTTGTATGGTCTCCATGAGCTTTCCCATGTTCTATGTGAGGCTCACTGGTCTATAGTTTCCTGTTTCATCCTTTAGGCCACTTTTGTGGATGGACACCACATGGGCGGCCATTCTCCAGTCCTATGATACCCATCCCATGTCCAGGGAGGTATTGAACAGGTCAGTAAGTGGCTCCGCCAGGACCTCTGCCAACTCCTTTAGTACCCTAGGGTGAATGCCGTCAGGTTCAGGTGCTTTGTCCACCCTTAATGCCCTCAACTAATCTAGTACCCTGCTCTCTGTAATCCCTACATCTGTCGTCTCCCCAACCCCCCTTGCCTGGGGTATCAGCCCCCCCCTTCTCCTGTGTGAATACAGAGCAGAAGTATTTATTCAGTGCCTCTACCTGCTCCACCTCTTTCTCCACCTAACCCCCCATCCTTCTTAATCCTCACCAGCTGATCCTTGCTCTTTCTTCTCTCTCTGATGTGGCAGAAGAAGTCTTTTTCTCCACTTTTGATTCCCTGCACCAGTCTCGGTTCCATGGATGCCTTGGCTGCCCTGACCGGTCCGGTAACCTCCATATACTGTACTTCCCCATGTACATATCCTTATCTTCACCCCTCCTTGATGTCCTGTACTTTTGAAACGCAGCCCTCTTGACCCTCATCCCTTCCATAACCTCCTGTATTAGCCAACTGGGTTTCTTTGCCCTTTCCTTCTTGCTTTTCTTCCTAGTGCAAAACTCTGTTGTCTCTGCCAGCCCTTCCTTTATGATGTCCCATTTCTGGTCTGCATCCATGTGTGGTTGCATTCCTGCCAGGTACCTGCCCAACATTTCCCCCATCATCTTAAAGTCCACCCCCCTAAACGACGTGGTACTGCCTCTATAAAGACAGATACTATACGTGTTACTGCTTATTAAACCTCAGTGTTTGGACATTAGAAGAATGAAATGGTTCAACAGGAAACTTACATGCAAACAATGATAGCATTCATCACACTGCTTGCTATACCTGCATAATAAAAATGACTTCACTTTTGTCTTGGTGTGTCTGGTTTATTTCTTCATTTAGCATCAATATAGCTCATTCAGTACATTATATATATCTGCATGGCCTCCTGGAAGGCGGAGAATATATATATATAAGGACCCCACTGCTTTTCAAATTTCTTCGACCTTTCCTTTATCTCATATGTAACTCTTTCCTTGAGTAAGACTTTTCAAAACCTGGTTGTGCCACACTTCAAAAGTTGGTTGCTGCTGAGAGACCCAAGTATTCTGTATGCATTTCCTTGTAAGGAGAATTAAAATATGCACTACTGTTGTGTAAGGGTTCCAGCCATCTACATGTAACGCCAAGGTGGTGCTACCCCAAGGGCTACTATCCCTGCCTGCTGGGCAACCAGTAGGTTAAGGGTCCTGAGTTCTGAAACGGGTGCCTCCACCCAGAGGTCAGGGATGGTAGTGGTCAAACTAGCCTGGGCATAGCCCTCCAGGACACTGTAACCCCACTCTTTTCCTGCCAGTGGCCAACACAATACACAGTAACTGCTTTCACAATACCCCGGATATGCTTTACCAGTATCCAAACGTTTGGCACTTACCACCAGGGCTGGTTTCTCCAGCTCGACCCTGGGGACCCCCTGTAAAACAAGGTTAACAGAGCAAATGGCAGCAGCACAATACTTCAAGCATAAACAGAATCCACAGACTGTTTGAAATGCAGAAAAAGTATATCTGATTTATTTAGGGGGTGTTGAACGAGGAAGGGGGCAATCAGGTTAATTAGCTTACTTTCTCTAATAATCACACAATTGTGCAAGCAGTCAGAGTCCCTAGCACAGTCATACTTCTGGGTACCCAGGTGAAAGGGAGATGGGCTAGCCAGGACTGTTACCTGGGGTAGGCCGGTGTTGCAGCTGGTAGGAGCCCTGTGATGGAAAACACAACTTGCGCAACACAATATTTGTAATCCAGAGCCAGATAGCTCAGTTTGTGAAAGAAGAAAACAACACAATAATCAGATGACACACTCAGATTAAAAGATAGTTGCAGGGAGCTAGCCTGATGGTTACTCATGATACCCAAGACTGGACACAAGATGGGCGATGATTGAGACAGCAGATGAATTCTTTGGATTGCCAGGAGAAGCAAGGCCCACACGATTCACCAAGGCATCGTTCCTGTTCAGGTGTGGAGCAGGGGGCTGATCCTCGGGCAGGTCTCTTGTTGATGGCTCTTCTCTGTGCAGCAGGGTAGATTGGCAGGACCCTCGTGGCAAGGCCCAGCCACATGGAGCTAACAACGGCCTCAGTCTGTTGACGCTGGATGCAACTTCCAGCAGGCTGAACACGGTTCGCAATGTGGGGAGCCAAATTACGACTCCCTTCCAGTTCACAGCACATTTATATGTAAAGGGAAACTCGTTGAACCAGGCACAGCACTCCCTGGTCACAATCACTAAGTTCTCTGCACCCCAAAGAAGCAGTGAAGGGAAAAGGGATTTCTGGCAGGCCGATTGCATTCAGCACAATTTTCGGCCCTCCTCAGGTAAAGCCTGTTCACCTCTCAGCCACTCACTGTGTTCTCTAGACTCAGAGTTAGTCCGATAAACTCTCTCCCTCTCTCTCGGGGCAATGAGCAGACTCGCATGCCTAAGCTTAGGCCTCCCAGCAGTTCTCCCGCTCGAAACTACGCAGACGCTTTGCTCGAATATCTTGAGCTACTACTGTCTCGACTCCCAGCTTAGATCTGGGTCGCCAGCAGACAGCTTGTGGTATTTCCCCCAGATCCAAATGGTTTGGTTGGTCAGCATAACTGTCAATCACACAAGAGTTCCCTTTCAATAGCAAAAAGGTGCCTATAGTCCAGAACTACAAATCCCATGGTTTTGGGTCCATATAGCCCCTACAAGCAGGATCCATTTTAGAGTCCCCTGTTACTGAGTGGTCCAATTCAGCAGTTCAGGACCAAAAGGGAAGCGATGATTGGAACAGTCTTAGCTGCAAACAAGGCAGGTTAGAACAAACTACATTACCACTATTGCTCTAACATATTTCCAGCAAATAGTTACACCCTTTAGCAGAACTCCGTCTGTGCAACTAGCGATGACAGAAATGGAGCAATTAGCAGGACCCAAGCATGGATACACTCAGTCCCCTACCCAGATTAATTATTACTGCAAACAAGCAGCCCTTAAAGCGACAGTACACGGAGGCCACACAGGCACTCACTGGCAATACATTTAACTGGATACGGCTTCGAACACCAGCCAGGCAGCAAGCAATTAGGCAAGCTCATGGAACCCCATTGATGGGGGATTACATACACCCACATACTCTAGAAACACAGAATTGGATGGCAGAAAAAAGACCAGAAGGCTCTTCTAGTCTGCACTATTGTCCTGTCAATTCTACTCCAGACCCTATTCAGTCTAAGGTGTCCCTCTCTCCTTCCTTTCCTCTACTTATAATACACATGTGCTTATGCTAATCATGCCTAAAGACCCCAATTGTCTTCACCCCACCACACCCTATGGCAGTCTGTTCCAGGCATCCATTGTGTCTTTTTTAGAAGCAGTATTTCCTCACTTCACTTTTTAACTTCCCCTGCTCAAGCTTCTTTGCATGCCCCCATATTCTGGTGCTCCTGCTTCTCTGAAAGAGACTCTCTTCCTCCACCTTGTTTAACTCTGTGATGTACTTACAGGTCTCAATCATGTCCCCTCAAGCTTTTCTCTCCTTCAGAGAGTACATGCTGAGTTCCCGCAGACTATCCTTATATGGTTTCTCGTGCAACGCATGCACCATTTTGGCAGCCCTCCCTTGGACTGCTTTCACCACATCAATGTCCTTGCAGAGTTGTGGCCTCCAGAATTGTACACTGTACTCTAGGTGGGGTCTCACAACTGATCGATACAAGGGCAACACCACCTCCTTTGTCCTACTTGAAAACACCATCCCTATGCACCATAGCATCCCAACAGCTTTACCAGCTGCCCTGTTGCACTGCACCACCACCACCATGAGATCATCAGAAATGACGACCCCAATGTCCCTCTTACTTGGTGACAGTAAGCACCCCCCCATCTTATATACAGCCACCTGGTTTCCCTGCAGCAAGTGCATAAATCTGCTGTCGGCACTGAAACCCAGCTTCCACCCCCTAGACCACACCTCTAATTTCCCCGGATCCCTTTGTGTTCTCTACGCCCTTTGCTGTGTGTCCACTCAGTTGAAGATTTTTGTGTCATTCACAAAGACACACCTTCCCCTCCAGTTCCTCAGCCATGTCACTTATGAAGGCAATGAAGAGGCCAGGATCCAGTGCTGATCAGTCCCTATGACACTGCAATGGTTACTCTCCCATCCACCCGAGTGACTTTGGTTTACCAGCACCCTCTAACTCCTAGTTTTTAACCTGTCTGATACCCAGCTTACCACCTCCTCCCCAGCCCCCAGGTTATGAAGTTTCTTTATAAAAAGGGCCAGGAGCTTTCTGCATCCTGATTGGCTAAGACAAAAACCTTAATAGGTACAAAGTGAATCCTGTCATGCACACGCACCATTTTAGAAGTAACTTGTCAGAGTATGTACAGTATTTATAGGACTATCATTGACTGAGAGGACAAGATGGTTTTATCATACTGTGAAAAAGTCAGTTTGATAATGTGCAGTTTATGATGATGTCAACACTAACCTTGATACTCTTCTTGACCCTGCGGAATCACTGAAAATAGAAGAAAAGAAAAATATTAGCCTTCATATCAATGACAAAAAAGGCACACAAAAGAAGGCATGTGTGACAAAATACTTGACAATGACAGACTCATTGCTTGTTTATATGCCAACGATTTGCAACAAAACACAATTGTGTTGTTTCATTCTCTCAATGTCTCTGTTCAAATTTAATACAACATTAAGGATAGTATTTCACTTCAATACTGAGGATACAGAACTGTGAATCTTTTAATGCCTGACGGTATCAGCTAAGAGAAAGCCATAGTACAAGAAAAATAATCAGACTGATCAGTGTCATAAATGTAAGTAATTTTCTGGTAGGCCGCAGGTGCCCCCTCTCTTTCCAGAACCCATTTAGATTAATAAAAATACATTGGAAAACTCTAGTAGTCATGTGGCCCCCTTTCACACCCCATTCATAATTTGAAAACCCATCTCCAGACCTCTCCAAGGTTTCTACAAATGGGCTTATGGGTATACAGTACACTGTCATTCACTGTCAGTGCATTCAATGGGCAGCCGTGGAGGTATGCTTTGACTTTGACTTTGACTTTGACTTTGACGGCAGATAAGGACCGCTAGGCCCATCTAGTCTGCCCATTTCCCTACCTACAGGATAGGCCGCAGATCCTAGTTAACCAACAGCCTATATCTTCCTGCCCCCCACAAGAATTGCCTTATGACTGTCCCATGCATTCTTGAATTCTCCCACAGTTTTAGACCCCACAACTTCCTCAGGAAGGCTGTTCCATGCATCCATTACCCTCTCCGTGAAATAATACTTCCTCACATTGCCCCTGAACCGCCCTCCTTCTATCTTTAAATTGTGTCCCCTTGTTCTTGCAAGTCTCTTTTTCAGAAACATGCTACCCTCTTGGACTTTGTTGATTCCCTTGAGGTACTTGAAAGTTTCTATGCAGGTGGGTTATGCTACCCACTGGCTGCATGGTCATGCTGGGATGCAGTGAATGGGGTGGAGTGTGGATTCCTAAGTAGATGCAGTGGGGAGGGGGTGCCACTAGACCACATGGGAAGTCTGGGAATAGGTTTCAAGTTACGATTGGGGCAGAGAAGGGGGCCACTGGAGTACCAGGTCAGATCAACGTATACAGACAGTTTTGCTTAAGCAGACAGGGTTCGAGAAAGGGAAGGGGGTACACTAGACTACCAGGAAATTACACCATTAAACAGATATCATATACAACCTGCAAACATTGCAGATACAAGTGTCTTTACTTACACATAGTTTAATTTCCATACATAACACAATGCAGAATATAGAAAATACTGGCTGGGCAACTGTGTGAACCAGGGTGCGCTGCCACAGAGGGGTCATGATTCTGTTACGCCTTAAGAGCAAGTCTTGAGAACACACACAGGACCACAACCCCGAGGTGGCAGCTCAGTCTGGCTGGGCACATTTTGTCCATCCAGTATCTCTTCATACTGAATAGTGACCCCGCTGGTTCCACACTGAACTATGAAAACACATGCGCTGTTTTTGAATTTAATGCACCCAGCCACACATGCCACCTTCGGGGAAACAAACAAACAAACACTGTCAGCATCCTGTCAGACACATTACTGTTGACATTCTGAAATGTGCATGTAGCTGCTTTTCCATTGCATAAACTGATGACTCATGTGCTGTCAAACCCAGCCAGGATGTTTACAGTCCATGCACTACCAGTATAGATACATACATACATAGAAATGTGACAGCAGATAAGGACTGCCAGACCCACCTAGTCTGCCCACTTGCCTAGTTATGTGCTAGGCCACCCCTTACCCCACACCCTCAACAGTCCCTTGTGTCTGTTCCATGCTTGTTTGAACCCTCCCACTGTATATGAAAGGTGCTATATAAAGCCAAATGCTATTCTGTTCTACAGTCCCTGCTCTACCAATATCTGACCCATTGCTTTGTAAAGCACTTTGGGATACAGTGTGTATAAAAGGTGCTATATAAATCCAAATTCTATTCTACAAGCCCTGCATTTCCAATACCTAACTTACTGCTCTGTTGAGCACTTTGAGACACAATGTATATGAAAGGCGCTATATAAATCCAATTTATGTGCTGTTCTACCTTCTATGCACTTCCAGTATAGATACATAGAAATGTAATGGCAGAGAAGGACCACCAGGCCCACCTAGTCTACCCATTTGCCTATTTATCTGCTAGGGCATGCCTTATCCCTAACCCTCAGCAGTCCCTTGTGTCTGTCCCATGCTCGTTTGAACCCTCCCACTGTGTATGAAAGGTGCTATATAAATCCAAATGCTATTCTGTTCTACAGTCCATGCACTACCAGTATCTGGCCCATTGCATTGTTAAGCACTTTAGGATAAAGTGTGTATGAAAGGCACTATATAAATCTAAATTCTACTCTACAGTCCCTGCACTACCAGTATCTGTCCCATTGCATTGTTAATCACTTTGGGATACATTGTGTATGAAAGGCACTATATAAAGCTAAATTCTACTCTACAGTCCCTGCACTACCAGTATCTGTCCCATTGCATTGTAAAGCACTTTGGGATACAGTGTGTATAAAAGGTGCTATATAAATCCAAATTCTATTCTACAGTCCCCACATTACCGATACGTAACTCATTGCTGAGCTCAAGCTTTATGAAAGAGGTCAGATAGAATTACTTCTGAGAAGGACTGTTGCACAAGGAGGTCAAGTGCCTTATCCAAAAGTAAGTGAACCAGTAACTGTGGTGGGATTGTAACCTGTGATATCCCATTTTTGTTCAAAAAGACTGACACACAGCACATTGTTAGCTTGCATTGGGTGCTTTCCTATTATATGATTAGAGCTAATGATATATGGCAAATGACTGGGTAGCAGAGAGAGAGAGAAAGACAAAGAGTGCTTACACAGAATCATAACGCCCTTTGGAATTTCCTTTGGACTTTCCCATCTTTATCAAGTACTAGGAGCCTCACAAAACAAGCATTTGTAAAATACAAAATCTCTGGGTATCCATCCAGGCCAGTCCTACCCTGCGAGCTACAGTGTTCCTTTTCACTAGCCGCCCCAACATCCCCTTTTCGGGGTTGAGAGCAACATTTTAATTATAGAGTCAGGCAAGAGCAATAACAACATGCTGCCCATCCAGTACACCACACGTGCCACTCACCGTGCCCATATTTATAATATGTAGTTAGAATAATGGCAATAATAGCCAATATTAATTGAGTAAGCAGATTGTCAGTATTTTTGCAAACAAGTTTTATTTTCAAATATTTTTGTTAAACCTCAGCCACACTATGCATAAATAACAGCCAGCTAAATGACTCTCACTTTAAACTTCTCCCTTAAATGTGCATTTCATTTTAAACTTCAGCCACACTTTGCAGAAATAACAGCTCAGCAACATAAATAACATAAATGAACTCTCAGCAATAATTAATAATAGACAGCCAAACTAGAGTTAAAAATGTTTCTCAGCTCAGCAGCATTACATTTCATTTTAACCTTCAGCCATCTTGATCTTGATCAAGCCAAACTACTTCTGAAAACAACAACTTTCTTTATGAAAAAAAACCAAAACACATTAATCACTTAATGTAACTTCGGCATTTAGCACTTTAAAAGCCTTAGAGGTGTATGTCAGGCACTTCAGAAAAGCAGCAGCATGTGTCATCAACTAGGGAGCTACTGTGTGGTTTCATCAGTAGCAGATGAAACACAGCTGCACAAACTATGACCTAGGAAGCAAATAAGACCACAACTGACCGCAATACATCAGACATCACTTTATCTCGGGGAGAAACGTGAATGGGACCGCAAATCACCACTAATAACATTTATTTATGTTTTAGGGCTGAACAGACCCACAATTGCAGATGATCAGTAACCTTAGAGCTTTATCTCTTAATACCAGTGGTTTACCAGAGCATCAAAGGGGACAGCTAACAAGTTGAGAGAGTAGAGCAGAATGGACCGTAAAATGGATTGCAAATCACAGATGATCAGCAACCGCGCACCATTACAGTAACACATGACTACTGCAATTAACCTACTGCGCAGTCAGGGAGCCACACTGACAGTGGAAATTTTGTGGGGATAAAGATATTAATAGTAATCTAACCGCAAATGCAAAAAAAGAAAGTTTACAGGCAAGAAATCATGGATTTTTACCAGTACCTTTGCAAGCCACATAACAGACATTAGGCCGAGGTATCCGATGTCCAGTAGAGTGATATTATGGGGATAGTTAAGTAGCAAGGGGGCTTCAATTCCACTTTCTGAGTTTACATATGTGCTACCCCCTTGTGCATGGAAAATAAAATCACAAGGCAGGTATGTCCGTGTTGCAAATAAACAAAAACAAATGAACTTGTAGTCAGAGATGCATCAACATTGTGAAGCTAAAACTGTTTATACCTATTAATGAGGCAGACAATTTATGAATGCTGCATGGTTAAAAAAGCTTTTATTGAAATTACTTTTCCTACTGCCATTCACAGTAATTGACACCATACCTGCAGCTCCTAAAGCACAATTGCAAATGATGCACAGCCAATTTAATTTAGAGGGCCATACCTGGGGTGAAAAAACATCTCAACTCTGCAGACTGCCATGCCACACTGCACCCAATGAATGGCATAACCGATCTCCATTCTCTGTTGCATTTCATTTGCAGTGCATGTGGTGATGAATACACACAAAAAATAAAAGCCCTATCCACAACTGAAAAACTCGATCTCCTCCATTTTGTACTGAGTCTGTGCATCTCGATCTGCACTAAACACAAATAAAAATATCTGGGACAGAAATAATTTTCCGTGAAGCTGCTGCTCTGCATTTGGCGCCAACATTCACACGAGCAGACAGAGAATGCACTGCGAGACTGCCCTCATTTTGCGACTGCAAGGCCAGACCTCAAACCCCAACAGAATTGTACAAGAAAGATCACAATAAATAAAAATAATTATATTATTTAAGGTCCTAAGTAGTGGGGTCCCAGTTTACACTGACACTGAAGCAACTCGCCGGAAATTACTATCCCGCAGGTCACCACAGCAATCACTTCCTCAGGGAAACTGGAAAGTAAATAAAGGATGAGATGCTAAACAAAAACATACCTTCAAACCAAAAAAATGTTTTTAGACAGAAATAACTACAATAGAAGCAGGCAGAATGGCTTACTGACGAGACAACTCCATAATTAAGCAATGGTGGCTGAAAAGACGTGTTCCACGATGCCCCCCCCCAAAAAAAAAAGTAAGCAGCAAGCTCTGTGGTCAACCAAAAGATTGTGTTTATCACTTAACATATTTATTATCACAGTCAGTCATTAACAAGCAGAAAATTCAATACTAACATTCTATCTGTACTGTAGTGTTTGCCACAGTGCTGGAGTTTAAAATGCTGTTGATGGCTTCCTCAGTACTCGAACCTGCTGTGCCACTTACCATGCCACCATCGATCCCATGAAAAAGCTCTGAGTCTGGCCCATAACTATCCAAAATTATAGAAGTGAGGTTTGACAAGGGTTGAAAAGGACCACCTCCTGTTTTAGTTTTTTTCTTAACAATTTCTTTCTTTGCATCTGATAGAAGGTTTTTCCATTTTTTCCTCACTTCATCTTCTGTTCCGATAACTAAAGTATTCATAGAATTAACTCTGGCAGTAATTTCCTCCCTTGCTTTTTTTGTCAGAATTTTTCAGATTGGGGCCACGTTTACTCAATATAACATTTTTCCTTAACAATATCTCCTCAATAATGGTTATTTTTTGCTCTTCTAAAAGGTTAATTTTCTTCATTTTGGTGGCCATCTTGAATGCAATTTGCAGATAAATAATTTAAGACCAACTAATAAGCTCAAGTCAATGTTGCCAGACAACACAGTTCTAAGACTGGTCTAGCATAAGACTTTAGTCACTGAGCTTCGAGCAACAGTCTTAAATGAAGGTCTTATTAAAGTCCAGTTTTTTGAACTTAGGACTAGTCTTAGGGCTTACATTTAAGCTGAGTTTTGTGCAACTGGCTTCAAGTCTGTATTTAAAAAAAGACGATACTTTTCTGTTGTACAGGCTTCAGTATTATTCAGATTGGTCATAATGCATATAAAGGTGTAGATATGGGCTAAACCAGCCCCCTTGCTCCAAATGATCCTTAATATGATCCCTTAGTATAGGCCATGGCCTTCTATGGGACAAACTAAAATATTTTGACTTGGGCAGTAATTCAGTGTCCTGGTTTGGTAGCTAACTTACACACTGCTATCAGTCAGTTTCACTGACTCTGAAGGGGGCATTTTCAAAGGAGATGCACTACAGTATGGTATTGAAAGGGTGGAGGTGTATCGTGCATCTCCAGCTGTGCCCAAGCACAGCGTTAATGTATACGGTGCATCTCCAGGGGGCGTGTCCATGAATATGTGGCACATCCCTAAATTCAACTTAGATGTGCAGTGTATCTGCCCACACATCTCAGAAATGTGCTGCACAAAGTAAGGTGTGTAAGAAACATCCCTATCCCATAGCCACCCCAGGCGGGCTGCTGTACTGTACACAGCAGCACAGCAGCCGCTAGCCCCTGCAGCCAGTGGCTAGCCCACCCAACCCCGAACCCTGATATGACAGCCACATAAAAACAATTATTCCCCATGCCCCAACAGTCTTGTGGCACCTCCTCCCATCCCCAACCCCTAATTGCGGCATCCACTTTAAAATAAATTCTTCCTTGTCCCTAGTAGTCTAGTAGCACCCCCCCAACCCTGAACCCCAATTGCGGCATCCACATAGAAATAATTATACCTCATGCCCTGGTAGTCTAATGGACCCCCTCCCACCCCCAAACCCCAATCATGGTATCCACATAACAAAACATATGCTCTGGTAGTCTAGTAGACCACCCACCCCCACCCACTCAGGAAGCCACATCCCACCCCACTCTTCCCATCCCAGCATTGCCAGGCAGTTGTCGAGCAGCATTCATAAAGTTGTGAATGACAGATTACAGTGCACACTCCAAATTAAAATTCAAATTTATTGGAAAGCAAATTAAGAGCAAGCTTTTATTTACAATGCCATCCAGTACAAAAAAAGACGTAGTCAATACGTTAGTAAGTCAGTACAATAAATAAACATAAAATTGTTGTGCAGCATACAAATAAATGAATAAGACCGGACTAGAAAAAAAACACATGATAAGGGTATCAGAGAAGTGCAACAAATCACTACAAGCCCATTGAGGAAAAACATGTTCAAGAAGGGACAGAACATTCAGAAAAGGGGTTCCTCTTAGCAAAGAGCAGGGTGGAAAAACTTATGCAGGCTAAGAGTGGATAGAGAAATATTAAAAGTAGAGCTAAATACTATTATTATGGTGACTGCCCCGGAAAGATCTTGGCCTACCAATTAAAATGTGAAAGAAGCAATAACAAAATTCCCAAAATAAGAAGGGAGGATGGAAAAATATCTGTTGAAGAAACTGAGATTAATGAAACATTCAGATCCTTTTATGAGAAATTATATACACCAGAAGGGAAAGTAGAAGCATCCCATATTAGGGACTACATCTCAAAAATACCCCTACCAAAAATCGCAAGAACGGATTTAGAGGTCTTAAATAAAGACATAATGGGGGGAAGGGGAGATAGAAGAGACTATAAGAATACAGCCTAATGGGAAAAGTCCAGGACCGGATGGATTAACATTTGAATTATATAAAAACATGTTGGAGGTTTTTGTCCCCATCTTGGTGGAACTATTTAACTCCTTTTCGAAGGAAGCTGAGATCCCTGAATCCTTTAGTGATGCAATTATTACACTTATTTTAAAAAAAGATAAGGACCCCAAGTGCTGTGGGTCATATAGATCAATATCGTTATTAAACAACGATCACAAGATTTTCATGAAAATATTGACAAACATATTTTCAAGAATAATCTCAGAACTGATATGTTATGACCAGGTGGGATTTATAAAAGATAGATGATTACAACACAACACATGCAGGGCATTTGCCACTATACAGGCTTTGGCCAGAACGGACACTGAACTCATCTCATTGGATGCTGAAAAAGCCTTTCAGAGGTCGCAGTGGCTGTTCCTGTTTGAAGTCATGGAGGCCTGTGGATTAGAGGGTCAATTTATGGACTAGATAAAACTAATATACCTCAGGCAAGGGTGAAGATCAATGGCTCCCTCTCTAGCCCTATAAAACTCTTAAGAGGAACAAGGCAGGGCTGTCCACTTTCCTCCTGCTCTTTGTTATCTTTTTGGAACCCCTGGCAATTAAGATCAGAGAATTGGTAGATCAAATAGTGCCAATTATCAATAAGGGAAAACTGGTGAAGTCACCAATATTACTTTATGTGGATGATGTTTTATTAATGGTAAGAGACCCAAATCATTCATACCCTATAATAGAAGGTATTTGAAAGATTACAGTAAGTTGTTCGGATATAAGGTAAATTGGGCAAATAGTGAAATGCTATATCTTGGGAGAAATAAATAAAATAATAAATCTAGATTTAAAAAATGAAATGCAGGACAAAATCAAATATTAGGGAATCATTTTGGCAACTAATATGAATAGAGTGCTTCAATTGAACTATGATCCATTGATGGACAAAATAAAGAAAGATCTAGACAAATAGCAACATCTACCATTGGCCCTGGTTGGTAGAATAAATATCTGCAAAATGAATGTATTGCTGAGATTGTAATTCCTGTTTGAGTCAATTCCAATTGCTTTGGGAAGACCATTTTTTCAGAAACTGGATAGAATGATTAGAAATTTCTTATAGCAGGGGAAGAGAGCCAGAATCTCACTGGATAAACTTTGATTAAATAGGGAAAGGGGGGGGGAGTAGGCGGCACAATTTTTTTAAATTACTATTTAGCAGCACAAATGGAAATCTTGTTCTACCGGTTTCATACAGAATGGGGGGAGAAAGGGAGCAGGCTTAGATATAGAAGAAGAGGTAATAGGGTTACACCATAGCAGTGTGCCAGATCTATATAATATCAGACAGGGAGCAATGTCTATGAAAGCCCTAGATATAACTAAAACCACAGTCCAAGCCTGGATTCAGGCAACAAAAAAATATCATGGGGGGGAATTCTATCTCACAATGGACTCCTATATGTTTAGAAATAGGAGCTTCCCTCCATCAGTGGATAAGGTATTTGAAGAAAGGTATAAGCAAAGACAAATCTGCTTAATATGGGATTTTTATGAAGGAGATAGAATTCTGACTTTTGAATAGTTTCAGGCAAGATATGGGATACCATTTGAGCAAAGATGGCTATATCTTCAAGTTAAAAATTAAACTTTTAGGAAAAATAATAACTTATTGAAGATACAGAAGACATTAATGGACACACTGTTTGAGTGTTTGGACTCAAACAAACACTTGATTTCTAAACTATATGGGTTTTTGGCAGAACAATCCTGCCCGTTGATGGAAACAGCTAGACTAGCCTGGAACAGAGATTTAGAAGCTCCAGTGAATATAGAATATTGGAAATAATATATTAATCTGGAACTTATTCAGGTTAAAAATAACAAATAACTGTAAATTTATTTCAATACAATGCATAAAACTGCACTGGAAGGAAGTGGAGGCTTCTTTCTTGGAATGGATGGATAACATGCTAGATAGACCATTCCAGGATAGACAGGTCCATTTATATTCAAGAAGAGAAATTTGATAAATACTTACAAATTTGGACAGTATTTTATCAAAATTTGGATTGTTAATTAGTGTATGGTTTGGCCCAGATGAAATCACAATGATGTATGGAAGCTCAAGAGAGTACCTGCTGCTGTGGAGTACAGGGGAAAACACATTGCTTAGGAAAAAACAGCAGTACAGGTCAAAACTCTCAATGACTGAAACACCCATGTGCTGAGTTTTTTCATAAAAGCCCATTGGTCGACAGTGTCAACCAGTGGGCTTGTAGTGATTACAGCAAGCTATCATTCAGTGACAGTTCAGTTGGCTGGCAGCTGCGGAGGTTTGTGGAGAGCTGTGCTGCTCGCCAACTGCCTGGCAATGCTGGGATGGTGAAGTGGGGTTGGTTGTGGGTTCCTGAGTGGTTGGGAGGTCTACTAGACTACCAGGGCATGGGGAATACATTTTGTTATGTTGATGCCATGATCGGGGTTCAGAGATGGGAGGAGGGTGCTACTAGACTACCAGGACATGAGTTATAATTATTTCTATGTGAATGCCATGATTGGGATTCAGGACTGGGAGAAGGGTGCCACTAGACTATCAGGGCATGAAGTGAAATTATTTTTATATGGATGCCGTGATTGGGGTTTGGGGTTGGAAGGTGGGTGTACACACTGCATGCCCATTGGTCAACAGTGTCACCCAATGGGCTTATAGTGATTTGTAGTTTTGTTATGTGGATGCCATGATTGGAGTTTGGGAATGGGGGGGGGCCACTAGACTACCAGGGCATGTGGTATAATTATTTCTGTGTGGTTGCTGTGATCAGGGTTCAAGGTTGGGAGGGGGTGCCAATAGACTACCAGGGCATTAGGAATAATTATTTCTATGTGGATGCCACAGTCAAGGTTCGGGGTTGGGAGGGGGGTGCCACTAGACTACCAGGGAATGAGGTGTAATTATTTCTATGTGGATGCCGTGATCGGGGTTTGGGGTTGGGAGGGAGGTCTACACACTGCATGCTCATTGGTCAACAGTGTCAACTAATGGGCTTGTAGTGATTATAGTACGCTGTCATTCAGTGACAGTTCAGTCAGCAGGCAGCCATGCTGGGACCATTCAAAGACTTATGAAAGACAGCGGCCCTGACCCCTCACTACCAGCCAAGGAGAAATGGCAAAAAAAATGGGCACCATGATCATTGACCAACAGTGGAAACAAGGGTGGGTACTAGCACACAAAGCATGTGGGGATCCAAGGAGTCTTTTGATCCAAATGTGGAGGGATGTGCTGCTCGCTGACTACTTGGTAGTGCTGGGACAGGGGGCCGGGTGGGATGTGGGTTCCTGAGTGGGTGAGGGGGTGGAGTCTACTAGACTACCAGGGCATGGGGAATATGTTTTGTTATGTGGATGGCACGATTGGGGTTCAGAGATGGGGGGGGTCCACTAGACTATCAGGGCATGAGGTATTATGTGGATGCCACTATCAGGGTTTGAGACTGGGAGGGGGGTGCCACTAGACTACCAGGGACAGGGAAGAATTTATTTTAAACGTCAGGTAAAGGACTGTGGGTACTGTGGGGAAGGTGCCAGGGCTGCTTCCACATGGGGCCGTGTCATAATAGGTTCATCATGCCAACCCCCTTACCCTGTTCCCTCAGCTGTGTTATAAGCTCTATGGCACCTCTGCTCCATGTACTTGCTGCCATACCCCCCCTTATGCCGTATGGCACCCTCAGTGCTCCTGCAGCCCCCATTCCCACCTTCCATCTAGGTTTCTCCCCCCTTCTCCATGGGTTGTGTAGGCTTGTGAGGGGGGAGCTGATGGATTCCAACATCAAACACCTCAGGTATGCCCAATATTTGGCACAGCCATTCAGCAGCAGCAACTCCCAGGTCTTTGGCATAGGGACCATTACTGTTACAAAATTGAGCGCAGGGTCCTTGATGCACCTGGAGTTCACTGCAGTTGTAGATTGCTGCAAATTGCAGCAATCTAAGGGCTCTTTGAAAATCGAGCCCATGGTGTTTTCAAGTGACCTTTTTATATTTGCTTGTACATGTGCAAAGTAAACATTTTGGCAGCACACCAGCACTGTATGGCTTTTGAAGGTGTGAGTGTGTTGGTGATAACAGAGTTGAGTGTTGTGGAGACTAGGTTGTGAGCAGCATATTGGAAGCAGACTGGTAATGAAGATGTTCTGCTTGCTGATGGGCAGAAGCCTCTTACATATGAAAGGATAAAGCTGCTTCCATCATAAGAAAATTTCACCCATTAGCATACCAACAGGGCATGATCAACCTAACCTGTCTCCCACTGCTAGTTCCCCCACCTGATCCAACTTTTAACATCTAACCAGTGGCGTGTGCTCATTGAACCCTAATGCAATGTTAGTATTCCCTTCTCCTGCCTGATCATACCTTTAAAACATTACTAGCAGCAGGTGTTGAAACCCACCACTGGCATTTCCCTTCTGGCTCAACCTAGTTTTTAACTATCACTAGCAGTGGGTGCCCAACCCTGCTGCTGATATCTTTCCTCCTGCCCAACCTGGAGTTTGTCCCCCTCTGCAACTCTTTAAACATCATCAACAGTGGGTGCCCAACCCCACTGCTGGTGTCCCCTTTCTGCTTGACCCAACATTTGTCTCCCACTGCACAGTGTGGCACTAGGGTGCCCACCCCTGTTGCCAGCTAACTTCCAAAACATGACGCAACACTGGGATGCCTACTCCGGTGCCACAAACCAACATGTATCTGATTCATCATCATCTTGTGCCTTGTCATCATGTTCTTTGTCTTTTGCCTTTTACTGTAACAAAAAAAAAGTCCCTCAGTGTTGCCTTCACTCCGACCCTCTGGACCCGGACTATGCTGACACCCCCTCAGTACCACCCCTACCCCCAACACCCCTCACTTACCTATTGGATCATGCAATGAAAATGGCATATCTTGCTGCTTCCAACACTGACTGAGAACTGAGGAAAACAAGGTAAGTTTGGTTAATAACTTTTTATTGTGTTTAGAACTTTTACTCATAACATTGTCATTTTTTAACATTTTTCACACCAATTTTCTTTCAGTTAATCATTTTATTGAGCAGTTTTCCATTTTATACATATGTCCTTATAAAATTTGTTAGACAGTGTATAGTTTCAGTCATACAGTAAATGTACATTCTGCACTTGGACATATCGTGTGAGGTCACTTAAGCAGACAAACTTATTTCATCTGTGCATTACTTGGTAATATTAGGAACAGGAGTTAAACAATGAGTACTTCTTTAAAATGTAACATAAGAACAGAAGCCTACACTGCAAAGTTAACCATGTAGGTACCATTTACAGTGTCTAATGTTCTATTATCCTTCTTCTATGGTGATACAGGGAGATGAGGTCCATACCCATATGTATCCGGGCTACATATGTATGGGAGTCATGGAGGCTTAAGCAAGTCCTTAAAGTATTTCCCCACATTGAGAGTGTTGCTGGAAGCAATATATTCCAGGTAGGGGGTCCAGTTATTTTGGAACTTCTTCATACATCTGTTGTTAAAACAAATTATTTGTATGAGGGACGCTTGAGACTCTAGGGCTGTAAGCCACTCTTTGGGAGTTGGTATAGTGGTAGTTTTCCACTTTTTCAAAATGAATCATTTAGCTTCTACTGAGACTTGGATTAACCATTGTTTTTGGTGGCCACTAAGCTTTAATGTGGTCAGGAAGACACCCAAGATCCAGATTAGTGGGTCAAGGGGAATGGGGCTCCCAAGTATCTCTGCGGAGACTGCTGTGATATGCATCCAAAAGGGGCAGAGGGGAGTGCAGTCTCATAAGACATGCAGTAGATCAGCATTTGGGGCATTGCACCTCCAGCAATTGTCCTGGCTAATGTAGCCCATGACCTTAAGTTGTGTTGGTGTGCGATACCATAGGTGGCGTATTTTGTTTTGGATCAAAAGACTCCTTGGATCCCTGCATGCTTGGTGTGTTAGTACCCACCCTTGTTTCCAATGTTGGTCGGTGATCATGGTGCCCATTTTTTTTTTTGCCATTTCTCCTTGGCTGGTAATGAGGGGTCATGGCTGCTGTCTCTCATGAGTCTTTGAATGGTCCCAGTAAGTACCTTCAGTTTAGAGAGCCATGTATGAATTCGTATTTTCCCCTGTGGATGGGTTTGAGCCCTGGTACATGTAGAGCAAGTGCACTTAGCTTTCTGGCATTGCTGGTGCAGGCGTCTGATTTGTAAATACCTCCAGAAGTGGTCCTGCAGTAGCAGGTACTTATTTCTAAGGGATTGAAAGGAGTCTAATATGTTTCTCCCAGGCTTCTCTATGTCCTTGAATGTGAGTATACCTTTACTTTCCCATCCTGGGCATCTAAAGGGTTCCCCGTTAATGCACAGATTGGAGTTGTTCCACTGTGGAATATCATTTTGGGGGTTCAAGCATAGCTTAGCCTTTTGCCCCATCAATTGCCAGGCTCGGTGCATGGCCTGGATTGTAGTCAGGTATTGGAATTGCTTTGGGAGCTAACAGCCTCGGAATGCTGCAGATGAGTATCCATGCAAGAGAGTGTTTTCTATCTCAAGCCTTGCGGGTGGATCTGAGTCCTGTCTGCCATACTATTTTAGAGTTTTGGCTGCGATGAAAGCATAGGAGTAATTTGTAAAGTCAGGGAGATTCCACCCACCTTTATCCATGGTGCTCTCAATTTTGCTCTACTATACCACGGGGATCCATAAGAATTTACTCATAAGGCTATATAATTTTATGTGCCCATTTTGCCGGGAGAATAATTGGTAAATGTGAGAGTAGGTAATATACCCTCAGGGCCATCATCATCTTTATGGCAGCTATCTTCCCGGCCATGGACAAATGGAGGTGTGCCCATCTCTCCATGTCCCTTTGTAACCCTGTCAATAAGGGACTGAAGTTGTCATCCTCCAGGTTATCCAGGTCAGGTGAGAATTTAATCCCCAAGTATTTTATCTCTCATGGTGCCCATGGAAGGCCTAGCATGTCCGTTGTTATGGAGGTGGAGTACTTATTCAGAGGGAGTATTTTGGATTTACTTTTATTTATTCTCAGGCCCAATATTGTGCCAAATGTTTCCAAAGTGCTGAGAATCTGGGGCAGGGTCTTGACTATATTATCTGTTAGGATCAGGCAATCATCAGCGTACAACTTTGCATGGTATTGGGCCTTTCCTACATTCAGACCTGTAATCTCAGAGTGAGTCCTGATTGCGGTGATCAGAGGTTCCATGGCCAATACAAATAACAATGGTGAAAGCGGGCAGCCTTGTCTGGTTCACCTGCATAGGGGAAAGTGGTCTGACATAATGTTGTCAGTGAGAACCCTTGATTTTGGCTCGTTATACATGGTTCTGATCCAGGACATAAAATATGGGCCGAAGTTGTAGGACTTCATAACCGCATGCAGGTACTCCCACTCCACTGAGTCGAATGCCTTTTCAAAATAGATAGCTACTGCTGCTACTGGAGTGGGGGTGCCTGCCATGGTCTGCATCAAGGAGATCAGGGCCTGACTATGGTCTGAGCTTGCACTTCCTTCAACAAAGCCGACTTGTGATAAGTGAATAATTTGTGGGAGGGCTTTCTCTAGCCAAAAAGCCAGGACCTTGGCTAGTTCCTGGCATCCGCATTGATCAGTGATATGGGTCTATAACTAGCTGGGAGGGTAAGGCCCTTACCCTCTTTAGGTAGTACTGTGATAAGGGCTTCTTTTAGTGTATCTGGCAACTCTCCTGCTGAGTGAGCTGATTTCAACATATGGGTTGGGGAGGGTGACAATGTGATTTGTTGCTTTATAAAAATCTACTAGGAAGCCATCCCCTCCTGGTGCCTTATGTGGCGCCATTAGTTGAATGGCTATGGAGACCTCTTTTTCAGAAACTGGGGCTTCTAACTCCTCTCTGGCTTGTGTCATAAGGCATGGTTGAGATAGATTGGCAATAAAAGTATAATACCTGTTGGGGTACCATTTGTTCTCAGAAGAGTACAGCTCTTTATAGAATTCTGTCATAATCATGTTGATTCCTTTTTGATTAGAAGTGGGGGTCCCATTTTTATTTTTGAGGTGAGGATATGCCTTTCTGCCTGCATTTGTTTCAGTCTATATGCCAGCAGCTTCACACCCCCCCACCCAATATCTGTGTTGTGTTCTCAGTATTTGGAGTTCAGCTTTTCTAGTGGCTAAGGTGGTTAATTGGAACCTTAATGCTGTGATTTCTTTTAATTTAGCTGAGTCGTTCAACACCTGAGGGTTTTTTTGTACTGATTTTCCAGTTGTGCTAACTGCTTTTCTAGTTGGGCACATTCCTCCTCCCTTTGTTTACGCCTTTGTGCTGCAAAACTTATAATTCTCCCTTGCATCGTAGCTTTGTAGGCTTCCCAGACCCCAGCTGCTGATGCAGATCCTTGGGGATTGTCTTGGAAGTAGAGTTCAGATTCTTTAAGGTGCCATTTAACAAAACTAGGGTCTTGCATTAAAAGGAGGTCTAGTCTCCATAGCTAGGATCTATGCTGTTTAGGGGTTCTGAGGAGGCTCAGTACCACAGGGGCGTCGTCAGATAAATACATTGGGGCGATTGATACATCTACAGTATTGTGGCTGAAGTCACTGACGGAGAGGTGAGCCAGTGGTCTAGTTGACCTGCCAATCAATCAATCAATCAATCAATCAATCTTTATTTATCCAGGTGAAACGCCATTGAGACAACTCATTTGCAAGGTGGACCTGGGTCAGGTAAAGGTACAATTCAAGGCAAGAAGGAAATACTATACAAGCACAAAGCTTATAAATACAGTGCAGCAATTAGGACACAGAATTTTCACCAAATACATTAGGATGCAGTATGGAACATATGTACAATATAAATAGACACAATAATACAGAAAAGAAAAAAAAAATATATACAATTCCCACAGTGGATAAGATCATACGGAGGTGTAAGTTCAGCTGGGGAAAGGGGTGTCTAGTGGGAATTAGCAAAAACATTTGCAAGATTCCTTGAAAGCCCTAGCAAGGAGATTTTTAAAGAAAGGTATTTTACTGGTAGTATGATTTTTAAGGTTTTTTACACCTTATTCCATAAGACAGGGAGAGAGTGACCTATGTCTGCTTTACCAAAGCGCATTCTAACCTTAGGAATAAAAAGGGAGGTATAGGAATGGCTTCGTAGTGGGTAGTTCCCTGTCTGGCAGATAGGAAAGCAGTCAGAGGTATATCCAGGGAACTTGCTGGAAATTGCTGTAAGGGTCCAGGGGATTGCATTTTTATGGCATCTGAGACTAAGAGGGCTCCAACCCGCCATAGCATATAGGGTACAATGGTGGGTGG
The DNA here is from genome assembly GCA_016271365.2 of Neoceratodus forsteri. Lineage (NCBI taxonomy): Eukaryota > Metazoa > Chordata > Ceratodontiformes > Ceratodontidae > Neoceratodus > Neoceratodus forsteri. The sequence goes on along the minus strand of CM057449.1, from coordinate 1,104,320,471 downwards.
AGTAAGGGGCACCAGTAATAAATCTAATTGCCCGATGGAATAGAGTGTTTAGATTCCCTAGGGCAGAGCTAGGACCATGCCCATAAAGAATGCCAGCATAGTCCACAAGTGGTAAGAAGGTGGTTTGAACTAATCAGATTTTGGCCTGTTACGTAAGTGGATGTTTTATCCTGATAAAAATACCTAGCCTCTGTTTTAATTTTTTTGTTAGGTTCTCAATATGCAAAGAAAATGACAGCCTGTCATCAACCCATACTCCCAAATATTTGAAGTTAGATACAAATTCTAGTGGTTCACCTAAATGCATCCGAATGAGAGGGATTGTAGATGTGGCCTTAGGTTTGTTAAGTTGTGCCGAAGAAGCGAAGAGCATAGCCTTAGTTTTTTTTTAGCATTTAATATCAGCTTTAGATGCAGTAGATTTTCCTGCAGACTGTTAAATTCAAGCTGAAGATCCTTAGAAGCTAGCTCCGGGGTAGGCCTGTCCAAGTAAAGCACTGTATCATTGGTGAATAGGTGAATTTTAGCATCCTTGAGTCCATCACTTAGGCTGTTAATGTAGATGGTAAAATGGACCTTTGAGGTACTCCTCTTTGCAGTGTTCCAAGCATGGAGATGTTGCCCTCAGCTTTAACTTGTTGACAGCAATCGGTAAGGTAATTAGCAAACCACTTTGTTGCTAGACAGTCTATTCCAACAATACACAGGGTATCGATGACTTTGCGAAGATCAAGGAATAGGGAGCATGCAAACTTTTTGTCATCTAGAGCCATCTGCCAGTCATTGGTGACTTTAGCAAGTGCAGAGGTACTATGAAAAGGTCTAAACACGGATTGTGCCGTATTGAGTAGATTGTGATTCTCAAGGTGTTGTCTGAGTTGTGCATTCACTACTTTTTCTAGCAGTTTGGATAGAATGGGAAGTAGTGAAATAGGGCGGTAGTTATTTAGGTCACCAGTATCACCAGACTTATGGAGAGGGATTACTTGTGCTGTTTTCCATATTGTGGGGAGAGAGCCCTGAGTAAGGGACGAATTGAAAAGATGGGTAATTGAGACAGCTAAAGAATAAAGACCTATCTTTAGATAAAAAGGCTCTATAAGATCCGCACCAGGGCTTTTCCTGGTGTCAAGGGTCAACAGAAGATCCTCAACTTGCTTCACAGTGACAGGGCAGAACGTAAACACTTCTTTAGTCTTTAGTGAGCTAGGATTGAGCCAGTCAGGCTTCTGAGTATTTAACAGCGCTCTAAGGTTATTGGCCGACGAGGAATCAAAGGCTAACCCTGCTGTAGCAAAGTGGTAATTTAGAAGTTCTAATATTCCATGTTTATGTGTGGTGACAACATCTTCCACTGTGATTTTTTGAGGAAGACAGTGTGCTGGAGAATAGCCTTTGTTTTCCTTTAGTGTTTTCCAGAATTTGTTTGTACTGTTCGATACAGAATGAAGTTCTGCTTGGAAATACCTTGCTTTCTCATTTCTGGTAAGTTTAGTGCACCAATTTCTAGCTGTTCTGAAGGCAGTCCAATCAGTTGCAAGTGCAGTTTTACTTGTTTTTTCCAGAGGGAGTCCCTGTGTAGTAGTGCTGCTTTTAAACCACCCGTGAACTAGGGACACGTTTTCTTTTTTGTCCTGATTTTCACAAGGGGAGCATGTACATTTATGGCCCTGAGTACTATTTTGTGAAATTCCTCACATGCAATATTCATGGTCAGTGCCAGATACAGTTTCCGCCAGTCAGCATGTTGCAGGTCTAAGCATAACGCAACAGGGTCAAAGTACCTCCAGCATCTCTTAAGGGTATATCTAGAGGATGACACAGTTTTTGGAGCAGACCTTACACAGGCTATTGCAAAGTGATCACTAATGTCATTAAAAATGTGCTTGCATGAGTAAACAGGTGGGGTTTGCTTACTATTATAATATTGAGCAGTGAACTTTTCTCAGGATTCTTAACATTGGGTCGAGTGACATCAGATATGATTTGTACAAGGCCAAAATTGTCACAGAATTCTTTTAGGGGTTAGGAAGCTACAGATAACCAGTCCATATTAAGATCATCCAAGAGTATTACTTCGGAGGCTAGGGAGCCTAATACATCACTCAGGTACTCTAGTATTTTAAGCCCAGCAGCAGGGGGCCTGTAACAACCAATTATATGAAGAGGGATTGAATGGGTAAGCCGAACTTTTAAAGTGAGACATTCAAATTCCTTTGCCAAAGTAATGGAATGTACTACCAAGGTGGTAAATTTGTCCCCGAATGTAAATTGCTACACCCCCACCTCTCGTGGGTCTGTCTGCTCTAAAGATTTCATATGAGGGAATGTTGATTTCATAGAAACATAGAAACATAGTAGTTGACAGCAGATAAGGACCACAAGGCCCATCCAGTCTGCCCATTTCTTTTTTCTGCCTTATGAATGTGCCATCGGCCTTTGCTCTGACAATGGCCTATCTATTTATACATGTTTGTATTGCTCCCTTATGCCTATCCCATGCCTGTTTGAAGCCCTGCACTGTATTAATATCCACCACTTCCTGAGGTAGGCTGTTCCATGCATCCACCACCCTTTCTGTGAAAAAGAACTTCCTCACATTACCCCTTAATCGGCCTCCCTCTAATATTATGCTGTGTCCTCTTGTCCTGCTATTTTTCTTATATTGAAACATGTTTGACTCTTTCACCTTGTTAATGCCCTTAAGGTGTTTGAATATTTTGATCATATCACCTCTCTCTCCCTACTTTGCTCAAGGGTATACATACTGAGCTTCGTTAATCTGTCCTCATATGTTTTCTGATGCAGTCCCTGCACCATTTTGGTTGCCCTTCTCTGGACTGCCTCAGTTTGGTTAATGTCCTTGTGAAGGTGTGGCCTCCAGTACTGCACGCAGTACTCCAGATGGGGCCAAGCCAGTGTATTGTAAAGAGGGATTATTACCTCCCCCTCTTCCAACTTGTGATACACCTACTAATACACCCCAACATCCCTCTAGCCTTACCTACTGCTTTAGTGATCTGCTTGGATGACTTCAGGTCATTGATGATGATGACGCCCAAGTCTCTTTCTTCCTTTGTGACTGCCAGCAACTCTCCTCCCAGCCTATAGGTGGCTTCAGGGTTTCTCTTCCCTATGTGCATGATCTTGCACTTCTTTGCGTTAAACTCCACTTGCCACTCTTCCGACCATTTTGCTAGTTTATCCAGATCTCTTTTCATTCTGCCCACCCCATCTGGATCATCTACTCTGTTGCAGATCTTGGTGTCATCTGCAAGCAGACAAACCTTACCCTCCAGTCCATCTGCAATGTCACTGATGAAGATATTGAAGAGGACTGGCCCCAAGACTGATCCCTGAGGTACCCCATGTGTCACGTGCACCTCTTCTGACTGTATACCGTTTACCACCACTCTCTGTTTTCTGCCTGTCAACCAGTTTGCCACCCAGTTGACCAACGTCTGGCCCACACCGAGCCTACCCAGCTTATTAATCAATCTTCTATGTGGAACAGCATCGAAAGCTTTGCTGAAGTCAAGGTAGGTGACATCAACTGCTCCCCTTTGCTCCACCACTCTGGTTTGCCCAGTCAAAGAACTCTATGAGATTAGTTTGACAGGACCTTCCTTTTGTAAACCCATGCTTTCTTGGATCCTGTGCTCCTATGGAATCCAAGTGTTGCACTATTCTTTCCTTAAGGAGTGCCTCCATAATCTTGCCCACTACTGAAGTAAGACTAACTGGTCTGTAGTTTCCTGCTTCCTCCCTGCTACCACTCTTGTGGAGCGGGATCACATGAGCTCTCCTCCAGTCTTCTGGGACTTCATGATCCAACGTTGCCAGTTTTAGCCATGTTTCTGTGACCACCAGCACATCAGGACAGGTGTGATTGATCCACGTATGGATAGCATCCAGTTTCTTGAGCAAACTGCAGGTGTTGATATGGATAATACTCATTCCTTTCAGCTGGCCGATCTGGGCAGGAGTTGGGATGGGCAGAGGAGGTCCAGGGTTAAGCTCAACATTACCTGCGCAAATAAGCATTAGGAAAAGGATTTTTTTGAGAGTTTTTAATAGTAGCCTTGCCAATTGGATCTTACCTCTTTTGCTGCTGTGAGGGTCACTGAATGGAAGTGATAAGTCTGTTAGTGGGCTTGAATGAAGGAACAGAAGGGCTCTTACAGAAAGTGAAAGCGGGGTATAGAAGGGTAAAGGAAACTGATATATCATTGTTGTGTCTTTTGTGTAGGGAAGGCCCAATACAGCTCGGGACCTCTGATAAGGTAACCTGTATAGAGGGATGCTGTTCATAAGACAATAGCTCCCTGAACTAGTGGCCTTGATGGAAGAGGGATGCCTGGATATTGTGGCAGTCACTGAAACATTGTACAAAGAGAACCATGACTGGGATGTCAACATACCAGGATACACATTCTACAGGAGGGACAGAGTGGGTAAAAAAGGAGGAGAAGTAGCTTTCTATATAAGGGACGGGATTAAAGCAACAGAACTAAAGAGTAAACAGGAAGTTGACGAGTCACTATGGGTCACCCTGGAGACAGGAAATGACACCACAATCCGCATGGGGGTTGTGTACAGATCCCTATCTCAGGGGGGAGGAAATGGACAAGGAAATGATAGAAGGCATCCTTAAAATGGCAGAAAAAGGGGAGATATTGTTGAGGGGGGACCTGAATATGCCAAATGTTAACTGGAGTACCTTTGCTGCAGGCACATCCAAGAGCAGGGTCATTCTGGATGCCCTACAGGGGGCATGCCTCAGACAGCTAGTATTGGAACCCACTCGGGAGGGAGCAATCTTAGACCCGGTACTCTTAAATGGGGAAGGAGAAAGGATCTCAGATTTAGAAGGGGGTAGCCACGTGGGAACAAGCGACCACCTAACAGTGTGGTTCACAATAAACACAGCCATAGAGTCAAGCCATGCAAAAGCAAGAGTATTGGATTTTAGGAAGGCTGACCTTGAGAAAATGAGAGAGTGCCTCAGAAAAGCACTAGCAAACGGGCAAGAAGGAGGGGTGGAGGAACAATGGGGAATAATCAAAACAGCCATTGCAGAGGCAACACGTCTTTGTGTGAAGCAAATCAACAAAACAAAATGAAGGAAAAAAACACTATGGTTCTCAAAAGAGGTGGCAAGGATGGTTAAGAAGAAAAGGATAGCATTCAGGAAATGTAAAGAAACACAGAAGGAGGAGGACAGAGAACTTTATCAGTTAAAGCAGAAGGAGGCAGAGAATGCAGTCAGAATAGCAAAAGCACAAACTGAGGAAAAGATAGCCAACTCTGTTAAGAAGGGGGATAAAACCTTTTTTAGGTATATTAGAGAGTGAAGAAAGACCAAGGAAGGGATACAGAGACTTAATAAAGGGGAGGGAATGTGGGCAGAGAGTGACAATGAAAAAGCAGGGATACTGAATGAATATTTCTGCTCAGTATTCAGGACGGAAGAGGAGGGGAAGGTACCTAAACCAAACAAGAGAGAAACTCTGAATAGGGGGGTTGATACCAGTCCATTCTCAGAAGAAAGGGTTTTGAAAGAACTCTTGAAACTGAGGGTGGACAAAGCAATGGGGCCTGATGGGATTCACCCAAGAATTATAAAAGAACTGAGGGTAGAACTAGCAACACCACTGACTACTCTCTTTAGCAAATCATGGGAGGATGGGGTGGTACCTGAGAACTGGAGGAGGGCAAATGTGATTCCACTTCAGAAAAGTGGGAGCAGGGCAGAGGCAGGAAACTACAGACCAGTTAGTTTGACTTCAGTGGTAGGGAAAATGATGTAATCACTTCTGAATGAAAGAATTGTTGAGTACCTAGAGGCCAGTGGGGCACAGGACTCAAGGCAGCATGGTTTCACAGCAGGAAGGTCATGACAGATGAACCTAATGGATTTCTTTGACTGGGTGACCAAAGTAGTAGACCAGGGAAGAGCTGTGGATATGGCCTACCTAGAGTTTAGCAAGGCATTTGACACATTCTCACACAAAAGATTAATATACAAGTTAGCCAGCCTTGGAGTGGGTCCCAAGGTGATAGCCTGGATAAACAAATGGCTGGACAACAGGACACAAAGGGTAATAGTAAACAGAGTCCACAGTGAAGAAAGGAGGGTAACTAGCGGGGTACCACAGGGTTCAGTACTGGTACTGGTCCTCTTTAATGTCTTTTTAAGTGACATTGGAGAGCACTTGGAAGGAAAGGTATGTCTCTTTGCAGATGACACAAAGATCTGCAACAGGGTTGATACACAAGGTGGGGTGGAAAGGATGAAAAGGGACTTGGCAAGGTTGGAGAAATGATCAAATATGTGGCAGCTCAGATTCAATGCAAAGAAGTGCAAGGTAATGTATCTGGGAAACAAAAACCCAGGGGAAGAGTACACAGTGGGGGGTGAGTTAATAACAACAACAAAAATCGAATGAGACCTAGGAGTAATTATATCAGATGACCTAAAGGTGGGCAAGCAATGTGAGAAGGCAGTAAGGAGGGCTGGGGGGATACTGGGATGCATAGGGAGAGGCCTCAACAGTACAAAACAGGAAGTTGTTATCCCTCTGTACAGACAGTTAGTGAGACCACATCAGGAGTACTGCGTGCAATTCTGGAGACCCCATCTCCGCAAAGACATAGACAGAGTGGAGGCTGTTCAGAGGAGGACAACCAAAATGGTGCAGGGTCTGCACCAGAAGACATACGAGGAGAGACTAAAGCAGCTTAATATGTATACCCTTGAGGAAAGGAGGGAGAGGAAGGACATGATAGAAACTTTCAAGTATCTCAAGGGAATTAACAGTACAAGAGGGTAGCATCTTTCAGGAGAGAAATGTGCAAGAACAAGGGGGCACAATTTGAAGATAGAGGGGGAACAGCTCAGAGGTAATATTAGAAAGTATTTTTTCACAGAGAGGGTTGTGGATGCATGGAACAGCCTTCCTGAGGAGGTTGTGGAATCAGGAACAGTGGGAGAATTCAAGAATGCATGGGACAAGCATAAGGCAATTCTAGTGGGGGGTGGGTGGGAGGAAGTAAGCTGTTGATTAACTAGAATCTGCAGCTTATCCATCAGGTAGAGAAATGGGCAGACTGGGTGGGCCAAGCGGTCCTTATCTGTGATCAAATTCTGTGTTTCTATGTAATAGTATTGCGGGGCATAATAATTGATGCCTGTCAACATCATAGTATATATCATTGTAACAAGCCTGGTGTTGATCAGGGGAGCCTGAAGAGCACTGAGCCAGAAACTTGTCTACCTTAGCTTGTGTGCCAGTGGCCAAGAGAGCATACCAGGCACAGCAAGATTAAAGTTTGGGGCAGCATTTTATGGGGTTCGGAGCAAGCAGGAGCAAGGACAAGTGGAAGGATATGACAGGGAGTATTTTAAGACTTATGGACAAGTAAAAGGTTTAAAGGGTAGCCCTGAAGCACTGGTCACACATCTTATCATTTAACAGATGATGTCCAAGTATAGTTAAGATATGTCACTGTTGGAGAAGCATACACTGTTTTAAGTCTGATCTTCCCAGCGAGGAGAGTATAAGTCAGGGGAAATGTGCCTTTTTGAGCAGGGGAACACATTGATCTTGTATAAAGGATTCAGATACAATACGGGAATGGCACCACAACAGGCTGGTATGCCTCTTTAAGGAAAGTGATGCCCTATCGTTGAGTAGATCTGGAAGGCTAATAGGAGAACAGCACGACTTGGGCTGGGGGAGGAAGACTATTTAATGAGCCACTGGGGTGGGGAGGGGGGCAGGCAGGTGAAAATTCTTCTTTGAATGATTTCCTCTGCCCCAGAGCTGGCAGAATAGCCTAGAGGTTAGAGGAAAGAGGTGTGAACAAGCTTGATGCATCCAGCAGACCAGACCTGAGTCTGATTCTCACAACCTCCACTTGCATACTGTGTGACTCTGAGCAAGTCATTTAACTGCCCAATGCTCCCAGGTTGCCCCTGAAAACAGGCACTTGTGCCTAGTGAGTCTTACCTGGTTACCAAAGACTAAAATAAAAAAAAAAGTCCCAGCCCTGGCTTTCCAAGTCGAGGAATACAGTGCCAGCCAATGGAATTCAAAGCTGTAACAGCACCCGCCAATCAACGGCTGGCAGTTCTTGGCTTATCCAATCCAAGCTCCAGGAAGCTTTGCCAGTGAACAGCAGTATCTCACCTGAACAAGATGCCTTGGCGGTGGCTTCAGGAGGTGGGCTTGGCCGGGCGGCCACTAGAGCTGTGGCCACTTCTTGCCTTGAGTGCCCAAGCAGAACCTCCTGTAGGACAAGAAAACAGGCCAAATTTAAGTCTCTGCACAACAAAAGGTCAGAAAAGAGCTTAATTACCAGTGAGAGAACCTGCAATTAGCTAAAAGAGCAGTCAATCTGAGGCGGAGGTAATGGCTAGCAACACAATGAAGGGTGGGGCTTTCGGCACCAGACGATTCCACACCAAAGAATTGTGCGAGGTGTTGGAAATATGTACGGTCACAGATAATTTAACAATTAGAACCTTGTGTGCATAAAATAGATACAGCTAGCTGCCATGAATTCTGGCCAAAAAATTAGGGTAGCAGGCTACAGTGGGACCTGGGTAAAACACTAGCAGGTACAGTTAACAATACATCAGACACAGTCCCCACAGCAATCCACACTACATTTTGATGCAAGGTCCAAGATTATTCTTTGAATAGTTCCCTCAGCACCAAAAGTCCCAGCCCTGGCTTTCCGAGTCAAGGAATACAGTGCCAGCCAATGGAAATCAAAGCCTTAGCAGCACCCGCCAATCAATGGCTAGCTGTTCTTGGATTATCCAGTCCAAGCTCCAGGAGGCTTTGCTCATGAACAGCAGTAGCTCACCTGAACAAGATGCCTCAGTGGAGACTTCAGGGGGTGGGCTTGGCCGGGCGGCCAGTAGAGCCACGGCCGCTTCTTGCCTCGGGTGCCCAAGCAGGGGCTGCTGAATAAGATGCCTCAGTGGCAGCTTCAGGAGGTGGGTTTGGCCAGGCAGTCAGTGCAGCCATGGCCACTTCTTGCCTTGGGTGCTCAAGCATGTGCACCTGCCATTGCCTTGGGGTTGGAGAAAAAAGTGTAGTCTCAGTCTGTGTGATGGGTAAGCCTCCAGATATCAGACAGCTTATGTAGGGCTATCAAATCAGTCAGCGTGTGAAGAGCTTGGGTGTGTGGCTCTGATTTTGCATTGGACCTCTCCATGATGAAGTCCATGGTGAGTTTCACAACCCCTTCCACGAGTATTTCTGGATTGTCATGCATCATTTCTAGCATTTGTTGAGAACATTTGTTAAAAAAATCGGGTGAGTTCTTGTTAGGAACGTAAATATTTACCAGTAGGATTGGCCATGTGGGAGAATCTACGCGCATCATAATCCATCATCCTTCTTTATTAGATTGTACATCATTGGGCTCCCAGTTCAGGTTCTTATGGAGCGGAATTTGACACCCCTTGGCTAGATGCACAGGAGACACTGTGAACCTCCCATCCCACCCATTCCCTTTTGAGTTTTTGGGCTTCCACCTTATTAAGTTTTGTTTCCTGAAGAAAGGCTATTTCAGTTTTTAATTTTTTCAGGTGTGCCAGGATTTTTTTTGCTTAATAGGGGAATTTATTCCTTTGATGTTCCATGACATCATAACAATGTCAGGCATGGAAGCCATGAGTAAGAAACGTTTGTGCACGTAGTTGAAAGCCAGCTAGTAGGGAGATGGGCACCATGATCCACCTCTGAGTTGTTACTGGGACCTCATTCCAATGTTCCTTTATACCCCTGTGTAGTGTAGTTTGTCCACCATTCTGTGTGGATGCTTTAATGTTAACAACTTGTCTGCTGACTGAAAATGGTACCTTATGTGTACTGAAAACCACTCTCTTTCTTTGCCTCTGATTCTCTACCTATCTATAGCTACTAGTAAAAAGAAAAAAAGGTAGCATATTTCATAACAATAACATTGAACCTACTAAACAGTAACATCAGCAATTGATAGTCAAGCCACAGAGTGTGAGTTGAATTGTGTGGACTGGCAGGCTGTCTTTCTCATAGCCTGCCAATGGCCAGACAACTCCACTCTGGGGGAGGAAGGTCAGTTATCTGAACCAGGCTTTGTCCAGTACCATAGAATGAACAAACCAGGGGGACTAGAGCAGTAGTCCAGGACCTTGAGTATGAGCAACCTTTTTATATTAGGTGTAAGGGTTCCCAGCTTATTCAGGTTCCTGTCTGGCTGGGATTGAGCGTTGCTTTGTGTTCGTATCTCTAAATCTACATTCAACTATTTATTTATGTATGTGGATACCCACTGAGGAGCCCTTTTGATGCTCTCTCCTGTGGTTTTTGGTTGGGGTGCCCTTAACATTGGCAGTGGTCAGAGATCGCATACATGCTCTTCATAGGAGCTGTCTGCCCTCTCTTTGGGTCATTATCTGTACAAGGTTGCAGCCTGTATTGTAAAATCCCAAATTTTCAACATAGCCCTCTTTTTACCTCACCTCATGAACATGACAAGTAATATTTTCCAAATCCTCCACTAAAGCATATTTTTACAGCTGCTCTGCAAAAATCACCTTTCAGAGAGGATTTAAAAAAAAACTACCTGTCTTGTTCATAAGGTGTGGTCATAAAAAGACTATGTTGAAAATTTGGGATCAAAATGTCTAAAAAAGACTGTACAGTAGTCACGCATTTGTTGCATGCAACTACATTGCAGTTGCAATACAGTTACAGTGTAGTTACACTATAACTACAGTGTACAGTTGTTAAGTGACACAAAGTTTAACCAAAGTGATGAAGAAATGTTGACTGTTTCCATCATTTACTCATACCTTTGCTGTATTCTGCACATTTTGACCCTAGATGCTCAACATAACCATTGTGCTACCTCACCTCATGACTATGACAGGTATCATTTTTCAAATCCCCTCTGACACTTTTTCACTGTTGCTCAGCCAAATCACTTGTTGTAGAGGATTTCAAAAATTCCTCCTGTCTTAAACGTAACTTGGGGTCATAAAAAGACTATGTTGAAAATTTGGGGTCAAAATATTTGAGCCCACTGAAAATGAGAACTTGCCTCTTATCTGGGCTATCCTGGGTAAATGCACTGTAAAAGGGGGTAAAAGCTGAGCCCCACTGAAAATGAGACATTGCATTTCAGCTGTGCTATCTTGGGTAAATACAGTATAAAAACGGTACGAGCAGAACTCCAGTGAAAATTAATTATTGCATCTCAGCTGGCATATACTTGGAATACACATTTTAAAAATCCTGCTGGACTTGTGTGGCTGCCTCATTACTTGCCCCTGTTGACTGTTGCCTAATTAGGTTGCAGCCTATGAGTTGAGAGCTTTGAGGGGGGCATGTTCTCTCCTGTAATCAATGTTCTCTAGTGGTCTTCTGCTGCAGTCCAATCACTTAAGCCAGTTAAGCGCAGTAGTGTAAGGGCATCATGGAGTCTGCCTGGGGGAGTCAGCTGTGAGGCAACCATATGATCTGTCCATGCTGCTCCCCTTGGGCTTGAGCAGGTTACCCATCTCTGTGTGTCTGTGCCAGTTAATCTGCAAGTGTTTTATTCTGCTGTAATTTCTCCTTTTCTGTATTCAGCTCTTGTGAGCTTTGCATTTGCTTACTTAATGTAGTAGTATTAGAAACTGTCTCTGAACTGTTTTAGTCTTAATTTTAACATTATATCTGTATCTTTTGGTCTTACTTTCCTAGGACACCCTTGATTAGGTCCCCTATTTCACTGTGTATTGAACTGTGAGCATTTGACTGATTTCTGTTTTTTAGGCGTTGACTAATGTGTAGTGATTGCTTGTGTTATTAACTAATGTGTAGTGATTACTTGTGTTATTAACTAATTTGCAGTGATTGCTTGTGTTATTAACTAATGTGCAGTGATTGCTTGTGTTATTAACTAATGTGTAGTGATTGCTTGTGTTAACTAATGTGTAGTGATTGCTTGTGTTATTTCGGCTACAATTGCTTTCAGCCAAACTGCTAGATTTTACCCATTTCTTGATTTTGTATCTTCTCTTATTTAATTTTTCTTATGTTCTCTTCTATCTTTATTATATCCCCTTGTCTCCCCTCTTTTTTTTTGTTTAAGTTGTGTTTTAGGCCTTCTTATTAATTTAAATTTTGGTCCCATATTTTGGTTGATATACTTTACAATTTCAGCTATTACTGTTTAATTGTTTAATTTCCTCCTTCTACCTTTCTGTCTCTCTCCTTTTACTTGATTCCTATTTGTGTAACTTGTTTTTGTGCTGTACTTTTTCTCCAATATGCTGTTAACTTCCCTAGTGCTCCTTACCCTCCTCTCTTCTTTCACCTTTACCTCAATCTTCTACCTTCTTCTCCCCCCCATTTTAGCCATCTCCCCTCCTCATCCCCTACTTCCCCCTTTTACTCTCCTCCCTCTCCCCTCCATTTCCCCTTGTGTCCTTGGTGTCAAGTTCTTCCTGCTCCCTGGCTTCACCTTGAAGCTCTCTGGTACTTACTGTCCCCTCTCTCCCCGTGTTCTCACTCCTTTAATTCCCTTCTCTCTCCCTCTTTCAGGCAGCACTCTGATTCTTTAAAGCTCTTTGTTACCTTGCTACTTTTGTTGGCAGGTGACATTGAACTTAATCCTGATCTCATCACTACTTCATCCTTAGAACATCTCACAGAATTGAACGTTTCCCATTTAAACATCCATAGCCTTCTTGCAAAAATTGACGAGCTATAGCCTTTCATGCTTAAAGACAGCTTCTTACTTGCCCTCCCCCCAAACATATATCATAGCTCACTTGGCACCGAGTTGCTTGCTATAAAAAAAAAATCCATTAATTTCTGCTGTTTTAAAAAATTACAACACTTGGAACTCACTCCACGTAGAAAACAGACAAAAGAGAGCCATTTTTCGAAAGTGCTAACATGTCCACACTGACACGTTTTGTGAGGTCAGAAAATGAAGACTGCATGCGTGTGCTCCATTGAATTCAATGGGGATGATTTTTACATACATTTTATTGCCATTTTAAGTTGCGATTATAACAAATCAAAGCGACTGATTGACTAACAGAGATCCTGTTAGTTGAGTGGTCACTTTGATTTGTTATAATCGCAACTCTAAATGGTAATAAAATGTATGTAAAAGACATCCACATTGAACTCAATGGAGTGTGCACATGCAATCTTCATTTTCTGACCTCACAAATTATGTCAGTATAGATGTTGTGACATTTTAGTTTGCTGTCAAACTTCCAAGAAAGTTCACTTTCACAAATCACTTTGCATTGAGTTTTGTCTTTTCACCAGCAAAACAAAAGCAGATGCCACTTCACAAGTATGGCAAACTTCACAAATTATTTTTCTGAGTAAAGTTTACCTATTTCCCACATCTCTGTTTTAGGTGTATAGGTGGTGAGCCTTGTTTATTTATGTGAGCCTTGTTTATTTATGTTGTTAATGACCAAAAATGCTTAAAATGTTAGTGCTAGAACAGTAACACAGCTCCTTACCTAAAGTGATCATGAGTGTAGGAGTATGTTAGAACATGTTTACTTGCATTTCACCATGTATGAGAATACATTTATTCCATGAGTTGCCAACCCTGCATCATAAGTATGCAAATGACAACAATTGTGCAATATCTCTTCCATTCCTTGAGAAACAAAGCACTATACTGCACCACATATGAAAGAAGTAAACATTAGCATATATGTGGAACAGGAAGAAGGGGTAAGGTTTCAAACAGTCAGAATTAGGAATTACACAAGAACTTTGCAGCTTGTGTTTTTCATAACAGTGACTGGGCAAAGACTTCAAAGAGAAAAGGAGGAGAAAGGTGGAGAGTGGGCAGAATTAGGCAGGAGAGTTGGTATTCTGAATCTGTGATACATGGAAGAGAGGCCCACCCCAAAAAGCTATTTCACAGCAGACTGATGCAAATATGATCTTATGCTTTGCAAGTAAACATACAGAGAATAATGTACCTCCAAATGTAAGGTACATGCTGGCATTCCACACTGAGTTAATGTGGTGACATCACAGGCATGAGAGTGAAGCCTGAGTGCCTTTATGATGCTACTACACTATGGGGGTGTGGAATTTTAGCTTGTACCTCACAGTTGGGTGTAATAGTGCAAAAGGAACCCTTTTCAGAAACAATCGTCATCAATATTAACGTTCCTTATGAGTTACTTTTACGTTTTACGAATGCAGTGGGTGTAGCCCTGTAGATGTCTTGTGAGTACTGTTGAGAAAAGGGAACTCAATGAATATCAAACAGACATTTAATAGCGGAGGTGAAGGACAATCACTGTGCATTCACCAAGCACTGTTTTGTCCTGTCAGTACTGGTGTGACACGACACTGTCCACCATGTCCAAGATGGCTGCCAGAGTTTACTGTGCATGCTGATGACTCCTGCATGTGCATGGAACTCTGGGGACCATCTTGGGCATGGTGGACAGTGCCGTGTTCCGCTGTGTCCTCGTTTCTTGCTGGTGGGGGTTGTGAGGTAGTCTGTACTATCTTGGAAAAAGACACTTTATGGTTTACATTAGCAGAAGTAATAACAGTAGTGCTTGAATGCCCTTCAGTTACTGGTAGAGGGAGTTGTTATGGTGGTTTCCCTAATGGCTCTGCCTTTTGATTTTGAATGGCTTTTAAATCAGATTTTTGAAGCGAGAGTTCTTCTATTAGCTGGACGTTGGGTGCATTGCCAGATGAAAACCTGTTGTAATTCATAGTCTTTTGAAACTCATTACAATTTATTTTCCTTGCATGCAGCAATTTCTTTTTCATAGTATTCTAGCTTTTTTTTTTGTAAATTCTCCTCAGAATTCTTAAAGAGGGGTTGATCCCTTAATTCCAGAAATTCATCTTTGACCTCATTCAATTTTTTTATAATTTCATCATACAGAGCATCATCTTGGTCTATTAAAATGTTAATAAGTTCATTAGAACATGTAGCCAGAGCTTTCTCCCATCTGTTTTGGTAGATGCTTTTATAAAAATCCTCAGATGGTGTCTTACTGACAAGGAGCCCACGAGGGATCCACTCTTTAGTTTTGTAGTCTGATAGTGACTGTTTGTGGTTAAAAAGATTGATTTCTTTGAATTTTAATTTTTCAAACTGATTAAACAGTTCTTTCAAAGTTAAATCATGATCAGGCTGTGTCGTGGTTATACTTGCTGCTGTATCCAGTCTACTGTACTTTGCATCTTGCCAACTCAGCGGGGCTTTAAAAGCATGAAAAGGGAGTATTGCTGGCTCAATAGAGAACAAATGTCAGTTGTGCTTGATGGTAGAAAAAAACACTAGCTGAAGATCGAAACCGCAGCCCACTGTGAACCAGTGCTTAACTTGTCAGTGAAACAGTGAGTCAAAATCAAAGTGTACCCAAACTCACACTAAGCTGATCGGTAACAGAAACCATGAGTCAAAAAGGTGAAGAGTGAATATTATTACAAAAGACCCTGGTATTGATTTAATTGCCAAAAAAACAGGGTTAGTGCAAATGGCTGACACAATAATAAGCAAGTCAGGGTTTCCTACTTTTAAACATTAGTAACATTAAATACTGGATGGCTAAAAATTAAGTGTTAGAGCCAGAGAAGTGCTCTAATCTGGTGAACTACTGTACCAGACTGTGGTAAAAAGGATGAGCCTGTAGCACACGCAATGCAACCACAAATAAAATTGCGTGGCAAGGGAATTGGAGTGGGTGCCCAGTGTCACAAACCCACTCAGCGGGTCAGGCCCTCTGCTCCCACAGTGCCAACATCTGAGCACAGTCTTGTGAACAGGAAACAGAAACATGGTAGCCCTCCTGTCTGTTTTTTGAATTCGAATCAACCTTTGGTCTCAAGTCTTGGAGGGATTCAAACTGTGAACCTCTCGCTAGAGTACCCAATGTACAGGCTCAGATAATTCTGCTGTTCCGGGGGGTGGGGCAGATATCTTACACCTATGGGCACCTAACCAGGTGTACAAAATGAACCCTTAAAACTCTATTAAAGACCTCAGAATAAATTCTTACCTTTTCCCAGTTTGGTAAAACCAGTAAGCTTTGTACAGAGTCAGCTTTAACCATATATGCTTCACTTGTCAAGAAAAAGACATTCAAAGGCACACCAAGTAGTCTCTAAGGTAGAGATTTACTTCAAAACAGATAAAAAAAGAGTAAAATGTGAATACAGACCAAATGTCACAAAACATACAAATCACTTAAACAAAACAGGTTTAAAATTGCAGACAAAATATCCTACCACAGTACTCTTAGAATTGTCTTTTCTAAGGTATTCTTATCTCACAGTGTTATAGATGTTTCTTTTTCAGAGTCCAAACATTTGTGTCAAAATGGAAAACAGAATACTGTTTAAAACTGGCTTTGCCAACCTCTTTGCATGAGGTCACCTAGTTCCTCCCTGTCAGAATATAAAACATATATATCAATGCAAAACAGGATGTCTTTTTCAGAAGGTAAATTAAAATTCTGAGACCTCAGCAACACTCTTTTTTTTTCCAAATGACATTTCTTTGATCTTATGAGCGGCTTCCCCTTTCCAGGACATCAACGGTCTTGTTATGTCTCTCTGCCAGATCTCAGAGAGGTACAACATGCTTTGTATCACCTTGTGAACTGAACTGTGTTTCCTCTGAATGTCATAAACCTTTTTGATCTATCTTGGCAGCTAGCAAGCTGCAATTAGTAACATAACAAGGCGATCCTAAATTTTAAGTCTCTTCTAGCCTATAATTATCTCCTGGCCTTCCAAGTAACACCTTGTATCTAAAATCTGGGAAGGGGTGTTATTCCACAGGCTGTCAGCATCTCTCATGAGAGACATTCAATAACACATTTTTATTTTACAAAAAATCATGGATTAATCAGAACCAGCTGTCTGAGTGTCACACCCAGTCCCCACCAAATCAAACAATGGCTTTAAGATCGCATTACTTTTCTGTTTATTAAGCAAAACAGTTTTATACACATTTCTACACAACTAGTTTTCCCATGCTATCAGTCCCTCAGATCTCCACTGTTCAACTCTCTGCCTTCCCACCCAGGGGCCTTATCAAGCCTCCAGCCCCTGCAATGCAAAGGTCTGTTTTGCCCCATCCTTTATAAACGTCTTAAGTACTTGTCTATGGGGCAGTCCCCAAACGTCAGTTTTGAGGAAATGTCATATTATGTGCTTGAAGATATTCAGGGTTTCAGAGGTTTTCTCACTGGCTGGCTGTTCCAGTTATGTACAGCATTGTTGTTGTCAGTCAGTAGAAAGCAGGCATACATGACAGAAGCAGTTACATGTATTTAATCTCTTTCTATCACAGTCTAGCTCATGTAGAGTACACCTACCACACCCCCAATGCTACACGTCAGTTTCAGTGTTGAGTAGGAACCCAAGTTCCTGGAGTTGCTCTTTTCCCCATGTTATACAGAGTACAGGTGAGTGCTAGCTACAGAATTACAGGGGCACATACTGTAGTTACATTTCTGTAACATCATATAAAAATGTTGTGTTAGACTTTCCCATGTAGCATTAGAATATTTATGCAGAGCTAATAATGTCTTCATTCCTGCTGCAGTTCTTGAAGCCTGTTCAGAGCACTGTTTTTAAAGTAATACATTTAGAAGTTGGAATTGCCTGTTGTCTCTCATGACAAGCATACATTCTGAGGTTAACATTAAAATAAACTCTCTGCTCAGTCTTGTAACTGCCAAGTGGTGAAGGTTTGGCCCATTGTGTGAGTGAGAGACAGGCTCACTGCTCACTGACGTGCCTTCTCAAAGTGAAGCTTTGTAATGTGTCACTCAGAAAGCACGAGCTCTTCACTGCCTGCACTTAGTAATGCTAGAAAGGGTTTGGCTTCCAGAGTAACTGCTCTCTGCACATGGAAACAATACATTTCCTGTTTCAAACTGTGTATCTGTGGAGTGTAGTCATTGTCTGTATTGACTAAGAGGGTGAGCAACTTTTGTAGTTGATTATGTTTTGTTAGTCATTGAAATATTCAGATTTTTTTTATTTACACTTCTTCTGAAAGAAGTATGACACTCTTTTTTTTTGCATCTTCCCATCAGGTGACGGGGTTCTTCATTGCACTCCATGACTCATTTCCTGGCTACTATTGTATTACCTAATAACCTTTTAGTATCTGGGTTTCCTAATAGGGATGGGTTTAATTTTCACACTCCTGGTCCTTGATTGTGCCCAGTGGAATGTCTTAGTTACCCCTACCATTCTGTGGTCAGAAAATTTCCTAAGGAGTATAGTGGCAACCTGGAGGGGTAAATAACATGAAGTACACCAAACACCTATCTTGATTGTCAGGTCTCCCTTAATAAATAGGGTCCCTTTTATTAGTCAGACTGTAATGGGCAGCTGATAACCTAGCTGACTGTAAAAGATTCTATAGAAA
Organism: Neoceratodus forsteri; assembly: GCA_016271365.2. Classification (NCBI taxonomy): domain Eukaryota; kingdom Metazoa; phylum Chordata; order Ceratodontiformes; family Ceratodontidae; genus Neoceratodus; species Neoceratodus forsteri. The sequence goes on along the minus strand of CM057449.1, from coordinate 1,104,302,027 downwards.
GGACATACTGATTCACACTAGGGCTACAAGTTCAGTTCGACCATTCAGCCTGATTGGCCGAACCACCCCATGTTTGCACGAGCCTGACCATGTGCGAACATGTGAAAGAAATATGCAAACTTTGGTTCACCCGGTTCCCCCCTGCAATACTTATAAATTTGTATTGCAGGGCCAAACTGTGTGAACTAAAGTTTGCATATTTCACATGCTGCATTCATTGCCATTTAGTCCTGCTGGATACGGAACCTCAAACTGACCTGGAGCTAGGTATGAAGAGATGGGGTGGTGCCATATTATGGGGTCAAAAAGGAGTGTGGCATCACTCATCATGGCATTGGTCAGATTTCAGGGTCGGCAGGCTGTACAAGAGTGTGGGAGCAAAAGTGGTGGTTGGAGCAGAGTGACAGCAATAAAGATGGGCAGCAGCAGAAAAAGGAAATGAAATCCATCCTGAATGAACTAAGTAGTAATAAGTAAAGTTTAAACTTTATGATACTAGTTGTACTATGCTGCTACACTTTTTATTAGATTTCTTCAGTAACTTGATTTGGAGAGAGCAGCCTGAAAAAAGGAATGCAGCTTACAAGTGTACCAAAAAAATTCATGACTGAAGGACTGAGTCATTTTTTTCTTTCATTTTGTTTATTAGTTCTTTGTGGATATAGTAATTAAATGCCTCACGTCCTCATATGATGCTCAGTTTGGTCATCATGTGACATGATGGCTCTGAGTTCGCTGGGATGTTTGACAATTTGGCAGCCCATTCAACAGCCAACCCCACACATCAGCCTTGCTATCACAGTTCCCACCTAGAACAAGTGCAAATGTGTGGGTGATTGGCTGTCAAAGCGCTGTCTGTAGAGAGAGAAGTCTGTGTTGGCCAGCACAGAAAAATAGTCATGTGGATGACTGGATAACTTGAGTTGCAGCCCAGTTTTCTGGCAGTTGGTGTGCAACTCGAGTCAGTGCAGCTGTACTGGTTGTCTCTCTCTGGTCTGACTCCATCCTGCAGAGTCCGTGTGAGAAAAATAGAAACAAATTCTCAAAAAAACACTCATACTTTACTCATTTGCTGAGCATTGCTTTTTTACTCCTGAATCCAACTAGTTGCAGCATTTTGGAAAGACAGAGGAGTGAAGACATTTGACTGGGACAGAAGAGTAAGGGGAAGGGAAAGAGGGAAAACTTCGACAGGACCACGTGGCAGGTGCTGCCTGGACTGTTCTGCCCGAGACTGAGATTTGAGAGAGAGATGACTGAGAAGATGTCTGATTCTTTTTGTTTCTTGTGTGTGTGTCTCTCTGTACTCTGTTGAGAACAATGAATGAAATAATGAATTTTGAACAAGTCAAGTCATTATAAGTATTTAACTTAAACCCAGGTTTCCTTAACTAGCAGGGGAAACACAGTTAAAAGTCAAAAACAGACACTGTCTCAGACAGCTCCTCCAGTTATGTCCGTTGTTGCCACTACAGTACAGATGCCAGTTGCCACTGCCACAGATAATTTTTTTTTATTAGGCAGGCAACATCAGATCATCTCTTTCCTCTTATTCTTTCTTGGGACAAACAACTCAGTTAATAAAAAAAATGTAGACACATTGTTTTTTGTCTGAATGACTGAGTCTGATTTTTTAACTTACATTATAAAAAGGTTCTCAGAAATGCTGCAATCTGATTGGCTGTTAGGATTCCAACAGCCTTACATTAACCCATGTTAGAAAATGGGTAAAAGTATTAGAGGCTTCTGATTGGCTAAGGTACTTCTCTAGCTGGGCATCTATCAGACAACAGATGCCCGGCTATTAAAAGTACCAGCCCAGCCAGCCCCATCAGCAGAATCCTGCTTCCTACCCTGCTCCCTAATTGACTAAAACCCCTTCAATTCATTCTCAAATGTCCGCCATTTTTTCTGTCACTTAGCGAGAGCTTACATCCAGCCCTTGTCATCCAACCATCCCCCTCCGGTATACCCTACTGCCACAACCCGATATAATAGTTTTTTTCTCAACCTGCATCCCTAAAGCTGATTTCTGGCTGCAAAAGTGTCAGAGAGCATTATCTCCGGTAAAGCTACTGAGCATGAGAGCAGTGGCATTTTCTTAATTTTCCATACCGCAGATGGACATCCATCTACAGTACGGAAAATGAAGAAAATGCCGCTCTTCTTCTGCTCCGTAGTGGTATAGTAGATACTGCTTTAATTACTTAATACAGAGACCACTTTTAGCAACTGAACAGTTAAAATTCAATACAGTTGTTGGGAAGAACACAGGTTGCCTGAAAATCACAAGCTATGCAAGACAGACTCAGCTAGCTCTGGTACTGTAACTGGTAATGTGTTTAAAGTAAATCAGCAGTAGTTTCTAGTTTCCCAGACCGCATATCTAGCGCTCTCACTTTCGGTCTCCCATTCGCTCGCTCGAGTCAGTATGTGCTGTTAAGCAGTATACAGCAACACATTAAAAAAAATGAAGTTGTCATTCCAGTGGACAGTTTTCAAATGAGCATCGTGCGCCTCTCCACAGTAGCTCACAAGTGCTGCTTGCCGCGCTTCTTCCAATACACTGGCTACCTCCCAGTAAAAAATATGCCTATCCACTGCTTCCCAACAGCAACACACATCTCTTTCCTTCCCACTGCTGAGACTGTTCCCCATCTCTCATCTCTCCACAACTTACCGGGATTGGCGATCATGAGCTCCAGAGATGTAAAACAGGACAGGGTTTGTGTCTATCTCTATGTCGCTCAACTAATTTTGGCACTGCTCCCCAAAGCGCTGTGTGTGTGTGTGGTGTGTGTTAACCCTAACAACCAAATGAAAGGCAGAAGAGAGGCTCCACTACCACCCCAGATAAAAAAAAATCAGTATAATTCAGGCGGAGGAACTATTTTATGACAAAACTTATTGTAAACTAACTTTTTATTAACACTTTTAATTATTCTTTTTTTTACAATGCCTATTTCTAAGTGCAATAATACCTCCAGGTGCTGGCATTGTGCTATCAGACCTTCCAGGGAGAAGGCCCTCCGCCTATGGCGTCGGGCCTCATTACACCCCTGGGCAGTCCGGAATAGCACAATACCACCCACCCTGTTGGATATTATTGCTTACTTACACTGTCATGTATAGCCTGATCACAATGGCAAATGGATTCTTCCTGTCAGCATTCCATCCTCTAACACTGCTGAATGACTGGAATGATGCATTCTGATTTTAAACCAGCATTCTTAAACTGTTGGTGGAAGATCTATTTTATTTAAGCAATATACCATGACAGGGTGTGGGTTATGTGGGGGATTTACCCACACCATTGGCTGAGTGGCTAAACCAGGTCAGGTGTGGATAAATCCCCGCATAACCCACACCCTGGAGTGGCATATTGTCATTATACAATGTGCTCCTTCACTTTTGTGAAAAAAGATTGAAGAAAAATATTTTTTTTACTCTTTAAACCATTTTTCTTTAATTTATTGTTGTGCTACAGAAAATAGTCCCCTGTTGGTAGGTACAATAATCCCCCCATGAGATATTATGTTTTCACACACCAAGAGGAAAAAACACTGCAGTTAAGCTCCCATATGAAATTACTGGATCAAATTTCCTATGGAATTACAAGTAAGATGAAAGGTTTGTCTGTGAGCACTGCAACGTCTGTGGCAAATATGATGAGGAGATGGCAGACTCATAGACCATCTAAGACTGACAGTACACAACGAGGGAGATGCCGTATTTTTGGAGATGGACTGTGAACCAAGTTTTTTTTTTAAGATTTTAGCTTTTTTTTTAATGGCCTGAGAAATTTGTATTGTGCAGTGATAGCTGGCTGCACCAGAACTGAGATGGGAGAGTCTGTGTAAAGAGACTGTTTGTTGAATGGCTGCGTGGTCGGAGTTCTGAGGGGTACTTCAAATTCCCGTTGCCGCATACTTACCGGTCTGCTTCTGGTGGTAAGGTTACCTGGTGTAGTGTTCCAGTTCTTTTTAAGTCTCTGTACTAGAAAGGCAGTGTTTTTTTTTTAAATGGGGGCATGGGGCAATTTATTGGAAATCCTGCAGTTCACGGTAGCGTTATGAAGGCGGGACAGAGGAGTGAGCACTATAGAGGTTAAAGAGAGGGAATGAGTGTGAAAGGAGCCAGAGGCAAGAGGGAACAGTGTTCCGTTTTACTTTATTCTGGGCTACATTAAATGAAATGGCTTTGTGGTCCACAAAGTGTAACTGTTGTGGTGTGATGGTGGGAAGTAAAAATGCTTGTTAAGTTTATGGCTGAGTTATTCTTGTGGTTGCAAGTTTAGCGAGGAAATCAAGATGGAGCTCGGGATGATTTTTTAATTTTTATTTGCTGTCTTATTGAGATGTGGCTGACTGGTACCTCATTCCAGTGGTAATGTTAGGATTTACCATAACTAGGAGGTGCCAGATAACCAATCAGATTGCTTTAATTTACAAGTCATTGTATAATAAAAATCTTCCTCGAAATGAGGAAAACATTTAAAAAGTATTCTTTTAACACTCTTTTTTTGGAACAGTTTTTTATAATAGCAATAAGGCACTCTCAGGATTTACATTCACAGTCAGTCAATCACCCCCTTGGGCAGTATAGTACTCGGCTGCTCCTCGTGCCACATTACACCCCTAAGGGGTGATTAACAGACTGTTAATCTAACCCCTGGTCATGTCTTATTGCTTAATTAACATTCTTTAATAAATAAATATACTTATTAGCAACAATTTAAATTAAAAATAACTGATTCTATCTCTGCTGCTATAAAAAATACATTTTGCCTGTGTTCACAATCCCAAGTAGTACATAGTACATACATTACTGCACCTACTAGTGCTTTACTGACCTCTTTTGTACTTGTCAGATAATTCTGTGTATTCTTCTAATCTTCTTAGCTATTCGATGTAGTCATCAGTGCTGCTGTACTGACCTATTAGGGAAAGAAATATCCCTGTGTGTTTAGTGTTTACTACTACTACTTCAAATATGTGATTTGACGCAGCCAGCAATGCTGTAGTCACCTGTTTAGAAGTAAATGTCCCTGTTTTTGGTGCAGCTACTTGATGCAGCCATCTGTGCTATAATGACATATTATAGTGAAAGAAATATCCCTGTGTGTTTACTACTACTACTGCTACTTAAAGTACTTGACTCAACGCAGCCATCAGTGCTGTACTGACCTGTTAGGGAAAGAATTATCCCCGTGTGTTACTACTACTTAAAAGTATTTGACTCGACACAGTCAGCAGTGCTGTAGTCACCGTTTTGAAATGTTTGGGAGTAAAATTCCCTGTTTTGGGCACAGCTACTCAACACAGCCATCAGTGCTGTACTGACCTATTATTGGGAAAGAAATATCCCTGTGTGTTTACTGCTACTACTACCTAAAATACTTGACTCAACGCTGCCATCAGTGCTGTTCTGACCTGTTAGGGAAAGAATTATCCCTGTGTGTTACTACTTCTTTAAAGTATTTGACTCGACATAGTCAGCAGTGCTGTAGTCACCTGTTTGGAGTGTTTGGAAGTAAATTTCCCTGTTTTTGGCCCAGCTATTCGATGCAGCCATCAATGCTGTACTGACCTATTAGGGAAAGAAATATCCCTGTGTGTTACTACTACTTAAAACTATTTGACTCGATGCAGTCATCACTGCTGTACTGACCTATTAGGGAAAGAAATATCCCTGTGTGTTACTCACTGCTTAAAGAACTTGACTTGACGCAGCCAACAGTGCTGTACTGACCTATTAGGGAAAGAATTATCCCTGTGTGTTACTACTACTTAAAAGTATTTGACTCGATGCAGCCATCACTGCTGTACTGAACCATTAGGGAAAGCAATATCCCTGTGTGTTACTTACTGCTTAAAGAACGTGACTCAATGCAGCCAGCAGTGCTGTACTGACCTATTAGGGAAAGAATTATCCCTGTGTGCGCCATTTGCTACTTAAACAAATTTAATTTTGAATAGTTTAAAAATCAAATATGGAAAGACAGGAAGCATGTCTGTCAGAACCTGTACCCAAAACCACAAGTGGTAAACAAAAACAGGGAGTTGTGACAATGGTACATAAAATTCAGGACATTGCAGGAGTAACCCGTCGTGGTACTCAGAGGATGAGCACAATGCCCATCATAGTGCCGCAGCCAGTCTTAGTAAGCAGAGTGATGGACGATGATGAGGAAGAGAAGGCAGATGAAACTGAAGGGAAATCAGTGAAACAGATCCTGCGTTTATAGTAGGTAAACTAGCAATCAATCTGTCAAGTAGCAGCAGTACTGGGGAGTGGGATGATGATGAGGACTATAGGGCTAGAAAAAGAGCAAAAACGAGTTCTAGGAAGGATAGTGGTGCTAAGAAAAAACATAATGGGGCATAATGAGACAGTCATACCTGCAGTGGAGAAACAGAGAATAGAAGATGGACAGGGTTCTAGAGGAGTGGAAACAGAAGCAATTGAGGCAGGAAGAGTTGCTGTGCATCAACATTCGTTGATTGACACGGAAATGGAAAGACCTCGAAGATATACTGGCAGCAGTAGTGGCTGTGGTGGTGGCAGGGGCAGTGGCGAACATATCCTCCCCATAAGCAGCAGTGCAACAAAATCTGTGAAATCTGTAGTGTGGGATTTTTTTACACAAGATAAATCATCCTGCAGCCATGTGATTTGCAGATTATGCAAAACAAAATTAAGTTGCGGTAAAGTAGGTACCAGGATGGGAACATCAACAATGATAAGACATATGAACAAGTATCATATTTATCAGTATCAAAAAGCACAAAAGGAGGACACACAAGTTGTTACACTGGTGCACTCTGCTGAGGAGGATGATGGTATGGATGTTTACCAAGGTTACAGTGATGGTGTAATTGATGCGGAGTTGGAGGATGATGAAAGTCTGACTTCCAGTCAAAGCACAACATCTTCAGTTTCACGTTTCTTTACCCCCTCTGAGCCCACCACCACCACAGCCTGCCAGGAGTCATACACCATCCATGTCCACGACATCCACCCTCGTGGTGGTAAAAGTCAAGGGAAGCCGCCCAGAAAATCTGCTGATATCAGCAAGTGTAGCAGTCTTCAGATTTCACTGAAAGACTGTTTTGAGCAGTCACAGAAATATAAGTCTGACAGGCCTGAGGCAAGGCAATTAACAAAGGCAATTAGAGAGATGATAGCCACCAACTTGCTACCATTCTCCTTTGTGTCTAACCCAGGTTTTATTTTTTTTGAACTTTCATTTATTTTATGTAAGTTCAAAGATGTTTACCAAAATTTAATACAAGAATTAATACAGGGGTCTCCAGGATCATACATTCAAATATACGTATCATGAGCTATTTCTTACATTCTTAGATATTTTTATCTGGGTATTAGACAATTCCATAATTTCTAACCAAATCATGCTGGTAAATTCTACGAAAGTAGAGATGCTTGCTAAACACCATTCCATTTCATATTTTGCTGTTAAGTTCCCAAATCAGCTCTTAATGCCCTGAAAAATTGACATCAAAGAGACCTTCCAAAGAGATATCAGGTATATAAGAAATAATACCTCTTAAAATTATACACAAGTCTTACATATAAATAAAAATAGGTATAACACAAAAAGTGAGTGAGACCTTGTTTTCTTGACGTCAGCTGTCCAGGAAAGTCATGAATAAAGCTATCCTACCCCTATTCCTTGGGTCTTGTCAGCTAGAGGTAGGGACCCACAACTTAACCATGATGAGGTCATCCCTCACCCCGCAGTCATACGGCCCATTACGACACTCCAAAGAATGGCATCTGCCTGGGCCAGAACCCCTGCCCACTGAATCCAGGACTACTAATCCTACCTTGATCTCCATCCACCTTAAGTTAGCTCTGGAGGAACTGTTCCAGGACTGGTATTCCCTCTTTTCTTTCTTTATATTCATAAGAGGGTAGCCATCTTGTGTTAAATATGTCTGTGGATACCCTCAATTGGGCCGTGATAGCCTCCATTCCCTGAATTGCTTCAATGTTTCTAAGCCACACTTGCAAGGAAGGAGAGGGTACCAGAGTCCAGTTCTGCGTAATAACTTTGAGGACTGCTCCAGTCAGAATGTAAAAAAGGTATTTTCCTGCAGAACTCTTGATTTCCTCTGGGGGGAGCCCCAGCACCACATTTTCAAATTTTAGTGGAGTAAGGAGGGATAAGATTGAGGTCACCTCCCCAACAATATTGCTCCAAAAAAGGGTGATTTTTGGACAATCCCAAAAAATACGGTAGTGTGACCCTAATGAGTCACAACCTCTCCAGCATTTGTTAGAGAAGAGCTTATTATAATGAGCAGATACTATTGGGGTTCTAAAAAAACGGATGTTGATTTTCCATCTGAATTCCCTCCATGAGGGTGAGTTAGTGGTTTTATGTACCCCTTGCTAGATACTTTTCCACTCCTGCTCTGTCAAAGAGAGGTTTGCCTCTAAGTCCCACCTTCCCTCCACCCTCTGTACTGCCACCATCCCTCTATCTTCCATCAGTATTCTGTAAATTTGTGATATGAATGACCTAGTGTCCCCAGAAATACTTTTCTGATAGGTCAGTATATTGAGAGCAGCGGGTCTTTGGGATACCTCAGTGAGACCAATTGTATTGGAAATATAGTGAGAGCATTGATAATATCTAAAAAGGTTGGCACTACCCAGCTGGAACTCAGCTTGCATTTGAGAAAAAGATTTAAGCTGATCCCCATCTACAAACTGCCTGGGGTATTTCAAACCTAGAGTAACCCATCTAAAGAAACAGGGGTTCCCAGCCGGGGCTGGGAATCCTGGAAGAAATTATAGTGGTAGGTACTCCCAAATTGGGCAAATTATTTCCCAATTCTGTCTAGCTTCCAGCCATTGGGACATTGTATGCCGGGTGAAAGCATTATGAATATTTTTCAAATCTTTCGACAGGACCCTCCACGGAAGAATGTATAAAGGGGTGGGGTCACTCTCCCTATCCTCTATTTCCAGCCAACCATGATGCCTACCTGTTTTCAACATTTTAATGACCGGGAGCACTTGGGCAGCCAAATAATATTTAGAAAAGTTCGGGAGACCCATTCCTCCCTTGTCCTTCTCTTCAAGTAGCACTTCCCATCTAATTCTCGGCCTTTTACCGAGCCATATGAAATCTGATAGTTTTTTCCTAAGGTCCTTCCAGTCCTTTTTTGGTACCTGAATAGGGAGATTAGAAAATAGAAAAAGATACCTGGGTAAGATATTAATTTTGATCGCTTCCAATCTGTTAGTAAATGTTAGGGGGAGCAGGGACCACCTATGGAGGTCCGCTCGGACTTGTTGAGCCAAGACCTCATAATTATGTTTATATATTTGGTTAAGGTTTATGGGTATTTGAATCCCAAGGTATCGTATTTTGTGAGTGACCCATTTGAAGGGGATTTTAGCCCTTATTTCCGGGTCCAAAGCTGGGCCAATCGGTAGTACCTCAGACTTCTGCATGTTGACCTTAAAGCCCGATATATCTCCAAAGGATGACAGGAGTTTCATAAGATGTGGAATGGCCGACTGAGGGTTACCTATAAATATTAAGGTATCGTCTGCATATAGGGAGATCTTATGAGAGGAGTTTTGGATGTCTATGCCTTGAATCTCTGCCTGATGTCTAACCGCCTGCGTTAGAGGCTCCATACTAAGGGCAAAGAGCAGAGGAGACAGAGGGCATCCCTGCCGGGTTCCCCTAGTGATGTCAAACGGGGGTGAGATGGTCCCATTAACCCTCACTCTAGCCTGTGGGTGTTGATAACAGGCTCTTATCCCTTGAATGAAGTTACATTGAAACCCCATTTTAGTCAGGATTTCAAAAAGATAGGCCCAATTCAGCCTATCAAAGGCTTTTTCCGCATCGATAAACAGTGCTAGGGCAGGTTTGCCCCTCTTGCCTCCAGAGCTCACAATATTAAGGAGTCACCTGACATTATCGAACATATGACGGTGGGGAATAAAACCCGTCTGGTCAGGATGAACCAACAGCTCCACATATCTTTGTAGGCGGGTGGCCAAAATTTTGGTGAAAATTTTTTGGTCCTGATTAAGTAAGGCTATAGGCCTAAAACCTTCACACTGGGTGGTCCCCTTCCCCTGCTTAGGTATTACTGTAATTATAGATTGCTCCCAACTAGCTGGACCCCGACCCTTCCCCAAACAAGAGTTAAACACCTTCGTCAGCAGAGGTGCCAAAGGTTCCACCAGTTCTTTCTATAAATCCCCACTAAGTCCATCGGGGCCAGGAGATTTCCCGGAGGGTAGCTGACAAATAACTTTGAGGGTTTCTTCAGTAGTAATGGGCAGATTCAATTCTGTCATCACCCTCGAGGACAACCTGGGCAGCCTGAGGGTAGCCAGAAAGGCCTGGGTATTCTCCTGTGTATCCCTGGGGCTTTTATTTTCTAAATATAGGTTTTGACAGTATTTTTGGAATTGTTGGGCTATTTCCATGGGGGAAACAAGTTTACGTCCCATCGGTCCTTGTTCTAAGATATAAGGGATGTACCTTTCAGCTTGCGCCTTTCTCAATCTGAAGGCTAATAACCTCGAAGCCCTCCCTCCCACCTCATGATATTTTTGGTTTGTGAATCTTAAACAGCCCTCTGCCTTCTTGTTTTTGAAGCCCTGTAATGCCTTTTTAACTTTCTGTAGCTCAGCTTGGATCTTTGTGTTACCTGGATCTTGTTTATGTAACCCTTCTAACTCTGCTATCTGCTGCAATAGTTTAGAGTGTGTAAGTTGAGTTTTTTTTGATAAGTCACAAAGCTAATTATCTCTCCTCTCAGGACTGCCTTAAGCGTGTCCCATCTGAGAGATGGGGGGTGTCCTGATGATCGATGGACCGAGCTGGAGTCTGCTATCGTTTGCTTTAGCTTGTTCGAAAAAGGCTTGTTATTCAATAGCGAGACATTGAGCCTCCACAATGTCTGTTTTTCCTTTGGCCTTAGGGATAATTGAACGGAGATTGGTGAGTGGTCCGACAATGTTATATTGTGTATATCGGATTCATCCACTAGGTGCAGCGAAGTGGTGTGGGGGAAAAATAGGTCTATCCGAGAATATGAACATTGGGCCGCTGGAAAAAAAGTAAAGTCCCTGCCCCGGGGATGATGTGCTCGCCATATATCTACTAATCCTAATTCTTTTGTTAGGGCATTTGAAGATTTAGACGCAGCCTGAGAAGAGGAGGGGGTCAGACTAGATCTGTCTCTTTGCGGGCAAGGGGTTGCATTAAAGTCCCCCCCTTAAACTAATATGCCATGTGGGAGGTCTGTTATTTTTTTAAACACTAGTTTGAAAAATTCCTCCTGATTGCTATTTGGGGCATAGATATTTACAAGGTGAAGTAGTATGCCATGCGAGGTCAGCGACAATCTTACATACTTGCCCTGCAGACCCCCCTCTGAGGATTCAATTTTTAAATTTAAACCTCTTTTCCATAAGATTGCAACCCCTGCCTTCTTAGCATGAGGGTGAGAGGCTGCCACAACATTTTCTACCCAGACCCTCCTCAACTTCAGGTGCTCTGCTGTGGAGAGATGTGTTTTCTGTAATAGGACCACATCACTCCTGTAATAGCCTGGTGCGCTTGATGGGGGAATTAACCCCTTTCACATTATAAGAGCATATCTTTAAGGAGGCCATTAGTAAAGCCCTAGAAGAAAACGTAATCTGGTATGGCTGTAGTTATATCTAGGCCCCAGGTAGCATCCACAAGAGTCTCTATACCAACCCCTTCTTAACCCTCTTAAGAAAGGTGCCCCCCAGTAGCTCTATTGCCTGCCCCGATCTCTGCAACTCTGACAATAAGGTCTCACTCATTAAACACTGTACCTCAAACATTGACTAAAATTGATAACTAATAAACAACCTAATTTGTAACAAACGTAGAACAGTAATGATGCAACAATGAACTGTATTTGTGAAGCGCAGTATGCGTCACCCCCATGTCCCGCAGCAGTAAAACCTGCCGGGAGGGGAAGGGGAAGTGCCCAGCCTCTGTTTAAGTGAGAGACCTAACGGGCATCTCGCCTGGGTCACTTCCTAGGTGTAAATCCAGGTCTCCTTCTAAAGGGAGAACCTAGGCCCACTATTAGTGGAGCGTGCTTAACAAGGCACTGCGTGTCTCTTCCAGGAGACTAAGAGCCTCGATGTTTTTTAGGCTCTTCCGAAAGCTGTCTCCGAGTAGCTGAAGATCCTCCCCACCTCCCCCACTGTCCCATATCCACCTGGCTAGAGTTCCAGAATATATCCCTCCTCCCATCCAACTGTAAGCTCTGAAAAAGAAAGCAAGTTCCTCATACATTCAGCATGTGTCACAGATCTCTAGTTAAAAATACCATAATAAAATGCTGCTTGAGAATAACCCTTGTCCCCCCCCACCCCTCCAATTATTATGAGACAGCCTCACAAAAACCTCCTGCTGATTATACTAGGCAATCCATTTCACCCTGTAGAAAAGCAAACTGTCATGGTTAAACTCCAGCGGAGCATAGTGCCCTGAACTCCCTCAGTTAAGGGGTAGTCACTGAGCCCTTGGACCTTGGCTGCATCCCACAAGGAGACTGAATGACAATTAACCAAGGCAGATAAAATGTCCTCACATTTGCAAAGTCACTACATCTCTGTCGGTGGGAAATCACCATGAGGCTAGAAAATCAAAAGCGATATCCAAGGGATAGAAAAGGATCCGCCCAAGTCCCTCAAAATAATAGATGATAATACCCCAGCCTGTAAATGGGACCTTGCTTTACCCTGCACAGCGTCCTTCATGAGTTGCCCTGTTGGGTTCTCATCGCTGGAGCGCCCTCAGTGTTCCTGCTGTCTACGTGTTTAACTATCTTCGCGAGGTCTTGAATCACCCCTGACGGAAACACTCCTCGATGGGGCCGCTTTGTACCTCGCTCTGCCACTTGCCAGGTATTTTTAAGTAGCTTAGACTCCAGAATTGACAACTCCATGCCCAGGACTTCGATTCCCGACTCTTTTAAGAGCGGAGCCACTTCCACTAGGTTTGAGAATGTCTTGATCCCATCTGCCAGATGCACTCTTAATTTAGCTGGGAAAACCAGTTGGGCCTTGGTATTGTTTCTCTTTTCCTTGATCTCTTTCAAGATTGCTCTCACTTTGATTCTCTCTGCTTGCAAGGCAGGGGAAAAGTCTTGCTCAAAGAAAATATTGGCACCTTTCTATGTGAGGTCTTTGATCTGCCAAGCCTGTCTCAGGATCCACTCCTTTGATTGAAAATGCACCATTCTGATCACCCAGGAGCGAGGCCTAGCCGTAGGAGCTGTGGTTTTGGGATCAGTGATCTATGTGCTCTGTCGATTGCCATATTTATATCTGGGGGGATAGAGAGTGTTGATCTTAAAAGCTGTAGCATAAAATCTATTGGTGTGGGGAAGCCCTCTTCCGCTCCCTCCGGGACACCGTGAACCCGAAAGTTACTGCGGCGTGCACAGTTCTCAATGTCCTCCAGCCAGTTGAAAGTGTCCTTATCTCTTTGTAGTAGGTAAAGCAGAATTCTGTCTTCTGTATCTTGAGCTTCGGATATTTTGGTTATTTTAGCTGTATGGTCTGCCACCTTCGAGTCGATGTTCCGGACGTCTTGGCATAGGTCAGCTAAGGAAGACTCGATTTTTTGCACAGAGGTCAGTATTTTCTGTAGAGTGCACTCTGCTTTTCTTGAAAAGCCTGAGTCCTCCTCCTTCATGTTGACTGAACAGTCCGAGACAGCGGGGTCCTGGTGGGAACGCGTCGAGAAGGCCTCCATCTCCTCTCCCAGAGTTAGTTGCTTCATTTTAGTTTGCAAGTTCAGATTTTTCATATTTCTTGATCTGTGGTTTTTAACAGACATCTCCCCTTGCCTTCCCCTGCAGAAATACTTAGATCGAATCACAAAAAAGGAGAGGATTTCGATAGATTAATAAGACAGTAGAGAGAGCTAACTGAGTTAGGCTCTCATCCACTTGGTGACGTCACCGGAAGTCCCTAACCCAGGTTTTAAAGTACTAATGGAAATTGCTGTCCCCAGCCAGACTTATTTCTCAACTGTCACTATCCCAGACTTGCATGACGCTGTTTGTAACAGTGTGTCTGAGGCTCTTGAAGGTTCAGTGGGCAAAAAAGTCCATGTCAAAACAGATATGTGGACCAGTAGCCAGATGACTGACTATATGGCTGTAACTGGCCATTGAGTAAACTTTCCTCCCCCCTCCTCCTCCTCATCTTCTAGTGGCACTGGTGACAGCAGCAGCAGCAGCAGCAGCAAAAAGCAAGGGTTTTTCTCTGTTTGCAGGCAGGCAGCACTATATATTTACGGTTTTGAAAAAGATCACAAAGTAGAACATCTTTTGGAAGGCCTTGAAGAAATTTTGCCGAGTGGCTGACTCCAAAGTCCTTGCAACCAAGGTTTATAGTGTCTGACAATGCTTCTAATATTGTGAAAGCAGTAAGGCTTGGTATGTTTACACATGTACCATGCTTTGCACACACTATTAACTTGGTGGTAAAAGACTTTATCATTGAGGACTGAAATGTTCTGAACTCGATTACAGCTGCCTGCACTGTGTGCACCCCCTTTAGCCATTCTGTTAAAGTCAGAAAGTCGTTGCAGCAGATTCAAATAGAAAACAGCCTCCCTCTCCACCAGATGATCCAGGAAGTTCCAACCAGGTGGAATTCCACCTACTGTATGATGCAGAGAATGCATGAGCAACAGAAAGCTATTCATCAATATGCAGTCCAACATGGAATTGGAAAAGGAGATGTGAATAACAGTCCCAATCAGTGATGTCTGATGGAGAATCTTACTTGTATTCTTAAACCCTTTGAGGAGGCTACACAAGTGGTGAGCTCCAATAGTGCTGGGCTAAGCCAGATAGTACCCTTAATCTCACTCATCAGAATGAGACTGGAGCATCTCGAGTCACAGTTCCTTGACATTGATGACATAAATGCTGCATCCCTTGTGGGAAAAATGTTGAAAAAATTCCTGACTGAGTAGTGCATTGTAAATGTGTGCAAAGCAGAATATTACATTTTGGCCACACTTCTGGAACCTCGGCTTAAGGATACAATTGAGACATTCTTTAAACCACATGACTTTAAAGGCCTGGAATACTATTGCAAATTGCTAATTGAGAAAGTGCCAGCACGTATATTTGAGAAAAGTAATACATCATCAGTGCCCTTCTGGCAACATTCAAATTCTGGAAAAGATCTAGTGGGAGGGAGGGAGCACAGTCTGCCATTGCTGCTGCTGGTGGTTCCACCCCTACTGATGTTTTCTGTCATCAAACACCGACCAGAACTGCTACTACACCACAAAGAGGACAAACCACTGTGGGACATGCTGTCAGACTTTGGTCTGATAAAGAGAGCTGGAAAGGTTTAGCTGGCTATTGTGGTACCAGAAGTCCCTGCTGCAAAAATGGTGAAAGAGTATATGGAGGAGACTGTACATCTCACCACAGGTGATGAACGGTTGCTGTTTTGGCAACAGAAAAATTCTATGCGGCCTTCTTTAACTGAGATCACAATTGAATACCTCAGTTGCCCACCCGCAAGCACATATTCATAGAATTTTCAGTGCTGCTGGGGCAGTAGTGAATGACAAAAGAACATATCTTTCCACAAAGAACATAGAAAGGCTCACTTTTCTTAAAATGAACCTACCACAGTTTAAAAACATATACTGTCCAAAATTTTTGCAGGCTGACAGCACTAGGATGGCATGCCACGCTGATGATGATGGTGAGGGGATCCTGTTGCCACTAGTAGCCACTAGCCTTTCCACCTGTCTGTCCTCCACTGGTGGGCCCTCCTGTCTTGTCCTCATTTTGTTCCTTGATTTCCATTAATTTCAGAAACAAACATCTGTTGCTGGTTCTCATGTGCCACTGAGGCCCAATCTGGCTAGCACCAGAAGCTGAAGGACCACTACGTACTGCGGTTCAGTTAAAACAACCAGAAATGACCACACATTACTGTCACACAGCTCTTCATCCATTTGTCTTTATTGCATTTTTATAACAAAATACCCACTCAATAAATACTCATTAGGCTGTTAAAAACAAAAACATTAATAAAATATATAAATAATAAACAACTGTTCTTTTGGTTCGACTCCAGATGTGGATTTAATTTTAATAATTTTTTTGCTGTAAAATGTCAACTTTACAATATATTCACAATGTCAATGCTGCACCCATGGACGCATCCAATGTTTTGATCTGAATGAGCCATCCACCAGACAGAAACTGTTTTCATCATAACCTGTAAAATGAAAATAAAAGAATAGAAGTTTAAAAAATGCTGTCCCCCAATACTGCACTAATTGATCATCATAATGACAATAAAAAAAATCCTGGTCTTACTCTGGCACCCCTCCCCAGCTGCAAGTCCAACCCTCCCAGGATACTCCCTCTTACAAATACAATTCACCCTCCGTTGTTAAACTCCAAACCACACACCTGGCATCATAAAGAGAATTGGCAGATGATATTCTGTTATGGGTTTTTCAATTGTTCTGAGTAAAGATGAGGAAGGAACGGGTGTTTGGGAGGGTGGGACTAATGAAGTAATACTGACATAGTTACCTATGGGAGGTATAGGGATCAGGACAGGAGAGTGTACTAGAGGGAAAGGAGAAAACAAGGGTGGGTATATTACTAATATTGACATTTACTCAGAATAACAGAACGCCCAAAACTGATACTAGATGCCTGCCACCCTTGCATTTCTTTATGGCCCATGGCCACAACCATTAGGCTTTATTAGTAGTTCAGTAGGAGGTTACTACTTGTGCCAAGCTTCAAGCAGGAGACACTCAGTCAAAAAGGGGACCACCCTTGGATTCTGAAAAGTTCAACATGATGGGAGCTCCTGGTACCTGTAGCCTCAGCTGCTATAGTACTAAAAATAATAAGTACTTGGACAAAAGTTTGAAGTAGAAAAATAATTTAATCCACACAATGGTAAGCAAAAATGCCACACTGCCCCAGCACTTGGCACCTTGCCTTCCTTGGGTGGTGGGTGGGGGCACTGAGGAAGACAAGGTGCAGAAGCACCGAAGCAGTGTGGCATTTTGCTTTACCACATTGTGTGGATTAAATTCTTTCTGTACATTAAAGTTTTGTCTGTGTACTTATTTGGTACTATAGCAGCTGAGGCTGTAGGTACCAGGACTCCAGAGCGCCAGTCATTTTGAACTGGGCTGTATTAGTACCTAGGTCTAACAGTGGGGGAAGATTTAAAATTATTGTAACAGGGTGTAGCTCAGGGGGTTAACCCTTTAGACTGCCTGCAACCAGATTTAAAGAAGTTGTCAGGATGATATATGAGTAATACATCATCCCTGACCTTTATCGCTTGCTAAATCTGTTTCAACACTATTTTACATCATCTACTGGGTAACCAGGTGGTTCTACAATATATAACCACATTCTACCTAGTTGTACTTAACTATAAAAAAATCCACATATTTTATTTTGCATCTTTGGGAATATACATGTAGTACTAAGATTCTAACTTTAAGAATGGTAAGTTTTGCAAAGCTTTTGAGCACTGAGACAGAATCCTATGCACCAAAGCTTTGCAATACTTAACTGTGCATACCATTCTTAGTACTACGTGCACTTTCCCAAACATGCAAAACAGTACTTCTGTGGATTTCTTAATCAAGTAGAACCAGGTAAAATGTGTTTTTGGCATTGTATATTACAGAACCTTGTTATACCATGTAGAACCTGATTTTACTTAGAACCTGGTTTTATTTGGTAGAACCTGGTTTTACTTGGTAGAACGTGGTTATAAATGGTAGAGCCCAGTTCTACCTGGTAGAACCTGATTTTACTGGGTTCTACCTGGTAGAACCAGGTAGAACTTTTTTGGCTTCTACTCAGAAAGTTCACGAGGTAGAACTTTTAGAGGTTTGTGCAGCCCTAATTAACACACAATCTTTGTGGTGTTTGCTTAGTGAATAAAAGCAAGGGCATTTCCCCAGTGCCATGGCCAATATTCTTCCATCAGCACTACAGGTCTATGTAACCTCCCCCCTTGGTGCACCTGGAAACAAGCAGTGACAGCTTGGTGTGCCTTATATGGTCAAACATTACAAATACATTAAATCAGCATTGCTACTTTTTGATGCAAGGATGTCATGCCAAATTAATTTCACAGGGGCACACACACAAAAATAGTTATTTAAAAGAGGGCACAAAATGACACTTTTATTGTCCTCCTTCTGCCCAAAATGTAATATTTGGATTGGAGTTCGAGGGGCATGTGTGTCACCCCAGACTCTACTGGCAAGATGGCCTTGAAATGATATAGTCATAAGATGAAACAAAGATACTTATACAGTGTTAGCCACCATGAGGTATTTGAAACACAATCTTGTGCAAAAAAAAAAAAAAGAATGGCACTTAACTGCGTACTGAACTTATTCGCCCTTTAGATCTTTTGATACTCTTTAACGGTGAAAGTAACTGGCTGTGTTATAAGGGCCAAACTGCATGGCAAAGTGGGCATATGATTCTAACCAAAGGGTTCTATGTGGGCACAAATGACTATTCCCCTTTGACTTTTAATTAAGAGGCAAGATATGAGGTGGGTGGTTTACTCTGAGTTAATCCCACCATCCATGCACCTAACCAAATGAATCAAAGGTGAGTGTAGTTTAACCATGCGGTGGGACAACCAGTTGGTAATCCCCCCCAAGTTGCCTTATTATGAAATGCAGAAAAGTGACTGTGCAGCATTGTTTGTTTTTAAGATGAAAAGTCCTTATTTTTCCTCATATGCATTTACCTCTGCTTCAAGCAATGGTCGTATTCAGCTTGGTCCCAGCCAGTAACAAGGCTGGATGCCTGAGGCCAGTTCTTTAATTCTAGGTATCCTGTGATGAGGGCATCTGCTATTGAGTGCTTTCAAAAAGGGTGATTCAATAACGGTGCCTGTTCAAAGGGCTACTAGACAGGGAGGATGAATACGAATATAGCAACATCCTGTCATTATATATACACATGAAAGGGAGGAACAAGAACGCCATGCAACAGGCAGAAGGGAAGGGAGGGTTTGTGAGGTGTAGCATGGTGGTAGGTGGATGAGATGTTCATGCGGCATGGTGGGTTCATGAAAGGCTAGGGTTGGGAGGGTGGCGGGTTCGATTCTGGGTGAGTCGGTATTTTTGTGCCAGGCCGGGATATCTATTTTTTTTTGTTTTCATCCCCAACATGCACCCCCCTGGAGTTGAGAATCCTTTAGTAGGGGGGTAAACAAATAAAGCTATGTTTGTTTGTTTTTATACTCCCCTCTTCTCGCAGCTCTCCTCCTCTTCGGGAGACACCTACGGCCTTTTCGGCCCTCGCTCACCTACCTGGTGACCGGTGCAGTCTGTCCCCCATGGAGCTGTGGTTATAGCCCCCAGGTGGGTACGGGGCGGGGGCCTTACACTCCGACACATCTGTTTTTTGTCGGAATGCTTTCTCTGGGCCTGGTAGGGGCATAGAAGGTTGGGACCTGGTGCTCCGTCTACCTGGAGACTGTGCGGTATTTTCCCATTTTCTCTAGGTGTGCTATGTCCTCAGATGTCAAGGTGCTTAAGCGCCGACATCTGGCACATCGCCCCTCTGTTAGGCATCAGACTTGCTGTACCTCGGGTCTCCACCCGGGGCCAGACAAGAGCCAAGCTCTGGCACCCCCCCCCCTTGAGAGAATGAGAGGTCCCTAGGACGCTCAAGTCCTCTCCCCCGGCTGGTCCTCCAGCTCCCCAGGCTCATTCCTGAACCCGGGTCGCTGGCGTCGCAAGCGGAAATCCAACCGCTGCTCCGGTGGGCCAGCCCAAAGCTATGTTTTTGGCTCCCTTTTGCTCTGCATCATGAGTGTACATCGCCAAAACTGATTTTTAGTGCTGTACACTCACCCTAATGGCGATCTCCATTACCACATAGGACCTTAATTCTAGACTTTATGTATTTAATGATCCCTGTTGACTTTCAGTGACAGGTAGACACTACAGTTGAGCTTGTATTAAAATACATCGCAACGGTATCCAGTGATAATAGCTCCAGAATATGGGTGACTGTCAAAATGGCTACTCCATATTTGGTGCTATTAGAATGGGCTACTGACAAGGGTAGCAATTCGTTCTACCTCGAGGGTAGGGGAAAGTGACAGGAACAAGGGAATGGCGAGGGGAAGAGGAGGTATGGGGAAGAGGGTTATGTACAGGAACTACCCCTGCTGCTGCTGAGCCAGCCATGTGTTGTGGTGGTGAGGGAGGCTGGCTCTGGCACAGCAGGTACTGGGTTCGGGGCTGGGGCTGGGGATGTGGGGGGCAGATCCCCCCAAAACACTTTAGGTTGCTGGGTTTCAGTTTGCCGGTAAATGTATATCACTGATTTGCTTTTCGGTGATATACACTCACCATAATAGCAATTGTCGCTTGGCAATTGCTATTATGACATAGAACCCATCGTTACATAGTAACATAACATTTTGATGACAGAAGTAACTTAGAGCCCATTGTGTCTACCCCTCCTGCTGCATGGCATGGCAGTGACCATACACAATTTAAATATGGACACACATTCCAGCTTAACACCCAATGTGTTACCTCCAGTCATGCTGTGTGACATTCAATGCCATTTTCCCTCTAGAATCTAATTCTGCTTTAAAAGCCTGGCTAGAGCTGGTATGCACAACCTCATTGGGAGGCTATTTCACAAATTATCCTCCATCTTTGGGAAGCTGTGGTTTTTCTTATGTCCCCCTCTCTCAGAGCACACGATCTGCCGTTCAGCTTGCACAAATCAGCTCAAATATCTGTGTGTTCTCCACCTTGCCAGTCACCCTTTAGTTATTGGAAAACCATGATCATGTCCTCTTGCAGCTTTCTTTTGTCTAGGCTAAACAACTTACGCATGTCCAATCTCTCCTAATAGCTTTTGCCTGATAAGCCACTAATCAGCTTGGTGGTCGTGTGCTAAACCCTCTTAGTCTCTTCAATGTACAGAATAGTTTCTTATTTGATAGTTACATAAGAGCATCTCATGCACTGTGCCATAGTAATGGACTTCTTACTGGTGCCACATAGAAATTCATTATTTTTTTTAATACTTCTTTATTGAAAATGTTATATAGCACATTCAGTACTTTGTACATAGTGTTAAGATCAAGCCAGCAAAATATCACAAAGCAGTATTCAAAAATGTGAAAAATAAAGCCATTTGTACTTTATATCTTCTGTAATTCTGTACAAAGTTTATTTATATCAGTAAACAGGAAAAACTGGAAACAATAAAAATATAATGACAAAACATGCAACCGGGCCAAAATGTTACATAAAAACAGTTAATTATAGCTTAAACTATAACACAAAGAGTTAAGATCACACACCAGCTCCAGTTGTATTTCCTAATATGATTGAAGGGGTGATTATAGATATTTAAGTACTCCAAAAGGGTTACAAAAAGAGTGAAACCCTGTTATTCATTGGCAGATAAGGTGTTGATATCATTCCTATTGGGTCCAGTGGTTTAAAGAAGACTCTGTTTTGTCCTGTAATGTAAAGGTTAGCTGTTCAAAACTTTGTATATGAAGGACTATTGCCTTCCATTCACTAATCTTAGGGGAGTCCTTCTGCAACCATTTTTTTGGTAATTGATTTATAAGCTGCTACTAAAAGAACTGCCTAGAGATAGAAGGTTTCTCAACCTTGCAATGTTTTTGGAGGAACACCCAATAATACATGAACAGGAGGAAGGGGATCAGACAAACTGGCTCTACGATGCCGGTTCGACAACTATGTTGTCGAGTGACATCACAGCGATGGGTTTATGTCGACCGCAAGTTGTAGTTGACATAAATCTGGCAGGAGACCCCAGTCCTTTTTCTACCAGGGGACTTTGCCCCCCGCACCCCCCTGAACTAAAGGATTCCAACTCTCAGTTGGAGTTGGTTCTGGGAAGGGCTGCAGGACCAGGAGACAGAG